>JAYKKI010000056.1:12452875-15118250 GCA_039881145.1 Druceiella hillmani | reverse complement strand
TTCATTGACTTTCATTCTGGGTTAAAACATTACGCGCCGAAAATTATTTTGAATTTACACAATATAATGAAAAGACTGAAGATTTTCATTATTTTTCAACAAAAAAAGGAAAACGAATTTAATTATTATGATCGTCAAAATAAATTTAATTTATATCAACACAGAAATTTAAAATTCTTAAAATTTTTCGATTCCATCGATTTTCCTCAAAATTTTCATATCAACAATACGATTGTACACCGAATTATGCATAAAACAAAATTAATTTCCTCAGGAAATATATGTGGGAAGAGATGCATAAAGCTACAAAATTTATTACATTAATGCTATGTTAGCCCAACAACAAAAATACTATATAGTCGTTCTTAGAAGGTCAGAAAAAAGAAGTGATTACACTGTTACCATTGTTTCAGTCAATTGTTTGTTTTTCCTTACGTAATCACTTTGTTTATTTCTCTCAAATTTGTTTTGTATTCCCAAAAATGCAAACATAACTATGCAAAACGTCATTATACTACCGCGTACTATAATGACGTTTTGCATAGTTTTGTTTGCCGTTTTGCATAGTTTTATATGTCAAAAAGAACTCAGGAGTGTGAAAGATGGTCTTAACGATCTTTTCATAACTATGCTAAGATATAGGATATAAACATAGGGTTCAAATAAAATTACATGGATTTAATCTGTTATTTTTTAAAAAATTTTAAGTCAGTCTAAAACATTAATAGTTTTACTTAATTTTTTAAATAAATATTTTGATTACAATAAATATTTTAATTTAATAGCTTTTTTTAACTTTTTTAAAAGTCAGCTAAATAAGGTTAGCACAAATATCTTTGAATTAAATTTAATGCGAAAAGTTTGCTACGCCCGAAGGGGAGATAAATCTATCTATTCGGTATGTAAATGATAAATCTATATATTCAAGCTCGTATAATAAGAAGATCTAGTTGAAATACACTAATACACTTTTGCCACGAATATTTTATCATTACAATCCACGAGAACATTCAAGGTCACACTGAGCGGCCATTTACCTTATTTTGTGGACGATCGTCCTAAAATTTTCCATTCAGTATACGCCTGAGACTCGTAGGAGAAACACGTCAGTCGCGTGGGCAAGCTGTTTTAAATAGTGACTTATTTTCAGTTCCTTAAGTCTCTATCAACGAGAAATAAACGTAAATAATTTTTAATATTAATGTGCAAATACAACAAAGGGGAGATATATTTGTATTCTCCAACATAATTTGACCAATACTTGCTGTTTTTCAGAGTTTTTAAATTAATAATGACACTTAAGGGAATGTACTTAAAGAGTAAATATTAAAGATGCATTTCTCATATTTGTACTTTGCATCTGATTACGAGTTGAATTAAAACTTATATTGTCTTATATTGCAAGATTAGACGTAACGGAGGATTTGCGAGATAATTTAAATTGCCACATACAAACTAATACTAGAGCGTTCTAGTAACTGCGAGCGATTCAAATAACTGAATACACGGACCATATATTTTCAACGGTGTCATAACAAATGATGTGAACAGAGATTTCGAAACCTTAAAGAAAATAGGCTCTCAAGTTGAAATTCACGTATATCATGTAATTAGTTGGTTCAAAACTGGAAATCGTAATTACAGTTAAATACAATTTAATATCAAGTATGGTTCTTTATAGAAAGTGATTTTAAAATGTTTTATTACTGACCAGACTTTTGAGGTATCGTTGAAAATACCTTTTGAGTGAAGTACAAATCTAATTTTTTCACTGAAAGGAAAAAGATTTGTAGGACTAGTGATTTATAATTTTTAAACCCATTTTGTATTTTTAATGATTAAATTTTAAATGGAAATTGTAAAGAGAATAAGTGTTTTTTAAATATATTTTTTTCATTAAAACTTGAGAATTTAAGGAAAAATCATTAATCACAATGATTGTACGTGTTTCGCGGTAATGAGATAAAGAGAAGCGATTAGCTCCAATTCAGATGATGGCCCTTCAACTTTGCAATAATCAAAGTATGTGCACCATGTATGTTGTGTTGTATTTTGTTTATGTGCAGTTGTATTTTTTTTTTAATTTTTATTCAATTACAAATTTTTAATTACCTTTGAAATAATGTCCAATATATATTATATTACACCTAAATGTCTTATTTACAGGTTGATTTACACATTTTCATCCAACGTTGCGTATTCTGAAAAAGACGTCTTTTCAAGACAAATTTTTGTAATAAAATTAATAATCCACGTTAATTGATCTTTAGAATTTCAATATTTTAACAATTCGGGTAAACTATTAGATAATAAATTTATAGGTAACGTTAATAAAACTTAATATACTGAACGTTTAGGTGGTTTAATATTACACGAAGATTTTTTGGTAATTTTTAACGAAGGATATTTCATACATTTGGTGCCAAAATACTAGAGTATGTCTACCCAAAAGTTAAATAAAATGAAACATAGAGAAGGAACTTTTTGCATTACAATATGTAGGTAATTTTTACGCTAGAACAAAATGCAAAATATTAATTTATAACTTTTAAATTGGATGTTAAGTATAAAAGTCTTCAATTATTTTCGATGTTTACTATATACATGAAGTCTTATATAAAATAGTGTTGTTTATGAATTATTTTTTAAAATCAGAAATTAAATTTATTTGTATCAATTTATGTAAATAGTTCCTGTAACAAAGGATAGTTTTTACAGGTCAAATAATTTTAATTGCATTTAGCCCCGTGTGAGGAATTATATTGCGATCAGAAAATGAGACCATTAAGAAATTTAGCCACCATGTGACACTGGATTTCTTTACGTTCTTTGTTATTCTTGTTTGGGCCTTACGGTAAATGTCAAGGTCTCGTTACACCCAACTATTATTTTATGAACATCGTGTATACATCTAACACATTTTCTTCATTATAAATCTTTGTTATTGTGAATGTGTTAAATTTTTTCAACCCTAATATTTTTATGAAATTATTAAATTAGTCACAATTTAATTCTCCTACAGGTAGTCATAATTACACAACAGGTATTTTTTATTCCCTTTTTTTATTTTTCTTCTAATGAATTCTATAGCGCGTGTTTTTAATATCGATTCGCACAAAAGAAATATAAAAGAAATTCACAATTAAAGGAAAGTACGTGATGATAGCATAGATATTTGCTAATAGCCCACCTGAAGATGTTGTAATACAACGAAACTAGGTCGTGGTAAAGAACTTAAAGATGGTAGAAATAATACTACATCACGTAGTTTCATTTAATTGTGAAAAATGAATTTCTACAAAATTAACGTCAAATATATTCAATATATGAGAAATTATTATGGTGTTCAAATAATTATATTAACGTTTCTGTAGATTAATCAGAAATAATGCATCCCAGTTAATTTTAAAGTACAGTATAATAAGAGTATTTATAGAATTTATATAACATAACATTTTAATAACAATTTTTTCTGATTGTTCATCATTAGAATATTAGTATTGACTAGCTGTTGTTCATAATCATTCTAATATTCGTTGCTTATAGGGTATCATTTGGACTTTTATTAATTTTACATCTCATAATAATTAATGCCATAATTAATAATTCAAAACCATTTAAAATGGTTGAATGATGAGGATTAACTTTCAATGATGTAAACAAACAAACGTGATATGGGTATTTGTAGTCGGATGCAAGTGACGTATATCACATTTTATCTTTAATACTAACCATCTTCATAAACTGGTCTTCCTCTATAAAACATTTACTAGTTAAAATTATTTTTCATAAAAATCAATATTTACGAAATATTTGTCAAAATTTTCTTCAAAGGATTCGTGTATCTCTCCGAGTTCCTGCTACAAGGTTAGTGAAATTAGTATTAAAATTTGTCTATCGATTTCTCTTGAGAGAAAAAACGAATTCACGTCTCGTTCCGTGCCGTACTTCACACCTCACTCTTCAATTGAATTATTATCGCTTTGATACTATAACATGTTCTGGAATCCATTTTTTAAGCCACTACGGTATGTCAATATTGATAATAATGTATTGCGTATATTAGTGTATGTATCTATGTATGTACGTTAGTGTATCCAGAGATTACTCTATAGAGACAGAATATGTAAACCAAATTTATACAATTAAGGCTAGGATCGTCTTAATTTCCGGGTAAATTTAGGTGGATGGTATCACGTTCCATGCAATATTGCGGCTAAGAATCACTATTTGGCCCAATATTAAAAAATAAATGTTAAAAAAGCCATAAAGGTAGATACTTAATTAAAGATGTTGATGAGCCATTTTCAAAAATATAACAAATGTTAAATATAAAAAATTTTTGTAAAATGTTTAATATTTCGCATAAAAAAATTACACATCATTTGGATTTAAACTATTCGGTAATGTACCAATTAAAAATTATGTTTTCAACTTAAAATTCTTTGTAAAACCGAGAAAGCCGAGATTTTTTTAATTTCTACCAATGCTCCTTTACGCAAGTAAAAAATCTTTTATGGACCATTTCAGAAATATGTTGAAAATAAATTTTAAAAATTGCATAACCAAATCTTTCTGGAAGAGATTCAAAGGATTGTAGAACATGTATATAGGGCACTTTAAAATATGTATACATGAAACCCTAATATGTAGAAAGCCCTAACTTATGTATGCATGGAACCCCAAAATATATACTCGGGCAACCGTGAAATATGCTTTATATATATATATATATATATATATATATATATATATATATATATATATATATACATATATATGTACATATACATATACATATACATATACATATATATATATATATATATATATATATATATATATATATATATATATATATAATATATATATATAGGAAAAAAATATGTATGTTAGGTAAACTCTAAAATGTTTATAACATTTGAATATATTTCATAACAATATTTATGAATTCATGTATATGTTATTTGCACCGGTCTGCTACATTTTGTCGTCTATAAAGCTGAAAATTTAATACACGTGAACTACATGTTATTTTTAAATTAAACATCAAACAGCGAACACGCCAACAAGTCCCGGCATTTACGATTTTCGTTAAATCATAAATGTCGGGATTGTGACAATATCGGTTAACTATTGTTCCATAGTATTTATTTATTGAAATTGTATTATCTCAATATCGAAGATGCTTTTCTATAATGTATACTTTAGTTTTTAAACTTGGTCCAACTAATATTTATAATAATTTTAGTTTACTTGAAGACATTCTGTGTAAAGAAAAATTACCAACTTAAATTTGGTATTTTTTCTTCATTTCTTCATACATTCATTAATTTTTTAGCATCTGTAATACTAAAATGTCAACACTCATATCAACAATCATAATTATTAGGATGAACACAATATCGTTTTTAATTCTATTTTGAATTAAATGCAAAATCAACGAAGATTAAATTTGTCCAAATTCAATTAAAAAATAGTGATATTTTTTAATGAATAATAAAAAAATAAGGCATGATATAAAATAAATCGTTGACAAATAAACATTTCAAAAACATTAAATACATTTAAAAACTATAAATTGTTCCAAGAAATATTTTAAGAATACCAATTATTTTCTAATACATTAATACCTAATACATTTATTACATTTTAGTGACTTAATACTGGAATGCATAATTGAAAATGTATGTGATTCGCATAATATAAAATATAAATATTCTATTAGGTATTTGTTAATTTAAATGTAGGTACTCTTGAACTCAGTTATTAAAAGAAAAATAAAAGTTTTTATTATCATCCATATTACGGAGTAAGTAACTAATGGATAGCCTTATGCCGGAACCATATTTTTTTAAAAATATGTGTTCTATTAACGTATTGTCATCAGTCGTAGTCATAGTGTTATGCTACACTGATAAATAAGGCAAATTGTGACATGTGAAAAGTACATTATAAATGACCTTGGTATAAAATCACGTTTATCTTGCATCTCTTTCTTAGTGTTCATGATGTAAATTATTGTAAAACTGCACTCACTTGTAAAATGTTGTGTCAGATTTCGATTTTCAAACAGCTTTGCAATGCTTTACATCACAATGTATTGTTGAAGCTCTAAATTTAAACGAAAATTAATTAGATTTAATTGTGTTAATATTTGAAGTAAGTGAAATATCCCTTTTTTCTTGGTTTTAGAACTAATTTTTAAACATAAAAATGGCCAATACTGTTTTTCTTAGCAGAATATTTTCACACGGCGACAAAAAAAACTTGCGTAAAGGTGAAATAGTCTTATATTAAGAGGTAATACGGCATGAAACTTCTAGTGCTTTTTAAAATTTTTGTTTATCTTCTTACGACTATGAACAATTAAACGACGATCTTACGACTATGAACAGTCATAAAGGCTTTCTCTGTTTTATATTTCAGCCCGATACGTCCTGTGATATAAGTTATAAATTGTTCAGTGGCGGGCTTTATTTTTAGTAAAATATTTTTAATGCATTTACAAAAGAATAGTTCAAACTAATTTTATTGACAAATAAATAATAAATAAAATGTATATTTAGATAAATTGAACACCAAAATATTATATTGAATTTCTATTAAAAACATATGATCTATAGTTATTAGTTAAAAATTCTATTTTGCACTTTACCCATTTTGGGTGTCAAATTTTAATTAAATGTGAGGAAGATCCTGTGAATATATTAAATATAAATAAACTTATGTAACTTTTAAGTTTCAACTTTTTTAATATCATTCTATATATGCATGAATGATTCTAATTAATAAAAGTACACATAGAAAAGTATTTTACGTTGTTTTGGAATTAGATTTTGAAATTTTTATGACACAATGAATCTAGTTATTTAATGTACACAAAGTTAGTTATTTCTAAGTGTAACTAGTATTTTTACATATGTATTAGAAATTTACCGTAATTTAATTACATGTGACTAGCGTGACCCGTGCGAAGTCTTCGCATTATAAATTATTCAACTCAATTTTATAAATCAAAATTGATTGCAGGTATTCAATTCATTTCTAATTTTGCACACTGCTTATAACGTTTTTATTCCATTATGAAGCTCAGATGACAGATCAAACAAATATTTTACTAAAATTTACATATAGAGGCGCAAGTATCAAAAGCATTGAACTAAAGCGCCACTTTATTTATACGTGAGTGGATTTGAAATTAAACAAAAATTTTACCGACCGTCAATCATATTGACGTTGAGCCGTTAGATAGCAGCATTGCTGTTTTGTGTATATAATTTTAATAATTAATTAATTTGCAAAAACAATAGCAATAATACATTTTTTAGTTTGTGGATGCCGGTAGAGCAAGCAATTATCTATAAAATGATATATAATTTATGTGGATTAGTTGTGAGGTTTTTTCTAAAAAGGGAGAGTAACATCTTAACGTTAGCGTATTAATATATATGATGATGATGATGATGATGATGATGATATGTGAGAATTACATTTGGAAAAATTCTTCTTCGTTTGTTTCTGCTTGATAACCCGTAATGATTAACATTCCATATGGTACAACAATACGTAGATATATTTTTGATGAGCAACAAGGATATCATTATAATGTGGTTTAAAATTTTTCGCATTTCCCTTATAACTGTTATTATTTTTTTCGATAAAACATCGGCACTTATTTTACTCTTCGCTAATGTCGTAAGAAGTACATGTCAGTTTATATTATAAGTATTTTTTTTATAAATAATGACTATTAGCATTGAAATAAAAGATGTAATATAAATGTTACATATTCACAAATGAAATGTTACGCCATCTTTTTCTATACGTGATGTCCATCTATGAATCTGCAACAAATAATTGCGCATTTTGGCATTTTGTGACAATCCGTTCGCGGCTTTCTTTCTTTATTCTTTTATTCCGTGGCGATTATTCTCTCCAGAGAAAACGTTTGCCAGTGTCAGGTTTAGATTTGTTGGTTAGGCAACACTTAAATTATTTTAATTAAATATTTAGACACAATATAAATAATTTGATTAAACTCCGAATATCTGTCACTATTGCTTAATAAGAAAAATAAACTAAAGAGCAAAACAAAAATTAAAGAGAAATTTACTATGCTGGAAAAAATAAAGAGAAAATACAAACAAGAAAAAACAATTATAGATAATACAAAGGTAATAACAATATTTGGGCAAATAACAAGTATATACATATGTACATAAAAACAAAAATAAATGCAGATAAATGTGCATATTACAGGTCCTAGATTTTGATGTTGTTCTTCCTTATGTATTGAATGATTAAGTTAAGAATTGTTTTATTAGAAAGAGCTCTAATGTCAATAGGTAATTGCATTTTTTATTTAATAATTTATAAATGAATGAAGGAACTTTATTATTTAATGGGCATTGCTAAAATGAGATGATTTAAATCGCCCTCACTAAACCCACAATCACAAGTTGGAGACTCTCCGACATGCAGGCTAGGGAAATGGGAGCGAATAGAACAGTGACCCAAACGCATAGAAGATACCACTGGCGTCTTCTTTCGAGAAAAAAGTAAATTTTGAAAACCACGGTTTTGAAAAATGGAAGATTGGACCTGGATTTACCCCGCACCCGTGATCTGGGACGATCTTTTCCTGCCCTTTGCTAACAGATATCATCCAGCAATGAGCTATATACAACTGATATATTAAATTGTTCAAAATAGCAAATACGTGAGATTTTACCAACGTACGTCTAGGCTGTTTGATGATTTTGGCGATCAAGGCACAATAAATTTATAAATGATCTCGACTAAATTTAAAAAAATAAAAATAATTTTTTACAAATAATGTTTATGATTTGTACGTGTTGTCTTGCCTGTTCTGCTCCGCTAATATATTTTCAAAAAAACTTTAGCGTCGGATCAAACAAAAGACAATTACAACTTCAAAATATTTTTTTTTCTAGGGAAAAAGATGACAAACAAAAAATGATTAAGTGCGATTCTGGCTGGCGCGTTAAGGTTGCCATACCTTATTTGAAGTGAAATTTCTTTATTTACCATACATTGTCACGAATGTAATGTTGCTAATGCAGTAGATATTTAATAAGACTAACATAATTAAGTAGGCTAGGGCTAATGTGTAAACATTATACAATATTTCAACATTCCAAAAATATGACATCTATGGTCATAGTTAAAGTTGTTCTACAATTTTGGCATTGACTTCTCTAAAAACTGATTTTTTTTATAATTTTAGGTTTAGTGTATTTGGAAATAAGCCATTATATATATATCATATTTTTTCATAAATTTTTCGATACGTTTCGGAATACATATTATTTATATTTTTAAAAAATATTTTTGAAACATTTATAACTAACCCTTTCAAGTCATTTGGCACACTATATATGGAATGAAATTATTTCGAGTAAAATATTTGCCCTAAAACATAATCTGGGTAAATAAGATTAATACTCCACTAATCTCATTAGTTTACTATAATTTTATGTTTTGACTATTTTTTGTGCAAAATTAATCAATGTATTACATTTAAACTCAACAAGGAGTGAATTAGTATTTACTTTTAATTTAAATTCTATATACAGTTAACTTTTAAAGTAAAGCCCTTAGAAATTGTCGCAATAATAATTCCGCGTAACATAACCTGGTCTACCGTTGTAATTTACTTTCACTGTGAAAACAACTTTCAGTTGTTTGCAGTTTTTATTCTGTAGATTTATTTCACCAGTATATACGTAAGTATGCAAACAGCACATCGTACACAATATAACGAAGTATTTGAACAATGCAACTTATACGCCTCCAGGAATGTTGGTCGCCGCCCGCCTGACGACCGCATTTGTCTAGTGTACACTTGCCTGAGGCCATATTTCTTAGGCGAGGATGAATTTAAACATTCGTGGCCCGTATTTTGTAATTTATAAGAAGAAAATATTCTCGTCTTTTATGAATCCGAATATCCGTTGTTCTTCAACACTAATTTTAAGTAACAGTAATATAAACAGAAAACTTTTATCTACCTTGTCTATTCATAGAATAATGAAATAAATAAATTGAAAATATTTGAAACGACAAAAATTATTAGAGAGATAGAAGTAAATTCTACTGAATTATATTATTTGGCTATATTTAGAACCTTTTTCATTTATTGAAATACGAACAATCACCAGATTCCGATAAATATTTTGTAATATTATTATGAAACTTAGTTATAAAATAATTGTATAAAAATATCAAAAATCGTTAGAAAAAAATACGTTGAAAAAATACACAAAATTAAGAAAAATAAATCAGAAAATTAAGAAAAATAGACAGCCTATAAATACATAAATTTTGAAGAGTGAGCAATGTTTTTAATTTCTATGACGTTGAGAGCTAGCTAAAATTTTTTTATCAGATACTCCGAAACTCGTTTAAATTTTAATGTATATATGTAATTGAGATATATTTGATATACAGTTGCATTTATTATATAAATGCAATAGTCTGTATTTTTAAAAATAATATTTATAATTTATTTAATTAAACTGAGTTAAGAATATTTTCCTACTCACGTGACAATTGTCTTTCAGAAATACATATAAATAAATGAACATAAGCTTTTATAAAATGAGTATTCCTCACAAAAAGAGAGAAAAGTCCAAAAAAAAAAAATAAAAGAAAAGAAAATTCTGTTCTTAAGCTATTTAAATTAATTAACTGCCTACCTCTGGCGTATAATGAAATCTTGTGGTGTGATTCAATTTGGCGGATGGATTCTCACGACCCAACTCATATAATAATGTAAGAGCTTGAACATTACGACTGAGAATATGACAAAAGCACGATATTGGTACATACATTTTAGCGCATTTCTTTATCCCAAAAGGTAATTCTTAGAATTTAATTTAATTATATATTTATGAAAAAGCTTTCAACTCAGTTATGTTCATAAAAATTAAAAATCTATATTTAGTAATATTTGTTTTGTTCCAAATATAAATTTAGAATTTCTTGTAGTGATCAAATCCAGTTATAGCAAATTAAGTAGGCCATAAATTTCAATTAACTTCATGTTTTGTATAACGCACACTCTAACAAAAAAGTAATAAATTAATAACAAAATTGTGTTATTTAATTTTATAAAACATTTCATTGAACGTATAAGTCTTAAGCCTTTGTCTTTTGAGTCTTTTCCAATGAATGCACAGGTTTCGGTACCAAAAATGACTAGTTGGTCTACAAACTTTTTACTTGCTATAATTGCACTTACATTACATTATTTAAAACGTACCATCATTCGGCTTTTTTAATGTAAAATATATTGTTGTCTGTTTTCCATTTATCCAGATTTCAGCAAAATATAAACATATGATGACAGTGAACAAAATATAAATAATGCGCTAACTACCTTGCGTTGTCGAAGCAATTGATTAATTCGATGATTACCAGTAAAGAGTGTCAGACAGAATAAAAATCGGCCAATCGCGAATAGAATTATTTGCAATTCTTAATGGTACTTTCTTTGTGTTACTTTCCTAAACATTTAGGTGTTTGTAAATATTAAAAATATATATAATATTTGTGTAAACTTCTTAGATATATTAATTTCTCACAAGGTATATACAATATATCGCCTTACGTATCTTTCAAAGGTTTATCAGTATGGTGTACATCTCAAAATTCATAATATACGGGATAATCGCCATACTTTTCCTGTAATTTTCCAGGTGGATTCTACCAATTCAGTTTTCACTTCATTTTGGTTCAGTATAAGAAACAAGAGAGGAGAGAGGGAGGAGTGTTGATACTATATTGTGCCTATTTTACAGGATGTTTTTTTGAGTATACTAGTTAAATTATTAAAAGTATTTGGTATCTTATGCTCATCGTAATGCGTCCCGTGTTTTTCTTTCTTGTTCAGATTTTATGTAAAATACAGAATTAAATTATTTTTTTATTCACCAATGAAATCTCAATAAATACATATATTTAATTGTTCTGTTTTTTTCTTCAAAATTCATTCCGTAATTAACACAAAAAAGGATGACAAAACAAATCGATTAGGATAAATATCAACAATTTATCAGAAAACAATAATTCGCTGGAAAAATATATTTATAATGAATTCATAACGTTTCTTTTAAGATATTTTTGGTGCTTCATAATTTACACTTTTAAAATATATAATTTTTTAATATCCTTTTATTAAAATAAACTTCAGCAATAAGTAAAGTGCTACATAACTACAATACAGAATTGAACAAGTCACATTAAAGAATGTATTTGGCGGTGAGAAATTTTAAAGAAATCCCCCTATCGGATTAATCGGGTTACTTTTTATCCAGGAAAAACCTCACATGGCTCTCAAATGAGAGGAACTGACGAGTGTAACACAAAAATGTATCATCCTTCTCCGTTGCTTTATTGCGGACTTCTGTGTAATCCCGCTGTGCAAAATTTTCAATTGTGAATATCATTACACCAACTTATAATTTTCGCATTTTACTATATAATTCTAATAAATGCATTATACCATCAACGGAACATCAGATTTGGTCATAATTAAATTTTTACCCGGACGAAATATATTTATATATATATATGTATATAAATATATATATATATATATATATATATATATATATATATACATATATATATATATATATATATATATATATATATATATATACACACATATATATATATATATATATATATATATATATGTGTGTGTGTAAAAGAAGATAAGAATTTAAAGAATTAAAATTCACATTATATACTCTTAGTAAACCTAAACACATACCTCATCAAATATTCCCATTTTTTTAGCACTTAAGAACTTACTCATTCGAATAAAAGCTTATGACAGAGTTTTGAATGAAAAAAGCATTGCAATTCAATGAAAAATTTATAAACATTTTCAAAGCTTATTTCTCATTAATACGTTTTTCCGGTACGTATCTGCAAATATAGGCGATTGTCTGGAAAAGTTAAGTCAAACTTTCTGTTACCTTAAGGTCTTAGAAAAATGTTAATAACCGTCAGCAGTTTTACTTGGAAGGAATTTACCCTTGTTTCGTTCTTAAACAATTGTTTATGAGAAATTCGCATTAAAACAATACTTTGAATCATTACATCATCTTAAAATATGTAGATCTTATTTAAGGACGCTGACTAAATCCTATTATATTTAAGACCGTGCGCCTTTTCAATAGCGCAGCAATACACCGAAAATGTTTATTTAACAAAAAGCTTCAAAACTGATTGGTACATCAATTTGTTTTATCATATACTTTATCTCTAGTTTGCGAATTATGAAAAAATATTTCTATTCAAATATTTACTATTTGAGCTGAAATGGCAGGGTAAGATTTTTAGAAACACAATCAGACAATACAAACTAACAAATTTTCTCGTTACATATTTATAGCAATAATATTGAGAGCAGTCAAGTGGTATTCGTGCTCCATAAATATGAGTATTTTTTATTATAAAATATTTCTCGTGTCTCAATTTTTCTTCAATTTTCTTTATCGTTGAGCCTTCTCACAATTTTCCTATTTTTATATATACAGGAAAATTTATTCTATTCGATTAACGTAAGTCTTTATCATAAAAGTGGATAAATTATTATAGACTTTACTTTCCTTAGCTTCATTCTATAATAAATATAATTTGTACTAAATTTAGTTTCAATGTCATGTATATTACATATAATTTATTTAAATATTACATTTTAAAACAGTGTTCACAATATGGTGCAAATACGTAAAATATTATACAAGTATAATTTATTAAAATAAAAATTTTCCTTTTTCTTGGCCTCCTCCGCCCCGTTCCATGGCATTCGGTCTTCAGCTTTTCTATCCAGTTTTGTCTAGATATTATTATAATTTCGCCTGTTCATCTTTTTAGCAGTTTTCCCACTACCTTACGTCTCATTCAGGATATTCTAGATTATCACTGATTTAGTTAAATTTTTATTACCGTTTTTCACAATGATTTTCAGCATCTATAACTTTTGTTTTTTCTTCAATTTCTTGTGTCCAATAATTTAAAATTGAATAAAATTCGTTGCCTTGCTGTTTGACAATATACACCATACAAATTTGTTTGTAAAGTTAAAAAAAGACAAGGTTACAAGCAAGAGTCTAGATTTTTTTAAAATTAATTCATGAATGACGTGCCAGCGTGCGGACGCGCGTGTGTGCATGTATGAGTGTGTGTATTTGTATGCACAATGACGTATTTTGTTTCTATGTATTCCAACTGGATTTTTCATTGCTTTGGTTTCTTAAAGCCAACTTGTGGACCTTCTTTTTACAATACTTCTTCTTTTACAATACTTTTTACAATACTTTTCTATTCTTTTGAAAATATAACAAAATATTTATTACAGCACCTGTCATGGACGGGTCTAACTTGATTTGACTTATGCTTTTCTGTGTATGTCCTTGAACACATCTACGAATTGCGAGAGATTGTCACATTCCTATAAAAGTGGGTAATAAGTTGCATAAAATATAATTTCACCAAATATTCTTGCCTATTAATTCCAATCTAGTAAGAAAATATTCTAAATTCGACCTCCATAACGCTTCTTTTTTTATAAATTCACATATGTTAACCTTTTCTATAAGGTAAATTAAGTTTATACAAGTTCAACATAGTAACGTGTAATTTTAAAACGTAGCAGCTATTAATTTTTCACCAGTCAGCAATTCGTTTCCATGGCACCTTTTGGCGATGGACCAAATCAAACTTAACCGTAAAATGGATGTCTACCAATATAACGCTAATAAAATACGTTTATATTATTTCAACTATATTCTATTCGTCGAATATCTATTTGTCACCATCCTTGATCAAACTTTTGCAAATTTAAATTTTTTGAACAATTTTTGCATAATATTCATAATATGCTCATAAAATATGTGATTCTAATATAAGATAAAGAATATAAAGAATAGAATTAATTTTTTTATATTTATACATAATCACATCTAACATATTTATGATACGTACAATATAATATTTTAAATAGACCGTTAACGCTAGAAGTTACACAGCGTTAAAGGCGAATGCAAAAATAAAAAGCACGAATAAAGGAAAACCCAAATATAAGGCCGTTATCAGTGTAATTACAATTTGATATCTGCTTTTTGACTTTAAAACTTTCCTACGGCTTTATAATTAACTGCCACGTTTTCAATTAACATTACTGGATATAATTTATTAAGGTTTTTGATCCATTTAAGTACACACACAAATTTAGAAGCTTTTAATTATAATCAATCTATTTTAATATTCGCCAAGTAATAATTTAAAACCTTTAAATTAAACAAGGACATTTTTTTTTATTCATTTGCTGTTTTATATTTTTTCGTAAATGTTCTGGAAACGCATTATTATACTTTCTATTCATAACTTTAATCTGTTTTTTAATGTAATTATCAGAATTAATATATAAGTTTGCAAGACCGCTTAAACTTGTTAAATTAGACCGAAGTAATCATACCTGTTGCAAAATTAGCCCAACTTGAAACATCAATGGACACCAATTATAATATGATAAAATATGTTTTAATGATAGTGTTAATTATAAATACTCTTTATTTGATAAATAGCTATGCCGATATTATTTCGTTCGCCTGAAATTCAGTATTAAGAAAAGTTATTCGGAATTTTTTTCTGTTTTTTTTCTTTCACAGAAATCTAGGAGCATAAAGTTTACTAAAAATGCTAATAGATGGCGATGACAGTATCCATATCGTAATATTCACTATGTCAGGAAGTTTTTTTATATATATGGTATAGAGATGAAAATATGTAATGCTCCCCCTATATAATGCTCGAAGGTATCCTCTGTTACCATACCGAATTTCATCAAAATCCGTGCAGTTGATTTCGCGTGATTGAAGAACAAATTAACACACAGACAGATAAATGGACCAAAATTCTAAAAACAGGTTTCTGGCCTCTACAATTATCCTATACGCTAAATTAATCACACATTTTAAAATATTTTCTATCTACAAAATTTACAATTTTATCATATATCTATTACAATTTTATCATATTTTAAATCAAATCATAGCTCATGAGAGTGTATGGGACAATAAATTATCTCAGAGTTGTGTCCATATCTATAGTCAATTACGATTTCAATGCGTAAAAAAACACGGTTCATTTGATAAATAATATTATTATTTCATAGCAAAAGTAGACGGAATTTCAAGGAATGATATCACAAAGAAGCAGATATTTTTTTTCGACTAAAAATCGGACCATTTTAGTTTACCTTAAATAATATATATATATATATATATATATATATATATATATATATATATATATATATATATATAAATATATATATATATATATATATATATATACATATATATATACATATATATATGGTTAAAAAATTAGAATTAATACGGTGTACAAATAAATTTTGGCTTAAAAAGGCTATATTAAGGCTACGAGTTAGTATGCATAAAATTACGTTGAAAAATTATTTTTTTCCAGTTCCATCACTCATACAGAAAATAAAACCTTCAGAGGATCATTTGATTGTTCATTTGTGCATTTGTCTCTCGTGTAAAGCTCTTTTTATTAGAAATGGCTTAAGATATCAAGTCGAAGTTAATATCGAATACCGATATCTGTAAACTTTACATTGCTGTAAAAAATTAAGTTTATTGGTTTACGTAGCAAAAAAGTACGCGCCTTTAAAACGTATTTTTCCCTTATTTTTATCATAACCCTCTTACTGATTATAAAAACCTATAAGATACTTCCGGTCAAAGTATTATCTTGAAAGTTGGCATGATAGGAAGTGTTATAGCACAAGTGAAGAGAAGAAATCTAAAAATAAATTATTTATAATTTTATGCGGAAGTATACATATTTTTTTTGGAATATGCGCGTATGATGTAGAAGGCAATATGTTTACGTTCTGACAAATTAAAATTACGTAAATAGTTTAATGGATATGCTTATATATATCATATATGAAAAATCGTCTTAAATTATTTAAGTATAATAATTCTATTTCTTTGGAATCATACACACATTTCTTAATAAGTAGTACAAAAATAAAACCAAATAATATTTTTAAAAATTTAAATAAATGCTAAAATAACAATTAGTACACAAAACATATATCAAAAATCTGATCGAACTGACTGCGCCAAGCAACCACTCTGCCATACAAAACGATTATATTATCCAAACTCTGTAATGTTAACTGCATGTGATTTATGTGTAAGAAATGTAATTATTTCCATGTTGCTTTGTGCATATTTTTTATATAAATGGACATACGTAATGTGTTTTTGTGATCAATTTTTATAATGAAAGTCACAAACACCTGAATAAAAAATTACTGTTACTAATTAGTTACATTAGATGGAACAGATTAAACGTTGGAATTAGTTTGGCAAACTTAAGAAACATTTTTAAAAATCTGTATTAAATAATGAGCTAGTGTAACGTTGATTGACGTATTTTTATAGAAATGTACCTTAGTAATAATATTTCATTTCTTCCAAAAGAATCTTCATGGAAAAAACCAAATTATTTACTTATTATAAATTTACTTAAGAAAACGAAGGTAATAAGGTGTTTGTTGATCACAGAAACACGTATTGTGATGTGATTGTTTTAAATGTATCAGAAAATCTTATCACGTATTTACATATATAAATATATATATATATATATATATATATATATATATATACATATATATATATATATATATATATATATATATATAATATACAACCTACCATGAAGGTAATTTGATTTCCTGTAGATACATCATATGCAGTTTACATTGCAAAGCAGAGTTTAGAAAATAGCGTGGTTTAATATGGCACAATGGTTGTTTGGTGCGTTCAGTTTCGATCACAATGGAGTTTTGACCTATATTTAGTATGTTAATCACAGGCCTACAATGGTTTTCCTCTCTGAAGTTTGAATGTGGTTTCCGGTAGTTTTATAGGTGCTGATTACGGGAAAAATAATGAAAAAATCTGTCACATTTTTTTATATGTTGCAATATTTATTTTGCCCAAAATTACCTTATGCTTTCGCTTTCAACGTCGATAAATAATGAAAAAGAAAAAAATAATGAAAAGTAATGCAACCTCGATAAATAATGAAAAAAAAAATAATGAAAAGTAATGTAATGTCTTAAATGTTATGTAAATGATTTTTATTAGTATAAAGGAATACATTCTACTTCATAATTTGCTAATTGCCACCTTATTAACTGATTGTAATAGTGATTCAATCTCTATTACGATCTTTTGTCACTTTTATTCATTAGAAAAGAGTTAAAGGGGGAAAGAAATAACAAAATACATATAAATACTTGAACAGATTTTAAAGTACATTAATTACACTTTCCAATTTAATACGTTAATTTAAAAATGTCGTTGCGAAGTAAGTAAAGAATTCATGTTGACGAAACAATAAAGAACTATAACAGATTTTGATAAAAATGTTTACATGTATTTTGATCTACAAATCAGTATCCAGGACAAGTTGTTTACACCTTACAAAGTTTGTGCAACGTGCGTTTTCGAAGTTCGCAAGTGGTTGAAAGGACAAAATAATACCTTCACAATATAGGCAGAATTCTTTAGGGGACAACAAGAGTCCTGATTATAAAGAAATTGTGGCTAAAATAATAGAAAATTTTGGTAAAATGGGATGTTCAATGAGTATTAAGCTTCATTTCCTGAATTCACACATTGACTATTTTCCGGAAAATCTAGAAGCTGTTAGTGAAGAGCAAGGTGAAAGGTTTCATTAAGAATTGAGAGAAATAGAACATAGATGTCAAGGAAAGTGGAATAGAAGCATGTTGGCGAACTATTGTTAGTTGTTGAAGCGAGACAATCCAAACAACCAAACAATCCAAACAATCCAAACAATCCAAATAAACAGCATCGAGCAGAAAAGGACAAGATACCACTGAGATTTTTTTATGTAAATATGTTAAGAGATATATTACTTATGAATTTTAATTGTACTTAATTGATAGATGTAAGTATTTTTTTAAATTTACAATTTTTATTAAATGAAGGTGTTTTTTTTTTGTACATTTTTCATAGTACCTTTTCTGAAAAATGAGAAGATGTTGGATAAAAACTGATTACTTATTCGTAATTAGTGTCCAAAAGTACTCCAAAATCAGTCACCAAATCTTAGAGAGGAAAAAAAGATCAAATTTGTAGGTCTGTGTTATTATTCGCATTTTTCCTAACTTTTATATAATATTTGGTTATATGTTGGTGTTATTGAATGGAAAAAAGTAATCAAATATGCGATTTGAAAGAAAGAGAAAAATTCCGGTTAGAAAATTCACGACGAAGAATTCATGAAAATTATAAATACATTAAAAGCGCTTTAAAATTCTTACAAGAGTTTTACAACTGAAATAAGTTAACTGGTTCTAATTGAGGAACTTCCATTTAAATAAACGATTTTATTGCAAAATTAAGTTCAAAAGAAAGCTTAATTTCTTTCATGTCGAATTTATTGACGATGAACGCAAAGAAGTTTATTGAAAAATCAAATGTCACTAATATCTCTTTCAATAGAAAAATATCAGCAAAATTACATGCAGTAATGAAACCGATAAATAAGTGAATAAGGCAATATAAAAAAATCATGCTCCACTAGAGAAATGTTAAAGGTATATTGAGTAAAAATCTAAACTTTCGCCTTTGATTTCAACTCGTACAGATGTCTACTTAAGTTGGAAGACTTCTTTTGTCTTATTAGAATGATGCGTAAACGTAAATCGCAATAATTTAAAAAAAAATTGTCCAATCGATATCTAATACACATTGTATAAACAAATACGACAACCTATTTAAATTTTAATCAAATTATTTCATTGTTGTGTAGCCTTTAAGATTTGGTGTCTTGAGAAACACAACGATCGAGTACTTAACCACGTCGCCTGTAGAAATTTTGACTCATCCGCCACGCAGACCAAGCCTTGTGCCATGCGATTTTCTTTTTTTTTTTTAAATAAGAGATAAACTGCAAGGAAAATGTTTACCGAACGTTAAAGGAGCAGTGACTGCCGGGGAAAGGACGTGGCAGAGACTCCAAGGAAGATTGGACTGATTTGTTCTCTTAATGACTCCATCGGGTGAAACAATGTACGAAGTGCCACAGAGACCAATTTGGAAAACGATAAATAAATGATAAATTTGCTGTTTAGTTTAATTTTTGATAATCTAAAAAATTTCAATAGCACCTCTTGTATAATGAAAATATATCCCATTTTGAGCACTTTTATGCTTCAAACTAATAAAAATTGAACAAAAATACGCCATACGGCAGACATAATTTTTCAATTTAAAATTAATTTCAATTCCTTTTACCTCTTATTTTCAATAGGATTACAAAGTTTATTAAATGCGTCTGGGAAATAAAATAATTTTTTTCATTTAGCTTGCAGTAACTCCTATAAAATTTAAATAAAGGTTCATAAAACATATTAAGTTAAAGTCGTGTGTTCTTAATTTAACGATTTTTTTTTATAATTTGTTCATTTGCGGAAACAAAATTGTATGTGAAAAAAGGAGTGCTTAGCGGCGTAGTTCTGCTTTAAAATTGTACACAATCGTTACTGAGATTTATTGCAATTTTAATATGAATAATTGGCAACATTCAGTTAAGAACACTATGCTCCAGAGACCATTATCTAAATTATAAAATAATGTAGAAGAAGAATTGTGAGCACAACCAAAGTCTGACTGCAATAAAAAATATTTGCCGACTTTCCTCCTCTTCATATGAACGTATTTACAAATATTAATAACATTCAATAAATGAAACACAGATAAGCATTAATTTTATTAAAATTTAACAACAATGAGCTTCAAATAATTACGCGAAACGGTTGGAGATATAAATGAAATTAAAAATTCACAAGCCTATTCAAAGTTTGTCATGTGTTTATAAAATTTGATGTAATTATTATAATTAAATAAAGACACACGAGTTATTGCGAAAACTGCAAGTATTTGTCTCAAGGCTATAATATTTTAACATTTTCCTTTGACGTTGACGGCGTTTTACCAGGCTAATGTTTTTTAATGAATTATTTTTCACAATTAAATAAAACTACGTGATGTATTATGATTTCTAATTTGTTTACCACGACCTAGGTTTCGTTGTATTACAACATCTTCAGGTTATAAAGTTTATTATTTCGTTCTTCAGGTTACAAAGTTTATTATTTCGTTGTATTACAACATCTTAAGATGTTGTAATACAACGAAACCTAGGTGGTGGTAAAGAAAATAAAAAAAGTAGAAATAATACTACATCAAGTAGTTTCATTTAATTGTGAATAATAAATTTCTACAAAATTAACGCCAAATATATTCAATATATGAATTATTATATAATTTATGCTTACAAAAATTAGGTTAGACCTTTTATTCTCATTTTGGTAATAAATATAATAAGTAAGCAAAAATGTCCGTATGTTAAATATATAATTCAAAGAGGTTCAACTAATAATATAATTTGTTTTCTAGGATTTTCATTTCTGGTCCCTTTTGTCGTTGATTATTTAAATGTTTTAATATTCCAAGCAGTGGAAAATATATCAGAATATATTATTTACCTGCTTTTAAGGTTTTATACCACAAAAAAGTAGAAATAAAATGGAACTCATATAAGATCACTTATGTTTCCTTTCATCTACTGATATGTCACAATCGTTTTTCTCGGTAACCATTTGATATAAAGACTAGTTACTTAATTTTTTGGCGTAGTGATGAAGCGTGTCGTATATATCAAAACATTCTATCTAAAATTTATGGGAAAATTATTATAATGATTCTAAATCGTCGTATAGTAAAATTCTAAATTATTTTCAAAGTCTAACCTACTATTTGTTATTATTGCAAGAGTTGACAAAACTATAAAGGCCAGTACGAAGGTATTCTATATATCTAGCAAATATTTTGCAGGTCGAATAGAAAAATAATTAAACACACTGATAATTTTGGGTGGCAAACATTGACTTTTGTTATTGTAGTTCTTTACCGCCACTCTCAATATTTTTTTAAAAATATTTTATATACAGTTAATTACATTTTTATGCCAATCGAACTTTTCTTTTACGTCTCATTTGTATTTAATCGTTTGAAAAATGTCTTTTTAATGTATAGTGATCAATTACAATAATTTGAAAGTAATTGAAATAGAATATTTGTCAAGTTAGCATAAAACCATTTTCCACAAAAAAATTACAACAAATTTTTCTCTATTTTTTGATAGTTTAGTCATTCAAACAACGCAATGTTATAAATTTTTGACAAGTGGTCAGCTTAATGTTTTCCGTCTTTCAAAACCAAAAAGCGTAAATAATATCTTCTTATGTATTATATTTATCTTAGTTATAATACTCTGATCTCCAAAACTATTTAGTTGTGAATACAAGTAGTAAAACTAATTCATATATGAAAGCTGAAGCTTCACTAAAAGATTACTTTCATGGTAATGACAGGCAACGTAAATAGAAACAAATATTTATGAATTTTGTCCGTAATTTTAGCAAGCAATTCAAGTAAATTTAAAACTATGAGTCTTGTATTCAAAAGCCTTCTTCAGACTAATAAATCCTAATAAGCTAGTTTGTTCACATAATTTTTTTTCGTTAACAGTTAATTCCCAAAAACATCAACTAGGTTATTCCCATGGACTGTAATTTAATAACTCCACGTGTCAATCTAATTCACTGGCGTTCAGTAGTAATATCATGGTTGTGTTGCAAAAGATAGAAAATTTTACAGTTAATTAAATATCATAACCGTGTACTAATTAAACCAAAAACATATATGTTAACATATATTAATAAGGATGACAAAAATAGAATTCAATAGACATGTATGTTTTTAAACGTTTTTTGTTCAGTGCAGGAATACAATATTTAAATATCTAAATGGGGAGATAGGTCATGAGACTAATGCTAGGGGGTTCTATTTGAAATAAAGTCCGTAATAATGAGGTCTATTAACTCGTTGCGTTTTGTTAATTATTTTATATAATTCAAATGTTGACCATCAAGAAAGTTCTCGTTTTTACCTGAAGGGCGTGCTTAAGAGCTGGAAGTTCTTATCAGAGAAGCGCAGTGAATCAATTAAAACTAACAGTGAAGTTTGAGTAACCAAAATGATACAGTGACTTAAAATAAATCGAAAATAAAGAGTGAAAAGCATTTAAAGTGTACTAAGTGTACTTTTTAATAAAAAGTTTATTTATATGAAACTACGTGATGTAGTATTATTTCTACTTTCTTTAAGTTCTTATCAACAATTTAATTGTGAAAAATTAATTTCTACGTAATTAACGCCAAATATATTCAAGTTTATTTGATTTATTTTTTATGCAATGCCCAAAGGTAAAACAGGAGAAGATCTTACCAGTTCTGAAGCAAAGCGACGAAAACAAAACCAGCAAAAAATTAAACAGTCGAAGAGCGCGATGCACGTTTACGTTGCCACCGAAGGAGAATGAGCACCATGAGAAGCAGAGAAACCGAAGAACAACGACATGGAGGAATTTATGAATCAAGAATTGCGACAATGTTATAAGAAAAGACTCCGAAAGCAAGCCACCCGTGAAAATATCACCCTACGCGAAGTGCGAATGAGGACAAGTAAACAGTACAACTTAACAAAAGAAGCATTCCACTACGATCTGACAAAAGAATATAACAAACAGAAACACGTCGTGATCAAAAAAAAATGTATAGCATCTGCCAATTTTGCAACTCAAAAAATTTCAGTACAGAAACACCAGGAATCTATTGGATGAATGAAAATATTTGATTATCACCACTGGAAGCACCTCCGCAGGAATATGATTGGTGAAACTCCAAAATCAAAACACTTACTACAAAGTATAAAAGTGTACAATGCCTGCTTCCAAATGATTTCTTTCGGTGTCACTTCGATCAACATTAACAGAGATGAAATCGATTGTTTTTTCCTTCTAAGGACAAATCTACCAGAAAATGGGATCATTACTACCACTACCCAACGAAGACTATAAATATCTTCCACTATATTTCATCGGAAATAAAGAAATAGAAATTGATCAATGATGCACAAACATTAGTGGAATGAGACGAGAAATAATCCGAGAAGTACAGAGTATCTTACACAAATATAATCAACTTATTCACATATTCAAAACAGGACTAGACCTGATAATTTCTGGTGACTATAAAGTTATAATTTGAGTAGACAAGAAAACACCTGGAGAACACGAACGTCGATTTAACGCACCTCAGATAGATGAAGTCGCCATAAGCCGTGACATAATTTACAACGAAGAAGAGAAGGATTACAACGCATTACACAGATACACCGGTCATGTGATCCCCTCCAATATCTGTACGAAGAGGACACATATCGTTTGAATGTGAAACTAATCCAAACTGAAGCAGGCGTAAAAACAAGCAAAAAAGTCACTTCCAAGGAGTTCTATGCTTACCGTTTAATGATCGTAGACAATGAAACATATAATCACATTCTCAACACTCGCCGTTTATTCCAAGAATATCGAATTGATTTGGATTTCTGGTTTACGAGTTCGATATTAACTTGAACTTTTTTAAATACTAAATACAAACCACTAATTTATAAATCAGGCACTTATCATGCTACGAGTACTAGTTTTACTCTATTACCGCAATTATACTTTAATAAAAAGATTCCATGATCCTATCTATACAGTTTAAAGTAGATTTATAGCGTTACAAGAAAGGTCAGCCTTTATTTCAATACAGTTTCCTTTAAACACCATTTCTGTGATTTAATTTCTAACGCCACGTAGGAATAGAGAACTTAAATCACCACCCAAATGTTTTATTTTCTCGAAAATCCTTTTCCGTAAAACCCTTTAGTTTTAGTTTTATTATGCTTTTAAAAAAAGAACAAGAGAAAATATTTGTACCTTTTATATTATAAAACATTTTGGCATAAATATTGAAGATTTATTTCGTTTAAAGTATTTCTTTCATATATTATTATACTGGTATTCGACTTTGGCATATGTCCAATTAGGAGAATTGAATTTAATCAAAGCTTTGTGTGAAAGGAAATTATAGGTGGAAACTTCCAGAGTATCGACGAATGCGAATAGAGAAGTGTATGGATGAAGAAGTAATGTTTTATAAATAGGAACTCATGAATGGACTTTTGTAATTTACGGATTTTTATAAAAAATTATAGGTCCCGTATTCACATGTCAATCTATAAGATCAGAAATTTATTCGAAAAGAGGATTAAATATTTTGGGTTTATATTTGTGAAACGTTACGATTTTGTTGTATTTTTGGTATCACGTTACGATTTCCTGAACCATGAAATATTTTTCATTTTCATGTCATCATTTTTGTCACAGTACTTAGCAGCTTGAATATATTATATATAGTCTAGCTGCCAAGCACTATACAAGAAGTCTGAAAGAAATCGGACACTCTGTCCAGTTTTGAGTATTTCCATTTTGACGTAAAATTTTACGTTTCCTTAATTGTCATTCACCCTTAATGAGTAATAAAGGAATACTTTCTTCTTTATGATGAAAGTGATACCAATAATAGCTTGCTGTATCTTAAGTATAACTTTGCTGAGATATCTACTCCCAAAAATTTGTTCAATATTTGTACTGTATTATTGGTATCACTTTGTCCAAAATATTTAATTCTAAAATTTTTTTCAATCCTAAATGACGAAAATATTTCCTATGATAGATTATTCGTTTCCCAGTTTTATTTTTAGTGTGCTTTAAACATTTTTAATGTTTCCACGAAGAAACATAAATGGAAGAAAGAGTCAAAATAGCAACGTAATTCTAATTTATGGTACACGAAATGGCTAATTAATAGCATGACGCTTGAATATTTAAAACCATCAAGTAAGAACATTGAAACATTTCAATCGAGCTTGCAACGTTGTGGGATTATAAAAGGTAAGAGTGATGAAAAAATAAATAAATTATCATTGTGGTCGTAAGTCATTTAAAGGGAAAATGTTTTCCCATAGCATTTTTACGAATAATTTATTGAAGAGTGGTCTACATTATGTGAAAGAAATATGAAAACTTTTTAAGAAATTTTGGCGAGGAAAACTTTCTAAATTTTAGATAATTTTCCTCACAAAAAATTATATTTTGTTAAATACATGGTTTAGTAAGATTGCTAATATCTTTGCTAATAATACACCTGAAGATGTTGTAATACAACGAAACCTAGGTCGTGGTAAAGAACTTAAAGAAAGTAGAAATAATATTGCACCACGTAGGTTCATTTAATCGTGAATAATGAATTCCTACAAAATTAACCAAATTATTAAGATTTAAATAATTTACCAAATTATTCAATAAATCTTAGTATTTAAAACCAGATACGAATAGGATAGTTTGCGCAAGAAAAAATACATATTTAGTTACCGATAGACGGTATACCACTTTTCTGATCGAAAGATTTTTATAGTTTTTATTTCAAGGTCACTAAAAGACTACCCTCGTTTTTGTTATCAAATATTAAAGCGCATCTCTCTCAATAAATTCCATTGTCAAAATGGGTAACTATTTTATAATTATAATTTTTTACTATTATACATAAAAATAAATATTCAAATTCCGTTTTATTACCACTGCAACTGAAATTAAGAGATATAAGAACAAGTTATCGATTATTTTATTTAATTTGCAAGTATATTAGCGAGGAAAATATTTACCTATTTCTAGATTAAACTTGTTATGATTCATAGTCGTTAATGAGAAAGGTTGATTTTCCTTGTGAAAAGACACTCACAAGGAAAATTAAATTTTAAATTTAGCAGTTCATTCGTTATTACAATTTTTATGTTAGAAGGTTAACCGTACAACTATGGCTCAACTAATCGAATAGATGACAAATTAGTTGAACGTTTAATCCCTAATAAATTGACCATAAATTAACCTTAAATAATGACCAAAAAATGACCAAAAAAAAATTTTAAGAATACAGTCATGATTCTGTTGTTCGTGGAAAAGTTTAGAGTTTTCTATATTTTCCAAGTAATAAGACTATTTCATATTATAATTTGGCCTGATAAAATTACTCATGGGAATATACTAAATACTATAAAAATAAACATAAAGTATATTCACTAAATAAAGACATTATAGAAAAAGTAAAAATAATGTATTGTAATAATACAATTGTTATTCAGCCAACGATTACGGATTACAAAACTTATGACCATTTCATAACAATATATCCTAAGCATTCAAAGGAAATGAAAATGAATATTCATATTTACTTTATTTACCTTTGTAATGTATTAATATAATCATTCACATTCCACATAAACAGAATAATGTACGTCTTCAGTAAATCAATATAACAGTTAGGGCTAAGTTAACTACGGGCTAATATTTGCTTCATCAAAATGATAGGTGTAATTTTTTTTAACAATATTGTATTATTTTTACAGATTATTGCAAATTATAAATTATTATCAAGAGACACGTCCGGTGGAAAGAGCCCGCTTTTACGTTCTGAGCTTGCGCAATTGGCGATCTCTGTGACCTTGATTCACCTCCTTGTAGATGCTGCAGTGTGCAAGGGAAAGCGAGCTCAGGAGGGCTTTCATTATGAGGCAACTATCTTTCCCTATTTGTTTCAATGCTTCAATGCTGTAAAGCAAAGTTAACCGCCAATCAATTATTATTATATAAGACTAATAACTGAAGATGGCGCTGTTCTGTTTATAACAAAAAAACTAAATTTTATTAAAAAAATTACCAATTTTTATTAAAAGTCAAACAGAGGACGCTATGTTACTTTATAGACATAAAGTAATTATTTTGATCAAAAAAGCATCAATTCAAGAGCAAATTTTTGGATAGCCTAAATGCCGTTGAGATTGTATTTATTCGTAATATTATATTTTTTTCAACAATATTAACAAAGTTTCTTAATTTTTTTCGGTTATGCATGACGTTTTGCTTCTGTTATACTAATTTTATTTTGAAAACTACCATTTTTTTTTGGAAAAATTGATTTTGTTTTGTAATTAATTAGAAAATTTATGATATTTTATGATTTTATTTGGAATACTTAAAAAACTATTTTGATTTCCCCAAAAGGAATTTTGTTTTCAAGGAAGCACTTTTTTAATTCATTCTATCCGTAAAAATTCACTACTAGAAATCGAAAAAATTCTTTACAGAGGATTAGCAGATCAATGAGCGTAACAATTAAACAAAAATCTGAAAGAAGAAGTGTAATTTTTCATGAAGAAGTTTGGAAAAGCAGTAATACTATTCATGAAATTAGCAAAACGTGCTGATTACGAAGTGCCGATAATGAACTTGCTGGCTGCTGTCTCGTAGGATTAAAGCGTATAGGGAAGGATTAGGATATCAATAAGTAAGGGACATGTTGGACAGTTTTCAGATATTTGTCGCTTAAACAGCCAGAGTTATGAAAATTTAAAATTCGAGTAGTTAAATATCTTGATTCAATAATATGGCAAAAGGGAAATAAACATGTTTCGGGGTCTAATTCAATAATGTGATAGATAATATATTCAATAAATCTAGAGTCAAAGCTTTAATTCTGCCACCTGAACCTTCTGGCAAAGCCTCGTTATAAACCGGCTGCTTTTTTATATCACACCCTTCACAGCCAACTTTTCAAAAAATAATTCATCCTTTGCACAGTAATATTTTTTATGAAATTTATATTACTATTATCAAGGTTGTCAAAAACTGTAAGTAACTTTTAACAGCATAAAATTCTTGATAAATTATTATAAACAATGCATTTATATATCACAATACATCAAAAGGCCGGCAAGGAGATAATTAAGAATGCTTCAAACAACAATAGAGGCGCCGTAAACTCTTTGGAATTAATCAAAGGGTAAACGTCTTGGAAGGAAGTTGTTTTATTGCAAAATTTATTTTAGTGTTTGATCGTACAATTTAACAACCGGAACGGAGATATATGGTCTTTATTGCAAACTATTTGGTACCGAATGAGATTACTATTACATAACGTGTTATAAATTTAGGTATGATAGTTTAGATATAGTTATGAAACCTGTCATTCGCTTAGATTCGCCTTGAAAAAATAAAATGATTTTCAAAGTAAGGATGAATATGTTTCAAATTCTCATTATATTATTTATTTACCATAAAGTTATATATATATATATATATATATATATATATATATATAGATATATAGCATTAGGGTGCTATTATTCTAAGCCTTTGAGAGTAATTAGAACTATGTAAATGTGTAGAAATATACATTGTCAAAAAACATTTTATTTAGAAGCAATATGACACCAACCATATTTTAAGTGTAGAAAAGATTTACTTCTAAGCATTATAGTGAGTTAACGGTTTGAATGTGTGTTCTGGGCCCGGAATACTATAAAATATCAGTTTTTCTTAAAATCAATGTTTTTATTCAATTTTGATTTGACAGCTGATCTATAAAATAAACTCTATTGCGAGGCTGTCTGGCTCGACCATCAAGGGATCCGTATCTTGTTTTAAGGTGAAATTACTTCACTTATCATGTCGTTAATAGCATGGAATTTATAGTGTGATTAATATTTAAAAATGCCATACATAATTAAGAGCGAACATATATATATATATATATATATATATATATATATATATATATATATACTAGCGTGACCCGTGCGAAGTCATCGCATTATAAATTATTCAACTCAATTTAATAAATCAAAATTGATTGCAGGTATTCAATTCATTTCTAATTTTGCACACTGCTTATTACGTTTTTATTTCATTATGAAGCCCAGATGACAGATCAAACAAATATTTTACTAAAATTGACATGTAGAGGCGCAAGTATCAAAAGCATTGAGCTAAAGCTCCACTTTATTTATACGTGAGTGGATTTGAAATTAAACAAAAATTTTACCGACCGTCAATTATATTGACGTTGAGCCGTTAGATGGCAGCATTGCTGTTTTGTGTATATAATTTTAATAATAAATTAATTTGCAAAAACAATAGCAATAATAATTTTTTTAGTTGTGGATGCCGGTAGAGCAAGCAATTATCTATAAAGCGATATATAATTTATGTGGATTAGTTGTGAGGTTTTTTTCTAAAAAGGGAGAGTAACATCTTAACCTTAGCGTATTAATATATATGATGATATGATATGTATATATATATATATATATATATATATATATATATATATATATATATATATATATATATATATTATGGTCAATATTTAAAAAAAACACGCTCAAACCCGGCTTCCTCTATTGTTTTATACAATATTTAAACGATGTTGGAAATTTATACTAGTTAATCTCTTCAAATTACCCACCCAGAGATGTAATACGACGAAGCCTAGGTTTTGGTTAAGAATTTAAATAAGGTAGATATAATACTACATCATGTAGTTTCATTTAATTGTAAATAAATACAAATTAAGTGACAAGGTTGTATACTGGTAGCTATGCGTACAAATTTAAGATTTTAGAGGATAATGAAACGATGAATGCAGCAATCATAAATAGCCAGTTGATGATATAGCATGGACAAAAGGATAATTGGACAGGACGAAATTGTAAATAAGACAATTGGGAACCATCACAATTTTTTTTACAACTCCAAAAACAACCTTGTAGAAATATTTCAACTGAATGAAAATTACGAATTGTACAATATCGTGAAATTATTTCAACTTTCCTGGCTTCAAAAAGAGTTCCTTTTCCTATTTCCTCTTAAAGAAGGTTGAATTCAAATAAAATGTCATGATGACGCGTATCTGTTGTAGCTGTATGGAATATAAACTTTTTTTAAATAACAATTAAACTTGAAGCTCGTAATAGTGATATTAGTATACAATACACATATAAACGCTTAAAGTTGTTTGCGTATTTGGTTAAGTTTGCTACTGGGAAGAATGTTTTTATGTTTGGTTAAGTTTGCTACTGGGAAGAATGTTTTTATGAATGTTTTTATGAAGAATGTTTTTATGTTAACTGCAAAAAAACAAACTAATTAAAATTTGATTGCCTTGGACCTTGTGGTATCAAGCAAAAATTTTAATGTGAGGGACATTTCTTTACAATTTTGGTAATGTTTTAGAAATGACAATATAGGCGAAATATCAAAAATAATTTATGAAGACCATCCTGATTTCTGCAAAAATTTATTGCAGTAAAAAAAATAGGAAATGACCACAATTGAAGCTTACTATTTCTCACGTTTTTATTAGAATTTAGTTTTGTTGTTGCTCACTCTGTTGGTATGAAGTTCGAGATTTATATAAATGTATACAAGTTTAAACAGGAAAGTACAACTTAAAAAACATATCTGACATAATTTGTGTTGGTGGGTTCCAAGCAACTTGTTATAATATTAGATATTTTCTTCTCATATTTCAATATAAGAAGTGAAAAAAATTATTTCTCTTCTTTTTTATGTAAGTATCGCCTAATAGTATGTAATTGATAAAAAAAACTTGTTTATATAAAAGTAGTTTAAAGTAATTATCAGAATTAAATGAAACTACGTGATGTAGTATTATTTCTACTTTCTTTAATTTCTTTACCACGACCTAGGTTTCGTTGTATTACAACATCTTCAGGTGGGATATTAGCAAAAATGGAATCAACCAAAAAACAAACAATGAAACCTAGATCGTGGTAAAGAAATTAAAGAAAGTACAAATAATACTACATCACGTAGTTTCATTTAATTGTGAATAATAAATTTCTACGAAATTAACGCCAAATGTGTGCAATAGTAATTATCAGGTTAGACATAAATCAAAATCATTTATTCTAAGAATAGGTATATATATAAATATATATATATATATATATATATATAAATATATCTAACAACAGTTTTAATGTCAAGGTTAAACCAAGAAAAAAAAGATATAAAAAATTAGCTATAAAAGTGTATTTAGATAAAGACTAATTGGCAAAAAAAAAATTGACAGTGAGAAAATAAACACATATGTGAAGCCAATGAATGCCTGCAGCTAATTGTTTATGAGAATTTTTTATTAATAAATTTGGGATTTCTGTTCCAGATATGTCCAGAAAACTAAGAGGTATTTGAGAATTTGGAAAGAAAAGGCATGGGAGAGACTCGGAATGTAGAGTATTTCAGTAATATTCAGGCAATAGCTACTTACCTTCGGTATTAGATATCTGAGAGAACTTCTCGAAAGAATGGAGCTCGCAAGAAGAAGGTTTCGTACTTGTTTAGACACTTACGTCAGATATTTACGAATATTAACGTTTCACAACGTATTTTACCTGCTTATGTCTTCCACGGGCATAAAATTATGGACCGTTTCTCAAAAATTAAAAAAAAAGGTGAATTATAACGAATTGGAAAATGATGACGCACTGGGCGTTATAACTTTCAAGTTAAATTGTTATCTAGCTTATTTATTTTCATAATTTTTGTCTCAGTAGTTTCCGAAATAAGGAGAATGGTGAATACTAAATTTTTGAAAAGTTTTTGGAATATCTTTCTAAATATAAAACTTAAAATAAAAAAAAAGTTTGGATTCTTTATAACAGACCTTTTCGAATTATATTAAAAAATCAGATAAACTATGTGACACAAAAAAAATATAAAACTTTTATTTATCTACTCTTTATATCTAATATATATTCATAAAAAGTAAGTTAGCGATAAATAAGAAGGATGTGCGTATGTGTGTATATTTTATTTCTTTTTTTTCTGCTATACCTAAAACATTGTACATACTTAAAAAATTATGACCTCTAACTACCTTACCACCTTTGCGTAGACTTTTATAAACCCAATTTTTTAATAATCTTAGATCAATTTGAGAGTGAAAACTATTGTAAAGTCTATCTCTGAAAATATAAAAATAAATGATAAAAATAAATGTTTTTGAAAGTCTTTCAAATGTTACCCCACATTACATAAAAACTAAAAAACAAATACATGCTTATGAATTAAGTTATTGATATACATGCTAGTAAATATGCCTTATCCAAATTTAGTTTCTGAATAAAGGGTTGCGACGGACTGATACGTGAGTGATCATGTAAGGGTTCTATTTTACCTTTTGAAGTATGGAACGTTAGGAAGGAAAAGATACCATCATATGTAGTATACCTCGAGATCTATTATGTGAAGAAATATTCAAAGTGTTAAAAAATAGCCTTATATTACTATATAGTGAAAATTATCACTAAATTAAATAATAAGAATGCCAGTGCGTGAGTAAGAGCTGAGACGGCAAAAACTATCCTAAGGTACTCGAAATGATCATTTGCCCATTTGTAATAAATTTAAAAATTATGCATTGTTTAACATTCACATCAATACATACGGAAAAAAAATATTAATGCACAACTTAACCCATATCGAATAAATGATAACAAAAACGACAATAATAATAACAAAAACAACTGAGCTGTTAAATACTCATGATAACAATGAATAATATATCGGTATTATCCAGGAATAGGGGGAGAATTTTAGATGGAATCCTTTTTCGCACGAATGCGCTGCTTCCAAGACTATAATCCTCCTGGACTCCGAAATTATGGATTCAGTTTTTGGAATAATCAATAAAATGAACTATGCATACTAACTCAGATCTCCAACATCTATCTATAATAATTAACAGTTAGTTTTAATATTGAATACTGGTTGAAATATTTTCTGAACACACTAACGTGTTTTTATTTTTATAGGTTGGACCCCGATACATGCCTGTACTGATCCGAATATACAATTCTTATGCTCCAGACATTAAAATCTAAGTGGAAAAATCCTGTTAATTTTTTGCACCATAGTAACTCCCTAATGCATAGGTGTACACTTGATATATCGGAAATATTTTCAAGAAAGCTAGTACTAAAAATATTGATTTTACTCTTGTCTGATACATTATTCATAATATCATTCGGGCATAAGATAAAAATCCCGAACCACCCCGGAAGTCCCGGCCATCTTCAATTGTCTACGCACAAGCAATTTTGCTAAGATCTAGGTTGGGGATAAACTTAAAATTACCTACAAAATCTTACCTAGCGATTTGAAGGTCATTTCCTGAAAGTAACGCAAGTGAGTACTGGCAATGCGTTTGATGATTTTCTATTGTTGGTTTGGATATCAAAGTTATCCATTTTCAGTTTCCACTACAGAGCGTCCGATACCAAAGCAACATATTCGGCGTTGAGGTGAAAAAAGATGTGCTCACACATTTAATCGGAATTTTTATGGTAAATTTTCATGAATGAAAATTTTTGATTTATAAGAAATGCATCTTAGAGATCACCGGTGCTGTTTGATGTATTAAATAGTTTAGCTGCATCTAAATGTGAGAATACTTGATTATTTTTGTCGAAAGTTTTCTGAGGATTACAGAAATATTTAAATTTTTTATAAGGAAATGGATCTTCCCACGCTGACATACAAAATACATAGTAAATTAAATAGTACGGCATATAACTGTAATGAGTATGTGTAGAATTTAAGAAATAGTTAATTTAGATACATTGGGAACTACACTAGCTCTATATTTGTTACTGGATAAGTAATCATAAAGCGAAATGGGACCATGTAGTGCAGAAAACACGTATATGGTCACCGGATTCAAAAATATGCACTAACTTCATAAGTCACTTAAGTCTCTAATTCATTTACATACTGAGATTTTAACTGTTTTAATCTGAACGTACTAATAGTGTGATTTAACCATCATATGTTAATGTATTTTTTTCTCTTTAATGTATATTATGTTACTGGACATCATTTTTTAAAATCTGGATATGATAAGTTCTGAAAGATCTAATTTTCTATTTAAATCAGTGGTATAAATTTAAAAGCCTCTTATAAAACTAAACAACTTGGTATTATGTTTTAATTATGTTCACGTGGAAAAGTAAGTTGTGAGATTTTAGTACTATTTACATTTAACCATTCATAATTTACAGCCACATGAAAAAGCAAAACCTAAAGAAATCCGGGGTTAATGGCGTGGAAAAGAATATCATTAGACTTTAATGTCTAGAGCGCAAGGGTGGTAAAATTTAACAACACTACAAAATAAACTTGATCTTAATATCTTGTTAAAATGGAAACGTCAGAAAATAACATGTTTTTACAATTTTTGGAACCGTTGGCACATTACAAGAAAAAATATACCAAAACGTAAAATGGTCAATTTATATTTTTTAACCAGTTGGTTGAGTGAAATTAGAGCATATTCGTGATTTTATTTTTTTCATTAAATTTAAGATATCTTATTATTTAGGGTAATTAAAAGATTTAATAAAATTTCAACACGTACCATTAATACAATTACAGATAATTGCCTGGAAAAATATTATTATTGTTATTATGTTATTATTAAGTATGATTATTAATTATAACATCGAACAGATTAAGTATACATAAAAGATAGTTATGAATTCTGAAATTACTTATATTTTAGAGCATGTAGCGTTATTCATTAAAATCATATAAAGATGAATTATAAAGTAAGCGCTTTAACTCTTAAGCTTAATAGAAAGTATTTAGTTTATTTATAGATAAATTCAAATAATTTAATTGAACTTACAATGGCTTAATTCTTAAATAAGAAGCGTTCAAAAAATTCTTAATGTATAAGAAAATAAATTTGTAAATAATATTAATTTCAGGGTTGCATTTCTCACAAGAAAAAACGGACTCCCTTGTAACATTATTTGATTTTTATTAAAATTTTTTTGAGTTAAAAACTTTTGGCATGAAGATAAAACTAACTGATATATGTTAATAGTAAATAACGACTTGTAGACATTCCAAAACTATTTATTTTCGAATTTTGTACAAGCTATTTTAAGAGATAATACTAAAAATATCCACAAACATTTTCTGAGAAAGAAAGTTTGATAAAAAAACTTAAAATATGGCTATAGCTATAAAACTTAACCTGTAAAAAATTGAACAGTTTACACGTAAAAATATTCATATTAAAATGAATGTTTTTATATCGTGTGTCATATGGAATACAAAGTGAATGGGCAATTTAGAAATCAATACTATTTTATTTCGAATTTTTGATGTGTAAAATATTTCTAAAGACATTGTTGAAAATGTCCAACCTAATATTTATTAACTGCCTTAGTCATAATTAATTTGCAAAGAAGACAGTCTAAAAATATGCTAAGGGTTAGATGCTACGTCTAACTTAATATTTTTACATCCAGGCTAGTTATTTACCCACAAGAAACAAAAATCAGTAAAATTGAATTAAAAAATATGCGGGTACCTAAAACAATTAGTCGACTATCATACATCCCTCATGTAACTGCCTGGTCCCAATAAGTCCATAATTAATTTATTTATTACCTCTTTCAACCGCCTTGAATATCGCCTCCCAACAATATTTTTTTTAAATATTATTTCCTTCAAAGAGACATGGTTTTCTTTAGAAAACATCAGGCCTACTTCTATATTTTCCTGCAAATTTGAAATAAGAAAAATTTTCTCAATATAATTTCCGCATAATATGGCTTATGCTCTATTTCTTCAAAATGTTATATATATACCGGCGTGTTGTCACAAAGAACGATACATACCCTTTGCCAATTTTACACGCCACTTTCCTTTTATTGCTTGTCATGTTTAGACGATCGTGAACAGCGTCGTGTGTAATTTCGACTGAAAGTTTGATTAACTTTCCTATTCTGACAGTTTTCCCGGAATATGTACCAATATAATTTTATTAAGCCTTGACATTCTCTTTAGCTGTAACTTTATTTAGCTTTTTTCTGAGTTTTTCACATTTTGTTAGAAGGTGTTCGAGTTCCTCAATCCTAGACAAAATTCTTATATCTCTTTTATTGTAAGGAACTAACTATAATATATCTTGGTATTTATATTGCTTATGTGCATCTTAGAGAAAATAACGCCCATAATATATATTTGCGTTAAAATTGACACAAAAGCGAGTGTTTCGTTTAATTAGATATTTAAAACTTAATTTATACGCATTATATATATTTAAAACTTAATTATACGCATTATATCACATGTAGTTACTTTTTAATTAAACATTGAGTCCAAATTTCTACAATACTTTATATTAGAATGATCTTAGTATAAATAATTGTGTGCAAAACATAAAATCGTTTTAACAAAGAAAAGAAGTCCTTTTGCGAACATTAAACTAACAATCAAATTTTACGTCTTGTACTGTCGTGTCCATAAAATCTGACACTTCTAAAATTATGCACTTTAATTATCAATTAAATATTAGATGACTTTGTTTAAAATACGTGGTTATTTAATACTTGGAAAAGGTAAAACAAATTTGGTAAAGTCATGAAAATATTTAGACGTAAAATAAACGATAAAACCGTGGATACGGTATACTATCTATGGAAATGAAATGTGCATTTCCATATTATTGAAAATCTATTGTAATGCAAGTGTATTTTTGAATTGGACAATACTATCTCTCCTTCGTCGATCGTTCGCGAAATACAAGGCAATAAAATATTCTACGTCTGCTCAGTTTTCGAATATTGTACATTTAAAGTTTTGTTTTATTTTCTGAAACTTTTCACCAGGATATGTGTATTAAAAAAAGAGATGTGTTTTCTCTCAGGGCTAGATTATTTTTTTTAAATTAAAAATGTTTAAATGTGTATATTTGTCTTAATTTTTTTATACACTGTACTTTGAAGGAACTTTTACATCCTTACTGAGGTAGTTCATAATATGTTTAGACGCACATTTATGATCATAATACTCATTCATCACTGCTTAAGTATATGAGTTGATTATTTAACGTCACTTTTTGATATGATAAACTTTTTTTCAACGGATACTCTCGAGCTTTCTGTTGCAAGATTATTTCATCGGGGTTAGAAAATGTTTCTTAATGGAATTTATGTTTTTATAAAAATGTATCCAAACTCATAAAAATGTAAAAAGAGGTAATCTAAAAATTATAAATTTAATTAATCTTATCCACAAATCGTATTATTAGCAATTTCATAAAATTTCTAGGAAATTGTCTCGTTCAATATTTATATTATTTAGAAGAGTAGACCCACAATATTGGAGTTAGGTAAATCAACAGGACGTCAAACTTTTGAAATATATTATACTTTGCATAATACAACAATAGAATTTATAAAACGATTAATGTCGGAACTCATAATAAACTCTCGAAAATCCTTACGACTGAAAGAAGTTAACTTTTTCGAATACACAAAATATAATTTGATTACTTTCAGTTTTAATAATATACTTTGAGGAACTATTTAATAGAAATGTATTGTAAAATTCAATCACGCTTTCAATTTATACTTGGTATATAGGAAGTAACACAAACTACACCTAAATTCAAATGAAAATGTCGTTAAAGTAAATTTGCAAGAATATTTGATTTTCTCTTTTTAATTCTATCACCGCCGCAATAACAACAAAATATTTTTTGGTACATTTTTAATTTCAAATTATAATATATTTGTAACATATTTGACATAAAAATAATCGAAAAACAGCTCTTGCCATCCGATATTCACTTGTATATCACTTGTAAGATATTTGCCATAAAAAATAATCAAAAAAATAGCTCTTTTCATCCAAAGTACACTTGTATATCACTTGTAACACATTTTTCATAAAAAATAGCTCTTGCCATCCGATATATACTTGATACATAAAATAATAAAAAAACAGCTCTTGCCATCCGATATAATAAACACTTGCATGTATTATCGTCTAGCGAACAAAAGTTGGACTTGTTTTAATAGAGAGGACGTGAAATTATATATGGGCTTTAGTACTGAGCCTAAAAATAAGTATTGAAATTCATAAATAAGCCATCAGAGGGTTTTCTGTCAGGGTTTCTTAGCTAACTTCAACCTCCTTCCTTTTTAGTAGGCTTATTATTAATAATGTTAAAAATATATATTCATTTAATATTGACGTTTTATCAAAAGAACTGCATAGTTATGAAATTATTGCAAGTATTTATATAGTTTCACCATTTTCTGTATGTACGGATTTATAAATATCGCATTCACATCATATTTTTAGAGAGAACGGAGGGAGAGATTATAAAATATAATTTTTGTAGCATATCGTAATTGTTGACTGTTATTATATTTTAACAAACAATAATGGGATTATTAATAGCGAAACGCAATTCATTTTAAAAATAATATTACGGGGCGGGAAATTAAGATATATTTGTAGGTACTGCGATTGCTTACAAGTTATTCTTTAGGATAAGTTTATAATGTAGAATAATGAATTATATATTGAAAAATAATGTTTTATGCAGATATAAAAGTAAGCAATAATTGAAAGATATTCTAGCGTAACAGGACAAAAAATAAGATGACAGACCACGATTAGGGAATTAGTATAAAGGCAAAGGCACAAATAATGATTGTACATTGATTACCACATTATTCAGAATACTTCAAAATAACTACAAAAAGCAAGAAAATAAATTTCTTACTGACAAATTTTCATTAAATGAGTTTTAGCCCAGAGAAAAAGAGAAAAGAAAAGTTTTAAATTTCTCGGCTTCTATTTTACTATAAATGTTTTACATGTTTCTTCAAGTTTTACTTATCCATAAAATATATTATTTAAAGAAAACAATTATAGTTGATACCAACAGTTTTTGATCGAAAACTACCTAGAAAAGGAAATTTAAAAAATTAAAATACGATAAATGACAGCCATCAATCCAACTTACTACTAATATTAAATATAAAAAGTGCTAAATTTGATTTGTGACACTTATCAAGCTGTCAGCGATGGATTTTATTGCGCCGGCATTAACTGCAATATTACATTCACGTTTATAGCCCAACGTTATTAGTTTTTATTAATAGTCCAAAAACCACCACTTTTATCTCTACTCTATAAGATAAGAATTTACTGAAAATTTTATATTCGTGTGTCTCGGTAAATCCAGCAAAATATGCAAAGAGGAAGTTCTAATGGCATAAAGACTCGTTCAGATAAAGAAGGAAAGCGCAGAAATAATTCTAAACACGCCGAGTTACGTTTAATAAGAATGTTGATCTTAACAATTTTTTCACAACGCTGAGCGACAGACGCTGAAGAAGGTCGATCAAAAAAGAATCGTTGACTTCAAAATATCCTGCTGGAGGAGGACGCTTAACATCTCATGGACACAGTACCAACGTCTCCATTCTGAAAGAGTGTGAAATCAAAACAAAGTTGTCTACCACCTGCCTACGGAGAGTTCTTGAATATTTGGACATATAGCGCAACTTGCTGATAGTATTAACAAACTCATTATACCGGTGATTGGCATGAGACCGCGCAGGTGCTGCCGTAAATGCGGGATAGATTAGATCTAAGATAAACAGAACGATACTCTCAGTTTTTATTACTTGTTTCATCTTAATCTGCCCCATGATATATATCTTTAAGAAACAGTCCCTTAAAAGATAATAGTCCTCCACCAATAAGAATGTACCGTCTCTGAGTAGGTTCAAAAATATGGAGAACTAGTTGAGGATAAGAACTTGTTAGCCACAGCTTAAAATGTTAATGAAAAAGCAAGAATATGTAAATTGTGTTGGTTACGATTCTCCATCCATTTCATTTTGCTCAAATGTTTTTACTAAATTAAAATGATAGAGAAGGAACTGCCATATTTTGTGACGAATTTCATGAAGTAAAATCTATTCAGACGTAAGAAGATATGGTCTCAGCGTTCTTGATTCTTTATCACTGACAACTTTATCGAAGACGTAAAGTATTAAAAATACAAATTGTTTATGTAAGGTATCACATGATAAAGAGAAATAAGATTATTCTTCAAAAGTACAATTTCATATACACTACAGGGATCGGTTTCTAGCTGATTTAGCTAGAGATACCATTGATAAACCTACAAACTCTACGGGCTTTAATAAATACCACCCTTGATATTCCTGGAGATGACAAAGCTTTATAAGATCGTACCAGGGTGTATAAATATTAAATGACGTAAAATCAGTTTCTACTGACTTGATTTGTTAGAATTACGAATTATAAAATTATGTCGGTAAATTTAATGAAATTCATGTCTATGAATATTTAAATGTAATTTCGTTTTTATTAGGAATTTATTTTTCTACAAATTTTCCCGTTCTGTCAATAACAAAAGTTATCAAATCCAAGTGCTACCCGCACTGAGGCTTTTCCGTCAAACTTAGGTAAATATAAAAAAAACCACGACGAATTTAGTCGTTGTGATTAAAAAAAACGATTAAATAATTTTTTTTATAACTCCTCGACTAAAAGGAAGTAAGAAACTATTAAAATAATTACGAACCTAAGATAGTTCATCAGGGCTGCCAAAAAATTGTACTAAATATGGCTTCTCTAAAATTATATTAAAATTATGTAATTGCATTTAAATTTTGACGGAAAATTACCAAGATTACAATAAGATTTAAAATTTTATATGGCAGTAAATTAAAAGCTGTTATTGATTTATAGATTCAATTAAAGGCTGTTATTGATTCGGCACAGATTTTATCGATTCAATTAAAAGTTCATGTTTAAAACGTTTTTTGTTCGAAATTACTAAATGTAGGATTGCAATGATGATATCTGATGTTCACTATCAAAAAAATGGGATATTTAATTAGAGAAATTTGCTTTCTTGAATTCCTAAATTCTGCGGCTAATTGATATAAATCTCATTAACGAAAACAAAAACGTTTTCTAGCAACGATAAAATTTATATGATGTTTTCAAAGAAGTGTTAGACCTTCTATCGGCAATTTGCGCAATATGTTTTCTTTGCTATAGTTTTGTTATTGATGAACTAAAGCAAAGTTTGTATATGTATGTACGTATATATATATATATATATATATATATATATATGTATATATACCTACTCGTGTTTCATGACAAAGTTTATAAGGCGATTTCATTCAAAGTTATCTCACTTACCAAGGTATCATTTACATGATTTTGTTTGTTTGTTTTTGTTTTTTTTTGGGATTTTGAAAAAGCTAATTTACGTTTATACATAATTTTTATTAAATTAGTTGCTAGATATTTTTAAAAAGAAAAATAAGATTACAAATGAACTTTATTTTTCATATATGTCAAATTGTACAATTCTTTACCACAAAATATGGAAAGATGATGAGGAAAAATATTTAAATGGAAACTTTAGGGGCGAAAAATTAAGTCCTAAATTTTTTTTTATTGTATATAAAATGTGTTCAAATACAATAATAGAACGATAAAATCGTTTGATAGGGCTAACAATAGAGCCCTAAAATTTGTTTACTTCATAATATTTTATATTATGTCTTTAGGGATATACCGAAAATAATTTGTAAGTATTACTCCTCCCACCCTTTTTCCCGAAACTACTTTATCTAAAAATATGAAAAATAATTCGATTTTAGAAATCTGCCCCGAGGTTATAGGAAAATTATATCCTAGATCTTATAATTTTCAAATATACGCCCTGTTTTGATACGCATGAAAAATATAATAGACAATGTATTTACTTTATAGAAAATTAATATTAGTGAGTCATTTAATAGAAATATTATGTACAATTAAATATTTATACATACCTAAACAAAGAACGCCACCAGTTCTAACCGTACTTGATAGGTTTTTTATTTGTTAATCACACGTTTTCCAAATTTCTTTAGAAAATTCTGTTTATTTAATTAGTAACTTTTGTAACATTACATTTATTTCCTGTGGCTCGTAAGTACGCTCGTAATTTAAAACGGCAGTAAAGAGTTCAGCGCGTTTGTGTAACTAGTTTAACTACTTAAATCGGAAAGTGAAGTTTTGTCTCACGTCACAAAACTTTAAAAAATATCGATGGCAAACATCGGAGGGCAAGATGATTTTGTAGAGTTTTTGACACCTATATTATTTATATTGTTAAGAAAAAAATTTAAAGTAAATATATATATATATATATATATATATATATATATATATATATATATATATATATATATATATATATAATATAGCGTCCTCTTCCTATAGACAAATTGTAGTAGCTTGTTGATTAACAGTTGATTTTTACACGACTTTTTCATATATTCAGTTTAGACGGAGCAGAAAGATTTTCGTTAAGAAACGCAATGAAAGGTGGAATGAAATTTATATTTCTTCAGATAAATATTTCTTAAAATGAAATAACATTGTATGAAGACATCATAAGTATCATCTACATATTTATCGAAAACAGACCAGATCCAGATCCTTTTCTATCTCTTAAAATAAATGTAAAAACATTTAGGTTTTAGCACATTATGCTTTATGAAAAGGGTTTTATTAGTGCAGTGATTCCTGGATTTTATTTTGGATTTTTTTGTATCAATCAGTGAATAAACATGCACTAGTCTACTCCAAATTAATAAACACAACATACGATATCTGTCGTCGCCGTGGTGTATTAGATTGACCACAAGGCATACGGCGTTTGACGGCATGGTGCACCGCGGGGACCCAGGTTCGATAACCCACCGCTCGTCAAGCAAGCTGGACTGGTGTTCTGGTTGGCTGCAAGAGATTGCTCTTACAGCAATAAGTCCGCCATATGTATCAATTGTAAATATAAATACACCTAAATAAATAAACATATGTAAAAATAAATGTTCTTGAACTTGAGCTTGAGTTCTTGAGCTTTCATCAATTATAGCTTACGCCATTAACAAAATGTTTGCATTGTTTATTTTTAATGTAACTAACGATTTAAGCTAATGTACATAAATGTATGTATATATAATTAAAATTTTTCTTAAGGAATCATACTTTTCCTAACTGAATTTTTCACTTTTTTCTAGAATTCTTCATATTTGCTCAAACAAGAATATAACGTAATTTAATTTTTTTTACATATTTCGCTAGACTATTCTTTTTTTTTGAGGAAAATAGGAAATACCTGCATTTGGTATATGCCTATTCACATTTTATGTACCTTCGACATTTTTATTTTCCGTTAACTCATCGCAGAAGTTATGATATTTTTACAATTTAATAATAACGAAATTACTATAAAGTATGGTAAATGGTTTCGCAGTTGGAATATAAATTATATGGTGAAACCATTTTAACCACCCGAATAGAAAAATACCTAATTTCATGTAGCTATTTATTTATTAGTAAATCTCGTCAAAACGGCACCCGTAAAACAAACATTATTTAAAGTAACAGAAAAGTAAATTTACCTTAATCTGTGACAGATGTGATATCTGAGGAATGCAAAACAAAATCCAGCAATTCCTGAAATAATATAACCTCTTTAAAAAAAATTAATATCCTAAAACTTTTGCCTAAATGTATTTACGTCATTTATTTTAAGAGATAACAACGGTCTGGATATACATTGTAATTTCATTTTAAGAAATATTTCATAAAATTCAATTACAAAAATCTTGACGACGAAAATCTCTCCGCTGCATCCAAACTGAATATTTGAAAAAAATCGTGTAAAAATAAACTGTTAATCAATAAGCTAGTTCAATGTCTATTAGAAGAAGGTTCTGTATTATATCGCAAAAATTAGTTACATAAAAAAATCTTTATATTTCGCATGCTGTTTCTAATTTTTTAATTTTTCCTTCACAATATAAATAATATAGGTATATAAACTCTACAAAATTCATCTTTTTGTCTGGTGTTTACGTAATATTACATAACTTACTAATTAAATATACAACATTTTCACAAATTTTCAAAATTTTCATGCTTTAGAAATCATTAATATAGGCATAAAAACTATATATAGAGCTACTCAATGGAAGTCACATTTTTCGAATATCCCAATTCATTTCGATTTTAACAATGCTTATTAAGTTTAAACCGCGAGCAGAGAAATGTTGAGCTTACAATTACTAATTACTAACTAAATTTGCCTTTAGAGCTTTCTAAAGGCAAATTTAGTACTGAATTAAAATATAGAGCTTTTAACGCATCAAGTTCAAAGCTTATGATCAGGCTTTTATTTCAGTATAAATGGGGAACTTTTATATCTTGACAGTTAAAACATTTAAGAATATTATGCGCTAGGAGTTTTACAGCCATTTCTTTGATTAAAAAGATTTACCGTACTGCGACATAATTTATGTTTCTTGGAGTTATTGTAATAATTTTGAATAAACAATTTAAACAAATGCATTTTAATATTTCTTTACCGCGATTTACTGTTTATAATTTATGTTTATTCTGTTTTTTGAGTTGCAGCAGTCAAGTCATATATGCAAGAAGTGCACAAACTTAAATTCAGAGAGTTTATTTATTAATTGACAGTAATCAAAGAAAGTACGTAATTACATCTGATAAATCTTTATAAGACATACCCGTTTGAATTAATTATTCGCGTTACGTTTATTTTGTTTAACTGAGTTCTTATTGACGTAAATGATATTATTATCATAGTTGAATATCATATTAAATAGATTTCAACGAGAATCATTAACCACCTGTGCGTTCCATGCACACATACTTATGAAAAATCCACCAAGTGGGAGGCTGTCCGCGCATTGGAGGAATCCCCAATGCGCGGGCAGAACCTCGTTTGAAGCAAAATTGCTTTATTTATTATAAGTCAAAACTTGTACTGATTCCCTAGTGTCAAAAATATTTAAAAAATATTTAATATGTTCAAGTAGAGCGTTATATATGTGACCGCGAATACCTCTAAAACTGTGATATCTGGTAGCAATTTTATTCTTTTTTCACGACTTTAGCGTAGGCTTCTAAGTAACTTTCTCATGATTTAAGTTCAGTAGTTCGGAACCTATTATATGAAAAAACAAACATTTTTTATATATATTATCATATGCAATTAACATAAATATTTTAGATATGATTTCGACTTAGGTAATTGAAATATTTATAAAAATATGAATTTTTTGACCTTGACCATATAATACACAAGTTTTGAAACACTTTTCAAGTCTTAAAGAATTTTAATCCCAATATTTTCTATGTTTAGCGAGCGAATTATATGTAGATTAAAATGAAGAAAGAATATACCAAGAACTTAAAAAAGTTTAAAATTTTCGACATTTGAAATTTTACGGGCAGAATTTTGACGCATAAAATAAATACAAACACTTGTCCAATAATATCCCTTGGCATTTATTTTATTCACCTGAACAACGAAGATTCTGTTGAACTTAATACATGGTTCATTAATTACATGGTTCACTGATTTATACGACGAGCAAAAATGAACTAACACGCACAAACAAAATTTTATTCAATTGCAAGGACGTCCGAAGAGACATTGTCTTGTACAAATATTGGTCGCGTTAACATAAAGAGCCACGCCCGATATTTTTTTTATGTTACATATTTCGTGGCGATAATTCACATATTTCTTAAGTGGTGTATTTTTAACTTGATTTTAAAAATATAAGTAAGATTCTATTCAAATCTTTTTCTTCATTTTTATATTTCGCTTATGGAAAATTAAGGTTTAAAATGACGTCTAATGAGTCAACTTCTTATCCTCCAGTCGTTTAATTTATGGCTAAAATTATGGCTTTAAAAGAAATTACAGATTCTAGTATTTGATTAAAAAATAAAAATGAAATTATTTTCAGAAACTTGAGCGAAAACCTTCACTAGATTGCACGTTTCTTATTTTGTTTGTCCTTAACATACATTTTATAATTTAATAGTCTGTGTTGCTTTGCTTCAAATTATATCGTTGTCTCCGATTTAGATGGGGTAGATGTCTCATGCTGCATTGTGCTGATATTTAAAGCTGATTTTATCTTAGTTAAATATTTGAATATACCCATAAAATATTAAGTTCAGCAAAACCATTTTACTGTAGATTCATGCAGATAATGTTTAGCTATAAAATATACATGTTAACTTTAAATTTAGGTCTACAGTTGTGTTTCCATTATACCAAGTAAATAACAAAAACAAAACTAAGTACAACTGGGACTTGGGTATTTAGTATTTCGTACTGCACGTAAAACGTATACCATTGATTTTCCCATAGGGGTCGATTACAAACTGCAAGGCGTCAAAGTCAGCATGAGGAAAAAAAATGGGGGTTCCTATATAACAAAAAGAAAACTAAGTACAAGTGGGACTTGGGTATTTAGTATTTCGTACTGCACGTATAACGTATACCATTGATTTTCCCATAGGGGTCGATTACAAACTGCAAGGCGTCAAAGTCAGCATGAGGAAAAAAATGGGGGTTTCTACGATGTAAATGGAGGTCTACGATAATGGATCTCATTTAATTTTGCTTTCCATAATGTACTAATCTCAGCAAATATCTAAAAGAAACGATGAGCAGGTTTACTCAAAATCAAAAATATGACAAGTTTGAATGAAACGTTTACTCAAAATCAAAAATATGACAAGTGGTCCACAGGACAAGTTTTAAGTCTGAAAAAAGGCCAGTGGGGTATCTTCCAAAAACAGAAAAACATGGAAAGTGATCTACGAGACAACATAGAACGTAGAACATAGAACGAACGGTATACACCCCTGGGTAAACCAGAGGTATAAACCGTTCGTTCTATGTGCGTAACCTTGGAGTCTACAGTGGTCTTATATTATTAGTCTGTTATATTTATGTTATGATGTCATAAAAAGTAAACCAACCTCCGGAAAGAAGACGATAATGACTGTATAAGTTTAAGTGCTTTTGATTAAAATACACCAAAATTAGACCAGTAATTTGGTTCTATTTAAATTTAAGAAACAACATTTTTTATAGCAAAAAGATAATTTTGATAATTGATAATTGTTAGTCAATATTGCAATCGTTATTTGTATTACGAAGACTTACAATTTTTTAACAAAAATTTTCCAGATAATGTTTGAATCGTAAGAGTTTGTCCACCATAAACTAACTTCGTGAAATAAACGATAATTTAGAAGTTCATATAACATTCCAGAAATTGTTGGGGAACAGGCGAGTTTTATTACTTGCCAACTTAATATTGAATACACCATTTTTTCCTTTTGCTTCCATGTGAACTTAATAAAGTGATTTTAAAAATTAAACAAAATTATCTCATTCAATGCAACTATTCCATTATAATTACTTCACATTAATTAAATAATCATTTGAAAATAAAATTGATATCAAAGGCATTTATAAATTTAGTTTAACATCACGCATCACACAACAGGGCTCTAACCAAGTCCTATTGTTAGACAGGCGGCACCGAAAATCCCAACGCTGATCATTTCTAACTCTCATTAGACAATATACACGATAGTTCGTTTACTTTTATTAATCTAAGATTAGAAACTGTTAATAAAGTTTACATGCAGAATAAGGCTTAAAGCAAAACATGTTAGGAGGTTTTATTCAAAACTAAATTTATGAAAGAAATTTTATGCCGAAAATAATATTTTTTATTAAATAAATTTGATAAAAAAATTGTACATGTTTCGAAAAATACGTGACCTATCTTTTACCTTTCTTTTTAAAATGTTGATGTATGCAAAGTTTAGTAATCTAGCTGGGAAATTTAATAAAAGTTAGAAATATAGAAGGTAGCCCAGTAGTTAGTGAAGTAACTAAAATTAGTGCATTTTTTTCAGGTGGTTATTTAGCTATGTGAAAGGTGGCAGTGCTGTTTTTGACTATGTAGTTAGTAGTAACACTGCATACAAACATGTTTTCTTCTCAATGTACGGTTTCATAATTAGGATCGTATTAGATCACAATTTTATTGTAACTGAGTCGATCAATGCTTATGTTAAGTAATTGTTTCTATCCTTTTTCTTATTTAGATCAACGTTCATTTTACATTAAGTTGTTAATTGAATTAACAACAAGCTAAAATTTGAACAAGACCGAGAAGAAAAAAAATTACATACATGTCAATATGAACAGTCTTTGAAATTATTTAAGACCTCTACATATAATCGTTGTAACTTCTTAAGCGTGAGACTCACCTCGGCTAGTGAATGTTGAAAATTCGTAATCAATATACGTGTTCAGCAATTCAAATAAATAGAATTCATTTTATGTATACAAAAGAGAAATATTTAATAAATTAGTTCATAGTTGTAATACAGTTTTATAACGAAATTGCAAACATTCATGCAAAAAATTGAGAAATCGTAATTATTTCTTTTACATAATAATTATTTGCGGGTTAGCGAATTTCTGAAAATGGTCAAATAAGTGTATCTTCATCTCATTTTTACAATTTTAGGGGTTGAATTGCGAAAACATTTTCATTTTTTAACAAGCACCCTTAAGCCAAACAAACAAGTATGTTAAATGTCTAGTTTGTACTCTTTCTTATTCTGGAGGTTACGTGATGGGTCATTTAATGAGCTTAAAAGTAATGTATTATAATGTATTATAATATATACCATCGTGACAATATTTAAAAAAAATCATATTTTTTACACGAATCGAATTTCGAGTAATTATAAACGGAAGATAAGGCAGCGCATAATGATTTAAAAAAGTTACAACTTACTTGAAATGAAGGAAGCAGACTTTTTAGGTAAGGGAAGAATTATTTTGCGAACATCTCTTTCTGTGAAGCCGACTATATAGGATATGAAAAGGACATAAGCGCGAAAAGAAGAAAAATCATAAGACCTCGTACCAATGCAGATACCGTCAACGATAATCCGGGAAACATTGATATGAATGTTATTGTCGCCCGAACTGGTACCAATACGTATGTTATCGACAGAGATCTATCGAATATTGATGAGTGTTCGTGATATCTATGCAACATCGAAAATTGTCAGTACGTGAGGTTTGATTGCACTGGCGTTGATTGGAAGCGTTGACTATTTTTCTTTTAACTTTCCATCATATATACATTCATACACACATAGATACAGTCAAATTAAAACCTTATGGTCGTATCCTAACACAGAGTGTCCCGTTTTCTGCTCATACTATGTGTAATTTGCAAAAAAAATGTTTATTTTTCAAAACTTTATTTTGCAAGTAATACTTTACGCTATTAACACTTATAATTATTGCATCGTTACCAATGTGGGAAAATATTTGGGAAGCTTGGATTTAATCCATTACAGCAACTATATGAAAGCTTTTTCTGATACTCTCGTTCATACCAAATTCGTAATGAATTATTTCGTCACCTTATGAATTAACCATGTACTTATATAGACTATATATAACAGGAAATAAAACAATTTATTCCATTTTATTATTTTAAATGACTACAAGCAAAAAAAGGGTCTTATCTAGTTCAATATTTATTAAAAATATTGACAAGTCACGTTAACAACTAATCTGTCTTTTTTTTTAAAGGTAACGTTTTTGAAAGACGACTGTTACTCTAAATTCGAAAATTTCGAGTTAAAGTTCCTGTAAGTCAAGGAAATTTTCTGTAATTTAAAATTTCTGTAAGTTAAGTAAAATTTCTATAATTAATGTAAGTACTAAAATGTAAATAATTATATATTTTGCATGCACATACCAACATCCGTTTGCATTACCCAATTATCCCCGCGCTCAATTCACTTAACATCCTATTGGAGGCATTGCCCCATTCCGACTTGTTCTTGTGTTGGATTCGCGCCATTACATTCGAGAATGTGGAATATTTGAGTATATAACGGACGGCTCATAATTTAAATCATTAAGTATATCATTTAATTTATGTTTACGTCTTGCCAATATGACGCGTGTGAAAAGCTGGTTAAGTTAATATTTTACATAATTTTATTTCACTTACATATCATAAAAGAGGCGAGAAAATGAAAAACATGGCATAATCTTGCTTTTATTTATAATATAATATTAAGGAGAATATTATACCAGATTCAACACTAGTATTTATGTACTAATATATGAAGAAAAAACTTTGTGGTCTCTTACAAATACATTAAATTATATATTACAAATACTGTCAATATTAAACACATTATAGTCTGTGGTCAAACAGTCGCACAGAGTAGACACAATTGCCAAAGAATTCAAAAATGTCAGATTAGTGAAATTAAATTTTAAATTCCATTGGAAATGCAGAGGATGAAGGCAAACAACACACGTTAATGACATGTTTGTACAGCCTCTCAGCTGACGTATTAGAACAAAATTAAAGATGATATGCAATTATTATATAGGTACTCTTTTTGACAAAAGAAACTCAATAATAAACTTTAAAATTTTAACACGGAATAATCCTAAAAAGGCGTTCAACACTTTAAAAAATCCACGGAATAAAAAGTTTCCATTGGCTGTCTCGTGAATGCCAGAAGTAAAGAATCAATGTAGGGTAAACGGACTGGTTATGACCAAAAAAATAAACATAAGATAAAACCCAGACTTAAGGTCCTACGTGGCATTAAGTATGAAGAGGAGTAAGTTAGTAATGACTCTAAATACCTGATAAACATTAAGTACAAATAAAAAATACAAGGGTTCTGAGCTACTTGAACAAATCAATCCCCCGCACTAAAATGAGAATTGTTTATGCTACATGTACAAATTTATGAATTTATTCATGCGTGAATGTTGAAGCAGGAAAACGCTTGCCTCATCAAACGTGAAAAATGAATGTAAGCAAAGCATGAATATTCTTAGCATTTTCCTAGGAAAATCTTTGTCTCTCATCTGCTACATGAATTTCAATGTTTCCTGTTTAGTTAACTGATGCGTTTATTAATATATCCATACATAATTGGTAACTAATTATAACGGTATGTTCGGTACTTAATTATGAAAACCAGGATATAAATAATAGATTTTTAGGTTTAGTACGTTTATGTGAATGTTATAAGTATATCAACTCATTATTAAGATGGTCTATAGTTCATCTCATTATTTTCATAGTTTAACATATTGTTTAATGGCTGGTGAGGTCTTCGTTTTCATTGAGTCGCCATTTTCCTCTGTCACAGTTTGCTTCTTTGGCTGTATTAATTTTCAAACATGGTTTTCCATACCCTTTTCTACTTATATAGCACCTTATATCCTATCCTAACCAGCCTGGACTAATCCTAATCTTAATCCATCCTTAACTAGTAACTAGCAATAAATGAAAAAAAATATGTTCTTATTTGCCCGTACGTTAATTTTGCTTTTACAGCTAGATTACTAACCCGACCTTGATTATATTTAGCACAGGTATAATTTGTCTAATTCAAAATCCTAATGTTTTAGGAACGTTTTTAGTTTGCTTTTGGTGCATAAATTAGTTTTTCTTAATTAAAAAATCATGCTCCTGAGTACAAGGACCAGTGCAATGCTTAGTGCAAGGGCCAGTGCATATATATATTTTAGGTGAGCGTAGCAATGAGTCAAATTTAAAAACCCATCAATATTTTTGGTAAAAAAATTACCTGAATAACAAGTTACTAAATAGCTAGACATTCATTCTACCATAAGAAAAACCAATAATTGAAATTTATAGTTTGTAATAGGGTAGGTGACCTAAAAATATATATTAAACTACTTTTTTTAACTGCAATGTTACATATCACGACTTATAAGTTGTCATTATAAAATTACCTTCTAATTATAAAATAAAGTTTTACATAAATATAGCTACTCTTAAGTTAACATTACATTTTTTTCGAGTTTTCATGAAAGATCTCCACCGATCTATTATATTTTAATGGAGTAGACACCTTTCCAATAATAAATTTGAATGTGAAGTCCAAAGTAGTGCCCGAAAGCTGAGTGTGAAATTGATAATTTTGTGTTACTTTTACACCTTCTTTGCCAGTTGCAATTTTATTATATCATTTATTTCCAACTCTTATTGAACTTACGGCTCCAAAAGTGCCACAGGTAAAAATCAATAACAATACATTGAGTATCGTTATGCCTATGCAAATGCAGTCATAGAAACAAATCTCATAAATTTTTATTACACTTTTTAATTTAAAATCTTCAATAGCATTCACATCGAAATGTAGATAAAATAAATTGTTTTTATAAATTGAATCGAACGATGGAGAAGTAAAAGTCATAAATATAAAAATTTATCAAAGTAAGCGTTTAAACTTCGGAAAGCTTAATGAAACAAGCAATATCCGTGTTATGAAACTTACGTAAAGTTTCATAACACGGATATTTCTTGTTTCATTTCCTTTAACGGACAGTGACGCAATAGGGCGTCACGTCAACTTTGGGGCATTACATATGCAAGAACCCTTTTTTATTTTACTTTGGCATCTATTTACGCGAAGAGAATATGTGAAAATTATGTTTTTAAAAGTTTTAGAACAAAATTTTCACTAGTTTTATCCTATTTTCACTCATTTTCTTCAATAAATACTGACTGAATTAAAATGGTATACATATATGTGATTTGAATTTTTAAAATTATTATATTTTGTTGCAGCACGGTGTGTAAAAACCCTGATTAAAATTCGGCATGAATGATAACAAAAGCATAATCACTTTATGAAAATGACCTCGAGTTTTGGTTCATAAATTGACGTGCGATGAATGCAAACATAAGTCAAAACGTTTAAACGTAAAAAAAAGTTTAAACGCTTACTTTGATCAATTTTTATATTTATGACTTTTACTTCTCCATCGTCCGATTTAACTTATAAAAACGACTTATTTTATCTGTGACTCAAATAACACCAAAAAGTTAAGGAAAACGAGGAAAGGTCTGGATATATATATACACACACACATATATATATATATATATATATATATATATATATATATATATATATATATATATATATATATAACGGGAAAATATATGATATAGGATACACTCAAGTTTACAAGCACGAAAAAGTGAAAGATATATTAAAAGCTACGTTTCCATGTAATTGACGATGAAGTAAACAACATAAAGAATTCCACTGATAGTACATTAGAAATGATACCAAAATAGACTAAAAGTTACGAAAATTACCAACTGCGCCTATAAAACATTCTTAAAATATCCGAAGCCTTTTCTGATCGAAACTTATACATCGAGAATATTTATAATATTACGGTATTACTTTTTTGTGTCAAAATGAATAAATTGTTCAATCGATAGCAAACAAACAGCGTATCGAGACAGTTATAATATAGATGTAACCTATAGTTTGGATTTGGTAAAAATTTTGAGTCCGTTTTGTTGCATAAATAACGTTTCATTTTAAATCAATACGGTTTTTGGTATGCCGACGGAAACCTACTTCTATCAAAGGCTAATAAAATTTAATGAGGAAGATAATAATTTACTTTTATTTCACGCCCTGTTAAGTTTAAGAGTTCAAAGAGTTTAAAGATAATTTATACAGTGAGTATTACCAAAATACCCCAACCACCACGATTAGTACGGCAGAAAAATCGATGAAAGCAATTTAAGCCACAAAAGCAATTTGTGGATTCCTCGAAGCCATGAAAGCTTGCGTAATCACTTCACAAAAAGTATTTATATTCACCAAATAAGTTGTAAGTTTTACTTAATAATTATCATATTTAAAGTATATATCAGACGTATTTAAGCACATAACGATTGCGGATTCCTCGAAACCATGAAAGCTTACGTAATCACTTCACGAAAAACATTTACAAATAAGTTGCAAGCTTTACTTAATAATTATCACATTTAAAGTATATATCAGACGAGCTCTGAAGGCGCTTGTAAATATAGCATTCCTTTATAACGGGACGCTATTATCTGCTTTACTGAAATTTATTATTTAATTATCAATGGGGAACTTGATTTCCTCAACCACTTATAACCGAAAATGTATGTGATAAGTTCGATCTTCACATTTACCAATATAAGTTGAAATTTACATACTTACTGGAGACCATCGCCAATTAAAATGGAAATATTGAAGCATTTAGTACGTAGAATTAAAAAAAGAATTAGCTTCATTCATGTCTTAATTTTTATGTACTTTATTTAGACTAGCTGACCCGTGCGAAGTCTTCGCACTATATCGCCATCTAGCGTGTTCCAAGTATACAATTTAGCTAAGGTATTTGATTTGTCGCCCACAGATGGCGCTCATGCCAATTGTTATAAAAATTAATTTTTTTATTAACAAAAAGATTTTTTTCGAACTTTTTTATATTTTTCGCCCAAAGTAGAAAACATAAGCTTTAAGTGGGTATTTTTTTAATTTTTTTTTGGTGCAGTAGTTAAAGACATCGAGCCGCTCGACCAAAAAACCACCTTTTGGAAATAATATATTTAGATTTAAACTTCTTATTATTCTAACGAACCCCAAATTTTTCAAAATATGTTATTCTAGTTGCTTGGAAAGGATTGCTCTTGTGGCAATAACTGCCATATATACTGTACATTAAAGTTAATAAAGGAATGCTCATGAAAAATTCGCATCTCATTCTAGCAATATGATCTAGAAAAGAGAAAATCATCTTTCAAATCTTTCTCTGTTGAGAAGAAATTATCTTCCATGAAAAGTGACAACGTGAAAGTGGGTAACATATATACGTACAAGTAAAAAGCTTTGTTTTCGGTTTTAAAATAATTAAGAAATTTTAAAAACTATGACACGATGGAGCTATTATGTTGTTTGGTTTAAGCGCACTTGACACATTCGTGTTTCAAACTGACGGAAAAATGAAATCTACAGTAAATGGCTTTAGTTACCAAAATAAAAAAGAAACGGTTGAAGTAATAGAATAGTTAGCAAAATGAGAAAGAAATTTAGTATCAACCATTTTAGTGTCGGACCACGCGTAAATTATGAAGCCCCATGGTGTGACGTAATGTCATTTGTGTTGCATATCACTAACATTGTAATTGACAACATTGTTTGCACCTAATATCAGTGAATGAATCGCCATAAAATTTGTTTAATTTTGAAATCGGAAATAACACAGAGATTTGAATTGTAATTAAAAATGTCGAAACTTGAAACTAGAAACACGATCGCTAGTTTTATCGAACAGCTTTGTTAGTGTACATAAAATAGAGAGTATTTAATCTTCTCTTCCATCTGAAACTATTTTTAACGAATAAAACATAAACAAAATAAGGGGATGATGAAGAAAACTAATTGTTGTAAAAACTTGGCCAAGCAACACGCAATATATGCATAACGATGGATATATACACAATCATGCAATTGTTAGCCTTACTGAAACATAGTCTGGTTTAACTGGCCGTTATCTGGCAGTACTATCCTTATACCGTAATAGAAAAAATTCTGCTTTAGAACGGAATTGGATATATTTTATTTACCTACCCTGTAAACTGATAATAAAGAACCGGGGGAGTGCATTTATTCATTGTATAATAAATTTATATGCACATATATAAATATTTAAATAAATATTAACACTGCACTGTGCAAAAGTAGAAAATTTATATTATGATTCAATATTTTCGCGAAAGCTATATTTGTTCACCTCTCTTAACTCTGAAGCAAAACTCTTTGACCTGCGATGTAATATTATTATATAATGCATTTTTGTATTTAGGTTGTAAGCAAAATTACTTTCTATATTTTAACCGGAAAAATAAAAATGCGAAAAAGCAACGTTTTATGAGGAAAAGCTTTTTACTTTGCCAGTCGGAATGAAGTGTAAATAATGGTTTGTTATTTTTTTCTTAGTCGGAATGAAGCATTTATAATGATTTCTTATAATATAGAAAAAGTGTAACATAGGTTTACTCATTATAAAAATTGTAACTTAAAATTAACCTTGAAAGTAATAAGTGAAAAATAATGATGAATACTGGTCTGTTTACATAAATTTACTCACTTAATTTGGTGTCCAAAACCAAATCAAGTAATTTAAAACTACGTGGTGTTGTAAATGGTTGAGAAAGGAAAAAAAAGGTTTTAGAAGCTTTAACTCATCACATTAAAGCAGGAATATTAAGGAGATTATAATTTATTACATCTATCAATCATAAACTTATAGTTTCTATGGTTTTGTACTTACTTGAATGAAATTTTCCAAATGGAAGTTTCACAAGTAGAATTCGATTATAAAATTGAGGCACCGTTTACTATTTTTTTAACTTTTATGTTCAAGTCAATCAAATATTAAATTTCAAAACGGCATGCATTGCATCCTCCAATTCTTTCTAGTTTTCAACGAAGGATTTAAAAAAATTGACAAAATTATTGATACCATTTGATCAAAACTTTAAATTAAAATTATTTCCTTCTAATTGATTAAAAAATCCCACCAAAATAGTTTTTATTTTGGTAAATTTCTTTTAGCAATTTCAAAAGATATAAACAAATAAGTAAATTTATGCGTATCGCGGCATAATCATAGCCAGTTGATATGAAATAATCTTTAAGTTTATGTTTGATAATTATATAAATGTACCATTTGCATCTTCTTTTCCAGTTGTTAAAGTGAATTTAATTGAAGTACTAAGAATAATGTTAATAGAACGAACTTCTGCTAGCATACTCTGCTACATAGTTGATTTCATTATTTATCATTTAGCTACCTAATTGGAGATATTTCTGATAAATTACTTTTTATATATATTACAGCTGAGCGAACAAGTAACGTCGTTAACAATTTATTATAAGGAAATTAATGTTTTAACATTTGCCATTAGTATGAACATTTTATCTCTCAATATTTTGTAACATTTGCTTAAGAAGCTGCATAAAATATTATTAGAAGTTTTGATGAGATAAAGTGTTATTCATTAGAAAAATTTAGATAAATAATGGTTGTATGTAAACAATTCTAAATAATTTTTAAATGCCTTTCTAATTAAACGATTTTTGGTAATGATTTGATCGTGTAAATCAGCTTGTGCTGGGTTATTTTAATGGAACATCCCTTTACTTCAACTCACCTAGCTGAGCGAATTAAATAATACGTTTGAAAGATGAAAAAATTCAGAAACATCTTTGGCCAAAGTCTTTTTTTTGGGAAGAAAATTAAAATCAAAAACCATTTCGATCATATGAAAAAAGCCAGGAAAATAGATTACTCATTTATTAATTGAAAGAAGTTAACAGGGCGGTAAAATATTTACCTCCAATGTTACCCTACTGAAGGAAGAGGAAAAGAAAATCTTTTATTCCATTTCTTCCACAGTGATGAGGTAATTTAACCTGTATTACGTTACTGTCAGGAAATAAAGAGATTCGTCGATAACTAACAAATATCTCGTTCATACCTATGTAATTTAGATGAAGATTTATTGAATGATGTAGTAATAATTCCCATTAGATATATTTAACAAAAAGAAGAGTTAATTGAATAAGTTAGTACCATGAATCTGATTAGAATTTGAAATTTTACTTACCTGTTTTAATTATTTGCTTAGTTATTTGAAATTGAAACTTATTTAATAAATATGTCAGTTTTGATATAGAAAACCTTCATTATTAGAATACTCTACAAATTCACTTGGATGCTAAGCTAAAAACAATTATTGGCTAGATAATGAATACTGGCGTTCTTAAATCCATTTTTCTACCAGGAATATCTCAAAAAGTCTTTCTAGAGAAAATTATATGGGCATAAGTTTTAAATTTGCTAATTAGAATTATTATAGAAAAAATGAGTTCTCATCGTACGTAAAGAAACAGATGGAAGTTATTGGATGCCTTCTAATGATAGTGGAATTTGGTCAACATGTTTCTACTTTAAAAATATCTACATCAACAAGAAAGGACGACGTAGGTTAAAGAAATATTCCACTGCGATTACAGAGCTTAATTCAGTTGATGTTGGTAAATTTTATTTATTTAATTAATAGAGTACCATTTTGATCATAAAAAGTTAGATCATAAAAGAAACGAGAAACGCAAAATATCAGCGTCCACATATGACATACCGCGTAAGTTCTCTTCAAGTAGATAATTCGGAAAAATCATATGAACACAGCTAAACTATGCTTGAAAATCTCTAGAACTTTGAAAAATAGGAAGGTAATGGCAAGTACATCAAAAATATGTATTTTTGAAGTCCATTTTACAGACTTAATATTAAGACAGAAATGATAGATATCAATAATAGAATTCATTTTAAACACAAATATTCACTACGTTTAAAAAAAAATTTGTTGTCTCTTTCTTTAATTAAATTTATTCTAAAATATGTGAGATAACATAATAAACGTTTTAAATATTATTTCGTTCCTTTTGCATTTACGCGTGATTTTTTTCATAATTATTTATAGGCTTTATAGTATTTTGGAAGAAAAAGCTAATAAATCAACAAAAATAAGTTTTTAAACTTCATAACACAAAGGTTTATTTAAATGTTTCAAACTATTTATGAAGAACGACTTTAAGTATTTTTATAGCAGACCGCGAAAAAGTAGTTTCCATTGAAAATATTCATTACACATGTTTTCTTAAATAAAATAAAAAATAATTTAAAATTTTATGTTTGTCCTTTGATGATCTCATTCGCGCCTATGTCGTACTCCCTTACCTGCATACAATATAAACGAATTGCAAAAAGTTGAATAGTAACTATCTCCTTTTTAGACGAACGTTTTTGACTGGAACTTCCTCTCTTTAATCCGTCATTTTATGCTGGAGAAATGACATAAAGCATTGTTGAACTCTACTGGAATTACTATTTTTGTTTGTTTTGTAAAAATATAATGGTCAATTTAACTTATCGGCTTTGTTTACCAATATACGTTAAATTTCCAGTGTATCTTGAAAATAATAATTTTAGTATTCATTAATGTAATAAGTACTTTGCCTTTTAAATACTTTGCCTTTAATAAACGCTGTTAAATTTGCAGCAAAATTCTTATATCCACTGCGTTATTTTTTTATTAAAATATAAATCCTCTTGAAGTTTTAGATGAAAGTCACATTTTTTACCGGAATAAGTTGTTTGTTTTAGAAAGGTATAATAGTCAATTTAATCTATCGCATTTTTTAATAACATATTTTAAATTCCCAGTGTACCTCGAAAATAGTAATATTACGATTCATTAAGGTAATAAGTACTTTGCTTTTTAAATCACTTATTAAGTCACTGTAAACGCTATTAAATCTGAAGTGAAATTCTTATTACTTATTTTCTTATTAAAATATAAAACCTCTTGAAGTTTCAGAGGAAAGTCATATTTTTAATTATAATACGCTGTGAGGAAAACGAATGTGTCCATTTTTTTATTTCCTCTCCGCTATTCATCTAACTATGCATAGCTTTTTCTTTTAGGTATTATTTGGTTAAATTTAAGTTAGCAATTATGCAGTAATCTATATACAGCAAAACGTAGCTATTAGTATTTAATTCAATGAATTGTTATTAGGTTTATGATTAAATGACTTCAGAAATAAAGTTATTTGCTAAAACTTAGTTTAATAAAACTAATTTTAAATCAATTAAAAGAAATCAAATGGACCGATAAATAAACAAAAATCAACATGCTGAATATTAGTCTTAAGCGCAAAATGAAAATATTTCCTTTCTAAATATACTCAACTACATTTTAATGTGACATGCTGACTTCATGGAAGAATCAAATGACAGCTTGTAAACAAAACCCGTATAGCCGGTCAAAAAATGTAATTATCCTATTTTTAAATGTTTTGTTATTATTTAGGAGAACCCTTACTTTTTGTTATATAAAAACAAATATTAAGGTCGCGTCTTTGAAGACTTACGAAGAAATTTAAATTTATAGAGATATCCATTTTCTTCGTCATGAGACATAAGATATTAGTGTTATGGGTCATCAAGAACATATTTTTTAAATATGTAAATGCGAAAAAAATTCTATCTCTAAATCTCACTAAGATAAATTAATTAATTATGAAAAAAGTATTTTATACAAAACAATCTTTATATCTAGATAAGAAAAAGTTGTCGTGTAACTTATAGTAAACAACAAGGTTTAGCGAACTGCATCTACGGCGCTTAACTTAGAATGATGAACGTGAAAACTAAAACGGGAAACTCATTGCAAAGTTTGGAAGCCGGAAACAGCGGTAGCGTACTACCTGGCTTGTTTTTCTGATAAATGCACCGTTCTGGGCTTACTGCTCTTATTTAGTTATAACTTCATTACTTCCACCTTAGTGTATTAGGTAATTTTATAATAAAAGTTAATAAATCCCTAAAAAGTGCTAACATAAATAGATTTTATTACAATTAGATTTGTTTCTCATTTTTTCAATTTACGTTTTCTGGAAGTCTACTTTCATATTTTTTTGGGTAATATGCATTGATATTATTACACACAAATTATCCCACTTTATAATTGAGATTTACATAAAGTTTCATTTTGTTGAATAAAAATCGCCACCGGCTGTGATTTGAGTTTTCCTATATCGATCTGAAAAATACGATATTTTGAATGGAGTCTCTATTTTATAAATAGAAGTCTGTAACTGGTCCCATATTTTGAATAATTCAAAGATAACTGGTTAAAATGACTTTATAGAAATAGATGTAATTTAAAATAAATAGTATTTTTAGAGTCTGAAAAACCAATTAATTCAACAATTGATGACCATGATAGAATGAGAAATAAAATAAAATTTGTAATCATGATACACAACAATAAATATTAATGTCGTGAACGGGCATATATTATATTCTTATTACATCAAAAAAATTTCAATAGTGAAAAAAAATCATAATAATACTCTAACAAAGTATATAAAATAATCAGCCACAACCATTGTGGATGGATTAAAAATACAACCTTAACTGACATTGACATTACTTCTGTTTGACAAAATAAATGTCTTTTTCTTATGAACATAATCCATAAAAGAATTACAAAGAAACACTATCTGGACTTTGTTCATTTTACTGGTTCAAAGAATTCCATAGAAATTGTACTTACAAAATATTAAGGAAAATAACCTGACTTTTCAAGCAAAATTTCTAATTTGTCTGATTAGATATTCAAATAAAATTTACAAATAGCTAATTTTTTAATTTTTTCTAGTTAAGATTATTATTTCATTCTTGTGACCTTTGGTCCCATTATTAATGGTTGTAAAGAAAACAACCTATCCCCAAAACACATTCAATTACTTGCTTGCTCATTTTTAAGACTATATTTTGAAAACTTGTTTAAAATCCTTTTATCCTGGACACGCAATTATTTTCTATGAAAAGTCCTTTTTTCATGTTATATTTCTTCTTTAAATATATGAAAATTTTTCAAAACTTTAACCTTCTTATAATCTTTCATATTTTTTGATTTTGATATTGAGATTAAGGGAAAAAGAATACGAAGACCGCAATTTTCCGTAAAATTTATGTAATAATATATAAGAATTAACAAAAATCACGAATTAACTCAAACATGAAAGTTATAATTATAAATTGTAAAAAAAAATTAAGAATGATAGGATATGCCAACTGAACCCACATTTAAATTCATTTTTATGTTATAATCACGTAGAGCATTCTAGAACCTCTCAATCAAAGTACTATTTGCAAAATTGTAACACTTAAGGAAACTACTTTACTGAAATAATATAATAGTTTTTACTTTTTTTAGAATTTATTAGGAAAAAATTAGGCATTTAAATCAGAGGTCCAGCAAACTTTTTCGTCTCGCGGACCACTTGCCATGTTTTTCGGTTTTAGGTGCACCTCCTAAAACCCTTAACTTTTTTACCCTTAAGAATTTTCACAGTCCCCTGGGGATGACCGTTTTACCCAAAACCACAAAATATGGCAAGTGGTCTACGAGACAAATTTTTACGTTTATAAAAAAAAATCAGCGGCGAGTCCTCCTAAAACCAAGTAACATAGCAAGTGGTCAATAAGACAAATGTTTATGTCTAAAAAATATTGATGTCTAAAAATTGTCATTTTCTCACACTCTCATACTGTTCTTTTATGGACATAAAAATTGTCCTGAACCCTCATTTATACCTCGAGTACACCCAATTTTTCTTTTCGTGAACACGGGCCCTCTGTAGATTGCTAAGGACCCCGGGAGAATCTCTGTGGAGCACTTTGTGAAAGAAGTAAAATAGACAATGGGAAATTACCTATTAGTATATTCAAGTTAATATAATTGTTTGATCTTATAATTGTTTGAGCTTATTTTCCTAAAAATACTAGTTTTCATTAATTATTACGCTTAAATTTAAATTATCCCACATATTCCATTAATGAACAATTTTATCTTATCGATAGTAAAGCACTGTGCACATACCAATCAAAAACGAGTGAAAATCGGATAGCTCCTATTTTTATCTGATGACTAACTTTCGTTTGATGGAATTAAGGTTAATTATAGCTTAAGGCTTGACATATAAAAATATATTTTAATTTATTCCTTACACGTTTTGAATGGAGGACCAAAATAAACTTAATCATTGTGCATGGCAATCGTTGATAAAAACGGTCCCGTGAGTCTATTTCCATTTCGATTTTCAGCCAGTTTTATACTTTGTCACCATCAGTTCGTTTATTTTAATACGTTGCAAAAATAATTAACTTTCAATTTATCTTTGATATCAATAAACTGAAAATAATATTTACATAATTATTGGATATCGTTTCAAGCAAATTACATTTTTAAAAGCAGCTTAATAAAGTAGGTCGGCTGAAAATTTAAAAGAAAAAAATAGATAATGGGTGGGATATTTCACTTCATAAAATGGTGCCTATGTAAATATAGTTGGCTAATATGTAATAGTGATACAGGTTTTGGAAAATAGTATTTACTTTGATAGAGTATCCTCTCGCCATGATTTTTCTAGAGTATTTCGATGAATAGAAGCATTTTTTAAATCATGGAAATAGGTTTGATATGATTTTTGCTTACTTTTTTATGCCAAATTATAATAAATTCTAGGATAACATTCTTAAAATTATTCTACTTAATAAATATAAAAAAAAATTAATACATGATACTGGTTTTCATCTATTTCATATGATGTGTGAAGAATGAAAAAAATAATTACTAATGCAAATTACTTGTGTAGATCGCTAACATAGACACTTCTTTCAACTACTTTGGCCAGACGAAGAAGAAACAAAAGAAACAAACAATTTAATAACAATAAAGGTTTTGATAAGGAGTGATGACATTATTTAAAAATAATAATCGAAACATTAAACTAACAATTCGTTATAATATCAATAAAATTAGCTTATCACTTTTCGTGTGATGCAACAAGAAATATACCAACACACAAAATTCTATTTTTTCATCATTATCCTTAAAAAACGTTTAAGAAAATTACTTCGATAATAACTTAATATATCGAAATAGTCTCATTAAAATTTGATAATTTTTTAATAATATTGTAAATACCATGACGTCATGTACCATAATTTTATTTCATACAGTAAAATGAAAATATAATACTATTTAAATATTTTAATCATTTACAGGAGAAAAGTCTGCGGTTATAGTTTGAATACTTTAAGGTTACATAGCTTAACTATTATCGCATATTGTCATTTTTCTTATGTCAAGATTCGGTCACGTGCCGTTCCTTTTATTTTAGTCGTTATTTGTACTCACAGCATAGTAAGATAAAAAATTACACCCTTTTTATGAGCAAAATTTATGTTAAAAAAGCAAAAATAAATAATTCACAGGGAAAACTTATTTATTTCACCTCTATCACGTAGTTAAACAGTGTTTCTTGTTAACTAAACTGACGCAGATATTAATTCATTGAAATATCAAATTGGATGAAATTGTTACCCGTCAAAGAAAATGGAACTGAATATTTAAACACACAATACAGACTTATTTGAGTCGTTTATTATAATCACTTGAAAATTAGTTTATAAAAACTTGTGGTTAACTTATGCATATAAACTTTTTGTAATATGAGGGCTAGCAGAGATAATTTTAGAAACATTTATCAAAAAAATTATATACGTATATAATATTTAACAGTGACTTTATACTCTTATTTTGCCTTTAACTATCTGAAATTTTAAAGTACATAACAGTTTTTTACGATAAATAAAATTGACTAATTCATCATAAGCATTAAATATCTGTTAAAGAAAGAGAAAGTTTCTGAATCGACTTGACAAAAACACGACGAATCTTAATTATTTGCACTCTCGTAGCTGAACTACCGATACTGTGTATCGTAATGTTTAGAAATCTTTGACGATTCTTTAGTGTGACTCATTTCCGAACCACATTTGTGTTTCCTGATAGCCTATTCAAGTTTGTGTTATTTGTTATAAACATTTTTTAAAATAAAATTATGAAAAATGGAAGTTTTGAAATTTATAGTTTTGGTTAATGACTTGATATTTTATTACAATACTAACAGAATGATTTAATTATTATTTCGTAATGAAAATATATGTATGCATTCTTTGAAATTTATGCATAATTGGAACGGCGCCACCAAATGGTCAGTCGCGCAATATTTGTTTAATTCGCTTTATTTGTTTGGCTTTAAATTTTGATTATTTTTATTTATTTATAGTAATAAAACTTAATTATATTATTTAATGCACTAAGAACCACAAAATTTATTCATCCCATGAAGGTATTATGGGGTTTCTTGTAAGATAATGAGAATTATATCGGGCCTATGAGCAATATAGTTTTAGATTATCGTTTCGCTCAATAATACTAAATTTAATGGTTAGGATATAAAAATGATTATCATATACATGTAAATAATAAATCTATGTTTGATTAAATAACTAAGTGAAATAAATTTTTTAAAAATTCTAGGAAATATTTATCACTGATAATATTGAAAATATAATAAGAGACGCCATAAATACTATTATCAACTGGCATAAACAATTCTCACACTTTCTTAATAATAATTTCATAGTCACTTTATATGATATTTTGACTTCACATGTAATAAGCACTTCCATTCAGATATCCACCTTTACTTCAGCTTTATGAATTCCTATTGGCAAAATTATGTGATTAAATTTGTATGTCTATTCTGGAATATCCAACAAATCTATCTGAAGCACTAAATTAACAACTTATGTCTTTAACAAGATATGTAAATATTTTAAAATATTACCCACATGTATAATTTTATTGAATTATTTCGTAATAAACTAACGTATTCGTCAAAATAATATCAGTTAGCCCTCTTTAATACTTTATCTTTGGTTAGTCCGATGTTTTATTTCAGAAATATAAATAACAAATTAGATTTAATAGACGTCCCGTCTATATTAATTTTATATCCGTACTCTTTATTGGAAATTAATTAAAATGTTTTTCCCAATTTTGATTAAATCAATGTTCAGAAAATGAATATAGGAATATTCTAAATTTAAAAATTTAGCCAAAGTTTTTCACATTTTTAAGTTTAAATCTTAGTTTTAAATTTTCCTTTAAATACGAAATATTATTATAGAACAAAGTGGAAACGTTTGACAATATTACTTGATAAGCAATTTCTATTCTGTTTTTTTTAGCAAGTATCGAAGTGTAAAAAAATTGTTTCCAATTTCATTTGTAATGATTAAATGACTTGAACGAAGAACCTGAAGAGAATATTTGGATAAAAAATATATATTTTTCACATTTATGAAAGTAAATATTTTATTTTGAACCACACGTTCAAAATATATAAAAAACAATCATTTCTAATTTATTAAACATTTAAATGTGAAGAAATTGTTCTAAATGTAATGATGGGACGATCATATTGAATAATATTTTCGCCATGGCATTCGTGCTGTTAACCGTTATTGAGATTTTTAGGATTTTGTAGTGAAAAAAGAAATATTATAATTCCGTCATATCCATGCCCATCATAACTTCATAGTTAATACAGTCATAGTTTTATTTAATTTAAATTATAAGCTTTGTATAAGTATATAAATTGACAAACAGAAAAATCTAAAAAATAATGTTATATATACATCCCAATATACCCAGTGAAGGAGAAAAAAAATCGACCGTATCATTGTACGACTCACGGTTTTTAAAATAAGATTGGAATTCCATTTAAAATATATCAGTTATAAGCCTCGTTTGCGCAATATTAAGCTACAAATTGTCTTACAATTTTAAATTCTAGCTACAAATTGTGTTAACATTTTTAATTATTAAAAACCAGTTCGAAAAATATCAGCATATCGTAAATATTAAGTTTCAATTAGTACTTCGAATATAATTATTACAATTAACTTCCGTCAAAATTTTCAGAAAATATAAGTAACTATGGTACCATTTTATGCTTTTCCAATACACAGTAGACCTATTTAATATTTGGAACCTTGGTATTAAAAGATGTACCATTCCTGAGAATAAATCTGTGTATGCCAAACAAAACTTATAATAAGCTAGGAAACAACATTTTAATAAGAATTTATTTTTTCACCGTAAAATATTCCCTTTTGTGTTAATCAAAAATACTTACGTTAGTATGTTGAAATTGTTTGACAATATAGATATGAATTACTAATATACGATCTGGAAATGTCATCTGAAGTTAAATCATGAAAGCGGATGTAAAATTGTTCAGCAAAAATATAAGAAAATAAATCGATCAAACACGATAGCAATATACCAACATATTATATCAAATTCAACGTACGTATGTATACGTGTGTTCTTTATACGTTAGTACAACTTTCAATCGATTTTACATTATGATACAGTCATTATAACCAATTATATTCCCCTACCTCAAATCCTGCACTCCATTTCCCATTTGTAGGAAAATAAATTTTTCCTTTGATTGAAACGACATTTTAATGCATTCGAACTTGGTGAGGGTGTAAAGTGTGGAGGGTGTTAAATATTTACGTCAAGAAACGGGGCTCGAGTTTTTATTTTTGACTGTCGCTATAGATACCTCATCCCCTTTTTTATTCATAGTTTTTTTATAATTGCATGAAGAATTAAAAAAAAAACAGTAAATAGGAATCAATAACCGATAAGGCGTATTAAAAATATGATTATTTATAGGCAATCACACATTTTGATAACTTTTAGTAGGAAACTGGCCTGCACATATATAGAGAATATTAAATTATTTTTATAAATATGTCAGATTTTTTGTCAGTTTCCTTGAAGATTATTTTTATTATTAAAAAATGCTATCGAAATGTTTGTGAAAGTGTAATTCAAACAGTACTTACCCCATATCGACGAATTTGATGAAAATTTAATTTATTGACCATTTTGCTTTTAATAGCTGATAAAAATATTGGTTAAAACAGTATATCCCTCAATGTTATATAAATGATTTATGGTCATAATAGATCAGGTTTCCAAAACTGTCCTTGTACGTCACTGTACGACTATATTTGTTCGAGTTATAGTTGCTTTTATTTACTTAACTACGAATAAAAACAATAAAGGAGGTCAATTATATGCGACCTATGGATTTTACATAAAAAAATATTAAACCTCCTTGCAAAGTTTCAAGTTTGGAACAAAATAATGGATTTTTTTAATCATGCATTCATTGTATCTGAATAATAGATAAAAAAAATTAACAAATATTGTTAAAGTTATTTTTTAGTTTCAAAGTAAATTAATTTTGTTGGATAATTTTTCATGAAATTATGGCTATATAGAAATACCAGATACATTTTCGATGAAATTTTCGATTACACTCAGTGTTCACTATCAAAATATTCTTAGATACATAGCTAAGAACATTGAGATTTTAAGCAAATTAGATTTAAAATGAAGGATTGTGGGAAAATTAGGATAATGAGGTGTCCTCAACTATTTCAGTCGAGAGGACAAATCAAAAATATGTTCAAAGTGTTTTCTAATATTAATGTCCAAGTTTGTAAGCTTCGTACTTTAGTATATCTTCTTAATTAAGATTAGACAATATTTATCATAGATGTACTTTTACTGAAGAAAGATGAAGCTGGTCCACGTGCCGCTGGAATAAAAAGAAGAGAAATAAAAAAAGACGTGTTTCAAGAATTAGGGCTGGGACCAAATTATTCTATTATAAAAAAAATTACATGAGATAATCTCCTCTAGTAAAGAAATTCCTGTCTGTTGTTTGTCATACGCAAATTTTATAATATCTCGCGATCCTTTTTGCACATTTCAAAATATTGATTTTCTGGGTTTGGTTTTTAAATTAATTCCTATTTGTATCAGGAGAATATGTGTTAAGTATCACTAAGAATGGCAATTATATCGAAAATGTTATAATATACACTTCCTCGACAAATTGCACGTTCGTATGGAAACTTTTTCAAATCACTTTTTTTAATAAAATAATCGTGACTGAGCCCACTTTTGCTAAATACTTTATTTTTTACCTATATTTTTTCAATTAACATAAAAAATAGGTAACTCATATTTCGCTAAACTGAATATGTACCGAAATTGACATAGTTTTATAGGAAAAATGAGAAAAAAAAACTATGGGAATTTTTTCAAACTCGTCAATGGGACAAAAGAGAAATGTTTTTTGTTACGAATTGTTAGGTTATTTTTCATAATAGTTCCCAAATATAATTTCTACCAAATTCTTTGAGCTTGTGAGATAATTTAAATGCAGATTTTGTTAGGTTCCATCCTCCATCTATGGATATACTATATTAATCCATGACGCTCACAAGCTCGACAAGTCACCGAAAAAATCACGTAAACCCCGATAAGAGCGAAAAAGATATGCAGTTTGATAACAATAGAACCTGCGTAATGACCTACATAAAAATATTGTAAAAAATAAACGGAAATAAAAACAGCTGAAATGTTCTTTCCGTAAGAATCAGAAGAAAACAACAATAATTGAAATAGAAAATTGTTCTCGTTTGAATCTAGAAGGGCACTGCACGTTCGCTTTCAGCCGTATATGGCCGCATGTTCGCCCATATTGGCTTCATCTTCAAATCTGTATCATACACTGTCTTGTTACCAAATAAAACATTAGAATGCAAACTTATTAATCTAGATATAAAAAAATACTATAAACTTTCGTATTGCACAGTGCACTCAGAAATTGATGAAAAATTACCCAATTTAATTTGTAAATTTATTAGCAGACAATTTGTAGTAATTATTTGCGTTGAGAATTTTGTAAATTGGAATCATTTTATATCTATTTTTAACGATATTCTACATAACTATATGCCATATAAAAATAGACACTATTTCTATTTTACCTCATAAATAAATTTATGAATTTCTTGAATAAGTTTAGGATTCACGAGGACTGAAAAGTTGTCAAATTTTGTTAAAATTGCTGTCCATGTTAAAATTAATTATTTAAAACGCAATAAAGTTCGAACATAGAGAAAATTTCTGTAGATATGTCTATGTAATTTGTCTAGATATGTCTATGTACATATCTATCTATGTATTAATATGTCTCTACAATACTATGTATGAATATAAACTAGTGTATAGTATGTTTATATTTGTATATAGATTTATTATAAAAATATATATACTCACTTTCATAAAAGACATTAAATCCCATCAGTTTAGTTAATACGAACAACCTGGAGCACTGCTTACAGCCAGTTGGGCAGCAATATTCATTAATTTGATTATTGAGTAAAAAAAAGAAACGCGATAATTTGGATGTTAAACTATAAGCTTTAAATTTTTGCACTTTCTACAGTTATTGTTGAAATATTGAAAAAATTCGATACCCTTAATAAATTGAAAACAATATTAGTGGCTAACTTTTCCTTATAATTAAAATAATATTTCACGACCTAAAATTATATAAAATTTAACGTTTGTATATGTTTGTATTTACTTATACCGTGTCAACAAATTTTGCTACTTGAACACTAGAATACTCTAGTTGAATCTTACATAAATCAGTTTCTCTCGTCGTTCTCCCGTCTATATTACTTTTTATATACAATATGTTAGCAAGGATTCGTTTGCATATATTAGCTTGATATTTAAAGGTACAAAAATAAAATTTAACTAGAAGCAAATCGCGAACACGTTTCAAGGTACATTAAATTCAATATGAATAGCAAATTTTTTCACCGCCGGTATCTTTTATATTTAGATAAACATGATTGGTTTTAACAATTTTTTTTATATGACTTAAATGCATTTGAAAATTTGACTGCACCTTGAAGTATACACTTTACACATTTAATTAGCGTAAGTCCTATTAGAATAATACTCCATTTCATAACTCGCAGTAGTGAAAATTTGTCCCGTACTTAAAGCTTCCGCAGGACTCATGAATTTTTTAGAGTTTTTATTTGAATCAAAAATATAATAGTATTTTAACAAATTTACACTAACTTCAAAATAAAATATATTACTTAAGCATATTGTTTGTAAACTGATTAATTTATATCGTAGAATTTGTTTGTTCACAGCTGCGACAGGGTGGAAGCTTCTACGATACGTGATATTTCCTTGAGTTTTTATCTGAAATAAAAAGTTTCTTGAAGCGCTCGAAAAGTAGCAGATTTCTAATACTATTAAGAGTAATGTTAATCAAGAAATTTATTCATTTTGAATTTGCACCTAAAACCATTGGAAATTTTAAAAATAGTACATTTTTCAAATTCTCGAATACACGAAACAATATAAATTATTAAGTCCGAGTGGCAATATAGAAATGATTGTAAGATTCGTAGAATCTATATGAAATTTGATCTTCAGCAAATGATAACTAAATAAAAATTGATCAGTAATTTTTTTTTAACAGGAAAAATGCAAACATGTACTTACTTGCTCCAATTATGAAGCCATCGAGTCACAGAGTTCTACCGAGAAAAAATGGAAGGGTGAAATAGCATTACTTATTCTCATATACACATATATATATATATATATATATATATACATATATGTATATATATATTTATACATATATACATATATATACATACATACATATATATGTATATATATATATATATATATATATATATATATACATATATATATATATATATTTAAAGACTTATTTTTACTAAATGATAAACATCTGCAGATTGTAGATCGTGCTGACCAGCATGGGACAAAAAACATTAAGTTTTAACGTATTTTGATAACAATTTTTGTTTGAATTTTTTAAATTGATCTTAATCTGTAGTCTCTGATATTTTTCTAATGCTTATTATTATTTTAAAAGTTTACCGCCGCTAAAAACAATTTTTTTACATATTAAGCAGTAGGTTTAATAACATGCTGAAGTCGAATATTGAATTTATTTGGCATTAATTTAATGGAATTAATTAGACTTAATTGTTTAAATATTTTGTATATATTTTTGTACCAAAAGAAAATGTAAGCACGTGGAAATTATTATATTACGTTTGAAAAATAATATTGTAAACCAAACGTTATTGGGTACAGTAAAAATGATATTTTTACTGTGCCCAACCAGCTTAAAATATTGGAATACGAGAGAGCGTTTATAACCAATTTAAAATATACCAAGGCGCAAGCGAAAAGAATATTCTACAGCAAATTAGTTTACAGTTAGAGAAGATTAAATTATGATTGCATCTGAATAAAATATGGCAACTGGAAATGAAACCAAAGATAATCCCCGAAGGGTAATTCCATACAGCTTACCGTAATTTTTAAAATTTTCTAGAACCGCCAACAATTTCCGACTAACTAATGGAGAGTTATAACCAACCATATATTGGTGAGCGATTAGTAATAAGTGGAATAAATTATTTGTCTACAACGCTTGTAAATGTTTATATATATATATATATATATATATATATATATATATATATATATATAGATATATATATATATATATACATATATATATATATATATATTATATACATATATATATATATATATATATATATATATATATATATATATATATATATATAGATATAGATATAGATGTGAGATTTATAGACATCATTTTCTTAAATAATATTGTATATAGTAATGTAGATAATAACATATCAACGACCTTAGAAGAGCATATATTAACAAAAAAGGTTAAGACGATTAAAGCAATTTACCTGAGATCAACAGCCTTAATGAACACTTGTAGCTGAGACTGATTCATAATCCGTCAGTTTTCACGGTCAGTTTTATTGAAAGAAAATCCAAAGGTAGAATCGTATTCTGACCGACTTCCCTATCTTGCATCCATAGGAAGCCAAATACAGCTAGATAATGAGCGTGTGTCAAGTCTATTTCGATGAAGAATCCCCTTTCTTTTCCTTGTTGGTTTCTTATCTTTTCATTCCTTGTAAAATTCCCATTCCGATTGAGAAAAAATAAATTTTTATCCAATTATGTCGAGGAAACGCGTTCTTATTATTCAGTCTTGTTCTGCATTTACATAGCTCTTATATTTTTACGAGAAAAGTATAATGTAAAAAAACACTTGCAGATATGAAAGTGAAATTTTATTTTTAATAAAATATTCAATGAACCATCAAAAATATGTATTTTAGAAGAAATGGAAACTAAAAGGAGTGTACCTTGTTATGTTATTATGTACTATTATTTAGAAAATATATTTTCACAGCGAGAATTTTCCCTTCTAATTACTTCAACCACCGCCAACTAATATTTAATTTAAATTTATTTTCACCCGGTACGCTCATTGTATTTAATTACACCGGTCTATGGTTCAAAAATATATTTTATTCAAAGAGTACTCTTGAGTTCTTTGAATAATTTAAGGAAAACGCAAAACGATAATAAACTGTCCCGGGAAACGCTAATCGCTCTTTTATTTGAATTAAACCTCATTAGCAAGTAGACGAGTCATGAAACTCGTCATCAAAAAGGTTCAATGACTTTAATTATTTTTAAAACTATAGTAATAAAGTTCCATTTGAAATGAACGTCTGTTGTTTTAATTTCACGTTATTAAAACATAAGATCTTTCAATATTTGTTTGCATTAAGGTGGTCTTAACACTTATTTCACTTCTTTGACGACTTTGACGAAACTACTCAAATGGGAAATGTAATTCTTGACAGCGTAAAAATTTTCATTACGTTTTACAGAGAAAATTAATGAAACCTCATCACTAATTTTCTATGTAAATTGTTTACTCAGTTCCTGACCACGTATATATATATATATATATATATATATATATATACATAAGAATATATGCATACATGTATGTACAGTGCTATGTTTAAGTTTCTGCCAGTCTCTATCCGAAGATAAAGTTTTTTATTATCGACATCTTTACACTTTGAACAGAAAATTTGCGTAAATTTAAATTTAAGGGTGTCTGGGACTTTAAAGTGTCTTTCTTGTAATTAGGACCTTAAGAGATCTGGAGAAAGTGATGGGTGAGGAAGGATAATAAATCAGAAGCTTTAGCTAATCATTAGTACTATGCTCCAAGCACACGTTGGCCACTTTAGAAGTTGAACGTATGTTAGTTTATGTATCAATCGAACAGAATACTCCCATGTCTCCAAGTTATTAAGTGACTTTTGAAGTATAAAATCATGAATGTAATGGCTCTGCCAGATAATGCGTAGTTAACCTAGGATATGTTCTAATAGTGCTTTATTTAAGAGAAATATGGATCAAATTTCCTTTTTGAACCTTCAAAACCTATGCTTGGCTACAGTATAGGAGAGTACATCTTCACTTACTGTTGTGCATTTATAGTGTGTTGCTTTGCTTTCTTTTGCCCTAGACACAATTGGTGAGCGATTAGTAATAAGTAGTTTTTTACAATATATTTTTTGTCGTAAAAATATAAGAGCTATATAAATGCAGAACAAGACTGAATAATAAGAACGCGTTTCCTCGACATAATTGGATAGAAATTTATTTTTTCTCAATCGGAATAGGAATTTTCTCTCCATAAAATTTTGTTCTTTGCTGGTTGAAATTCAATTGCTAACTGAACAGAAGATCGAACGCCACACTCATTATTTACACTGTGATGATATACACGAGATATTTGAGAGGTTTGCATAACATTTCAAAAGGGTTTGGTATTCAGTTAAGTGAGTATAATGTAAGCCTCTTGAAGTATTTACCTACTATATTTTTCATAGATGTAATATATCGTGAATGTCTCAAAAACTATGATATTTAGATTCATCGTTATATTTTGGTTGTAAACATTAGTTATATATACAATAACGTAATGTTTTTAAATTTTTTAGCGAATATGTTGTTTACTCTACTTTTCATATGAATATTTATGAGTATTTTAATATGGAAATACTATTAAGATATATGTAAATTAATATGAATTTTTTCCTGTAGTTTCCGATAAAAACGACTGATACCGACGAATAGATAAACAGATAGACGTATATGTGATTGATATTATGAGGGTTCCATTTATATATATATATATATATATATATATATATATATATATATATATATATATATATATATTTATATATACATATATATATATATATATATATATATATATATATATATATATATATATATGTGTGTATGTATGAGGGCTCCTTTTAAGTTAAGTAACACAAAAAGATACAAAGAGAAATATGGATTTATATTTTCTAAATAAATCTCAAGTACTCACTTGGTATATAAATTTCAGTAAAGCTATATGTACACGATGTCTGGGAATACATGTCGAACAAAGAAAGACGTTATTCGTGGGCTATAAAGGAATAAAGTTTCGTTGAAATAAAATGTAAAACACGTTCTTTTCTAATTGAATGCAAAAAAATATTACACACAACCTTTTTAAAGCACTCAATACTTGCCCGGAGTGCAGTGGTTACCCGCAGTGGCGATGTCTCCGCAGCTGTTCACGTGTTATATATAATATATATATATATATATATATATATATATATATATATATATATATTACTGGAAAATATTGATGCTAAATTTATGTGAAGAAGAATGTTTTCATAAGATTTCAAGTAAACGTTTTGTGTTCGGAAAGTTTACGTATAATTTTATCTCAAACAGTTTATGTATTGATTTGTGAAGTCTCATTTTGTTATAACTTTGTTTCAATTATTCTACTCGAGACAAATATATTGACACACTTTGAGCTAATTTTAATACAAATTTTATCTAACTTTGCTTCTCGAAGTTTAAAACCATTAGTAAAGAGATTGTTGAGCGCGGACAGAAATTGCACTGTGAAGGTTGTGTGTATACACAACCTTATATATATAAGTTTTCAACTTTTTTTTTACTTATTTTCAACTTAATTATTCGATAAATATAGTGAAATCCCCAAAATTTATGAAATTTTGAAACAGTATTAACTACATAATTTTAAATAAACTAAGGGTAAACACATTTCTTAGAAATTTTGGATTTAACCGTTTCGTAGATAGGTTTGATAGGTGATATGCTAAATTTAAAGTTTCAAAATCAAACTCGTTCTGGAGAAAACGGTTGTAACAGGCAGACATATGGTTGGACACGTGAGTCATAAAGACTCGGTTTTTCTTCTTTTAAGACACGAAATAATAAAAAAAAACAAAAATTTATATAGGCAATTAAAGTATTCCAAAATAATATCCTCGAACTAAGAATTTTTTTTTGTAAAAATTTGCTATTTACTATCAATTCGAGAGAGATATAAAATCAATAACCATTTTGATTACTGAATTGTTGATGGTCTACTTATTAAACTTGTATAAATATTATCTACGTTCTTGGTATTCTTATCTTTCTGTGTTTATTACAGATAAAATAACCAGAAGGAATTTTTATTTAACAAAGACATCTCGGTACTGGCTGTTTGAAAAGTTAAGTACGATCACAAAAAAAGGACGTTAAACCGCTTCAAGGAATACAAATTAATTCATCAATCTTTGACCTAAAGTAAACGTTTTCTTAATTAAATGAGGGTAATAACCTTTTAAACAATGGAGAGGAAAATAATTTTTAATATTTCATAACAATCGTTTGGATTCATAACAATGGTTCATTTAAAAAGTGGCTATCAGGCAGTGTTTGATACACGTAAACGAATTAAAGGCTAATTATTATTTTCCTACGTAATGCATAAAACTGGTATAGTTTATATATGTACTTGGTAAAGAAATGACCATCTAAATACACAGTGTTTTATATATTTCTTTTTCATAATATTGTGTTATTAGGTTCTTAACTGGCATTATTCCAATTACTTAAAATGAATAAAAGTTGATTCATATTTCCAAAATCCATAAAATGTTTTCTATTCCAATGAGGAACTCCTCAGATATTCTGAGAAGTTCCTCATTGTGATGAACTTATGCGAAAGTGTGCATCTCCTTATAGCTCGACTTTTTATTTTAGATATAGGAAAGCCAGCTGTAGTTAGAGCCTGACTTTCCTATGATGTAATAAGTAAAGATCGATCTCACCATTACTGCTTAATCAGGAAAATACTTGAAAAAAATGAACATCAAATAAATGAATAATCATTTTTATCTGAAAATAGCTCCTAAATAAAGGATAATTTATAGTAAGAAACGAGAAATTAGCCTTAAAAATATCTATGTCTATATACTTGTATTTGGTTGGTTTTGGAATGTAATTCGCTTTTGTCTATGTATATCTAAAGATTTAATCGTATAAGGTATTTATGGAATCGTGAAGTAGACATGTATTCTTCATTTATTATAAAATTAGGGAGGTGCTATCAGAGATAGCATATAGGAAAGAGTAAAATCGACCAATAAAAAAGAGTGAAATATCGTCTGTTTACGTGTTTGTTTGTGTTTCTCTCACAATAAAACAAAGTAAAAAGTTTCAATGAAAGTATGCATACAGTTAACATTTACCCTATATTAAAGAATGTATTAGATATAATTTAAATTTCTTTAACACTAGCAGAGAATAAACATAAAGAATACAAAAAGAAATTAAGCCCGAGTATGAACAAGTGAATGCACTCCGAATACCACATAAAAGGTTAACGACGACATATATCTATCATAAACAGGTAACACATAATAGTGTTGTACTTTTAAATAAAAGTATCATTTTTGAAAATTCCATTATTTCCGAACGTTATTTTCTTGGTTATTTATTGCAAAATCTTATAAATGCTTAGGTAAAAAAAATTTGTTCTATTTCCGTTGTAAAGTAAATATATTTAACTACGAAAATCCTCTAACGCCCTATACTAGTCATTTATAGTTTGGTTGTTATAGGGGTAATCATTTATCCTTGCGGTTATTTACACAGTATCTACGTATTTGAACCAGGAAGGGAACTCTGCCAGATGTAGTATTAGCGCATATTCATGAGGTGAAGAGTATATTTCCCTAAAGCCAGATGCCAAGTTGCTCAAGCTCGTAATAATATTATAAAGTAAGACTTCCAGAGTTATATATTCTCTGTGTACTCGGCAAATAAATGTTGATATAACTAGTCAATAGAACTGTGAAGTCGTTAAAATGTAAAGCAGTGATTAATATTCATGACTGAAAGTACATTCACCGAAAATTTTATTCCAGCCCAATGAACAATACGGTTCGAAGCATCGAGGAAGCGAATATGACATTTTAATATTAAATACGGGATTTTGACACTTTTGGGACATTAAATGCTAATAAACGGTTAGGAATAAATTATAGTAATTATTACGATTACCAAAGAAATTCCATGAAATTTTATTTAGGGAAATCGATTCAGAAGACAATTGTCAACGATGTAATTTGCGCAAGTATATTTATTTGTCTTAAAAACCGAATACTTGATTTCATTAACAGTATACATAAATGCACCATTTTTATACTTGAAAAGTATCCAAAATATATTCCCTAATATAAGGTTCTTCAGTAACTTTTTGATAATAAGTACAGCCTTTAAATATGGCATGGTAGGAGCCAAAACTTTAAAAAAAAAATTGCATTCCAGTTGTATTTATTTAACATCATTTAATTTAACATTATAAATAAACATTATAAACAGATTAATGTCATATGTATTATTATGTTTTGTCGCTTTTACACTCTTCCATCTGTTCATAATGGTTTTAATTGTGTTTGAAATATATACAGACCAAATGTAAAAAATCGTCTACGTTTTTATTTTACCCTGCCCTTCTTATTCACTAATTTATTCTCACATAATTCTATAAATACTTTATAATACAATAAAATTTCCAATATATCCCTTTATTTATTTTCATAATAACATTAAAAATAACTTTCTTGCTTATATTTCAAAGCACACTTTTCTTGGTTTAATATTGAATTTAGCTCTTTATGTACTATACTTAAACATAGTTCTTTAAAGATATAATCCAATAAAATACTAACAGAAAAAAAGAAGTGGTGATTCGCTGGATATACAGGAGTATAAGTATATTTCTTTATAAATGTTCCAGAAATCCAAAAAAGAAAAATGAATAAAATCAATTTAAGTATTACAGTAAGTAGAAGCGTAGTTTTGTTGCGAAGGCATTCTATTTTGGCCTGTCTTGGTTCCCTAGCGCAATAAAGAACATATACAACTTCTTCATTTCCATCCGTCCACCTGTAACATACTTCGTCTATACAGTTTCAATCTCGCTGGCAAGAAATCTTGCGATTAGGTAGATGTTTGATGTTGAGATGTCAATTACTATTTTGCAAACAATTTTAAAAAATTCGTAATAATTATCTGCATATGCAAAGTTGGATAGATACTTCTTTTGTCCAGCTTATCTAGTGTCTATCAAAATTAAATTAAAGATCCATTTTTCAAGTCGAAAAGCCTTTTCTGAAATATAAAGCTTTAAAATGATGTGATCCACCTCTAATTTTCACCATGGGTTGGAATATTTTTAAAATTTCTCGAATGTCACCATGAGGTGATATTCAGGAAATATTACAAGTAACTGGTATATCGTACCATACATCCGAACAAAAATAGTCAAGGTCAGAATTCTATTTTACACTCTTGAATAATTAATCTCAGGAAAAATACTTATTTCAAATTATCGATTAACATTGTTATATTTATTGCAATCTGAATCTTCTCACAAGAGTATTGCACCGTAACCAATTAATCAATGGAAATTGGAATCATTGATATCCCCCTTAAACTTAATGTTACGTATATATTATGTCGCTCTACATATGATAATATTGTAATTTTCTTAAAAGAGTAAATTTTTAGTTGAGAACCTGCCTACGTACAGCATTTAAAAGATTAAATTATGGTTAAAAAAGTTATCTATTTAATTATATTTAAATTATGAAATCAAAACTTGATTTAAATTAAGTGTAACTAACTGATCGTAAAGGCTATTAACCTTAACAAATATTTCTTCGTGAGTATGCGTCTTGCATAGCATACTCAAGAGTATGCGTTACAATTTTTATTGAAAATGCTCACTAGAAGAGCTTTGTGTTTTTTTAATTTTTTTAATCGAAATTTAAAATTTGATGTGGGGAGAGGGTTTTGTTTGAACTATGTTGAACGCAATTATCTCTAAACATTAAAATTACTTAGATGGATATTCTATTCTCGTTTGAACAAATTTGTTTTACCCTATTTTTCATTATATGGGACCGTGTCCCCCTACGCATCCAGTAAAGGACCCCATAATATAATGGGGAGGGGGAAAAATAGTCCTTATTCATATTTTTTCTGATTTGGAGCTATTAACATCTATTTCCATACTAAATATCGTTTCAATAGGTGCAAGAATGAATGAATGATTGAATAGGGACCTATAGACGGATGGTCGGACAGATGTAGCAAAGCTATGCTTGACTACGAAATCATAAAAGTATCTAAACCTTAATAGTATTCCTAATTGTAATCGTGAATACTTCAATTCTTATTAAATGATTCAAATATAAAATAAAAAATGAAAAAGCTTTAATATTTTAAAAAGGGTTTTAAAATAATTTTGACGTGAAACATTTAATGGCATTTTGTAAGGGAGTTAAAATATTCTGATAGCTCTCCTAACGTGCCAGTCGGCCAGCTTCGCGTCTTGTCGACTAAGATGATTATAAAATTAAAAATATATTTTCAACAGATTGTTAAGAAATATTTCTATTATAAATTATTTCATAAAATAAAATAATTAAATTAAATTAATATTTCATCATTAAAAATTATCTGAATATTTGCTTTTATTGTTTCCATTTTATTCAAAGGGAAATGCAAAATATTTTAAATATTCCACATCTGCTAGGCATCCCATGACTATTCTCATTTTTTCCTTTTAAATTTAATTTTGGCAAATATTTATATGTAGTAATTATTTTTAATGCCAAATATCATCTCTTATTAACAAATCTTTAATTGGTCTTAATACCGATCAATAAATTTAAGACAGCAGTTTGCTAATTATTTTCATAATTAGGATAGCCATTGGAAAAACCTATTCTATCCGTATTTATTTATACATTACTAGCGAGCTTCGAGAAAAGTACGCCAAAAGCTTCACAAAAAGATTGAATTCACTACAATTTCGTCAAGATTATATAAACTTGTGTTCTAAGTTTCTTCATAGGTAATTCAGCTATACTTCTCGAGTTGTTCTTAGAAATTCAACAGTCATATAATAAAAAAGTCTCTAGTCTAAATTCAGTAATATTTTCCATTATTTGAATAATCATCTTGGTTCAAAAATAGTGTTGTATCACTTTTATTTGTTTTTTTCACATGTATTTTTTATGAAACTGTATATTTCTTTTAGCATTATTTTTTAAATTTTCTTTGACTTTGATTGACATTTTTGGAAAAAATCTCAAAAATGGATTTTTTTTGAAGACGGGACAAATATTTTTACCGACAGCTAAATTTAACAACTAAACAAAAATTGTAACACAAGAAAACATAAGGCAGATTTTGAATATGGGTTGCTGGTTTCAAGTGATAAAAAATGGCATGTTAATTTAATATTCATTATTATTAATATTAAATTACACTAAATTATATAATAATTTAAGTCAAAAAAATATGTGAGGGGTAATAACCTATGTCCCAAAAAAGGCGATTCATGCTATGGAAATATTAAATTTTTCCACTCCGTGTTATTAACATATTAACATACAAAGATGATGCACAATATTGAAAAATTTAACAGTAACGTCTGAATTATAAACATCTAGTCAGTTAGTCGAATTTTTTTGATTGTAATATTACAAATGTCTAAAAATCAATTGACTCCGGCACTCACTTGAAAAGTCAAATAGCCTTTCCAACTGGTAGTATTTGGTCGGCCAATCCACTTGTATTAAATCAATAAAACTTCGTAATTTTTGGTGTTTGGGGAATTTGGGGTTCATGCTAATAATTCTTTGTGAAAATGTGAAAAAATAAAATTAGTTTCTTTTATCTATAATAGAAACTTTTCCAGTGAGTTTCAAAATATTTTAAATTTTTTGTTACATAGAAGGTTTACATAAAAAAAATCATATTTCGTTATATCACAAACGAGAGCACAGGGAGTCAATTTTATAAAATTGTATATATGAAAATAATGGAATTGTAAGTAAAGGCTGTAAAAATAGAGGTCTATTTAATCAATCAATCTACTGAAAATATCAATCTACTGAATAAAACTTTCATAAAGAAGAAAAAGTTAAAAGAAAATTTAAGGAAGAGTAAATACTCTTTATTAAAAGAAATAAAATATAAACCCGGATACTTCATATTCCTTCCCGAGTTCACATAGTCCTTCAATTTTCGAATAAGATAAATACAAACATAACAACAGTTAATAATAAAACTCATTACATTTGTTTGTAGCTAGAAAGATTTAAACTTACATATAAAAAAAAGGAAAGAGAATAGCGAATATTATAAATATGCATGCATAGCAAAAAAAATTATAATTTAGCACATGTTCTATAAGACGAAGTAAAAACTGTGCTTTTGTCAACGCTATGTTATAAAACGTTGACAATCCAAGCTTAAACAGCATTTATTATGCTTCCAAAACTACATAACATTAAAATCATAAAATATTTTACAAAAATACACAAGTCATTTTTAAAAGATAATTTAGACATACATTTAGAAAAGACATATCTTTGGTTAATTATTGAGATTATTAGCAACAACATTTAAGCATGAAATATGCTAAAAATCGGAAAATGTTTTATTTAAAAGAACTGTTTAAAAACAACCATGGGTATTCTTGGTAGTGATATGAAGCTGGATATTACAAAATCAGAAACTATCAAATGTATATAGAAAAAATATATAGTTTACTACACATACCGACTGCAACAATATTAAAAAAATTATAGACAATTAAACCGAAAAATGTATATTTTTGCAAACATGTAACACACAGACTTAATAAAATTTGTAATTAACAATTCCAGGTTCATATAACTAAAAGAAAAATACTAGCCATTTTAAAAAACAAGAAGGTTTGTACTCATTTTAAAAGTTGCTTTGTGTTTTAAATAATTAGTTTACGTTTTTTGGTGAATCAGGAAGACTTTTGGAACATTTTTGTAAATACATGAATATAGCATACGTTATCACGTATGCTATGTTTGTAATATTTAGTAAATAGATTTACTTTCAAATACCTAAAAAGACTAGCTAATTTTTTAATATAGAGTAAGCTTCGTATTCATTACAAAACTTTGGTTTTTTATTTTTATGAATTAGCGTTTTTTAAATATGTTTTAATTTTATTTGTAGCGGAGTGATAACAATCTCATTTAAGACTTTTGGTAAAGATGCATAATTTCAGGAGAAAAATATGTTAAATGCTCATATTGCCTTCTGTTTAAAATACAACTTTATAGCTGCACGCTATTGGTGTTTCGTGACAAATTACATTTTTCCACAGAATTTAATCGATAAGTATTATAAAAAGTTATATTTTAAATTCTATATCCTTGAAGTTTCATTTGTAAGGTCCCTTTAGTTATACTAGTTAACTGACAATTTAATAATTTTAAAATTCCTTCTTACAAAACAAACGCAGAACAACAATAAATACAAAAATACCCATTATATTCGATATATATATATTGTTAGTTACTCTAAAACTATGCTATGGTAAACTAATCTTTGAACTTTGCGCTGAATCAGATTTGAGTTTTGTGGATGCAACAAATGTTGATAAAACGTAATTAAAGTGATTAATATTCATAGCCTCGAGAATATTAATTGGATATTATCCCTCGAAGCTTTGACCTGTATAGCATAGTAAGTTGCGGTGATGTAAAGCAAGGAAAGTTGTTTTATCATCGTAATTCCTTTTCGCCATTTAAATAGTTTCCTAAATTTCCTAGGCGCCCTCATGACAAAATTGAGTATCGTTGTACATTATTGGATAATTTGCGAAAATGTTTATATTAGAAATATTGATATTTTCATTTACCAATTACGTAGAGAAATTGCTTTGTTTCAACCCCTTTTTGTATCACACGATTTTGATATTTGCGTCTTTTTTAAAGAAACACTTTCTCCAATGGAATTCATGGTGATATACACAACATTAGACGTGGAAAAAATAGTTTATAGGCATACCAGAAATACTATTAAAATATGATTTAATATTGTTATAAATATTGCATAATGACATTTAAACATTCCAAATTCTTAAATATTATCATCTAAATGTTAAAGTTTTCTTAATAATCATATAAAAAATGTGAAATTCAATTGCCAATTACTTGGTAGTTGACAACTTTTATTTTTTCTTGTACTTATGTACATAATATCTTAACCTGTTCGTAAGTAAATTTTTACAAAAATAATTATATTCCTTTGTGCCACATAAATAATTCATGGTGAATATGATATTTTTAATATTTTGAAAATGGCTTTCGAAAGACCAGTGGAACATTTATTGAATCATTGCCAAATAGGATCCTTTTATGACATTTTGACTCTACCTGCTCTACAACAAACCGATAAAATCAATTAGTTGGACCTAGATACGCAACAAAATTTTAACCAACAATGATATCATTGTTGGTTAACAGTATATTTCTTATCTAGGTCCATTTAGAAACGTAATAAATAATTCATTTACTTTTCTATAAAGTGCTTAACATAATAAATTCAAAATATTCAAATAGCATGTGTTACGGAGCGTATAGATGAAATAACAACATTGAATTATTTTTAGACTGTTACAACACTAGCGATTTATTTTATTAAGACGCTCACAAACCAATTAATTATTTGACACAGATTTTGAATATGTGACGTTTATTAAAATGGTGCCAATTATTTGATTGCAATGATCGAATTGGCGTTTAAAAATTTGGTTAGATTTACAAAAAATATCGGTGCTTATAATCAAATTATCTTATTGGCTAATATCTTTTAAACTATCGTGGTTGGGCGGTTGCTTGACCCGCATTCGATATGCTCAGTCCTTTGTAATCCCTTTTATTGTAAACTAGCGAAGATCCCTAATAAACAGCAAAACTAGCGAAGACAATACATAATGTAGGACTATACATATTTACGGTGGCCTTTTGTTCTATATGAACTAAACTTGGTTGAAATAAACTAGCGCTGAATTATTAATTTCATACAAACTTTAATTCGGCATGTATCTATATACATAAATACTTATATATATATATATATATATATATATATATATATATATATGTATATGTATATATATGTATATGTATGTGTATGTATATGTACATGTATATATATATATATGTATATGTATGTGTATGTATATGTACATGTATATGTATATGTATAAGTATACGTATACGTATACGTATACGTATACATATACGTATACGTATACGTATATATATATGTATATGTATATGTATATGTATATGTATATGTATACGTTTATGTATACGTATATGTATACGAATATGTATACGTATATGTATACGTATATGTATACGTATACGTATACGTATACGTGTATACGTGTACGTGTACGTGTACGTGTACGTGTACGTGTATATGTATATGTATATGTATATGTATGTATATGTATATGTATATGTATATGTATATGTATATGTATATGTATATGTATATGTATATGTATATGTATATGTATATGTATATGTATATGTATATGTATATGTATATGTATATGTATATGTATATGTATATGTATATGTATATGTATATGTATATGTATATGTATATGTATATGTATATGTATATGTATATGTATATGTATATGTATATGTATATGTATATGTATATGTATATGTATATGTATATGTATATGTATATGTATATGTATATGTATATGTATATGTATATGTATATGTATATGTATATGTATATGTATATGTATATGTATATGTATATGTATATGTATATGTATATGTATGTGTATATGTATATGCATATGTATATATTTGCATATGTATATGTATGTGTATGTGAATGAGCGTATGTGTGTGTACATGTCCGTGTGCGTGTGCGTGTGCGTGTGTGCGTGAGCGCGCGCGTGCGTGTGTTTGCGTGTGTGTGCGCGCGTGAAATAAAAAGTTAAAAATCGGTCAATTGCGAGTTGGATTCTTCGGCAAAATTTGTGTAGCAGTTAAATGTAAAATATTTAGTTTGAAATTTGCTTTATGAAAGTTTTTGTATTTGCATCATGTTTTTCTTCATTTTGAACACTTGCCTAGTTCAAACTTAAACCTCAGTTTAAGTACTTTAAACATTTATGTGCTAAAATTTATACTTTGTTATGATTTGACGTAAAGCCAGCACTTGGCATTTAACCATTACTCTCATGATTTTTTTTTATTTCGACCGTTTTTTCAGCTACCGTGATCTAAAGAAAACTTGATTTATTTTTCACATTGATGAATCATGCAATCGTCAAACCTCATGCAAAATTTTCAAAAAAAAAATAAATACCCACCACACCGGCAATTAGTTTTCCCTTATTTCGATTTAAATTAGACAAAACATTAAAATAAAACGAATTTTGAATATTCACCTAATCTGTTTTGTGAAACTTTGACTGTACATAATCGATATTAAGTTGTTCACATTTAATATATATGGGGTAAAAAAAATCAAGCAAATGCCAGCTTCCGATTACTAGTTTTTTAAAATCTTGCTTCATCCTGCACATGAAAAAAGAAAGAAAGTATTACTTTATCATTATCCTGTGTCTATTACACAGCTGGACACAGGTCATTCCCCAGGTGCGCTACCAAACACGAAACTTGGCTCTCTCTGTCTAGCAGCTTCCACCTACTTTTTTAGGTCGTCAGTCCATCTGGCTGGAGGCGTCCCACTATAAGCTCCAATATCCGTAGTCTCCATTCGAGGACTCATCTACCTCAACACTTACGGTTTTTTGGCAAGTATAAAGCCACGCCCTTCCCACTTGTAATTGTGAAGCCCTGCTTGGAATTTATTCTTCAGAGACTCTCCGAGCATAACTTTTTTATTGCTTGTTGAGCTACTTTAAAATTATGTAACCAATGCTCTTTTATTTATCAAATTTTTTATTAAAGCAGCATAAAAAATAAAACGTCTCTTTGTAGCATCAATATGCACTGTAATTATACTCACAGTGTGAATGATGTTCTTAAATATCGATATTATCGCAGCTATGTTTTTTGGCTTCGATCAATCCGAACCAATATTACCAGCTTTTAAGAAGCCAATAGTGTTTGTGTTAGCCCGTAGTGTTCATCTTTAAACAATTATAATATGTATAGTTTAATTAAATGTAGTATTTAAAAAAAAAGCGTAAAAGCTTACTTTTCTTTGTTTAAATTACGCAACGCTGCTTAGTGCTTACGCAATCTAACAAACTAATTAACAAATTCACAAGTACCTAAATTTGTATTCTTCCGTACGTGCGTGATCATGAAAGCATATGCGTGATCATGAAATAGACAGAAAGAAACAAACGAATGATCGATCGATGATTAATAAGTAAAGAGTTTAAGAGAATATGTTGTGTTCTCGTGCGCTCTTTTCTTTCATTTCGCGTTGGGCGGCCGACTGATTAATACACTTGCCTGTGCCGGCCATGACTTCGGCGCGATGCACCATCGCTTAATCCCTAAAAATCAGGACTAAGCTTGTCCTGCGCGGGACATTTAATTTTGGGCTAAAAATTTTCCCGTCAAAATCGGGACGTCTGACAACGCTGGTAACGATGCATATTTCAGTAGTCTGTGCATACAACATTTACATAACATGACAACTGTTAACATTAAATATCATTGAAGCTTTAAAAAAAATATTAAGAATTAACATCAAAAATAATTTCAGCTATAACCGTAGGCAATCTAAAATTTACATTCACAAAACGCAGGCGGAGACATAAATTAATACTCACATAATATGGCTTAAAGCTTTGTTACCCGAAACTTATTAGGAAAGTTGGAATGCTTCTACTCTTTATACTCAGCAGAATCATTAAATCTACCGACACAACCTTTTCAAAGTTTGCCTAATCTTGTCTCGCTTGAAGTTCATAAGAAGTGATATTTACCTACATACATATACGTATCCGTTTTACAATGACTTTAACGATATGTACTCAACATTTCAGCATCTAAAAAGTTCAATTGATCATAAATTTGTTATTATGATGAATATATATTTCATTATCGAATCCAAAAGTATTACAGGAATATTATATTAGAATTTTTAGTATGAAATCAAATCTACTTGTAACTTTTAATAGGTTTTGATTGAAAATAAGTTGTATATATAATTTACTTAAATTTAGAATTAAGCAGTAATAATTATCACTTTTTGCATTATACGGCATTTCCAAAAAAATATTAATATTCTAAGTTTAACTAGAGATTTTGCTCAATGATGAACTAATTTTGTTTTCGGAAACCAAATGAAGCATGTAGAAGTAAATTAAAATTTTCCAAAAATTAAATTACGGAAAAAACGATTATTTATAAAAACGAGTACATGTATTTGTTTTTCTGACTTGAAATGACTTGTTTGAGCAGGAATTCAAAAGGATTTGATACAAGAATATATGACGCAATGATGAATAATATTACAGAGTTATTTCATAGTTTTGATATTTTTTTTAATTCAGAATCCAGTTAATAAATACTTTAAAAGTATGGCAGCTAAAAGATCAACAGCGATTCGCCTGGATATTGCCACGCAACTATCCGCAAAACATTTTCCAAAATATCCATATTTGCTAAACTGATGAGCTAAATCCAATCATCGTTTTTTATTAAAAAGAGTTCATGTACACTTACATATAAACAAACGAATAACACACTATATAACATGTATATATTTATATATCATATTGTAAGGGGTAGAGTTAACGTAATACGAGGTAGAGCCCACGTTGTCGGTAGTAGAGTTAACTTTGTGCGAGTTCAGTACGATGCTTTTCGAGGTAAATTCTTCGATTTATAATAAATAATTTCCACTAATTATTAAGTCGGTTCAAGTTATCAGAGCGACTCCGGTAAACAAATAATTACGCTGAACAATACCGACAGGGCATATATTAGACTGACTAAATAATGAAAATACTGCTTAAGTTTCTAACTCTTCCATGACACGAAAACGTAGCAGTGGCCATGCCTGTTAATAATATTTACCAACTTACGGAAGCTTACTATACTTTATAATGTCATGGCTAATGTTATATACTTTTTGGTTTCTTTTACGCGTTCGTTTTTACATTGTAAGTAACACCATAATAATGTGCGTTTACTTTTCGTAGGCAATCTGTATTTCCACATCGACTAAGTTTATGATGTTCAAATAAAAATTACTAAAACCATTTTAATTTTGAAGAAAACTCTCTTTTTATTAAATCATTTACAGAAATATTTTTGAGAAGTAATAATTTTAATTCTTCAAGATTCTTTTTTCATTTAGCAGTAAAAATAATTTATCCTCAATTTCACGGTTTATTAGGAATATATAGGATTTTTAAATATTTTATTACAAAAATATGTTACGCTTTCTTGGTTTTCTGTGATATTCTTGATAATATCTATAAAATTTGCATACATATAAAAAATATAACTTTTGCTATATTTTTACTATGTTATTTTCTGTGAAATTATAAATTTTATCAAAGGCAAGTTTATACTAAATTCTGTTTTGTTGAAAGCTGGTTTTCAGTTTTTCAGTTGCCTCACGGTGAGTTCCGAAATGTTAAATGGCAAACTGTGTGGTATGACAATAAAGAATATGATTTGACATTTTTTTAATACTTCAGTAAGGTAAATATTGATTTGCCCCTAGGCTTTCAATAAACATTTTCTAGTTTTCAAGGTGCAAAGGATCTCATGTCCTTTACTTCTTTCAGCTTCAATAATTTGTTTAGTAAACAGTCATTCAAAATCACAATTTACAATCCCTAAAGAAAAATTCATGCACCATACAAACCAACTGTCAATCCCTCTTTGAATTATTGATCAGCAACTCATGGAATTAATTGTTATTTTAAAATATTAATGGTAATTGGTAACATATATCGCGATGTCGTGCTCACCGGTGAATTGTGCATTAATTTTTTTATGTCAATCTTTTTTTATAGCAACCCACTTCATAATTTGGGTATTATTTTTATATTGGGTATTATTTTTATTACTATAATTAGTATTAATGGTGAAACAAAATCTTTAGAGCATAAATTATAATACTCGCTGATTTTGAATATCAGTTGTATTTTTCCTAAAGTTTTATCATTGAAAACTATTACTTTACTACGCACGCACACACACACCCATATATGTATGTCCGTATAAAAAACACATGAACATATATATGTGCAACCCAAACCGTTATCATAGATAATCAAAGACACCTAACAAGAACTTAAACTACCATCAGTCGGTCTCATCTGGTCTCATCTAGGTCCGCTTTTGTGAAATTTGTCTGTAACAACTATCAAATACACAGATCGAAAAGAAGGAAGAAATAAAAAAATTTGTTACTCAATTGTACATATAGTATTTTACTCAGTATTCAATAGCTAATAAATATTATAAATTGTGGTAATTAAAAAAGTTAGTTGATTTTATAATTCAAAAATTTAAATAAAATTTTTGAATTATTCGTTATAATTGTAACATTAATCGGCAATATTTTTAGGTAATACTACTGTGCTATTAAATACATTTCTAACTAATATGGAATCAACTGATTTTTGCACAAAATTTTGTCGTTAATACAATCACGTAACCGTCACTTTTACTATTTAAATATACAAATGAAATGAATAATTTTAATGTGATGGAACTTGGACTATTTGCAAAATAAACAAAAAGGTATTCAAAGAGGTTCAAAATAGTTTATATCTATTAAAAATATTTTCAAATTCAATGTTTAATATGGTAACAAGAGAAAAAGTGGCAAAACACAAGAAAGTGACACTACAGTAACACACAGCTTCGTCCTATAAATTGCTCTATGCCACGGCGCATCAAAACAATTGAGTATCAATAGAGTTTTAAGTAATAATTTCCACAAAAATTTTGAATTACTATGTGAATTGCATGATGGCATCGAGGATGGATTTAGAAACACAAAACCGCATTAGTGAGTATATCTCATCACCATACTCATACTCATATCTACTCTATATACATACTTTATGAAAACAATATTATGAGGTTTTTGAAATTTCATTCATGAAATGCGTTATACCATGATATCACTAAACACATTAATTACATATTAGGTAAGTAGTAAGTACTCTTTGGTAGGAATAGTAAATTTAGACAAATGGACATTACTTTTGAATTTAATTCGGACAGCTATCTGTCCGAATTAAATTCAAAAGTAATGTCCATTTCCATTTTCATCATTCCGTCCAGAAGCCATCCTAAAAATGCATTTTATATAATTGGTGATATAATTACTATTATTCTAGATTATTCCTTATAAGCCACGGTGAAGCTTTTCTCTTCTTTTCATTTCCGTTTCATAATCCATTCTATAACTTTTTTTCTGTGGAGTCCCTATATTTCTGATGGAAAGAAAGAACATGAATATCAAGAAGGTTAAAATTTTCATTAAATATTTAACACCTAAAGCCTAAACATTTTCACTGTAATTTCCGTACAGTGTTTCTAAATCGAAAAGCTTTTTTTCCGTTTCTCTCTCAAACTATTACCCTAACGCTCAATACTAGAAGAGCGTATTGTGTGATTCGATTCAACTGTGAAATGCAAGAGGCATCACCTCCAATACCGCCTACTATCTCTCTATTTCACCATTCATCTGATAGAAATGCATATGCAAATCTTGGCTTTTATTAATGACAATATGTACGATACTAAGGAGGTATTTCGTGTTTTACCGTCAAAATATTCTGATCTTCATCCTCAAATTTTCGGCCGAATAAATCTTTTATTAAATTACTGAAAAGGAAGAATCGCTGGAAGCTAAATTTATACTGGTAGGGTTGATAATTTATTTCTTGAAAGCCGGTGTCTTTCGAGGTTTGCCTTAAAATTAGCGCCGTGTGAAGTAGTACATTATCTTGCTGACTTTGTCTCTTCTTTTCTCCACACTAATTTGCTAACTTTGGCAGTTATATTTCTACAGAAACGTTATATAATACTTTCTACTCAGTTTGGTGCATATAATCACTTATAGGAATAATAGACACAAGTTTTATATTACAAGTTATTTTATTATGAAAATGTGAAAGTTTTTTCCGTTCCTTTAAAACTTAAATTTGTTTTTTTAATGTACATTATAGGCTTAAAGAATTTCTTCTAACGCCGTTGCTAAATTCAATTTAATATCAAGACAATTTTCGTTCATTTTTATTTTATGGGAATATTTGTTAGTTATTGAATATATTTGGCGTTAATTTTATAGAAATTCATTATTCACAATTAAATGAAACTACGTGATGTAGTATTATTTCTACTTTCTTTAAATTTCTTTAATCACGACCGAGGTTTCGTTGTATTACAACATCTTCAGGTGGGATATTGGCAAAAATCCCACCTGAAGATATCCCACCTGAAGATGTTGTAATTTTGCCAATATCCCACCTGAAGATGTTGTAATACAACGAAACCTAGGTTGTAGTTAAAGAAATTTAAAGAAAGTAGAAATAGTACTATATCACGTAGTTTCATTTAATTGTGAATGTTTATTAGATTTATTTAAATAAAGAAAACGTCATAATATTGAAATTTTTAGTCTTAAAGTCCTCTTCAAAAACCACCAGCAATGTGCTGAAATATATTTATAATATCAAATCAGTAATATTACAGGGCTTTCTAATTCGCTTTCGTTTCAATTTGATCAAGAACGCAATCAAATATTCTCAATAAACCTTATGACACTTATCCAACTGTTATAATATTTTTTGTATTTCTATTTGTTTGGACTAATTTATTATATAATATTTTATACTATTGTAAGAGTTCTGAGACCGAGCAGTTTTATATCTTACTTCAGATGCCATCTTCTGATTTAAAGTTACCACTTAAAAGATTGTCATTTGCCATATGCAACAAGATAACGATGTTTAGCTAAATAGATAAGAATGGTTTTTGGGTGAATCATTTGTTGTTTCTATGTGAATAGCACAAGTTCATCTAAGTAAGGAGTTGGTATGAAAGTGATTCTCATGTATTTAGAAAATATATAATAGAAATATTGAAAGGGTAAAATGTTAGTCAAAACAAATGATGTACAAGGAAGTGATAAAAGATGATACCAATATCTATATACCTAGAATTTTAATTCCGTTATTATGCGCCAAGTGTTTTAGACATAATGTTCGGATTCGTGTGATTATGGTTTATTCATAACAATAAAAAATATTAAAAGAATACATTAAAAACAGGAATAATATATTACATAAATAAAGTTCTAAATTGTGTGACATAAAAACTTTTCATCAAAGTTTTAGCAGAGCTGAAAGGTGTTGTAAATATCAAAAAATCATTGTTCAAAATAATATATATGTCGATGTACAAGTTTCATTTGATTGTTTTGTTTATTTTTTAGGATTTGGTAAACATTTTAAATATGTTAGATACATTTTCGAGATTAATTTTTAATTCGCTCTGGTTGTATTAAAATAATAATCGAAAACACTTTAAACAAAGTAGAAAAATAAAAAAAAAATCACAACGTATTAACTATTATAAATTTTTCTTTGAAAGTATTTTACTTTCAATGATTGTGTCGTATAGCTCTGTACTTGAATAAGGTATATAATAACTAAGTAAAGTGTTAGGAACATCATTGGTAAACTAATTGTAAATAATTTTAATTTATGTAAAAAGTTGCCAAACAAAGATGTATCACCGTCTTTTTTTGCCTAGACAAACTCGATATGGATAGTTTACGATGTGTTATTTCTACTCTAGCGTCAAAATGATATTATATTATTTTCAATATTTTTTTAAGTTATAACAGAGATGGGACTAATAACGATAAATAATAAATAAGTAAAGAAAACTTATATATTTATTTCACTAGAGTACCACCTATTCCATATACAGTTACCTTTCCGGAACCAATTCTGTACGAAAGTTAACATGATACCATCCAGATATTTAAGTAAAAAAATAGTGGAAACAAAAGGATAAGCGTTGGTCTAATGATGCTCTGAAGGTGTTTTTTACTGCATCATAACACACACTAGTTATTGCAAATGTGTGCTATCAAGGAAAGCGTTTGGAGATAGAAAACCTTTTACCCACTGATGTTATGTAACATGCCACTGTATAGGTGCAACAAACTATTTTATGCCTATAGAACATAAAGTTAAAAATACTCCTTACTTGAAAGAATGTCAATTTACTACAATTTTTTTTAATTGGAGACAGTTTTATTACAATTACAAATCATTAGCTACATGTTTGGGTTATCCCACATTGTTTAACCAAGAAAAATATTTCGAAAGGCATAGAAACTAATGACCACTAACTGAAGTAAACTTTCATTAAACAACATTAAAGACCCAAAATTTCATTCAAGATGACTAATTGGTATGGTTCATTGATGTTGATATCTTTTAAGCGTTGAATATTGAATATATTTGGCGTTAATTTTGTAGAAATTCATTATTCACAATTAAATGAAACTACATGATGTAGTATTATTTCTACTTTCTTTGCTAATATCCCACCTGAAGATGTTGTAATACAACAAACGTAGGTCGTGGTAAAGAAATTAAAGAAAGTAGAAATAATACTACATCACGTAGTTTCATTTAATTGTGAATCTTTTAAGCGATTAAAATAGAATTTTGATAGAATATTTTTTTTTCATAACATACAGAGAAAGAACTTTGTTCCAACTGGGACACTCGATAATAAAAACTATTTCAGTGTGCCAAAACATTGTTTAATTTAGGATATAAAAAAACAATAATAGCAATAAAGAGATCCGAGTAACAAACTGAACTTGTATAATACGCCAACAGTATTGCATGAATTAATTTTGATAACAAAATTCAGTTAATATATGTGTAGACTTCTATCGATGCAAATAAAAGATACCAATATTTAAGTTTCAAATGGATCATCCACTTATTGTTACTTTAACACAGGTACTTACTGATTGATTGAACTTATTTATTCTACTCTATCCTCAGCTTCTGCTTAATCACTATCACCATTCATTCTTTATTGATAAAAAAAAGTATATGGTTACTTGTGTGATTTAGAGGTTATACTTTTTTAACATAACACAAGAATAACTTTATTTGACATGGAAATAATTAATGGATATAAAATAATAAAAGTTCTGGACCGTGATTATAAATAAGATTTTTAAAATCTAAATTCAGTCAAATAATTAAATTTAAGAAAAGAACAATTTTAAATTTGTTTGTCAGATCAGCTGTTCACCATTTTATTTTTCTGCTGGCTTTCCATTGTAAGCCAATCATATCTTCCAGACCTTTTCCAAATTATCGCGTTTCATCTTTATTATTTTCTCACATAGAGTAATAAAAATTTGATCTTATTTTCTATAATTAAAAAAATTATATTAAATTTAAAACTTATTTTGAAAATATTTTTTTAAATATTTTTGTTTTATAAATAAACTATTTAAATTATATTTGAAATAAATTTTAAAATTAAAATTAATTATTTTAGAAATTTAAACGAATGTAATGACTTGTTAAATTTACTAATAAAATCTAACTAAAGTTTAAATAGTAACGAAGTAAAAGAGTAAATAGGAAATTTATTATTATTTAATAATTTTTAGTATTTAATGAATGATAATATTATAATTAAAATAAATGAATATGCGGAAAATTTATTGCGATTTATCAATTTTAAATATTCAATAAATGATAAAGTAATAAATTACTATTTAAAATGCAAATAAATACATACACAACTGAAAATGGTCCGGCAGATGATTGGCATATAATAGAAAGCCAACAAAGATAATATGACATTGCTTATACTGTATCAAAAGTAGCATTCTAAATATGGCACTATTGCTCTAGCTCTAATTCGACAAGTGTGTAACGTGCCATAACGTGCCGTGTGTAACGTGTAACGTGCCATATTGAGCTAGCTCTCATTCGACAAGTGTGTAACGTGCCATAAGGAACTTCATTCCAATAAATTAAAAATACTCAATATCGTAACATTTTTTTAAAATGTTTACTATCGATGAATATTTTTTTTCAAAATACTCCAAATATATACATAGATAAGCTGAAATGTATTTTTCCTATGAGTGAAAATGTAGTTTGATTCTTATAAAGGATGAAATAATTTGAAACCATAGTTTTCTATTACCAATGAATGAACACAAGAAAACAGTAATCTAGAGAATTATAGTGGTTTTAACAGGTTTTAAAAAAAGTTTTAATCGATATCACACAGACGAATTTATTAAATTTTAGGTTTTTGTAATAAATTCCGAATATCTGTAAATTTGCTCATTAGTAATTTGATTATAAACAAATATATGAAATATTTGTTTATAATCAATATTTTGTCTGAATACATAGTGGATATCCCGTCTACAAAGAGAAGTTCACAATATTTGCCTGTTGTTTCATTATTCTTATTCTCTACTCCTAAAAATGTTAAAATATATTTAAGAGAGCAATTCTTTGGGGTACTTTGCATGCCAAAAATAGAGTTCATTTTGTTTTACGTTTTAAATTATACTCTAATGTTTTTATGTACCGTAAACAACAAATCTGTACGTCAGAGGTTTTTTTTCTACCTTAAGTAGGTACTAAACCGACTATGATATTTATTTTCTCAAAGGTAATCTACTAAATATCGAAATTTGTCGTTAAATTCCGTGTTTAGTTGTTGGCGAGATTTGCGTAAAAAACAATATGTGTTTTACAACGTAGATGTACAATATCGTGGATCTTTTTATAGATTTTCTTGAAATATACATCTGCACACTGACTAAAAATATTTCTAAATTATTTTATCGAAAGTCGATTAACCTCTCACATTTTTTTTCCTGTTTTATTCACCAATACCGCTATTATCTTGTAAGAAACTACATTTTTTGGAAATAAAATTAGTATCTGAACATAAATTAGCTTCGTAAGGTTGAAAATATCCTATTGTATTTATAATATAGATATTTATATATTATTGAATATGCATTTCAAACTTTCTATAACTAAATATTAATGGATATATTATATGCAAAATGTAATAAAAATATATCTAAAAGAGGTATGATAACCATTTCTAATAGCAACACATGTATGAATATGCTAATTTGCAATATGATATAGACATCTATATATTATTGAATATGCGTTTCAAACTTTCTATAACTAAATATTAATGGAAATATTATATGCAAAATGTAATAAAAATATATCTAAAAGAGGTATGATAACCATTTCCAATAGCAACACATGTATGGGTATGATAATTTGTAAGAACACTGTAGAGTTTCCTAGATAAATACATTTAATAAACTATCAAAATTTTTGAACGTTCCAATTAATCGTTGCCATAAAAATAAAATAAAATATTTATTCAATTCATTATATCTACATATAAATTTTTCATTTTTTGACTATTACAAATATACCGTATTTAATTGTATACCGTATTTTTTGAGATAAAATATACTCTAGATAATTATCATTGGAAATAATATTTAAAATTTTACAATTTTAATAAAATAACGAGGTTCTCAATTCGTCGGTATTTTTTTTTCAGTGAAAATTCTTTACCGAGAGTATCTATTTTAATGATTTTTTTTTATAGAATGAAGGGTGTAAATATGACGATTGTCTGATAATGAGGTCCGGAATAAATGACAGAATTAATTAACAAATGGCAAAAATCAACTATTTTTTAAGATATTTGATGTGGGGTAAATATGACGATTGTCTGATAATGAGGTCCGGAATAAATGACAGAATTAATTAACAAATGGCAAAAAATCAACTATTTTTTAAGATATTTGATGTGGGTGGTGTAACTTTGCATAATAACTGCATCAATTACCAAGTCACGATCTGATGATAAGTTTTGGAGATGTATAATGGAATTCCTAAACGTATGTTACAAAATCAATATAAATTATAGATATTTACCACTAGTAATTGTTACTGTGCAAAATAGACCATTATCCATATACTAGTTTTTGCCCATGACTGAAAATTATACAGTACACTAAGAATGTTTGAATATGCTTAAATGCCTGTTAAGTTATTTGTATTGCAAAACATTAATTCAAATTTTTAAGTAAAAATGATCATAACAATTTTCTTGACATACCAATTAGCCACTCCTTTTCACCCACTTAGGGGTTGAATAAAAAAATATGCTTAAATATTTTTTTAAATTTATGTATTGAACTTTTCACCCCTTAAATTTGAATATCGGTATATGTTTAAATAATTGTTTAAGTATATGTGATGAAATGCATTAATGCAAATTCTTAAATAAAAATGATAATACCAATTTTTCACATACAAATTTAGTGATCTCATTTCACCCCTTAAGGGTTGAATATCAACATGACAATGCTTAATACTTGTTTCGTTATTTGTGTTAAAAAGTGTTAATACCAATTTTTTATTAAAAATTACCATAATAATTCTTTTTATCCAAAAATAGCCACACCTTTTCACTCAATAGGGGCTGAATATCAAAAAATGTTAAATACTTATTATATTATTAGTGTGGAGAAGAATTAACACCAATTTTTAATTAAAAATAACCATAAGAATTTTTTGCCATACACATTTAGCCATACTCCACCTCCATAGGGGTTGAATTCCGGAAAATGCTTTTGCAAATTTAGCAGGTATTTTTTCACCCCATTGGCGTTAATATTATACAATGGTCAAATATTTGTTAGATTATTTCTACGGAAAAGCAGTAATACCAATTTTTAATTGAAAATTTCCATAATTTTTTCCCATACAATATTAGCCATCCCTTTCTCCCCCTTAGGGGTTGAATATGGAAAAATTCTTAAATACTTGTTTTAATATTTTTATTGGAAAACATTAATATCAATTTTTGAGAAAAATTACCCTGAACATTTTTTTCCTAAGCAAATTTAGTTACCCTTTTTCAACTTTTAGAGGTTGAATATAGGAAAATGTTTATATATTTGTTTCATTATTTGTCTTGCGAAGCATTAATATAAATTTTTAAGTAAATATATAAAAAAGGAAACTTTTAAAAATTAGTAATTATTTTCATAATTTTTTCCCCTACAAATTTAACCACCACTTTTCACTCCATTAGGGTTAGAATATTATAAAATGCTTAAGTACTTGTTTAAGGATTTGTATAGAAAGCCTTAATAACAAATTTTAATTAAAAATTACCATAATAATTTAATTCCCATACAAATTTAGCCACCCCTTTTCCCCCCTTATGGTTTGAATATCGGAAAATTCTTAAATAATTGTTCCAATACTTGTAATGAAAAGCGTTAATGCAAATTTTTAATTAAATATTACCATAATACTTTTTTCCCATACAAATTTGACCACCCTTTTTCTCCCCACTAAGAGTTGAATTTCAGAAAATTCTAAAGCATGTATATTACATGCTTTGAAAAAAATGAATACCAAGTTTCAAGTTATAATTACCATAAAAATATTTTTTGCCATACAAATTTAGCCTCCCCTTTTCACCCTCATAGAGGTGGTATTTCGGAAAATCCTGAAATACGAGTAACATTATTTTTGTTCAACAGCAGTAACACCCAGTTTTAAGTAAAAATTACAATAAAAAGAATTTTTTCCATATAAACATAATCACCCCTTTTCATCCCTTAATTCTGAAATATGGTTAACAATATTTTTGTTATAGAGCATGAATACCCATTTTTAAGTAAAGATAACCATAAAAATATTTTTTCCCTTACAAACTTAGTCACACCTTTTCACCCCCTTAGACCATGAATTTCTTAAACGATATCTCCATTATAAAATCAATATCCTCTCCAAATTGCATATATATATAAATATATATATATATGTATATGTATGTATGTATATATATATATATATATATATATATATATGAATATATATATATATATATATATATATATATATATATATATATATATATATATATATATATAGATATAGATTTATGAACAGATTCGTTTGATTGTGAAAATCATTCATAATAATCGCCAACGCTAACTCAAACTGACATCAATTACATCAAATATTATGGTTTATTTACCTCTAGTATTATATTATTAGCGCCACCTAGTAAATTTTCTTCAATTAATGATATGAGCTAAAATTTAATACTGAATTATTGTGATGTTTAGATTTCGCATGACAAAATGGGGCTCCATGGATCCAACGATTAACTTTGGAAACGTTATGGAATAGATAATTTGTAATGTTCTAGTAGATAACTGAATAAAATTTAATACACCTAAGCAACTATTTGTTATCCGAAACGCTTACATACTCTATTTACCTCTCGTTCGAACTTACCAACATTTGAGAATGAAAATTAATCTACCTCGCGGGTATACCGTTTGTAACAAATTTGCTTCAAGCCAACCTTTGACAAACTAGATAATTTATGGTAATATTAATTTTAATGCAACAAAAATCATCATTATACTTATCTGGTAAATTTTAGGTATTTTTCTAGTAACGCTGTTGGTTTTAAAATTTTATTTTTAACAATTTCAGAAATGGAGCAGAAGAGCATATTTTATGGTCTTTGACAGTAATATCTTTAAAGCATATTAAATAAAATTTGTGAAAAAATTATTTTAGAATTCTTATAAACTACAAATAAAAAAAAAATTAGTTACCTAATTTGCCATTTCAAAATTTCAATATATATATATATATATATATATATATATGCATATGTATACATATGTGTGTGTATGTGTACACACACACATGTATGTGTATATGTATATATACACATGTATGTGTATATATATATATATATATATATATATATACTACTATATATACTACTTTAAGTAAGCTATTGAGATATATGCGAGTTAATATGCCTCATCACTATATTCAAGTTTATGTGTAAAACGGTTTCTGAGAGAAACGGTAGTGATAGCCAGATGGTTACGTAAGTGATCTTAAAAAGGCTTTTTTTGCTTTGAGATCCAGAACTCTTAACACAATTGTAAACTTTCTTTATCGAAAATAGTACACATAAATCAATATTCCAAAATCAATGGAAATAAAGAGTCTCGACCGTTAGCGACGAGCTCGTCGAGATTATTGTCCGGTTACTAAAGTTAAGTGATATCAAGCATGGCCAGAAATTGAATGGGGAATCGTGTATTATTTTATTAAATTCTAGACAGGGTTTTATGTGATTATGTAAACACTTTTTACCGACTTTAATACTTTGAATAGGTTTAGATAATATGTAAATGGTAATTCCATTCGTCCTGTCATATGTAAGTTTAGATTGATCGTTTTGATTTAAACTGAGTTTAGTTCAATGAAGATTAACGAATTTCATTAGCTACAAATAATCTCATATTGCATATAAATTTTACACAATCTGTAGTAATATACTTTTGATTGAGAACGAACAAAATTTGTTAACGGAAAAAGATTTCTAACAAAATATTAAGTTTTGGGCTGAACAAAAGCCTGAAATTATACTTATCGTTCAGATCATTTTATAGCAATTTTAAAACGTCAACCTGATATAATAATTTACACAAATGAGGTTAATATCTTTTTTTTAAACGCGCTGCATAAACTGCGTGTAAAAACTCACTTTTAGGATACTTTTCATAAAAACACCAAATGTCTCTTCTCATTTTCTCGATATTTTGCCACTCAAAAAAACTCTCGACACGGACGTTACTTTTGTCGTGTGTTCCCAAGTATGTAAGCTGCAAGTACAAATTTTAGTATCTACAATATTTCATCAAAATGATGCTTCGACAACACTATCAGTACATACATCATCTTAATGAGAGATATCTTAAATGATCATACACTTAGCGTCAAAATAAAGTTTGCCAATGATAAGGTTTATTCAAAACTTTTCTAAATATTTTTTTGGGTAATTGCGAAATCTATTTCTTCCAAATTGTATGTGAATAATTAGTTTTTACCATTTAAAAATGTACAATTTCTAAAATAAGAGATTATTGACAACATGTTGGTAATATCACGTTTCATTTTATTCTTTTGAAAACAAATTTTTCGCGTTAAATAAAATAAAAATCTTTTGCATTGAAGTAACAAATTTTTAATTCGTAATGGTAATTATTTATATATATTTGAAACGATAATGTTTTTATGTGGATTTAATACACTTTTTTGGGGTTAGACCTAAAATTTATTTTATTTGTAATTGGATAGAATGAAATTGAAATTACACATTTGAAATAATTTAATATTTTGGAACCATATTACTATATATACGTATACATCCTAATTATTCTCATTATATTAACAAAATCAATTAAAAACCTTATAAGGACTAAAGATAACAGAAAAAACTCCGAAAAGTACAAAAAGCTTACGAAAATATAATGAGCAAAAATGACGGGGCGGAAGTTCATGACGCGTTTCCGACAAAGTTCTGCACAACAGGAGGGAACAGACGAACTTTCAAGATAAAGCACGAGTGTCTCCCAAGTGAATTATACAATTTACGACGCCACTCAAGATATAACCTTGTTTTGCTCACGTTTTGTTCCCGACTTCAATTGTTTCGCACGATACGTTTTTTATAGTTGAAATTATGTTTTTTATTAAAATTAGAGTTTCTTTAATGTACCTTTCGATCTACTATTTTACACATTTCCGGTTTAAAACATTTAGAAAAGCAATGAAAAAGCAACATCTTACTCTTCGTTTCGTATGTTCTTCTTCCGGATATTTATTATTATATATGATTTATCAGGTACTCTATAATTTATATAGCTTGTCATAATCATATTTCAATTAAACCGCGACTTGTATTCAAATGCCATCATGTTGTAGTTTTATTTTATTGCTCCTTTCTTTCCAAAATACTCTTCTTAATTTTTTTTCGTCATTCAAGCTTTTAAATATTTGTTTCACTTTCGAGAGAAAACTACGTTTTTCTCGGTATTAGGGGGGCTTATTTCTCAAATAGAATACAACGAAAAATATACCATTCTGAGCACTGACATCTCCGAAACTAATAACTGTAGAGCAGTAGTAAAGTGTTATTATATTAAATGAATTGTCAATTTGACACAAAGCAACTATTTAATTCCTAAATTATTTTTTTGAATACACTGGCGTTATAATATTTAGTCACATTCAAACAATTGTATGTGCATAACCTGAACTTTAAAAATAAATGCGACCAAATGCAGGTTTGGAACGTGCATCGTGGTTTGTATACCTCGTTTTGAGTGAAATTACTTTTTTGTCATAAGTTATCACTACTATGGACTTCCTGGGAATTAATAATACTGTCTAAAATTTCTAATATTTATTAATACTACCTATAATTTAAAAAAATATATTTTTCAGACTGCTACAATAAGTACTTCCAAACAATATCTCCCGATATATAAGGAATTTTGAAAATGTTTTTCTAAAAGTTGGCCCTCTGTCTTATTAAATTTCAAATAAAATATTTTCGTATTTTAACTGATGATTAAATTCCAAATTTCTACGTCAGGCGGTTCCCGAGAGATATTGCTTTAAGGAACAGATAGACGGGTATGTAAACAATTTTATAAAGGTATCGTTTTTGTTTTTGAGGATCAAAAAAAAAAACTAATTTAGATCGTTTACCCGACAGAATCCGCCTTATTTTATTTAGAAATGAAACAACGTCAGTAATTACCATTAGTGTCCCGGATTTCACAAATTTATTATCTTTGTTTTCGATACGTTTAAAAAAAAATGTGGTGAATCTTGTTTTTGTTATTAGTGGATCAGTGGACATTTATCGTTGATATTTTTCTCGTATCTACATGGATAAGTTAACCACTGCATGGATAAGTTACCACGTAGTTAACTTATCCATGCGTATCTGGGTCTAGTTGATCGAATGTTTGTACTTGGAACATAATATATTTAATAGTGGATAGTAGTGTAGATATATTTCCATATTTAATACAGGATTCAATCCCTATATTTAGTAATGGATATATCTCCAATTTTACACCGATTCCAAGTTGTGATCGATATTTTAGTACAATCGTGGGTAGACAAATATTTTCTGTTTTCTATTATATTACTTTTCAATTACTATACCAAATCGTAGCTTATTTTTCATTTTATTATAATTTTAACCAGGATTTTAACGATTCTAACCAGTATTTTAATAAACAATCGATGGAAAATCCGCGCTATCAAATTTATTGCATGTAACCTTAGTTTAAATTTTCTCGCAGCAAATATTACTTATAATTTTTTTAATCATTAGCTGCGATCGAATATCCTCTAACATAAGACTTTATATTATATCCGAGAATAGCTAATGATAATAATAAATGTCAGAAGGTTTACGATGATAGTGATGCAGACACTATGGTGACTGAATAGAGGAACGGGGAAAAGCAACTGATCGGCATATGAATATTAGAGCAGTTGATTTATTGAATCATCAATTTGAAGTAATTCACGTACAGAATTTTTTATTAAGTGTTTAGAAAAATAATAAAAGTAATTAGGTACGAGTCTTGACACAAACTGAGTAACCCAAGCGGAGATACTTGTATGTACCCAGTTCGAAACTTCTGGAATCTTAAAGAGTTTTACACTTAATTTCAATTGAAGAATCTTCAATAAAATGATAAAAAACTTTCAAAGTTGAATGCGAATATTGTGTTGTAAAATGTCTTTCTTAGATGGCGGGTCGAGCACAAAGGCCGACGCTGCACATCGGAACATTCTCCCTTGACATAATATGGACAAAGAGGAAATTGAAACAGTGTTAATATATATTATATACAAATCATATGTACATTAGAAAATTTATCCTAAATAAAATTTTTCATATTTATAAGGCAAATTTCAATATTTTTCTGCACTTTATTGGTAAACTAAGGCCACTAGAAAATAGAATACTTCGAATGTCAGACAATACTCAATTTAATGATTACCTCGAGAGTCTATCTGCAATTTCCTGCTATGACCAAGTATTTTAAATCTTTTTCTCAATCGCAAAGGGTCATACCCTTTGCCTTTGTATTGATACTCTAATTTAATTTCGCTCTTTAAAATTTTATAAAACCTTATAAAATCTGAATGTGTCATTAATATGTTATTAAGCTTAGTTATTGGTCATCATAATTGCCATATTCGTAGTAATAATTCAATAATTAATTGACATTTATTTTTAAAAAGATTCTCCTATCACCAACTTTCTTAAAATCATTGAAATGCGTAGGGTAACTATCAAAAAATTGGAATCGCCAAATAGCTTAAAGATAGCGTTCGCGAGCGTGACTCAACGCTAGGAACTAAGGAATGGGTAAGGAACGGGTAATGTTGATATATTACTAACATACAAACGACGCATGAATTCGACGGGGGCATCTTAAACTTACTTATTTTTTCAGTAAGATTGGTAAAGTTAAATGTTGGCTAAATCACGTTACGCGAGCATGACTCAACGCTAGGAACTAAGGAATGGGTAAGGAACGGGTAATGTTGATATATTACTAACATACAAACGACGCATGAATTCGACGGGGGGCATCTTAAACTTACTTATTTTTTCAGTAAGATTGGTAAAGTTAAATGTTGGCTAAATCACGTTACGCGAGCATGACTCAACGCTAGGAACTAAGGAATGGGTAAGGAACGGGTAATGTTGATATATTACTAACATACAAACGACGCATGAATTCGACGGGGGGCATCTTAAACTTACTTATTTTTTCAGTAAGATTGGTAAAGTTAAATGTTGGCTAAATCACGATACAAACTAGTGTAACTAATATTAGTGTAATAAATTAGGTGTAACTAATATTGCTCTTGGTTTTGCTGCCAACGTTTGTAGTTTCATTTTAAAAGTAATGCAGATTGAAGTCCAGCTTCATTGTAATATATAGCTGAAGTATCACGGATGAACTGTCACAATCCATCTAAGTATAGTGGATAAACTGCTACAAGTCAACTAAGTACACTATTATACTAATGGCACGCCTAATAACACAATCAATAAATGCCAGATGCTTGACTGAAAAAACAGAGTTGTTGTAAGCCGCTTATGCACTAGAACACTTGAATCACATAACTGTGAAAATAAATAGCCAGGACTCGACACAGATAAGGACTCATTTATAAAATCAGTTATTTCGCGAAGTAACATCTAACACACATTTTAATAAGTTTAGTTATTAGGTATCACGAATACTATATTTGTAATAATCAAATAAAATTGATTTTAAAAAAAAATTCTTTTACCACAGAATTAGTTAACATCATCGATATGCATAGATAAAATAACAAGGAGATGATATCGTTAAAGCTTAAAGAAACGCGGTCTAAGATCGAAAATTACTCACGTTTCAGCCTAGTATGGAAATTTAAGCTTTTACTACTTTTACAACTTATTAACGAAATTACGATGCAAAAAGTAACAATAAAAAGCCACAGTCTTATATAAATTGATTAAAACCTGCAATTCAATCTATATGTTTTATTATAATGTAATATGTTTTCACATAATATTTATATAAAATAACGACTCAAAAATGCTAGTTACTTTTGAATTTTTTTTGCAAATTACAGCAAGGTAAAAGCAGAATTATCATATTACTTAATGACGCAACTGATATGAGACGCAACTGATATAAGAAGTTTAACTTTAGAATGACGTTTCAACCAACAATATTTAGGCCTTTTAGGGTTCCGCACGTCAACAGGAAAAAAACACATTGTATAAGACTATTAACTTGTCCGTTCATCTGTTTGCACCCAGCAATTTTTTTTCTCAAAAATATTTTGTCACCTTAAATTTAGGAAAATAATATAATATTTTCAGCCGCATAGTTTCCAATTTCAACCAGCTCTAAAACATTTTATACGGAAAATAATGAAGGAGCAAATATAATTATAAACTCTTTTTAGGTTTATCATGTTTAGTGTAATGATATAAGTTACATAAAAATTAAATAAAATTCCTATAATACACGACGCTTGGGGTGAAAACTTTTAATTTTTAAAGATATTTCAAAATACTATTTCATTCAGTGTAATACTTATCTTTATTTTAATTTTTGACTTCGCTGAAATAGGAAATTATTCTTATTTTTAACTCAGCTGAAACAGAAAATAAATCAACAATTTTAAAAATAGTTTCATGGTTTATAGACATAAACTATTTTCTATAAACCATGAAACCACGCAGGCGAGGAAAGTGATGCAAATAAATGAAAAAAAAAATCGGAAATAAATCACGTTTCACTTTTAAAATTTGGTAATTTTATATCAACTCGAGTCTGGTAATAAAACGAATTTTCCCCCCGAAAGTTTCAGCTTGAAAATGAGTCATAACCCTTTCGATTTTATTCGCTAAACTTGCGGGAAGTTTCGTTATCAATTTTGACGGATTTCGAGCCCCTGCCTTTGATTTTTAAAACATTGTAACAAAAGAAAGCATTTTAAGGACCATTACCATAATCTTGTTGTGTGTTTGTAAAGATGCGACAAATATTTCAAAACCAAATTAATAATTTTTCCCAAGAAAAATCACTATTAAAAATTATGTTAATAACGTTATTTAATATGACAAGGTACCGGTACTAAGAGTAATCCAAAAATAATTTAAAATGTTTTTGGAATTAACATAAAATCTAAAAATTGGAAATGAAACGTGCGTTGCCAAGTCAGCCCGACCCTTCTTCACAGCTTTTTTCAAGTCTTCCCCCCCCCCCTCCTCTGTTTAAATCGACATATTAAGTACTATTCTTTGTCTACTTAACATATATTTTGTTTATAAGCACCACCTTATATAAATTCTTGAGATAAATAATAATTTTTTTTGATATATTTAACAAAATATCTAAGGAAAAGTGTATAGACTATTTCATTGTCACCTTCCTTTAAAATAATTGGTAATGTAATAAAAACTGATAAATAATAAAAAAACGGATATGTCTGAAAATTGAAATAAAATAAAAACATATGTTGGGCATTTCTTTATTCATTTAATAGCGAAGGGCCCGACTACTAAAAGTTGATCATAAAAATGTTATAGAGGCTGCCTCTTAAACATTTGTTATTTTAAAGCCTATAAAGAAAGTTTTAATTTACGAACGTAATTTTACATAAAAAGTCAAGAATTAATAATGTCGGTATCTTATTGCCAATATGAACTATAATGTAAATCTTATCTAACAGTCGCTTTCTATGAATTGATTCAAAACATGTCATGGAAATATGTATCGAAAACAAAAGGGCCTTCTCGTAAATTAAAGCTTACTCACTTTTTCTTGAATTATGGAGCCCCATCCTTTGGCACTAATTAATTAGTATCACGAATTTGTTTAGTGAATATGTAAAAGTTCATTTACTTGATCTAGAGCTTCTCCTCATTTGCTCAAGTGTATTTAAGCTCTGTGGAAACGATCTTCCAAATTTATATTATTTGTTTCAGTAAAAATCTTCTACTGCCTCGATATTACATATTATTCAATTTTTCAATGATTTACCGTCAACCGTCAATAAAAGTTTATTTTTTGAAGAATTTACATAATAAGAGGTATGGAGCATATAGTTACGGAAAAAAATTATCAAGGCAGATAATAATATATTTATAAATGTAATTAATATATACTATGTATAAACGAAATGAAATATTATGTGATAAAGAAGTCATACTTCTTTATTCTCAAGAATTTTCATAGAATCTCAGTGATATTCTATTTTTTTAAATTAAGACGTTATATATATATTATCGTAATATGTCAAAACGGAGGCAAGTAATGAGTAACAACGTAAGTTGAAAAGAGGAAATTAAATTTGCACACAAACTAAAGCAGACAAATAATAAATCTTCTAAAAATTATTGTCCTTTTCTCTCAAAAAGTCCTTTAAAAAAAAGGTTCCTTAAAAGAAAATATCTAACAAATATAATATCAAATTATCATTCCAAATTTATACCTAAATTTTTGTATTGAGTTTGGTTCTTTTATTCATACAAATTTATTACAATTTAAACTATTTTGTGCTCAAAGTTCAGAAATTAGTCTTTAAAATCAATTTAGTCAAAATAATTCAAAGTAATTTTTAATGAAATTCATCGGAAATAAAACTTCATGTTCCAAATACATGTTAGTTTATTGATAAAAACTTATCTACGTTAGAGAGTAATTAATGATTGAAATGAATTTGCTTTTTTGGTTGGATTTTAAGCTTTTAAATAGCAAAAGTTTATTTTGTGATGTAGGATAAACAACAAAAAAATAAAATTTCAAAAATACGTAGTTGTAATACTATCCATATTTAACACAATTTTCGTTAAGCTAAGACGCTTTCCATTGCCGAAAACCAATTAATAGTAAAGTAGTTTAGAAATAACTTAAAAGTTTAAATGGTGAATGGAACGAATAAAAGCTTGCATAAAATGAAAAAGAAAACTATTTAAATCAGAACACAATGTAACTTAACTCTAGGGAATTAAGTTACATTGTGTTTTAGGAGAATGTAATTAAAACCCATGAAAAGTAGTGAGATCTCATATATAACCAAGTCTATAGAAATCACATTTTCTTTGACACTTTCAGTCAAAGATCTGCTTTTTCATTAAAAGAATAATGTGTTAACTTGGCAATTACGTAGCATGATCTACCCACTTTATTCATTGCAGGTGTCGAATATTTCAGACTGAATATAAATTAGTGCGATATCCGATATCATCGAATACTTGTCTGTAATGAACAGTCCCATATATTTTAAGTCAGATCTCAGAATTTTAAGCACTTTTTTGAGAGCAATTTGTACCTCGAGATTTGCTGTGTTCCCCGAGTAGTTGTAATAGTCTATAGCAGAATGCGATAGACTCCGTTGAGACCCTGATGGCTAATTTTTTTAAGATTATCCTTTTTTATGAATCTCATTCCAGTACCACTAAGCCCACTTACGAAACTACGTGAATCTTCATCATAAACATTTCCCTTCCTTCTCTTAAATATATGAAACAGTCTTTTTTGGTCTTTATTCAGTTTTCTCATTTTTCTTATTGATCTAATGCAAATCGATATTTTCCTATACTATCGATTTTTGAATTCTGAATATTTGAAATCTAATGGGTTGTCAGAACCCTCAACACTTTTCTCTTCATTAAGTTCGGCTAGTTTGTGTAATGTATATATACATATATATATATATATATATATATATATATACATATATATATATATATATATATATATATATATATATATGTATATATATATAGACTTTTTTAATGATTATTCAAGATTTATGACTTGCTATCATAATCTCAATATATTTAAACTATGGCGGTTTTCATTTTATTCTTAATAAGTCTTTGTTTTTGCAATAAATTTATTTATACTTACACAATATTAACTGTATTATCATCGATGTCACGCAAATATGAAGTAAATTTACTCAGTGAAAATGTTTTGCGATTTTTCACAAATTTTAATGTTAAGAATTTAAACCCGTAGTGAATTTGTTGCTATGAGAACAATATTTTATAATCAACCAAAACCCTAATAAAATTATAAGTAGTATTGTGGCAGACGACAATCGATTTTACAATTAACTAAGATTAAAAAAAAAATTTAAAAATTATTTTAAGTATTCACGTATACATATAAGCACACATCCACCCATACACACATCAATACACACACATTTGTATATACATGAATGCATACATGTAAAAAAACCCAACAAATATAAATTTATAGAAGAAGGGAACAGAATAAAGAAGGAAAAAGAACTTATAAGAAAAAGAAGCATTTTAAGAAAGTAAGAGAGATATATCTTTTTGAGATGGACCTTAAATACCAATACAGAGTGAGCATTTCGTATTTACGGGTATGATCAATTCCACAACTTGGCAGCGTATACTGTGAACGGACTTTTACAGAAAATATTATGATGCTTGGGAATGAGGAGAGTAAAGAACTTTCCAGAACGCAAGCTGAAGCCATGAGCAGCTAAGCTAAACATTGTTAATCATATGATATTTTGTTCAAAAACATGAGATAGTTTTACTGTAGTTGTTGTAGTAAAGTAATTAGAAAAGTGATCGTGAGTGGCAAAATAATAAGAGAGTGGATTTGGATTTACGACAACGTATCAGTCACATATGTTTAGCACACTTTATTTATACTTCATTATTCATTATTTGATGAATTACAGAAGACCAAGAATTTTAAACCCTATTAGGGAATATACGACACTTGATGATGAATGCTTAAATTTATTTTAATACCTTTTTCGCAAGGGTTCATTTTACGACAGAGATTCAATAAAATAAAGCACGACTTTACATGAAATTGCCACTTTTCTGTAAAAGTAAAGGTCGTAGAGCTGAAGTAAGTGTGTACATTTAGGAGTTTAATTTTCACAGTAGAGTTATTACTTTTACAGTGGATATTTAAGGGTAGTACTTTTCTTTATTACCCTGGAGCATACATAAAAGTATATAAATCAATTAAAATTTAATTCTATAAAAAAGTAGCATAATTTGAAATAAAATTAGACTAAGAAGTAAATAGTAACTAAATAGCAAGATTCGGATTCAAACTCGCGTCGTGACGACAGGTAGTGCCTTTCAGCTGTACCAATGACTCACTGACGACCTAAAAATACGCGTACTGTGTATCGTTTTCACTAGTCTACGGGAAATAATTTTTATTTTTTTTGATGAAAAGTAGTGAGAGAGTATCGGAACAGCAAAATTTTGAATTATAGTTTCTTACTAACTACAAATGATTAGAAAGTAAAATTTGAAAGTTTACTTAAGTCTATTAAACCATTAGACAGAACTTTGAGACTTAAAATAAATTTCGAGGCAAAGATTTGGGGGGTTCAAAGTTCAATGAGTTGTTTTATATACGCGCTTTCTCGACTCGACGGGAGTACCACGGTACTCCTAGATTCATATCTATATCCGTTAGTACTATTAGTTAGACAATATATATAGAAATTAATAGGTAAAAGTACGCTAATGTAACAAACAATTGTCAAATTTATGAATATTAATACCTAAAAATTTCTGATTATATAGAATATTTAAACATATTTCTTAAGTTTATGTTACAGTTTCGTTTCCGTTATTAATGAGTAGAAGCAATATAGAAAGACAGAAAAAGTTCGTAGATATTTATTTTAATCTGAGACTCCTTTCTGAGTAACGTGTTCAAATTATTTTTATCCGTTATTATGTATGAAGCGTTAAATTTCTGGATGTTATAATTTCATTTCTATAATTTATTTGCACATTGCAATTAAAACTAATAAAATTTGTTTACCTCCACATATATTCAGTGATATCCAATGAAGTGTAATAAATGTTTTCAGTCACTCTATTGTAATGATCAAAGCCATAAAACAATAATATGTTGTCAACGACAACTAAGTTTTCCGTAAATTTAGTAAATTATACTTGATGGATTACTACTCATTTCAAAATCAAAACTTCTTGAAGGGAAAACTCGTTTTATTGCCAAACTTGAGTCAATATCAAATTACCTAACTTCCGGTGGATTCATGAAATGCATTGAATTGTTTATTTTTAATTAATGGTTTGATAATTTAAGACTCCGAGTGATATAGTTAGTGTGGTTAAGTGCAATAAAGTAATACAACTGAAGAGTAAGCTGGACTGATGAGCATTTCTTTTCCATTTCGGTGTCATAACAAGGAAAAATATTTATTTGTTAAATTATCAATCTATAAGCTAGTTACTGTAAAAAAAACTTCCTTCCAAATAATTGTGTTAGCGTAAATTGAAAATACAGAATATTTTAGTGGATTGTGATTATGGAGACTATTAAAACATACAAATTACTAACATAATACCCCAAGGAGAAAATTAAAAAGATTATAAACTCGCAATAATCATTTCATTATTCAAATCAAATTGGGAAACAAATCGCTATTATGGTAGAAGATTGTTATTTGGCGCATTCTCATAAATTGTGAAATATAAATTGCTTTTGGAAAAGTATCGTGTCTTCGCATTGAGGCATTTTTATAGAAGATTGAGTACTTTATCTGTTCAATTAGAAATAAATAGTTCAGCTTTAAGTTTAGAATTATTTTTAGAGAATAATTTTAAACATTCCGAAAATAATTGTCTGGGAGAGAAAGAAAGACCGATTTACATATAAACACCTTCAAATGACGGAATCCTTTGAATTTTAAGATTTGGAATCATGTTATTTTCAGTGACGTACAATTCTAAAACCTTACCTGTTTCTTTAGTAACGGTACATTAAACATAAACTTAAATCAAGGTTAAGGTATGTAGGTAAAAATAAAAATTTGGCCTAAATAAATGGATTGAATAATTTAATTGTTTTTAAGAAGTCTTTGAATAAAATTAATATTAAAGAAATATTGGTTTCGTAAAAACATGGAAAACTATTCATTACATATAGTACTAATAATCATATGTGACTATCGCGTATCGTTTGATTATAGCCTAATTATTAAACGGTTTAAAAACTATTCTTTATTTTTCAAAACGAAGGGGAAATTTCAAGGATAAGCAGCTAAATATTATAATAGACAAAGGAGGAGTAAGAACGAAATAATTTGTAAAATAATTACGAACAGCCTAATTGTTTAGGTTTATAACTAACATTACGTGTTGTGTGTTTATAAAACATCAAAGGTTTTTATATATTAATTTCTTATAGGATCTAAAGTAAAATTGTATGAACGAAATATTATCCTTATGGATAAAATTATTATCTTCGAAGTAATTTGTTGAAGTTACAATTGAAGATATTATACAGATATCAATATTGCTTTGCTTTGGGTTATTAACGGGGTAATTTGAAGTTAATAAAAGTTTATTAATAAATTTACCTTAAGAAATATAACTCTAACGTTTTATCTTTTTGACTACTATATACATCCCCTCACAAAAAGAAAATATATTTTACTATATTACGCTGTTAGTACGCTCTTTTATCCAGGTCTTAATAAAAGTGCATCAAGAAAATAATTACGTGTACAACCTATCTTTATATCAACGTACTTTATATCTCTGGCAATAAGTTTCCTAATCAATCATTGGTCCGACGGGAACTCAATAACTCCCTTGTTATCTAGATTATCAGAGATATTGGAGACATCTCTATAATATCTCAAAAAATACTGGAAAAAATGGCAGGTTTATCTGTTGCCATCCCACTGTCACTTAAACGTAATCTAAGTACTCGTTTTTTAAGATTAAAAATATACGGCTGATAAGTGAATAGTTCCAATCAAAGCAGTTTTGGCGGCATAACACATTGTTATGTTACAAAAAAGATCTTAAATATACCATGAATAATTACTTCCGTACTACAAGTAAATTTTTATATTACATAAAACTCCGTTATTTAAACCAATATATAATAACGTGCAATGACATTATACATAGTATAAAGTTTTCTTGCTAATTTAATAAAATCCGACTTAATTTTAATAGAACAAATCTAATAGAAAAGTAATGGGGGTGTTTTTCGTTCGAAAATTGTGACAGAATAATTTTTTTGCGTTACTACATTTGACTCGACGTTTGAGGGAATAATCGAAACAGGAGACGCGGTACTTAGCTTTTATTTCAACGACTATTTCTGTTACGTTGCTTTATATGTATGTGGCAGTATTTTATGCATTTATGTATCTGATAATTTTAGATATATTTTCATATATTAACGGGTATTTTGCATTAAGCATATAAGAAGGTCCATGGGATTTTGTTACATAAGTCATGTAAACCCGTCTTAAAATAATTTATTTTTATCGATGCTTGCAAAGGAACCATTCACAAAAATTATTGACTATTTGAAACAATTGTTTTAGTTGGGATTTGTATAATAAATATTTCAATATTTTTCTTGAAAAATATTCCCCGTGTTTCTATAAACCATCATACAATTGGACAGGTGAGTTATGTCGAAATTAAAAATTTTCAAAAGTGAATAAAAAAAATTTTATAACTGAAATTAATAACAAAGATGAGTAAACATTTAATACTCCGGGATGCAAGTTAAGTCTAAGTAGTTTATTGGTAATATACGAGCGAGTCGATTGTGCATTCATTTAATTTAAGTTATGGCGGAAGATAACTTGTGATTCCAGACTCCAGCTATTTGAATGGTTGTGAGAAATAATTGTACACGGAACATGGTTTATACACAAGGTAAACAGTATTGCATCCACAGAGGTATCATAAATTTCAGTTCAATTTTAAAACACTCATACTTTATTAAGAAAACTGACCTACCTCCTCCCATTTTGTAAGACTTTTTATTAACTATGCCATGCTTATGTAGAGTTACTTTTCCATTATTTTTCCTTAAACTTTATAAAATATATATTTTCTTATGAATGATTTTACTCATTAAAATATAGCTTAATACTTGGGACTGGTTCGTTAATATACATGAGGTATTGTATAAACAACTCTCCGAATTGTCAGTGTTAGCTTATTATTGTAAATCGTAATATTTGGATGAAAGTTAGAAAAAGTAAATATTCACATCTGGGAAAGTATTATGGAAATTGTTGTGCAAACATAAAAAAAAAGTATTAAATAAATCTGTCGTTTTGTTGTCATTTCATACACACATTCATTTTAGGGATTATAAACTAAGTGATAAATTTCTATTTCGGAGTTATTTTTCATGATGTAACTTAACAAATGCATTTCGTAACATTTTAATGTTTTATGACACTTAAAGTTTGAAAATTATATATATAAATAAATAAATAAATATATATATATATATATATATATATATATATATATATATATATAAAATATCTTCCAAACTTTCCTAAAACATTGACCCGTGAATATGAGTAGCATCTTGTTAAACTGTGCAGTAAATACACAATATACTGTATTCATATTTCCACTAATATTATCCACAGTATGACAATCACGCCGCTATCTTAGGCCTATAAAAACATATACAAATATGCAATATCGAATCTATGTAATAATATCTGTGTGCAATGGGCTTTTGAGCACTTCTATTTTTCTACTATCTATAAACATTAATTCAGATGTTCAATTTGCGTTAAGAAAATAAAATTTGTTATTCTTGAATAATCTAATCAGTCCACTAATCTTTCTCACTTCTAGTACGATATTTTCATCACATATAATGAATCTATTATCACTTTTATTCACAAACACCAGTTAACGGTCTTGACGCCAAAACGTTAGTTTTACCGAACTTAACCTTGATTGGAAATAACGATTTTCTCATTACATATATTTCCGAAGATCTTTTTATAATACTTTCAATGGGTCATTACTGGTTATGGATATGCTACAGAATTTTTATGATTTTTTATAATATAGAAAGATGAAAAATTGTTTCAAAAATTAGCTTACTTACGGAAATTATTACACCCACACACACACATATATATATATATATATATATATATATATATATATATATATATATATATATATATATATATATACAATATATAGACAATGTTGGGGTAATTCTCATTCAACACGTATATGAATGAAGAATACATATAATTGTATTATCATCGTTGGATTATTTTTACGCTCAAAAAAGTTACTTGCATAATTTTGTTCAACCTACTTGATATTTCAATCACCATGCGTTGAAAAAAAATGTCCTCCTTTTATTTTTTTTATTTTTAGGTTCTCCTTTCTTCAATTCCCAAATATGTAATTTTAACTACGAAATAAATATTTAATTCCAACATCTGTCTTATCTGCCTTCAATTTCTCTGTGAGTACTAACCTTTTCAATTAATGTAAAGTATGCTGTGTTAATGGTACTAATAAAAATTGAATTGAATTTTCTCCAAAATTGTCATTCTACCACTAACATTTCTTTTAATATTAACCATCCTTACGATTCCATTTTCATTACTTTAATCCAATTATAATCAGTTCAGACAATATATTTTCTCCATAATATCGTAATAGGCTATTTTCTTTACCCACAAAATGGATCCCACCTGTTGAAGCTCCTACCAAATGCCCAGCCAATTTCCCTCCGTGCCAAATTTTGGCTCTAATTTACGCAGTTTCGATTAGATTACGACGTGATAGTCTTTGAAAGAGTTTTGTTTTCGTAGCGAAATCGGAACCACTGAGTTCTTCATCAATTACCGTTAATTTTACCACTTCTGCTATTGCAAAAACATATTATGTTGAATTCTCAAATATTGTTTTTTTACAACGTATTTACTTTCTTACGTATGTAAGTTTTACTTTAGAACGAACAATATTGTACTTTGCAGTTTTTTCTATAACTTGTAACCAATTTAATTTTGTTGCAAAAATGTACATATATATATGCAGCGTGAGGTCAAAAATTTCGCAAAATGGGACGAAAGGAGTTAAAGGGGATAAAAAAGTGGTGCAATTTTTTTTTCAAAATATTCTCCCTTCCTCAAATATGTTGCTTAACATATTTGTACTTACCTAAAAATGTTTCCCCCTTATCGTGAAAATTAGCTGAAATTACGGACTTGACCTCTTTGTCATCACTGATATTTATTCCATTAAGCTCCTTTTTCATTTTTAGGAACAAATGATAGTTGCAGAGTGTCAAGTTTGGGCTGTAAGGTGAGTGTTGCAACATTTTAAAACTGCGCTTGTGAAGGACGGCCATCACAACATGGCTCTTGTGCTATGCACAAGAGCCATGTCTATGCACACCTTTACGTGCATAATTCCAGCTTCTAATACGTAAATTAGTAAATCCAGAGCATTAGGTACCATATGTGCTGATTACTATACACTTTTGTAATTATTTAATACATTGGATAGGGAGAGATTGGGTCGGTATATTATTTCTATTATAATAGTCAGCGTACACTTTAAATTATATACCACATAATCTATTGTGGTATTTCGGAGGTATTAAATATTCCATTTTATTTTGCGCATAAATAGACATGTTCCATTATATAAACAATCCGGTATATATGATGACTTTTACATGCACTATTTGCTGATAATATAAGTCATTCTTGGAATCATATTCAAATGTATATAATTGGATACGTCGATTGACTTTAACTTCAAAAGAATCGACCTATTCGAATAAAAAAATGTCAATCTCAATTAACCAGTTGAGACATCGCAGTTAATGAAGTCTTACGCAAGCAAGTTCACCTAATTGTCATAAATAATTTCTGATTTTATTTCTTGGTTTTGTCAGAAATTACATTTTCTAAAATCTTGTTAATATCGATAAGGATGTTTTGGTGTACGTCCTGTGCGTTAATCTTTGCAGATCCTGTGGACGTCATACATTCTGATACCATTTTATCATATATTATATATATATTATTTAAATTCACAATTTTGGTAACAAAATAATGATTATAAAAAATTAATAAGTTGATCAAATGCTACATCGGACTATCGTGATTAATACACTTGGTGTGGAGTGAACTAAATATATAGAAACTGGCCAAAAATGAGCAAAATATTTAAAGGGATTTAATTCATGGTTAAAATTGTTTTAATGTCTGGTTTTAAAAATTCAAACCAGCATTTCATTATTTGTGGCAAAATCCACCGTTGTGTTTGACATTCCGGTGGAAAATATTTACAATTAAACGTTGCTAATATTTCAGTTGAATTACGGTATATTGGTCATGTTAATAATTTAATGTTGATATTACGTATACAATAAAATTATTTTATTCACTAAGTACTAGCTTAAAACCATTAAAATGTATCTAGTTAATATTAATTTATCAAAAAAGCTTGAAAAAATTTTCAATTAAATTTTAACAAAAGTTTTACTCGATAAACAAAATTTCTCAGACATTTAAAAAAAATTAATTAAATGAAATCATTAAAAGGTTTTTAGAATTTTGGAAAAACATTCCATGAACTTAAATTTTTGTAACATATTTTTTAAACGTAATGAAAAAATGAGAAAAGATCATTTAAATCGTTGTGTACATAAGAATTATGTTTTGTAATAAAACAATCTACGAATTCAGTAATGTGAATCTAAATTGCATTTTATCTTCATAAATCTGACAGAAATAAGGTGTTAATAAATATGGCGGGTAAAATATTCCATAGCGCGGACAATATACAAATATAATGGCAATTAAAATATCTAAAATATAGTGTTACGGTCTTTCGAAGAAAAAAAATGATCTTTAAACCTAAAAAAACATGCGGAACATAAGCAGCCTGAGCAGGCTTTAGAAGTTTAAATAAATAATAATTACGTAGTTACGGAATAATATGTAAATTCAATATTTTTTCATTTAAATATTTACGTTTCCGCTTCATCACTCAATATGAAAATTTTCCAAACAGATATCTAGTCACCAACTGTCTAACAGGCTGATGAGTGAAACGTGACACGTGAAGGCCGTCATGTTTGATAATTTGCCAAGAAAACTCGTTTTAATTATTAGTTTTTCATTAGCACAAGCTTTTATAGAAAATTTAACAATTTCCTCAGCAAATTTTCGAATTTAATTAATTGTGCTTCTTCCGTTGATAGATTACTTAAATATTACATGTTAATTTAAGTTCATATTTTAACAATAATTTCCATTTGATTCCACGTATATATAATCAATAAGAAGAAATGTTAATTTTAATTAAACTTTGATCGTTCAATAATTATATCTAGCTAGTATTATTTGAGTTCTTGGAACTTCTTTAATTACTTGGTTTTCATTGTTTCAGTACGTAATATGGTACATGTGTATAATTTTAACCATAAAGTAAATTTGACATATCTGACAACTTGGCATTGAAAAAGAAATTGATTTTTTAAAGAAAAAATTTTCAAAAATTTTCTATTTTATATTTTATCCGACCGCCCGGTCGGAAAATAATCGATCCAGTTAAATGTCTGATAATTGTATGTAGTCGCAAACTGAATCGTGTGTTCTTAATAAATCATTTGATTAAAACAACAACGAATGAAAGTAACCCACTAGAATTATGTTAAGAAAATATCCGCACGTAATTTATTTTTTTTATATCGGTTTTTAAGGGTAAGTATTAATAAAAAACATCTTACTTATTTCCAAATAATTTGGAGACTACGTCCCTTACTCTCAAATAATAATTTCTTTTCAAAGAAAAATTCTAAGGAAAAAAATAGTCAACTCGTAAAATGGATTAGTATTAAAATTTTTCTAAAAGTTCTCCGACAATAGAATTACATCACTTTTACTTCTCTGACAATAGTATTATATATTTATCATTTTGTGTCATTTTCGATTAGTAATATGTGCCTTTGTTGATATTTCACTATGTCCTTATTATAGTTTTCTTTTTAGTTACCTTTATTTATATAGAGAATACTGACGCTATCGAAAGTGAAAAACAATGGACTCCACCGTATACACATGGTCTTTTTACTGCAAGTTTTATGATACGGCAAGATTGAGAAAAGCGAGCGATGTGGCTGTGGGTGAAAGGTTAATTGGAGCAGCATGTGTTAGTTTATCTCAGAGCATGTTAAATCTCGCCTTTTAACTTTTAACCTTCTGCGAGCATTAGCATTGCTGTAGCACGAGAAAATCCTTGATACTCTTTACAGAAATAGCCACTTAGATTGGATCTTTTTAACTGCAAAACATTAAGTTTAACTATATTTATGGTTTTATAAATTTGAAGTTCTTTACTTCTTTTTTTATTGTAAGACTCGTTAAATAAGACGATATAGAATATGTATTGATTTTAGACACATTTTTTTTATCTTTCAAAGAGTTTCTTTGAGATCGATATTATCATAATCCAGTTGACCGTAAAGCTTTGCAGTTTTCATAGAATACGTATTATTCCGAAGGTCCTGATTTAATTGATTATAACAGAGTTCGCTTTCATAGTGTAACTAAATGCTTTTATGTTATTTGTGATTTCCTTTTAATTGTTATTGAATTTGCAATGTATGCAAATTATTAAATCACATAAAAACATTCATTTAGATTAAATAATCTTTTATACGTGATCTTAAGGTGTTGATGGTATCAAGGTGCAATACATAAATATTAGAAGGGCAGAAATTTGGGAGTTTATTTTTTAACGTTCTAAAAAATTGTCATTTGACCCTTCGTTGCTAGAATTAGATTTTTTAATAGTATGGCCGATTTTACGTTTACTCAATATACAATTAAGTATCAAAATACTCGTAGCCTTACGTTCCTTATTTTATGATTACGTTGTTCAGAAACATTTTGGAACAAAAATATACACACAATTTTGAGAAAACTCTGTGCGAGCATCGTAGAATTCCGAATCGTAGAATTCTTTCTTAAACAATTAGCTATATTTTATTCCCTCTTTTCCATTATTATTCGCGTTGTAAAAGGTGGATATTAATTTTGTGAAGTGTAATTCTAATCGCTCTTTTCCGGTATTCTTCGTTGTGTTAAAAGTCGGCAACAATTTTGTAGTAACTTATGTAATGAGAAAGAGGAACTTAAAAAAAATGATTTAACATTAAGTTCGTGAAATGCCATTTAAATTGCTTTTTTTACTATTATTTATGGTAAAAAGGTGGACATTAATATTGCAAAATATCGTTAAGTTCCTCTTTCACACCGTTCTCCGTTGTGTAGAAAGTTGTCATTGATTTCATGAAACATCATTCAAATTCCACTTTACCACTGTTTGACATTAATTTTATGAAACATAGTTTAACTTCTTCTTTCTCACTATAATCTATTGCATGAAATATTTACTTCTCTCTATCACCAATGGACTCTCTTCATTCCTGAAAATTGCCTGTCATTTTCTGTACATTTATTCTCCATTTGTGACCCCAAGTTATGGAAATAATTAGGTCTTCGCATTAAAGAGAATCTGAATGGATTATCTATATAATCTTTCAAAATTCGGTTGAAAATAATTTGCCGTGGTTTTTCAATTATTTTCCCGTTACCTTCAAATCCGTTTTCTTTTTTCGCCTCATACATCAATTTTAAGTTCTTATTTTGGAAATAAACACTACATTTTTTTCCAAAACTGAGGACTTTATTTCTGCAACCAGAGTGGATTTGTTTAATATGAAGGCAAAATAAACTAATAAATAAGTTATTGCCATGGCTCGGTTCATTAAAATTCAATATTTTGCTTTATATCAATATATTTTGGATTTTCCAGTAATTTATTATGTTTTAATAGTTATGAACAGCATTTATAAAGTCAAAAATAATTTACTTACCAATCTACGAATTGCGGGAATAAACACTTTAAGAAATCCTTATTTTTTAAATTATTTGATCAACTTGCCCTTGCCTCATTCCTTAGTTTTCCATTCTTTTTTGTTTTATAATTTCATTCTGATTTCTTTTCTGGTTTATTTATAAAAAGCTGGTGTATTTTCACTCAGTTATAATTAAGTCTTACGGCTTTTTAGGATTATAGCTGCTTTAAACCCTACATTCAAAACCTTATGCAAATTGTTAATAAATATAAACCCTTCACTCAACCACCAAATTATGCAATTGCGCTATATAGTTCTTACAGCTTATTTCCTAATTCACACAGTACCAATATTATTACTGCTTAACAGAGCGTGGGCAATTATATTTGTTGAATGTGCATACATAGGTAGCGAATCGTAACTTGCTCAATTAATCAATCTAGACGCCGCACTTAACGACTCGCAATTTAAACAAGGTAATGAAATGTGATTGGCTTAATTTGCTTGGAGCCATCTTACCAGTTCGTACGTCGATGAAATCTCGTCATCCAATTTACAGTATTAATAAATTAACACATATATGCACGAGATACGTTTCAAGTTGAGCAATAATTTGCTATTTAGGTATTATTTATTATTATTTCAAATAGCCCTTTGACGAATGGCATTAAATTAAAAATATCTCTATTTTAAGAGCAAATATCTAATGGATTAATAGTACTATAGTTTGACTTACGATATTACTTGTAATATTTCCGTCAATGAAGTAATATTTCAAATGATGTCAAACATTTTTAGGAATATCCATTTCAACTGATTTAAATGGCTAAAATAAATTTAAATTTGGGATATCATATGTATTTCACAAAAGAAAATTATAAAATATAGAAGACAAAAAAAAATAAATATTGGATTGAATTATTTTAATTTAAATGTAATAAGTAACTAAAACTTAATTTTAATTTAATGTGTTTTGGTCTCATAAAAGATAAAATGTGTTTATGTATGTGCGTGTCTATATGTGTGTATGTATATGTGTAGGTACGTACGTGTGTAGGTGCGTGCATATATGTAATGAAACTTTTTTGCATTTCAATAAAGTGTATCATTCTTTAATATATGTCTTATAATATAACTGTAATGAAATATTTAAATCTGCATGCATCACGTACTCCCTTTAACTATATAATTACTACTTATTGTTCATATTTTATAAAAATGAACAGTTTATCTGGTGGGCATAAGACTTTCACCGTTTTATAATTTATAGTGCAGAAATTTATATAATATATCCCTTATGGCAATCTACTATATTTTGTTAAACCCATAAAATAAACCAACCAAACTTTTGTCTTCATTTCCCCCTTCCCCCCACCCCTCCGAGTGTACAAAGTCATAATATTTGAGCACTTACGTTAGAATATTGTGACATGCGCGCTCTAGGGGTTAATATGTAAAAATATCCATTGAAAGCAAACAATTGCTATCTACCAAAAATGTATGCATATGCTATGTGACCTAAGCACAAAAATAAAAATAATTTGTATTCATGAAAAATTTTAAAATGGAGAAATATTCTCATCACTGAACCTAAAAATTATATACATTATAAGACATGCTTATAATCTAATTAAGTTGATAGGCTATCATCGTGACATGCTAAGAATCTAATTAAATTAAAAAATCACCTCAAAACATACATTTAAGTAATTATTGTGAACACAGTGGCACACAATCATCGAATATTAGGGCCGGCCGCAGGACGATCGTTGCATTCCATACTACCTCACGTGACGTGATTTGGTTGTGATGTTTCTGTGTCAAGCGTGCTCATTTTCTCCCTTCGTAAATAAACACAATGCATTGCACATCATCAAAATGTGCGTTTGCAATTTTTACTTCCAAAAAATAAGGAACAGTTACTGTGGCTTATCCATAAAATAGGATTATGTGCTATTGCAGACTTTTCTGCAGGAATATTAAAATCGAAATTTTCCCATGCATAGTGTCAGTGTATATGAAGTATTTGTAGCAGCATTCGTCATGAAAGCGCCCAGATAAATGACTTTTTTTGATGTATTGACGTTGTCTCACTATGTAGCCTACGATAATCTGGAACCATAATGATCATAATAGTTTGCCAAGTTTTACGTCGATAGGCTTTTGCTAGAAAAATAAACGAATGAAACTTTCTTCTTCATAATAAAAATCGGTGGTTTTTTATATGAACATTTGACAAAACCTTTCGTGTGACTGTACTTAATTCAATTTACCAGCCCCTTATTAGTAGTCTTGTGCGTGATACTGGATAAATATAAAGATAGATTATAAATTATTTGAGTTTAAAGCTTGCTTAAATTTTCGTATGCTTGATGTTAATTTAACATTAAAAAAGCTAAGCGTTTCCGATAATGATGAAACAGTACGTCAGAAATTTCTTTGGAAAGTTATCATATTTATAAAAGTTTCTAGCATGTGTTTTTCTTCTTCTTTTCTGCTTCGCTAGCATGTGTTTTTCTTTTTAACCGACTTCAAAAAAGGAAAGGATTTTAAATTAATTGGAATCTTTTTTTTATTTATTTTAGGCGACAATAAAATTAAAGATAGTGCTATAAGTGTCACGCCGTATAAATACGATGATGATCTGATAAATTAAGTCCGGAAATGAATGATGCAACTCCCTAAAGAACGGCAGTAACTCCACTATTTTTCAAGATATTTGCTGCAGGTAGTCATATTTTTTTAAAATAACTACATAAATTACCAGGCTACTATCTGATGATAAGTTCTAGATATGAACAATGTAACTCCTTAACGGATATTAGCAAAATCAACCGTGATTAGAGATATTTGCAACTAGTACTTTTCACTTTGCCAATACACCGCCGATCGGGTCAGGGTTTGATGGGTTCTGGAGATGAACAATAGAACTCCTTGACGAATTATCGTTTATTGAAAGTGACTCAAGGTATTTGCTACTGGTAGTTGATACTTTGCAAAATAACTACACTATCAATTATGTTAGAGTCTAACGAACTCCTTATCGGAATGTAGTATATTAAATGTAAGTGCTGGAACCGACTTCAAAAACAAATAACTTAATTATTTATTACAGATAAATAGGTACCTATTTTGAGTTAATTATTTTTTACTTTTTAGTACCGACGTTTTTTTGAAGACGATTTTTTAAAAGATATTTTGTATGCTTATATTTTAAATTTGTCCTTATTTTGTTTTTGGTGGTATGATATGCTTAGTGGCTTTCTTGTGTGTTACTAGTTTGAATGCTAACAAAATATTCGACATGAACCTTTTTTAACACACTTTATATTTAATCACAGCAAAGTTCATAATAAATTAAGATAAAGAGTAGTGAGGTAGCAACGCGCATGCTAGTCTAAAAGGTTAACTGGTACGGTGTTAGATAGAATGTTCTCTCAGTATAGTATATTAAATTACTGTACCGCTATACCGCGCACTTCTATCGGTGAGGGCCGGGGTCGCGGTGTTGCAGGTGAGAATTATGGTCTCGTTATGTCTTGTAGAACTTATATCTCAGCTTGTATGTGAGCAGAGTTTTTATTGCAATATATGCAAGTAAAATTACTGAATAAAAGTTTTGGTTCATGTTAGTATTTTTTTTTCAAGGAAATTTAAACCATTTGTTGCGGAAATATAATAATTTTAGGTTTATCAGTTTTAAATATTTCATTATTATATTTTTATTTCATAATTTCAAAAGTTACGTAAATCAATGTCCAGAATACAGACTCATCCATAATAATTATATTAATTTATTAGATAGAATATGGTGATTTTACCTGATTTAACAGGTAACTTTTATATAGCTATATTATAAAATGAACCACAATATTTGTAGTTAGAATTTATTTATATATTGGCATTTATAATTAGGTTCATAACGGAAACAAAGTAAATTAATGTAAATGAAAACAGATTTCAAGTTGAAATTCTTCAATAATTACGATATTTTTTTATTTATCTCTTATGATATTTGTATGCCAAAATGAATATATTATGTGTAATTATTATATAAAAATTGAATCCAATCAATATTTACTCAAGGTTTTGTTTTTAAAAATTAACTCTTCATAAATTTGTTCCAAAATTTAATCAAAATTTATGCACGTATTGAAGACTTTTATTAAACATTTACTTTTATTTATTTATTCAAACGATTTCATGTTCACTCAATAGTGAAGATGATATTTTTATACGACTCAATATACAAGATGATATTTTTATTATAAAAAAACATTCGTTCAACATTGCTAGAAAGACATTAAACAGTTCTGCAATTGACAAATTACAAATTACTTTTAATTATTGTCTGAAAATCAAATTCATTCAATATTTGCTCAAGGTTTGGTTTATACAAATTAACTCTTTAAAAATTTGTTTCAAAATTTAATTAAAATTTATACACGTATTGAAGATCATCCTTAAATATTTACATTTATTTAGTTATTCGATTCATGTCCACTATTGATACATAAGATTACTATTTATTATAAAAATATTTGTTTGAAATTGCTAGAAAGAAATGAAATGATTCTGCAATTGACACTAAAAAATTGTGAAGAGAATTTTTAAAAATTTTATACAAAGATTATCCATATACATAACCGTTTTCTCTGTCCTTCATTCATAAACATTAATGTCCATATAAATATATATATGTATATTCACGTGGCGTTACATTTACAAACAACATTAAATACCAAATTGCAGGTGCTTTATTTCGTTTAATATTATTTACATCTATTCATTTCATTTTTCACTATGAAAATATATTGGCTAGCATTTTCTTCGCGGGCGTAAAAATATTGTGAATTTTTAAAAATATTTTTTGTTTTATAAGTTCTAACTTTTTAGTCTATTATGCTAGTTTTTTTAGGATATTTTCTTTAATTTTAATTAAAAAAAAGAAAATTAGACACCTATCTCAACTAATGACCTTTTTGAAATAAAATATAAAATAAAATGGGTTTAAAAGTTTTGATGGGAAAATAATCAATTTATGACTTGCAACCCATCCTTCCCTCCTTCCTCCCTCAGAATTCCAGCTCAATTCCAGCTCGAAGCATAATATCTGTTAATTTTTAATATCATTTCTAATATCGAGTTAAGAAAATACAAATATATGAATTCCAAATTCATATATTATTTTGTTTAGAAGTTAGAAATGGGACAATTGGGAGGAAGAAATGTCGGATTGATTGATGCTTAGATATAAAAAAAAAACATGAAAAAATTGTTGGGCATTACTAGAATTCATACAGGCGATATGCAAAAATAAGTGAGAACATCCATACAAGGCATTTATTTTAATTATTTTTTACTTATAGAAAATATATCGATATTAACATGGATTTTGTAGTAAAATGCTAACAGTGATATTACTATTTTTATGCGCATATAATTCAATTAACTATACATCCATCTTCTGCGGAATCCTACTCTTTGAAACGGAACGATACTTTGTTAAAGTAAGTAAAAGTTTGCTTACGACCTTTTTCGCTTTTATTGTTCGGGAGAAGCATAAAAAATCTGCATCTCGATTTTTTATGCTTCTTCCGAACAATAAAGATGAGCTACTCACGAATACGCTATTACACTTATGGAAAAGTTAGCAACTTACCACAAACTTTCCAATTTCCTATTTTTTAAAGTTGCAATTAACTTTTATTCGATATTCCTTTTGTTATTTGTAGTTCAGCGAGGCTACATAACACAAATGGAATACAGCGTTATCTTGTTCATTTGAGTGCGTTAAAGTATGCCTAAATTATTCATTTGGCAGGCATTGCCTAATAAATTGATATGTATTTTGACTTGACAATACTTTGTTTTGAAAACTTTACTGAAGACTGGAAATGCGTGTTCGACTATACATAATTCGGATTAGAATATTTTTCTTCATTATTTTTTATCTGCACTAAATATTTCTTCTTCCGAGTAATATTCCCAAAAGCTTAAAGTCTTTGCTTCTGCTTTTATTTTAGCACATCTTTCATACATTTATAATATAAGTATATTTAAAATATGTAGGGAAGAAGCAGAGAAGGATAAGTAGTAATTTAGCTAAGTGTGTGTTAGGGTGCGCATAAAGCAGGATTCTGTATTTGTCTATATATATATATATATATATATATATATATTGCATTTTTCAATGAAATTAGCAAAAATAGTCTTGGACGCTAAATTAAATACCATTTTGAAGCTACATATTCTGGAATAGTTACTTAAAAACGAAAAATGGCAAATTAAACTTTAATTTTATTTGAGGCGACTCGTTGTTTCTTCTCGAGGAGAATAACTAACTCTTCCCAAAGTTAGAAATATAAGTTATATAACGAAAAAGTGAAAAAACGGTGATTCCAAATTTTTAAATTAAACGTGCAAAGTTTAACTTTCGCATCAGTAAACGATATATAAGTGCTTCAAATGACTGCAAATCAGATGTTCGGTCTACATAATTGGAATGCTGTGTAAGTTAAGCATACAGTCATGACACTTACTTTGAATGGTAATTTTGTTTAACAGTTCTGTAGGAAATTCATTACGAGAGTTCTATTTAGAATGTCGATGGTTTATTAGGGGTCAGTGAAAGCACTTTAGCGGTAATATTTACTATTGCAACATTTTATTGAAGTCTTATTAAATATTTCAGTGATATATTTAATATCCATCATCTTTATAATTTTTTACAGCGCCCACGTCGTTATTACAGAATTTTATTGTGACACGCATTATGTAGTTACAGCTTGCCATATGGGATGGTGCCACTGAACTCTTTACACGTCAAACTTTGAATTGTCCAGAGAGTAATTGTAGAGCGTAAGACAACTGAAAAATGAGTTATTTGTCTCTTATCGACACTATTTGCTAAGATTATTTTACTATAGCTCAGAAATGCGATATATACACGTGCTATCAGACTTGTGAGTGCACTAAACGAGGGGTAATAAATACCCTTATTATATTAGTGATCTGTCTGTAGTGATGAGATATGTACTTAGATTTGATAACTATATTCGACGACTAGCTTGTACGTCAGATATCGAAAATAAAAATCAACTTCCAATGGAGTCTGGGGCTACGTGAATGAAAATCTGAACCTAGAAAAAATGAATCTGTATCGGGGCGTGAGCGCAGGGACTCGTGACGGACTGGTAGCCTCTCAGGAATTTTTTGTGTTTACACCCGTGGGAGTACGTACGCGTACGGCGGCACCAGAGATTAATGCTTCTACTATGGGAGGATGGGCAGCGAGGCGGTGAATAGTCGCTGGAGGCACGTAAGGACGCGGGACGGGCCTCAGTGCGTCCCCGGCAGCTTAGGATTCATCTGCTTAATGATGGCAAATATTTATTTTTATAATATTGGAAAGCTGATATAAACTATTCTAGTGTAACTACCGCGTTGCCGTGCCACTGATCCGTGCTCAAATTGATATTGAGTTGACGCTTAGAAATATCGAGCGGCAGTGAATCAAGTACACCATTTTCATACTCGTTTCGTTCATGAATACTCACTCACATATTCAACGGTTCACTCACTCACATATATACGTCCAAAATCAAACCAAAGTCTGAGTGCTTTGGTTTGATTTTAAAGTTTTGTTACTTTTGTCTAACTTATTACTTGATCCATTAATAATAGTTTTGGTTAAATTGGACGACATACAAAATAAACAATATAATCAAGCAAAATTATATTATAACTAAATAAATATTATATTATATATTGTATATAATATTATATTATAAATAATAAATCAAACAAAATTATATTATAATGGAGATAAAGTTTGAATCATCAGGTATTTCGGAATATATCCTGTTTTTGTTGTCAATGGGGACTGTACCAGGGGCTATTTCGCAACCCTGTGGAAATCTGTGTCTTTTGAGGTATTTCGAGTCGTCCGAAGGAGTACGATTAGTGTTGATGGGGTCGGATCTTGGGAAGAAAGTAGTGCATGCTCACGCAATGATGCGTACGGCGGGTCATGGTTGGTATATGAGTAATGGGGCCACTGGGAGTTGCTGTGATTGGGCTATTTGATAGTCAAAGTAGACCATGGCGTTAGAGGGACATGCTCTAAACGGTAATAATTGATTATTGGACTTAATTTAAAATGAAGTTATTGATGAAAAAGCAGTCTGGTGATTTATGATCACGGGAATGAATGTAAGCTAATTCATTTTATATTGCATTATATAAAAAAGGAACAGATATTGTCTAGAGTTGCTCGATGGTGATGATATCTTCAGGATTATTATTTTAAAGTCGTATATCAACCCAGTATGAAATTTCAACATATAGACTATTTCAATCGGAAAATCTTTCAAAATATTGAGTATCTAACTATGTATATAGTCTTCAAAATGGGTTATTTCAATACATTTGAGTGACTTATGGGGCGAGTTTACAACATTATCATTGATTATTTATTTAAAAGTGTTTGTTTACTTTTTAGTAATGCACAATGCCAGTAAGTATAGGACGAAAAAAAATCCTACACTGCATGCCGAGTGGATCTAAGAAAAGCTGATAAAAGCGAAAGATAGAGGCCATGGATAACGGTGTACTTGCTTAAAAAAATAGCCCATCGGTATGGAATACCAGCAAGAACATTAAGATGGCTAAAGCCTTCTTCATGTAAGCAAACATTTTGAAAAAAAACACATTAGACAAAAATCCACCCCCAACCTTTATTTCAAAGTTCAATTATACTCACCACAAAAATTGCATATGAGCAATTATCTAGGCTTAAGAAATGATATTGTTTTCCTTTATTGTACGTATACAGTCCGAGTTCTATTCGCGCTTGACACATTTGTTGTCCCTTGGAAGAAAAAGACGAAAAACGTTTTGTGATGTCTTCTTCGTCCACTTAATAGTTTTTATATATGTATTTTAACATCTTGGGCTTTATTTGAGGTGGACAATTATATAAAAAAAAACTGCCACGTAAAACTGGAAAAATGAAAAAAATATTGAAATCCATATTGATAGTTACGTTTTAACATTTTTTTTCGCAATAATTTTTATGGACCTTTAATATCTAGTCTGTTGTAACCAAATTAATGAAGATATTAAACCTAGCGCTGTATTATTAGCATATGTGCTCGAATAATTTAAATGTTTTTCTTTTATATTTGTTACAATTGTTATCTAAAACTATTTTTACTAAACATTTACATTTACTTTTCTATAATTTTTTAAAATTTTGAGGTTATCTATAAATTTATTGTAACGAATATAATAAATCTTTACCGATATTATAAGTGAGACATTTTGTTTTTTTTGTCACCTAATAACTCGATAAATACGTAGCCAATCGGATCAAAATTTTTCAAACGTGTAAATTGTGGTTATCTTGTCTCTTTCGAGCTTTTTTAATCAAAAATAATAAAATGATATCAAGTAGTATTGCTATGAATCTAAGCACGGCAATGTTTCATTTTCAACTTGCTTTTTCATTTTAATAGTGTCCGTTCAATTAAAAAACAGTTTTTAACATTTGATAATAGTGAAATTGAATAAAGTCAATTATTCAAAATCATCATTCGCTATATTCTAATCTACATATCAATATCCATTTATATTCATTTACAAACTGCTTGCGACATAAATGTACACATGCAAACCGTTTAAAAATTAATGTTTTCATAGCATCGAGTAGTTTCTCAAGGCGTAATTTAAAAAAATCTCTACCCTTTAAATAGAATTGTTTAGTCCAAATCTTTCATTACGGCATTTTGTTTTTTTTTTTAATTTTTCTTCTTATTATGTTTTTTTTTAATTCTAGTAATATTTCGTGTAGAATAAATGAACGTATCTCAACATTCATTTTTGAAAACCTCAAAATCCTTGAAGATCAGTGGAATGGTTTTTTTACATGAATGTAATATTTCCGATACTAAAATAGATTGAATTTTGTTTAACGATATGTGGATAAATGTAATCTAGTATTTTCTGGACCAAAATTTAAAAAATTATATTTACGTTTGTAATCATTATTAAATGAAACTACGTGACGTAGTATTATTTCTTTAAGTTCTTTATCATGACCTAGGTTACCTTGTATTACATCTTTAGGTAGGCTATTAGCAAATAATATCCAGATAACGTTAAATGTTTATACTGCGGAATTCACTCGTATGTAACAACTTAATTTTTAAATTGAAATCAGCAAACTTATAAGTAGACAAGTAACACGAGAAACATTCCCTAGATTTTTGTTTATGTATTTTGAATTTTTGAATCGCTTGATTTCTTTTATAGTATTCAAAAACGTGAAATTTTCACTTCAAGGCAGATCTTCTTTGTACATATTTTTCAAATAAAAATTAAACTCATTGTAGGATAAAATGAATATTTTTCTTTCATTCCAATATAATAAATATGTCCAAAGTTTTGATGTTACAGAAATGTTCAATGTTTTATTGTATCAAACATTTCCTTTACGAAAGTCATTTTTAATCATTTACAATAAGTAATCAACGTAAAAATTATTTAATTTCCTAATTTTCACGTGTTTTCAGTCTTTATACCATTTTTGTTTTTTACGGGTAACGTTTCATAAATAAAGGCTAACCGTAATGTGACATGACAATCTGTCGGCCTGTCACATACGTTTTTCTCTGAAACTGTTCTAGAAACTTGAAATTTGAAGTAGCAGTAAGGCATACTATTTTTCATACATATAAATTAATTGTCAACGCTCAAAATATTTGTATAAAATTACTTGTAAGTTTAAAGTTAAACGCATTAAAAATTCTCTTTTATTTGGTATGACATGCGGGTTATCAATTAAAAGAGCAATAATTCTAAAATTATTTTGCAGAATTTAATATGATAAGGTTCTAGAGGTATTTTTTGAAATGTCCATAAAGAATATGTTCCCCCAGTATCCACGAAACTGCTTAATGAAAATCATATCGATTATTCTAACTTAACATTTTCAAGTCGTTTAAGATATTTTTATATCCGTAAAGGATGTGCAAGGCTTTATATATTTATTTGGTAAAATAATATTAAAATTAGTAAAATTTCTTTACTGAAAAAGTAAATAAATTTATTGCCAAGCGGAAAACTTAGTCAAATGTAATTTATCCGCAAATGAAAAGCTTCAATTAAAGCTTAATTTGCTTTACGTAACTGTTATCTTCAATTAAAGTTAATGGAGCTTTGAAACCCCAAACTTCCACATTAATGCAAATGGTCGCCGCATTCATCGTGTGTTACACAATCTACAACATACCGTTACAATCCCTAAAGCTTTCAAAGTTTACGCTTCATACCTTGCCTTATACGCGTGGGATAGATTTGATTATCATTCGATAGAACTTTGAAAGGATTTGTGTGCACCTGCGGTCTACCAGCTTGGGAAATTCGTGCGTCTATTTGATTACGGCTTGTAAATGAAGATGTGAGGGATTTCACTTGTCTTGTTGCTTGCATTTAATTAGGACATTAAAATTTGTATAAAAGATTAGAAATGTAATTTATTTTTAGATTTTGTTGCTAATAATAATAAATTTCAGGAACTTTGAACCAAAAAATCTGTTTATTTTTTATTTTTCAGTGGAACGCAGACCGGAAAATTAAATATTTTCTGCGGTGTCTTTGGGAAAGAAATTTTAATATTCTAATAAAAAATATAAATTAGTGGTTGTAACCTTATTTTTAGCTTGTATCACTAAATGACGAACTTCTCGTCTTGCCTTCTCTCACTACTTTGGAGTGCTTATATCGTTACACCATGTAGTATGACTTTGTGATATCATATTACACAATATAACGATCTAGGTAAACATCACATTACGTACTTGATTCTGTGAGTGTATATGATTAACGTTTTCTTCAAACAAATGATTTAAATAATTCTAATATTCTACGTTGTTTGCGAGTCTTGGAAGAGCGAACTTATGCAAAGTGAGAACAAAATTCGACCAAGTGCTTCGTACTCATCCTCAGTTTCGAAAACCAAGAGGTCATTCTTTGCATTCAATATGATTTTAACTGCTCTCTGCTGTTCGACTGACTTTTTCTTTTATATTTAATCTCTAACTATTACGTACATCACAAGAGATCAAATTTGTATGTATTTTTAACAACCTGTGTATATATCTTTAACAATAGTAAATAAATAAGCATTTAAAAGAATAATTTATAACCATAAATATAAATAAAATCCAAATCTAGAGGTACATTGACAATTCCTTTTTCGGAGAAAATATAAATTCATGTAACATTTATTTTTTATTTGCGGCGCAGTTTCTGCGGATTCATAAAGTCTAAATATTCGAGCAAATGCAAAATGAAATCGAGAAAATAGTTTGGTAGCAATGTTTACAGCATTATTGAGATACAAACTTGTGTAACTCGCTCTATGGATCGAATATCTTTATATAAGGTTATGTTCCCACATTTTTATGGCAATTATTTCCACACATCCATTAAAATTAATCGAAAGTGGTATTAAATACAATTAAACTCCCTTTTACTTTTATCAACCAGTTTAGTAGTAAATAATAGAAAAAAACATAACAAGGACCGATAAATAAATAAGTAAATAAAACCGTAATTCAACATCAATTAACAAGTTCAATATCAGCTGGCTGATTGCCAACACGGTTTTCATCCTAAGCGTTCTGTCATCACTAAACGCCCTAATTTTGTGTAAACTCTTTTATTATTTTAAAATATGTGCCAATCTTTTCTTTAGTTAGCAAACAATTATAAATAAAAATATAATTTTATTGTACTTTCAATCTAGATATAATTCATTTTTAACTGATTTCAAAAAAGGGGGGAGGATCGCAATTCTATCGTATTTTTCTTTATTTTTTGTGTATTACATCATGATTGTGTATTACATCAATTTGTCTTAACATAAGCTTCTTGCTTATATCAAGACCAAAAAGCAAGGTAGGAAATACATCTTCATGTATTTCCTACCTATTTATTACGAATCCTTGTTTGTAAATGGCCGTAAGCACGTTTGTAAACCCTTTTATTTAGCTTCAAATTTTGTATATTGTCGTAGTCCATACTTATTTCTGGAAAAATTACAAAAAAAACTTTTTCGACTTAATATGTTCTCAATAAAATTCACCAACTCAAGTACAGATTACGTCATTAAAATCCGGGATCTAATTCCACAGTCCTGATGCTGCAAGGGTACTGAGTGCATGAACCGTGAGAGTTGAGGATCTATTGTTTTAAATTAACATTTTTGTTATCAAGTAGAGACTCTTCCATTGAACTCCAGGTTCCTATTTTTCAGTCAGGACGCTTTAGGGGTACTACCTGCTTAAATCATCAGACTTTAGGATCTGCTGTTTCTAAGTTAGTATTTTGTGTCTGAAGTAGAGATTATGTCATATAAACCCGAGTTTCGGCTCCTCAATCCTAATATTAGGCTTCAGGATCTGCTGTTTTTAAATTAATATTGTTGCTCTTAGGCCTATTCTGACATGAAACTCTAGATTCTGAAGTCTGAGCGTGATGCCGCAACTACCTGCCTAAATTACAAGACTTGACGAACAGATTATTTAAAATTAGTAAAGTAGACCATAAGTGATTAATTCAGTTATTAAATAGATGCAATAAAACCTGGCAAAGCAAACAAAGCACCCTAAGTATTTAATAGTAAAATAAAATTAATAAACCTATTAAAATTAAATGGTCTTATCTTATAATCAGTGATGTATTAAAAACTCAAAAATAATTATGGGTTGCCAAAAAAGAATTTTGATAATACTAAAATAAAATCGTGGACTGCGGAAATTTTATGTTGTTAAGTTATACGTCTCGTTTTACATTTGGGTACAAAATTAAGAAGCCACATAATTTTATATTAGTCTGATCAAAGCTCCAGAATGGTGACCAGTAATTGTTTTCTAGCATTTTAGTACATTATAGATAGTAAAACAAAACCATTTCATTTCTATCCTTTTTTCCATGTACTTTATTTTTGTGTACGTTAACTCGTATCTATGAAATAGTAATCTGATGTGGTTGACTCTTATTTAATTTTAAAAGGGAAATATTAATATAGGTGTAAAGTAAAAAAATTGGTTAGAATTTTACCATAAAAATTTAAATTACACCATAGAAATCCTTAACAATGTACAACAGAGTTGTTGGGACCGAATTACGACGAAATAAGGCTAACGATAATTTAATAATCAAATCTTTTAAAAACTCGACACGACTATAGATGACACAAATATGTTGACAATAACCCAAACTAATTGAATTTGGGCTTTGTTCAGTTGTCTTAATCAAAAGAGAAAATAAAGAAATGAATAACTATGTATTTGCAGTTAAATTCAAAGGGCAAAAAATTCAAGTAATAAAGTGTATGAATACATACACAAACAAATACACGAAGACTAAAAATTATACGCAGGTAATTAGGAAAATAAGTATATATAGAGATATTTAGCAACATGAACATTAGCAGGCCGATACATATCATGTGCAGATATATACAGGCTTGTTACACTGACTATGATGAAGCCAAAAGAGGGAAAGTGGTATATATGTCCGTATGTATGCATATATGAACGTGTTGTATGAAAATATTAGGGTTCATTAAATGGTACGATTTTTTTTCAGTTTTCAATAAGTGATCTCACTTATTTCTTCCATTTTGAATTCATTGCAATTTCGTTACTTTTGGATAATATAAAAAATCATATTATGTATACATGAAAATATTTATGTTCATTAAATGGCACGAAATATTTTTCCGATTTCTATAAGTGATCTCACTTCTTACTTTGATATTGAATTCATTGCGATTTCGTTACATTTTGGGTAATATAAGAAATCATTTTTATGAAAAATGGAAAGATAAAACTATTTACAAAGCTATTTAACGGAATTCAAATATGAAACACACTGAAAAGTAAAAAACAATAAAAAACTAGCACTTAGTTGGATCTTTCGCGATAAAATGTCGTTTCCGAGCATAACAAAATTTGTAAAAGTCCTACAATTGCTGTAAATTTTTGGAATTGGTGTCCAGTAGAAGAAGCTTCGACAGCATTTTTGTAAAGTGAAAAATAATACTAGTACTTATAACAAAAATACTATGTTCCCTTAAATGTTTATATCTGATCAAGTATATTGAACTTTCGTAGTAAGCGTTCTAATTAAATTCTAATTAAATTTATTATTTATAAATCCATAAATGTTCACTTCCAAAACTAAGCAAAGATTGTTGAATAAAGTGAATGTACATGAAAAAAATATAAGACAATTTAAAGATACATCTGATTTTGAATCAGATATAAGTGCATGAAAAAAATAAAAAAAATTTAATAAATCTTTTTTGTTATAGATCCTGCTAGTTTACAGTTATCAGTTCCTGAAGTAAATTTGTGTAAATGTATAAGAATATGAAAAATTTCGGATGTCATACAATTACTAAGTGTTATAAATAATAAAATGATGTTCTGACATAGCTCCTTATATGTTGACTGCAGTCAATAAAAATATAATTTTTCCTTTAGTATTTCAAAGTTACTTAGAAAATATGTTTCTAAATATATTTTCTAAGTAACTTTGAACGAAACTTAAATTTGTAATTATGAATAATAATACTTTTAGCCTTTAATTCTTTCGTCAAAATTTTAATAAATTATTGCATTAATAAAACTTTACAAAAGTTTCATCCTTCATGATGACAAGAACTAATAGAAATATCGGCTTTTACATAAACTGGCAATTGACAAGACTGAACGAAGTTATTATTATAACCATCTTATCTTGTTCAAATTATATGTCATTCAAATACAAATACGTCAATTCATTATCAACTTAAGAAGAATGGATTCGACCCACAGAGAAATGTTTAGAAATTAATGTGGGGCAAAAATTTATTTTCACTTGCCTGACTGAAACTCATTAAAATTAGATATCTCATTCGTATTTTCTTATGAGAAGCAGAGAACAAGAGGCGAGATTACAATACTATTTGAAATCGTAAGAGATCTCACAAATATGTATTTAGAGTCTATAACTTTTAATGAACCGAATTATGGCACACAAAACAGTTTATATTTTTCTTGTTTCTATATTTTTATATAAATGATGATAATATGAATATTTAATTTGAACTCTTCCGAAACAAAATCGTTTCCAAACATAAATAAAATTACAAAATACAACTACTGCTGATGGTTTTTTAGAGTTTAGCCTCAAGCCAATGATTGCTTTTCTTCCTCACGTACGTACACATTCACGTACAAAAATATGAGTGCTACATTTTACTTAGTGCCTAGTAATATCTTAATTAAGTCACGCCTTTGTATGTACTTACCTACCTATACACCTAACAAAGTTTTAATTAATTCACCCATTTGTTATTTAGTTATTTCTTGCCTTTGTTTGTACCTATATATACTTACCCACCTATTTATTTTGTTATTTTTTTATTTATGTCAAGACAAGTCAAACTAGCCCAAATTGGACGAGTTAAGTTCTCATCACTGAAAAGTTTTTATTATAATCTTATAGCTCCATCTTCGTACCCTCATTCTGCTAAGGAGGAGATTTATATTGACCTTAATCGTGCAAAAACTTAAAAAAAAGTATTATTTGAATATAATTGGGACGTTTACTACCTAATCTCGATAATGGTACCTGTGCTTTTACCAAATTTTTATTAGACCATACTGTTACCAAATTTTGATGATAGATACTAAGGGATCACAATTCCAACTAAAAGATTAAAAATCCAAATCGATTAATAACTGCCGGAGATATTAATTAATGACTTCCTACTTTTTAAAGTTACTTAAAAATGAGAAGATGAACGAAACAGATTTCAGGAAAAAAGAAAATGGAAAAATTTTCATGAATTTATTTATCCTTATACCAATGACAAGAAATTATATGGCGATAAATACTTGTGACATATTTGCATATAATAAAACTGTGCATTTGGCGTATCTCTCCATTGAAAATAGTTACGAAGAAATGGTTAAGGACGAAGGATTAATAATCGAATACAAATATATAGTCATTGAAATGTTTGTTTGTTTGTCTGTATATCTCTTTTGGTGTTTAAACATATATTGCATAGAATACTGCGTTAATTGAAATGGTGTCGTTTTCAAAATATGGGGAACGAATGGAAGTCACATTTATTTTTATATCATCAAAAGTATAAGCCCATATTATCAACACATTTTTGCTGTACTTTGAGACAAATCACTTCATCATTATAGACGTTAATGTCAGGGTGATTGGGACAAATTTACAGAAGAGAAGATAAGTAGTCGATAATAAACTGCGTTCATTTTCAGTTCCGTTTTTCAAACTGTAGAACTCGTAATAAAAAATATTGGATAAAAAATGATTGAATTCTAATCGCAAAAGTATTCTGTGTTAGTTGTATTTCTATAATGAACCTTATGCAAATAATAAATGTTATTAAATACAAATAGAAATTGACCTGAAGAACTAAATTCAGTAGGTTATCAAGAGGAATCTCTTAATAAATGACGGGCTGGAATGATACTAAGGGTTTAGTTTAAAGTATATTTAAACTTTTCTTCAACGGCAAACAAAAAATTGGTACTACCTTTGTGCCATATTTTCTTGCTAAATATTTTCTGAGTTAAAAGGGACAACAAAAACCTCTTTCTAATGATGTTTAATAATGCTTGGCACCCTTTTAATGAATATGACAAAGTGGTATAATATTTACAGACTTTTTAAAATTTAAATTTTATGTTGCAATTAATTTTTTAAATCCATCCTATCCAATAGTTATTAAGAAAGAAAAAAGAAAGATGTAATATATTTATAAATAAACAATAATACAAAACTTCTACCAATGTAATAACGCCCTGCTTGTTATAATTCTTGTAAAAATGAAGTAATTATTATGAATACAGAATTTTAGTCAAATACAATAAAAGCAATGAAAGTCATTTGTAAAGTTTATATATATATATATATATATATATATATATATATATATATATATATATAATAACTATAATAATCTAAGTTACGAAATAAGTGTATTTACAGAAAAATGTACAGAAAAGTCTTCCTGAATCATATGAAATTATTTTATAAATTTAATTATTTTCCAACTAATAAATATTGTAGATTATCAAGAGAGTGGCTGGATAGACTCTACGTTACCGAGCGTAGCTGTAACCAAGGTGCTTTATGCGTCTTCGAATACGTGCATTCGCTGTGCGCGGCTTATACAGCCCAGCCACGTCCGACTAACGCGAGAAGAAGCAGTAAGAAGCTTTGTGTTCGTATAAACTTCCAATCATGGATTTACAAACTGTTGTTAACAAAAGTTTCAACTAAATCAACCAAAGTGCGTTTTTAGAATAGCGCGTATAATTTCAATTAACGTAACTTTTCTATTTGTTAATCGATTGGAATAAAGCAAACACTAATTGTTAATGAAAGCTTGAAGTCTGCAATAAAGTTGGTGGTGGCGCCTTCAAACATTTATGATTAAAATTAAATAAATCTCATAAAATTAAATATTTAATTTATTGTGCCCTTTTCATCTTATTCCATACAATATATTTCTGTTCCAATATCAAAAAAAATATATAATTGAAGACTTTCTAAAGAAATAAAATTTTTATCGAGAATTTATTAGGAGCTTTCCAATAGTGAATGTCCTATTTTTGATAGCTTATAGCGGTATAGTCGCAAAGCTTCATACTTTAACGAGAATTAGTCTTGACAAATAACAGTAAAAGTTTCACAATTCCGTAACATATAGGAATTATTAATTTTGTTATCAAAATGGGTGTTTCTGTTGCTCGATGTTTCATGACTTACGTGATATATTTCCATGTGTATGATAGTTCCATGCCAAGAGCGATAGACTTTATTTTACTTCATTTTAACCGATGAAATTACTAAATTGGAAATAGTGTGAACCTAACAAAGTTTGAAATGAAAACCACGATGTTTCAAAAGAACCACAATGTTTCAAAAGAACCACAATGTTTCAAAAGAACCACGATGTTTCAAAAGAACCACGATGTTTCAAAAGAACCACGATGTTTCAAAAGAAACCACGATGTTTCGACGTTTGAAAACCACGATGGTTCAAAAGAATGAATTGCAGCATTGGATATTATTTTCGCTAAAATGTCAAACTCATAAAATATATTTATATGAAATTAAATATTTTTTCTTAATCAATTAAATAATTTTCAACTTATATTCATTGAACGACACCATGACAAGTCCATCGGTCGAAAGCAGTTAATACGCTTTAGGGGTACTTAGTTCGCGACATCTGGAAGCCAGAAATGTCGGACTTGCACAAACTTTCCTCCATTTTCTTGAAAACGAGGTTACATGGCAGCGCTACGTCTACTTTTAGCCTAGTAAGTGTGAAATAGCTTTGACAGAAATGGTCGTTCATTTGAACGAGATTCTCACCACATTTAGCATTGGTTTCCGGGATTATTTTCGTCCGGCGGTAACATCAGTACTAATTATTTCAAGAGGAACAATGAAGTTTTGTGACTGTCTGTTGCGAAAGGTATCGGGTTATGAATACTTTTTATTTTTAGCTTCAACTAGAAAGTGTCGACCTCGTTATATACGCTTTTATTATGACTGTGTTATGCTGATTAGCCGAAAAAATTTGAATTCCACATCATTGGATTATTTTCATGAAACTATGTTAAGTATAGTTTTTGAAACTATTTTTAAATTAACATTATAATTTATCACAATTTTCTATTACCGTAAAGTGTTATGTTAACAATTTTCCAAAAAACCCTTATTTATTTAAAAACACAACGATTTAAAAGAAAGGCACGCTACTTGTGTACCTTGGGGAAATAAACAAAAAATTAAATTGCTCAATCAGTCAAATTTTGTTGCTCTATGAGACTGTAAGCAATGAAGAAATGAAAACCAAATTGATTGCAAAAACGAAATATGAAAAGTCAGAGAGCTTTTTTTAATAATTTCATTATTAGATAAATGATCGTAAAGCACTTTGAATTTTCATAGAGGTATTGCTCTCGAGTTGAATTCATTTTGACTGTTCATGAACTCGTGGGCAAAATAAAGTTTGTAAGTATATTCAATATTATTGATGGAATTTAATTTTTTTGAAGTTTTAAAATTTGAAGTGTCCTAATTATAACTCGCCAAATATGAATAACGTTTCGACAAAATTTTGTATTACGTATTCTTCTGGTAAAAAAATTTTAAAACCAGAAAACCTACTAACCTACTAACAGTAGTCATACTTGAAAATTTCTAACAAATATATCTAAGCACATGCATAACAAAAGGAATTATTGTCAGAAAATATCATTAAAAAAATTTTAAAATTATTAATTTACATGTCCCTTAACCTTCAGACAATAACACCTAATAATTTAATATCTGTGTAAATATTTTAGACCAACAAAAATTCTAATTTTTTATTTATTTCAAACGACAACGAATTCAGTCATTGCAAAGAGGTATTTGATAAATTTATCAACCTCAACACAAAAAATTTCTGAAATTACCACTAACACTTTATTGGATGAGAAACCGTTCCTTATGCCAATATTTGTACACCGCCTAGATAGTGGGTGATGAACGAGTTAATATTTTGTTAGGGTAATTAAACGAAGAGGTTAGCATCCCAATACGCCGGAGAGTTTAATATAGTTCAATACCAAACACAAAACATAACATTATAGAAAAAAAACAGCTAATCATATGTTAGAGATTAAGAAATATTTCAAAATATATATCATAAGTAATACCATCTTCCTTTCATTCAAAAATTGATAAATAAAACTAAAAAAGTTGTAAAACAAATGTGTGACTAAATACAAATATGTATTAAAGCTCTGTGGTATTTCTCAAATTTATAGCTATAATACATTTTAATGAATTTTTTAAAATTATACGTTGTATTACAGCAACATGTTAATTCGACATTTGGTAGAAATATCACAACGCAAGTGATGTTAGGTTTTCATTTGAACGATTTCTAAAATACTGGAGGAAAAACGTCATGGAGGTTGTTTACATTAATGATGCACTGTTCTATGTGTAGAAGAAAGTTTCAACTAAATACATGTTTGACGAGGGAAGGCTCATCAATATAGGTTACTGCTTTTTCTGGTTCAATTCACAATGTCAATTCAAATTCAATACTGTCTTACAAATTTTAATGAGCTAACGACTTCTACAAATTTGTTCATAACGAACAAAACCTAGTATAACCAATATATCACTTAAATAATAACAGAAAAACTGTTTCTACGTGAATTTATTTATTACGTTATTTTTTTAAATTGTTTTATTTTCACTCTGCTAACAGTTTTCCAGTCGTTTCTATTTAAATCCCCAACATTCACGTCAAAAGGCATAAGTGACGATGTAAAGTTTTCATAAACGTATCTATTAATATTTTGAACAAGGTTTTATTAATGATAAACAAACATCACGCACGTTATCGAGCAATAGTTAAATAGAGCTTTAAGTACAAAATATCTAACAAAACTGTCCATCATTTGTCAGGCTGTCAGGCACACGGGTTAGCAGTGACTCGTCAGCACCTTTAAGCTGTAGCTCACCGCACATCAGTCAAAAAGACTACAGTCTACAGTAGGCTTGAGACGTGTAACGAAAATACTTCTAAATTTATAATACCCCTTATAAATAGGGTTTTCATCACCCTCTTCACCTAGTACAAATGTACTAAGACTTTAATTTTTTAAATATTCTTCAATCAATTGAAATCTAGGTAAATTGTATATGTATTTCAAGCAATGAAAATTAAATGAAAATTAATGAAAATTTAATGAAAATTAAAACTCCTTTCACTTTCATACACATGTCATATTGTTACCATAGAAAAACTTTACATAATAAATTTCGAAATTTTTGGGTTAGTTTAGAAGATGAAATAATTAGCTTTTCTATCTGTTTTCGTGATATTTTAAATGGAGAGGAAGAAGTCTAATATATCATGACCATACAATAGTCTTCCATATGTATATATATATATATATATATATATATATATATATATATATATATATATATATATATATATATATATGTATACATATATTTATAAAGTTTTAAAGTTTATATTTTCTAACGAATTCATTTGCCTCTACAACCCGTGCCGACTTGCATCGAAACACGTTCATACAAATTGTGCGGAAGAAGCGGTGCATGCTCGCGGTATTTGTCATTGTTCGTGGATGGTCGGGTAATTAAAACGTATTGTTTTACATTCAGAAGAAGGCAAGAGGAATTAAGCAGCAATAAAAAGTATTTTATTGGTTCATGGCGTAAATCACCAAATAATATGAGCAAAGTTACCATCTAATCATTAAGTTATTAAGTTGTTGCAGTTCTATGCTTTGATATTGGCGAAGTTAAATTGACTGTTAGTGAAAGAGCAAATCTTGTCGTCCTAAAGAGTCTTATATTCTGGGAAAAAGCTAGAAAACCTACCAGAGCTATAACTAATTGTGTAAGTAATCTTGTAGATCTTCACCAAGCTTGGAGAGAGTTGGAAAAAAAATTAAAAAGACACAAGATATTTATAAACATCGTGAGGAAGACTCTGATAATAATTTAGGTAATTTAATCGATAATTAGATAATTTATACGCTAATGCTTTGAAATTAACAAAAATTGAAGAAGATTAAATCTTTTTACAAAAACAACAGGGTATCCAGGATATTTAGCGGGTTGTTGTCTACCAAAAAGTTAGCTGAGAAAGAAGAAAGCACAAGGCAAAGAAAACTAAAAAAAAAGAAAAAACGATTCAATCAATTGCGTTTCGAGAGTTTATCGTCATCTCTTACTACACGAGAGAGTATACAACTTGAAGAAAAACACGATTAACCTATCTGATGAAAGCCAGCCTCGATATCTTAAACCGTAAATTCCGGGATCATTACAAAAAGAAGGAAAGACTTTATCACGCCTAAGTTAGTGTTGCTGTTTTAAATAAATGTTATAGTTATATGATAATTTTCCAGTCAACAAATCTAGTTGATGGGAAAGTCATCACAGCTGAGATCTAATGTTTCCACAAAGTACATTAAGTATTTGTAAACAGAGTAGAAAAGATATGGCGGAATCCATAAAATTCAGGAAGTAAGTGACGTTTATTGGGATGGGACATTATTACCTAGACTGGATGTGAGAAGTTCTAAAGAAGAACGCTTGCCATTTCATATATCATTTGGGAAGAGGGAACAACTTCTTGCTGTACTAAAATTAGAGAACTCTTCCGGACAAGAACATCAGTCACTTTTCAAGCATTTTAAAGGCAGACTTGAGTATATTTAGCATACATCTTGATCTTGTCAGAAGAAATGACCGTCTTATCGCATTGATGATGAATTTAATGAACAAAGAAAAACATTGGAGTAACCATACAAAGAGAGAGTCTGTGTGATTATGGAAGAAATACGTTCCATCGAAAGAAGAGATGTTTGATTATTTGTATGGTAAGAGGGAATACATTGTTTTGTTTCTTACATTGTTTTTATGAGATAACAATATCACCTAATTTTATTGTTGCAGAAAAATAACTGATTTATTTCTTGTTCGTCGAGAATACAAATTTATTTCCTTGATTAAAAAATGATGAAGATTTTCTCCAGAAATATGTTTCTATATAAAAAGAAGATATTGGCTTTTTGAAGGCAATGAAAAGGCTATTTTTCAAGAACATTTAATGATACAGCTAAAAGATATGTAAAACTTATATCAGACTCTTATGGTTTGAAGCAATTTTTGTTACACTCTGTGCAAGAACATAGAAATCTGGGTTCAGATTGTAAAAAAGAGACCCTTAGAAAGAAATAATCCGAATGATATGCCAATTTAACTTTTTTTAAATAAAGTACTTATCACTTAGACTTGTTTTCGATAAATATTTTCATAAAATGTAAAGCGTTAAAAATAGCTATTTTCAATAACTTCAGAGCCCTGCGGCAAGGGTTAATAAGATAAAATTTTGTATTTGGTCTAATCTAAATAGTCTAAAAAGATTTAGGTGTATAGCTTCGGTAGTCTTTAATAGTAAATTAAAAGAAAATGAAAAGTGGAGCTTTGGTAATAATAAAAAAAAATCGGCCAGTTAAAAGTCGATATTGCTGGTATAGACGAATACGTGGAGCTAGTCCTAATCGCGTGTGATGTGGGCGCAGTCTTTTTTATAGTACGTATAAACCCTGTTGCCAAGAATGTAAAAACTTGGAAGTAATAAAAAGAGAAGAAGATAATTATAATATTTCTATGTACGAAGCAATGAAAAATTTAAAATAATGTCTTATTTTTGCTGACATAATTACTTTTTTGTTTAAATATTTACAATTTACGTAACAAAAAAATTATCTATTTTTATGAGCTTTGATAATTTTAAAGTAGTATTCGCCTTTTCATTATCTATGGCTACGAAATTAAAAAGAAATGTTTACAAATCGTGTAGGTATTTTGATGACTCACACTACATTTAAATTTTATTTTATATTCTTGATAAAATAAAAAAGTTGAATGCATTGTGCAGGATCACAATAATTAAAACTAACAAAACAGCAGCAGTTAATAATTCAAAGTTTACAACAGTTCAAAGTTCGATTACTACAGGTTAATGACAATCAAAGTGATATTATGCGATATGAATTGTGTAATTCAATTGCTGAGGTTGAGAGTGTAAACATATTCGCGCCGAATCGAATTCTGGCCGTGGGAACTTGTAAAGCTTCAGCAGGTGTTCAATTTTTCAAGTAAATAATGTTTATAGTGACGCGTTATGAATACAACGAACTGCCGATTGTCAGTGTTCCTTCTACTATGTATGAACTTATGATATAGAAGGTATCCACGTTGATTCCAAAAATAATATAATATACATTTCTGCGAAGAATTTTCAGATGAATTTCGAAGAATTACACTGATTGCTGACATCTCGACTTTTGAATTTCGAGGTGATTTCATTACATAGGTCATGGTTACTAAGTGCCAAATCCATTGTTATCTGAAACGTGTACACATACACACACACATACACATTCATGCACGCACGGTCACACACACGTACGCACGCATGTATGCAAGCACGTACGCTTGCACGCACGAACGCACGCCCGCACGCATGCACGCGCACAACCACACTCGCACGCATGCATGCACGCACGCGCTAGCATGCACTTATTCAAGTACGCTTGCACGCACGCATGAATGCACGCGCACACACTTATATATGTTTATATGCGTGTATGCGTGTGTCTATGTGTACGAAGAAATTTTGAACCCTTTTGGATAACGTATTTCTTATTCTGTCGGGATGATAAACTGTTGGAAAGAAACGGAACTTTAAATATACTATTACTTAATACTTGCCCTGGCTTGCTCATTTGACTATGTACGTATTCCACTTTAACGAAATAATGATACACATTATGTTGTTAAAAACTTTCAAAAAAAGGGGTTTTATTTTAGTACTTTTGATGATTTTTTTCCCAAATCAAAGTTTGAATTGCAAAAGTAGATTGTCGGATAATTGAAATGCAAATTTCATATTTAAATGTCAGTTCAGTCATAAATTCTATGATTCAGAAACAATATTGCATGATTCAGAAACAATAAATTGGATAAGTGACGTGTCAGAAAATTATACCATTTACATGAGGGTAATAAAATATTGTGAAGGTATGGAATTCGTCATATTTTCCTACAGCTGGAAACTCTTGCGTCATTTATTGTACTTGCACAAAAACCAAATATTTTGAGCAAAAAACAGACAGTAGAAAATAAATATATTTAAAAAAATCTTTGAGCTATATTTGATTATTACTACTATATAATTACAATATTTTCTTCCAAGTCAAAAGTAATGGAAAATGGAATGGGTTTCAAATTTAAATTTATTTTTCTTTAAGTAATTAATTGTTATTTTAATAATTACAATTAATTAGTAATTTAATAAATACTCACTATCGACTATGACAACATTAAGATTTTGTATTATCTCTTATCAGAAGTAATGCTTGTACCTAATTAGGTATTTTTCTATTTAATTTCCACTAGGCAAGCTAATTTAAATTACAATACCTAAAATAAAATTTATCAAACGTCATGATGTAACACGCAAAAAATATAGTTTTGTAGTCATTTCACAAAACAAACGTATGAGTGAGAAACGCCCAAAATTGATTAAAGAAAAGGTGCTCGCGAAGCACTATTTCAAAACATTTAACATATTGTTTTCTATTGGTACAAAAATTACGTTTTTGTTCCCCACATTACATAATTCTTTGAATTTAAGATTTTAGAGACGAGGCTTCAAAGTGACAGTCGCTTGTGTCAAAAAAATATTTCCACCCCCTCTCCCGTTTTACTCGTATGGAAGGGTACAAGTAATATATTACCACCGTGGTATCTTCTTACCACCACGGTGTCGTATTATTTCGATAGTAATTTTTGGCAACGAAAGTAAAAAAGTAAAACACCATAAGAAAGGTCATACCAATATAGCGATAAGAATCATGAAATTTTCCTTAATTGTTTCCCGTATGCGTTGAAAAAATTTAGTATTTGAATAATATTTATGGGTATTGTTTTTAAATTGCAGTAAGTTATCAATTAATTATTGTGACATATAAAACAAATTGTAAACGGAACTACCAAACTGGCGGCAAATGACAGTTTAAAAATATTCCAGGATTGTGGCGGAGTTTTTATTCTATGATAATAATGCGATTATTCACAATATTAAGGCTAGTTTGGCAGCAAAAGGGAATATAAAACTGTGCACTATAAATATAATTATGGTTGATATGTTGTTGTCGTTACTATGGTTAACAATTTTGTGTTCATAATATTTTGTGAAAATATTGTCCATTTTATATATTGCAGTTTGTTACTCGCGAATAACTTTTGCTCAGTAATTTTTTTTTAAATTTACTAATTAAATGATGCCATATTTTTTTTGTAAAAAGGCGATATGGCGAAGTTAGTATAGAGAAGTAATTACAAATATGGGCAGAAAATATACTTTAATTATGAATATGTTCAAATCAATAAGAATAATTATGAATATGTTCAAATGAATAATGTGTTGGTAGTTATGACGTACGTTTGGAATTTTGATCATTTAAAACGTGTATTATGAGACTTATATTTATGTATGATTACATTGAATTTAAATAGTTTATTTTTTAAAAACTAATAGTTTACATATTAGTTTTGATTTGCGGACTAATTTATAAAAAAGGTTATTGAAATATGTAAAATAAACTTAAGTAAAGAGGTGTAATTCATGCAGTAGTCGTTGAAGGTACATATATAAAAGCCTAAATCTTCAAAAACCTAGTTTCACTACTGGACTCTAAAATATTTCCAAACTTTATGAGATAATTATATATCGCGTACTTGACGAGATTATCAAAGACTAATAAACCTTTCAAAGCTTAGTTAATTACAAAACACTGATGAGTGTAAGTGGGACAAAGTGGTGCTGACAAAATGAAATAATTTGCTTGCTCAGGTTAAAATTGTAAACAAGAGGCATCTCTGTGATGTCTAACTGTTTATGAAACGTTTGAAGTTCTGTGAAGTACTAGCGATATGAACTTTGAAATCTATAGCATAGGCGAGTGGTTGTGCACGCGAATGGGGTAATCTGGTCATATGATGCGAATAAGACGACCCTTTAACTGCATTTAATTTAATTTATATGAAGCTATAAAATAGGGTTCGCCAAAATATTCCAATCTCAAGAGGAAATGCTGACGAAGCAAATGGATTGATTTTGAAGTGTACGTTTCACAATAAATTGATTCCAATTTCACGGTAATTCAAGAGTAATATTTCTCCTGTACGTAGATCAAACCATCCGTCGATAAGAATAAATAGGTACATCAATTTTATATAGATGTTAGCTGCGCAGTTATTCAATAAAAAATTGTTTTAAAGAAAATGAGCGATACACTTTTAATGTAACTTTAATAATTTTTTTCGGTAAAATTTATTACGCTTTCTTGATATTTTTTATGAATTAATTCAAGAATGAAGGTATTCTTTCATAACTACGTCAGCTTAAGTAACGTTACTATAGAGAAACCTTGTGACCTATATCAACTATTTGCTTGAATTTAAGACTAATGAAAACTGCCTTTAGACAACATCATACAAAAATATGAAAAACAATACAATTAACGGCTACAAGGAGAAATTATTTATAATTTTTCGAGTTTTTTTGCATCAATTTTACAAATTTCGTGTAATTATCTGATCCAAAAGAGGATTCACCTTCCGTGTAGGAAAATATTGGATACAGCATTTTGAATCAAAAATAAATATAATTTTGGCGTTGAAAAATAGCCATATGGCTCTTTTTTTTTAATAAGATAGAGAAGATTAATTTAAATCTAATTATATAAAATCCATAGGTTCTTTGAATTAAAAGGCTATAATAGAATTAAAAGGTACTGAAGATTGGGATTAGTACATTTCGAAGGAGGACGATTCAAATGTAATATTTGCTTTATTATTTTTTGAATTGAACTTATTTCGTCATAATGACAAGAATTACAATTGTTTCTGTATTGCCTAATTCTCTCCGAGTTATTGTTTTTCCTAATAATAGATATTTCTTCATTTATTTAAGAATATTTTTAAAATTCTTTAATAAATACACTTAATATAACACCCACTGCTTGTCTTGATTTTTAATGATAATTCCAGAATAAGCCTGGCACAATTTTTCCGCTATATATATTTCTACTTTCAATATATTTGCATTATAAACGTTTTTAAGTAATTTTTTGTTTACTTAGATGCAATGACTAAATATTTTCAGAGTCCCATACTTCAAATGGAAAAGCGGAACTCTTTTAAGATCACTCAAGTTTCCGTTTGTATGCTTGTCTTTTCTTAGCAGCATAGAAACTTAAAATTTGGTACAGTAATAAAAATATAGATCTGCGCATATCACAATAGCTAACATTAAAAAATACTTAAAAAGAATTGTTTTGGGTGGAAAATAATTACTAGAAAATTTTCTTTTTAATTTCTTATAATGGAATATGCCCAAAATAGAACAGTTGGAAAAAATGAATATGTACGCCAATAGCTCAGATATTTGCATTATAAACGTTTTTAAGCAATTTCTTGTTTATTTAGATGCACTATTTAAATATTTTTAGAGTCTCGTAGTTCAATTGAAAAAGCAGAACTCTTGTAAGATCACTCAAGTGTCCGGTTTTATGTCTATGTTTTCTTAGAAGCATAGAAACTTAAAATTTGGTACAGTAATAAATCATATAGATCTTTGCATATTGTTGTGAACAGCTAACATTAAAAAATACTTAAAAATAATTATTTTGGGTGGTAAACAATTACTCGTTTTTTTTTCCCTTATAGTCGAATATGTCTAAACTATAATATTAGGAAAAAAATAATATGTAAGCCAATAGCTCAGATAGCAGTTACTCTATGCAATATAAAACCATAACGATTCGTTTGGAAGAAAAGGAGAATATTTCAATTAAGTTTACTTTTAATATTTAATTTATTAACAATGTTTATGGGACTGTCAAGTATCGGAAAAAGGAATATCTGCTACGAAAACTTTATCGTAGAAAGATATATCTTACATGTCAAAAGTTAAGTGAGCTTAACGCTTAAAATACCTGCTATCAGTAATGTGTCAAGTTCAGGAATTACCCATAAAATACCCTTAAACTTTAAGGGTGTTGATGGGTGATTTCGTCGTGTGTCAATCAGAGCAACGTGGGGGGCGTGACATGAACAATTCAAAGTTATTGAAAATTTCGAATTTTACAGTAATTTGTACTTTTGTGCATTTCATCCTTTCCTTTAGGGACTTTCCGTTTGAAGTGCTTTCCATTTTCTCTGAAAGCCTCTTAAATATATTCCAAATTATTAAACAAATATGAGATCACTCTTAAATATCATACTAGATTTTGCTAGTTACATCGTTTGTATGGGTGGTTTATTTCTATTATCTCCAGTAATATAGTGACAGGATTTAAAAGTAAAATGGAATTCCAAGATGGAGAACATTTAAAACTGCATGCATTAAACCTAAGCAATAGTTCCAAAATACCTAAATAATATTCAGATAGATTATTAAAAAGAAATTTTTTTTTCGCGGAATTGAAATTCATAGTAACATCGTGTTATTCGCAATTTCTCTTAGAATCCATCTTTTATTGGATGTGCTGAAATACAGGTAATTGAAATTTTCAACCATTTTTTTTATAGAGCCCGTGAGCTTCAGTTTTCAAGATCGGTTTGCGACCATCAATTTTATTTTACGTCATCTATTAGAGTGAGGAATAAATTTTGCACTTCATATGAAAAATATGCTAAAAAAATATTAGCAAATTTTTTAGAGCCATTAAAAAAATCTGCGATTAACATTTTAAAAAACTTTCTTTCATTAAAAAGCACGTAGGGTTATTTAAAGAATTTACTTGAGTTTTAAAGTTTTATTTCATTACAGTAAATTTTACTGTGAAAATTATTTTGGAAATAAGCTTAATAATATAGTAATTCATGATATATATGCATGAATATTATAAGACTTACAATAATTGATATCTTTTAACTGAATATATTAGCAATCTCGCACGTATGATATTCATATTTAGAGTTTAATTTATTTGTATTAATAACGTATGCAACGTTAGTAAATTCAGTATTAACAATGATTTAATTATTATAAAATACAAAACTACAACTTTTTTAAATAACAGTTTAGTTTATTATGTTAATGAACAAATCTAACCACAAAATAATTGATGAGGCTTAAATAACGTATACACGAGTTACACACTAAAGATTCATAGTCATTCATATATTAAATAATAATTTTGTTATGGGATCGTCATATAAACATCTCATAAAATGAGAAAATTTTTCAGTCGTTACCTTTTTATAAAAATGTAAATAATTATATTAATTAATATAATTATTTAGAATAAATTATATTAATAGTGCGAATAAGACATAATTGAATGTTGTTACATAATTATCGAACAGAAAGTTGTCTAAGGTATTGTTATCCTTTGAAAAAATTTAACCTTTAATAAGATTTTTGGTACTGTTTCATTTAATTAATTTTAGTTTGTGATATGATGTTTATGATGTCTCGGCAGTATTAGAAGATAACCTTTTAACGACAAATATTACCTTCATATTAAATTTCATTCTAATTGAACCCAGTTGCTCTATTAATGAGAATGAAATACAGTTACTCCTGTATCAGTGGCCGTTGCTAACAATTATTTTTAAATACCGATTTGGGTGAAAATTAAATTAATTTGGAAGATAGTACATTGAGAAAAGGAAAAGCCTGTTAATATAATTTTACCATCTCCCCGTCGACCTATCAGTAAAAAATATTACTTTACTTGTAGAAGTATAAAATTATTTTGTTTAATTAATTTTTAAAAAAGATAAAATTCAAATGTCACATTTACAAATATTTAAAAAAAATGTATTTAGTAAATTAGGGTTATAAAGTTCGCTTATTACGGCTTCAGTGACAGCTAAATTTTACAATTTATTCAGGCTCTGCCTATAAATCAGAGGTATGTATGAAACTAGGCAAAATTTCACCCTAAAAAAACCAAAATGTAATTTAGTCTTTTTGGGTGAATTTTTTCAAGGACGCTTTTTAGCTATCCTAGGCGTAAAAAAACAATAAATAATTTCAAAAAAGTTTTTTTTAATTTCATTGAAAATCTACCTTAAGTACGAAATATTACCTTTATCCAAAAAACTTTTTTGTATATGTCATATAATGTAACACTTAGTGAAAAGTTTGAAAGAAATAATATAAAAATATGAAAATTTCTTTCTTTAATTACTTCTTTTCAGAGATTAGAGTAGTATTGTCGTACTTCTCAGATTTCGTATTCCTCTTCCTGTCTCGCAGATTTCCACACTTTTCTTCTTCTACGTACATATTTCATAAAGCTATGTATAAATACTTTTTAAATTGAGAAGCGGAGTAATTTACGTGGGATGAAACTAAATTGTTTTTTTATATCGATAAAATGAAATATAACTTAAAAGGATATTATTGTCGAATTTTCAATTTACGAATATGTTTTTATTTACGTATTGGACACAAAAACAAAACAAATGTTAAAAATAATTTTATCTCTAATATATTTATCTCTCCGTTCCCATCTGTATGAACGAATTTAACCCGAAAACAACTGGAGTTATTGACGCAGGACTGAATTTATCCAGGTTATATGCGATAAAACTGGGATCAATTTATTCTTTTTTTATCAAATGGTTCCGAAGACATGATGTTAAATGAAATAAAATCTTCGCCACAGATATGGTGGTCTGCGGTGGCTGTAGGAATTCGTGGAGGGTGCAGGCTAACGGCGAAGAAGGGAGAGAAGTGGATTGAAAGAAGCGTAAGTCGGACTGCACGGGTTTCACTAATCTCATCATTTTTCTAATATAAGAGCATAAAATCAATGCATTAAAACACTGCACTTGCATTTTGGAATTTCATGCGAATAAAGTCGTAGCGTACCGCAATGCAAAAATAAAATTATTGCGCTACATATCAATATGTGGGGCAAAGTGTATAATATTATATTTGTGGTTCATTTGTTCATGTTTCTATAAATTCTGCCAGCTTTAATCAATTTAAATGCATGTGCAAGGATCATTATATCCTTTGTAGCTAAAATCAGAATAAATTTATTCTGTTATTCTAACTAATCTTTGAAAATATTTGAATTTCATCATATCCTCGCTTTTATTTTCAATTAATAAATATGGAAAATAAATAAGTAATTAAATATAAAGCTCGATTGAATATTGAATACATTTGTCGTTAATTTTGGTAGAAATTAATTATTTACAAATTAATGAAACTGTGTGATGTAGTATTATTTCTACTTTCTTTAAGTTCTTTGCCACGATCTAGGTTTCGTTGTATTACAACGGTGGTTTCAGGTGGGCTATTAGCAAAGATCGTTGCAAAAAGTGTTCAAAGTCTAACACATTTCATAGTATAAATTAGCAAGTACTTTGATTGTGATCCTGTTTTTAAGCAAAACAGGTCGACCCAACTAAGTTTACAATAAAAAACCAAATTAAAATATTTATATTTTTCTTTCCATTTCCGATAGCCCAACTGAAAATCTGGATCAAACTATGCAGTAGTTTAAATAGTTCGACATGTTTAGCGTACAAACAAAACGTTAAATAATTATGTCATTCACGATGCATTCACAAAGCGACAAAAATCTATATTTTCACGATGAATTTATTTAAAAATCAACAAGTAAAGTTGCATCGTTATCATTGTGCCACTTTAATGCAGGAAAATGAAATAAATCTTTCCCCGAATTTATGTACAATTTTTATTGTTTAAGTGGAAACTTTAGTTTATTTGATAGACTTTTAGCCACAATATTTGGGGGTATAATTCTTATATAAAACACATTTAAAAGAAAATTAAACACTCCAAATTAAGGTTTCCACTTACACATGAAATCTCATATTACAAAAACTTCAACGTGTAAAGTTACACTGTATATTGCAAAATGTCAGTCTATATCACATTATTATATTATTTTGGAACCTTTGTTAATTTATATCATCACTATATATCACACAATATAGCATTGATTGATTCAAAATTCATTTAAACTTAAAATATTTCAGGATTGTAAGTACCGATATGCTCTCATTGGCATAAGTTAATCTAGATATACTTAGTTCCTACCAATTTTTTCACTCCAATCTTTATTTGATGTAAATATCTTGTTTGAGTCAAATTGTTTATCTTTCTTTGGTGAAATATTATTCCAAGTGCTTTTATTTTTGTTTCAAATTATTAAGTGCTTTTATTTTAATCTTGTTGAAAATAAATGGGAAAAAGGCTTTTGATCAGACATTTATTTCTATGTAAATACTTAAAATACAACGATTTATTTCTATGTAAATACTTATAATATGAATACTTAATATACAAATTAAAAACTTTAAGCCATCTCATGACATATATGAATTTCATTGAATGAAGAATCTTATTAATCTAGAAATAATACTATGTTATGCCGAATTAGTTTCTATGAAAATTTTCATGTTGATTTCTTCACCACTTGATTTCTTTAAATGTGTGCGAGTGTCTATCGATTAGCATACATTTTCAAAAGAAAATAATAGCCAGTTTCGTGTTACATTAATGAGTACTACTGAAAGACTAAAATGAAGAAAAGTATCATCTCTCGGTTTCATATACTTAAACGTTCCACAATCGTCTTGACTTTTCCTCAATAATAAAATTATTTTGTTATTGAAAAAAAGTCAAGACGATTGCGTAATAATTAACAAACTCTCAGCAATTTGTACTAGATTTATTTACTAAATTCTCAATCAATAGCTTTGTTTTAATCACAAAAGCTGCTTTCTTAAGTCCACATAGTCTTATTATTACTAAAGGTATAATAAATTATTAGCGTTGTTATTAAAGGTATAATAAATTTATTATCATCTTTAGCAACAACGCTGAATAAAGAAAAGTTCTTTAAGGTCCTCGTAACCTTTTAAATTTAGCAACTATGTTTAAGCTGGATTCTCAATCAAAATCCAGGAATTATAATAAGCTTTAAATTAAGGCATGAAGCTTTTACTTCGCATCGCGTTGTAAGATTAGTTGTTAGAAGCTTCAAATCATGAAAATATTTATTACGATTACACACAACAAATTTTTTAGCTTTTTTCTTAGTTTTAAGACAATTTTTCATATTATAAAATACATTTTCTGTTATCTGACTTTATATATACAGAAGTATATTATATATGTGTAGAAGTGTTTCCGCCACACATTTTTACTAATTCTTTTTTAAAGGTCTTAGTTTGCTATTTACGAAATTAAAATTTTGACTATACTAATGATTAAAGACTATTGTTGCAATGAAAAGTTTCAAAATGAAATAAATACATAGTTAAATAAAGGAAAAAGAAAGAATATCTAATAAAAATGCTAGAGAAATTGGTTTCAAATAATTTTTCTCCTTGGTATACGAGCATTTATTTTCATTCAAAACAAAAATTTTCCAGCAAGGCTCCGACTAGTCTAACTAGATATAAATATCCTAAAAAAAAACCTAATTTCAACCTTAAAATAAATAGGTTTTATTAACATTTTGTCCATTTTAAAAATTTTCTTGTTATTTTATTTAAAAAAGAAACTACTAAAAGTGCTATCTTATTTAGAACGTTTTTCAGCAAAGTAATAATTCTAGCTTCGAAATAAATAATTATATTATTGAAAGAAAAATTTAAACAAATTACGGGTTACAGAAAATTAAATGAAATACTAAAAAGAACAAAAGGAGATATTTAAATGTAGTGGAGTATTATGGAGAAAAACAATATTCTTTATTAGCATTTACGCTGGGGAATATTTTACATATAGAACGGGTAATAAAAAATTTTACATTTAGTATAAAGTATGTTTGAATTAATTGACGTAAGAATGACAGGTTATCGTGAAAAAATTGTCACATTATTTAGATAGTATATAATAACGCTGTCATGAATAAACATCACACAGTACTTGCAATGGTAATTCTAGTAGCGGAGCTTTACATTTTATTCACATGGAAGTTTCAGACAAGTAAAAATATTTATATACCTAAACTCCACAATAAATATTCCTATTTATCCCATAAAAAGGTCATATATTAAGTATTAACAAGATTTATTGGCATTTTTTTAAGTCAGGATTTTTTTATTATCTCAATTCATTTATTTAATTCCAATATTTAATTTTGTATGAATTTTCAAACTCTTTACTCCTATTAGTCAAAGAATGGTATAAATTATATTTTCAAAAGCTTTGAATCAATTCTAGCAGGGCTAGAAACTAAAATATTAAATTGGAAAAATATAGGCAGATTAATGAGGAAAAGAAAACATTATGTATAGAAAAGTATAATTTTGACCCATTTGTTTATTATTCGAAATAACTTAAAAAATAATAATCGTTTTACAGTTGAATTTTTACCTAAAATATTTGAAAAGTTACTTAATTCTTAGCTGACATATTAAAGTATTGAAAACCTGTTGATAAATTTAAGTTTTAAAATATTGGAATATTTTAAATAATTTTATTGTTTCATTTCAATGTATTGTTATTAAGATCGAAACTATAAATTGACAAGTAAATAATGCACACTGTAAAAGATCTAAAGGACTTAGCAGCTTTGAAATATTTTCATAGAAACTTATGGGTCAAAAACGCTATTTTAATAATTGGTATATTGTAGGTTAATGTTTATAAAAACATTAACCTACTCCTTCTTAAAAAAGTAAACGATTTTTCGCAAGCAAAGCTCTTTCTCGTTAAGTGAGGAATAAACAAACGACGATAAATTGTCTGCGGTCTTTCCAATGAAGTTGGAAATATTCAATGATGCGAGGTGTTATTTTCCGCATCGTTACCCAAAGCACGCATTCGTGTAGAGTGGGTCGAAGGTTTCCTAAGTCGTTTGAAGCGAAATTATTATTTGATATTTTTCGTCCTTATGTATTAAGGAGGAAATATGCATTATCGCGAATATCTGCAAACGTTTTTCCGATAATCGTAATAATTTTCCTACAACCATAACGCTAGCTTCAAAAATCTTGTTTTTTCCATAATTCTAGTTTCAGTAGCGTCGAGGCAAAGAGGGAGGGGTTTATATTATTGTATATTTTTTGGTACTATATGTAGCATATCTCCAGAAATGTATACCAGGAGATATTTGGAGGCTCTTATAATTAGATCAATATTTTATAACTATGCTAAACAAATTTTCAGACTAATTTTATTTTAAAAGAAAAAGGCCCTAAAAGACAAACGACAAGTAAGTGATCTTATTATGGTTTCACCCTAAAAATTGTAAGAAGTTTTCGGTAAACACCTTAACATTAATTTAATAATAAATATATTAATGTACACTTTTATTAGACCCATAAATTGGATGAATCTAACTAAATTATGAAAATAGCTGCTCCAAGCAACTATTTTCATAATTTAGTTCTTTTAGATAATAACACAAAAGCATTAGCTTAAGGCAGTGAGCTAATCCATCTTATCATGGTTTGAAAGATATTTTTTAGAATGTTTATATGTATATTATTTTGTACGGATATCTCGCAAAGTCTGCATCACGAGTTTCGAGGAAATTTCGTATGGTAATAATATAAACCTAGGAGCAACATATACTTATGAGAAAAAAAAACAATTTTTTTCTTTTCCTAATTAAACGCAAAGTTGTAGACACAGCTAGTGTGAAATAATAAATATATAATATCTAATAAAAAAGGGTAATATTATTTAAATAAACACTTACCCCTTTTGGTCGGAAATAAATAATTTAGGTAAACAACGCAGTCAAATACTTATTATAATTAATTCCTTGAGAAGAAAGTCCCATTTTTTTCTACGATCCTCAATCGCGATAAAATTATATAAAATGCATTCGTATATTAGAATCGAAGGTAGTCGTTTTTTAAATAATAACAGTCTTCCAACATTTGTCAGTGAAAAAATGTTTTATCTAATATATAATTTTTAATAAAAAACTAATGCACAAGCAAAAAAGCTTAGTGAAACAACATTTCTTCGCATATTCACATAAATAATAACAAAATTATACTTTAAGCATCGAGATTGGCCACCAGCCAACCCATACCCGTATTTCATATACCATAATTAATTGAAAAACATTTGTCAAACAATTTCCGTATTCCATAATTAATTTAAAAACATTTGTCAAAAACGAGCTTAATTCGATAATACTATCATCATTTATGTTTTTAACTTATGGCTTAACTGATTTTGGTAAAAAATTCTTCATTACGAAAACATAGATCAAATGTTTAAAAGATGATATTAAGATAGTAAGTAAAATTGTAATACGATAATAAGTTACTAAATAATAAAATACACTTTGATTAGGATTTGCAAAACTTTAAAACATGTGGAAATACCAATTGTATTAATTCCGGACATTAGTGCATTTATCACAGCCATAACTGCTCCCTCACATTTCGCAATGACATAATGTATCTTACAATAACCGAATAATACAATTGTCCATAACGTATGACAGCCGTTTCACATTTCACAATGACATAACGTATACTCACAAATGAGCGTTTAGAATACTTAGGTTTTTCATAAAGCACTTTTGGGTAATCAATTATATATACTGCGTTAAAGCTTTATAGCCTATTGTTCGTTGCAAAATTTATATTTATTCAGTGATTTTGCTTCAGTATAAGATAAATTATATTCTTATGTTGAAGAAAATGGAAAAAAAATTATTCAATATTTTTATTTTCAAATTATGGCTACCATATTGAAATGTACCGGTCACTTTTTATTTTAAGCATTATTAGGTATAACTCTCTACAAGTAAGAATAAAGCTGCATCCATTATTATTATTGAAAATGTTGAAATGCATATAGTCAACTCATCATTTAAGATCGTTTATTTTGTACCGGGTTGTTATGCGTGAATGCGCAAAAATCAATTTTATATTCGCTAATTCGTTCACTTAGACTTTGGAGGCATTACTCAATCTTGACTTTTTCTCCTGTTTGATTCGCAACTTAAATTAATCTTTGGATTATATGAAAAGATTAAGGCTGGCACATTATTTTTAACAGTTTAAAAATAATGTGCCAGCCTTATTCTTTTTAAAATTATTGCCTCACATATTCATCATGTATTTCTTAACAAGGTTTGTATTCATTGCTTATTAATTGCAATAAATTTCATAATGGAGTGGCAAAATGCTGTAAGTTGAATAAACATTCTTCTGCTCCTTCGTCTATCTCCTGACTATGGTCCCATATCTCACCTGGGGTCAGCCATCCTAGTACGTGTTCACGACAAAAGTCTATTTTGTGTAGTCATTAAGTCCATGTTCATATATTTAAAATATTTTTTCAATAGAGCTCCTATAAGCAACAGTGGAGGCATTGGCCTCTCTTCCCTTCTTCTATTTTTATCACTGCTCTAGTTATATGGTTTTCGTTACACTTCATAGCGTGACCGTATCAAAATAAGTAACTTCACCTAAATCTTTGCAACTTTAAATATTGAGCAAAATTATTCTAAATGAATAAATTATTAAAATAGCTATTGAAATTTGCCCATTAATAAATAACGTACCACATTTAGACGAGAGTAAAATTTCAGCTACGCTTTAATACGAAACCTGAAAATTGTCACTCAAACTAGCATTAGAATTACGTAAACCGCAAAGTAATTTGGGGAAAATATTTTAGAAAAGGAATAAAATTTGTCAGCAATTATTTTTTATTGTTTTTCTGTTAGTCTAAATGAATTCAAATAAAAAAAATTTAATTATTTTATTCGTGGCAACCATTGTCCCTCTACTAACATTCTTAGAAGATATATAATACTAGATATATATTGAGCGCCAATTTGGAGATTTAAAATAGATCTAGTAAACGAAATGGAATGAGATTTGCTTTTCTACTTTAGTAAATTTTCTAAAACTAAGAAATCACTGTGAACATGTACACAGTGCCATTAATTTTAATTCGCAGTAATTTTAATTCCAGAAAAAAAAAAGTAAAAAAAAAAAAATATATATATATATATCTATATATATGTATGTATATATATATATATGTATGTATATATATATATATATATATATATATATATTTATATATATATGTATATATAATTATTCAATCAAATTTGTTCGTTAAAGTTTCTTCTAATTAAATTTTGATATGGTATTAACTGTCATAGAGAGTATTGACGAGTATGTAGGCTAGTTTTTGTATTAAAATATTAACTTAGATTTTGATGTTATTATATGTCCTTGAACGCGAACATACAAGAAACGCTATGACTCGCCCGAAGATGACAGCGACAGTAAGGTGTGGGAGAAGTCATTTTATCAGAAAGATGTTCAAATTCAATTGCTAATCGCCAAAGATATGAACATCCCAACATCTACTTGAGTGGTACCTCGGGAAAAGTAATGTTAAACAAAACGTTTAGATTGCAAAATCTTTATTATAACTGCCAAGGTTTTGTTTAAATTCATTCCAGTAATTATTGCAAAAATATTAAATTTTATGAAATGTAACACTGCAGTTTAAATTTATTTTATTATTTAAGCGAAATATGTTGTTTTTTTTTACACAATACTTCGTAAGCTTTCACTTAACAATAAAACAATTATGTTTTATGAAGCTAAAAGTTTAAACAAGCAGTAAATTTTACGAAGCCTTGCAATGCTTTGTAAGCATTTGTCCAAACATGTTTAATTTGAATGAGGATCGCCAGTGAATCACATGAGCTTTGATGTAAATATTAAATAACATTTGTGACTTCGTTATGTTTGCCGTATCATTTTGAGAAAACTTCTTAAATATTAAGTAGCACGTACAGTGCTCATGAAATTACACGAATATATATTTCAAACAGCGACAAAAGGAATAAGTTTGAATGGCATTATGAAGAGGAAATTATTTCCTTGTAGCTCCTACCTCTGACTTTCTGAGTATTAGGGTTTCAAACAAAGCTAAACATTACTCAACTGACGTTTGTAGACAAATCAAAATCTTTTTAACTCGATGTTTGCGATATTTATATTTTTTATTAAATGATTGGGTATACGTATATTAAAAAAACATATTTTGCTATTTTAGTCCTTATGTACTCAAAAAATTAGGAAATTATAGCGCTAGCGCCCAAGATTTATCATTGAAAGTAAAGGAAAAAGGATGTTTCAAAAGGATTAGTCGAAAAACACGATTTGTGTTGGACTACACACGTACGTATGTTTGTACATTTTTACGCTCTATTTAACATAGTTATTATATTGGCAACTAATTATACTGCTATTTCAGTTCATCGGTGTTAACACATGTGTAGCCAAACAGAATATTCTCACCTGTTTTACAAAGTGTGAAATTTTTTTAAAGTATTCTGAAAGCATGAAAGAATCTTTGACATTAATGCTGACTTAATCTGGGATTGAATTCAGTAAGGCTTCTCAATTCTTTAAATTAAATGTAGGAGATAACTGCCACTAGCTACTAAACTGAATTCATGAAACAACGAAAAATCAAATGCCGCTCTCTTTACATGCCCCACAAATGTACTACTATTTGAATGAAACATTTAATTTTGAATTTGCAAAAAAAAATATATAAAATTACAAACACATATGTCAATCAGTAAGGTTTTAGTATATTCTCAAATGAGTATTAGATGAGTAAGCAGCATTACTAATAATTCGTCATTAGCGCTAATTTTAAAAAAAGGGGTAGATTTTTTATGAATTTGGTAATTGTGCAAATGTAAAATTTCTTATGAAGCACGTAAAAAACTAATATTCCTTTGTGTTTTTATCGGAAATATTTCTCTGTTATTAATTACCAGAATAAAAGCTTTTAACATGCATATTACGAATTATTTCCCTACAGTTAAATGAGTGAAAAAAATGATTAAATACTTTTATTCCCTTCAAAAATTGTAAAATTTCCGTAAGTTGAAAAATATATTCACGCCATATTAAAACCCAAAAATATTATTATATATCTAATCTACTGACATTTCGTACATTCCTCGATTTATGAACTTTGACCTATAAATAGGATATATTTTGCTTATGTCCATTGGAATATCCACAAAATTATCAATTTTTAAATACAAGAGGATCCTGACTGAAAATTCTTCTGTACTGCCTGCATAATTTTAATGGTACTTAAAAAGCTATTAAATGAAACGGGATAAAAATACCTACAAATATTTTTTAATTGGGATACTTTTAATGAATCTTGGGATACTTTTTAAAGAATTCATTTGATATTAAATTAATACATAAAAAGAGCCAAACATTCACATTCATTAAGTTTCAATTGGGAAAAAATAATAAAAAAGTACAATAAATTATTTCGGCAGAAATGTGAAAAAATATCTTTTTAATTTAATTGCAGAGAAATTAAACCTGTCAAGTAATTTACGTTTTTCCTTGTACGACCAAATCGTCATTATGCGACCATTCATATTATGACCATTTCATTTATTACTAACAACAGGTACGGCTGTATTGTAATGGTAACAGAAACACAGGAATCATATCAAATACCTGTTAAATTGGTTTTGAGTTGTAATATAAATATTGTTGTTACCTATTAAGAACTGCAGACGTTGAACAAATATTTAAATATTACTATAAATATCTAAATGGGACGCAGATCTACGACAACACTGAAAAGTGTGATATCAAGTCTTCGAGTATTTTTAAGTATATAACACCTAAAACTTTGACATAAATACCTATTACCCATGGACAATACGTACCAATTTTCATAAAATATCTCAAAATTTATAAATTAATAATTAACATGAATATGGACAAATTATTATTGATTTTGATTACATATTTAAGAAATATTTTTGTGTAGAAAAAATATTTAAACAGTGCCTATTAAATGTGCCAGTCTATTAAAAAAAATATCAACGTCTTTCACCATTTTATACATTCTTTTGTATAAAATGGTGAAAGACGTTGATATTTTTTTTAATACATATTTGTTCGTACATATTCAACAGTCTAATTATTTTATTAATTTAGATAAATAAATAAAATAACATATGTTTTCATTTGATACATCATTAGCTTTATTTTTGAGAATAAAACTTTCAATTCAAAATTTTTATGCTGATTTCTCTGCCTCTCCGTCCGTTAGATTATTCGAATAAGAACAAGTTATTGGTACCAATTATGAACGCAATTTAGTGACTTTTTTTCTATAAATTGGTTAACTCCGAACAGAACGGTATTGATATTAACGATGATTTGTTAAAAAGTTTAACTTTTATGACCAATTTTCTTTTAGATCTCTTTATTCGGCGACCTTTCTCGACCAATATTTTCTGCAGAACTTCTTGCCACTTCCTTCTGCTCCTTGTAGCTTTTTACATTTTTTTATTAATTATATAACCAAAAGCGCGGATGATGGTTATGTTTTTCGATTATTTTTGTCCTATTGTTAATTATATTTAAGTTATGTAAACTTATGGGATTACTTAGTAAATAAAGATGAGAAAAATAAGTTCAATAATAAAAAAAATTAAAGAATTTTGGTTTCACCAATAATTTTTCGTGCTAACGAAACTGTGGGAGGACTTATATAAGTGACTTATACTCTTGCATGAAAAATTATATTTGTTAACCAAATGATTAGAATTTTTTGGAAATATTTATAAAATAAGTTACATTTTAATGTATGTTAACCATATTGCATCCATTGTAATGAAATTCTTTATAAAGACACTCAATGTTATAGGAATTAGAATTTTGTTCAAAATTTCGGAAACTAAATATCATTTCGACTGTAACTTTAAAACATGGGTAGTATGAACGTGGATTTTATAAAACAAAATATGAACTGTTTTAATAATTAAGTATGGTCTCCTCTGATTTGTCTTAATAAATTGTTTGGTTACATGTTGTAAAACTGATAAAGAAGGAATAAGTGGTTATGGGAACTTATCAATTGCTGTCAGTAAATCGATCGAGTTTGGGCTTACATGACTTATCTCAATGAGTCCTATTGTTACGTATTATTACCAGGAGCATCTGATAGCAGAGGAAGAGGGAGGAAAATTTCTTTGGATTATATACAGGTGACCATAAAACCATCAAGTTTTAGCTCACTTGAATTGTTCGAAAAAAGTAAAGGCTTGATTTCATTTTTAAACTACAAATTTTATTAATAGATATGTTCTATTTCTTGAGCACGTTTTATAAAACAAATTGTATTCATTACAACCATATTCTTTTTTAACAATTATTCAGTTTCATTAGGTTTCATTAGGTTTCAAATTAGTTAGTAATAATAGCTGTAATCGGGAAATAGCGTTTTATAATATTGTAATTAGTTAAAATTTTATCTCGTTGCAGCGCTTCCGCATAACTCTGTAAGTATATACAAAAATATTTTAGCATTTCCGGAATTAATGTTACGTAATTAATTCGTTTCATCAAGGCGGCAAGCTTTGTATATATGCATTAATATTTGTCAATTTCTCGGGGCACCAATAGGGTCATTTTTTTAACACAAATTGATTGCTTATTAATTAATAAACTAAGTAATTTTTTTCTTTTTTATATATTGGAACTAGTAATAAGCTGTGACTCATGCACGGTATTTGATGGTGTGTAAACGCAAACAAATTAACTTGTTATTACAGCTGCTTTGTTTATTTGTATTTTATTTTACTTTCTACTTATGGACCGTTTGTTTCGATTGTATTTCCAACATAACATAGTTTTCCACCTAAATCGATACTTCGTAAATACAGAAAATGTAATTCAGTATTACGACCGTTTTGGTTAATTTATATTTTTTGTCTCTACATTACGTCTTTCACAGGCGTAACAACGAACTTATTTTTGAATATTTATAATTCCGTAAAGAATGAGAGAATTTTCCCGTTATTTATATCCAACTTTTCAAGACTGTAAGTTGATTGGAAGTACCCTATAGGTTTTGGCGATCAGCGAGTAACAGTGTTATTGTATGAATAAGAAAAATACGATTTAAAATGTGATTACCATGTTGTTGCGTGAAGCAAAAAAGAAAATGAATTTTTATATCGATGTAATACTGTAGATCTAAATATATCATATAATTTTAACTTGATATATGCGTTCATTACAGAGAAAGACAGGCGGACGAACGGACAAACAAACAATTGCCCTATAAGGGTTCCGCACTTGTATGGAAGTAAAGAAATTTGTAAATGCTACCTAGATTTTTTCTTAAATAAAAATACCATTCCTAGCATGCAAAATTGTCATTTTTGGCATCTTGAAAAATATTTCTTTTTCTCGGACGCAGGTTTAATTTTTTTATATAAGTCATCTTTACTGTACATATTGTTAAAATATTTAATGTCATAACACGGTTTTTCTTATATTATTTTTACCAATTTTTAATTTTTCTTGAAATTTTATGTAAAAAATTGCAAAATGTTAAAAGACGGCGTCAGTGATATACCATTCGATAAAAACTTAAAAAAAATCTTTGGGAAGATTACGTCATATAACCTACTAAGTACGCAAAAGATAGCCTTAAGAAAACGAAAACGGAAAATTAAGAAAACTTTATTGATTCCTACACCAATGCACAAATGAGAGATATCTTGAATGGAAATATTGAATAAAAGCAAAAATATAAATGAAATAATTTGGCTCAATCCATCATGAAAGTATCAATAAAACATTTTAAAAATAAGTTCAAAAATATCTGTATAAAACAAGTAGAAAAAAATTATAGACGGGTAACATTTGTTTCAATTTGCTTTTTAAACCTCATATAATCGCAGTCAGTTTTTTTTCCTGTTAAGGGTCATAACTAATATAATTAAAATGTAATGGAATTTTTTTCAACTTGCCAATAGAAATCACAGAGATTTATACATTTTTTTTAATATAGATCTATTTTTTACTATTTTTTATTTTTTCCTACCTAAATGTGGGTGGGTCCTAGCCCAACTGTACTACTCGTACTGCACGTACTTAACCGGTACATTTAGTCTTCCATAAATTTAATGAAGGAAATAGAAACTCTTTCTCTCTCTGGAAACTATCTCTCTCTATATCTCTCTCTACTTCTCTCTCTCTGCCCATCTATTTACCATATTTATCATTAGTAAAATTAACATTGAATATAACAAATCTCTACATTTAACATGGCACTTTAAGATCCTTTTTTTTCTGTAAAGCCGTATAAAATATTACCAATAAAAAGCTAATAAACCATTCTTAAAATTATGTTTTCCTATATTTTCTCTTCAATTACTGATACATTCATCAGACATTTTCATAAATTAACTTTAGAACCATCACAGTAGTTTATTTTTTTAGATAATAATGGTCATTTATCAAATTAATAAAAGAAAAAAACCGTTCGACGGAATTACGGTTTTAACCAAACCATTTAACCCCTAAGCCACCCAGTGGCTAACAAAATTCATTAAATTTGAGGTCAATTCGCAGGGTCGACCATTGGAACTTGTCATTATTATTTAGAAAGTTGGAATGTGTATTTATTTTCAAATAAAGGTCCCAGACCCTCGTCAAATATTTAACGCACAGTGACGCTTTGGAAAATATCCCTTTTAGTGGTGCGGCGCGTACACTCATTCGTTGGATCCATTTTAAATGCAGAAGGCTCGTATTCTGTTTAAAGGATATGTAAAGGTTAAAGAAATAACTTTTAAAGATGCATTAAAATGTTTATTACGTGTATTTCGCACGAAAAGTTCAATTAAATCTTATTGTTATATTTAGCAAGGAGCGTACGTTGTTTTACGAATAACGATAACGTGTATCACGATTAAAAGAAGTCTGGTGGTAGGCTTTATTGGAAGAGGTGAATTTCACAGGATCCAGAGTGTTTAATTACTTTTGCCTTTGCTGTTATATGTTTGTTCTCTATTTTATGGCATTATCTTGTAAAATTAGGAAAGTGCACATTGTAACAGATTATAAAATTATTAAATAAATGCTGGAAAAAACTTATTGCAACTTAATGTTTTCAAAGTTTTTTTAAACAACACGTAAATCTTGTGTCGTTTTGTTTTAGTATAAGTATACATAGATTTTCCTTTTTAATTTTGAATTTGTTTAACAACATACAGTTAAAAAAATGATCCTTAATATCATATTAAACACGGGTCAAGGAATTCCTTGAGAAAATGCAAGTTATAAGCTACAGATATGACAAAAACCTCTACGCAAAGATGCTTGTTGCTTGATGTATACCACATAGGTATAGTTCAAAATTATCATCATGTAGGCTAGTGTCGCTAAATGAAACAAAAACGCACAAGAAGCTTGTCAAATGCCCATCTTAAGAGCGTTATAAATGGGAGATGATTTTATTTGATTGTTTATTATCCAATAACTCTACGATTTAGTGTCGAATTACAACCAAATATAGTTTGCTTTTGATCCATAAATAGGAGTTAATTTGTTAGTTTAACTTTGCTTGCAGCTTGACGTGATGTAATAACGCTAGAAATATTTTGTTCCATTTTTTATAACTAAATAACAGAAGATTTATTTCTGTTTGTATGCATATCCAATATCTCGCCTTCACCTGGATTATATATATCAGAAAATGAGAAAAAATTATTATGATGAAACTTGAAAATGTTGTTCTTTTCATATGGATTTCCAATATTTCACCTTGTTATACATCATGATACGGGAAATATTTAAATTTATGAAATTTTAAAATTTATTGTTTACAAGTATTTAACATATATATATATAAATATATATATATATATATATATATATATATATATATGACATATCATATATGTTATATGATGTAATTCGATATACCTTAAAGATTTATTTATGTACACATGCATGTGCAATATATCACGTTCTTGTATGTTATATGAAACGATATGATTAAAATTTACTTCTATTCAAAGGTTAACTAAAAATTCATCTGATAACCAAAGTACACAAATGATACACAAATCAATATAACTATTAAGACACTGCAAATTTTGATTAAATACATTATTTCCATAATTTGTTGGTATCAACAATTTTTATTAAAAATCTATTTGTTAAACCAAATTTCAGTTAAGTATGCAACACTGTTATCAACTACTTGTCACCGTCTATTTGGCAGTGACAATATGGCTTTCTTGTAAAATTTCGGTGACTTTGATTCAAAAAACTTTGCGAAGTTGTTTTGGAAATTTTCTTTAATGCCAAATGTTTATATAAATGATTATAAAATTAGAGTAGTAGAATTGTATTGTAGTAGAATCCAACCAAGCTCCTCTAGTTTAATACGAGTACGTTTTGAAACATGTGGTCTAGCATTATCATGTGGAAAATAAATTGAATCTTATTAACTACTTAATTTCTTAACTAATCGGTCCAATTGTTCAAAGTAAATATCTGCATTAATTGTAGATCCCCACTTCCAATGAATAATGCCCTTTATATGCAACTAGCATCAACTAGCTGTGCATCAACTTTTTGGCTATTATTTCAGGTTTGGATTCTGAAACTCCAGTTTCCATGAAACCCAGCCATTGACGTTTGCGTGTACGGCTAACGTACATGACTCACTTCTCATAGCCAGGTACTAACTAACTCAGCCAGTCGAATTTATGTTTTAATGTCAATAACTGTTCACCCTATCGAATCTTCACTGAAGGCCATATGATGACAACTCCTGAGGTATTCACACACCTTATTTAACAATTTTCCCAATTCGTGCAAATGTGTTTCTATGGTACTATGACTGCCGTGCAGCTCATCTGCCAATTCAGGAGGAGTCGTCAGCCGAGGACCCTCTTCAATTAGGCGTTGTAATCGTTGAATGTCCAATTCAATAGAACTTCTGGTACGAAGTTCTTCCTCAAGATCATAGTCCTCATTCCTGAACTTCCTGAACCATCAAATCGTTCCTGTTACATAAGACACCATGGATTCGCTCATTGCATGAAATATATTATTTGTGGTAGTCTTTCCATTTAAATCAATTATCTTTTATGTAATTCACTTAAAGCTTTGGCGCTGACTGTTATCAACAGTCTGCATTTTGGTCTATTTATATCCTACAGTAAAACCTAGAAATTCCGCAAATATTTTTAGAAAAGTCCCAAAGTTTTGACTAGAAATTACTAGCCAATCTAATATATATATATATATATATATATATATATATATATATATATATATATATATATATATATATATATATATATATATATATATATATATATATATATACAATTTATACAGTTACAGTATATCCACTTAGTTTATTTTTTTCTGCACAGTATAAGTAAGCTCGTCATTAAAACTAGGTATAATGACAAACTAGATAAGAGGTAACTTTAACGAAATTAATCCCCTTTGAGTCTGTTGGAAGTCACCTAGACGGCACTGCATTTTATTATTATTTCTGTGCATTTTACGAATTATTTTCACGAATCAAAGCAACAATTCATCGTCACCCTAGTGTGTTGAGTTGATCACAAAGCGTACTGCCTTTGACGGCTTAGCGGATCGCAAGGTCCGGTGTTCAATTCCCAGACCCTCATCGAGCAGGGCTGGATTGGTGTTCTTGTTGGTTGTAAGAGATTGCATTCGTAGCAATAAGTTGGGCTAATATTTTAATTGTATAAATTAAAGTACGTAAGGAAGTATACAATCCAAAAACGAATTTCTGGGTAACTTGCATGCAAAATATTCATACATTTTTCTCATTAATATTTTTTCTATTAACAATATAAACAATAGTGTTAATTGGAATCTCCGCAAAACTTTCCTTTACAACTACAAACTCTTCTTTATATTAGTTTTATATAACATGGGAATTCTCATAAGTTCTGCAAGATAAAAATTGGGGCGTTTATTCAGTATTTAAAAATAAGTATCACAACCTATCAACAAATGCAACAATGTGTATATTAAATACGTGGCTTACGCGATTTGAGACTTCAAACCTGTAAATTCTGTTGCATTAATCAAAAATTTACGCAGAAAAAGCTGCATTTAAAACTAATACCCCATATTTATGAAAAAGATGAAAAAAATGGATAATAAATGCATAATACAATGGAAAATGAATATAGAAAAGGCGAAGGAAAAGTCGCCATGATTTCTTCCACACAAATACTTTGGATAATATTTTTATTAATCCAAATTTAAGGCGATGCTTATTTTTCCGTGGGCTTTTAATAACATAAGTTACTCCATCTTACTTAATGTTATATAACAAAGATATTGATTTTACAATAAGTAAATAAATATAAACATTACGAGAATGCGTGCATTGTTGAAATAACAAGTTAATATATATCAGCAGCGTAATAAAAAAAGCTAACATCTTATTGATTTTTACACACAAACCGATCTGCGGCTCAATATTTTAAAAAATTAGTGATTCACTATTAAACCCTTAATTTTGATTCTACTCTCAAATCCAATTTTTTATCACACAATTTCTTTTACGCTTTTCAATCCAGTAGTCGGTAACGTGCTATGCTTCCCCGTAGTACTTAAGTACTACGGGCTTGTGGCGAAAAATTTGGTACCACGCTCCAATAATCAAGTGGTTAAACGCATTACTGAAAAACAATATGGCTTTAAAATCGAACCATTGATTATTTCAAGTATGAAATATTAACTAACATTAGCATACTATCAACATTTATATATAAATTATGAGGAAATAAAAAAGTTATTAATATCTCAACGAAATAAAATAATAAAATCGATAGGCGATCAATTCAAATGAGCCACATTATCACAGAACATGAATGTGTCAATTTAGGTATCAAAAACTGATAATTAAATTAGATATATCGAATTTATAAACCAAATTCTCCAAAGAAGATGAGAAAATGAATGATGTTGCAAAGAAGCATATTACTTAATAAGGAAGTGTAATATGAAATATAAATAAAACTGTAAGTTTTACCACTAGTTACGAGGATTCCGAACACACTGAGGTACATATTACAATTTAAAATTTAAAACTTTATTTTATTTTTAAACAGGTTTAAATATTCATATTATTTTTCTTTATCAATATGCAATGCCTAGCATGCGTTTATAAGTGAGAAAATATCTTAAGTTTTTCGAAAATATTTTTCTTTTATTGCTTATAATTTCCTTATTATTTTTTAATTAGTTTTTTTTGCATATGCTATTTAAATACGTGATACAAAACATATTAGAGCCAATTACAGTTTCCTACGTAATGGCCTGGCAATAAATTGGGCTTAACAATTGCAACCATGATGGGCCACGAAAAAAAAACAATTTTCCTATTATTTAAGCGCTCGTTTCAGTGATGCCCGATATATCTATACAGGGTTTTTTCGGCCCTTTACTTGCCGATGTGTCTTATGGGAGCCTTTTCAAAAGATAATCATAAATTATTTTTAACTCAATTTCTAATTTTAGGATAACTACTTATTATATTTCAAGTCCCTATATTATTTAGTTTATATGTTACAAACCTGTAACAGAGAGATGAACGGATAGATGGAGACGAGACGTTGCGTTCAATTCAGAAAAGTTTATCATAGCAGAAGGCGTCCCGATAACAAGTGATTATTTCTGAATTCAATTTATTTATTTCTTTTGGATTCAAATCCCTTTCTTACCTATTGTCTATTAGCGCGGCAGACTGACATTTTCTGTTAATATGTTATATTTTATATTTATCAGCTGAACTATCAGGCACGATTTCATTTCACTTTTGGACTTTCAATTTGTGACAGAGAATAATTTTGTATATGTCAGGATGACATAATATCTGAAGCCATTTTGCAATAAAAAATGGTAATAATCTTTTTTTAGGAAATAGAGTCTTATTAAAAATCAAATATTAAATTTAATTTTAAATACCTTCGATGTCAATATATGCATGCAAGGATAAATGGAATACTCAAGCTGATAAAGATTATTTCACATATAACTGTACAGGCAGTTCTCCAACCCCTATCGTCCAATAAAAATGATCGACTGTAGAGCACACTGTCTCAATTCGATTGGAAAGCATTCGGAAAAGTGTTCCTTCTTTTTGTACTTTATAACTGCAATCAACTTTTATACCTTCCTCGCTATTTATGGGTCTGAGACACCGCATAGCTCGAATAGAGCCTTAAAGTAGTATAAGTGATTTGATCATTTCATTACTTTCCCTTTGTGTTTTTTGAATAGATATGAGTTTATATTGACGATATAAACATTGCATTGTTGAGCAAATTAAACTTATTTTCATTTATATATAAATTTATATTAACCTAATAAGTTTGCAGAAAAAATGAAAAAGCAATGAGGCCATACTATCGCACAATTTAATCCGTTCATTAAGTGATTATTTAATTGTGTAGATTATTAACCTCTTAGAATTTTATAGCACTTTCTGTTGTTATGGCATTTAGAGTAAAAGATAATTGTTGTAAATTTGTATTTATCGAGGCATAACCTAATGCTTTGAGCAGTTTCAGTGAATTCTTAAACTTCATGATTTTAATGATACTTTTAAGGTGCCATATTTTTAAGGTGCGATAACCTTAAAAGTGTCATTATAATGTAAGTATGTGACTTATAAAGTGCCATGATGATACTTTTAAAGTGCCAGAAGACAGGCACCTTACGACCTTATTATGTCCGTCACTCCTCCATACACTCAGAATTTCTGCAGTTTTAGATGTAAAGGAGAAAAATTTTGAAAATGAATACTTCAGATGAGAATCGCAATTAATACCTAGTATAATACTTAGAAAAATTTAATATTGCTTTCCCACAATAAAATCTTCTGTGTATGGCCAAAAAACAACATTTTTTCTTTTATTCAGTAAGTGTAATTTATACTAAAGGCAATATTTTTATTTACCTATTTTGTATATATTTTTGTTTTGAAAGTAGTTGCAAATTTTTTAGATGTTTTCTTTATTTGAGGGCATTGAGAAATATAAACTTTTAAATTAAAAATTAAATCTACTCTCAACGTTAGGCAATGGAGTGAAGAAATTATAAAAAATAATAAAGTGGATCATTAAGGTTTGGGAATTCAATGGCACCAGCCATTTCGGAAAGTCGTTTTGAAAAAAAAATGTAATTATAAGGGCAGTACGTATTTCTGTTTTAAGAATTGAAACGATTTTGTTCAGCGTACTGCCAATTTTAGGAACAGAAAGTTTCCGCGATAAAGCCTTCCTCCTTAAAAGTTTTTTCACAGAGAAATAATATATATATATATATATATATATATATATATATATATATATATATATATATATATATATAAAGAAGCTGAATTTTCAATAAATTTTTAACATATGGATTACATGTTATTTTAACATTTAAAATGTACCAGTAAATATAAATATGGCAGTAGCTTGGATTTTTGACCATCTAGTAAATAGGACTTATTGCACTCACTTATATCCTAAGCTTTAATTTGACGTTGTGGGAATGCATCAGTGATGAGACGACATAGTTTAATTTTTTTTAAACTTCCTTATATACCAATATATTGTATATAACTAGACTCATTTCAATGACGTGCACAAGCAATGAGTGTTATTCCTAAACGTAAAACAAAAAATGTTTTCTATTTCCTTACCTTCGTTTCATGCTGAAACAGCTTAAAAGATTGTACTGAATTTTTATGGGAAGATTATGTATTATACAAAAGCAGAGCGATGATCATAAACGCTAAAAGAGATTACGTCCATGCCCAAAAAAAATAATACACTGCCAAAATTGTAAAGAAAGTTCGTGTCGACATATAAATATCATCATGACATATAAATCAACGGGAAATATACAATAAGAATTTTAAATAATAATAAAAGCCTTATTCTGGATATCGTATTATTGCTGAATATTACATTCATCGATATTTATTGTGTAAGCATATAAATTAATATGTAAATAAATTTTACTGTTCGCAAGTAAAAGCAGAAAAATTCGTTTGATAACGTGTGACATATTTATAGCTAAGAAGTTTTAAAAGTAATAATTTATCCTTGCTTATAAGCGATACTTACATATTTCGACTGGCTGGAAATTCTAGTGGATGGAACACGTGCAAGGAAGAAGTGAAGGAAAAAGACCAAATCGTGGGTGAAAGTAATATCTAAAGCTTTTATCTGCTCAATGTATTTGTATTTCTAGAGACATAAAGGAAAGTATGGTCACATTTAAATTACATATTTGACTATACATGTTATATTTTGAGTAAGGATAACGATAACGGAGAAAGGATAACGTAAAGGATATTTGAAGAAAAAAAGGTGACCAGTATTTTTTTAATTATATAAGTTCCTGTTCCGTATAGCCTGTACCCGCTCTGAAAGTAAGTACAAAATTAATGTTTAAAAATGAAATGATTGACCTATCACACTATTTCCCCTCAAATATTTTATAAAAAGTAAATTTTAATATAGGGACAAATATATTTATATGCAACATTTGCTACAAATACAAACATAAAACTTAGAATAAAGTAACGGATTATGTTGAAGTAAAAGTTCTATTTATTCATTTATAATGCTTTTCTCAAAACTTCACAGGGTAAATCCTCTTTCTGACGTGTGATGAGCTAACATCTAACGATGATGATAAGTAATTTGCGTGTATGGCAAGTGATGGACAGTTCAGTTAAATATTTCGGTCTTAAAGTTCACTTGAACTTTACTGCAATTGTGTACACGATGTTGGTTTACATTAATAAAAGCTTTCATAGAGAATATACAAATTTGTTCAGTAAGCTTTCACTTTTAATCCACCATTATTCCTTGAATTGAAAGTAAAAATGATACTATAACTTAGATATTTACGGACGCAATTAATGACCTATATTCATTTTATTGATATTCTGTCCATTTTAGAAATTATCTCACCCAATTTCTTGTTAATATCATGACAACTCCATTTCGTTAAAATTATCCTATAAAAGAGAATTAGTTTTTTTAATCGATTTTTTAAAATTATTTGGTATTTCATTCTTGACTAGATTCAAACAGTTGGATAAAAAGTGTCATATGTATTAGGAAATTTAAAATAAACTCATTCTTACTATTAGGACCTCAGGATTTTTTTTGCGTTTTAAATTGATGGCTATTTCTTTTATATCGATTTGGACATAAACTATTTAAAATTTATTAGACCGAAGAAATTTTAATCTCATTTTGCTTGTTGACTAATATCATTTTTTGTAATAAACTTAGGGCATACGAAATTTGTTTAAATAATTTAAGTGTCTTCATTTTTAACCGACTTCAAAAAAGGAGGGGTTTCTCAATTGGTAGGAATCTTTTATTTATGTATGTTCAGAGATTAAGTTTTACCTTTTTGATTTTGATGATTCTTTTCTTATTTGAGAGTATTTTACTAGTGATCCCATATAAATATCATGATCATCTGATAATGATATATGGAAATTAACGATGGAAATCCTTAACGAATGGCAGTAAATCAACTGATTCAAAATATTTGCTACGAGTAACTATTACTTTGCAAAATAACTAAAATAGACCAAGTCAGGATTTGATGATGATTTCTGGAGATGAACAATGGAACTCCTTAACGGATGGTGGAAAATTAAACTTGATTCAAAATATTTGCAACTGGTAGTAGTTACTTTTCAAAATAACTACAACATCGACCATGCCAGAGTATAATAATATGTTCTGGACGATGTAAAGACAGAGTCTTATAATACGTTCCTTATTGGCTGATAATAAATTAACCATAATTTAAAATATTTGATACAAGTAGCTTTCCTTTACAGAATAACTGTACAATCGACCAGGCCAGGGTCTGCGACGAATTCTGAAGATGAATAATGCAACTTCTTCACGGACGGTAGTAAATCAACCTTGTTTCAATATATTTGCTACTGATTAGTTGCTATTTTAGTTTTACTTTACAAAATCTGATATTGGATTTCGGACATGAAGAACGGAACTCCTCAAGCGACAGCTGTTGCTTTGCAAAATATGATAATAAACTTCGGATATGGAGAACAGAACTCATCAAGCAACAGTTGTTGCTTTGCAAAATCTGATAATGAGTTTCGGATATGGAGAACGGAACTCCTCAACGGCTAACAGCTAACTACTATCGCTTCGGTTCTGTGTGTTATTGATAACGAATTTTAGACAAAGAAAAATTATCTTTACACTAGCTTTTGAATGTGACTTTTAATAATTATACAACATTTTAAGAAAGAAAATAATTGAATGTTAATCACAATGTGATGATTAAATTTATTAATCACTAAAAATTCTGGAACAAAATACATATTATTTAAAAAACCGACTTCAAAAAAATAAGTACAAAAAAGCAAATTACTTATTAAACACTAAGTTACTTATTTTTGAAGTCGGTACCACCGCCGATAAAGTTAAACAAATGTAAAATTTTATATCATAAATATGCTTTTTATTTCGTATTTTGAATAAATTAGAAGTAACATTTTTAAATTTGTGTCATAAATTAAATTAAATTATAACTTTATTTAAGATGGCCGACAGTACTGACACCGACTTCAATAATAAGTATTTTATTTATTTATAGCGATTACATAGATACCTATTTTGAGTAAATTATTTTTTACTATTTACTACCTACTTTTTTGAAGTCGGTTATTTTAAAAAATATTTTATTTTTTGACGATATTAAAAAAGTATTACTTTGAAAAAAAAAATATTTTGAAACAATACCTACAGTTCCATATGGCGCTTATGCTGTAAAAATAATTAAGTCAAATCAAAGTTACAGTAACCTTACAAAAATACATATTTTTAAGTGAAACTTCTTTGGCCTGATGAGAGTAAAATTTCAAGATCGCGACGTCCTTTATGCAAGGTTTTACAAAGATTTTGCAAAGTTTAGTTGTAACGTCTGAATGTAACAAATATTCTTCAATGAAGACAGAAAATAGTCACTTAGCTAACAGCCGAGAAATAAAAACAATAGAATAAGTCAAAAGGTTTAGGTAAGCTCACAAACAAAATGGTCTTCGCCACTGCTACAAGCTGTTTTGTACGACAAAAGGGTCAAAAGCAAATTTCAAAAACTTGTCGATTTTTTTATCCATTTAAGACTAATTTTTTACTAATTTTGAGTGTAGTTCTTTACTAACAACATATATACTTAATTTATACGTAAATCTGAAACGCACAAACAGTTGTCGTGCACTGCACAAACAGTTGTCGTAAAGACGTAATATTTATTGTCGATTACTTAAATCTCCATCCTTCACTTGAATGTCATAACCATTTTTCTCCGAACTCGTTATGATGTAGAAACTCGTAATTAGGCGTAGTAATGCGAAACAGTAATCGGTATACATTAAAATTGGAACATAAAATTGGGGATTCTAAAATTATTTTTTGTAATTTTACGTAATGTGATTACAGATTTTATTTTACGAACGAACAAATTCATGCTATTATAGGTCTGTTAAAAATGTACGAGGAAATAATATGTATACATGGTGAAAAATAATATAAATATTTGTTAACAGTTCATGGAGACACTATGTAACCTCAAATATCTGTATGAACCTAGGCATATTGTTTATGTTTTTCTCGTACCTAAGAGATTTTCTTTATACTCGTTTCATATCTCTGTATTTCTAGAAAAATTCATATTTTTCATGCTTTTCAATATCCCTTTACCACTTCGTTAATATCGTATATTTTTAGGTTTTAACTGTTTTATATTTATCATATATTTTTTAAATATTTAATATATTTCGCGTCAATTTTGTAAAAATGCATTATTCACAATTAAATGAAACTACGTGATGTAGTATTATTTCTACTTTCTTTAATTTCTTTACCACGACCTAGGTCTCGTTGTATTACAACATCTTCAGGTGGGATATTAGAAAATCTTTGCTAATATACCACCTGAAGATGTTGTAATACAACGAAACCTAGGTCATGGTAAAGAAATTAAAGAAAGTAGAAATAATACTACATCAGGTAGTTTCATTTAATTGTGCGTATTTTTTTTAATAAATCGTGACAAGTATTATTACATCAACTAACATTTCAGTGGGGTGACAAATTTAATAGCTAAGAGTGGATCGAGGGCAAACTTTAAAAAACTCGTATTGTTCGTTTTTTAGGTTTATATTCCACTAATTAGAATAATTTATTTTAAATTTAAGAACTGTTTCATTTCTATAAAAATGATTCTTTTATGTTAAATCGTAAAAAGTAATAAGACACAAACTTGCACTTCAGTGAGGCTAAAATATACTTTTAATATTATTATAATTCATATTTTTCATTAGTATCATTATCTGCTCGTTGGTATTGTTTAGTACTGGCATTGTACTGGTATTGTTTAGTACTGGTGTGTAGTTAATAACTGTTTTATAATTAAGAAATTTTTAGCTATATACTAAAACTTAGCAACAATTCGCCGCGCGTTCTGAAACAGCGCGCTCAGCAGGCAAAAGAGCCACCAAAACCGGCAAGGGTTCTATAAGCTTTGGTTGGCGCTAGTAGCGGCGCACTCTGTGATCTTAGCACCACCCATCTAACCTGTCAAACCCCAGTGCACCACTGAGCCCAAACTGGTGGCGCCTAGGTCAATATACTAAGTTATTTTGCCATATACATCAGTTTGAGGATATAATTATTTAGCCCCCCAGCCGATTCTAGCTCCAAGCATAACCACAAACGGATTCCTCGCCAATCTGCCCTTGAACTAGGACAGGCTCAGACTTTTGTGAGGTGAAGCTCAGCTTGTTCTTGGTACCCCAGTCATTTATTTTTCGGTTTACTATCTCTCTTCGGTTCGCTCCTCCGACTAATAGCAGAGTGTCATCAGCATAGGCTATGGTATCGCATGTCTGGAGAATATACCATTTAACATCACGTTATAAAAATGGGTCCAAGGACCGAGTCTTGCGAGTATCCCCTGATTAACCATTTCTTGACTTCGAAGTCTGTATCCTATAAAAAGACAACACGATCACAAAAATAATCTATAATGATCCGGCGGAGGTCCACTGACACCCCCCGTGATTCCATCGCGGATAAAATAGCTGGCCGCGGATAAAATAGTCATCATCAAACGCGCCAGAGATATCCAACAGATTCCTTGAACGTATTTGTGTTGGTACGCCTCGACCCAAGACAAAGTTGCTATTATCGCGTCTCTAATTTTTACATCAGACCTAGAAACAGATTTAAAAACAAGTATTACCCGCAAATTCTTCTAAGAGGATGGACGAATTTGGGAACTTAAGGATAGGTTTATTTTTAATGTAATCGGCTTGATGAAGATGTCAGAGTCATTGATCAAGTACAGGGATAGTTTGTTAGGAACGGGGTCCCGTTTTGGTCGGAGCTACATCGATGGCTATTTGTAAAGGTAGAGTCATTATGAAAAACTGTGTCAAGAGTACTCCATGTATTAACCCTTGACTAAAATTTGTGAATAGAAGTGGTAATATTTACACTCTAAACTACTAAGGGTTTATAATAAAAGTCAAATGTTAAAAAATTAATTAACTGAAAGTCTAAAATTTGTCAAGTACGAGTTAAAGTCTTGCCTTTTTTATATCTTCTTTTTTTAAAGTAAAGTATTGCCTTTTTTATATCTTCCATATTATTGGAACAATAATTATAGAATTTAATAAAACTAATTTAGTTTTCCTATAAATTTTGTCTGCGTGTCAAAAAAGCTATTTTTTCACAATTTCAGGTCAAGTAGTTTCAAAAACATGGAGGAAGAAGACAAACTGTTTGCCTATTTTTCAGTGTATCGCTGAATATACACTACCAGAAATTATAAAAAAAAAATTTGGAGGCCCTTATTATTAACCTTTGGAAATGGATAACCCACACACTTTGAATGCGATTATATCGGAGGCGGTTGGTTCTTTTTTTTATTCACCAAATAGATCCGAGGTTCAAAATGATGAGAGGAATTAGCCCTGTGTGTATTCAACGTAATAACATAAAAGAATTATCTCCTAACCCTTATCGCTATTATCTTCCAATGTAACGGATAAGTTCAGAATAATGAGAGGGATCAGCCCTGTGAAAATATTCTGTGAGAACAACATCCCTATGTATTTATTGTAAATACATTTAAGCTACTCCATAATAGAATCAACACAACGAGATAATATAGCAATTATCGTCATTATCTTTTGTTTGTGTTAATTACGGATATGTTTTTGTTCTCTATCGTTAAAAATCGTTATAATTTTCCTGCAGTCTTCTGGTCAGATTTTAGCAACACGGTTTTTTCACGATTTTTGGCTCAATATTTTTGGAGGCAGTGTTCTATATATAAGGAGACTTATAGCCCATAGCATCTCTTTATCTCAAGTGGGATATACATTTTTGGGATGCTGTACTGAGGATATTAAACCTCAGTGTTAATATTTGTGACACCACATTTCATAATAAAGTCAATGTTTTTTACAAAAAGGACAATGCTATTTGCATCCTATCATTTCATGCTACATAGGTTCATTTATTTAGGAAATAGAATAAAAATACGGATAATAGACTTTTAAAAGGTGTTTGTGTGTATTTTTGTTGTTGTAGTCTCGTCAAAAATATTATTTAAATAATTTATTTATTATTAAAAATTTGTAAAATAAAGAGATTTTTTTGCTGAATGAATATTTTTTATTAAGATACTTTATTGGAAAAAGGTGATTTTTCCAAGAATCCAAATGAAAAATAATTTTAATTGAAGTAGATTATATCAAAAAAAATATATACCTTCATTTACTTTTATTTACTCTATTGTTTATATATTTGTAATTTTTTTGTTAAAAAACCTTCATGATAATCTTCCAATAATGGACTTTATTAAGATCCAGAATTTAAAACCGTCCGGGTTTAACCTTATTATGTTGAACTATAATAAAAAATACACAGGTTCTAAGTTCAAATCCGAAGGCAACCACTTAGTGGAACAACCAGGGTGGTCAACCAGGTGGGTTTCTATCGATAGCATACAGGCCTAATTAGAACAGCATTCAAAACTGAAGAAGATTGGAAAAATGTTGACATCGTGATGTGTTGAGTTGATCACATGCTTAATGATATTGATGGTGCGGCACAGCACGGTAAAAAAGTACCAAAGTTTGCCATACTGCCTGCCATTATAGTCTATAAAAAAATAAACAAATAAATAAATAATAACCCGGCGAGTGTTTACAACAAATAATCGAAAATGTTTAGAATCTTTCTGGATTACACTATCGGAAAAGGATTACACTATCGGAAAAGTAAATAGTTTTTTATTAAGGTTTGAATTTACAAATATGTGAATTTATAAATATGTCGAAAACATGTCTAAAAAAGCAACCGTTTTCGTTGGAAGTATACGATAAGAAAATGTGATAATGAAAGATGGAAATGGAGATATCATTGACAAATAGTTTATCACTGGCGAAAGAGGAGGAAATATCGTTACTGTAGCCCGTCTTCCACGGACAGCGATATATATATATATATATATATATATATATATATAATGTAATGAAACAAATTATGCTGATTTATTATGCACATAGATCCAAATTGCATCTTCTTTTATGGATATGTCGAATAATACAAATATCAATAAATATATAAGAAAAAAATTCCTTTTCTTTTCTCCATACTTATTAATATGAGCGAATTTTTGATATACCGAATTTGTATGAAACGGCATAAAATAAATTATACTTAAATAATGTGCATTAATCCACTTTAAAATCATATTTTTTCATGGATATGTTGAATAAAAACATACAAATATATAAATAAATTATAAACATTTCTTTCATAACTTCAATATATGTTTGTTCTGCAGGTTCAAGCTTCAATCGCAAGTTAGACCTCGCTTTGGTAACCAGGTTCACATTACTTTACTTCTCACCCCTACACTCGATGAGGTGATCAAAACGGCTTTGACTCGACTACGCACAGATGATTAACAACAGCTGACTAGGTGAAACAGAAGAAAACTGTTATAATGTGGTGTCTACGCTTTCTTTCTTGCTTCTAATATTTCCTTATATATCGTTCGTATTCTATTTTTTGTGTGATGCATATTGCGATTGAAAATGAATTGATTATTGTTGTTAAATTAAATCTTTTTATGACCCATCCTTCACCCCAATCCAGATCTAAAACTCCATCAGACATATCAAATTAGATTCTTGTTTTGTTTTTTTTTTCTTTACTCTCTCTTCCGATTATTTCATGTTTTAAATATTATTGTTATGTGTGGCTTTCTGCCTATCCTTTTTGTCTCTTTTTCGTTTCTATTATTTTATCTTTTACATATTGTTATAACGTGTAGCTTTATGCCTATCCCATTTTGTTTTTAATACACTGTAACTATGGTTAACTATAAGAGATTGCTCCTGTAGAAATAAGTTCACCAGATGACTGTTCATCAAAGTTTTTCATAAATATTTTTATCTTTTTTTATTTTGGTTATTCACTGTCACCAATGTTTGTTAGAATACCAATGAATTTACCTTATATAATTTTTAGCTATGGTATAGTATTTGGTCTATGGTCTAGGTATTAATCTGTTGCGGGTAAATCAAAATCTGTACGGCTTTTCTGAAATATGTTAAATGATAATGGCAATATTTTGTCAAAGTCAAATTTCGTTATTGATGGAAAAAAGTTATTTACATTATATCGATTTTAGATTAGTATTAGTGGTACAAATTATTTTATGTTTATGCTAAATATACATAGGTTCATAGGGAAGCAATAATGTACTATATGTATTTTAAAGTACGATTTTTGCAAGTTAAATTTAAGATATAATTAAGTACGTTAAGACGAAGCAGTGGTAAAGTCGATAAGTGTGTATTATAAGCAATACTTCATTTATTGCATAAAGGACAGCAATTTTTTTTCTTTAAGATCCTTTATTTATATAATATCATATAGTCATTTTATGCCTATACTAAGTTTACTAGAAAATACCTCTGGCTCCAGCATTGCGAATAATACACGTGGAAAGAGATGATTCCGGTATAAGCATAGTTTAATAGCGTTACTATTCAAAAACTAAATATCATTCATTCATACATTCTCTCCCATAATATAAATTTTAACGTGGAACCAGAAACAATTTTTCGCAATTTTGTACACAACGATACTCAAATATTTTCTAGATTTTATTTACAGGCATACATTTCTGTGTAAATATAGTAAATTAGCACTTTTTGAGACCGGGGACAAACATTTTTCTGCAACTTTGGGCTAATATCTCTAATCAGAAAATCTGTAATATTTATTCAATGAGCTCCTTTATTATTTCAATTTATTTATTTAATGATAATTTATTTATTCAATGAGCACTATGAAAACTCAAACGAATAATATAAAAACTGAAAAAAAATTTTCTTAATATAAACACATTTTGCGAGAGAAGATATTTTTAATACCAATCGCTCTTATAGGCCTAATATAGATTTTTTTCATTTGTATATGTAATTAATACTTGGTATCTGAATTGTTCTAGCCGTAAGATGGTTGTGGTTAACAGGTGGATTACATAAACGCATTTGATTTTATACAAGTCTTAGAACTATATTAGTAATTCACATGATTTTCTCATGCTCAAATAAACAGGAACTGAAATGGAATGTCAATAAATATATTACGAAATTTAGCCCCAGCACGTAGCTCTTCTGGCACCAAAACACACGACTCAGTATTTTACATAATTTATTTGTTTTTTGTCATGGGGTAGTTATTGTTAGGTAATTTCCAACATTGTGAAAATTTTACAATTGCCACCGAAGTATATTCATGGTGACACTTCAAATATTGCTTCAGGAAAAATTAACTTAAGATATATAATATTTATTTCCATTATTTTGAGAGCGTTTAGGCCTCCGTATGTCAGTTTCAATCTTACAACACAGATATTTTTTAATCGGTTTTAGGCAATACAGTATATTAAAGCATGTAGTTAGCCTGTGTGCAATGGACATAAAGCCAGCTTGTCCGACACACTTTATGTAAATAGAATATATTTGCCTTAGAGAGAGAAAGGTCAATATACTCTATTACATAAAACGTGTCGTAAAAGCTGGCTTTATATCCAATGCACACAAGTCTGATAGTACTTCCAGGTAACCATTTCCTTTTTTATTGGCAGACTACCAAACAGTTTTTCGGCCGTATATGATTAGTGGACTTCCACCAATTCTTTGAGTAGACACTAAATATTCATTTCACTGGAAGTACAAGAAACATATCCGATAGCTCCTTTTTTTGGCAAGTATGTAAACGGCGTCCTACAATCACATGTGTACTTCTCATTAGAAGTGTACTGTATGGTTTTGGATTAAATAATATGCCGTCTCCAAAAGTATGAAAAAGATTGAGTCACTTTACAACTATAGTAATAATGCATCCCTATTGGCCGATGTGATTTGTTTGATGTTGCAGTTCACGATTTCTTAGGACCTACATCGGACAGAAAATATGAAAATGGTATATTTGACATTTAAATGTCCTTCCTCAGCCGCCGACATGTCAATAAAAGATATTACAGAAGTCAAAACAATCAACTTTTGGAAGAACACAAGTTCGAGCAGTCAAGGTTAAACAAAAACAAGTTCAGGTCCAAGGTAAATAAAAAGGGAAGCTATGTGTAGATTTGATATATATATATATATATATATATATATATATATATATATAAATATACATATATATATATATATATATATATATATATTTATATATACATAGATTAGTAAACGGTTTACAACTGACCAAAGAAATTATTGAAGAGAACGATGAATTTTGGAAGAAATTCCTGGAAAGGAAAATAATTTATTTTTAGAAGGATTGTTTCTTTCATGAGTTGATTGACCCATGGTGTCTAAGGTCAGTGAAGACCTTTACAATATACCCTAGGTTCTACGAATAATAAAAATGAAAATGCCATTTAAAATGTGATGCCAGACAGGGTTTTTGTTTTTGTATCGAAAGGAAAATCATTTGTTAATATTTTTATTATGTCCACAGAAAACTCATTGCATTTTTCATCCTTTAAAAAAATTAAAACAATTATTAGGTATTGAAAATAATACGTATATTGCAAAGATTCTCTTTCCAAAGCTTTAGGAACAACGAACTAAGGATCAATTATGCATTTCCCAAATTATTGAAGACAAAAGAAAATTAATATTAAGATAAAGAAAAGAAGAAGGGATTAAGATAAAGAAAAGCAATCTGGGCTCTTAGTATCATATAACAACTAAAAACCCATATTTCGATTTCATGAGTTACGATTTATTTTTAAAAATGTATTTTTCTGGGAACTACTGAACCCGCCACTTTACAGAATCTTCTAAAATATTTGTTGTAGTCTATATAAAGGGAGCCTCATTCGATCTTCTATTCAATGAGTTATTGTATTACGGGAAGAAAAAAAAACAAACAAAATAAGGAAATTTAGCTAATAAACTTTGAAGTGCCCTTGTTTCACAGTGTTTATGGCAGAAAAAAAGCAAATCAACTTGTAATATATGCATAACGATGAGTGAAGCTGATGCACTCTTCCATTTTAGAGCCAAGCATGGTTTTCAAAACTGGAAAAAAGAAATGTTGAGCTCTCCAGTGATTATTCTCATCCATGGTGACTTCTTATATAGAATATAAAAATTAATTAAAAAGCTTTATGGAAGCAGATACCTAATATTTTTGGTGCCAAATATGTATCACAAAAATTTTCTAATTATAATTATAAATCTGAGAAGTAGTCGTTTCCATATTTAAAATCAGAGTCTAAGCGTTTCACATACACACATTAATTATTCTAAATGGTTGAAGAAGTTTTTTAAACTGTGTTTTTGCTACAAATTTTGAATTACGTCTAATATGTTATTACTTAGGCTCATTCATTTTAAACACGTCTGAAATATTTTTTTGAATGTTGTATTTGTTTAAATTTTAAATTGTTTTTATATTAAAGGGTAAATTTCTTTAATTGTTACTTTATATTTCTTTAAAACATAATAATTTAGTTAAGATATTAATTAAGATTCGGTTCGTTGATTTTTCCCTTCGTCCTGATCCAGAGGTGGAATTATGTAAACGGACTACTATTGGAATGATGATAAAATATCGAGAAAAATAAACCCTTTAATTTTAGTAGAACATACAAATCCTCAAAGGTATATATTTATTGACGTACTTTAATGCATAATATGGATATATAATTCTGAACTTATTGCTTCGAGAGCAATCTCTTCCAGCCAACCAGAACATGCGTCCAGCCTCGTAAGAAGAGCGGCCGAGAATTGAACCCATTAAAATAAACATAAGGATGATCGTTAATATTAACCTTATTTGCCGTCAAGTATTATATCTTTCACAGGCATGAACATGTGAATATCTCAGAAAATATGACATTTAACGTCAGGGGGATTCTCTTCTAATAAACTTACGTAAATTTTAAAATCTTTTTTTCAAAATTTTGATTCTAAATTCGGATTTGGAGAAAGACGCAATAACCTATTTTGTGATAATTTTTGACATTATCTCTAGAATTACGTTATCCAAAAATTAAAAAAAAATTAGTTTTAATTTAGAAAAATAATTCCAGAATCTTCTCAACTTGTTATTTTCATTGACATCCCACATGAAAAATGGAAAGAAAGAAAATTGCGTCTATTTCTTGGGCCCTCAATAATTTCATTATAAATATTTATGAGTGTTTGATATGAATATATTATATTTAAATCGGTGTTAATATACCTTATAACTGCAACAAATTTCAATTTTGTATATCAGTTTTTGAAAATAATTTTGTGGTAATTTTAGCAATAACTCCAGATCTATCTAGCATAACATTCGGAAAAAGATTTTATTGAAATCCCCATAAATATTATTCTTAATAAACATCAGAAAACCCTGTGATCCGAAAGTTAGAAGAAATTTAAAAAAAAACTACAAACTACGTTCGTTACCGCATCTAAAATTTATGTTTGAATGTTTTCAAGGGTTAAATGTTTCGCGAAAAACACGGGTGAACTTATAAGTGTTTCTTTTTTTAATTGCAACATCAGATTAACAGAGTTTCAAAATATATTATTCATTTCTTACCCCGGGTATTCATATTGTACTTTTTCCGAAGATGCCTTTTCATTTTCAATAGACCGAAATAAAATATTCCAGTTTAATAAATATCTGCTACAAAACAAGTACAACGAGTAAAAGCATAAATATATCAAACATATATTCCTGACCCCTAAATCTCGAAACTGCTTCTAACTTTTTTATTCGATAAGCATCTGTCTTTTTAATTTATTTCGGGGTCAAATTTTATTACCTCCCAACTTTACGGGGCCACCAGATGTCGACAATGCACGGAAACCATAGGCTAATGACATGGGTCCGAAGGTCGCTGAGGGGAACCGAAAGTTTGTAATGTTTCCTTCGTGGAAAAATCGTAAATATACGGAGTGTGAACGTAAAAAAGAAGTTATTGCTTAATAAGATAACTTTAGTAGCAACGTAATTGTTTGAACTTAATATATTAAAGAACACACGATTTTTGGAAATATTATTTTTGATATCTTCCTTTCTAACATAATACTAGATATGATTAATGTCAATGCACATGGGAAAATTAAGTTTTCCGTTGAGTTCAAGTACCTGTATTTACGGGACTTGCTTGGCAACTACCGAAGGAATTTTTCTTAGTTTTCGTCGATGGATAAATTGATTAGCGAGGAAAAATTAACTTCAGATTGGTTTTCATATATTATTAAATATTTACTATATCTAAAGATTCGTGGTTTAAATATTTGGAAAGAGTAAATATAAAATGAATGTAATTGCGTACCCTCCGTATAAGATATGCTACACCTGGAGTTATGTAGTCTCCGTATCATAGTGCTTTGCATATTAGTTCTACAAATCATTTGTTCAATTAATTATGGTACTCAGAAAAGTATGACAAGTGTATGATTTAGCTATCAGACGAGAGTCTGTCTTCTTTATATACTGCAGTTGGCTACTGATGAATAAGTAATAATTTTGGGTTTGAGAGCAGTATATTTGGATCGAATTGTATTTTCAAATTGTTCATTTTATTGTATCATATAACTCGGTGTTATGATGAATTTTTAGTGTGGGAACAGTGTGGGATCCGTTGTGGAGAACTTTTTTTATTCAGTATATTGGTTTTTTTTAGGTTTCCAAATATAAAAGTAATCACTATAAACTTTCGTTTTCTAATCCAAATCAATAAATCGAAACGTTTTTTTTTTAAATCTCATTTACGACAGATCAAGAATAAATTAATGGACCATTATTGTGTTATTTCAATTTCTAAATAGGCTTTAATTATTGGTTGATTTGGAGCTAAGTCCATGCACATACTGTATTTTCAAATCGTATTTTCTGATCATTCCAATTTAATACTGTAAGACAATTCTCTAAATAAATGATTACTTAACTGATAAGACATATCGATTGAATGTATTAATTTTTCATAGCTTTTATTATTTTATAGTTTTTATTGTCAGTTTGAAATCCTGAATTTTTAGTAATATCGAAGAATACATATTACTTTCAATGTCCAATTACTTTGAGTGTATCAAAATTTTCGGAAAATACATCTCTTCTTTAATGTTTTTCCATTGTCCCGTAATAAGCATTAAAAGATATCACTAAATGAATGTTTCGTCGTGTTTCATATTTAAATATTTTAGTAAATGCAATCTGAGGAGAAGGTTAAATTTTAATTTTTATGACAAGAAAAATATATAGTTAAATATATATAATATTAAAATAAAATTATATACCATCAATTGACGAACTATATTATGAAATAGTCTCTGAGTCATTCAATTATAAAACAATTAAAATAATTAAAAAGCTCGTAATAGAGCTTAGAAAAGTCTTACAGAAAGAGAAAAAGGAGAAGTCTGAAATTATTTGTCCCAAAAGAGGGAACATATGCACTTTACAATCAGGAACATTTCGACAATTTTTTTGAAATCAGATGAAAGTTATACACATTAAAAACTATATATCAGGAAAGAAATTCTGCAACTGATGTTAAGTTAGATTATAAAAAAAAACATTTAAAAAAAATACTCACCAGAAATATGTCGAAATTTGTACATTACATGATTATTTCTCACTATACTCACAATAAATTTATCACTAGACACTACACATTTGACACACACACAAAGTAATTAGAAATTAATGAAATTAAATCGCTTAAAATAATTTTTTAAAATTACGTTAAAACAATGTAATTTTTAACAGCCTTAAACGTCAAATAAGAAAAATTATCTATTATACCAACTTAATAGGTTTTACTATTTTTTAATCTATAATTTATGGTTTTTTTTTTTAATTTATGGCTATCAAGTTTTGCATTTGCCATTGCTATATAAATATAAGTATGGTTTTTAATTTTTAATGTATACATACACACACACACACATATATATATATATATATATATATATATATATATATATAATATGTAATATATAAATATATAATATATAAATGTAACTAAAATAATTATCGGCCGTGGCTAAAGAATTAAAAAAATTGTTTAATAAATAACTTCTGTAAAAAATTTACATTTAAAAAAAAAAATTGTCCCAGCCAGGGCTTGGCTGAATTTAAATAATCAATAATAAATATTGTCAATACCAATAATTTAAAATTTAAATAACTATAATATGAAATGAATACCATAATCTATCCAAAAAAGAAATATGCTTTATATTATAATTTAATTTTCTTCTTTTTGTTTAATTGTAGCCAACTTCTTATTTAATTTTTATTATATTGTTTATTCTTTTGTTAACAAGCAACAATGAAAAATATCCGAAATATGACTTAATCAGTGTTACTTAACCTTTTTCCCACACTTGATATTGGCAAAATTTCTCTCTGGACAGAACAAACGGCATATAATAAAAATAAAAATAAAGATGTTATGATTCGAAATATAAACCATAGACAAATAGACTTTATCGTTTTCTGAATGTTGGTACAAAAACAAAATGTAGTGGTGAAAGTGACAGGTTAAAAATCATTCTAATTAAATAACTAAACTTATTTATTTATTTTCATTATAAATGATAATTTATAATAAGTTTTTTTTTGTGTAATAAGTGCTTAAGGATAAAAAAGAAGTAAAGTAAGTGGAAAAAATAAAGTTTAAAACAAATTACCCCGCAAACAAAATCGTCGTGTACAAAATTTTTCAAATTGTTTTTTTTATAATAAATCATCATCAGCTGCAGAATTTTTTCTAGGTATGTAGTTTTTAATTTATACTCAAAAAAGAAATGTTTGACGCTAGTTTAAGAATGCATACGTGATATATATATAATAGTACTTTTGGAATTTTTCCAAAAATATTATATATTTATTCATATATATAAAGATATATAAAATATTAAGGTACCACTTTCACTTAAATAGTTATATTTCAAGGACTTGATGAAGTATGCCCTATGTGATCAAATAGTGACACCTGTTAATACGAGTGAAACCACATTGTTTTATAACAGTCATTAGCTATATAGGTATACATATACCAAATATTAAAACATAAATTTGTATAATTTCGATCCGAAACTGGCATTATCTTAATTTTAGCAACAGACTTACGGTCATGTCGATGGCGAATAATAAAATATGGTCTAAGTCTTTAATTGGTTTTAGTTCAATATTCGCTGGAATTAATGTTTAATTCTGCTGAATGCTACATAATGTTGACCTTTGACAAAAAGCTATCAAGGCCAAGGTTAACGATAGTAGTATTTAGAAGGATACCTTGGAACTTACATAATGTAACAGCCCGATTTGCAATACTGGCAATATCTTCCACTTTAGTAAGTTTTCAAGCTTAGTCATCACTTTTTATATTCTTGAACGTATTTACGCTTAGATGACAAATGGATTTTGGGTTATTTTGTTAATGAGTATATTCTTTCATGGATTCGAAATATTGACTCCTTATTAAGTATATTCTTGAGTATGTTCTTTCATGTACTTCATGTCTTTCATGTCCTTATTGAGTATATTCTTTCATGGATTCAAAATATTGCTTCGTTATCTCAATTAAGTTGCGTTTGGATGGCATTTTTTTTGTTGTAAAGTTATTTTTTCTTCTTTTACATAATAATATTAAAAAGGGTTGATTAAAAGTATATAAAAAAAAATGTTTAAAATTTTTATAGAAATCTGATATTTTCAGTGGGAATAATGAACCAAATTAAAAAAAAATGTTAAAACTAATTTAGGCAACCCATCAAATTGTTATGCAATACGATATTAAAAAAAAATTAAATACAAGTCTCTGTACAACAAAGCAATAAAAGTAAAAGTCCCAAAATCAGAACTCAAAGCTACATAAAATTAGATTATAAGATTAATATGTGGAGTAAGTAAACTTTATGTACTTTTTAAGACTGCTTTAATTAAGACACGAATGTTAATTTATGAAACTGTAAAATTACATCCGCCATTTAATTAGTTTTACCGCGCTGCGTGCGAACATATATTAAGTTATTAAAAACGCATGAAGTTGCCATCAACGGATGTGAGAACAGGCAGACAGCAGGTTTGTTATCACAAAGCGGAATTATTAAATACCACAGTAAGCTTTAAAGAAGATTATAAATTTGTAATCAAATTATATGCCAAAAGTTTCAGCATAATTCAAGCAACTTTCTCGTAAACTTTATATGAGTATGGAGGTTTACTGTGAGCGCTTCAACTACTTAGCATTATGAAAATGTTTAACCACGGTACCTTTCAGCTGTTTCTTGCATATATTTACCAGAATTGCTGTAAACATTTTCATCACATTTTTAATTTAAATATTTTTTTAAACTTTTCCACTTGGAGAAAAACTGACGCATGCTTTATTTATTAAACATTCATTTGATATTAAAAATGAAAAGAAATCTGTTAGATACGATTAGAACTCATACAAACAGGTTACATGTTTCAGTACATATATAGACATTTATAAACTTTTAAGGATACTTTGTACTTTTATTAAATTATTTTCAAATGATAATTTTCTCCAATTTAAATATATTGCCTATTATATATTTTGTTATATATTAGAGGCATAAAATTTATTTAGATAGAATCACTTTTCACCATTTAAATATATAAATTTATTGCTTCATATGTCTTTCATAGATGTGATAAATGTACCTTTTAAAATACAAAGTTATTTTTGTAGTTGATTCAAATCACATATATGAAGTTTTAATGAAATTTTTTCCAGATCTAACTACATATCAGTAGTTGAACTTGTGGCGCCTACTTAGTTATTATTGAATTTTTAATTTAATTTCCTTGTATTTATGTTTTAATTTAATTTAGTTTCCTTGTATTTCTGCTGTGAACGGTTTAGCTAGTGAAAGGGTAGGGGAGGGGGGGCGACACGGAACTGTAACAAAAATGTGTATTATAAAGCTAAATATTTAGTAAACCAAATCCTATATAGAGAAGGTGCCCATATAAATTCTATGTTTTTAATGTCCTGTTCAACGAAAATGCAAGGAGGTATGCGAAAAAATACACCCGCTTTACTTGTCAGGGAGGTACCCTGAAATTTTTTTTGGAAACTGATTTTACAGTTTTGCATGCGTTACAAGATATGTAGAACCATGCAAAAGTTCAACTTTATTGCGCTAATAGTTTGCTAGGTAAATGGGTGTGATAAGATGCAGAGAGGTAGACATGGCGAAACTATAAGGGATCCTAATTTAATAAAGGAACTCTAAAAAAGAAAAAATGTATTAGTGTACTGATTATCCTGGCGTGCTAATTAATTGAGTACCCTTTCGACTGACGGATAAAACAGTTTACGTAAGCTAAGTTACGGGCAAGCAGCTGGCTATAAATAACCGCCAAACGTAAGAAAAGGAAGACTCATTCATAATATTTAAATAATTTTGTGAAGTTTTTAAATCATTTCACCTCATTCCCAACTTCTTTAGGATGTACATAAATTCAATACACTTTGCAAATCTGTCCTAAAATTGTCATTTACTTTCGATTTTATTATTGTTTTCCATTATATGAAAATTTACCAGAGAACGTTTTATCTGGATAAACGTTCCCCAGTAATTTTATTTGTTCCAATAAAATTGCATGTTATCAAATAGGAAAGTTAAATGATGAAACCAAATAACTCCCTAAAGATAAAAAAAACACTTTATCACACAACATTTCGGGACTAATTCTTACTGAACGCGGCGATTGCTTAAGGAAAGTTAAATCATGAAACCAAATAACTCTCTAAAGATTAATAGGAAAGTTAAATCATGTCATCATAAAGTTAAATCTTTGATAGGAAAGTTAAATCATGAAACCAAATAACTCCCTAAAGATAAAAAAAAACACTTTATGACACATTTCGGGACTAGTTCTTACTGAACGCGGCGATTGCTTCATCCGTTTCAAGTTACTTTTCTTGAGATTTTAAAAAAAAATATGTTTTTCCGAGGTACTGTTTATGTTTTTTTTTTTCATATAATAACAGTCAAATCAACTTTCATGTTTTAATTATAGTCTCTTTTTCTAAGCTAAGTCTATCTTGCAAACATTGATAAATAATGGATATTTAATAAAGTAAAAATACGAAATAGCGGTCATTGTATTTTTCTGTAATTAGAAATTCTTCCCTACATATTAGAAATAAAACAATTTATTTTTCATTAATCATTAAAATTTTGTAATTCTAATATTCAATAATTTTAGGGAAATGACAGTAAATTCTTTAATTATGCTGAACTGTTTTGTCTCGATTTTTAATAAGTTAAATACGTAAGGTAACAGTGTGTTAATTCTCATTATAATATCGTGGATCAGAATTTGGGCGGTAACTTATCCAAAATAGATATATTTACCTATTTATTCATTTACACACGTACATTTATCGATACATTATAGGTTACCGATTCGTAACGATTAGCAGTTAGTGGTTTAAAAAATTAAAACAAAAGAAGGTATATTTTAACATGAATACAAAATACACAAGAAATAAAATAAAAAGCGACCACATATTTAAATAAATTTACTTTCACTCGTTATAAACAAATCACATCGACGCCACCTCAATCAGGTTGTTGAGAAGTCGAATACCGCGCATAACTGGAGAGTTCCAAAATAATTCAGTTCATCTGTTTGCCTGATGTATACTTTATTTGTGCAAAGTTGATTGGAATCTGACTCCATTTTTTGGAGCCCACGTGAAGCCAAATACAACTTGATGACTGAATATTTTACTTATGAAATTTGTCTTCTAGCTATTGTAATGAAAAATTCTATGCCCTGTATTATTAGGTAAAAGTAAATTTTTTTAACTGACAATTTCTTGCGCTCACGCAATCATCATCTTTTTGCTATACCCCCCAGCGAATAATCTTTCAAAGAATCATAGTCATAATAGGTTGATTGATTGACTATAAAAATAAAAATTAAAATAACTCGGCTTTTCTATTAAATGTAAAAAAAAATGGCATACTGGTGTTTGACTAATAAAAATGATGAAATTAACAGAAATCTGTTTTTTATATTGTATTTTATTCGATTTAAAATCACGACTTAAATGTAGATAACTAAATATTGGACGGATAATACTAAATATTGGATGGTATACTATCTCTAAAGACTTTTAAATTAGGAACGTTATAAATTCTTATAATCTTTATTGAATATTTTATAACAGGAGATTTTTACGGACAGTCAGGAAAATTGTTGTTTTGATAATAAATGTGTAATTAAATTTATTCATTTGTACTTGTATTTAATAGTCTTCTTGTTTGTATACTAAGGTTCGAACTGACCAACAATAACCACAAATTCTGTAATTTTTCCAACAGTAAATTATTGACAAATTAAATTTCACGTCTATAACATTACATTTCATGAATTAGATAAGATACTTTTTTATAATATATGTCACATAACAATTGCCCTTTATATTTTCTAAAAAAAAAACAATTTTCCATTTCAATCTAAAAAAACAACAGATGGATCTTTAAACTTTCTACGTTATCCATTGTTCCTTAGCATCGCTACGCTATGTCCTGTATCACCGTTATGCCATAAAATTGAAGAAAAAAAAAAGTTAGCAATTTTAGCAAAGTGAATTTTGTGTATACATATATATATATATATATATATATATATATATATATATATTTTTTTTTTTTTTTTGTCTGACACTTATTCCCGGTGTCCGGGAATAAGTGTCAGACAAAAAAAGCCGCCAGTCGTTGACTGGAAATTTTTTTTTTAAAATTGTTTTTTGGGAATATATTAAGTTTTTCATGATATCGTAAAACCAAATGAAATAAGAGAATATAATTTTGAGTTTAATTAAGTTGATTAAATTATAATCATTTTCACTTATCATACAAGTTAATGCAAGTATATTTCATTAACTATCAAGGTATTACACACTTTCCTTTCTTTAATTTTTTCATTCCATCTCAAGGATGGATTTTGTGAGCCTTCTATTACACAAAACAAGTATAATTTTGAGTTCAAAGTTTATTTCATGTCAGATGACATTGAAAAAAAAAACAAAAATATATGTGATCTAAAAGTAATGTTTAGCTTATTTCCAGAAAGTTTTTCATTTCTATGGAAAATAAAGGGAAAATATGCCACCACGGTAAATACCCACGGTAAACCCTAATAATACATCATTTTTATTTTGGCGTTTAGTTGCGTGAGTTCCTCTATGGAATGATTTCTTTTTCATTTACTTATTAATTATATAACAATAAGATACTCAACGATACTCTCCCTTTTCAAGAGTATTACTAAAATTATACTCTACTCTCCGATGTAAATACTATTGAAAATAACTGACAGACATAAAACTTTCTCAAAACAGTAAAAGATTACAAGTCTGAGAAAAGTAATTTTAGTGGAATAACTTTTCTCAGAATCATGGAATATAATTTTGAAGCAATTCGAGATTGTGCTGTAAGTTTATGGCGTAGAGTTAATCGTAAATTATTTTTTAATACAAAATTTGATTTACAAGTAATAATAATGATAGAAAATTGTTTAGAGTCATGGTCTAGCTTTATTTAATTATATTTATATATATATATATATATATATATATATATATATACACGTGATTATGTGTGCAAAATTATGTCGTATTATATATTATAATTGAATATCAGGGCATTTATAAAAAATAAAGAAAAATTGCGGAAATATAAATTAGCTGCTTTGTTATAAAATTTTGTATTTATTTTTCAAGTCTACATTTTTTTCTTCTCGCATAGATAGAATTCTTTGGCCCGCGTATATTTTTTATCACAAAATTTTCACTATTATTTCATTAAGGAATTAAAAACAAATAAATTAGAAGGGCAAAAGTTTAATTAGAAGATTATGTTAATTAGAAGAATAAAAGTTTTAAGTAGAAGTATTGTTTAAAATTATGAATTTATAACTAAAAAGTTTCTTTAAATTTGACACAACTTCTAATCCTCCAAACTATAAACTCTATAACTCCTCCAAACTCTCCTTGGTATAAAATTGTACTAAACTGGAAAAAAGCTATATTGCCCTGACGTTAAAATAAACAGGAGACATGACAAACACAAAAAAACATAAATATATATATGTGTATGTACACACACACACACATATATATATATATATATATATGTATATATTATATATATATATATATATATATATATATATATACATATATATATATATATATCCTTTTGGTATTGGCAAATACACAACAAAAAAGTAATTATTCTTTTTTCATAGGCTTGTCATATGTTCCTCTCCTTGAACTTGTATTTTCTTTATCATTTGACGATGGTTGTACAGTACTCTTGATTATAAAAATTTAATATAAAATTTTTATGTTTTATAATAAAGAGTAGATCATCAAATAGAGTAATCAAGAGCATTTCATAACACTTTTTACTGAATTTCTGTATCTTAATATTGGAGTCACTCAGCCAAAAAGACATGACAAAACGAATTCAATTTTTTATAAACTTAAATATATACATTTTTGTATTCCAAAATACACAACAAAATATTATTGTTTTTTCATAGGCTTGTCACACGTTGCTTTCTTTGAAGTTGTAAAACATTTTATAGTCAAGATGCTTTTATAATGCTTTTATAGCACATAAAAGCATTTCACAACACTTTTCTGAATTATTGTACCTTAATATTTGAGTCATCCAGTCCAAATTCGCTTGTCAAAGGGCAACCATGCTCTGCCCAATTCTGTATACGAACATGTAAAAGGTACAAAGATACTTTATTTGCAGTTACTGTCTTCTCCGAAATAACGAAAAGCGCACAGTATTTCTATTTAGTAGCATAAACCTACAGTGATTTCTTTTTACATTCACCGTTTTTCAATTTGTATTAAGAAAATTTATTCCGTTTCTCTTACCAAAAACTTCGAAGTGGAAACTTTTATTCATTCGTATAAAAACATTTTTGAAATAATCCAAAAATATTGGTACTCATTCCTAATTTAATAAAATTGTTTCTCCAAAGTTTTTTGATTTTATCATTGATAAAATCAAAAAACTTTTTTGCTTCAAAATCAATGTATCTTCTGTCGTAGAAATAATAATTAGCTACAAAACTAAAATGAGTAATCACGTAATTACAAGCGTGACAAAATGTATCTGTTAAACCCCTTGAAACCAGATACCTGTTTGTTTTTTACATGCTATAATACTTTATAATTTTATCATATTCTGTTTTTATTTTTAAGACTAGTTTCTAAGTTATCCATAACAAAATGTTAACCTAAAGATTTCTGAATACTTAAAGAATTTGAAGAAACTCCCACATTTCTTAACGGTTACTAAATAGCTAAAAAAAGGAAATAAATCTCATCACAATTGCTAACCGTTGGTAAATACCTAAGGAAGTAGAAGAAGCTCTTACCTGGCTGATTACTGTTTCGAAGTAGTTCAACAAGTGGAAGAAACTTCTACATATTACCCAACGTTACACAAATTACCAATGTCACACAACTACAGTGATTATTTTCTATTTGGATACCTTTTAATTATAACTGAAATTAATTACCGAAAAATTACAATATTAGGTTCTAATTTTTATAACATTACAAAGTTTTAAGCTTATTAAACTTGGAACATTGAGCTGAAATATTATTTCAATTATAACAAAAAAATCATTACGTACACCTTTTTTACTGATGGTTAGAACAATTGCAACTAATAGTATATCGTGATACGTTCGGTGTTTTTATAAGTTTGTAAAAATTTCATCAACATGTTTCAGATATGCATCATTATTTATAGCATAGGTATAAAATATTTATCAATTTAAGACATATTAAAATTGAATGCCTAATTTTCACTTTTTTTTCATGACCATTTGAGACGACAAGATTATTTAACTCCTTCTTTCCTCACAATTAAATGAAACTATGTGATGTAGTATTATTTCTACTTTCTTTAATTTCTTTACCACGACCTAGTTTTCGTTGTATTAAAACATCTTCAGGTGGGCTATTAGCAAAGATTCTTTTTTCTTTGTTAGTAGCCCACCGGAAGATATTATAATACAACGAAACCTAGGTTGTGGTAAAGAACTTAAAGAAAGTAGAAATTATATTACATCACGTAGTTTGATTTAATTGTGAATAATGAATTTCTAAAAAATTAACGCCAAATATATTCAATCCTTCTTTCCTTTTAAATAATTATATTTTTCCATTAATTGAAATACTTACAAAATTTATTCAATTATAAGAAGTCACACTAGTAAAAACATGCAAAATGCAACTACTTACAACTAAAACCAATATATGATGTGATTTCATTATGAATTTACAATATTAGGTCAATGTCTTGTTATATGATAATATTAAAACAAATATGGATATTCAATAATTTGACTAGTGATATTAATAATCCGATAAACGAAAACCTCAAATTAGATATTTCTAATATTGTAAAAGAACGAAACAATCATGTTATTAGAAAAAGATTACAAAGGAGCTTTATATACGACCCTCAAGTCAATCGATGTACAAGAAAGCAAAATTTGTGAGTCTTCGAACGGTATTTTTAATATTATCGTAATTAGTTAAATATTTCCAATTAATTTGGAGAATCTTAATCTATTCAAAGTAGTATTACATTGGCTTAGAGGATTTTGAAGAACCAATAAATTGCTTCGTTTGTTAGTGAGACACTAAGTTTTCATTACCGAGAATACTTAAAATATCGTTTTCGGTTACCTGTTCCTTAAGGGCTTCGCAATTATGTATAACAAAATTTTAACGCGGCAATTTTCGAAGAATATTTATTTATAATAATTACACAAAAAGACAATTCGAATTATTTCAGTATTGACAATTTGAAACAACAAACGCTGAAAACAAAACCAAGATTCATGATTACAGAAAACGTTGTTAGCTGAGTGAATAGATACGTAAACATTTTTTTCCTTTTAGTTATTTTTAATCTGAGTTTTCTTCTCATTTATTATTTTACACGCCTTAAGAGAAATTCCTTAATTTTTTTATCAAACTCCTTTTTCTGAAAAAACATCAACGAACCATTTGTTATTAAAATTAAGATAAAAATGTTGGTGATGTGTTTTTTGTTAGAATTTATTTCGACTGACTAGGCAACTTAGTTATATCATCGATCTTATTATTATCTGACACTACTATGTTTGTATCGATTCGAGCTCGTATCGCATTTGTTTGGTTCGACTTAAAAATTTAATTAAAAATTAGATCACAAAATCCTATTAATGTATGTACTATGTAGATCCTATTAGTTGGCAAGTGCGCCGTCGCGATATATATATATATATATATATATACATATATATTTATATATATATATATATATATATATATATATATTTATATATATATATATATATACATATATATATATATTTATATATATATATATATATATATATATATATATATATATATATATATGTGTGTGTGTGTGTGTGTGTGTGTGTGCGTATGTGCGCGCGGGCGTGTGTGTGTGTGTGGATTCGACATTCGACTGGAACGGGTCGCATCAATGATATAATTAAGTCGCCTAATAAGTCAAAAAAATTCTAACGGAAAATATCACCGAGATTTTTATCTTAGTCTTATTTTAATTTTTTTTCTGAAGAAAACCAGTTTTTTTCTGAAGAACTAGTAGGAAAAGAAATTTTAAATTAATTTTTCTTAAAGCGTGTTTAAGTAAAATGACAAATAAGAAGAAAATCCAAAAATTAAAAATAACTAAGAGGAAAAAATATTTTTATGTATCTATTCACTCAACTAACAACGTTTTCTTTAAACTTCAATCTTTGTTTTGTTTTAAGCGTTTGATATTTCGAAGTGTCAAGACGAGACTCTTACCCTTTAAAAATGGGTTATTTTTGTTTGATTATTATAATTAAATATTCTTCGAAAAGTGCAGCATTAAAATTTAGTTATACATAATTGCGAAGCTCTTAAAAACAGCTACTGAAAACAATATTTTATGTATTCTCAGTAATGAAAACTTAGTACCTTACTAACGAAGAAAACAATTTATTGGTTCTTCAAAATAATTTAAGCCAATGTAATAATTCTCTGAATAAACTAGAATTCTCCAAATTAGTTAGAAATGTTTAATTAATTACGATTATATTAAAAGCAGTATCGTTTGAAGACCTATAAATTATGCTTTCTTGTACATCGGTTGACTTGCAGGTCGTATATAAAGCTCCTCTATAATATTATTCTTAATTATGAACCTTGAATATGATTATTTTGTTTTCTTGCAATATTCGAAATATTTGATTTGAGGTTTACGTTTAGCGGATTATTAATGTCCCTAGTCAGATTATTGAATATCCATAATTTGTTTTAAAATTAACATATAAATAGACATTGACTTATATATTCTACATTCATAATAAAATATCATCATATATTAGTTTTAATTGCAATTGCATTTTATCTGTTTTTACTTATTTGACTTTTATTACAATTGATTAAATTTTATAAGCTTTTAAATTAATGGCTAAATATAATTATTTAAAAGGAAAGAAGGAGTTAAATAGTCTTGTCTCAAATGGCCAGTAAGAGCTATTCAAAATTAGGCACCAGATTTTAATACGTTTTAAATTGATAAATAATTTTTAATAGCTATAAATTATGATATACACCTGAAAAATGTTGATGAAATTTTCGTAAACTTATCGTAAAAATACAGAATGTATCACGGCATATTCATCAGTAAAAATATGTCTTATGACGTAATGATTTTTTGATATAATAGGAACAATATTTCAGTACAATTTTCAAGTATACAAAATTAAAATTTTGTAATGTTATGAAAACTAGAATCCGATATTGTAGTTTTTTTTTAAATTCACTTCAGTTATAATTAAAATGTATGCGTATAGAGAATAATAAGTAATATGTGTAACGTTGGTTAATATGTAGTAGTTTCTTCCACTTGTTAAACTACTTGGGAACAGTAATCAGTCAGGTAAGAGCTTCTTCTACTTTCTTAGGTATTCACCAACCGTTAACAACCGTGTTGACATTTCTTTCCTTTTTTTAGCTATTCAGTAACCGTTAAGAACAATGTGGTAGCTTCTTCAAATTATTTAGCTATTCAGCGACCGTTAAAATACAAATTTATCATAGATAGTTTATAAATTAATTTTAAAAATTAAATCAGAATATGATAAAATTATAAAGAATTGTAATATATAAAAAATGAACAGGTATTTGGTTCCATGGGGTTTAACAGATGCATTTCGTGACGCTCGTGATTACGTCATTACTATTTTTAATTTCGTAGCTAATTATAATTTCTGCTACAGAAGATATTTTACTTTTGTAACAAAAAACTTTTTTATTTTATTATTGAATCTGTAGTGGATAAACAATTTAATTCGATTAAAAATCGGTACCAATATTGTTAGTTTCTTTCAAAAATGTTTTTACACGAATGGCTAATAGTTTCAACTTCAAAATGTTTGAAAAACGAAACAGAATACGTTTTCTTATTACAAATAGAAAATAAAAAACAAATCATTTTATGTTTACGCCACTTCTTAGAAATACTGTGCGCTTTTTGTTATTTCGTAGAATACAGTAACTGCAAACAAGTATTTATGTACTTTTAGATGTATAAATACAGAATGGGTGCATTCAGTCTTTAAATTTATAAGCATGCTTAGCTTTTGAAAAGTTAATTTTTTTGGGCTGGGTGGTTGGATAATGAAGGTACAGTAATTCAGTAAAAAGTGTTGTAAAATGCTTTTATGGTATTCTTGAATATAACGTTTTACGTTTTACATCGTCAAATGGCGAATAAAACACAAGTTTAAAGAGAACAATGTGTGACAAGCCTATAAAAAAATAAGCATTCTTTTGTTGTGTGTATTGCAATACAAAAAGGATATATATTTATATTCTTTAAAAAATTAAATTCATTTTTTCATGTCTCCCGTTTATTTGAATATCAGGACAACATAGCTTTTTTACAGTTTAGAGCAATTTTATACCACAGCTTATCTATTTTTCCACTGAACATGCTTAGATAGGATTGATTTATGCAAATAACTATATCGGTGGATCCATATATGGATTTTGTTCGGGAAATTTTGCGACTTACATTTGTCTATTAAGATTTATGGGGTTTAAGAATGATTAGAACTTATGGAGTTTTGGAGTTTGGAGGATTAGAAGTTATGTCAAACGTAAAGAAGCTTTTTACTTATAAACTCATTATAAAATTTTAAAAAAATTATTACATTTAAAACAATATTTTTACTTAAAATTTTTGCACTTCTAATCAAGATATGATTTTAATTATTCCTTTAAAATCAATTTTGTTGGTAAAGATTAGAAGATTATCAGTTACGATACACTGAATACAGTTTTAACATTAATTCATTTTATTTTTTACCCTTAGAGTTCATAAATAAATCGGGTTGTTTCTTATTCCCATGGCTGAGATCCATCAAGTGACAGCGTATCCTTGGACATATTTATAATGAAACAATACAGTGTTTTCGAGCTCTCCTCAGTTCATTGTTTCTCTTGTATAAGTTAGCGCGTCGTGTGTTTATAATTACACTAGTTCTGATTTTATCTCAGTGAGCAAGGTGAATGAAATAATTAGGAAATGAGGACATCGCGGTGAGTATTTTATTTGTATTGCGCAGTCGAAATTCGACCATGGAACGTCATATATTAAGTCTTGGAAATTCATAACTTTTCTTTTCTTTACATGATTTTTGAAACTTTTTTTCTATGTACGTTCCCTGATAGGTTTCATCTTTGATTAAATTAGCATCAATTTTGTTTAAGAAACTCAGGAGATATTATGATTTCATTGTCTTGACTAATTGGCACATTGCTAATGACACTAAAATAGAACTAAGAGTTTTGATAAGTTCGATCTTGCTTTGATAAAATATTTGTGATCGACATATCAGTATCTAACCGTTAGCTGATCGAAACTTTACCGATTACGATAGCCTGAATACATTCATTGTTCTTTACTGTAAAAATATTTTATCGAACCAAATCCGCATCGAAATTAGCCCAAATTGTGGCAGTTCTCAATACAGTTCAGTGCGCTCTGTAATCGATAAACTTAATGGTCGAAAGATTCTTTCATATTTTGAGGATATTTCCTTACTCATAAAGTTTCACGATCTAATATTCTTTTTTTTTGTTTTTCTTCTGTTCTGATTATTTTGGAACCTTCATTTGAAATATTATATGTGACCTTGATGAAGATTATATGTATCTAAATTTGCGGCTTTGACCAAAAAGCTAAAGCGCGGTCGAAACAGTAATATCGCGCGCGCGGAAATGTGTTAGGAACTGCTACATAGTGGATATGCCTAAGTGATTTCATTTTCGTTGAACAAATACAACTCAAACTTTGACCCGAAATAAATTATTGAAAAAGGTCAAAATATTAATTTACGTTCCATCCATTGCTGTATTCCTTTATGAACGTGAAATGATTTTTTGATTATTAGCTGTGACAAGAAGATTAAAATAAAATGTCAACCAATTTATTATTGCGACATATTGTCTTCAAATCCTTGCTTATTCAACTATATTTAATTTCACCTATATTCTACACGTAAGCAACTTTTTTTGCTGAAGTATTCATTTGAAACATAAAGACACGAGTACACTTAGACAAATAAATATATAATTTAAATAAAATTAAAGTTTTAACATTTAAAAAGAGAATAAAAAAAGAATTTAAGTTTCACGATATAAAAAAAAGATAATTAAATTTTTTAGTCAAGAAAAACGACCATCATTTTAGTGGTAAAGAAATTGAAAATGATGACTAAATTTTAATAAAATATAAGAATGCTATGCATGTTTTCATTTTGTATTATTTTTATTAAATTAGGGATTGTAACTTTTCAATTATCTTGTTAATTTGATTTAATCGATATGACTTTATGCCTGTCATTTGGGCTTTTAGAAATTTTTAGCATGAATATCAATGCGATATTCATAATTTTTATAGACGAATTGAACTTTGGTCGACTACTGAATACAGCAAAACTGAAATATATGTATATATGTATATATATATATAACACTCCTTGGGATGGACATAAAAATTAGTGGAAGCTAAACAAATTTTTAAATAGTTAATTTATAAATGAAATGACTATTTTTAATATTTGATGACAATTTAAGGTTCATATCTACTCCATGTATATTGAATTTGACCTAGTTTGCTGCATTACATATTACTTTTGCACCCTAATTTTTGCTCCACAAATTTTTCAATATCTCATATATTGAAAAATTTGTGGAAATTGTATAATATATTGAAAAATTTGTAAAAATCATGATAGATAGCTTTTATGTTCATCGTGAACATAAAAGCTGTCACACTTCAAAAAATAATTAATGCAAAGTAACAAGTAACAAAAAAATTAAATGAGGCCCAAAGTATTATTATGGAGAAAAGAAACTTCCACGAAAAACGTTTTAATTTAAATTAATACTATTCCTGGGATTGTCAACGAAAACTTACTTCCGTCAGAATTCTTAATGAAATTTAATAAAGACAAATTTTAATTTAAGCCATATTAAAGTTAAATTTCAAATGCTTTAGACATAATTAAACGATTTTATAACCAAAATACTCTTAATTCCAAGATTAAGTCCGTCAAAAACTGCTCAAAGCAATTTCAATTACAAAAGTAATTTGCGGATTTCCTCGAAACCACTTACGTAATAGTTTTACGCAAAATGGTTTGTATTCACCAAATAAGATGGAAGTAATTACTGAACCATTATTATATTTCAAATATATATCAGGCATATTTAAGCATAATGAGAGCTTTGAAAATGTTTAGAAAAAAACGTTGCATTTTGTCACAATCTTTTCTGAAATTTTCTGAATATTCTTATGGGAAGCTTTTCTTCTGTTTTACAGAAAATCCCTATTTAATTATAAATGAATAACATGAATTTCATAACCACTTATAACTGGAAATACATGTGACAAATTCGATGTTCAAATTTACTGAGTTGACGTGTGCATACTCATTGGAAATCATCGCAATTAAAATGGAAATCCTCAAATATTTAGAACGTGAAAATAATTAAAAATAGTTAACGGGCTTAATGGCCATTATTAAAAATAGGTTTTATAAAATCTGTACAAAATGTTTTATGCTACAATTCACTACTACAAATTATACACCCACACGTTTGGTTACTATAGGCACTCCTAAAATTATGCTATTTGTTTTTATCGTCAATAAGACAAACTATTTTAAAGTAAAGTATACGTTTTCGGATATATTTTACTTGCATTCATAAAATAACATGTTTTGTATACGAATGAAAAAATATGGTTTGCAAAATTCGATGATTTTATTAGATTGAATTCAAATTCTAAAATAAAGTTATAAATTGTTCAAAAAGGCAATCCTACAAATTAAAATTCAACTCTCATTCCATTCTATTCCTCATTTAGTCGAAGCGAGTATTTCATCTTTCATTTTTTGTCACGGTTTGTCACTTTAATTATTAATATCATTTGCAGTTTCATAAAAGGAGAAATTAAAAACCAATCAAGTGCGAGTGGGGTTCGTGCAACGAGAGTTCCGTAAATATTTTATTATCATTAGCCCTGAATAATATGGACTGCGAAGCAAATGTATCTAACGGGAGAGTAAAATCGCATATGGAATACACATTATATTTGTCCATCATTTAATTTCCTCCCTCCCCTATAATTTCCGTACACATATTTTTCATCGTTAGCAATTGAAGTATGTGAAGGTTAATATGTTTTATTATTGTGCCAAATTTTCATTTTTCACCTCAAGTGGTTTCTGACAAAAACGGCCATGGCCGAGGGACTAACACGTGAGTGATATAGGGATTCCGTTTTTCCTTTGACTTACGGTACCCTAAAAAGATATGTTTCATGATTCAGTAAAACGATTTAGATAATTTGTACAGTGTTTTTTATAAAACGAGTACATCCAAAACGTATCGTGAATTTGTTGTAGTAAACTAACATTTAAGAGGAGTAAGTAAGAACAATCGAAACTTGTATAGGACGATACAAATAAATGAGAACAATCATTGTCTTTATGTTTTGTTTTACCGATATATTTTTAAAATAATTCAAAATCTTTGAGATATGTATATCAGTATTTACAAACAAATAAACTATGGTAATGGATAAATGTGTTAAAAATGACTTTTGACTTTAAACTTTTTGTTTATTAGAAAGTTTTGAAATAACAAAGTTATGATCTACAATGCATTGAAAAACTTATGGCTCCGTATTGCATCTTAGAGAGCCGTAAGGGGAAGTAAATTCTGTTTAATTTTTGCGTACGATATTTATCCATATCTATATTCAAATTTTTTTGTTATACTTTTACTTTTTTGCCTTAAGGAAAAGATCATGGAAAATCTCACATTTTCTTGTATTTTTTAAAATTTTCACCATTATACTTAGTTTAAACGAATTGTTATAATTAAGTTTTAAATGATTCGCTAATGCGAAAAAAATCTGTTAAATGTATTCTGAAAATTCAGAACTGGTATCAAGATTTGGTTAATGTCACTGTGTATGTGTGTGCCCATTCTCGTGGGCATATATGTTTATGTGTATGTGTGTGTAAATGGGCAGGCAGAACGACTGGCGGACGAAGGTTGTGTTTTATAAATGTAGAGATTATTTATATTCAGTTTTGTTTTAATATGAAAAGTTAAAGTAATGAATAAGGGTGTATTGAAAATAAAAATAACTTGAGAGCGAAAGGTACATCTTGCTTTTTGAAAATGTTTTGAACAGATTGCATTCAATTTTTTCTTCGGTTCATAATTCTCACCGACCATATAAATTTCCTACCCGTAATTTCAGCGTTTGAGGTGAGTGATATTTTTTTAATTGACGTTTTTACCAATTAACCCTGTGTAGCCGTAATTTTACTTAACACGAAACATTTTATTAAAATTTATCGAAAGGGGCAAACAAATATTTATTGAAGTCAAAGCTACATAAGAATTTTAATATTTTTATAGTTCGATACTAAAATGAAAATCTATGGAAACATCCTTACGTCCATCTTATCACAAAATTTTTAACAAAGACCATTAAATGTAGAAATTTAAAATTTGGTACAGCAATGGTTCCAGAATTAAAGAGCTAATGATGCAAATTTGTCAAGACTGTTTTACTTATTTATTTACCAACTTCAGTATTAGTTATATGTGGTGAATTTATTCTTACAAAAACAATTACTCATAGTTAATAATGACAATAAATTTTTAAAATTAGTTGTTTGATAGACTACGAGAGAAATTGTTGCATAATAAAGTTCCTGTAAACTCAGAATACAAATAAATTAAAAACATAGCATGGGAATTTCGCGAAGAATACTTATAGGGCTATTACTTAATGGATTCCGTTCAGGGAGAAAAACAAGCGAGGCAACTTCCAATATTTGCACAACGATAGGTAAAGATGTACTGTTTATGACATAGCCAAGCATAATTATATAATATAATAGATATTTGCCTTATGGTTTTAACGAAAATTATTTTCTAAATATTTAACGGACAAAATATAAATATGGAAAGCAACAATTTTACGTGAAAAGGCCTTTCAGTTTGCCTCGCAATATGTTTGCTGTTTCTGCGGGTTGAAAAGCGTTTTTCGATAGTCTAAATAAAGAATATATAATGTATTGTTTTGTATAAGATACCATCAGGGTATCACGGAGTTATTTAATATAAAACGTGTGAACTAAAATTATTGTTGAAAGCAATAAATTATAAACAATGATAAATTTTATTCTGTTTAAGTAAATTTCCAAATCTGCCCTATACACTTAATAGGATTTGTGAAATAACATCTAGTAATTTGAAATGAGAGACTATATATGGAAATTATATACTATGATAAAACAAGAAATCTTACAATTTCATTATAAGTCATAAATATAATGAACTTGTAGGGGTTTTTGTTTTACTAAGGTAGCATAAATCTAAGACAACATTTAGGTATATGAAAGGTCGAGAAAACGAAAATGTTGTCTTAGATTTAGGTTACTTTCTTAAAATAAGAATCGTTACAAATTCATTACATTTGTTTATAATTGTAGGGTTACACTTTCTCCAGTTTTACACCTATGCGCATAAGATTTTCAAAATCGATTATTTTTTGTTGACGACATAAATCGATTACTATTGTTGCCACGCATTCCATGAAGTAGTATGTCATTCAGTAGGCATTTTGATATGAAATTGAGATACCGCTTATTTTTTTTTTTTATTTTCATGTTTAATCTGCCAAATATAAAGCTACATTGCAAGCTATCCCCTTTTTCCAGCTAATCTCTTAACCGTAGATTTGACAACGCTAAAAATGTCCTAGATTATATTTGAAAAAACGTTCAATTAAAATTATCCCCCTCTATTCAAATTATTCAAACATTGGTTTTAAAAATCTATAGAAAATCAAGATACTTTTTGTAAATGCCCCGTCAGTACTATTCTTTTAACTTGCTAAAGTAAAACTTTTTGCTTTGCTTCGATGGGTATATTAAGTTAACAGAAAGAGCTCCTACTAAAATGAACAAACTACATTTAAATTATACCTTTTCGCTGAAAACATAATGATACACACACCCGTCTTCAATTTGTTCCTTGGTATAATAATTTTATTGTATATGTACTTCTGTGCATTTTAATGTATTGAAAAAATAAAGTATTATAAACAACTGGTAACAAGGTATTAGTAAATGTAAAAATCTAGCTTTCTGTTTAGCTAAAGTATAATTTATTTTTTTATAATACTTTAGTGTAAGTTAGAAAACAAGGCTTTGCTGGATTTATTGTCATTAGGGTAATTCTCTTTGAAGCAAGTGAGAAAGCAAGTGAATGCCAATTAATAACACAAAACAAAGTAAATAAGACGAAAGGAAAACGGCAACATGTTAGAGATAAGGAAGAAATATATGTGTGACGTAGGAAGGATTCGACATTAATACTATTCCTTACCTCTCTATGAAAAAATATTGCAATAAAAGGAGTTAATATAAATAATATACATATGTGCATATTACATATATATATATATACGGCTATAAAAATTTTACCATAATATCTACTGATTATCGTTCTATTTACAGCATAATGTTCAGTGTAATATTTTATATTAAAACCTACTTTTGCGCAGTGACCCATGATGTCTTAAATACGTAAATAAATTTGGTAAATACCGGTAAATCTGGCGGCACATGGTTTCCTATTAGTGGTAGGGACTTAGGTTTGTCAAATTTTAAATAATATGATACCAATAAAAATGTTAATCCTTCGATACATGTTTATCGACAATGACGTTATGTCAAATACGACATTATTGTCTTTAAAATTGTTTCCTCTTTTAGTCACTAGTATTATTTGCAACTTATTGTGTATGGATGTGTGTTGTTATTGATATATATGTTACAAAAATATTCATAAAAATTACTTTCTACGTTATGAGGGAGTTTTGTAATTACTGGGTTTTATCCCAAGAATGTTTAGAATTGATTTTTCTTTCGCAAATATATGCAAATAATAATATCAACTTTATTTTTCAAAATATATATTTTTGAATATTTTTTTAAGTATCCAGAAGGTGTGACACAAAATTAGCGAGTTAGCAATATTTAGATATACTTATACAGTGCAAATGTTGGAAGATCAAATTGACGCATCCTGATACAGTGCAAATGTTGGAAGATCAAATTGAATTTTGTCATTTGTTTATGAAGCAGAATGATATTACTCGAGGATTGGAAATTAAATGAGAATGGAATGAAATGGGATATTTAATAAGACTGAAACATTATATTATTTTTCTAATTTTGTAGTTTAAATTGGCTTTATTATTATTAAAGTGAAAATTGAAAACTATGTTTAACAAAACTAAATGTGGTTTCGAAATTTATCGTATAATTTTTAGACCCCTCGTTATCAATTATTACGAAGAAAATGAGTTATGGACTGAAGTCTTGAAGTCATTCCGAATAAAAGAGTTTAGTTGAGTTTTTTTTTCCGAAACCTTAAACCTTAAAACAATTTTCAATGCCTGTAAACTAATGAACTCCAGTCATATTTTTATACCGGCTTCAACATTTAACACGGTGCATAAGGTTTCCTCCACTCGGAAAATACATATGGAAAAACGAAAAATAAATTTTATAACAAAAGCTTGAAAATAAACGTCCGCAGAAATATTATATAAATCTGAAGGAAATAGGCAATGGATTTAAAAAAAAGACGTTTGCTTTTGAAAACTAATTAACAGATCAATATTTTAAGACAGAAAAGATCGATTTCCAGAATAAAACTCAGGATAAATAGACAAATTTATTATACTCTAATAAAATATTCGCCTATTTTTTGGAAACTTGCTTTAATTATGCTGGTTAATAAATTTTTGAAAGCAAATTTCTTCCTTCAGTCTTTAATACGTTTTTGAAAATTTTAGAAAAATCAGAGTGAACCAACCAACCAACAAATAATCTTTTTGGGTTTAATTGCAAAAACCCAAATAAGTTTTAGTTACATATTTTAGATTGTTCGCAAAAAACTATTTCAAGATTTTTTTTTATATTCGAAAAATTAGGATAAATACAAAACGTTCATTACACTTATTTTCTCAAATAAAAAAGAAAATGACGCAAAAGTTCAAGAATTTCTTTCGTAAGGCAAGAATTTTTAACAAAATGGTTTCTTATTTTATCATCCTCATTTTTCTGCCATTATACATCGATCAATAAGGAGATTTATTACTTAATACGGCATTTATTTGTTTTGTATAATTCTCCATTTGCTTGCTGTTCATAATAAAGCGATGCTGCCTCATTCACACCTACGTTGCACTCCTTCACTTATATATCATATAAAACAATTGTAAGAAGTTTAACTTTATCTATCCCTTTATATATAAGTATTATTTGAGTGTCGGTCTCTTAATTTGCTTCATGTTTTTCTATATTTAAAAGTGTAAAAAATAACAGTGTTTAAATTTTCATCAAGTATGTGTAAATTCTGCTAAAACCACTATATTCGTTTGTTTTATAAAAGCATGATATGTAAATTTGATATAATCTCATTGTTTACCAATGTGTAAATAATTTATTGATATAATCTCATTTTAAACTGTAACACAGAGAAAGAAATAACTAATATTACACTGCTATACGTAATTAATTCGAGCAATCAGAGTGACATAATTCGTACTTATTATAATTTTAAATACTATTGAATATTTGCTGCGTTGTTTTATTTGTTATGACATAACCGCTTTTTAAACTTAATTGAAATTAAAAGCTTTCTTTTTTATTTTCTTTCTGCCGTTCGTCTAACAATAAATTGCGTTTGCTGTAATATATTAATTTAATAAATATAAAGGAGGAAACATGTGCTAACTCAAATGTTGCATAATATAATTATCAGTAGTTAATTGTGTGCATGGTTATTAGATCCATGGTTTTGTAAATATAAAGTTATTTGTCAAAATATGAGTTTAATAGGAGTATATTTAATTAAATGAAAAGAAACTAAACGTATTTAAATGTCACAAAATATATTTAACATAGCTCTTATGTGTAAGATTTGAAATCGTTACTTTGTAAATTTTCTGTAGTCATCCTTTCCAAAAAAATTATAGGAAAGCGTAAAATACAACGATTAACATGCATATTTTGAAATGTTTGAATATTCTTAAACTAAGAAGAAAGGTTTTTATTGCAAAGTTCAAATTCTCACAGACGAAAAAGGTAGTAATTCATTAAAATATTTCAGTATTTCTAAACAAAGTATTATGTACAAACAATCTCTACGTTCAGATAAGCAACATTTTTTTGTGTAACCGGAAGTCATAAACAAGTTTTAGTGAACTGAATCTGCTGAACTTAAGTTACAATGATGGACATAAAAACTTAAACGAGAAACTCATTCAAAGTTCAAATCACATAACTTTCTTTTCTAGATTATTACACTGTTCTGACTTTCCTGAAGCTATTTAATTATAACTGTATTTGTGCTTTGGGCAGTTTTGTAATAAAATTTAAGAATAAAATAAAATTTAATAGAAATAATTTATAATATAAAGAGATTAAATTAAAACTTCATTTATTTCTAATATTTTAAGTTAATTTAAGTCTGAGATTTCCTTGCCTTTATTTTTCGATATAAGTAATAATTCCATTATATAACTTAGATTTTTATAATATTTGAGTTATACATAAAGAAATTTGCCACCGATTGTGATTTGAGCAATGCCACGTCACGATTTCCGCATGTTAAATAATAATAAATGTTACATCATAACTAGTATTTTGAGGTCTATATAACGTACTAAAATAATATTATTAAAAATTTATATGTCTTGAAAATTTTTGCATTTTTGGTTTCAAAAAATATTTCTGAATGGAAGCCGTATATTATAAATTAAAGTCAATGACTGACACAATCCGTATGTACTTATGTTCCTATTTTGAATAAACCGAACGAGATAGACAAAAATAGACCTGGTATTTTAGAAATAAAACGTAATTAAGAAAAGTATTATTTCTTAGAATATAAAAAAAAACAAACAATCCAGAGATTGACAATCTGGAGAGAGCAAGAAATGAAATGAAATTTGTAATAATAATAGAAAAGAAAATAGCTATTGTCATAAACGCACGTACATTATATTTTTGATAAGAAATAAAAAAACCACACACTTTTTAAAACTATTCCATAAAATTATTAGCCACAGCCATTGCCTAAAGAAATTAAAAATAAGCTCTTAACGTTTGTTTTTATTTTTACAATAAATATCTTTGTTTGTGGAATGTGATTCGCAAAAAGCGAATTTATCGATCTTTTTTGAAAACTCTGCAGTGATGTTACAGATCACAATTTTTACTTAGTTTCACATTACATGTTAAACAATTCCGCGGAAATGACACTTACAGACTATTATAAAAAATTAATTGACTTTCCTTAAAAATATGAAAAATTTCTCATTTCCTTGATTAGCGATTTAAATGAACTTTTTATGAAATTTGCTTTTTAATTTTCTCTATACGACTGTATAATTTTTTATTCTTAAAATATCTGCGTACAATACTGTGTGGATTTTTCGATCTCATATTCAATCCAGATTCGAAGTATATTCCATTACTCTCTAAAAATATAGTTTTGCCTGAAAATCGAACTACTTTGAATGAAAACTTCTTTACCTTCAAATTGCAAGACTTTGGAGTCAATTGGATCCAAAAACTAGTACTACATAAATATTTTCTAGGAATGTTTGAAAAACCTTATTCTTTATAGTTCTTCAATTGTAAGGCTACTTAGTTCTTTTTGGATTTCTTTCTTTAATCATACTAGGTCAACATTCGTCAAATTATGTTTTTATTTATGTTGATATGGTATTCGTCAAATTACTTTTTGATTTATATTGATACGGTATGGTTTGGAAAAGAGAAGTACTTAACAGTCATTTTCTAGGATTCTATACCCTAAATTACAAAATTGAAGTCTTGTAGCATCACTTGGTTTTATGTCCGTCTGTTCGTATGTCTGCCAAAGCCCTTTTTCACTGAAAAGGCTTGAGATTTCAAATTGATATTAATTCTGTATACGGAAAACTATAGCCTTAGATTTCTGTGAAAATTTCAAGTTTCTTGGTTTACGCAACAAAAATATGGGGCCTTTTAAAAGTATTTCTTCCTTATTTTTACCAAAGTCTTCCTAATTATCAATGTTTTTCTTCCATTCAACCTTTAATTTTGAAGGTCATAATGAGATAGTACATATTAAAAGAAAAATTCAAAAATTAATGGTTTATGTGGAATTCTACATTTCCTGTTTTTAAATATACCTACAACTTAGAAAGGCTTTCCAGGTTAGGTTGTAGGTTCTGAAAAATTAAAATGATGTGAACCCAAACTAGTCAAAGTTTTATGTTCAATTAAATGTTTATAAAGGACAAAATGTGTTCGGATCTCTCATTGTGCAAGTTCTACATATGCTTGATAGTGTCTATCTTTATTAAAGGTATTAAATTTTGTAGCAGCTGAATTTTGATGTCATTTTTTGTATGATTTTTAAAATCGTTTTTTTAATTAATGGTCGAACTTGACTGAAACAGATTGCAAATGTCACAATATTCTGCTTAATGTATAATATCTCAAAGACAAAAGCAATAAACGATAACCGCTAAGAAAAATTAATAAATCAATTAGGCGAATTTGGGGAGAAATTTGAATAAATTTTAGTTAATAATAAATTTTATGATAAAAATAAAATCAAACAACCTGATATATAAAAGAAAATAAGATATATCATAAATTTTAATTATTTTATTGTGCAAGTTGCAGAACACTTGTGAGATTTACTTGCAAATATCGCCAACGGAGAAGTTGTTGCGCTAATGTCCGTGAAGATTTATAGTTTCAACAGTAGCTTCTCAAGTTTAATTTAAATATTTCTATAAATTAAATTTCTTAGATTTAGTTTCTTGAAATATAATTTTATGTTTATAATTTGTCAGGTTAAAACAAGAAAATCATATAATTCAATTACATTCATTTATTTATCGATCTATCTCTTCCAACATTATATTTCCAAATGAGCAATAATTCCCCTCGAAATAATTTAAATAAGTCGGGTCAAAATGTACATAACACTATTAACATCATTTTAAAGAGGGAGAGGAAAAGTGGATTGCTATTTATATTTTACTTAGCACACCATAACTCTTTATTTAATAATTTAATATGCAAATAAGACAAAATATTTTTAAAAAAATTATTTCATGTCAATATTCTATACACGATTAACTTGTTCACGAAAATGACTGAGACAATATCAAAACTGTAATTATATTCTTCTGTCCGCACATTCGTATTTATTTCTGTTTGGGCCCAATTTGTGAAATATTAAATTTGAAAATCGCCCTCAAAGTTATCTCCTTGTAATTTTTCAAACACAGTTTTGAAAAATGTGAATTGTTAAATTTCCCTAATTATGAAACTCCACTTGATGTGTGTTCTGGTACTTAACAGCTTTATTAATTCTTCTCAACCGATTTTATTTACAAGAATATTGCTATGAAAAAGAACATATACATACATATATAAATATATATATATATATATATATATATATATATATATATATATATATATATATATATGTATATATATATATATATATATATATATATATATATATATATATATATATATATATATATATATGTATATATATATATAGTCTAGCAATATAATAATATATAGAACATTTTTCAGTAGCTCTCTGACCCCAAAAGTAATTTATTAAATGTCTTCCCGATTTACGTTTGTAATTTGTAATCAATACGTAACTCTAATATGTGCAATTTCTATCCGGAAAAAACTGACAGACGAATAACTAAATAACACTAATTTTCACAAGAATTGAAGACATTATTTTAAAATATTAATCTATATTCTAAATTTTCCATCCACGCCCAAATCACTAAAATCAATTTATTAGTGTTCCCCCGACGAAATAAGAAAAGAAATAAACATATATTTATATTTTAGAATTTTAAACTCTAAAAAAATATTAAGTGATATTGTATCAATAATAATTATATATATATATATATATATATATATATATATATATATATATATATATATATCGGAATAGTACCTTTAAAATTTTATTATAGATATAGTTTGTTATAATTAGGATGCCGTTGTAGGGTCCCCAAATTTTATAGTATACAGAATAACAGCATAAAATACTTGGAAGAACTATTATATATACTAATGAAACTATCTAAAAACTGGTCGTCACCGTGGGATGTTGGATTGATATCAGGGCATACGGCCTTTGACGGCGCAGCGCACCGCGGGGATCCGTGTTCCATTCTCGACCGTTGATGGAGCGGTGCTGGATTGGTGTTCTTGTTGATTTAAAAGATGGCTCTCATAGTTTTAAGTCCACGTATCTATAAACTTTATAAATTAAAGTACATAATTAAACTACATAAACGACATGTCGGAATAGCACCTTTAAAATTTTATTATATTTATAGTTTGTTATAATTAGGATGCCGTTGTGTACCCTAATTTTATAATATACAGGAAATACTCGGAAGAATTACTATATATACTAATGAAACTATCTAAAAACAAGTCGTCGCCCTGATATATTGGATTGATTTTGATTCTCGACCGGTGATCGAGCGGTGCTGGATTGGTGTTATTGTTGATTTAAAAGGTGTCTCTCATAGCAATAAGCCCGCGAAAATAAACTTTATAAATAAAGTATATAATTAAACTGCATAAACGACTTTAACATTAAGTATTGAACATGTGAAATCACGTTCAAATACGTCAATATTACCTCCATATGTATATGTTTATTTGTCTCGAAATAAAGATTCGTCTATCTACTGCTTCTTTTATATTAGTTATGCATTAGCCCTCTCAAGATAGTAAGAGAAAAAATTCAGCCTTGTCTACGAGAAAAATAAATGCGAAGGAAAAAAATAAATATTCCACAAGGAAAACCTATTTATTTTACCTTCATCACATGGTCAAACAGCATTTCCTGTTAGCCAAACTGACGTAGATATTAATTCACTGTTACGTAAAAAGTATCGAATAAGATGAAATTGTAACATATAGAATATTGAAGTTGTTGGTTTAAACGTTGAGAGTATTGAAAATATAGAATTATTTAATTTTTTTACAATAATCACTTGTAAAATTTGTTTACAAAACTATACTTGCTCTTAATTCAAGCATACATTACGTTTTGTAATATGAAGACTATTTTTTTAATGAAAAGCAAACTTAAATATTTTGCCATATATTATTAAGTACTTGCTACAGAAAGAGAAAAATTCTGCATCGACTTTAGAGAACATGGCGGATCTTAAATAGCTACAGTCAGTCGAAATTATGAATACAAAAGTTATCTCTAATATTATAAATTGTATAATTCTAGCATAGCTTTTTACTTGCAATAATTTTCGAATAAAACTTTTGGTACTTGATAGAGTATCCAAATTTGTGTTATTAATTATAATATTTATTTTAACACAACTTTATTAAAGAAAGAAATTTACAAAATTCTTAAATTACTATCCTTTAAGATTAATAAATTTTTTTAATTGATAATTTATTATTTTAATGTATTGATTTTAATACTAACATAATGTTTAAATTAATATTCTTTGAAAAAAATATATGAATCCATTCTTGTAATTTTATTCGAAACGTTAGCCCGTCATCTTATAATATTGTTATAATTTTAATATAATTAATTATATTTCAATCGAGTTTCATAACTTAATTTACGTTTATTAAGGTAGATTCTCAATTTCGACATTTACGTTCTTTTTATTTAAAGATAATTTTATTTTATAAAATTTGAAAGAAAAGTATATAATTTATATTGCTCACTGCTCACCGGGTTGCTAAATATATTTATCATGAATTTTATAAAATCAGTTAAATAAACAATTTAAAACGTATAAGAACTTGCCATTACTGATACTAAAGAAATGGACGACTGAAAATAAAAAAGTTAAGATTAAATGTACACTGAGCACAAAAAAATGACATCACCAACTTCAAAAAAAAACGAGCAACGTTTGTTAATTATATTTCTGATTTTTATCACTGCCACTTATTTTCACTCAAATTTTTATTAAATTGGTTAAAATAAGAGTTCGGAAACTTAAAATTTCTCAAGTCTACGTTAAGCGGAATTAGGAAAATTGTTCGAATTATAATTCGTTTCTAAACACTTTTTATTCTCACATAATTTCTCAATATTTGACCTTTTTTAGAGATAATACTTTTTTATTGAACAACATCTTCTTGTATCCAAAAACCTTACCTAAACTTCAGCGTAATGCTTTCCAAGTGGCAAAAACATTTTGACAAATTTGTTATATGTATATATATATATATATAAATATATATATATATATATATATATACATATATATATATATATATATATATATTTATTTATATATATATATATATATATATATATATATATATATATATATATATATATATGTGTGTGTATTTATATATTCTAAGAAAACAAATAAATATGCCTAAAGAATCAAAGAAATCTTAACTTTTGATTCAAAAACGACAAAAATTAAGGTTCTTAAATTTTTTTTTAAATAGTTGACCTATCTGGTCAACTATTTAAAAAAAAATTGAGAAATCTTATATTCTTTGTAACGAGTTAGGTTATTATTCAATATATTTTTAAATGCCATGATTCTATAGGAGTCTTTGAACCATTAAGATGAAACAAAGTGCAAATTGTATGTTCCTTGCAAAATATATCTTCTTTGCACAAAAGTGACATACCAAGCCGCGAAACTCACAGGACAATTTGATAACGGTCGTAAATTTCATTTAACAGTTTATTTTTAACTTATTTAGGCAATGCTTAAATTGCTTTTATGCAATGGCAATGCTTTTTTTCTGCCTAATGTATTGCATAATAAGCAAAAAATAATATTCTGTAATGGTTATTTTTTTAATATTTTCTAAAAAGTTATCATTTATTTCTATTGTCGTTTCTTTCTTTATTAAAAGTTCGTGACATACCTATTAAAAATATAATACATGTTTGTGAAGACAAAACACGTTTAAGATGATCATTTTTTTCTTTTGTATTTTGGTTAAAAATAATATTTTATCTTTGATTATTTCCTAATTGCAAATTTCAGAATTTATTCATTTTTTATATTTCAAATTCTATCAGTTTTTTTTTAAAATTATATACTAATTCAATACCACCAGATCTATTTTCACCATCTTCTTTTAGTTACTTTTTAAGGTTTATCTTTAAGAAAATATGTTACTAGTGTGAAAAATATATACATGTGCAATTTTGTTGAATTATTTAATAGCATATTAACAAAACCTAAAAAATAATACCAGTTAGCTAAATATTCCATTTAACAATATCAATTAACAAATTAGCGACATTAATTTTAACGTTTCGTTCGTACTCACTCTTGGACGCTCATTAGAATATCTTTCGTCATTTTAAGGAAATTAATTTTAAGAGAAAGTTTAAGGGGAGTATTTCAAAATCGAAACAGTTAGCTAGAAAAGAAGAAATAAAGGCTGAAAGTAAAGCTTATAGGTTATTGTAGCTTCTATTGCGCTACGACAATCTATAAGATTTAGGCCCTTTTCTTGTAGATACGAAGTTTTAGTCTTTAACTGAAATGAAAATTTTAAAAAATTACTTGACAAAGCACTTTGTAGCTTAATTTTTACGATATAATTATAAATAAGAAAATGGTACATAGTAAATGGTAAAGATATTTGCATTTTTTAAAATTTGAAATGATTTTATGCCTTAAACAAGAATAAAGTATTTGTAAACCACTCCAATTTGCTTGTATTTTGTAAAATATTTATCAAATAGGGAATCGATATAAATAGAATAACAGGATAAATACGTCAAATAATATAATTGCTTCAATATATCGTATTTATAACCCTTATTGTGTGTAATTTCACTGTAAAATAAGAAAACTTTTTAATTTCATTAAGTTCATATTTTTGTCCGCCCATATATCACAGCCTTACAGTGGTTATAGACCTATATAAATGAAATTTATTACATATACGCTTCATACAAAGATGCTATCAAAATATAAAATAAAAATGTTTGACGTGCCTCTCCATACCATTTTCTTCCTCACATGAGCGAAAGTGGAATGGAAAAGGTATCATTACATAATATCCACTAAAATATTAAAATCTTCATCATTTTGTTTTTTAACAGCTGATTAAAATATCGATTATGAAAATTAGTAGCTCCATTTTTTAGCTAAATAAAAATATTAAAAGCACCAACAATGTACAAGAAAATAAAAACTAATGGAAATAACTGTATGTTATAAAACAATTTTTAAAATCCAATAATTTGCTTAAATCTAAATTAAATTTTTAGCTTCCCCATGACTTCATGTTTTTAAATTTATTATTTTTAAAAATAGGTTATCCTAATATATATTGCGCTGATCACCTCTAATCAATTAAGTTGTAATATATATTCTGGAACAAGTCCTTATTTCCCGACATGAGGAACATAGGGAAAAAATACAATTTTGTCAATCTTTTCACTCACTCATTTAAGCGATTTTTTGGTAAGACCTAAATAGCACACATCTCCACAGTCAAGCAAAATTAGACAGTTCGATGGAATTGAATTTTAGCATCGGGTAATACATGATAGTGTTTGCAGAATGTATCTCACTAAAAACTTTCCGGCCAACATCCTTTACTTGAGATTGGTAATTCCAGCTTTGATTCATAGGTATATTCAGATTTTTTATAATAAAGTTGGAATAATTGCTGTGATATTCAGTAGCAAGTACGAAAAATATGATATGATATTTTTAAAAGAATCTATAATGGCAACTTAAAACTTAAAGTTAACGCAAAAGTTCATTTAACAATCTCATTGAATAATTATATTGGAGGAAGGAACACTAGGATGCAGAGCTAATATTTTTACAGATTAAATATCATTATTGAAATCTTTTTAATACTCAGTACTCGATAGCTAAGCCAAGAAGTATATTGTTATTTGCAGTTCATTAATTTGAGTCAGTACCACCACCAAAATGAATAAAATAAATATAAAGGCAAAGTCAAGAACTTTAAATAACCTCTGTCATTTTAATTAATGCAATAAGATCAAGGTACTCTGCGGAAGTAGAATTCACAAAATTATATACTGAAAAGTAGTACTTTTATGTGTCAAATAATATATGCTGATGGTATAAGCTAGCAAACTTTATAGTGAAGTAAAAAGAAACTCTACATGTGGTTTTTGAATCATTACGTAATGTTCTAGATATTGGAGTCTCTAATTAATGCAATAAGATCAAGGTACCCTGCGGAAGTAGAATTCCTAAAATTATATACTGAAAAGTAGTACTTTTATGTGTCAAATAATATATGCTGATGGTATAAGCTAGCAAACTTTATAGTGAAGTAAAAAGAAACTCTACATGTGGTTTTTTAATCATTACGTAATATTCTAGATATTGGAGTCTCTAATTAAACATATTGTCCTCGATTAGCAAGAGCAATATATTATGAAAATTATAAACAGTTCAGTCCAATCTGGATTATGAATATGCCCAATATTGATTCTAATATTGCGCAACATAAGACTCTATAACCTGAAAATTAAGGCCTAATAATTGTTGTTGAAAGCAATATTAATATAGTATGTTTAAGACAGTAAAAAATGATTTTAGTAATTTTCTTAAAATTTATAAATTGCATATGTTTTTAAAAATTACATTTGAAAAAATTTAGCAAGAAGCTTCCGATCAGCTTTGAAAATAAGGATTTCAATAAAACAAAAAGTAGAGTTAGGCGTATTAAACAAGGATATATTTCAGAGAAAATTTAATAGTTTGCGCTAAAAAGTTAAGGGTATTTTATTGATTATCCTAAAATTAAACAGTGCGCTAAAGAACAGTCAAACAAAAGGCCAGCATACACTTGAATTCTTTGGTTATCTTTATTTAAAAATGTCATTCGTTGTAAATTTTGTTTATATTAACTACCTAATTTACCTAATTTTTCAAAGAATTATATTGTTATTACATAATAAATAATTCAGTAGTTTATAGAATTTAGCTTATATGAATAATTAACCATTTTCTAAAATTTTCAGTTTCCGGAAGATGTCACAAATGTGGGAAGGATGGATACCGACAATAATTATACAACATTCAATCTATTGCTGAAAAAGATTATCTAACTTACTTATTTAAAAAATTATTGCAATTGCATATTGAATAATTTCATAGTATATTTCCTAAGCTTAATTAAATAATTAATAATTATACAAAATTTTCAGTTTTCGGCAGGTTTCTAAAAATGTATTCTATTTACAGACAATAATTATACTTTAACGTTAAGTTTTTATTGCTGAGAAAGAAAAACACAGAATGCTACTCATATTGGATGTAATAAGGGACTTTGCCCGGATTTACGATTGCGGAAGTGTAGAAAGACTTAATGTTGCTATTTTGATGATATCGAACATTTCATAAACCTTCTAATATTATTTAAAGCTCTTCCAAAATGTAAAACATTAAAAAATTGTAATACTTATTACCTATATACTAATATATGTGTGCCTGTAGATAATCACCATAAATAATAAAATTAAAAAAACATACACTGTTGGTAGTTTGAGTTACCTTAGGAAGCCGAAGTATAAATGCATTTCTCGTTCAATTAGAAATTTATCTTGCTTCGTGAAAGTTCAAAAACTGCAGTGGAAATATTAAATTTGTTCAAACGTTTGCAGAGCACATAGAGTAAACTACTGACGCAATTTGAATACAAAATTTGTTTATGACATTCGTATTAGCTTAATATAATATTTCTATGTAGCCTATCATATGCAATAATATTGGTTTATACACCTCTTCAATTCAGTAGCATATTTTTTCGAAATAACCTTTATTACATGATAAATTCCGTTATCATGTTTTTTTTTAATTGTTGATACACTTTATTAAAAAGATATAGACACTCTGAAAAACTCTTAGGAGACCTATATCTTGCGAAAGACGCGTTGCAAAGAAAGATGTTCAGTATTTACATTTTCAATGACATTTTGAAGACCAGTGTTATACTCACAACCCTACACTACTATACTACGTATTTATCCTTAAATGCTATTTTCCCCATATCGCTCTATTTTTTTTTCAAAAATATTAAGAGATTCATTACAGGAATAATTCGTCTACATTGAATTTTTTTCTCGCCGTTAACCGTTAATTCTACATGAATAATCCAGGAAAGCTTTACGTCAACTACGACCGGATGTTGAGTCGTACTCCGCAATTTATTTCTCTCATTTTCGCTGTTACCGGAACTGCAGTCCGCCTGCAAATTGCGGGTTTCCATTTTCCACGTTTTACAGTTAGAGGCACGTGCACACGATATGTATTGTTTAATAACATTCTTTATTATACGTATGGCAAGGTTTTCTCTGATGAGCTTGTTAATTACATGTGACGATTCTTATGGAAATAAGATTCACACAAGATAAGGAGATAGGTTTTTGGCTCGTAAATAGAGTGTAAATTTCCAAAATTTATCTTGATGGAATAAATAAGAGATATTTATTTTTTATTCAATTGATATAAAGACAGTCCACTTATGAAAGACAGATTTTATTTGGTCTTAAGTAAGGTGAAATATATGCCATGTTTAAACAATTTCAAAAATTATGAAGTTCTCAATTCGACTGCATTTTTTGTACGTGTTCTGTGGATTTTGTAAATTTGTCTGTTCGAAGTATGTTTTAATTTTTCGTCGTAATAAGATGGTGGACGTTAACAATATAAGGGCGCTGGAATTTATTGTTAATTTTTAAGTATTCAGCAATAATACGAATTCTTCATGAGAATCGTCACGTTTTCTATTTTGTTTTGGTTAAAAAAAAATATGTAGTTTTTATCTAATAATTTAAATTTATTAGTGTTATAACTTATTAATATTGTAAAGAATTTTTTAAACAGATATGGAAATAATGTGACTACTAGATAACAGTTCGGTAAAATGACAGAAACACATAAAGATGTTAGCCAGGCGGCTATATTTTCAAAGTTAATATACAAGGAGGAGTATACAATACTAAGTCCCTGTAGGAAAAATAAACTAGAGTTTAAACTTTCATCGAAGTTTAATCGTCATTTTTCTTATGAAATTATAAGTAAATCTTCGTTTAAACTCTGTCGATGGTTTAACCTTTGTTTGATTTTATGGGCTGAACGTTACGTTTTCGTTTTAGGTTTTTTCCAAACAGTGAAACAAAATTTCATCTACCATCTGGATACTTGACAAAACGTTATATGTCGCCAAACTGATAATGGGCGCCATTTACATAGAATGTTTAATTGTTATGTACAAAATTAAGTTTCATTACTTTAAATAAAAATAAGTTTTTCGTAGAAAATCGTAAAAATTGATTTGCAGATACTATATAAAAATGTTACTTTCCGTCCCGACACATTTATATTATAACGCAACTTTATGTCCCGAAACATTTATATTCGTTTGATTATGTAATACCGATCGCGATACGGTTTACGTTATGCGATAAATAGCGTCAAGAATTTTTTTTGTTAGCGTGAAAATTAGTTATCTGTTATTACAATGAGTACTAGTTTCAGTATACTTTTTGAAATGACCTCGTCTATTTTTTAAATATCTAAAATAAGTTTTAATAAGATTTCTTGTTCAATTTTTTAAGGACATTTATGAACAAAAATTAGGAAATTAAAATTTTTTTTTTCAAAAATTGTGAGTATTAAATATTATTTATTTGCAATTAGCTAGTCGAACACTGAAATATAATATTAATTTTTTAATCAGTTTAAATATCAAGTGGAATACTGAACTAAATATGAAATTATATAAATTAGATAATGGCCTATATTTTAAAGAAGCAGAATGCTACATTAGAATAAAATTGTCTTTTGAATATGTAAAATAAATAGTAATTTACAAATGTCAAAAATATTTTCATAAAACTATTCAATAACTAAAAGGAATCAATAAAACATCGATTCGATTAAGATAGGTATTACTAATATACATTTCTATGAGAGATACTGATGTACAGTAAAGTTTACTTAAAAAATAACTTCTGTGTATATAATGAGTCGTTTTAAATTGGAAAAAGTAATAATTTAAAAAGAGAAAAATGTGGATTTTTCTTCTCCTTACTTTTTATTGAAATTTTATAAAAAGTAAATGAACGTTGTATAATGTTTTCAGATCATTATTGACGTTGGCTACCTATGGTGATCAAACCAAATAATTAACTAGAATAATTTTTTGCTTGATACTTTGCCTGACACGGTTTCATAATCATATAGTTGACACAACCGTATCCTACTGAACATAATGAACATTCATGAACATTCGAAGAATCTTCATGAAAATAGAAAAGTTCACGTCCAGTTCGATACCGACAGTTTAGTTATATTCAACTATTCAACCTGTTATGAAAAAAACCGTCAAGTTTCTTTTTAAATAATTGACCAAAAACTAAATTAGAACTGTATTGTTCTCTATGTTACAAAGTACAAGGCAATTATTACTGCTAACTAGCACGATCCTCAAACATTTGTATTTTCATATATCAGAAAATCTCAATCTTAAAATTATTAAACCCCTTTCAGAAAACCAGTTATTAAAAAAAAGGTTGTGAGATGAAGATATTGTTTTTATCCAAATGTATTAATTTGTTAAATATCTGAAAGTTAACATGCATTCATACATGCTAGTACGCTTACACAAATGCACGCATGACTTCATGTAACGTACGAACGAGAAAAGAATATCTAACCGTGACGTGAGAAAAGAATATCTAATAGTGACGGATAGCAATAGTATGGTACAACATAAGGACGGCAACGACATGGTAGTGGCTACGGTACGTCATCGTAAGCCTTTTCTACAAAGCTGCTAGGTGCCGGCAAAGCAGTGTCCTATTTTTAAAGAACTCATGAGCGGATCATACACATCGTTCTAAACGTATTCAATACACATAATATTTAGAGCTATTTATATGATCTCTCTGAATGTAATTTCATGACACGGTAAATTACAAAGAGTGTATCTATTGTATTTAAGGCGTAAATACAAATACTCAGTCAGAAGTGACTATTGGGCCTTCCTGATTTTGAAAATAAAATATTTAGGTTACCCTTATTATACAATATGGAAAGATAATAAACGATTAAGGAAATTTTAAATCATCCCTTAGTTTAAACGAGTGAATCTACATTTAGCGAACCTGAAAATGAAACTGTGAAGGATGTTTCTTCCATTGATTGAATTAATATAACAATACCCTAAATAATTTAAGTACATTTATAGAAATTATGCCACATAAACCAGGGGTAATTAATATGAAAACATAATTGAATATCAAAACCTTTTACTTAAATTCGTGAATGGTATAGTGAGATACAATTAAAACATATTGACAATTAAATTGGAGAATTTATTTTAGGACGGCTTGTGCGTAATTAACCATTTAGGAAGATTTTTGTATCAAGTAAGTTACCATATGAAACCTACTTGTTATTGCGCATTTTTTCCGTAGATGTTGCCAACGTTTGTAATATTTATAAAATCTCTGCAGCCAAAACTACAAGTCGTAAACGAGTGAAATTTCTGCGTGGTAGTAGCCTCAACCTTTCCATTGAGAAATATGGTGTTTGCGCGTCGATAATTGTAAGGCTGTGGAAGATAAAGGGGTACTAAATAGTCGACCTCAAAAATGTGTGACTTCCAATATGAAACTTCCAGTTTTTTCTAGGTAGTTCAAGAAATTTGTAGAAATTTCTACAAAATTTTGGAACGTGTCGAATTCTCACACATATTTATGTCCTCATCCTTTTACTTTACCCACGCAACCCACATTTTTAATTTTTTTTAATATTTATAATATATTACAGTTTCTTTTTTCATTAATTTATGATCAATTAATTTTTTTAAAAAATAATAAACCATTTTATTTACCAATTTTATTATGAATAACTTTTTCACTTATATTATTTGCAAATAATTTTATTTTCTCGACTTTTATTGAATTATTTTGTGAATAAAATATCTTAATTTTAAAGTTCGAGAATATTCTAAATTATTCAGAATGGTCTAGAGCGAACTGGGACGGAAGGTTGAAAAATGTTTTAGAATTTGTTATATAGTCCCAAAGATCACTCATATCGGTTTAGCTGAGTTTTTATCGGTCGTACATTTATTTATATCTAATACATTTTTTTTACATAAACACATGTCCTAAAAAAACTTCTCTTTTTTTATTACTTTTCATGTTTTGTACAAAAATGTCTTACAAACTAAGTATACATACATACTTATACATTAGTATGGAAGACATTTTTGTACAAAACAAGAAAATATATTTATATTTATATATATATATATATATAGAAGAAATTTTTTTAAGTAATTATACTTAAAAAAGTATATTTTTATTATTATTTTTATAATAGATCACTTGATAATATTTTCTGAAGTTCTATGCAAACGAAGTCGTGGGAACTGCTGGTATTTAATAGAACAGTAAAGATGAAATATAAATTTTTGTACTATACATAAAAAATGTGATTTCCGGAATACTTTTCTTCCATTTGTCTGTTTGACGGTGCATCACATAAAACTACACAGAAAATTGTGAAAGGGTTTTTACTGTTGCATTTTTTAAAGCCCAAGCGTACAAGGTATTAGACATTTTTACGATTGTCTTCTGTCTATCTCTTATTTTTTAAATTTATGTACAGTACATGATGATTTCAAAACAGTGTTTTTTATAAATTTCTTATTAGGCCACGGTTAAAATTAGAAATAAGGTAGTTCTATAGATATTATTGAAAATGTTCTCAAAAATATTTCACCCTTCTACTCTTCCTTTGAAAACTGCTAGTCAAAGTGATTCAGAAACAGGCTTAATAGTGGTTTACCAAATGTTAACTGGTGAACTAATGATTTTAAATTTTATAGATTTATGAGAAACTCAAAATAGTTTATGCACATAAATGTTTTAATAGACAATAATTTACTACATGGAAATAATGTTAACCTTGTAGATATTTAATAAAAATACTGTATACCCTCAAATGTTCACAAAAAAATGTATTTCTTTTGATTATGTTTTTTTTTATTATAATGCTTGGAAATAAACTTTTGTAACGGTAAATGCTACAACTGGAAACAAATTTTTATATTTAATTAAAATATCAAATATGTGAAAAATTTATTTTGTGCTTTTGAGAGTAAAGGCATTACACGCACAAACGCCAAAGAAACTAATTTAACGCCAAAGTAACTAATTTAACAAATGTTTATTTTTAATTAATATATTTAGGGGAAATTTTCATTTATCTAAAAAGGCCCATAACTCGAAAGCCATTGAATTTGGTCTTAACATAAAATATTACACTCTCTTATGTCATAGTCAGAAATAACCACAATTCTGATTTGAAATATTATTTATTAGTCAGTCTATGTGTATTATTATTCCCTAATACGTTTGCATTCATCTTGAATCTCTTGTTAACAAAGAGAAATTTTCCAATATGAGTCCATTAACAAGAATATGAAAATAATAGTATAAATTTTCTTATCGCAAATTGCACTCAGAAATTATGGGAAACTTTCCAAACTTAATCACTAAATTTACTGACAGAAAGTTTTTTTCTGATGGAATTATTCTTTACACCTAGTGTATACCGAATTCTAAGTTACCATATGCTATATGTAAACAGATATACTCTTTCCGTTTTCCATAGGGAAATTAATTTCGCAAAACTTCTTGAATAAGTTTTGGTTCCACCATATTAAGCTTAATATCCACTATGTGTAAATTTATTTAAATTGCTAATATTCTTCATAATGTGAGAGTTAACTGTTTAAAATGCGATGAAGTTAAAATCAACAAAACGAAATTATTTTATTTTTGACATAGTATTTTATTATTTTTGACATTCTTATATACTGCTTAAATATACTTACTGCATAAAAATTTATTTTTTGTATGACTATTATTTTGATAGGATTATATTCGAACAATAATTTTTGAATATCCTGAAAGATTAATTATTGGACGTGCCGGGAATTATTGGACATGATAAGTAGCTACTATTTGCTGCTACACCGTTTCTATTACAATTAAATTTTCTTAAAATTGGAAGAAATTTAAAATATGTTTTCCTAAATAGTAAATCTTAACGCAGCATTTGATGTTAAGAATAATATGACTATTAACAAAATTTTCTGAAATTTACTTTATTAATATTGGACAAACAAACACTATCGTATTTAGCTGATTTACATTATTTTTGTAAATTATTTATTGTTTAATTGCTATATCGCTTTTAAATTTATTAATTTTTATAATCTTTTCTATCGGTGATTTTTAACTGAAAGATATAAAAATATTGGAAAAATTCAATTTCTTTCAAGAACTCTAGATCATATCGATGGCAAATTGGGCATTATGACCTACCCACGCTTTATGAAATTTTCCACTTTTGTATATATTTATATTTATTTATGTCGCCATAACAAAGTTTATAAGTTGAGTACACTCAACTAAAGTGCTCTAGTATACTCAACTAAACTGTTTTAATACTTGCTTTTCATGCTTATTAAATTAGCAAGGATTTGTCTATAGCTGTCAGTTTAATATTTCAAGTTTCAATAATAAAAGAGCAAGCCGCCAGTATGTTTCAAGGCGACACTAAATTCAACATGGACAACAAATTAGTTTACTGCAAGGATCTTTCAAAATTACAAAAATATTATTGTTTTTATAGTTTTTCTTGATTAATTTAATTGAACGTTTGCTACATCCTAGGGTATATATTTTATGATATATTTAGTGTAAATTTCATTAGAAAAATATTTTATAAATACTTGAAAAAAATGTTTTATTTCGAATATTTCTCGAGTACCCTTAATATCGTCTAGAGTTTTTGAGTGGAATAAAATAAAAAGTTTTTAAGTGGCCAATAAAAATCGGTATGTGAAACATATTTTCTTTGTTAAAATGTAACTATCCAAATGTGAAAGAAATTACAGTGATTTAAAAATATTTATATTTATATTCGGTAATAACATAAATATATTTTGAGTGGAATAAAATAAAAAGTTTTTAAGTGGCCAATAAAAATCGGTATGTGAAACATATTTTCTTTGTTAAAATGTAACTATCCAAATGTGAAAGAAACTACAGTGATTTAAAAATATTTATATTTATATTCGGTAATAACATAAATATATTTTGAGTGGAATAAAATAAAAAGTTTTTAAGTGGCCAATAAAAATCGGTATGTGAAACATATTTTCTTTGTCTATCCAAATGTGAAAGAAACTACAGTGATTTAAAAATATTAATATTTATATTCGGTAATAACATAAATATATTTTGAGTGGAATAAAATAAAAAGTTTTTAAGTGGCCAATAAAAATCGGTATGTGAAACATATTTTCTTTGTTAAAATGTAACTATCCAAATGTGGAAGAAACTACAGTGATTTAAAAATATTAATATTTATATTCGGTAATAACATAAATATATTTTGTATAAAATTTCAACCATTAGTTGGCTTTAAAAAATATTGAGTATCTACTGGAAAATGCATTTTAAAGAAAAATGCACTTATAATTTTTATTGTGGTTTTGAAAATAAGACATTATTTTATTTAAGCTTATATTTAATAATCAATTTCCAAGTTATTATTAAAAAAATATTTCTTCATTTGTCCTTAATTTTCTAATATAAATCTCGACTTTAGATTTAAACTTCATATGCACACAATGTTTTAAAGAGTAGAACATTGTCTTTAAAATATTCTTGCAAGAAATCTTAACATTTGTTAATATTTCTTGCACAATTTTTTGTTGCTTATAAGATTATAGAGTTATATTAAATAAGAATCTTCTAATATGTTTTTATACCATTAATTTTACTTAAATAACTTTTAATACATTTGAAATAAAGTTTAATAATACGACCTTTGAAAAATATGTATAAGTACACTTCGAACGGATCTCTACTTAAATAATTAATGTAATTGTAAATGTTTAATAACATTTTACAAGTTTTTGTTGCCTTTATAAAATATTATCTAATCTAAAAAAATTCATATAAGATATGTATACTTGAATCATTAGTAAAAGCAAGTAAGTAAAAGGTAAATATTTTTGGTTACAAAATCTGCTTACAATATAAATAAATCAAAATTTCGAATAGGTAAAAACACAAATATGTAATTATATTACCATAAAGTTAAGTTATAAAATGAAGATAATAGCTATGCAATTTTGTTATTGAGATAAATCGAATACACTGACTTAAAATACCAAGTCAAATTTTTGAGGCTAACAATCAAGCAGCAGAAAATGTCAAAATACGAGAGAGTGTTCATAACGAAATGAAGAAACATGTAGACAGGAAAATGGTCCAGAATATTGGTTCATATCTAAACGATATTAGGTTATAACTCAATCTAAACTTAATTCGAGAAACGGAAGAGAATTCACGAAGAGTAATCGATTTAATTTAACATAATTTTTGCAGGTGAAATTCTGGAACCTAAAACAATTTCTGACTAACTAGGGGAGGATTGTAGCCAACTATACTTATAATAATATTAATAAATGATTAATAATATAATAAAGTAAAAGTCTCAAAAAAATATTTTTCTTCTATTCTTTTCAACACAAAAATATATATCTTCACAAGGAGACTAGGTTCAATCAAATTTTAATGTTTACGAGAGCACTGTATAAAGTGTTTTATAGACACAAAATCCAAAAATGAACCCTTGAAAAAGAATTTCATACGACCTTTGAAAAATATGTATATAGGAGCACGATAGAATTTGTTAGCATGCTAAAGCCTTGTGAAAGTACACAAAGCAATAAAGTAAATGTTAACATTAAGCTCTTATCATAAACGTCCCGTATTATAAATGTCTAAAGGTTTTAAACCAACAGAAGAAATGTTTGACGAAATTATGTCAAAATCTTCTTGAATAGGATTATTTAGATAAACACATGTCAATAACCTTGTAGACAGCGTTTTATAACGAAAGAAACTAGGAGATGAAAGTAATTTTCTTGAGGCTATCAACAAAGGTTTTGATTAATGGCTACGTAGTTATGAAATTAATAATTCACTTTATTTCATCGTGAACAGATTCAGGATTTCATATTCCTTTATTATTTCTTTGTAATGAATTTCGTATCTAAAATTTAATAATTCATATAGTTATAGGTTAGTTCTAGATAATAGCGTTTATTACAAACTTTTGCAAAATTTTAACTACACAAACCTTATCTGTAAATTTTGAATAAATAGAAATAATGAATTGATATATTAATTTATGTGGATTTTGTAAATTTACATCCGGCTGGTCTTGACGTATCGCAGCAAGACGCGGTTTTTATCAAAAGCAGCCGGAGCCTGCTGGAGAGGCGGGGATGAAAAATCCTACGAAAAATGAAAATGGCCAGTAGTGCATCTAAAACAACGAGGTACTTTAGGGTCTGAATAAGGGGCCGAGTATTAGCACACCACCTTGAGAGAATAGCTGCAGTATACAGAATACGTTGCCTGAAGTCAGAGCTTTGTGGCCAGTTTTCAGAAATACATAAAAGAGGGAAAGGCAAGTCATCCTCTTCAATGTTAGTTCTACGACGTAGAGGAAGGCCAAAAACTTGAAATCTGGGGGCCGCTTTCATCCGCGAGATATTTTCTTAATTATACTGCTCACCCCGCGCTCATTGTAATTTTGTTGTTGACTGATGTCAGTCAATATCCCTTCCGTACTTGAAATATTTTTTCTTAAATAACAATAAGCTTTTCATGAAATCCACTACAGTATATTAAGTTATTTTAAAGAAAAATATTAACAAAAACTATCTCAAACCATGCTTCCGAAAAAGTGATATCCCGCATGTATGTGCGTTCCAAGATTCAATTGTACTTAATCACGAACGTGTCCTTATATTTATTATCAACATTTTACGAATTTAAGACTTAAATTATACTTGGATGCTTTAATATTTTTTAGCTGGGGATATTGGACCAAAAATGTAAGATATTTGCAATTTACTTTTATTAATTTATACTGTAATTAAATTAAAGTCAATATTCACAGTTTTGATATTAATTATTATCTTATTTGTGGTATTAATTATAACCTTACAGCCATTTTCGGATATCTTTTTTACAATCTTTTATAAGCTTCTTATTTTTACTAATAACAACAATAGTTCTTTTGGCATAATAATAACTGAATCAGTCTCAAAAATTGTGTTGAAGGAAATAAACAAAATAAACAAAACGTGAACAATTCTTCAAATATATAAAATATTTTTATAATTTCTAAATTTCCTATTTTGTACTGTTATAATAAATATAAAAGCAGTATTTTACGACTTATGCATAAATAGACATCGCATTTATGTCATCTGACTTTGGAACGTGATGACAACCTTTCCGAGCAACAGGTTCGTAGAGCCTTCAAGACATCAGACACTGGAAAGTGATCGTAGCCGTCATATCTCTTTCCAAGTACAGATAGTTAGTCGGTTTATATCTGACCCAAGACTTTACTTGAATTTCAGGCGCTGCCGGTTACAAAGAAGCATCCCAGCAGCGTCTAAGAAAATTATGGAAGTCGGGCTTTCGGGATACGCTTTGCAGGGAAATTTACCATTGCCAAGTCAATTAAGTGAAGTATAACTTTAAGAGTCTATTTGCGTGTTTTAATAAACGTTCTATAGTATTCCATTGGCTGGTCTAATACGTCCACTCCACCCATGAACGCATTGTAATAATCTTATTTTTCAGAGCTTCAACATCTATGTAACACTTTTTATTCTTTTCACAACGCTTTACTATGTTTATTTGTGAGCCCCCAGTGCCATTAGATGCAGTTAAAACAGCATTGATGTTCTTCCATTTTACTAACACTACATAATTTTATACTCTTTGGTCAATATCTCCTCTGTTCATCCTTCTATCTTCTTTGAAGCCAAGTTGTTGTCGCTTTTACACATGATAAGCCGTAATTGTGTCAGTCTCATGACAGCCTAGATTTTTTAGTTCATCCAACAAAGGTAAGTAAAATATCGGTCAAAAAATGTAACAGCTTCCACGCGGTAGACTTTGAATCAGGTGGAGTACAACGCAGGATAAAGACCTAGAGAATGCGATAGTGCAAGATTGTTTCCGTAGTATATTTCAAAATCCGACATCAACCCGCCACTAGTCGTGACCACAAAATTTTTGAGAACGACTGGACGAGGCTTGTTCTGCACGAGTTACCTCATACCCGTGAATGGGGTCACTTGCCCGTGAATGAGGTTAGTGTTTCATTAAATGAATATCTGCCCAGTGTCCTCAAAATTTTCTTGCATTCTTCTCTTGTAGCATCAATAATAGGTAGCACTTTCCAGAGTGAATTTCCTACATCAGTAGTGCATGGAGATTCAGAGTCAACGATGTGCAAATAATTACGTAGAATCGTCAATCTGTCTCTTGTCATGGTTGATGTTATTATTTGTATGCAATCAAATAAGATAGTATTCCCATAAGAAGATGGATGCCTATTAGTTTTTAATTTTTTCTTTAGTAGTAATTAAGATCCTCCCAGTTTTTCTTAAAAGATACAAATTTGCATATATGGCCATTCTTTCATAGAATTCTTCATTCAAATAATCAGAATGGTATTGACTAGGCGAACGAACTTCACTGGGCGATGGATGACTTGGGTATTAATGAGGTTTATGTACATAACCAATTTTCTTCCGATGTATTTTTGTAACAATTTCTTTAAACGATTTTTGGGATTAAATCTTAAAAATGTTTCTCTCCCACAATTGCTACCAAAAGAATCGCTCGAAAAGATTTAAACATTTTGGCCCTGTTTGTTACAAAGTGACCATTGGTGGTAGAGAAATAGTTTTTCGACAAAATATATTTCTCACGGTGTAAGGGACAATTTTTTTCCTCAGAAGTTTTTCAAAATATTTAAACTGGCCTAGTCGAATCCCTCCCCGTTCAGACTCGCAGATATGCGATGTGATACGACATCGGTGTGGTTGTCAGCCGATAGCACGGCAGATGGGCGCCTTTAAGCACATAGTCGGAGGACATTATTATCAATATTTAAATGGGGGTTTATGGTACAAAACAATTACTGTATTGGTGTAGTTTGCATTTGACTGATTTTTGGATTCGACTTTCGTGATATTTTTTCCCACACTTATATTTCTTTAAGTTACGTTGCGTTTTCCTTCGGTAAATATGTGCAATAGGCTATTATGGAAATTAGTAATTAGAAATGAGTAATTTATGATTTATGTATTTAAATGTGCACAGAAAAAAATCAACTTTCTTTTTAATCCCGTTAAGATTAAACTTTAAGACAGTAGCTACGACCTTCGAAGTGATCTCATGGATATTCTGTTTCGCCAATATGGGAGGAAACGCTAAAAATATACTATGAGAGTTTGAGACAAAAAATTATTAATTTGTCATATAGTGAAAACAATCCCAATTTTTCTGAAATATAAAAAATGGGACCATTTTTTAATATTGTTTTTACAGTCTTTCCTAAATTACTGGGAGAGGTGAGAATTCTAATAAGTTTATTTTTGCTTCAAACTTGCTTGAACATTCGCAGGGTAGCAATTTCTTTGTAAATAATTGTAATTCCCTATTTAGGTTAGGTTTTGATGAAATTTTATTTTTGTGTAGGTATTTATATTTATAAATTCCAGTAAAAATCTAATATAAGACCGTAAATTATAAATATTAAAATTGAATTACACTCCCAAACAAGTTCATTTCCACATCAGAAGAGAAATGTAATAAATTTCGAGAACTACCATAACAAAATAACAAAAACAAAATAAAATATCTCTCGTTTTCATTATGTTGAATAAAATACTAGACGTTAATTTAAAATTGAATAGTATTAATTTACTTTTCAACGAAATTAAAGTCTTCAAACCTTCTTATTCAAGATACTACTTGCCTCTTTGTTAAATGAGGTTTAACTCAAATAAAAGACGGACTAGCGTTTCTCAAAATCGTTTATTACTCTTCTGCATTTTCCTTAAATTCTTTGAAGAATTCAAGAGTATCTTTTAGTAGTAGATGTTATCTAAGTAGTGAAATTAAGTACAATGAGCTCACAGGGTGTCAATGAACTTTAATTATTAATGGGCTAGGGTTGAAGTAATTAAAAGGGAAGTATTTAACTATCATTCAATTTAAATTTCTTGGTGTGGAAACAAATATTGTAAATGGAAATGCTAAGCAAACATAAAGATTTGCGAGATAACACAATTCTGTTCATAAGTTTTGGATTAAGAATAAAAATTTAATATGGCATTGACGATTATCACTTGTTGTAAAACAACTCTTCAAAATATGGGAAGTACCTTAATCACACTTATTGATGCTTCACTAAATATTTTATTAAAAGATTCAATTTAAATTTTACGTCAGCTATAGTTTCAACTCAGTAGAGAATCTTGTATGTTTATTTACACATTTCCCCTAAAAAGGTAATCACTCTTTATAGAGCTGTATTTAGCTTCATATGGACACTAGATGACGAATCCATATTACACTGTGTTACGACGTTTAGGTTTTCTTTCAATATTCAAGTGAAAATATTGACCGATTGTAAATAGAGCTCAACTACAAGTGTTCATTATGTGCATTTAATTACTATAATAATATATTCGTATATATCTATGTGTATATATGTACACACATATACATACATAAATATATTTTACTTACCAATTGTTATAGTTGAACGTGATCTAGGCATTCGTTGGCTAAACGTGGGATTATAAATTTGAAAAAGGAAGGAAATAATCTCTGATATTTCTATAACGGAAGTTAGATGTTTCTCAATTGCATTACAATGGCGTATAAAGTAGACTGCTATTTAATAAAGAAAAAGTAGTAAAAGATCTACTAAACTTTTAACCTTTCTGTAATTCAGAAGAGTACCATTTCCCGTCTTCTTTTTGAAACGCTATGCAGACAGCAATATTCAGATAAGTGAAAAGCGAGTCAGGACAATTTTAAATAAAAGTTCGTCGCAAACCATTCATATCCCTCATTACTAGTCGTATACACCTTTATGTTTCTATTTTTAAACAACATCAATTCTACTAACTATTATTACAATCGCAACATGTACTTGAAATTAGAGCCTTACAAATCTTATTTCATGCAACAAAGCAATTAGTTAATTTTTACATATTTTATTAAAAGTTCTCAATAATTTTTTTTTATTGAGAATACTTGGAAATATTTGCATGTTAACAATCAGATTTGAATTATTACATAAAATCCTAGTTAAATATATATATATATATATACTTATACACAAATATATAATATGATAGGGCATATAATGCACTATAGTTATCTGTTATTTGCGTGAATTTAACATTAAGGTAGTCTGCATTTTTAATTTCTTAATCACGTCAACAATTAAACAGATCAAATAATATTTGAGGAGCAAGACACGTGGAGAGAATGGTAGGTGAAGAAGGACAGAGAGTACGATATTTTAGTCAACCATTAGTACGGTACTCCGTGCATACTCGTCCTGTTCTTAACTGTTATCTCTTGTGGTAGCCAAACTTAATATTCCCACTTCTTCCGCAAATCATAAAGTGATTTGAGAAGTACAAAATCATGAGTGAAGTCTCTGCTAGATGAGGCAAACGTAGGTTACGTTTCTGTTTCAATAAGGTTTTCTTTCCGAAATTAAGTAGGAGGATGCCTATAATGAGGATTGATGGATTGCATATTGATGGAGAGATCCAATTTTCTATTTTCAATCTTCGAAACTAATGCACCTTTTCTTATACGTATATTTGTTATGGTTTTGCTTGCTTTTTACTCCAAACGGAAGTCATGACGCAAGAGTCCTAAATTCTCCTCATTAAATTTCTGTTTTTTGTTTATTCATTATTCATCGAAACTCACTTTTTAACTGAACATAAGATTGAACGCCGCGCTTTTATGAGTACATATCCCACCAGAGATGTTCCACCAATTATTAACCTTCTCTGAGACTTTTGACGATAAAGTCTCGTAAAAATATTATTTCTGAACATCGTTTCATTACCGAATATTATATTCATGTATTTTGCGAAAACTTACAAATCGTTAAATAAATTTCATTATTGGCGAGTAAATATTAAATATATTTACTCACGAAAAGTTAGTCACCAAAGTTCCTCAAACACTTTGCACTTATCATTTAAAATTTAATCATTATAAAGGCTCTCATTTATCTTTGCATTTATTTATGCGGTATTTAAATTTTCAACCAGGCAGGGAATTTTAGTAGATCGAGAGTTAGCATGCATGGGATAAAGATTACATTTTTCTGAGATGAAGAATACCAGAAAAAACCGCGAAAATTAATTATAATATTACAAAGTAAGACTTCCAGCGTTATACATTCTCTATTTGCTCGTCAAAGAAATGTTGATTTATCTAGACAGTGCAACTGTAAAGTCGTTAATATGTAAAACAGTGATTAATATTCATGACTCAAAGGATATTAACCGAAAATTTCATTCCGGCCCTATGAACAACCCGATTCAAAGCATCGAGGGAGCGATTGTGATGATTAAAAGTATATATAGGACTCTGACAATTTTGGAATGTTAAATAATGTCAAACGTTTATATTTAAGTGATTATGCCAGAAATTTCTGAGAATTTTACTAATGAGAACTTGAGAAAATTGTGATTCAGAAAACAGTAGTGAAAGACAAAATTTACGTATAATTGTACCATTTTTATCTTTAAAAGTTCTAAATAAAACTTTATTAATTATAATTCGGTTCTTCAATAATCTTCCGCAAAATAATAATTTTAATGTTCTACTTTCTCACAAGAGTGTTTTTTGTCATAAATATTATTTTAAAAATGTACATCTTTAAATACGGCCGCAAGTAGGGACCGCAACTAAAATTTAGAAAAAATTATGTCTTCTAATTTCATTTAGCTAAAGCTATCTTCGTTAACTTCATAAATAAATGCTATATGTACAGATTAGTAGGCCACTGAATTTTTATCCTTGTGAATTTAAAACTTTCTGTAATATATTTTATTACGATTTGTGTATTTGGCATCGTGCTATTTGCTCATAGTGATTTTAATTATATTCGTAATATATATATCAAATATTTAGAAGGATTTTTCAGTGTGTTTTATTTTAATTTCCCCTTCTCTTTCATCAATTAATTTTCTTCATAGCTTTATGAAAAGTCACCCCCATAGATGAATATTTTGTTCATACCAAACCTCATGCGAGCGTCTACCAGATGTAAGGATTATTATGTGTTATAAAGCGCAACACTATTCTAAATAATTTTCATAGGTTAAAATAAATTAAGCATAAATTTATCGTAATAATTATGAAATGTCATTACATAAAGAATTAATTTTTTGTTATATTCTTGATTTTACATTCAATATACGTGACAATATTTGTAATATCCATTTATGAATTAGGGACCTCTGTAATGATACAATTCTTAATCCAAGTAACTTTTTAAAAATATAATACGTATTTTTATCATTGTATCTATGTAAACTTATCTTATAATTATGCATATATATTTGAAACTAAATTAAGACTTAGATAGAGATTTAATTAAGAGTTTAAAAAATTTTAGTTAAGATTGTGATGATTTACAGATAATAATTTTATTATTTATGAATTATACCTATAAATCTGTCTCCTGTTTACTCCTTCGGTAGTATTAAATCAAACAGAGTCAATTGAGGACACCTACTGTATTGACACAGAGATATGTAATCATATGTATTACGTAAAACTCAGAAGGGTGGCAGAAAATATAATGGTTTAATGGACTGAAATATTTAAATAAGAAATTTTTAACAGAAGAAAATATCGACACAATTTTTTTTTTGCTTTATTATGTTTCTAATTTTTGTCTAGAGTATTTGTCAATGTCCAGAAAAACTTGAAGTTTCATTGTATGAATTAAACTTAATAAAAAAACCTAACAATATGTAATATTTGGTTCCAATAAAATTTTATGAATATTTTGTAAAACAAAGACGTTTATAAAATATACTTTTGTTTATCTACTTTTTGAGAAATTACTGTTTGTCTACTTTTTTAAATCTTCAAATTTTTAAATTTATCTACTTTTTGAAAATTTTGAAAAAATTTGACTGTTAAATTAGAACTTTTAATCATAACTGTTTCTCTTAAATTGTACCACAAATATATCTCAATATATATCTTAAATACGATTTTCAATAAACATTATCATATTTATACAAAACCACTGAAAAGTTCATTAGCCATTTTATGATAGTATGCATCAGAAATGTTGGAATATCATTCCCTCCTTATTTTAGTTATGTCTTATTTCATATTGTTAGTAATAATATTTTATTCATTTTTCCGCGCGCGAGTAAATCGTTCAGTTGAGTACCTACCTATCTACCGAAAACGAAAATAAAACTGAATTTAAACTTTGTTACAGATCAGACGAACTATTGACGAAAAATACGAAGTTGCGCTACGAAAACGTATTTTCTTCAGTATTTTTACTAAACTACATTTGCTATAGTATTCATTATAACTTTCATTAGAAGTACTTAGAGGTATATTTTTATATTTATTAATTTTTTTATAACTGTGTTCCCAAAGTTGCCGAGGGGCACCTTGTTAAACATTTTAAGCGCAAATGTCTCGAGAAAGAAACTATAATGTCACCTAGTTCCAATGAATATTTAATCTTATTCTAAAAGACTTACCCAGTAACTTTCCAATCGCTATAGTGGGCAAACATTTTTTTATATTTTTTTCGTTATGTGGGACGGTATCCCCAAACCCATGCCATGATGGGGCCATACCATATAATTTGCGGGCAAAATAATTTTTCGCTAATTCGTCTTATTTCCTATTTTGCCTTCATATTTAATTTTTTCTCAATGGATACAAAAATGAGTAAATAATTGAAAAATGGCGTCTACCGGCCAACGAACGGATAGATATGTTGAAGCTATGCGTGGTCACGAAACTCTGAGAAGTACGTAATTATTAATCGTATTTATTTTCTCTTGAATACTTCAATATTAACTGTAAGTACTTCAATATAAACTTTCCTAGCAATCTTGGACCCGAAAATAATAAAAGCTTTATAAAATCTCCCATTCACTTCAACTTCATTCAATTTAGATGAACTCATATTCTAATTTCCCTGTCACATTTTCAATGAACATTTCTGAGTAACTCAATAAAGTGGCAAAAGAATAATCAGACATTTTCACGAATATAAGTTGCTTTTAGGTATAGTTTCTTTCGGTTATATCAAATAATAAATGCAATAGTTTTCATCATTTGAATAATTGCCTCAGTACAAGTGTAGTGCTTTTTCATTGGCATTCATATTTTTATACGTTTCTTTTCATAAAACCCCATCTTTGAAAATTAATTTCGAATACATTATATTGATTTCGAAAATTGATATTTTTTGTAGTCACTAAAAACACTTATGCAGATAAATTTAAGAGCTAAGCAAGTAAATTTTGATTGCTAATAAAATGTGAGGTAGGTTAATGTGGTTTAGCTAACTTCATGATATTTCAAAAATTGTGTATTTACAAAATATTTGTAAATACATTTATTGATATTAGTTTACAATGTAAATAATATATGAATGGGAATACCTTTCGGTAAAAAGGCATTTCACAAATGCTAAATTTTCAAAGAAAATTCATTCAATGGTAATTACGCAAATGTTCATGAAGTCACTGGCAGGTTCGGTATCAAAAGGGTATATAAACCCGCACGCGTGCAACAGTCATAATACTGCCGTATGTTGTCGTTTGTATGGTGATACACTGGTATCACAGTTCGTGTTGTGAATATTTTGTAAACATTCTTTGTAGTTATTTACCGCTTAAAAAATGCAAGTAAATTATTTTTTAAATATTGAATATATTTGGCGTTAATTTTGTAGAAATTCGTTATTCACGATTAAAGGAAACTACGTGATGTAGTATTATTTCTACTTTCTTTAATCTTTGCTAGTATCCCACCTGAAGTTGTAATACAACGAAACCTAGGTCGTGGTAAAGAAATTAAAGGAAGTAGAAATGATACTACATCACGTAGTTTCATTTAATTGTAAATTATTTTCATTAAATAATTTTAAATTTTACTATTAACAAATTCAAACATTGTTTGGACAAACCGGATGCGGTGAGAAACCAGATTATCAATACGGAATATTTCAATGCAAGACTATTTACTTAATTGTTGAGACAATAGCGAATAAGTTTTTAAATAATATATTTTTGTGAAAAAAGAATTTTTACAATGCCAAAAATAATTTTATGATGTCTCGCATAAGTTTTCTATAGTAAGTTAGTTATGACACATACATGATTATAAGACGTTGTGAAAAATGTGTGTAATTTAATATTCTAACAAATTCCCAACAAAATTCAATATTCCTAAAAAAATGGATTTCTAGACTAACTTGATATATATGCTGCACCGTTTAAAGCAAATGGACACTTTAAAAACGTTATATAAATTATATTCAACAGTGTGAATTTCGATATTCAATATGGGTTAGTTGTATCGATTCCACCTTTATTTATTGTAAAATAAATCAGGTTACGTGTACTCTACTCGTCATCATAGTAAGCTATTGCTTAGTGTGACAATTATTAAACTAGGGCGTTTCTTTCATTCTATTTATCTGACGTTGCATACGCACGTTAGAAGTTATACTTCTTTGGCATAATACAAGCATAACTATATTTGGCACGCAGAGAATTAATGGAAATAAAATAATGAAAGGCCAATCCTGTCATGCGTAGGTTCCTCTTGACGTAGGTTCCTCTTGACTTAACGACAACAGGGATGTTCTTTATTTATTTGTATGATTCTGTAGTCGAGTGGCAAAAAAAATCCTTAGAGGCAATTTCATCATGTCTAAACGTCTGTCCGCGAATATGTCAAAGCCTCAAAATTCGATATATATCTGGTTTAGCAAAAATGCGAATTCCGTTTTTTATTTTAAATGAAAGAATGTACTTAAAAAATTAATTATTTTAAAAATTATAGCTCGGACTTGCTTATTTTAATATAAAACATTGACAATTAAATAAAACTAAGTGATGTAGTATTATTTCTACTTTCTTTAAGTTCTTTACCACGACCTAGGTTTCGTTGTATTACAAAATCTTAGGGTGGGCTATTAGCAAAGATTAACTCTTAGGAACATCCAACAGCATTTATATGTTTCAAATACATAAATTAAGCCTGGTTTGTATCGGTTTTCCCACTGTTTATGTTAATGAGTTTATTGTAGGGGAGGGGTGTAGGTTTCATTATATATATAAAAAATTGATTTGAAATATGTACTTTCTATGGGGTAATGGGGTTGTCAAACATCAATTTCAAGGTCTCCAGGTGATTTTTTTGCGCATTTTAATATTTTTATTTTTTCGGTTTTTTAAATTTTTTAAAATAAATTCCAGTTTATATGTGTTAATTCAGTTTAGTGTTAGTAAGAATGGCACCTACGTTCGAAAGGTATAACTTACACTTATTTGGAAAGCCACTCATTTTTACGGGAACATTTTCAAATCACTTTTTTTAATAAAATAATCCCAACCGAGCCCTAGAATTTAATCTTTAAATAAACTCTTCATAAACTCTTAATTTTTTACCTATACTCTTTCACATAAACCAAAGAAGTAAAAAAAATGCGCATTTTTGAAAAACCAGACTTGTTCCCATTCTTTTTTCCATTAAAAATTTCTCGTCATGAAACATAACTGCATTATCTCAACTGATAACGTCAATATATTGAAATATATGTGCTATAATTTTAATTTTTTAGGCAACTCGCATCAAAATTGGGGATGAAAAATTGAAACCTTGAAACCTAATAGAAAACTGTTTTGAAAATGTGGTCGAACAGTTAGATGCATTTTTGGTGGGGTCTTTCCTTTGCAAGGGACGAGTCTCTAAAACAATGTGTATCCCCGCCAAATTTTATACTACGCATATAAAAAATCGTGAGAGCGGCGTGCTGTAACGTTAAATCTTTTCGGTTAATATTGTTAACTAATTAAAAAGATTAACATAATTATACTATTTACCATGTCAAAAAAGAATGTTCGTAAAAAACCAATTTGGCAAATAAAATATGGGTGGCAAAAATATATGTACCAAAACGCAGCTGTGGCGGTTTTTATATTATAGGCCCTAAATATACTACTCTAATATGCAGTGATTCATTTGAAGGCATTTTAGTGATTTTTTCAAAAAAACGTGTTATGAGGAAAATAGTATAGTAGAAGGAGAATAATATAATAATTGAAGTATTGTTTTGGAAAACATATTCACGTTTGTAACTTGGTCAATACACCTAAAGATTTAGTTAAATATGTAACTTTAAAACTGTATTTTCATTGAACTTTACCAAAATCGTAAGTTTATTAGATAGTGATACTGATTTAGGGTTATAAACTTTGAGAGAAAATTGAGGAAAACGAAAAATAGGTTTGAATTTTTCTGCCAATTGCTGGTGGATGACTGCGATTGACTAAGTGAAGATGACAAAAAGCAAAGGTAAACTGGCTAAAATATGAGTGTGCATGCAGTGATGACACAATTCCGCATACATGGTTCGAGAATTGTAAGCGAAACATATATGCATTATATTCAATTTAAAATGGTACTACAAGTGGAAACGTTGTAATAATGTTTCACTACATATTACGTCATCAATTTTATTTTTCACTTTGGTATATAAAATAAAACTAAAGTATTCGCTTTTGTTTTGAGAATAACCAATATGGGTCCATAGAACCATCTGTCTGCTTGTTGCACAAAACTTGAAACATAATAGTTTTTTTAAGAGTTACTATATAAATGTACGTTTATATATGAATAAATTTAAATATAATTAAAAAAAAAATTGTAAACGGAATCGTGTCACCAGTGTATGCCACTCATATCGTAGCCGGTTTACCTTTGCTTTTTGTCATCTTCACTTAGTTACAATTACCAACCAAAAATTAGCAGAAAAAATAATATGTATTTTTGGTTTATTTCCTCAATCTTTCCTCAAAGTTGATAAGTATAAATTAGTATCATTTTCTAATTAATTTATGATTCTGCCAAAGTTCACTAACTGAAAGTACGCTTTTAAAATAACATTTATAATACACTATTCTTCTCATAATACGTTTTTTGGCATAATCATTAAAATGCGTCATAATGAATCACTGCATTTATACATATATATATATATATATATATATATATATATATATATATATATATATATATATATATATAACTATCTAAATATATTGAAGAAATTTGGCACAAATTAAAATATACGTAGCGAAAGAAGACATTACATTAAAATTCATCGATAGCAGAAGCCTTCCACATGAAGCAATTTCATTAAACCAATCCCACGGCATGGCAGAAATGTATATAGATTATATGCGCAAAGAAGAGAAGCAAATGGCTTGACTCGATGGTGTAATAGATAGATTTTATTACTTTTAGAGAATCAACATCGACCTCAGCGACTTCAGAATCGGCTACTTCTCAGTGATATATCAGTGTTGAGAAGAAAGTTCATTGTGATAGAGTTGTTATAATTATTGCATTGTTTTTTTAGTAAAATATTAGCATATTTGCTGTATTTTTATCTATTACTATTTTATGTTTTTAAATAAATATTTGAATCATTACTGGAAAATTAAGAATGATTTTTTATGATCATTTTATAATGAATAAATTTTCTGCAATCTAACTAAATGTATTTCACCAATTTTTACTTTAAACAAAAATTCTTTCAGAGATTTTTTTCCAACCTATTTTACATAGTACTAGCCTCATTTATTACATTTACAAAAGTAAACACGATAATTTTTTATTTTAATTTTCCAAAAATTAGGATTAACCAAATATGAGAACTACCAAAAATTGTGAATTAACCAAATGTGCCCAATGTTTAAGCCCAATTATTTCCGACAACCTTAATTTTCTATTAAACGTGAATAGCTATTAAAAAACGTCATGCACTAATGGAACTCGCACTACGAGGGTTCCATATATATTTAGGCATTTATAAACATTTAATTGTACAGAATATTGCTACTAAACTATTAACAAAATTATATATTTTTTTAAACAAAATATTTTGCCTGCTATATATTTTCCAAGGGCATGTTTAAAAAAAATATGCTATGTAACTACAAATTAACAAATTCTTTGATTTGTGCTAAAAGACCTTGCTTCTTGCCAAATTTCATGATTCTAAATCCACGAGAAATACCCCGTAATTTATGATTGATCTGCGAGTGTCAAAATGTGTGGCATAAATGGCCGTATTTTTTTTATTTCGTTGACTTATATGCCTGATTTTTCACAGCTCCAAGGATCCATAGATCTAAATATTTGATATTATATTATTAAATAACTTGGTACCTTCACGCGTTGCTACGAAAAAGTGTCTAGATACACAGATAGACAAATGGACAACGAAGTGATCCTGTAAGGGTTCCTTTTATCATTACGACATACGCAATCCTAAAACAGATGATTGCCTTTCGTTTAAATCTAAGTTCAATGGAGTAAAAAAATAGAATATTTAAAAGTAATTATGCTTTACATATAATAATATTACAGCATGGTATGTTTAGCAGCAATATTTTTTTCCATTAGAGAAATTATATTTTTCTTAAGAAAAAAAAATTATATACGTACATATATATATATATATATATATATATGTATATATATATATATATATATATATATATATATATATATATATATATATACGACTTTATCTAAATATTGCTAGACATCGACCGTCCGTGAGGTGTGCCACTACAGAAATATTGAGATTGCGAAAACAATTATTGAGGCGTAAGATAAAATGTAAAGGATATACAAATAAGACAAAATAGAGAGCTTAATATGTACATGAATACAACATATATGTAAAACTTGCCCCAATCTGATTCACAAAAACTTAGTTGCGCCATCGCTTACCAACAAATATTTGTCAGTTGTTACTACGATACTATTATAATCTATACATATAATAAAGCTCTAATGTTTCTCTGTACATACATTGAAAATATTTGTAGTAAAAATAAGTTGTGAAGGATAAGCGATTAATATAATTTTTGGAATTTTCTCTGTTTGTGCATACGTCACTTAATAACTACTGACGTAATTGAAATAAAGTTTCCAGAAAAAACATAGTGGCCAATTTAAAAAAAAAATTCGTATTTACTTCATCGCAACGGTTTACGCTGTCAGAAATTAATTTTTAAAATTTACATTACATTACTAATACAACAAATAAATTTATTGCTACTCGACGCGTAGTTATTATACAAATTTATAGTGTATCTAAGAACATTAATGGTTGACGTTATGAGTTTTTTAAATTAAACAAGGAAGTTTTCTACCCGGGAAATTTATTGGTAAAGTACGCGTGGCTAAAAGTAGAGTGTGGAAATATATTTACAAAAAACAGCATCGGTAAGCTTTTTAGTGACCTGCGCATACGGAGCTGCGACCACAGCTAGCATTAAATATTATTGAAACTTCGACTAGAATATAGAGAATGAATAACAAAAGTAATTAAAGCTATAACAGTAACTAATCTAAAATTCACATTCATAGAATGTAGGCAAAGACATTAATTCGTGCTCATACAAAATATGTTACAGCTTTGTCACCCCGAATTAATTAGGAAAGTTGGAACACTTTAACCGGTTGCACTCAGCAGAGTCATTAAAGCTAGGTACGTATAAACTTTTCAAAGTAACCCCTATCTTGCCTCGCTTGAAACGTATACAAAGTAATACATATATAACTTTTCATTTAATAGCAATTTAAATTGTATATATCCGACATCTTGGTAAAGAAAGGTTTCAAAGGATCGTAAATATGTCATTATGACGAAAATACTTTTAATTATACTTATCGATCCTCTGGACCCATTCCGCATGTTCAATCTATCCATCTACTTGCATAGATTAAAACATGCTTTCATTGAAAATATTTTTTAAATTTTTTTATGTAAATTTGAAAGTGAAACAAAATATTTAACATTTCATTGGCATGTCAAGAAAATATTAATATTTAAATCCTTACTAGAGATTTTGCTCAATCATAAAAAAATTCTCTTTTGTTGTAAATTCAGTAAAAAACTTTAAAGTAATCGATATAAATACTAAAACGGCAGCATTAGGCTGTGTGCGCATTGAAGTTATTGACGAAAACAATGTGTTAGGGGAATACGATATAAATAAGAAAACGCAAAAATATAGTTTTCGAAATTTTGGTCTGCTTATCTATTTACTTTTCAGTTTGGACACCCATCACGTAATAACTACTGTATACTTTCAGATGGATTTTGATTATTATTTTTTATTAACAGCATTATTTTTTATTTTACTAAATAACAAACTATTTTTTTATTTCATCCGAATCGGTTTACACAGTGCGAAATTCATATTTCTGGAAATAAATTGTTGGTGACTTATAACAAAAAGGCAACTCTTGAATCATTATAAAATACTCGTCAAGGAGATGCTTGCAGAACGGCAAAACAAATAAGACGTGAATTTATTCGTCATATTGTGAACGAGGGAAAAGTCACCTGGCAAGGTAATTGTGTTAATTAATACATATAATATGTAAGTATAATACGTATTTCACGTATAAATTAGGCATCTACATAAGTAAATGAGATTACCTAAATACCTAAAACACAACTATAATACCTGAACATAATTTGAAAATAATAAAGGCTGACGTACCTGATTTTCGTCCTCATTTTCATTTGATATAGGCTGTATTGGTACTTCTAGATCACAAAAGCTCATCAAATTAAAGCACCACAAACAATTTTTTTTATCGGGGGATTATTTATTTTCTTTACCACCATCTCCTTGTTGATTATTAGATTTGAACTTATCAATTAGCCTGTTGTAAGCGATATTTGTCTTATTGCGATCGTGATCATCTTTAGACTTCGTATTCCACAAACAGATTCGATTAACAGATTTCAAAAGAGAAGGAGGTACTCAATTCATCGGAATTTTTTTTTCTTATGTATGTTCAGCGATAATTCTTTATCTAGTGGACATATTTTTATAATTATTTATTTCTTCGAAAGAAGGCGCTATAGGTATAGTTTCAAATAAATTTGATGAAAATCCATTGATGGGGTTCGGGAGTGAACAATGGAACTTATTAACGAATGGCAGTAAGTCAACTATGATTCAAAACATTGTTACGGATAGTTGTCATTTTGTAAAATAACTACACCATTTACTAGGCCAGGGTTTCATTATAAGTTCTGGATATGAAGAATAGAACTCCTTAACGGATATTAGTAAATCAGCCGTGATTTAAAAATATTTGCTACTAGTAGTTGTTATTTTGCAAAAAACTACAACTTCCATCAGGGCAGGGTCTAATGATGAGTTCTGGAGATGAACAACGAAACTCCTTCACAGAAGATAGTAAATTGAAAGTGATTCAAGATGATTGATATTGGTAATTATTTCTTTACCAAATAATTACACTATCGGTCATATCAGAGTCTGATGAGATGAGACGATCAATGGAACTCCGTATCAGATGATAGTAAATCAAAGGCAATTCAAGATATTTATTACTTGTAATTTTTATTTTGCAAAATAACTGCTCCATCAACATACTGACCTGCAGTATGTGATGTTTAGTTTTGAAGTTGAATAACGTAACTCTTTAAAGGATAGTAGTAAATCGACTAAGATTCAATATATAGGCTACTGGTTAGTTGTTACCTTAGTTATTACTTTTCAAAATCTAATACTGATTTTAGATATGGAGAAAGGAACTCCTCAAGTGGTAGTTTTTAATTTGCAAAATCTGATGTTGGGCTACGGATGTGGAGAACCGAACTCCTCAACGGTTAACAGATAACCATTGGCGGCTGCTACTACCGCTTTATTTCTATGTATTGTTGATAATCAAGTTTAGACAAAGAGGAAATAATCTATATAATGACTTGTTTTTTATATAAATTTTTTTTTAACAAATATCAATATTATAAGAAAGGAAATAATTATGATACCGGCACCGCCGATCAACTTAACAATGTAAACTTGTATATTATAAATACGCCCTTTTTGAATTAACTTAGTATTGTAAGCACATTAGGAGTTTAAGTTCTAAATTTACATTTTAAATTAAATTAAATTATGAATTTGTTTAAGTTGGTCACCAGTGCAAGCACAAACTTCAAAAATAAGTAACTTAGTTATTTTTTGCAAATAAATAGGTACCTATTTTGAGTTAATTATTTGTTACTTTTTAGTACCTACCTTTTCTGAAGTCGATTTTTTAAAGAATATTTTATAGCACTCAACAAACTCTTTTAATTGTTCACAGTGTCCATTTCGATCTTCTCGCGACATGTTAAAACCTGCGCATGCCCACAACAAGCTTTTGAGCAAACTGAACGATTGTTCAGACTTCCACCCACACGCTACGATAAAACTGTGCAAACGCCATGGACAACGATTTATTGAATAGATTCTGTAAGTGCAGCCGATCGTCAGCACCAATCAAAAAATCTGCACAAATTGTTATACACACGTTCGATAAAAATGCGCAAACCGACTGCACAGTCCGTTTGCACAGATTTATCGATGTCGTGTATAGCGGGTTTTAGGTACCGACGATGATTATATAATTAACGATTGATTTTATTAATTGCATATAAAAAGTTGAAAAGTTTGTGTACAGAGACGATGGTTTTATTAGTTGCCAACCTTAAAAAACCCAAGCATATATATATATATATATATATATATATATATATATATATATATATACACATATATATATATATATATATATATATGTATATACATCGATATATATATATATATATATATATATATATATATATATATATATATATATGTATATATAAATATATGTGTGTGTATGTATCCGATTCGTACTATTCAAGGTGCGAGCGGGTACAGAACTAATATTTTAAATAAAATATTTGTTGAATGTTTACTTCCTGGGAAGCCAAAAGTAAAATGCTTAATATTTGTATCCGTAGGTAGCCTTAGCATTAATCGAAAACACGTTACCGTAGTGATGTATTCGAGTACTGTAGGAATAATATACTAGTTTTATATTCGCTTTACCTTTGTTTCTGTATGGATCTAATCGAATACCAGTAAGTTCGTCAGCAACGAGTAAGATAATAGTGATATGTTTTTATTGGTCACTATGTTTAATTACGGTCGAAGATTAATTACGGTCTAGGTAATTGCTTTTCAAATCAGTTTGCCATAACTTACAATTGATTGTGCTAGTCAATATTAAATAGTCATTATAACACGGGAGTAAAGATTTTCAGTTTTATTTTTTGTCATGTATACGAGTCGCTTTAGTTTTCTGGACATTTTGGTAATATGATCTAAATATTTCTTGTTGCGTGTGTTTTCAGATAGATTGAATTCACACGGTATTTCTCGTGAACGATAGTCATGTGATTCTTAGTCAGTAGGTTTCTGTCGTCATTTAACTAAGTTTTCAGTTCGTACTTAGTTTCGATAGTCAAATTAAAACACTTTCATGTAACAACAGGCCAGCATCATCAGTAAAGGTAACTGTGATATTTTCTATGTCAAATGTTTATTACTTGTATTTTATTATTTGGCAAATAAATTGTACGCATTGAATTTCTATGTTTATTTGATATTTTGAAATGATAAAAATGTAACTAAATTAATTACAAAAGCAGCAAATCTAATATCAACTGATTAGCACTTGCACGAGAATATTGCAACTAACAGTTTTAAGTTAATTATATCTGTAAATATTCTAACTGTATATATAAACTTCTATTTACAGGAGTACATTCAAGTAATTTTAATAAAATAAATAGTAAATTGACTGTTCGGAAAAATGGAAGAAAGAAATTTTACTTTCACTAAAGAAGAAAAATAAATGAAAAAACACCTCTGTGCAAGTTTAATTAATTATAACGATTGTAGTTTCTTACCTTAGTGCCATTTTTAATACCCAGAGTTTACTAGACCTCCTGCAATCTGGTTTTAAATGAGGGTATAATACTTCTGCTATACTGTTTAAAGTAACTGATGATAAGCACTTTGCCATGAGCAATAGAAGACTATGTGTTCTTATATTACAAGTCTTATGACTATTGGACTTTGGTTACGTTTCCACCTATATGGATTTCAACGTTTTGATGCGTCGGCTTAAATCATTAAATGTATCAAAACCGTACACTGGGTAGTTCATCTCCTTTCTTTGAAGTAATATATATACGATCAAACTTTCTGAAAACTATTTAAAGTGAAATAATTTCCTTATAAATACACCTCAAGGTGATGCTCTTTTCTCATTTTCTTTTACTTTTTTTGACACTCTTGCAAAATATATGTCCTTTTTTTGTTTATTTGCCGATGATCTTCAAAGATACTCCCACTGTAGTGTCGGTAAAATCTCCTATTACATTGATATACTAAATGGATTCCAATATGTGGTCAGCAAATGGGACTGGTAGTCAGAAATTTCCGTTGAAGGTACATATAGTTGATTTATCACAGCTGCACATTAAAGGATATATCATCCCTTTTTAATTGTAAAAGATTTTGGTACAATGATGAAAAAACCTTTAAAACATCTCACATAGCATACTCAAATAAATCATATTAGTGATAAATGTTCTTCACAATGCTGTTTCTCAAACTGCTTCAATATTTTCTTTGTTCCAAATGTACATACACATACATCAAACTTTATTTCTACTTTAAATATTATGCTAGTTTGAATGAATATTTATTCAATAAATTGCAAACGTTCAAAACTTGTGCATACCAGACATTTTCTACATAAATATCACTATTTTTTCTAAAGTTTTATGAACACCAAGCCTCAATATTCTATATATTTGAAACATTTTCGTCAATAATATCGTTAAACATTTATAACTCGTAAATAAATTTAAATACGACGACTTTGGGTTTCGTTCTGAAATAGTACACACTCATAATCTCTTAACAGAGAACTACATTCTCCATTCGTTCCATCTGTTACTATGTGTGCAATTCAATCCGTTAACACGTATGATATTACATTATGGAATCAACCCAACCAAATATATTCCAAGTACACAAACATTGTATGTGTTTCAAAGTCGTCTGAAATTACTATACCTGACATAATAGGTAGATTGAAACCCGACACTACCTCACCCTTATCTCTTACCTATACCTAACGTGTTGACCTTTTGCTTTATTAATTTTATGTTAATTTGGTATTTTTATTATTGACATCGATATAAATATTCTTATTTTGCTTTGTAACTGTTTTTAGTTCGCTTCCCAGTCATTTATTTTCTATTACAATACTTATTTTTCTCACTTGATACATTGTCCTTTACTGTCAGAGATTGCTAGTATAGTAATAATGCTACTTCTGTTTACTTAATATTATAAGTCATATTTTATAAATTAATAAATAAAGGTAGCCTATATATAAAGTTGAGTATAGTTAAATAACATGAAAATAAAATGATATTTCTCAATTAAGTGGATAAAATTAATAGAACTAGTATAATTTTCTACTCTATTTCATATTGAAGTCTTAAATTAACTTTCTAAAGAAATCTGCATTTAACTTTATCTAGAAAGTAGAGAAATTTTCTTGCGGAACTTTCCAATATTTAATGGTTGTAACAGGGAAAGTTTATGGCGACAATCGTGACAAAGTTTCGTTCAACAAGGATAAAACGAATGCTACGAGTTCATGACACAAGAGAAAGAAAAGCTTACAAAAGAATTATGTGATTTAGTAGACCGCTATAACTCCCGCATGTTAGTTATATATTTTATATGTTAGAGTTATGTTTTTGTTCTGAAACTTTTAATAAAATATTATTACAAATATTAAGTATTCTTGGATTTAGGCAGATAGTTCTTTTATGTCATTTTGAAATTAACTTCAAGTTGGAAGCTCTCACGTATTGATGTTGGTCAAGCAAAATTTGATGTAGATTAAAATCGAAAGGGAATGTATAAAAAATAATGCTACGATGAAAAGACGTCGAAAATCGGACCAAGAGAAGAAAAATTAGGAATATCCAACACTTGGAATTTGACGTTTCATTAACAACACGACGACATGAAATTAGTGTTTGTATACGTATAATTAATACAAACGTAAATGTATTCCCACCGTTTGGTCTTATTTCATGTATTCAATTTAGATAAGTCTAATGTAAACTACGAATGGTAATAGGAACGTATTTGAATACAAATAGAACTTAATTTTTCCATTTAACAGTTGCAACAGGAATGTAAACATACCAAACCTTGAATAAAAGTTCGAGAGTTTAAGTTAGAAAATTTATTGACATATCTCGTTACTGCAAAAAATCTGTCTGTATTTGAATTGTATTAAAATTTAATTCAACAAAAAATTTAATTTCAATTATCAAAACAGGAAGGAAATGATGAAAGGAAGTACATAGAAAAACAAACACGTACAGTACAAAGGGACTACATGTTTATAAAGGAATGCCCCTGTGGAATTTCGCTCAAATCTTTTGGAGTCCAAAAGGCTTTTAATAGTGCGATCAATATGGAAGAAAGGTTATCTGTGGTTAGAAAATATGTAACGATAAAGCATTTTCATATATCATCCACACATTAAGTAACGCCTACTTAAACAGAAGTGATGTATCGATATATGACGGATATTGGAATAGTGATGTATGACGGAGATTGGAAAAATATTAAATCTCACTAAAAATAGCATTGTTCCCAGCCAGTATTTCTAGGTGGGATTTTAAATGTGTATAATATTTTATCATATATTTAGTCATAGATTATATTCCATTTTGGGTTACTTGTGTCATAAAATTGTTTGTGTAGAATTTAAGAAATTACTTTGCAATTTAGAGTTTGAGGGTGTCATTTAATGTTTCACCGTGTTGAACGAGTTCATTCATATGAATGCGACATGAAAATATTTTCATTTTAGATGTATGTAAAATTATTAATTTTGATAGAACATTAAAATAAAGTTCACCAATTTGAAGAAAACAATGTAAATAAATAAGTTGACAATAAATATATTGAAGGTTGAATTTAAAAAAAAATCTAATTATTTTACATCAAAATATTTAATATCCTTTATATTTCAAGTTAATGGAGGAGGATTTTTGACAATTTGACCCCTTTTTAAAATAATTACAATAAATATAACAATAGTTTTTTAAGTTTTTAATTTATTATGAAATTATTAATAAAATATATGTCTATTTTTAATTTTGAAACATGGAATAACGGTTTCCCATTTTTTACACATAGTAAATACTTATTAAGACTAAATCAAGACTCATAACTTCGTGATAGTGTGAATAGTCAATGACAGGTACATAATCATGAGCAAACAATCCTAAAACTGATTATTTTCGGCAACCTAAAACTTTTTCCTGCTAAATATTTACAGCTAGCGGTAGCTATAAATATCAAAATTATAACTGCTAACTATTTACGTAAATACTTTTCATTTCTTTTCAAAATAAGATAACCAATACAGGGTTTAAAAATTTAAATGTACTTCGTGATTCAAATATATTCTGCGTTATTCGATTACGGAAAAAAATTCTTGCTGTTTCTTTATATTACGGAATTTCACTGAAAACTACTAAAGTATTTGAAATTATTTTATATAGTTTATACATAATAATACTGACAATAAATTGTGATAATTTAAACGGTTCGAAAATTATAATTACATTGGTTTTAAGTCCGGTGAAAAATGTTTACACACTTACTCTTTGAGGCTGTCATATTTACAACTCGCATAATGTCCTAAATATGAATAATATATACGGCACAACTGTATGTGTAACACAACTGTATTGAAATATGGTTTAAGTAAGAAAACTTATTATACGAGACAATATAATTAATTTAATCTTTGATATTAACTCAATATGTCGTTACATGATATCTTCATTTTTCCTTATATTCTATGGGGCGCCATCTGTGGTGCAGCAGCACAACCTTGATTTATTAGATATGTATATGTATTATTTCGATTTTATTTTTACGTACAGATACGTACTGAAACTGAAAATTCTCATTCATTTGAGAATTCATTTGAGGACGACTCAAATCCCTGAAACACCCCGGAATGATTAATCGTCACATAATTCATAATTTTTTTATTTGTACATTTAGCGAAAAGTGAGTCGAAGATATAAAAGTTGCTGAAAAGAAAATTATTTGCTTAATTTTTGGGTTTATCATAATGAATTCATTATCTCAGGTTTGAGTGTATATATTGTTACGTAGAAAGTATTCCACTTTTTTTTAAAGTTTTATCAATTGTAATTAAGTTAATGTAATTAAGTAAAAAATTGTAATTAAGTTAAAAATTTAAGCCGGAAATAAAAATAATCTAAATATTTTGGCATTCAAAGGAATTTATGAAGATTTAATTTATGAATTAAAAACATTATAACGAATATTATATTTATTGAAAACATAAATAGATTCCTAAACTAAATACAATAAAATTCTAAGATATATTTTATTCACTCCTTCAATAAACGCATTAATGGTTTTAATATAATTTAAAAACTTTTTGGCATTAATAATGACTAAAACGTTTTAATAATAACGGTATAACTTGAAGTATAAGGTTAACTTTTGCCAAATTATATTAAGAGCCTTAAAAAGATTTGATTGTTTTGTTAGTAAAACAAGACAGTGGTCTTATAAGTGGTTTTGGAGTAGATTAATTGTTAAAAGCGCTAAAAATTAAAATAGAATTTAAAGGATTGTTAAACATTCCTATTTCACACACAAAATATCTTATATAATAAGTAAAATAAGTAAATAATAACTTATTATCGTGACCTTGTTTGCAATTTTTGAATCGTTTTTCTGCAAATAATTAGTAGTACGATTCAGTCCTATTTAATCGACGTAGAATGACTTCAGCACGAATACAAAATTCCGGAAATATTTCTTATTATATGAATTATACTGCCCCATATGCTAGTATTTTTTGTCATAATAACGCATGGTTGGCTTATTTCATTTAGTTCAGATAGAGTACCTATCTAATCTAAGCTTAAAAAAATAAATATAAGTTAGATTTAATTAACTATCACACAAAAATTAAAAATAAAATATACCATTTCCCATCATCTCTTTCAATGAAAAGGGAAAAATGTTCTACGCAGATATTACAAGTATTATTGGTGTATATGTTTAATTACAGTTGGGAGGTAGCCTTTATCTTTTAGCAATAAGAAAATAATTTAGAAGCAAAAGTTGCGGTATTTTAAAAGTTGTTTTAAATGATAATAGATTTGTGTAGTCTGCCTTAATGTTAAATTTTGTTATGTCTTTAATCGCCAATATTTTGAAAATATTTACCAAATTTTGTCCATCCATCAACTAAACCTAAATTTTGACCAAAGCTATTTCGGTGTTAAGTTTCGTCTTAATGAACTAAGAAATGTGAATTCCAGAGTGTTGTCAAATATTTATTTGTCGTCCATTTTAAGTCAATATAAAATTAAAACATTATATATATATATATATATATTTCTGTGTGTGTGTTATGTGTGTGTGTTTGTGTGATATATATATATATATATATATATATATATATATATATATTTGTGTGTGTGTGTTTGTAACTATGGGTGTAAATATTTATGTATTTTATTCTAATTACAATATTAAAAACAAGAAATATGAAGCGAATAAACGGAGTCATTACGGATATTATTAACGATAAATTAAACATAAAATACAATATTAAAATATTTCGAATTAGGTTACACGTAAGCTCTCAATTACAAAAAATTTCGTTGATATGAAGGTATATTCATTATCTGTACGTTATAGGTTTAATGTTATAATGAGAGTACAAGGGGCAATTTACAAAAAAAATATCACTGGTAGTAGAACAGATATACTCTAAGCTCCTCTCTCGGTATTAATTAATAGAAATTAGCGATCAAAATTTGGAAAGTGAAGAAAATCATAGCACTAAAAATAGTAATTTTATAGCCTCGTAAGAAATTTGAATGAAATTCTCAGCTGGCAATTGAACATCTCGAATACAAAATAAGCATACACTGCGTTTCAAAAGACACTACATTTTTTCGAAGACACATTAATTCATTTCTCTTTAAAATAACCTGAAATAAAGACGCAATGTCAAAAACATGCTAGATATTAATAAAAAATAACTAAAATGTATTAAACTATTAAAGAAAACCATTAGAAAAATTAGTAATTGTTACTCTCTCGTATTGTAGTGCTGCAAATTTTCTCCAAAGGCAATATAGAAAAACATTAATTTCCACGCCCCGGACCCACATCATTAGCACGTGGTGTCTGCGTATTATCGACATCTGGGTGCCATGTAATGCCCTGAAATTAGGATCGTAAAATTTGACCTGAAATATAGAGGAAGTTGAATAAAAAAGTTTCAAGAAGTGAAAATATTGTGTTTTCGTGTAACATAAAATTATTCTAGTAGCATTCATATATGTAGAGTTTGTTACAAAGTACATATGCAAAGTAATACATATCCACAAAGTAAGAGTTTTTGTTTAATATTTAAATGCATTATTCTCTTAATAAACAAAATATATATTTCCTTAAAATCCATTTTGGGCGACACGAGTAAGCATAGAGAATTATTGCAATTACATCGCTGTATTATTTAAGTAAAATTTCCATATAATTTTATGCACATACCAAAATACAGGGTTGTATTATAACAATCGATTATACTGCTAAATAAAATAAAATGTTTGAGAAAGAAAGTTTTGCGAAAATATATTACTTATAATTTGAACTTTTAAATATATTTCACATTAACAAACATAGTCACCAATTTAAACTTGAAATGCAATATTTCGATAAGGCTCACGAACTCTTTCTTACTTATGCCACTCCATAAATTGATGCTGTATGCTGATTATGGGTTTACAATTGAATAATAATGAGGGTTGTGAGTTTCAAACAACACAAATTGCTCAAACCCTCTCTCCTCGTGTCAAAAAACGTTATTTAAAAAGTTTGAATCTTCTTGATTTTACGGCAGAATTGCTCAACAAAACGGTCAAAAAATTGCTCAACTAAAGAAAATGGTCGAATCATCCAGGTTCTCGAACATGGTAGCAAGAAATCACTCCTTCCCATAACGAATTATAGAGTATTTTAAAAACCTGGCGGTTTAGAAAGCACCTGTTTACCGGGACTGGTTTATTTTTAGCAAATTTGCAACAGGTTTGACAGTTTCTTGCGAAAAATATCTCTTGCACAGCCATAAAAATTATGCATCATGGCGTATTTACGTTGTGTACAGAACGCGCGAAAACAACGTCCATTTTCAGATATAGGTACGTCAAGATAAGTTTCCAATTACTAAGCACGCTAAAAGTCTAATACATACAAGACAAATAGTCAAATTAGCAACGATTAGTCCATAAAGAAACCAAAATCAATGATTTTATAAAAGAAACACTTTGTTTTGCTGAAATTACGATTGTGTCACCAATTTTATATTTAATGACTTAGTGCAAATGACGTTATTTTTTAACGATGTTGCAATAATTATATCAAAGCGTTTTTGTTATAGACACAAACACCGCTTATTGCGTGCTTGCAATGCTCCATTTCCATATGAATATTCCATTTCTATGATAAAATTCATATCATTGGGTAGAACATTTTCTAACAAAAGTTATTTGTATGACTAGAACTTACGAAAAAAACCTAACTTCTAAAGTATTTAATTTTGTGGAACTAATATTTTTAAACTACTTATCACGATATCCTAACATAAAAGAACTTTTTTAGACTACCAAAAAAAAACAAATGAGTTAGATAGACAACACAGATGAACACCTAATACTAAAAATAAACAAATATGTCGAATTGAGATATTTGCGGTATTGTCGATATAGTAGTTTAAGTAACGGAAAGCAATTTTTTCCCTTCCTCTCTCTATATTCTAAACCTCATACTCGATACTGGAAATGCAAACTGGCAATTCGATTCAACTGTGAGAATCAATAGCCATACCTCCAATATCGTCTACTGCCCCGCGCTCTTTCACCATTCATCCGAGAGACCTGCATTGCCTCATTTCACTGCAAACGCTGCATTTTATTGAAGAGAACCTATTTATAGGCGAGTGTAAAATCTCGATTTGTTATTGTAATAATATTATCTTGTTAATGTTAAACATACAGGGTGAAAGTTTTGGAATAGAAATATTCATGAAAATTTTCATTAAATTCTAACTTAAAAAGAAATTTATTGGTAAAATATCTTTAAGAGGATCAAAATAAATATGAAAGATTAACCGTGATATAAACCAGAAAAACAATTTTCAGGATGTTGGATTAAATATATCTAATTGCTAGACTGTCATGATATAAACTATTTGTATATCCCATGAAAATCTATTATCGGTTTTAAATATAGTTTACTAGTATTGTGCGAGTAAGAATTTTTAAATGAACTTGGCTAAATTCAGAGGTAAATTATATTTACAAAATCAAATTGATAAATAAATATCGATAATATGCTTAAATATAGCGTATCTATAAAAATGAGAAGGAATACAATTTACTCTTTTCAACCTACTGTAAAAATATATAAATTTACTTGGTTTATTTGTTAATAATTTATAATTTACTACGATGTAGAAAATGATACAATTTTTAATGAACAAAAAAATGGATCAATTTTGGTAAAGGAAAAACAGGAATTCTATATCTTTTTTCAACAGATATATAAAGGCTATATTTATTTACTTGGTTTATTTGTTAGTAACTTATAATTTACTACGATGTTGATAATAATTACATTTTTAATTAAGAAAAAAATGCATCAGATTCTATAATGATGTGGTTCTATAAAAAAGAAAAACAGCAATTCTATTTCTTCTTTCAACAGATATATAAAGGCATGATAAAAATCCAAAATACATCGAAATAAGAGAAAATTGTACATAAACAATAAAAAAAAACGAAACCTTAACAATTACAAGTATGTTATATATTACTTATTAATTCAATTAATAATTACCCATTTTTTAATTGTATAAAATAATAAAAAAAATATATTTCAGTTTCTTACGTTAATGAAAATGATACATATTTTTTTGTATTTTCTAAACATGGGTCTAATCTACATTAGTACAAATTCAATGAAATACAATTATTTACAAAAAAATCAAAATTAAGCTATTAAGGAAAACCTCAGTAAAAAAAAGGATAGGCATACACATTTCTAAAATACTTAAAAACAAACAATATGCTTGAGAACTACGGACTTTACGAACTCACGGAACGAGACTATGAATAATTATGGTCATATAAAATCAAAGGTGAAACTCGCCGCAAAATCGTAAAACTCGCTTCGCTTATTTTATCGGTTTTCCATTGGGACAGTGTGGTAAAACAATCGATACTTAACCATTTTTATTTCCGAGTAGAGATGGGAGCTGCTCGATTAATTTCTTGCGAGGTTACATTTTCAAACCTAACATAATGTTTTCTTAAATTATATTTACTTGAATTATTAATACGTTTTACTTGATATATTTCTGAACAATATATAATATCTGAACATTTATTCATATATTAGAAACAATTAATGATATAGAAGAAAAAAATACATTTCAATAAAAAAGTGTCGAATATAAATTATGATATTCAATTAAATGAAAATTTGGTTACAAGTTTTAGGTAGGAATATGATGACTTTACTGTAGTTTGCGTTTCAGGCATATGTATACCTGGGCTAGCTACCTATTATACTAAGTATATATACCAATTGCTTATATTATTATATTGCCTGTAGATACTTCCTACCAATATTTTAGTTCCTTCATACTTTTTTATGTATCTGTACATATTAATTAACCTATTTACCTTGTTACTTTTTGCACTAGTCAAACAAGAAAAAAACAAAAGGAATCACGATACGTTCCTTCTTAATTGAAGTGAGTTAAAATATAGTGATATTCGCATTTATTATAAGACAAAAAGAAAGAAATTATAAGTTTTGAATAAACTAATAATGTATGATACATTGAGAATATCGGTGTGTATTCATGGTTTCATACAATTAATTATGATTATCATCGTTGTGGTGTGTTGGGTTGATCACAAGGGCATACAGCCTTTGACGGTGCGGCGCATCGTGGGACCAGGGTTTGATTTACGGCCGTTCATTCAGTGGGGCCGGACTAAGGTATGTGAGAGTTGCACTCGTAATAATAAGTCCGCTATTTGGATCAATTAGATACAATTAAGTACATAATTCAATAGGTAAATATAATTCAGAAATTATTACAATATTGCCAACAAATAATAGTTGTTCTCAAGTAACTACCTACAGTTCAGTCAGCCAGTCGGGCAGATGACCACTACGGCGTGGAGCAGCGACGTGCCGCATGCATGGTAAGACCGGAGGACAGATAATGGTATATGTAGTTGGGAGTGGACCTGTTAAAATGTTTTTTTTTCATTTTATGTATATTTATAAGATTTCCTTTCTAAAAATCTAGGAAATATCTTGTTAAATTAAGCTTCACGTTAGAAGGAAAAGAGAATTCGTTTCGTTTGTGTTAATGATATCCACATTCGTCGATCGTGTAAACAAGTGTGATAAAAAGTGGATATCGCTTTGCCAAAAATACCTAATTTGAACACCTTGACGTGAAAAAATAAAATTACAGAAGGCTATAAATAGAAAATTATTAAGTAAAAAAATAAAAACACTATTGAATGAACATATTTACCTAAAAGGTGAAAAACAAGGAGTTACAGTAGATTTGTGATGAAGAATCCTAACAGCATACTGCTCTCAAGTTTTAACCATAATATATCGTACTCCTGAAAGGAAAATTTATGATTATTGATCGAATTTAAATCATACTTAAAACATCTATCTGTTTGGTTTAATACGTCAAACATATCGTCCTCTAAAGAAATAGTTTTTTTTTTACATTTTATTTTCCATGGCAGTCGTTGGACCTTATATTGGACTTATAATTTTCATATTCAGGGCCCAGAAAAATATGAAACAAAAAAGAAGTAATAATACCTAAAATTGTAATGTTTAACGCTGTTAGTAGTTAAATGCATATATTAAAACTAATCAGTTTCGGTTTAAGATAAAGTTGTATTACAGAAATAGTGATATTTATAGAAATAACTTCAGTTACTACTCGTTTTAGCATAAGTATTAACAAAATTAATATGAACCGAGTTAAATTCTTCTTTTCATTGTGTGCAGTTGAGCCTACGTGACAAACACTAAGCTAACAAAGTCTCACTTTGGAATCGACCGGAAATTGGGTCGCAAGTTGGAAGCCTTTATTTCTTCCCTTTCCTCTTTGTATGCGATTGCAGACGCCTGTTTTCATCGTTTCACAGTTGGAAAACTATAAGTTGATACATTTATACGACGTATACTTGCTCCCAATTTTATTAAATTTATACGTTTAATCGTTGGTGGTTCATGTAGATTTATTTTCTTCGTGTATGTGAAATAGTAAATGAAAGTAAAAAAAAATATATATATATTGAATAAGTAGTATAAGATAACCACACCCAATAATGTGGACTGTAAGCAATTTTCATAATACGCATACAACCTAAATTATACGGTTCCCGAGAAATGCAACCAATAAAGTATGAGTCTCCAGAGACACGTATATAACATAATATCGCTGAAGGGGATTGTACCATATTTTACATTTTTCTTGTAAATTTTCCAGGAATGGTGAGGCGTTTTAATGCAACGATGATTGGGTTTATTGTGTACTAAAAAATAATTAATTATTTGTCATTACAATTTCTCTGGCTAGCTTTTAGTGTTTTTAAACTTTACCTAAGTATTGGTGATTATCTGTTTATATAGTATTATCATTTAAAAAATGATTTGATATACATTTATATGTTACCAGAGTTATAATTGTAAATTTTGGTATTTACTACCATAAGTTATTGATTTGTGAAATAAATCTGTGCTTCTATTTGTTTATAACTTAAAGTCTATTATAGATTTACTAAAGCATTATTTAAATAATTATTATTCGTATAATAAACTTAATTAAAAAAACACCTTCCTTGGCAAAATGTACATTGTTTTTAAAACCCATCGGTTGGGAATATATGTAGCACGCACTGAGTTACAACTGAATATAGAATTCACTTGTCTCTTCCTCGATTCCTCGTTCAGTATGCAGACTTTACTCCTTGGTAAAGTTTTTGAAATGGAACAGTGAAGTTTATTTGTATCGTATTTTTAACAACTGTCGAATTCAAACAATTTTCTTTTGCTGTTAGCTTATCTTAAACTTTAAACGCATCTACAAATTAAGTTGATTCAGTTGCATGAAAATTTATGAAATAAAATAATTTTAAAAACATGAATATAATACTAGAATTGAAAGAATAGCCAATGGACTGTTTATGTTTGTACTCATGATGAATTAAAATTTTGTATTACGGGATGCAAAGAATCACTGACTCTTGAAATATTGCAATTTTAATGAAACTTCATTTCAACATTCTATCCATATTCTTGCTTACGGATATACAAATGCGCAATTCGGAAAGTTTTCTTTCACAAACCCAGGCAATTTTACATATGCATGTGCGTACGTTCATGTGTGCATGCATGCATGCGAGCGCACGCGCGTGCGTGCCTTTGTACCTGCTTCAATGCGTGTGAGTGTGCACGCGCATGCGCACTATCTCGCTCCTGCCTTTGCCCGTGCGTGTATGTGTTTTATTTTTAAATTTTTATTGTCTGTGATGTTCTGTGATACTCAGAATACCATGAAGTTACAAAGAATTTAACATTGTCTTATTTTTTAAAATCGAAACAGACCTTTGCAGCATGTATTAAACATAAATAAATTCTTGTATGCATTATACATACGTACCTACAAACATTTGGATATATAAATCGCATTCCCTCTTTTGGCTTCAGCGTAAATATTGCTTTATGACAATAACAGTATTTACATGTACATACTTACCTACCTGTTTACTTTGTTATACTTTTGTTTATGTCAAGACAAGTCAAATGAGACCAAACTCGATGAGTATACATTTCTTTACTAAAGTGATCCTGTCAACAGCTTTCGGCATCACCATTAGGCCCAAATTTTTTTAAAGGACCGATTTATATTGCCCTTTGTTGCCACAAAACCTAAAAGACTATTATTAGATAATAATTAGACCTATATCATCCAAACTAGTTCAAAGCACCTGTGTTGTTTGTTGTTGAGGAATTATATTCATTACAAATTCCAACCAAATTGTTGCATAAATACACGGGAGGTGTACCCTCTCAAATGAAAATAGAATTATTCAAATCATGAGGTAAATGCTGGAGATATGAGATAACATAAACAAAAAAGTAAAGAAAAACAGAGATCTACCACTTTTGTGAAAGTTTTTAGAAATATAATAAGGTTCCTTCATTCATCTTTCTTTTCTTACTTGCATTCATCGATTTTAATAAACTGTATATATAAATGTATTTTCGTGGCTGTTTTATAATTTCCATACAATTTAACATATTATATTATAAGCCTCAACCACTTTAAATCATAAACCTAACCGTGATTTAGGGAAACCAAAAATGTCATAAATATAGTTTATTGCAATTTAGAATCAGAATTATAATAATTAATACTTATTTACTTCTTCAAGTGTATTTTGCTGCATGTTGCTATGAATTTTATTTTCATTATAAAGATCAGTGAGCCGTAAAAAAACAGAGGAGCATATAAATAAAGATTAAGCTCATGCAAGCATTCACGCTAGCACGCACGTATACACACTTGCACAAGTTTATATACACGTTAAATGTTCTATGCTTTGATGAAAGGAAACGAACTCAAACGCGTAATGCAATGTTTCAGAAATTTCAGGATACTTTGTTGTTTAGGTTGATGCCAGGAAGCAAAATTACAAATATTCGTATAAACAATCATTTCATTTGCAGTAATAGAAATAGTCGTATAAACAATCATTTCATTTGCAGTAATAGAAATAGTCGTATAAACAATCATTTCATTTGCAGTAACAGAAATAGTCGTATAAACAATCATTTCATTTGCAGTAATAGAAATAGTCGTATAAACAATCATTTCATTTGCAGTAATAGAAATAGTCGTATAAACAATCATTTCATTTGCGGTAATAGAAATAGTCGTATAAACAATCATTTCATTTGCATAAAAAAAATAGTAATTCCACTTACTATTTTTTTATGTATACGCTGACGCGATGGAAAGTTTCACACATTACTTTTGAATACTTGTGACAATGATCGGTCTGACAACAATCGAAGAAAATAAAACGTATGACATTCAATACTTTAACGCATACGTACCACAGAAGTCGGCTCTGAACAAATTGGAACAACTCTAACTTGTTCGGCTTATCCGAAAGAGTTAAAATGCGCTAACCGAGAAAAGAATCAAAATATACAGCTGAACACAAGCTAAAGGAGACATTATTAAATTGGTGGCGAGCGCCTCTTGACTTGTGCCCTAACTCAGTCGAAAGTCGACTATCGATCTAGTCCTACAAAAGTCACCAAATGTTAGCACCCGACAAGTGCAAAAATAATTCTTTTGCGTTGCGCATTACCGTGATAATTAAAATGTTCTATCGTTATACCTTAATTAATATCTTCAATGAAAGAAAATTAATTGAAGGGTAAGATTTCAACATGAATATACACTGCAAACATTATTTTAATTTAATTAATAATAAAAAAAAACAGCTTACAACCTCAACCAAAGTGTTAATATGCAAGCATAAATACAATTTATTTTAAGGAATAATGCAAGCACTAGAAACCAAACAGAAATATAAAATTTATAAAGAGTGAATCAGAAAGCAATTCCATAGCCGCATTAATAAAGTGTTTATAAAGATATAAAAAAAAAGGCGCAACTCGATTCCGCATTGCAGACTTTTTGGGAAAACGGTGGAATAAAATCATAACAAGTGGTTCGTATTAATATAATATCTAATTTAATTATCAATCTCTGATACAATGATTATATATAGTCCCTGGGAACTGTCCCTGGACGCGATATGCCGATGGGCCATCTACGTAATCACTTTGCGTCGTATTTTCACTTTCATCTTGACGCTGTTGTAACTCTTGCATTCACTGGTTCCTGGAGGTTTTAGGTTTCTTGGATTCCCTTTGACGCAAGCATTCGCCTGATTTGCGTTGTCTACAATTCTAAGCATATTTACGATTCATATGAGACAACATCTTTCATTTTTTGTAATATTTCAGCATCCTTGCAAAGCTCCTTTTCACACTACACTATTTCATAACTTTACACAAAGCTAGTGTGGAGCAATCACATGCAGGACCTACACAAGTCCGATAATATCACAGCAAAATTAAATACTGAACGACATACATATATAGATATGTTCTATCCGTTGTAGGCTGAAGTATTTTTATCGCGTTATTTGTCTCGTAGTTATTAGCAATTAAAATCTGACGGTATTTTCTTACACAAAAAAGTTCGACGTCTATTACTCTCGATAAGCGAATAGAAGTTTTCTATTCAAGATATCAAGATTGGGTGTCTCGTAACACCATATTAGTCAATACAGGTGCGTAAAAAACATAAGAGTGTTGCAGGATATATCAGCAGGCTTTAATTTTTTTATATTTGCCATCACATGAGTAAATAAGTTACTTTAGTTACCATGTATATTTCAATAATTTATATGTAGTTATTAACGGTATCCTTAAATGTTTACTTACTTGTTTTCTGATTTAGTTGATTCCAGATCAGTACGACTCAATCTGTCAAAATTAAAAAAATTTCAAGAAACAATATACAATAAAAACATAGTAGCATTTGAGGTACGTAGTTTTATAATGAATTATATTCCAAATATTCATATTATTTTTGGTCGCGTAAATATAATGCTTAGCATATTTATAATACACTACTTTTCTGGTAATTTCTAGGTAATTTCTAGTAATGCTCTCTTTTTTATAATTTTCACCTAATCTGTTTTAGAGGTAGAAGAGAAAGATATTTTTAATATCTTTAAAATAATCTCACGTAAAATTCGGAAAAATTTGTTGCACAATACTTGCAATGGAAAAAATGCGTGCTTTGTTTTCCCTTCTAAAAATGATTCCCTTGTGAATATTTTTGAATAAGAAATATTTCTATTACATTTAAAGTATTATATTAAATTTTAAATTTTCTACATAAAATCATTCTATAAAAAAAATTCATCACTGACACAAGCCATATAAACAAATGAAATACTCAATATGTTCCCTAGAGAATTATCACGTAAATATTTTCAAGTTTAATTTTTCTAATATTTGCGAGTAATAAACATTACAACTGTGAACAATTTTAATAATAATATTCAGGATAAATTCAATTTATAGCTACGTTTTTTACGACTCTTTGTTTTGTTCGATCCACAATAATAGGAATTTTAGACATGTTTTAGTATCCCAAACAGCTACATGAGTTTATATTCTTCTCTCTGAGTATTTTCTCCGAAAGATTAGATTTTTCACTATTTGTCTTTACATCAATAAATAAGTACACTCATAAATTTTTTAAAAATTTTCATTAGGTAGATAATATTTCGTGATATTTACACAGAAACAGAAATAATTACTAGTGGAAGTTTTATTCCACAGTCGAAAGTCGTCATGAAGAGGAAGTCATTCAAATGTTACTATGCTTCTGACAGCGATGAGCTTTTGAAGCTTTTAGATAAAGGTATCGTCTGAATGCTTCAAACATAAGAAAAAATATCATTATTTTTACAGGATATACGATGTATTATATGAATTGCCCCTTTCTCTTTTCTCTCCTTTAGAGCGTAGACAAGAAATTTTCGCTTTTTAAGGTCCTTTTCCACTTAAGAAATATATTCCGAATAAATCCCATAAATATGATAAGAAAATATGGACACTATACGAAAGCAAAACAGCATAAAAAATAAAAATTTACATTTCTACATAAGAGGAAAAAGTACATCCACAAAGAAAAATCAAGCCATTTCAGTTTTTCACTGACAACAAATAATTTCTGATCAAGGAATATTATCATTGGGGCTTCCTGGTTACGTGTAATAACATATTTTACATCATTTACGTGGCTGTCTGGTTATGCGTGATATTATTATTTTTTATTTCCAATGATAATTTATTTGCTTATAACCTAACTTCTGCTACCTCCGTTTTTTATTCATGAAACTATCGTTTCGGACACTGATCCCGAAAGATGTTACTATAGTATAAAATTCATTGTCTGTTTATTTTTACATCCAATTATAACTTCTATTGGATTCCAGAATATATTCATAAAACGTAACATTTTTCTGGTTCCTCGTTCTCAACTGAACAAACACTATATTGTACCTAGATTAGTTAAATTAGATGCTAAACTAATTGTGTTAACAGAGGTATGTACATCTCTGATATTATCAATCAGAAAGCAAGTATGTACACTAACTTCATTAAACTGTTGTTTCAGTGTTTGAATGTAATACAAAAAAGTCAAGAAACTCTTCAAGTATTTCGATAGTTCCAGAATTTACCATTCCTAGGTAAGACTTAATGGAAATATCAGAACGTGTTCATTGCAAATTTTAAAGAACAAATTTTATTTTAGTTTCACAGTTTTAATAATAAATTGTAAATCCTACATTTTATCCATCTTTTGAAACTAAATATGTCTTGTTTTTTACAGAATATACTTATAATAATTGTCCAAGTATATCAGAAAACATTTTGTTGATTTCCAAATTATCATAATCAATTATAGAATTAAAAGCAATTGATTTTAGAGCATGAACAAATTTACGTAATTAGCAAAAATAAATGAATTGAACAACAGACCGTACATCAACAAAATTTCAGAAATAGTAACAACTAATAGAAAAATACCATTAAATACGGCGAAACTGAATTTAGCGAGACCGACTTTCTGCAAGAGATGTATAATAAAAAATATATTATGCTTCTACCCCAACAAAATCACCTTAGCGGTATGACAAATTTAAAAAAAAATTTTGGTTTACCTGCCTCTTATAACTGAAAGGTATTCTGAATATTGGGCATTTTTTTTGTTTGATTTTCATTATTTCCTAATATAATATAACGGTAAGTGATGCTTATATCAAGTGATTGTATCCATATTTCAAATAATTCTAACCAGAAGTACCTATCTCTATATTACTCTCTAGTGATGATTGAAGCGATTCGGTAACCAAAACTAATCTCAGATTGTATTTAGATTCTATATTGTCTGCAATACTATATTTACCACATTTTAATTTAATAATAGAGAAATAATCGGGGGATGAAAATAATTCAAAATTACCAAAAATTTAATTCTATAGCACTATTGAACTTCAACCTTAAAAAGCCGATTATTCATCCAAGTGAGATTAATATTTATCTTCTTAATTTTCGCATTTTTTAGTTACTACACCCATAAACTGCATGTAAATAACTCATTTTATAAGACATTTTCCATAAAATTAATAAAATAAATAGTAAATGTCTCAATTTACTTCACTGGCGTCGTATTGTCGTGTGTTTTTGAGATTTTATGCAAACTGCACGTATAAATATTACTCAATCAACAAATATTAATCAGTCAAGTGACACTTCGTTAAGAGTATTAATATCTACGTGGTTATCTACGTAGTCACTTATACCAGAGTATCACTCTGGTAAAAGTGTTAATAAATTCCCAAGTGATATCAATAAAGCTTAGTATAAAAATAAAGTTTGCCAATAATACAGTTCACGCAGAAATTTTGTACGTGATTTTCCAGATAATTCGAAAATTAGTTAGTTCTAAATCTTACATGAATGATAATTTTTTTCAGGTTTAAAAATATGTAATTTGCAAGTTAATAATGTGAGTAATTTTGCGTTATATTTCTTTCTTTTATAAAATATAGAATTTATGTTACACAAAAAAATGTTGTTGTATTGAAGATATAAGTTTTTAATTTTTAATCATATTTATTTTAGTACCTGACACAATAATATATTATTAAGAATTTAATATCCTTATTTAGGGTCATACCACAAATTTATTTTATTTGTAATTAAATATCATCAAATTTGAAATACATATTAAAAATAATTTCATATCTTTGGAACTTATTCTTTCCACACATAAACATAATTAAGTAAAAGCTTTTTAAAGACAAAAGATAATAGAACAAACACCGAAAAGCACAGAAAAGGTTATGAAAATAAAATGAGCAAAAGTAACAAGGCGGAAGTTTATGACGGGATTCCGACAAAGTCTTGCACAATAGGAGAAAAGAGACAAACTTTCGAGACAAAGCACAAGTGTCTCGCGAGTGAATTATACAATTTATGACCTCACTGTGGGTAAAATCTTGTTTTACTCGAGTTTTGTTCCCGGCTTCAATTATTTCGTACAGTACCTGTTTATAGTTAGAATTGTGTTCTATATTAGACCAATAGTTTCTTTGACATATCTTTTGTTTAGACTTTACATGTTTCCAACTAAGGGAATATAGATAAACAGTGATAATGGAGCACCAGACAAGTAACTCTTCAAGAATTTACCATCCCTAGGTAAAACCTAATGGAAATATCAGAATATGTTCATTGCAAATTTTAAAGAACAAATTTTTTTATTTTACTCGAGTTTTGTTCCCGGCTTCAAATATTTCGTACAGTACATCTTTGTATTTAGAATTATGTTCTATATTAGACCAATAGTTCCTTTGACATATCTTTTGTTTAGACTTTACATGTTTCCAACTAAGGGAATATAGATAAACAGTGATAATGGAGCACCAGACAGTTCGATACTCAATATTTTTCTGGTTCACTTTTTCTTATGTATGATTTCCTAGAAGCTCTACACTATTATGAGTTTTTACCCTTACGTTATCATATTTTAATTATCTCGTGATATGTATTCAATTATCATCGTTTTACAATTTTGTTTTTTTTTATTTCTTCTGAAAATATCTTCTGGTCGTTCTTTCCTAGTTCAAATTTTGCATATGATCAAGCCGTCTCTATACTTTTGAGACAGAGTTATATATTTCTCGATATTGCGAGGTTGTTTTGAAAGGATAATGCAGCGAAAATTATTCCAATTCTTACCTCTGAAACTAATAAATTTGGAGAAATAATATTTTGTTATTATATTGAATGAACGGTTCAATTTCAGACGAAATAAATACTTACGTTTAAATTTTCTTTTCTTGAATACACTGACACAGTAATATTTAATCACATTCATATGTAATGTATTATCCTACAGAAAAAAAACAACCCGAGTTTTAAAAAAAAATTTGACTAAGTGTTTCCCTGGATTGCACACCGAGCTTTCTACATATCGGATAAAATTATTATAAGCCATTATTGATATGAATTTCCTGGTGCAATAATTATTTAATAATACATCCATAAATTATAAAGAAAAATTTAGTACCACAACAAAAAGCTCCTCCAATCGATATCACAAAAATTGGCTTGAATTTGATAAAAATTTTGCCAGTAATTTAATTGTCCCCGTCCTCTTAAATTTCTTATTGATACATGTGCACGTTCATTATTATGAATAATTAAAATTTTCTACTCAAAAAAATTCTGAGGGAAGTGATCTTGAAGAACGGGTAGACGAAGACTTGAATTATCATATACGGGTTTTTGTTTTTCCTTCACTTGTTTGTTTTGGCCCGTTAAAAAAAAAATTACTTCCAAGAAATCAACGAGATACAATGGTAATATCGTTCTATATAGAAAGTTCTTGCACAGTAACTATTGTGATAATTTTTAAACTTTCTTCGATATTACTTTCTTGGAGCTATATCATGGTACGCACTATACTTAAAGTGATATATGAAAAAAGCGAGTATATTATGGTTATGCTGCCACTGCTGCCTTAGGTACACTTCTGTTTTTTTTTCATAAATAAAAGTATTATTAATTTTGTGAGCCATACATAAGCATCGTTTAAAAACATTTTGTTTCCTGGAGACGAACGTTAGTAAATTGTATACTCATATATTTGTTCTAATGTCATACCGTTTGACTTTTGTACCATTTACAATTAAAAAAAAACCTCATTTTATAGGTATCAGTTTTCATGTCGTCCAAGCAATTTCTATAAAGATTTATTTACAATTTTATTAAAATTAAAAAAAATTAAATCATATGCCATAAATCTCAATCCTATAAATATACAACCCTTAACTAATTTTTATTAAAATTCCACCATTCACATGATTTTGATTACTCTGAAATACTAGCTTTTTGTAAATCAAGCTCTGCTGCCAGATCAGCTTTTTTATTATTTGTCGTACATGTAGAGGGTTTTTGTGTACGTCACTTTTTCCCCAAATTTCTACATAAATAACATTTGTTATATATTACCAATAAACCACGCTAACATAATGTAAAACTTACAACGATAACATCATCAAACACAGACTCATCTAAGATTTCTTATCGTTCATCTCTCCATTATAATTTTCTTGTAATCATTTCTTTAAATAAATTGTACCCGAGAGAAAATTTTAAAACATAATAATCTTTTAGTCTAACCGTAAAGAGCCTAATATTTCTCACTTTTAATTAATATTACATTGAAATTAATGTAACGCCGAATAGCTTATTTATAACATCGATACACTTTTACCATTATTTTATCAGTAACAATAAAATTGTATCACTAGGATATTAGTAAATGATAAATGAACCATCCGCCCCTTTAAATTTTTTGCACGCAACATACGTTTCAATTTTCTCGCAGCAAGTAATTTTTATGATTTATTTTTAGTATCAACCTCGCTCAGAGGATACGCGATGATAGTTTCGGATATTTGTGTCACAGGGTAGAGGAATGGAATGGAGCCGCCTTCTCACTCCAAGCTGGGAGTTGAATTACGTTGGACTAGCTCATTTATTTAATCATTAATTTAAAGTGATTATTATTGATGGGATGGAGTTTTTCATTAGATGTATAAAGAGACTCTAGCGAAATATTTTTATTTATACTAAGACTAGATATTTAAAATCTTAGAAAGTTATATATCCAATATAAATTCGGGAATCTTTCATTAAGTAGTAAACAACATCTATGGTTGGACGTGAGTTTTATATGGTCAAGTGTCTCCCATAGATGGGGAGTCTAATACGCATCTCAGCAGCGACTGCATGCTATTCAGTGGGACATTCTACGGTGTAATAAAATAGCCAAAAAAAAACTTAAAACTACGTTAATTCATGTTATATACCCGTAATATGTGAATTACCAAACTTCCCTTAAATTATGTGATAAATCTCTTTTTTGTAAATATATATGTATATATATATATATATATATATATGTATATATATATATATATATATATATATATATATATATATATATATATATATATATATGTGTGTTAATTGACCAAGTCACGCATGAATTGCTCGGAGGGTATCCTAATCTTATTTGATTTAATATTTTAGTGTACTAAATAACGCTAAATGTTAGATTTTAACTTTTTTTATAAAATTTCTTTTAGGTGTAAACAACCACATTCTATTGCCATCCAAATGAAATATAAAGGAAATGTGATCACCAATCTGCTTAAGATACTACTGAGTCGCAAGCCAAGTGGGCCATTGTTGAAGAACTCGGAATGGTCATATTAATCCTAACCTATAGACGACAAATATGATAAGCCGCTGCAAGCCACCTAAGTACCCTTATTACCTCCTCTAATCTCACGACTTAGGAGATAATCATATGATACCAGATACTCGACTATGATGAAAGAACTCTTGCAAGCAGCCTATTTGTAGTATGATTGAAATATGTGACTGCAAAAAAAATTCTGGACCTATATATAAAGACTCTGTTATAAAATCAACTTTCTCAAGAGGAAACTTCTTCGATATATATTTCTATATTTAGTTATTAGTAGTCACAATTGTAATAAAATAATTAAATAGAATTTATGTTTGGAAGTCTCTTGTCCAGAAGATTTTCCTTGGATTACATAGCTAAAATATCACAGAATTAGAACCACTGAAGAAATTAACAATTATGAGTCGTTCGGGAATTAACGCTAAGCTGAAAGGCTACTCACATTTCAGTCAGCAGTCTGCAAACTTAAGCTTTTATCACTACCTTTAGTAAACTTCGTAAAACTTATTAGTGGATCTGGGATACAAAAACTGATATGTGAATCTTCCCTAAATACTTTAAACCTATAAATCAATTAATATGTTTTTTTAACGACTTCAAAATAGAGGAGAAACTCAATTCTCAAAGTATTTTTTTGCATTTATGTACTGTAGCTCAGAGACCTTTTGACCAATTTTCATTCAATCAAAATTGGTCTATTTTCACTTGAAAGAATTTGGTTCAAATAGTCGGGTATAAATATGGCCAGGGTCTGTAAGTAATTTTTCATCGGGTGAGAGTACCAAGTCCTCTGAGAATATTCATACCATTTTTAAATTTGTTTAACATATTCTTATCAGTACTTTAGTCAGAGTTGGTGGACATGGTATAATGATACAGCTGGGAAGTCACGACAGAACACTGCAAGTAAGCAATAGATGCATCGAGATTGGGTTCATTTAAGTTACCTCGTTAAGGTAATTTTTCCATTTGTCCCAAATAATGACAAGGATCTGCTGTGGAGTGAGAAAGTCGTGAGAGGTAATTTTGAATGATTGAGTTTGCAAACATTTATCATTTCTCGATGAATCTTCTTTTCACGAGAAGGGGCCAGGGTCTGACGTTGGAGCTGAAAGGTAATAGCAGTACTCCGCATTAATGAGAAGTAATTTTATCAAATTTAAGCCTGTTTGGCTTATCTTGACGAGTCCTTTGGTATCCTAATGGCATCCGAGTTTGAGAATTAAGTCAGAAGGTAATGATGGGAACTCCTCAGTAATGAGAAGTATATTCATCGAGTGTTAACTCGATTTAAGATAAGAGTTTATTGCTGTAGATTGCACATAATTACCTAACTGAAGACGGCAGAACTCCTTAAAAGAGAAGGAAATATTAATCGACATTGTTTTGTTTGACTTGCCTAACAAGTCCTTTAATAGCAAGAGGTGGCTAGGACCTAATATTATTGCCAAAATAGGGTGACAGGAACTTCTTCAATGGTGAAGAATAAATACATAGAATTTGAACTCGTTTCACTTATGTTATAGAAAAAGTTTTAGGTTATATTGCTACTTTTGTTATTTTAAAGCTATAGCGCGTTCCTTATACAGTAGTTATTTTAAGTGGGTTAAATATTTTTGTTAAAACGGTTCAGGTAATTTATTGTGATTTGCACCCTGTTATTAAAAAAAATATTGTTTAAAAATTTTTAATGATTACAGTTATCTATTATTGCAAAATTACAATAATATAGAAGCAAAATACTATGAGAGTATTTTTTAATTTCAGTTTTTTAACCCCTTTTTTAAAAAAAAGCGTTAAAATTTTGTATGATTTTCTAATTTAAAATATATAGGCTTTCAAAGTTCCGTATATAAAAAGAAACAGAAAACGAACATTATAAAATAACTAATGTGTCCGCCTGTCTCTCATAAACGCTTTTCTCAAAAATCGTTTGGCGTAGTATTTAAAATGTGTCAAAACGTCTCAAATAGATAATCTTATTTTAATGAAATTATTATTTACCTAATATGTATCCCAGATTAAAATATGCCCTACATATATAAGGTTATCATTGAATTGGGCAGAAAAGTGAAAATTACACAGAAGAAGGAAGTATAATTGCCCGCGAAAAGGTATTGCTAGAAATTTTCCAGGTATAAAAACCACTTTCCAAATGTTACTTGCCGCTTGACTGACCTGATCGGAATATATTACTTAAAAAAATTTACATTTTCCTAATAAGGCCCGGCAGAACCAGGACAATAGTAGTATTATTTTGACCACTAAAATTTACTTATGGTATTATATTGGTTCGATATCATGTACAATTAAAATTCCAAAATATTTTCAACTTTTAAATTTAATAAAGTAAATATTATTTAGTAATATATTAAAGTAAATATTTTTCAGATAATATCGGTAGGTGATGAAAGGAAATCTTAATAAATAATAATATAATTAAATAGGTAAATATATGTAGATGAACACAAAGGAATGAAATCACTTTTTTTGTGTATGTTAACTCATGTCTTGGGTGTTATTTAACCAATTTAGATGAATAATTGTTTTATCTTAAAGGATATAATTTCATGCAACTTAGGTTAGAATTTGACTTAGCAAATTGAAGGTACAAAATAAAACCACGAAAAGCACTAATGCCGTGATCGAATTTGGATGATACAGGTCTAATGAGAACCTAATAATAAGTCTCTAAAATTGTGATATGATTAAAGAAGACATAATTTTTTTTAGCAGAATCGAGACAGAATAAAGTAGCCGGAAGGTGGAGAGATGAACTCTTCACTGATGTGGAATAAACTCATTGAGTTTGGATACTTTTCAATTGCCTTGAACTAAGTAAAAAAGTAATAAAGTGAATAAATAGGAAAGTATATATAGCTATATATAGACATAAAACAACTATAATATTAACATGCAGGTAAGTATTAATGTACATTTTTATATAAAGGTTTGAAGTAACTGTGATATTAGTAGGCATGTATCTATATATGTGTATGTGTGTGCGTATGTGTGCATATGAGAATAAAATGTATACATATACACATAAGTATACATTTTATTTATGTAGATAAATATGTATTTATTTAATTTCACTAAATGCCGCAAATGGTATTCAGATTTCAATTAATGAGATGTTATAAACAATGAATTCATTGTAATTTCAAGATATTCTGCGTAACACAGAATATCATAAGCGCTGAAAATGGAAAAATAAAATGCTTTTGCGGAAAAAATTAAATAACCACAAATGTGAGGACCTATTTGGAACTTTTACGGTAAAACATGGTTTCCGAAAATAAATAAATTTACAAAGTACTGTAACAGCTAAACATTTTTGGAGTTGGTGCCAAATCAATGCTTCCGTTAAGCTTCAAACCAGTTTGAAGAGACACCCATTTTCACACGAGTTCTCACCAAATTGTGTAAACGTTTTTGAGTAATGTCTGGGAACAAAACTGTGTCATCATATACCGAACAAAACTATGTCATATATACATGAATCATATACCAAACTAATAATTACATAGGTTTAATAATGAACGTTATAAATAAAAACACAAGTAACCCTCTTCATATTTCATCAAAATTACAATTTGATAATTCTTCATACTTTAGTACATGTAGTCCTCTTCATAATTAAATTTTTCACTGGTTTGGAAAAATATTCTATCTAAATTTTAAATTTTATGGATAAATTACGTAATTTTTTACCATTTTATAAAGAGATTAAAGATATTTGATTCCTATTTATTTTAACTTGCTATTTCAGAAAATTATTTTTATATTTTCAAAAAACGGCAAATTTGTTTTTAAATTTCCCCTCGAAGATGTGTACTTGATTAAGACCCTGCACGTAATAGCAGCGTGATTTACTAACATTGTGTCATGAAGAGGTTTTTTGTATTTTCTCTGTTATAAAAAATTACAAAAAATTATTCGAAGGAAATATTGAAAGAAAAAGTTCATGTTAATATATAAAAAGATAAGGTAAAAAGGTCATTGTTTATGTTTACACCCTAAGAAACACAAATTGTATAGTCCCATTAAGAACACTTTAATGAACTCAAGGAGGGTTACTGAAGACATACTGAGCACACGTTCCTTTGAAACACTATAAAATCTATTCAGTATTAAAATCTATTCAGATTATTTTGCTTAAATTGTGGCCATATATTTTTTTATATCCATGCACATTATATAGTTAACTAAACAAATTAGTCATAAAACAGGGCTAGTTTAAGTGAAAAATAAACACTACTACTTAATTATTATTATTGCTATCCTTAAAAGTTACTGAGTAGGTCGTTTTATTGTCCCTTTCCAGAACGTTACATAAATAGCATACTGACTATAGTAGTAACGTAGCCATGTAAATGTAGTATGTAAATGTAACTAGGAAAATATTTAGAAAAAGCCTTTTAGTAATTCCTATATAATGTTTATGTACTTAATATTGATTAATTTTTTTAACCAAGATACTCCACATTATCATATTCAAAATATAAGTTTGTACAGGAATTGTTAATACCATTTACCTTTAAAATAGAGCAGTGTTATAAAAAATGAAAATCACTGTCGCCATCTTATCGGATATCTTTGTCGGATATCGTAAATTGTAGACTGATGTATTTACAGCAACCAAACTATTTGGCGTTAATTTAATTTATCGAGGACCTGGTAAAAATGACGATGAAAATATTGGTTTTAGGCTAAATTCGGGTAAAAACTTACATTTATAAGACGTAGTAACGAATATATATTATATATATAAAAACTTATATTTATTAGCGCTTTAATTGTCTTTTTATAACGCTTAAAAAATCGGTTTGCGAACGAGTCACACAAAGATTTGCAAAAATGAAAGTTTTAACGGTAACTATACAAACCACGACAATAGTTAATATGATCATAAAATCATGCATGCGGGCTACGCAGACAGATTAGTATTGCACCTATAATACCGTTCTTCTTGCGTCTATACTTATTATGTTAACTATACGACCCTCAGTCAGTTAACGTAGTGTCATTGGGCCACTTACTCTGGTAAAATTAGACATCTGACATATGAAAAATGCACATAGAGCTGAAAATTGAGACGGGTCCGCTTGTACGATTTTTTTATTTCAGATCAAAAGTAACGAAAACAGCTTTTTTTCTCATAACTCTAAAACCGTAAGTTATCATGAAAATAGGTCACATAAGTGGTCAGCTGGATAAATAATACGATTCTCTACAACAGAAGGTTCAGAATGACACGGTTTTCTGCAAAAAAGGCTTATAACTCTCAAACGGTAAAAATGATTATAAAAGTAGGTCACATTAGTCGTCAGCTGTGTAGATGGTACGATTTTCGACAAAAAAGGCTCAGGTATATTTTTTTTTAAATCAAACGTTTGGGAGATATCGCGGTTTCAAAAGTTGAAGAGATATAATATACGCTCATTAGTGGCCTGTGTGTCATGGGACGTTCCAAATATGTGAGTATTAGGTTTCATGATACTCACACAGTAAAAAACATAGCAATTATATAAATCTGAACTTTCCGTTGGTCTTCAATCTCCTTCGCCTGCTACTCTATTGTATCCGAGTAGGTCGTATGCTTTTCTTTTAAAGGGTCAAAAGTTAAACAATTTTCTTTAGTATTGAACTATTCTTTTATTTAAACAGACGTGTTGACTAAGAGTAATTTTAATTGTAATTTTCGAGGTTTGATGATTTTCTAAAAATATTAGAAATTTACTTCCTTTGGAACAAACCTTTGAGTAAAAATGGAAGTGTTGTTATCGATCGTAGAATGAAAACTATGATTGATTTAAGTATTAAAAGAGATGATGAGTTTCTTGAATACTTGAAGACAATCAATTATTAAAAGAATCAGTAATAGTGCGCAGTATCGTAAAGTGTATTCATGAAAGAGTGGTATTGCATTAGATAGATGGAAAAAGCGATTACATCTATAAGTTCACCTTGTCCTAAAGCGCGAGTAGCTGAGTCAGTTTTTCTTTTATTTTAAGAAAAATTTTTTATTTTGGGGTGAAAAACTAAATAATAATACTGAAAAGAAAAAAATCGCGACAGCTTCGGATAAAATTTATCAGTTTGTCGCATTCGTCTTCAAAGGTTTTCCTCTGATGACAGTTCAGAATCGTTATAATAACGTAACACTAGCTGTGATTTGACGTATTGAATACGAATTTGATTTGTCGCTACCGAGGCTAAGTACGATAATAATCGTTATAATTGATTTCTGAGGGAATATATTCATCGCCAAAATAATCGAATCTATTAAATACGTCCGATTTTAACCCCTGTAGTGAAGAAAAGTATAAGAAAATTTTTATTCCTTTTCTTCGCTACGGGAGCAATAATAGATGAGTCTTATAGATGATAGAAAATGTTTTGGAGATAGAAAAAATATTCTTGTGCTTTGAAAAAAAAAAGGCAGTTAGTTCACAGCACACGAAGTGAAAAATGGCCAAAATGCAGACATTGACAGTAAAACAATTGAAACATATTAAAATTAAAATATGGCAAGAAAATTATTATAACCGAGAAATTAGGCTCCTTCATCGACAATCAGCAACTTATATTGAACAAAGTTAAAAATGAAAAGGGAACAAAAAGAGGAACAATTCAAAGTACTGAAAGCTGCTTCAGACATAATTCGAGAAAATATTCAATCTTAAGCTATTGACAAGTATAATTTCCCCCCCGTTGATTAAATTTGACATTTGAAAACATTAATAGCTATATTCCAGAGTCACTGTTTGTTTATTTGCTCTGGATTTTTCCGGTTTAAATTTCTGAATCCACATAAGGCATTTTGAAAATTCTTTGTGCGTTTTTTGAGGAATATTATAAGCGGTACATATGCTATTTAAGAGTAGAGTAATAATAAAAATGACAACTTAAACTGATCAACAATATATTATGAATTAGTGATCACGAGTAGGACAACGTTATAATTAAAATAATTCTACATTATAACATAACATATATGTAATAAATGCGTCATTTCCGTTCCCAATTTTCTTTTTTTGTATAATATTAATTCCTAAAATCAGTCCTTAATTACATAAATATGTCGCCAGGATTCATGGAGACACGAAATTTGTTTTTTATAGAACTTTATTGGTTTTTCACTGATAAAATTGGGTAAGTCTGATATTAAGATGGAATGCGCCTTTAATTAGGCAACGATCAAAACAAATAATGACATATGAGGTGGAGTAATATCATGTAACAATATAGTTTGTCTCGATTGACCGGAAGTTTAGAGGCTATTTTGCTCATTATTCGTGTGAATTTTTGTTATAATTTTTCTACTAGTTAAAGTTAAAATTATTCCACTACAAATATTAAAGAACTTTTGGTTAATACCTTATGGTGGTCTAGGTGCTCTTTTTTTCAAATTCCTGGTCGATAGGCCTATATGTGAGCGTTCATCTTTCTTCACCTTCTTTGCTTTAATTAATCATCAGTAAGATGAAATTCCATGCACACGACGGCTTTCTTCCAAAATTGACGGAATATTAGCCCATATGATATACAAACAGATAGACAAAGAAAAAAAATATTTTCGTTCACCCATCCAAGCATGAATTTTCTTTCTATCCAAGTTTGAGATCAATAGAATTGCCCTGCCAAATTGCATGAACTTAACATGCAATTGGTTTCAAGAAGGCTCTTTATTTTTTTTTAAATTTAATGTAGGTGTCCCTCCGGATAAGGATAAGAGGAGAAATACAATTTCCTTACAACACAATTTCTTTCTCTTAAGCTTTGGTACCAATGTTTGGATCTATTATTAAAAAATATAATTTACGTACAGTTGTATAAACATTGCGTGTTGCCTAATTTTTGCTTTAAACGAAATTCATGAAACCGGGCACTTTGAGTTCCTTAGCTGAAATCTTTATATTATGTTTATTCTCTTCTTATATGAAAGTCAGTTGCTAATGAAAGAGAAGATAGAAACTTACACTAGAATATAGATTTACGTTATTGGAAATATTGAAGAAGTTTTTGTAATTCTTCAAACAATTGTATAAAGTGGCTGGCTTATTAACTAACATCTACGGTTATTTCTGAAACTTAATTCAGGATTTAATATTTGAATATAGAAATTATATATATATATATATATAAACTAATAATTTCAGTTACCAAGGATTAAGAAAATAAATCAGGTAATATAAAATTTCCCAGTCATCGTTATGTCGTAATGAGAAATCCTACAAACATACGTTTGTATTTTACGAAATATCGCAAAATTTCTTCAAAATAAAATCATGTGATTCTCTATTATATGTAGATAATTAGTTTTGATAATAAGTTAATAACTTCCTTGCTAAAAGTATATTATTTGGCCATATAAAGACTACGTTACTTAAAAAAAAGACCTTTAAAATAGAAAAATGTTAACTTCATAAATAAATCCGTACAAGTATGTAATATAGCGCAATGACTACCCTAAGTCACAATATACAGAGCGGTAAAACAAATGGTTATCTTTTTACACTAAGAACGAAATCCGAAGTAAGTTTAGTGGAACAAATGTAATGGATTACGACCTATTTTCCGTTTGAAAATTCTGACGGAGGGAATTCGTTTTATTGCTAAATTTAACTGGGCTTTTGATGGAACAAACGAAAGACGGGACGCAATACTAAGCTTTTATTTCAATGACTGTTTTCGTGTCCGATTTTATGCGTGGGGGAGTACGGTATGCGTTCGTATATCTGTTAAATGAAAAATGTTGAATGCTTGTTCATATATCAATGAATATCTAACACAATTAAATGAAACTAAGTGATGTAGTATTATTTCAACTTTCTTTCAGTTCTTTACCACGACCTAGGTTTCGTTGTATTACAACATCTTCAGGTGGGCTATTAGCAAAGATTTAATTGTTAATAATGAATTTGTACAAAATTATCGCTAAATATATTCAAGAATATTTGACACTAAAATGCAACAAAAATATTATTAAATTACATGGGTATCGCTTTAAACGTCATTTAGAACCCAGCTAGATATTATTTTTTTATAATTTTTTAAGAAGATTTTATGTATATAATTATTATATATAATTAGAAAATAAATGTTCATTTACTTAGTATTTAAATATAAAGATTTGCACTAAAATAGTCTGAGATATGAATTATGATAGCACGTAAAACATTAAAAAAATTCAAAATAAACATATATTTAGATAAACTATAACGAATAAGAGAACATATTGAATAAGGTATATAAATTAGATATGGAATAAATTGCGTACTTCTTTACAATATAAATATAAAATGTCGTAGATGTCAGCAGAAGATAACTTGAAATTCGAAGTCTATAAAGAATGTATTGTGAGATAAATTCTTTATAACTTTCATAAGAATGTATTGTGAGATATAATTGAATATGAAAGTAAGTTTATACTCAAGACAAAAGTATTGTACCCGCAGCAATTCTAAATTTGAATTCACTTTTAAACACTTTTATCATACTCTTTCCATTTTGTAAGACTATCTTTGAATCCTGTCTAGAACTTACATTCTATATCATTACTCATTACAGTTTCTTTAATTTTATTTCGCTGTTAAGTATTTTCTTTCCTCGCGCTTGTCTTAAGAAAACTTTTGACTAATTTTGCATGTAATCCTGGAACACTCGCTTTGGACTTCTTGGCAAATGTACATAAAATATATGGCATAAAACTCTCTGATTTATCTTATTGGAATTAACTATGGGAAATTTTTGCTTAGTACATATTACCTTAAACCGTTATATTATTTTATCTCTCAACATAAAAATATGCCTTAAAACTTGTTAAAGTACAAAATTGTTAAAGTAAATACTTTATTTTCTGAAAGATAAAATATAACATTCGAAAAATATATTTTATGTGCATACTTGTTCATATTAGAGAAATATCAAATGGGTCTAATTACACTTTGATTAATAAGGGGCCCTTTACATAAATAATATCCTATCCATAATAAGGAGTAAAACTACAAAAAGAGAAAAAGGAAAAACGTACTAAAGTCCATAGAGTGCTCTAAATTCGTATAAGAAAATTTTAAAATTATATATTCAGAAAAATTAGTGAAACGTAAATATAAAACGACGTAAACATCTGATATCATATAAATTTACATAGACAATTTTTTATTAAGTACATATTTGCAATGCCACTACTAGAACAAATTTAAATGCGGCTGACAGAAGTCCAGATGTTTTGCTCCTGTTTCCAATTTTATTTATGACAATCATATATGAGGGTTTATTGAAGATTTATAAATAAATTAAGTATACATATTTTTCGTCTTGTAATTACGCACACAATGAATATTACATAAATCATAATTAGATAAATATATAGAAAAAACTTGGACAGTTTATTTTTGATAAACATAAGTACAAAAGGGCTGGTAACAGTAACAAGCGCCATTTTTGTTTGTTTTCATACACGCGTACACTTCTTTTCTTATTCTATCGTGTTCCCCTATCTCCATTGGTGGTCAGCTAAGTACTTCTTTTTTGTCGTTCTTGCCATAGATTAGTTACATTAAGATGTTAAAACTAAACGTTTTATGAAAATATTGCACAAAAAACGTAGCATAAAATTCGACCTTGACATTTTACTCTTATTGCGTAAAATGAAGTTTCACTTCAGAAATTTACTTCTTTTCTGCGATAAACTTATTGCTGCTTAATTTATTATTACTATGAAGCTGAAATTTGGTATGGCTGATTTAAAGTGCCTAAAAAGTTGTGGAATAAAATTTTTTAAAAGAGTTTTTAGGGAACCTTCCCTGCATTCAAAGCGGAAGTAAATTTTTCATATAGTCCATGAATGTATATCCTGAACACTTTTTCGATACTGGCCATTTTTGGCACATATACTTGTCACCATCCTCTAATAGTTACGTCGCTTTTATCGAATATATTGAAAATACTCACAATATTAACATATGCAATGAAAATAAATAGGAAAAATGTCACAGCTAAGCCAAAAGTCGTTCAAATAATGACATGAAATTAAGTCTGTAAAAAGTTCAAGGAAACAAAATAAAACTGATTTAAATCAATTGTATTTAGAAATTTACAAATATTTAATTCACAAAAATTTAAAAACAACTTTGTAATTATATATCTGTAAAAGATGTGTGAAGCAATATTTTTAAATATTTACATAGAGAACAAGTGTTACTTAAATATGCAATATGTTATGTTTTACACCTTGATATAGTAAGAAAAATATTTTCGTGGTGAAAAATTAATATTGCGAATAGTTTTATAGAAGTACTATATACATTTAAATGTTCACAATGGCCTAAATGTTTATCTAAATCTACATTAAGATTTCTACTCGTACTTGATAAATCTTTTCCAATAATAATTCTCACTCGTTTTAATTTCACTTGCAATCTGGTGGAACTAAAGTACAACATTGAATTCCTAGCTTTTTATTATTTCGTGCTGTAGTTTTTTTTATTTAAATTTTCTCCATCTTACTCAAATTAAATAATGATGAAATATATCGTAATGTCAAATTTAATTCCTTTTATCTATAGGTAAAAAAACAAAAATTTATATGTTTTTAGAAGTTTGTGAAGATTACATGGTACTAGGATAGTATTAACTAATATAAACAGACAAGGTAAAATTAACCGAGTAGTATTGTAATAAAATATGAAAACCCAAACATTATAGGTTAAAATTACTCTTGCTGGCGACAGAAAAAAATGTAATTTAAATTGAAAGCAACTTTATGCAGAATACATTTCTTATTATAAAAATTTTATAGACGAAAATGAAGTACCATCAATAAATATAATTCAGTCCATCTTAAAATAAACATCAGACAAGCCAAAGGAATTTGAATATAAAATTAAACCTCGAATCCATACGTCAAAGGGTTAGGTTAATTCTTTAAGTAATTCGTATTAAAACGAAAATTTATCTACCCACCTAATTTGATACAGTGTTTAATTCTCCAATTTGGTAGTCAATTTAATACCTTAATATTTAGAATACACAAATATTTTGCAATTATTTATGCATTTAAAACTGAAAAATTGAATGGAATTTATGCATTTAAAACTGAAAAATTTTGGAAGTTAGCGATAGTTACAATTCCAATTCTTAAGACAAATAATATTTAAAATAATCACAAGATACAATGATAAATATTAATAATAAAACGTATGCGTGGTACCTCGGTTGAACGCTGAAGCGTACCCTTATAAAATTCGCATGCGCAACACTAACTTATTCAATCGCTTTGCATTGTTGTCGCTATTTTATGATCCACTTCCATGGCGTCGGAATATATAGTCTTTTTCTTTTTTTTTTCTACGTCATATCTTTCTCCTCTCTCGTGTAACGAAATGTGCGTGACCGTAACGTGATCTTAAAATCTTACTCTCAATTCTCGTCCATTTATCGATTATCCAATCGCCGCCTAAGAAGTTTCACTTCAAAAAATTCAAATACTCTCAAAAATACCGGAAATCAATTTAGCCCAGCCTTGAATCAGATCAAACAAAAATGTGACCAAACCCATACCGTGCTTAACTCACAATGAACTCAAAACAAATTCAGTCAATCAATCTGTCAAATTTTATCCAAGACAAATTAAAAAATCGGCAACTTGAAGAACTTACGACATATAGACGTTTACGATCCAACCATACCTTTTATAATTCTTCATGATTGTGATACAAATAAAAGAATATATGATCACTAGCAAGACTACTCTAGCTACGATCACTTGCGAGCACTGAACGTGCTCTAAGTAGCGACACTTTGATGAATTTACAATATTAGAAAACTAATGTACGTGTATATCATAATAATTGAGTTAGAGTAATTTGTGAAAATCCAGGTTTGTGATTGACAAAATATAAAACCAATCTAAAATAGAAACGAAAAATTAATTAGGTAAAAATCAAAAGAATCTTACTTTGATTAGTGACCAATAAATTAAGTATGGATCTACCAATAGTAACCAAAGTTGCAGAAAATTTTAATTGAACCTCATAATTCATTACTAAATTATCACTAATGTTAAAACGAAAATGTTGGTTGTTAAATTTTGGTATAATATAAAAAATGACTGTGCGTAAATTAATAATCTATTACGGGTAGTAAATAGTAAACATTTTTATTTAATAGTGACCCTTTAGGAATTTTACCCGGTCCTAATTTGATACCCACTAACATTAAGCGAAATCAAAATTGTTAGTAAGTAAAATAATGGAGCACTTTTCATATTATTATTACCATCCTTTAACCAGATATTAACAGTGTAGTAAGCATTGAAATTTGAATTTTACAAACAATATGAATTAATATTAGGGAAAATATTATATAAAACGTGACTTTATTCAATCCAGTATTTATATCACGTTCTGTTTGATTTAATGTAGGCAGTATACACAACGTAGTTTTCCTCAGTTCAAAGTAGCAACAAAGAAATAACTGAAAATAGTTTTTACCGTTATGTGTGTTTTAAAATATAGAGTTCCAACAACCACAATCGTCTTTTGAAACAATCTAAATACAATGTTTAGCTTATAAGGACAAACTCATAAGAAGGTAGTCAATGAACATTAAAACACGGATTACACATATTCGGTGACTAATACTTGAATTTTGAAACAACGTTTACGTAATATGTAAATTGTGTTTAAAACGATTAGAAATTGAATTTGAATTCGAGCTCTGAGCGCCACAAGTAAATAGCGCAACGTTAGATTTGTTTAATAAAGTAGTGATCGGTTTGTGTACTGTGCGGTAATGTAATACACTTGAGTAAAAATTCGATTCGAAGCGAGACAATTTTTTTGACCCCTTTTAATATTTAAGCTTTCAATATATTACTCAAATAAATTATTTTTTGGATTGAAAACTAGGTGAACAATTCACACCGAGAAGACATAATGCCTTACTATAAATCTCGCAACTGTATAAATTAAATAATATAAATTAAAAAAACGAAATAAAATTTATTGGTATTTCACGGTTCTAAAAAAAGTTTTAATTCATAAATTAATTTTCGGGAGCCCCGCAATAAAATCCGCTACTGATATCTTTCTGACGGAAAAGGAAAAGTAAAATTTTAAAAAACTTTAAGTGTTATCTGAAATAATAAAATATATTTAAATGAAGGCTGCAGATATAATATTAAAATATATTAATATTAATGATAGTAATAAAAATGTAATATGCAGAAAATATAAAAAAATAATAAGGTTTCTCTTCCAAAAAAATACTTCGTATAATAGTTTCATAATTGAATAAGAAATTCATCCTGTTGCTGGACCCAGAGGCGAGAAAATTCAAAGTTTATTTCAGTGGTGTCCTGTACACTCCTTTTGTTGATGTGACTACATAAAATAGATCCCATGCTTAGAGTTCGTGTGTTTCTGTTCAGTTTATTTTGATGATATCAAAACGACAAATCCATTGACTATTTCCATGGATTTTTTCCATGGATTAATCCATGGATTACTTGACTATGCAAAATGTTAAGCTTCTACGTCCAATATTTGCGAATAAAAATGGCTATAATTATTTTTTTTTCCTCTTTGTGGTGTTGTTTTGTTATTATTCTACTTTTTTGTACAAATTGAAAATGTAATTGAATATATTTTTTGATTGCTTGAAATTTCTTTAGAATAATCTCTTCAAAGGTCACGTAGTTTTAACGAGAAAATTTGGATGTTGTGTGCATTTTTATAATGTTTACTATATTTAACTTATTCCAGCTGTGTTTAAGCGTCTTAGAAAATTATGGGTTTCGATTCTAGTTTTCATCTTCTACAGAAAATTATTGATAATTGAATTTAGTTTCTACTTTGTATAATTCTGTTTGTCCAGTCATTTCACAAATATGGACAAATTACAATACCTTTTTATAGACTTTTCAGTATAAGCTAAAAAAGTTGACAAAATATTCAGGCATCATTAGGAAAATTTTCGCAATATACCACATAAAAGCAAGAAATTAAAATAATTAAATATTTTTAGTAAATAAGAGATAAATATCAGGGATAAATATCAAAGCCAGAATTGAAATTATGTTTGTAAATCTGATTAAGAGATAAGAAAGAAATTTTATCGTTTTATAAATATTAATTAAGTTCACAATTAAATGAAACTACGTGATGTAGTATTATTTCTACTTTCTTTAATTTCTTTACCACGACCTAGATTTCGTTGTATTACAACATCTTCAGGTGGGATATTAGCAAAGATATCTTTGTCGAAACCTAGGTCGTGGTAAAGAAATTAAAGAAAGTAGAAATAATACTACATCACGTAGTTTCATTTAATTGTGAATAATGCATTTCTACAAAATTAACGCCAAATATATTCAATAATTAAGTTTTCTATTAAAACGATTCACGGATTAAGAAAAGTGAAATGAATGATCTACTTTTAACAGATAGAAAAATGTCCTGACACGATCTTCTATAGAAAAAAAGGAAAACATTTCCAAACCTAAAAAACATGTGAAACCCAAGCAACCTGAGCAGACGAGAGAAAAATATTACAGGTTATAAAACAAGGTTACATATTTAACAATTTCGGATATGTGGTGAGCTATCGTTCAACAGGCTATGAATGAAACCTGTGCATAACACGTGAAGGGCAGTCGCATTGGATATTTTGAAACGAAAACTCGTAGTTAGTAAATTGATAGTGTTTACTTAGAACAAACTTTTATGGAACGATTATTAATTTCCTTTGCAAATTTTTGAATTTAGTTAACTGATTTTTTCACCTAGATATATTTTACTTAAATATTATATGTTAAACCCTCGAGCATTTATATTACTTAAAAGTAACATCACGCGCGGAGCAGCCTTTACACCAGATCGTTAAAATAATGTATTACTTTGAAAGCATTGATTATATCGTAAAAATGTTTTGTATATAGAAAAGAGCTGTAGTTATAAAATAGTCGATTTATTTCCACCAAACTTATGTTGATATGTCTATGAAAAATAATCAAAGAAAATATAAAAAAACCCCTTTTCTGTATGAAAAACCGTATAAAGAAAAACCCTTTATAAAATGAAATTTTTGTCACAACCATAAAAATGATAAATAATAATTTAACGTAAATGTAAATAAAAAAATGACTTATCCTGAAAAAAAGATAATGTTAACCTTAACTTTTTGGTGAGACATTTTGGTATCTACCGCGAAACATGTCAAGTGAGCGACAAAGGTAAAAGGCTATACTGTAACCAAATGCAATGCTAAAAATAATGGAATTATCTAAACTATCAAATACAATAGTTCACAAAAAGTGAAAAAGGTGTATATTCATAAAAGGAATTACATAAAAATGACCGTATATTACTCTCAACTAGCATAAAAAGACGTTTTCAATAATAATAAAGATAATAAACTAATAAGAACAGCACACAAATGTCTTAATATGCTTTTCTTTACTAGTATGCACCTGAATTAGTTATAAATTATTGAATATAAAATAAACTCACCTTTCCAATTTCACTTAAAATCTGTTACTAGTTTGGCAGTTAATAGACGACACTCTTGTTCTTATGATTTTCATGTATATATATATATATATATATATATATATATATATATATATATATGTATATATATATATATATATATATATATATATATATATATATATATGTATACATATATATATATATATATATATACATACATATATATATATATAGCTTTTCGAATATTTTATTTAGAGGACGGTCCATTTAAAGTACCATTTTTGGTACGCTTTGAATTCCATAACAACTTTTTACAATTTCCAACTCTTTGGCCCTATGTCACGGGCCCACAATTTCGTAATTTCTTACATTTTGCGATTCCACTATGAGAGTATATGTCTCGTACGTGAAGAAATCCTAAATATTTAAATTCGCGGGGACATTTCTTATCGTGCACTTTGTTCATTACTATGTCATAACATTTTTTAAAATGCCATAAATTATGTCGTTCAGCATTTTTAGTATAGACGTGTTATTCATAAGATAGGCCATAAGATAAGATGTAGTTCATAAGATATTCATAAGATGTAGCCTGCGAAGTATTAAACCATGTAAATCATATAAAACTCTAATGTTTCAATCGAGGATTTAAACATAATTTTAACAATAATTGTAGTGTACTTAAATGAATTTCCGTGATTGAGGAGTTCAGCTATTTATTTCGAATTGATTCGTAAATTTTTTGAGCTTTTCGATTAAAACATTCCCCAAAAACGGGTGTACAATAACATTTTGGATAAAATATCGTTTTACCCAAAATTATTATATATTACAAGAAAGTACCGAAAAAGGGTAACACAGAAAAATATTTTTTGTACAAGAGTAAGATTCGAATTCTAGTGCTGCAACTGTAAGTTTTTTTTTCATCACCTTGTACGGGAGCGACCCTAGTAGTATAAAATTTAACTGTTACGGAACTGAAACATATTAGGGGTTTGACATATGTTTCGTTAATTTCTCTGTTTAATAAAAGTTATTATTGAGAATTCCGTTAAGTAAAAATATGTACATAACACTATCAAATTTAAAATAATCCAGAAATTTTCTTATAATTTTAATTGCGTCTGCATAATTTTCACAAAATAAGTGAATTTAATTTAAAATCTTCTCATATTTTCTAAATTGTTTGAAACTCACATATTTCTCGTTTGGTTAACCACTTCCTTTAAAACGAGATTAGTAAGAAGGAAATAGTCTATCCGCGCGATGAATAATTGCTTTAAATTTACTGTTTTTTCAACAATAGCATCACAACTATTTTCTTTCCTTCAATACCATTTTATAATAATAATTATGTAAGCATTTGGTGACATTTCCAAATTCCAAAAATCCTCTTTCGGCAAGTCTTCTTTAACATACCTTCATTCATATCGAAAAGGCAATTGCAGTTTAGAATTTATACCTAACCGATCTTGATCTTTTCACTATAATTTCTTCATACGGCAAGTTGACTGGCGCAGTGTATATAAGCTTATCTCACAGTAAGTTAAATCTCCTACACATTTTAGCTTTTATATATATCGCAGTGATGTGATGCAATCGCAGTGATGTGATGCAATCGCAGTGATGTGATGCAAAGATGGCCTGGCTACTCTCCCCAAAAGTTTTTATTTAGATTAAATATTTTTAACTGTAAGGCAAGATATTTAATTTATTAGGATTTATATATATTTATTTATTAGGATTAATTGACTCTAAAGCTTGGCAGGTTTGACAGAATGCGACATATTATAAAACACTTATTTGACTTAAAACGAGTCTTTTGAAGTAAAACTTCTTTACGCACGCTTGACTTGGGGAGTAAGCCGGTGAATGCGTGACGAGAGCGTTACGAAAAGTGTGATCGGGCGAGGCGAACGGAAATTGAGAAGGAGATATATGTTAGTGAAGACAGTAAGAGAGAGAGAGTTACATTTCGTATGTTACTGTAGGGACAAGAGAGAGAGGTACGAGCACACATTTTCTTTCTCTCTTTCTCTCATAGCCCTAAGACACAGTGCAAGCCTTTGTCTGTATCACACTGTAAGAGCAAGAGAGAGCAGTACGCGCGCACATTTTCTTTCTCTCTTCCTCTCATAGCCAGTGCATGAAAAATATATATTTATATATATGTATATATATATATATATATATATATATATATATATATATACATATATATGTCCATATCTGTATATATATATATATATATATAATATTACGGGAAGTCTACAAACAATTGAATGTAAATGCTATTGATTAAAGAGGATTGAATTCAAATTTAATATTTTTGGCCTAATGAAATGAAACAATGTGTGTGTATGCGTGCGTGTGAGTGCGTGAGCGTATGTGCATGCACGTGCGGGTTCGAGTACGTATACGAAAGTGCGTGTGCGTACCTGTGTGTTTGTGTGAGTGCGCGTGTGTGGTATGTGAGTGTGAGTGTGTATGTGCGCGTGCGCAACTGTATGTGTATGTTTATGTATATATATATGTGCATGACCGCGTATTTAAACAAAAGGGAACTTTACCTTTTATTACCGTAATAATTCTTTCAAATATGCAATGTAATAAAGTTTTAATGGTTAAACGTCGAACATGCATACTCATATTTTTACCCTCTTGATTAAGATCATTACCACTCATTTTCCATACGTTACAAAAGTATATCATATTCTATATACCCATAAATTTTTATAACATTTAAATAAAATAGTTTTATTCCAAACCACAAAAAAGCAAATAACTAAAGAATAAACTGAAAATCAGTACCTATAAATGTATATTAAAAGTAAATAACTACAATTTTCCATAAACGCGCGTCCTTCGTATTACAGTAATAAAATAATATGTATATAAACAAAAATTTTAAATTAAAAGTTTATTGTCATCAATCTACCTAAAAATTACATTCGATGCAAATTTTCTACATTATCAAAGTAGCAATGACATTTCAAAAAAATAAAATAAATATACATTTAGCAATAATATCTACTTGATTGGTAAATTAAGAAATCTTTCATCAAACAACTGAGCTAGGACACAGGATGCCGCTTTACATGACTCTTTGACCACAACTAATGCTCTTGTGATACTCACACACATAGCGACCCCTTTTCCTGTCTCCGTGCAACGAATTTCATCAAAATGCGTATTTCTTCTCTTGCTTACTTCTTAATTTTTCTTCAATGGACTTTAAAACCGTCACTGTGGGCTATCCATAAAAGACAGATATATGCTTTCGCCTTTAAGGTCTACAATTTCCTCATAATGTACATGGAATAATCATAACAACGCTCATTCATACATATCGTTCGTTACGGCTTACGTGGCCTAAATCAGCAATTTTTCACCTACGTTGACATCATTAACTAAATCTTAACAATTATGTATACAATACAACCCACATCAATACTTAATTCATTTAAATCGTATGTTGTATTATTTATTTTATAATCTATCGTATTACCTGTATAAAATCAATCACATTTTTTGCAAAATCGTGTGTCGATTGGATAAGAACTTTTTGCGTGCATCACTAAATTTAACGAACAATGAATCAAATAAAACTTTTTTTTTTAAGACGTCAGTTAGGTATATATATATATATATATATATATATATGTAAATAAAAATTGTTGGTCTTATACATAAACAAGTCAACAAGTCTTTCTGACTGACGTGCTATTAACTCAATTTCAAGGTGCTTATTGTTAAGGCACGTGCGTGATACTTGATGGACAGTAACGTTAGATTATTTGAACTCGAAAATTGCTTGAACTTTAACACCGTAATCTGCTTGATGTTGATTTCTCGTTAACAAAAGCTAACTATTCCTGCTAACGATGAAACAGGACGTCAGAAGTTTATTTGGAATATTTTTATGTCTAATTTATATCTGTATGTACGAAAATTTACTTACAATAAAATAATTTACGAAAATGTATACCAAAATTAGTGTAGCGATTTTAAGTAGACTGGATGATTCTTGTCTGATCACATATCTTAACTTTCAGGATGATGGTTGTTCAAATCTGAGAATCCTAATATTACTATTTACAAGGTCTGAAATGTATTGTAACGTAAGTCATTTATTTGTTGATAAATGTAAAAATTGTGTCACCTTTGGAAATTTAATGCATTCATTACCAGAATTCTGGGAAAATGTATTCATGGTATATTTTTTATTTATATTTATAAGAAATTAATTAGAACTTACTTTACATATTTATAATTTGCGACCTGCAAATTAATTAAGACTTTTATATTTTGACAAAATCATAATATTATACACTTTCTTCTGCATTTTTATGCAATGTAGTTTCCCTCATTAGACATAGATATAAAATACTAAAGACCTTTACTCCATACCACTCTTTATTCTGTTGAGTAACGTTATGAATATTGAATATATTTGGCATTAATTTTGTAGAAATTAATTATTCACAATTCAATAAAATACGTGAAGTAGTATTATTTCTACTTTCTTTAAGTGTTTTACCACGACCTAGGTTTATTGTAATACAACTAAACCTAGGTCGTGGTAAAGAACTTAAAGAAAGTATAAATAATACTTAATACTACATCACGTAGTTTCATTTAATTGTGAATATCGTTATGAAATTAAGCATGGTTTTGAATTACGGCTTTTCAACTTGATAAATTAATTCAAAACGTGGAGATCAAAAAAAAATGTTTTGATTACTGGTTGAACTTAATTACAGTGGTAATAGACGCTGACGCTCTTTCTTAATTATATACTAATATTTCTTTATTGTATAAGGTAGAAATGAATAAATCAAATTACGGAATTATTAATATTGAAATATCAAAATGCAAACTGAGAAACAAAAGAAGCCAAAGTAAGTAGCACGAATGCAAAAGTTTTTGAAAAGTAATCTATATAACTAATGCTACTTTATATTTATTATATATCGATTATTTAAAATTTTACTACGGTACTATGATTATTTCATATTTACTACGGTACTATGATTATTTCATATTTACTACGGTACTATGATTATTTCATATTTACCACATTACTATGTAATACAGATTGTGCCTTATTACATCCTTTGCACTCGAATGAAACTTACTAATCCATAAAACCCGCAGGCTCGATAAGGTCTGCGAAAAAAGCCACATAAAAGCCTCGTAAAGAGCGAAAGACGTTTTCTATAATAAATATACAGGACTAAAGCCACTTGTGGTTCATTTTTAATTACTTTATTTAATATATAATAAAATAAGAATCTTACCACTTAAAAGAAAATGTCGATGTTTTTAAACACATCATGTCCTATTTAAATCAAAACAATTGGAATATACATAATCTTTTTGTGAAAATTTGTCCCACTGTGGGTTTATTTGTATTACACTCTGCTTTTGATAGATAACATACGCTTGATAGAAAACCACATACCTCGGTCATAAGAAGTGACATTTGGTGAGTACAAAAATATTAGTTCTCATTTGAACCGAGTTATATTCTGACAGTCTACTGAAAAAAATAATTGGAACAGCCTTTAAGATTTTATTCTTTTTAACCATAACTCATTTTTATGTTATATTGTACTCTTTTTTTATTTAATTATAATATTTACAGCTTCCTAATATAAAATCTCTCAATCAAAATATTTTTATTGTATAAGCCATTCACATACAACAGTCGTATTTTTATTGTATAAGCTATTCACATACAACAGTCGTATTTTTAGCTTTCAATTTTTTTACCAATGTAAACTAAATTTCTTTTCACTCCTTCTTTGTTAATAATATATTTAATTCCTTTGGATATATAATTAATTTTGATAAATTGTAATGGGACTAAAAGAGATGTTTTCTAAATTATTTTAAATTTTGTAACGAAATGTTTTGTTTTTGGGCATTGTATTTGTTCCCCCAATTCCAAAATTTTTGGAATAATCTCTAACTCAGAGACATGACTGCTAGGTATGTCTATAAGTAATGTTAAATCCTTGATATACACACGTTGCGCCATCTTTTAACATATTGCAGTATTATTGAACCATTTTATTACTGAAAAAAAACATCGAATTCCCAATTTACAATGCAGGAATATTGGTATAGCTCGTGTTAACATTGAAAAGTACGCACACTCTATGCAGGATTGAGTAATGAATATCCAATAACGTTTTTTGTGATATTAAGATATCATATGAACAAAACCGTAAATATTGCGTAATCCATATCCTACTCCTCTACACAAAATAAATACATGTCAAATTTTACAGTGACTTGTTATTTGATTGCATACTTATTAGGTAACGAACATATATAGTTTGGTACATTTGTGGTATTTAATAGCAGGACGCTACATTACAACAGGAGTAGCTCTAAATATAAAATTGGATCAAAAATATTTTCTCGCTTTTCAAATGAATTCATCAGGTGACTTACTGGATTTATAGGAATTTATGCTTATTTTTAGTAGGAAACGGCCCCTTGTTGCGAATAAAGATGGTTAATTAGACGATAACATTACTTTTATTTTAAAATTAGCTGACAGTTAACATTTGACGTGTTTTAAAGTCTAAAAAATACAATATTTTTTCCAATGTTGATATGGTATTCCTATAATTATGTTCACATCGGAAAATAATGGAAACCTGCGTGAATGAAAACAGATCTTATATTGCGATTACTGCAATAATTCTTATTTTTTTAATCATCTTTTGTTAGAAATGACTACTAAACTCGTTTGGTTCTATTTACTCGTTAGATGTGAAACTCCTACTTAATAAATATTTTTAAAACTTTTCCAAAGTTTTTTCCTAAAATTTAGCAAAAATGCCCTTGTTGGAAATTTCATTTAATATTTTTTCTTCAATTTATTTGTTTTATTTAAATTTTCGGTATTATTTTTGTATTATTTGTTAATATTCTCAACCTTTATATTAAGTAAATCTGTAGTTACAAGAGCAGACGCAAATACCAAAAATTAGAGGAATTATAATAAAAATTTCTACCTTCAGATCAGTACAAAAATATTTAATTAATTAATTAATTTATTATTTCTGCAAGCTTTGAAAACTGAATATACAATGACAGAATTATTGCTACAAGAGTAATCTCTTACAGCCAACCACGACGAATTGGATGAGAACATGAAGTGAAAATATGAAGAGAATTGATAAATATGTTAAAATTAATTAGAAAATTATTAAATAAATACCTGTATGCATCCACATAAATATAATATACAATCATATTTATAGGGTAAAAGTCGGAACAGAAAATGACGAAAAAAAATTCTCGGAGGAAATGGATAAAAGAAGACATATAATGTAATGTCGTATTTACAAATATTAATGTTATTTTTTACTACAAAAATATGTTGCCTTTAATGCAGGTGTAAAAATATTAAAAATTTCTGAAAATTACTTTGATTTTATTTTTCTTGGTTTTCTCAGTATTTCATAATTAGTTTTCTTTACTTTTCATCAATAAAAGATAGAAGGGTAAATTATATTGTCTTACGGACTGGTGTTTCAAAAATCAACTTGATAAAAAAATTGGCCTAAATGGTATATTATCATGAAATATACCATGAAATGATATATTAAACTACAATTTTTCAGTGATAAGAGAAATAGATAATGTATTTGTGATCTTTCACCCTACCGCCTTTAAATTTTTTCCGGTGTCACCTCAAATTATAATATTAAACAATTTTCATTAATATTTCTACGTTTGGGGTAAGAAACTATATATTTATCAATTTCCCATCTTCTTTAATTTAGAAGTTAGAAGCTGGATCAGGTAAATGATATTGCCGCAACAATAGGGTTTCTTTTAAACCCTTCGATTATGAAGAATCCAAAATTAAAAGATTGGTTAAATAAAAATGCTTATCTACGCAAGAAATATCAACAAGGGTTTTTAATTTCCAAAGCATCACTTTGAACAACAAATTCTTATTACATATAAACATTAGAAAGGAAAAACTCTAAAATCTGAGGTACTTGTAATTTGCACTTCTAATTGAAGTTATTTAAAGAATTTACGTTGTATAAAGAAGTAAATGCAATTATTAGACTACTGCTTCTGAATGAAAAATTAAGCCACACAATCGTCACAGATTGATAGGACGCTCAAACGATAGAATTTCCGAAGTGTTTCAAATGTTCTATGTAGCGTCATTGGACTATAAATATAGAAAAAACATAAAATAAAAGTTTTTTAAAATACAAAGATTCGGACCATCTCTGCGAGTTTTTCCCTAACTATCCGAGAGTGGCTTTTCGTTATTTCTCAGAAGTATGAAAATTGCCCGTGCCGTCGTGCATGAGATGGAGCTTTCAAGCTTTAACGAAGCTTCGGTTCCGTTTCGTTCGAATTTATACTTTATTGAAATTCAGAGCTACTAAAAAGAGTAGGATTTATGGTTTATTGAATTACAGGCTTCTTCTATGAATAACATCGCGAGCGGAATTATTGTATTAAAACTGTATTGTATTAAACTAAAATTTAAATCAATACATTTTATAGATATTTCAATCTATTTTCTCACTTTTTAATTCACTAGAGTCTAATTTGGTAACGCGTGACTAATTTTCTTCTTCTTTTTGGATTTCATAATCGAAGGGTTTAAAAGGAATCCTATTGTTGCGGTAACCTCATTTACGTGATCCAGCTTCTAACTTCTAAATTAAAGAAGATGGGAAATTGAAATTGATAAATATATAGTTTCTTACCCCAAACGTAGAAATATTACTGAAAATTGTTTAATATTATAATTTGAGGTGACACCGGAAAAAATTGAAAGGCGGTAGGATGAAAGATCACAAATACATTATCTATTTCTCTTATCACTGAAAAATTGTAGTTTAATATATCATTTCATGGTATATTTCATGATAATATACCATTTAGGCCAATTTTTTTATCAAGTTGATTTTTGAAACACCAGTGCGTAAGACTTTACCCTTCGATCTTTTATTGATGAAAAGTAAAGAAAACTAATTATGAAATGCTGAGAAAACCAAGAAAAATAAAATCAAAGTTATTTTCAGAAATTTCGAATATTTTTACACCTGTATGAAAGGCAACATATTTTTGTAGTAAAAAATAACATTGATATTTGTAAATACGATATTACATTCCATGTCTTCTTTTATCCACTTCCCCCGAGAATTTTTTTCCTCATTTTCTGTTCCTACTTTTATCCTATAAATATGATTGTATATTATATTTATGTGGATGCATACAGGTATTTATTAAATAATTTTCTAATTAATTTTAACATACTTATCAATTCTCTTCATATTTTCACTTCATGTTCTCATCCAATTTTTCGTGGTTGGCTATAAGAGGTTACTCTTGTAGCAATAATTCTGTCATTGTATATTCAGTTTTCAAAGCTTGCAGAAATAATAAATAAATCAATTAATTAAATATTTTTGTACTGATTGGACGGTAGAAATTTTTATTATAATTCCGCTAATTTTTAGTATTTGCGTCTGCTCTTGTAACTATAGATTTACTTAATATAAAGGTTTAAAATATTAACAAATAATACAAACAATTTAAATAGAAAAAATAAATAGAAAAATTTCCAACAAGGGCACTTTTGCTAAATTTTAGGAAAAAACTTTGGAAAAGTTTGTTAAATATTTATTAAGTAGGAGTTTCATGTCTAACAAGTAAATATAAACAAATGAGTTTAGTAGTCATTTCTAACAAAAGAAGATTAAAAAAATAAAAATTATTGCAGTAATCGCAATATAAGATCTGTTTTCATTCACACACGCTTCCATTATTTTCCGATGTGAACATAATTACAGGAATACCATATCAACATTGGCAAAAATATTGTATTTTTTAGACTTTGAAACACGTCAAATGTTAGCTGTCAGCAAATTTTAAAATAAAAGTAATGTTATCGTCTAATTAACCATCTTTATTCGTAACAAGGGGCAGTTTCTTACTAAAAATAAGCATAAATTCCTATAAATCCAGTAAGTCACCTCATGAATTCATTTGAAAGCGAGAAAAAATTTTTGATCCAATTTTATATTTAGAGCTACTCCTGTTCTAATGTAGCGTCCTGCTATTAAATACCACAAATGTAACAAACTATATATGTTCGTTACCTAATAAGTCTGCAATCAAATAACAAGTCACTATCAAATTTGACATGTATTTATTTTGTGTACTCCTCGTAAGATATAGACTACGCAATATTTACGGTTTTGTTCATATGATATCTTAATATCACAAAAAAACGTTATTGGATATTCATTACTCAATTCTGCATAGAGTGTGCGTACTTTTCAATGTTAACACGAGCCATCCCAATATTCCTGCATTGTAAATTGGGAATTCGATGTTTTTTTTTCAGTAATAAAATGGTTCAATAATACTGCAATATGTTAAAAGATGGCGCAACGTGTGTATATCAAGGATTTAACATTACTTATAGACATACCTAGCAGTCATGTCTCTGAGTTAGAGATTATCCCAAAAATTTTGGAATTGGGGGAACAAATACAATGCCCAAAAACAAAACATTTCGTTACAAAATTTAAAATAATTTAGAAAACATCTCTTTTAGCCCATTACAATTTATCAAAATTAATTATATATCCAATGGAATTAAATATATTATTAACAAAGAAGGGGTGAAAAGAAATTAGGAAAGAAATTTAGTTTGCATTGATAAAGAAACTGAAAGCTAAAAATACGACTGTTGTATGTGAATAGCTTATACAATAAAAATACGACTGTTGTGATGAATCGCTTATACAATCAAAATATTTTGATTGAGCGATTTTATATTAGGAAGCTGTAAATATTATAATTAAGTAACAAAAGAGTACAATATAACATAAAAATGAATTATGGTTAAAAACAATAAAATCTTAAATGCTTTTCGAATAATTTTTTTCAGTAGACTGTTAGAATATGACTCGGTTCAAATGAGAACTAATATTTTTGTACTCACCAAATGTCACTGCTTATGACCGAGGTAAGTGGTTATCTATCAAGCGTATGTTATCTATCAAAAGCAGAGTGTAATACAAATAAATACACAGTGGCACAAATTTTTCACAAAAAGATTATGTATATTCCAATTGTTTTGGTTTAAATAGGACATGATGTGTTTAAAAACATCGACATTTTCTTTTAAATGGTAAGATTCTTATTTTATTATATATTAAATAAAGTAATTAAAAATAAACCACAAGTGGCTTTAGTCCTGTATATTTCTTATAGAAAACGTCTCTCGCTCTTTACGAGGCTTTTATGTGGCTTTTTTCGCAGACCTTATCGGGCCTGCGGGTTTTATGGATTAGTAAGTTTCATTCGAGTGCAAAGGCACAATCTGTATTACATAGTAATGTGGTAAATATGAAATAATCATAGTACCGTAGTAAATTTGAAATAATCGATATATAATAAATATAAAGTAGCATTAGTTATATAGATTACTTTTCAACAACTTTTGCATTCGTGCTACTTACTTTGGCTTCTTTTGTTTCTCAGTTTGCATTTTGATATTTCAATATTAATAATTCCGTAATTTGATTTATTCATTTCTACCTTATACAATAAAGAAATATTAGTATATAATTAAGAAAGAGCGTCAGCGTCTATTACCACTGTAATTAGGTTCAACCAGTAATCAAAACATTTTTTTTTGATCTCCACGTTTTGAATTAATTTATCTAGTTAAAAAGCCGTAATTCAAAACCATGCTTAATTTCATAACGATATTCACAATTAAATGAAACTACGTGATGTAGTATTATTTATACTTTCTTTAAGTTCTTTACCACGACCTAGGTTTAGTTGTATTACAATAAACCTAGGTCGTGGTAAAACACTTAAAGAAAGTAGAAATAATACTACTTCACGTATTTCATTGAATTGTGAATAATTAATTTCTACAAAATTAACGCTAAATATATTTAATATTCATAACGTTACTCAACAGAATAAAGAGTGGTATGGAGTAAAGGTCTTAGTATTTCATATCTATGTATAATGAGGGAAACTACATTGCATAAAAATGCAGAAGAAAGTGTATAATATTATGATTTTATCAAAATATAAAAGTCTTAATTAATTTGCAGGTCGTAAATTATAAATATGTAAAGTAAGTTCTAATTAATTTCTTATAAATATAAATAAAAAATATACCATGAATACATTTTCCCAGAATTCTGGTAATGAATGCATTAAATTTCCAAAAGTGACACAATTTTTTTGTTTATCAACAAATAAATGACTTACGTTACAATACATTTCAGACCTTGTAAATAGTAGTATCAGGATTCTCTGATTTGAACAACCATCATCCTGAAAGTTAAGATATGTGATCAGACAAGAATCAACCAGTCTACTTAAAATCGCTACACTAATTTTGGTATACATTTTCGTAAATTATTTTATTGTAAGTAAATTTTCGTACATACAGATATAAATTAGACATAAAAAATATTCCAAATAAACTTCTGACGTCCTGTTTCATCGTTAGCAGGAATGGTTAGTTTTGTTAACGAGAAATCAACATCAAGCAAATTACGGTGTTAAAGTTCAAGCAAGTTTCGAGTTCAAATAATCTAACGTTACTGTCCATCAAGTATCACGCACGCGCCTTAACAATAAGCACCTTGAAATTCAGTTAATAGCACGTCAGCCAGAAAGACTTGTTGACTTGTTTATGTATAAGACCACCAATTTTTATATATATATATATATATATATATATATATATATATATATACATATATATATATATATATATATATATATATATATATATATATATGTGTGTGTGTGTATGTATATATATAATGGAAGCGTGCGTGAATGAAAACAGATCTTATATTGCGATTACTGCAATAATTTTTATTTTTTTAATCTTCTTTTGTTAGAAATGACTACTAAACTCATTTGGTTATATTTACTTGTTAGACGTGAAACTCCTACTTAATAAATATTTTACAAACTTTTCCAAAGTTTTTTCCCAAAATTTAGCAAAAGTGCCCTTGTTGGAAATTTTTCTATTTATTTTTTCTATTTAAATTTTTTGTATTATTTGTTAATATTTTAAACCTTTATATTAAGTAAATCTATAGTTACAAGAGCAGACGCAAATACTAAAAATTAGCGGAATTATAATAAAAATTTCTACCGTCCAATCAGTACAAAAATATTTAATTAATTGATTTATTTATTATTTCTGCAAGCTTTGAAAATTGAATATACAATGACAGAATTATTGCTACAAGAGTAACCTCTTATAGCCAACCACGAAAAATTGGATGAGAACATGAAGTGAAAATATGAAGAGAATTGATAAGTATGTTAAAATTAATTAGAAAATTATTTAATAAATACCTGTATGCATCCACATAAATATAATATACAATCATATTTATAGGATAAAAGTAGGAACAGAAAATGAGGAAAAAAATTCTCGGGGGAAGTGGATAAAAGAAGACATGGAATGTAATATCGTATTTACAAATATCAATGTTATTTTTTACTACAAAAATATGTTGCCTTTCATACAGGTGTAAAAATATTAAAAATTTCTGAAAATAACTTTGATTTTATTTTTCTTGGTTTTCTCAGCATTTCATAATTAGTTTTCTTTACTTTTCATCAATAAAAGATCGAAGGGTAAAGTCTTACGCACTGGTGTTTCAAAAATCAACTTGATAAAAAAATTGGCCTAAATGGTATATGAAATATACCATGAAATGATATATTAAACTACAATTTTTCAGTGATAAGAGAAATAGATAATGTATTTGTGATCTTTCACCCTACCGCCTTTAAATTTTTTCCGGTGTCACCTCAAATTATAATATTAAACAATTTTCAGTAATATTTCTACGTTTGGGGTAAGAAACTATATATTTATCAATTTCAATTTCCCATCTTCTTTAATTTAGAAGTTAGAAGCTGGATCACGTAAATGAGGTTGCCGCAACAATAGGGTTCCTTTTAAACCCTTCGATTATGAAATCCAAAAAGAAGAAGAAAATTAGTCACGCGTTACCAAATTAGACTCTAATGAATTAAAAAGTGAGAAAATAGATTGAAATATCTATAAAATGTATTGATTTAAATTTTAGTTTAATACAATACAGTTTTAATACAATAATTCCGCTCGCGATGTTATTCATAGAAGAAGCCTGTAATTCAATAAACCATAAATCCTATTCTTTTTAGTAGCTCTGAATTTCAATAAAGTATAAATTCGAACGAAACGGAACCGAAGCTTCGTTAAAGCTTGAAAGCTCCATCTCATGCACGACGGCACGGGCAATTTTCATACTTCTGAGAAATAACGAAAAGCCACTCTCGGATAGTTAGGGAAAAACTCGCAGAGATGGTCCGAATCTTTGTATTTTAAAAAACTTTTATTTTATGTTTTTTCTATATTTATAGTCCAATGACGCTACATAGAACATTTGAAACACTTCGGAAATTCTATCGTTTGAGCGTCCTATCAATCTGTGACGATTGTGTGGCTTAATTTTTCATTCAGAAGCAGTAGTCTAATAATTGCATTTACTTCTTTATACAACGTAAATTCTTTAAATAACTTCAATTAGAAGTGCAAATTACAAGTACCTCAGATTTTAGAGTTTTTCCTTTCTAATGTTTATATGTAATAAGAATTTGTTGTTCAAAGTGATGCTTTGGAAATTAAAAACCCTTGTTGATATTTCTTGCGTAGATATGCATTTTTATTTAACCAATCTTTTAATTTTAGTATATTTCTAATAAAATTATGATATAACTATATTTATATTGTCTAAAGCAGGAGAAAAGAATGATAAGTATCAAATTATGCATAAAAATTCCGCATTTATCTGTGTTAATTAAAATTAACAACGTAAATTAATGAAAAATATTCTATGTTATATATATATATATATATATATATATATATATATATATATATGTGTGTGTGTATGTATATATACATATATATATATATATATATATATATATATATATAATGCTAGAAAAATTAAAAGGAAGGAAACATATTACACAATAACTTGAAGTTTAACATTATGAATACGAGGCTTAAACAAATATTGCACATTTAAATAAAATTTTGTTTTTGGGGTTTCGTAAAATTATATCTTCTTCATCCCCACTTTACATGAACGAGGAGCTAGGTTAATTTCTTTTTTTAATTGATTGCTTCAAATTATTTACATAAGATCGTATGAAGCATGTGCTCGTGAAGTGAAGAAATAGATAAATATGAAAGCGAACACTCTGTGGGATTATGGAAAATGGACGAAGTTAGGAAAGTGACGAAATGATAAGGTTTCCTTGTTTCATTTTAATTGAAATATATGCATAAGGAAGAAGAATCTATTTCTTCAAAAATTAAAAACGTTAAAGTTTTAATCAAAAATATAATTTATTCAACAATAAAATAAAGATTAATGTTTTCAATATAAGAGAAAAATATAGGATAAAGATTAATGTTTTCACTATAAGAGTTGTTTCACTTAAAATCTCCTAAAGAAAAGCTGATTTTGTTTCACTTGATATTAAATTATGTAGTGAGTTCGTTAAGTGAATTGAAGTTTGTCAAAACAGGCAGCTTCACAATAATATTTAATATTTCGTGCGGCGATGGTAGTGCCATCCCGTTCATCATGGTAGAGCTCATCTCGTCTACGTATTTACACACACATATTAATGTATTTCAAATATATATATATATATATATATATATATATATATATATATATATATATATATATATATATGTATATATACTGTGCTACGGATTCAAATATTTAAGGTACGTAATGTTTCTATTAAACCATTGGATACTTAATACTTCATTAGGTAGGGACTCGCCAATCTAGAATTTGGTGACAGAAATAATTGGATATCAGACTTCATTTCATGAGATAATTTATCAGCTTTTAATACAATTTATAAGAAGATCTTCCTCTACAAACTTACAAAACATTTTAGTTTTTGAAATATTAATTATTATTTAATTTGTCTTTTAAACATGACATGCACCTTCATCCGTTGACGTATACGTATGTACGAATAAGGACAGGGTAGAATTCGTAATTGTTGACCGTTTTTGGTGATTCTTTTCTGTCGATTCTTTAACTATCAGAAGGAAAGTTTGATGATATCCACAATGGTTTTGAACCACAATGAACGGAACAAGGTTCCGTTCATACCGCTAATTAGTTGGCAGTTTGGTTTAATTTTTTGAAAAAAATTTCCCCCAAAAATCCTTTCTTTCGTGCTCAGTGACTGCTCTCGGCCTACTTTCTGCAAGGATCTTTTAGATTCTCCGTTCTCTGTGCCCTTTTAATTTTTTTTTCTTACAATTGCTTATCCAGCAAATGTCAAGAAACGTAATGTGTGAATGTTTGGTTCAAGTAACAATTTGAAAATATAATATTATCTTTATCTTTACAAATTGTATAAGCGTCCCAAAAAATAGGTATTTCTTAAATACCCTTTGGTTTCATTAACTATGAATTACATTTAAACTACAATTCCATATTTGTGAACCCCCTACATATTAGTTTAATTAATTTTAAAATCCATTCACACTTTTAGGTTAATCATAATGTGAAAATTTACAGTTCCTGTTTGATTTCGTTTACAATTTAGAAGCCTCAAGCATAGACATAGATAGAAGGGCGTAAGTTACCACAACTCGTCTATCAATAAGACACGTACTTTTAAGTTAATACGTTAGGAAATAATTATATTAATAAGATAGGAAAGATATTATAATAGGATAGGGACTTCAAATTCACGCCTAATAGTCGTTTTGGGCGAAATCTAGAAATTATATTTATTATTTACTTGGCTTTATTTTCCAATGAGGAATATATTTAAATTAATTTATTCAAGAGGAGTTAAAAAAATATCGGATAGGCATTTAGAGTATTGTTGAAAATAGCTCTTTAAGTAAACTTCTATTCTTATAAATCTGTTATTTTTTTCACTGCAAAACAACGAAACGTAAGGGATTTGTAATTTTAGAACAATTTTATTACCCTGACTACATAAAAAATATTATTAAGTTAGAAACAAATATTTGACTTTAGTTTTTTCCCATCTAAATATATTATTTCTAAAAGGTGTTTTTTGGTCGAGCGGCTCGATGTCTTTAACTACTACACCAAAAAAAATTAAAAAAATACACACTTAAAGCTTATGTTTTCTACTTTGGGCGAAAAATATAAAAAAATTCGAAAAAAATCTTTTTGTTAATAAAAAAATTAATTTTTATAACAATTGGCATGAGCGCCATCTGTGGGCGACACATCAAATACCTTAGCCAAATTGTATACTTGGAACACGCTAGATGGCGATATAGTGCGAAGACTTCGCACGGGTCAACTAGTATCCTATATTTAAACAAAAAAGACTAATGAATAAAGGAACTAAACTATTTTCGAAAAAAGAATATAGCACTTTTTAAGACTGAGAAACATAATAGACATTATATTTATATGATGAAAATAATAACCATAATTGTGGGTATCTTAATACAAATATAGCCATAACCTAAGAAAAATAAAACCCCAACTTGTACTTTACAGTTAGCGTACGAGTTAAAGCGAGATTTTGAATTTGTTTTGAACGATGTCGGGGTTTGCTACTATCGCCATCAGCTTTGAATTAAAATTGTAGAGTGTCGATTTAATTATAGTCATTCGAAAGATGTTTAGTGCGACCGGTTGTGTTTTATTTGAATTGTTTTCACTTACATTGTGTCTATTGATGCAATGCAAATGAAACAAAACGTTTCAGAATTTAAAGTATTTCGGCAATTAACTTCCGAATTTCTGTGAATATTTTATGAAAAAAAAAATTATTTAGAAGCTGATTGCTAATATTACAAATATTTAACTTTCACTTTTCTCTAATTTTTTCTTTTTAAACTTTAAAATAAATTGAGCTTCAAGCGAAATGGATTTCAGTATAAAATTGCCATGAATTTATTACGATAATTGTAATGAATTTTTATCCATATTTCTATTACAAAGTTTTCGTCGCTTTTTTTGTTTCCATGTAAGTTTACAACTATTTAACTAATCGCACTCGTGCAGATCTAGTTAAAAGTAATATTTCCCTTACTTACTTACTTTAAGAAAGAATAAAAAATATTCTTCCATTTAGAAAGAGCTAAGAAAATTGAGTATATAATATTTCAGTATAGTGTTATACACTTTGGTTTTCTATTTTTCATGGCCTCAGTTTTAAATTCATTATGCAATTGTATCTTGCTGCAAAAAAAGTAGGTTACAAAATTATTTTTTAAAATTTGCTTAGAGAAAAAGTCATAAGTAAATTATTCAAAATCATAATTCCTTAAATTCCTCATGCAAGTACTAATATCTGCTTGTGATCCGCTCACGTTCCGTTTACAATCCGTTTGTGATCTGTTAATGATTCGCTTTCTACACTCTTACGATCTACTTGCTATCCGCTTACGATCTTCGTTTGAGCTCTACTGCAGACAAAAAAACCATCTTCAATTGCTTTCCCGTTAAATTTGCGACTGTATGGTGGTGGAGTAATTAAATGGTTCACAGTAGACACTTCAGTTACACTGTCTGCAGTAGCATTTATAAACATATGTAATCGTTAATAATTTATATTTGTTGAAATTACATTTTAATATTTGTCTATGTAGTATATATGTTTTTACATATACACAGACCAATTAATTTGATTATATATATATATATATATATATATATATATATATATATATATATATATACATATATACATATAAATATATAACATATAAATATCTACATGTATATTTTACTATGAGAAAAACTACAATTTTATTATGAAATCACCATTTTTGCTTTGTTTAGAGAAAAATTATTTCCTTTCAGTTAAGCAATTTAATTTTGGAGAAACTAACTAGAAAAATGGTTTATAATGTAAAAACTATAATTTCCATTGCCACGTACTCTATATACGTCAAAAGGAATAACCTGTGTACGGGAAATGATATTCGCTATTGGCATACCCTATGTACGTCATGGGAAATGACGCCCGCCACTGACCTACCCTATGCAGGTCACAGGAAATAATGCACGCTATTGACTTACACCTTATACGTTAAAGGGAATGGCGCCTACCTAACTTAACTTAATAACTGTTTACACAATTTCATGTTACTTTTATTTACATATTTATTATGGAGGGCAATATGGGTTGCTATATAAATATATGCATGTATATTTGTCATATTAATGACATTTCCAATCAAAATTATACACCATATTGTGTTCCTCAAGTTGATAGATAGTGTTTTTTAATAACAAATAAGGAAAATTGTTAAGATAAAAACTGTTCAGTTACGTAAACGGTTCACATTACGAAATTTTAATCGATTTATTACCACTCTAGTTAACAGTTTTCCAGACGTTTCCATTTGAATCCCCAACCATAAACAACACTCAAAACATGTAACAGACTGAGTACGCAAGTTTTCAGCAACATTTTCCCTATTAATGTTTCAAACAAGGCTTCATTAATGATAAATAAACATTACACACATTATCGCGCAAAAGTTCAAGAGAGCTTTAGGCACAAAATATCTAAAGAAACTGTCCATCATGTGTCACGCACACGGCTCAGTTACTCATCAGCACCCTCGAGAGGTAGGTTATCGCACATCAATTAAAAAGGGTGTCTATGTTCTATAGCCTTAAGATGTGTAAGGAAGAAGAGTAAACGTGTATCTAAACAGACTGAATACTCTCATAAATATGTACTTGGATAGCCTGTACTAATGAAGTACAAATGTACTATGACCCTTAATTCTCATAAATAATTTTCTACCACTGATGAAATCTATGTTCAATTTATATATCCTTGACGACATATTTTTTAAAATATTTCGTTTGACTCAACGAATATTAAATAAAAGTTTCCAAAAATCCTATAAAATATAAATTAATATAGTGGAACAATTTTAGGACGTAAAATAACTGATTTCTGCATTTGTTTTCTGATATTTTAATGTATGATACATCAACGTGACGGTACATTCTTCGGTCCGTTATTTAATTTCAAATATGTAAATTTAGTATAAATAATACCGCAATAATATATATTAAGTATCTTGAATAATTAATTTTAAAAAAATATCTAAATTTAGACCCCATAAATAATATATAATAAAACGGCCAAAAAACTACAATGATTGTCCCATAAAATGCAAGCGTAGAATCATGCGTAAAGCTCGTAATAATCGTACGTGATATGAGCACAGTACTTGGTTATATTACGTTTGAATAAACGAAGTTATTTCAGTCGTGGGTCAATGTTGCTTAACCTAAGTGAACTGACTCACTGATTCAGAACCGGTGAGAAGGATATATTCATCTCAATTATTCAGTAATTCCGAGCTAATTTTGACCGAGATACAATAGAATTTACTGGATTATAAGTAAAGTAGCTCTTGATTTATATTTTATATATACTGTGTATTTTATATATACTTGCAATATATTTTAAAATTTGTGCTAATTGTTTAATTTTCTTTCGTACTGTTTTTTTCGTTCTATCGTAATGAATACATGTATTTTTATTATGTAAGTATACAATAATTTTTTTTAACTTTTAGCATGAATCTCTTGTTGATTATTAAGCAAGTCAATAGTATTGAACTATGAAACTGGTTGGTTACTGGTAGGTTTTGTCACCAAAATTCTCGACAAGGATGAGTTAATGGGTGCTAATACAATTTACACATTATTATATAATATAATACGTGTAACATATAAAGCAAAAGTACTTAAGTGATTCTCGTTGTATAAGTTTTATGTAATAGTTTTAACAATAAATACATTCTGGCATTAACCTATCCATGATAAGTAGGAAACCCACAAGCTATACAGATGTTGTTATACGATAAAATCTAGATCGTATGACAAATTCATTATAAAGTAGCAATACTACTCTATCATGTACTAACACACAAATACTTCGAATAAAAATTTAATTAAAAAACCTTTGGGAAACTGAAGGTTAATTATATTAAATTTTACGTGTAACTTGTTAAAAATGTATAATAAAATAATGTAATAAATTGTATATAAGAAAAAAACCAAGAAAATATTTATGTTTTGTATATGTAAGAATGAAAACCTTATACCATTATTTTATTTTGAAGTGACTTGGGGAGTTAGCTGTGGAATGAGTGATGAGAGCGTTACGAAAAGTGTGATGGGGCGAGGCGAACGGAAGTTGAGAGGGATATATAAGTTAGTGAACAGAGGAAGAGAGAGAGTTACGTTTCGTAGGGAATAGAGAGAGAGGTGCGAGCACACATTTTCTTTTTCTCTTCCTCTCATAGCCAGTGCATGAAATATATATATATATATATATATATATATATATATATATATATATATATATATATATATATGCGAGGTTGCTAACGTTACGCGAACCATGATTTTTTGATTATTTTGTAATTTCATTTCGATTATATATATATATATATATATATATATATATATAGATACAATTTTATAAATTATTATTTTGTTCAATACATTAAATATTCTACGTTTATAGTGAATAAAATTGTAAATTCATTTTAAGTTCATATTTTGTGAATTTGAAGTTTTACTTCAGTCGTGTGGTCTAAAGCACACTCGTTTTTTTCATCATTACTTCTTATTATTACTTCGTCTGTTGTTAAAGTAATTATATTTTCTGTAAGTTTTGGGAAATTCAAAAATTATATTTGCAAAACTTGAAAGTTTTGTGATATTCTATACTGAATTGAAACTTTCTTCTATATTACTAATAAATAAAATGTACATGATCGTAATGGTAATAAACGAACTAAGCTATAAAAGTTAAAACTGTTGAATGTTTACATAAGTTCAAAGTTCAGTAACAAGTTAATGAGAGTAAAGGCGACAAAATACAATTGAAATTGTATAATTCAATTGCTTAGGTCGAAAGTGTAAACAAACTGGTTCCGCTAGTTATTTACAAATTGCTCCAAACTCCTATTTAATTCTGGCCGTGGGAACTTGGAAAGCTCCAACAGGTGCACAGTAAATGGTGTATTTTAGTTAGCATTATGAAAATAACCATCTGTCGATTTACATTATTACTTCAGCTTTGTACGAATTTGTTACGTGAAAAGAAAAAAAAATTAATTGAGATATCTATTTCGATGTAAATGGATGCTAAACTCTACATAATGAAAACATTTTGATGTATTTTTTAAATTTCTCATTTATGTTATAGCTCCCCTTAAAGCCTCCTTAAGCTCCTTCTCAACACATAAGTCATTATATGAGTTATTAATATGGAGGAAAATGCCGACTATTTCTATTACCAAATTTACTAGGAGAAAATTATAACTCTGGAAAATGTGACATTATTCAAATGTTTAATTAAAAATAATAATAAAATGGTATTTTAAATACATCGTTTATTTTATTAACTTCTATTAGTGTGAAATATATTGTGCCATTCGACTTCGGCGTTCCCATTTTAAATTCCTTGGAGTTATTTTTTCATGTTTTATTATACAGACCCTCTATTATCTCCTCACTGTTTTATTGTATTAATAGTTAAATGTTTACACAACGCCTTTAGTAGTTAAGTCATGTCGGACAAAGATTCAAATAGTTAACGCTTCACACAACATCTTCCGTCGTTAAGGCTCGATAGGCAGGTAAAATTGTTTATATTGGTAGGAAACTGTTTAAAATTTTTGGAATTTATTTGTATCAAAATTTAGTTCAATGGCGTTTTTAACAATGTATTAAAATTCTGTAAGAAAATATTCAACTATTTTTGGTAAGTTACGTATCAAAATTTCTGGAGTGTGCTTGAAACACACGATGACTTATAAAATAAAATAATACACCCGTATTAAGCTTCTCTTAAATTAAATATTAATCCAAAATTGTGCTTTATGAAGTAGTTCACTTGATATATTAAACCTTGCACTTGGGGCGCATAAAAAATTAATACACTTGATATTTTAAAACAATGCCCTTGGTGTGTAATAAGTAGTTCACTTGACCTATGCCGAAGGTAACCCAGTTTACCCGATTCAGCGTCACTGATCCGAACCTGACAGCTCAGCGTTACCAATCCGAGCATTACGGCTCAGTTTCCTTCAGTACTTAGAAAAAGTGCGCAGGTGTGCCTAAAGAAGTTTTAACTTCAATTATTTTTATTAAACGAAGGATCCATAGGATTATCTAAATAAATAATTCTCAAATATTAAATTAGTCTCAAATAATAATTTAGATCTCCCTGCAAAGCGCATAGCTCCAAAATTTCATACGTAAAAGTCAAAAACAGTAAAAATATTATTTCACTACTGAACTATAAAAAAATGTTTTAAAACTTAAGGAAAGTAACATTATCATAAGAAATTAAAAATAATAACATAATATTTGTGCGCAATATTACCAAAGACCAATGAAATTGTTGGTGTTAAATTAATTACAACACAATACTTAAAGTAAAAGCGACAAAGTACAGATATTGCATAATTCGCTTCCTCAGGTTGAAATTGTAAATAAATCGTTTCTCCGTGGTCTCTGACTGTTTACGCTTAAAGTTTTGTCGAATTCCGTGATAACATCCGCCGTAAACTTTGAAATCTTCAGCTTAGATGAGCTACTGTGAACGCGGACATAGTATTCTAGCAATTGGCTACGAATGAGACGAGCAATTGTGTAAATTGATTTAAATTTGCATGATGAAATTGGGTTCACCAGGATATTTCAATCTCCAGAGGAAATTCCGGCGACGCAAATAGATTGGAACTGAAGTGTTCATTTCGCAGTAAATTGATTCCAATTACATGGTAATGTATATTCAATAGTAATGTCTACCGTAAATATGGGTTAAACAAATCACCGATGAAAGTAAATGGGTATATATCCTGTATTCAAATTGTGTCAATTTTTAAATCGAAATATGTACGCTTGTTACGTTGCTACTTAACAATTAATGTTATTTTCAAGGTATTTTTATGTTTATCTTTTTTTCGGTGAAATTGAAATATTTTTATAGAGTGTTTGATACATATTTGAGAATTCTTTTATAATGGCTACGTCAATTTAAGCAAAATGACGATAAAAAATCATGCGACATTTACATATACACTTATCTGTTTTATTGAATTAAATACTGATGAAATCTGCTTCTGAGTAATGTGGCATAAAAATATGAAAGTAAAAATATTTAACATTATTCATCCCTTTTGGATATCCTTGAACAAATGGTTCGTCTGTTAGAATCCGTTAGCTCTGAAACGAAAAAGAACTAGGGACCGAAACATTTTGAGCAACCATTTTATTCAAAACTTAAAATCATATTTGAAATGATATAAAAATTTGTTTTAAAAAGGCACTCGCATATATTTGTGCGGGATTTACTACAGGGATATGCTCGCATACGGAGGCCTTGCGTTGGGTAAAAGTGTTTTGGGTAAATTGAAAATGTGTTTCGTTTCGCTTTCGGTGAAAAACAACGACGAGGGGAATGATAAAGTTCCAGTTTAGGCGAATATTGATACCTCATCTTTATCAATTTTCTTAGTAAATAAGACAGTGGTAATCTTAGTTAACATTAATAAAGGGGAAAATGTTAAGATTACCAATAAACAGATTAAGTTCAGTAATAATAACTTTCAAGTTATTATTAAAAAAATTGTCATCATACAAAAACATTATTAGTTATGTCGATTGATTATATTATCACTTTAAATATAGTGTAATTAGACCAATTTTGTAACCCACATGTACTCCTAATATGAAAAAAATTAAAGGCATGTATTACATTTTTTGTGAAATTGATTCTTTTCCAGATAATCAGCGTTAGAAGTCGATTCGTTCCCTACCGGTTTGATATATTATAATATAAACTATACAAAAAATTTAATTCCACAGATGAGTAATTGAAATATACTGAAATAAGAAAGTTATTATTTATTTATTATTGGTTAACAGTACAAGATCACGTAGAGCTCAAAATGTCAATGGTCAACAGCAAGTCAAGAGTGCTTAAGATTTAGAGTGAAAAAATATAAAGAAACAATTGCGGACATTCAGAATAACTTATGTAAAACAATTTTCAATAATAATTTTTATTTTTTCTAATTTCTCATTACAGTATAAATAAATGTGACTCATTTTTGTAGATATTGAATGAAACAAGAAAAAATGGTATGCTCCAAAGATTATAGGGCAATAGATTTTAAAATTTTCGTGTAAAGCCAATTTCACGTGAATATCAGCAGTGGCAACTTAGTTATGAACGAATTCACACTGAGCCATCAAAATATCTACTTCAAAAGATACCAGCTACATGGTTCAGATGTAATGTCATCAATAAACCATCGCACCTAGAATCACAGCCGAAGACTATGACATAGAATGCCTGATCAGAAAGAATAAAGTACTTATATAGTTTTGGAAGGATCCAAATTGAATTTTTATCTTTCTAACAATTACAATTGTCGTTGTTCTCTAACAGTTACAGTTGTCGTTGCTATCAAACTGTTACAATTGTAGTTGCTCTCTAACAGTCACAATTGTCGTTGTTCTCTAACCGTTACAATTGTCGTGGTTCTCTAACAGTTACTGTTGTTGTTGTTCTCTAACAGTTACAATTGTCGTTGTTCTCTAACAGTTACAATTGTCGTTATTCTCTCCAATTCGTTTTGTTCCTTAATGATTTACAACCCTTCATTCCTTTTAATTGTCTCAAAACTTCTTTAACATAGCCGAAATGCTTTTTTGTCACACACTCTTTATTTTGATTTTTTCTAAAAATTCGAAAATAAACATAGTACATTTTGTTGCATTTTCATATAAATTACTTGTTTTGAATCATTGTTATTCTAAGCACGGTTCAAAATGAGGTAGTAGAATATAAACTAACATTTATTATGTTCAATAACATTTACATTAGCCAATACCAAACTATGAAGAATCATTGGAAAGGAAAGGTCCCCTTTTTCTTTAAAGAAAGGGTTTCTTACCACCTCCAATATACCAAATTCCTTTTTTATAGTTTATTTTAATATCATATTTATGAACAAAGGCGATGTAAAATAATGTATTACACTTTACAGGGTAAAGTTCAAGTGATCTTGAAGCTTAAAATATCTAATATCCGTCGCGTGTCACGCACAAGATTCCTTATTCAAAGCGTTTGAACTTTAATTAGTTGCATGTTAATTAAATAATGGTGCGAGTGCGAGCCGTATAGTATAAAGTTATTGAAAGATTCAAGCTTAATCGCAACTGGTATTTTTTTGGTTTTTTGAAAGTACCTTCTTCGTTCTCTCAATGGCACATTAATTTGACTCATACTATTATGTGAAGATGAGATCACTCTTAAACATCATACCAGTTTTTGCTAGTGACTTCGTTAGAATGGATATTTAATTTTTGTTATTTCTTTTCATATAACGACAAGATTTAAAAGCATAAAGAATTTTCAGGGCAGAGACATTTTAAAATTATATCATTAAGATCGAGACAGTAGTATCAAAGTAGTGAAATAACGCTTTAGAGAATTGGTAGAAACAATATTTTGTTTTTAAATTAGGTTTTCCTTCTTTGTTTGCATTTATCTTTTATGTTATTCAAAATGTGATGTAGAATTGAACCTTAGACATAAAAAAAGAAATTTAAAAAAATCTACATCAACACTAAATCTTTTTATGATGGGCATCAGCGAGAGTATAGAAGAGTGTTAATTAAAAATATTATTTGCGTACATACGTTTTTTCATATATTTTTGTATCTGACCAAATATTGTGACAACATTTGAGACATTATAACTGCTTTTACCAAATTTAAACAATAAACAAAAGTAAGATTGATCTACGTTGTAGTGTCAGTATAGAAAATTTTATTCTGAAGTTATATTATTTTGGATGATGGCAATTTACATCTCAGTTCATTTATTTATTTGTTTCGAAAACTTTGCTACAAGTTTGGAAAACTAAGCATATTTATCGCTACATGATAACAATCCCTTACACGCATCCACACTGAATCGAGTGAAAAAAAAAATGTGCCATGGTACAAGGTAAATTAATGGTAAAAGTTGATTGATAAGATTGACGTAAGAAAATAAGTATATACATATAACAAATACAGAATTATATGCAACTAATTAAAACGAAAGTAAATCAGCAAAATTACTGATCTGCCAATTATTATATATAATTATATATAACAGACGACTTTCGCGTACACACTTTGTACATTTTTGTTCAGTAAATTCCATAATCTGATAACATACAAATAATTCAGTAAATTCCATAATCTGATAACATGCAAATTATTCTCCTTAGCTTGCAATTGTATGCTGAGGGATTAGGATGGTGTAATTGTTTCTAGAACGTCATTTAAAGTCGTGGGCTCCCAGTTACTCGAATGTAGCTCGAAATTATAAACGTGTGTGTAAGGACAAGCTCCTCCCACGATTTTTTACGCAACGTCCGGAAGTATTGAATCAATAATACTTTTAAACGTACTTTTAAATGCAAAAGTAAAATATTAAGCAATATTATTATGAAATATTTATGATTTAAATAAGATATTAAATTAAACGCAACACCATCTATTGAGGTACAGAGGCGCACTAAACATTTGTGTAATTACTACGCCTGGAGCAGTTAGTCGTTTCTTTGTTATTGTACTAACGAATATTTGAAAACATTAAATTAGTATATTGTCTGATCAAGTTACCTTATTGCGAAAAAACAAAAACTAATATATTTAGCTGACCAATACTAGTGATTTTGATTCCTCAAAATCTCTATGTGAATTGGGTAAATATTTTTTATGTGATACCTGCACAAACAAATGCACGAACTGCAAAGAAGATATCAATGTAGATATCAACGCTTTCTATAATGCATATTCCCAATTATTTCTCAGAAATATTTTGAGACACGCACAAAAGTACACATTTTATAATATGTATACATTTTGTTGTTGGAAGATCAAGGACGCATGATTCATGAATCACTAAGAACTCAAGTTGTGATATAAAATATGAAATCGCTCAAATATATAGTCGCATTTTATAAGATCAAAAACGTATTGAATGCATAAGTTTAAAGTCTTTGCAATATTTCTATTAAATGTTCATTTAGATCAATACACTTCATCAATTATAGTCAGAAGTGAAGTCTAAGGAATGTGTAACGTATAAAATGGAGAAAGAGAAGGAATTTTTCTTTGTATTTTACGTCAATTTTAAGTTCAAAATACAGGGAGACTCGATTATCCGAACCTAAGTTATGCTGATTCGCGATTATCCGAATTGACAACCATGATCAAATAACTGTGTAGTTTAATCTCTGCGAGCACTGACATGTTGCAACTGGCAGTGTCCGTTCCCGATCTTTGCAATCACTGTTCTGTCTCGTTATTGTTTTATATAGTTACACTACTCTTTTGTATCACTCTCACGTCTGTACTTAAAAATGCCAAAGCGTATAAGGGTGGTGTCATCGCTTAAAGATGAAATAAATATTGTTCATCCATTAAAAAAAAGGGAAACCGATCGTCATTGATACATTTAAAAAGGAAGAAACTAGAAAGTAAACTGATAAATATGGTGTAGCTATTTCCACGATAAGTAATATTAAGAAAAATACCGATTCAATTTTGGAATGCACCTAAAAATTAAATAGTGAAGACGGGAGTAAACATAGAAAAGTGATGAAGAAACCGAAAAAGCTTTATATTTTTAATTTTACAAAAATGATTTACTGAGCAACCAATTTCTGATCCTTTGCTCTGTGAAAAAAGCATTACAGTCAAGTAAAAAAATAGGGGGTGATGAGTCGTTTGTGACAAGTTACATATGGTTGTGTAGATTTAAATGTCGTCATGTAATTCGCGAATTTGGAAACACAAGGTTTAAAAATTTTAGCTAATATAAATGCAGCAAATTAGTTAAATAGTTTCGAGAAAGAATATGATTAAAATGGCTATGACTTGTTTATAAAGCTGATGAAACCGGTTTAAATTGGAAATCATCACTGTCAAATTTTTAGCTTTTGGCGAGAGAATTTAGTTCCAAGAAATAAATATAGTAAACAGCGGGCAATAATTTTTAAAAAATCAGAAATTAATATCTAAAAATTTGTTTGTCTTAACGCTACTGGGACCCATAAAATACCATTGCCCCTCATCGGAAAATCCAAAAACCTCAGATGTTTCAAAAATATCAGGATTCTCTTAATATACAGAAATCAAAAAAGCGCATAAATGAACAGAAGTTATTCATTTACTGGTATGACAACACTTTTAACCTTGAAGTAAAAAAAGTATTAAAACGAACTTGGTAAATAAGAAAATGTCCTTCTTTTAATGGGTAATGCACCAACCCATCATTCGGCTGAACTTTTAAAGAGAAAAAGTGGAATGTTTAAAGTAACATTTTTGCGTTCTAATGGCTAATTTTAAATTCCATGGCTAAAACCAATGTGTTATTGAATGTATGTTATTAAAACATTAAAACAAATTCATAGAAAACACAACGTTGATGAAGGTAAAACAGAAGACGTTTTATCATTTTTCTAGCAAATTAACTTAAAGAAGTGTTGTTACATAGTAAAAGCGTGGGATTTAACTGAAAGGAAGACTTTGAACAAGGCTTGGAACAGAATGTTAAAACGGGAAATGAAAATTCAATAACCAATAGGGATGATTTTATTTTGAAGGATATAGATGAGATAATGTCAAGTGTAAAAATATGCCAGGAATATGATGCTGATCATATGAAAGAGTGGCTCACTTATAACAGTAAAGATCAAGGTTTTTAGATCATATTGTACGATGAAATTGTTGAAAACATATTACAGGCAAACGAATAGCAAGGAATACAAGAAAAGAAGATGAAACAGAAGAAAACTTAAATGCAGAAAATGGTGGCGGGTCATCTCGTGCGGAAGCATTTCAAGCTCTGGAAACCTTTAAACGGTACGAAAAACAAATAAAATGTGATACCCTGAGTTTACTACAGTTAAAACGAATTTGTGATGTAGCAGCAATAAAGAAAAAATTTTTTTACTTCAAGTGACTATTACGAAATATGTATTTTAAACCAAATGAAACTTCAGTGACTATCCTGTGTCATTTTTGTTAGTAGTCCTTTCATGATTAAGATTGAAATATTTTAGTAATTTAAGAAAATATTTCGGTATATACGTACGTATGCAAATTTATTTTTAATCTCTTAATGAACATTGATTTTGGTTGGTAAGTTTAATTTCTTTTTGTGGTTTTTAATAAACACCTAACATTAGGCGTACGCGGCCGAAGTAAGTTATTTTTAAAGAGATAATAATACACGTGTACAAACTTTGCTGAATTCACAATGCTAATTAAAGAAAAGGGCCCACAAATAAAAATTTCACTAATGAAGAGTATTATTTTTTTAGCATAGATATTATGTTTTTTTCTGGATGAGTTGGCGGAAGTATTATTTGAGCCAAAAAGTTAAAAAAAATACATTTTCTGAGCCATGATCATTTTATATTCCAATATTTTCGTTAAAATATATGGCCATATTCTTAAAATAGTCTCGTTTTTAAATGTAGAGAGCCTCAAGTGAGTGTTGCTCAATATAGGCTAAATAGACTAGGAGATTTTGAATATGTTTGAAGACAAATCCACGACGCCTGTTGGAAAAATATTACTTGGCCTGGGTGTGTCAATAAATGCATTATGATGAATTATTTAAGGTCTTTATCTAAGCGATCTTGTCAGATATTGAAAATAAATAACGTACATTTCTCAAATCGAATAGATTAGGAAGGAAGACCCCAAATTATGGTTAGCCATGCATTTAGGCTGTATTCTGATTAAATTCAAAGTAAAGTGATAATGAAAGATCTCCTGCATTCAAAGGAATTATTAATAGAATATTAATAATAACAAGAGCAAGTGGAGAAAACAATGTAGATCCACCTCTGAAATGAGGAACCGAGATATTAACAAAGGTTCGCACTTTGAGAATGGAGGTTAAAATGAAGACGGAGTAGATTTTTCTCACAGACTTATATTTAATTCATCCTTAAAACAGAAAAACTAGACTAAACTAATAAAAAAAAAAATTAGGCATCCAAAAATTCAACTTAAAAATGGACATTAAATTTTTACAAAAATTAACATTAAACTTTAATATCTATACTCATTCGGAACCAATTAAGGAAATACTGAGTAATTATTGTCAGTTAAAAATAAAGTCTAGATGTTAGTACAGAACTAATCCAATTAATATAGCATGAGTAAATATACACTATCGGAATCAAGAACTAATTGATTGTAAATTTTACTAAGGAATTTATTAAAAGGAAGAATTACCTTGAATATAAAATATAAATACTGATGGCGCGATGATTAAAACCACAATTAAAATACATTTATTTTACCCTGTCACATCTGCTATTTTTTTTTTAATTTACGTACATTGACATTCCGAGTGAGTTTCGTATTACGAATAGGACACATACCATTAATCCTCTGCAAAATAAATTAAACCATAAAAACTTAACATTTACGGCAACCGCATGTCGGGTCTTAACACGAAATTTTCACTTAAGATATTTATTTGCCACATTTTCACTTCCGGCCGTAGTGCGTTTGCATACAAATGACTAAGCATATTCATTTTCTCCGTTTCCGTCAAAAAATTGTCTGCGATGCGACAGAAAGTGGTCCGGATATTATTTCGATGACATTTATAGGATATTTGAATATTCTCCTTTTTAGCTACTTCAGTATGTTATGGTTAATGTGCAAATATTTTAAGATAAGGAAGTCTAGAACATGCGTGTTTTAAATGCTTAGCACCATTAAAAATGTAGGTATATATGTATAAACATACTTCTATAAAATTATCCAATCCGAATCAGTCAGCGATATATCCACTTTTGTTAAAAAAAGATATTACGGTTTAATAAAAACTAATTAGTTTATCCAAAATTAAAACTCATAAGTAACTTAATAATTCTGATCATATCTTTAAGAAATATTTTGTTGTTAAAGATTATACCTACCTGGCCTACATGGAAAAAATTATGTTTACAAAACATCAGTTTCATATATTTTTGTAGGCAATTGTGAAAGAACTCCAATGAATAATATCTGAAAACGATATTCTGAATATGAAATTGTTTTCAGCTCTGAAGTGAAATGGTTTTCTTTTTTTATTTACTTCTTATCTGAATAGTTCAAGAGATTTTGATGTATGGTTATTCGTATTTATACAAAAAAATATTAGCATTTTAAATCTGTATTAAAAATATACCCAAGTGCTCTTAGCATTTGTAAACGCAAACGTTTCAAATTTGATTGTTGAACCCTTAAAATACACTGCAGATTTGAAATACATCAGGTGTGGAGAGTACTGCAACGCGCTTCGGTGTAGCAGAGCATTAAACTTTCTCGACGTCCTGCAGTGAAACAAATTCCTAGTTTATCGGCGAAATTATTATCTGCGATTCAAAACATTCAGGAAGAGAAGCAGTAATTGAAAATGAAATTAAAATATGCCCAACTACTCTTACGTAAATGTAAACACAAACATTTAAAATTTGATTGTTGAACTCTTAAAATACCCATTGCAGATTTAAAATATACCAGGTGTGGAGAGTACTGCAATGCGCTACAGTGCAGCAGAGCATTAAACTTTCTCGACGTCCTGCAGTGAAACAAATTCCTAGTTTATCGTCGAAATTATTTTCTGCCATTCAAAACATTCAGGAAGAGAAGCAGTAATTGAAAATGGGATTAAAATGCACAAAAAAAGAAGACTTAGTATTTATGTGTTCATAAAATCCACATTTATGTTCAAATTTACTTTTTATGACTCGATCATTGCATAATGAAATCTCTTTTCCCGGATTACACTATTGACTAGAAAATGTTTATTTTAGAAGGCAAGGTCACCCAAGACAATTTAAAAAACGTAATTTTGTTATATTTTTTTTGTAGACACTCACAATTTAGCTGCCGTCTGTGCGAAAGTCAATGTGATATTTTCCGGCCTAATATAAAATGTCCGTGTCAGTATCACTTCTGCATTGCAGTCTATATTAATGGGTGTAACTGTCGACGCATCGCAGTTTTAATCGCTTTTAATAAATAAAAACTGCCCAAGTGCGAGTCTGACCCGCCCAACTATAGTACTTCGTATGAAGTGAAATTAATTATCACGAGAAATTATTAATACTCCTATCGCAATATATATTTAATAATGCCTTATACAATATCTCAAAAACTAAATGAATAGAAATAAAGTAGTGAGTCTTTGATAGATTTCGTAATTTAAGTTCAGTAATAATAAGGAGAAATGGGGTGTGGGGGGCTAGGGTGATACGTTTTCTTTCATATTTTCCAGCATATTTCTGAAGATATATTACCTAAAATTACGAAAAAATTGTATTTTTGAAAACATTATAACTAAACACTTCAACCCGATACGACACGCTGTATATAAAATTTAAAAATTTGTTTTGGAATATTTAATTTACTCCTCGAAAATTTCCATGCTGTTTCTGAAAAAAAGAAACTGCTGTAACAGGCCGACAGACATGTCACTGTCGTTGATCTTGTTAAGGTTACGTTTTTTTCCTTTTGAAATAAGAGGGAAGAGAATTAAAATATAGTACGAAGTCTAAAACCCAACTTTAGTATAATATGAGTGAACCAGAGCATGTAATGTCAGTTTTCTCATAAGTTAAGCCAAAAATAACCATTTGTCTAAACTGAATCCAAAAAATTATAAAGTGGTACCCACTAACGCTGATGGAAATTTATGCATTTGCGATATTATTCAATAAGTATAAAAGAAAATATATTACTTTACATGGTCAGTATTCTATTTTTAACAAAATATTATTGAAAAACTTGGTAATGTGATTTCAAATTATTGTTAATTAAAACAATAAAGAGTCAGTGAAATATTCACAAATTTGTTCGGTATTCAAAAACTAAATAAGGTTAATTTTCATGTAAGAATTAAAATTGATTTCTCAGTGATTTAGGGAAAACACTATAAAATTTATGGATATTATTTTTCTGCGAAAAATATCATTCCAGAAATTTAACTGGGAAATTTGTGACTTGGTTCTGTTCTGAAATTCTGTTCGCTTTTTCCAGAATAAAATAAATTTATTACTAATGCAAAAAATGAAATATTTCATTTTGTCACGATAATTATTGAAAGGTGTTAATAGAATGTTATTAAATTATATTTTATTATTTTGTCATTATTATACTATTATGTTTCTATAATTTTTGTCGGTTCCCTAAAAAAAATAGTCATTTTAAAAAAGATTTTTGATTCCTTTTGATTCAATTATTTTTAGTCATATAATTAATTAATACGAAGCCTCTATAATATTATCACTTAAAACGATAAATATCACCTGCATGTTAAATTTCATTCTCATGGAACCTAATTCCAATACTAATACAAATGGAAACCTACTATTCCTATATAGTAGACGCCATCACCTTTTAAGTACTAACTAGTGGATAAAAGAAGGCTAATAAGATATATTGATAAACAGAAAAGACTGTTAATATACATTTAAAATTTGACCACCAACCTGACATTGAAAGATATTATATAAACTATACATGTCAGAAATCGCTTTGAACTTTTTGATAAAGAGCCTTGCAATTAATATAAAACCTTTCTTAGTCTGTATCATTATGTCTAACACATTGCGGTATATAGATTTCTTAACTCTTCTGAAGATGTTTGGAAAAGTGGTTAGGTGTTCAGAAAAGAACAAATGTTTTTATGTCAAAAAAGCAATGCTTAATAAATACACCTTATAATGTAAAATCTTGTCAGAATAGCTTAATTCCATAAGCTTATATTAAACACTATCTAGTTGAGACTGCTTGAGAAATTTAACTACGAAAGTTACAACACTGTTACTACACAGTTCTATTGGAATTACTTTCTATGGGTTAATTAATGACACCAAAATTATAAAATAATTTTTCACAAAGCTAAAACAGCGTCGAAGATAATAATATGAAAATTAACTCATGTGATTTATTATGCTGAAAAATACATTATTTCTATTTTATGAGTAGCCATTCAGAATTATCTTACCTTCTGAAATTAAAGGTGAAGCTTCTGAGTATCATTTCGTGCTTCCACGAAAAAATTATATGAAATGAGAGAAAATGGATTCGAAAAATTTGATTGCGTGTAACTCAGAGAAGTGAAACTTCTTTGGCGATATAAACCTCGATTTGTAAGTATATAGCATGGGATAAAGAGACTAAGAGAGAGAGAGAGAGATAGAGTAAAATATAAGAAAAAAACTTGAAGAATATTATGAAACCAGAGATATATAAACTAAATGAAAATAATATATGATACAGATGTTCCTCAGATATAATAAAAATAATTTAAGTGACTAAATTAATTAAATGAACGATCTTTATTACCCGCATTAAGTTAGCCATTAAAAATATATAGCATCTGAGGCGTACATTTGGAATGCGCGCGTTCCCGACACTATCTTATTCAATCGCTTCGTATCGTTGCGTACACGTCGCTCTCAATTGCTCCACTTCCATAACGTCAGAATATATGGCTCTCTCTCTCACTTTTCTCTACATGATATCTTTCTTCTCTCTCATGTAAAAATATATAAAATATTTGAATATATCTTAGAAATAAAATGAAACACTAAATAATTATTTTAATATATTTCTAACAGGAAATTTGTACCTTAAATTCCCATATTTATTAAAAGAAATGTTTTTAAAATTTCAACATAACTTTTATTTCAAGCATAAAGTCTTTCAGCAATAACCAAATTATATGGGTACCCTGAAATTTGTACCTGAATTCCATATATACAAGAACTTCAATGAAATCTTGGAATAATTCCTTCAAAGCTTTCTAGGTTTAATTAAACCCGGAACATGTATGAGGAAAGCTAGCAAGCTACGACCGTAAGAAAAATTGGAAGAATTTCCATATTTTGTTTAAAATAGCACAAATTAATTCCTCCATAGTAGAATATTTTAATTTCTTTGCAGTAAAGAGGGAATTCACGTATATTTTTTTAATCGAAGTTAAAAACATTGAGTTACCGAAGAAGTTAAATTAATTTATTTTGGCATATATTTGTAAACTCTGTATAAAAATGTGTTGTTATCAAATTTTATCATATGAATTTACTCACACTGTTTTGTAAATAATATAAAAAATATTTTTAACATACATACAATCATTTTTATTATTTTAGAATTTTAGTTAAAAAAATGAATTTCCTTCTGATTATAAAAGTTCACAATGGTCTATAGTTTCCACACTGTATGACAATATAAAAATATTTACATAAGTTGGTCAATAGATATTTTTCACTTTTAAATGATGACAGATACTTCTATTTTTTTACAAGATTTGTTTGCATGTAAGACATACTACCATCATAGCAGTATTTATTCAACCGTTTTGTTAAAAAACATTGGGCTGGTATATTCCATTTATACATGTCCACATACAACTCACTGTCCTTTGATCGCATTGTCGAAATATTTCAATTGTCAAATCGCTCGCATTGTCGAATCATTTTCTCATTGTGGACCCAACATTTTATCGCTGTTTGTTTAATTCTCCATTTACAGATTGGATTGGAGCACTCCAGTAGCGTGGAAACCTTTGATGTATGAAAATGTAAAATATATTGAATTCCTACGCGTGTTAAAGAATTGCGACGATATATGGTCTTGTAACAAAAAGACAAAAGATATAAGGTTTTGTTTTTAATATTGCACCTCCCATTGCATATAAATTTCATGCAACGTGAAATAAGGTGGAGTTATGTAATATTATTTGATAACTATAAATATCTTTTAGTATTTGTACAACGATATTTTATTAATTCACGGCTACACAAAATTTGCTCTTTTAACAATAGTATGTTTAAAAAATATTTTTATGGGGTGCCCAATTCTAATAAATTATTTTTTCATTCCTATAAAAAATAGCAAAAACTTTTTCTTTTTGAAATAATTCTTTTCATAAAATTTGAAAAAAAAATCCCTAATAAATTTAAACAAATTGATTTTTAAAATATTCTTCTAAATAAATTGAAGTTATTAAATTTATAATCTGTAAAATTCCTTTGAAGCCTTTTTTTTATTATTTTACCTAATAATTGCTACTCGCGCCTTATGACTTCAATATCCAGCTGTAGTCATGTTAACGAGAGAGTGAGCGATTTCTAACCTATCAAAAGCAGGAGTTTGTTTAGACATTATATCAATGTGATGGAAAGGTAAAATATATTAATTACAAATCGCTTGGCCACAACTTTTGACCTCGTTCGAACTCGGTGACAAATTGCGAATATCAGAGTTGTATAGTAAATGGTGCACTGACTTTTGCTCAAATACTGTTAACCAAAGAAATGTTGTATTTAAATATTTGTATTTCGGTGAACCTATCAATGCGCACTTACCCGAAAAATCGGTGCAGGTTGGCCGTGCACCAAAATCCATTATTTATATATTATACAAAGTTTTTAACTCAACTGTATTTAAGGAAACTCTACAGTCACATTCATTGATTTCTGAAATCATGGTTAATTGCAACATAAAATATAGATCATATTCTTGGTAATTTTAACATATTTATTACATTGTCTCATTATCCATTTACTAGTTAATTGTCGAACACTTAAAATTATAACGTATTATGTTCTTCTTAAGCATATATTCTTCTTAAGTCTCTTCTTAAGTTTTTCTGTCAAACTATATATAAATATTGATATTTTCTTGCACAAGTAAAAACATTGATTGTTATATCTTTTTTAGGTTTATAAAAATTTTATATATATCTCAAAACTTCTCAAATTTAGAACCATCGGTATATTTTCCCGGTAAACTTAATGTATGCTTCTAGCAATGCTATATTTTTTGTATTTTTTTCTTAAACAATTTTGAAGATAAGAAGAGGAGCTCTGTATATTATGTACACTTTTAACACATCTCTTCGTAAAATACGTGAGACGAAAGGAAAAAAGTTGAATACCTTATTTGTCCTCTCAAATGAATAAGTTTAAGTGCTAATTATTAAAATACATTCTGCATATCATAATTTATCAATATCATCAATTTCAAGATTCTGGATCAAACAGTCTCCTCAAACTTTTTGCGCATATTTTTCGGATTATTTGTATATACATTCTAAAATAAATAGTTTCGTTATATTTGCAAGCCACTCTTTCAAATCATATTAGAACAATCGATACGTATACGAATTAGTATCCTTTACCACTATGACAAATATTGAGTTTCTATAGTTGCAGAGTGATCTCTAACTCGATATTAACAAACAGGATGATAGGCTATTCCTAAATATCGTATTTTTAGGAAAATATCATGAAAATATAGGCTAAGTAGGAACCAGTGGAAACAAACCATGAAAGTCAAGTGAAAAAAATTTTAAAAATTGATCAAAAAATTATCGAATTACGAGTATCTTAATTTAATCGTAAGGGTAGAGTGAGGATATTTCACAGTCTCATTATTTTATGAAATACAGTGAAATACCATGGCATATTTCCAAATTATTTTCAGTACTTTTAAATTTGTACCCCGAAATAGTGATTTATCGAATGAAAAAGAAAAAAAATGTCAAATTGCTTAATGTCATGGAATTCTTGGCATACGAGTCGACTTTCACTTGTTTGGAAAATCAAGAAACAAAAATTCGCATATACTTTATATACTTTATTAATTACTTTAGAGGAGACAGATAAAATACTTGAATTTTTTTTTAATTTTTATGTGTCGTGTGGAATTTTATTAGAAAGAATTAAAAAGAACAAATTAAAAAACTTTCAAAATAATTGATTTAAAATTTCTTACAGCTTATTGTTTTAAACAAATTGTTAAAAATATTAATAAATTTTGGAAGATACCAATTAGATGTACGATTTTAAAACACAGCAAAATTATTTTTCATATTAACCATAGATAGATATATATATATATATATATATATATATATATATATATATATATATATATATATTATATATATATATATTATATATATATATGGTTAACACTCAAAAATACTGTTATGGACATTTTTGAGTGGAAATAAATTATATTTTTTTATTCCGTTAATAATAATACTATTTTTTTCCAGAATTGCATGTGAGATAGTTCTAATGTCATTAATATAAGTGTCCATAAAAGACATGTCCTTGAAATTATTCACAAAAATAAGTCTCCTTATCTAAAATTTATAAAGTAACTATTATAAAGAAATTACTAAAAGTTTATCTAAGGTTTACCCGCAAATTATAATGACACTCTAAATTTCTTAGTTTTTGAGGTAGTCAAGATAATATTACGCCTGTGAAAGATATGTTAGACAAAATATTCACATGATGGAAAATAATGTTCATATTTTGGTGTATTTTAATAGATAGTAATTGTTCATATATTCCTAAGTATTTCAGAAGCATGGGTTCTGCTTCTACTTTGTCGATGTTCTTAGGAGGAAAATTATTTTAGTTTTATAATCTTTAATATATGCCAAATTTAAGTACTTAAATTAGATTTAGCAATTTATTTACTAGAATCAACATGAACAATGTACATGTTTTTTTTCTCTTTAATTCAGTTTACAGTTAAGAATACCGTCAGAAATCTCTATATGAACGAACGCAACTTATGTGTAAGTGTAGGTTTGCTTATAACTTGGGTTCTACTAAATGATTTTTTATGAAATTTCCCTATTTATGGAAAGTTAAATACTCTAGACAAATTTAGAAGGCTTTTCATATACATTAAACATTAATATATCTAGATAGTTTTTCATTTATAAAATGTTCATGTCTACACTCAGGTTATAGAGCTCCGTTCTTATTTCCGAAGTGCATTCTTGAACACAAATAGGCAGGAAGTGCTATGAATAACGCAATAATAGCAGCAATACTGGGGAACAAAGGAAGTTATTTTGTCAGGGAGACGTTCAAATGAAAATAAAAATGAATGATTGTTTAAATTAAGTCAAAGTTTTTCTTTAAACGGAACCCATGTATATGAATAGCGAATGTGCTCACACTCACATGTATTTAAAATTTAATTACATTGTAAAAAAATTATATGAAATAAAGAACGTATTGACAATTTCAAGGTTTCAAAAGTTTCAATTTAAAATTAAAAATGATAATGTTTTATAAAACTTACAAATCTATATACACAGTAAATTTCATGAAGCCTAATATTGTCTCATGTAAAGCTCAGCTTGAATAAAACTTGAATGAGGAACATGAGTCCACCAAACATACTCTGATGAAAATATTAAATATATTTGAGACTTCGCTACCTTGACGAGAAGATATCTTGAATATTAAATGACTCGTGCGATGCCAATTAATTACTTGTACGAATATAGACATTGCATGAATATGTACAGCGACACAGCAGCGAGTTTGAATGTCACTGTAAACAAATAATTACTTCCATGTAATTACTATCCCCGACTTGGCGCAGATATAATTTCGAGCACAAACCAACCGATATCCAGAAAAATAAAATTTTTGAAAATGTCATGTTTATGGTTTTCTACTATTTAAAAAAGGTATGCTGTCATTTTGACTCCGTTATATTTTCATCAAAATTATGAAAGTATTGCATCAGCGTCCAGCAGGGTATCAATAAAATTAAGGGAAAACGATGTTTGCAAAGCAAATTTTAGTAGATCAATACTAATTACGTGTATACATGCATATGTATAGGCGTTTTCAAAGGCTGATAAAGCCAGAAAGGAGCATCCGATTGATTTTGTTCTTTTTATTTTATAATTTAAAGCGAAACAAACAAAATGTTATTGTTTTCAATTATAAGAAGAACAGTATTTTAGGAGGTAAAAGCAAAAAACAGATTTTGTTCCAATATACCGTAAAGTAACTGATAAGTCGCGTGCGTGCAGAAGAGAAAGATGACTGTTGTGTTAAGGCCGTCACTCTTATTACGTTATTTGATAGCTCAGATTTTAGAGCTTATTCTATTATGTTACAACTTCGACAAGTCTGCTATTTTTCATAGGAAATAATCCAGATACAGTTCCATAAAAATACAAAATTGATTCATAAAGTATTAAATGGTCTATCGCACTTTTAGTAGTGTAATTCAGGCATTGCCTCGTTTCGATAATAATTTTGTTTGGTTTTATTATTATAGACGCTATGACAACATTGGAACGCATGACAACAAGTCTTAACATATCTTTTCAGCAAATAACACCTATACTGTCATTTGAATACAAGCTGCATTTATGAAGGTATTCTCACCTTCAAAAAATACTTCACTATTCACTAATAAATTATTGCTATTAACATCCAAATAAGTTTTATTGATTTTGATCCAACATTCAAAAATGCTCTTCATGTCTCGAAAATAGCTAAGGGATGCGTAAAATGTTTAACTGTTATAAATACCAATTTATTGAAAAAAAATACTCAAGATAAGTCATTCACTCTTTTAAACGTCATTCATGATTTATTTAATTAGTAGTCTAAAAATTTAATTAATTGATATATAAAAATAAAAAAAAAGTTATCCAGTTGATACATCATTATTTTTATTTTATTTTTTCAAATAAAATATAAAAGTACCAAAGTCAACATTCATCTTACAGATGAAACTTTAACTTTGCATAAGCATTAACGGCAGATACTTCAAATATTCCAACGAAACATTTCACTCAATTTTAATATTTCATATTACATAACCGTATCATATACCTTAAAGGACTTTATGTAAATTTCCACTGCATGCAGAGGTACAGAGATTGATAATAAAGACTGTATGTCACGTTTCACGTGTAAATTGGACGTGCAAATACCGAGTCAAGTTTTGCAATAAGAAAGTTTTCCTTCGGGGAAGCTTTGAATTAGGAATGAGTCGTAACACTTGAAATCTGTTCTACGAAGTTTATAATGAGTATTACCGTTGATTTAAATTGCCTTCATGTCATACTTTCTTTTGTTTACAAAGAAGAAAATTTAGCTATTTCAAGTGTCATATTTTGTTTCTTTGGCAATGTTAAGCAAAACATAAAAAAATTCACGGATTAGTAACTTATAGGACGTACCGGATTCCTTTTTTTCATCACAAATCAGAAAATTCTTTTTTTCAAAATGAATCATTAAATGTTAGCATCCTTTCCTCTCCTGTCTAAATCTATCATTATTAACAGCCAAAAAAACTTATTGTATATTACTATATATTTTAAAGATTTTTTTCTTAATCCAAACATTCTTTATGAATAATCTGTGCTGTACCTTTTGAAATATAGTAAAGATTAATAAATTTAACACCACTTTCATGTGTAAAACTGAATCCTTTTTTTAAATAATATATTTTACCCTTAGAAGGGTATAAATAAATACATAAAATAATCCACAAAGATGCTTGAAAAATAATGTAAAAAAATCATCACAGAGTCTACATAAACAAAATCAATTGAATATTCTATAGTGAGAGATGCTAGCCTAGAATTTTTTCCCTGGTTTTGTTTTCATCTTAACTTTTACTCATACGTATGCCTCAAATACGCGTATATTAATGATTTTCAATGAAAAGTGACTCCATATTTCTTTTTGTTCCACCTTGATATTTTGACCATTTCGTGAACTTATTGCTTGTGAACGTATTTAATAAACCAACTTAAAATATAATATACAGATATATCTGCCAACTCGTTTATCTAAGGCATCATTAGAGTTTTTGCTTGGCTGCGTTCTAAGAGACGACTTCAAAATATTACTTCTCTTACCCCAGCACCTTAATCAATTATTTAGAATTAAAATCTTACGACATAAACAATTAAGGAAATTGTATTGTTCTAACTGGCAATGACAGTCCACCAATTTTTTTTATTTAAATGAGTCAATTTAAGTCTAAACTGTTACCCAAAAATACACCAATTAAAATTTCTTTAAATTTGGTATTTTTAGTATTTTTCACATTAAAACTCTATACCTATATTTTTACAACCTGCTAATAAAGTTTCTGAGCTTGTTCTATTATTCCTTGTAAGGGTATTATATTTCAAGTTAATTATAAATTAATTCATTTGAAATGTAGCCTAAAAACATAGCTCAAGGTTTCTATTAAGTACAGAAATCTTAAACTTACTTCACATTATTAAATTTTTTTTCTTTTTGAATTTTAAAAAATAACATCCTAAATAGACAGAATTGTCAATGCTTATTGTATGTCTCTGTTACGAGATGGGCTAATTAATTTTAAATGTAGTCTTTATTTGCATAAAATATATCAAGAAAGGGGGCATAGAATGCTGTCGGATTCTAGTCGCTGTGAAACAAAAGGAGGCTAAATAAGTGAATTTGTATTCGACTGCAAAAGGTAATATGTATATAGTATTTTTTAATATTTCCCTACCAATATAAACAAATGTCTACGCATATAATAAGAAATAGCATGGTTAACAACATTTCATTTTGAAATAAAATTTAACAAATATCTATTTTAATTCAAATTAAAAAAAAGTTTTGCAGCAGAAATAAATAAAAATAAAAAAAAAGTTTTACAGCAGAATAACAATTATAACAAAATTCAATTCTATGACTGATACAAAAAATTATAAGTCGACAATTTTAATTAAAAAACAATACAATAAATTAATTAAGAGAGACTCTTATTTTTAATAACAGTTATCAAGATATAATTATATTAAAGCATAGTTTGACTAACAGCTATCACATTGCGGACGTGATAGCGGTTAGTCATTCAAAGATTTCAAAATCTTTGAATTTTACTGTTCTTTTTTTTTTTAAATATTAGTAACTGCTGTATAACTATTACTTAGCTGGATACAAATTTCTAATCTTTTTTTCCATATTTACATTGGATAATAATGATATTTAGAATATTTTGGAATATTAAACAACTTTTCCTAGATTCGGTATTTCTTTTCTATAGGTTATATAAAGTTTCTGTGAAGAGAAATCCTGCCAAAATAAGACAAATATATTTTTATTAGCAAGATAAATATTCATAATTTTAGGCCACAACTTCTTACTTCGTTTTCATACTTTTTAAGTATATCCTATAACAAATTACAAAAGATGCATGTTTTGTGAATACTTGTTACTTATATCACCAATTTGCACTAAAAAGTACGCAATTTGTTATAATATGAAATATATTTAATAGGATAAGGAAATATCATCGTAATCTCCACATATTAAAAATAGGTTTCTAATTCTCCGCTAGATTGGGGTGTGTACATTTCCAGACCATGTTAATGTTGCCTCGTTTTATAATGTCTCATAATGACACCTACCCACATAATAACGTTCTGTAATGAAAGACACGTAAACCACAATCGTTTACTGTTTTATGTTCGGAAACATCACGAGTGTCCGGAATACTCAAAAAGGAATGTGTTTCCAATAGCTTGATATCAATACAAGTTATGGGCACAATAGCCCTAGCTGGAAAATAATTCAACAATTAAAAACGGCAATAACTGTCAAATTTTATAAATTACAACGATGCATTTTTAAACTACCAACAAGGATACGGAAGTAAAAGTAAGATGACTTTAAATAATTAATCGACACAATTAAATTAAACTACGTGATGTAGTATTATTTCTACTTTCTTTAATTTCTTTACAACGACCTAGGTTTCGTTTTATTACAATATCTTCAGGTGGGCTATTAGCAAAGATCTTTGTTAACAGCCCACCTGAAGATGTTGTAATAAAACTAAACCTAGGTCGTGGTAAACAAATTGAAGAAAGTAGAAATAATACTATATCACGTAGTTCATTTAATTGTGAACAATGAATTTATACAAAATTAACGCCAAATAAATTCAATAATTATTTGACTTTAATTCAAAATTTAACTGGCTGTGAGAATTATTACAGTTGAGACTCATCGACTATGAATAACTATAGCATTGTATTTAAAATAATGCCACTGTAGATTGAAAAGGACGATTTAAAGATAAGTATAAAAATTAATTTAATACTTGAAACAACAGGCTATGTTCATATTCAGAAAGCTTCCATCGCAAAGGAGGTTTATAATTCTGGTCTAGATTCTAAGCAGATGACAATTGACTTAAAACAATGTTTTTTTCTAGTTTCCTTGATTCATACGAAGTACTGATCATAAGGATCGAAAGTTCGAGTTGGAAGATAAGCGCGACTTTGATCAAAGCAAACACTTTGCAAGAGGTCAGAATAAACGATAGAGACCGATAGGTATTTGCAGTAAATAGAACTTTTAAAGAAAAAGGTTTCTAAAAATTCAGAAGAGGCTCCGTTGTTTTAAATACAACATATTTGATCATATAAGATCGAAATATAAATGAGAGCAAAAGCTAAAGGGAAGTTTAAATTAGGAAAACTTAAGCTACACAACAGCGTTCACAGCTTCCATAAACAATACTGAAGCGTGGTGTATGGAGTTAGGTCGCTCCATACATAAGACAAAGTATAATTGTCTTTGGTCACCTATTCAAAAGCATGAAAGGGGTAAATGACACGTCACTGCAGGTAAAAGGCTCCGGTCAAATGAGTGTTGACGTCTATAAAAATAAAGGTCAGTGTGATACAATTATATTTAAAAATATATTGCATTTGCATGAACTAGCCATAAACTTATTGTAATTTAGACAAATCATTAAAATTGGTGGTAAAGTAAAAATACAGAAAAAAGGTTGTTTTATAAACACTAAAATCCGTAAAATCTTAGCTAATGCAAGCTTAATCAAATATCTGCACCGCTTAAATACATATAATAATTTTGCATACATAGCAGATGTTAACAAAATCTATATTTATCTGTGATATCAGTATCTAGGTAATCTGAATATTCATGGTAAAAAAAAATGGTTCCTGAGAACCCCTAAAAACATCAAATTTAACAAGACTGGGAGACTAACATAAAAAATCTGTTTCAGAACGAGACCTCACAATTCAGTGCTCAAATTTATCGAACATGAGAATGGAACTAATGCATAACGCTAAGACCAAGGAATAGGCCAACATGTTCCAAGATAATTGCAGAAAATAGCTACCTACTATATGATAAAATGTTGTTGGAATCTGGGAAGTCGAGGATATCAATAAGAAGAGAGCTTCAATTTCATGATTTAAATAAAGCGTGGACAGCGGAAAGAAATCTCAAAATGTTAAACCGATAGCTTATGAATATATATTTTGTATCATGTGCGAGTCAACAGGTCCACACTACAAATTCCAACTCTGCAAAAATAGGCACAAGCTAAAGGGATCGATTACGACAAAACATTTTTCTCTGTGGTGTTCTGTAATTTATAGCTGCTCACCAAAAGCTTGAGCTAATGCAATTTGGTATCACCATAGTATATATATATATGTGATACCGCCTGAGAGACTAGAATGCAAACAAGATACAGATAACAAATCACGTAATGAATTTAAACAGGCCCAAAGAATGCTTAAAAATAAAGTTCGACTTAGTTTTTAACAAATTCGGCTTCAATGGAAGCAAAACAGATCAGTGTATCTATGTAGAAAAAAGCGACTTACTCAAAGGTTATCACTATTTTTACGTTGAAAATGGACTACGTTGTTTAAAAGAAAAACATGTTCCCAACAAGGTGATTTATGATCTTCAACCAGATTCTGATCTTCAAATTTGTTCGTTCGAGTCGAGTTATAAACAATCCGTTAGATTGTCCCTCAGTCATCACACGGAGTTGCTTTCAAAGTATTTTAGTTAGGGGAGGGAGGAGTTAGCATGCATCACGGTATGAGTTTGGCTTACGTGCAATAGTGAACTAAACTGCTGACCATATAACTTCCAATGATAATTCCCACAAGCGAAATTGATACCAGACGCTTTGCCGATTCGATGACACCAGACGTTTCATGTGAAGCTTGAAGGCAATATTCATTCATTTCATATTTGCATTCACTCGAGTTAAGTTATAATGGTAATTGCTTCTGTAACTATAGTTTATAATCCATTCTTATGTTAATTGAAAAAGTAGAGTTTTTAAAAAGTCCACACAGCTCACCCATTCGCGCGGGCATGCACACGATTGCACGCTTTGCCGATTCGGTTCAAAAAGTTCAAGTCATGACTGTGGTGAATACTCTCGGTATTTATTGTCCGACCGTCCTGCTATTTAAACTCGGCAAATATTTTCGCGATGTTAATTTTTAATCTGATCTTAATTACCTGTTATTTACTTCAATTTAAATTTGTAATGGAAAATTTCATGAATATATATTACATTTGAATCACGTGCTAATAACTCGCTGACATATTAGTAAATAACTTATACGAAATTAACTTCAAACTCATTTAAGGTTGGATTTATAGAATTAAAACTTAGATGTTATTGTTTAAATTCGGCAAATTTTTTCGAAGTGTTCATTTTTAATCTGATCATAACCACCTGTTATTTATTTCATCTTATTCAGCACCAAAGTGATTTTATAAAATGTATTGTCAACTGGTGATTCTCAACTTACCAACGCTCTATTAATAGGTGTTAGCAATAGTTAACACCGTTCATTGTTAAATGTATATAATACCACGGTATCTGATATTAAAGAAAAATTGTTAAACATATTATTCAATGGATAAGAAAATTATTTTTCGTATTTTCCACCACCAGTTTCTGATCTGTTAATACAATATCAACAACGTGTTTAATTTTGTTAACCATATAAATAACGTGTGTTATCAACAACTTTAGTATTTAATATTAAGACTGTATTTTCATTGTTTAATGTTAAGAAAATTGTTCAGTTCTATCAACATATCAATATGTCTGGCAATATGTAAAATTTTAGTTCCGGAAAAATTAAACATATATTTTTCAAGATTTAGAATAGGGGCTATTGAATACGAGTACATCTAAGTAAATTTATCTTGTTAAAAAAAAAGAAAGTTTATCTGGTTTCTAAGTAATTTTATCTTGTTTGTCAGGAAGATTTTATTAGAGATGTTTAAATGTTAGACTATGATCATGTCGCGTCTTTCTATGCAATCCTAATAGTTCATGGTCTAGGTTACCATACCATAACTCCGTTACAGTACTTTCTTTTAATACTCGAGGAAATTAAGATTTGGGGTAGCTATTAGTTCAAAATTCTCATCAAGGCACACCTTAAGAATCTCCCACTTATTTTCACCAACGCGACATCAATTCACCAAATGTATTTTTAATAAATATTTGCCAATACTTTTATATTTACACATTAGTAACTTTAGAGTTATTTGTATCTAACAGACTTATATAGAGTCTACCGTGCGCATACCAGAAGAAGAATGTTTAAAGATCTAGACATGTGGTTTATAGCACAATCCACGGGACAAGCGATAAATTTACAGAATAAATTCCGGAAAAGAAGGCTTATAAAACAAATGTTTTCGTTAATTAAGACTCTTAAAAATACTTTTATTTCCCAAATTATTATATAAATTTAGTTTTATTAGAACACTATATATTTACAAGTATTTGAAATAAGTGCATACAGAGAGTTACATATTATATTTGGCGAATGGGCCTGGAATGGAATGAACCCTAGTGTTGCCAATACAAATGTGACAATGATAAAAGCAGATTTTTTTAAAGTGAAGGTAGTCAAGACGTTTTGACGTACGAGCAATATTTTTTCTGTCTATGATGACTCGAAGAATTCATGTCGGCAAAAAATGGAATTACATTGTAAACTTTTCCGTGTGATTATATTTCGACGTGGATTATCTCAGCAACAGTGCATCGATGAAATTAATTAGATCTTTGACGATAAAGAGTTGTCAAAGCCTCTGCATATTAGTGGAACACAGAATTAAACGTCTTCGTAGTTTGTCGCCGACGAATTTCGGGTAGGTCGCCTAAAATCGATTTTTGTGCCAAAAAACATTAATTCTGTGCGCGAACTTATATAATAAGACCAGCTTGTGACTTATCGTGAGATTCGGGCATTCTTTTGAATGAGCAGGATATATTTGTCCTACTAGGATATTGCGTGAATCTTTGGCCGCCAAAATTATTTAATCGCATTCAAGGTATAAAATATGGCAGTCGCATAATTTGACAGTCGCTAAAAAAATCGTGTAAAGTGGTGCAAAGGAATGATCGAAAAATTTGATCCTTACACTTCAAATCCTATATATAATATCTACACAAGTGACGAATCTTGAATTTATGCAATGCGACCTCTTACACATCGGCTCAAACAACCAACTATTCGACTGGACAAAATGTCGACTTGATCAAGGACTTCTTTTTATTCCTGTACACCAAGATTAAACTGCGTAGGCAATGATTTCCGACGCCTAATGAAAGCGTTGATTCTTTAAAAACACTTTTTCGAGGTACCGCAATCGAAAGGGAAAAAGTGCTGCGAAAATCGGTTCAAGCGTATGAAAAATATATGATTATCACACAGAATACTTTGAAAATTTATAAAGCTCTGTTCAATTATTTATATTTGTTTTTATTTACTACTCTCCTAAATGTAATAGCAATCCTTTTATGAGAACAGTGATATAAACGAAAATCAAAATTTTCACCAAACAGTCACGAAAGGTCCATAAATTTAAAACAGTTGCATCCGAAGCAATAATGTTACCATCTGCTACATTGTTGTGAAATTCACTGTTAAATCACGATCCTAAACCTTCACATAAACAATTGTAATTTGGTCAATGAATTGCGATAATTCTCAGTAGATGTGGGTGGAATTTATTAACGTGATGACTGCTCGTGAATTTCCATGTTCTTGCGCTTTGCGCTTCGAGTTTGTAGCATGTGATAAAAAGTTCCTTAGTTTTATGATTTCTGCGTTAGTATGTTATTGAAAATTTTGGTGGTATAATCGAAATAAATAATTTAAATTAATCTTTCAAAGAAATTCGTTTTTAAATTTAGACATTTAATTTTTGTCCCATTGGCAATCACTTTCGACAGCGTTAGATATTGCATTTTCATTACTACGCCCATATCGATGAACAAAAAAAGTTGAGAAATTTAGTTGCTTATTGCAATATATAATTCATCATACTATTATGTCAAATTTTATAAAAGAAGTAATGCGGCAAGATTTATTTTATTGCCCGTGATATAGTTTTATTTATAAATATTGCTGGATTAACTTTCGTGTTATAAATATTAACTATTATCCGTCGTAAATTTGACACATATAACCGGTATTATGAGGGCCGCGTGACCCTCACAACCTTATTCAATTCCTCATAATTTTATTCAATAGACTATTATTGATTAAGATTATAAACGATAAAAAAAACAGTGAGCCGTCACGGGACGCCTGGCAGATGTGAAACATCGTGTTCGTACAAGTAATATGCATAAAAGACAAGATTATTACAGGAACTAAATATAGCATAATGGAAAAATAAAGTATTATGAATTCCTTGCAAAAAATGGTGACTTTATTTAATAAACATTTATTTACAATTAATACAAAAATAATAAAATATAGGTTATGTGTACCGTAGTAAACAACAGCGTCGAACTGAGTGAGGAGGGGGTCGCGTAGTCGGTTGCGCATGGCAACACGTGGCCATACCGTACACAAGGCTTGGTTTATTTAATAAACAAGTTTTTATTCATAAAATTTTTATTATTTATTCAGTAGAAGAGCTAACAAAAATTTAACAACTTCTCGGTTTTTTTTTCTAACGCTGTAAAAATCTAGAAAAATCACTGTTTTGAAAGTCTTTAATAAACTATTTATATTTTCTTATTCTTCATAAAATAACCTTTAAAGAATCATAATATATCTCTAATTAACGTCCCATAAAAAAACCACATAATATAATTCTCTCGAATATTAGGGCTTAGGAATATTTTAAGGCAAAAAAGTTCAGTCTTGAAAACTATCACATAGTCCTTTCATGCTACTATGCACTTTGCAAATGACTTTCAAGCAATGGTTGCATTTTATAGCAAATTTTTCTTCTGTCTTATTTTCCTTTACATAGATGACAGCATTCTCTTTTTAAAACGTTTTGGCTTGATCTTGCAACTTCTGGGTTCGAGGACACATCAGAAATCAATGCTGCTCAATCTATAGTTTTTTTGTTCCTCTCTTGATGTAATGTCATTGAAACGAATATTTAATAAAATAAATAAAACTCTTTTCAAAGCCACGGTTTCAATAAAAATTTGGCACCCAGTTCGTCTATGGATCACAATGATTCTATTAATTCATGTCTAGATTTTAATACTCCGGCCAATGCAAAAGACCTATAAAAGCTTTCATTTCCATTACAGTAACATGGTTAGTCCCACATGAAAACTTAGAATTCATTTCAGAACTCTCTGTAGTGGGTTCGTTGGGGTAGTTTACTGATTCAGAATCAAAGTCTTTGTTATATCTTCTCTTTCATCATTTTATTAGTTAAAGGTGGCGATATCTTGCCAAAATAACTGTGAAAAGTAGAAAAACAAATAAAAAATTACATGCAAAAACTTACGTAAGTGGTGTCGTGGGGGCCGCGCGGTCCCCAACACATGCATACTTTCGTCCTGATAAGTGCTATAGAGCCAAACGTCCGGCACCCGCCGCGAGTTACGACGTAATGAGACTATTTAAAATGGCGGCCACGCGCATAATTTCTAAGAAATCCTAAAAAATAAAACGTGTGGGCGCCGCACGGCCCCCATGATACCAGATAAAGGTTCAAATAAAGAAAAAGGGACATTTGATGACTGCCTTGGATGCATCGTAATAAATTTCTTTTTAGACACACTCAGATATTAGTGAAATTAAATTTGTATAGAAAATATAGACAACCAAATATTATTTTGACAACAGTTTTCGAACACGGAAAAATATTTAGTTTTCTTTTATGTCAAAATATTGTTTGAATTTAACCACCTAAATTTTTAATGTTTCACTTAGTCTCACTTATCATTTTAATAATATAATGAGTGCTCTTAAACGTAAATTCCAACGTGGTATGTTGGGTTGATCACAAGGCATACGGCCTTTGATTGCGAGACGCATCGCGTGGATCCGGATTCGATTCCCGGTGGCTCCTCGAGATGGGCTGAACTGGTGTTCTGGTTAGTTGTAGGAGATTGCTCTCACGTAATGTATCTAATCGATGCATATGCATCGATTATATTTTGCCATCGAGCTGATAAAGAAGTGGTAGGTAAAGTACACAAATAAATAAATTATCGTACGTTAACTTATCTTTTCGTGATCATCAATATATTATCAATAATTTAATATAGATATTCCATGCCCGTAAGGGAATGGACTTTTGACATATTAATATTGCGAGATTCATGTTTTCGATTTTTTGATATATAAAAAACACAACGTTTATTAATTTGTTTTTATATAAACAAATATAGTAAATTGATTTTCTCCCACCTCTAATTAATAGTATTGATTGAAAATTTGGCAAACTTATGAAATTCTGATGACAACACAATAATATTTTGCTATCGAGTTGATAAAGAATTGGTAGGTAAAGTACACAAATAAATAAATTATCGTACGTTAACTTATCTTTCCGTGGTCATCTATATATCATCAATACTTTAATATAGATAATCCATGCCCATAAGGGAATGAACTTTTGACATATTAATATTGTGATATTCAAGTTTCCGGTTTTATGATATATAAATAAACACAACGTTTATTAAGTTTGTTTTCATATAAACAAATATAGTAAATTGATTTTCTCCCACTTCTAATTAATAGTATTGATTGAAAATTTGGTGAACTTATGAAATTCTGATGACAACATAATAATAAGTTACCATCGAGTTGATAAAGAAGTGTTAGGTAAACCTATCGACTTTGGTCTTCTTTGACTTGTTTTAATGAGTAAATAGTGTTTTTTAGTTTCTCTAAATTATAAATATTACTCATTATTGTGTGTTTGGTTTTTCCCTTCCAACACTTTTTGCAAAATGTATTATAAACCATATTCTTTTTGTCCAATTTAATACAATTTTATCATTGTTCAAATCAATTAGTAGAAGTTGCTACAATCGACAAATAGCGTTTCATAATAGTGCCATTAACTAAAATTTCATTTTGTTCCATTGCTTCCGCATAACGGCCAACATATGTGCACGCGTAATCTGTAGCCCCGAAATTAATGTTACTAATTAATTATTTTTACCAACGCAGCAGATGTGGCAGGAATACATTCGTATTTGTTAGTTAGCCATGGATTGTTTTTTAAAACGCCCCTTGAAAATGAAATGAAACAATTTTTTTTTTTTTTGCTTACTTTGTAAACAATCATAAGCCATTTAATTTTTTTTCATTTATTTGAAATTGAATGTGAATAAATAGCATTCGATATGGATTGAATGCAAAATTTAACTCATTATTAAATATGTTCACAATTAAATAAAACTACGTGATGTAGTACTATTTCTACTTTAAATTTCTTTACCACAATCTAGGTTTCGTTGTGTTGATCTAGGTTACAATTTCTACAAAATTAACGCCAAATATATTCAATATATATATAAATTATTTTTCATCAAGTCATCATTTATTTATGCTTTCAGAAGAGAAGTAAGAAAATTATATACACTCTGTATTTTTCCCCACGCCAATTTCTATTTTCTTCTTCCTTCACAGTTTTCCTTTCGTATGTCATTCATTTATTCTTCATATATCAAATTCAGTTCATGTTTTGTAATCAAATATTATAGGTATCCTTTCTTATAAACAAAGTATACTATTACTTAGACGTCTTACTTTATTTTACATTTAACCTCATAATAACTCGTCAAAATTACATAAATTAATAATGGTAGATAGGACAACATTATTTTGGTGTAATGAATAATATGCATAAGTGAATAATTTACTATAAATCCTAACTTTGTTTTTATACAATTGAATTAATGTTTTAAATTTTATGAAAAATAACTAAAATGCTACAAAATAATGTAATAAACACCAATCTCCTCTCTCGAAAACTACTTAACTTTCTTACTACATAAGACATAAGCAATCTTCGAAAGATAATTATATGTTTTAATTATAACGATAATTATATTTATAATTAATAAATTATATAAGAAAAATACATTGGTATTATAGTTTTTTAAGGTTTTTGGATTTAGTGCAAGACGATTAATTAAAAAAGAAATGAACAAAATTATGTCTTGTAGATAATTCGTTCCTTACCAATTCCAGATAATCTTAAGTCAGTTGCTAATCAAACATAAAGCCTAAATAACTAAGTAATAAATCCTTCTGTTATTAATAATCAAAAGATATAGAGAAAAAATAATTTAAATTTTGGTTTTTAAATGATCCGTGTAATTTATCCATGTTAATTGTTAATATATCTCAGAGGTTAACAATTAATCTACCATATGAGTAACCAAATTACTAATACAACAAATATTTGCCAATTCATAAACAACATCCTTCTACAACAAAAACAAGCAACAAATAAAATATTGTCAGGGATAAATCAACTATCATTTGTATTAACTATATTAAGGTACAAACGGATTGAGTCGTTACGACGATTATAACATATGAGACTGTTACAAGTTGTATAATATGAAAAAATTGTTATATTTACGCAAAATATTTTTTTTAATCCTGGAGTATTTACCTAAAGTCTAATAATGGAGCGGTTAAGAGATAGACCTATTGAATATTTATAATACGTCAATCAATCTACACCGGAAAGGTGCGATCAAGTTTCATAAGAATAAGAGAAAGTGTCACTAAAATGTTAAATTTTATCTCGAAGTCACGGAAAATAGAAGGAAATGCAAAATTAAAATGTATTCACTTATATGTACATCAAGGCTGATTATATCATAACTATTAATTTTTTGACCAATGCTCAACCCTGGAATCCAAAATATAAGTGAAAAATGAGGATACATACTTTTAGTTCTATGAAACTAAAAATACATATATTCTCAAGTCAAAACAAAGAAAATGAATTTGAAACAATAAACTATAAAAAAATTAATTTCATTTAATTATAATCTCTTACGTCTCAACGAATATTTCCATGGGGTTCGTGTTACCAACATGTCATAACTATGAAAAATGAACGAGTACGAAACCTCGATACAAAAATTAGACATTTTCGTATCGAGGTTTCCATATTCTGACCTAACTGAAATTATTTCGTATGTGATAAATCATCACTAACGTAAACTTCTCAGAATAATAATTATTTAATAATAACTAATAAAATTAAGTGGGAGGGAGAGCAACGGGCATATATATTATCCTGAATATCTCAATATTTATTCATTTAGAATCATCATAACGAAAACCGATCAAACACATTTATGGTGGCGTGTATGACGGGTCATTACGGACCATCCATGGTGTGGGAGAGTATCCCCGTGATTATTGCCCTCCATTTTTTCTTGCCAGAACCTTCTTCTAGCTTTTATTGCGGGTGATTTACCCAAAGAACTTTAGTACTTATATTTGCACAATTTAATGTGACCTCTCTTTTATTTTGAGTTTTCTGAGAAAATATTTTGCTCTATGTACTCCAAGGAATTCTGAGTAGATGCCTGCAACACTATATCTTCCGGTGATCCTATATCCTCGACATCCATACCTCGGTTTTAAATTGAAAAAATGTAAATACTAGGTATCTTATCAAGCGAACTTTAATGTTTTTAGTGAAACTTATGCCCTTCCAAATCTTCAGAACTTTTTCTACCGCAGATCTAGTTATGACACAATGTTTACGAATCTCCTTCTCGCAATCTCCGTCATTTGTTATAGTACAACGTAAGTATAAATAGCTTTGTACAACTATACAGTTAATATAGTTAGTTAGCTTTAATTCTGGGATAGTTGTTATTTGCTCGCTCTATAATAATAATTTTGTTTTCTCAAAAATTTAAAACATTAGGTTCTAGTCTTTTGAGGAGTTTCGCCATTTCTTTCTCGGTTAGCTGAAAAATAAAATATACGCAAATAAACCATAAATTATACATTAATAAAAATTATAGAATTATGACGGATGACAAAATTTGTCTCAAATTTGCTATCCAAACTTGAATGTTATCATAATCGGATTTGTTTACTAGTCATGAGCAAAACTTAATTTCCTATTACACAAATATATGTCATTAAACGTTATTTTCTACAATGTTTCTATAATTCAATACCAAAAAAAATTTAATTATTAATGAAGTTTAGAAGTAATTAGAAGTGACGTAAGTGTATACGAAAACTAGCAGTGCGATTTCTAATCTTATTTAACTGATCGTTTTAGTCTTCTGTGACTCCAATGATCAAATGAATTCTTATTCTGAACCTCATATCCCTCTGTCCATTTGTAACGTTCGATTACCATTAGAAGAATTAAAGTTCAATACAAAACTTTCCTCATTTTAGGATGAAACTTTAATAAATCTTTTCCTCTTAGCCGAGTTGTATAAAATAATATTTAAAAGAAGCTTCCAGAAGATATGTATTTGGATTTTTAAACAGTTATGGCTAAGACTTAAATAAAACTAAATTTAATTTTAACTAAAACTTAACAAAAAAATTATTTCTAATAGTACCATTTTAACTAAAACATTTAACAGCTAAGCCACGTAGCGGCAAACCACAATCGTTAGAGCTGAGGTCAGTTCACGGGGTCGACCATCGGAAGCAGTCATCATTATTTACAAAGTTGGAATGTGTATTTATTTTTAAGGGAAGGTCTCAGACCCTCATCAAATATTTAACGCACTGTGACGTTTTGGGAAATATCCCTTTTAGCAATGTGGCGCGTACACTCATCTGTTGGGTTGTTTTTTGTGCTGAAAAGGCCCGTAATTCCCTTAAAGGTTACATAAATAATATTTAAAGATGCACTAGAATGTATATCACATATATTTTGCGTGCCTATATTCAATAAATTTATATTGTTTTATTTAACACAAAGCGTAATTATTTTACTGCTTATTTTATCTTATATCACGATTAAAAAAACTTGACAATAGGGGTCTGTAAAAAAGTTCCATTTTTCAAAACGTAGAATCGTAGAATAGTATGTTTCATTGTTATATTGTTTAATTTTATGCTTTGAAATTCACTTATAAATCAGTAAAACACACATTCTAAATAATGAAACTTCTATATTTGTTTGAAATACAGTTTAAGATCTTTTTTATTTTCCAACAAATCTTAAAAAAACTTTTTTGCCAGAAACTTTATTATTTTAAAAGTTCTTTTTAATAGGTTTATTTTATGTACTTATGTTTTATAATGAATTTCTAAGGATTCATTTTTAATTTTGATTTGCCTTAAGGATCAGAGTACACTTACTTCTGTTTTGAAATATTAATCTTATTTAACTGATAAATGATATTTACTTACAGTGAAATCGTATTGATTTTGGGTATAGGTACCAAGTTTAAAAAATATTGAGAACTTTTATTTAACAGTCGGTCAGTTAATACTACGTCAAAATTATCATTCACTTTGCTACAGGTACAGTTATGATTTTATTAATAAATAACAGTTTTATCCCATAATTATCAATAAGATTATTAACGAGTTCATTGTTTAAAATAAATTTTTATAGTCTTATACGTGGATTTTCATTGTTGTCCAGTGAAATCTGCTATTGGACCTGATTAGCTATGACCATTCACCTAGCTTCTTTAGAATACTTTTAATTCATATGGAAACTTTACAATACTTTAATACATAATAACATATTGGTTACACGTTATTTGTAATTTTGCTTACGGTGTATACAAAAGAAAATATTTATTACTCAATCGTGCTTCAACGTTGGCGCATATAGCTTTAAAATTTTTTCTTACGCAGTCAACGATTGAAATTAATCACAGACTATTTTTATCTGGAGAAGAGTGTATTTCTTTTCAAATAAAGTGCGTTGTATTATGTTTGATAACAAAAATTAATTAGTACAACATGTGTATCATGCCTTATTTAATATACACGAGTACGTACCGTTGTCGTGGTGCATTGAGTTGATTATAATGCGTACGGCTTTTTACAGCGCGGTGCATCGCGCAAGCCTGGGTTCGGGTTTAAAAAAACCTTATACTTAATTTCAGTTCTAAGAAACTATGTAATAGACATAAGTATGGAACGTCACCTTAACACGTAAATACCGCTTTATTAAAAGTGACAGATAGCTTATATAAATTTGGTCTTGATATATAAATACATTTGAACACAAAATTTAATTAAACTTCAAAGACCAGAAAATTCATCTTAATTGTTAACCTATAACAGAATTTGATAGGGAATATTTACTCTTAATTAAACCAGCAAAGAGAAATACTTTTCACTTAATAAACTTCACGTGTTTCTATATGAAGTTCCTTTAAAAAACGTCTCCAAAATTTATCATAATTCAAACTAGTTTTCAATATTTTAATTTCATACCCATTTTTAACACCACTTTCTTTTTTTATCATTTCTTTATCTTCTAAATTTTGATCTGTTTACTTGATTTATTTCATTTTTTATGTTTAGTTTATCTGCATGTACAATTAATACTTTATAGTATTTCTGACCAAAGCCGATACGATCGACAAGCAAATTCTCATGCGCCCTTTCTTGTTCATTTTACTTTCCAATTCGGCACCATTAAATATTCCTCATTGGGTCATCTTAATTTTGCATCTACTTCGAGGCTTTCATTAAAGCTCGGTGGAGTGCGGCTGGCGCATTTAAACCTTTGACCGCCTTTAAAACCCTTTGAAATGTTCTATGTTATTTGGGAAACAGAAAATGGAATTAGAAATTTCATTTCATTTATGAGGTGTGTAAGAAGATAAATCGGTTTCTTCGGTCATTGGCGCAATTATGGTTTAATTTCTTTGTTCTCTGAAATTAGGGTTGAAAATTATTTCGTTTTAGGTATCATCGAATGGATCGATTAAAGTGTCCTTGCATAATTAGTATTCTGTGCCATCATTCCCCACTTAAATATCAATAATCCGCCACCACATTGCGTATGCGTGGAACTGAGTGAGAAGCATTAAAACTGAGCCAAATGAAATTTTGAAAAACGTGTCAAGGCGAATGGTTTTCCTTATATAGTAAGAAATATTTTTTGGCCAAGTACTTCTTCTACAAAACCAGTGGTTCTGTAGTTCTAAGGAAATAAACAATTAAATTATTTATAACAATCGATTGGACTGGAAATTTTTAAATCCTGATACGTAATTCCCAATTTTCATGACTTTTTAATTTTTTTCTAAACAACCCTCCTGGTGATAAAAGTGGTGGATCGCAATTTTTATGCATTTTTAACGAAAACATTTTTGAAAAGAGTTTGTACATATATACTTACTAAATATGGTTTAATTCGAGCTTCAATAAGCTTTTAATTTAACACGCTAGACGAAAAATTTTAAAGAAATTTTATGTTTAATAGTTTCCAAGAAAATAGGTTGTAATGGACGGAAGGAAAGGTGGACAAAAGTATAACGAAATGATTCCACTGGTGTACTGTTTTGGCAATTTTGTTACAGGCACAAGAGGGAAGTCATTTAGAATGAAAACAGAAATATCTTTTAAAATTTTGTGTTAAGGCGTCTCTTTCGACAGATATAAATATTCAAAGCGTTCTAATATAATATAACCAAAAATATGAAAAATATCATGAGAACAGAACTTTAAAATTGTTTCATTGCCAAATAATCCTGGTCACTTTGAATAAATATATTAAAGACATACAAGCCAGCCAAATTATTTAGTGCCAAATGTCCAATATTCTCAAATACCAAATATCTGGATGGAATATTCCTGAAATTTCATTTTGATAATTTTTGTGAATATAAATGATGTCTTTCAGATGCTTGGTTTGTTGGATATTATGTGTCGAAATATCTTTTGCAAATTAAATTACATAAGTTTTGAATAATAAAAAATTCCCTAAATAGAATGAATTATGTATTAGAACAAATATAGACCAAGCATCTGAAAATATCAACGGAATAATTAATAAGGATGTAACTAATGAACGCACTGTGCGTCAGTGGTCTGAAAAATTCCCTTTGGCAATTTTGGTCTTCAAACTGAACCACGTGAGTAAGATGAGAGTAAAGTGGATAATGGTGAATTGAATGCTGCAGTGGAATTTGATGTAACTGACAATAAGCGTGAAGTAGAAAAAATAATTTAAACAATATTGAATCCATCAACAATATTAAAAATTGATAAAGCTGAGAAATTCTTTAGATGGGTTTTGTGCTAATGAAACGGGCGTCAGAAAATAATTTGTTTAAAGGTCTCCCTTTTCTTATTGTTCCTTTCCTTTTTTTGTTTGGATAAAGAAAAATTAGTAAAGTACACTCCGAAACCGAATAATCACCAAAAAATCGTATAATTTTTGTTTGGTGGTCTCACAGGTGTTATCCACTACAGTTAGTAAGCTAGGATTAACAAAACTATGTTAATAATTTAGATGTCTACTCTGTACAGTTGTACTGCTTCCTTCTTAAAATATAAGAAATGAAACCTTCAATTCAAGATGGGACGCTTTGTATTTATTGACCTAATATTTTTGGTTTATTATACAATGTACTTGCGTAGCAAAAACTAAAGAACTACAAATTACTACAAAAACCAATTACACTTAAATTTTCACACTTAGATACTTACGTGTATGATCGTGACAATGTTATATGCCAATTTTTTTATTAAATGATAAAAATGTCTGAAAAACCTAAGAACGTATAAAATTATTGAACGACCCTCAATATATTAAGAGCATTAATATCGGCATGTTTTACGTTACTCTTTCAAGGCAAAATGAATGAATGGAATGTTCTTGAAATGTTAAATGAATGATAAATGATAAAGCTTAATTATGTACCGCTTTAATTATTTTTTTTTTCAAATAAGTAAGTTCTTGCTATTGTAACAGTGGCCTGACATAAGTACTCAAATGGAAAAATAAAAGAAAAAGGTCGTCTCACATGTAAAACGGAAACCAATATTTTTTTAATTTTCAACATCTTAGTTTCAAAATTTTACCAATTAATCAATTTAAAGTCGAAAACGTCAGGAAGAATGTATTAATAGTTATTTTTATAGGAATATTTTTACGAACAAATCATAATAAAGGTCATACTTGACCAAAACTCCTTTTGGCACTATTATAATTGGCCTTGTAAATTTTGATCATATTTCTTAACGTGGCTTTTGGAACAAATTTTTCTAACTTTTCTTTTATGCGGAGGTATTTTATTAGTTTACAAGGGCAGTAATATATATCAAACGTATCTACATATATTATACTGGTCTCGTAACGTGTTTTTATAATCGTTCCTTTTTACGTTTATTTAATTTTTTAAAAATATTATTCATTAAGAGGAAAATGAATTATACATGCGGCAATATCATTACAATAAAGAAAGAATCTTAGTAAAATTCTGGTTCTAACCAGAATTTTACTCAGATCTAAATTAATATTCTCAAAAAAACAACTTTCCACAATGTTATTGTGGAAAATAATCAATTTTTTAAACTTGTGTTTTTTATATTATGATATCGTCACACGATGTTTTTACAGCAAAAATAATGCAAATATTTTCCTATTTGAGTTAAATATATAGCAATACAGATATTGTGATATCTTTAAATATTTCAGTTTTTATTTCTTTTATGTTGTACCTTAACTTTTTTCTCCATTTAATTTTAGTTAGACATTAATTAAAATATATATATTCTAACTGCGTATGCATTTCTCTATATATTTTTGTTGCCTATTCAACGTTTCCCTTTTGGTTCATATTTCGTTACAGTTATATATTGTAAATACCACATAACATAAAACAAATATAAGTGGCATATTATGAAAACACGTCTCGCCAGTTCGAAATATTTGAAATTTAAATGCGCCAATTACAACACGACGTACTCCCCGACCCGTGTTCATAAATATCGTGGATGTATTAAATTCGTTTTCGTTTCCGTACGCTTTGTCGCATATTTTTATCCTGCTCCCGACAAGAATTCCAAAATGTTAGTGTTGGTCATACATTTAACGACCGCTCACCACGATATCGACATAAAGCAACAGTACAAATCAACAGCTATATTTAAATATTTTTTAATAAAACTTAAATTTTACGAAAAAAAAATGCTTAATAATAAACATAACATTTTACATTATTTGTAAACATAGCGTGTTCATCATAGACATACATACAAACATTCATTTATTATTTTTCAATAAACGACTTCTTTGTATATTCAAAAATGTTCTATTTTATTTAGTTGTAAGTACCTAATGTATTGCAAAAAATTGGCAGTGGCTTGACTACCTTAAAATTGAAAGAGTTTTAATTAATTTTTGCAAAATAAAAGTGCGTCAGCTACACTATTGCTGAATAATTGACCAGTCAGCTTAACTTTCATTTTTTTTATTTTGAAAGTCAATGTGTATTCGACGAAGTTTATTGGCTAAGTGAAACTTTTTGTTTCTCGAATACTATTCAATTTCTCTAAATATTTTCAGTTGACCTGATTTCCATAATTATCTACAAAGTTTTGATACACATGAAATGCATTTGTAATAAGTTTTCGAGCATATGCTCAAGATCCAATATTGCTGTGACGGGATTTTTAGTGACCGGATGGGAAAAATCACTTTTGAATTTTTTTGTAGATATTCTAAGTTCTTTGAACATGGTTATATTTTCTGTGTATCTATCAAAGTCAAAGAAATTATTTTTATTTTCGTTTTATACAGGAGCTTCAAACATTGTATAACTAAATTTGCTTTTTGCACTCCTGTTATGCCATCTATAAGAAAATATTCTAAAGGAATTTTCCAATTACTGGTAATATCTGTTATAAAAATTGTAGCTTCTTTGGCTTCAGCTACAAATCACTTCCCTTTCCTTTGTTCCCTATATATACATATCCGTGAAATTCTTTTCCATTCCACTCAACCTGTTGACATATCTCTATTTCATCGACTACAAGATTACTGAAAATTATATGTGCTGAATTATCTATTTTCCATTTTAAAGCGTTTAAAGATTCTGTAGTGAAACCTGCGTTACCGCCAATAGACTCGTACCATTTTTATGGTACCATGAAGGAAGACAAAAATCAAATGTTTCTCTAATATTATCGTATGCTCTTCGTTAATAAAAGTACAATGATAATGCTAATGTTCTTAAAGCTGGCGAATATTTGGTTTGATAAGGTGCCCTCATTCACCCTTAATTATTTGTCGACACGTAAGGTCTTTACCTTCTATATTTGAATTTAAAAAAAAAATCTATCGTCTTCTCATACTGAGACTTTGGCATTGGCATTATTGCATGTAATTTTCGCTTACGTGGTCATAACGACTCTTGGGTGATTTTTAGTATCATGCTTCTCTGAGGTGATAAGTGACGTAAAATTACTTCAAGCTGAAAATAAAAAATACTCATTTTTTCACATGTATTCCAATGTGAATGGTTTATTGAGTATTAGTTAAGGGTCATTCGCTAGTATCTATGCTTATCCTAAATTAGAAATTGCATTGTTGATTTATTTGGTAGAATTGTCAAATATCATTACCTATTTGATTCCACGTTTAATCGGATTATCGGGTAGTCACCTCTAAAAGCCAATAATTATTTATTTTTAAATAAAGACCACGATTAAAATTATTTTTGCAACTCTTGATCACTATATACCACCCTTTGCAAAACAGTACCAATCTGTCACAGCTTTGAATTTGTAATCTTGTAGATTCGTCATTAAATCTACGAGAGCGAAATAAATGATTCAATCAGTCTTTGCTTATCATAACCATCGAATAATTCACTTCGCGACAAGTAGCAATTTTTAAATAGAACAATTAAAATTAAGAGTCTAATTAGGGCTTTCATTCCCATGTGATCTGTAATTATCTGAATATATTGAACGTAGCCATGGTTTCACAATTTCAATTTAATTTCAGCATTTTAATTCCGTGATGAATATTATACGATACTCCAAATCAGATGGTTCTCAGATGTTTCTAAATGTGAACGATATTTATAATTCCACCTTTATTTTCCAAGTATTTTCAAACAACACATACGCACACACACACACACACGCACACACACACATATATATATATATATATATATATTTATATTATATATTATATATACAATTAGAATCATGGTATCGTCTTCTCGACTTACCAGAGGCGGTCAAAAATTTTATAGAATGGGGTGAGAAGAAGATCAAAAAGTGTGGTGCTATTTTTTTTTTAATTCATTCTCCCTTATCTCTTATTCATTTTCAGATCGATCGCTTAATTTATTTGAACCCTTAAAAGAAATACTTTGTCTTTGTCTTGAAAATAATCTGAAAGTGTTGACTTAACCTATTCATCATAGCAAATTCTTTTTCCCTTAAAACACTTTTTTCATTTTTATACCACTGCATGAACTTCAGATTCAATTTAGGCTTGTAATTACAAATCCATGTTCATTTCCGTAAAAATTTACATCAAAATTTCACTCACATCCCTTCTATAGAGATCCAAACATTGACACGTTGTTGCTTTTGCGACAGCGTGAGTTTATTAGAACATATCTGGCGCCAACTGTTCACATTTCAAGATGATCATAAAGAATATTCAAAATGGGTATACGAGAAACTCCATTTTTCGTAATCGCTTCATCTATAATTGGACAAATTAAAATACAAGTTTTTCCATTTTTGGAACAATGTCCATAGAAGTGGCTTCGTTCGAGCGTCCTGAGCGCGGATCGTATTCAATTAAACCTCTGCCATGTTCATTGCCTCAAAGATGTTATGCCAATTGTAAATCATTATTTTTCCAGGACAAGAGTCCCCATGAATGTGGTCAATGTAATGTTTTTCCTTGCTTTACCAGGAATTTGATGACAGCTTGAAATTCGATTTTACTATAGTCGATGATTTTTTCCATATCCAGTTGGTAAATGGATGATGGCTCAGAGGTTAATGGCACGCTTAAGCAAAAATTTAGTATTTATACTCGTAATGAGTCTCTAATTAACGACTATGTAAAGGAGCACAGCAAGAGATGCATTCTTAAATTGGATCAAGTAGTTAAAGGCACATATCGTTTAAAAAACTATACTCCAATAGTGAGTTATATAATTCTCTCTCCCTTTTTGTTTCTCTCTCTTTCTTTCTTGGTTTGACTGTCTCTTTCAACGATGTTTATCCAGGCATAACAAAGTCGTTTTAAAAAGCCCCTAAAATAGTAAACAGCAAAAAAAATTGTTAAAATAAATGATGGCACGAATGCCACTGGCAGTTAATTGTTCATTTTTAATTCCTTTAGGCAGTAGTTATACATTAAAAAAGCGATCTATATTTAGTTATTTTTTGTAATCTCTTATAACTTGTAGTTACATATTTCGTCAGATTTTATTCGTTATGATAATTTTAACGTGTTAAAAATATGGAAATATGGGCACATTCATGAAAAAAAAATTTTTTGGCTTAGGATGACCCATTTTATTTTATTTGATATCCTTTCATTATTATCATCCGCTACATTGTTTAGTTTTCTTTATCGTATTCTAGGAAATTGCAGGTTTTTTTTTGTTATATCCTATTTCTGTAACGTTAAGCCCATTTGTGTCGATTTCGTTTGAGTATGTAGATAAATAAAAAATATCTCGGTTTATACTTATAACAGAATAAAGACTAAATTTATACTCCAATAACAATACCATTAAAACAATAATCACGAGAAGACGTAATATTCATTCAATGGATATCCATAATAAAGCAATATCCAGCGCTGACGCCATCGTTATCACGTAGTTAATTACGCGTAACGCGATCGCAGGATTATCTCGTATTGTGTTCACGTCCTTCATTGCTTTAGTTAAGGGCAAAACTAGTAGAGGGACATAAATAAAACCGTGAAGAAGCAGTGGGTTTCCTATTAATCATTGTAGTATTCTGTATATTACTGTACGTTGGATATTATTAGTGGTACTTCGGGGAGTGAGTTTCTCTTGTATTCTAATTATGGAGACGGAATAAGTTAAAGGAAACATTGAGTAAAGTATATTAAAATAGTTTTTTGTAGCTAAGAACTGCAATGGTAACATTTAATAGCTATCTTACACTTCTTTCTGTGGGTGCAGAGCTTTTCCTTTTTTGTGATCATTTAAATTTATCTCATAGATAAACGTGCCTTGCGACTTTCTCCGCATGGAATTCCGAAAACCAAGTGCAGTTTTTTAATGCCTTTCCTTCATGCTCTTTTAGTAGACAGAGATAATATATTTACTTAATTTAAATAACGCACAGGTTGATTTGTGTGTGTTTCCTGCCCCGTTCCCCTGTACGCTCCTGCATCTACCCATAGCATGTCGCTTTTTACCATTTGTATTGTTTAATTTTCTACGTAAATTTTCTTTGACATATCCGCTAAAGTAATTAGATTGGTTTTTGACTCTTACTAGGATTATTTTCTATAAAGTTTGTCAAATACATATCAATAACTTGAGTAGTTTTTTTATTAAATCTGTTCGTACATACAAATAGACAAACAGGTAGACTACATATTTTTTGATAGTAGTTTCGTTTTAGTAATGGAATAAAAGAACTCAACAAATATTTAAGAGTACTTTAACTTACATTTAATTTTTTTCTCTGATTCCGTTTGATGTAAATAACGACATTGGGCGTGTTATTTGCAATACGCTGGAATCCACGTTTATTCATAAAATTCAGTTTCTCATTAATAAAGGATGGAGAAAATATTATAAAATAAAATTAACGTTTAAAAAAGGATAACAGTTCCTAAAATATTTTCACGTTAATAGCAAATTGCATTGTGTTTCATAATCAAGTTCATGTTTATATACGAAATACGCACTTACACTTGCATCAAGAAAGTCTAAAAACACTTTTTTACGATTTAACACAATATGTCTTCTATTCCTGTCGTTGTATCGGAATAAAAACCTACTAGTAGTGGTAAAAGAAAACTTTTATATTATTAAAAATCTTGAACCTCAAAGGTTTGAAAACAATTTTTAACATATGCCCATAAACTAACTAAATAAGATCGGATAAAATTGAATAAAACTAAATTTGCTGTAATATAAATTTTAACCGAAATTACTACCTATAATTGAAATCTTCAAATCAAATCTAATTATAACTAATGTTTAAAAAAATAAGATATATGTAAATAAAATAAATTAATAAAGCATCATATCGTTTATTTTTGGTTTTGCAAAGTGTTAATTTCGTCTCCTGTTCATATGCGTTATTACAATTAAATTACTACTAATGGCTAAATTAAAAAAGGCTATTCTCGCAAAAAAGGACCACACTTCCAAGTTTCCTAAATTAGAAAAATGGAAATACCGATTTATTTGCAATGTAGTAGTTAAATGTGCAGTTTTCACCTAAATTTATCATACAAGTTATACACGACAATGAGTAAATTCGTAATTGCGGGTAGAGGAAAATAGATATTTTCTTTCATTTTAACACGAAAACAAAATGCTTTAATAACCTACATACTAAAACTAGGACTGGTAAACTTTTCAATTCGCGAAATGATATTAATATTGTTAGTTTATTAATTAATGAAATTGTAAAATTAAACAAAATAACTTACGTTAGATAATGACTATCGAATGACTAACGATACTAAATACCATTTCCTTTTATTTATATTTGACATAATTCAAGCAATCAATAAAAGAAAACACAAAGAACATAGATATTAATTTACAACATAGATATTAGCTACAAAGATATTAACTTTAATGAATAATATTTCTGTAATATCGTTAATTGAAATAGCTCGGTGTATTTATGATCACCTTTCTCCTATGTCGCCGTTTTGAAATCTAGCAAAAAGATGTTAATTTAAAACACAAGTGTCAATTTTACAAAATTTCAAACTTGTAATTCTGTATATTCAGCACAGAAAGAAATTAAAAATTAGTAAATCAGCAAATCCTATGCGTATTGCACCCCATATTTTCTAACTAACTAAAGATTATATATATATATATATATATATATATATATATATATATATATATATATATATATATATGTGTGTGTGTGTACTATGGAGTTTTATTTATTAAAGATATATTACGTATAATATAATAATATAATAATAATAATAGTATTTAGTAGTAAGAATAAATAGTAATTTAATTTCAAATACTATATTCTAATAATGGTAAGCTACGCCGTCATTGCGTAATGCCTATACCTAGAAATAAATACTATGTATAAAAAAAATTTAAATTTCATTAGAAATATACAAATACAAATAAAACCTTGTCAAGGAGGAGTATAACACCCACTACGAGTATTTGGTATACATTTAGGCACTTGAAAATATTTAAAGGTACGTAGTATTACCATTAAACTATTTGCAAATATAAATTTTTCACACCGTAAATATATTGTCTTTTATATCTTTACAAGGTGTCAAAATTCAAATCGAATTATTTTCCACCATATAAATATATAAATTTATGACTAAGGGTATCCTTCACAGACATAACCTTCACAGAGTTATTTATGCAGTTAATTGGTGGAGTTTCGTGAAAAGTTCTTAAAAACTTTCAAAAAAGTTCATAAAAAGTTAATTTTTTAAAAACCCAACTATATGACAAAAGATGATCGACTATTACTCGTAAACTAATACTAGCTATGATAATCTTCTTTCTAATTTCCATTACTTGATGTATCTAATATTCTACTAGCCTAATATTTCTTAAAAGAACCCCTGTATCGAAAAAGTGTTCAATATATAACCCCAATATTTTTAGAAGACTTGGTCAACTATACCCTATAAAATGGGGTATGCGAAAAAATATTCACCCTTACTTTAAACCTATGGGAAACACCCTAAAAACAAATTTAAAGTTCTGTGGGCATTATAAATATGTGCAAGAGTAACAAATTTCAGCTTTCCAATGGACCTGGCTAAAATAAAATGGTTCTTAGCTTGGCTGCGGTACCATTTAAATGAAGCCAAATATCGTGATCCTTTCGACCATTGAAAATACTGAGTTCTCGTGCGGAGCCAATATACAGTGTGAAACATCGAAATTTGCACGAAAATTAAATTTTTTTTGATGCTCAGTTGCTTTTAAAAATAATAATTTTTTTATTTAAGTTTAAGTTCATATTTTTAGATAATAATAAATATATAATAATAATGAATATTTAAGAAATTATGAATTTATAATTTTCGTAACTTATTTTTTTAAAGTATAATTAATTGCATATTATGAAATTATTAGACGACACGAGCATATTATTTCTTGCATAACTACATAAAGCTTCAATCTTTCATTAAACAATTTCTTTTCAAGATTAAACCCATATTCAGAGGTCGCTTAATGATGGATGTGCATAGCTCGACCATTAATTGAACCTTAAATTGAATGTGACGTGAAATTATTAAATGCATTGTAAATACTCTATATGAATCTTTACAGGAATTAATATTATGGAGATACAATATTGAGATGCAATGCTTATTATATATTACGTTTTAATAGCTGTTTCTTCCGTTTAGTTTTGCTTTTCTTTAAAGAAATATAAAAATTTAACATTAAATTATGTGAATAAGAATTATTATGGTAATATTATAGCTCAAATATTTAATATATTTGGCGTTAATTTTATAGAAATTCATTATTCACAATTAAATGAAACTACGTGATGTAGTATTATTTCTACTTTCATTAATTTATTTACCACGACCTAGGTTTCGTTGTATTACAACATCTTCAGGTGGGCTATAAGCAATCTTTGCTAATAGCCCATCTAAAAATGTTGTAATACAACGAAACCTAGGTAAAGAACATAAGTAGAAATAATACTACGTCACGTAGTTTCATTTAATTGTGAATATTATAGCTATTAAAGCTTTAGGAGCTAATAGTAAATATTAATTTCAAATGGATAGTTTTGCTACACAGTTACGAAGAATGTCTTTTTTGTCCAAATCATTCCAATATTTAGAAACAAAGGTACTATTTAGTACCTTTGCTCGCCATATTTTTAACTAATACAATGAAGTTTGTGAGTATATTACGACATTATTTTGTGATGGGGTAACACATAATTAACTATGTGATAACGATGGTGTCAGCCCTTGATATTACTACGATATAGATATCCATACCCAGTTATACATTATTAACATATAAATTGAAGTCTCCCCTCCCTCTTCTGCTTAACAATTTTATAGATTTTTGGAGCATTTTAACTTTGATACAAGACGAATGATAGTATCGTACTACACTTTCCTTAATATAAGTTATATTTGGCAGATTTTTGGCAAAAAATGTGAATGGAATATGCATTATATTATTGACATAAATGATATAAACCATTGCATAATTTTTAAAGCATAAGCACACCATCTGGACGCTGGATGTGAATCGCATGAGGCTGCTGTTTTCTTTACTTATGAAGACTATTCGTATTTCTATGTACCACGTGCACCGGAAACTGAGATAGAAGGTTACTACAACACGTGCATCATGCATTTCAGCGATTAGATGATATGCATTATGGATTTTGGTTTTATATTTAAATAAAGTACCCAAAAATTATGAATGCAATCAATGGTTTACTTAAAGTTTTTTGAATAAGATCTGAATGCTTGTAATTGATGGTCAATAAAAATTTCTGTTAAATAAAGATAACTGCTTAAATTACGTAGAAAAAAAAGGTTAATGCAACAATCTAATAATTCACTGTTCATTTATAATTCCTAATTATGAAAAATGAATGAAAGGAAGATGTCATTTATAATAAATTTGGAAACAACAATGTGTGAAAATAGCGGGCTATATTTCAATACTTTCGTCACTTTCACAGTGGTAACGGAAGTTAGGAATGCAGGTTTTAACTCTATGAATTGATATCACTAGTTTTATTGTAATGATAAATCGAAAATATATAATGTCGTAGATAGTAATATAACTTTCTGTTTAAATTACTATGTATCTAATAACTTAACATGAATATTCTGTACTTCCAGATCTAAACTTATTTATGTTTAAATGCACTGCTCAGTAAATAACAAGAATCATAGAATGGGAAAAAACACATCGAAGAGAATTGTCACTTTAGAATTTTATGAATTATCACGTAAGATATATGAACGATTCTATTAACCTGAAATCATGGATCTTTTCTTCAATAATACATGTAATCTAAAAAGTTTCTCACGATAGAATTAATTTACTTTCGTTCATTTCCTCCACAATAAATGGAAATGGCGATATTTGCCCACAATTAAAACAAATTCAAATTCCAGTAGAGGCATTGATTAAACACTTTTTTCGAGAACCCTTTTTAGGATCATGGTGACTACTGTTCATAGTACATCACGCTATGAACGTGATACGTAAGTGAGGACATGGCTTAGGGCACCAATTAGGAAATAACGTTTTATTGCTTGTTTGAAAGCGTTTTCTAAAAAAAATTCTGTTTTTGTAACAGAGAATCAAAAATTCCATGATAAAGTAAAATTAATTCACTCTAAATTGGGTATATTATTAACAGAAAGACAAGTTTATTTTTATTCCTGAATTAATTTTGGTTATATGTTAATCAAAAATTTTTATAAAATTTGAAAGTAATAACTGAGACTTTGCCATAAAATAAGGAAGCTTATTTTGAATAAAATTTTCTCTTAATACTTATTACGCTAGTTTTAATACAGTATTTTATTTTAATTTACACCAAAAAGGAACAAAAAATCGAGCATAATTAATATTTTCATTACTAGAACAAAACATTACAGGAAATGGAAAAAAATTATACTTACTTTGGTAAAATTCGAATCTGCGCTATTATAATATTGATAGTACCTAGTTATACAGAAAGCACAGAGTAAAATAGTTTTAATTTCGCCAAAAAAGAAAAGGGGCAAAAAAAGTTTATAACCATAATGCAAGGACAGAATGTTAAGTTACCAGAAACAGTCGTTTAAACAGAAGTATAGTTACATTACTGTGTACCACATTATATATCATCGATTTATTATTACAATAAAAATAGATTTCAATTCATATTGTTAACCGCTGCCTTCACAACTTCCGTCACCATTGTGGAGGTGATTCCAAATATGGGCGCCCTATTTTCACACCGTGTTGTTTCCAAATTTATTAAAAATTACATTTTACTTTCATTCATTTTTCATAATTAGCAATAATAAATGAATAGTGAAATATTATGTTCTCCCATTAATCTTCTTTTCTTTTACGTTATTTAAAGATTTATTTTATTTAATAGAGCTATTTATTATCCACAATTGCTCATATTCATATATAGGTTGTCAGATCTTATTCAAAAACTTCAAGTAAACCATCTATTGCATTCTCAATTTTTGGGCACTTAAATGTAAAATCAAAATACTTAATTCATATCCCCTAATGGTTGAAGTACAAGATGCACGTGTATAGTAGCCCTCTATCTCGGTTTCCGATGGTTAATGGCCATGCGAATAGTTTTCCCAAGTAAAGCAAACGGTAGCCACATGATATTAACGTCTATTGCCTAGATGCTGTGCATAGCTTTAAATATTATCCAATGGCCATATGTCATTTATGCTATTGATATAATACAAATTCCATTCACATTTTTTGCCCAAAATCTATAAATATAACTTATATTAAGTAAAGTATAATGCGATACTATCATTCGTCATTGGATCAAAACTAAAATGTTTCAATAAATTTATGAAAATATTAGGCAGGAGGGAGTCGGGAGACTTCAATTTATATGTCAATAATACATAATCAGGTATGGATATCTATATCGAAGTAAAATCAAAGGTCGACACTATCATTATGTCGTGGTTAATCACGTGTAACGCTATCTCATGGTTACTCACGAATTTCATTGTATTAGTTAAAGATATGGCGAGCGAAGGTACTAATTAGTGCTTTTGCTTGTAGATATTAGATTGATTTGGGCAAGAAAAAATCGACGTTCTTCTTATGTTTACGGCAACAGTTTCCATTTAAGAATGATAATTTATGTTATCTGCTTCTAAAGATTAATTAGCTGTTATATAACTGTAATAATTCTTACTTACATAACTTGATGTTAAATTTATAATATGTCTTTAAAGAAAAACAAAGCCAAACCAAAGCAACAATAACTATTATAATAAGCATTGCATCTCAACATTGTATCTGCATGACATTAATTCCTGTAAAGATTCATATATTGTATTTAGGAATATAGGTATATTGAATTTAGTAATTTCACGTCAAATTCAATTCAAGATGCAACAAATAATCGAGGTATTCTTAGCCACATTGAAGCGACCTCTGAATATGGGTGTAATATTGCCAAGAAATTGTTAATGAAAGGTCAAAGCTTTATGTAGTTATGCATCAAATAATTTGATCGTATTGTCATTAGTAATTTGATAATCTGCAATTCATTATAATATAAAAAACGCTACAAAAACCATATAGTCATAACTTTTATCTGCATATATAAATTTAAACTTATGGTAAGAAAATAATTATTTTTAAAAGTAATTGAGCTATGAAAGGACTTTTTAATTTTCGCGCGAATTAGGATATTTCATACTATTTTCTGGCTTCGCACGAGTTTTCAATATTTTTAATGGTCCAAAGGATCACGATGTTTGGCTTCCTTCAAAGGGTTCAGCAGACAAGCTAGGAAATATTTTATTTTAGCCAGGGTCGTTGGATCGGTCACATATTTTTGATTCCTACAGAGCTGCGAAATAAAATATTTAAATACGTTTTTAAAGTGCTTTCCCTACATTTAAAATGAGGGTGAATATTATTTCGCATACCCCATTTTATAACGTATCGTCGATCAAGTCTTCTCAAAATATTGGAGTTATTATTGAACACTTTTTCTATGCAGGGATCCATTTAAGAAATGTTTTTTAAAAGGGTTATTTTTGTTAGAGTGACATGTACCAACCACGTATCAGCTAAATCGCTATTTTTTCTTATTTGAAGAGTATCCATCATAGTAGAATATTAAATACATCGAATAATGGAAATTAGAAGGAAAATTATCAAAGCTAAGTAAGTTATATTAGGTTACTAATAGTCGATCAACTTTTGTCATATACTTAGGTTCATAAAAAATGTACTTTTTATGAACTTTTCACGAAAATTTTTGCGAACTTTTTACGTAACTTCACTACAGTGACATAAATCAACTGCAAAAATACCTTTATGAAGAGTACGTCTCTGAATAATAACCCTTAGCCATATATTTAAATATTTATAAAGTGAAAAATAATACGATTTTAATTTTTACTCCTACGAAAGATATAACAGACAATATATTTCCGATATATTTCCGATATCTGTATATGTTATCGTTATTCATTCGAATAATCTAATGCACGTATGTTTGATTTTAGAATTTCATTAATTAATAAACTAATATTATTAATATCATTTCGTGAATTTTAAAGTTCAACAGACCTAGATTTAGTATGTACTTTATTAGTGCATTTTGTTTTTGCGTTATAATGAATAAGAATGTCTTTTTTCCTCTATCCGCAATGAAGAATTTACTGATTACGTCGATTATAGTGTGTAAATTATATGATAAATTTACATGAAAACTACACATTAAACCACTATATTGTAAATAAACCATTATTTCCTTATTTACATTAATAATTTCGGTTAAAATTAAGATGGCATTATTATTATTATTGTTATTTGTAAGCCTTAATAATATTTCTTTACAATTAAAAATAAAATTAATGCTTGAAAATATTCGTAGCAAATTTGTTTTACATGTCAATTTTACACGACCTTATTTAGTTAGTTGATGAACATAGGTTAAATAATATTTTGAAAACTACGAAATACGAGATAGTCAAAAATGTAAAATGTTTCCACTATAATTTCTAGTAGGTTCTAATTCCAATATTAGAAGAATAGGAATAAAAAAATACCGCGTTAAATCTTAAAAAAAACCTTTTGAGGGTATCTTGACGAAAGTGTAAGTGTTTATTTCATATAGAAACATTAACTAGATTACGAAACATAACGCAGTTTGCTATTACCATAAAAATATTTTACGTACTGGTACCTTGTTTTAAGTATTAATTTTATTTTATAATATTTTCTCTATCTTTTTAATTGAGGAACTGAATTTTGTCAATAAATGTCGACTCTGACGCATTATGAGTAACACAGATAATGTCGTGATTTACGTCGTACGGAATGGGGGAAAAAATTTAAATGAGAATTGAAGTGCTTTTAAATATTTACTCAGTTTTTATATTCGATTATAATGTATGTCAAAAATATGTAGTCTGCCTATCCGTCTATTAGTCTGTAGAAACAGATTTAATTAAACGTTTGACATATCCGCTAAAATAACCAATCTGGTTATTTTAGCGGATATGTCAAACGATTCTGAAGTTGTAATGATGAAAAGTTACGTAAAAAATTAAACAATAGAAATAATAAACCGCGTCGGGCTGCAGGAAGATGTGGGAGCGGACAGAGGTAGGGAGAGGAAACGTAAATCAGCCTGTGCTTGATTTAAATTAAGTAAATAAATGATTTCTGTTTACTAATAGAGCATAAAAGAAAGGCAATAAAATATTGCACTTGGTTTTTGCAATTCCATGCGGAGGAAGTCGCAATGCCCCTTTATCTATAAGACAAATTTAAATTATAACTAAAGTAAAAACCTTTTCATCTTCAGAAAGAAGTGTAAGATAGCCATTAAAAGTTAATATTGCAGTTCTTTATTACAAAAAACTGTTTTAGTACACTCTACTTAATGTTTCCCTAAACTTATTCCGTCTTCATGATTAGGATACAATAGAAACTCACTCCCCGAAGTACCACGAATAATATCCAACGTACAGTAATATTCAGAATACTACAACGTCTGATACGAAACCAGCTACTTGTTCACGGTCTTTTTCATATGCCTCACTAGTTTCGCCCTTAACAAAAGTATTGAAGGACGTGAACACAATACGGAATTATCTCGCGATCACATTAAGCGTAATAAACTACGTGATAACGATCGCGTCAGCGCTGGATATTGCTTCATTATGGATATCCATTGAATTAGTATCATGTCTTCTCATGATTATTCTTTTAATGATATTTTTATTAGAATATAAATTTACTTTCTATGCTGTTGTAAGTAGAAACCGAGATATTTTTATATTTATCTACATACTCAAACGAAATCGAAAAAAATGGGTCTAGCGATACACCAATAAAATATAATGGAAGAAACCTGGGATATGACAAAAAAACTAAAGAATATAGCAACTGACAATAAGGAAAGGATATTATTTATAATAAGATGTATGATCTTAAGCCAAAAATATTTATTTTCATAAATGCGCCCATATTATATTTTTAATTCGTTAAGATTTATTATAATAATTATAATTAAAATCTGACGAAGTATGTAATTACTAGTTAGAAGCAATACAAAAAATAATTAAATACAGATCGATATTTGAATGTAAAATCACTGCCTAAAAGAATTAAAAATGAACAATTAACTGCCAGTAGCGTTCGTGCCATTATTTCTTTCAACGATTTTTTCACTGTTAACCATTGTTATTACACGCTAGACCCATTGTTTTTGATTTCGTTTGAGTATACATAAGCTTTTAACTTCTTGATCCAATTTAAGGATGCATCTCTTGTCGTAATTGTTCGAAGAGTATATATTATATTGGCATACGAGGGTGGGTCTAAAAGTATGTAAAATGAAAGGATTTATATATATATATATATATATGTATATATATATATATATATATATATATATATATATATATATATACATATATGTATGTATATATTGAATACTGCATTTTAACATAATTTCTTGTATTAAGTTTACATGAATCAAAAGGGCCGTGTTATTCGATCATCGTGTGTACTCCCATAAACATAATCCCAAAAATCTTTGATTAGTACTTTATACTCAAACAGTATCTTAACGGGGTAATTGTTTTAATGTTTATATTATTAAAAATTATGAAAGAAAATTCTCCGATTGAGCCTATCCCTACGTTAATACTACTTTTAAAACTGCTAAATAAAATCTAAATTAATTTTTAATTAATTTGTACAATACATAGATTATGATAATGAAAATAACAACGATAGTTTCAAATTACGTTTGAAAATAAACCACAAAAGGAACAATTAAATATCTGGGCGTTTTATTGGCATGCACTGGCTTAATCGTTTAAAGTATATAAAATTAATGTGTAATTATATGTTTAATGTTAAACATTTCGACAAATCCATCTAAAATATCATGTCTTTTTTATTTTAACAGTTGTTTCAAAATGTAGATGAAACATCAAAATCTTTTTACGGAATAAGTTATTAGGCTTTTTATAAACCTCTATCTTAGGCTTCTGGCTTGATTGTAAAGTTTATTTACGAACAGAATGGTCTTAAAATGACGACGAATCATAGTAACGAATAGGTTCACATATATACTCATCCACACATTCGTATACGCACTTATTAGAAGACTGAGGGGAATGGAACAAAATACGGGAGGAAAAGATATTACTGACCTCTCTCAAATTTTAGTCGCACGTTTGTCACGGAAAAATACACAAGTTGATATGGCATTTACTGAGTAATACGTATGACGAGTTCTTATAATATTCGAACAACGAGATTAAAAAAGTGGATCCAGCTTTTCAGGAGTTCATACAACTTGATGTGACTCCATCACAAATAAATTATTATATACAATTAAAAAAATTAATTATGAGTTTTACCCATTGGTATTGTAAATCGAAATACATTATAATATAATTTTTATTTAAGTGAAATAAAGAATAAAAACACATTTTGTTTAAATAAATTATACAGATTTTAATTTGTAAAAGGATGTGAACTCAGATATTTCATTGGCACGTAAAGTCAGTAGCGATATTTACCATGCTATGTCTATTGATCATCCCGTGTCCCATGTCCAGTGTTGGGCTCTCGTTAAATATACCACTAGAGCATGATACATAATTATATATATCACTGTTGGGTGACAGGAATATGGATACGTCCAGAGAATAACACCAGTCTAGTCTAGGTAATTATAGATAACATTATGTATAATTTGATCTTGTTTTAATTTTTAATCAGCAGAAGAATGGCACCAGAAGAAAAGAAAAAAGATACAGCTTATGAATGCGTGGTTACGCGTGGTAATCTGGTCTGAGCTAGTATCAATTTTATTAATCTTTAGCTTTACACGTAGTAACATTTGTCATAATTGTCCGAATAGATGTATCCAGAAATGGACTGACATTGATTATTGATACCGACGGCTCAATTATTGAACCACCACCAGCCAAGGTTTTATTCATGTTGCATACATTTAAGGCATCACAAGGCTGTTGGTGAACTCGATATTCCTTTTTAGAGCTAATTATATTATGATATTTAAAGTAATATCACTAAGCCAATTATTCATTAACAAACCCACACTTACTTTTTTTATAGATTTATAACTTTTGATAATCCTTTGCCAGAGAAACAAACCAAGTTAAATGCTTCAAATCTAATTCTATAGTTCAAATGCTAGGAGCTACCTATGGACGCAACGATGTTCCTAAATTTGATGATGAAAAGATTTTCTATAATGGACTTTCTAGAATAGTGAACGATCTATTAAAGTGGCTTACTATTTTGTATCGAACTCTGAAATAATAGATTAGAGAGTGCAAATATTTTTTACGTCTACTTTGGATATTGGTCATTCATGTTTGTCAGGGATAGAAAAGGAAACTAGGTCAATGGGTACAGTCATAGATGGTTTAAAAATAAAACGTGAAGAAAAATATTTAGTTGACATAAGATACGAAGTCCGTGAACATAATAATTCATATCCCATTAAAGATTATATAACAATCACAAATAAATAATATCTGGATGAGGATTTTAATTTATCAGTAATACTTCGACAGTAAAACGAATAATGTACTCTTTATGGAAAACTTTTAGCAGAAAAACATATTTTTGCAGTGGAGTATAACATTTATTTTCACAGGCCTAATAGGAATCAGAGTATTTATCTTGTTGCTCATATAATATAGAAATGCCTGAAGATACGTTAGAACTAGAAGCTAGCTTTCCAGGCGATCATAAATATCGTTACCAAAAATGAACATAAAATGAACATACATGCAATAATGTTGACAGCGTTAAGAAAAGTATTTATTGCTTCAACGAGCACGCGATCTTGCAAATCACAATGGGTACTGGCCTTCTTTTTTATAAACTACGATGTTAGATATGCAGGTTGATACAGTTATATAAACTTTATACATGGTTATATAACCGCACTCTATACGACATCAAAAGAAATCAGAATACTTCTGCTCGTGGAACGAATCTCTGGAAGAAAAATGTTGTAACACATTGGAAAGTTATACAATGCATATTCTTAAAAAAGTTCTGCTCGGGAAAACAAGTGATGCTCGCTACACGATATTTTTTCTAAAAATATCAAAAATAAATATTTATACGCTCTGCTCTATTACTCGAAGTTTTTTTTTTGGGTTTGGTCAATTACCCACAAATATTTTATTGTCGGTCACACACAAAACGAGCTATAGTTGAATTGAAAAACAGAAGTCACTAATTTTAAAAAATATATTTTGTGAAAGTAAAACCTGATTAGTTTTCGTACCATTCCAATGGAAACCAATAAGAAAAGGTGTCAAAAAGAAAGAAATGTTTACTAGTTCCATGATATAGATTGCCGATATTCTGGGTTTGGAAAAAAATAGTAAAACAATTTGGCCCGTAAGGTGAGCGATTTGTATGGAATGACATAAAAATGTATGCAAGCGAGAAATCCATACTTAATATTCTATTTGGATACTTATCATCAGGATGGTACTATGAAATTCTTTGCCGTATATCATAAGTTAAGAACGTAGTCTGATCGTGAATTATCTTTGACTTATAAATTCAACACGCGTCCAAAAACCTCAGCTTTAAAAAAATGGATGTAATTTCAGTGTACCGTTCGAAAGTTATTTCAAGACTGTATTGGAATTATTACGAAAGTTTACACGCTACTTCTTCAAATAATAATAATGTCAGGAAATGAACAACAGGAATTAAGACAAAATGAAAAAAACAAGAGGTAATTGTTGGAAGTTTAGTTTTAATTTTCAACAACGGTTTTGGCTTATATTTCTTACTAACATCGATTCTTGTTTTATATTTTTTACCACTCGATTTTACTTTCCTATAAATTTTAAAAATTATTTCTCATTATAAATGATTGTCTTTTTAATATCTATTTTTTTTATTTATGCGGAATATTATTGAGTCGTTTTAAAATATACTAAATTACCTTAAAGTTAATTTAGTATAAAGCACTATTGGATGGAATATTTCAAAATATACTGCTACCGCTTGCGAATGCGGTTTGGAACGATTCCAAATATTCCAGTAGAATTCCACTGGAACATTTCATAAAACAACTTGGATCTGGGAGCAAAACTCAAAAACTGAGCGTCCAAACACAATGTACAATAAATAACAATAAAAATAAACAATTCCACAACAAAAGTACCCGAGGGTAAGTCAGAGATAATTTCTTTTTTATCACATTTTATGGCTATGAAAATCCTAATAATGCTATTATTTCAAAGGTGATAAATTTGAGATGATCCATTGGGGTCTCGGGCCGACGATATGAACAATTATCGCAAATTATTTTGGAGAAAAATATAAAAGAAAATGTATCAGGAAAGTATAGTCAGGGGAAATGTTTTTCAAACAACTTTTGGATACTTGAATTGACTGTGAGAGTTTGGAATCGGAATTCCAAAAATATAGTGTGAGCAGTCATAAAAAATGGGAAAAAAATGTGAGAATATTCCTAGAACGTAGGCTTAGGTGATGGACAGGTAGGGTCTTAAACCTTTTATCTTAAAATGGATTTGAATGATTTTTCAACATCTTAATATTAATAATATTAGTAACCAGGACCCGGAGATGTGACCATATTTTTTGAGGCGGAAAATGTAGCGAATATATATATATATATATATATATATATATATATATATATATATATATATATATTTATATATATACATATATATATAACTTCTAAAACTTCGATTTAATTATTTAGGAGTTTTAGCTATGAAATATACGTGAGTTAATTAGGTCTATTACTGCGTCAAATTTCCAATTCCAGTCAAGTGGATACTGAGAAAAACTAATGTAATATTCTACTGATCTAACTCACATTAGTGATGTTTTATGACAGTTTCGTTTTAGATTTGAGGTACAGAACCCTGAAATTGGTAGAATTATTCACGGTTTTCAAAAAAAAAAATTGTTACATAGTTTTCCTCTACAAAACATAAAATAATATTCATCAAAATTGTATCGCTTTGGAACAAGGAAAGTAAGGCTTTTAAAATGCAATCCGAAGTAATTTGGAAATAAGAAAAAAGTAACCCAAGTCAAGCTAATTTTGTAAAATATTTGTTAAAATATGCATATTTTACATACATATTTTGTTAAAATATGCAGGTTGCGATCTAGGTGATTTTTAAAAATATGTTCATAATTATTCATTCAATATATATTTAACATACTCTTTGATAGTAATGTAATTTGTTAAAACAGTTACTCCTATAAGCCGGTAATATAATGACAGTTACTCGAATAAATGTCAATGGCAGTAGGCTTTTCAACACACCAGTTATTTACTTTAATTAAATTTAAAATAAACCTTTATTTGATATTTTAATTGTCCTTACTGGACCATAAATTTTAGTGCTGCTGAAGTGTGATTAATATTTAAGGTTAAAACCTGACATTTCTAACTATTATTATCTTATCATTGATATGTAAAAAACTCTTTACAAAAGAAGATTTGTAAGATGGTCCTACTGTTTTAGTCCATTAATCGATGTTGTTTATAATAAATTATTAAAAAAAATCATTGAAACTTATTTAAATTTAACATGATAATTATATTAAATAAGTATCGCAACATAAATATAGTTCCAATGTATAGCCAGACGTCTGGTCGTCACAAAGCCACTTTGGGCGCTGACAGGATTATTATCACGTAGTTAATTACGCCCAATGAGCTTGAAAGGTGATCCTTTATTATAACCACGTCCTTTCTTGTTTAGCTACGGGAATTACGCCGCTGCACGGTGGTACGTGGTCGCAAGGCGGCTGGTCAAAAATAGATAATTCGGAAATTAAGCATTATATTTATATTAAAATGATTGTAAATGGTATAACAAAGTTTTGATTACCTATTTTATTATATTTTGCAAAATATTCAATCAATAATTTCATTACAAAAAGAAATGTATGTTAAATTACAAAATCGAATAATTCAATGTCTTTGTTAATTGGTATTATGCTAAATTAATTGCAAGATTTGGCCGTTAATAAGCAGAAAATGATGTTTACTATCCTGTAATAAAAATTACATATAATAAAAAACTATAATAAAAATTACACTAAAAATGTAAATAATGATTGAAAAAAAGACATTGAAAATGATTAGAAACTCTGATTTTTTTAGACAAAATGATATAACTATACACAAGTATCCTCAAAAATTGATTACAAGATTTTATAAACTACTGACAAACTTAATATTTCGGGATTCAAAAACCTTTTTTATTTCGCAAAAACTCATGTAGGCTGGCAACAAAGGAGTCTAACTCTAACATTATTCAATTAATCATCGGTGTTAATAACTTACCGAGCCATTTTTTGAACTATGGTCTCATCTAATTACCTCCAAATTTGTTATTAGCTTTTTAAGTCTTTTCAGACAATTCCTCTATAGACAGTAATGCAGGCTTTATAAATTATGAGCCATGTATTAATACTTTGTTGACGGATGATGCAAGATTGTACAATTGACATTCTTGTACGAAAATCCGCGCGGTTTCCAAACCGAATTTACAACATGACTATATTGATATTGCACCCCGAAGATTACGCTTGCAAAATTGTAGAACAACGGTCAATTAAATCTCCGTTTAAATCCGTGGTTTTGGTTAAAACATCTGGATTAAAAAAACATTTCGCTGGGATTCCGTTGTTCGATATGCCGCTTCCGTTACTTCTTAGTTAGTAAAAGAAAAATATACAATTTAATTAACATTGTAGGTTATGTTGGTCATATATTTTAAGCTAGACTAAATTTATATCAATATGGAAAAACAAAATACAAGAGGTGCGCACCAGTGCAGAAAATTACAGAACCAAGAGAAAATAACATTATGCATTTTTATCTCAAAATAATCTTATAATCTTTCTAAATGAATACAATCTACACTATTTTACAAACTTTAATATTTAAATTATATAATTTTATACTATGATATTTATTTATTTATTTCTATTTCTATAATTAATAATATAAAATAACTAGACGGCTGTCCAGCAAAGTGAGTGGTGCCGATGATAGACAAAAGTAATGCTAAAACGATAAGATTGCTTCCAATATGATGACAGTTCTTTTTATACTAAAGCACTGTTGTTGGTTTCACTTTTCATATACCCACTTTCTATTGTCCGTTATGCTTTCTAAAATTGTGATTAATATTCAGTTCTCAAATAAGATTCGGGGTTAAGTAGTGGATATTGTCGTATAACACATCCCTCACAAGCAACTGGTCTCTTCTTTACTTTCGGTGAAGAAGTTCTAGGGGGATTCTTTAGGGTGTTCGGGCTGCATCTGTGGACTTGTCTTAACATAGTTTCTTACTCTTATATGAAATATTACGTATGTTATGATGTATTCAAGCATAAGGTGGACAAGTAAAGATATGAAAATGTGACTTTTAATATTTTCTTCATTAAACTCCAGTGATTAATTTTCGTCTAATAGTTCTTTTAATTGATGACTTTGGCTCATATGTATCTTTTGTCATTTTAGTGGTGTACATTTTTTTTATAGTAATGTTAGTCATTTCATATGACAGTAGTTTTACGGGTTGGCCTATGAATTTGTTTAGTAGATTATAGACTTCATTATTTTTGTTGTGAGGCTGCAATCAATGGGGAGTTTCATCAAATGTTTTCCTTGAATCAGTGTGTGGTCATCTTTTTAGAGTTATTTTAGTTTGTTTAGGAAACATCAACAGTATTGTTGATTGTTAAATTTTTCAATTTTTCTGTGACGTAATATTTACCAATGTGCAGCGGCAGCTATTTAATAATTCTTGACGTGATATTTATGAATGCAATCTGGCGCTGAGGGTTCTTCATGTAGTTAACGTTATCACAATAGTATACATCTTTATTCTTTTTACAGGTGTCATTCAAATATAAATATCATTTTTTTCTCATGGGCAGAAAAGATTTAGATGGGATAATTATTGTGTGCATGTGGTAAGGGTAGGAAATATGTCATATAAAGTATATCCCTCTTTATAAACTATGCAATATTTGACCACGAACACAAGTGTCTCCAATTTAGACTTGATCGCCTAGTATTAACTGTTTTTTGTACTAAATGTTTTATCACTGTTTTTAATTTATATTGTATATTATTTGGCGGTTATATGCTCTAGTATGTAACATGGAGGCGTGAAAACGCGATCGCATTTTCTGTATTGGTTAGGGATTCCGAAAGCATCTCTATATTTAATCTGGTTTAGATTATACGAATTGTTGAAATAAATTTTAATCTTCATTTCTAATTGGTTGTTCTCTAAAAGTTTGGCAGTGCAATTAAATTCTTCTATTAATACTTTGTTTAAAATTATTGCATTGTTGATTCTGTGAGAAAATAGATTATAGTTTCTTTGAAGTGTACTTATTTGTTCATTATTGTTTTTTTGTGTCCTATTGATCTAAGTTTCCCGTAATATCTTTGAACATCTTTCCGAAACCCTTTATGAATCCGCGACTGATTTTATTTTTAATAATTTTGTTGTATATGTTCTTTATCATTCTTAGTTGTTTAATTAGATGCGTATGAAGAGGTTTAAAATAAGTTCAATATACTGGATTATGTATTTGCTTCAATGCGTTAATCTAAGATTCTACTATCGTTAGTTTTTCTTTTAGTAGTTCTATATTTATTATAATAGTGTAAAAAGGCATGATCAGTTAATTTCAATTCTAATAGGAGAATCCAACAGGGAATTTTAATATTGGATTTTTGAATATTCCTTTTGTGGATAGCCTTATTCCTTTCATTTGTTATTTTTAAGTTTGAAAATTTGGCAATTATTGATAGAAGCTGTCATTTTTGTATACATATTCGGCCAACAATAGTTCCTTCTTATCTGTTGAACGTTGCCTAAGGTTCTGCTATGATTAATTTTGCCTCCGTAATATTATTTAACTAGTTTATATTGTTCATCTTAATCAGTTATTACCGAACTAGTATCTACTAGTTGCGAGCTAGTATAGGGATTTAAATTCTAATAGAGGGGTTTCAATGTTAATATAGACGATCCTTTCTTCGTTACAAATTACACTGTCTATGTGGAAAAATCATGTGAGCGATTAGGGACATATTTTTATCAGCAGTATTCTTACCTGAAGTGGTTAAATTGGAATAACTGGAAAATTATAATAATTATTAATATCTACTCGGGAAAGGGCACCTGGGTTTATAATTTGTTTATCTTTTTATTTATAACTTTATAACCGAATTCTTCTAGTCAGGTTTGCCACATTACTAGGCAAAAATTTGGTTCCTTTAGTGAATAGAGCCATTATAGAGGTCTGAAATATTTTGTAGTACGTTTCTGCTTACTCCACGCTTTCTGCTTACTAGGTCTCAGTTTGTTTTGAACAAAGGGTTGTTATTACGAAAATTTATAAGTTTCTGAGAAGGATTTTTTTTGAAAAGATTTTTGGAGGAAAGATTTTTAATGTTGTTGTTGATGTTAGAATGATTTATGATTACAAGGAAATTGTTTTTTATTTTCTGCTAACTTTTTCTATAAGTAATTTATATTTTCTTGCTCTTTGAGGCGTTGAGTTGCTGCTCTTTTTACCCGATTGGTTGAGCCTGAAGCTTTCTTAAGACCGGCTTAATACGTTCTAAATGTCGGATTCGCAAAAAATGTACGCTTCCAATTTCCAAGATTTTCATCACTCTCATGTATATTTGCATATTAAGGAGACACAAATGTCTTTCATAGTAAGTTTGAAAGGATTAGTTTTTTTTCTGCCTTGTATTTACTAAATTTCTATTTTTTTTGACTTTTCTTCTCGTCGGTCGGGGAAATTCTGTATCAAATTTAATTTAATCTCAGCCTATATTTCTGCGCTGCTAATATTTACTATCTCTTCTGTTTGTCTTCTAATTTACCAATTATACCATTATGTTGCTTAAAAATTAAATTAAATAAAAATTTTTTTTCGCCAAAATATTGTTTTAAAATTGTTTCAGCAGTTTTTATATACCGGTGCAACTTGTTCGGATTTTCGTCCAAATGTGATACTATTTTTAAATACACATGATATAACAGGATATTCTCCATCTTTATAAAATTTATTTATTTGTTTGTGCATGTATATATATATATATATATATATATATATATATATATATATATATATATATATATACATATATTTGTCTACGTTTACTTTCGTTTTATCTAAGACCGATTTTTTGGATCAAAACTACAAATTCGACAGTCAACTATAGATAGAATATAGGCCATAAAATTTAATTGGATTATTTTTCTGGCAATAAGTGATATAAAATGCATACTTACAGTGCTACTGTCTTTAATATGTTCAAATTGATTAGTTTTCAGTACGACTGCTTCTGCGTGGATGGTGAGTAAACCGTAGTCTTCATCGATTTTTCGTTAATACGAAACAGGATTATTATTTTTGGTGATCTTTTCGACGTATCCTACCTGGGCTGCGCCGATTACATCGCTGGTCCGATTTTCTATGTTTTCTACAACTATATAACTCCGATTTTCTATGTTACAAGCCAAATAAATTTGCTTAGTACATGTAAATCAACACAATCTAAACTAGTTTACTAATTTTAATATTTAAAGGAAATTATTTCATGTAATTATATTTATTTATTTCTTCTCGTACAATTATTGACATAAAATAACTAGATGTCTGTCCAGATAAGTAACCGGTGTCGATGATAAGCAAAAGTTAGGCTAAAACGACAAGAGTCCTTCCCATACGATGAGAGTTCTTTTCATATCAAAGTTTTATTATTAGTTTTACTTTTCGAATATCCAATTTCTATTGTCCGATATGCTTTTTAATGTTATGATTAGAACACAGTTCTCAAATATGCTATATAATCAGGTAGTAGATTTTGTTGTATAACAGGCAAGGCGAAAGAATCAACGTTAAAATTCGACGGAGCCTCATGACTCTAGTCAAGCTATATCTCTAATGTAAGTTTTATTTGTAATGTTTCAAAGAAAAGCATTATATTAGATTTATATTTTAATAGTTGACTGTATTTAAAGAATATCATAAGCTCACTTTATTCATTTTCTATCATTAATTGAAATGTTTGTACGTTTTTCGCAAGCACTTGCCGTAATAATGGTTCCCAAGATTTTCAACGATAAGACGATAGCGATTATCACCATATTCTTTGAAATTTTGATAAGAATTCGCGAGAGAAAAAAAATGATTCTTTTGTATTATGCTTTATAAAGTATAACCGTCTTACTCAAAAGCAAAATAAATTCCATGAACGAATCTAATTTCCGTTATCTAGTATTAAGTTGAAATGACGCAGAGAAAAAATCTGATTACAATTGCGTTTTTCAGGTTAATAATTTGAATAACATTATACATTTTTTCTCAGAATTATAGGAGCTATATTATAGAAGATTATTATAGGAGGTGTATAATAAATAAGAGAAAGACTACAAACTGAAATAAATATTCTGTACTGTATGGCAATCGGTATATATTAGAAGCTCACAAGATAATATCTAATTTACTTCATGTTTATAATATTTAATTAGAGCATATTCGGAAAGAAAAGTGTCGAAAATTTAAAAAAAAATTTGTGTATTTTTTAAGTTCATTAGAAAAAATAATAAAGAGCATTAAGAACAATACTTGAAACTAAAATTTATTTTCCAGAAATTGGTATTTACGCGGTATCTGAAACCATAACGAAATTTAAAGTTTACAGTTAGGTTTTTTTAAAAAATTTTCTAAACTTTACTTGTTGGTAAAAAATTACCTTTCTATAGGTTTTGTTTACTGCCCAGACTTTTTAATTTTCTGTTTATACTTATAAATTCGAATATTTGTAGACTAATTTCAAAAATGACAAATTCTGCATTACAAATTTAAAAATATCTGAACTAATTTGAAAAATAACAAATTCTGCAATAAAACAACACGTAGTTTTGGAAACTTGCTTGTGTTGAAGGAGAAGCCAATTGCAAATATTTTGAAATACTTTCATTGCACTTTCAAAGACTTTCTCAATGATTGTCGTACTAATATTGGTTAGCTAAAAGGAAGTCATCTCCAAATTCTATGTTTGTGGAAGTACGTCTCTTATTTACTTCCATTTATTCAAGTCATTGAATTACGCCTACTTGTAAAACTTCGTCAAAGTTGGTTTTAACTGAAAGATTTATAAAGCTGAGACGTACAAACTGAAAGATCAAGTAATTAAATTATAAGAGTTTCCCTTGGCTACGGTCCTCAAAAATTATTACATAAAGCTTTTTAAACAACTAATACATTGATTATCCACAAATTTTACTCGAAACCAACAAATAAATAGCGCCCTGAATAATAAAAGCTAACACATGCCACGATCGTCTAGACCATAGGAAGGGTTTCTCCAGGAAAGTTTTTTAATCAATGCGTCTATTGGAAATAAAAGCAGTTGGCAATGGCGTACGGATATAACAATTCCCGTTCATCGTTGCGGTAATCAAACGAAGGTAATAAAATTGAATTGATTAAAAGTTTGAAACGGAAATGGGTCAAGAGTAAGTTAGTTGATTTTATTTCCAAATTATTTTTATAAACTTCTTTCAAACATATTATTGTCCTATAACCACCTAAAAAGAATTCAAGCTACTCTATAGCTTTAATAGTGTGTTTTAAAGTGAAGTAACTTCAAAAATATTTCGAGTAGCCAAGTAACTTATGAGAGATTAATTTTCAAAATCGTTTGCCTTCATATTCATTGAAGATATAAATCGGTTTTTATCCTAATTATGATACAAATGATATTTATTTATATGATATATATTTTGTTCCTAATATTATGAAAATCGGTATCAAACTCACAAAGAAATAAAACTCATGATAAAACTCGTCAACAAAAATTTTAGAAATGAACGTTCATATGAAGAAGCGAATACAATGAGTACTTGAAACCCAAATTTCTCAATGAACTGTGCAATCCATTAGCGCGTTATAGTATGCCTAAGGCGACATCTGTCGCTTATATAACGTAACATATATTATGGGAGACTTCCAGCCTAATAATGATTGATGTAAAGATATTATTGTTCATTATGTTTATAATGAATTTGAGAAATTTCGCAACTTTTTCTTCAATTCTTTCTTCTTGAGCGTTAAGGGGGGCTTGCATATAAACTATCAAATGAAAATTTAACTATTAAATTGAGTTTAAATTAGTCAAGTTTGTTTCTAAGTGAAACAGGGCAAAAATTTCTGAACCTATCAGATTCTTATTAGATCCTCAAATTGCAAGATGAGAGAGTGAATGAATGGTACAGCGTCGAAATATAAATATATATATATATATATATATATATATATATTTATATATACATAGTTTATGAAAAATATGCTGCGCTAGGAAATCCGTGGTTAATGACTTATCGTAAATAAAGTATTTTCGTTTCGAACAAAGCACGGAGCCCCCGATGTATGATGAACACTTACACTTGGTGAACTTATTATGAAAACGTATATTACCTTTATATTTGTGATGAAAAACAACTTTAAGGTCATATTTATTTTTAGCAAGATGATTGTTCTTAATCCACGTTTTTATATACAGGGCTCTAGGGTTCCCTATCATTTATAAGCATTTTATTTAGGTTAAATAAGATGCAAACCCAAAATTTCTACAGCCCAAAAAAAAACTTAAAATTATATTTCACGGGAAGTCCGAAAATATAAAAGGGTACTCAAATATTATCACTGAAAATTATTGCCAGTCAATTTACCATTTTAGACCTATTTTTTTAACAGACTGTTACGTTTCAGTTTTTGTATGCACATGATAGTACATAACATTAGTAGTGAGCGTTCCGCGTACACGTAACATATTTTCTCCATTTTTTTCTAATATTATCATTCTTCATTTCATGTATAGATGTACCTGTACAAGTTTACGCTATAACGCCCTCACCATTATTGCAAACCGTTGATTTTTTTTATTTTTCCTAAATTAATTATTAAGGAAATTTTAAACTGAAAGCAAAAATATCTCTAAATGTTACCTTTAATTTACCTAATAAATTCTCATCAAAACAGTAACAATAAGAAGGCGAAATGAAACCATATCAAGGATCACCGACATCCTTTATAAATATCCATTCTCAAAGATATAAGATAATCATCACCTAGTAACTTACATATAATATAATGGTAGTACGATTCCTTATTATATCCTTGCTTTATTCTCTCAGTTAAGGACTAAATAAACAAAGTAATGCAATAAAAAATGAGAGGGATTTGCATGCCCAAGTCATCTCATTGTTTAAATTTTAATTTAATTTAAATTTTGAAATTGAGTTTATTTTGACAAATGTTGGTACGAAATAATAACTTGAATACTAAGCGTCTTTTCGTATATTACATAAATAAATTATTTTTGAAATCTATAATTCATTCTTTTACATATACTTTTACAAAGAGGTCCCAGCGTGCCTATAATAATGTACTATAACATTAAACTCTTAAGCCCATTTAATGAATGCATCAGCCCCAGTATTTGTGACTCACGTACAACCAAAGCATCTTTCAGACTTAATGTTGACCTCCATTAAACTAACTCACTAAACTAGGCTTTAATTAGGCAAACATGTTATATAGCATAGCAAGCACCCTCTCAGAATTTAATTTCGCTTTCGATATCATTTATCTGACGTTTAAGTAATAATTAATGTATTTAATATTTGTTAATTATTCAATAAAAATAACATTTCCGACAGATTTCTTATCATAACCTAATCAATACACGTACTTCATCAAATTCTGCTACTTTTGGAAAAATAAAACTATGAAAAACTATCAAAAAACCTTTTTAGTGTACTGCGATAAAATTGTGGAAACGGTAAACTGGTAGATTCGCTTCGGCATCCGTCCATTTGTTCGTGACAGATAATTTTTTGAGAAACTATACTACGTAAAACTTTAATTTGAACACAAAAATATAGCACAGCGACCCAGTTATAGATGTGAAGTAAAAAAAGTAAAATTTTGATTTTGGGCGGTTATTCAATGGTTCAAATAGGGAAATTAAAAAAATCTTCAAGTGCTGTCATTTAGGTTGTCAAATGAAAAATAAATACGATTTATTTTTTTATGAATTTGACTAAACATTTTCTAGGAAGATGTTTAAAAATTGCTTTATTGCCACTTTTATCACCAAAAGGCTCACCGAGAAATTTTTAAAAATCTTAAATATTGACAATTAAGTACAGATTGAAATAAAGTTATCACGTCCGGAAAATTCTGGTGCGACTAACTTTCAGAAACCCTTCACTTTTTTATTTCCTTATGTCGGAAGATTTTTGAATAATTAATTGTATATTTAAGAGACACAATTTTTCCACAATAACGCGCGATCTACAGAATAGTTTTTTTTCATGCCAATTTCCCAAAACATGGAAATTGTCTCAGTCTAAATATTTCCTAATCAGCTTCGCGTATAAGCAATATGAAACGACATTAGTACAGTTATAGGCTGGTAGCGCAACAGATTATATTTTTATTAAAAAATTATATATATATATATATATATATATATATATATATATAATATATATATATATATATATATATATATATATATATATATATATATATATATATATATATATATATATATATACATATCTTGCCTTTATATGTATTTGACAAATTTAAATATTTTATTTTCTTAGAGCTTCTGTGTACACAATGTTTGACCAATATTTTATTTTTCCAACCAAAGAGAAGGTTTGTCCTTATGACTTATCAATAGTCATCGCGAACGACGTTTTCACTGAAATTGTAGTAATTTGAAAGGTATGAGCAAGTCCGTGGGATCATTGGAATCCTCGGGATATGTGCCAGCTGGCCGGATGCGGGCCGATGAGGATAGTCGCCACAATTAAATTGTCTTCTAAGATTTCAATTAGAAGCCTTGCGCCGTTGCACATATTCGGAGGGTTTAAATTTCGTGAATGAATAGAAGGGCGTAATCCAAAATCACTTAAACTTTTGTCATTCAATTCCAATAGGTAATTTTTTATTTGCATCAATCATCCTTCGTCGTATATGTAGTCGTTGATGTGTAAAGTAAAATTCTGCTTTTTTGTCAAATTCTATATCTCATGTCTTTACAAAAATCTTTTTTAAAGTTGTCTCATAATTTGAATAGTTCAGGTAACTGACAAAATAGCACATACAACTCTCTCAGCTTTAATGGGCATGTGAAATCGAAGCTTCTTTTAAAGTATTTTCCCAATGATCGTCAGTTTTAAGCAAACCTCTATCTAAGCAAGCTGCTTGATACGTTTCTTTGACAACTTCATTTCTAGTTTTTAAATCCGCTAATGAAGTTGGACCAAGCACGTACTGCAGTAACATTTTAAAATAAATACTCTTAGATTGAAAAGAATGTACTTCATATATTCTTTAAAAGCAGCGTTTTTTATGTCTGGATGCCCATCTACGTTTTAACTGCACCTTCTTTTTGAAAGTTTATTAATAGCTCATCTATAATAATGTGGTCCTTCGTGGTCCAATAGCATTTTTGCAAATTCTTCCATGCTGTTGAGCTCGGAAAATAGTTGGCTTCGTCGGAAAGAGTTGGTTGAGTGTAGTTTTGCGTGGATATTAGGATACTGGTCGTGAATCGGAAATTCTAATATTCGTCAGACAAATTCTCATATATTTAGGTACCGACAATTTAAATAGTTTTTCACTACGTTATTATAATAGTTTTTCACTACGTTATAATTCACTACGTTATTTTATATTTTCTAACTCTGAAAGTAGTTTATTAAGATCTAGTTATTAACATATATATACATTTTATCGCTTGAACTGAATGGCAGAACTTCACGTTAATGTATGCATTAAATGATCGACACAATATTGGAGAATATGGAACAATTCATCTGTAGTAAATGTTCTTCCTAAGATGTTCAAGATCGCATCCCAACCTCCACTTTTAGCGTCACGGTGACGATATACTGGATACTCATCCTCTCCGGTCAAAGTCTCGTTAACAAAACGTAGAGGGTATTTTTTTTAACAAATACCCTTTTCCATATATGGTGATGTTATATTTTGATCTCCGGGTTTATTTTGATCTCAGGGTTAATGCACCATATTTTTGGTCACAATATCAAATAATACTGGATAATCCTCTTCATACGATAATTTAACAACTATTATACTATCAATTTTGTCTCAATGTGTTTTTATTTGCAGCCAAATCAACATATGGCAGTGAGTAATTCGCGTTTTCGCCACTCAACACTGAATGTATTGCATTTGACTTTACCAAATAACTCGCATTTTGTGAATAACATGATCATTTTCTTCATCTTCAAATGGAATATCCTTGTAATAATGTCATGGTGACCAAAGATTACTGGCCAGGTAATATTTCTTTTGTGAATCTCTGGTCATTCTGGATTTCAAGTAAATGTCACAAATAAATCGGATCTCTCGTAATTTTGGTTATTCGTCATAGCATCCTGAGTTTTTTCATGTATAGAGCGCGAGGATCCGTGAAAGTTGAAAACAAAATGACAGGTTGTTCAATATTTGCAGGGTTCGCATTAGCATCCTGATTTAAAGCATCTCGTAGATGTACACACTCGTCAGCTCTCAGTTGTTTGTTGATTTTTACATATGTAATTTAGTCTTTCTGATATAGTTTTAGCCATTATGTCGACACAATTTTAACTATACAAATCTTTGTAATAATGTAAGGAATTAAAATAGTCAGTTGTGATCATCATGCTATAGCCATAAAACATACATGAAATAGTTTTATTCCTCACTGAATTATGTTGAGGGATTATCAAATAATAACCATCTTTGACTTTTACAAACAATAAAGGACATTACAATGGATCGTAAGCAGGGTATAATTCAGATACCCTTTTTAGATAAGAATTATGGCCTTCGTTAATTCATAGGTGAATTGTATATTTCTTGATGTTGATGTCGTGGAATGCAATCTATGTGAATTATTAATTTTAAGTTGTCCGATGAAAAGTTATGCTCTTTATTGTATTTAGAACTGCGAATGTACACATTATGGCAAATCAATGCAGACTGCAAACCTATTTTTGGATTGGAAACAATATTAGATCGCAACGATAATTGATCGTCATACGATAGGAAATAAATCTGTAGAAATTGCGGACTTTGAAGGTGGTAGGAGACTATCAACAAAGTGGACACCTATCCTTTTACCTTAAATATAGGCATAAGGATGAGATCACATTAATCATATTAATTTATATTCATAACTGATTAAACTTTATTTTGATTGTTCTATTAAATTGAATATAATCAAAATAATTAAATTTATTTCTAAAATAAATTTTCATTTTAATTTGAAAATAATTAAATTTAAAATAAAATAAGTAATCAAACTATAATATTGAGAGAAATTAAATTAAATTTTAAATGCAATTTAATTTAAAAAAAACCGTTAAATTTTATTTTTCAAAATAATTAAACTTGAAATTAATTAATTCAAGAAAAATGATAGTAAATTTAAAATTTTAAAATAATTAAATGTACGTTTCAAATTAATTATAAATTCAAACTTATTGGTTTAAAAAAAATTTTAAAATAAAATGAATAATAAAAATGTTTGCAATAATGAAATTTAATGTTAAAATTAATTTTTCATTTAATTTAATTTTTTTTAAATATAGATAAAAAGATGAATATTCTTAGGCCACTCATCGACACCAAAACTAAATATAACGCTGACCTTGATGATTTCTTTTAATTTCTATGAATGTTTTATTTTACGGAACAAAAGTTATTCATTATTTTAAGCGACAAATACGCAAATAACGCATATTTTGTTTGGCTTTTTCAATAACATTGTCCTAAAATCCAAAAATACTCGTCCAAATAATGTCGTGTAAAGTAATTTTTATATACATAAAATTTCTCTGACAATAAGCAAATTTATTTTCATAAGAATTTGACACTTAAATTATCACTGACCGATTACAAATAATTTTAAAAATATCTTTAAATCATATTTTATTAAGTTGTGAATTAAACTTATCGTGCAGATATATTTCGTCCCGGTATTTTTAAGGTTTAAAACCTTTTTATAGACAGCATTCATATATCTCTTACTATTAAGACAGCGTTCCTAAGACACGACTGTTTTTTCATTCCAAAATTGGTCTTCACGAAAAGCACTTTTATTTTAACGGGATAATATTCGACCCATGTCGGCTCTAAAGATTCGTGAAAGAATTTTTGAAATCGGATGGATTGTTTCGAAAATTATCTGCTACATTCAAATTTACACACTCTTCATAATATTAGTGTGGATATTTTATTAATATTAAAGTTTTCATACACAATTTGTATTTTAAGTGCAGTGAATTCATGTTTGTGCACAAAGATGTAAAATGTATCAAAATCACGTAGACATATATGCTTATATATATATATATATATATGCTTATGGTTTCACATTTTTTTGCTCTTTTGTGTTTAAGAACTAGCCTCATATTTTTCATTCTACATATACTTCATTACCAAAGAAATGTTCGAAGGTTTTCAAATATTTTACTAATATCTCGTGTATTCCTATAAAAATATGCATTAGCGTTTACGTTATTTGAAGCAATTAAACTAGCTTGTGGAGACTTCATATAGTGTTAATTTACATACGCAATGTGTTTACTGTTAGAAGCGAAGCTACTTGCGAGTGTGTTCATTGTGATCACCACTAATCGGTTTTTGCTAATGCAGGTCACATGGACCATTTTGCGTTCAATTTTCTAAATTTCCTTTTGTATGTTAATTTTATACTGGTCGTAATGATGATATGAATATTTAGCAGATGATTTCGTTTGGAACACAAGTCCTGAGATAAAAAGTTATGAATACTCTACATTTTCAATATTGTTTGATATTTCTCACGAAAATACCTATTTAACCCGCCGATCAAATGTGTCAAGATACATAAAAAGAAGACTTCAGTTATGTCATATCTATTGATATTTTTAACGTAACTTATATGGGAATATTTATTGTAGGTCTCAAATAGAGATTCTGTCAATAACTTTGGGTTTCTATTTTTCAGTCCACATATTGCTTAAATCACACAACTTGGCTACTTACTCTTTTTAAATTGATTTTGGGGATTTTTTTGTATATCAACTTACATCTCCGGCAAAAACTAACTAATTGAATTAATTCTTTCATTAATTTGAACGGCCCAAAAATTGGTCGTAATGATATTGAAGGTATAACTTAGAATTTTTTAAAGATGAATGTAATAACACAGGTACGGTGATTGAATTTAAATTAACACAATTTTATTTCTATAGTAGTATTGTTATAAATGTAAACAAAAAAATAAATCAGTTAGAAAATTGAATAATTTTAAAATAAATAAATTTCAACAAAACTTTATTTGTAAAAAAATAAAAAAAATAATAAAATTCAAGACATTTTCAAATGTTCGGAATATTTTTGGACAAATCTATGCAATTGTTTGTCGTTACTCACTTATTTTGAATACGGAGTAAAATTATTTTATAACCACTTTGATTATTCACCTATTAAAATATTTTAAGACGGAGAATATATCCATTACAATATATTACAAATTTTGTAAGCTGCGTATATAGATTCTGCTAAAAAATAATTAGCATTACATCTTAATATATTACAGTACATTATGGAAAACAAAGAATCTTAATTAGCGTTGTATTAATAAGTTACCCTAAATTTCGAATCAGACATTGTATTCATTTTGAAACTTCTGAGGTAAGTGTCTTCAAAATATTTCATAACTTTTCTGAACTACTCATGATTTTGCATAACCTTTTTCGAACATTCCACCTAAAAAAATACAATTTCTGATCACTTAGTAGAACAGTTTTTATGGAATTCTTTATTTTAAGGTGTTTTATTTTAGAACAAAATAATTCTTGAAACAAAATACGTTTACTGAAGTGAAGCCAAATGAAAAAAACTATGAAAATACGTTTTTCAATTATTTACAAGATATATTTACCAGACGAGTGTTATTGATTATAAATAGCGAAGACAATTTAAACAAAATTTGAAAATGAAAGTGTACGTGTTGCCTTGCCTGTGCTGCTCAGCTAATATATTCCCAAAGTATATTGATCTTCGAATCTAACACAAGATAATACGACAATTTTAAAAGCATCTAGCTTGTTGTTTATTACGTAAAAGGATGGTTAATAAAAGACTGGCAAGTGCGACTATGTTTTAGGCAGTGAGGATTCCGTACCATTTTCGAATGAAATTATTTATTTATTATAAATCATGATAAATATATACATTCTCACGTGAAATTTCTCATTTCTATCGTAAATATTTTAAAAACTATGACATCTAGATTCATCGATATATTTGCTCGACAACCTTTTTATAGGCTGCGAAAAATTGTATTTTTTCCTAATTATGGCTTTAGTAGTTTTGGAAATAAACCCCACACCCCCTCCGCCTTATTATTTCCAAAACCGCTGAACCTATAGTATAACTACTGAACATGTAATATTATATTTTATTAGCACATTTTTCAGACCATGGCTGAAGAAATACAATTTTGCCATAATAAAAAAGATATTTTTAACCAATGTATTTAATATTTCAAACAATTTAGCAGGCCATATATAACATTGAATATTTCTTATTTTATTATATTAATTTGCTCTAAAATTTGATTGAATATTTAATTTGCTCTAAAATAAATCACAACCACATGCGACTTGTATATAATTGATCTTATTTGTCTACTGTATTTCTTCTTTCAATATTTCTTCTTTCAATTACACCAAATGAAGCTATACATAATAAGTAATCAAAGAGAAGTATTGAATTAATACTTATAAAATACACACTATTTGTTATTAGTTTGTAAAATAAAGTCATCCAACAATCTTTAAAGCAAATATTTTGCTAGAACAAAACGGTCTACCGTGGTACTGAATTGTGAAATACATGAAGAGAAAATGCTGTGTCTTTTATAGACCCGAAGACCCAGAGTTGTTAACTTTAACACTAATTTTAAATAAGTCTAACACAAATAGGGAAATGGTTCATAATATAATAAATGAACGGGAAAATTTTTGAGTTGCAAAAAATTAATAGAAAGAAAAAAATGTTCTACTAAATTTGAATAAATGGTTAAAATTATCATTCCTGCTCACCCCAATTGAAATCGTTTTTTATAATCTGGTTCTAGGAATGAGACCAATATTTTCTGGAACCAGATTATAAACACAATTTCAAATATTACGATGAATGTTGTATGTAAAATAATTGCATAAAAATATCGAAAAACGTACATTGAGAAAATGCAGTCAATTTAAACAGAATTACAGTTCATAAATGCGTTTATGTAATTGTGAATAATATTTTAAAAAAGAAACAACTTCTCTATCACTATTTTCATATCGCTAGTAATACATCTGGTTTAAATAATTTAGTGGTTGTTGTGAACGTAATACACGAGCATATGGGTTATAGCCACTATTTTATTATTAAAATCACAAATAATAAATATTCGTAGATCCTTACTTGTGTTTATATTTAAAAACAAAAACACACAATCTGTTCAAGAAAATTTCGGAAATTGATGTTTTATTTTTCTTCAATTTACGAGTATTAGAAAAATGACAATTTTTTCTTAAAACTGCATTATATGGCGATATTTTTCAAATGCTGCCTACCATTCCTCTGCACATTGTATATCATTTCTATATAAGTGTGTGATATCATGTTCCTCAAGTTATAGTTATTTATTACAAGTATCCGTAAAAACATCATCAGAAGTATCTGAAAAATTAAAATTCCTCATGAAGAAAAAAAAAGAAATATCGGAAAGTATGTGATGAAAACGAATTCTGCTTCTAAGAGAATGAGGATTTACTACATCATGCCATTAGCAGATTGTGTAATGGTGAACGATACAGTAACTTATGTAAATTGATTTATATATTTATATTAAGTTTATAGATTATCTCCTCTCGTAGGTATGCATACTGAATTATGAAAAATAATTTCAATATCATAACAATTATAGAGAAAGAAAAATTATAATAACGAATGGGAGCTTTGTGATATTATGTCATATGATTTTTTATTTTTCAGTGAGTTACATTTTTGGCAAGATGTGAGCTGGCGCTGGGCCAAATCGCTTGGAGATATTGTAATAATGATTCTAGCGTGTCAATACATAAATGTGGGGCTAACTGTAGGACAAATTTACCTCAAAATATTTTAAAAGTATTTAAATTAATTGAATTGTGTGTCAAACACTGTTTATTTATTTCGAACTGTTTCTCCAAATTATCTTTCAATCATAAAAACTGTGATACATATCTCATAAAATAAAAAAAGCCTGGCGTAAATGCTATAATTTTCCTGTAATCTTCTACTTAGATTCTACCAACCCTCTTTTTCTTATAAGTTTGTATTTAGAAGTTTAAGTATTTAGAGGAGCGGCATGTCTGTTTTTCACATTTCATAAAGCTGTGTAATTACAATAATGTTCTTAAGTGAACACACTATTTAAATTTAACAAAATATTTAAAATTTTTCTGTTGTATATAACACGCTCTTTTGAATCAAACATAAAATTTACATAATTGGGTCACTCTTGATGTATAAATATTCGAAAGTATTATCTATTTGAAAGATGTATATTCATGTCAAATTTCATGTTTTAATATGTATATTTAGACATAATTGGCTGTGAAAGGCAGAAACATAATAATATTACAAAAGGATTCGTTTTTATTTTGGAGGTACGGAACTGTAAAAAGTATATTTAGGTACAATAAGGCAATCGAAAATTAATTTTAATATTATCTTGGTTTACAAATATGACCATAGTACTCACCGAAAAATTGTAAATTTATGTTTTTGTATAGATATATAACCATCGTCTCCCTTCTAGGGAATCATTCGATGTTCGCTGCACAATACCCACCTTTCATGACACAGATTTTGGCTTCACTCGCTCTCCTAGATGTTTCCATACGTGTGTCTTTAGTTATATTTCTATCTATTTAAGTGGCTTTAAATTTTTTTTTATTTAGTCCACTCTTCCAATTTTAGTTTTTCAAGTTTCTTTTTTCTAGACATGTTTTTTCTTTATAACTTTTCTTAGCCAGACTTTACACATTTAAATGAATTAAAATAATGCAATACCCTCAATTGAAATCCGAACAATGTATGAATTTCATCGGTCTCATGTTCAAAATTCGTTTCGTGTATTAATACAAAAGAGAACAATAAGTGAAGTTAATTAAAACAAGTTAATGAAATAATTCGCTGGAAATGATACACTAATATAAATAATTTCAATGAATATCGTTTCCTTTATCATACTTACATAAATAAATATACATGGTTGATAGGTTTTTGCAAAATTCCACGCCAAATATTCAATTGCTAATATCGTTATATTAATTTATAATTTTTGTATTTTTATTAGATGTTTTTATTAATTGCAAAATACCAACCATTTAGGGAATATTAAATTTGTTCATAAGTTAACTTTTATGCAAACAAAGCTTCTAATAAGAGTTAGTTAATACATAGTAAGTTCGAATGAAGCTAAAAAATTAAAGATTTAATATTCATAATAAATATATTCAATAAAACAAAATGTACTTCATTAAATATTCTCATTGTAGTTAGACATTAAGCTTACAAGTGAGCTTAGAATGAATTTATTAACGCCTCCAAAAATCGTTGCTAATTAATATTTTCCGGCACGTGTTAAGATATTATAAGATTATTTGGAAAATCTAAATATATATATATATATATATATATATATATATATACACACACGTACATACATATACATATATATATATATATATATATATATATGTAAAAATTTTAAATTGCCTTCAACCATTTTACATGGAAATAATTTACCAACGTTTCACTCTTAAAAATCTGTGTATTTGAAATTCATACGTGACAAAATATTTAGCACCATTAAAAACCCCTTAAAATATATAAAGCATATACGAGGACACGGATGAAATATTGCTATTATATTTTTGACTATGCGCCTTTTTATTAGTAGAGTAATGTACTCAGAATTAAACGGTTAACGAATTTTATTAAATCATTAGCCACAAATCTAATTAATATTTCAAGTTTATTTTATAGTGTTTGTCTTTTTCTTTAGCTTTAAATTATGTACAGTTTCAAATATTTTACTTTTAAACTGACATGACAACACAAGAATTAAATGCAATTTAATCGCTAACCAATGACAAATTTTCTTGTAGAATATTCACAGAAATGATGTTTCAAATAATTTTATCAAATATCAAATTTTAAGTAAATTTGTAAAGTAATTTTCGTGTCATATAGACGTAAGTATTTTTCCATTTTCAAATATTTCTACCTTTATTAATTTTGCTTCAATTTTACTTAATTTGGGAAATTTTTTACAAATTCCGCCTTTTCTTCTTTGCGGGGAAAAATATTCTAGTCTATGATATTGACGAAATGAAAAATTATAATAAAAACAATATCCATTTTTATTATTTAAACTTAACTTAATAATAAAAATGGATATTGTTTTTATTATAATCTTTCATTTCGTTAATATCATTCATTTAAAAGTAAAATTAACATTAAATTATATTTGAATTCGATATGAAAAAAGTGTTATTTTCCATTTTATGGTTTAAATGCATATACAATTTGTATAATGTATAAAGTTCATAATTTTCCTTTTAATTACTTCAAAATTACTTCTTGGCTTCCACTATCCGGTTTCATGATAGTTTTCCTTATTTTTTATCCAGTCTTGTTCAGCTGTTTTTACAATATTACCTGTTCATTCGTTCTTCCTAACCAAAGGGATGACAATCTGAAATGTCCCAAACCTTCCAAATTGTCACTATTTCGGTTTATTTTTATTATTCGTCATTGCCGCACGTCCGATTTGACAAAATAATTTACGAAGAAATCTGAGAAAAACTATGATTTTAGTTTTTCTCCGATTTCTTCGTAAGTTCTTCTGTCAAATCGTTAAAAATTAATTCTTGCCGTTGCTCTTCGACGTTTGGGTTTTGGTATTGTAATATTTGTCATATGGTATTTTCATGTTTGTGAAGCACAAAGAAGACTAGACAAGAGGAATGGATCCAGAACTTTTTTATTTAATTTAAATGATAAAGGAAAATTAAGTGTTTTTTAAAGGGAAACATTCTTTAGGCGCACCTTCGTACTACACTTTGAAGTGAAAATTTATTCTTATTCGTAGTGAGCGAACGCTGAGCTTCCCTCGCTACGAGCAAAGCTGAGCGTTCGCTTGAGTCGGTGACGTTCGTTCGGTTCGGTAATATTCGCTTTTGAGGGTGACGTTCACTAGGATCGGCGATGCTCAATCGTATAAATTCGGCTTTCTTCCGCATCGGCCACTGTCTAATATGGAGTGCCTTCCTTCACGAATTACATTCAATTTTTGAATAATATTTTATTTGAGTATAATCATCATCATCATCATCATCATCATCATCATCATCATCATCATATATATTATTACGCTAAGGTTAAGATGTTACACTCCCTTTTTATAAAAAACCTCACAACTAATCCACATAAATTATATATCATTTTATAGATAATTGCTTGCTCTACCGGCATCCACAACTAAAAATTTATTATTGCTATTGTTTTTGCAAATTATTTCATTATTAAAATTATATACACAAAACAGCAATGCTGCCATCTAACGGCTCAACGCCAATAAGATTGACGGTCGGTAAAATTTTTGTTTAATTTCAAATCCACTCACGTATAAATAAAGTGGCGCTTTAGCTCAATGCTTTTGATACTTTCGCCTCTATATGTCAATTTTAGTAAAATATTTGTTTGATCTGTCATCTGAGCTTCATAATGGAATAAATAATACGAAGACTTTGCACGGGTCACGCTAGTTGAATATAATACGCGTATATTTTTTTTCAACTAATTCCCCATTTAGCCAGCTTGGTTATGTTGTTGTCGATTTAATTCGATGTGCTCGATTATATCGGTTAATTGCATTAAATTGTTTCAAAACATTAAACAAATTAGATTAATATAGTGGGGCTAATTCTAGCAAAAATAATACCTCTAGACGAACGAGCGGTCGTAGTGGTTTTCAAAAATGTTGATGTACAACAAGTAAGCGTATTTTTTAAAATAAAATTATTTTTGAGTATAAAATGTTTTCGGCTATATCTATCAATAGATGACGCTGTACTGAATCCATGATTGAAATCTTTGCTTGCGCTACGGTTTTAATTATTATTATAATATAATACACTAATGTTATTCTAGGTATATAATTAGTGTAATAATTCAAGTATATAGTTAGTGTTTAAAATTTTATTTGAGAGTAGTTTAATAAAATACCAGTATATCATTGCATTTTACAATCTTAATTATGTATAGTTTCTAATTCACAGAAATGATATACATCATGCAACATCAATGTGTTTATATATCTCTATCAAAATATTAAGTTCCCACTTCATGTGTATGGTCAAAAGCACACACTTGAAATATTTTTGAAACTCGAAAATTGATTTCCGATGTATGTTCTTCTGTTTACTTTTTTATGATGTCCAGATTTTCTACTAGTCAGTGTATATATATATATATATATATATATATATATATATATATATATATATATATATATAATTTTATCAGGTACATTATTAAATAGTTTATAAGATGGGAGTCGACCGGCCTGAAATGTCTAAAAATATTTATTTTCGGAAGCAGGCTTAATCTAATTTGATTCCCACTTTTTCTGTACATGTTCTTTAACATATATTACATGTGACTTCCGAGGGGATGTTTCATTCTCGTAAAGTGGGATATTACGTTGATATAACATTCTTGTCCCTTGGTTCCAATTTATAAAAACAATATTTTAAATGTGATTTTCTTACTATTTTCTTTTTTATCCGTGTACAACCGTGCATGTTTATACGTGTGATTTTACTATAATATAAATTAAATTTACACAAATTTAACTTAATTACATGTACCTAATTATTAGTAATATATCCGTTTTAAAATACAATGATCAATAATATTTCAAGAGACAGCAATTCGTTTCCAGGACACCTCTTGGCGATGGGCCAATTGAAACAACCGTGAAAGTGGATTTCTGCTAATACAAGCCTGACATCGTGCATTTATATTAATTCAGTGTTTCATTTAATCTTTTTGTTATGAAACAACATGGAAAGTTGTTAAACGAATATTTATCCTTGATTAAACTTAAAAATAAAAAAAATATTTTTCTATCATTTCGGATAACACATATATGTTATGCTTTATATTCATATCATATATTTTATCATATAATATATATTATGATAAAATATATGATATGAATATAAAGTGAAGGATTTAAAGAAGTAAATTAAGTTTTTAAAATTTATATATACTCAAATGCTATGTATTCATATGCTACTTATGTAAAAGTAATTAACCCTACTTACTTAAAACGTAAACGGTGTAGATGTGTTTAATTTTGTATGTCAATTTTTTGACTTTCGAAATTTTCTATGTATGGTTTTATAATTTTCTTTAACTGTACTATATTTTTAAACTCGCTGAGTAATCGTTTAAAAGTCTTATCATCTTTTAATGAAATATGAGATTTCTTTATTTTTTTAATACATTAATATATTCTTCAAAATGATTGTCAGAAATAATGTAAAATTTGGAAGAAATAATCTTTCTTTTTTGTTGTCGTAAAAATAGAAAGTGAAAACTAAAATTATTGAAAAGAATCAAGCGAAGAGTCATATTTCATCAGGCCCACTTTTAACTTTTAATGGACAACAGCGAAAATGCAAATAAAACACATTTTAAATCATGGACGTATTTGAGATTTTGTTAATAACATATCGTCTATATTTAATAATAAAATCTTAACTTACAAGTGCAAGGGAAACAATAATTTGACATATCATTATTTGACTGATCATTAAACAATTTTCTGTAATTTGAATTTTTCTCGAATTTTTCACATCTATAGTTAAATAGTATTTCGGAATCTAAAAGTAAATACTATTTATTTCATAAATGGTACTATGAAGGCTCAAATGTGTTTTATTGCCAATAAGTGATAAATATTTGTTGTCGTATGACTAAAAAGTATATACAGCCTGAAATACAATTTTTAAAAAAATTATTTTTGCAAATGTTTTTGGCATAAGGCTCAGACATGCCACAAAAATATTATTTTGATCAAAAAATGTTATTTAATTCGGTGTACAAATCAATTCCTTTGTGAAATTTTGACTAATTTTGGCAATTTTATTAAATTGTGAAATATAAAGGAGGTGAGTAAATTACTAACGGTCATAATAGCAGTGATTGCAGTTAATTATAACCTCCGATGTCTTGCCGCTAATTATAATAATTATACCACTTAAATACAATGTATCCATACAAATTCAGGACGATAAATATACAATTTAATTGGATAAGCATTAAGTTAGTTTTGAACTATAAGCTCCAAAATTGAGTTCAATTATTTATTTTCAATATAACATTTATTGTAGATTTTATTTAATATACACATGTATGCCGCCCCAGATCTTATTTTTGATCTTTTTCAGAAAACTTTGTTCCAATATATCTTCAACGATTTAGGTGGCACACGCCAAGATATCTTATGCTTTTATCGACTTAATCAACTTTCCACATCAAAGATCGAGTAAGTTTTAAAAAATATTCATGAATTGCATGACTGAACTTTCTTAATGGATCGATCTATCCATTAATGAACCGGAACAAAATCTGGTCGATAGTTGCTACGAAAATCGCGTATATATTGAAAGAAATGACGGGGGATCATATTTTATAATACATTGTAAATGTAACTCTCTTAAATAAGTTTGAAATATTAGCAACGTTTATTTTGATAAAGTGCAGATTTCAAACTGAACAACATCAAAATCGTGAGAAGTAATGTAAAAATCAAATAAAATATCCCATTATTCACATTAAGGGCTGACAAAACTATTGGTTTTATTTTGGAAATCGTTAATGTTATAATGCTTAATGATACCTGTTTGTTTTAGGCGCCTTCTTATAATCGGGGACTTCAAGAACGATAGAATAATATTTGGGTATTAAAAATCACTATATTATTTGCATCACATATTTTACTTTATCAGAGTTTTTTCCAAAAATTTCTCTAAGCCTCCTTTTTTAATTTAGTTTCTCTGCTTTCTACCAAAGGTAGTATTGCACATTACTAGCCCTGCTAAATATAATGGTTAGCATTTGTTCATTTAGTTACTTTTTCATATCATTTGTGCACATGTTATCGGCTGTAAATTTTCTATTCTAACTGATAACAGTTAGATTCGGTTTTCAAATAAATTCCTTACAAAAATATCTGGGCGTTTACTATGCGCAAAATCGGTATATAGCAGTTTTTGTCAAATAGAATTTTGAACTTAATTTCCGATTAAAATTATTAAATGAATAAAAATGTGTTTATAAGAAACAAGTAATTTATAGCACCTCTAACTCTTGTAAGAATTTATAAAATACCTTCAATATGTTGAAAATGTCAACAAATTTCTTAATATTTCTAAAATGCTAAAATGTTCAGAATTATGTAAGTAGAATTATTCTATATTTGTTAAATCAACATAGATTTTTACTAAATATCATAAAGATAAAAACAAACAATGCATGTAAAAATTTAGATAAATGCCAGAATAATAGTACACAAATATGGTCGAAGTTCCGTCCCGAATTGGCCGCATTGGCCATTACTGTACTACATGAAACCATTGCGTTATTAAAATGTTGTTTTATAATGTTAACTACATATAATATATTTGTAGAAAATCAAATTAGTCCGATGATAGTTTACGCATTTTTATAAATTTACGCGTAGATAAATAAGAAGTTTTGAAACAAATTTTTAAAATTAGAGTCACAAATTCCCCGAAAAAAATGACAGTCATTTCGCTAGATGAAATGGGAAAGAATAACTTGAAAAAATTTTGATTGTCTCTTGAGAAACTAAAAAAAACTATTGTTAAATGAGGAGCTGGTACAAGGTAAATTGACAAACTTTAATTGAATCGTTTTTATCGGCCCAAAACTGATAACGATTCAATTAAAATCTCAATATTCTTCCCAATAATCCTAATATACCTCAAAAAAAAATATTTTTGGAAAATAATTATATTTTTCTGTTCATTGGAAAATGAATTGAAAATAAGGCATTAAGAGTTGGGTGATTGCAGAATTACGTAATGTGGTGTGATTACATTCAATAGGTTTAATAAAATTTTCCTTTCTTCTGCTGATTTTTACAATTGGTTAAAACTAGTTTTTCAGAGTTTCTCTCAAGACTATTTACATTGTCAATTTATCCTCTGTTATCTCATCTGTCATCTCATACGTAATAAAGACAGTTGTTTTCTTTTTCGTGTTTGTGATTTCATTTTTAAATATTTATAATAACTTCACACTTCAGGCACACCGTGGGGACCCGGGTTCGATTCCCGGCCGCTCGTCGAGCGGGACTGGACTGGTGTTATGGTTGGCTATAAGAGATTGCTTTCGTAGCAATAAGTCCGCCATATGTATCAGTTAGATTCATTAAAGTAGATAAATAAATAATAAAATCTTATTATATATACTATATATATATATATATATATATATATATATATATATATATATATATATATATATATATATATACATACAAGGTACAAGAAACCATTAAATTGCTTTGATTTCCAACTGAATTACAACCAATATTACAAAACAGAGTTTAGAAATTACACTGGTGTAATATGGTACAGCAGTTACTTGGTGGTTATACTTTGGGATGGGCCTTCGACTTATATTTAATACGTTAGTATTTATTATAACAATCTCTTTAAATTTTGTAAACAATATTTGGAAATAAAATTCCCAACTACTAATGAAAACACCTGCACTAATGGAGACGATAAATAAGTCAATGGATGTATGCAATTACGTACTCTGTATGAGAAATGCTAATAATTTATTATATAAAATACGTAGATATAATAATAAAACATGACCAAAAAAATAATTTTACGATTGATAGATACATTGATAAGTCATAATAATATATAACTGCCAATTGCAAAAAAACTTACTGTAAGTTCAAATGTAATCTCAAACAGAAAATAACAGACTATTCTGTTATTTTCTGTTTGAGATCGGTGAAACCGTTTAAAATTTTCAATTGGAAACTATCAACATTAAGTCAGGATGAAATTGTAACAATCGATAGAAGACAGTACTTGCATATAAGCGAGATAAAAATCACGAAGCGTATAAAAAGCTCCTTAAATTTTTTTATTGCGGAAATTTCATGCTTCATTTTCTTTACGGCGTAGCGTGTCTACGCTGTGTCGCGTTATGTATCAAACTTTCACCTTTTATTTTACCACGTACAGATGTCCATTCAAGTTTGAAGATTTCTTCTTGTCTTCTTTGAAGTTTTTGAGAGGAAATCCTAATAATTTTAGCAAATTTTCCTTCCGATAACTAACATAAATTGTGTAAATAAATTATATATTTTTAACATACAATTTCCTCTAGCCCGAATGTTGGCAGTTTCTGATTTCAAATATTAGATTCAATCTTACTCTATTTACAATTTGTAGTTGTCATATTATTTTTGTGGTTATGTTTAGTATTATATCTATATATGTTCTAAAATTGGCGTACGTTAATAGATAACTCCTGATTTTTTCGATTCCATCGACATACAAAGTCACAGGTAAATAATACACACATATATATATATATATATATATATATATATATATATCCTATCCTATTCCTAAACCTTGATTACAAATTTATACGAGGTCATACCAAACTAAGTAATAAACAGCGTGTGCACGGCTTATGATAAAAACTGATAAGAAAAAGACTAACGATGATACCTAAACTTGCACCAACCGTCCACAGATTCGCATAAATTTAGATGGATTTAAGAATTTGTATGAGTTAAGAACAAGACATTCTACACGAACATTAAGGCGTCAGGAAATTTTATTCTAAGTGGATACCCATGAATTTGTCAGAAGTCTGAAACTTCTTCACATGGATTGATGTCGAAAAATATAAGATAAAATCGAGGTAGATCGTTCAAAAGCTATATTTGATATAACGGGTAATGAAAACTGGATATATGATTACGAGCCCAAACCTGAAAGGAAATGTATATAATGGGCATTTCTTATTAAAGAAGTGACGATGGAGCAAAGTACTGAAAAAGAGTTGGTTGCCGAAAGAATTATTATGAAACAATTGTGCTGGAAAATGAAGAACAGTTTTGGTTTTGAACCTGCATTGGTTTGCCTGTTATTTTAGAAAAAGTTCAAGAGACACACATTCGCGATAGAAACCTTTTTCTTCACGACAACATTAGCTGGCTCATTCGTGTGAAAAATCGAATATTTGATGACGTCAGGTATAGAAATTATGAGTCATCTGCTATGCTCACTCGATCTATGCATTCCCGAGAATAAAAGATAAACTGCAAGAACTGTGATTCCCTGATAACAAAGAAGCAGTGACTGCCTCGAAAAGGTTGTGGAAGGGACATCCAAAGGCACGTGAATCGACTGCTTCTCTCAGTGATTTCACCAAGTCGAAAGAGCCATAGAATGCCAGACTATTATGAAAAACGATAAATAAAATACAAACTCAGTAGGTATTTTAATAGTAACTTTCTGATATCATTGTTGCCTTTCGTATAATGAAGATATGCACAATTTTGAGGACTTTTGTCCGCGAAACTAATAAGTGTTGCAAACAACGTGCGTCACGATTCATGTTATATTTAAATTTATAATAAAGCAAGTTTCAATTCTTTCCATTTCTTACCTGCAATAATGTTAATGCTTTAATTCCATTTATCAGATTAATTAAAACCCTTTTTCCAATTTTCTTCCACAATATTTTAGAAAACAGAAATAAAGATAACGCCAACTTTTCCTAATTTAACAAAATTTATTGAATTTATTCCCATTTCTGTACAGAAATTGCATATAATAGCGGTATAGTTCTGCGTAAGTTGTGGTACAATTACTACTGTGACTTGTTGGAATTGAGTTTAAATAATTTATAATATTCAAGTTTTTAATAGGGAACACTATGGTTACAAGACTTTTATTTGGATGATCCTGGTAATGTGGAACAACGGTCGTGAGCATAAACAAGACCAACAATAATAAAACACTTTAACAACAGTAGACCTTCTTAGATGAACGTGAATAATAGAATAGATCTTCTTTAGATGAACGTCTACATATATACTAGTGACTTTAAAATAACCACCAAGTCAACGGTCGTAGCTCTCGCCGTTCATATTCAAATGAAAGCTTATAGTGAACTTCAGTTAATTGCGCGAAAAGAGTATTTGTGTGTGTACATGTGTTGATACAATTTTTACAACAGTCTAAATATAAATAATTACAATTACGTCTAAATATAAAATTATTATTTCAATTACTTTTATAACATTAAGTTAGAGTGTATTCATGTGTTGATACAATTTTTCATGTGTTCATAAAATTTTACGTAATTATTATAATTAAAGAAAGACCCACAGGTTACTGCAAAAATTTCAGTACTTTCCAACTATTACATTTTACGGTTTTACTTTAGATTTTATTTTACCAGAATTATATGTTTGAGTAAATGATTGATTCACAAATGCTCATAAATATTAAATTTAGCCTTTTATTGTCATTTATGCAGTAAATGTCGTAGATAAGCATAAATGTGATTATTTTTAATACATCATTCAAAGAGCGTTCACTTTGTTGTTAATTTAAATGTTTTTAAATTGTAAGCAATAGCAAAAATCTCAAAGTAAAATATTTGTCATTTTTTTAAGCATCTCGTATCTCAAAGGGGAAGAAAAAAATGGAACCCTTATAAGATCACTTAAGTGTTCATCTACCTACCTGTGTGACAATACCTTTTTTCGCAGCAACCACTCGGTGTGGTGGCGACTTGATTTTTATGGCAATGATAAAGCGTATTAACTCACAAATATTTAAAAAAATAGAAGAATAATGTGAACCAATTGAAATTATCTTTTTTTAATATTATATGTCCTATGATTTAACAACTGAAAGAATTTACATAATGTAAAATTGTAATAATTATCGAACATGTTCGTGATAAATATTTCATTAGTTCCAAAGGTAGAAATTATAAAAAAATGGCATTACTAGAAGTCTACCGCATATATATATCTGATAATTTTTAAGAAATTCACAATAATGTATCCTTACGTATAACATTTTAGGCAATACATGAACTTGTTGAAAATTATTTTAACATTTGTAAATAGTTTAACAGAAATATTTAATACCCTCAAATGTTTATCCGTAGTGCGAGTTCTAGTTTGTATTAAGGTGTTTTATTTTATTACACTGATATTATTTACGTCCAAAATTAATTGAAGTATTGCAATTCGACAAATGCAAATATAAGAAACTTAATATAAAATAAATTATACAAACAAATAATATTAGGCTTGTAAAATTATATCTAAAATAATTTTTCTATGGTATTATTATTATGGAGTAAAATTATAATTTATGTACAAAGTTATAATATTTTGTCTTTAAGTTAATTATATAAATAATATAATCCATGTAATGTGAATATAATTACTAAAGATCAGAATTTCGTTGTTTTTGCGAGAGATGGCAAAATTCATACGGGACAATAATAAGGTAGCTCTCTAGAAATGTTTTGCGGTTAGATATAGAGAAATAATTGAAAACGCCAGCAATTTTGGATCGTACTAATGACCTTTGTTATTACAACTTTTTACAACTACTTTACCAATATTTTTGTTAGAATGTCATGTTTTTAATTAGATGTCGCTGCAAACTGGGCTCTGTTTCGATGCATCTCATTTATATTTAGAGGGTTGCAAAAGTTGGTGACAATGTTTAATGAGCGAATGCAATATTTTAAAACTAACCTAATGTAGAATATTTCTCAAGTTGGCATAACAAAATTGTCTAAACAGAGTGCTCCTCTGCATTCTGTTGTAGTTAATGCACTAGAATAACGAAATGTTATAATTTTCACGATTGGTCAGTAAACTTTTTGATCCTTCAAAACCACAAATAACTTTTAAAATGCAATTGATATTTTTTTATATCAAATAAAATGCATTAATTAAGTTATTTCTAGTTTAAAATACGAGTAGCTAACATAATTAAAGATACATCATCTAAAGGTCAAGTTGAGCGATTGTGTGCAGCGAGACTCTAAACTGCAAAGAGAATACAAAATAAAAATTAAATTCAATTATGAAATATCAAGAGACTCTCTTATTTACTTGAAGCGACACAAGAGTAAATTTAAATTTACAAAGATGGAAAAAATGATATTTTGTTTAAGGGTAATTCCAAATTTAAAAGGTCTTCCTGATTCATAAATTATTCTTAGTTAAAATTTAAAACTTAATTAAAACGATAAATACGATGTAATTTTAGTATAATAAATTTAGTGTCGGCCAAAGAAAGACATTATTCTTTGACTTAAAAATATTTACTTGTCGTTAAAATAAAATGTAAAAGATGACTTTTTTTCAGAAAATTGAAAAAAATATTCATAATTATTTGTCATCTTTTTTGTACGCACAATACTTGCGGATATTATTTAGCAAAGTTTGTGGGAGTAACCCGTGAATAGTAAAGACGGAATAAAGAATGGAGTATTAAAAGCCTGAAATTTTTCTCTCCTCATTTTACTTCCATTCTTAAAGAGTACTTTCGTGGTAATAAAGTATCCGTTTTTCATTTTCATTTTTTAATTTTTTAATAATGGAAGTGTTTTTATAAAAGGTGTAGGGAAAAAGTGGTGAGAAAAAGAAATATTTTGTTAGTTTACATAAAATTATTAAGAACTTTTTGCCCTTTAGATTATTTTAAAGGGAAAAAGAGTTTTAATACTATGGAAAAAAAGCTACTCGTGAATTACAAATAAGGTAATTACGATTACAGATCTTATCTTTTCCTAGTATGTATCTTAATTTTGTGTTTATGACATTTCATTTGTTAAAAATTGTATGTGGAGTATATCTAATGTAGACATTACATACAGAATCAACCTTTTCAAAATTCAAAATGAATTACTTACTCTCCTAGTAAAAAAATCTATTTAATTAAAATATATAGGATACAAAATAGCTAATAAATAACGTATCGCTTTGATAATAAAATCAATCAAGAACTGCATTCAACCTTTCGAGACCGTATTGTTATGGAAAACAGGAAGTGTCGAATTGTGATAATTGCGTGATAGTCGTAAAGTGTAAAAAGTTGAATTGTTTTTCAACAACATTTCTACAAGTGGCTATTGGAGAGAATAATTACGTAACAGAAATATGAAATCTCCTACAAAAAAATTAACATAACACGAAATTTTGAAGTTTTAACCAATTTCCCTTACAGTAAGGCGTATTTTACTGATATGCAATTTATAGTTTCTTCGTCATGTATATATATTAATATTATGATTGCGTTAACGTGTTCATCGTAATTCCTCTACGATTGTTACAGTGATGGTCAATACTGCTAAGATTCTCGAAATATTAGTCACATCAACGTTAAGTTAAGGCCGTTTTATTTCCAGATTCATAATATTGATAAACACCGTTTAATAGGTGTTTATGTATGTTCAAATTAAATATGTTTTTCTTAATCTTTTTGGCTTCCTAGAGATCGTAAATAAAGAAAAAAATAAATTTCACAACAAACTAACAACAAAATACGGCAAAATTTTTGAATAATGAATAAACATGTCTGTCCTGTCCTTACTTATCCTGCCTATTTAGTAAAATACTAACAGTTGTAAGCTTTTTTTATTTATATTTGTCCCTATTTTAAAATTTATTTATATTATTATATGCAAGGTGTCTTGAAAAGTTATGTAATGTAATCATTTATAATTCATATCATATATTCGGTAACAACAAAGGCAAGAGAGCACGCGACTGATCGCCAAGTCTGATGAAGTGAAAGAAGCTTCGTCCTCAAGTAAATTATATCAGATAGTGAGAGCGAATGTTAACAGCAATTGATGGAAACAAATTTTTCGATTAAGTGAATTCCATAACTAAGAATCTTAGTAATAAGGGATCGACTAGAGATATATTCATATGCTTGCAAGAATTAGTCTTTTTTTATAATGGGAGAAAGAGTTCTGAAAATATTAGATAATCTTGTGAATGCTAGTAATGAGTAAACCTTTCATTTAAATGTACGGTTGATAAATATCCATTTTTCGTATTATATTTAATTAAAACAGCATAGTTTCTACTACCTTACTTCTGAATTATGTACTTACTACAATCAAAACCATTTGAAATTTAGCTGAATTTACAAGTAATAATAGTAATATACTCTGAAAAATTATTTATTTAAAATCAACATGAAATGTTCGTCTAGTAATTTATTATCACGTTTATTAATGACAAAAATCACCAGATGAAAGTATTTATTTGTGACATTTCAGTTATTTTAATTTTATTTCACTTTACTTTTTTCATTTGTGGCTAACAGCCTTGCAATCTAGTCTACGTCTCAAATAAAAGAAACATGAGTTAATGTCACTACAATTTTGTTTTAGTTTCAGAATATTGGTTTTATCATTAGTAAAATTTTCTTCCGACATAATATGAAGTACCTCTGTTTATACAATTTAAATTTGTAGATGCTATTTAATAACTAACGGTGGCACACAGCGACTGTTGAATAAAATACTTTAATTTCAAGAAAAAAGTACATGACAATTATTTACTCGTATTTTAATATAAATGTATATATTCGTTTATATCAAAAAAGATTAATACTCGTATATAAAAGTCGGTACTAAAAGGCAATTGCCACAAAACTATTTTCCTTATATTTTCACAGCTTACTCTAAATCATAAATTATAATCAGGAAACACGTCCAGTGTAAAAAGTCGACTCACCCGTTTCGAGGTCGTACAATTAGCGATATTTTTGATATGAAATTAATGCAAATTAAAATATATCATATCTGAGGTATTGCAAATAACTATGAAAAATACGAGAAACTAAATGCATATCACCAGTTATATTATAGTATTAAAAGAGGTGCCTGTTCAGTAAAAAAATTTAATAGCAATCGATTATAATAATTTTAGTCTTAGAAATAATAAACAGAATATGTCAGATATAAATCCTCTGAGTCTAAAAAGGCAATTGTTCTACCAGTAAGACCTGACACCATTATAAATAAGCTATGTATTGGTACTGTACCGATCCGCGTCCAAAATGTAATGATTGAGCCAATACTTTGGCTGATGGTGGAAATTTAAGTCATCGAGTATCTCATCGCATTATTGATGTAACGAAGAGTGTATCATGTTATTGAAGTGAAGTTTATTTTTAGTATTTGAAATCAGTGTGTAGGTTATTTACTTCATTATTCTTCATAATGAGTTAGTGTAATTAGCATATTTTATACCAATTTCAGCAATAATAGTTTAAAGGTTTATTTATTTGGTTATATTTTAGAGTTAGGTGAAGAACGGGTTTTCAATTACGTAAGTAGTAACGAATTATGGATTTATATTACGTAACTAACTGATTTGGTATTACTAAAACAATGTGTTTGTAGTTTTAAGAAGCAAATCAATAAAAGTTAGGTTACAATATTGAGATATAATTGTATTTTTATTAAGAAAATAAGTATAATTCATGAAATTAACAAAAATAAACATTATATAAAAAATATATCATATATTTTTTTTACTGTTTTACCACTGAAAATATGACTTTAGAAATCTTTGTTTGCCCTCTTAATTTTGTATATCCTTTCTTCTAATTGTTGTACTATGGTTAACACCTCCTCTCCGTCATCAATATTTATGGTTACAGTTTCCGTTTGGGATTATGGCAGACATCGTGGACTCTTTCGTGTTTACTTAAACTTCAGCCTTTGTAATAATTGTATTTCATTGACAACTGTGTTTTGAATGCTCCCGTAGCTGTGACCGTAATAAATTCTTTATGGTTATTCAAATAATGTTAAACATCAATTGGAAATATTTTTCTTTCTGAGAGACAAAGCAATTTGTTCGCTGAGTTTGTTTCATTAAAGATCTAATGATGATAACCAGATACCGCGTCACAAAAAATTCACGGTTATTTTTAATACATTTTAACCGAATGTTATAAAGCTCTTTAATTTATTTATCTGTAAATTTGACGTTGGATTTTCCGCTATTTCATCTCATTTTACAGCATATTATCATATCCGGCTTTTAACCATATTCTCCTAAAGTATATTTTTCTAATATGTAATTTTTCAAGAACGATTTATGTAGTGATTTAACTACTGCTCTTACTTTTTTATTAATACCTTTATATAAAATATCTGGCTGTAGAAAAGTAGGTTCATCTGTACGAAATTTGTCATCAATTTCTTTTTCAGCATCAGTACCTTCGAATTCGGGTTCAGATTGCAGACCTGAAGTCACACTAGGTTCGTATGTAGTGAAAGAAATTATATAGTCGAGATTGAGCTCAAACGCACTCAATTACTGTTCTAACAATTGAGTAGCTACATCTGCTGTCACTTAACTTTTATTTCCAATAATCCAGAATTTTTGTACTTGTTTTGTACTAAGTCTTAATTTTGAATGTTTATATATAAATACTCCTTTTTGGGTGGAGATCTATTCGTGAAACTAGTAATGAGTCTTTGATTTTGAAACTTAATTTTATTTTTGATGTTCAGATTAATTATTTTTTTGTTTCACCACTTTATTCTAGAACTACCTTTGCTGTAGCTATAAGGGATTTGGTAAGTTATAACCAGACTATTTAAACAGATATCTTAGATCTTTATAAGTAAGAACTGTAATAAACTAAATTCCATTTTGACAACACTAGACACTATTTCTGGTCGCACAAACATCTACAGATAATACATTTGAATAGTAATCTGTAAGTTTAGTTTGCTTATTTGGGGTTCCTAATGTTTCAAACTTGATACTGAGGATTTTTAGGTGCATTTGAAGTACTGAATCTATTATGGGGCATGTTGGTGAAATAACAATAACAAATTATTTTTAGACTGTATAAACACTAGCGAACTATTTTATTAAAATGCTCCCAAAATTAACTATTTGACATACGTTTTGAATATGTGATGTTGATTAAAATTGTGTTCGCTGTTTTCCTTTATGATCGAAATGTAGTTTAGGAATTTTGTTAAATTTACAAAAAATAGCGATGCTCAAAATAACATTACCTTATTGGCTAAAATCTCTTCAGCTATAGTAGTGGAATAGCTGCTTGGCCCGCCTTTGGTATTCTCAGTCCTTTGTTAATCATTTTATGGCACTTAATGAAAAGCAACATTAGCGAAGACTATACGTAATGCAAGACAATAAATGTTTATGTTACCTTTCGGTCTATACACATGTTAGGCACAGTAGTAGTCTTTACAAATACAATTTACCAAGAGAGTTAGGACTATACGTAATGCAAGACAATAAATGTTTATGGTGACCTTTCGGTCTATACACATGTTAGGTACAGTAGTAGTCTTTACAAATATAATTTACCGAGATAGTTCTGCAAGATATGCCAGGTACATGTTGTAAATTTCAAATGTTTTAGAGAATGCAATTCTTAACATACCGACTGCCTTGAAAGAGCTACGTTCAATAAATTAATTATAAAATATTAAGTATTTTATAAATTTGGTTACTTAAATTACACATAGTATCAAATTAATTAAATTTATGAGTCATCAGCTATCAGTAAAGGAGCGATTCGGCATATAGAACACGAACTTTGCCATCGTTCCCTGGATGGATGTCTATGATGCGTCCAAGTGGCCAGTGTAAAGGTTGGTATGTTGTCTTCCTTCAGCAAAACTAGTATACCGGTTCTTATTTGTTATATGTTTAACCTGCCATTTGTTCCGAACTGGAAGTTGATTCAAGTACTCTATGTACCATCTTTTTCAAAAGTGTTATTGGATGTACTGAATATGTTGTCAACCTGATAGTCGATTAATTGCATGACCTGTCAAATTTGAATCGGGAATGCTTGTGAACGCCTCTCCTATGAGGATGTGTGCAGGAGTAAGAGCTTGAAGATCATTGGGGTCTTCAGATAAAGGAGTTATGGGTCTTGATTGCCTCGAATTCTAATACGTATATTTTTAACTCGTCGTAGGTGAATAGTTTATTGCTTATTGTATGTGCAAAATGAGTCTTGAATGATTTTAAGGCCACTCCCTACAGTCTATCAAAATACCGTGATTTTGGAGGTAAGAAATAGCCATTTGCCCCTTTATCATTTAACCATTTTATTATGCTGTCATTATCAATGTCTCATTGTGTTAATGAAAGCTATGTATTTCATTTCTTGCCCCAATAAAATTGGTTTCGTCATCAAAATATAAATTCAAAGCTTATCCATGTCTAGCAAAAAATTTGCGAAAACTAGCAATGAATGCGTCAGTGCATAATTCGGATACTAATTCAATGTGAACCACCTTACATAGTTGTAAAACACATAAATATGCAGGTATAAACTTTTATTTTGCCACTGTTTCTATATTTTTTTTCTTTAATATGAAATAGATCACAATAGTCGATTCCAGCACTTATAAATAATCTAGTTTGTGTTACTATAGTCTAGTTAGTTTGTGTTGAGTACACTACTGCTAGGAAGGTCGCCCATAAAGTATGGGCAGTGGATCGGTTTTGCCTTAAAACAAGTTATACATTATCTTATAATTGATTTTGTTGCATTTAAACAGCTAATAGAAAAATATTTTAATCTCTGCATTCATATTTGCTTGTTTTCCTCCATGTAAATTTATAAGGTGTTGTTCGCGTACAAGTAAATCAGTAACATGACGTACCTTAGGTAAGATAATTGGGAATTTACGGGAGTATGAAAATATTAAATTCTTTAATCTGCCGCCTACAAGAAGAAGCCCGTCTTTGTCTAAAAATGGATTTAATGCCGGAATTGTATTGTTAAAGCTAAACATTTCTTTAGTAGATAATTGATTAATTTAGTTCCTAAAATATTCTTGTTGGGTCATTTTTACTATCAAATTTAGCGCCGAGTCTAATTCTGTCGTAAAATATCCAACAGATTTAGGTTGGTATTTCATAGTATTATTTTTAAATCGCAATATATTATATATTTAACGCATCACTAGAACACGTTTGAGTTTACTGACTGATGAGTATTTAATTAGAAATAAAACTGAGTGGGTAATGGTAGTCATAATTATCGATTTTAACTCCGTTAATGGTACTAATTTTATTACATTGTTTGGACATTCATCCTGATCTTGTCGTAGCTATTCTGAACCTATTTTCCAGCGACTATTATTTTGAAATTCTACTGGTCCACGTGAAAGAACGTCTATCATATTCTTCTGAGATGGCAAATGTCCCCTATGCATCATTTTTGTTCAGTCTCTAATTTATGAAACTCGGTTGGCAACAAACGTTTTGAGTAAATACAACTCCGTATTCCAAAGCAAAGCAATGGATTAATCAGGCCACAAAAAGACTTCGTCAGTTATTTGAACAAGAGTAAGTAGGCAAGACAGTGTTTACGAGTTTTGAGAGTAATAATGCCGCGCATAGTTCCAAATTAGATAATAATATTGTTATTAGTGGGCAATTCGATTTTTTTAATAACAAAATAAATTTGTAAATATTCTTCCGGTGTTGTCTATAGATCTCACATAAATGCATGCTACAGGTAACAAATCATTCCATCCAGCGTAGCATTGCCACAATTTTTGCATAAGCATTTGGCATGAATTCTTTTCGGGTTTATCAGATCGATTGGATCACAAATCCGGGCAATGTTTGATATGAAATGACGTTTAGTGAATTTTAGATTTGTCTCATTCTCCTCTTTGTATGGTATTTTGTAGTTTATTCGATTCTATTCCTAATGCTTTTGTTTGAGATACTTCGTAAATAGTTGGATGTCAGCAGGTTCTTAATCTACAATCTCCACAAACTCAAAGTTGTTTGATGTCCATTTTTTTAAGTGTAAATCCTGCCGCATTCGTCAGCTAAATAAATTTCTTGTTTAAGTTTTTTGCTTTTTTGATAGTGTCTATTCCTGTCACTACATCGTCTAAGTAGCAGTTGGGTTTCAGAATTTTCACTGACCCTTGGAAATCCTAAAAATTCGTCCTCAGCCGATTGGTTAAGTAGGCGTACAGCCGAATGAGGTGCCGAAACACAGTAGAATAAGACTATGGTGATTGTGAATATTTGTAACTTATCGTTTTCATTTTCTCGACATGATATTATTTGGTAATACGACTCGTTCGTCGCGGAGAATATGTAATATGTATACGCGGAGAATATGTAATATGTAATATATGTATAGACCGATACACATGTTTTCGATGTCGGCTAATAAAACAATTTTTTGTGTCCGAAATCTGAAAAAAACTTCTGCTTTGATCGACGCTGCGAGAACAGTGAGGTATTATACACGAGCCTTACTTTCGTCGTTGAGCCTTCGATTCTTTAATTCCGGTATGATGTGGCAGGAAACAATAGTCTTCTTTAATTTCATATAAAATAGATACGTTTCACGTGTCCTAGTGTGATAACTTATTGCGTTTTTAACTCTGGATTGTATGATTCACATAGATTTAATTTTTTTTTCATTTAATGGTGGACGAACAAGGTATCGCTTTAACCTATTGTTTCGTTGAGCGGTGAGTTTGAAATATTCTTCTGCTTGAAGTTCTTCCTCAGACAAATTTTTTAAAATTTTTTTTAAATCTATTTCCTAAAATTTTGATATGTTTTTTGTAATGAGTTAAACGTCGGCATGAGTTATTGTTTTTTAATATTTTTTCATCCTTGCTTTCTTTTCCAAAAATTATCCAACCTAATTTTGTTTTATGCAATCGCGCCTCATATCCTGAGATTGCTGTTTCCAGCGCATAGGAGCATGTAAAATATTTCAGCACCGCGCAACGCATCAATTTCGCCCAAATCATAACATTTCTGATCAGCTAGTTTTATATTTTGTTGTATTTTGAGAACGCGTTTTTCTCTATATTAATTTGGTTAATGGTAACAAATTTGCGGAATGATTAAAAATTCTACTATTTTAATGTATTTGTTGAATTTTATTGACTTACAATATGTTGCGCTGGTGTGGACAATATTGGATTAATTTTACCTATTATATCCTAAGCGTAACAAATTGCTACGTCATATAATTTTTTAAATTCATCGAAGTCGGATATATACGACACACAGATACACGTTTACGGCAGTCATTTCTGTTCATACAGATATTAGACGTAGTAGGGTTTACCCACTCCTTTACAAATATAGTTAACCGAGAAAGTTTTACAATACGTGGCAGGTGCCTGCCGTAAATTTGAAATATTTTAGAGACCACAATTCTAAACATAATCTTATGGCATATTACTCATGCGTTTCAGTAATATACTTGGCAAGCATGTGCGTATGTAAAGCTCCAATTGAACGACCATGAGTCTAAAATGATTTTGCAATATTTACATATGACACTCTATCCTTTATCTTTTCTCAAGGAGTGTTCCCAAATCAATGATCATATACGCGTGAATAAAAACTCATTGTTCTTGTACGCAGCTTTTTTTGTTGATGACCTGAATTGATGATGAAAAAATAATGAAATACAAATTTAACTAATGGAAGGAGCTGAAAATGTTACTTTGTCTATTTTGTAAATATTTAACTATACCATTAAATTTATACAATTATCTAATTATATATTTTATCTAATTAGATAAATAGATTACTGTATTAATGAAACAAACGTTCCTTTTATCAAAATCTGCCTAAAATTATTGCAATCTATATTCTCAAAACCTACTTAATTCGAAACTAAAAAAGCGTTCTCCATTTCACTTTATGTTATCCCTACACTAAAAGAAATACTTTTTCTATCGGTATAATTATTATAATTTATTTTTTAGATACTTTTTAAACTGCTGTATAAAATAAATACGTTAGTTTGTTGCTGAAAAAAATAGTTTAGAACAAATTAGTATTCAAGATTCAAACGAAGAATCCGACGTTTAGCCCATCGATTTACAGATTATTTATAATTTCAATATTTTCAAAATTCCAATAATTCGTCAATAATTTCACAATCATAATGATACACGAAAGGAAAATATTTAACTGAATTATAGTAAGTTAAATGAATCAATATGAAATGGATGATGACGTTCTAGCAATAAATAAAATATTCTTTTACTTTTAAAACAGTATTCGCGACATCCACAATGGAACTTCATTAAAAATTGCGGGGGTTCCTTTAAATTAGGTCATTAGACAATATCGAATTCTATTCATCATTTGACAAATTTAATTCTCGCTCAATATTGATGTATCATGTATGTACTATCCAAGTCTAAAGTCTAGTCTGTGTAGACAGACAGTGCTGCAGGCTATTTACAACCTAAATTAGTATGTAATTTTACGCGTTCATAGCATGTAATCTAATGTTAGTTAGTACCCGATCCGCATGTTATTTTTGTTTTTTTAAATCAAGATATATACCTCCATTATTACGGAACTTCCTTTTCGAGTTGCGGATTTATAAAAAAATCAAAATCAGTCCGTAATTATGTAATTGTTAAATAACATAATTGCGGAATGGTAGTATTAAATACGTGTCTATCCATGATTCTTATTTCTCTAATAATGCGCTTTCTTAAAATCATGTTCCTGAAATTAGAAAATATGCTCGTCACAAAGTTAGATTCAAAGGTATTTTCATCAATTATGATAAAATTTCTTTCCATTATGTAGTTGTTTAGAGTACTGTAACTTAACTGAATACCTACACCGTTTCAAATAGCATAAAATTATATATACCGTGTTAAACGACACAACCTATCATATTCAAAGGAATGAAAGACACTAAAACAGAATCTCGATCAGATATATTATTTTAGTCAAAAATAACTTCAGATTACAATATACTAAACGGGAAATTAAAGTTATTTGAAACCTTCAAAGACAAACAATGAAATCTGATGCGAGTCTCGTCGAATAAATTTAAAGGATTACGACTCAGTTACCATTCAAAACTTTTCAGCGGCGAAGCTAGTTTTATTGCTAAACTTGTACGCCGTTTGATCTACTAATAGACACGTGGGTCACGATGCCTTTAATTCAATGTTTGATCTCTTGTACGAGACATATACTGAGCGGTGCAATTACATAACTGGAACGGATGGTTTTATTAGTTTCTTATAATGGATGGTGTATAATATATGGTGGTGTGTTATATATTGTAATCTAAGTTTTGTTGAGCAAAATATTGGATTGTGATGGTCCATAAAACACTAAAATAAGTAGGCTCATTTATGTTTGAAGTTGATTCACAATAAGTAACGATGTTGATATGAGCTGAATTATGATACTATGAACAGTAATAAAGTATATTAACCAGCTTGTATTTCAATAGCATTTTGGCAGTGAAAAATATTAAAAGTCAAACGTATTAATCGACTTTTTTTAACTTCATTAATTGTTTGGGTACCAACCGAAAGAGTGAGTTACAAAATGTAAGTTACTCTTTAGTTGGTACCCACATATTTCATGAAATTAAATTTCATAAATTGTTTTATTTATCAAATTTTTTATGGTATAGTTCAAGAGATATTTTTAAAAATGTCCATAAAACATGTAGACACCTTTTCCTTCAAAACTTCGAAACGTAAAAATTAGGAAAAATACTCGGCGTGACTAGAAAATTACTTAAAGTTTATATCATACGTTATTAGAAAATTACTGAAAATTATAGCAACGTTTTGTAAGTTTCATAGTTTTGAAAAGATCGCGCTGTTTTTGATGGTTTAAATTATATTTATGTGGTGAAAAATTATACTATTTTTGTATTTAGTTTAGAAGTAATTCCACGTATTTACGAATACGTTTGAAATAACAATGACGTACATAAAAAGAACTGCAAAATTTACTTAATGGAAGTGTCATAAAATCGATCAAGTTTCCAGGTGTATTATTGATTTCGAAGTGATTGCGGTGAACTTCACGAGGGGGAATTTGCATCGATTAACTTTAGGAGTTGCGATTATAGACGACAACGTCTGATTACTGAGTTGATTGCGGAACGCGGAAATAGTCCGCTGTTTCACAGTTGCAGAGAAACGCAAAGATAAACCTTTACCCTTTCTTAGTTTTAATATAATAGTACAGACTTAATTATGTTTTATATAATGGTTTTACAAATAAAGAAGAAATGCTTAGAGAAAAAACGACTTATAATAATAAATTTCTCCTTCTGACTGGCTCTTACCAAGGCCTTTCTTTCAAATATTGACACTTAAATTATAAAATAATTTTATTTGTTTACATGGATAAAATGTAGTCATTTTTCTAAAATATTCAATCTTAAACCAGGATAGCAACAAACTAATATCAAAACGGTACTTTTTTGAAGGTTACAAAACTGCATTACTTCACAAGATGAAATTAAATTTCAAATTGTTAAATTTAATAAAATTGATGTTAATCTCCTACTTAGTTCTTTTACCTTTCATTAAAATAATACCATTAAAATAATGCCACTAATTAACACTGACTCAAATCGATACCCTCGATCTATTATTATTACGTTTCTAATTTATGCCGTTACTAAAATATGAGAAACAATGATATTCTATATCCATATATCTCGTTCTGTTTGTTTATTGGTTATCTTTGATCTTTAAACAGTACAATAAATTCCAATCCGTATATCATAAACAAGTAACATATATCATATTCGTAGATGGTTATTGTAGAAATTTATGATTTAGCTATACAACTTCCTTTGAAACTAAATATATACTTACTATTTAAAATTTATTAAAGTGATCATTTATCCTTATGCATATTTATGTGATGCCTATGTATTTTGACCGGACAAATCTTTCTGACGATTGGAGTGTTAGTACATGTGCCTAAGGTGAAAAAACAAGGAAGGTGATGAGCTTCAAGTAGTACCTGTAGTTGCATCAGCTCTACCAAACCGTGATCTACATTTCGTCAATATTATGCAGGTGAAGCCACAGAGAAAGGTAGGATTTAATAAGTTATATGTATAAATACACTGTCTACATTTCTCCGCGGTAAAACACTGCAAAAACTCGGTTCCTTTTATCTCATAACTCTTTACGGCTCATTTTAAAAAATTGAACTTGATCTTTTTACAATAATACTTTTAATAGGATTTACGTTTTCATAAACCTACACACATGAAAACTTTGAATAACTTTACACTGAGTAAATCTCATAAAGGGATACTCTTCAATAAGATGTAATCATTGTTTTGAGTCACAATACATGAAGAGATCTATGAAAAAATAATGAAAACTATTTAAACTAATAATGGAAATAACCTAAGCTGTGCAGAACGAATCAAAAGGATAAACTTTTTGAAAGGGAAACTCGTTTCATTACAAAACTTGATTCAATGTTTGACTATTAAATTGAACACTCGGAACAGGTATTATTTCTACTTTCTTTAAGTTATATACCACGACCTAGGTGTCGTATTACAACATCTTTAGGTGGGCTATTAGCAAAGATACTTAAGAAAGGGAATCTTTGCTAATATCCCACCTAAAGATGTTGTAATACAACGAAACCTAGGTCGTGGTAAAGAACTTAAAGAAAGTAGAAATAATACTACATCACGTATTTTAATTTAATTGTTAACAATGAATTTCTACAAAATTAACGCCAAATAAATTTAATACTCTATACAGGATAAACGTTTATGGTAATGGCCTTGGTACCGAATGAGATTACTAATAACACGTTTTATATTTACATAATTTAGTTTAGTAATGTTCATAGATTCCTTCTTGTTACCTGCGGTTTCACTTGCGTGCAAAAAAGTAAAGATTTAAAAAAAGAAAGATTATTTTTATGATTCAAATGATATCAGGTACTCATATCTACATAACATTGCCCACGCTCTTACCTCAGTAGGGTGGTTTTCAGAAATAAAATTTCTTTAAAAAGGTCTGGGTAATTATGTTAGTTAAAAATTTTGTAACGCTTGAAAGGAAAAAAATGCTGGACGTATTCGTCCGACGGTGGAACTGGTTGAGCGCTAACAACATGACGGTTTGGCTATGTCAAAAAGTTAACTTAAACGCTAGTCTGTTTATGCATAGACAGGTCGCCTTAGAGTTTTGTACTTTTATCGGGCACTTAGTTAATCCAAGGAATTTTTGTAGCTAAATCATGAATTCTATGTAGGATATAATGCAAAAATCGTATGAGAATGTGATATTTTCATTAATTTCATAAATTTATTAATTATGTTACTATAAAATATTATAAACAGTCTCAGTCAGAATAATAAGAAAGAAAAGTAACATACATCTGTATAACTGATGGTTATTATAAATTATAATCTAACATGAACCATTAAAGAAGTATCAGTTTATTAGTTAGTTTATATTAGTTCTATTTCAGAATAAAATATATGCTATATTTGTCTCCATGTAACAGGATTCTTGAATCAATTTTACAAAGACCTAATGAGTAATGGAGACGTGAAATCGAAACAATTAAATATACGTAACAAAATAATTTCCGCATTTTTAATGTTAGGATTCTACATAATTTTTTCTTCAAATATAAAGATGTAAAATACGTCATCAGAACTGTTTTTTATGCCTTTTTATTAGCCGTCGATTTTTTTTGCTGAACAATGGATGAATTATTTTGTTTGATTTGATTCGGAAGGCATATCCTCATTGCAGCAAATTAATTTAGTTGTAGATTGGATTGAAAATATATTTATTGAATTTTCAAATAAATATCGAATAGTAATTATTTCAGCAAACTGATATATTAATCTAAACATATACACGTTCCAAGTATCTTTTTATTAACACTGTACTTTTCAGTAACTTCAAAATGAGTTCTAATTTATAAGTCAGTTGAGGTGATATAATTTTTTTATCCTTTGTGAATACATAATCGACATATTTAGGCCTTTACCCCTTCATGACTTATTCATCATAAAACACTAATAAATTAAGAAAATATAATTAATGTCTCTCTCGTATAAATAATTTTTTTTGACGATGAATATCAGTTATAAGAAGTAATTATAATTATGTTAATTATTCGTCGTATAATAATGCTAATTACAATTATGTTAATAATTATATTAATAAACGTTTTTAAATATTGAATCTATAGATGGCACACTTTTAAAGATTATTCTTAATCATGTATTGATTAAATCGCCGCTATTGGAATTTTTCTTACAAAGGTCCATTTTTTTATCTTCATTTTTTTATGTATTTTATTGGTACATTTTATAAATTTTGATTTATTGATATAGAAAAAATATATCCCTACAGAAATAATTACCGTATTGCAAGATACGATAATTAACACCAAGATGTTTTTTGACCATTAAGTACTAATATAATAACACACGGTATTCAAAAACTTCTTGCTGTTATTTATTAATTTTAACTAATCTTATAAAGAAACTATGTAAATAAGGCGAACTTATTACAATAAATTTCATCCCTATAAATCAGTTAACGGTAAGCAATAGTTTGAAAATATAAGGTACCAAAGGTTTACTGAAATAACGCAACCTTGTGAAAATTTAGAAAGTTTGTGTGAAAAACTGACTTTAACAGATTGCCGAGAAAAAAGGAAAAAAAAAGCAAAGGAGAAAGAAACTGAGTTTAAAGAAAGTCCAATAACGATAACGAAATAAAAATGATTCTAAATTTAGTGGTTACATCCTGCGAATCTACTATTTCTTATCTACTTTTGGAAATGTCATTTGATGGTGAAATACTAGCATTACAACTTAAAATTTTTCATTTACACCTAGGAAATTTCTGACTAATAAAAGAAAATTTAATTTTTCTTGCATTTTTTCTAAAAAAAACATAATCCCACATCCTCATTTGAACTATCATCATCTCCGTCATCCAATAGCATGAAATGTCTGTCAACCAAGACACTCTTTGAAATCTAGACCAGCCAAATCCGGTTTTGATTATAGAGTGCTTATTTGTACCCGTGGTGTTCCCTTTAAAAATATCAGTTAAAATGATTTCGGAAATATTTTTTTATAATTTTAGATATTATAGAGACATATTAACAAAATTCTGAGATATACTGAACGATGTGCCACCTCCTACTGAGACTAATGATCCGGAAATTTTGGAAAAATACATTTTTAAGAAGACTGCAATATTTATAGGGAAAAATATCCATGGCTGTAGACCTTTTAACTTTTCTTTTTGCACCTTTGAAAGATAAAATGAGCAATATATTTACTTTGTGACAACTTAATATTTGTAAATAGTTCCCTTAAATATTTATAGGTGCTTTAACTTGTCCAGAAGGCTTATGCTAGTCTGCTCGTGGTTGATATGCTTCAAAGCGATCTTATAATTCATTTACCAAAAAATGTTAAACGATTATTAAGCTCGTAGCCAGGTTTTCTTGCGGTTTCAGAATAAATATCTTCGAACGGTTAATATTTAGAAACTGTTAGATACATTCAGGTCTAACTTAGAAGACTCTAAGTTTATGCTCTAACTTTTATTATCGTAAAAGATTATAATTTGTTCGAAACTTAAACTGACATAAAATTAAATTATCAAGTTCAAAACTTAAACTGACATAAATATTAAATAAATCTAATCCTTTCACGACAATGATTTTAATGTTCTGAAATAAATGGGATGCCCGGAATGAACTCTTTATATCAATTTTTCTACTTTAAAGGAATTCGCGTCATGTTAACTATAAAAATAAATTTGTTCAGCGTTTCTTTAATCAGCCAGTATTTACAAGTTTCTCAAAGTTTTTCTTGGAAGATAATTCAAACATATTTTGTAACTAAATATGATAAATACGAAATGGAGTTTTTGTCACTTTATTTGTTATTTGCGAATTTACTAACCCTTGCAAAATTTGGTAACTACATATATTTAAATCATTTAAACAGAATCAAGTTAGTCGTCACAGAAAAAAAAACAATAGTTATTTTATTGCCATAGTTGGAACAGATATTCATTTAAATATATTTTGCATACGCATCCATACATGTACATGCACACGTACTACTACACCTACTATCAATCTAAATATTTTACGTATGCACACGCGCGCACTTATACATACACTTACAGGTACACAGAACACTAAAAGCACGTTCTGGCTCACGTAAGCACTTACACCCATGCACGAACACACACGAACACGTACACTATGAATTATGCATCATCCAATATTCGATTTTAAGCATTGATTTAAGATGTACTTTAAAATTTAACAAAACCATTCAGAAAAATTAATTGACAACTCCCTAGTTTTAACTAATTTCATAAATGTAAAATTAAATTTGTTTGTTTGCTTTCATGCCTTAATTACTAATTTCATTTCCACGACTCAATTTCTCATGCAGGGCTTGTAATGTGAAAACGAATATGTAATTCCGAATATGCGGTAAATAAAATTTGTTGTCCCCATTTTTGCGGAGAACTGATAATACTGTCTCAATTTAACAAATGATCGCAAAACTACCACACTTTTTCTATTTTCCATACAACTGAAACCATGGGCGGAACTAGTTCTTAACAAAACACTCCAGCACATTCTGCGTTACATAGATATTTTCAGTATATTCAACATTCATAACTCAGAAGTCTCCGGCATAAAATTTCAGAAATACAGAAAGGAAAAATCTATATAAAATACGAATATTTTCAAACATAAATCTAATAAAGTGTCAAAGCAATGTGCATATATAGCGCAAATGTGTTACAAAATAATTTTCCACACGCAAAACGAGGGAAACGGAAATATCAAACCGCTCCGAGTCTTGCAGGCGGACTGCAGTAGGGTTTGGATTAGAAATGGCTCTGAAAAAAATTGAAATTGCATAATAAATGATAGTTCAACACAGTTTTATTGCAATTTTGATAGTGTTTTCTTTTGGTTATAACTTACAAACTAAAAATATTTAGCTTATTTTATTTACAAACTACAACACTTTAATAAAATGAATTATTGAAAGGAAAGTTTTACAATAGATTTAATATTGTGTCACTTAGATCCTTCGAATACATTGAAATTGTTCGAATATATCAATTCCAATAATACTTATTTGTTAATTTTATTATTATTTCGTTACTTCAACAAAAAAATAACAAAACAAACAAACGAATTTATTTCGATATGAACAAAGTCTTCCGACGTTGGTCCATCATGTAATGAAATATACTGTACAAAGTGGGAAAATAAGACAGGTTGTTAATAAAATAACAGAATCACAAGGTATCTAATAATACTTTTCATAAAGTAGAGTACGTAAACCAATTAATTATGAATACACATAGAAGAGAAAAGTGAAATGGATGAAAAAGAACGGTTCAGCCGCTTTTTTAAATTATTGACATGTTCTAAATGTTAGTTCCAATTTATTCAAAATTGAACAGTGCAAGCAGCCAATTTAATCGCCATGCTTCGTGAGGGAAAATAAAAAATACTTGGAAATCTCTTTTTAAGTACAAATGAACGTAAAAATAATTTCATAATTCAAGAAAAAAGATTAATTTATTTCTTATTAAAAATAATGGTAATACTCTTACAAAAATTATTCGAAGTTTAATATCCACGAGTATACCAGATCTATGAAAACATTGTATTTTGTAAAAGTGTCTATAATTATTTTCCTTCGTATGTTGTTTACAAGACAATTTGGTTGTTCTTGTTTATTATGGAAAGTGGGGACAACAATTTAATTTTATTTATTATTTTGCAAATATTAAATACCTTTAAATATTTTGTCTAGGAATAGTTTTCGTAATATATACGATAAAGAAAAACATCATAAAATTACCTATGTAAATGAATTCAAAATTAGACAAAATGTAACACCAAAAATTTTAGGATGGTTCAAAGTTTTAATAATTCAATCATCACACCTTGTGCGTATGAATTTTAATGCATTTAGAAAATTTAAAAAAACTCTTTAAAACCTGTATAGCAGTGGGATTAAATTCCAATTTACCCGCGAATTTGGCACACAAAGGATTCAGAAGAATTAGATCAAACTAGTTGTATGTATTGGTGGACGATTTACCCCCCGCCCCCAAAGTATATCAAGAAATCAGAAGCAATTTCCCCATAAAAATAAATGTAAGTACTTTTTACAGCTTCAAAAAGGGATTTATTTTAAAATTTGTTTGGGCTTTGTCAAGATAAACTTCATATGCTTTTTATACATTAATTAAACAACTTTCCCCACCATTTCTTATTAAATTTATAGAAATCCCTACTTAAAATTATTTTATGCTGTAATATTCAGCAACCGCTTCTAAGATTGAAATTTCATTTCAGTTAAGTTTCCCACGCATCAATAGAAATATAATTTATCAATAAGGTCAGGATAGGTTTAGGATAATAAATCAGTAACTAGTTGTGCAAATGCACATTCCAAATAGTTCTAGGGATAAATAAATGTTGGATAGTACGTTTAGTTTTTTTAATTTCCGGAGCAATCAATCAAGTTTGAGGTATTCAGAGATATACTCGCAGACTGAATCAAATTTAGCTTCATACGTGTCATTATTAACTGACATATTGCTTGAGAATAGGTAAAAATAAGGCAGTATGTTAAGAATAAAATTTAGCTTCATAGATGTCATTTTTAAATGACATACTGCTTGAGAATATGTAAAAATAAGGTAGTAAGTTAAGAAAAACTAAAAAAAAAATTTTGTAACATTCGTTAATTCGTTTAATAAGTGTGGTATTTTCACCATCTCATATTAACACTGGTTGAAAGCTGTATCTACGAAATGGTTAAGAAAAATCTGAAAGAATAAATCATCACTTTGCGTCAGAAAATGCTAGTATTATCAGAGTTCATTGATTGGTTAGACATTAGTGAATGTATCACATAGAAAGTTATCACATTTCTAGTGCCGTGCAATCTAGTATAGAGAAATATTTTAATAAAAAAGACTGGTTGATGAGTGGAAAAGCGTACGAAGGAAAACTATTTTATTGTCATATTTCATTTTTGAAGGTGATACTAATAATTTAGTGACACGAATATCTCAAGTTCGTTTAGGGAAATATTTTAAATATTTACATATAAATGATAAAAAGAGCAAGAGAAAAGTTGTTGAAAAAAAATTATGCGTGTCAGCTCAGACGCCCCACTGGGGTTTACCCCTTAAATACGATTGTCTTGGAATGTATAAAATAGGTAAAATTGTATAAATATAAATATCAATAACAGTAAAATACCAATGAACAAAACATTTATACAACAAAATTAAAACCTTTAGTAACGCCAGAGTAAGAAGTGGAAATTAAGTCTTTAATTTTGCGGGATAAAAAACACTAAATAATGTAATTTAATGGTTACATCTTGGTTTAAGCGAACGATAGTAAACTATATATCACAGTCCGTCATTGCGATTACGTTATAAGAAAATGTCAAATAGACATATTGATATCTCATTCTAAAGATGCGCAGAACTGTTGCGGGGAGAGGCCATCTAACGGTTACACTCCTTTTAACGCTTTGCACTTCGTACAATCAGAACTTAACTATTACACTTTTTTTAATGCTCAGAAATGCATACGGTCTGAATTTCTGATTTACTCCTCCTATAACTTCATACGGGGCGCGATATATGAAAATGGATTCTTAAAAAGTAAACTCCAAAAATATTGTGTAAAACAGGTAACGAAACAAAGACAAGCGGATTCTGTGTATATGGGTACTATTTTAATAATAAAGATTGAAAACACGAATGGAATACCATGTTATACGCACAAGTGTCGACCTTTGTGCGCGCAAACATTCACGCACGTATACATGCAAGCACGCAAGTGAGGACATGGGTAAGCATGCATATGCTAGGTACCCATTAATAGGTATTGTGATGTATAAAAATTATTAGAAAAAAGTATTTAAGTATTTAACCCGAAAGACATTTCGTATTCCATTATAGGCGATGCTTAATTTAAATAATAAAATTAGTTTTCATTCTATACGTATTGTATTTGATTACCTAGAAAAAAACATTAGTATTCAAAGAAACTCTTTCTTCACTTACGGACAAAACCTACAAATACATAAAGGACCCCTTCCGGTGTACAATTCAAATACAAGTCACGAAATGTCAAAGGGTAAAAAAACAACACTAAATCTATTTAAACAGATAATGGAATGTTTTGTAAAATTCGTCGAATAAACATAAACGATTACGATTCATTTCCTATTCGAAACTACCCGGAAGGGGAAACTCGTTTTATGGTTAAACTTGAATCGGCGTTTTGTCGACCAATCAAAAAATGTACGAGTAACTACCTAGAATTTTATTTCAATATTTGTTTCAGGGTTAATCTACGGTGAGGTTAGTATCCGCTAACGTAGTTGAGTAGACACATTTTACAATTTTTTTACTCTTATTTTAGTTTAAACGATTCTGACGGTAAGAAAAAATAAAGATTTTCTTAATTTCTAAATATTCATATAAAAAAATAGTTTTTGTAAAATGTTCAAAATTTAACAAACAAAACGTATTGCATTTGTTGAAATCATCAGAAATAAAACTCAAAAATTTTCTTTTTCGCTCCCTCTTCATAACGAAATAGTTGAAAAATATATATTTTACATGCAAGCAAGGAATAATATTACAAACTTATTTTCAGATTATCGTTTTCAATTCAATTTATGTTAGACATAAAATTAGAAACTTAAGACATAATGTAAAAAATATATGCAATTAATGAGTTAATCAAGGGTGATGAACATTGAGCAATGTATATCTGTTTTTCTGATTTTTCTGGGGTGTTGATCATTTTTTCATTACTCTTATTAAAAAAGTTATTCTTTCCAAATTTTCCTTACATATTATCAATAACCAGGTCTCAACAAGTTTGCTAAATTATATCATCTAACAATAAATGTAATTTTACTCTTTTAATCAAGGGGAAAAAAACCTTTTGGATTTGGAAATACATCATTTCCTCTTTTCATTGTCTTAAGCTAGTATACATTAGAATTTCACAATACTATCAATGATTCAATTTTATTTTTTTTGGGAAATTTATTTTAGTTCATCTAGCAATTCTGAGAATATCAATTGTTGATGGTTATGATTTTAAACATCTAAGACCCGTTTATAGTTAAGTGTTTGTCCATGTGTTTAAATGCATATAAAACAAGTATTGCCTTTCGGGTAGTTTCGGATGAAAAATGGATTGTACTTATCGAAATTTATTCCACATAGCTTATAAAAAATTTCACTGTCGGTTTAAAGAGATTTCTTGTTGCCTTTTTCTGCTCATTTATATTTCGTGACTTGCACCTTTATATATTATGTTAACTGACACGAAAAGAAAAATTTCATTGAATTCTAGCATTCAAATAAAATAGATGAAATAGAATGGGGATAGGTCTGACAAATTCAACTGAGGTGCAATTTCTTTTTATTCCGTAATTTCATTTAGAGTTATATTTATACTTAAATCGTTTTAGATGTTACCATGTAATAAGTAAAACTATAATATATTTCACAATTCATGTCAGACATTTACTTTTAGCCAAAAGCAAGATATGAATGAAGATTAAATGTGTAACAAATGTAGGGAAAATTCTTGCAAAATTACCTGTAATGATTATGAAATTTTTCCCGGGAGAAACACCTTAAAATGATCAAGATACCTATTCTCGATTCTTTTATTTTTATATTTCACTTAATATTTAATTGGAAAATTTGAATAAAATTTTTTTTCTCGTCATTCTTTACCATTTATTTATGTATTACATGGTGGCCTCTCAGTATACGAGATGAGAAATTTGTCTAAATTATTGAGCCTGTATTTTATTACTTTCAATTTATTTTACTTTCCTGAGTAGAAACATGTTTCACCGATGTAAAACAGTGAATATTTTTGTGATATACGTGATAACTTTTATTTCGTTTGATCTATTTACCTACGATACATATTATATAGACAAATCCAATTTTAAATCAACTGACTATCATATTTAAAGTATATAATAATTTCACAAGTTGTGTTTCGGATTTGGTAATAGTTATTATCATTTAAGATATCATAAGTTTTGAGTATAGATGGCAGTTAAAAACGGTAAAGTACTGAGAAGCAAGTTGCGAGTCGTTGCCGCTGTATAAATAAAACTGTCATCGTCTACTACCCTGAAGAAGCAGCTATGCTATGCATTTATATATACCTATTGCCAGGATTGCTAATTTATCATCTTGTTCTTAATTACACACAGATTGCGAAAGGTCAATATTTCGCTTCAGCCAAAACTGAAATCATGTTTAAGATACTGAAAAAACTAATAAACAACATTTTCACTATTCGACATAAATATTTACATCAATATATTGTATTGCATTAAATACTGGAGACTCACATAATTAAATTACAAAAATTGACAAAATGCAAACACTCTCATAAAAGGTGTTCAAAAATACGACACTGAAAAAAGTGTCAAAGTCGACAAATATTCACTTGCTAAACAGTGCTACCTACTGCTACCAGCGGCCACACTTCAAAGTTATTAACTCCTGCATTTATTTTGATAACGTTGTAATTAGTAATATTAAGTCATCGGTAGACGGGACAGTCATGATTGAAAATAATGCATAGTACACACAATTACTCTGTGTATACCATTTTAAACTTCCATTATAATTTATTTCGCTGAATTAACCAAAAGTTGCTCTAATTATTTAAAATACTCTCAGAAGGCTGAGGGGTTGAAATGTGCTAAACGTGCATTACAATTTTATTATGCCTGCGTCGGAACAGCTAAAAAAGTTTCAAAAAAACTTTCCCGATGAACAAAGGTAAATGGAAATGTCATACATGTAAAATCTGGCAGAACATGAAATTAGTAGCTTCGCCGTTATCATCTGTTGGTTCAGAAATATTTCCAATTGACTTGGAGCGTTATATAATGCATATTGATTCAAAAATTAATAAATTTACGACTACTTTTCAAGAACAAAAATTTACACAAATAATAAATAGAAATAACTTCACTTGCGTTCGTTTAAATAAATATTTTATAATAAATATATTTTTAAATTCAAGTATATTATTTATGTTTTAATAATTTTTTTTTAATTTAAGTTACTTTAATTATGCAAATATTTATAAAAACAACGTTAGGCATAGAGAGAATTACTTCCTAAAATCTAGCCATTAAATATATTTCACGGGTAACGATATGTAATATTTCAAATATTGAAGTTAACTAAACTTTAATTTACTACCATCAGTAAAATTCTAATAGCGTCTATGTAATTATAAGAGCTTTCCGTTCAGAAAACGAGTAGTCTCACTTGTAGAGCCATATGTTTATTTTATTTAATCATAATTTTCATAAACTTCAATATTATCTTAAATAAACTAAGATACAACTCAATAAGAATACTAAACATTTTATTAACCACGATATTTTTGAAGAGTTACTCACTGTTAAAAATTGGATTTACTCAACTAGTTTATTTAAATGTTACTTCTATGTACTTTTTGATATCTAATTTCTGGGGTACACAATACCTTAAATGAGTGATGTATAAATATCTTTTAGAATTACTGCGATGAGCCCAATCTGGGGAATATCCTTACGGTAAAGTTGTATTGTATGACAGACCTTTAAAGAAGATGGAACCCTATAATTATATATGGATCATTGTAGATAATATGGCTAGTAAGCAAGCCAAATCAAGGAGACAAATTCGAATATAATATAAAAAATGAAAAAATGTTAATTTTCATCAAGCAAACTAATTACATTTTATACTAAGTTTATGATTACAGTTGGCGAAGTACTTTATGCTGAGATTTTGTTGCGTGTCTGGCTATTTATTGATTATTTACAGCAGATTGTTATCGTCGAAAAAAATTTAATTAATGATATAAATATTGAATATATTTGGCGTTAATTTTGTAGAAATGCATTATTCACAAATAAATGAAACTACGTGATGTAGTATTATTTCTACTTTCTTGAATTTCTTCACCACGACCTAGGTTTCGTTGTATTACAACATCTTTAGGTGGGATATCTTCAGGTGGGATAGTTGCTACTATCCCACCTGAAGATGTTGTAATACAACGAAACCTAGGTCGTGGTGAGGAAATTAAAGAAAGTAGAAATAATACTACATCACGTAGTTTCATTTAATTGTGAATATAAATATTGTTATCCACCTAAAGCACGCATGTGCGCGTTTAGGCGAACGTACAATTAAGAAAAATGAGACTGAAAATATTAAATTTCCCCACTTTCAACCTATCCGCTTTGTTCTTAGTGTGTGGTTATTAAGGTCTTCAATGATTTAAAAAAATTTAATTCGAGATAACGAAAATTAAAATACAAATTGACTCACAATCTTAACAAAAGTTTACGACAATGATTCTTCTTTATACAACGCTTTTCATTTTTAAGACTTACGACTACACCATAAGGTAGCAGAGAAGGTTACTACATTACAAAATAAACATTAAACAAGAATAGAAACATTGCTTGTATTATCATCAACATTTTTTAGTATTGATAATCGAAATTCTGAAATAGAACTTTAAATGCAATTATATTTTCTTATTACGTATAACTTTAACAAAGCTTTTTGACATCAAATTACATATTTACTTAAAGTATTTGCTAGTGTGATACTAGTAAAGTAAATTTTCACTGGAATAAAGTTATTGTGACCAATTCTAAAGAATTTAAACGTGTAATGGTTATAGTCATAGGAATAAAAAAGTATAAAAAAGTTACATGTAAATAATAAAGTTACATGAAATACATTCAAATAATTTCACGGCCCTATATTTACATGAGGCATGTTATTACTCAGAACTAAGGGGCAAACATAAAGGCAAGCTCTACGCGCTATAGAGGATCAGAGAATTTTCCATCTTTTATATATACATTAATATGAAAGAATTGTATTTGTATGAATGTGAAATGTAGAAAATTACCTCAGAGACCAGAAGGGCCTAAAAGTTTTCATCGACCGATATCTGAAAAACTACTCCACATTTTCTGGCCAAAAGCCATCTTAAAGAAAAATAGGAAAAGGAAAAAACATAGACATTTCGGTAGTAGTAAAAGAAAGTAGACATGGATTGGACACATATTCTGAATAATCCAGAATGTCATAGAATAACTAACTCCTTTCTACAACCCGCAGAGGATGTAGAAGTGGCAGGCCCTAGTCATCTTGGTAGAGAGTTATGGAGAACAAAGCCAAGAAAGTGGAAAATTTGTTTGGTGAGATGAAGATTATACCTCTTAATAGAGTGTACTGGTGGACCTTTTTCGATGTGTTCGGTGTGATCTGTATTAATAGTGACAGGATTTAAGACAAGTCAAGGTGTTCACCTTTCAATATGAAGCGATTAAATCCGGTACACCTATATTATTATGATTGTTTTAAATTGTTATATAGGCTGAAGTATTATTATTCATTTTATTTTAAAATAGGTCATCTATAACATTAAATATTCATAGCCAATTTATTACAAGAATATTTCGAAACAATATTTTACTTTGGGTGAATATTTTACCTTATTAACATTGAAGACCAATATGCACAGACAATTAAGCAAGTAATACCTAAACAATATACGAGTAAATCTGTAAAATGGAATTAAAAAAGTTTAATTTCATTACACTGAATATTTATTTGTTTACCCGCGTTATCGACATAAAATATTTAGGTTCATGTATTATACTAAAGCCAGAAAGAAGGCTGTAATTCTTCGTCTTCAGGACGCAAAGTATATCAGAGTTTATTTACTGGCTCCAAAATACTGAAATTAAAACATGGTCTATGATTTTTTATCATGATAATTACAGTTAGTTAACGGAAATCAAATAATTATAAATTACTTAAATCACGCCTAAAGAACTGAATAGATTTTTATAAAAATATAATTTAGAAATATAATTAATATGTTTACTACTGTTACATGAATTTTACAAATACAAACCTATAGCGGAGATTCCACATTTCAATTCGCATTATATCCCCATAAATCAAATGTCAAAATCATTTTGAAATATTATTTAAATATTTGAGATATTACAAAATGTTGGGCCTTGTTGGAAGCCATATTTTTTAATCTATCGGGATGAAACACAAAAACAGCGTGGATCAAAATCCAGCTAAAGTTTGTAAATGGATATAATTCGCCAATTCTTTTAAAAGAGCGGCAGTGCAAATGGTTAAAGAATAATTAAAAATATATGTGTTAACTAAACAACACAAATACAATACTTATTAGAAATTTAAATTGCCAACTTTGGATTAAAAAAAAATGTTCGCGTCGCTTACTGGAAAATATTAAAAAGCTCTTAACTCTATTTTATGCTATATGCATCTATATGCACAAACACGTACGGCACCGGCATATATCATATGGTTAAATATGGTTTTGGGAAATGGTAAGAATGTTCCCAAACTAATAAGATTTTCCGGGACGGGCACATGTTATTTTCCGAACCGCCAATTATATTGTGTGAAAAATTACAACGATGTTTTGCTCTGTTACAGTGTGAAAGAAGGGAAAAATGCAGTTTAGCATTTATTATATTATTATGTAATAAAATGTATATTAAAATGATACTAATATTTATTCACATATGAATATTATTTTAAATTTAATATTAAATATATTACTTAGATGATTCGATAGCTCCAACTTGCAAGTAAATGCCGTAGAATAAATTTAAAGTCCCCACAAATAAAGCTACGGGAAAACCTAATATCATACAAAACTAGCGGGGAAGAAAATTTTTCATATCGTGAATAATAAACGTAGGAAATACAAAATGAAAACTTGCCATAATTTCTCCATCTCCATCCATCTACAAACACTTCTAACCATTTCTTTTATTCTTCCTAACTAGAGGAAATAACTTGAGGGAATATTGAAGTTTCTGTAGAATTCTTGTGACATAGGTTACTTCTTCTTATCTATGATTGTACGATTAACGTAATGATTCGACGGTAAATGAATAGATAAAAACATAACGTAATGGCACGCATAGATAAAAGAATAAGGGAAATAAATCTACGGCGTGATCATAAAAGAACAGATTTTTAGTGAGAATTGCGCCCGAATCGATCATAATTACTCAAAAATTTCAAAAGCAAGTGACTCAATATTAAATTTATGATTTTGATTATATAATAAATTTTGATTTCATAACTGTAGGATTTAATCTATGCCTTTTTTTAATCTATTTTTTTTTGACCTACGAATCGATAACGTTGGTAAAGTGCGATATTTACCTAAAAAAGGCTCTGGCCAAAAATATGGTGCTGTGTCGTTTTCCTCGAATGTTGTAGCTCATTTTTGAAGATTGAAAGTAAAACTGACTTAAAATTTGAACCATGGATTACTTTAAGTATGAAATAAATAACTGAAAAATAATTGCTAAATTATATATTGACATTGATGTACCAATAATGAAGAAGCAAACATTTAATGGCATATTAAAAATTATTGTAGTTATCTTCCCTATCACGTATTTATTATTTGAATTAGAAATATAGTATACGGATCAAAAAATTATTCATCATCAAAATTTATAATATCAGTTTGTCAAACTTCAACTCCGCAAATTCGGAAGGTCGCGGGGTGTGTGAGTGTTTTTTAGACTGCAAATTAAAGTGCAGCGTGCATTCCATATGTAAAGTGATCAGCGTTCACGCTCCAAATGATATTCATTCCAAATTTAAGACTTAAAACAATTTTATTTACTTATTTTTTTTATAATTTATCTAATAGTATTATTTATAGTATATAACAAGCTAAAATATTGTTTTAATTTAATAAAATATTCTGCCTTTTTTTCTTTTAAATTAAACAATATTATAGATTTTATCTATAATGATAATTTGTAATTAAAAGTTAGCTTTTATTTATATTATTGAGTTTTACCTGATTGTTTAAGTTTAAGCGAAACTTTTTATAGTAGTCAGATGCCATGAGCATGAATAACTAGGTGGGTTTCTACATTTGTAATAGGATATATTTATTTCGTACCCACGTGGTCATAAACGGTCATAATATTTTATAACCTGAAAATGAGTAAATGTTGTATGTAAACTTACAAGTAGAATAAAATGGATTTTATTTACACGCCGATTTGATGATAAGTGGTTTTTGTAAATGCTATCGCAATGTTAATTAATTTCTCTGTTTAATTAAATATTAGATAAAGGCTCACTAGTAACTATGAAGTAATCATCCTTTGTTTAAATAAACCATCATAAGTCATTCAAAGACGAAAAAGTTTTTCATAGCAAGATTTACCAGAAATATATTTTTTATCAGGTATGAAGAGATTACAGATGGTGAAATAATTTATAAGTTAAATAAATCCTGAGGCTGATAAGAAAAATAAATAGAAAGAAAAATGGAAAAAGAGAAAACAAAAATATATTACAAATTTAAGCGCTTATGTATAAACCATTCGTTCTCATGGATTTATATTTGGTTGCAAAAGGAGTTAACATAGAAAATAGAAATGCTTTTGAAAAATTTTATAGACAAGCTTAAACAGATAAAATCCTTTATGGATTTGGTGAAAGAGTTGTTTAGATTGAGGCTAGAGGAAGGTTAGGTCAAGTTATTGGAAGATTTATAGACTTATAATATAGAAGTGGTTTATAATTTTATGTGTATTTCTGAGTTTTCTGAATAACACTCAAACCTTTATTGGTAACCATGCGCTTCCCTATTTTAGTAAAGTTACGTCGGGTCAACTTTTACAGGGTTATGTTTCTGAAAATAAAATTGTCTTCTTTTCATTTAATTGTATATCATAATATAACGTGATATAAGTTTCATGGAAGACTCTTTTCAGTGAAGTTTCGGAATTAAATTAAGCATTGATCGGGTAAGGTTTTGGTCAAAAAACCAAAGGTAAAACTGGAATTTAAAGGAATATACATAAATAAAATCAAGAAAATTATTAACAATTTTAATAACTTCATAAGTAAGTTTTAAAGTAAATCATAATTTTCTTCAAAAATTATAGTAAGCAGGTAATTATAATTTCAAAATCATATTAGACAAGGTATACAGTTTACAACTGCTTAGAGTATCTTGGCTCCAAATAAAGATGCACACGTATCCTTTTAATGAAATGAAAGAGATGAAAATTTATGATATATCAATAAATAAAAGTAGGTACTCAGAACTGAAAACTGAAATTAATTTAATCGAACTGATAAACCAAATTCTCAAAATAAGTTTAATTAATTAGCGTTGTAATACCACTTAAGTAGATTAAATATGAACTTGAATAAATTTGTTGAATACGAATGAAACTAATCGAGTTTCATACACATTTAGGGATATATATAGATTCTAGAATACATGGTGTTTCCACGAAACTATCTGCAAAAATTAATATAATTTTTGACTAAATTAACAGAATGATGTATAGAATGTGTAATCGGAAATTTTTCAGCTTTTATGTGAAGGATATATCACGGAATATATCACGGAGCCCTTTCGAAAGAAAATCTTAAGCAAATTTTTAACGCCATTTCCCAGTTTGATCAAGGAAATATATATTATTTTTGAATTTCGTGGCATTATCCTACTACGTTTAAAAGTTAGAAGTCGGTGACAGATAAAGAGACGAACGGACAGACGAGGCCACAATAAAAGAATTCCGTTCGGATCCTTTGGTTACATTACTTTAAAACATAGACAATTTTTATTAGGAACTGATACTGGTCTCAGCACCACGATCGTACAAAGTATCCCCTCTTAAAAATAATATATGCAAGGGCAGTGAAAAATAATTTTATATTGATGACTTGAATTATAATTTTAACGTGTAATACAAAATCAAAACTTTATTTTAATTCAAGTACGCGGTGAAGAATTGTTATTATTTTAGAACCTCAGAAATGTATACAAAAGGGTATACATTTGCTGTTGTGTCAAATATTTATTTATTGTTCAGGTTCTCGGCTTTATTTGGATAGTTACGTCGTATCTTATTCTCATTTATGAAGCTATTTTAAGGAAACTCGGAATTTTCACTTGCCATTTCTCACTATTCTCTCATGCCAATTATATTAAGACTAATAACGTTTTCGTTAGTAACAAATGGAAACGAAATCATTTGTTTAATCTCCATAAAATATAACTATTTTCAAGAGAATATTTCTCCCAAAGGTGCCTCTTTAACTAACTAGTGGAGGTTGGCAGTCAGCTCAGTATATTTGGTCTTATCCTTGGCAAAGCAAAAATGGTCCCCGTCATTCGTAATCCCCGTTCATTCTCGGATGTTACGCAATTGTGACTTCCTTCTACTATCGGCATTTCTACTCGCAGCAACTTGTTACATCATTATTGGTTACAAGAACTCGTATCTGCATACCTGAATATATGCTTAAGATATGGCAACTTTACGTTGTTTGATGGTTTGCAGAAGCTTGGTCTCTAGTCAACCCGTCGTAGAATATGGACATATGACCGCCAACTGGAAGACACAGAGGAGGACGACCCCTTGCTAGATGAAAAGATAAGCTGGAAAATGTCGCGGGAAGCCATTAAATGCAAGCAGGGAACACAGGTCATTTTAGGCATCTTCCGGTTGATGATGATCGTGATGACAGAAAGGGTTAGTATGTACATGTTTATTACAGAGCAGTACATGCCAAAATCACAAAATTTTATCAACTCGAAAGAAGATGTTCGGATTATAAATGAAAACTGAATCCAGTCGGACCATTGATATTAGAGCCATGTCTATGAGTATAGCAGACTGACATTCTTTTTATCATCTTATGATTAATAGTTGTGAACTGAGCTATCAGATTCTGCTTCAGTTATCTTTTTAAACTTCTTTTCTGAAAAACGAATTCAAAAAATGAGCACAAGAAAAGTAAGTAAAATATCGGTTGTTTTTGAGCTAAAATGGTCATTTAATATGACGAATGATTTTCTGTCAACCGTGATTCGAACCCGAAGCCTCCGGCCGCGGAAGTATGATTCGGCCATGGTGGTACTAGATATCATTAGTAGATTGCTACCATAAGTTTTGTGTCTCGTTTATTTTTGTTTTGAATAATGCTTTTTGGTTGGATAAAATCTTATGAGTTCGCATCACTGACATACTGTAATAGCAGTATCTCTCTTATGGAACTAAAAAGTGAGATGTGCATGTCTTAAATATTTGTTCAAAAGAAAAATCACATTTTAAATATAAAATTTACATGAATAATAGGCAAATATCCAGTGATTTCATGAGGATTTTTTTTTATAATTAGATTCACGATATCTTGCTTTAAGAAGTGAAAGGTTTCCGATATTAAACTTAGCGTAAAAAAACAATGTATGCAATAAACTGGCACATATTTGATTGATGGGCGGTGTCTTAGATTAATCTTGTACAATAATTTCGTATTTTACATAATACTAAGGAAATCACTCGATTATTAACACATGTTGTATGTATTGGCTGTATTGGTTGCAGTCACGAGCAATTATTGGCTAGTAACGTAAAGACAAGAATGAATGAATAACAGAAAACGTTACATGTCACCAATTGAATTGATGAGTGCAATACTTGATGAGTATATACTCACGCCACGAAAGTCCTTTATATATGTGTATACATATAAATTTAATTATTATTATATAGAATTTCCAATTATAGTTATTATTTTTCTTCATGAAAATATATTAACTAATATACCTTCACAGGGCCAATACAACCAATTTCATTTAGTATATCTCTTTAGTATTCGATTGAGAGGTGATCGAAATAATTTTTCAATAAAGTATTTTTCAAATGGCGTTTCGTAATTATTTCCAGATTTGTCAAATGCTTCCTAAAAATAGGCAAGGGAAGGAACGCAACACACCTCGCTAGAAGAGACAGTTTAAAAAGTATTGCTATACATTTTTGATTGAATGTCGAAAGATCTCTACAGTGGTATCCCAATCGCGAAAAAAAATTCAGTTTATATTTTGATATATGAGAATGTATTTTAAAAATAAATGTGTTAAAGAACCAGCAGTGGGGGATTTGTACACACTTAAGCATATGTAAACATTAGAAGGCATAATATTTCCCTTAAAATATTTAAAAATATTAATATTATTTTTTCCCTTAAGATCCATTATTTTGAACATCTTTCAAATATGTAAAATTATGTCAAATATCTCCAAAATGTTTCCGTTTAACTTTAGGAACACTTTTTTCATGATCTTGACGTTAATAGTTCAAGAAGTGCGGAAGGTGAATTATATTTATGTGAATATTTTGAACAGTATTTCTAAGACTGTTATACCCAAAAATAAAAAAAATCATAAAAATTCATTATTTCCTGTTATATCCAACATAAGACATGAAAAAAAGTTAATACTTTTTTAACCACTCAAAAATTTATTTCTAAATATTTTCTACTGCTAACTATAATATAAATTTTGGTTAATAATGGTTAATATGCTTTTCATTATGCTGAATGTCAAGTATCTATGTAAAATATATTCCAAGAAATTTTTGTACCTGTTTTTATTCATATCTCTAAAAATAAACTTACCCAAATATGGTTTTTTCAATTGATGTCTCCTACGACAAACGAAAGTAAAAGAATTATTTCAAATATTTTGCATATGTTTCGTATAAAATTTCAGTGTCAACATTTTTAAATAACATTAAAATTTTACTCTCAAGATATATGCAGGTTTGCATGCTTTATCATTGCCAAAAAAGTCCTACGTCAAATCTTTTCAGAGGAAAACGGCTGTGTCACACGAATAGATGGATCAAAGCATATGATCTTAAAATATTTAAATTTTTTCTTTTAAAGTAAAGAATCTTAAAAAATAATACAGGTGTTTTTTTCATTTCTATATATTGATATATTTTAACTTTTTTCTATTTTCAATTTAATAAAAATCAGCCTTTAATTGAAATACTTACCTTCACTGAATATTTTAATAACAACAAGAAATGTAACCATCCAACTAGTATAAATTTTAATTAAGGCTTTTCAAAATAAATTACGTGATACTTTAGGCAACGATTAATTTAGTTGAATCACTGGAAGAAACAAGCGGCCCACGCATGGAGGTCTCTTCCACGCCCTTTTGAAGCGGTCACCGATTCTTTAGCATTATTATCAGTTTATTTTTCATTCTTTTGATTAAATAGAAGTAGTGATGTGGGAAGTCGGGTCTACGTGGAAAATGACGAATAATTTCTACACCTGATGTATTTAAATATTTGGTTGGCTGAGTGTGGCGAGGCGTTATCGTGATGAAAGTGGGTTAAATTGTGAGGGCATTTCTCTCAAATGTATCCCAAAATAAGAGATAAACTATTGACGGTCTGCAGATATTGTAACTATATTTTACGGAATAATGGTTACATAATAACCCGACCTTTCTATGAATATGGAGATAATCCTTTTTTTTCAGTACTTCACCCTTTCTCTACCTGAGTGTGCAACTCTTCAAAATGAATAACGCATTGCGTAGACTACCTCGTAGTTTTGTGTTCGTAATAATATATACAGGTTTAGTCATACATTCTGATACATCATTTATCATTTAGATACATCATTTATCATTCATATATACAGGTTTAGTCATACATTCTGATACATGATACATCATTTGTGTAATTTCTATTAAAATTTTTGCGATTTTTCGAATTTACGCGAAACTTTTTGCGACGTCAATTAAGGCGACAGGTAATGCAAAATATTAAGTTTTCGTAAGTTCAATGAGTATTCTAACTTCGAAATTGTTATGTAGAATTATTTATACTTGGCTCGTCACAATGCTTAAACTTACCTGAAAACGTTGAAAACGTTGATTGTAAGCCTTCATAATAAGCTGAATGGTTGACTTTATTTTTCATTGTCGATCTTGGCTTCATTTTTCATTGTCGACGGACCTTCCTTGGCTGATTACCATCGAGATTGATACCACTACGCTTGAGCTCTCTACGTAAGTTCAAACTGTAATATTGGATATAGCAATATAAATCTTACCAATAGAATTTTTAAAAACAAAAGACATTCAAGAACAGAACAATTCTTGAATGGATTACCAATGGATTAAATTTTCCAAATGTTATGTTAATTTTTTATTACTAATCTTTTACATTCTCATATTTTTCTGTGCTTTCCTTGTGAAAATACTTTTTTTTTAATAAATATTGGAAATAATGTTAGAGAAGGATTTCAAGCAAATATAAAATTCCATTTATGTAATAATATTGCATAAACAATAAAATATAATTTAAGGAAAATATTTGTGTAATATCGGAAAGTTCCTTCAACTTTCCACAAGCCAAACTGAGTTCAATTACCAATTTCTTTTAAAAGAAAGTTAAACCCAATAAGGGATCCGTTTCAATATACTCTTGCCCTTCTTTAAGTTTTACAACCGGCGTCGAATGATTTGTTAAGCAGCGATTAAACTTTGAACGCATAACGACGACCTGAGACCATAATAAACAAACAAATTTGCAATTGATTATTACTACCTGTGTATTCTGGTTTGCTTTGAATGGAAAATCTCTATATATTAACGGCTTTTAAATATATATTGAATTTAAAGCCCCAACAAATATATTTTGCCAAAGACCTCTAGTTAATATAACTTGTAAGCCAAAAAAGTTTTGACTAATTTCAAATAACTATGAATTTAAAACCGGTAAACATATTTGGTAACGAGCGTTTACTCAAGCCATAGAGAGGAATTATGAAAATCGACACACTATTTTTTGTCAGGATTTAATGTGTAGACGACGCGATTCTGTATATATCGCTTGCATAGATACGCCTTCAAACATGGAAATTATAACTTATAATGAAACTAGTGCGTGAGTAAGTGCCGCAGTATCAAAAACTGTCCCTAGTTGCTTGAGAGGAACGCTTGCTGACTTGCACTAAATTTGAAAAATGTCTGTCCCTATTATGTATCTTCATTTTTCTATTTATTGAAACTATTGAACCTATATAAGAATTTTCTTCTAATTTACTCACATTTAAAAAAATTACCTATGATAAGGATCATAACAAAAATAATGGTCAAGCTCTCAAAGATAACGATAGCAATTAGCTTGTGATGACGATAAAAGTAAATTGTATGTATTCATAAATAAGGAGATCAATTAAAGATTAAAAACTTCCTCGTTCTGAAGGCCCTATTCTTAAGGCTATGACCATCCAAGGGGAGGCCTTCAAAGTAACAGACATTCAGTTTTTTTAGAATAATTAACCTATGATCCCTATAAAGTAATTAAAATATCAAGCCATTAAAATAAGCATTTACCAGTGGTTACTTTCAATATTTAATACACAGTAAAATATTTTGTAAACATTTAAATGCAGTATTCTCTTCGATAAATTGGAACTCCATGCAGGACTATGCTGACGCAAACATGCAATCTTGCCTCTTTTACTCGAAGTGTCCAAATCCATACGGAAAAATTTTGTAAAATAATATCTAGTACAAAGCCTGCTACTGTGCATATTCACACTGGCTATCATCAGTATTTTTGAGAAATTAAAGAGCTACTAAGTACATCGGACAAGTATTCCCTTAAATATCTCATATCATAAGTATTCCCTTAAATATCTCATATCATTAATTTTGATATCCCGGTGTCCACATAATTGAAGAAAGTCAAAACGAAAATTTTAACCGAAATGATTTCACTTGGAGGGATATCATCCCCAAAGGTATATCACTTGCAGAAATGAGCTTTAAAAATTATTTAATAAGGTTCTAGAAATCAAATATAGCCTTAATAAACATTGCTAAACAGCTGGAATACTTGAAGTCCCGATAGTCGTTTGCCAAGATCCAGATAAAACGACAAGGGGTAAAATATATTGGGCAAACTAAAAATTACCCGGAAAAACTTACCCGGATATTACCCGGAAGTACTGGCAAGGTAGTTGATGATATTCTCTAGTTGGCTTGAATACGGGAGTAGTCTATATATTTCAGTTTCCACTGTAAAATATCCATCAACAAAAGAATATATTCCGCGTTGAGTTAATAAGATACTTAGGCACTTAATTGAGCTTTTTGTTGCTTTCTTTTACTCGCAATTTTTCGTATTTCCAAGAGATCAACTGTGCTGAAGACAAGACGGCTTACCAATATCTAAAAATGAGGCTACTGGAAACTTTTTCTAGACCATTTTTGAGCGATTATAGAAAAATTCTTTTTGTTTTATTAAAGAAATGAATCCTTCTACGCTAGCTTGCACAATGTATGATAAATATTAACAATACGATATATAACTTCAGTTAATATATATATTGAAAATGATAATTTAGACATTTCAAATGTTTGATTACAATTTTTTTCTGAAATATATAAAAATGTATTCAAACAAGCAAAATTTTAATAATTCTGTACTTAATGACGTGGAAACAAAGTATCATTAAGCTATCATTTACAAATCGAAAGTTTAAACTATGTCCGCCATATTATTTTAATCCGAAATAGATTTTAGTGTACTATAGAGAAAATGATGGTTCTTACAACTTTATTAAATAATGTGAAAATACAAGAGTTACATATTTTCATTTATTATCGACACTTTTGTAAATATTTGAGTTTATACAAGTATACAACTCAAATACATACTTATTAGAAACTTTTTTTATTAATCATTTAAATATTTATTTTTTTATTTGGAATAATTACAAAATTGAATACAATTCGAACACGCATTAGTAATAAAATAATAGATACCTACCTGAAAAGAATCTATATGAAATACCGCTGAAAGTAATTAATTTTACCGAAAGCTGTAAAAGTTTATAGTTTTGAGATAAGCACATTTGGTATTCGTAAAAGACTTCTGAGTATATAATTAATAATTATAACATCGAACAGATTAACTACATAACAAAGTTCTAAGATAGTTATGAATTCTTAATTAAACTATGTTGTGGAGCACTTAGCCTAATTCGTTGTAAGTTTACTTGTAAGCTTTTATGTAAATATTAAATATATATGGGAGTGCTTTAGCTATTTGAAGTGGAATAAAGTTTTTAGTAAATTTATAGTAAACTTATTTAAAATAATTTAAAGAAGCTAACATTAGTTTTCTTCAAAGATATTGAAATAATTATTTATATGTAAGAAAAGATATGGAAATAATACTATTTTTGAGGTTGCGTATACAAAAAGAAGCAAAAATCGCAACTCTTATAAGGTGAGTTATGTGTCCTCTCGTCTATTAATCTATCATAGTATTTTTTTCTAAAGACTTTTGAGATAGAAACTTGACATTTGCCATAGTGATATATTTGACATACTTACATGTAAATAGAAATTTATACGTATTAAAAAGTAAAAATTTTAAGTAAGATTAACCATGCCTACCACTTCGTCCGCGTACGGATATTTTTACAATATTGTTAAGTTAACTGGTAGGTAACATGTAATAAAATTTACAGAAATAATACACTTTGAATGATTATAAAAATAATACACTTTGAATTAAAAAAAATTCCAATGGGAATATATTATTATTTAAGGGTCGATTGAAATGAAAAATAGAGAACTTACTAGTAACAATTTATCGAAATATTTTGATGCTCTTGCGTGATGCGCGAATAAGTAAACATGTTCAGGTAAAGTGAACAAACGATAGGGAAACAATATTTATATATTTTGTTCGATATGGTCCTATAATAATTTTTTCGTAAATACTTTGAATGCAAAGACACGCGAATTCTAAAATGTTATTATATGTATAGACAATAAAATACGCAAAAACTAAATTTATCCAGTCTAATATTAAAACTATATATACCTGTTACAGTTAACAGTTTTGTTCACTATTACGATGTTAACTTAAGGAATGTTTTTAGTTAAAAGCATTTAAGATTTTCAGATATCACCTTTCATCTGTTTTGAAAAATTTGTATTTAAAATACAATTCTTCCTTTGGAACCTTTAGTATAACATCATTAATTATATGTAATTTTCTTCGAGGAAAATACATTTATATGACGGACTACAATTGATTCAGGGAATCAAAGAAATTGGAAGGAATTGTATTGTTAACATACGTTTTGTTAAACGGAATGAAGAGCATTTTAGACACGTCTGGTCTACTATAGCTGCCTGCGCAAAGTATCAATACCCAGGGACATACTAGGTAAAGAATAATAGGCAAGGTGATGTGGTGTTTTTTTATTGGTTCGTGTATTCTTTTGCTAACCAAAATATATTTTTGATCTAATTCCCCTGATATGAGATGTTGCACTTTGTGTAGCGTGCCGCTAATATTATAATTACGAAAGTTTCATTATATTGTATATAATGATTCAATAGCAAAGCGACGAATTAATAATAAATTTGGCGAGTATAAATTTTGTCTAGTAGGGGAATAAAAAAGCTAAATATTATTTGCGTCCTCTTGCAAGAAACACGAGGAATGTCAATACAGTAAACAATTCCTTTGGACGTTTGTTATTCAATTCTGACGGAACGGTGAGGTGGCTTGCATGAAATTTGACATGGACAATTTTTGTTAAACCTGCATTTCGGTCTTAGCAAATTAATAATTTTTATTCTTCGAAATAACATTATTATTATAGGATAAAACTTACAACTTACATGACGTATACAAACGATGTGAAAATATTCGTGCGGACGCCGCGCTGTTAGACCAAAATCGGCTCGCAGTAGCAGTGTGAAGTTGTTTCTTTGCTCATTTCAATTAAAATATAGTTTATAATAAGTATAATGTAGGTGTATTGATATAATAAAGTGCTATTTAGATCCGGGCATATAATAACGCGCAGTCGTAATTGAGCAAAAATGTTTTCTTTTGTTATTAAATTAGTCTATAAGGAGACTTTTTTTAAGTAAACGAATTGATACGAAACGAGTGATAGTAAACGTAAGATTAGCTGGCTTAACTTAAATTTAACCGCGATTTAATGGTTTAGAAACATAATATATGTTTAGAAAAGTAAAAGTAATTATGTAATTGGTATTGCTGAAAGAAGACATTAATAAAGCCACTATACTATTAAAAATCAGTCTAATAAAATAATTAGTGGTGATCATAGTTAAAGAAATTAAAGTTTAAGAACGTGATTTATAAAACTTTAATACAATTTCTTTATAACCTTATAATTTTTAGGATACTAAATAACCCAATAAAACAATGAAAACATTTTCAGTCAGAAAAGTAAAGAATAATTTCTTTAAAAAACGTTTTCAGGTCCAAACTGTTCAGAAATTTAGCCGACAGCTAATTTCTCGAAAGTAATACTGTGTTTAATATCATAACTAATACTAAATTTAGTAGACTGATGTCGAGATTACAGTATATATAAACATTAATCGTAAAGTATATCCTTATAAACACGAATTTGTATGTTTGACAGTAATTGTAAGTTCTATTAAAAAAAACTACAAAAAGTACATCCTTTCTTTATAATTCTTGGGTATGTTTATTGGATCTTTTAGATCACAGTGCCATTATTTCTATAACTAAGCTAAATGTTTTTTAAACTAGATTTTATTTGTTTTCAACTATTCTCGCAGATTAAAAATTTATAACAATAGTGAATATCAAGATCATAAGTTGCCCAGTTTCTGATCTTGCAAATTCACTAAATGTTTTTAACCATTAAAGCCAATTAAAAATTTTAAAGTATGCGACCATTCTTTATTGCAATATTTTTACTATATTTTAATGATAAAATTTGATAAATTAAGATAAAATTTCTATTTGCGGTATTTTTATAATTATTACGGAAAATAAAAAATGTAATAGAATATTATTATGTATGACTTTTATGTGCAGAAATAAGTCCTCCTTACCATAATTTATATATGACTAAAAATAAAAGTCGAAGTAAAAAAAAGGGTTCCATAATCAAAAATGTCACCATTTCTTAGTTAATGTTACGAAATTGCTTTTGACATAAAACATATGTCTAATATATCTAGTAGATAAATAACCGAAAACGATAATTTCAGAATTTTGGTGGAGAAAAATTAACGACTCACTAAAAACAAGAGCAATTTATAAATTCTTCGAAATCATATAAGCCAAGGCAATAATTTTCTGAAAACACTTATATTTTTTAAATTAGCTGGAAAACTTTAATCAATTATATTTATATTTATAATACCTAGCTTAAACATTTAAATACCCAATTAGCTTTGAAAACTCTGACTAATTTTATTTTCGTACATATCAGTTGGTTTCTACTCTATTATATTCGAAATTTCTTGGCAATATTTTTCTTCATGAACGTTCAACAAATTTGCATTATTTTCTTCATATATCCTCTGTTAGATATAGGAGAAGCCTTTATCCAAAGCACGTGATATTGGAATTATTTGCCCATAATCGCCACGCTTAGCCGGCAGATTGATCATCGTTGTACTCAGATTCTCGCACAAGCGATATTTTTGCTCGTCATTGGTCTTGGGACTTTATTTTTATATTAAATATTATTCCAGCCTTGCTCAATGAGCAACCGGGAATCAAACCTGGGCCCTCGCGATGTGCAGTGCCGTCAAAATCATGCGCCTTGTGATCAATCCAACAAACCACAGCGACGGTAAACTTTTTTTCTTGCAATGTCATTTAATTTAGTCGTATTATTTAATGCCAATACTACGTTATTTTAAAATTATTATTAAAAAGGTGTTAAATTCAAATTTATTTTATATTTTTATATTATATTGTGTTTTAGTAGGATCAGTAAAATTGGGTAAAATTTTATAAATATTTAAATTAAAGGTTAATTTTAATTGTCTAAGAAGGGAAACAAAGTTCTGCTTTCACCTCCATTTGTCAGTTAAAACTGTCAAAAGTTAAATATGAGTTCTTCGTAAGTTTAAAATTTATGTATAAATAATATTACAAAAGTTTAAATAATGAAATGATGCAAACAACTCGTACGCAACATTTCATTATTTAAACTTGTAAAATTTTGTAATTATTCCATAATTAAAAAAAAAATATGGAATTTTTACAAAATATTCGTATATATTTTAAAACAGGAAATGTATTAAAATTGCTTGGATTCTGATGGTTTTCAATTTTAACAGCTTAACGTGTTAAATAATCATAAGTATAATCTGAGAATGCAAATTTTTATTAATTTGAATCATATATATAGTCTTTCCAAATATAAAGTAATAAGAAATTTGAATATCTTTGCATAATATGCTTTTACCACTAAAGCTTCTTCTATTTCTTTTGCTGTTCACCCACTTTTAGCAAACATAAATGTGTTTCTTCATATCGTTTGTTATACAGCAATCTTTAGCAAAAGTTTAGGAGTTTCTATCACTCCTTTAGCTATTCAGCAACTATCAAGTACTGTTGTAAAGAACATGGAAAAGTTTAAAAATGAATGCTTAAAACAAGTAGCGTAACATTAAAACTATAAATTGGTCGTCAAATTTATAAGCGGTTTAACCGGCGCACCACATCCCTAAGGTCAAATCTTTTTTCAGTAAATTTATCGAGATTAATATATTAATATATTTTTTTTTTATATTATTTTTAATTACAAGTATATATTTATATTTTTATTTTTAATTACAAGTATATATATATATATATATATATATATATATTATTAAGTTTTAATTACAATTATATTTAATTACAAGATTAATATATTTTAGCTTGATAAAATTCTTTAGGTGAAGGCACTTTATCTTTGCAACGAAAAATTGCTGGTATGATCATTGAATCTATAATGAACTGAAAAACAATTTCATTCAGTTAGGAACAAGTACCAATAGCTATTTAGAAAATGTGTTTATGAGAATGGATACATGTTTTAATTTCAAACCTTTTGAAAAAAAAATGGAATAAGTTTTCTGAATATAAATAGAAACACGAAGAAATAAAAAAGAAACCATTTCATGTTTACGCCATTTCACAGAAACACGACGCAATTCATATTATTTCGTAGAAGGCAGTAAGTGGAAGTAAAGCAAATTTGTATTTTTATACGTCCACATAAAAAATCGGTTTGTTCAATCTTTCTACATATAAAGATACTTTCTTTTTTCAAGGTACTTTTTTTGTTTAGTAGGCTAGGTATCTCAAATATTAAGGTAACAAATTTTACAGTAATTTAATTGACAGCATGGTCCCTTTCTTGTAAAGCATTATTAATGATTAAAATATTTTACGTCGTCAAATGATAATGGAAATGAAATTTCAGAAATATTAATCCATTATGACTGTAAAAAAGCAATGATCATTCCTTTACTTTGTATTCGGTAATTTCAACAGTATATTTATTAATTTGGTTTGTACAGAATTGGTAATATGTTTGTTTTTCAAGTCTCCTTTTCATTTGTAGCTGACAGCAATATAACTTTTTTAGTTTAACAAAATTTACAACACTGCTTCCTATATCCTTCTATTGAACGCACTTAGGTAAGTTTAATTCATAAATTAATTACACTGATTTTAATTAATTACATAATCATCGAAAGGGTTTTTGGTTTGGACGATTTTGCAATTTAGATCCCTGGATATGTTGTATATGAAAAGGCCTTGTAATTACAAAGACCCAGGTTACAAAAATTATTAATACATAATAATATCATATATTTATTGAAACCGTAAACAAATAAATAATATTTGTGTTCCAAATTTATAAACCTTTATTTTAAAGTTACAATTTTGATTATTCGTTTAAAATTGAATTTTCATCTACGAGGGATTAAATAATTACAAAACATAAATATGCGGATTACATAAAGAAATTGTTTTTGTTTTTCGTTTAAAAATTAGTTTTAAAATTGTCTTTTTAAATTATCTTTAATAAAAAATACCTATTTTATGAAGAAATAATAGTAAATAATAAATTGCCAAAAAGCCTGAATAATATCTCCAATGTTTGATAGTGCGTAAAAAATTATATGAAAATTCAATTGGCAAAATAAAAATGAAAATACCGTAAATCGTTGTCGACAGGAAGAATTGCTAAGGGTTGATCCCCAATATTCTTTTCGTTTTAAGAATGAACACAATATCTTACAACCTAAAATTTAAGAGACTAATTGGGGCATCAGTTTCTTTTATTATTTTTCTTGTTCATTATTGCAATAAAACATACTGACATATTTCCCTAAGTCACTGCAATATTTTTTAACCGCAGTCACACAATACAATTGGTCATAAAAACCATATCAAAGAGCAATACACGATGCCTCTTTAAATCGTCTAAATACATCACTATTTTTGAATTTGATATTTTTCGAAATAACACATTGTAAACATTTTAAAGTTTTTCACCGTCAACTACTTTTTTCGGTGTGAAATGTAGAAAATAAAATACAGCATCAACAATAGAGAAAATCGCGCCGGCTTTAAAATTTAAAAACAATTCACGTACGTCACTTAACCTTATTGCTTCGCGTTGAGTATTCGAAAGCACGCTGTTAAATCGCAAGTCGTTGCAATAAGAAAAAGTTTGAACATTTTGTCGAAAGCTTAAAATATGTACCGTAAGTACAAAAGCGACCCAAATGATACTAATGGGGCATTGGAACAAGCTCTCTATAAATATGTTTACACTATTATTCTTAATGGGGTGTTTATTTTAATCATAGACAATTTCTATATCTTTTATAATTATTTTAATAATATAGGCTACATTTGCCCAAAATGTTATAGAAATCGGAAATTCCATGAGGCATGAAAGTAAAACAAAGAAAATAAACCAACAAAGTCATTTTGTTATTGGTAATATCCGTATCTTAGAATGTCACTAGACTACCAGAGATGCGAACTTGTGAGGGAAAATTACTTATAAAATGAATAGTAAATGCAATCTAGACATATATGTGACAACAACGCTTAAAATGCCGGCTTATGCTGTTTCCACGTATAAAAATATCGCATGGATTCCATAAGAAATAAATTTTATTACTTTTCGTACCTAAATATCAATACTTAATGTAATTTTCAATTAACTATTCAATTTTAAAATATCGACCTAAATTATTATTGACAAAAGCACGCCATATTCATTGGTGTTGTCATCGATCAAAAACGTTTTCAAATGAAAACCTCATAACTTAATAGTTTGATATTGGAAAATATAAAACTGGAAAATATTTTACCTATTGCATACATATTCATTTGATGTTGAATGACGGGAATGCGCGAAAGAAATAAATATTACATTCATTAATTTTCGCTGCCTTCTTTAATTTCTTTAAAATGTAAGCTCATATTGTTTAAAATCAGTAGAAAAGAAAGAAAAAAATACTTTTCCTGCTTCTGTTGAAAAGAGAAGATGGTAAAATTTAAAAAAAACGCAAAAGTTGTTTGCAAAGATACCCAAATAATTTTGTAGATTATCTAGTTCTGGATCACTCTACATTCTGAGTTAGTGTATTAGTATAATATATATCTCGTACGTATTATGCCGAATGGTCGGCCGTATATAAATATGACGGAAAGACGGATGTTGGCTATAAAATAAATAAAGTACATCCGTCATAATAAGAATCCGATACATGTTAAAATAATATAACGTAACGTAATTTACGTTACGTTAAATTGGTTATTAAGATAATCATTCCAGGCATATTGAACATCATCTATACTCAGTATATCAGGGGATTCGTGAGTACAAAGTAAAATACTTATAATGACAAGTATTTTATTAAATCCATTTCTTGGAATAAACAATTTTAACCTGAAGGCGAGTGTTAAGGTATTCAGTATCATGAAAGTGCCTTTGTGAAAACCTTATTCACGATTGGATTTTGTGCTAGCGAATACCGTTTCGCGGAAAGACAAATTTATTGTACTGACAATTTTGTCTTTTTCAGTTCTTTTTTTCGTGAATATACTTTAATGTCAATAAAATTTTTAAGGGTTATTGCGATGCAGAAAACATTAGAAATAAAATATGTTTTTTATTGAGAAATCATAAAATTTAAGAATTTGTTAAAAAAAATACCATTCAGCTTAATCAACATCTGCATATTGTCATCTATATCTCAAAAAACTGGATTCGCTTTAATGGACAAGACTTATTTTTTGTATCTTAATGCTGAGTCTAAAAATAAGATGTGATATATAAAAATGCGTAAATTAAACCTAACAGAAGATTTCCTAATAGAGTTTTTATTAGCAAATATATATATATATATATATATATATATATATATATATATATATATATGTATATATATATATATACATGTATATCTATATATATATATAAATATATATATATATATATATATATTTCTTTTTTTTTTTTTTTAATAATGGTAAATATGAATCTTTGCTAATATTCCACCTGAAGATTTTGTAATACAACGAAACCTAGGTCGTGGTAAAGAAATTAAAGAAAGTAGAAATAATACTACATCACGTAGTTTCATTTAATTGTGAATAATGAATTTCTACAAAATTAACGCCAAATATATTCAATATTCAATGGTAAATATTATCATCGATATTTATATTACATGAAAATATCTCGCAATTAAATGAAACTACGTGATGTAGTATTATTTCTACTATCTTTAATTTCTTTACCACGACCTAGGTTTCGTTGTATTACAACATCTTCAGGTGGGATATTAGCTAATATCCCACCTGAAGATGTTGTAATACAACGAAACCTAGGTCGTGGTAAAGAAATTAAAGATAGTAGAAATAATACTACATCACGTAGTTTCATTTAATTGCGAATAATGAATTTCTACAAAATTAACGCCAAATATATTCAATATATGAAAATATCTAAAAAATTATGAAAAGATTGTATTTATTTTCTATGTTTTAAACTACTTAAATTATTTCACCATTTTCTTTACATAGATAAATGTATATTTGCGTGATATAACATGTATTTGGGAAGAAAAGACATATTTTGTAATGTAACTTCGTAGCATAGTGTTCGTAAAATCGGGTGGGTTGGCTGTTTATTATAATATATTTGAATAATAAACAATACGTTTAGAAATGAACGGAAGGTATTTTGAGTTAAAAGAGTGAAAAAGTTCACTGTATTGTATTAACTTGGATTTAAAAATTAAAAGTCAAAATATGAGAATAACATACGCTCAAATTATTGTTTAAGATAAATCTATAAAAAATATTTATATTTACAAGTAAATAATTTACAAGTAAATAATTTACTTAATACGGAATTCCATTCGAATATAATTGTTAACAATTAATGAAATATATTCTAATATAATAAAATAGAAACTGTAGAATATATAGATGACAGATCACCACTAGGCTATAAGAATGTGTGAACAAAAGAACGAATTTTGAAAAATTCATTCATAACCATGTTATCCCAAAATGATACACAAAATTAAAAAGGAATGAATACTGATGAGGAATACCGAACGGAATAAAAATTATAATCAATATGAATTGTGGCCGATTCTCAAAAATATAATAAAAATACAAACAAGAGAAAAAAATATAACGTAAAGGTAATAAATTTGTTTACATTAATCTTGTAATAAATGTTTTAATCAAGTGGTGTCTACGCATAAATTGCATGAGTATTATTAAAAAAAAAATCTTTGCTGAAAATATAACTTATTGAATAATTACTATTTAGCAATTAAAATAAAAAAAAGTTATTTGAAAAAACCGGAAAACATTAAATCACAGCCATCAATCCGACTTAATACTGAATTTATAAAGTATTAAGTTGGTAGCGAGTATTGGCTTATATAAAGTTGTTAGTGATGGACTATATTGTGCCAGTAATATTGCATTCACGTTCAAGATCCAACGTTATTAGTTTTTATTGGGCGTCCGAAAACTCTGTTAGAACGCAGCAATATGAATAAGTTTACAGCCCACTCAAAAATCACCTCGATTTAAGAAAGTTCGAAAACTTCGATGGAAACTTGAACTTGATTTCATCATTTGCAGAATACTTGTCTCGAATTGCCAATGTGAGTTGAATATAAAATGAGTTACATTGAGCTCCACGTAAGCTTCAGATGAACTTATCACTTGAAGACATTTTCTGTAATATTAAAGTAATTTGCTTACTCAACTATTATTCTCATCACATCGATACATAAGAACAGACATGTTCTGACTAACTTCTTCATCAATACAGAGCCAAAAGTAATAAAGCCAGAAGTGTAAAGGTATCTTTGAAAGTATAAACTATAAAGGTAATTTTGAAAGTATGAAGGTATCTTTTATAAGGTAAAGATTCAGTATAAAATATTCAATAAAGAACTTATATATTTAACTCCTAAGACATTAAAACACAGTGAAAGAATTATTGAAGCTAGTAACATATTAACCGTAGTTTAAAATGATAAGTAAAAAAGTATCGCTTGCTAATAACGATCCATTCAATTTTGGGCAATATTTTTTTTAATAAATGATAATTCGCCGAATGCTAATGAATTAATTTAATATATATTATTCCCAACCTCATGAGATTAAAATCGTTCCTAGTAAGAGAATATCATCTCGGCTCATTACCATTGTTAACTCGATGGAAGATTTAATGAACTAAAGTTAAGGAGTACTTTAATAAGATATTTTACGATAAAAAGTTAAAAAGTGTTTTCCTAGCTATAGAATTTGACCTGGAATTGACAACGATTTATCAAATCACCCCAGGGCCTACAAACGAAAATTTATTTTTACTTTAAATGTATCTCTTTATGCCTTTGCACATTCCATGAATGCGTTGAACATGATGCGTAGAACTCATATTATGAGCTTCCATACACACTCGGATACATTTAAAGGTTTAAACATTTAATGTTACACAACATTTTAATTAAGCTATTTATTATATATATTTTCTAACAGATTATATTTCACAAGTCTAAAATTATGGTGAAATTCTCAAAAACTAAAATATTTTGATTTGACGCCGCAGTTTTACGGACAAATATTTTAATTATTAGTAAGTTTAATTTTTGTCACAATTTAAACCTCAGCAGTTTTAGAGATTGGAGGACATATTCTTTATGAAAATGTTCAAGTATATCTAAAACTATGTTACATGCGATTCCGAAAAAAATATTTCTGATTCGTCCTTGGTCTGATATCCTACACGACCGGAAGCAAAACAAAATTATAAAAGAATGCCCTCTCGAAAATTCGTTCATCAAATAACGCGTTGTGGTGTATAGAGTTGATTATAAAGCGCAAGGCTTTTAACTGTGCGGCGCACTGCGGGGACTCGAGTTCGATTTCCGGCCGTATCGTCGAGCGGGACTGGACTGGTGTTCTAGTTGGCTGTAATAAGAATGCTCTCGCAGCCTTAAGTCCGCCACATGCTCTAATTTTTAACAGCGCGGCCTGAATTTACTCGTATTTAAATTTATGTCCACCTCGATTTAGCCTGAGAATTAAGTTAGCCACGGTTTAATATTCAGTAGACTTTCGTTCCGCGTAAAAATTTGAACTTGTAAATATAAGGAATCTTTTTTACCATATGTTTTTCAAGTTTATTTATTTATTTACTTTGAATAGGTAAATTGCACGGAAATGTTATTGTTTTTCATATATATTATAGAGTGTGCACATAATACAAACCATGGTTTAGTGCCCTTGCATTTTTTTGTTTTATTAGACGTGCTATTTTTAATTACACTTGATAAAGCTAGGTAAAACTATTGCAGTTTAGGTATGTCGCATGACAAATGGAATATGCCTATTTTTTCCCTTCATACTCAATCGTTAACATTATGATAAAGCCTTTTTTCTTAATATATAAATAGTCAAATTTCCATTTCTGTATTTTTATATTATCTAATATATGTCGCTAAAATATAATTAAGTATATTTTTGAGTATAATTTTGTTTAAATAAAATGGTATGTTGTAAAAAACTTGACTCACAAAATCTGAGTCTTTATTATCAAAATCAAGCTACTATAACAGATTTTCCACGAATTTCATTCGTGGAAAATCTGGTACATGTCGTCATGGTAATGAACAAACATTTACATTTTCCTTAATTAGTACGTAATTTGATTTGTCTTTGCTTTAGTTCTATATATTTATAGTTTAGTTTAAATTTTGGAGTACTGTTAGATTTTAGATGATGAGGTTTTGGATTGAATGCTCCGTAATATTGTTTTTATATATAATATGCAACAAAATTTGCCAACTTTTCCTCCTATATTTTGATCTGGAATATATATTGGTCAAAACATTCAAGTAAATAAACATGGTAATTAATTTATTTGAGTACATCTGATAATACACGTTGTGTGCTTTCATGTTAATGATGTGTATTATCTTTCTTTCTTTGTTATAGAATTTTAACATTAGATCGGTTAAATATAAATTAATTTGAAGACGATAACGTCGCCATAAATTTTATACGAAAATTTTAAATTTAAATTGTGGCGAGGAACATTATAAATTGAAAAAATTACTAATGAAATGAGATCATGAGGGCGGGCGGAATCAAATATTTTGCTATCCGTTCAGGCAGCACATTTTTGAAATTTATGTGACTTTATTAGATAACGTGTATCGTAATTTTTTACTCGCATGAGTTCACAACCAACGAATGAGCAAGGAAAATTACATAATTTTTGAGCATATTTTTATGTGCCTGCGGAAATCCATACAATAAATTGTATGTAAGGATGAAAACTTTATAAGAATTCAAAATTTTATTAAAGGAAAATTCCATTGAATATCTAATAAGCTGATTTTAATTTACCAATGACAATTTGTTTTTTTAACAAATTGTAAATAAGAAAATATGGTATAAGTATATTTTCTTTATTTTAGTTTATTGCATTTATGTGGCCGTATTAGGAATAAGTCTGTTATTTATCGTGGAACTAAAAAAAAAATTAAACACATTATCAGATGTAACCATTGAACAATTTTAATATTAATACAGAAATGTAACATGTAGATAGGTTATCATTTTTCTTTTTAAACGTAATTACTTATGCTGTGTTTAATATCCTATATAATTTAATTACTTTTCTGTAATCGAATAGTAGTATTTTAGGGTTAATAGCAATTTTTTTCATGACTAACTGATGAATGATGGCTTTTATAAATAAGCTGCCTATTCTGTTTCTTTCGAAGGTTTATTGATCTTAGGCTACAATAGTTTTGAAGAAAATCATTTCTGACCATAATTGCACTAAAAAATATGAAGCAATGTACAAGTGAAGAAAAAAATCTATCTTCTTTTTCTAATCTTTATCTACTTGGCTTTTAGATAAAACGGGAACGTATACATATATTTTATGTGAAAAGTAAATACAAGCATGGTAAAAAATTAATTTCCTGGAAATTTTTCCTGCATGTTAACATGTTTTCATGATATAACTAAGGAGTTATTTTATTATTAAATTATATGTACACATATAAGTACCTATTTTACTTTATGTTATTGTAGGGTTGATGAAAAATTTATATTTAAAGAATGACAAATAAAGAAGAAAAAGTTTAATCTATCTCGTAGATATTTCTAATCTCGTTTATATATTTCTGATCTTACATCGTTTCTGGTTTTCTTTCAGTTGTGTCTTGTGTTGGCTTTAGACCATCACTTTGTATTTATAATAGGTACAAAATATATACATAAATAAATTATACTAATTTTAAATTTCATACTATATAATTACTACTCTATTTTTTGTGTGTACACCTAAGTTTTTTTTCCTTATAATAAAAATGCTAAAGGTTTATATCAACTTTCAATATAAGTTTGAAATCATCGACAACCTAATAAATATTTTGTCAAAAACCAAAACAAAATTGTTTCAAAACCACAAGGAATTTTTGTCTTTATCCATCCAAATCAATATTGTTATAAAACCACAATAAATTTTTGTTTTTATCCATAGGCTTGGTAAAACTTAGCGGATACAAAAAAAAATTATCTGCTTCAGTCGCTTTCACTTACAGATATAAAAGAAATCTAATATACCCGGTTGCAAAAGTTTCTAACTCGGCTAACAATTTAAAAGTGAGGCGTTTATATAATATGAATTCAGTTCTGGATTACTTTAGTACAGGGGTGTCCAACATAATTGTATGGAGGGCTAGTTTTAATATTTTTGTAACTGTAGCGGGCCAATAGCATAGTGAACATTAAATGCAAAGAAAACAGTAATATTTCAACATGAATAATTTATTAAAAAAAAGAAAGCCTCAGGTTTACAAATTATCGCACTAATGGAAGACCGAATTTTTTTCGTTTGCACAGTGCATCCATGTCAGCTTATATTTTAGGAGTGGCCGTGCGCAGAATGTAAGATGGATGTCTGATAAAGATGATCTAGTGTTTGACTTTTGTTTTATGCGGGAAAAAACTGTTCGCCAGTATATATACTACGAAATAAGGAAATTTGTTGAAGAGCTAATTTGGTAAGATTTTATTTAATTATTTACTTTTTGTAAAATTCAATCAATCAGAGTACTTATAAAATTAACTGTCTGCAAATCTCGTATTTCCGTTCAAGTACTTTTGCACATAGCGGTTCTTGATGGATAATACAATGATGTTGTATGATTGTGTGTGCGATGCCAATGCGCATTAATGCCACCAAACCATTTGCTCTTCCTGTCATTACTGGTGCACCATCTGTAGTTAAGCCGCGAAAACTTTCGATTTGAAGCTCATATTTTTCCATGCAACTCTTTATTTCTTCATAGATATCTTATCCTGTGGTTATACCTTTCATTGAACGCAAACCAAACAATTTCTCGTTAACTATATAGTCTTCTATTACTGCCCTTACAAAAAGTGCCAACTGCGCTGTATCTGACAAAGCAGTACTTTCGTCGAGAGCGAAACTATGGAAAACACGTTTCTTTAATTATGTTTTTAAAGACGATTCGCTATCTTGGGACATGTCATTAATTCACTTTGCTATAATTTGTTGTGACAAGCATGTATTTTAAACTAAGGCTATAAGGCTATATGCTCGGGACACGCTATTAATATTTTATTACAAGCATTTCTTGACATTCTTTGCTTGGCAATGGCTTCTGTTAACATAAAGCAACTTTTTGTAATTATCTCGGAATTTTGTTTTTGTATTTCAAATATTGCCTGTTGGCCGACCAAATTGTTTTTAACGAATTTATACGATCGATTCCAATTTGACCTATGATCGTACTTTGATCTTTAGATACGTGTTTTGTAGAATAGTGCCGTTTAATATTGTACTTATTGCAATCTAATATTTTGTAATGGCCTAGAAGGCATAATATGTTTCCATTATATTCTGTGACAAAAAAGGTTTCACTTCTTTCTCACTATTTTATATATTCAACATTCTGCGTCAACTTTACGTTTTTTTTCGGTTAACATCTTGTTCTACAATAACCGTAAAATAAACTGAAATTATATACACACATGCATTTTGATAATAATTTTAAGAAAATTTTAATTAAAAATTCGAAATACATCAATACGATAACCAAATACGATACCACACCACAACACATATTATCATAATATTGGAGTATAGTCTATTCAACATTAAACTATGTACTTAGGTAAAAATATAAAAATTTACAAGTTTACAAACTTCTTGTAAGCATGTTGTTCCTAATCTCAAACAATATGCAACAAAAGACTATTTTAAAAATATATATTATCTACCTTATTTCACCATTTTTCATTGCAATAACCTTCGCCCAATATTGATTTTTGATTGTAGGTGAGATGGGGCGCGGCTTAATGTGCGAGAATTTCATAAGTTAATTTTATATACCTGTTGCGTACTCCGGGTTTGATATTGAAGAAAATGCCGATATCTTCAAAAGACGACAAACTTAATTTAAACACAACGAAGCCAAATTGCAAGAGAGATATTCAGTAGTACAGCTATTTATATCAGCAACTAATGGAAACATCGAGAGATTTCTCGTAGGTACCAGGGATGTCTAGTCTAGACATTGGGCAGCTGACGCAATCGTTGTCTACGTGTGAGAACATGTACAAACTAATACAAGCTCTATAGCGGAGACCGTAAGGTTTATTATTCTTTGCAACTACAATACTCGTGTGTTCGCGGGAGCAAGACAATTAGACTTACGTGTTTTTAGGGCTCCGTATCACGACGCCAGGTTCCGCAATATACCTATTTACCAACATCCACACGTATTCCTTTTGACTATCAGTTATTGGTTCATTTATCGACTAGTTTAGTGCAACTTTTAATGGATACTTGTACAATATCACATTGAAGCTTTTAAAGTTTTAACTAGCTCGTGGGTCGAATGCAAGGCCTTCGTGGGCCGCATCGTAGCCCAGAATTCGTATGTTGGACAGACCTGCTTTATAATTTATCTTTTATATTTATTAATTTTTAGAAGCATTAAATTAGAACGCATTTTTATGCATATATTTTTACAGTTTATGAGAAAAATATTGAAGTTCTAAGCGAAAATTAAAAATCACCATTGGACCAAAGTCAAAAGATTATTACTAACCTACTGTCTGCATTATTAGAAGTTTTATATCATAAGTTTGTTATTTTGTAGTTGTCTCTTATTTTTTATTGGTTCTTTTTAGTTAAAAATATTCTGAGTAAAAGGTAATTTAATGGATAAATGTTCCTGACATTTTCTTTTCATTTATAATTCTTACAAATTCCAAATTATTTCCAAAAATTCTAAAAACTGATTAATTATCCACGTCATAATAAATTTATTTTCTATTCGTCGAGTAAGCCCAAAATTTAAAAACAACAATCCAAAACAGAGCTCGTTTGTGTAACTAAAATAATAAATTTATTTATACTGGTTTATCGTATGTCAACAATACTTAACAGTTGGCAACGGCCAGTAGGAAGGTGAATCTCGCATATTTTTGACCACTATACTATTTAAACTGTTAAGAAAAAAATACTAACGAGAAATAATTTACCAAGGATAAATATTTTTTAAATAAACCATTGCTGCAAAATAATAAAATACGATTCTCTAACAGATATATTAATATTTTAATTATTATAAATTGAGTTTTAGCACCATGTCTTCTATGTATTTTAGTTTAGACGGCGAATAAATTAGTTTTATTATTAATGATTGCACTATATACTGAATTAAATGTACTATACTTTAGATAAATATTTATTAAAATAAAAAGATATCTTTAGTATAATTGGCATATATGTTGAAATAGCTTTTAGGCCGTTTTCTGTTTTTGAGTAAATGATGGAAGAAAAGTTTCAGGCAAAAGTTATAGTATTTCAAAAGTTGAAAAAAGGTGTTATTGCTGCGATAATTATTACCAATTTTCTTCCAGATTACTTTATAGCGATTCATGAAGAAGCATTTACTAGTTTACTCCAAATTAATAAACTTAACATGAAACACGACAAATGTCAACACACTGAAATTAATAAAAGTTTAATTCGAATCAAGCTTAAATTTTAAAATTATTTTCTGATACATTCAATATAACAAATGTTACTAAACAGTTTCCAAAAGGTTTTTTAAATTTCTATCAATTGTAATTTATATGATCCAGAGTTTTTATAGTTTTTATCACGAGTAAAACTAATAACGTAAGGAAATGCGTGCAATTAAATTTTTTCTCAAAGAATTATTTTTTTTGGAACTAAAAGTTTACTCTCTCTCTTCTATAATTTTGCGTCTTTGAGCACACAAGAATTTCACGTCATTTAAGTCTTTAAAATATTTCTTTGGATAATTATTTTATGTTTAAGGGGATTTTTCCTTAAATAAAAAATACCTGCACCTATTTTTACATTTTTTACCTGCATTCAGTACATACCCGTTCATGCCTTTAATACAATTTTGATCCAATATAGCCATGAAATTTTATTCTTGTCCAATATAAATTACAGCTAAACTTAAGATGTAATGTAGTCTGCCGAATGAAGGAAAACTGACTTCATATAGTTATTTATTTATTGTTAAAATTCGTCAAAAATACTTATAAAATAAACATAATTTCAAGAAATAGAAAGAGAAAACGCAAAGTGCGAGTTTGTTTGTTATACCATTTCATCAGTACTTCAGAAATTATAAACATACACCTAAAAAAGGTATGAAGCTGTTGAAAGCAATTCGGATTCTTAAAATATTTGAATTTTCTTACATTTAAATCGCAAGCAGGAAAATCTTGAGCTTACAATAAGCTTTGAAGGCAAATTTAACAGCGAATTAAAATATGAACTTTTAGCGCATAAAGTTCAAAGCTTATGGCTAAGCTTTGATTTCGGTATAAATGAGGAACGTTTACACTTTAGCCACTGAAATATTTGAAAGTATTATGCACTAAGAGCTTTGTGATATGACTTTAGATATTATGCACTAGGAACTTTGTTATATTATTTTGTAATTATCTCTTTGGATTTAAAAGATTTACCGTGCCGAAAGTTATTTACATTTCTAGGTATCATTGTCCTTCAGAAACATTTTGAATAAACAATTTCTTAACACGATATATCATTTGTTATCTTATATTTCTTCTGATTTGTGATTTGCGATATTGAATACATTTATGGGCACGGTGCATGAATGAAATTCACAAAGTTAACTTATTGTTTAAAAGTAAATAAAATAAGTAATTGTATTATAAGTATTGTATATAATAAATCTTTATAAGACATAAGGGTTTGATTTTATTACTTGTATGGTAATCCATATTAAGTTTAATTTAAGATAGGCATAAACAGTAGATAGAAAATAATAGGTATGGCTCTTGTTATTTACCCGCCAATGCTCACGGTGCAAACAAACGTAACGAATAATACAAGTGCATGTAAAATAAACTGGGCAACTTTAAGTTCAACCGCGCAATTAGTGTTTTCAGTTTAATTTAAGATTATCCGCATTCAGTTTAATTTAAGATAGGCATAAATAGTAGATAGAAAATAAAAGGCATGGCTCTTGTTATTTAACCGGAAAGGCTCACTGTGCAAAAATTTTATCCGCATTCAATTTAATTTAAGATAGGCATAAATAGTAGATAGAAAATAATAGGTATGGCTCTTGTTATTTACCCGCCAATGCTCACTGTGCAAACAATCGTAACGAATAATACAAGTGCATGTATAATAAACTGGGCAACTTTAAGTTCAACCACGCAATTAGTGTTTTGAGGCAAATTGTGCAATTAGACATTTTCAAAATAGTGTTTCTGAAACTGCGCGTTATTAATTATCACAATTAAACTTAAAATACCGGTAAACTAGGCACCAGTCAAATGTAAAAATAAAAATTATTTCTATATCCACTTTATGGTACAGCAGATTTGTCAGAATAATACTTTTACAAAATTTTTGGGAAATTTTTAATTTTGGTTTTACTCTTTTCACGTATAGATGAGTTACTTAAAACTAACGCATACGTTTATTTTAGTATTAATATGTTATAAATCGGAATGATATTAGTAACGAAATTTTTTACTACTTTATATTATATTTTGAGCCAAAAAAATTATTAATAATAACTTAACAATTATACGAAATTCCAGGTTATATATTTGAAATTTGAAATAAGGGTTCTTTGTCGCCTTCGAAGCCTTTTACTAAAAATTGAAAGCAATTGTAATTTTATTTAATGACAAAAAGAATTCGTTGTAATTTTATTTAACGAGAAAAAGAATTCGTTGTCATTTTATTTAATGACAAAAAGAATTCGTTGTAATTTTATTTAATGAAAAAAGAATTCGTTGTAATTTTATTTAATGATAAAAAGAATTCGTTGTAATTTTATTTAATGACAAAAAGAATTCGTTGTAATTTTATTTAATGACAAAAAGAATTCGTTGTAATTTTATTTAATGACAAAAGAATTCGTTGTAATTGTATTTAATGACAAAAAGAATTCGTTGTAATTTTATTTAATGACAAAAAGAATTCGAAGAATTCTCAAGATTTTTAAGCAACCTTTATCTACTCGTCACAAAAATAAAAATATTGTTAGTTCTGAGAAAGTATTTTAATTGACAAGAGTAAATGGCAATAAATATTTTAATAATTGGCATATAAAATTGTGATTTGAAATCTGTTAAATCGCATGTAATATTTAACTGTTTCTTTAGCGCATGTTATACTTTTGATTATTTTTTTATTCAATTAGATGTTGCTAAATTATTAACCCACTTCTTAAAAAAAGAAGGAGGTTCTCTATTTAATGTGTATATATTTTTTGTTTATCACATATATAGCTAGGAGTTCCTTTACCCGATTTTCATGATTCTTTTTTCTCTTTGAAAGGAAATTGGTTTTCAATAGGTTTCATTAAATGTAATCAAGAGTTGATCACTTAATGCTAGACCTTTGTTCACAACTTGCGACCATTGATGATGGAACTGAAAGGTGTATGGAGTTTAGATTTTCTTGACAAGATATGTGGTCACCAATTTTTATATGATTCTGAAGATGGAGCCGGAAGTTTGTGACAGGAACTCCTCTAAGGTAAGGAGTAAGTCCATCAACTAGGAGCATGTTTGATAAATATTTTAATCACAAGTGGTGTCAAGGGCCTGCCTGATGATGAAGTCAAAAGTTGGTGCCAGGAATTCAACACTAGTGAGGTGTAAAATCATTAAGTTTTGACTGGTATCTTAACATAAGTAAGGAAGTAATAAATTAGTTTGTAAATAAGTACTTAAAAGTACATATGAAGGTAAGCGACTGATTCATTAATAGGTAGGTTGGTAGTTAAGTATATAATAAGGCTGCAAACAACTTGGATATTAATCGGTAGGTAAGTAAGCATTGCAAAAAAAATAAGTACTTGTATTTTTATTAATTTTTACTTTTCTTAGCGGTTATTTGAAGTCATTTAATTTTTTTTTCGTAAAAAGCTTAATTTCATATATCAAAATTTACAAGGATCAATGCGATTCATATCTCTTATATGCGTGATCATAAAAATGGGAGAAACAAAATTTGTTTAATATTTCGAAATGTTCTAAGTCCCAATATTTTTCGAAATATGAATGAATTTTGGAACGATGACCCAAATGCAAGTAAGAAAAAGTCGTCATACTATTAGGTTGATTACTATCAATCAAGCTGTTCTAAAATTTGTTCAATAATTGTATCGACAACACTTTGGTGTTGAGATTGGCTTCTTTATATATTCCTGATATTATAATCTGGAAATTATCCAATACGTTATAATTCAAAATCATAAAAAATTATTCCGCAGTGTACTATTAAAATTCATTAAGATACGTTGTTCCGCAATTTATTAGTCCCTACTGCTCAATTAAACGTTTTGAAATCCATTCAATGCCAAAATTATAAAATGTAAGGTTGAAATCATTATAAAATGTAAGGTTGAATCATATATATTATTTGAATCCTTGAATATAAATCCTTTGACCTTGAGGTATAGAACTTGTATGTTAAATTTACAAGAAATTGTATTTAAAAAAACTATTAACGATGAAATAAAAGATAACTTACTTTTATTTCAGCAAAAATATGATTTTTTAAGTGAAATATATAACCACGTTCAGCAACAGAAAAATGAACTTTTTGGAAAAAATCCTTTGTTTTTTTTACCGTCCGCTCAAATTTTGTTTTGGCAAAATTCAATGATTTTACTAATGTTAATTGAAATGTTATTTTTTATACAAGAGCGTAGTTCTGCGCTATATTCAAATAAATAAAAATATTATTATATAAAAACATCATTATGAGCCAAATCAGCCATATAAGCAATATAAAAATTAAACCACAAGCAAACGGAATTCCCATTAGCTGGTTATAATTTTTGTAAATTTTAAAGTACATCAGTATGTACAATGTATCTTCTTTAATTATGAAACATTGATACAAATAATTTGTATGGAAAATAATAGTATATGGTTACCCCTGTGAAACGCATTCTTTGCGTAGCCACACATCCTATCTCCATATTTAGAGAAAAAATTAAAACAATTTCTCTCAGCCACGACAAAAAATGAAAGCAAGGGGGCATTACAAGAAGGTATATTATGGATAAAAATATTTAAAAGATATGTTTCATCTTATACAAAAATTATGTGAAATATTCATTGCGTATTATGTGCTTTATGTACTCTTATGTATTATTCTTATGTACTCTTATGTATTATCTTATATATGTATATCTTACGAACTTATTATTTTTGAATTCTAATATTTTTTTAACAGTTTTCATTATAGCAAAATACGTCAGGCAGAGAATACGTTTAAACTAGCAAAATATTAAAGTAAGCCGTTTTAGTGGAAAGAATATATTTATTGCAAATAAGGTAAGAACTAAACCATTCCTAATGAGAATAAATACCCTTGAATAATGTTTAAGTACAAATCAAGAAGATTTCTGGTAATGTAAGCTAAAGATAATTAATTAAATTAACTATGAAAAAGTCACAATTTAATTTAAATCATATTATATTTAAAAGTTCAAAGACTTTGGACACAATTTCAACGATGGTTATTATCAAATACTCCATGCGCCTTAATTAACTCCACAGAAAACCGCTGAAAGCAATTTCGGCCACAAAAACAATTTACAGATTCCTCGAAGTAATGAAAGCTTGCGGAATCGTTTTGGGAAGCATTTGTATTTACTAAGTAAGTTGCGGGTCTTGATTTAATAATTGTTTTATTTAAAATACATACTAGAAATATTCAAGTACACGACAAGCTTTGAAGGCATTTACAAAGGTTGCATTTTACTATAACAGGAAGCTTTTCATGCGCGTTACGGAAAGGTCTTATTTATAAGCAGCAAAAAATAAAGGTAGATTATAGGGTTTGGTTTGGTTAAAACTTGCTATAGGAACTGAACAAGAGTTAATGCTGGCATTGTTATGAGTGTTTTCATTAATAGTGTGAAATTATCAAGTATAGAAATAGCATTAGAGAAATACCTCCGGTATATGTAAATAATATATAAATTATTGTAAAAAACATATATTTGTTGCAATAAATATTATATTATTGCAAAGGGATACCAATTATTGTCAAAAGCTAAACTAAAAATTCTTTCTAACAAGTACACTTTAATCAAATTGAGTTTTTACTGACATAGCTTTACTTGAAATAAAACTTGCACTAAATGATATCTTGATTAATTCAAAGCACCATTTATTATATAATTTGTTAAAGTAGAATTTTAAAAAGAGTTTTCCGTACAAATTACGTAATTTTTACAAATAAATTTCGCGAAATTGTATTTGAAACTTCGTAGCATCATTTATTTGATATATCTGCCCCGTAGCAAAACAGTTTTTCAAATTAAATTATTTCATAAATATAATTACGAGCCCCGTTTGTAATTATCAAAGACGTTGTATGTTTTAAACTTTATCTTCATTAACAAAAAAGGAAAAGGATTATGGAAAAAACATTTTTTATTTATTAACTTACTTTTACAATAGGATAATAATTATTTTTAATTTTATTACTTTATATAACTTTGTTAATTATAATAATTATTTTAGGAATGGCATAGCAGATTAGAACCATTTTACTCTTAATTTTATGTTCAGTTAAAGCTCTTGATGCGGATGCCTCGTTTATGTGAAATTAGACATCAACATTGAATAATAATTTATTTGGTTCATTTTCCAAATCTTACATATAGAATATGACGTACATTTCTCGTACTAAATTCACTTTCATTTCTCATACTCGTCTCAAATTCTATGTTCTTATTCTGTACTTCGAGGACTCTTCAAAGTACTAATTCACGCCTTTTCGGAAATAATTAAAAATTGTTCGTTTTTATGTCTAAGCTAGATGTTTCCTTTGGATTTATTCATAATATCCTAAATTCCTTTAGTCGGCCAGTTTATTGTCTATATTCTACAAGTGATATAAATCGATATTATTACTTGAAAAGGATTCTATTTTCTGAGGTAAATATCATATTTATTTAAAGTGTCGTTATGTCAATAAAATTTCACCGGCTATCCTCCCTTCAAATACTTCGACATGCCTCAATTCAGATGTTACTCACATTAAATATTACATCATAACTAGTATTTCATTATATATAAAGAATTTAATTGAATATTTTCATAAAGAATATTTTATTTATTTACTACATCCATAATTTTTAATATTAATAAAAATAAAAATTTTCTAAAAATTTAACGAAATATATAATAATTTGAAAATCAATTTTAAAAAAATAATATATATCGATCCCCTTTTAAATATATATCTATTGTTTAAAAAATTAAAAAATGGACTTTTTATTGATATTAAACACCGTACTGTGTTCTCAGAATGAACGTATTTTCGTTAATTTCGAGTTTTAAGTAGCTTATTCGACTCATTATGTCTGCGAGTTCTCATTGAATTAATATATTACATCTGTACGTAGCAGATATAGCGGAGCATAATATGTATTATTTGATCTTGCTGATTTTCAGAGTATCATAGAAACAGCATTTACAAACTATTCTGAAAATAACGTGAATTAGATTTTACTTAAAAAATTCAAAATAGTAATTTTTATTCTAAAGACTCCCGGACCAGAACTACAATGATTTTTTAACTTCTTCTTAAACCTATTCAATTATTTGCCTGATCATGTTATAGAACTTATTTCCATAACCCTGAAACGCATTTTCTTTTCCTAAAGATGGGACTATTTTCCATTAAAAAAAGTTCCTTTTCACCCATGCTACAATACTCTGGAGTCAATTGAATTCCTTGGAGCCCGTCTGGTATAACCGTGTGGTATAAATATTTTCAAGGAGTATCTAAAATCTTAACCTTAGTTGTCCTCAAATCTTAATTCCATTTACGTACTAAATATTTGTTAAATTTCGTTTTAAATTATGCCATTATACAATACATTTTTTAAATTTTCTTCTTATCAAAATATGAAACGTAAGAAGTTTCGAAAGAGTATTATACGAACCTGAACTTAAAGCTATAAATGCAAACTATAAACAAATTATTAATTAAATTTAAAGAGTGCAAATTGAAACCGTAAACATGAAAGCCCTATATTTACTTTTATAAAAATCACATAAAATCTTGGAGAAACTCTCAATCAAAATGTGGTAAAATAAAAATAAATCGACATGAAAACTATTTTCTTGAAATTATATTTTAAATAATATTTGTTGTCATGAATTTATTGATAATAAATATTTGTCTACAACGTGATTTAAATATTTAATTAATATAATAGAAGAATAAATCTATTAGCATATTTGAATTATTATAATACGACTTTATCCTAAACTGGTTCAATATTGAAATATCCCCCGAATCATGAAGTCAAAATTTTTTCTCTTATCGAAAGTAGAACATTGCATATATTCCCATTAAAACGAGGTAAAATCAAATAATTGGCATATTTTGTACTATTCGCTACTTACATTACTATTCGTACTCTTCGCTTATCTTTAATCATTCACATTGTGTAACCTGTGTGTATTATATAATATAATAAAAGTTCGAGATTCATTCTAGCTTCCGGTTTAGCTTTTAAAAAAAAGATAATTTTAAAATATTCGTGACACGTTTTAAAACGACGACCGAAATAAATTTGATCGTTATGTATGGCATCGGTGTTCAAAACGCCCACTTGGGGATTATTTTTATTTCTATTTTCAGCCAGCTTTATATTCAGTCGCCATCACTTCGTTTAATTTGATACAGGGGAAAGATAAATTTAACTTCCACTTTACCACTGGCGTCCATGGCCTGAAAATAACATTTTACGAAATTAATTTAACCGATAATCGTTAATAGCAATTTACATTTTCAGAAGTTGTTCTTCGAAATAAAGCTGACGAAAATTTAAAAGCAGATAATAGATAGAGATATTCTACCTCATAATGATTACTATTTTGTATTATACAGGGATGAAAACTTGCTGAAAAACTATATATTAGATGCATATAAGTAATTTTTTATATTGCGGAAAACCGTTTTGCTATAATTTTTCTTGGCTTTCATTTTGCATGAAACACTAAATTCAATGATAATCTAAAATTTAATCTATTAGGAAAGTGGAACAAAATAAAGTTAATAGCTAGATTTATTTAGAGGACATTTGAAACGTGAAGAAATAATTACTTAATTACACCGGTCGAGGTTTATTCTGTACCAAGTTTCCGTAATGGCTCTTTTTGTTTTGGTTATATAATTAAATATGTATAGATTTACTTTCTTGAAATATAATATTAGCTTTATAATTTAAATTAGGCACTCATCCAAATTCGTCATGTATGTCCACTTATCCACCTATACGTTCCATTATCAGGGTTTTAGCTGTTTTAACGAGATATTATTTAATTTTTAAGTCTAATTTAAATGAAGGTCTTGTTTAAAAAAGTAACAAAATTATAAACAAAATATAACATACTTTTCTATTTACCTAAAGAGAGTGGCAATTTTTTTTTTTGTCAATATTATTTAAAACCGATGCCCGATGTATGCAAGCTATCGCGCTCAAGTGAGTGATTGTCAAAGTAAGTTCAAACTTTTATAACTCGACTAAAATGAAAGTAGCGGCCCCATTTTGTTCCGCTTTAAAGAAAAATGAGGAGAGCTTTTGCTACTTCATGATATATAGTGAAAATGTACGGATGGCCAAATATCGTAAACTGCTCACGGGCAAAGTTAATCCACGGTTTTCCACCGATCTATTTGAGATTTGTAGAAGAGGTATTCAAATAATTTTAAAACTCTATGTTTATTACTGTTTATACCGTAACGTTGAATTAAATAACTAGAAGTTGCAAATCAATTAGAAGATTAAAGACAGAAATTTAATTAAATTTCGACACGCGTCCGCTTTCACGAAAATAGCTGCTGCACTATTCGAAAAAGCACATCCTTTTTTCTTCTCTTGCATCACTTTCAATGGATTTGCATTAATATTGCTAAATATTAAACTTTAAAATCTCATAGAGTATGTTGTGGCTTGCTCTCAATTTTACTAGCATTGATTTAATTTTTTTAATAAAACCCCTTAAAAATTTTATCATATTTGTATTTTGTTGCAAATACAATGACATCAAATACCTTAATTTTATACCACATATTAAGAAGAACATAAATAGTTGGAACAACTATGACATTAAATGGAATCATCTAAATACTTTGATTATTGATATGAGAAAAACTACCTATACCATTATAATACTTAATAATAATGTTACCAATTAGGTAGATATATAATTTTTCAGTCTTAAGCCAAAATTCGTACAACTGCTGTTTCTAATATATCAATTTTATATTTGTACTTCCAAAATTGTAAGAGAAAAAAACATACCTTGTTTACGAGGAAAAGAAATGATGAGAAAGCAAAAATAATTATTCCACGAAGAAAACATATTTATTTTATCTCTATCACGTGGTCAACCAGCGTTTCCTGTTAGCCAAACTGACATGGACATTAATTCCACCTTACATAGGAAATATCGAATCATCTGAATTTGTAACACGTCATAGAATATTGGAGTTATTAGTTGTTATTTAGTGTGGTGGGATGAAAATATGGAATTATTAAATTTATTTGTTTTTAACACTTGGAAAATTTGGTTAATATAAAGGTTAACAAAGAAAATTTCAAAAATATCGGTCCTGAAAATTACATGATACATATATAATCTCATGTTAAATTTAACATCGGCCGCTGCTAAAATTTGTCAAGAAAATACCCGTATCAGGTTCTCCCTAATAAGTTGGATAGCAAGTAAGATGGATGATATAACCACTAGGGGGTTTTGGTGGCATTAAACACTTTTTATTGCCGTTCCACTATATAGAAGTTTACAGTGATTTCTAGTATGTTATATAGGTTTCGAAGGTTTCGCTTCATAGGTTTCGAAAAAACGGAACTCTTATAATATCACTCGCATATTTGTCCACTTGTGAGTAACAGTTTTTTCTCAAAAATTGCTTCATGTAAAAAGTTTAAATTTACCATATACGTTGTCGTGTGAAGGAAGTAATAATAAGAGTAGAAAATAATGTTTTTCATAATTTAGATGTGATAACATAAATGATATACTGGGAAATTGAGAAAAAATTATACCATCCCACCTGTTTTTGAAGCTAAGCAACTCAAAATTATGGAAAAATAGGGTTTTTTTAAATTATGAAAAATATTTATTGCAATTCAAAGAATAAAATGAGCAGGGCATTTAATCAGAAAGAACGCCAGTAGAGCAACAAAAAACATCATCTCAGCCTGACCACTGGACTCTCAAAAAAGAGGAAGACCTAAACTTAGGTGGCTCGACTGCCTGGAAAAAGACTTAAAAATCTTAAGTGTAACGAACTGGATGTCTCTGGAAGGCAGGATCCCATCCTGGGTTGTCAAGCTATTGAAGAAGATAAAAAAATTATATTTTGAAACGGTTTAAGGGTAAAATTATGTCTCTTTAAATATTCGTCAGTACATAAATGTGCACAGAAACCTCGTAATGCTACCCTCGTAATTAAAACTCGTATAAATTTAACGTAATTTAACGTAACTAAACCTCCTAGTAATTCTACTTGTGCTTGAGAGGTTTATCTATTATGATATTGTAAAATAAATAAATCTAATTGTAAAATAAGACCAATAAGGGTGGCTTTAAAATGTTATTTTGCTGTAACTGCGTAAAATCTTAAAATATATAACAATTTTTCCTGCCTAACAAAGTTAACAATTTCACCATATATTATTAAATATCTACCTATTATACAAAGAGGAATGTAAAAATGTATCGACGTTAAAGTACAGGACAGATCGTAATTAACTGTACTCTCTGAAGTTGAACTTTCTCCTGTAAATACTATCTCTAGGATTATTCATCGTATTGTTACCGAGGGGATGATTAATTCAATTTTTTTAATGAAAATATGAGAGAGTATTCTTGACATGCTTTTCAAAATACAATCGTGCAATCACATCATCAGACATGTCACATTTATTTTTAATTGCAATTTAGCAAATAATTCTTAATCAAATTTTGTACCATTTTTTAATCAAACGGGCATTTAATTTCGAAATTCATGTTCTTTTAACAAACTTATAATTAAAATTCCTTAAAAGAGAAAATATATTGTTTTTTTTATTAAACATTTTTTTATTTTTCAATGCTCCAAGATTTAACAATTTAATTGACCCTCGACATTTCCCCATACAATATCTCATCAGAATTTTCTAGAATTTCTCTCGGTATTATAAAATAATGGGACACTGTATCAAGCTGTATTAAATAAATAAAAAAAAAAATTAGAGATATTTATCGCTTGCATCAACAAATATAAAAAAGATATAATAAAAATTTTAGAACAAAAAAATATTATTACCAGTATTAAAATTGGTACCGACGTTCTATATTTATTTTTCAGATTTTTTTTGATAGCCACTTAGTAATATTCTAAAAAATATTTTCAATAAAGGAGACAATAAAAATTGCTTTGATTATAATGCATTTCTTTAATAATTTCTATGCTTAATTAATTCCTCAAAAGATAATTTTTGATTTAGAAAGAATGTGCCATGTGGTTTGGTAAAAATAATTTTAATAAATTTGAAGCACATTAAAATAGAAATTAAAGTGAAATTTTATTATATTAAAAATATTTAATGAAATATTTACGTAAATGTTGGGATATCAAATAAATGTGTTTATTACATAAACATATTCAATTGTTTAACCTTTATCTTTAAACAAGGTACATACCTTATTTACAAAAACCAAGTATATATGCATAATTTATTGAATTATTCCATATTATACCATCGGAATCTTGAAAATATATATGTTAGCCAAATGCTTCATTTAAGAAAATCAGTTAACTAAGTTATCCATATCCATATAAAAGTTAAGTTTATACCGAAGTTAAGTTTATCTCGGAAAATTAAAAAGCAATTTTTCCAAACTTTGCCGAAATTAACATTAGGAAATTAATTTATAGATATTATGAAATTAAAAATTTTGGCTTAGATTTTTTTAAGGATGGAGGAAAAGGCTCAAAGCAAAGCTTTCAGCATATTTAATTTCAAATGTGAGTCTTAAGTTTCCTTTTAAATGCGAAGTGTTCGTCTTTAGCAGAAATTAAAATACTTAATTATGTTATTTACCAAGTATTTTGCGGCTAGATTTTTAGCAGGGTTAATTAGTATGGTGCAATTAAAAGTGAATAGCATTGAACGATGAAATATATTTATTTCAATTTTTATTTATTACAAGGGTCAAAAGAAGAACTTGAATAGAATACTCGCTTAACAAATTAACATTCTTAATAGTTAAAGATGTATTTAATTTATTTTACATTCACTAAAAATGACATTTCTAATTTACCAATATTATTTTGAATATTAGCTTTTGGGCTTGAAAATCTAAAAAAATATTTCTTTTTTTTTTAAAAATAGATGAAGGTTTTAATCAAGTCAGTTGTGTAGTCACGAGATAAGTATTATATCGAATATTATTTTCGAGACATTACTTTTAGAATTGGTTTTGATGCAGTGCCTCTGCCTGTGTGAATTACATTGGTACTCTAGGCATGCTAGATATTGCAATGTAATAAATAAAACATACTAAATGGAACATATTCCATTACTTCTAAAGATTAAATTAATTATTAAATAATTTCTTATCCACAAGCATAAGTGTTATAGCATTTATGTTTACTACATTTCTTTGTTAATTGCTGCACTCAAAAATAATTTATTTATATAGAATATTATTTTTATCTAAAAATCACATAATCTATTTGTAAAATAATTTTTTTTAAATTTTCAGTTGTTAAGACGTAAAAGAAAAATAAATAAACACATAAAGTGACAACACTTAACTTTTATTTTATTCTCATTAGTTCATCAATCAAGGAATCGTTTGCCGATATCGTCGTGTATGTCGACACATTGGTGTGGTGTGTTGGATTAATCACAGGCTTATGGCCTTTGGTGGCCTACATACCTACATCCCGGTTTTGATTTCCAGACACTCACCAAAAGGGGGGAAGATAAATTTCCCAAATCGTTGATGGGTAGTAGCTCTACTGATACGAGAAACTATCCACGTGATTATCATTTGCCCAACGTGGCTATTGTGGGCATTACCTTTGGTTATACGCGAGTTGGGAGAAGTCTATGTCCAGCGGTGAAATGAGACAGGCTATTAATAATTTGATCTAAATTGAGTGAAATCATTGGTTAATCATTCTTCATAAATAATAAACTCAAATAATGTAGTACATTTGCCGCAGTGTACTGTAATGTTAATATTTATTTATGTTTTTAGGGTTCCGTAGTGGAACAAGGAACTATTATAAATTCATCATATCCATCCATTCGTCCAGCCGAACGTCTGCCACGAATTAAGAGTTTCTACATTTACCTATGTGAATTAAATTATACATAGTTGCTTCTTAAAATATCTTAGTTAACATTAGGCAAAATACAAAAAGATATTGTTTGATGAAAAAGAAAATCGCACAAATATTAATTCGCATATTTAGAAATGTTACTAGTGCACATTTGAAAAAAGTGAAATAAACGATAAATACTGATCTTTAATTTGAACTTTGAAATGTACTTCTTACAGTTAATTCACGTCAATAACTTTCGGAAATATCGGCAAATACGGAGCTCCATTTTATACTTATTTACACAGTGGATCCGTTTTATACTTTTTGAAACAATAGTGTTAGTAGGCCTATTATTCATAGTAAAAAAATGTCTATCTATTTAACGGGCTTTGGCTTGATTGACTTAGATAATTATCAGATAATACGTATGGAATAAAATTCAGAATAAAGTTAAGAAATAAAACTTTTCCAATGCGAAACAAAAGTGAATATTTATTTCTTTTTCGTCAAATTTAATTTCAAATTTTCTTGCAGACATCTTCTCGATTTATTGAGCTGAATTATTATTTTCCTCAATTTATTGAAAGTGGATTTATTTGGGAATGTGGATTTATTTGGAGACAAATGTCAATTATCAATAAGAAATATTTTTAAATGAAGTTAAAAAAAATAAAAAGTGATTTAAAATTGTTAGATATATTTTATTTTTTTTTCTTTAAGAAATAAAAAAATTAAATAGGTCAAGTACAATGTTAGTATTTCCATATGTTTCATAAAATTCGAGATATGTATTTCCATATATCCTTTATGAATTCATGCAAATTCCAACCAATTTTCCAATTCCATCAAATTCTACATTCCCTTTACCGAATGTGTGAAAAAAAATTCTCTTTTGATTGACACGTCCCCATTGTAATGTCTCTTAACGTGGGCAGCGGTAAATTGTCGAAAGTATCATAATATATAATGTGTACGTCAAAAGATGGGACCCGGGGTTTCATGTTTAATAGTGGCCAAATGTACGTCATTCCTTTTTTCTCTTACAGTTTTTATTTATTTAAATTAAACCAAATGCTTGTAAATAAGAATCAAAAGCTGATAACTTCTATAAAGAGAAAAGGTTAAAACATCACGCAGGTATGAAGGGGCATTTGGAATATTTTTTATTTGTGGGCGATTTTAAATTTTGGTCTATTTTGGTGGGAAATCAGCCCTTGATATGGACATGAAAAACCTAATCCCTTTTATGAATATACCGGATTTTTTTAATAATTTTCTTCAATATTTTTTTGTATTTACAAATAAATTTTGATCCTGATAAGTGTTATTGAAATATTATAATTACTCCGTATCGACTAATTTGTCCACTTTTGAGCTAAGAAATAATTTCGAAAAAAAATTGGCGAATTTACTGCTAGAAGAGCAATAATTTACAATCTACCAAAGCGTCATGCATTGAAATATTTATATTATATAATATGGATGACATGTAATTAATTTGTGGAATGACATTTTATTTTATTTCAAAGAAAACTACTTTGTTTTCTGGTGGTAATAAAAAAAAAGATCACTCTATACATTGTAGCTAACGAAATCATATTATTATATCGTGCTACATTTTTCGGTTATCAGGATTTTTTAGGTTGCTGACTACTACCTGTAAATTAAAATGTGTACACACACACATGCACACGCACTCACACGCACACGTGCACACGAGCTTACGCGCACGTGCGCTCGTGCACACGCTCCCTCACGAACACGCACATCACGCACGCACGCACACACTCACGCCCGCACGCACGCACGTACGCATGTACGCGCGTACGCTCGTACGCACGCATGCGCGTATTCACGTATGCGCACACCCTTCACGAGCGCACGCGCGCATACGCTCACGCATGCACATACGCACACACGCCAGCACGCCAGCACGCACGCACGTACGCATGCATGCACGCATGCAAGCAAGCACGCACACACACACGCACGCGCGCTCGCACGCATGCATGCACGACGCACGCGCGTGCTCACAGACGCTCGCACATACTCACATAAATATATGAAAAAATGTAATTGAATTTAGAACCCACTAGAGAATTTTTTTTTAAATTTAGGGATCCCATACCTCAAAATGTATCCATTTTAAAATCACTTGTTCGGTTGCTGTCAAGGATGTTTTTCTTTTTTTCAAAATCAGTCGACGTGAAAAATGATAACATATGATTTACATATCTCATTGGTTTATACTCAAAAATGTTAATGAAGATATTATATAATTTTATGTAAGATAATTCTACAGACACTATTGAAAATGCTCAAAATAAAGCGTGCCACCTCCAGAATGGTCAGACATAATTAGACAAAATTTAAAGAAAAAAAATGATATTTGACGTTCATTGGAAAACTATGGCTCTCAGCCTAAATTATATGGTTTTTGGGAAACTCATAATACGCTCTTTGCACATGTGAAAGTATGTAGATTTAAATCCGTTTTCTATGACTTAGCCGCACAAATGTTTTCTGTTGATCTTATAATAATTAAAAGTCAAAAACTTAAAGGAAACATTACCTTTTTCTTTACGGAAATAGTCCAAAAATATGACGTCGATGCGTAATTTCTTTAAAAACTATTACGAAAATAAATGTGCATTGATAATTGATCTCAGTAGATCATGAACTTACCCGGTCGATGGGATGTGAAAGGTTTTAAGATGAATCACAAAAAATTTACAGAAAGTCTAACTGCATATTATACTCGAGTTTTACATACGTCAGCCGCACTGTGTACGCTAAAACGTATTCTTATGGATATCGAAATAAAGATGAATTTATGGACTATCAAACAAAACTTTACATTAAAAAAACAATTAAAACATTTAATAATAATTTTGCCAACTTATTGTTATTACGTTAATTAAAAATTTTGACAAAAGGTGATAAAATATATATGAAAAGTATTAAGATGAATCGAAGATGACGACTGAAGCGTTGTTAAATAAATAAGCCAATCTATTTTTGTCAAAAAATTTTGAATTGAAAATCAATATATGCGATCCATGTATTTCTTATAATTGATATAAATAGTACATATTTTTGGTTATAGATTTTCCATATTTGATTTACTACTTAAATTTTTACGATAAAAATAATTTTGAATTAGTTTCTCTCCAGTAAGGGAATGTATGATTTATATAGTTTTATATCTTTGTAAACATGATTAAAGAATAAACTTTTTTCCTCTTCTTGTATGTTTTTAGTTTTTGTGGCGTTTCCACATAATTTGTAACAATAATTATATTATCTAAAATTTAGAATAAATCCGATCAGAAATCATTACCGCATGATTGAATATCACTCTCAAAACCTAAAGCACTCGTAAACTTTTGTCTTAAGTTACTTGTTGAGTTTGTTATAACCATCCGTGTTTGAGGAAAACGTCATATTATCACGATTATATTAAAGTATTTGGCGGAATATTCAGAGAATTTAAAAATATATTTACCGTGTTTATATCAAATTATATTAAACATGTTTATATAATTAAATGAAACGTTTCAGATTTCCATCTTTTTCGAACGAGTCTGAAGTTAATATTTTTCGTTAGAACTTTTGTTTAAATAATGATTTAGGGAATAGTATTTTGTCAAATTTGTATGAACGATTAAATATTTTATGATTAATGTTGGTGAAATTTCACTCAAAAATTCAAAATAAATAGTGAAAAACACGAGAGAAAAAGAAAATTTTACTGTATATATTAAAAAAGAAGCGGTTAAATGTTGCATTCAACACTCATTACCTTAGATTTTTGTAGTCATGTGTTTATAGATATTAGGTTTGTAGTTTTCCGTAAAGTGGCTCATAGCCACATAATTCATAATACACGTGATTTGTTTATTGTTATGTAAATTAATCAAATTATGTGTCATAAAATGATCTTCGTAATAAAACCGTAGTGAAAGTTTTACAGAGCTTATTACATTCAATGAATTGATTTTACAAATGTGTCTTTAATATATTAATGCCAATTTATTAGACAAAATTAACGATTTTTTAATTCCCATTTTCATGGTTTCTTCCGATTTTTAATATACACGGTTAAAAACATATAGAGACTTCAAAAAATACTTTGTTGACTCATATTTTGCTGTAAGACAAGAAATTACTGAACATTTTCGTAGGAATTTTAAAGATCATTGAGTCCATGGAACCACAACCCTTACTGTACTGTACTATATATTTCTTTCTATTTTCTTACTTACCAGAACTAACAACAAAAATTATTAGATAACCTAATATCTCAATATTGAGTTTGTTATTCACCATTAAACGTTAATTCTATATGGTAAACGGGCAAGGCTCCGTGTTAGCATCGACCGGATGCCGGGTCGCACTCTGCAATTTATGTCTCCCATTTCCACTATTGGCGGGACTGCAGTCGGTTTGGAAGCTGCGCATATCCATTTTCCACGTTTCGCGGTTGGAAAATTATTTGGTAACACGTGCACACGATAAGTATTGTTTAATAATGTTTTTAATTGCATATATGACGAGCATTTCTTTGTTGGGTCGAACCATCCTTTTTGATTAGTCCCATGAGCATATAATTCTTCCGAAACAAGGAGATTGAGTTTCGGATCGTACGTGGAATATTGATTCTAATATTTCACCGTAGTGAAAAATTATGAAATATTTATTTTGTATTTAATTTACACAAATATACCTATGTGCTAATTAAATTTGATTAAATATAAAATAAAATGAAACATATTCCATTTTATAAAGGAATGATTCAAGCAGCAATTTCGAAAAAATGCCAAAATTTCATATTATAATCTACATATAGACAACCTTTATAATGTTATTAGTTAACAACATTAATTTATAATAACAAATTTCACAATTAAATGAAATTACGTGATGTAGTATTATTTCTACTATCTTTAATTTCTTTACCACGACCTAGGTTTCGTTGTACTACAACATCTTCAGGTGGGATATTAGCAAAGATTGACTCTTAGGAACAAACAACAGCATTTATATGTTTCAAACACAATAGCGGAAGACTGCTTTGTGCGGATTTTTCATTGTTTATGTTAGTGAGTTTATTGCAGGGGCGCAGACTAGGTTTTATTATATTACAGAGAGTAATACAATATACCAGTATTCTAGTTGGGTTAATAAATTCAATTGTTGTTATTATGTAAAGTTATACAATGCAAACTTTTGGGTGTATGTAATAAAATTAAATGGAAGTTATTGTCGGTAATACATTTATACAAAAGCAAGGGTATTTGAAAGTAAGACCAAGGTAATACACTAATTCTACATATCTTATTATCGGTAATATATTTATACAAAAGCAAGGGTATTTGAAAGTAAGGACAAGGTAATACACTAATTCTACATATCTCACACACACGCATATGCACACACACGCATTTCAGTTTATTTAAACATTATCGTTATCTGTCACTTCTTGTCAAATTGTACTCAATCCTTTTTCTTTTATTGTGGAATTATTTAGTGCTTTCAATGAAAAATTACATATGTTGAAAATTAATGTGGTCAGAGTCTACATTTTTTATCGCGTAAGTTGTAAGATATTTGTTTATTTTTTAATTTGTTAGTGTATGCAAATACAAAATTTTCTCAATTTCTTTATTTTAGCTTCCTTTAACCTTTTTGGCAACTTCATTATTATATTAATCAATTATTTAAAGTTTATTTAAATTTACTTACTATATCAGTAATATATTATTTATTACTTGTAAACTTACAACTTAATTAGAAAACCTAACATAAATAGCTAGCTTATACTACATATAAACATTTACAATTGCAGGTTATAGATCGTCCCAAAGTAAACATATATCTCTATTTCTATATCGGTGTTTATCATATATTATATATATATATATATATATATATATATATATATATATATATATATACATATATATATATATATACACACACATATGTATATATATATATATATATATACATACATACATATATATATATATATATATATATATATATATATATATATATGTATGTATATATGTTTATCATATACTCTATCTCTACCGGTGTTTATCATATATCCGGCGACGAGTCCAATCTAAAGAATTATTCAAACTCGAGCTACCAAAGAACGCGCGATCCATTTCCACTTAGGATTTTTAACGTGTCCGATGTCGTCAGTGACTTTGATCACAGCTCTTTGTTCTTTATTTGTTACTTTATCCACAATTCGCGGTTTTGACATACTGTTCTTGATTGTTCGTCATGTAGCTTTAATTTTTTTCACTATTATCCTGACTTTATATACGCATTTGTAGACTATAGGTTATTGCTAGTAATAGGCATGTGCTAAAAATCTGCTATTGTCTTTAAAGACATCCTTTGGTTTTTAGATAGGTATGTCAATCACAACTAGTGTTTATGTCCTTCTGTCTATTTATCTTGTAGTTTTGGACGACAAATTAATGATTTTTATACAAAATCGTCCACATTTTTCAGAAATCCACTTTCTAGTTTGTTGAGTGCCGAGCCGGTGTTAGACGTGACTTTGATTTTTTTCTTGTCCATGGAGAAGCCTGTCTGATTTCCTTTGTTATTTAACTTTAAAAATATTTCATAGATTTTAATGAAATAACTCTTTAAGATGAGTCAAAAATAATTTGTGTTTATATATATATATATATATATATATATATATATATATATATATATGTATTCTGTTGATGTGAAGAGATGATAATACTTTGCAAAGGGAATGTTAGAAAAATAAAATAGTATTCACTATATCTGAATTCATTTAATAGTTTTTAAGTAATAGAAGAGTGTTTGTAATGACAGAGACAACTTATTGTTTTCTTGGTTATTATTAATTCCCTGAAATAATTTGATCCAACAAATGATATACATACTTTTATTCAATGTTCTGAAGACATTAAAAGAAAACCAATCAAACATGTGATCTAATTTGCATCAGGAATAAATTTCATTTACATTCATACACTATTTAATATGATTTTTGACTCAAACACTTTAATTACAAACATATGGGGGTTCAGGTGCTCAACGTGATTCTAAAATATATAATTCCCCTTATTAAAAATTATTAAGTTCCATTGAAATCAATTAAAATTCACCATAATCAGATAACATTACTGTTTCCAGAAAAGTACACGTATGTTGGAAACAATCGGAAAATGTTTACGTAATGTTGACGTTATAATTAGTGTGTATCATAACTTAGGCACAAAATAAGTTCGAAATATTTTTACAAATTTTAAAATGCATTACATCAGAAAGATTACTCCCTCGTCAGTTCTTATTTGGAACCTTTCATAATAAGGGAATATTTGATTATGTTAATGTTTAATTTATGTAAATATTTATATGTACAATCAATGAATTCTTAATTTTCTGAAATATATAGATATGAAAATGTCGATTTTTAAACATTTGCTTATTTTGGGTCGTATATATAATTTTGTTAAATTAAAATTTTTTTGCTCCAATATATATGTATATTAGGAACGAATAATTTCAGATATTGAGTTACGAGTATGGTCAAACAATTGCAAACAATATCGCACGTGTAAAATTTCTACCTAACGAATCTAAAAATAACTTTAGAAAATGTGCCCAAAGATTTAAAAAAAATTGAGTTGTTATTCACGCCAACAGAAAATTAGCCAATGCTCGTTCAGGAAGCTACAACACACCAAGAAAAAGTCAAGTTGTTTTAATCATAGTTGGACAAAAGTTTCAAAGACAAGATATTAAGTAACAAAGTAATGATAATAAGATGGGTCTTATCAGCATGTTGTAGTACTTACGCGTCGCCTTGCAATACTTATTAATTGTTTGCTGCGATAAAGATCGTTGTTATATCGACACACATTAATATGGTACTTAAACAAAAACCATTTTTTAGATAACAGTATTGACATTCAGGTTTTATTTCTATAGTTCGACGCAAAACTGGATTGTAAAGTGATACCGTACAATATAGTTTTGCCTCGTACTTTTACTATTCATATCAACGTAAAATATTGTAGCTCTAAAAATCAATTTCCGTAAATTCGCTATGAAATTATCCAATTAAACAAAGCCAATAAATTAGCTATAAAATTTTAACCCTGTAAATGACAAAGCAGTTAATATTAATGATATTTTGTTAGGGTTATTTGAGAGAGGGGAAATTCAGTACACATTTGTGAATTTGGTAGTACAAATTGTTGACGTTCTCATTCCGCCGAATTTTTAAACACATATAAGTCAGTTGACTTTTCCCCGTATAATATCATTCTTAAGATTGTCAAATTAGTTACATTATTTAGAAACTTCAACCCTTAAAAATTTTATAATAGCACTGGACAGCAAATGTCAACTCACAATTGAAATGTTGTAAATTCAACATTAATCACTATAAATAGAAAGCATTTCCATCTTAAGGGTTGCTTCGATGTGACTATCAATAAATTATATACACAAAATGTTAAAAATGACAGGAGAAGGCCTAATGACAGAATAAGACTTTTCTTGTATAAAATTTTTGTCGAATAATTTTAATACCACAAAATTTTGTATACAAAAAGTTTTCAATTAGCACATAATGAAATAATAAATTAAATATTTAAATCTACGAAATCAAATCCGAAGGTAAGAGCTTGTTGAAGTATATGCAGGATAATATGCGTCATTACTACACTGAATTTCAAGTTTCTGTGTCAAGTATTGTGTGAAGAAAATTTTTTGAACATTTTCGACAACATCTTTAGCTAAACAAAATTCTGAAAATTTTTTTTAAATCCATACTAAGCTTTTTAATTCCACACAATACATGAACTAAAATAATAATCAGTTATTTCATTTGCATTCTCATGTTTTACATGCATATTTTTGAGCATTAACTATTGATAGGCATATGGGATAGATACGTGAAATCGTTTCATGAGGAACATCTCAGATAGACGTACAAACATACAGACAAGCGGATATTTGAATGGTCTTATATAGAGGTTCTATTTATTATTTATAATTTTATTTAATATTTAAGTTTTCCTATAAAAATATGCAACGCCGACAAAGGCAAAAGGAACTCTTAATCGGACTTTAGTAATAAAGGTCCATTAAAAAGAGGCATATAAATTTTAATAAAATATTTTAATACTTTGCTATATTTGTATTTCATAATTTACATTGGTCATTGCTAAGAAAATTTTGATGACAAAACCCTTTTAAACTTCACCTGACGCAGAAAAATAAATCTCCCCAAAACACGTTGTGAAATAAAAGCTGAATATTTGGATCTACTATGCAATCTACGTGGCGTCATTGCTCTGAATCGCTACGCCGTAGAGGGTGAAGAGGAAATGAAGTGAGCAATTTCCGTAGTATAAAGGCTCAGAAAGCTTTTTATAGTGTATCTACAAGTGTCATTTTATTAAAAAGGTTACGATATTTTATCCACCGGAGGATATTGACCTTAGTACTTGTATGCTAACTAAAATATGTTAAATAAATTTGAAATAGTTAAAAAGTTCTGTATTCAGTAAGACAATGTGTAATTTTGTTAAGACACATAGATCTATATATTTTGAGCAACTTTTTATGAAAATTTTACATGACTTTTCTTAATGACGTCAAAGAGCTATATTGAAAGGATGACCAAGTTAGAGTAGAACTTGTATTACGAAGATTCCGTCAACATTGAAAAACGTATAAACACTGAAGTGTACATAATATTTTTATTGAACTTTTTACATCTATTTCTAAAGTGTCACCACCACGATAGTTGTAGTGAATTTTTTAAAAGTAATGATTAGATTTGAATTTTAATGTGTTTCTGTTGAATTTTGATGAATTTGAATATAAGTCGGCGCTCTCTGAGAAAAACTACTGCTGATAATATATACGCAATAAGATGTGAGTGAAAGAAAGTATGTATATAACTCTTACAGGGTCACGTTTTGAGTTTTTGTGTTTTTTCCTAAAAACTTTACAAATATTTAAATATATATATATATATATATATATATATATATATACATGTGTATATATATATATATATATCTATATGTATATATATATATGTATAAATGTATATATATATATATATATATATATATATATATATATATATAAATATATATAGATTTTTTGTCAGAAGTGGGCTGTTTCATATAAATATTAGTTCTCAGGATTTTAAAATTTTCTTCAATTTATTTGTAACAACTGCATGTACACTCTTAGCATTTGCATTTTTTCTGTATTTATTTCATTGTTATTTAATGCAGACAATTCGACATGGGTTATTTGCAGAAATGAACATAAAAAATAATATTATGAAGCTGTTTAAAAGAATACGAATTAATATCTACAATCTTATATATTATATACATTTCCTCTTAAATAAATGAGGTCTATGATTGTTTAAACGATAGAAAATTCAACAAATTATGTAATAACATAATATGCGACTAAGGTGTTTATTGATAGTGGTCATTCTAGTGATTTTTTTACTAATTACATAAGTTAAAAGCTTTTTATTTGTTGCCAACGAAGCGCAAATATGTTTAAAAACGTTATTTATACACTTGATGAAAAATGACGATATAAATACATAAAGCTTCATATAAATTTTAGTTCAAATACACATTAACAAATTATAATTTTTAGACTTATTTTTTTAGTTTAATTTTTTTAATTTGTATCATGTGTATCCTTCAAATAAATTAATTTTACAAAATATTACCTTTAGATTCGCAATGAAAACTGTAAAGTTACTGAACAAATACAGCTAAATAAAAAGATTGATTTTTATATAGTGATATTATTTCCGTTGAAAATTTCCAGAAATTTTTGCTTTTTTTGTTTTATTGGTGACCTCCTCAAATTTTTTTGACGAATTTATCACGAAAATCTCATTTTCTGATTGATTGAATTGTTCTCTCAGTTAAAAGGAATACCAATTAAAATTACAGATCGAGTCTCTCAGATATTAATAGCTGCACTTCAGTTTCTCCTTTGCTGTTTTCCCTACTCTACAAAACGCTAAATCAAAAAACCAACGCAATATAAATTATTATCCGTTTTATTCAAAAAAATAAACAGTGAATAAATATTAATTTGCCTTAATAACCGATATTAGCTCTCAAAGTTATCTGGTGATATACTAGTACTTTGAGGAAATGCCTTAGTTTAAAGTGTTTCTAATTTAGTTTCATTTTCCATGTGATAAAATGGTCAAAAACGCTACCAGAAATAGCACCTGGAAAAAGAAAAACATATAGATAAAGTGAAGATGAAATATTGTATTTTCCTTTCTTTGATTGTTTTTCATTCACACTTGAACTTCTTAACAAATAATAGTAAAATTTAGGATTTCCGTAACAAGTTCAAAGATTTCAAAGATATGTCCAAGGTTAAAATGTAAGCTGTGTGTAGAAACGCTAAACATTATTTATATGTAAAATACTATGTGTGTGTTGGTCCGCCTTTCACGCTTAAATGGCTCTATGGATTTTGCTAAAATTTGCATATATACAATAAATATCCTAAGTTGAAAAAAGCTATATATGATTATGTTAACTAAGATAAAGAAAGAGGAACATTGTTTATTTTTTGCTTTTTTTTGTTTCGCACGTAGATAATACACTCTTATTGAGATAATCACATCTACATACACATGCTAGTTTAAAATATTGAATATATTTAATTATTCTATCATTTCCAGGAGTAGAGCATTTAACATAAAGGATGTAAAATTATTCCCACGTACGAAGAAAGTAATGCTTTGCAAAAACTATAAGGAAAGGTAGCGATATTTTACATGTGTTGTCAACAGATAACACATGATAAGCTTTTTCATACTAAATACGAGTATCAAAACTCATCACATGATGTTCAGAAATAGTATCATTTCTGAACATCATGTTATTAAAGAATATTTTTATAAATAGGGATCGTCTTCCCTTATGTGAATAGATCTCACTATTTGCAAGCAAATATATTTTGTCACAATACTTCCTATAATACTGAATACTTGTGAGTAATTAGTTGTTATAAAGGAAATCATTTGTAACTGCGTTTATTTATGGACTAACGATATATGTACGTCAACGAGACGGTAAATTTTGATGTATAAAGCGTCTGTCAATGTGCATTAGGTGAAGAGCATATTTTTCTAATGCCCCTCAAGTGAAACCGCAGCCAAAAACTAGTTAAAATAAAGTTAGAGAGCTAGAATCCTAGTATTATTCCTTCTCTTTATTCCTGGCAAATAAACGTTGTTTTATCAAATCCATGGAAATACAAAGTCATTAAAATGTAAAACAGTGATTAATATTCATAACTCAATTCCCTTTGAACAATACCGGTTGAATCACCGAGGAAGTGGCCGTGTTAGTTTAAAAGTTAATGTAGACGTTGAAAATCTTCGGCATTAAATACTATCAAACAAGTGGAAATCAAATTTTGGCAAAAGAAATTTCATGAATATTTTATGCGACATGAGTAAGTATTATATCAATTAATTGAGAAAACAATGGTGAATGTTGAGGTTTTTACCAGTTTTTTTGTCTAGAAAGTCGAACAACAATTTTTTAGTATACGGTGTCCACAATTGCACCATATTTTAAACTTGATTATTCCCAGATCAGAATATATCTCTTATTATTGGATTCTTCAGCAATATATTTTCCATCGTGGTAAATTCATAAAACGTACATTTCTTGAATTTGGCACGATGGAGGTCACAAAAGCTTAGAAAAAATAACATTTTCTAATTGCATTTATTTAACATTGTTTAAGACTACTACCGTAGATAAGTTGGTAATTCAATCATTATTCTGATACAGCAATAACGGAAAACCATTCCCTTAATGGTTTTACGAAATGTGGTTATTATTGTAGAATATTTCTTCATTCAAAATTTCTAGAGATTTCTACTAAGCCTAAAGACTTATATTAAGGATTAGTGCATAAGTATTAAAACGCAATGCCATATTTGTTTCAAAATTTTATGCAGAAAATATTTTGTACAAATTAACAAAACTACTATTGTAAAAATTATAAAAAATATTGTCAAAGAAAATAGAATTAGGATCTATTAACTTTTTAGTATAAAAACATCTATTTTTTTCGAATAAACTTATTAATTATATGTTATATTAAAACTGGGATTAAGTAAGATATAGAATTCAATACTTTGTTATTATCGTAAAAATAAATAAGTAAAGGCATGCAATTTCCATAAAATTGATTAAACTCTGGAAGATCAAGTTACAATTCTTAATAAAAAGGTACTATTTTAAAATATTATAAAAATTTGTGACTATAATTTTATCAATAAAATTTATGTTATGATTTTGAGTATATCTATCTAAAGATAAATCACAATAATCAGCTATTAGAAATATTAATAAAGCTTATGATATTTTTTAGTTAATTTTTTATTAAATATTAACGGATTTATTATCCTCGTTATTGTTAATAACTTAAATTATATCATATATCCCAATACAGAAGGTGGTCCCACCTTCTGTATTGGTAGAGAGTTATATAATCAGATTTATTATGCTAAATTTAACAGGGTTGTAGGCAATTAAAGAATTTAATTAAAAAAAGTTTAAAAAATCCTATTAAGTTTTCTTATACCGAATTCTATGCAAACGAAGTCTCGTCAACACAGCTAGTATAAAGCAATCAAAAGGTTTATCAGGACAGTGACCTTTTGCCCAAGGTGAAAGATAAATTAAGAATTTTCTTTCATCCCATTTTATCTATTTGCGTTACATATTCCTATTAAGCTTACTAACGTAGCGAGGAGAAAGTAGGTCTCTATATATTTTTAGGGTTCAGTAGCCGAATCACGATAACTAGAACCATTATCACTTCGTCCTTTCTTTCCTTCCGTCCTCGATATAATGATATTTAAGGGGAATTATACAATAAGTATATTAAAATCCTCAAGAAATATAACAGACTTTAATTTTTTAGGGACAACTATAATTATTCGATGGACCTCCACTTATGCTAAGCTTGGGTATGGGAAATATTGTTTTATGCAGGGTCCATTTAGAATAATGTTCTATAAAGTTTATCTTTTCATATCGTAGTGAAAAATTCCATAGGTATTTTTTAGAAGCAGGGTCTCTCCGTGGCTAAAAAATATGTTCCTCTAAAACCATAATTAAGGTCCGTCCTCTTTCCCTGCTTCTTTATATCTAGATAAATCTAAAAATACGAAAGAAAATTGTTTTAAAAATTAAAGAGATGTATGCAATCAACTCATTTTTCTTACTTCTGTGAAATATCCACGAAGCTATATACTGGACTCCACTTTAAAGCATGAGGATACAAATTCCAAAGAAAATCAAATTTTTCCTACTTACTTGGGATTAAGGTATTATTCAAATACTGATTTAATTACAGAGTTACATAATGGAATTACTGCTGCTGGACGATTATTTTATACCCTACGGATATTTACAGCTTTATGAAAAGGAAAACAAATTTTCTTCTGTGTAAATGCTAACTACGAACTTTATGAACTTTGGTGCTGCAATGTCGACTCCCAGGATGAAAACCCAAACAATCAGAATGAAAATACTCTCACATAACAAGAATAAAAATTCATAGAAATATTTGAAAAAGAATTTCTTAACTAAGAGGTTTTCCACAAATTCATAAAAATATGAAAAATAAAATGGACACATAACCAAAACGAGGAAAAAGTTGTTTGTTTTCCTAATATTTATATTAAAATAATTAATATACGCATTTATTTCGTAAAAGTATAAAGCACGTTGTTTTAATTAATGTGCACACATATACATATATACATATACATATATATATATATATATATATATACATATATATATATATATATATATTTATATATACATATATGTGTGTGTGTGTGTGTGTATGTATGTGTGTATACCACATACAATATATACCACTAATTTAAAATCATAGTGAAATATAACTAAAAGTCCTGTTATTTTTATTTTAGTGACTTACAAAAATTAAAAACAGAATTTAAAGCTTTAAAATAAATAATTTAATGTATATAATATTGTAAGAGCGTATAGCTTAAGAATTTATATTTCAGTAAGTAATTTCTCTATTGCGAGTAAATATTTCTTTTGAAAAAAAGGCAATTCAAAAAGTTATGTCATTTTCAATGTGATGTAAATAAAATATAGCATTATTCATTTTTATATTTCAAACGTTCTTTCACATTATTAACTTATAAGCAAATTTTAAACTATACGACTATGTCAAATTTTATAATGACGACCACGTCTAGGAAATTTACGTAAAAGTAATTTTCGTACCGAAAAGGCGACATGATGATAAAACAACTTCCCCTTACTTTATGTCGTGGCAACATAGTCTATCCTGTATAGGTGAAAGTTTCAAAAGATGATTTATAATTAATATTCTCAAGGCTATGAATATTAATCATTTTATATATTTTATCAACACTTGTTGCTTCCCCTTGTAACATGAAATCTGATTTGCAAAGTTCATAGATTAGTTTACCGACGAATAGTTTATTGAACAAAATAGGTAATATCAAATTATTTAAATTTTGGAAATTTATTTTATCTACATATTTTGTATGAAAGAACATACATTATTTAGTGTTTCACATTGTATATTGACGAAGCGAGAGAAAGAAAAACGACTTAAATATTATTTCATAGATAGGTTCAAGGTTTCGAACGATTTGATCAAAATTGTACTACACGGGGCATCTGAGGTGGAGAAAGAAATGGCGCGAAGCATTATTCCGAATACTCTCGGTTCACTGTTGCTTGTCATATAGAGTTAGTCACTGTTGCTTGTCACATATAGTTAGTAGTAAATCTAATCCTATTGCAATCATATGACGCACTAACTCATATAGAGATAGTGCGTCATATGATTGCAATAGGATTAGATTTAACGTAATTTGAATGATTGAGATAAATATATTAAATTGAAAACGATGGCATTGGGTAAATGTTTTGTTATGTGCGTTTAAATTTTCAACTCAGGAATTGCAGTGTTAATAAAACGATGTACTAACATACGCGTCTAGCAACAGTAAACTGAGATGTGCTCGAATATGTGTACGGTGTCATAAAAAAATATGACGGGACATTTTTAAGTAAAAACCTGGGCAATGTCGATAAAATAAGCCTTGCTCATTTCTATAAATAATTTTATTACAATTTGAGGGTATAACTAGCTACGAGATTTCATGAAATGACATGATTTATAAGAAATTTATGAATAATTTATTTTTGTAATCGGTGACATTGCACAATTCTTGAAAAAAATATAGTTTTTTTGCGTAACGTTCAAAGCGTCTTACTGTAAAGTTATGCTGTAAACAGAAGGCTACAATACCGATTATAATATTTCTCGTAAGAAATTATGAATCCTTAGTAAAAACTTTAAGTAGTCAAATTCATGATTATTTTGAATATAAAACTGAAAGACATTTAAAGACAATAAACATGACCACCATGGATTTAACTATTGTATTTTGTTAAATCAGTGGGGGTCATGTTATATGCTAATCTTTTATACGAGTTTGTTTTTTGTCAAGGATAATAAATTTAGTTTTATTAACTTCGTGAACAAGGATCTGTTTATGTTTTATAAAATCTGCCTATGTGTTTTGTGTTGGCAAAAATGTGCATCTTGCTGTTAAGTGGTATATTATTTATGATATTGTTCTAGAGTCAACAAAAGCCGTTTAGAATCTGTATACTTATTTCTGACGGTTTCTGCTTTAAAATATTTAGTCTTCTATCACTAACGTCAAAACGTATTTTTTCCTTTGAAATTAATTAACAATTATCACAAAATATTTTATGTTTTTAGTGTGTGTACTTTTGCAAAGGTGCTAAATGTAAACTATTAAAAAATACGTTCTTCATTTTTTCATATTTCACAAGACTCTCTACATGTTGCAGTTTTTAATTAATTTCATTAAATACGTTAGTTATGTATTTTCTTTAATGTAATTTTATAATTTATATACTAATCTATTTCTTCTTTTCTTATTTCTAAATATAAATATGTCAACTGCTAGATTATGTAATGGTTAGTGAATCTAATGAATGTTTTTTTAATTGTCCTTATCACTCTCTAATTCGGTATTTATCTAATTTAGGAACTAAAAAAGCGCAAAAATATATATACAAGAATGCAGTAATGAAGGCTCCACAAAAAGAAAGTCCTTTTAGCGCAAAATGATAGTGAAAAAACAGGAATCACATTGGAGTCAATGTGTATGAAAGTCAATATGTGCGCATGTCAATACGTACATTTGCATGTCTTGTTCTATTAAAAGTTTTTCGTTTGCTCAGAAAGATATTTAGTTTCATATGGTCTGAAGACACCTAACTCCATACCGCAAAAGTCGAAAAAACTTTTGTTTTGGATATAAAATTCCTTCAAATTTAAGGCTGTGTTTTCCAAAATATTTGAATAAATCTTATTAGGTTGAAACCGAATAAATTTTAGACTTTATATTAGTGCACATGGACAGTGTCTATAACTTCTATTAAAAATAAGAAGTCATTTTAAAAATAGGATCTGAAAAATGAAATTGTTTTTCATACTTACGACTTTCGATGCAGCCAGAAAAATAAAGAAATGTTTTCTTGCCTGTAGCAGATGTGTAGTTGTTGCTCTTCTACTTATGGTTATTTTACAATTCAGATTTGTTTGTTAAATTTTGGTTCCGTGATTATTTCGATGAAATATCACTCTCTGTATTTAGTTGTTTACTTACTACTTAAATTACTTAAATTTTTTGAGTCATGTTTATTTTGAGAACCACTCGCGTCGAGACTTTATGTAACAAAATAAATAAAACATGATTCATGTGTTATTTACCTACATGGTTGATCATATAGGTCAACCATGTAGGTAAATAACATATTATTTTTAAAACTAGTTATTTTTGTAGGTTAATTTCTGTAGATTAAACTTTCATATGAATGTTTTGGTAATATCTATAAGTCCTCTTTTTTGGATCAAAGTAACCATTTTAAAAGAATACTTTTTTGATCGCTTTACTCCCATGATATTTGTTTAATATTAAAGAGACCGGGACGTCGCAAATGAATAGATTTTACGTAATATGTTAGTAGTACTTAGTTTAGACAGATCCGTGGAATATCCGTTGTTAAGAAGCAATAGTGCCCACAATCCTTTGAACGACAGGAATGAATGGATAAGAGGACGTAAAAAAGCATTGTACGCTTCTTTAATTTTGCACATTTGAACTAAGATTAATAGATAGAGATGCAGCTGAAAGCAAAGTATTAAGTTTGAAGCTTTAGGCATATTCTATTCACGTCTTAAAAATATATGTTTTTCTTTGAAAATATATATTTTTATGGAACATATATAAAAATGAAATCACAGACAAAATAATTATTTTATAAAAACAAATTAGTGTTTCATACGTCAAAATTCACAAAATATTGCAAAATTATCGCAAGTCAGTGGAAAAATGATTTTTTTCAAATTTGACACATTTTGATATTTCATTACATACTTGTAAATAAAAAAAATTCCGTCGTTTAGAAACGTCATATCCTTTCCAAACGTTTATTATTGTGGATAATTATTATTTAAGTAATTTTCATAATTAGTCGATAATTACATTTGGACTGGGCAAATGACGCGAATCTCAGTTGTCGGAAACAGTCTGCATAAATTTGCAAATAATGAATGATACATAGACGGATTAAATGAGTGAAATAAAAATGTAAATTTCAAAGAAATGAAAGGTTAAGGAAAAAAAAATTAATATTTAAAAGCCAGCAATGTATAAAATAGCACGGTTTCCACGAAGATAAGTGAGGGTACGGGAATGGGTTAAAGGGACAAAGGGATAAAGGGACGCTAGTAGCTTTCTTCATTTGAAATTCATTATCGCTCCACCCTACGTCTCATTACCGCCGCTTACCTTATCTCTACGTCTCACCGCCGCTGTTCAGGTTGCCTCTGTGAGATGATGGCAAGGTATCTATATAATTTCTCACATATTATAAAAGGCCAGCTTTCTGTCTGCTGGTTTATAATTTGAGAAACATGATTTCAATTCGCATGCCTTTTTTTTAATTCTTAGATAAAGAGCCCTTTTTGTATATGCGTCATTCCAATATTATAAAACTAACGCATCTTTTTATTCGTAATGTTAGAGGATTCTTGTCGAATTGTTTTTAAAAAAAATAATTATTTAATTTAATTAGATATCTATTTTAATTAATTAACTAACAAATCAGAATCTGGTAAGAGTCGTCGGATCAGAGGCGCGTCATGAACTGTACTGTCGGGCGGACTGACTGTGGGAAGGAAGCCAGCTAACCGTTGTGTGGTCTTGCTATTGATAATTATATTTCACTTGTCAAGCACTAGTGTGCAGATACTGAGAATAGGAACTTGGGAACTGCTTAAGATACTGACTTGGTGAAGCCCAGTTGTTGTTGGTCAGAGGTGCAACCTAAGACAAACGCAAGGAAAATCCCATACGTATAGAATGTATAACAGTAAGTCTATTTATAATTTTAGTATTTATACAGTATGTAAAAAAGTACGGGTATGTTATTGATATGGTTGGTTCTGTGTGTTAAACTGAGTAGAAAATGGCAAAAAAACCATTTAACCACTTTTGCAAAATCATTGCCAAATTTGAAATTTCAAGGAAAAGAAATTATTTTTTTTTACAAAAGCTTTTTTCAATGACACTAAATTTCATATGCGTATACAAAAAGTAAAAAAAACGTATTTTTTATACTTAAAGATGATTATGTGTATCAAACTGAACAGAAAATTTAAAGGAACTGTATGACAATTCTTAACTGCTTCTCAAGTGGTCGAAGTTCTAATTCCATTGAGAAAATAACTTATATTTTTTACTCGGTTATGATGCGTAGAATCATCAATGTAAATAATAGACACGTCTTTTACACGTTGTGATTTGTGTTTTATTTTTTTGGAATTTATGGAAACTGAAGACTAATTTTTTTGTAAAAAAAGTCGGAGGAAAAGCAGTAAGAAAAACTTCACAATAAATAAATATAGCATCACCTAATGTATTTTTTTTAATTAGAGATTTTCCGAGCGTGATATTGATGGAGATCTCAAGAGTGAAAGCACGCGTTTCAAGGAAAAGTAATTAATTAAGCCAATATTGTTTTATTTACTATCGCTTACAGTATGAAAACATATTAATTGCAATGACAAAATATCCCTGCGGTGATTTCATTACGTGAACTGCCAAATTCATTCTTCAATGTTGCGCGTTCTGCCCACTCTTGCTATGATATTATTTTAGACGCCAATTTTATAGCGTTACCTGACGCAATTTTTTACACTATCATGCAATAATTTACAAAACAAAGTAGCTAGTCGCATTTAAAAAACAATAATATATTTGTTTTATTTCCCACAAAATCAATTGATTTAATCACTATGCACGATAATGGTCCACATCAAATATAATTCTATTACCATATCAAGTGAGACATCGAATACCGCCAAAACCTCCTCATTAGTTTTTAAAAAAAGTACTCATCTGCCCCGTGTGATAATCGATTTCTGGTCCCAATTATTCATCGGTAGTGAAGATAAAGAACCAAGAATTAGATATCGGAATTCAAAGACCCTGCAACTATAACCAGTAACTGAGGACTATAGATCTAGAGTAAATCTCTTTTCGTAACGCCCGTAGTCCAATGGAATCATTGAGCTTTAGCACCATTCACTCTAAGCTTCAGTAATGCCACGCTTAAGCAGACCAATATAATGGACACATTAATTACCCTTTCTGTCTTGTATATGGTGTTGCTGTGTATAGAATGGCATGTCATGCAATGCAAAGTTTATTAAGTTATCTGAACTTTTAGATCTTACGTCGCAATTCTACAGTTTACTTCATGTTAAGTACTCGCCTTTAATTGAAATAAATTACAGAAATATAATGGAAGATCTAAGAGTCCAGATAAATAAATGACCTTTGTATTGCATGACATGTCATTTTAAACCCATTATTAAATAGATACTAGGTAGAAACTTTACTAATAATCAATTGATCAACAATTCTGATACAAGCGGTGTTACTTTAATATAAATATCAATTATTATTTGTGTGAAACGTCATCGAAGTAGCATTTTGAAATTTAGTCAAAAATGTTAAATAATATTTTCTGGATCTTTTTCGCGGATATCCTTTCTACCATCATATTCTAACATCGATGTTAAAAATCTGAAAAAAACTGAAGAAACGTATTTAATATCAGTTTCAATGCAAATATTTTAGTCAAATCCTAATCCGTAACGAAATAAAAAGACATCATATTAATTGGGAACAACGTTATGAATTAAAAAGATGCTGCACACACACATATTTTCAATTATTTAGATTAATGAATTAAATATATCGGTAACCGAATTATTTTATATATAAACGAATATATCAAGTCGATTTTCAACCAATTAAAATTGTTGTACTGATTTGGAGCTTTGCATACTTACACAATTCTAATGACAACACATTAATGCTCTCAAGCTGATATGATGTTGAAGGTGCGAGATGGTAATAGGAAATTCACAATGGAAAATAATAAACCCATTGAGTTTTGGCCCCTTTGATTTATTACATTTGGCACAGTGTTAAATACTTTAAACGCGTCCTTCTGTTGATGATACAGCGGGGTGGTATCATGGGGCTCCATGGCTAACAGTATACTCATCACGTAAGTCGAATTTCTTAGGTTTTTGAAGTACATATTTTTTATTTCAGATACCTAATAAAATACTTATTTGGTCCTGGATACCTGATACCTGATAAAATACTTATTTGGTCAAAGAAATATTTATTTAGGTAGTGATGAATACAAAAATATCAAAATTTATAAATATTTTAATAGAAATTTTATGCTAAATGTTATATTAATTACTCAAAACGTTATACGTACTGAAGTGTTTACGGATAGTGCGATTTCTATATGAACTTGATACGTTAATTTTATTTTGATGTAATCCTATTGTAAATAAAAATATGTAATCTCGCTTTATTTCTTTTAAAATATTTTTTTATTCCTAATTAAAAATAACGGTTACGAGATCAATTTTTCTCTTATGGGCAAAAATTATTTTAACAGTGTTCGTATAAATGATTGTTAGACCGTAACTGAGATAGTAATAAACCGATTTTGACGTTATACTTCTTTTCATAGAGAAAAAATGGTGAGAGTAAAATTTTATAAACATGAAGGTGGCACGATGCAACAAAACTCGGCACTCTGAAATTGCTCACTAAACATATAGATATATATATATATATACATATATATATATATATATATATATATATATATATTTTATTTGACAGATAAGTAGTCCACTAACTTATTTTTCGGCTGTCTTCATTTATTTGCATTATAAATGATTAAATACTTAAAATTAATAAATTGCCATAAATATTTTGCACGTTATTTCCTCGCATTATTAATTAAACTTTATTAAGATTGTTTTCGTAAATTTAGCAGTTAATTATATATACGTATTAATAATAAAATTAATGCTGAATATACATTTAAATTTTCAAAATAAATAAATTTTATTTTAAAATTATTAAAAAATGGGACAATTTGAGCCTGAGTGAAGATTACGTGGTATGAGTCTTAACACTGCCATAAATTGGGATATCTCACGAAAATAAAAACAATTGACCAATTTACTTAATTGGTAACCTTTTACTTTTTCAACGTTAATAGCAGCCTATAAATAAAAAATTGATCAGATTTAGCAAACGTTGCAGAATTTCTGGTTCCATTTCCCTTGGAAAATATGGAAGAAAAAATTTCAGAGAGACGAAAGCTTTAGAAAATAAACATAGAAAATGTCTTTCATTTCAAGCAAAGGAAAGAAAGATGCAGGAATTTCTATCTCTACAGAGCACGTTAGATCAAATATATAGTATTTTTTACATCATATAATAGCTCTACATCATGAGGATTAAATTGACAGTAACTAAAATACAATAATATTACATCACTGAATTTACCAATATCATTGAAAAATCTTATTAAAATTTGTAATTAGTTTGACACACTTAATCCTTTAAAAAGGAAATACAACTTATGAAAATGTTTAGTAATATTTTGTCCTTCACCAGATATGAGTCTCCAAATAATCGTTTTGCAGTGTACCTTCTCTACCTTTTCTTAAAGTTAAAAATTAAAGAAAAACTCAAGATGGGATTTGAGTAAGTTCTTTAATGTAAAATTACTTCAGCCAAATTACTTTAGTAAATGAAAATAAATGAAAGTAACTAAGTTATTTTTCTTAGACCTGTAATAAGGTTTTGTGGAAAATAATGTATTTATTTATAAACCTATTTCTATTAACAGAAATTTAATTTTTAATGTTTAAAAGTTTGAATATACCTTAGTGCCTATGAAGCCCTTCTAACATCAATATATTCATACTTAACAGATATATTGAATCATATAAAGCTGTATGATCTACTGTTATAGTAAAGAGAAATTGTCCTAAGTTTGAAGAATGTACTTAAGTGATATATGTCAAATTTGACATATTATTCGTCAAAGAACAATATATTTGACATATTATTCGTCAAAGAACAAAAAGTTACCGCTTTTCTGCTTAGCAAATAATTCCATAGAAATATTGAATAGAGGTGGAACAATGAAAGTTATGGTAAGTTTTTTAGAGCCAAATTTTTTTGGGCCATCAAAGAGGCATGGCAAGTAATTGAATAGACAAGGAAACTTAATGTCGTTAGAATTTCTAGTCTTGTAAAATTATCCAGAACCAAAATGAATTAAAGTGAACCAGAGCCATAAAGATTTTTTTTCTTTCTAGAGGCAAAAAGAAATTCCACCAAACACCAATTTCATAAAGTTTCATTTTAATTTGCTCTGCCTTCCTTAAGCTCTAAAAAAATTGATAATTTTTATCTTCAAGAAAAACATTTAAGAATCTTTTTGATTCTCCTCGATATTTTATAGAAGCGATCCTTGTGTTCTAGTGGCCTTGATATATGCTAATAAATTTCAATTCATTTTAAATTACGGCATAAATTAGGCGTCAGTTGATTGTAACATAACTATTGGAAATCATGATACTGCACATCATCAAAAACAAGATCTCTCCAACATCAAAACCAAATGAATGCTGAATACTTAAAACCTGATGTCTAAAATTAAATTAACTCCGCCAGAAAGCGACGGCTGGCAGCAAATTCCAAAGTTTGTTTCGCTACGCTTTATCAAATTCCACTGAGCTTCCCGTTGAGCTTTCACATGGAGTTTAATTGTATGCAAATCATTGGATCTAGAGTTGCATAATATAAAGGATAAGTATATAATATATGTGATATTGATAATTATATAAGATAAAAGAAAAATTATTTAATTTCAATACATGGATTTTATGATTTCACTACGCTCGATCAAATTCCACTGAGCTTCCCGTGGAGCTTTCACATGGAGTTTAATTGTATGCAAATAATTGGATCTAGAGTTGCATAATATAAAGGATAAGCAGATAACATGTGTGATATTGACATTTATATAAGATAAAAGAACATTTATCTAATTTTAATATATGGATTTTGTGATGTTTCTTACCACAATCGTTTTCCCGTACCTTTAACTTCTTACATACTTGAACTTAACGTTTTTACTATATTCATTAAAAACATTTTCAAAAAAATTAGTTGAGGGGAACTAAGTTTGCATTGCATGAAATTTTCAATAGTCTGTAGTTTAAAATCTTTAGAGAAAATTACATATAATATTAAGATGATTTGTAAATTCAATATAATATTAAGATGATTTGTATTGTCTTGAAGTGATTTAGAAAATTTGAAAATTTCTTTACTTAAAAATTATTTTATTCATATAATTTAATTAATTTTAAATTAGTAGTAATTGTAAATTTGTTCTATTCTATATGAGAAAATGATAAAGTTGAAACGTGATAATTTGACACGTTTCAACTTTAGGCTTACGATGGAAAACCAGCAGAAAAATAAAATGGTGGACAACTTATCTGTAAAATGAATTTTAAATTTAGTTTTTTTTTTTAACCATGCTTCAATCCTTTATTATTTTATTATTAAATGTAATGTAAATTGATAAGACTTTACTGCGCCATTTTCATGAAGGTGACGGCTATGAATGATTACTCATATTGAAACACTAAAATAGATATTTAATTCAGAGGGAGTAAGTGAGAAAAGGAAATAATATATCTTTTTAAAGAGATTGGAACATATGATTTTCTTTTAATTCACTATGAACCTGTCTTCATCAAACACTCCTAATGATTTTGAACCAAAATAGGGAAAAGGTATTTTCCAACCTTCTGATAAACAAACCTTTTCAAGACTAAGAATGAACATGACTAACATGATAGAGAACCATCACTGAAAATGTTTAGATTTTCCACATATGATTGGATACATGCAATTGATAGCGATTACTTTTCTAATTTACAACTACAAACAAGAAACAAGAAGTAGCGTATAAAATCGAGACCAAGAATAGCGATCGAATACAAAAAAAATTAAGTCTTAAAAAAAAAATTTTTTTTTATGTTAAACGGACAAATCAGCGTGAAAATCAATAAACTTCTATTCAAACAGGTAATGAATCAATAGAAGAAAAATATCGAAATCGTGAAAAATCTGTAATGTCTCCTCGTACGTATATACATACAGACCAACGGACGGGGAGAAATGTCATTTTTAAACGCAAATTTAGACTATGTTAAATATTTTAAAAATTTTAAAAATTACGTCGTTTTAGAGGAAGATCTTTTGTTTCCAAAAGTTTATAATTGAAAACGATTGCTGGTGAAATTACCCCAGTTATAATTACATTTGTCCTCAATATTCGATGTTGGCGAACTAATTGATTATAAAGCAAAGAGTCGCGGCGAGCAATGTAATACATACACAAATTTAGTTCATTTCACGTTCTTTAGAAGTTAAAGGTGCACTTAATGTTCACGTAGTTATAGTTCTAAAACCTGAAATTACAGCCAGTAAGTTTTAAAATATGTTTTAAAGTAATTTAACCGTTTTTTCCAACGAAGCAGTTCATTGCATGCAATTTTTTTTTTATAAATATGATTCAAAATCAACTTCGGTTTTGGGTTATGATTTTAATTTATATCATTTAATTTTTGGTGTAAGTTTTTTGTATATTGTGTATTACTGTATACGTATTTTAAAGTTTAGAAGATAGAGGATGATGGGAAATAACAGAACTAGAGATTGAAACAGGACACGGACAACGGAACAAAGTGTATTGTGCCCACCCTTCGGGTAAGGAGACCTAAGATGGATTTTAATTTGTTTCATAGACCTTAGTAAATACGAGTATTATATATATATATATATATATATATATATATATATATATATATATATGTTCATTTATATATAAATATACTTTTATTTAATCTCTGGAATCACACGTCCAGTTCCAAAATTCTTTTTTATGTTAGGAAGTACATAATTTGAAAATATGTTAAGCCACAATTCATACGGATTGAGCAGTAATGAAAAATTTGACAAAAGTCAGGTTAACAACTTCTTAAACGATACTAAGTAGAAAGCTTAATAATTAAACGATAATACCAAGTATCACCGCCGATATAACTCCGACCTTGACGATCGATGTCGTTTGGCAAAGGCGTTAAGAGAGCAGCATAAATGAAATAATTTTAGGAGGGTAAAATCCCGGGGCATAGAAACTGTTAATGGTCTCGCTAAAAGTCCTGAAATATCGATTTGGAAAATTGGATGGTTTTTGTAAATAATAGTTAATAATAGGTGATAATAGGTAAATAATAGGTTCGAAGGTAATATAATAATTAGCGTTTAACTTTACATTTAATATAAATATCGTTAAATTAAAAACAAATAATTTCATGTAATTATATATAATTTAGAGGAATCAAAAGGATATCTCCAATAACTATTCAGTAAAAACTTACGCGATGAAATTAGTATTGGTACGCTGGTAAACCAATCCAATGACACCTTTTCGTCTTCATGAAATTTGATGTCGCAAGAGCATTGAATGGGATGAACACGAAAATTTCCTGAAACACAATAGTAGTATACCGAGTAAGAAGGAAAGAAAAGGAAATTAAAATGTCAACGACAGACAATGTGCAGCTTCTTATGAGAAACTAGGAAATTATTTTATTTTGAAAAATGTGTCATCAAAATATGATGAATGTGTCATCAAAATATAAAAATTAAGTAGATCCTTTGTTCTATGCGTTTGAAACCAAAATAATGAGATTAAACCACAATACTATTATTGCTGTTGATAGAAATATAACAACATTATACATGCTGTACTATCCAATGCCAACCGTTTAATACCAACCGTTTTTAAAGCCGTAGGTCTTTATATTTTACATAGATTGTAATAGGCATAATTGCATTATTGAAATGACAAGAAATAATATAATTTTACTGATTATAAATCTCTGCGTCTTTGTTGGTGTGTTTAGGAAAGCAATGAATATGTTTATTACCTATAAAAAGATATATTAATTTCATTTAAAAATAACCTATCACATTTGCAGAAATATATCGAAATAAAAACTGTTTTCGAACCTTAAGGAAAAGATTTTTGAAATAAAACAACGTCATAATTTGAAATAACGAATGCCAAGAGGATTAATGCAAAACACCACAAAAACAAATACTTACCACGCAACTGTTCCATCATCTTCATCGTATGCTGACCGTGTTATTAGATTAATTTATCGTTTGTAACAATCTTGATCAAGTTGATATGTTTGTCCTCAATTACATCTTAGCAGATAAGTACAATTCACCATCAGTATAACACTCAAGATATATTTGATAGATAACTCTTTTAGACTTCCTAAGTCAAAATCTTAAAATATGTAAACAAAAGGGCAACAATGAAAATTAACTTAATAAAAAAATACATATATCTAAAAACATCTAAACTTATACATTTAAAAACATTAAGATTTGCTGTATCCTGCCAATCAGGAAATATAATTCTTAATGCAAAACATTAAGCTCATTGACAAAGCATAATTTTCATGCGACTTGAAAACTAACAGCTATAATAATTTCAACCAATCGTGCTCATTGTAGTAAATTTTAGTAAGTGACTGCTAGCTATGTAGTAAATGGGATTATTTAGATTGAGGTGGGACCTAAAGCTTTAATGCTGACTGCTCGTTTGGGGAGAGATAGAAACTGTAACACGCAAAGACGCTTCCGTTTAGATCATTTCCGCAAACGGGATGCGCAATTCCGCATTCCGTGGCGGAAATGATCCAAATTGTATGGGAATTGAATCAGCATTGAGATTTATTGCCACTTTTTATGAAAATTTTACAGTGGTTAGTGAATATCGTAACTTTAGATATAAATTTCAAAAAGTTCAGAAATTACTTCCCTCTTTATTCGGTTTGAACCTCATTTTATTTTGCATATTTACTCATGTTTGCAATATTTACTTAAAATGGAAGCTAGTAGATCTTTACAAAAATAAATTTGCTTATTCATTGGATAAAGACTATTTTTAGGTATTATAGGTCCTTTTTTTAATTCCTATCTTTAAAATGCTATTTACATTGGTACAATACATTTTTGTTCAACCTTAAAAATTTATGTTTCTCACACGAAGACAATAAATTTCTGTACGATTTCCTACAAACTACTATCCGTTTACTCGCGTCTATGTTTCATGTCTAATGATGTGGAAATAATTTTCCCCTTTAAATTTGATACGAAAAAAAAACAAAAATGTCAAAACATAATCAACAGAAATAATTGTATTTGAGTGATAATACCACATAGATATTTTTAGATTTGTAGAGTTAGAATTTGTTTTCATTCATCTTTAAAATGATTATATCTGTGGTAGAATAATATAATTGATTAAAATTAGTGAAACTGATTAAATATATTAGTGAAACGGATTAAAGTGCAGAAACATATTTGACAAAAGCAAACAATTTGTAGTGAATGAATGATATATAATGAATGCATGCTAGTCAAATCAAAATAGAAAAGAAACAAAAAGATTTAAAGTAACCAAAATTATAAGAGAAGAGAAATAGGCAAACAATATTAGGAACGGTATTAGGATATGGATTTTTTTTAAAAAAAATTTAAAAAATTATGCTTCTTTTATCTGTTACTAGCAGTCAGCATAAAAAAAATATTTTCATTTTTTTATTTTATGGATTTCATAGTGGGACTATGGAGCCTTATACTTTTTTTGGTCGGTTTGTCCGCATGTCTCAGTACTATAAATATATCGGTCTTTTTCTAATCCTTTACGGTACAATTTGGCAATCAAATTTTTTTTTTGAACCCAAAGGTAGCAGTAAAATATAATTAAGAAAATCGATTTTGATGGTACTTTTCACTTTGTTCACGATTTTACTTAAGTTCAGGTGAATATTTGCTCATTCAATCAATTAGGGTGAAGTGGAATAGATTGTTTTTCCATTTAATAGATTATATTACACAACATTTTTTACTTAACCCCATTATTTTTCAAACATGAGAAGTCTCGTAATTTCCAAAGTACACAAATTCTTGACTGAAAGAAAAAATATATAAAAAACTATAATTGTGTTTGCCTGCATTTTCGATAAAACTTAATACTAAAAAATTATAATAACTAATTTATGAGTCACAAAACTTTAAAATTTTTCGCCTCTACTTTATTATACTTTATGCGTTTAATATGCAAATATTAAAATTTAAAAAAATATTTATAACTCCATAGCCAGAAATACAATCAAATATCAGAATAGCCTACAATATTTGATCATAATTATAATATACTGACATGAATAAATAAGTACAAATTATTAAGAAACTTTAAGTTATTGTTAACAATTTTAGAGTGTTTTTATGTAAAATTGTCACAATTAAAAGTAACAGTAAACTAAGGGAAGAAGTATAGGAAATATGAATTAGCGAGTATTCTATTCAAAAAAACCACAATTCTTTAAAAAATTATTTACAATTTATAATATTAGAATCTATGTATTCCTCAGTCCGCTTGCTGCAGCCGTTATTTTCAAAAACACAAATCGACTTAAAAACTAAAAATTTGGCATATTAAGAAAGCATTTAAAATTAAATATTGATAGGTAACATTCAAAATTATTTAAAAGGAAATTTGAACAGAGGGAGAGGCAAATTAAGTACTCGATTTTGTTATAAATTTCGTATCCTGGTAATATTTGAAAAAATTACCAATGTGAATCAAAAATTTAACCTAAAATTAGGAAAAACAACCAGAACGGCCTATGTAAAAGTTTTTGAAAATTAAACTCCACATGTCTATGACGTAGGTGAAAGTATTTTAATAATCATGTTATAACCAATATTGAGCTCCTAGTGCAATAAATATTTACTGATATCTAATGAAATTAAATAGTTAAGACATATTTTTTACTCCGAATATCTCAACAAATATTAAAAAAATGTGAAAAGGAGAATCACGTATTCCTTATATTCTAAAAGTTAAATTTTCAGATTTATACGCATATTTCAAAAAAATAATTTTTTTGGCAGTAGTTGGTTTCAGTTTTTAGGTTCAGTAACTTAAGAAATTAAAAGCGAAGAACACATCTTTATCGTATTTTCTCTCGATAAATACTACCTAAAACTTAAAAAAAAATAATTTTCATATAAACATTTTGAGAACTAGCTCTATTGCGATATATGCGAACTTATGCGCTTTAACACTAAGCAAAATTATAAGTTTCCATTCAAGCGTTTTCGGAAAAAGGCGGCTATAAGACCTGGCAATTACCCTGTAAGAGCTCCATTTTTACTGTTGGTGTATAGACTATTACAAAAATATCAGAATAAACAACCCGGCCATAACTGTAAACGACATCGACATCCATTATGTAAAAGTTGAGTTACAAGCGAACAAGCAGAAACGCACAATGCATTTTTAAATGTAGTGTTTTACTGAAAAAATATGAAAAAAGCACAAAAATGTACGACGAGTTTTTGTGAATTTATAAAACTGTGAGAAATATTGTGATATAATAAAAAGTGCAGGCATTAAATGTGAATAAGACATAAAAAGAAAGTAATTGTAAAGAAAAAATAATTAAGATATTTTGGGCACGTTGAATATAGAGAAACAGTAGAAAATGTAAAGTCAACATTGAAAGAGTAAATGAACAAATAAACATGGGGGACAAGAAAGGGCATGGATGCAAACAAATAATATCTAGAGGAGAACAATTGGGACAGCGTAAAAATAGCATAGTGTGTATGAAAATAGGCGAGGTTATTGGAATGAGTAAGTAAAAAAGGGATGCTAGAAGGTCCCCTCATAGATTAAAAATAATGAAATATAATATACTAATTCCCAAATGATACGACAAACATAGAAGTTGTATTCAAATGCAAAATAAAACTCGGTGGGTAGTTTATACAATTTTTATATTTTATACCTTTATTCTGCAGAAGAGCAAAATGTTTAAACTTATATATTTTTTTCCTATCCTATATATTTTTACTTAATTGCTTTTCGCTACGAGAAACTTCAGAAATAGATTTTGCGACATGTACTTTTATAATACAAGACAATGCCATAGTTTCATGTGGTGTGAGAAGTAAAACTTATGAAAGGGTTTAAGTTAATTGAGGGTATTTCTAAAATAATAGCATTGTGAGAAAGATAAGACTAAGTAATTTATAGGAAGCATATAATAGAATAATTGTAATTATTTTATCATCAATTTATTATCTAAAGTAATAATTACAGAGGAGCACATATTTGGCATCAAATTAAATAATAAAGTGGACATATAAAGCAGGACGGTATAATTAAAAGAGAATTGTTAAAAAACAAAAATATTTATTAGACCGGTGCATGCTTTGATTTTGGTGCATTGAGCGAACAGTTTCAAAATTATTAGCAAAAAGCCTACTGAATATATAAGTAAAGTTTATATTGAATATTCTAGCGCAACGCAGTCCCTTTTACTCGTCGTGTGTTTCGTACACACGACGAGAGAAAGACAAGTAAAAGATAGATAAAGACAACGACATTGTGTAAATTTTTCACCTATTCGTTTTCCTCGATACGCTCTGTCTTTATTTTAATTCACAACAAATTCTGAAATATAGTGTTGAAATTGTTGAATTTTCACTTTGTATATGCATATCGAATACAAACACTTAGCCAATGCCGTCTTTTAGTATTTATTTAATTGCTTACTGTATGTATATGACGAGCAACAGTGCTAGGAAATCGCTCCTGGCTTTATTTTCTACTACATTATTTCAAAATAACGTAGGATAAAAGATGTTTTTCCAAGTAATACATAGCACTTTATTAGCATGCACATGTACGAGTAGTTGATAGTTTTATGTATGAAAATATGTTCTATAGATTATAATTTAATGAAACGTTTTCATGCTTTTAGGGTTCCGTCCCTCAAAATGAAATAAACTTCCAAGAACAAGTGACACTCGCACTACGAGCATTCCATACACATTTAGGCTTTCACAATATTTAATGGTACATAATATTCCTATCAAACTATTTACCAAAATTTTAATTTTTCAGAATGAAAATACATTGCCTATTGTATCTTTCACAAGGGCATATTTAAAAAAAATATTTCTTATATGATATAACTATAAATTAATAATTTTTGGATTGTTCCTTTACTTGTGCTGTTAAACCTTGTTTCTTGCAAAATTCATGATTCTAAGTCAACAAAAATTCACTACAAATTTTAATTTACTAACAGGTGTCAAAATATTGGACATAAACCTCCACGCGTTCCTAACCAAAAGGGTCTTGACGCTCTTGGACTGATCAACGATCTGGGACTTTTATGGTAAATGTCATATATTAAAAGTTATTGAAAAGATAAAAAAATACTTTTTATTCACAAGGAAGTAAATAAAAAAATGAGGAACGAAAATTGAAAATAAACTGAAAAAATAAAGCACTGCTACTAAAATTGAACCAAGTTTTAATTTAGTATAATTTTTAGAAACATAAAACTCGGTATCACCATTTCAGATTTTCTTAGCCAAGCTAGAATCTCTTATAATTGCATCATATCCCTCTGCATTTCATAGGCGGTATTTCATAGAGGATAAATTCACAGACTATCCCAGATATAAAGCTGAAATTTGGTTTAGTTATACGTAAATATAAAAATTGGAAAATTATGAAATAAAATCTTAAGAAAAATATTATGTATCCCCACATGTAAATGAGCTAAGAGGTTTTTTATTCGCGATGCTTACTATATAGAATAGGATTGAAAAAATCTTTTAAAAATAGGTATATTATGCATTAAAATAAATTTTATTTTTATTCAACACACGAACATTGTGTTCCCTTTTGAACGCCAAAAACAAATAAAACAATAAGAAACCAAAATAAACCATAGTATAATATATATTTTATATTTGCATATAAAGATATGCAAATATAAAATATATAATACGATATTGAAATTATATTTAATATTTTCTATACTACTGTGATAAGTTAGAGCGATGACTGCAGTTATTTTCGTCGTTCATGTAATCATCAATTTTATAATACACTTTGTGAGTACTTGAAGTACAACTTGGTTAAAATGTTTTTCTGAAAATTTCAATATATCTTCTTGTATTTTATTATAGAAGAGCATACTCGGCCCTACAAATTTACTAACAACTTTTATGCGTCTGAAATTTTAAATAATCAGGTAAGTTATTTTCATTTCTAGTGTTAGAAGTGAAGTAATTATTTGTTCCTAACATATAAAATATTTTCTAAAATATATTTTAAGGTAAAGTAAGAATATATATGAATTATATAATACTTTAAATATTACTTATTTTAATAAGCGAATCTCGAGAACTTAATTTGTACATTGAGTGAATTGCTCTATTTTGCAGTCTCTAGGGCACAACAATATACCGTACGATATTATACTATGAAAGTAGCTAAAGGAAACAATTCTTGAAGTTTTCATATTTTTTAAATCTCTGATTTTCTTGACGACGTATGTAGTGGAACTAAATTGAAATGTAAGCTCACTATTGTAGTTTACAGTTTATAGTAATACCGACTGTTTTGCTAACAAAATCCATTTTATTATTATCAAATATTAAGTTTGGGTCAACTAACCTTACATTTGGAAATGTAAATTTAAGGCACTTAGTATTTTTGCATTTAGTAGTAAATTTTATTACCTTTTAACATATCTATTTATTTTAAATATGAGAGATATATCGTCAGCAACCAATATTATTTCAGAAAATTGTTCAACTGAAAAAGACAGATCGTTAATGTACACAAAAAAAGGAAGGGTCCTAATACACAGCTTTATGAAAAACCCATCTTTAATAAAGTTTCTGTTGATTTAACTTTCTCTATCTGTACTTTTTGTAATGCCACTTCCGATTGTGAATGTATAATTTTGTTATTGATTTATAATGTTAGATTATTACCGTGTGATATAATCTTCCCTGTTTCACTAATTATAATATTACAGACAGCTTTTATTTTCTTACTTGAATATTTTGTCTTTGACGAAATATAGCTAGATTTGGTCATTTTACTTACTTTTAAGAATATCTATAAGTAGTTTTTAATATACTCAATGAAACAAATGTTATGGGTAAATGTTCTCATATGATATAACTCAAACAAAGTATCCCTACTTTTGCGTATGTCAGTCGTAGCCCAGTCACAAAATTTGGTTTTAACATTAGTTACAATTTTTCGAGTTTGGAATATATTTTTTAAATTTAAACGATAATATTGAAAAAAAGTAATTACAAGACTGTCTGAATTATTCTGTGTTAGATCGATGAATACTTATTTATCTTTCACACTGGTTTCAAATATTCGTTTATTACTTTTAGCATACAGTGGCTAATTTAAGAAATGCTAAGCTTTGAAATGGTCATTTTTGTTAGAGCAACTTCTCCAAACACCCAACCAACTAAACTAAAATTCTCGTATATCTTAGAATTGTTCAAAATATTTGTATATATGACGAAATTAGTTTATGAGTAATAGTCAACCAACTAATTACATGTAGTTGGTCCTGTACAAAGTTAATTTAAAATCCCTTCAAATGATTAAATCAACCGCAAAATTAAATTTGTAATTGCCGTGGTACGTGCAGAATCCGTCAAGGGTTGTTATGCTAGTACTTGATACGTTTTTGGTTGTCAGTTTTGTATGTAACAGAAAAAATAAATATTAACACTAAATATGTCATTATTTATGTGTTCTGTTACACAAAGACAAATATTCTCTTTTTTATTGTTATTATGTACAAGGAAATGTAAAAGAAATTAACTCTTTTGTCTTAAAGATAAAACAAATGTTATCCTTATTCGAATTATGTTTCGTTACCACAAAAGTAAAATCACCATTGGAATATACTATATAAATGAAATAATTAATATAAGTTTCAAATAATTTTATATACGTGCCCACATATACTCTACGTCACAGTTCACTTTAAAATTATAATAAATTAAGACACACGGAGAAAATTCGTCGACCGTAAAATGACATTAAATATTGTATATCCGGGTATCATTAAAAATTGGATACCATTTAGTCTCATGAAAACAATCGTTAAAATTTTTTTGAGAAAGTGTTGATTAGAATTATGATTCTGAAAATTGTTTTAACCTTAATTGGATGTTACGTTTCTTTAATATGTAGTTTGATATTTCCAAAAGGAACAATGAATTATTTTCAGCTGTCCCATAAAATAACAAGTCAAACTTGACGTATTTTGATTTGAATATTGAGTTTATTTTTTGATGAAATTAGCATTTTTTTAGGATTGGTTTTACTATAAAATAAAAGTATTATCGGGATCAATTTTAGTTTTACACTTAACTTTCGACAATTCATTCCTTTCAACAATCACTCCGTTAATTATCAACTTGAACTAAAATGACTTACTTACCTCCAGGTTAATTACAAAATGAAATGTCTTTCAGCTAGAGCATAAGAAAACATTATTTAGACAGGTTTGGTAGAAAAATGTTGTCAAGGTACTGGTTTACTTATTTTTTTCTTATCTATGTCTATTTTTCACAATTAACCTGGCGGAAAACCTTTTCTGCTACGAGTAAGAAAAGAAATGAATATTTAATTGCATAAATGATGCTGAAGGCTCAACATATTCGTGAAACTTCTTTATAGGAGAAATTTCTTTAAAACGTAGAGTCTTATTTTTCCTTTTCTTTTCTTGACTATTTCTTTGTTCTGAAGTGCCAATGTCTCGTTTTTCTTACCAAATATGTTTTCTTCTTTAGCCTACATTTATGTTACTTTCTAGGATAAAAGATAAAACAAACGTCATTAGAATTCTACAGTCCAAATATTCTATCTGATGTGGATATAGTTATTTTACAGGGATGACGAAGTTTATTACAATAGTTGATATATTTAAATTAAACTAAAAACCTTGATAATTAATTATGTATCTGAAATTAATTACGTTGATAATAAGAAGAATATAAATTAGTAAAACATTATATTTCAGCAGCTCACGCTAATAAAAGGAGATCTAACATTTTAGTTACTATTCATCTTTCTAATATTTGTATAAACTACTCGTCACCTATTCATTTTGATAATACGGAACGAATTTCAGCCTCAGTTAACATTAACAAAAATAGGTTAAATTTAAACTGCACTGCACAATTAGTGCCCCGTGCCATCAGCCACCCCCATTTAAATATTAATAATGACGTATTCCGGCTGAGTGCCTAAACTGGGCTCATCTGTCGCGCTACATTGTTCCGCCCGCATTAACTCCGTATAATATCGCATATGCACGGAGTTGAGTGTAGAGTATTTCGAATGAAACTAATTCAAATCTTCGAAAAATGTATGGGGTTAAAATTTTTTCCTTACATCATGAGAAATATAGTAAAATCGAAAATCAATTGAATAATACCACCGGTTTCAAGGTGGTAAAGAAATAAACAATTAAATTGTTTTTAAAAATAATCGTGTGAAATTTTTCTATCCGGATAAACTCCGATCAATTCATATTTAATTACAAACGTTCGTGATTTTTTCAGTTTTTTGAGCGATATTTTTGACAATAAGGGTGAAAAACAACATTTTTTAATAGTTTTTTCCAAAAAACATATAAATAAATTAATGAAATTAAAAAAATACTTAGTAATAAATTCTTGCTTTAATTAACATTCACTTACACCCTAAACGATAACCTTGAAAGAAATTTTGTTCTTAACGTTTATAGCTGGACGATCATACTCTGATTTCGTGTTAAATTTTTAAATTATTAGATCCAATAGTTTCGGAGAAAATCCCTTGTGAATGACGAACTGACGGATGAACTCCGAAACGATTAGTGTTCCAGTTTGGTAATTTTTCCACTATACACTAAAAAACCATCAATAATTTATTATTTTTCGTAATTTTATTATTTTTTTATTTATAATTTGTTTTAATATATTAAGCACTGTTGTAAAACAGTGCTTAATATATTAAAAGCGTAATATACTTGCGTTTATGAAGATGCCTCTTGTTTTTTTTACGGTTAGGGTTGCATTTAATTTTTTCGCTTTATCGTTTGTCAATCGCGGAATTGTTCGAATTTTGGAAACTATGAGCTTTTCTCAAAATGATATCCTTTTTACCTAGGCCCAAATATGCCGTCTTCTAACAGCTAAGTTTTGTTTGATTAAAAACTCTACTACTAAGCAAGGAATCTCTACTGCATTTGGGATGCCAAGATAAGTAAATAGGACTATTGAAACTTTGCCTCGAAAATGAATAAATAATTTTAATATTAGTTACTCTATTATGCCTAAACAGTAGTCCACATTTCAAATCATTTTGACGTAGCCGAAGACATGTTTCATATTAAATAATTTTTAAGACAGTATGTTTTGCTTACGATGAAATTAGGTATAATATAATTCATGTACGATGAAATTAGATATTTTTAATCAATATTAAAAAAAGACAAAACAACTGTTGATAAATCTACAAATGATGCAATGTGTAAATTGAATTTACCACCCACGTAATTCGGAAACTCAAAACCACTTATTAAATTCTGTCGTTTTAATGAAAAATTCATGCGGTTGAACTGGTGGATAAATAATACATATATAGAATACTACGTATAATAAATAACTCATAAAACAAGGAATGAATCTTGTATAACTACGTAATTGAACTGGTGATTTCAGATCTATATGCTAGATTATATTAACTTATAATTGATGGCATTTTTAGATCTATATGCTAGATTATTTTAATCCATTCACGGTTGTAAACGGGTTCCTCAAGTCAGTTTTTATATAACTTATATGTTTGTTTAATCATCCACGTTGATTAAACAAACATATATATTATATGGAAAATCAAATATGTGCAACATGGAACGTCGATGGAATCAGTAAAATAAACAATTTAATAATCACTTATATTGATTTAATGGAAAAATAAATTATGTAGCTTGAGAGTTTAAACACCTGTGAAAATTTTTAACATTAATATCAGAGGTAATTTCTCGGATTTTTCGTCGTTTTGCTTTTTCTGGTTATTTGTATCGAGACCTTGGTTCTTTACTAATATTTCTTTATTCAGAAAGATAATTGATGTTAATGGACATCTATATTTTGACTCTGATGATAATTTAGTGTTGGCGTTAACATTTATCAATATCTCTCGTACCTGTAACTTTTTATATAAATTACCTTTCAAACAGGCTGTCAGTAACTTCTATTATCAACCAGTCGAATCACGTGTGAATAATTAAAACACAACTTGCGACTAAAATATCCAATTTACTTAGTTCATTGTAGTAAAAAAGTATGATTTATTTGTTTTTTATTATACACACTATTTTGAAATTTTGCGATATTAAATATTTTTTTCCATTTGCGTACGTAATTCCTTAAATGAATCTATTGTTAAAGAACATATTTCATGTGTTTTTCTGTCCGTCTCTACGAACTACTACTGAGGCAATATATATAGGTTACTAATGATATCTCAGGAACCAACATACGTTTTATTTAATCGTCATATCTTGAATGGTCCCGCAATTTTGACCACCATATAATGGTGGTAGCCTACCATTGTCAACATGGCTAGTAGACAACGGCAGGCTGTGAGAACACAGGAAGTAAGAAGAGTAACGAGGATGGGGACTGTAAATTAACACCACGGGATTTAAACTAAACTAATTATTTCTGTCTAATATGAAGGCATAAAATATTAGCAGTAAAATATTGCACTTGCATTGAGAAATTCCATTAGACAAAGTTGCAAAATGTCGCTAGTTTGTAATATAAATAAAAGAAATTACTGTCATTCATGAAACGAACAATCATTATTTATTCTAAATCTGAACTTAGCAAACTTATGAATAATAAATTAGATTGTAGAATCAATTGTTAGTTTTTAAATTATAAATTAAAAACTCTTTTTTTTATAGATAACTTAAATGTTTTAATTATTGGTTAGATCAGTTTCATAATTAGTTACATATACAGCGCGGTCACGGGAACGCTAACAGGATATATTTACTCTCGCGATAACAGCGTGATATATTAGTTTACATCAGAAAATTATACATTTTCACTTTGCTTGCATCTATTTTTTTCCGTTAAATGATGTGGAAAGATCTTTTTCCGGGTCGTTTGAAAGGTTAGAACTTTCGTACGAGGAATGGCGTAACAGGCAGAAAAGTTTCGTTTGAAGCTGAAATAATGTCGTATGCACGGGTAGGGTAAAGGTTTTCGGAATTTGTTGTTTTGTAATTTCTTTTTGTTGCCAAATGGTTATTTTTTGTTGACGTTGCGTGACTTGTAATAGTCGAGAAGGATAATCGACCTGAAGTAAACTGTTTTAGATGTGCATATACAGATACGCCGTATAATAAGACATGCGGTGAGATTTTATGAATATTGATGAGATTAATATAATTTTAGGGAAACAAAGAAGGTATCAAAGCTCAAAACCTTGATGTATATGAAAAATTTGGACAAAGTAGCGTGAAGACAATTAAGGAAAATTCAGTATTAGAGTGGTAAAAAAATGTGGCCATTTTCTATGAGTTGGCTTATAATAGATAAAAAGTCTAAGTAACTGTCTTTATTAACAATTTAAAATAAAGAAGTGTAATCCCATATTTTGTACCTTTATTATGTAACAATAAATTTGGTTAATTTTTCTTTCGTTTGAGAGGATATAACCCTTGTGTGGTCTCTTTACAAGAATCTGACCATGTAAATTGAAGATACACATTAGAATTTCTCAGCATGTAACAGTCTAAGAGCGGTGGTCGAGTTTGGATGAAAAAGGTTTTACGAGAGTTTTATAACATACGACAAAAATCGTCATTAATCTGCCTTTTTTTAAAACCTAGACTACAATGATGGAGTCAGAATTGATGACTAGAACTCTCCACTGATGAGGAGTACCCTAATAAAATTTGGGCTGTTTCATTTGTCTTGTTATGAAGATGAAAAAGTAAGTACCTACTTAGGTACGTTAATAAGTAAAAAGACAAATAAACGAATGCATGAAATAACTAAATATCAGTAGACAGACAGATAGATAAAAGGACATATAACTGCCAGAATATCAAAGCAATGTTCCGGTTATGTTACTTAAATGGGGTAAATATTTTTTTCTTTATATTCTCAATAAGATAGAGTATAATAGCGTAGTTCTTTAGAAATTCAATAAATTAAATTACGCAATCAGTAATTTTTTTGATTGACAATTTCTTAAATTAAGCCCATCAAAATATGTATCACTGCCATGTTTTATTCGTTAAATACGATATTTTCAACCAGCCTACTTAATTTAATCATCAGTACGTAAAAAACCAAATTTCATAAGGAAAACGTCATTTTGGGTTGTCATCAGTTTTTTAGAAAGGGCATAGAAAGAATATAATTTTAATAGTTTTGTTAGTTTAAACTTGAAGAAATCATCCCTTTTAAAAAGTATTATAAATTGCTTTCTCAGACAATTTCGTTGATTAATAACTCTAACTATGCAGTAAATCTCTACCAAATGAGCTACGCGCATATTTCCTACACGGCGTTATACCTATTCTATTAAATGCAGCTTAATTTTCGTGCACAACTAACACCATGAAAAGAGAAAACTAGTTGCGATTATGGCTGCTCTCTCAAATTTAAACGGCAAAATGGATTTAAATGCGATTTGACTTGGATAAATATATGATCATATTAACATTAAAAAATATGAACATTAAAATATACACTTATTTTAATATGTATATTTCCTAATCTTGAAGCTGAAGATCGATTTTTTACTCAAAAATAATAGATTATAATGCCACGATTTATATACAAATGGCGCAACGCATAAATGGAATTTATCGCTCACGCATCTCGGCAACTCAAAACCTTCTTACAAATTCCATTGATTTAATTGACAATTTAGGCTGGTGTAATGAACCACGTAGTTTGCGAATATTAATATTTGCAAAGGTAATTTCTGAACATGTCATAAAATGCCAAAGCTAAAGGAATCACATTTGTTTCATCGTATTTTAATGCATTTCATATTTTTTTATTCAATGGAATAATTAATGTTAGTGAACAATTATATTTAGATTTCGATAATAAGGGGTATCGGTGTTAAACTTTTTCAAAGTCGCTCATCCCTAATACAACTTCCAAAATCTCTAGTAGTAGTAATTTGCTAATTTTTTTATATCGAGAATTTGTTATACGATGAAAGTTTCAATTGAGCACTTATATTTTATTATTTTATACTTTTTTTGTTATCTATATACACACGTTTCTATATACATATACACATACATACATACGTACATGAGGATATAAAAATCACGTTCCGCCTTTTAGATTCAGAGTTTCAAGCCTGCATTAGATATTCGGCTATTAATAACTTAATTACTTCATATTTAGTACACATACTAGATATTTGCCTATTAACTTCTAGTTACTTCTTGCTTTATATGTATTTATTCAAAGGTATACCGTTTCCTACCAATTTTTTTTATTGTTATATGCCTTTTTGCATACTTGTATGTACTTTCTCACTTACCTATCAATTAGTTCTTATGCACTACACGCATTTGTCCATGTATGCACTTACAAACTTATTTTACTGTTATTTTTCTTATGTTCTTACGTTACATCGAAAACGACTCGAAACTCGATGAGTTTACTACTCATATGTGATGAGTTTCTGTCGCTAATTTCCAGCTAAATGATTGTATCCTAAGTTTGTCAAGGGCAAATTTATATCGCCATTAGTCCAGTCTTATTAGATTATCATTAAACCTATGTCAATGACAGTCAATCACGGAACTTATGCTGTCCTATGATGAAAAAAATTATAGTGTTCCTTCAATGCATGTGGGCAAAATATAACCAAAATTGCATGGAATCATACTAGGGATATACTCGTTCCTAAAAAAGAAGAAACGTTTAATTTTTTTTGACAAATACCGGAGATGCAAGATATACGATAATCTCTTCCTTTTTCGAAGTCTTTTTTAAACAGCCAGTTATTTCCACTTTTTGATCTAGAATAATATTTACTGTAAATAAACTCATGAAATAAATTTTTAAATTGGTAATGATTAGTAAGCATATTTTTTTATGAATAAGTTTACCGTATTAGTTACTTATTATGTTAGATTTTCGCAATAACAAGTTGCGTGACCTCAGAAAAAATAACTTGATACATCATTTAAATTAATTGAAAATAGCTCATATTCTTATGACGAAGTCGAGAAAAAGGTTTCTTTCAGAAAATTGTTTATTCTTAATTTACTTGCACTTAGTTTTGCCGTTAAGTGATATGGAAAGATACTTCAAATTTCTGCCAAGAACCTATCTCCGGGTCATTTGAAAGAATACAACTTTGATGAAAGGAATGGCGTAACATGGAGGAAAGTTTCGTTAATGCGAGATGAGGGATGAATACGAGATGATGTCATACGCATGGGTAACTAGCATAAAGGTTTTTCGAATGGAAAAAGAGGCAAGATTTTTTAACAATATAATGAGATAAACTGAATGTTAGAAAAATAATTTAAAAAAGTATTAAAAGAGTTCAAAATTTAATATTTATGGAAAATTAGACGAAAATAATAAACAGTAAGTAAATTAAATATAATAGTGTCCAAATAGGTTATAAATATAAGAAAAACTGCTTCTACTGGTCACATATTTAATCAAATTACTACTATGGTCTTTTATTTAAAACTCATAATTTCAAAGTGCATTTAAAACACGAAAGCTTGAACATATTTTTTTTGACATTACTACGAGTGAAAAATAAATGAAAATACGTGGGTAGATAAAATTATTTTGACACATAAAAATCTCCTATGCCCTCTCACTTCGTTAACGAACTGCCATATTTTAGTTTTTTTGTGAATTTTCAACTAACATTTCAATTGCGTCTTGTTCAGTGTTGGATTTTGAAGTGACATTTAGAAGTATTATAAATAAGAAGACATTTTGCCGGTAAATGCGATGCACATACTTAGTTTATTATCACGTATTTTCCACTAAATTATTTTTTAAATAGACCAGTCACAGAACATATTGCGTTTTACCGTCTACTTTTTTGTTTCATAAATATAATTTTGAGATATTGTGTCCGTATAAATATAAGACGATTGAGATTACAAGGATTGACATTATTTTATCGACAAGTCTTTCCGAAATGTTAACACAATATATGAGAGTAACAAGCTTTTAAATAGGAGAACTAAATTTGATTTAGATACATTAAATATTAAAAATAAAATATTAAATTGATACTAGCAACGCAATTACATTCTTGGTCTTTTGCAAGAGATATTCAGTACTGCTTAAATTCAGATTGTCCGTTTTTTTATTTTTATGTCATATAACGTTGTTAGAACTATGAGCCTTAAAAGCAAACCTGATGAAATTATTTTACAGAAAGTTTTTTTTTCTTTTTTTTAAGTATTTTTACTTTTCATGAGGTAATTTTAATATTTAACGTAGTTTGGCTGATGAGGAAATTATTAATTTCTCTTGTGTCGTAATAATAAGAAAAAAATTAATTTTCCCTTTACCTTTTCTTGAACTTGGTTTGATTAAAAAGAAGGCAGATGCACAATTATTGTATATGATATTGCTTTTTTAGCAATTTTAACTACTTTCCTTAAATATAGTGGCAACAAATCAAAGCTTGAAATTGCTTTTAGCTTGCTTAGTTTTTTACTTTTATCAACCTCTGCTGAAACGATGTTACCATGCAAACATTACCCCCACCAAGTCCTAACTAAATACAGAACGTGCGAACTACAAAATCGCGATAAATATTAGACAACACACAATATCTGCAAAAAAAATACGAATGTCAGCTACCCAAAATAATGGAATATCTTGCATATTCCATTATTTGGGGTATTAGAATAAAACGTCGAATAATAATTTTAATGCTAAAAAATTCAAGATATTTTTACCATGTGGACCATGCTGAAAAAAGTGTGTTATTTAATATAAAGATGGAATTAAAGAGGGTGCTAAAGATTAAGAAATATTTAAATAATACAAAGTGATATAGGGCATCGTAAAAATAGTATAGTAATTTTTATAAGTTTATGGATACCTATAAAACGAGGTTGCGAACGGGTCAACAGGGATTCGTCTAGATATTGTCACCCAATTAGCCATATTTTAGAATTATAAAATAGCAGAAATACCATGTATGTTAGTAATATGTTATAAATATCAAATTAAGGATAAAGCAAGGCTTTTAAATTTAAAGTTTTCAATTTAGAATATAATAGCCATGAATACAAATTCCGTAAACTTAATTAAATCAAAATAATTCCTTCACTAGCAAATTTTTCAAAATAAATTAACTTTATCCACATAATATCGCAAAATGAGTCAGAAAAAGAAGTTAAAAAGTACACAAACTGCAAACAGTGGTGCGCGTTTTCCTCGCTCCTGTGATAATTTTTTATTCAACCACGAAATGAAAAGTTTACTTCGGCAAATGAATGCCAAGATATAGTTAATTAAGTTTGTTTAACATGTTTCTGCCATTTCCAACTTAAGGCTAATGTATAAATGTGAAAATAGCTTTTGTATAAGAGAAAATGACTAAACCTGTCAAATAAATATAAGTCGTTTATATAATAATGAACCACGTTTTCACAGGGTGTAAATGGCAAATATTTTATATTTTTACTTATTTTACAATTGATGTCAGAATTTTAATTAATTTTTTTTTAATTTTCTTGCTGTCTATAATTATTACCACGTGGTTAAATTAAGGTATCAAAATAAGGGGAAATATTAATAAAAAAGGGGAAAAATTGTGCTTGCTGAATTCATTCGACATTGGATTTGTTTTTTTCATTTCATAAATTATAATTTCTAGGTAGTTGTCGAAGAATGGCAAATAATTTTGCAAATCTTAAAAATTTATTGAGTTATAGAGGTTTAAGCTTAAGGCTTTTGTCAATAAGGACAATAATAAGTTGTGAAGTAATTTTTAATAATAAATTGCTAAGAAGTCATGAGATACCATAGTGCAGTCTCACCAAAATTCGGTTATATGCGGGGTTAAATATGGACAATGATCTATTCCCTCATTATCTTTGAGATATATGTAATTCATTTTACTCAAAGTTCTACCTATGGCATCTTTAAATTAAATCTTAAAGTTCGAATATACAGACGTTCAACGGTTTTGAGTAAAACAGTTAGTGTCTTATTACATTTGTACGTTGTATTCACGAAGACATCAAAAATAATTCAATTAATACATGACTAACTCGAAGCATAATGCAATATTATGATAACGTCTATTTATTATATACCCATGGCGTATACTCATACCCCCATCGCGATAGCGCATACTCATACGTTTATGACATAAACCCCAATATATTCAAAATTGGTCTCCTCTTATACTATTAAAGCAAGTTACTCATAAGCTTATTAATATATTAATAACCACGTCAGTTAAGCAAACAGGAATGGCGGTTTACTCATATGGCGGAAGCGAGATAAAAAATGTTTTCCTAGGAAGGCCGTTTATTTTTGCTTTACCTGCGTTGGTTTTAACGTTTCTTATTGCGAAAAAGTTTAACTTTGAGGCTACAACAAATACATGAAATTGTAGTGCTGCAATCAGTAAACAAGTTTCATTGTGTAAAAGAAAACACGGTTTCCTTATGCATTTGGCATTTAAGCTACTCTTACCGCACTATGGAATTTGTCACCCCGCATTTTTTTATTTCTGTGAGCGAATGGTGAAATATAGAAGCTTTATAATTTCGTCATGTCGATCCACCCGCACATCCGTACGCCACAAAATTAAAGTTCTCTGGATTTAAGTTTATCGTGACTTTGAAGCTACAACAAATACATGAAATTGTAGCACTGCAATCAGTAAACAAGTTTCATTGTGTAAAAGAAAGCTCGGTTTCCTTATGCATTTGGCATTTAAGCTACTCTTAGCGCACTATGGAATTTGTCACCCGCATTTTTTTATTTCTGTGAGCGAATGGTGAAATATAGAAACTTTATAATTTCGTCATGTCGATCCACCTGTACGTCCTTATGCCACAAAATTATAGTTCTCTCGATTTAAGTCTATCGTGACAATATTTAGTCTTTAGAAATAGCAGTATTTTCTAAGTATATTTATGTTATATTATTATTTTATAATTAAATAACATAAATATACTTAGAAAAATATTTTATAATTTTATTTTTATAATTTTATGTCTTCCAGTATTTTTATAATTTTATGTCTTCCAGTACGCTTCTCATTTCATGGTTATTTGAAGTGGGTAATTTTTTCTGTAAAAAAATTTAATGTGGCTGTGTCATGGACACAGCCGTGTTTTGTACGTGAATACTTCTATGTAACGGGTTATATTTTTTAAATAATATATTTTTAGTTATGTATTTAGGATAAGAGCAAGTAAACAAATAATTATTGTGTTAGAATAGCGTATAGGCCGACATTATATATTTTTGATAATATTTTTTTATTCTAACACCTTATTATAATCACTGTCACTACTTTAAACTAATGTTTTATATACAATGGATAGATTTTGACGACAGCTGACGATTAAAACTTAAACGAACATCGTAGCTTTTCCGAATCAAAAGTTATACTAATTGCAAATCTCGATACGCAGAAAAATGACCTCAAAATGGCGGCGCTTCCCCATCCACCGCACCCGATGCGCCACTGTTCTCGCTCATCGTATTGAATTTTTTGATCCTTTAGTTATCCAGTAGTATAATTTAATTTTTGATGTAGAGGATAGATTCGAAACTGCAACACCAAACTGTATCCCCCGATTTTGTTATCTTTAGGTTTTTTTGGATTGCCCCCGTATGGTAGCAAATTTAAAGACGTATTCACGTCAAAAATGTTTTATTTTCCTATTTGCAGTACCTTAGATCTACTATATTATCTAGAATGTTCCGAACTTATAACGAATTCGATATCAATAATATCTCATTTATTGAAATTGGAACAGATGTTTGCGATGTTTAACGAACGTCGCAAACGTCCAAGTAATTTATAACCACATTTTAAATTTTGAAATTATGCTGGAAATTCTTAATGTGTGGCTTGTTTGTATAATGTAGATTTTATTAATGTAGATTTGTTTAATGTACAAAGAAATAACATTGGATTACGATAGTAAAAGTGGAGTCAATTTAATGGCTTAAAATCGAAATAAAAATATAAAAGGCTTACCGTCTTTATTACAGTTAGATATTTTAGTCAAAGATAAGATATTTACAACAAAAATATTTACCAGATATCAACAGTAATTTTTCAATTAAAATAAACATAATGAATTGAATAATAGAAATACTTTTACGTCGTATCATTTTTCATTTTCTATTTCTTAGCATTTTTCGGTTGGAAATATATGTGCAATAGATTTAAAAATACTAATCTTTTTCTTACACATTAATTGTTATTTCCAGTTCAGTTAACATAAACTTTTAATTATATCAACGGCAAAATACAATCGCAAATACGACACAAGTTTAAGCTGGCTGGCAAAAGGATAGGTTTCAAACGATTTGTAAAGCGACTATGACAAACATTTCAGCTATTTATGCACGTCGTCGTAGAGTATTGAAAGTGTTTGTTAGTCGAAATGGAACTATTTATATGGAGATTTTGTTGAGCTTCAGGACTAGCTACCCGTTTGGCAAGTGGTCGAAAGTTTTAATGTGTAAATACACTCTGCAATTTCCGCATCCTGTTTGGGGAAGTGACATAAATTGAACGAGAATCCGGTCAGAATTTAGATATATGAACGAATTTTAACAACAGATATGGTAGCAATTTTGAATATTACTATTTCAAAATTAATTTGAAATTTGCCGTGTTTAAAATTGTTTTTAAATTTTGTATATGTTTATGCGTATATTTTCGAGATTTTTTTAAATGTAGAAAATATAGAATGAAAGTAAATCCATACATCATATTTAATAAAAATGTGTTCAATATGTATTAAGTTTGAATACTATATACATCCTTTTATTGACAATTTTTTCCCACATTTTTCAATACCTGCCTGTACGGTGTGATTAATTTTGATGAAATGATATACCTTTCACGTTATATTAGTTGAATATTGAGAAATATTGTGTATCCTCATGGTGGAGATAAAATAATTTTTCATGAGTTATTGACTATTTTTAAATAAAATAACGTGGAAAGGTTTTTCCGCTTTATACTTAAGAAAGAAAAAAATGTATAAATATTTAAACAAGGCGTTAGGTGGAACAGTTTTACTTCGGTTTAAAATAAAGCCTGCTAAATCATTTTAGATTTGCAGTAAATAATTTCTCTTTAAAAATATTTATATATTTCACAATAAAATAAAAGCCTGAAATTGTGAACCATTGGCGAGGTGCATGAAAAAGTAGTAGGAATAATGGGCAAAAGCTTTTGACGAAGACATGAGAATTTGTAGCAAATTTTGAATATGGTAAATGCTATATTTTAAACAAGGCGCTACATGATAAATACAATATGCAAAGTGCTCTCTGTATCATTTATTCTATAAAATTTTTAAACATAAATGTAGTAGGAAAACCTAAAAAAATAAAAGGGATACAAAAAATCTTAGCTGGGAAACCTAGAAAATGTTAAGGAATAAGATACAAATATGCAGAAATCAAAGAAGGTATAAAATTAGTAAAAAAATTAACTAGTATACTTCATTCAAGATTTGAAATTTTTAGGTATTCTGAGTGTCGATAAATAATAAAAGAAAACGTAGTACCCAATAGATAATAACGATTTTAACATTTTCTTTGCAATTGCATCAGTTACGCCACATTGAAATAGAAAACTCTGAACACTATAGTACCCATCCCGCTCAATGTCATTTCAGAAATTTCAGTATGCAAATTGGAAATAAATATCCTCAAAATTAAATCAAAATCAGTTGATACCGATGACCTAAACGGGGACGCTATTGCTTCCATTTTTAACATTATAGCATCCACCATCACTACTTCATTTGACACATCTATATTAACTTCTACTTTTCGTTGGGAATAGAAGAAGGCGCATATTATTCCTTTACTCAAAACATATTCCCCAAACCAACCCAAAGATTTTCAACGCATATCTAAAGTACCTTTTTGGTCAAACGTTTTTGACCAGATTTTACATTCGCAACTTGTAAGCTTCCTAAATATTCAAAATTTACCAAAACCCTCTGCAATCTGGCTTTAATAAGTACTTCAACAGCACTGCTAAGAGAATCTAAATCTTCATCTTCATTCATTTCTTTTGCAATATCTCTCTACTTTTCTGTCTTCCTATTTTTTGTGCCTTCCTATTCTTTGTATCAGCATTGACACACTTGGCACCACCGAAAACACTTCGGGCTCTGAAATATTTTAATCTTTTATTCTTTCTATTTTATACAAATAGTTTATCTCACATTTTTTCTCAATCATTTCTTTGTTTAATACTCGTCATTAATGTTCACACTTAAATGTTCAGATCAGCAAAAGGTTAAGTAATGTTATATATATTTTCTTCCGCTTCATTGTTTTTCAAGATTTAGATTCTCTCATCTATACTGAGAGTCTCAAGTGACTAACAATTAACAACATCGAACTATCTATTCGAATATTACAAGACTACAGTGATGCATATCATTTTATAAACTGTGACAATTTAATATGTAGGCTTTAATTATTAATCCGTCAACATTTTAGGTTCAAATCTTCGCGGCCCTAAACAAGCTTAATAACTTTGTCAAGAACTTTCTTTGTGAACAACTTTCTTTCTCCGATCATTTATATTTTTATAATCTACAAACATTATATCACTGTAGTGTTGATGAAATTTCTCCCTCCGTTAATACTGAATGCAGAACTATATTTAATCAGTCAGTTAGCTAGTAAACATAATTTACTAATTAGCTAAAGTTAACCAAATACTACCATTATTGATAACCAGAAATATTTGTTGAAAATATGTATAGCTGATTTATTTCAGCTGTTCATTCACGGCTCTGTCAATACCTTTAAAAAAAACGTTAAAACTTAGTCTCTGCGGTTTCATAAGGATTTATGTGTAAAACTATAAGAAAATATTGCGAAATAAAGAAAAAATTACTTAGTTAGTCAAAAGTCACACCGTTAGAATTGTGATCGAACTTTAGAACATCACACTTTAGTTGATTATCACCCTACAATATCGGGAAGATTAAATTAAGTGAAAATGTCCACTACTGAATAACTCTAAATTAATTTGTGTCCAACATTTTGACAGCTTTGTTATTTAAAATAATTACCACTAAAGCGTATTCCAAATTTAAAATGGAAACGTACGAGAAATAAAAAAATTACTTAGGAACTTTCACACATATACGTCAGACATTTTCTAATAAAAAACGACTATGGCACGACTATGTGATCTTACAAAAGGGCCGTTCTTACTTTTGATCTAGTGAACACCTGAATTCTAAAAGTTGGACGGAATAACTAAAACGAGTATGAGTAAGAATGCTAATGCGTCAAAATCAATGAGACAAAATTTATCAGTAAATAGACAAAGGCACTTCGACGATGCGTTTTGTAAAAAAAACTAAGAAAAGACGAGAACACAAATAATACATTTATGAATTTACATAAAATAACGTTAAAAACTTTAAATTGAACCTTTTTATTCTAGAAGGGATAACATAATAATTAAGGGTCGCTAGTTTGTGGCACTGATGAGACGAAAATAGCCTTAACACATTACCATCTCTGCGGGGCTGTTTGATTAAAAAAAAATTTTACTTTAATTACACTTTTAACTAGTCAGTAAATTTTATTTTCTTAGTCTAATTTTTGACATTTACTCAGGGACAGGAATTATTTCTTGTAGTTTGCTATTCTGAAATCAGTAAATAATAAAGTCTCATGAGTTAAATAGGTTGAACCCTCGCAATATCAGAACTGAGAAGGTGGAATGCAAGATTTTAGTCAACGACATACGGAAAGTGAAACCAAATAAAATGGTTAAACCATCTTATTTGGATTGCGGAAAATATTGAATAAATTCACAAATATATGCGAAAAATATCTATGCTATATAATTGGGTAAGGATAATAAAAAAAAAATGTATTTTGACCACGATGGATGCATAGATATAGAAGAAATAACAAAAATTATATGATTTTAAGAGTGAATTAGAAAGGTAAATGTGAAAGACAAGGAAATGTGCGGAGGCAAAAAAACAATGAATGTTTAAATAATTTTGTTAGTGGAATTTTTCAACAGAACATTTGACCATTTTCTATTTCACAAATCATAATTTCAAGGCATAAGCCAACCAGAGGTAAACATTTTTTTGAAAAATTTGTCAAATTTATCGAGCTATAAGGCCTCAACATAAAGCGTAAGCAAGGGGAGTGATACTAAGTTGTGACGTCACTTTTAGCAGCGCTTATTTTATTTTACGAGAGGAAATGAGACATGAAGGTATTCCTAGGCCTATTATTAAATAAAGAAATTCGTAATTTGCTAAGTATTTATGAGTTACCGCGATAAGTAGTCATTAATGATCAATTCCTAATTTTATGGTGATAAGTTAAAAAGAGTCAATTTTGCGTTACATTTCATTAATTTTGTTAGAAGTATTTTTGAGGGAATATGACTTCAAAATTTAAATGTTCCAAGTGTATAATTTCAATACTTTCAAGTAAATAGAATTGGGCTGAATAATTTTAATAAGCAGATATAATTAAATTCTTTTTTTTAATTATATTTTGGATGCTATATGAAAGAAGTAAACAATTATGACTTAAATAATGAAAGTCTAACTTAAAATATGTCATAATACTTATGTTACAACAGTGTTTTTAAATGGATTTTTACAGTAACTTTAATTTGTGTATATAATTACCATTAATTACATAAATCTTCAAATAATCAAAATTGATATGCATTCATACAAATAAAACAAGTTATTTACCAATTTATTAACAGATATAATAATAACCACGTTAGTAAACAGTAAGTGTTGTTTATTCATGTGGAGGAGGCGAGATAAAGAGATTTTTCTAGGAAGATCGTTTACTTTTGCTGTGCTGAGGTCGTTTTTTCACGTATGTTGACACGAAAAACTTTTCCCACTTCAACTTTGAGCCGGTAGCAAGTACATTAAAGTAAAGCACTGCAATCTATAATAATATAATACGTAATATAATACGTAATACCCTTCACTGTAGGAAAGGATTGCACGCATGGTTTTATTATAAATTTCTGTTTGTTGTATTTTTTAGCTTTTTCATCGTGTTGCAGAGGGATTTATACCGCATTTTGGGGTTTCGTACAAAAATTACGTCAATTTATCACTTCTATCCTTATCTCACAATATTAAAATTCTTTCAATTCAGTCCGATTTTAATGACAGTTTTCATAAGTAACTTATTAAATTACGCCAATATATAAAAATTAAGACACTTTGATTTTAATTATAATATTTATAATATGCACCTACCCTTACATCAAACTTGGGCGTAATAGATGTTTTTTCAAGATCAATGACCTCTCCTCCTAAAATTGTTTAACTATGCTTGTGAATAATGGAAAAGGAATGAAGAAAACGAAAACGATAAAGGTATTCAGTACAACACCATGAAGAAAAATGGTTGGAATATCTTAGGTCAAAAAAATTAATAGCAATTTATTATATCTTCTACGCTTATCTGATATATAGCAGGCAATATATTTTTGAAGATAAAAAAGATATTATTTTGCATGTACGAATTTCTCGTAGTGCGAGTTCTATTTATACTACGTGGGGAAAATGATCTGTGGAGTTTTTTTCATTTTCTCTATTCCACATACATACCCTTTAGTAAAGCATCAAATAAAAAATTACAAAAAAGTTCAATTATATTATCAATGAAATTATTCTTGAAGTCTTGTATAAAGATAGGTTATTTTTGCTTTGATAAAATAATCGCTAAATGATTTGAAATTGTAATATTGTAGTTCACGTACTTAGGAATTGGTGAAGAGAAATTCACCAGAATATCGCAATATTTTTATCTTTAGTTCAAACTAAAGGTATAAGTAGCTTTCATTAAAATCAAGGCAAATATGTAGAGATATATATATATATATATATATATATATATATATATATATATATATATATATATATCTTTCCAAATGAAATCATACAGATAAATTATATTTCATGTCGTCAGGTTCTCAGTGTTATGTTATATATATTATCGATTCCGAAAACATTTTCTATGACGTTCACTTGAAAAAAATATCTATTAACCCAAGTTTGATGTAAGGGTATGTGCATATTATAATTAAAACCATAGTTCTTTTAATTTGTATATATTGGCGTAATTGAATAAGTTATTTATAAAAGCTTTCATTAAAATCGGACTCAATTGAAAGAACTTTAATAGTGTGAGATATAGACAGAAGTTATAAATTGACGTAATTCTTGTACAGAACCCCAAAATGCGGTATAAATCCCTCTGTAACATGATGAAAAAGTTAAAAAATACAACAAAGAGAAATTTATAATAAAACCGTGCTACTCTTTCCTGTACTGAAAGGGAACGTATTTATGGAGTGCAGCGCTATATGTAAATGCACTTATATATAGCGCTGTTGTTATCGCCGCAAAGTTGAAGCGGGCAAAGTTTTTCGCGTCAACTTACGTGAAAAACCGACGCCAGCAAAGCAAAAGTAAACGATCTTCCTAGAAAAGTCTCTTTATCTCGCCTCCGCCACATGAGTAAACAACGCTTCCTGTTTGGTTTACTGACATGGGTATTATTATATCTATTAATAAGTTGGTAAATAACTTGTTTTATCTGTATGAATGCATGTCAGTTTTGATTATTTGGAGATTCATACAAGTAATGGTGAGTATATACACAAATTAAAGTTATGAGTGTATACGCAAATTAAAGTTAGAAACACTGTTATAAAATCAATATTATAGTATAAATAAATATTATAGCATATAATAATTGATTACTTCTTTCGTATAGCATACAGAAAATTATAAAAAACTCATTAGATCGTTTATGTTTTTTAAAATTGTTTAGTCTAATTATATTTAATTGAATGTATGAAAATCATACACTTAGGAAAGTGAAATTTTAAAGTAAAACTCCCTTGAACGGAATTTCTTATGAAAAGTAACTCAAAAGTGACGCTTATTAACTTATCACCATCAAATTAGGAATTAGTCACCCCCCGTATTATGCCCCATACACAATGAGACTTTTGTAAGCATGGTTATTAATGACTACTTATCCTGGTAACTCATTAATGTTTAGAAAATCATAAAATTCTAAATTTAATAACAGGCCGAGGAATATCTTCTTGCCTTATTCTCTCTCCTAGAATAAAACGAGCGTTGCTAAATATGACATCACAACATGACCGTCCTTGTCCATACTTTATGTTGAGGCCTTAGCTGGGTAAATTTTTAAAATTTGTCAAAAATTTTCCCCTCTGGTTAGATTGTACCTTGAAATTATGATTTGCGAAATGAATAATAGTCGAATGCCCTGTTGAAAAATTCCACTAACAAAATTCGTTTTACATTCATTGTTTTTTTTTCATCCATACCTTTCATTTTCTCTCATATTAACCTTTATAAATCACTCTTTAAATCATGTGCTTTTTGTTATTTTTTCTCTGTGAATCCTTCGAGGTCAAAATACCTCATTTTTTTGGTGTCGTTACCAAGTTATATAGTCTAGATGTTTTTCCCATACATTTGTGAATTTATTAAAAATTTGTTCCAATTTTAAACCATTTCATTTGGTTTTGACGTTTCGTATGTCGTTGATTAAAATCTTGCGTTCCAACTTCTTAGTCCTGATATTGCAGGGCCTGCTTAACTTATGAGACTTTACTATCTGCTGATTTCAGAATAGTTAATTAGGCCACAAGAAATAATTCCTTCTGCTGAATAAATATCATAAAATTAGGCTAAGCAAATAAAACTTACTGAAAAGTTAAAAGTGTCATTAAGGTAAAAAATTGTTTAATTGAACGGTACTACAGAGGCTGTACTGTGTTAAAAGATAGTAAATAACTGAGAAATAAGACGGGGGATAAATAGCCCGGGCTTTTTGTCAGTTAAAAAAAATCGTAAGGTACAATTCGTTATGAAAACCTTTGTAATTATATAACGTAATAAATAAATTTTTATACTTAGCCGATATAAATACACCCATGATTTTATTTTCGTCTTATCAATGCCCAGAGCTGGCTGACAACCCTTTATAGTTATGTCGTCCCTTCTAAAATAAAAACGTTTAATTTAAAATGTTTAACTTCATTTCTTGTAAATTGAAAAATACATGTTCGTATTCTCGTCTTGTTTTAATTTTCTTAGTAATATACTTCATTTACAAAACGCATCGTCGGGGTGCCTTTCTGTCTATTGATAAATTTTGTTTCATGGATTTTGACGCGTTAGCAGTCGTACTCGGTTTAATTATCCCGATCAGCTTTTAGAATTCGGGTGGTTTATTATATCAAAAGTAAAAAAACGGAATTTTGTAAGATTACATACATATGTCATTTTACCGCACTGCCTCGTAAACAGATATTAAAATAACGTCTTTTACTCGTGTTCCGTCATCGAGCTGTACTTGGCTTCCTGAGGGCTCCCAATAATGGAGGTGGATTCTAACCCAATAAAATGTTTTCTCAGCACCAATGAAATGTGTTCACACACAAACATATGTGTGTGTGTGTGATATATATATATATATATATATATATATATATGTGTGTGTATGTATATATATATATATATATATATATATATATATATATATATATATAAACCTCCTGCGTTCGGCATAATATATTTATTTATTATATGGCGCGTTTTGTACTTAATTGCAAAATTTTCACAAATAAATTGTTCGTATTTGCATGCACCAATATATCTTATTTATTATATTATTTGCTACCAAAGTGGATAAAATATAATCAGCTGGAATGTACACTACAATGTTTCTATTTGTTAACGTGTCTCCGTGAATGTCTGTTATAATTATTTCTTTTCTTTTTTTTTTATTTCCAAATTTTCAACATACAGAGTATCTTCATATTGGTTGATAAAATGTTCATTTTTGTGGTATGGTCTTAAGTTCTTAAGAGAACCTAATTTTTTCGTTAGTACTCCACCCCTATAATTTTTGTCACAATAATATATACTTTATAATCAACGTCAAACTATGGATTTATTTACAACGAAGTTATTAGCAACGGAAAGTTTCAACGTGTGGTTTCAAAGAAACAAAGTCATTTAATTTCATTTATTAATATAGATAATATATATTCAAAAATAAACATCATGTCAATCATGTCAATCCATATAAGTCCCAATAGCAAATACTCAAAAATAATGCACTCGAAAGTTAAGTACTAAAATTTTTTTTTTTAATTCCATATATGGTTTGGATATTAACTGAGTAAGGCTAATTATAAGGGCGGCAAGCTATTAGGGGAAGAGATTTTTTTACTACACTTATTTACTACATACTGATAGATGTACTAAAATTTTTATTTTCCAATTCCCTCTTCACTTCGGAAATTTCTGAAATTAAAATTGTGCAAAAATAGAGTTTTAGACAACAACCCAAAATTTTAGGGAAAGTATGCGCATTATTATATATGCCACAGTTTTCGAGATAATCGCTATAATACATTGTTGGTACTTAACTAAATTAGGCACTATAAAATATATAGTACACTAGACAAATAATTGACAATTTGTGAAAGAAAGGTAATTTTATTTAAAACAAAGTAAACCTCCTTATTTGACGATTTAACAATTGTTATAGTTGGTATGTATACATAGGCGGTTTAAAAGTAAGGAAATAACAAGAATTGGTTGAAATTTAGAAATTATTTTTTTCTGAAACAACTCAAATAGAAATTCTTTTGCATTTGTATATATATATATATATATATATTTAAATTTATATATTCTTTCCAAATTAAATCATGCCGTTAAATTATATTCCATGTCGTCAGGTTCTTAAATTCGTTGTCGTTAAATTCGCGTGTAACCTCATTGTTAATTACGTACTTGGATATGTAAAATTAAGCACAACCTCCACTGCGCCGATTTACTGGTTTCCACGGCTTAATAATCTGCGACTATTTCAGGCGGCTTATACGAAAAATTGTTTGAACAGGTTACGGAAGTGAGACAAAGATCTTTTCCACAAATCGCTTATACTTGCTTGGCTTTTATCCATCTTTTATGTTAAATTATGCTGATTTCTTATTTTGGAATATAAAATAACAAATAAATATAAAACTACAGGTTATACGACCGATACACAAATTCTCTTTAAGCCCGAGATAGAGCTCCGCACGTGTGTCGCTTGATTTTTGTTTATTCCTTAATAATCGATTTTCATATATAACATTCTATATCAGCAGTTCAGAGCGTTAAAAAAACTAACAGTTTGTAAGTTTGGATGTAGGAGGTAATCTCGGAAACTACTCACTCGATTTCAAAAATTCTTTCACCAACATTTAGAAACGAACGTCGGGATGGACATAGACTGTATCTCGCAAAAAGTGCTTGACAGAATATTTAAAAAAAAAATTATTATCGATGAAGGACGGTAATAATTGGTAACTGTTAAAATGCCATTTTTATTGCTCGACATCAAAGTCTATATCTAGCGTTATTTAAAATATAAAAAATGAGTTTGTAAGACAAAACGAATAATTACAAGGTGTGAGTTAAAACTAGAATATTTACGGGACAAGTAAATACATTTTTTTTAAATGTCTATAATAGGAAGAAGAAATTAAAAACCTCTATAAAAATAATATGCTAACAGATATTTTTATCCATTTTTCTAAAAGTATCAGTAACATTCTGAATTAACAACTTCCAAATTTGATTTTTATATGGAAATCATACAGGATATAAAGAATTATAAAACAATCGAATATTTTGTTTCGTTATTTAAAATGTCCACATGTATATCTTTAACTGTGCAGGATAATATGTTTTATCACTGTGCTAAACTGGTTCTGAGGAAGTTGTGATAGAAAGACAGGGGTTATGAGACAGGGGATTTTCTTGTGGGATACAGTACTCTACAAATTTTTTACAGAAGTCAACCATGTGAGAAGCACAGTTTTTCGAAATGCACATGTTTTGTTTGTTTTTGTCGACGGTGACAGCAAAACTGGGCTTAAAAAGGAACTACAAGCTTCGGAATCGGAAGGTGAGATCTATGGGTATTATAGGAATCTGCTATTGTTGGTCACATTTTGTTCCCTTGCGACATTACCTCATTATTCTGTTTGTGTAATTTTTCGTCAGTTTTAAATAAGAATTTCCCGGAAGGAATATAATTTCCTATAAAATAAGTATAAACTATACTTTTTTTCGGTCTACCCACTATCTCTTTACAAAAGTCATAGAATTTGTTACTTTGTCGCGACGTGAAACGAAAACAAAGAAAAACACACTTTAGCGTTTATAATATTTGTCCGATTTAAAGAGATGTCCTGGGATAAAATGTAATCTATGTTGTATTATTTTTGCTTAAAAATCACATCGCATACTTTAGATGGATATGATTCCAATAACTTCATGTTGAAATATTCGAAAAATTTGTTATTTTGTTTTATATTTCCTATTATACAAATAGTTTTATCATACGAATTGTTTTTACATGTGTACATGCTTGCACGTACGCTCACATGCACACACACGCGAATGTAGGCACATAAGTACGTATGCATGCTTAAACACATGCACGCACGGAAGGAAGAAAACGTGTGAAAAATAAATTAAAATTTAGAGAGAAACAATAAGTGAAAATACTGTATTTTAATCGATCAGGGATGCTATTGATTTTCTAATGCTTAAGTTGAATAAATTCTTAATAAAGAAAATAAATAAATTATTCTTTATTGCTTTTAATTTGAAAGGAATGAATGAACAAAAATACTTTACATATCACAGTGTACTTTAGAAAGACTTTGTGAATGAAAATACGTTTATATTTTTCAATTAATGTAAATTGATTTTGAAGGGAGTAGTTTTCACATACTTTATTATTAATTGCAAGCCTCATTCTTGAATTTTAAAAACAAGTATTTTGTAAAATTATTTATTTGGCATATATTTGGCAAAAACATGTTCGTAACGTAACAGTGCATTATTATTAAATGCCGAACAGTATTACTGAAACATTTCAGAGACTGGGGGACTTAAAACGCTTCGTAACTATTTTGCACCTCAATTGCAGCAAATGTGGTGCCTAATTAAAAGTTTTAAGTTTATCTCCGTTAATATACGAGTTAAATAATAGCAAAAACCGTCAATTTTACGTTTCATTTATTCAACCACTCAATAACAGATCATAAAAATCTGTACATCACTTCGAGAAGAGCCAAGTAAAAATTAATTCGTATATAGTATTTAAATATCAAGCAAGGAATAAATAATAAATCTGGAAATTTTCGGTTAGAAAAAATAAAAAAGCTTACATCAATATATGTGTATATACATAAGTCTTATACAGGAAGATTTATGTAGCCCTCCAACTTTAATTATGGGTTATATAAATATTCAATAAAACTAGGCGTAAAGCTCTATCTCACCCATATATAATTCTCTAGCGAAAATCAACAAGAACTTCGATGTTTTTATCTCATTACTTTTTAACGTTAACTTTTGTAAACTGGGTAATCTTAGCTCTTTTTACTGTAATATTTTTGATATACATATTTAGGTACTTTAGTCCGATCTCTTATATAGTTTTTGCTATACAACTATGAATTCGTGTAAACAGTTATAAACAGCCAGTAACGTAATGACGTCATAAATACTTCAACAACGTGCCACGAAACGGCCATAGGAATTTGGGTGTCCTCGTCTAAACGGAGTATTCGGTTAGAATAACCTTATTTCATGTATTATCTAAAGCAAAAGTGAAACATGATTTCGAATTAAATTTTATTTTAAAATTCTTTATAAGCGGATAAAAATCAGTTATAGAGAAATAATTACAGAAAATTAAATAATTTTTATAATATATTTTAGTTGTGATAAGGACATTTGGGTTAAAATAAAAATATTTATTAATTGATATGGGAACAGGTAATATTGTTAATTTTTTTAACTAAACTTTTCGAAGAATGTTTTTTTATATTCCTGGTATGTTTCATATATTACCGACTTTTGTAATATCAATTCCATTTCAGTCAGTAGAAGAATCGACAGTAGAGAGGAACTTTTCCAACAGTAAAGTTACCACTTATGCTACGTAATATTTTTATAAATTATTAGTTTAGTTTATGTATCAATATATGCAACACCTATTCCCATACAACTTTTATCAGCTTTCTTCTAACTGTTATAAATACTGAAAATTTTTAGGTTTTCAGGTCCACATGTCTGTATGTTACAGGATTACAATTCATTACTTCCAAAACAGATCCTAATTAAATTTTAAAAGTGTTTATTGTTTAATAAGTAAACCTACATACATAAATATATTACAATATTTCTTTTATATCGTTTTATTACTAATACCAAATTTTGGGAAGAATTGTTATTTCTCGTATCTCACGGAATAGGATGTGATTAGAGAGGTGTTTTATAACCCAACAAAATGTATTGTGCTTTTTTTTGGTAAAATAGCTTCTTTGCAGGTTTCGTTACATAAATGTTTAACTATATATGTCGAAAATGTGAATAAATGCGGAAAGCAGTATTTAGTAATTATTTCAAGCAAATTATTAGAGTCAACTTTGTGAATTAAATGATATATAATAACTTTTTATTTCTAATACTTTTAAAACGTACACTTGGTAATATACTCACATAGTATAAAATACAATGATATAAAATTTAGTTAAATGGTATGTACTCTTAAATATTTGAAACGTATACATATACGAGTTCTATTGGGTTTTGACAGGTTTACTTTTTTTGGAATATTTTGGTGTTAAATTTGTTTCTTTTTTTAAATGGATATACACCATTGTTAATTCAGTGATGAAATTATGGTTCGGTTTTATGGCGATTACGGAAAGTAAAAATAATTAATTTAATTCCATGTGTGTATGACCAGTCAATCGTACTTCAAAAGCTATTTGATCGATTTGGTTAAATGTAATATCAATAAATTTGTCTTTACTGTATGTATGTCGATAACTCAGTTTTTTAATGAAAATGACGAATGTGATATGAAAAAATGGGATTTACAAAAAAATCACGCACTCAATTGAGTGGGACATTTGAATATCTTTAATAATTTTGAATTTTTAAGCTTTGTTTGGGGATTAAACAGCAAGAAAATTAAATATAAAAATATTAAATAGCCATAAAATTAAATATAATAAAAGTTACCAGAAGTATATCTAAGGTTTACCAGAAAAAACACACCAAAACTTCATGAGAAGTTCATGATATTTCATACATATGAAGTATTGTACTTCATATTTACACTGCAAAATATAATATTCTTTGTAAACAGTTTAAAGATAAAAAAATTTGTAGCCTAAAAATTAAAAATATTATTTCATTGAGAAAAAAATTGAATGAGTTAATACTCGATAAGTTTATTGTTAACCATTGAGAAGTTCCCATAACCAGCATTCTTTCCAATGCTAGTTACAAAATAAAAAAAGCGCTCAACGATTAAAATGAAATGAGCCCAAACTTAATGGCTTTACTGTTAGCTATTGCAATGTTTATATAACTATCTCCCTCCTCTATCATTATTATTGGTTAATTGGCATCATAATATTATTTTGTCATCAGAATTTTATAAGTTTGCAAACTTCGAAGTCGATGTAACTGATAGAAGTGGGTAACATTGATGTATAATTTTATTTAAATACATAATTATGTAAAAATAAAACTAATAAAAACATGTCTAATACATATATAAATAACCTCACGCTGTAAGATTTACTCGTATTAAAAAAAATTATTTTTATAATTTACGACAAGAATGTTAAGTTTTAAAGAAACATTTTTTGACGATTTATCCCTACAGCTGAACACTTCATATTCATAGGAATAAATTATTTAAAAAAAAATTAATTTGACACAAAATTCTAAGACGGAAAAAGGTCAAGGAAGAAAAAAGAAAACTAGTAAAGAATTTAAATAAATTGAAAATATTATTACATCACATAGTTTCATTTAGTTGTTAATATTTTCGTTTAATTTAGTGTTAAATAAATTTTTTTTGCTACTTTTTTTGTGAAGAATCTAATGTCTTAAAAAAACTAAAGAACCACAAAACGAAGTGCTCATATAAAATATTGTGCTTCTGAGTGTTTAAAATTAGCGTTGGAAATATAAATAATAATACGGGGACGTTGGAAATATAAATAATAATAATAATATTATAATGATAAATATTTTAGCTGTAAAATTGTAAAAAATTCTTATTTATATTGCAATTGAAGCATTGAATCATTAAAGCATTGAATTTATATTGATAAAGCATTGATTTTAGATTTGAACTTAATATTCTGAAAGCTTCATATATTCAAGGCTTACTTTAAGTTCGATTTTCTTGCTTTCGGTATGAATTTAATGTGAATGAACAAGTACAAATAACGTACTAATTATCGCCAAATGAATCTTTCAAAAGCACAAGAGAAAAGGAAACTTTTATCTTTAACATTTAATATTGGAGAAAATCTTTCTTTCCTAGATATTTAAGAGTTCCAACACTTGACAGATATGAAGAAATTATAGAGATTTTGGTAGGATTCTAAAAACTAACCGCAGGTTAACGTGTGTCAAAGGTTCTGTAACTTTAAATTAAAATCACAGTAATTTTCTATTTATGCGAAATTAAATGTAATAAAAAAATATATACTGTCTAATTATTTCGTTTAATTAAAGTGTTGTTATTATAATAATTTCAATATTTTAAAATTTTAACCGCATGGAGATTTAAATACGAAAGTAGTTAGTATGCTTGTAATTTTTCTTATCCGTCTTAATATTAAAATATTTTATGACTAGATAAATACATGACTTTCAAAATAGAATATATTTGTAACAAAAGGAATATATTTGTAAAAAGTACTCACTTTATATATTATAGAAGACACTGATAGTAACTGCGAAGTTTAATATCGTGGAATATTTTTTTCATTTGGAATAAAAGAGCTCTAAAGACGAAAAGTATAATTGAAAAATGTTGTTTATTCAATGCTCTATTAACGATGTGGTTTTTAAATAATTTTGTCATTGCATTTATTTCAAAGTATATTTACGAAATATTATGATAAGAAAATTATTACTATAACGTTACTCTTCTAACGGTACAATATTTTTAATGTGGCTATTAAGGATTATTTTCGTTAATGATTGTTTGTTGATTTGTTAAGATATTTACGAAAATATTTTTTGTGGCTATTAATATTCTAGTTTCCATGAGGAAAAACAATTTTGAGTTCGTTTTTGCCTAAATTTCTGACATACGTATTCTCAAAAAAATTGTTATTCCAATGTTTATTGATGCTAGGGATAATTACCTTTCCAACGATTGTGTCCACATTTTTTATTTTTTTTTACAGAATATAAGAATTAAAGAAATTATTTATTTTACGCATTTCAATTAAATGGCGGGACTTGATTAAAGTATTATTATTGCTAGTTAATTGCTTGCAATATTTTCCATTTTCAAACCTCTAGAGTTTTTTTTATCCGTATAAACTCTCTGCAGGTTTCTCGAAAAAAAATTACATGAATATGTATATAAAAGCAACTTATAAGCATGGTGTGATATTAATTTTATAACACATATTTATTGATTCATAATTTTTAATAAATAAACAAACTCAGTTAAGGAAAGATCATATGGCTATGGCAATGGAAATAGAGGGAGTAATGCTATTCTACAATTTTACAAATTTAAGTAGATTTTCGTATTGTAAACACCATGTAAGGAACATGTAGACAAAAATTCCTGACATCCACCCTTATAAACCATAAAATAAATAACCAATGATTTGTTTAAACCGGTAAGAACACACGAATACACAAATATTTTCAAAGCTCCATCAAAATAAAATCAAATCTATTTCATGCGACTAAGAAGATATATGGGTTATAAACTTTGAAAGCTATAGGGTTTGTTATGGTATATAACAGCTTAAGTGACGATGAATATGGTGACCACTTATATTAATTTTGAAGTTTGGAGGTTCTAGTCAAAGTTAAGTATAGATGTCACAAATATACATAGAGGAGGTACTCTACTTTTACTGAAAGTTTTAAAAAAACAAAAGTAACACAAGAACTATTTTGTTGAATTCAGTAATTTGAAAGGAAAAAAGAGAAATCTTAGACAGGCAAACCTTCGGTTACATCCATTTCTTTAGGAACCGTTTGATGTAGAAACTTAAAATTTGGTTCGGTGATAAAACATATTAACATGTATATATTTCAATAGTCAGCATTTAAAAAATTACTGGTTATTATACATTAATTTAATATTAAAATATTCATACAGAGTTTTTTTGCGGGGCAAATAAATTTTTCGAAAAAAATAATTTAAACATCGCGTGGAGCACCAATAGAAATTTTAATGGACAAAATAGTTTACATTTAAAAAACGGTAAAAATTACGAAAAAAATGGTTCTACTATAATTTTACTTAAACTTTTTCAGAAAACCAGAACGATGATTAAAGAGGAAATAATTTAATATAAAATAATGTATGAATAGTAATCAATACATTTTTATATGGTTAAAGGATAATGTTGATATTCAGATGTGAATATTTTAATAAAAGTACAATATACTCGTAACTGTACATATTATTTATGGGCGGTTATAAATACTTCCCATATTTAAATGATGTGCTTAGAAAATATTCCGATAATCTGAAAACAAATTAATAATTTCTTAACGTTCATAACCAAAGGACCAGTAATAGAAATCTGCTAATACATATTAATGTTTAAATAAAGTATTATCCATTGGATCAAATCGCATTCATTCAACTGCTTATTATTTATTCAAAGGGTGAAAAGCATCACCTCCGCGTTTGTGTAGAAGAATAACATAGAAGCGTATTGATTTTTGTCTCGCATATTCATACAATGTCGTATAGTTTGGTCCACTGCCAGACACCTCATACTGCGATTTCTATTCGCACTTGACAAGTTTGGTTTGCAGATAGATCCACCGTTACTCTGTTTTACGCCGTTTCTCAAAAAAATTAAACCAAACTTTAAAAAGACAAATATTCGTTGAAAAAAAATTAACTACATTATTAACCTGACGTTATTCACCTGAAATGTTCGCATGCCAAGAAGACTTGCTGTTTATTATATAATAGCATATGTATATGGTAATATGCAAAGTAGATGATTAAAAGTAAGAAATATTATTTTTTCAATGGATATTAACTTTGAGTCATACTAAGATCAAATTAATTCATATCACATGATTAATTATTTTTCGATCATTCTCCTCTTTAATCGCTCCCCTATTACTGAGGATCGTAACCTACAACGGTAGGTTACGATCCAGTTCTTGGGATCATGAATAATTATTACGACCTCTTGAACGATTATTTGTGGGATGCTTATGGTTTAGTCGATGAAAAGAGAAAGCATTTGGACCTGGACGGTAAGATATTTCATTTAGATTGTCATGGCTTCATGTGTTGGAAGCACTGCATTTCGAAATCATCAATGAGTATTTTATCTAGGGTTTTATATCATACTCTACATCATATACTATAATAATTTAATTATTAGAAGATAAAATTACTTCCTCAATCTTATTTACAAATTCTAATATCTCCAATATCATTCTGTATTTTTCACATTGTACTTTTGAAGTCACACAATCTTGTGTTAAAAAAACAAATCATTACTTCTTTTATGTCGATTTCAAACTCAATTCACCAAGTTTCACTTCTAGAAAGGCAAGAAGAGTAATGAATATTTCTACATGGACATTTTTTAGTACTAGTATATTTTTTATGTAAATAAAAAACAAGTACATAAAAGTAAAAGTAAAGTTGTAATTTACCATTACTTTGCAATTTAAAAGTCTGTTAATTTTTCTTGATAATGAAAAACGAAATCTAACTCCCTGTAAAACCAAATAGTCCCTTTCTAATGTTGTAAATGTAAAGGAAAAGATATAGCGCTAACACACCTCTTTCATCCTAAAACAAAAAAGAGAGAGAGTCATGGGGACTGCTGATATAAGGGAGAACTTAAAACCATAAAACAACAGTGGTTTCATAAAATTTTATAGAACTTAATTTTAAAATCTACGACAAAATTATTATCGAATTACTAAAAATCCGTTTTACCACGCTAGTATAGTAACTTTTAAACTTCCATGTAATACTCATTGTATGCTGTATTGCAGCGGTCAATTATTGAAAAAGTATATCAAGTTTTTAAACACAAATATTGATATGGGTATTGGAAATATTCGAAAATAAATGCTTTGTTTTTGTTTTTCATTTTCTATACAAAAATATTAAAATTTTGAGTACTCACTGTTGTATTGCACAGTGGTCCTACAATGAAACAATTAAAATACTTATCAAACTAAAACTCAATTTAAACAATGCAGAGTATACACAAATTGAACTTTCTACGTAGACAATTTAAATTTACTTGTATAGATATGCACAATACGTCACAGTTATAGCTACACATATACTGCTATTGCATATAAGTGACGTGAACTCACAAGATTTTACCCATCCAAAAAGCATTCAACTCGCACATCATACAGTCGAGTATACACAATGTGTTGGTGTGTACATGTTTATAGGTGTACACAGGCCCCTGCGCGTGCGCCTGTCTGGTGCCAGAGCAGTAGATGTTATATATATATATGTACAAATTTACATATATACACGTACATACATGTATATGCATTCACAGCCTTAACATGTGATTCTCATAGCTACAGATATACTGTATGTGCATGTCGGTGACGGGAATCCATAAGATTGTCCCATACCAAAAATCGCTCACCAAGCCAAAAAATTGTCACTTCCAAAAGTGTTACCTTTGTTTGAAATAAAGTGTCTTTCCATGCGGCTAAGATAATATTAATATTAGAATGTGCTATAAAAATATAAATAAGTACATTGCGTTCAAATATTTACTAATGGTATATATGTGTCCATACGCAGTTCACAAAAGAATTTACTTAAAAATGATAATAAATAAAACGACGCACCGAGTAAATTCTTCAACTTGAAAATAATACTAGCCTTATTCGGATTTCAAGTAAAATCGGGTATTATTTATATCAATGATCGTACTCAATCAATTATTACCGATGATATGTTAATCAGAGGATAAAAAATTTTCTGTAAATTTATTTTCATCTAAATTAGATTTAATGACTCTTTATTATATAGCATGATATTTAGGAATTTTTTGTATTATTCTCTGGCATAAAATAACACGTATTTCGATTTGAACTTTGAATTTGTTTACTGCCAAACGTAAGTCAATTTTCCTTCCGGATAAATGTCCTTTCTTCGCGTAACTTTCGACAGTTCGCTGTTTTCGACAATCACTCCATCAATTATAAACTTGAAGTAAGTGACTTATGTATCTCCCCAGGCTAATAATAAAATAATATCTCTTTCAACCGGAGCGTAAGAAAATATTATTCAGGGGGAGTTGGTAGAAAACAAAGTTTCTCTGTATACTCATTTATTTTTCGTTGTCTGGTGTGTATCTATTTTTGACATTAAATGATGTGGAAAAAATTTTCCGCTACGAGTAAAAAGAAGGAATGAATATTTATTTACATAAATAATGCCGCCGGTAGAAAATATTCGTAACATTTTTTGAAGGTTTTGTAGTATATTTGTGTGTAGGAGAGTGTTGTATTTTTTACAAGGTATTTTTTTTTATCTGGCTTCACTATTTGTTCTTGTCTACTAATTTCTCGTCATGGTCTAGTTGCTATTAATTATGTATACTACGTTAGCCTATGTTCAATATTTTTATCTAGGACGAAATAATTTTCGCTATATATCTAAGACCCTTAAAATTAGGAACATCGTTGGTATTCTACAATCTACGCATTCTTCTATTATATGTAGTACCGTAATATGTATATCAGACAAAGCAGCAACAGCTGAAATATACAAATAAAGTAGAAAGCTTTCAAGACGAGGTATGTTCTGAAAATAATACAAATATTTCACTTTATATTTTTATTTATTTTGATTAAATTACAAGAGTCTAAATAATTATTTTTAAGAAGATACAATATTTGAAGGTTAGTGGGATAGGCAAATTTACTACTCATCATTCAGACTTTTCCGAAAAATATTGAAGATATTATATATATACATATATATATATATATATATGTGTATATATATATATATATATATATATATATATACACATATATATATATATATATATATATATATATATATATATATATATATATATATATGTACTTAGGTAAATATCAAAGAGTCAAAATTTAAACATTGTTATTAGACTATTAAGAACTTCAATATTACTTTACAATATGTTAATATATTTTATATAAATTAACAGCCATGTTTATAATGGGTTTTACTTAAATATCCATAACATTTTATATTGATTGAAATAATTTTGCATTATAGTACCTGCTACAGGACAATATTACAACTCTTTCAGTTTATTGACATAGACGATTAAAATTTAGAAATACAGAACTCTTTGTGTCTCCACATCATATCTCACAAAGAAGCAATTATATAATTGTTCGATATATGAAAGAGATGAAAGCATCGATTGAATTACAAAAGATCACTTTCATGACGACGAAGTGATCTATTTTGATCCAGTCAATATGTGAAGTATATCTATTTTGATCCAGTCAATATGTGATGTATGGGAAGATACATTACATAATTTATTTTGTTAGTAAATCAATTTAATTTTATATAATAAAACTAATTGTCATATTTCAATAAATGACATATAACTTTAATCTCTGTGTTTTCTAGGAAGTACGAGTTCATTCAATATTAATTCAATAAATAACACACTTAATTTCTAATTCTATATAACATAGTTTTGCATGCTATTAGCCAACTAAAACAGAATAAAAATATCCAGTAAAACCGTAAAATGTGATCACCGATACTCTATATATAAATATATATATATATATATATATATATATATATATATATATATATATATATATATATATATATATATATATATATTGAACTCTGTCTGAACATCAGTTTCGGAATAAATTATGTGCAATAGAAGATATGACTGGAATGAAAGTAATCTAGAGATATAATGATATATAAAATCAAACGTATTCCAATATCAGATATTTTGACCAGTAATAGCTTTGATTCTTGTACATGGATTTATTTATGAATTCGCATTGTATTCGTATTATGACTGGCGCAAAAAGAACAAACATAACTTTGGTCCACAAAGTCCGAGGGAGTCGTCTGACACGCTATTACTCGACTTGCCGGTGGCGGCTAAATAGCTCTAACTTCAAACTAACTTATATAGTAACATATCTAGGTATACTGACCTATGCGCCATTGCTTTATGTTCCTTGGTGCGTTGAGGTTCAGCAAGTTAGATGAGCTGTGCTTAGGTTAGCGGCACGCTGCAGCGTGTGCCGCTGTTTTCTCTGAATAAAGCTTACAAAACCTGTTCAATAGATGCGTTGTCGATTTTGACGGGTCTTGTGCTTATCGACCTTGCAATCGTCGAACGCGCGACAAATTTTATGTTGGCATGTAAACGAGAGTTTTAATGCCGATCTGTCGGGTTTCAGATTCTAATTTCATTCCTTGTATTCCAGGAAATAATGTAACAATAATTAATACACTACATAATAAATTGTTATATAATATCAATGAGCCAAGTCAAATTTCTCATTGATAATATAAACCAATTTCCAACTCTTGGTCACACACCTACGCCAACAAATCTTTCCAAATCAAAAATTTCATGAATATTTTCCACCCACAACATCATTTACGTGATTACATATTCATCTATGCTTTTTGCTTGTTGTAGGAAAGTCTTCTACTTCATCTGGTCTGAAAAAATGAGCGGAAAAAAGAAAAGAGAAAGAGTAAATACATTCACTGCAAAAAGTTATTTTGAACGAACTCAAATTAAAAAATAATCTTATTGTTAAAACGTTTTATTTGACGGCAAAAATTGGCAATTTTTCCGATATAAAGTTGGGGTTTTTAAATTTTAAGAAGCTTCTCTTCAATCTATTTTATGACAATTGTATTCTAAATTTATATTCTTTTAAAAAAAAAATTCTGATGCATGCTAAATTACATACAAAAGGACTTAAGTCTATTAAATTTTAAATCTAAAAATAATATCAAATATTTTATTAATCTTTTATATAATAAAATTTTAATTAATACTCAGATAGTCGACTGACTGACGACTAAAGACATGTAATTTAAAGTATGTATATTACTAATATGTGTATAATTATAATGACGACTAAAGACATGTCCATATAATTATGCAAGGAATGTGCATATAATTTATGCAAGGAACTCAAAAATATTGTTGGTTCATATATTTCTTTTACACACTATAAATATAATTTTTTTTTCGAATATTTTATTTCAAAGAAAAATTTATTTTAAATCTACCGAGAGTCTAAAAATTAAAATCAAGTTTATATATATATATATATATATATATATATATATACATATACATATATGTATGCAGATAAGTCAATTAATTTTGTGTGATATAAATAAATTCGCTATATTGGAATTGACCATTTATATTTGATTATTAAATCGTGATTCAGTTAAACTAAAATTTTGCTCGAAAAATGTTTCACGAGTTAACGAAAAACCAAAATACTAATGAAATGAGATTATATTCTTTTCTGTTCAAAACTCTTGAAGTCTACTGAATTCTTTGGCATAATTTAAATATAATTTTCTTCATCGACTATCACTTTAAAGTGCAGTCACTTATAAAACTGTGCCGTAGACTGGACCAACGAATTGTTGGCGATAGAGGAGGTTATTATACGTACAATAGTTTCATATTTGTAATAACCCCCTCTATCACCGACGTTTCGTTGGTGTACTTCTTATAGGATATCTGTGTACGTAAATAGTTCAATCATAGAATAATTTTTCTTTCAGGTAAGATGTATAAAATTATTTTTTAATTTTAGTTCGTTCAAAATAACTTTTTGCAGTGAATTCATTTACTTTTTCTCTTTTCTTTTTTTCGCTCATTTTTTCAGACTATATGAAGTAGAAGACTTTCCTACAACAAGCAAAAAGCATATATGAATATATAATCACGTAAATGATGTTGCAGGTGGAAAATATTCATAATACTATTTGATTTGGAAAGATTTGTTGGCGTAGATGTGTGACCAAGAGTTGGAAATTGGTTTATATTATCAATGAGAAATTTGACTTGGCTCATTGATATTATATAACAATTTATTATGTAGTGTATTAATTATTGTTACATTATTTCCTGGAATACAAGGAATAAAATTTGAATCTGAAACCCGACGGATCGGCATTAAAACTCTTGTCTACATGTCAACATAAAATTTGTCACGCATTCGACGATTGCAAGGTCGGTAAGCACAAGACCCATCAAAACCGACAACGCATCCATTGAACAGGTTTTGTAAGCTTTATTCAGAGAAAACAGCGGCACACCCTGCAGCGTGCCGCTAACCTAAGCACAGCTCGTCTAACTTGCTGAACCTCAACGCACCAAGGAGCCTAAACCAATGGCGCATAGGTCAATATACCTAGATATGTTACTATATACGTTAGTTTGAGGTTAGAGCTGTTTAGCCGCCACCGGCAAGGCATGCCAGACGACTCCCTCGGACTTTGTGGACCAAAGTTATGTTTGTTCTTTTTGCCCCAGTCATGATACGTGGATCTCGAATACAATGCAAATTCATAAATAAATCCATGTGCAGGAATCAAAGCTATTACTGGTAAAAATATCTGATATTAGAATACGTTTGATTTTATGTATCATTATTTGTCCAGATTACTTTCATTCCAGTCATATCTTTTATTGCACATAATTTATTCCGAAACTGATGCAAAGTTCAATATAAGTAATTTGTATTACACTCTCATTAATTGTATATTGTATCCAGTAAAGGTCGAAATAAATTTCTAGTTCCCATCAAACTTTCCAAACTTTTTCCAACGAAAAGACTTGCCATAAACTTTGAATTAGAAACATACTCACAATAGTAAAATCGAATCGTCTGCACACAATAGTAAAATTTGGATTTTAAAGTGAATACTTAAGTATAATGTTAATATCGGTACTTTATAGTCCATTTCGGATAGTATTTTTGTTTCTTTATATTTTATATTAAATTACAAAAGTATACAGTAATTGAATTATTTTAGTTATTAGGAATTTTTCCAACATCCTAACAAAACCAAGTCAGTAATGATTTAAATGCTCATAGACACTATGGCAAATGAAAAATTCTACTTGCCCAAACGTTAAACCTTCTGTTTTCTCGATCGTTTTTACTTTCCAATTCAAGTCATAAGTGCTACTGTAACTTTAAGAGCTGTGTAAATATTACCTGCCTTATTTTCTTACTTAAAAAGTATTTTAGGTCCGTATTAGATGTGGGAAGACAGTAGCTTCGAAATGAGTAAAAATGTATTTCAAAATAATTTCAATACTTCAGATAAATATTGATTCGGTTCAATTTCAAAGAGAAAAGATGAAAATTTATCCAATTCGACATTTATTGCCGCCAAAAGGCCGAAAGTATAATAATATAGCTACGTTTACCTCACTAATCAAACGGTAATAGTAAAAAATTATTAAAGCGTAGAAGATAATTCTGTCACTCTCGTCTTAAATAGGCTTGCAGGGGGTGTGGGCAGCTGACTAACCACAGAGAAATTACATTCTCTATCTCCCAAGCCCGCCCTTCACCAGCAGCTGGGGCATGAACCAGCACCAGCTTCAAAACAGGATGCCAAGGTTGGGATCTATTTATTCAAATTTTCCGGCGATGTCTCGACGTCTTTTCGAAATTGTCGGAACGTTTAGATTGTGCTCACAAAACGGCTATTTACTTTCAGGATAGTGTGATCATCACTGTTAAGAGACGCTTGTGCATGGTACAATCGGGCCCAGCTAAGAAGAATCGCTGGTGGAAGAACACCCTATATGTAATGCGGCGGGAGTTTAAAAAAAAGGTGTAACTACTAGTCCGTTAAGAATTACGGATTGGGCAAGAATAGAGACTCACCTGGTGGTGTTAGTAAACGCCCTGTATAATTATATTAGAGAGGTCAAGAGAGTTAGGAGTTCCCATATTTCTAATTATGCCGGATTGTTATGGATTATAATTTCTACGATCGAGCTCTCTATTTGCAGGACGAAGACACAGTAGTACAGAAAACGCTGTCCAGGGGCTGCCTGCAGAATTCGGTCCTCGGTCCTGTCCTGTGGAATTCCATGTTCGATGGTGTACTCGCTTAGGAATGCTATATCATAGCGTATGCGGATGATACTCTGCTGATGGTTAAGGGTATGAGTCGTAGTGAAATAATGAAACGGGCAACGGTGTCCTTCCCCACGTTACGTGACTGGGGCAAATAAAACAAGCATAACTTCGCTCCACAAAGTCCGAGGGAGTTCTCTTTAAGAGAAGAGATTATCTCTGTGATTCTGGCCGTTTCCAGGATCGGCGTATGGAATCAGTTCGCGTACTTGGGCATGAGCCTCGATTCACGTTGTTCATTTTCACTGCAGGTGTGGTACACCGGTGAGAGGACTCGAGTTGCCTTGCACACTATTGCCCGACTTGCCGGTGGCGGCTAAATAGCTTTAACCTCGAACTAACGGACTAGTAACATATCTAGGTATATTGATCTATGCGCTATTGGTTTAGGCTCCTGGTGCATTCAGGTCCAGCAAGTTAAACGGGATATGCTTAAGTTAGCAACATGATGCAGGGTGTGCCGCTATTGGCTCTGAATAAAGCTAACAAAACCTGTTCAATTGTCGATTTTTAGGTAATTTAAATTGTTCGCAAAGTACGTCCTCAAAAAAAACGAAGACAATAAATGACTCATTATGAAGGGACAGTCTCTAACCCGGTTGAGTGGAAGCTCTCACTGGTAGATATGGGACACCATTATGCCACATACCTCATAAAAAGGAGGGGACCAGACCAAACGGGCGTACTTAGGAAAAAAGGAAATTTGAGGATGAGCTTTCCATTCGCCATGTTTTAAAGAAACAGTCACTATTTGCAATTTTTGAGCTAATCATGAAGATAATGATGTTGAATGTCCTTGCATTACATTTCGTTATGTCTCGTATTATAGTGTGTAATACAAAACGTACTTTGGGGAGGATTTACATTGAAAAGAATATTTTGAATTGCATTTGCAATTTTCCGATTCGAAAGATTGGTTTAAATAAAATACTTATGCAAATTTATTTTATCCTATCAAATCACAGATTGTGATCTTTGTTGAGTAATGAAAGAATGTTTCAGCAGCTTTTGTATTAAAAGGTACAGTTTGACCGGAATATAAAAAAAAAACTTTTTTCTAAAAAAAAAGGTATTTATTTTTATCCGATTTTTATCTCTTGCTACTCTTCTTGTTAACATAAAACATGTTAAATAATGTGAAAATTTTTGCTGGCCAAGAAAATCAGGAATGACTATTTAACGTCAATGGCGCGAAGGTAGAAAAATTTCACAAGAAAATCAAATTAAAGTTATCCTTTCCGTATTAATATAGGCATTTTCTCTATTTGCTTTTTTAATTGGACTTTTTACTCTAACCTAACCTTATAGTTTTATAACAGTGAACATCGTTTCTAAGATTCCTTATTCCAAATGAAAAAAAAAATGGAACCCTTATAAGATGACGTATGTATGGCCCGACTATCCGTCTCGCACAATTTAGTCACAGTATCGAAATTATGCTAGTATCGCGATTACACTGGAAATGATAAAAGTTATTTTTTCAGAAGTAATTTAACGTATAAATTAAAAATTTTACATAGCGATAATGCATATTAGCTCGCACTTTTTCAACATATTAACATAGTAACCAATTTTTTAATTGTGTGTGTCATCATGGGAATTGATTAAAAGAGAAACTTATAAGGATTCTAAACAAAATTTAGAATTTTATAATATATTTCTAAAAGTATTGTTGAACATGCCTTATAAACATTTTCTCGGACTATTTAACGTAGAAACTTGAAAATTACTTTAATTAATGAACAACTCACACAGCAATTAGATACTAAATTTTGTTTATTTTATTTATCATGTGAAAAGTCATTTGAAAAATTATTTTAGACGGAAATTCGAAAATTTCATTTGATGTAAATTTAGAGATATCATTAAAAATATGCAAAAAAATTTTGATAGTATCGAAAATAATTTTGTAACATAGTAATATTTATTTTGCGCAATAAATTTTTTCACTTTTTCATTAAATTTTTTTGAATATCGGAAAAAACATTTTTCTAATTTCACTTTATTTAAATAAAAAAACCATATAAACAATTACAAGTATTTATGACGATATTTAAAAAACTTATTTTAAAACAAATAAGGTTCAAAACCTTATAATATAAATTAAACAAAAATATTCAACAGTAGCTTTTTAACATATACCTATATGCAATTACATGGAATTTTTTATCTAGTTAAATATGTATAAAAAAATTATAAAAAACATTGTAAAAAAATACATGAGCCGTGACTTTTTTAATCTAACGGAAGGTGAGGATATTTAACTCTCTCATTTGTTTTTCCAAAATACGACGAACATTAGTTAAAAATGTCATCCCAGCTTAGTACTGATGATCGTGATTAAACATAAGATTAAGTACTTAAAACTCAGTTGATTTTTAAGATTAATCCAAATAAGTTTTTTCCTTCTAGTTAGCTTGTGTCTGAAAATTTCGGTCAAATACCCTTTTGGATCGCTTTATTCATATCATAATATGAGTTCCTATTTCCTAAATACATCTTATTTCATCAATCTTACTCTCCAATTTCTTATCTTCTAATGTGACAATTTTATTTGGAGCTTTGTTAATTTTTCTTGCAAAAATTAAGATCTTAATAACTTTGCATGCATGAATTAGGTGGGCAATCACAATGAGTGGTCTCCTTCCGTGAAAATACAACAAAATTAAGTTAGAAATAATATTCCTGTTTAAAATAAGAGAAGAATTCAATGTAAAAGCATCGAAACTTTAATGCCTGCTAATTTCATCGCGTGCTAGTGAAAATAGTGGAAATAAAAAAATTCAAATGAAAGACTGTCTGAAAGAGAAAAATTACCCCTACTCATCTAAACAAGAAGTAGAGATTATAAAATAAAATTTAGGCCATGACAGTGAATAACATACACAGATATTCATTAATTTATCAAAATTTTCTGAATGCTGCCCATTGTTTCATTCACCCACAAATTTGTTACCATAAAGAACTCATTTCCGTTTTATCTTCAGTAATTTAGAAATTTATTTCAATAATTCCAATTGGATCGATAGTTTGAACTTCGTAATATGGAATTAACACAAGTGTTTTAAGTTTTTTAACTTTAATGATAGTAAGGCGAAATGATAAAATTTTGCCTTCATAACCATCATGACTTGCGGTATAAATTAAGAAAATTAAATTAAAAGATGAAGTATGTTCAACTGTAATAACAAAAATTCTGTAAGCATTAACTTTGTAAGAAACGTAAATGGGATTATATTTTCTCTGTAAATCAAGCTACGACGTGCTTTAGCAGCAATATTATTAGATATTTTGGATTTTGTTTCTACTACTGATGTGTACTTCAAGAAAAATTTGAGAATAAGCTTTGAACTTTTTTGTAGGTTTAAATACCTTCAATGTGTATTTTATACTCAAATTCATTTACTTTTTTGGTTAAGATTTCGAATTAAAAATATTTCTAATACACTTTTTTCACAATTGTCGGAAAAGAATTCGGCTATAAAATTGATATTGGTAACTCTTTTCAATTCACGTAATTAAAATGAAAATTAAGTCAATTAAGATGGCCATATTTAGAAAATCTTGTCACCAATATTGCCACATTTCTCGAAATTAGTTATACGAGCTCATTTTTTTCCTTTCGTTTTTGAAAATATACTAGGTGATATGTTTACATAGTAACAAATTATATTAATAATTGAAATAATTTAAAAAAATACTTCGTGCTCTTAAATTTATAATTCTTTGCATATATATCAATGTATACAGAATTATTCTAGTGTGATTTCTATTGGTACTTGGTTATTAACCGTATCTTTTCAATTCACAAGGGTTATGCGATTTATCTTCTTATTCGTCACCATTGATTTTATTTAAATATTTCGCTCTGCTTTATATTTCTCTATAATTTAATATTATTCAATATTTAATTACACCTTAAATTATTTTGTCATATTTTATTAACAGATAGTTCCTGTAATAATAAAAACTTTCTACGTTTACATGTTTGAACTCTTTTTGCACCTTCTAACTTGACTTCGCGTTGAAATATTTATCGAACACTTATTTTTTCTTATGATGTAATTTTATAAAAATCTAGTATATTTAAGAAAAAAAGATAATGGTATTTTGACCTGTAATAAAACATTCTAGTTCCTTAAATATTATTAACTTTGCCATAAAAATTAAAAAATTATCCAAAATATCCCATATTAATTCAATCTCTAACATATGTTAAAATGTTTGACTTCACCAAGAGTTTCCTCATAAGTTCCTTTTAAAAATTTCAGCATTTATTTAGTCAAAAAACCTTTTGAAAGTTATATGAGGTTTTTATGAATCTCGATGCATAAACTAGTTGAATTATATATATATATATATATATATATATATATATATATATATATATATATATATATATATATATATATATATATATATATAATATGTGTGTGTGTGTATCTTAGGTAATGGCTACTTCCCACGGTTCCTACCGTAACTTCGCTCGTATCTGAATAGTTTATAAATTAATTTTCAGGAAAAACTATTTTTCTTCCTTTCTACGATCGATATTAAAATTCATTTTTCACAGTCAATATTATACTTGCCTAATACTAAGTCCATTGTAGAACTGACAATAAACCAGCTTATAGAGAGTTTTAAAACCAAGTTCACTTAAAAGACACATTTCACTTCATTTTATGATAATGCATGAGACAAGGACACTCTATCCGAATGCTGCGGTTAGGCGAGCGACACCCGACATTCCTACGGCCGTCCGCGTAACACGTTGTTGAAATATTTACAACGTCATTAGGTTACTGGCCGTTTACAACTGCTTACACTAATTCACACTCATTTAGCAAGCTCTACATATGGAATTAACTGGAACAAACCATTAATGAATTATTTACTTGATTAAACTCAAAGGAGGAATTAACAATGGGCAAAGTTTTGTTAGCGGTAGACGCCTAAGATAAAACTGTGTTAATTTAGACCATTCTGCCTAATTTCACCAAAATTCAATAAAATACTTGACTTTAGTTCGTGAATTCAGTTTTCTTGTCATCATTTATTTGTTGGTACATGGTTTGACTAAAAAAGGCAAGAATTAAATATGCTGAGCTCATTTAGGTTGCAATTATTTAATGATGAATAATATGTCATCCTTGCACCTGACGTTTCTGCTTTACCAATTTCTGGAGAATCGGAATAAAAATAAACAAGAGATAAAAAAGTTCTATATTGGTTAAAATAATTTATGAACACTTCATTGAAAAAAAATGAAATTTTTTTGTTAAAATGTGACCTACCGCATAAATTTTCTTAAATAAGTCAAGTAATATCTATGGGTTGGACAATTTTTATCTATTATAATTTTGATATTCTGTGATGGTTATGAAAGCTGAAGGCGATTTACCGAGAAATGACATTTTTTTAGTTGTATTAAAAGTAAAATTTTGAAAAAATGCCAAATATTATTTTGAGTGCTTTGACTTTCAAGTTATTATTAACTTTTTATTGCATGTAATGCCAAAACTGTATTATAATATTCGTTGAACTAACGAAGGCTTACCAAATTGGAATTAAAATTTTTCTCCTAAAATTATATGGGACAGTATAAGAATTACATGCGTTGAAATGTTAATGTTAATAATATTCACACCCTCCTCTCGAACTCTCTACACGAAGATGGGAATCTTCGTAACTGCGACACAAAATAGTTAGAAAATAGTTTTGCTAGAAATTTTCTTTTACATGAAAATTGTAGTTATGGTTTTAAATTTTATACTTAATAATATATTTAAATTGTGCAAAATTATATTATTTTTTGTAAATACTTGAATGAAAATACTATTTATCCTCAAATATTTACATATGTCTAAGTGCCTACTAAACTTTTTTGAAACGAAGTTCTTTTATGCGGTTTAGAATAGAGTGAACTGGCAGAATTTGTCACGTAAGGAAAAAGCGTTACGCCCCCTCCAAGTGACCTTTCCCTCTCTTTCTCTCTGTCTGTTTCTTTTTCTATTATATACTGTTGTATATGCTAAACACGTATAAATATTATTTAAACTTTTTTTTTTATTTTACTGGCTTTCTGTTGTAAGCCAATAATCTGCCACACCGTTTCCAATTCGGTATGTATTTATTTGCGTTATAAATTATAAATTATTTTTATATCCTAAACTAAATATTAAAAATTCATAAATTAAAAAATTTCGGCAAAGTCATTTCTTTCCATTATTACTTCATTATTTATAAAATGCTTAAAATTAATAAATTAAAATAAATTGCGAGCATATTTATTTATTTTAATTAACTACTAAAACTTTATTTAGAATGTTTCAGTAAATTTATTAATCCATTTTATTTAAATTTTTTAAACATATAACATTTAAAATAAAATAATTAAAATAAGAATAGATAGTTTCAATTTTAAATATAAGTAAATTTAATTCTAATTTTAGGCTTTGTTAAATTATTAAAAAAATTAGAATAATTAAAATAAAAGAAATGTAAATTTTGAAATTTTTAATGTGAAGATAATTAAATTTAAACCTAAAATTAACTTTAAATTTGATTGATTTTATAAATCAGTTTTGAAATAATGAAATGAGAAATTATTAAATTTTTAGAATAATAAAATTACATTTTAAAATTAATCTTCTATTAAATTTATTTTTGAAATAATAAAAATAAAAATTAAACATAAACATAAAATTAACGTTATATTAAATTATTTTTTTTAATAAAAAAATTTAAAATCAGAAAATAAAAAAAAATTATTGGTAGAAAAATTAAATTAAGATTAATTACATTTTGAAAGAATTAAAAGAAAAATATTTTAATATTAAAGTGCTTAGGTTTTTATTCGCCTACGCCACGTATATAGACAATATTTCCGCTCAGTCTATCGCGGATATTTACTTATTATTATGCTGTCAAAGTAATCGGTAAATCCACGCAATATTAAAGGCAGAATTTAATTTAGTTTTTGCGAGTACGTCATTAACTATAACATATTAACGAATTAAAAAATTCTGAGTATCTAACAAAACAGAATGAAAGTTAATCATATATTTAATTGCGGTTTCGTTCATTAGAATTTGGATCTTTAAAAAAATTTATTGGAAATGTGGCCACTCCCCCATTCATCACTTAGAATGCCACGATCTTACTACGAAAGGAATTTTGAAATAAATTTGTTAGTTTAAGACACATTTGTTATTTAAACTTTAAAATGAAATGTATTTAGTGTTAGCTCCTTGCTTTTCATATCTGTGTATACAAAGCACGGTAAAAATGTATGTTGTTAAATTTTTGAATTGACCTAAAAAAATGAGCATGACGTAAATAAATCCATATTTATCTTAACAATTACACGTACATGAATAATTAATTCTTATTATTGGTCAAATAAATTTCTTTAGACAACAAACGGTTGGAATTTACTTTAACAGAATGTTATTTCCAAAAATTTTATATATATAGTTTTTCTAGTATAAGCCATCCCTTTTAAGAACTGATTTTTTTATTTCATTTTTTACCATTTCTACTAGAATGTTATTTATTTATCCTGTCAGTTAAATATGTTTATGATTTTACTAAAACTAAAATGATACTTTCATTTACATTTAAATTGTGTACCTTACATTTAAATATTTTCAAAATTAATATTGAGAGATTTATAATGTTGCGACGTATGAACGGACAGATAGACAGACATAATGTAAGTATAAATATTTTATGTTTCGCCATTTGCGAAGGACCCTATAAAGTAAAATACTGTAGCACGGGAAGGAAAGCAAAAAAATAGCCAATGCAGTAATTTTTGAGGAGCGCTCTTCTTTTTCAAACTGAAATGAAACATGTTTATATATTGCAGCGGTACACATTCATGTACACATTGTCGCCGCAAAATTGAAGCGGAAAAACTGTATTGCATCACGAAACGTAAAAATTGGATAAATCCAAAGCAAAAATGTATTGTTTTCCTGGGAACTAGCTTTTTATCTTGCCTTCGCCATACATGCAAACAACGCTTCCTGTTAGCTTTACTTACCTGGTTATTAATGTATTATTAAACTAGTGAGTAACTCGTTTTAATGGTGTGAGCGGAGGTAAACTTTGAGTACATGAGGATTTATATAATTAACGGTGAGTGTATATACGAATTCTAGTCACTATGAAGTGCTTTTTAGGTGCAATGTTATTAGATAAATATTATATTATGCTTCGAGTTAATTGTTCATTACTTGGAAGCTTTGTGAAGTCTTCGTCTTACAAAATATTACCACTTGTTAATCATATCAAATTGTTTGGCTATTGAAACCTAAACAAAAATGGTAATACGGCCTAACTAAATATGATAACTTTATGTTTTAAAAGTTCACATAGTATAATGAATTAGTTCACTCCTAGTGTAATGAATTAGATGAATCTCAAAAATAATGGCTGGTTTATTTACAGTTCATGTTGAACTCCGAATACAATACAATTTTTAACCAATAATTATATACTAATAATTGTTTGTAGAAGCTAAATCTTAGCAATTTATGAGCTTCTAAATTTAATGGTAGGAATAGCGAGGGATACTTTCTCGCTATTCCTTCTCTCATTTGCTATCGTAGAATATGGTAAGATTTACTAAAAATGGAATGACAATCTAGTGTTGCCTTTATTGTCTAAATATTTGGTATACATTTTTATTTCAGAAAATTTGTACGTTTTACCAAATTTTTCAAATTTTGAGCTTGTATCTTGAAACTGGGATATGTAAATAACAAAAAAACTAGTGAACTACCCTGTTAACGAAATTTTAAAAACTCATTCCTTTTGATTACTTTATTTTATAGCGAGGGTATAATTAATTTGGCAATAGTATATAATGTATTACCACGAACTATGCTTTATCTATTGATAAATACGTAAAATTAAAAAAAAAATTTGCATGTGGTTGCGTACACACGTGAGAAGTAGTTAGAAATTCAGAATAAGAAGTTGGAATACTTCTTTGGCTTAGTACAAGAATAACTTTATTTACACCATTACATTTCATTCACCAATAAAATATTACTTAAAAGTATAGATATAACTTAGGTTTGTATGATTATGAAACACTTGTTGCGTATTTGCAAATACCTCAATGTATGTCAAAAATATATGTTTAGTGAGCAAGTTTATACTGTCGATTTTTGCTGTATCGTGTGCGGGCACCGTAAACTTTCATCCTATTCATTTTTTCATAACGCCCCTAAAGAATATAATTTCAAAAATCTGCCAATCTGCCAAATAGGGGTGTACCCCTGTGGAAACATGGTTTTATTCGCATATATAGTTTTCACAGCTTTAGTAATTTTTGTGTATAACAAACTGATTTTCATTATTATATTTTAGCGTTTCGTGGGAAATGGAGATATAATGTTAACAAATTCAATAAAATAGAACTTCGCGAAAATAATCTCCTTATCGAGCAGTGGAGCAAAACCTATCTTAACTAACGACTCTGCCTTAGATGACCTAGGAAAAGTTTATATTTTATAGCATGAAAATCCATCTAAATATCTTGAAGTTAACTCCTGTCCAGGCAAGAACAGCAAAGATGATGAATCGTAGGGAGAAGCGAAATTGAATTGAATTTCTAACATATAATTTTCGCCCAACTCATTTCCGTACAAGTTAATTTTTCTGTTTATCTTTTTCAAGCTATGGAATCAACGTGTTCAAAATATTTTAAATTTACTTTCCCATTATCTTTAAAATCACTTAATGCGTTAATATTTTCTTTACATATTCGTTTATTTTATTTCTTCTTTTTCATAAATATATGTCCTCGGGTCACACCTTTTCATTTTTTATTTAAATTATTAATTGTTAACAAAATGTATCTTTGGTCGAAAATTATACCAAAGATACATTTTGTCATTACCAAAGTTACATTAGTAGTAGACCAAAGTTACATTTTATCGTCTGTTTAATTAAAATTAAAATTTTTTTTGGATGGATTTTGATACCGTTTCCATTTTAAATATAGTCGTTTATTATTATTAAGTGAGTTAAGTGAACGAATTTTAAGGAATTTTTGGAAAATATTTTAAAATGTGAAGGAAAAAACTCCGGCATTAACCATATACTACTCACTCGCTACGAATTCTTTTATTTTGGTTAAAGACATTTCTTTTTTATTCCTTCTATACTTTGATACAAACAATCATGTACTCATATTTTCAGTATTTCATTTAATTTAATTATAAATACCATAAATATAATTTATTTAAAGATAAAGTGAGACAAATCTAAAAATATCTTAGAGAATTTCCTTTTAACTGAAGTAAAGCCATTTCACCAACTGTCTAGCTTGCACTTTGTTTCTCCCGTATAGTTTCAAAGTTGGAGCAGAAAAACTTTTCCGCGTCATTTAAGATTATTGAATATGTTTCCAAAAAAAAGTAATGATTTTTCTAGAAAAACTTGCAGGAAAAAGTTATATTACTCACTCGTCTCAACAATATTAATTTCCTAACTAAGTTATTATGCAAAAACTCGTTATTGCACCAAAAACACATAAACGTTATAAAAGTTAAGGATTTGTATTCACTACGTTAGACGGTTTATTTTCCTCCATACAAAATATTAACTGCCGTTTTAAAATCCATGTAAATTTAGATTCTATTGGAAATATTAAAATAAAAGATGATTTTTGCCAGTAGCAATATTCAAAATTGCTACCCAATCTGATGTCAATTATTTTCCCATAAACCTCAATGCTGTCTGGAATTCCATATAATTTTGATCACCTCCGCATACGGGATATGGAAATTGAATAGTGTAGTTAGGCGTTAAAGCTGTCAGACAAACGAGCGGACAGTATTAAATCTCAACATCATATTTCCATTTAAATAGTCGCATTTCGACCAGCAACAACTTGGCGACACTCCGTGACAATGAGCACGAATGGCTAAAATGGTTGTCGTTATTGCTTTTGTGATCAATTGATACATATTCTTTTGGTTAATGAGTTGTAAGCTACATTATATTTGAAAATGTATTTCCCTATATCCGGACTAATAGGACCTGGTAAAAATTAATGTTTTTAAGCTGTTCAAATAGTCTGAAAATTTTCAATAAAAATCTGAATGTAGAGCATCACGGAGAACAATAAAAAAGTGAAAACTTGCTAGTTACTTCCACTTTTGATATTTTAAAAAGTTTCAGTTTAACTTCTCTTATTAAAAATTAAAACATTTAATATAATTTAATTGCAAACTATGGGATATACCAAATTGCAACGAATACATTAAAATAAACTCACTGTTTAAATTTGTTTATTAACAAAATTAAATTCAATAACAACTAATATATAATACTCACTGCATGATAAAACACAGTATTCACTATTAAATAATTTAATGTTTCTATTTACGACGCGCCGATTAAGAAATACACTAATTATGTTGCAATTAGCCATTTATGTGACACAATAAAGACAAGACTTCATATTTGGTATTAAAAAGGAACAAAGCAACGATGCACTGTGTTTATATATATTGCATTGGCAAGATTTTTCTCCTGTGTTTAGTATATTTTTTAGCAAATCTTTTGGCACAGTCCATTGCATAATTAAAAAATGATGATTTATGATAATGTAAATATTATGAAAATTGCATATATTGCTAGATCAAGATTGGTTTTTCAAGATATTTTGCCGAATTTAGAATCATATGAACTAATATAACGATTTGTTTAATTATTGTTAAACCTTTTGTTAATGCAAATCCCTGTGTGCGACACATGCTTTCAGATTTTTTTATATTTTACGAAAAAAATGTTTAGATCGTTAATTTTTTTAGGTTTTATAATTTCTTTCTAATTATTGTCTGAAAAAATTTGCATGAAAGCTTCTAAATCTATATCCTATATTTTCGTAGTGGTTTAAGTCAATAAAATAGGTTAATAATCAATTAAGTTATTTAGAGGATAACGAGTCCTAGAAGTATGAGTTAAATTAATATAAATAAAAGGGAGGTAGCGAACCGTCATCTAGTTTCATCTCAATTCATAAATTTCTATTAATGTAATTTTTAAATGATTGCCATGACTTTCTATTTAAAATAATGTGTCGACTGACTGCAATATTATTTCATTTTTGTTTAATTTTAAATTTTGTGAAATAAAATGAAATAATATTTCGTTAAGACACCTATGTGCTTAAATAAAAGCCGCCTAATATTTATCTTCCGTCAATCGATTTTATTCTGTCTCTGAAATCGATTTTTCAATGAAAAATCTCTGCCCCTTATTCCAAATATTAATGTAATTTCACTTGTTTGGTTTGTGTGGATTTTTGAAAATATTTCATGTCAATATTGCTATAATTTTTTAATGTACCCGACTGTATTCTTATTGACTCGTGACACAGATGATTGGTGACTGAATCCAAAATATAATCTGCACTGTATGCGGCATGTACCGGATTCCCATTGACCGGTAAATGTCTAAAAAAACTATTACTATTTCTAAAACTAAGCAATGAAAATCTACAAAAAATGGTATATGCACATATATATATATATATATATATATATATATATATATATATATATATATATATATATACACCTCTATATATATGCATATACCATTTTTTGTAGATTTTCATTGCTTAGTTTTAGAAATAGTAATAGTTTTTTTATTATTAGAGCACGCTTAACTGCAAATTAAGAACTTTATAATCTATTGCGGTGCACCAAAGAAGGCATTGCATTTGAATACGTATGTATAAAGTTGATGTAAGTATTTAGGTATGTATGTATTTATAGTAAGGTGTTACTCTCTAGAGCTGGAATAGATAATCCGATTTGGACAAATGAGGTGTGATTAGAGTCATTCTCTCTTCCTTCTTCAAGTGACGTTACGATCTGTGAAATATGATTCTCGTTATTTTGTCCAAAGAAAATTTAAAAAAATTCGATAAGGCCATCATGATGGCTATAAAAATATACAATATGTGTTCAATTAAAAACGATATCCATTAAAAATGTTTACAACTCATATGCAACAATTTTTAAAACTTGGCTTTGAACTATTCGTTAATGTCCATATTAAAAATCTGGTTTTAAAAAAATTAAATCACTTGCACACTTAAGAGAAATCATAGAGAAAATTCAGGAAATAAATTTCTGTGCAAGCTTTATATTGTTCAGAACAAATCAAATATGGTATTTTTGTTCGGTCAAGTGTAGCCAATATTTTATGACGTGTTACGAAAACATATTATTCGATACTTTCTATGTAATAATAAATTTATATCTACGTCAGTTTCGGCTAAACGGAAACGCTTTGTAGCCACGTGATGAAATGAATAAATTTTCTTTATTAAATATGTATTTTGTTTTTCCTCCTTAACTTTTCCCACAAATAAGATGGATTTTTTTTTCTTATGTCTTTAGGAATGCGAGTGTAAAAATATATAAATGAAGCAGAAATAGAAGATTGTACCTTTCATGTTTCCATCAGCTAATTAACAATTGATTTTTTAGAATTATACATCTAACGCAAATTTTTTTTTCCAGCAATGTTTTTCAATATTAAGAAGAGGAAGGAATTGCCGGTGAGAAATTAGAATTGAACTTTAAATTGAATTTGAATTGAATCGTGAATACGGTTCATGTAGAAGTATTTTAAAACTTGGTTTTCCAATGATAATCTCAGGTGTCTGAGGTTATCGCTGCAAAACTAAATTGCAGCGAGATATGCAAATTCTGAACTTTGGCTGAAAGAATGCTTATTTTGTAGTAAAATGTGGGCTGATAAAATTTGAGTAGAAACCTTCAAGTAATCGAATAGTGCAGCGTAATCTTCGTCGGTCATATTTCTGCATTATGTCAATTAGATTTCCATAAGCAATAAACCTAGAAAACCATAGTCCAAATTTTTGTCAGCCTCCATTTCATTTGCAATTGTAAAACGTTGACGAAACTTATCAACAATTTATTTAAATGAATCTAAATAATGTTTGAAACGTTTATTTGAATACATCTTATTCTAAAAAGATATTGACCTTATCTACGTAGGCGTGTTTAATTCCGTGGGCAATCATTTAGGAGGGGTTCCAAATAATAGTCCTAAAATATAAATTTTTAATTTGTAACGGTTTTAATAGTCTGAGTTGTTTTTTACCATCCCAAGCATTGATGATATTAAATGAAATATTTTGATATAAAAATTGTGGAAATATATTTGCTTTTCTTGCATCCATTTTTCCAGTTTGATGATGCAAAAAGATTTCCCACTTCAACTTTTGGGCGAGAATGTATTAAAAAATATGCCAATTTTGCAATAAACATGTAGAATTCCACAAGTAGCTCAGAATTGTAAATTGATATTTATATTAGGGATTTAATATTTTGTTTTCAGCATTATTACGTATTCACTTCTCTGCGCACTGTTTTCCTGGGTTGAGGTTGTGGCTTAAAACCGGTCCGGTCACTGTACTTGATTTCTTTCGTGTTCAAACAATCTTTTATATATAACAGGAAGTTTTTTGTATCTTCTTTTTCCTTTTGCTGAGCATGGGAGCAATTATAAATTATTAAAGAAAAGGTTTCCATTTTCTCGATCGTTAATTTATAACTCAAATTATCTAAAATATTGTTTTAAATTGGTAAGTGAAGTAGTTATGAAAAATATTAATCAAATCGGCGCTTACTAGCACTGTATTATACAAATATTATAGTTAGGACACAACTTGCCAAACCAACTTGCCAGACCTAACTTTGCACCATCTGCATTACGTATTGTAGTACTGATTAAAATGCCGTGCGATAATTAATCCAAAAATTTGTAATGTCTTCCACTACTTTAAAAATTAGATAAAAGCAATGTCGTTTACGTTTAATACGATAAGATAATTATATATAATCTGTATTCTAATCTACCACATATATTAAATATACAAAAATATTATTAAAATCCATTTAGTAGTTTCAAAGAAAGACAAGCAAGGCAACAAAAAGACAACATTTTAATGTTATTATACTAGCGAATATGTAATTAAGTATAACGTGATTATAACAATAAGACGTTACTGTAGTCATGAAAGATTATAAATTAACTAAGGCTATTCGAGAACTATTGGCAAATTAGAATTTAAGATTAATCATGATTGATAAGAGCTCATAAAATGAGGAATAAATAGCTAATGACATGTGCTTTTAAACGCGTGAGGGCGGAACTTCTGAGGTGAGAATTCCACTCACTTTTAACGGTTCCTTATTTATTTAAATTTATACTACCTCCAAAAAAAGTAAGAAGAAAAAGAAAAACGATAAGTAAAGTGAAATATCATGATCTTCAAACAGATTGATTGAAGATTTGTATAAATCAGCTTGGAAGCATTTATTGGAAAAAATAACATGTAAATATGTAATAGAATACTTTTCTACCATAGAACGATATGTGTAAATGTCAAACTTGTTTGCCAAAAAAAATCTCTAAATAAATAAGAAATTAAAACCATAATAACATTATCAAAACGACATAGAGTTTTTGCCTGGATCAATTTATTAAAATTAGATACATACATAAAAATACATTAATATACTACAAATATAATTATTAAAAATAATGTTTAAATTTTTATTTATTTATTAGTAGATTCCTTGCTAAACTCTAAGCTTATTGCTAATACATTGAGCAATTTATTGAGATACAATAAAAATACGGATAAGAAAATTACACAAATAATGTTTAACATATAATGAATGAAACATGTAAACATGGTAAACATGGTAAAAATAATGAGCCGGTCATGATCTATTCAAATATTCCAGCCGTCATCTATGCAAACTTTTAATAACAAAATAAATTCGCGAAGCGCAATGGATAACTAATCACGATAGGGCAATATACCTACTAGTGTGCAACTAACTTATTAATTGCGCTGATGATTATGTAAGCTAAACGTACTCGTATATTGGTAGATGCATGCAGAATATAAAACATTGGATAATGCAAAAAATTATACCAATCTCAACATCGACAGGATGTTAATATAATTCGTCAGCATTTATAATACATGGCTCAGTGCAACTTTTTTCTTGGTTGCAGAGAGTTTCATCCAACCAAGATCAAAATTAAGCAAAAAATATAAAGACAGCAGTCATAATTTTTAAAATAAAAAAAATCGAATCAATTTTCTCTGTATTTTTCCAACATAAAGACAAAGTTACCTCGCATATAGATCAAATAACTGAATCCGTTGTCGTAAAGAATAAGAGTATTACATAAAGACCGCAGAAGGACCAGGAATTAGGGTGAGAATTCTTGACACAACATAGTTAGTGTCATGGAATTCTGGGGAGTCGAGCATGACAAATATGATTATCCTAAATGCTGCGTTAAAACGGTCACGGTTTTTTGTATACTAGTGTTAAAAGAATAAAGTAATTATTCATAAAATGATGATTTTAAAATTTATCATGCTAAAACGAATCTCTACAAATTACACATAAGATGCGTGGAAACTGGGATAGGCTGCATTAGGAAATAACCGCAAGTTTTTAGCCTGAACACATTTGTGGATGAAAAGTTAAGGATAGATAATTTTAATCAACGCTTTCCATAACTCGATATGAAAACCCTTCCTATGACATTTTGACATTTTCAACACTCATATCATTTTCAACACTATATAAAACAATAGAATTATTGTAAATTTCTAAAAACTTCAATAAAAACCATTTTGTCTGCCCTAGTCGGGTAAAATGACACACGTAGTGTTGACAAAATGGTATACAAAATTTATACTGAAAATCAATCCATTACATGAAGGGTTCACACGTAAAACACTATGTAATTTCCGGAACATCTGCACGTGCATTATGCACTTTAACCAAACCTCTTTTGGCTTGGACCTGGAATAGAGTTCATTGTAATAAATGCAACAATCTTCATCATCATCAACAGCTTGAGTGTAAGCTTGTAAGGAAGAGAAATCATTTTCACTCTCGGAACTAAAATACTAAGCTTCTGAAACCTTTCTGGTTTTTTTGTAACAGATGGAGGAGTGGATTTTGCTTTAGCCTCTTTTATAATTAGTGTTGAAAATAACAATAATATTGCTGGTTTCTTGCATGATTTTCTTTTACCTTATCTAACCACATATATTCCTTTCGGCACTGGAGATAGCGTGGTGACTTGAACATTGTTATTCATGTTTCGGAGTATCGAACTAGATAATGTGGATGTGGTAGATATTGCAGCAACTGTGTCTCCAGATATGGCTGTTGAGAGTGTATGTGAATTGACTGTAGCTGATATGCCTACAACTTTCAGTGTGGAACTGCCTTCTTCAAACTGAGATGGACCTACTGAGGGTATGCATAGGTTTTCTTGTTGCATGGGTAGGTTGGTCGTCTCAGCAGGCTCAAACAAAAAATCTGGAAATATATTTGGATCCAGAGGCCAGAGATCTGCTTTTTGAAATCCATTGACTAGAGTTTGCACCGTTGCTGCTTATATTTGTTGAGTATCGCACCTGTTTTAAAATGAGTAACAACTCTGCCTGGTTGGTTCTTTAACCGAGTGCTCACTTCTTGATTAAAATAGGTTTTCAGCGAACCATAGAAAGGCACGTCTAATGGTTGCATGAGGTGTGTGCAGTGAGGTGGCAAGAACACCATAATAATTCCATACTCTTTTGGAAATGTTAAACTTACAATAACTTTATGACTGATATGTCCATCAACTTCCAAAAGCACTTTATCATCGAGGCTTTTATATGCGTCTGAAAGTACATCAACCATTTATAAAATAAAGCTGTTATCATCCAACCTAATTCCTGTGCAATGCCCAACTATCGGTTACAGCTTCGTCTATCAATCCCTGTTTCATGGTTTTTCTAGGATAAATTAATGGCGAGATATTTGCAGTCATGCAACAAACAACTGTCATAAGACCCCTTTTCAGCATTATTTAAAGCTCTAACCTGCTTGCACCCAGTAGTAGCAAACACCTTTTGGGGTTTCTGAATTGTTGATAAAACTGACTCACCGACGTTGTAGGGCATATGGGTAGAAATATTATTGCTCTGGATAATGTCTTGATAATGTTAAAACACACTGCTACTTGCGGCATGTTGAAGGCTTGGGCTCTCGCAGCTGAAGTCGCTTCCAGTTTCCTCAAAGATATATACGTGTATCTGCGTCGAAATTCAGCCAACCATTCCTTGACTTCCATCTTCTTGTTATTATTAAAATTATAAGGAATATCATTCACATCTGCAAACTGATAGGCCTATTCCAGAACGTCCTTCCTTGTGAAGCCAAACAATATCGTTTCCAGCAGCTAAATATGTTCAACCAGCTCTCGTTCCATCTCATATATGAAGACATTCCTGTACCTCTAATCATGCTAACAAACTGCGAAAAGTTAAAAAAATTCTCAGTAGGTAGGTTTCCATACTTTTTGTAGTTAGAGTTATGACTTTATTTTTTTCCATTGCATGTCTTCTAAGAGTTGACTGTAGCAAGTTAAAATTTTAGCTAGAAGATAAACACTTTAGCTATAAGAAGTTAAACACTTTAGCTATAGAAGCTAGTAACCAGCCCATTACATTTTTCTTCGCAGCTTCAATAGCCTTTTCCATGGAGGTTTTAACCCAACCCTGTCGGTTTGTTTTCCGAGAATAGTTGCAAGGCATTTTGTTCAATTATCTGAAAGACAGTCGACAAATGAATATAAACTACATTCTATAGCAAGGAGTATGCCATTTTGTATTTTATAACCTAAAACATTAAAAAACGATAAATAAAAACATAATGAGAATTTTGAGATTTCAACATATTTGCAGTTATATAATGAAATTATAATAAACTAACGCCAATAAAAACAAATTAACTTAAAAAAATACTTACTTTTACGAAGAAATAAAATCCATATTCGTAAAACTGGTGACTGCAAAAATCAAACGGTCAGGTTTCTGCATCATATGGCCGAATGGATACGACTGGCGTCGCCACAGGTTGTGACTGGTTACTAAATTGCCCTCTACAAGTCATTGTGAGAAATAATATGTATGTGGTTTTATAGAAAAGTCAGTGTGTCATTTTACCCGCCTACGTTATTTTGTACGCCTCTCCCCTATGTACCTGAATATACAGCGCAGCATGACTAAATAGAAGTTCGCTGCTGGCACATCTGCACATTCTCTGCCTCGTTATTAATATATTGAAGAATCCCCGTAGTCAAAACTTTCAGTCTTAGATTCACACATGCTCTTGTATTTGCTCTGAAAATATCTTTTTTTTTGTCCAAAACATGATACCTCTTTTTACGAATATTCGTTCAACGTTCAGATTGCTAAATTGTGAAATAATTTGAACTTCGATATTTGAATTGCATTGTCAATTCATATATTTAAATATAATCTGAAAAAGTCTATTTCATAATTCAGATACAAAATCCCCCCATCGCCTCCTTTCTATTTACCCCCTATTTCCTATCCGTCTCTTTTATTTATATCAATATAAAATATATATATGTGTATATGAAAATGAATAAATTTGTTTTCCTTTCTTATATAACTTCTCTTATTTTTGATCATTATTCTTACAATTTTTCACGTATTATTTTCTTTATTCCGTACTCCTAACCTATTGCAATTATCGAAAATGTATTATGAACTCTGTTATTTAGTGATTTAGTTATCCAGAATATATTGCTGCTTTAGCAATAAGTTCGCCTTGTGTATTTGTACTTTAAATTCAATCAATATATAAACATAATAAATGAATATTATTCATGATTATTATAGTGGTTCGAATAATACTGTACGTTTCTTTCACGCATCAAGTAGATTAACTAATGCCTCTCTATTTACCCATGTATTAAATACAAACCACTGATTTTATAAATTACGGGGATTACTAGTAATGAATTAAAATATGTTCATAAAATATTCTTATTTATGGATGCTTAAATTTTTACTACACAAATAAACAAAATTATGTAATGGAGAAAAAACCAGTAAGAACAATGTTGCACGATCGTAATTGTAAAATCATACATTGAGCAAAAGTTTGTTAGGATTTACCCATTTATAAACAAACCACATTAACGCTATTACCCATATACTAACGTTGTAAATATCAGTATTAGACTGTCATAGAAATATTTTAGAATTAAAAATCCTTGACAATATATAAATATATATATATATATATGTGTGTGTGTGTGTGTGTGTATATAAATAGATATATTACAAATTCTTAAGTAAAGTAAGTTTAGTGTAAGTCTTTATGTCCGAGATTCATAAAACAAATTTTAACAGGTTCTATATATCATATAAGCGGAAATGAACGAGCAGTCGTATATATTATCTAATGACGTTATAAATATTTAAACATCACCCTATCCACTGGGACGGATGTCGGAATGTAAGGCACCGCCCGCCTAACCGCAGCATTTAGTTAGAGTGCTTTTGTGTAATTCATGAACCTAAACCGAACCTAAATGTGGCTTTCGTGTGAAAATTATTTAAAATTAGTGATAATTTAATGTAAAATAATTGTCATGAAATAAATGTATTAAGTCGGAGAGGTTTTTTTTCTGAATTCTTATAACCGTAAGGAATTTTATATCAGATATATATAGGTCTGTACTTGTGACTCTTGTGAAAATAGGTCCACTTTTTACAGAAAAATTTACAAAATTTATTTTTACGCCAAAAAATTCAATCTTTTTTCATTTCAGTATTATTTTTAACAATTGTGAAGACCATGGGTTACTGAAAATATTTTTAAATATGATTTCTTAAAAAACACATAATTGATTAGAAAACACACAATTGCTTTGCAAATGCCAAGAAAACATTTCCTTGATTTTTTATTAATAAAAAAAATTTGATTCCGTGTTATGTTTATGAAAAGCAAATACTTTCATTTTGAAATACTGATGTTATTAATCTAACAGTGTTTATTTTAGTATATTGATATTGTAAATGATTGCAGGTCCTAAGATGGATTGGGATGGCAAAGCTAAAAAATACTGACAGACGTTGTTCATAAATTGGTCGGTTGTTTTTATGTCAAAGTCATTGTTCTTCTTGCACTGGTAAGCTGCGATTTAGTCATTAAATATTACTTTTATCTCGTCTTCGACAAGGTTGTTAATGTATTTCAGGTTTTAAATGTGTTTTTGTTTTAATATTTTTATTTGGTTAAACAGATATTTAAAAGTGGAAGCGATGTACTGTGGAACTGAGGGTCTTTAAATTGATTGTGTTTCTTGTTTTATCATATCCTTGGCATATAATATATTTACGTATTATATATATCAACATAGGAAATAGTAGAAACCCTCCTTTTATATAGTAAATTCTGGATTATTACGAAATTTTTTCAAACATTTCTTATAGGTTATATTTTTTGGGGTCAAATTGAGGTGACGGTTTATTGTCTCCTATCCTGTCACAGTTGTCAGAGGTCAGCTGTCTCCTATCCTATAACAAAAATATCACTAAAAACCTGAAAAAAAATATAAAAGATAAAAGATTTTAATTGTTATTCACGTGGTTTATTTATTTTTAAGCTATTACAACGAGGAGCAATATAATTTTTTTCAACTTAGAGAAATGACGGAGTTTAGGTCAATTTATTAATCCTCGTTACAATAAACATGGAGAGGTTCTTTGACAGTTGCCTAATTATTATTTGAGGTTACCGTATAAAACGAATATTTGGAAAATTTTATAGACAAAAATCAAAAAGTATAAAAACTGTAAACCCCTCATAGATGGATGGACGGAGAAAAGGATATGAACAAATAATAAGAATTTCTAGTTTTAGAACTCAATCCTGACAAAATACCGATTGAAATCCCGTTAATATCTTGACCAAGTTTCAACATTCCCCGAAAAAATATTTATTTTTTTCTCGTCCTACGCATTTTACATGTTTATAGATATATATACAATTTTGATTCTATTTGGTTGTTTGTACATATGTATATAAATTTGTAAGTGAAGCGGTAATTAGCACTTTTCCTTTTATTTACTGAATCCAAAAATTTGTACATTCGACCCTACCAAGATCACACTCTGTTGTTTATTACTTCTTTATTAATTCAAGCCTCATTTACAGATTATAGTCATTGCAAAATTTAGTTAAATATTGCAAAGACAAAACTAATTACGAAACAAAAAATTGAGTATTCGACTAACATCCACGCAACATGAATCGAAACATACTTTTGATTCAAATGAACTTGCTGAGTATTTCCTTGATTATACTAAATAAATGTTAGTTTCAACTATTTACATTGCAATAGATCGAGTTACAGAAACAATTTTTTATCTCTAATATGTAGCTAGCCTTAATAGTGCTATTGTTAAGTTAAGTCTTTTGGTTATTATTCTCAATATTGTAAATAATTATTGTAGCAAATTCCGTTTCAGAAAATAGTTTTAAATTGTCAATCCTAGTGTTGTGACGCCGATGAAAAATATATGTTAACAATATCTAAAGAGTGCGTGCGCTCATTTTAATATATTGTTTATTGGAAAAATATATTAATGAACATTATTTATAGATATTACATTAATAGTTACTATTTCTTTCATCGACATGCGAATTCAATGTATCAAAAGCGATATGTGACTTTTGCGCATACAAATTCACCACAAAAACATTTATTTATTTTGCTACAGTATTAATACATGCTAACCTTTAGGGAAATCAAATATCTCACAAATTGTCGCATATCTGCAGATATACGAAAGAATGCAATTTGTTCAAATAGTGTTGAAATTTGACGGCACGATTCACACATTGCTTTTATCGAGATATCGTTGCTTCCATTTTAGTGTAAAAACAATAGTCACTGGATTCAATTACGATATACCAAAAAATTAACTATTTTAAGGTAGCGTATTTTAAGCTCTTATTAGATCGCTGAGATTTTCATTCATTCATCTGTCTGTCTATCCGCTAAAGCCCTTTCCTGCAGAAACGATTTGAGATATTAAGTTGAAATTAATATCAAATGAGGCTGCTCGCATGACATTGTTTTAAAATATTCATGGATTTTGGTTCATATAAAAATGAGATATGGCCTTTAAAGAGTTTTTTTTTATTATACATTAATATTACTCAGTGATCATAAAAACCAATAGGGCACAAGTCAAGCATATATAGTAACACAAGTCAGGTGAAAAATAAAAAAAACTAGTGATTTCAAACTCTAAGTGGAATTATACATATTTTTAAGCAGTTTGTTTTTAAGCATGTAAAATGTATATTATAAAATATGTTTACGTCTCGAGAAATTAATGTACGTAAATATTTTAATCAGAAATGTAAAGTAAACTTGAATATTTATAAGTGGGAAACGTGTAACTTGTATCCTAACACTCCCATATCAAAATAATATTCTACATGTATATCATTAGTCTTATGTAAATATTTGTGTAATACATTAAATATTCAGAAACTTTATAATACATTAAATTAAATTATAAAACGTTTAATATTGGTAAATATACAATAAATATTGAGATTACTGAAATCAGCCTTTCTTTCAAAATTCACTATAATAGTTATCAGTAACAGAATTAATAGTTATTATCATCCTGTTTGTAATAATATGGATTTGAGAAAGAAACAAAAAAGAAATTGTAGTATCAATGCTTTAAAAGGACTAATAGTTGTACAGTATTCGTTTAATTGACTGCTTTTATTGAAGTAATGAGTTATCGAATATGTCCAAAGATTGAAATATTCTGTCGCGATCATAACAAAGCCTGCGTAGTGGTACGTACGCGAGCACCAGCATTATTGCGAGCGGTAGGTAGATATAAAAGTGCAGAGCTACGGATCACTTTCCCTAGCACACGAATCTGCAACTGATTAACTATATCAGCGCAATCGTAGCGACTATGGCAGATATTATAAGATACAACTGCTCCGACTTCGATGCGTCTTTCTTGGAGAGTACGGTATTTGAATGCGTACAGTCCATTACGATAGCCTATTTTGGGTATATTGAAGCGATATTGCGATGTACGTATAAATAGTTTTTGTACTCTTTCGATCAATCATCAGATAATCAGAGTATATAAGATAAAATAGCATGGCTTCCAGATTCCAAATATTAAAATAAGCACAAAATAAACTTAACCAAACATCAAAGTTTTGGGTGAAGATATTACATATTTTCTGCTTAATTAATTAAAATTACTGAATAATTAATTTTGCGAAGTGAACCATTAATAGGGACTTAATTATTAGAGATTTTTTCTACATATTTCATTTTTTATTTTGATTACTTAAAAAAGCACGAGATTTCCTTAAATTATTTGGTGGTGTTAAGAAATATTATTTTTCCCATTGTTGTGATTTAAAAATTAAATAAATCTATCATGCTGATATTATTTCTATTAGTTTTACCATTCCAATTAATGTATTAATATCTAATTAAAAACGAGAACAATTGCGTAAATGGTATGTGTATAAAACAAATTATTATATGTGAAAAGAATGTACACTATTAAGATATGTGATGAAGGGTAGATATATTTAAAGCTTAAACCTTTATGATTAAAATATTTTCAATTAAATAATTTCTATGAAACTATTGCCCAATAATATTTTTACTTTTTATCATGTGAATTAATTGACACCAAATACATCATAATTTTCTTAAAAACTCTGAGATATAAGATCATTTTTACAGTTTTTCTATTAACTCTTGGTAAGCTCCTAGTAGCTTATTTTTATCATTTTAAGAGGACAGTTTCAGAGGCGGTAAAAGGGGCAAATATTTTATCAGAACTTGAAGAGGAATATTAATATAATTGTATTATGTACAATATTACTTTCTAATTAAAATGAAAATCGTAAAATCGTAAGTTTAATTGACTTCACAAAACTAAAAGCAAAATTTTTTTATAAACTTTTTCAGAAACGTTGAAATAATTTTTTAGTTTCTTCTTGTTGCTTAATATTCGAGTTAGTAAGCTTTTTTATTATATTAAAAAACTTCAACTTTTTTCGTTTATATTTCGGGTAAAGAATCCTAAAAATTAAATTTATGCCAAATAATTTCTCGTTATAAGCGCAATTGTATCGCTCTCTTCATACATTATTAATTACTGATCATCTATGGGTATGAAACCAATTTTATTTATTTATGCCTTAATTATGATAAATTTAAAAACCACATTCCGTTATGCTTGCTCATATATCTTCGTAGACACTAACTGATTATATGTATCCAATAACAAAAGAGTAATCACAAAGTGACCGACGCAGTTTATGTTTCCCCTTTCTTCTCTTTAATATATTGAAGAATCCCAACACTACTAATTTGATCCCAATTCTAGATTCAAAGCTCTAGGAGCTCATGACCCAGGAATGGTTTTCTGAATACCCTTCACTCTCTTTATTTCTAAATGTATCGCTAACTTTTGCGATTACTTCTTCACTCTACATGCTACCAAATTCAGAAAAAAATATGTCACTGATAATCCAACCGCATCATTTGTTTTAATTTTCGAAAGTCATCTGAATAACACATTCCTATATTGATTCCTTATCCTTTACCTTACTTTACTCTAAATAATTTGCTAATTTTTATGCTATTAGTTTAATTTAAATTACAAAGCTATATTAATAGTCTTACATTAATTAAATAAACTTATAATCCCTCACTATTGCGGAATATCACAACTCTAAATTATCAGCTTCAGGTATTTTGATTTACCGGGAGAGATTGCTTGTTTAAATATCAGTTCGTCAAATGCCTAAATACGTCGACGTCTAAAAACTAAATGAAATAGAATGCTCTTTATATTCTAAATAATTTCTCAACGATATTTGTTTCCAGTTCTAGTAAGTTTGTTTACAAAAGTCAAATTTAATGCCAATACTATATGAAACATGTTTCAAAAACACAATTGTATACTAACTCATAGAAGCACTCACGTGTATATATCGTTTTAAAGAATGATTCGATTTTCCAGCATTATGCAAACAACATAGCACTTTATTTGGTGCACTTAAGAAATGAATTACAAGTAACGTGAATATTCAAACAATTAGTTAATTAAAATGGTTAATCTTATTAGGACTATAAGAAATTAGGAAATTATTTACAAAAAAGTATTTCTTTTCCATACATAAGATCTCATTGTTAGTTTTTCGTTCACAATCTAATTAACATAGACAATGAAATTCTCCATATTTCACCTTTACGGCTGGCGGTCACCACCGGTTTTTTAAGGATTTTTACGTGTGTTAAACCCTTCTAATTTACGTAGTCATCTCAGGATATTACCTGGAATATTAATTCAGTTTCTAAGAAAAAGGGAACATATACCAAAGAAATAAAAAAATGATAGGTTTATCAATGAACTTAAATTGTACTCCATATATTTGATAATAGATAAACAATTAACAAAAAGCAATGAAGCTAATTTCCTGAACTTTAAAAATGTTTCTAACCAAGATGATGTTCAGATTAAAAATTGTGCAATTAAAAATACTAAAGATACTATTAAAGTAAAGAAAAGAGATTAAAGTATAGATACTATTAAGATTAAAAATGGTGCAATATTTATATCTGATGGTGTGCTTCAGTTCTTTAGGTTTTCAGTACATAAAAAAAACATTACAGAATTAATATTTGTAACATATTTTATTAGTGCAGGTAAAATTTTTATCATAAATGTTTTTTAACCTACTATCCTCTTTTCATATTTTCTGGATACAAATTACAAATTGGATATAAAAAAATGAGATATTTTCAAATTGTATCATTTATAATATGACGTAATTTTTTTTAATCTAGTAATTTTTATTCATTATTATATGTAAACGTTCTACCTATTTTTTACAAAATAACATAATGTACCAACGTTAGTGAGGGAGATATTCTTGACAGAAATCATGGTCAGCTTATTAGCTTCCATTTAAAAAGAAAGCACGTATACTTTATGCTATTAAATTTGGTTTTGGGGGTTTTCGTTCATCGATCACAAAAGTTTTTTCCGTGGTGTTTTGGATTGATCACAAGTCGTTCAGCCTTTGACTGTTTGGCGCATCATGAGGACTCGGGTTCGAAACCCGGCCACTCATTGAGAGGGGCCGGACTGATGTTCTTATTGGGGGTAAGAGATTGTTCTCATAAAATAAGTGTGTCCTATATGTTGATTGTATCCAATTAAGTATGTTAATAAAGAAGTAAAATTCATTGCAATATTTTTTAAAATATTCTAGATTGTGGAGCTACGTTAGATGTGGAATATATAGTAGATTAAATGTTCTCCGTCGTTAACGGATTTTCATTAATTGTAAATTTGTTGATTTTAAATATCACATGTCTACAATTTAAATATACAATATAAATGTTTGAAAAATAGGTTCTTTGAATTTAATACACTAAAAGCTCAGCTTTTTATTTTCCAGTGATATTAAATTTTAAAACTTATTTCAATCTTAGAAACATTTCGTAACAAAGGTAGTGGTAATTATTATGAGAGATGCATGGAATGTTTTAATTTTGTGAACTTGAAATATTACCAATTTTAGCAAATATTGTATTAACTTTATTTGTTTTCAATTGTACACACTCAATATCTAATCAAGTACCTTTACCGTTTTGTAGAATAAACTCTGCAATAAAGCTAAAGTTTTAATCTGGAAGAGCCATTGCTCAAAAATTTCTCTCTAATATTTCTTTCAAAAAATACGGCAAGAAAATCGTATGTACACCTCCAAACTTTAAGACTTATCCCTCTCTTAAAAAGTTATTTCATGTCGACCAATTTTTTGTTGTAAAATTTAGTTCCTAGGTATAACTTTCCCTTGTGTGAAGGGAAAGTTATACCACCCCATATCGTCGAATTCAACGACTTCTGCAACTTCTTCTAATACTCAAATGTTACGCTTTGAAACTTGCCCATACTGTTTACTCTCAGGCATATTTCTACCTTTTATTTTTTTTCTTTTCCTGTCCAACGATACATCTTTGGTATTTGAAAGGAATAGGTTTTTGAAAAAGTAAATTCATAAAATAAGGACCATAAATTTAATTTCGTTCAATCGCTTGGCACTGTTACACTTTAGTAAAAAAAAACAAATTGCCATTTGTTAATTATAATCCGCTTAGTAGACACTGCATACAAGTTTGCCTGTTAAAAAAATAAAAATTCTTGCACGATTTTCATTCTTAATTTTTTTTATACAGATTTTCTTCTAAAATATACTTAAAAAAGTAAATAATTTTCTTGGCTTTGTCGTTCACTGTAAACTCATGCGAGTAAACCAATAGCATTACACCTTTTTAGACACGTTGAATAAATTTAAAAAATACCCTGCGTGGGCAGATGGCATAATATTTTATTCTGGCCGCCTAATCCTTACGCTTCGTTTTTGTTTTTATCATTATATAATGGTCTTTGCAAGGATTTACAATATTTTCATATAAAACATTCTCAATTTTTTTTATACAGATTTTCTTCTAAAATATACTTAAAAAAGTAAATAATTTTCTTGGCTTTGTCGTTCACTGTAAACTCATGCGAGTAAACCAATAGCATTACACCTTTTTAGACACGTTGAATAAATTTAAAAAATACCCTACGTGGGCAGATGGCATAATATTTTATTCTGGCCGCCTAATCCTTACGCTTCGTTTTTGTTTTTATCATTATATAATGGTCTTTGCAAGGATTTACAATATTTTCATATAAAATTTATAGCCAAATTTTATTCTTCAAATTGATTTATATTCAACTTGTTTAATGATTTATTAAATTGAAATTAATTAAAATGTCTGCAAATTTACCTGTCTAAAGTAAAAAAATTTAATGAATAAATCACGCTAATATTTTCATGTGGTATTCAATTACGTATTCGATATAAAATAATGGATCTGATGGAAATAAATGAAGTTATTTAAATAATTAATTATGATAAATTTTTGTAACTTAACAAATTGGATATTAGTTTTCCAAATGAAAATAAATTACAAAATAATTTTTTTTGTTTAAATTTTTTGAACTGCAAAATTCCAACATTTTTGTAAATAGATAAATATCTGGAAAATCAGCACAGAGAAGGATAGAGGAGGATACTTCCTTATTAACAAGTTAAATTTTTGTGTAAAACGTAAGACCACCGAACATCATCCATTACAGACTTGTTAGGTTTTAATTCTCGGAACAAATCCGGTTTTATATTAATTTAGAATCAAGTGACTTTTCGTCGCCTTTCACAAAATTTCTATTAAAAATATTTTTATAATAATTGGGGATAGGGTATTTTTGGCATATTTTTTTTGCTTTCAGTCATGTGGGTTATCAATTAAAAGATTCCAGCAAGCCCATAAAAAAAAATTGTCCCTGTTTTTCGAAACTAATTAAGTTTAAGTTATCAAATCTACCTACTTAACAGAGATAAAATTAACCAGAAAATTTTAAGTCAATTCAAGATTTGTGGTCTTTAGTTCACGATATCTTATTAAAACGCCTTGGTGAGGCAGGGTTCTTCGTTCCACTTTTACGATTTTTAATTTTGTAAGCAAGCGGCTTACCGCTTCAGGCAAGCAAACGTTCAATAGTGAGCTACAGCCGAGCATACGTTCCTACCAAATATAAATATACGGTCAGCGGAATTCTACTGCATCGTCTCTATGAGGTCGTTGATTTGGAAGTCGGATTTGATTCGCGATCGACGTTTCCTGAGCACGTGGCGGATGTCTCAAAAAAGTAATTTCGGAAACTTGGATTCGTATAAAATAATTTAAATAAATCTATATCATCAATTGGTCTGCTGTACACTTTATTGGTGCCGAGTCGATAAGAATCCGGCTCTATTATTTAGAGCTCACATGAATCTAAGTTCAGCTTGACGAGTGAATTTGTCCAAAAGACGTTCCTTCGATATCTCAATATGAGAGAGTGTGGTTACTTCCCCTTTCTATTTTCTACCGACTTCCTCTTAAGTAGACTAGGTTTCCATTCTTTGTAACTCAGAGAAGATGTTCTATCATTGAAATTTATTTTGCAGCTATTAAATGGAAAAATACTGTGCCCCGTATTATTGATAAAATTTTTATTCTTCGTACCTGACAACTTCTTGCGTTCACACAATCATCACCTGTTTGGCATACCACCTACTAGAACCGAACTATATCAGGACTCTTCAGTGATCGTGGTTGCACCAGAGTGTGAAAGTAAATTTATCGAATTGGGTTGTCGTTCTCTTTTGCATCCATTATGTAATTTGCGTTCATGTTTAATCAAAAATTTTGAAATTTATTAAACCATTAACTTCTTATCGTTAGGTTCTGATTAATTGTAAGGTAATAATAAATGTGTGTGTGTGTGTGTGTAAATAATTTAATAAAAAATTAATCTTCAAAATTAAACTGTACTACTATTATTTTCAATTCATTTTTTTTGACAGTAACTGATAGTCAATCCCAGTCGATTTCAAAGTTAAAAATGTAATTAAGTGGTTATAATGTACTAAACTCTCTTACTCATTTGAGTTCAAAAATACATTGCATCTATTATTAATTTCTTTATTTATCGTTGACATAAAATAAGTAACCAGCAATTACTATTTTACAGGTACGCTCCCAAGTTATATTATATAATCTTTCCCCCGTTTTCACAAAATATGTAAAATTTTGCACATTCATATATTAACATGAAGAAAATTATAAAATCATTTAAATAAAATGTAGTCAATATTTATAATAGTTTCATTAAAATTCAGATCTTTCTACATAAGATTAAGATTGAATAGTTTTGTGAGGTTATTAGAAATATGTATCTACTAAAAAGAATGAAAAGAGGAATTAACTACGGAATACTGATAGAAAACTCTGTGATTGGTTTTATTTATGGATTTTCATGCATCACATTTTGTTTTTAGATTCAGTAGACCTTGTTTAATTGACATGGTAAGAGCTTTTTTTCGGATTCCTCTCGAAAATAAAGGGTAATTTTTTTTTATTTTGGTCTTAAATAATGAGAGATAATATATTTTCTAATAAAAAAAATATTTGCAATACTTTCTAAATCCTGGTGGTAATTAAACATTTCATTATCGTGAAAAAAACCTCCACGGAGAAAAAAAAACTAAAAAAGGCAGAATTATAAATAGAACAATTTTTTTGACGTTTAAAAGTCAAAGCCAAATGGGTTTTTTTTCGCGTTTCAATAGTCATTGACTCTAACCGTGCTACTTTGTACTCACGAACCTTTTATTTGCTATGACTATGTTACGTCACAATAAATTAAAACGTATTGAATTATTATTTAGACGCAAATATATATATATATATATATATATATATATATATATATATATATATATATTATATATATATATATACATTTATATATATATATATATATATATAAATATATATATATATATATATATATATATATATGTATACATATATATATATATATACATATATATATTAATTTTCTTGTTTTTAGGCAACGTCCATCTCTGGTCCACATTTTTATACGAATACATTTTTATCGAACGGGCGAACCTTTTGATTAAATTAACTTGCTTAAATATGTAATATAGCTCATGTCATCGATAGAAATAAATAAATATTTAACCGAAAGCAGTATTTATTTTTTTTCATAATTTAATCATACCGTTAGGTATATAAGCGTAAATATAAGCAAAGAGAATTCGTCGAAATGCCTCAGTCATATCATTTGGCCCGTTTCGATAGCTGCACCGCATACTTATGTAATATATTCCAAGTTTCTGTCAAAATGTTCAAACTTTCCTTACTACAATGACTTGCAATTTAACAGTGTGCGCTCGTAGATTCATCGCGAAGCAATAATGCTGGGTCCCGTACGTGAATGGTTTTTCGATTCCAATACCGGAGCAATTTTCTCTCTTGATAGATTTTACATTTTACAAGGGAAGAAAGAAGTCAATAATGATAAACTGTGAAATGTTTACAGAATATTTCTTTGATAAATCTCGAAGGCAAGGATGTTGATATTTTTAAATTATTAAAGCCAACTTATTGTTTTGCTTTTTGTTTTTACCTTTATTGTCAAAGTATAAGGCCGTAACCAAAAAATGTTTTATTAGTAGGTGAAGTGAAGATTAGCTAGAGGAGAGGGAGGAATTAGGAAATTGTCTTATCATATCATAACGTAACATTAAATATATGAAAGGAACCGAAGGAATCGAAAGGGAAATTGAAGATCAAACACTATTGATTCCCCCATCGGCAATGTTATTATAGTATTTTCATTTGTATTTTACTACGTCAAATTTCCATATTAATTTACATTAATTTAATAGGATTTATTTAGGCCTTTTGGCTAGTCCTTATTCACAATTTTTTCATTGTACCATCAATGTCCTTGACTTAAATCGTGATTAAAAACTAGATGAAAAAATTCTTGACATCTTTTTTCTAGATTATCTATTTATCCTAAAACTTTTTTTAGCTTGATAAATATTTCCAGGCAAAAACCTTAGGAAAGGTATATGAATTTTATAAACAAATTTCTTCAATGTTGTATTCTGTCTTATGATTTATCTTAACCGATTATCTCCAAAAATCCTAAAATCTTAAATACACAAAAATTTAATATCAAAGGAAAAACAAAAATCATTACAAAGGAAAAAAAGGAAATATTAACACCTGTTTAGCATTTTCATGTGATATAATTACCAAATATGTATAATTCTACTAGCAAAAAATAAGTAATTGAGACTTACCTTGGTTTTATTAAATATTTAAAAATATTGACCATTAAATTCTGATGAATATTACGTAAAATTTGTTATTTTGTAACATATTTTTAATTGTGAATAAGAAACATAATAAAACTTAATTTACATAGATATTGATGCAGTATATTTAAGAATATATCTAAGGGTTACTTGGATGATTGCATTTTATGAGCAAAGGTAAAATAGTAATAATTGCTATGCCAGTGGTAATAATAGAAATATTATACGGATAATAAATAAATGAACAAAATTTTCACTTTTTTATTTCATTAAATTCTTCATTTACCCTTATGTCAATATCTGGTTACCAGCGGGTCTTTTTTCCTCCAAATCCTCGTTTTTTGAGTGAATTGACGTCGATTTATATATGTTGTGGTACTTAAACCTACAAAAAATAAATAAATTTAAAAGCTAAAGTCGAATACCCACTTGATCAATATCCGGGCTACCCGAATGCCCACGTGCAAGAACTTAATATGCCGACTGAATTACATAGTAATAAATCATTAAACTAATATCTAAAGGTAGAAATTAGTATTCTATATACAAGAGAATGTAAGTATTCACTTTTATAACAAATTATATATAAAATATTCTCAAATGAAATTTATTATTGAAAACATACGTCATATTTTGTTATTACTCTTGAATATTTATTAAAAACCGGTTTAATGTAATCTTTACACAATTTTCGCATCTCTTCTGTTTTTTTTAGCAGAACAGTTTGGTGACACCTTGGTAACAGACATAGCATGATCTTACAAAAACTTTTTGTCAAGTGGGATCTGTCTGTTGATTAGACTCAGTTCTTATTGCTCTACATGGGAAACTCGTTATTATTCCATAGATGCTTTCGATCCCAATGTTGGTGATGAAATTTGATTTTTTGGAAATAGTCGGCACTTGTTTGCCTTCTTATTAATATTTTATTACTTTTTTTAATAAATGATGTAACTTGCTAGAGTACAGACATCCAGAATATAACAAATTGGAAGGTCAAAAGTTAGTCCACCCGTATATTGTATAAAGTTCTAACGTCTTATCATTTGTGTAAACTCCGATGTTTATTTTATTATAATATAGAACATTTTCTTACTTTTCTGGCTTCGCAAACTATTGTATCTAAGTACATTCTAGATAATAGTATAACAGTTTTTTTTATTGAAACATATTGTACTTTTCTCATGAAATCCAAATAGATGAAAGAATCTTAGTGGTCGTTAGATGCCTGCATCTCCACTGGAATTAAACTTTTTTTTAAATTTCCTGTATTTGTCAGGTTCCGTTGCAGTAAAGGATTCGCTAAAGGTAGATTAATATATATATATATATATATATATATATATATATATATATATATATATATATACATATACATATATATATATATGTATATATATATATATATATATATATATATATATATATATATATATATATATGGGATAGGCGATACGAATTATTTTTGATACGAAATTCATAGTATTCGCATTATCAAACTGAATAAATCTTATTATACAACAAAACCGAGTGATACAAATCGCAGCTCAATATAATGGAAGAGAATTACACTTTCACATATCCGATGAAGAGTCAGTGTTAGAAGTATTTACACCTGACATTACGAGAATTCCCTAGATTGCATGGAATATTTGAAGACTTAATCTTTTAACACGTCGATTGTTTTTTCGTTTGATTTTCCTTATAGACAGTATTCGCTGCATTGTTGGTAAGACAAACAATCGGATCGACTATTTTATCAGAGAAACTCTTTTGATTTGTTTGCTGATGGATAAAGTTTTTGCATTTCTATGTAGTCCTGACTAATGTTTTAAGTAGGAATTTGATGTTTAATTGGTGGTATTTTTGACCAAATAGTTTAATTTTTTGCTGCAAACGTTGAAATCGACTAGCATATCAAGGTTCATTACTAGCTGTAACGCTTTCATCTTTGTCTAACTGAGCTTCGCACTTCACACATCTGTTAAATATAAAAATATTATATTCCAAATTATTTTTTAATATTTTAATCATAAGGGAAAAAAAATAACAGTATATTCTAGATACTTCTGGACATCTCCTTCTCGGTATATAATCCTTATTGCCACTATCTGAGACATAATCTGAAGCAGCAAAATATTCTCTCAATAGTTTAATAAATTTTAGCCTTCTCTTCAACCGTTAAATAAGCAATACAAATTATATGACATATCGTAAGCATTACATAACTGCCAATATATGTAAATTCGAACATACCTTGAAAATTGAATATGTATTCAGGATACGATGAAAATTAAGCTGCTGATAAATTGCTTATTATTTAAAACTACTTTTTTGCGCTAACAATCAAATTTTAAAAACCAAGCAAATACAGTGTTCACAAAATATTCAGAAGTACACTACAAACAAAGTAAAAACTACAAGTCGAGACTTATTTGAAACTGACAGTAATGAATGACGCAAATAAATAGCTGTACTGCGACTTTGCTATTCTCCTTCTTTCTTCTCTTTTATAATTCTATAGAATCACTGTTTCTCTGGTAGTGGGCTTTTTCATTCTGACCACGGAGAACATAAATGAATATACATAAAATGAATATACCATACCTCCGGCTATTGAATAAGACACATACTATTTGAAACTCATATCATGCCAAAGATCAATAATTGCATTTTAAAATATGTAATCAGTGATATCCCACTTAATAGGGTCTAAAAGCTTGACTTTTAGTTCTTTGGCAGAATATAAGGATAACTTTATTTATAATGAAAAAATTAATGGAAATAAAATAATGAAAGGACTGGTGGACGGTTGTAAATATGGTTAGTAAAATCTAAATTCAATTAAACAATTAAATTTAAAAAATTTAAATTTATCATTTCTTTGACAGATGAATGCTCCACCATTTTATTTTTCTGCTGGCTCTCTATTGGAAGCCAATCATCTATCAAACCGTTTTCAAATTATCGCACTACAACTTATTATCTAAAATTACAACTATTATAATTTAATTTGATATTAATATTATAATTAAAAATTATAATCAAAATTTAAAAAATAATGATCATTATTTATTTAAATTTATTTTAAAAAAGAATTTAAATATTCTAAAAATTAAATTGAATACGCAGCATTCAATTTAATATAAATACCTGTTTGTAAAGACGATTTGGCAGATGATTGGCTTACAATTTAAAGTCAAGAGAAAAATAATCACTCATCTCTCCAATAAACTTTGTAAATACGTGTTTAATAAGCAACTTCATCGTTGATTTGCTAAGGATTTTTGTTACATAACGAGCAAAATCTTTCTATCTATTTTTTGTTGCGTTTGTAAAATTTCACTACTTTATTTTTTTATAACCCGAGATTTTAAAAAAATATTTCTAAGTTTTTATCAGTTTAACTAAATGAAATATAGCTAACCATAACATTTTACTATGATCAGTATAATACTAAAAAATAGTTACGTTGGTGTAATCTACAAAGCGATAGATGGACATTGAAAAACGAACAGTTTACCAATTGTTCAAAAAACATATTGTTTAGCTTTTAAAATACATGATAAATCAGTAAACTATATGTTGTACTTCTCGAACTACTACATCCTAAAAGCTTCTGATGTTTAAGAATTCTCCACAAATATAGAGTCGTATCGGTATCTGAATTATTGTAAAACTTATAACCATAATCTTTGAAGCACCCAGCCTAATACACTAAAAAGCGGCGTTTATTGTAAAGCTAAATTATCTTTACACAAAGAAAATTAAATAATAACAATTTTATATATGGTATATATACGGATTTTCTATCGAGAATTGTTTTTTTGGAAAAAGGAAAATACCTTGGGTCATAGAAATGGCAATAAGCTAAAATGTAAAAAATTGAATTATATACGACCATAATCCAACAAACTGTCTTAGAAATAGTTTGATAAGAGTGATAAGGTGCGCTAGTTAAACCATTTAAAATTCGACCACCTCTTTATAGTTTTAATTTTACACCACTTTATAATTCTATTTATTCCTTATTTCAAATGTTAGCTTCTAAACTCTCCGTAATAAATTAGTAACCTAACGGTCGCTAAATAACTAGAGAATTTGAAGTAGTTCTATACGTTTGCTCAAGTTTTTAGAATAGCTAAAGAAATGGAAGGAATTCCTACGCAGTTGCTAACAGTCGCTGAGTAGCTAAAAATGAAAGAAGAACGGAGACCATTGATAAAAGTAGAATTTTAAATTTATATCGACGGAATTTGAATAACTTGGGTAAACATCACTTAACTTTTTCTTGTAGAGTTTTAACTGCTTTATAATTTAGAATATTTTTCTAAGCTTTTATTTAAATAAAAACGAAGTGTGTGAGTATGCTTATCACTTAAAATGAAGTAAATATTTGGCCAAGTTTAGGTGCAATTTTATTTAATTGGTTCATGTTAGCGATTTAAATAGATCTGAAATAAATGCGATAGATAAGAAGCTTTCATTTTTTAACTTGGTAGACTTAAACTTTTTTGGCAGAAAGAATTCAGTCACAGAACCATGATTTTCAAATTCAACAAGAATGTAATATTTTTTGTAAATTTAACGGTATTATATTTTTATTTCATTTTGTGAAGTTAGTTTGTAAATTAATCAGCAGAATTAGTATGATATTATCAAAAACGAAGCTCATTTTCCACATGATAATATGGCAATACAAGTTTTTAAATATGGCACAGTGGCATATTTAGGACGATGATAGTATTTGTTTAACCGCAATACAAATTTTCTTTCATGTTTTTATTTATTAAAAAAAATATAGATAATGGATATCTTAGTTGACAAGCCATCGTACGATATTTTTTTTTACTTTATTTAGAATTAAATGAAACTACGTGATGTAGTACAATTTCTACTTTCTTTAAGTTCTTTACCACGACCCAGGTTTCGTTGTATTACAAAATATTCAGGTGGGCTATTAGCAAAGTTTAACTCTTAGGAACATCCAACAATATTTAAATATTGCAAAAAAGAATGGCGGAAGCCCAGTTTGTGTGGGTTTTCCCACTGCTTCCGTTAGCGAGTTTATTGTAGGGGAGCGGTGTAGGTTTTATTGTACTTTCGAAAATTATTCAATTTTCAAGGAAAATTTAAGTCTGCAGCATTGCAATGAATTAAATGATTGTGAGGTTTTTTTATGGAAAATGAAGCTGTGTTCACCATATTTAAGGTATATTATTTACATAAAGATGCAAACAAAAGGAATAAAAAGTATAATATTCTAACAGATACCTGCAGAACATCCGTTCGACAAAATATTAATGATATCAACATGTGGTATTAAATAAGTAATGTAAACAATTTTTGGCGCCTCCAGCTCAGTAAATGTGACAGAAGCGGAGCTTTTTTGGCTATCTAAACTCCGATCTGTAAATACATAGTAAGGGAAAAAAGGCAGAGAGACGGAGAGAAAGAGAGAGCGAGAGACGCAATTAACTAAGTGTAAATTCATGATTGTACTAACTTTATATAAGAAGATCTTAATATTATACATTCAGTATATTTTCTTGTTGATTTAGGCAATGGCTACCGTTGCTGAAATTAATATTAAATAAGCTGTTAACAAACTTTGACAATGGTTCTATTGTTGTCCAAATAAATGGCTTTTTCCCTCTTATCGAGGTTTACGAAAATTTTTCGTCGAGCCTGTAAGCATTATGAATTAGATTGGTACGTCGAGCCTGTAAGCATTATGAATGGTGAATGGACGATATAACGAGACACAATCTGTACTTTGTTTTATCTCCTATAAAATCTATATTAAAAATATCTTACATCAAATTCGAAAATAATTTACTACTCACATATGTTGGTATGCTTTTTCTTTAAGCCAAATTTCAAATTTTTGTCTCAAAGAGTCTCTGAAAAAAACGGCTGTTTCGGATAAACAGATGGGCGGATCGTCTATCTATATCTTGCGGCCAGATAAATAGACTGTTTGCCCACCTATTTGAAATGCTTAGTCCTAAATAATAATACATACATACTTCTTTTCTTACACATCAAAAGGAATATTTAAATACTCCTTTAATACACCAATATTAGTTTTATTATATTGTTTGAATTAAGTTTGCCTATAAAATCATTAGATACTTAAAAATATTTCTAAATAAATATTTCTAAATTGTTAAGGGACTTGTAATTATAAATCATATTTAAATTAAATTTACAAATGAACTTTTGATAAATTACGTTTACTGCTATATAACATATTTAAACGAAAAATGTATAACTATCTTTAAACTTTGTTTTTTTCTCAATCTCTAGGACGTTATTATAGGCTCAAAAGTTTTATCCGACATTATTAAGTACTTTTCTCGAAACAATAACCTTTTGCGGCTTTACAGAATATTAATTGCATTATTATTTACGTATTTCAATGTATGAAATTGATATATACGACGAACTTATTGCTGCTAGACCAATATCTTATAACCAACCAGAACTCCAGACCAGCCCCGCTCGCTTGTGATCAAATCAACACACCACGGTGACGACAACGTTCAGTAGTACTCGCCACTTTCAGGAGACTGCTTTCAGTAATATTTTGTGGAATGTTTTAGGGGTATTGATTTACAACTATATTAATAACTCATATTGAAATATTAGTATATATTTTAATTAAAAATTATAAGGGTAAAGAGACTTATTGAAGGCAAGGATAAAGAGATTTATTACAAGTATGCACTTATCTAAACTCGTTCAATTATTTGCAAGTGTCAATTTACTGCCTTACGTTTTACTGTATATATAAGTATATATATATATATATATATATGTATGTATATATATATACATATATATATATATATATATATATATATATATATATATATATATATATATATATATATAATTATATTAATATATATAAATTGGCCAAAATAATATTACTGAATTCCCTTCAACTTTTACTCTGGACTTGAATGGTTTTTTCCACACCAGTATGTACGGCATTCTTCAAGTTTAATTGTTTTCTTCATAGCTATATCTTTTGAATGGTACAATTTAAAGAGCTATAAACTCAAGTAGTCCCTTGTCAAAGGGAATTAAATCGAATATAGCAACAAGTTGCACACGTTTTGCAAAAGGGCTAAATTTCCAAATTAAAAAGACATCCATTTATGAAGAAAGCCTTACGAATGTCTTTTTCCAGAATGAGGAAGATTTCAGTCTCCAATGTTCAATCAGCTCCTCCTGCGATTATGAATCTTCAAGAACACGATGATAATAGTTATTTCAAAATATGAAGGAAATTCATAATTAAGTTATTTAATATTTTAAAAGACTGACAAATATCCCGCTGAAGTTAATGCGAGCATTGATATACGCGTGATAGGATGCATATTTTTTTAATTTTGTATAAACGAGCAAATATCCATCTCAAGAAAATTCGGATAGTTTTAGACTACGCGACACTTACACGCGTACTATTCACAGTATTTGTCGTTATTGCCATATTTACATACTTATCCAGGTGACATCTAAAGTACCGTATCACCTCTACAAAATCTACTACTCTTCACTTACTGTGAACAAAAACTGTGTTGTGTGTTGTCAAAAACTTGTATTTTATTTTAAAAAATGTTCCTTGGGATCTGAGTAACTTCAATGCAATCAGGAAAACAGCTATTATTTGTAGCTTCTGGACTCACTGCGATAAAAAAAATTCTACTACTGATCTCGTTCACGACATTGGTGTTCAAAAACTACTGAGGTTTTTGAATTAATGATTGACCATGATGGTTCTAAACTCTGATAAAAGTAAATATAATTTTCACTGTATAATAGGGACCATTTAACGTAAAAGTTTAATTTCAATGAAAAGAAAGTAAAAGTTAAGACCTAATTGTTATTTGATCTGTTTTTAAAGTGAATGAATATTATATAGATTTTTGAAGTTTATTCCTCAAGAATCGATTTTCATATTTAGCGCCCAATATGAAGTTTTATGAAAAGGAAAATCAGAAGTTCAATAAGAATAAAATCAGAAGTTCAGAATTTACGAAGTTAAGAGCATTAAAAAAGTGTAAAGCCAAATTGAATCGCGTCTACACAAGTGTATATTAATATGAATTTATATCCGATGGCCTAATAAACGCATATTAAACTAGTATTAACTATTAAACATTTTTGGCGTTAATTTTGTAGAAATTCATTATTCCCAATTAAATGAAACTACGTGATGTAGTATTATTTCTACTTTCTTTAAATTTCTTTAACCACGACCTAGGTTTCGTTGTATTACAACATCTTCAGGTGGGATATTGGCAAAGATTAACTCTTAGCAACAACCAACAATATTTATATGTTACAAACACAATAGCGGAAGCCTGCTTTGTGTGGATTTTTCATTGTTTATGTTAGTAAGTTTATTGCAGGGGCGCAGAGTAGGTTTTATTATATTACCGAGACTTATACAATATACCAGTATTTTAGTGAGGGTAATAAATTCAATTGTTGTTCGCAATTAAATGAAACTACGTGATGTAGTATTATTTCTACTATCTTTAATACACGAAATAATACTACATTAAATAGTTTCATTTAATTGCGAATAATGAATTTCTACAAAATTAACGCCAAATATATTCAATATCAATTGTTGTTATTATGTGAGGTTATATAATGCAAACTTTACGGTGTATGTAATAAAATTAAATGGAGGTTATTATCGGTAATATATTTATACAAAAGCAAGGGTATTTGAAAGTAAGGACAAGATAATACACTAATTCTACATATCTCCGGTTTTGTGTATTCATATATTTATTTATTTATTTCTTTTAATTTTTTTTTTGTTTTTATTATACATACTTATATTTATATGTGTATTAGTGCTGAAACAATTTTCAGGGTACTGTAGTATCAATATTGTATATTTATATTATATCTAGAAGATATTAAGAATGGGTGATGATATTATATTTAGTTGTTCATTTAATATATTGACCTTGATATCTTTTTTATGTCTGTTTATTTCTAATGTTCAATGTGTTCTTTATATCTTGTATTAAAATCTCTTCCTGTTTGCCCTATGTATACACTATTACAATCGTTACATTTAAGTTTATAGATACCACTCTTTTTATGTTTATCTATTCTTTCTTTATTATTAATAAGGGTTTTACCCAAGTTATTTAAGGTACTGTACGTACATGATATATTATTTATATTTTTATTATTAGTTAAGACTTTCCTAGATACATTACCTATGTATGGGATAGATTTATAGTAAATATTATTATTATTTGGTACGATCGGGTATATTTCTTGTATTAGTTTTAATTATTCTTAATTTATTATGGTACAGTTTTGTGACAATTGATGGGTTATAATTATTATTTGTTGCGATTTGTTTTATAGTTTTTATTTCTGTACGTAGATTAGGTTTTTCTAGAGGGATGGTTAAAGCTCTGTGAATCATGGAATGGAAGGCTGCTAACTTATGGGACCAAGGGTGTTGAGATTGACCATTAATTATGGAGTCTGTAAATGTGTCTTTTCTAAATAGACTAAATTTATGTTTATTATTTTCACGTTCTATTGTTATATCTAAAAAATTAAGTTTGTTATCGGGCTTTACTTCTAAAGTGAATTTGATATTATTGTGTAGGGAGTTAGCAAAGTTAACAAACTGGTCTATTCTAAGAAACTAGTATTAACTAATCGAGTTTGGAATATCAATTCATACACATCTTGACATTGAATTTTTATTGACTGTTGGCACACATCATATACTAAAGTTATAAGCGTCTTTTCTTTTTGGCAGAAAGTATTACATTTAACAACAAAACACTAAAATGAAAACAAGAAAAAGAAACTATACCAAAACACAGAAAAGGCTATTGTTGCAGATATTGGTTTCTTAAAAAGATACGCATATGTGATTGAAAAAAACGCGCCGTTGGAGGAAGCGTGAAGATGACAAAAACGTTTGATACGCTATTGCCGAGAAATAAAATGCTAGTGATATTATTAATGAAAATGTGAGTACAGTCAAATGAACATGTTTATAATGAAAATCGAATACAAAATTAATATGTTTGCAATAATTTATTTTTTATATTTTTATACAGTGTTACCTGCTATATAGATTCCAAGACAATCGTGCTTAAGGAGTAAACTCCAGTCACGCGTCGGAGCACATGCGCAATTTTTTTTTTATAATGTTAACTTTCATTTAATTTCATTTATACCATTTTTACTTTTAATTTTTAAATTGCATATTATTATGTGATTTTATTTTAATATATAGGGAAAGAATTTTTTCATATTTCATTACGAAATACAAACAGGAAAAAAATTATATTGTAACAAATTGGTTGGAACTCATGAGTTCCAAATTTTTGGAAAATCTGTTTTGTACGTTTGTATTTTCATATTTAAACTTAACTTATATAAATCTCTAACTTATTATCAATTTACACAGTTTATCATAATATAATTAAGTTCTAAACATAAAAGAATATAATAAAAATGTGACAAGCAGTAAGCGTGAATTGAAATCACTTTACAAAATGTTTCCTTACTTGAACTACATTTTTTCAGAAAGTGAGATAGTCTTGTTATCATATTATTGTACATATTTCATATATTATTAAATTTACAAAAAAGTCGACAAAATGTTAAGCGACATATCCTTTATATTTAAAATCCTTCTTGAGATCAAACGGTCGAAGGTCGATTGTATTATTTTATATTCTCATCGTATTTACGATATTCTCATCGTATTCGATTGTATTATTTTATATTCTCATCGTATAAACGATTTTACTTGACTGCAACATTAGTCTTTTATATTCTCATCGTATTCTGAGGTCGTTGATACGGGTTTTCAGTACAATCATTATTTAGTAAATCCTTTGAAGTCGTTTGAAAGAATTAATAGAATGGAAAATTCATAGCATATAAAATTAAAATAACCCCAAGTTACAAGAATCTTTTAATTGAATGAAAATTTCTTTAATGTGAAATCTGTTAATGAACTCAGTTTGACCTGTGGAAAGTTGAAGGAACTTTGATATAAAATACGATATTTTCCTTTAACTGGAAAGAATTTTAAATTGAAGTATTTTTTTCAATTATAATTATTCTTCAACATTATTTATATTGTTCCATAACATCCAATCGCATCCAATTAGTAGTTTAGAAATTATTTTTTTTCAGAACGGAGGTTTCCTATCAATTATTATTCCTATCCAGGATTGGAAAAACATCGAACCTTTTAATTCATTCTTTACTTGATAGTTCATTTTTTACTTGATGCATCATAGCTATTTAAAAAAAATTGTTTGTTTTATTTAGTTTTTTTTGTCGATTATTTAAAATTTTTATCAAGATGTTCTCTTTTATTATTAATATATTCTTATATTTTCAACCAACTTTTTCACTTGTTAATAAAACTATTTTATCTGTTGTCGATTGGAAGAGCTTCCTTCTGTAGCTATAAATACGCCTTATGTTTGTAAACATATAAACAGTAAAATAAAAAAAAAAATAATGCATATTCTATTATTATTGTATATTCCATTCCATACCAAAAGGGAATGTTTGTAAATAAAACATGATGGTTCAGGCATTGTAAACATTTTTTTTTATTCACGTTAGTATTGTAATATGGATCTATTTGGCATTTATTATTAAAATTGTTTATATCTCTGAGTTTTGTATAATCGACAAGAAGTGTTGTCCTTTTTTCTCCAGTAAATTTCACAATTCATATTAGCAGAATAACGTTGTATTATTTATACATACATATATATATATATATATATATATATATATATATATATATATATATATATATATATATATATATAACATTATTTCGTGCAATAGTTTATTATGTTAATATAGTGATTGTAATATAATAAAAATCTTCTTTTGATATAACAATGTTTTTAATTTGTTAAAACCCTTACTTTGAAGCATGTTGAAAATACGTAAGTATCGAGCAAGCTACATCTCTATGCTACAAAGCACTGATTGGCTAACGGTGTCACGTGGTACATTTACCCTATTGAGTAGTGGCTAGCTTGGTTTTCATAAAACTGCATTCTTATGCGCTATCTAGTGGTGAACTTATCCATGCATATAGACAAATAGACATGGAGGCATTTATCTTTAAGAAACAAACTTCGCAGTATATGTTTTACAGAATATATTAATCTTAAGTGCTAAAAGTTTGCGCAAAATTCTCTAAATAATACATTCACATTTTCTCTATCTTTAAATTATTCTTGAGGGAAATATTAGGAACTTTCAGTTCCTCTCGGCGACCTTCGGATCCACATCATTAGCCGATGGTTTCTGCTCATAGTCAACATCTGGCTATATATCATGGGCTGCTGTTGACAAATTATATATGATATAACCGAAGAATTTATTTCGTTATGTAGCTCAAACATAAGTAATATATGGAAATAACAAATTTAACCTCAGCGATATAATTCTACCCATGTTTCATTTAAATGTATTAGTAATAAATTTTGTACTATAAAAGAACTTTCTCCGTTAGATTTCGCAATTTGAATATTCTATCCCTGTACATGGTGCCTCTCGTAATAATAGATAAAGCAAAAAAGTTACTAATTTCAATATGTTTTTACTTAGTTTTGTTTTAAATAGACCGTCTAATAAGTGAAAGAGTCATTATTCTGGACACATGTATATTCAATAAAATAAATTACAGTAAATATTGAAAATTTAAATCTATATATTATATAAATGGATCTTGCTCTGTGATGGGAGCTCGACGAGATAAAAATACAAAGAAATAAACGGTAAAATACTTCCATACAATCAAAAATTAAGTGACAATGGAGTTAGCTGTGGCTTATCGAATCAAAGATACCATTGTAGCTTTATTGCATTCAACGTTGTAATAGAGGATCTCTTAGGTACGGTGACTATATATAGCGTGAAAGGGAAAGGAAATGGAACAAACGTTCTAATAGAAAAGAGAGTTCCTAGTAAAATAAAATGAAAAGAAGTTTATTGTAAAAAATATCATTTTATAGCACTGAAAACTAAAATTTCCCAAGTTTTTAGTTGTACACAAATGGTGCCATACTAAAACAGCTCCAAGAGTTTAGACGATATAGCATAGTTCTTCATTTTCTTCCTTCAAAACGGTTCGTGATGACTAAAAAGCATTCATCAAAATAATGAGGTACCTGAAATGTAATAATATATACCCTCTGACTTACAATAAATTGAAAACTAAAGAGATATAATCATATTTTGTAGTAAAATTTTATGGGGCCATGACCGAACGATAACGAACGACTTTTAAATTTTAGATTGAGAATTTAAATCTACGATTTATATAAATTCTGATTCGAATAGGAAGAAGTTCCAATAAAAACAAACTCATTTAAACAATGTTTTGGTTAGTTATTACAATGATAGACACCATATATAATTGCAGGCATAATTTAAGTCAGAAAATTGAAAACAATATAACGTTCAAGAAATAAAGACGCAAAAATAAACCGTTTCTATTAAGTGCTCCCTAGGAAATAATAATCATTATATCATTGATCCATCCTTAAGGATGAATATAACTTAAAAAGGGAGCAAAATAAAATTATATAATTAAGTTTCCATCATGAAAATTATTGATACGCGGTTGTACAATATTGAAGAGTCCATTAATTTTCTGTTAAAACAAACTTTATCCTGTTTAGCTTTTTACTCCTTATGAAGCTTTGGAAACTATACATAGAGTAGTTTATAGATATAACGTTTTTACTTTTAATAGAATAATTTAAACATGCGAATTCCGTGAAGTGGAGAGTTCATCAATTACATATTTTTATATATTTAGTCAGTTATTTTCAAATTTTTACAATTTGTTGATACCTAAAAATAAAAAAAATTCATCCGTAGCAATTTTTGGTTATTTTTACTTTTCAAAATCTAATTCTTTTAGACAATTTACAATGAATTGGCAAAGATGCCGAATAAATGGAAATTTTCTTAATATTTTACGCACTATAAGCGATGTAATGATGGATATGGTACTTAATATAAAATAAAAATTTTTTGAATAGCTATTCTTAAAATCTCTATATGTTGTGCTTTCATGAAGATGTATATGGAATACTTCTTTAGAATTTGAACAGCAAATGAGCACGCTGTATCGAAATCGGCAAATAAATTTTAGTCTCTTTGTATTGTATATGTAAAATAAATTTTGGCACTTTTAGAGACTTCTGTGCAACTCATTTGATTTTGTAGAAAAACACTGTCTTCACAAATACTTGAGATATTTGTCTGTGTAAATCTTTACCTATATATTACGACAAATCCAATTCCATTTATTCAATGCCATAAACTTCTTATTCCTGTACCTCTTCCTTTTATAGACGTAAACATATTTCGTTTCTAGCAAGCTTTTTCTAGGTCGACTTGTATGTAAATATGTAATGGAATCTGCGATGAAATTTTTTCAGTCTTAAAACAAAAGAAAGACTAAACAAATAAAGGAATATTTAAAGTATATTTGCACCTACTTCCAGATATTCGAATTATTTAAATTTTCTATACGTATCAAGAATTGAAAACAATACGTTAATTGTATATAATAAAACTAAAATTTTAAATTTAAAACAAAAAATGCTAAATAAAAAATGATAGAATCATTTAATTAAATTTTCACCGACTTCTCGACGTCCAAATTATTAAAAATTTTGCAAACGTATCTAAAGCCGATTGCAGTATAATAATTACGTGAAATAAAATAAAATTACACTCTTAAAATAAAAATAAAAGAATAAAATATTACAAACAAGCCAATCGTATAAAAAAATAAAAAACAGGCTTCTGCAAAATACTGCTGTAAAAACCAAAGAATAATTTGTGAACCTATTTTCCTCTGTTTACTCAGTGAGGAGTTTATTGTAAGCCATGTTTATTCTTGAGTATAATATTCAAGTGTTAAAGCATGGGCGGCCAAATTGTGAAGCCGATTTCACAACATGATTGCGGTAATAGTTAATAAAAAATATTTACCAATGTATGATTCAATACATATCCCACCAGACCTGTAATCGGTTTACACACCTAACTTTGGTCCAACCACTGACACTCACGTATTTGATTTACGTACACAACCCATATTTCATTTTCAGTCAAAAGGTAGTTCAACCAGTTCCATCCACAACAAAAATATTAAAACTAAATACGTACGCCTGCACGAAAATCACGTTGATTCCAATTCAACTCAACCAAACATTTCCTAATTCGTGAAAAAGTTAATTTAAGTCGGAATTCTGAAACGTTCATCAATAAATGATTTTAATTTCTCAATATCAGAAACTAGACGTTGGTTAGACCCGAGTTGTTCCATTAAGTTTTAATAACGATCACGAATTCGTCGAAACCATTGCCTTGCAGAAGTTATACAGACAGCATCAGGAGCTAGTTTCTGATAGATACTGGGCGTGGTTTTGACAAAAAATAATTGGATTAAAAATTTAAGGCTCATACAGTCAGGCACATGGGTTTTAACGTCATCAGTATTTTATCGATGTCGATACGTCAATGTCGAATGTGACTCGTTAAATTATAAATGAAAAATGATGAGACGCGCTCCTTGCATTAATATATGTTCGACCGCACAATGTCCTCGAAGTGTGTCAAAAAGTCTAAATTTTTGTAACGCCCATTCATCATATATCAATCTGACATTTCCAACAGTTAACGTATAACTAGTTTTAATTATAAATTGCTGAAATTTTTACGTGGATGCTAGATGTTTTTTGGTTTAGAAATTTCATGTCGTGGAAAGCCATCTCTGAGTATGACTAATTATATCGAAGAAAACTGTTTATATATAGGAAACACCTTTCTTGAGTTTAAACTTTACAAGTGAAGTTCTATGCAGGTGTGTATGTGTGTGATTTGCCACAAATCTCCTAATTACTTACTATCCCTAGCTGCATACATTGAGCTAATGGCAATTACCACCACGTCCTTATTATGGGTGGAATTATAAAAAATACCACATTATCGTATGTATTTCGCTAATGTAAAATAATGAGAATATTTGCATACGTCGATTTATAAATTATTCCGTTATATCAATAAAAATATTACTTCGTTTTACATATATTTAGGATATTGTAATTAAAATTAATAAAAACATATAACATTTAAATATTCATAATCCGAAATAATAACAAATTGAACAATACTGATTTCAATCATTTTTATGCTACTTTTTTAATTCTTAAACTTGTAATGAATATGGTCTCATATTTAAATTATTTGTAAAAGAATTTACCTAGTTAAATTCCCTTGATTTATAATTTCTAAGTGCTGTTTCACAATTTATTTTTTTTTTCGAAATAATAATATTTATAAACAGAAAACATGAGGAAGGAAAAAATTATTTTCATAATTTTTGATAGAATGCGATAGTTGCTTCGAAACAAGACAAATCATCCAGTCAAAAAGACACGTTCAAAATGTTAAAATGTTTTTATTTATTAGCGTAAATTTATTAAATGATAATAATTAATTGGCAAAATTGATCACAGTTAATTGTTTTTATTTTAAATTTTAAATATTTTCCCTCAGTATTCACGTGGAAACAGCTGGCCATTTTATTGAAATATTCTAGATTTATTTGATTTGCTGAGAGTGGAAATAAATTTGTTTTAAATTTTTCACTAGATGTAATAGTTTTATTTAACCCTAATTTTTCAACATCAATCATCCACATTTAAAAAAATGAAATAACAAATAATTAAGAAATTTTGTTATAAAGGAAAACAAATCTCATTTATCAAAAAACTTTAGCAGGATAGAATTGTTATAAAACTCATTACGAATTAAATAAGATAATTTCAATTGTTTCAAATATATAAAATAAACATAATTTAATAAGTTCATTAAGAAATATCTGAGTTATTTATACACGCAATAATCAGTTTCAAGTACGTGGTTTATGAATAATGTTGGATTGGAAGTAAAAACTAGGAGAAATTTTTAATACTCTATGAACATTTTTATTAATGATAAACTAACATCACGGATATCATTTTATCAAAGTTCAATTGAGCTTTAAGCTCAAAACATTTAACGGAACCGTCCGTCACTTGTCATACGCACGAATTACTCTGCGGTATCATTAGATGTCAGCTAGAAAGAGAATTTACATTGTGGAGTTGCGAGACGGATATTTTAGGCGAATAAGTAGAATTTTTTTATTTTCGTATCATGTGTTAAATTACGTGTAAGTTTTACTTTTTACTTATCATATGTATTTTATTTTTATTTAATATATATTTTATTATAAGAAATACCTGTAGTAAGCGTAGAACATGCGTAAGCACCAATGGTACATATAAAAAATGATTAATAAAACAAATCAAAAAGACTTAAATTGAAATCAAACATAAAACTAATTAATTATCATCCGTAGTCTATCGAGCAACTCCATAATCGCATTCCAATATTTATATTGGGCATCTCTTGCAATACCGTGTTAATAAAGGTAAGTGCGCGATAATTATATGACCATTGCAGAATATTCTGGCGCACTCTGATGGGTGGACAAAGTAAATTACGACTTTGTCATCTCAAGTAATTGTGAGGAGATCAAAGCTTTAGCCAACTTAATAATTTATTCGAACATATCAAAAGCGATCCCCGTCCAGTCGGAAGGAATTCCATCTGAAGGAAACAAATAAGGATAGTGACTATATTTCTCATATGAATAACTAACAAAAAAATCTAATTATTTGAATGAGCATATTACTTACTTCATGGATAGACGCGTAAGTGCATTCGTTTCGAGGACGTTAGAGACCAGAAATTTTAATAGTCACAACACGCCCGTTTTCTTGGAAATAGTGGGAATTTTGCATGCCAAATTCTAGCACTTTCTGTTCTATAGACTTTCGGACGCGTTTCAAGTTGATTAAAATATGATTAAGAAATTTCAATAGTCATCTATAATCACGTGAGTACATGAAATGCTACGTGGATGACACTCTATCTACCATTTTTCCATTTAATACGTAAATCTGTACCAAGGATAAACGCAGGCGGGGATAGTTTATATTAAAATTTAGCTAATTTCTTGGCTACATTAGAATATTGAGTCGACATCGGTTTCAACACTTAATTAGATTGGTTTCTATTTCTCTGCCTCATTAAAATATTGAGTCGTTATCATTTTCAACATTTAATTAGATTGGTTTTCTACCCCCATGAGAGGTTCTAAAACATCAGCAAACAGAAAAGGTCGAGCAACGCTGACAATTAAGTTCAAGTTTTTGTCTGAATACAGATTAAGTAATATTTGTCCGTAATTTGAAATTTCCAAATTGAATATATTGTTTTCGACATTCTATTGTTTTCGACGAAATATTTTACTGACTTGGAAGATATTCTAGCCTCCAATAATTCAAAATATTTGTCCTCATGTCGTAAAATTACGTCTTGTAAAGTATTTGAGGAAGATGTCACTGGGATGGATGAAAAAATCTGTTGTTTTTTTAATATTTATCTCATGTACTCTTTTAAAAATAGATGTATACATTATCGTGTTAAAATTCTGAAAGAATAATAAGTACTCTTTTTGAATGATGGCATATAGTGGGGCTAATATTTAAATAAAGCTGGTCACATATTTTCAAATCCCTTGAGGTCAATTGACACAATATTTGTAGTAAAATACGAAATTTAAATGTGGTCATACTTTATTAAATGGTGTTATTAGTAAAAATTTAAAAAAATAAGTAAAAGCTTTAGAGAGTTAAATACAATACAAATCGCTTTTATACTTCACAGAAGCAAGTCTATTTGTGAAATATATTTCGAAAAAGTATATAAAAGTCTTGAAATAATTTAAATTGCAATCTCTAATTTTCTATATAATTCCTACAATATTTCACCAGAGCTTAGGAGATATGCGAACGAAGCTAGCAATCACTATTAGAGGTGAAATAGTGTCCACTACAGCATTTATATTACTAGAATAAAACAACCGGCAACCTTATATGAAATTCATGTGTCAAAACTGAAAAATTCGGGTTTCTTTGGAATTTCTTATTATAGTGAAATTAACTTAAAGGGAGAATGGCCATCTTATGGACACTTATGATTCAACAAAGTGACAAAATGTGTACGGTGAATAAAAATATTTAATTCTCTGTAATGAAATATGTACCAGACAGAACTTCGACTATTTGTTTCAAAACAATTTTTTAATGGTGCCTTTGATTACTCGAATACTGGTAATTCAAAATTTAATTTATATTTAAACGCTCGGCTAACATCAAAAATCGGTTTAATTTTTGTTTTAAAAATTTTAAATTTTTCATTTCATCAAATAATATTTTCAATAAGCTGCCATTTGGCAAAAAAATACTGTGTTTAACGCAATTATATATATATATATATATATATATATATATATATGTATATATATATATATATATATATATATATATATATATATGTGTTAAGAAAGAAATTAGTTTCTTTTCGCTGATTCTATTTATTTTACCCGAAAAGGTAGCTATATTAATTTTTTGTAAATATTATAATACATGCATTTTAATACAGGTCTGAAGCATCTCTTTAAAAAATGTTTAATGTAGGTAAAATGGTGAAAAGTGTAAAGCTGTGGGAGACGAACGGATCCCATAATGTTACCAGGGGTCCATGTTTCATTACGGTGCCCTAAAAGCGTCACTAAATCCATCGAATATTTGAATTCGTTGAAACTACTATAAAAAACGTTCTATATCGCAATGAATACAAATTTGCAAAAAATTAATTATCCTCCAAATATTGCAATAGGAGAAAGTATTTTAAAGTTCTGAGATTTGAATAAATTACACAATTTAATTAATTTTATCAAAACATCCGTTCATTTCACCATATAACGTGAGATCATATTTGGTTACTGTTTTTTTTTAAATTTAGTTGTAAGTGTTGCAATTCATAGGATTATACAAGTTCGCAGGCAATAATATATAATTTCGTAGATAAACTAATAAAAAGTTTGAATTCCTCATCGAAACAACTTTTACGTCTCCAATCTTTTCAAATCCTTAAAAGAAACACAAAAGGAAAGTAATCAAATGATCAAATCACTCAAATCAGTTTAACGCTCCAATCGAAGCATGCAACGCCCCGAGGCCATAAATACCGAGAAAGATATAAAAGTTGATTGCAGTTGTAAAATATGAAAAGTAAAAGCGCTTTTCCAAACGCTTTTCCAATAGAAGTGCGACAATATGCGCGATAGCAGATCAGTCTTATTGCACGATAGTGTTTGGGGAACTGCTCGCGCATTTATATTTAATATTTGGTTTGAAATATGACTTTGTATTTGTTAGGAAATAGTTTTGTAACTTTTTTTTTTTCGTAAATTTGCTTGAGATTGAATGTTATCGTTTTATCCAGACTAGGAAGCAAAACAATACAATTAAATATAATCAAGTCTGATGGTTCAGATGGTAACAAAAAATCATAATATAATAACAAGGAATGTTGGTTTGCTATATTAGTAGATAGCATTTTGATAAAAGAAAATAAACGGTTTACATCCCAATACCTCGAGACATGTGATACTTTGTGATATTGAAATAAACTGATCCATGATAAACCTTTACATACTAAGATACTTGCAAATGGGCTACGCTTGAAATTAAGATCTTTTCTTTACTTTCACGGAAATTTGTGCGGTATTCAAAGCAAATAATTTTTCTTTCTTTTTCAAACTATAACCTATGCACTGTGTTTATTTATATATTATGGACACACGAACAGCGACCCGAAAAGCGAAAAGTTTTTATAATTCCCCTTCCCCTTCCCCTTCCCCTTCCCCTTCCCCTTCCCCTTCCCCTTCCCCTTCCCCTTCCCCTTCCCCTTCCCTTCCCCTTCCCCTTCCCCTTCCCTTCCCCTTCCCCTTCCCCTTCCCCTTCCCCTTCCCCTTCCCCTTCCCCTTCCCCTTCCCTTCCCCTTCCCCTTCCCTTCCCTTCCCCTTCCCTTCCCTTCCCCTTCCCCTTTCCCCTTCCCTTCCCTTCCCCTTCCCCCTTCCCCTTCCCCTTCCCCTTCCCCTTCCCCTTCCCCTTCCCTTCCCCTTCCCCTTCCCCTTCCCCTTCCCCTTCCCCTTCCCCTTCCCCTTCCCCTTCCCCTTCCCCTTCCCCTTCCCCTTCCCCTTCCCCTTCCCCTTCCCTTCCCCTTCCCCTTCCCCTTCCCCCTTCCCCTTCCCCTTCCCCTTCCCCTTCCCCTTCCCCTTCCCCTTCCCCTTCCCCTTCCCCTTCCCCTTCCCCTTCCCCTTCCCCTTCCCCTTCCCCTTCCCCTTCCCCTTCCCCTTCCCCTTCCCTTCCCCTTCCCCTTCCCCTTCCCCTTCCCCTTCCCCTTCCCCTTCCCCTTCCCCTTCCCCTTCCCCTTCCCCTTCCCCTTCCCCTTCCCCTTCCCCTTCCCCTTCCCCTTCCCCTTCCCCTTCCCCCTTCCCCCTTCCCCTTCCCTTTGAATTTGAAAATTTCAAATTAGAGAAATTTCAAAGAAGAGCACACCCGTTCTTTTAAAAGGAAGGTTACGGTGGGCTGAGCAATTTTTTTTCTGCATAGGCATTGACTAGTGATTTTTAAGTAGAACATAAATTTGTTTTTTGATTTTCCACATAAGGAAATTTGTTGGATCATCGAGACATCTATATATTTATTTTTATCATCGAGATCTCTACATGAAAAAGTGAAGTAGTTAGAAATAGCAAAGACATGTTTTCTTTTGGATACGTAAACACTTTTCCCCAAACGTATAGTTACAACTTAACCTGACCTTACTCTAACCTCAGTCTAAAAAACTCTTCGTCGAATCCACGGAGGATTTGTTGCTGATCCGACGTTTATATAATACATTTTTAAGATTATTTCTTTTTTTCTGTGTTGTGCAATTTTTGTGGCTAAATCAAAAACCATATGATGGAATAGACTTTGTATCTAGGCTATTAAATTTATCATATCTTTTTGTACTTTATTTTGATTTATATTTTCTTTCCGTTTTTTAACTTGATTTATTTGGTTTATAGATTGTTTCATTACATTTTCTTGTTATAATCTTGTTATAAGCTAGTTTTAATCTTGCCGTAAAAAGTTGTAGGTCTATCTCCGAATAAAAAATATTAAGTATTTTTGTTAAGTGAAGTTAGTTTTATTTCCTTCACGCATATTGTTTAGTCTATATTTAAAATGCAGAAGTTAATTTGATTGCAAAACTTAATTAAGTTTAAAAATATCCTTATCGGTAAGTAACTATACTTAAAGGTAAAAACACAAAGCTGTTGAGAAGTAATTCTCTTCAACATCCTGAAATGAGGAGTGGACAGCGTTTTTCGAAATTCGTGTTGGTCAAATTTTTGGCTTTTGCAAAATCATTGTCGTGTATTCTGGATATTTCATTCCCATGTTATAAAATATCATTCACTAATTCAATATTATAAGAGAAAGACTTAAATTTAATTTTTAACAAAACCAAAAACATTCAAAGTTTAAAATGGAAAAAACTTCCTTTCCTACTATTAAGTATATGCAAGTTAATTATCTTTTAGTTTTCTCTCTGTCAAATAGTTTCTGACCAAAAATTTCGTGGACTTTTTTTACCAGTATAACTGGGACTAATTTACGTAAGTTTCTAAAATCAATCCTGTAGTCTTTCTGAGTAGGTTGTAGAAAAATAATAGTTTTGAAATCTTTAAGAGTAACAATTTTAATTAATATTTCATATAGAATTTAAAAAATAATTGCAATACTTGTAATTGTAATATGTAAAAATAAAATATTCATAAAAAAGAATAATAAATATATTTCAAAAATCTTTTCAGCCCTGACGTTTCTGCAAGTACAATTATAGATTTAGCAGATCAATATTTTCTTAATACTTTGATAGTACTTGAATTCAAATGATAAATAAATTATTAAGAGATATAATTTTAACTCTGAGGAAGTGATTGTTTTAAAGAGTCTTTCTAAACCACCAGAACTGCTAAGTATCACATGAACACGCGTTACCAGAATGCCTTTTATGACACCAATAATGATATTTTGTACTATTCAGAAAAGTTTTTGTGTCACCTGCATCATTGCTTTTTGTTTTATTTCTTTGTAATCAGTACATAAAAGTTAATATATATATATATATATATATATATATATATATGTATATGTATATATATATATAAATATAAATAAAATTTGTTCGAAAAATCTTTCAAATTAAGCTTGAAGGAACTTGTAAATTCTGGCTAACGAAAAATAAATAAGTTTATTTTAGAAGTTGACGTGAACTAAATTCCTTTGAAGTCAACAACTTGATATAATGAATTCGCTTTAGGTTACGCTATTAATTTTGGACGTTAAAAGGACTGCCGTAAAGATTTCAAACTTTCGAATTGAATTTTGTGTCAGTTTGAATTTTGAACAAACTCTAATCTTTCAATATAAGACGGGTAATCACTGATTAAGAAAAGTACAAGCTTAAACTAAGTTTGAGTTGATATTAATCAAAGGTTCCTAAATACTGACAGAAGCAAGACATTATTACAAAACTATTAGTAGACTTGGATCTTGGCCTAAATATTATTTGAAAAAAATTAGTGTCTTAAAGTGGTAGATGGATCAATAGTTTATTTTGAAAACAAAAGGAAAACACTGAATTTATATAAAATATCGAAAGCATGTAACATTAAGATCTGATATACCACTTTAAAAACTTTTATAGCAGTTATTATACAAAGGATATACTGAAATAAAGTCAAAATGGCTTTATGTGTATTACCTTCACTTGCAGCAAATACCCGCTACACTAGGTTTTTTTTTGGTCGCAAATTTATTGATACATACCTTACAACTAAGTATATGGCATACATATATATATATATATATATATATATATATATATATATATATATATATATATATATATATGTATATATAAATAGCAAGATAATATTAGAGTGATAATATCTTTACTTATGGAAGAACACATATTTATGCTGGCTTATCCATTTTGGCCAACTGTGTATCAATCAATATGGTGTATTACTCCTCACTTAAAATGTTTTTCCGCTTTCTCGCCTCAATTGTTCCGTCTTTATAAAATTACATAAGTATATACCAATTTATAGATATGATATAGAATATTTTCCATTCTAAAAAAATATATAATTTTTATATGAAAATAACTCATCATGTTACCGGGACGGTGTGAAAAAAAGTCGAAATATTTGCATGATAAGTGGATTCTATCGTGTATTAACTAAAAATGATCATTACCATTTTAAAACAATTCGTGTTAACTAAAAATTACCATTACCATATTAAAAAAATTCTTTCTTTTTTCATGCACGTGAAGCCGCTATTAAAAACTGTTAACATATATGTATAACAAATTTAGCTTATGTAACGTAAATATAAAACACATTACAACGAAATTTATTTTACCCCTACTAAATTCTTTATAGTGAAGATCGTACATACCGTTCTGCGAATTCATTTATACTATCAAATACCGAATAAAGCTTCGTAACAAAAGGATTTTCTCTTTAAATGAATTTTCTATCTAGATTCATTTTGCATTAAGTGTCTACTGTTGATTTAAACAGTTTTAACTCTTTTGTTTTAAATAGTCTCCTCGTCGATCTTTTGATAAAATGTGACTCAAAGCAACGAATATATCTTACTTAAATGTAAAACTCTGTGAAGAGTTTTACTCAGTTTCATGTTAGCCATATTCTTCTATATTTTTGTATTTATGGAAATGTAATTTTTTTCAAAAATGTTACTGTAAAAGGGATAACATTTTACAAAAAGTAGCGAAATAAAATTAACCGAGGTATTGCAAAGCTTCAGTAGATAAGTGGAGAGAAGCTAATTACAACGTCACAACTTTAAACAAAGCCGCGTTAAAGTTTTATCTTTCGTTTTTACAAATAATACTTTCAAATTTAGAATATATCATAATTAGTAATAATGTCATACTGAACTAAAAATTAGACTTCCTGTGTTTACTGAAGTTGTGATGCAGAGATATAAAAATAGTTGCGAAGCCTTTGAGTAAAATATGCAGTTGGGTAGTGCACTCGGAAATTGGTGATGCAGTACCGTGCACCCAGTGGTGAAATAATGTAATTTTTACGTCTGCAACTACGTCACAATAATTACTATACAAGCGCGATATGTTTGTCATTTTTCATGTAATTTTAGCATCTAACATGGAACATATTGGGTATTAAAAAAATTAATAACAACCAATGTAACAGATAAAATATAACAATTATTTTATCGCACAAAATACGTAAGCGATATTTTGATTATCGTAATATAAATACGAGTTATAATTACCACACATAATCGTAAAGACCAAGTGTCTTTCGTTAATTACCATTAGAGACAAGTATATCAGAATAGTCTACTGAAACATTACATATCGCAGAAAGATCTATAAAAAATTATGCTTATTTTATATCTATATTGTAAACGGACCTTTTAAAAAAGTATACTAACCATTTTTAATATTCTATTTAAATAGTTAACGCTCTGGACATCATATAGCAAGGACGTATACTTCAGGAGATATTATAGTATTATTAAAACTATATAACTACAATAACCAGTAACGTCAAAGATTGATTTAACTACATCATCTACTTCGTCAAGGAAAGTAAGAGAAATAATTTGTTTTTGAAAATTACATAATTGCTTGAAGATAAAAATATATAATGTAATAGTTAATATTTTTTCATAATCCAAGGAAAGAAATCGATTAATATTTTGAACTCAAATGAATAATTTTTTAATTCCCAAGAATGAAAGAAATGCAGAGGAAGAACGAAAAGTTTAATATGGAATTTATATAGTTTAATGAGAAAATAGATGAAATATTTAAAGAATAAGAAAATATCGTTTAGCTCATAATACAAATAAAACCTTAAGTCATTAAGAATTATTATATATTGTAAATGAGTTAAAGGCAATATAATAACGTTTAATCTATTGGATAAACTTAAATTGGTGTAAGACTCGTTGAGAAAATATCCCGTAAAATATGTTTGATTAGTAAAAGAACAAAGTAAATCACCTTTGTATCATACAAGAATATATACAGGGACACTTTTATGGTGGAATAAAAAAAACGTATGAGTCTAAATCGAGCTATATGGCACAGTAAATTATTACTTTTATCTTTCAGTCAATGGCATAATTGGTGATAAACTTTACATAAATTTCACTATAGTAAATCATATTTAAATTGTTATATACAAATACAATATGTTTAATTATGGTCCACTTATGATATTTGCAACAATCTCAGATTGCAAGTAAAATGCGATAAAAGTTTGGGGAAAACTTTACAAAAAACGAAAAAGAAGATAATGGGAAGTTAAAGTTTCATGACTGTATTCAGACAGTGTCCTGTACAATGGGAGGAAAGGAACGAACTTTTGAGACAAAGCAATCGTTTCCTCGGGAGCGAAATATATTATTTACGATATCGTTCACATTTTAAATCGTCAGGATTCTGTACTGTTTTTATTCTTGGCCAAGAGGTTTCTTTAACTAAAATATTTTTCTTCCTTTTTAGGACCAAGATTAACATTATTTATAACATTATAAAAATAAAAAAGTTTACAAGAAAAACAAAAAAAAAGTTAAAAAAAAAACAATTCTATTCTAAAGAAATCAACTTTTTTCCTCATAAGGTTTATGTCAAAATACTTGATAATGTAACAGTAGCTTGCAATAACAAATGTGAAAAAGAAAACTGTAGTTAAGTATTAATAACAATAAGTAGTAATAGTTATGAAATCACTTAAGTTGCTTACTTGATTTTTTGTAAGCAATAACTATTATCTGAATAAAGATGACGTCAAAATTGTTAAATGATCAGTTCTTCTAAATATTTATAGATACGTAATCCAATATTAACGGTACCTATACTTTCTATATTCTCATGTAAAAATAAAATTTGGAGTATTCATTCTCCACATCGCCAGCTCAAAAATTAAAAATCATTAACAAATAAAAAATAAAAATGATAAATAAATAAAATACAAAAATGATTGCAGAATGATAGCAACATTTAAAAATTCAGTTTAATTTTTTCAAAAAAAAAGTTAAAGGGTCAGCTATTGGTAAAACTGCTCCAATTATCATTGTTTTGCCTGTTCCCCATGTCTCTTTATTCTTCTTAAGTTTAAATTAAATGTAGTTTACACTTTTATCTTCTAAGAGCAATTTATGATTATGTTTTAGAGCTGGTATAACTTTAGTTTTTTAGCCAATACTCGACCTTTTTATTAACGAACGAATCAATGTCAAATTCAGTATTGAAAATATACAAATATTAAAGGACACATAATTTTCTTTTCTTTAATTTTCATATTTTACTTGCATTTATGCGACTATGAAACTACCATCAACAAATTCTCCACCAGTACTAGGTCTCATGTAGCGGATTTCGTTTTTTCGTTTAAATTTTTATGATCATCTGTTGGATGTATTTTGCGGCAAGTTATACCATGTTCGAGACAAAACCGACATTTTAAGAAAAATAACCTTCATTGATTTGTGTATATAAAATACATAATAAACTTATGCGGGTTCAACTAAAAGAATAGTGAAGCAGCAGAATATACCCTATATATTATTGTTATGCATGTATTATATGTGTTCCAAATTTGATCCTACTTACAAACACAAATTAGGTCTGTTCTCTCAGGAGAATCATCATTTCATTATTCAACTCAACGATAGCTTGATAACAGGGTAAAGCATTTATCTTAAACCAGATATTATAATAAACTAAGAAAACAAACTTTCCAATTACGTAATAGCACATCCCTTGCTTATATATCACGTACATGAAGACAAATATTGAATTAAAAGCTTAACATTGCAAACCACGTGTCCATTCGTTGATCACACAATGTACCAACTTTAGCAATAAAATGAGCTTCTCCTTGGAGAAGTTTCGGATGGAAAATGAGTGGTAATCCTTTAAACTTGGTCGATGAGACTCACAACGGATCTCATTCTTGCTCTAAGCAGATTTCGAATTAATTTAACTTTGCATTGGAACGTTAAGACCTGAGCACTCGTGGCGTTTCTTCATATTTTCATATCTTGCAATTCTGTTAATGGTATTTTCCGTTATTGAGTTATTATATTAGTATTATATATTTAAGTATAATATAAGGTTTTTGCGGTCTAGACAAATATATATGTATATATATATATATATATATATATATATATATATATATATATATAAATATATTTATATATATATATATATATATATACATATAAATATATTTTAAATTAATTTTACCGATAGGAACGTCAATTCAACTTCATGGTCGGTATATTTTTCTAGTTTGTGGTGTGTTAGGTTGATCACAAGGCATACAGCCTTTGACGATGGGGCGCACCGCGAGGACCCGGGTTTGATTCCCGGCTGTTCGTCGAACGGGGTTGGACTGGTATTACGGGTGGCTGTAAGACATTGCTCTCGTAGCAATAAGTCCGCCATAAGTATAAATTAGATGCATTAAAGTAGATAAATAATAAATATTTCAATTTTTCTTGCACAAGATTTCTTTTAATATCATAAGCTCTATATTGCTTTACTTGTTTAGTTAAGTATTTTTAGTTGTGAACTTTCACTGACATGTACGACGAATGGTATTTTTAATTTGAAAAGAGCTTTATGAAAAATATAGCGCTACCTTTTTAAAATTAGATATTTGTCGATGTAATATAAAATGAAACAGACAATGGCGTTATTGGTTTTGAGTAAGGAAAATTGTAATTTGGTGGGAATGATGTTGTAATTTAGTGGGAATATCAAAATATTAGACTATGGTAATGTAAACTCCTGTTTTGTGATTGAAATAGTCTATGGTGGAGGTTATAAAAATGTGGAATTTTCATCACTGGAGTTTTTTTTCTCTTTTCTGCTCATTACCTCATCAAGAAACACCTCAAGAAACACCCATGTGTTTTAATGAATTCAATATTAATTTAATAACATTTTCCTCACACTAAAGGATGTATTAAAAAAAAGACATTCAATTAAAAATATTTCCTCATAAAATGGCTAAAATTTCTTTTTACTGAAGGTAATCGTATTAAAAAAATCGTAATCGTATTAATTAATAAAAATAAATGCTGCCAATTTCTTATAGAATTCGGCCAAGGAAGTGTAGACGCACAAGTCAGAACTTTGCATCTAGATTTATTTAATGTTATATTTACAATATTAATGACGATAATAGTAATGTTTTTAAAGAGATTTCACTCTTTTCTATCAAGTTTGTTTAGGGTCTGATGACTAACGATTGTTCAGGCCCCATTTTGGGACTTTGGTGCCTAGCAATATTACTAAGCAATTCCAATTTACTATTTCAAATAAATCTAGCAAAGAACGTAATTTTTGGTGGAGTAATTATGTGATATGTAATTAGATACGTAATTGGTACATTCTGAAACAACTAATTAGTGCAACTGTCAAGTTAATGTTCTTTAATCTAGCATTACGAATTTATCTACATTTATATTATTGCTTTTATACCAGAGTATTACACATTACGCAAAGGAATAAATCTGATTCATTTATAAGCTTGTAACATGATTGTAGAAGAAAAAGCAAGTAAGCGTGAAATAGTTATTAGCGATAATGATTACACGAGAATTAGGTTAAGCTTCCATCCGCTTTGAGTAGAGCAGATATACATTTAGAATACAAGTTACGTCACAGAAATTAACATTTAAGGTTTTTGGTGATATACTTTTAAATGCATATCACACAAGAAAAGAAATTTTTTGAAACATTGGGTGAAATGAAAATATTAATAGTTACGAAAGTGTTTAAATGTTTTCAAGTTTCTTCTCTTGCCATGAACATCCACAAATTCTTATTTGAAAATATTATACTTTTGTTCGTATAAAGAAAAGTTTTCTTTTAACCCTTTCTTAATGGAAATTATATTTAAATAATTCATTATAAAAAACAAAACTTGTTTAAAATATAAAAAAAAGTCGCTGTTTTGAAAATATAATCAATATTTCTTTCTGCAAATTTATATTCGTATAGCTGAATATTTAAATCAAGATAAAAAATTTATTTGTATTTCGTCGCGTCATGTAGTATCATTTTAATATTGTAACGCGACGGCCGATGAAAGCTGTGCACGATATTTAGTTCACATGGCAATTATTTTTATCGAGAACTAGATGAAACACATTAACACTTTTAATAAATTTTAATCATCTTATTTTGCACATAAACTGGTTTCTAACAATGACGTTATAACTCCTGTTTAAGTTATAAACTGATTTGACTGATTGAACTGAAAACAAACTAGAATCAACACGTTGTTATTATAAACGGATTTGTTTCGTGATAGTTTTAAATGACTAATAATACATTACATAAATTTTCCATGCATTCATTTAGTTTATTTTATTTATTCGTTATTTCTTCCCATGTATATTCACCAAGCTCTTATCATAAATCAATTTTTCTTACAATACGTGGAAGTGACCAACAGCATATCGTTTAAATTTAACATCTATTCAGTTTAGTTTATTTTATTTAGTCATTATTTTTTAAATAATTAATATCAAGAAACTGGTATCATAAATGAATTTGTTTCGCAACATGTTCAAATAACTTATAGCATATCACACTAATTATTTTTCCGTTCATTTTGCATATATTTTATGTATTCATTATTTCTTACGCATAGTAATCAATAAGCCCTTATCAAAAAAATATTTGTGTTGTAATATGTGCAAATGACCTGCAGATATCGTTTAATTTAGCATTTGTTCAGTTTTGTTTACTTTATTTGTCATTAGATGAATAATAGTCAAACAATTGTTGTCAGAAATGGATTCGTCTCCCAACATATTCGTGCAATCTATAGCATATCGGGAGAAATTATTGTCCGTCCATTAAAATTTATTTAATTTATTCATAACAGCTATACTTACTTATAACATACAATATTTATGTTTTATCCGTATGATTATAAAATAAAGATATACAATAGAATAAAACTTAAAAATTGACAGAGTTTTGCAATTTTAAGTGAAACATATAGGCATTGATACCACTACTGAACTGTGATGATAATTTAAGCAATAGTATATTTTTTTACAGAATTAACACCGTAAATTTAAAAGTGAATAAGTTGCGTATTTCTAAAGTAGTATTTAAAATCGTTTCAATATCATCTTTCATTCCCTAAGTCCAACATTAGACTTCTTTATCTAAAAAGAAAGAAAATTTAAACCTCAAGATCGCCCAGTAATTCTTCCACATATCTATCACAACCATTTTCTCGGTTATTGTTTGACATAGAAACTTGGAATAGTAATAGAACATTATTTTTACATTCTTATGTCATTTGAAACATCAAATGAATCAGTTATGAAGATTTAAATATTGTTTTTTATAACTTTATTTAAATATTGTTTTTGGGTATTGTTGAAAATAATCCCAAAATGGCTAAAATAAAAAAAAAACAGCGGCCCTGAAAACTTACCTAACCTTTACGGGAATACTATGGCAATGGTACTAAATTTCATAGTTTTTAAGATACTTATGATATTTTTATGCACAGGTGAAATTACAATATCACTATTTCATACGATTAGATGAACTTTAAATCATCAAATCACGATTACTTTGTCTCATCGAACATTTTTAAAATATTTTTTCGAACGGTATAGATTACTCCAAAAGAGTTTATTGGGGAATATTTTAGCTCTTCATAGCTTACAACGGAATGATATTTATTACATTGTTATCATACTTGATTTTACAGTTCTATGACGTTGCAAGATCATTTGAAATTCTTGACTATTTTTTATTATTCGAGTGTTATGCTACTAAATAATTAACCTTTTACTTTCCCATAAATTAGAATTGAAGTGGTTATTTTTCAAAGAAAACAAGTAAAATTGTTTTCATATTCCAAAAATATAAGTTCTGTACATAATATACGATAAACAAATTCTATACCTAATTTTTACCAAATAAAATATTATGAAGATAAATTTAGAATATGTATTGAAAAACACTTTAATTTTTAAAATATAAAAAAAATATAATTTTAAAATATGAAATAAAATTTTAGAACGGATACTTTATTACATAAAAGTATTGTTTTGAAATGGAAACAAACTAAAAAAATGTTTCCTGATTAAGTACTCCATTATTTCATAAGTTACTTTTAATGTGTTAATATATTTGAGACAGTGACTTTCTGCATTTGGTATTTTATTTGTAGCGCTATCATAAGAAAGGTAAAAATATTGCTTTATCATCTAATAAATCCAAGGAAAATCAAGAAAAGTAAAATTGAATTTGTGTTTTTTGTTCATAGTACTTGTTAGCAAGCATATTTCAAGTTATTACAAGATTTAAAAAAATTAATCATTCCAGAGACTTAAGCCTTTAATATTTAAATCAACCTTCTACAAAAAGTAGAAACAAACTTATCGTATCTCATTCGGATAAATACTGACTTGGTCTTTAGTATTTATACGTAAATGATACCCACAATTTTGCTATAACAAGAAAACAATTCTGGTAAGTTTTTTCCGTATATTTGAATCTCACCGACCGGCTAGCAGCCAAAAGAAAAGATAAGTCATATGCGTGTAACAAAAAGATAACTGTAGTTACGTTTCACGGTTAGCTCCAAGATAGCTCAGATGTCAGAAGTATTATTTTCCGTGTTTAGTACTTATGAATTATATTATTCCTGATGTGAAATCATCAAATATGTTTGTGACATTACTGGAGATTATTCATTTAGTGTTATACTGTAATTGTGTTACACTGGGGTTTACGAATTTCTTAATTGATGAAAGTTTTTATCCAAGAATATTCGCTAGATCGCTCTATTTACATTTGAAATATATGTATTAACGTACATATAAATAATATTACACGAATATAATTTTTTTAACGTGTTATTGAACTTGTTAAATGACTAATGTTTGACCTTGTTTTTTAACTTATTTCAGTTTCTTAATGTGACTTCATATTCGTAAACCATCACTAAACTTTACGTCTAGACACTTAACAGCTCGAACTTGATGAAATTCTGAGATTTCCCACAAGCAATTTTCTGATTTTATATATCAGAATCTTTGATTAAAATAATTCTGCTACAGCGTAAAAACCTTTGCGGCCATTTGTGTACTTTTGCCTTATATTTATTCTAACAGGAAAAACAACGTCACAGATTATTTTATTAAATAAAATAATTTCGAATATTATACGAATACCGTTTCCAATCTATCGTAATCACTGACTTTCGAATCTTAATGAGGAATATTTCATAAATCGTGAAATCTTTTGAAACTTGAATGCTCTCTTATAAACGACTGCACATATATTTTCCCGATTTTTATCAGAAGACAAAAGCAAACCAAATTTCAATTAAATATTGTACTCTACACAAGTGTATGAAAAAGTGCTCTTGCTCTTGAAACTTCACAAATGAACTTTTTTTTTATATTCTGCTCGCATTTTACAATTTCGCTGCACGCCATCAGTCCGCATGATCGTATGATGGTATAATTATATTTAAATATGTAACCTATTTACATTTTAAATTACAAGCAACTGGATTTAAAAGTTTTAGTTTAGGCAATAATATTAAAAGGCGCTTATATTTTACAAATGACACTGTAATGCCCTTGACCCTGAATTACCTTAGCGACAATTTTGATTGTTATTGTATTTCTAAATATATTCTTATAATTTCTTATCAAATACTGCAATAAATAATATTACACTGCAATCAAATCTAAAAGAAGGTAAACTTTTTGGTTGCTGAATATGAATATTGGCTTTTTAATCAACTCATAGAATACTGACAGCTGATAATTTGTTTGGAAGGTATTGCATTCAACATCTCTTTAGTGACTATTTTATACAACGGGATATAAATAGCTTTAAAAAGTTAAATTTTTTCCAAAGTCGGATTAACTGAGATATTAATATGTGCAGGAGGCAAATGTATAATAATTTACGAAAAAGATTTTCTCAAATAATTTTTTTGTTACATGAACGTAAAAATATTTTTTTTTTTCTCCTTTTTAAATCCATTTCATGATATAAGAATTATTATGATTGAATGAAAAGAATATTAGTGAAAAATATTAGGTTATAATTTAATATCTTAACTCTCTGCATAACACTTGATAATAGTACAATAACTAGAAAAAATTAAAAGAACAAGGTAAAATTTGAGTAAAGTGCATAAAATAGACAAGATAATTGAAAATACTTTGATTAAATTATCTCTCAAAATATGATTATTTATGCGATAAATAATCGAAAGAAGGAACTTTTTAAGACTAAATTTAACGAACTTTTCACTCAAAAACCTAAAGATTCTGCACAGAAATTATTTCATCTCTGTTTACCAGCTGGCGCCAAGTGATAAATAAGGATGCTGATAAGAAATTTACGATCATATTTATTAATTAAGTATATAAATGGAATTGTTTTTTAAAATTACATACATGATAAAAAAATAAATACTTTATATTAAATTTTCAATATGTACAATATAATAGTAAAATTTCTTCTTTATTTTTAAAAAAATTTAATAAAGTCGACTGCATGAATTTCAAAAAACTCACTCTTTAACAGTTAACTAAATGCCTACTATTTTAAATGACCTTAGTGAGGATATGGGATATGTATATTATATATTTTTATATCCAATATTTTTTACCTTTTAGCCTAGTAACAGAATGAGAGAAAAATTGATAAGAATAAAGCAAAAAAGATTATTCATCAGTTGGAATTCTCTATTGTTATCAATATTATTTTAGTTTATTTTGATGTCCGGTCTTGAATGTAAAATACACGTTTAGACCATACGCATTCCCATACATATTCCGTTAATATTTAGACGCACGTAACCGTCCTGAACATACTTAGGTTTATTTATAATCTAAGGCCTTGTAATTTGTTTAAAGTCGCAAAAGTGGCATGATTTTCTCAATAACTGTGCAATAGTCAATGATTTTAACAATTCCCACAGTTTTTACTTTTAGCAGTTTTGGAGATAAAAATGGAGGAAACAGCAATTTTTCACACTTTTGTGGGCATTTTAAATAATTTTTCTAAAACTACTTATTTAGAATTAAAAAAAAAGTGGGAATTTTTATAGTCTGCTCTTTCAATTAACCACAAATATATACCCCACGAAATAACAAATTTAAAAAAATCAATTAGTTTATTTGCCACTTCTAAAATATATGTATACATATTATTTAGGTTTAACTATTGAAGCATACGTGAGTTAGCATGTCTCATCACTAAGTTAAATTTCAGGTTTTAAGTCAACCCGCTCCTGAAAACGGTTGTGACCGACAGATGGACTGATTCGTGAGCAATACGATTGAGGGTTTTGACTATATACTTTTGAAGTACTGAACCTCAGTATTTTTGAATTATTAAATATTATTAATGTGCCTATGCAGTAACTTACACTAAGGGATACTAGATTACCTAAGCAGTAACTTACACTAAGAGAAATAAGTAATGGAGAAAAAAGTCGGAGTAGGCGGTAAGATGAGTGTTCGGGGTATTACTGGACGAGTGATAAAAAAGCACCTACGTGAAGAAATACACGAAGCTCATTATCTGTGTTAGAATTAAATTACATAATTAATATTCTACTATATAATAACTATTCCGTAATAGCTAATAATTAAAGGGACTACCATTCCAAAATTATAGATAACTGAGGTTATTTGTAATAGTGACAAAATACAACTTAGAAAAACCATTTAATTAACACAAGTATGTAATTTATTATTATTATGGAGTTACAACCAGTTTCCATAATTATGTTCAGCAATTTCTTTTTTATTCTTTTTTCTATGTGGGTGGTGTTACTAGAGATAATTGCAAATATCATTTGCCACTTTAAGTACAATTTAAATAAACAGAGTTTTCAATTTTTTTCTCAAACACAACTTCAATTTCTATCGTTTAGAACGTTTTAATAAATACATATTATAACTCTGTTTACGAAGATATATCATAATGAATATAGACATACATATATACTCTGCATATGGTTCAACAATGAACAAAGAACTTGTAAGTATATGCTACGTAACTGTCAAGTCATTTCTAAAACGACATTCTTCTTCAAGTTTTTCTTTTTTTACTATAAATGTAGAAACTTAAAAAGATCTGTGAATGAAATTATTAGAGATAATGAGACCGCTACCGAGTTGGCTTTAGATGAAATCGCAATACTTACAACGCTGCAGCTTAAAATTTTCTGTATATACTCCGTTAATATATGTTGAATACACTTCCTTGAGGCATGTCACCCTTGATAACATCACATAGGTTTCGCCATATAATATCGAATATTACGTCCATGACACCCCAGTTCTTTGAGTATATGTTTTGTTTGCCAGAAACCAAACATATTAAGTATTATTTCGTAAATAATATTAATACCATGAAATATAATTTTAACTGGAGCAAGAATATCCTTAATTTCTTCTCAACATAATTCTTGCTCCTGTTTTGGGTATTATTATCATCCTCATATTAATTTACATGCTCACGTGCTCCTTTTGAAAAGTGTTTGTGGTAACTTGTGCCACATATGGCTGTTGGTTTAATTCCTTAATAATTTTCGCCTATTACGTGGCCCTATTTAATTACTAACACATATTTTTTCTGACAATAAAGTTAATATCTAGGGAGTGGATTTGGAGAGATGCCGTGATATTTCAAATATACTGCCTTTATTTGACTTTGAGTGTAGAGGAATTAAATGATTAATTAATATTTTACTGTCTATTTCTGTCGTTATACCAACGCTTATCTTTTTGAAAATTTTAAAAATTTATCGTTGAGCTGCTTAGTTTAAGTCAATCGCAAGTAAATACTTCAGTTGATAGATGTGGCATGCTGAGCAAAGCCTATAAACTAAAATATTAATCCATACTCTGTACCCCTTTTCAGGTTCATGTTCAATATCAAAAAATAAATATTTTTGGTGTATGGTCTGTCCCTTCTCTTCGAATAAATCTTACCCTCAGGTAACATTTAACAGTGTCAATTGTGATTATGTCAAGATAATAGTCACCAGTCTAAAAATCATAATAAATATCTTTATACGCTAGGTTAAATATGAATATATATATATATATATATATATATATATATATATATATATATATATATATATATATATATATATATAATATGAATGTATATATACCAATATTTCATTAACCATTATTTCATTACCATATGACATGCTTTAAAATCAACCGCAGCGATGGGAATCTCTATTTACATTACAAATGGGTAAATGTTCTCTTATTTAATGAAATTTTTTATAAAAATATTTTCACTTTATTTAATTTAAATAAAAAATATATTTGGTATCTACTGATAAAAATATTCAATTTTTCTTCAATATTTAAAAAATTTATGTCCATATATACAACGCATTAATTCAAAAATAGTTCACATGAAAAATGTTTGTAATTTAGTTCATACTATGTATTTTAAGTTCAATTGGATACACGAACATTATTAACAACTATGGTAAAAACATAAACCGTAAGATTTTAATGAAGAGTTTCTAAAAACATAGGTATTTTGAAAGATCGAATAAATTTAGATATAATTTTGACGATGCGTTTAATGCTCACACATCATTATTAAATTTTCCAATAGAAAGCGCGTGAAGGTAAATTGATAAGAAATTTTATGAGTTAAACTCACAAATATATTATTATTTACAATATTACAATATAGTAAAAAAAGTAATTTACCATTGGCATATTGAGTTCGAGCATTATGCTTATTTTACTGGACTAAAATGGCAAGTAGTCATGGAAGCACACTCCATTGATTTTAATAATTCTGATAATCTCAATACACGATAGCTAATGATAAATGATTGAAATGGTGACGGTCCTGAATGAAGAAATTATAGGCAATGACGAATGTTGTATGTGTTATTACACAGTTTTTACAACAGTTCATTTCACGGTAGAGTGGTGTTCAATTTAATAAAAATAGTTTTGAAACTACTTTATCATATTGTCTTATATATATATATATATATATATATATGTATATATATATATATATATCACAATTTAAAGGAGAATGTCCATTTGGGGGCTACAAATTTTACACTAAAGTTATACATTTTATAGAAAAAGAAATATAAGTAGTGAAATTACATAATTTCTTTGTGTTAAACCATATCTAAGTATCTAGGTCCTTAAAACATATTACTAATGATATAAAAGTGAGTAGATTTTTGATAAGGAAATAATAAAAAGTCAATGTTTTAATTCTATATTTAATAAAGGAATAACACTTTTTCAATAACATAAAAAACACGAGTTTGACCAAACTGACCAAGACCAAGTTTGACCAAACACTGCCCCGTGTCGTCCCGTAGTCCAGCGCTTTGCGGCTATGCTAGTGACTGACTAAGGTTCGCCATTAAATAAATGTATATTTGGGTTTCCACTTGCAAGCAGGAATGTCTTGAATTTTTAATGACCGGTGAGTGGGTGTTATGTTAATTTGAATTAAATTATCTTGTGAACTACAAAATAATAAAAGTACAATTTGGAAGTTTAGTTCTACTTATTGACTTCTCTGTAAGTAGAACTAAACCTTATATTACAAAAAAAGTTATATATATTACAAAAAAAAGTTATATAGTTATATATATTACAAATAAAAGTTTATTACAAAAAAAGTTATATATATATATATATATAAATTTTGAGGTTTACGATCAACTTCTATGTAGAAATATAGGGAGGACTCAAAGTACAGAAGTATTTGAAGTAAAGGTCTAACAAGTTGGTTTGCTCGATTTGACTAGAGGCAGTGCCCCGGCTATAGAAATGTTTTTTGAAAGAATTAAAGTCGTAAGTGACATTTGTAGTTATAATTACACAGTTAAAAGGATCTAAATTTCTGCTTTAATTTGCTTGTGCTTTTTATTTTTACTTAATCATTTAGGTCTTCCTAATCTTACATCATTTCATAAAATAGTTCCTTAATGTAATATCATTAGAAAAAAACTTACATATTGTCCAATTTGTCTGTTAGAAGCGTATAATTTTTATATAAGTTATTTAAATAACATTCATTTTATATATATATATATATATATATATATATATATATATATATATATATATATATATATAATTAATGATAATAGATATATTTTGAAAAGATCCATACATGGTCATTTCCATAAATTTGATCAGGCATGGTCACAAACATTTATTATTAATACTCTTCGATGTTACCTAATAACAACAATTATAAGTAATATGCTGAAACCATATTACGTTGTATTTTTACTTTCATGTCTGGGTTGAAATTGGCCCACCTCCAAGAAGTGTCATGGAAACGAATTTGTACCAGCTCAAATGTTAATAGCCCTTTCTGTTTTGAACCAAATATATTACTATATTTTAATATGAATCATTTTTGTTTATCTTTTGTAAACCTAATTTAACTTGAACGTAACGGTAACACATGTGAACATGTGAAAAGTAAATAAGATAGGAAGGTAAAGTTTAGAATTTAGTTTCTTTAAATTAGAAATAAAGAACCAGAATATTGTTTTAATAATGTTTTTGTACACCTGTACTCATTTTTGTGAACAAAACTCATCTTAATCGACAAGGATACTTTCTACTTTGAAATTGTAGGAAACACCAATGATAAGAGAAACTGAAGTACACGATTCGATCAGTAAAAAAAATCTAAACGGCCGATGAATTTTTTCACTTCTTGTTGAATCATAATTCTGAATTTTATACTCAACTAATAAAAAAGTGTGTAGCGTCGTTGCGCACGCAATTTACGTTTTGTGAAAATCACAAATTTTCAGGAGAAATAAAATACATTTTATTTCGTAAACCAGTAGTGAAATGAAAATATTTAGTACGAGTATATAGAAAGTTTCAAACGATTTTTATAATTTATAAACGTATTTTGTTTACTTTGGACTATAATTCTATCTTTTCTAGATCAATTCTATCTTTTTCAGGCAATTACAGGCACATAGCTTATTATAATTTGCACCCTAAATATGGTTATGTAAGTTTTTGTCAAAAGGCGGAATTATTCTATATATAACGCATTTTAAAAATGAATGAAAGGCGATTTTTTGTTTTATTATCATCATCATCATCATCATATCATCATCATCATCATATATATTAATACGCTAAGGTTAAGATGTTACTCTCCCTTTTTAGAAAAAGCCTCACAACTAATCCACATAAATTATATATCATTTTATAGATAATTGCTTGCTCTACCGGCATCCACAACTAAAAAATTTATTATTGCTATTGTTTTTGCAAATTAATTAATTATTAAAATTATATACACAAAAGAGCAATGCTGCCATCTAACGGCTCAACGTCAATATGATTGACGGTCGGTAAAATTTTTGTTTAATTTCAAATCCACTCACGTATAAATAAAGTGGCGCTTTAGCTCAATGCTTTTGATACTTGTGCCTCTATATGTCAATTTTAGTAAAATATATGTTTGATCTGTCATCTGAGCTTCATAATGGAATAAAAACGTAATAAGCAGTGTGCAAAATTAGAAATAAATTGAATACCTGCAAACAATTTTGATTTATTAAATTGAGTTGAATAATTTATAATGCGAAGACTTCGCACGGGTCACGCTAGTTTATTATAATACAAAATGTACAAAAAAATAAAAACTATGTTAACAGATTGTCATAAAAACATGCTAATCACAATGCACGAATTTTGATTTGCACCAAGAAACATATTCTTGACAAAGACAAATAATGGCTGGGTACTTTACCTAACAAATCTAGTCATTGTTTAAGAGAATCTGACGTTATTTTTTTAAACTTTTGGCTGAGTTGTTGGCATACTCATGGCAGGTGCACATTCTAGTAACTCATTTGGATTACATGCTTTAGCCCTGGTTCAACCAGCAAAGGTATCTTTATTAATATTCAAAGTAGCCAAAAATATTTGTTCTACTTTGTCCCGGCAGAAATCAGTAATTTCCCGTATTTTATCGTACTGGTGCAATATTTTCATAAATTTTACGTTTTTTTAGAATACTTGTAACTGCAATTGAACCCAAAGTGTTGGTTTCCCACGATATCAAAAATAATTTAAAAAACACAAAACTGCAAATAAATGACCTGTCCGAACAGATTTGATAACATTTCATTACTTTGAATAGCGTGTCTTCTATATTTTCTAAGTACTCTTCAAAGAGACCTGTCTTAGAATTCTACAAGAAAGCAAGGCTAGAAGTGTTAAGTATCTATATTTCTGTCACATTTTGGCAGTCAATTTTTGTATTATTCAAACCAGTCTTTGGTATAATTTTGATTTTATTGGTCAAATCCAGATATACTCATTCTTATTCAGTGAATTTTGAGTTATGTGCTTTTTCTTGATGATTTTAAAAATCAGTATTAATTGAAGCTTCTGACTCCTGTAAAATTAGACGAGCATAATTCATTAAAATTGTAAAGTAAATTACTATTTCATGTGAAATATTTACCTGTATTATGTCAAAACGGTATTGTGGTTTTATTTATTAGTTTCTATTATTGTTTTCACGAGAAACTCCTGAAATCTTTTATTTGAAATAATAACCACGAAAACTTAATATAAATCTCGTTTCGCTTGAAAAACCCGCTATGGGCCAACACAAGATGTAATTTTATCAGACATGCTCAGAAGTAGATTGGCTTTTTATGCATTTTGTACATATAGGGCAATTTGCATTAAAAAGGGTTTTACAGGTAAATGCGCCTTCATAACTGAACAAAATGGCATCAAAAACATGAATTCGGTTAAAATTACATAGCGTATTGTACAAGCCGTAGCGAAGATAGTTAAAAACATCAGAGTAAAAGCTGATATCTTTGTAAGTGTAAAGCTTATGTCAGTATCCTTGTATGAGCTTTACACATATAAATAAGTTTGTAACGATGCAAAATATTACCTTACATGTGAATTTCACGTAGACTAACTTTTCAAGATTAAAACATTAATAAAATATTTTCATGTAAAACCGCTGGAGGTTATTTAAATTTTCGAAATACCTTCAATATGTAAGAAAATTTTATTTACAATTTCCACACAATCTTGTTTTCTAATAAGATGTACGGGAAACATGTTAATCAGCAATGAGCTTTGAAGGTGTTTAAGGGTTTTGTATTAAAGTATATCGCGCATTTCGTTTAACTCTCTTTGGTAAGCCTTTATTCAAACCTGAACGGTAAATGGGTTTGAGTTAATGAAAGAAATATTTTATAAAGTATCCGTCTAGCTTTGCTAAATTTACTATTGTGAATATTTATGTCCCTATATATAAATAAATATATATATATATATATATATATATATATATATATACTCTTTTTGAAAAAAAACGGGCACTTAAAGGAATAAACCATATCAGAGTTATTTTATTATTATTTGATGCATTTTATATGGCGATATGATGAGAATATTGTTATTTATTATTGAGATATCGTTTACCTACTTCAGTCATTAAAAATGGGAATAAATAAAAAAAAAAGATGTAAAGTCCACAAACGAGCGTTTTCATACTGATATATTAAAAATGGCGCAAGTTTATTTTTGAATTTTTTATTAATTTAACATAAAATTTTAAAATTCAGTAAATAGTATGGTCTCCTCTAGCTAAAATCAATGCACTTAATATGTTAGGCATACTTTCGACGACGTTTTTTATCATTTCCTGAGGAATACGACGACGATCACATTTTTAAGGGCCTGAATGTTTTCTGGAGCTTGTTTTACGGCTCTGATGCGTTGTTTGAGATTATCTCATATGTGTTCTGTCGGATTGAGGTCGGGACTTTTAGCAAGCCAGTCTAACCGACGAATTCCGGCCTCCTATATATACGCATCAACATCTCTAGAGCGGTGGGCGCGAGCGTTGTCGTCCATAAAAATGGACTCGCCTCCAACTGCTGTTAACGCGGGTTAAGCATGAGGAATAAGAACCTGTGTTATGTACTTTTGCGCCTGAGGTGTGCCATTTTCAATAAAATCTAACTCGGTACTGTCATCTGAGTTAATACCAGCCCAAAGCATTACGGACCATCCACCGTAAGGGGTGATTTCCTCAAAGCACACTTCTGCGAAGTTTTCTCCAGGTCTTTGTAAGAATTGCCGACGATGATCCTCACCACTAATCGATATACGAGCTTCAACGGAGAATAAAACACTATTCCAGTCTTGTTGAGTCCATGACGAACAATTTTGAGCGAATCTCAAACTGGCAACTCGATGCTCACGGAGCAATGTAGGGCCCCGAGCTGGGCGATAGCTACGTATATTGACGGCCTGAAGTCTCCTTCTGACTGTCCATAGGCTTACTCGTGTACCTCTGACGTCCTCAAGGTTCTGTTTGAGATCCACGTACGTAACTTGACGATTTCGTACATATTCGTCAAGTTACGTACGTGGATCTACATATATGTATGTATATATATATATATATATATATATATATATATATATATATATATATATATATATATATGTACATATATTAAAAACTGTTTTATTGTAATAACCCATCATCTTGGATCATATTAAATTAATCAGATTCCCTCTTCTCTTTTATGTGCACATATTTCTTTACAATTTATTAATGGAAATATCGCAATTTAAATTGAATTGTTCCATTTATTTTTAGATAAGTTATACAGTACGTGTTGCGGAAATTTGTTTTAATATATTAAAAATTTAAACTTTTATATTTTCATAAATTTGTTTAAGTAAATCATTGTGTTAAGTAGTAATGCAAAAAGAAAGCACAGGTCACTTAATGCTTTTTTTTTCAAATCATTTGCGTATTTCTAATTTTACCGTTTGTCTCATTTTTCTATCCGTATTAATCTCAGACAAATAATTGTTACTATGAAACTGTTGGCATACTTTTTCGTACAGTCAATTCTACACTTGGAATATTCAGTGAGGTAATAAATATTTATTCGAATATTATCGCTGCCAATAAGGACCTTTTGTTTGTTTTTCACTCATCTAACTGGAGTTTTCGAATACCTTTACCTTGGGGATTATGTCTTTAATAATTTTTTTAGTAGGTAATTGAGCTTTTTCTTTATAGTGAGAATATTCTCCCCTATTTTAGGAATAAAGCAAGAGAATAGTAAAATTTTACTATGATTGATAAATCGATTTGCGATCGCTGCAGTTTCCTATCAGTAGAAATAAAGCGATCTTAAATTTTATCACAAACGATGATTTAAATTGCTGTTTTTATAGTCCAGCAGCTTCTAAATGTGCACTCGTCCACAGTCTCTTTAATAAAATTAGTGCATCAAGTATACCAGATCATACTTTCTCTGAATATTTCTTATGACACATGTTAATACATTGTGTCAGGTCGACCGACCGACGAGTCTTGCAAAGACTTTTGCGACTTAAGTTTTTACGCTCCATCAAAATCTCCCACTCCATCAAAATATGTCAAAACTGTAAAATAATATAAATATCCTGAAACTTAAGAAAAAACCAACTGCTTCATAGTCTGATTCAGCTGCAAAAGCTCATATTTAATCCAATGAATGTGCAGCGTACGGATATATTTAACCAAAAATTAAACGTTTAAATTCTCGCCTGATTACCAGAATTTATACCAGACTTTATACTTGTATTGTCATACCATTGACGATAGCAATTAATTTTTCGAAACTATTCTGAGGTAAAATATTTAAAATAATCCACAATCAAATGAAACTACGTGATGTAGTATTATTTCTACTTTCTTTAAGTTATTTACCACGACCTAGGTTTCGTTGTATTACAACATCTTCAGGTGGGCTACTATCAAAGATTGCTAATAGCCCTTCGCGGGAGCACTAATTACATTCGTCAAGTTGTGTCATACCAAAACACCTAAATACATGCCAAAAGATGCATTTAATTAATATAAATTATTCAAAAGCAGAATTAATTTTCGGTTTATTTTTTTTTTCAATATTTTTCTTGTTTTTCCGTAAGAAATAATTGTTTTGTAAATGTCTTTGTGCGCTTATTTATGTATACTTATAATAACGTTAGGACCATGATATTTTTAAACAAGTTTAAAGATATAATTTAATAATGTTACTATTCAAAATACAAAATGTTGTACATTTATACTGAATACTAGCTATAGCTCAAATACTTGTCGACTACAAAAATACATCAAAATTTAAATAGGTCCCTAAATTGACAGAAAAACATTTTAGGTTATTTTTCATATTACGAAAATAGTCTATAATATGAGAATAGTAGATCAAATTGAAAAATATAGTGTCATTTATTTTTAATTTTTTTCAAAATAGCATTCCTTGCTCATTTTAAATCATTAACTTTCTTTCTTAAGGGGCGGATTTCGCAAATAGGCGAAAATGGGTGTTTGGTTTTGCAAAATACTCAATAACTACTAAACTTAGACATAATATTAAAATACCAGGTCATAGAATGGCCTTTGTACTACGTTGTTGTACGATATTTTTTCTAAATTATGTTCCAAACTTTAAAAATAATCTTAAAGTAACTTCTTTTACCAAAAAGGCTCTCCGCTGTTTCGCATATTAGAACAACATTATAAAGATATACCGATTTTCATTTCACTGTGTCTATTCTAAATTAATTTAGGTACATTTTTGTACATGGATTTAACTATGTCATAAATAATTTAACTATGCCTTTGGTATTAAGTCAGTAGTTGCCGAATTTACGGCATTCCGCGCGCGGATTTTCCATACTAGCTTCTATGAAAATAAAAACGATTACTATCTCCGGCGCTCACGCATATTTCGAATTCAGTACCGTTCAGAATTCAGTAACAGTGAGGACGTGAGATCCGGTCGCTCTTCGTCAGCTTGTGCCACATTTTTTTTTTCATAATTTGCACATTTTTTTAGATATTTTATTTTTATCTTAGTCTATGCTTGCCATACTAATTTACAAAAAATAGTTACACAAAATATGTGCAACATTTTTTCATTTTGGAATTCCCCAAATTCAGTCAAAAACCAACCTAAACCATATCCAAGGTTAAATCGTATTCCGTATCAAGAGATTTACAAAGACATTATAACATAGAAATCATGCTCGGATTTACTTTAATAATTAATCTTAAAAGCGTGTCAATCGATCCCATTGTGCCGAGCGTGTTCGTGTAACGCACACTACTAAGAGTCACATAGCACCACCGGCATCGGTGCGCGAGCTTGTGTAGTAGTGGAAAACGAAATACTTCAATGCATCCGACCCTTAAGTGCATATTTAAATTTTAAAATCTCATAGTAGAAAATACTTATATTTGATTATTTTGGATGACTGGAAAAGATTGCTCATATAACCACGAATTCAAAAAATGTGTATTCGCATGAGAGATGGCTCATATAATCAACAATTGAAAACTTTAACTTTATATCAAAATTCTTTGTATTCCGTGTTATAATCGAGGAAAACAACGGGAAATAAAAACACATCACTTGTCCAATTCAAGTTTGTTTCACTATGATAATATTTTCATTACTCCTATTGACGCTTTTAAATAAGAAGACAATATCATTGTTAAGTCTTTCCATAATATTGTGCTAATACAAATTAACTTTATGAATGTGATTAACTTCGTAATCAATAAATATCAACGTACTTAGATTTTAATTTACTTGGCTGGTATTCAAAGCAGTTAGGAAATCAGATGTTCAAAAAAATACTTATTTCATAACCGTGAGTAAATATGATTTACTTTTGAGTAACGTAATATTTTATGTCAATAAATTCTATATAATAATTGGAATATAATAATTTTTAGATTTCAAATCAAGCAACTTAACACTATTAAATAATCCGCAAAAAGACCAAATTTGAAGTTTAATTTAGTCAATGAAAAGCTAAATATCACTAGTCACTAGTGATGACACATAATTATATATTTGTACAATTGATTTCCATTCATTTATTGGGCCTTAAGAAGTATTTTTTTATACCTAATGGTAATTGTTAGTTGGGAAGCGATGTAATGCCGCTATAAGTGAGAAATTGTTTCCACATTAAAATTAAAATATATATATATATATATATGTATGTATATATATATATATATATATATATATATATATATATATATGTATATATATATATATATATATGTATATATATATATATATATATATATATATATATATATATATTGTATTTTATCATTGTATCCTTCTTGGTCGTCTTCTTCGTCTCTGAAGGTACATACGGTTTTCCGTTTCACTCAGGGTGGTGAAACGAAAAACCGTACGGAAAACTGTACAGATACAGAAAGACATGTGGATCAGTGCATCAACGCCTCGATGATCGATCGCGCTCTCTCTTTCTTTTCACCCTGCCTACCACAACCAATATGTCGGAATTATATGTTTGTCGGTGGGAAATGTGACCAATAAAGCTGAGAATATGTTGATAACAGAACGTCGAAAGTCAAGTTTTGAAGTTAAGCTACTTGTTCCTCTTGTTGTTTCTTTTGGCGATCTATGATATGTGGGCATTCTTCTCCAACAACCCATCTCAAAAGCCCCACTCTTCTTTGTTCCACTAACTAGATCATCTATGATTCTGACCCATATTGAAATATAGAAAGGAATATTGTCCAGACCAATGACACTTTGGAGATATTGAAGACATTATTTTCCTACCAGAGACATGTCAGTTAGCTAATTGCGATCTTGCGCATTTGGGTGTGTCTTTTGATTTCTCGTCCGCTTTCTCCCTGGACACTCAATAACGATTCGAGGCAAAGAATTTCTAGATTCGAGTTCTCTCCAGTCCTAGAAAGTCGAAAGGTTCCATAGCCGAATATGACTTTTGCCATCGACTTTTTAATAGTGAGTTTTTCGAGTCCACATTATTATTCTACTCTGTGAAATAATTCATAAAGCTACCTCTCCGATGACACACGGAGCCTGGTGTCATCCGGATAGTAATGGTTGCTGATTTTATATTATTAGATTAAAATTAAACTACTTTAAGCAGCTTTCTCTTTCATTTTTGTGACTTGACAGACCACTGGAATGTTAGCATAAGATTAGAAATAAACAGTTTATATTTAAGGTGAAAGAAAAAAAAATGTCTGTAAAACCTGAATCTGACAAAATATTTTAATAGAATCAAAGCAGATACTAAAGAAACTGAAAATCGATTTTTTTTAAAAATTGCAACCGATGAAGAAGAACTAAAACAGAGTTACACACACACACACACACACACACACACACACACACACACATATATATATATATATATATATATATATATATATATATATATATTACGACTTAATAGCTGTTCTCATACGTCAATTTATTCAATTGTGAAATTTTCTTACAAAGCTCTTATAAAACTTTTTATTAGCCTATTGTGAGTCTGTTCAATGAATGAGCACCATTCGACTTAAATATTCAAAAATTTAAAAAAATGTGTTCTGCAATATATTGTTTTCACATATATTTATATCCGAGTATCTTCTTAAACACATATTAATTTGATACTATTCAGAATGGGTTCAATATATTTTTTCTTTAGTTTTTATGTGGCTTTCTATGCTAAATATTAATTTTGAAAATTGTTGTATATTATATTATCAGTAATATTAAAATTATTCAAAAATATTTGCGCCATAAAATTGGTTTTAATAGCGCAGAAGCTACGACGGAATATCCGGAAGTGGTTGATATATATATATATATATATATATATATATATATATATATTTATATATAGTGTAGGAACGTGAAATTGCTTAGTTCATGGTATTAGTTTCCCTTTACGTGTCCTTTCCCTTACATTCCACTTCCTCTTTACATCCCCTTCCCCACCCCTTTCACCACCCCTTCCCCTCTCCGTCTACTCCCCTTCCCCACGCCGTCTACTCCCCTTCCCCGATCCCACCCCTTGCCCTGCCCCGTCCCTTCCCCTTTCTTTCCCCCTATCCTTTACCTCCTCCTCCCACTATCCCTCCCCCACCCCTTCCCCACACCCCTACCCACACTTACCCTCCCCTCCCTTCCTCCTCCCCTTCCTTACCCCTACCCTCCCCTTCCCCTTTCACTTCCCTCCCCTTACAATCCCTCTCCTCCCTCCTCTCACAATCCCCAACCCGTCCGCTCCCCCTAGCCATCCCCTCCCCTACCCAGTTCCTCTCCTCCTTCCATCCTCCTTTCCCTTCCCCTCTCTTTCTCCCTGCCCCAATCCGTTCTCTCCTGTGTTAATCACCCAAGTAATAAATATACCAAATTTCAGCGAAATCGTTAGAGCCGTTTCCGGGAAACCATTTACACACACACACACACACATATATATATATATATATATATATACAAGAAGTGCTCGTTTAATAATATAAGATATATTATTATCTTTATTACGGCTTTGCCTTAGTCAGATAAATATTATTTACAATTTAGGATATGATGCGAGAAGCATACTTTTACCAGAAATTTTCTTTAATCTGTAGTTTTATATACAAAAACAGTTTCCGATAAATACATCTACTTATATAACGTGCGCTGTGTGTTTTTCAAGCCCTTGCTAAAGAGCTCCGTGTTCAAGTAGCATTAAACCTATTTCAGTAGGTCGCTTTCCTGCAGCAAGGCGTAACTTGATCAGTAATTACACTTTAATTGGAACAGCTTGTAAGCTTGTTCACATCCCGAAGCGATGTTCTTGGCATTTGCTATCATAGATGTTACTACAAATTGACTTTTCCGTCTGCAGAAATTTACAGGATGCAATGTGGAGGTTTAAGTAAGAAAATTACTGCTCTATTTAAATACCGATATTGAATTTTAATTTATTATATACTTTCCTTGACGTTATTGTGACGTGTTAATAATAATCAGCGATCATTAAGTGTTTAACATTTTAATAAATTTTTAATTAGAGAAACAGTTTTCAATTAGAAAATTTTTTATTTTTTTTTGTAGTTAGAAAATGAAACAAAGTTATGGTTAGACAATAAGAAAATATTTCTACAAATAATAAACAATATTGGAGCACGTCTTTCAGATATATTTTACAATCTTTTATAGAACAAATGCGGTTACTTTGAACATATAAGTTAAATTGGGTCATTTCAACTGCTTACGATTTTATTATTTGAGGAAATATTTTAAAACCATAAGAATAATTTTAATACTTTTGGAATATATTTCAGTGTTTGTGATGTTTAACAGACAAGCTTTTAAGCCTGCGTCCATACCATTTATGTTGTTTGCGAGAAGCATAACTTTCGATTCCTAATCTTTTCTTCTCGTAGTTAGCATTTAAGAAATAAAAAATGTTACTGATTTTGATTACGTATTCATATGTAAAGGAATGCATATATTATATATATATATATATATATATATATATATATATATATATATATATGTATATGTATATATATATATATATATATATATATATATATAGATATATTTATATATACGTATGTATGTATATATAAATATATCTTACTTTCATACATTCATATCTATATATATATATATACATATATATATATATATATATAAATATATATATATATATATATATATATATATGTGTGTGTGTGTGTATACATTTTAAATAATTACGTCATAAATCTATGTAAATTTCCCACTACCCATTATTAAAATCTGTATAAGATAATTCATTAAATATAAAACATGCCTCTTCCTTATAGACTTTGTTCTTTCCAGTTTTCTTACGCTTACACACACTACTTTAGTCGAGTAGAATATAGTTCCGTTCGTTTTTTATTCCGCAAAGCAATGAAGGAATAATGAAATGTATTACTGCAGTCGTATCAGATGTAATAGATTATTTCATACGGCTTTTGTCTTTTTAATATTTTTAAACCAAATGTCTTCCATTTTTCTGTATTGAAATTGATATGATGAAGGAGATTTACATTGAAATTTTCCTAGATTTATTCCTGCGATAAATTTATTAACAAAATTTTTTCAGCCTTTCTCAATTTTTTTTTGTTAGCTCACAACAATTTATCGTAGAAAGCATTCCGAAATAAAATATTAACCTGAAAATATTTTTTAAGTATAAAATGTTTACATTGATAAAACATAGGTAATAATAAATGTGACGAATGTTATTAATTTAGGATCAAAACATAGTTCCCAGTAATTGAACCGACTTACAGATAGGGCAAGTGTAAGCGAGAGAAACGGAGAGCATCAAAGTGTTAATTAGAAACGGGATTACTGGTGAATGCAGCGGGTGAGGTAATTTAAAGTTGCCCCTGCTGCATCCACCATTGATTGGTAATTTTGCTAACACAAGTCATGTAGACAGGTTCACAGCATGTCGTATAAAAAGTATTTGCAAAAGAAGGCAAATAAAACGTTACCTTAGTTTTCATTTTACTGTAATAATATTACTTTATAAATGAATATTGGTCTACCTGTGTTAAAAAAATATATTATAAAACATAGAAAATATCGATTGATATTAATAAGTTTTGAGTATCGTTTTTGACAAGGCTAATATTTTCGCTCGTTTTAATACATATAGTCCATGAAATATGATCAGGCTTAAACTAGATTGCAGTGGTTGTAAAGAAAAATTTGAGTTTAAAAATCTGATAAGTTAGAAATTTACAAATCTTTTTGTTACTCTGATAAAAACCATCCAAAATCTTAAAATATTTTTTTTAATATCTTTTATTTGTTTGATATATCTATAGTGTTGTGATAATCACATTGATAATATCTGAGTTATGGATTATTAATATAAATTACTAATAACTTATTATTAATATAAATTACTAATTATAAATTACTAATTGGATTTGTAATAAAAATTACTAAATTTACTAATAAAATTGCCTTTCTCAATTTTTTATTTGTTTGATATATCTATCAGTGTTATGATAATCACATTGATAATATCTGAGTTATGGATTATTAATATAAATTACTAATAACTTATTATTAATATAAATTACTAATTATAAATTACTAATTGGATTATTAATAAAAATTACTAAATTTATTAATAAAATTGCCTTTCTCAATTTTTTATTTGTTTGATATATCTATCAGTGTTATGATAATCACATTGATAATATCTGAGTTATGGATTATTAATATAAATTACTAATAACGATTCTAACTTTCCTTAAAAATTTTCAGATATTGTATTTCAATTAGAAACGAAGTGTTATTTGAATGCTTACCGTGAAAGACAAAGTTGGATAAATAGTTTTTGTTTTCCGTGATATTTGAATATTATATACATTAATATATTAAAATTATTGCCTAGTAATACCTATCATTTTACTAAATGCGCAATTATAGCGTACGTTCTCCTGATTATTCAGAGAATTCGTAATAATCACCATAATAAATATGTCACGAAAAATTACATATGTAAATCTAAACAAAATGTGAAAAATCATCTTCATATAATTATTTGGTGAGTATTGTACGTACGTTATTACCTCTTTACACCGTGATTACAAATATGTATAAGTGAATAATTTATAAGTTTACATATATATATATATATATATATATATATATATATATATATATATATTTATATTAAGTAATATCTGAAAAGACGCTTACTAGTCTTATTATTATTACAAACAGAACTTCCTGGAAATAAATTAAATATTAAACAATTTAAACAGCAGGATGTCGGGTACACAACACCCTTACTACTTTCATTGCGTCTCTTATAGGATCTTATTCTTAACTAAACAATAATTTACGAGAAAACGATTATGATGATTTTTTTGTAAGTTATTATAATAATATCAAGAATTAAATTTATTTTGCGATTCCTCTGTACTACATGATAACGATTTTGCTAGTTTTTGATAAATGCGGGTGAGCTTTGATACGCTTGTATTTCGTTTTTGTATTATTGTTGTTTTGATGAGATTTTATTTAGGTAAACTACAATTAACAGGCAACAATTATAATTCTTTCTCTTTGAAATTCCATTATTAATATATTTCGAAAAACGATGAAAAATAAATAGTTCAAAAATAGGGCGCGAACATAATTGCATACTTTAGTGCCGCTACACTTCATTAGACGAACCTGAGAAAAATAAATTAATTACGCACAAAATATGAACTACTTGCGATATGTACCTACGTATATCTGAACCTTAAACATTAAAGAATACATATTTCTTTTAAACTATTTTCATATATAGATGTTATTTTTCATTAAAAATGTATATAATCTAACATGTCTAAGAATGCATTTTTCAATATATATTCCTTAACGGTTTAAAACACGAGATGAGATTTTGTATAGGAGGCTGTCATATTTGTAGCTAGAAACATGAAAGTTTCCAGTTTTTTTTAGTTAGGAGTATGATATTCCCATGAACAAATGATGCAGCCTTATTCTTAAAACTACAAGGCGAAATAAATCTTACTGTAAAACTTGACAAATTAAAATTCAATTTAAAATTGAATGTTTCCGTATTGATTTGAATATTAGTATGAGAACACTTCTTAATTTTCAGAAAGAGAGAATTTAAAACAAAATGTGGTGAAAATTTTAAATTCAAAATAAAAACTGAACAGTAAATTGTTTCATATCAATCAGTACTAATCAAGAACACCCGTTTACCACCTAATATATAACACCGAAAAAATTATGATATTGAATAGAATTAGACTGTGGAATAAATAAATAAGAAACTGTAAATATCGCTCATATCATGTGAAGTTTTAACATTAGATAGCTAACTATGTATACAAGTGGGTTTAAGGTTTCTCTTATTAAAATTCATGCTTTTAATGACTACGTACAAAAAGTGCGCATACAAAATCTGGGACATTTTCCATAAAACCGATCTCAAACAATAAATAGTTATATTTATCAAGGTTTCTAAATATTTTTCTATCAAAAACTAGTCAACAACTCACACCACGGAAGGCGCTTGTGTCGCATGTTGCCAAATTTCTATGCGAGCTTCAATACGCCCGAATTCTTGACATCTTAAAGAGCGATATGTTAGATGATAATAGGCTTAATTTAAAATAATACAGCTAATTTTGAACTTGAATACATTTCCGGATAATTCGGAAATTAATTTCTTTCCAATATTTAATTCGTTTCCATCGAATAAAAAAACTTATCCCAAATTTATTTACTATTAAAAAAATGTGAGCAATTTTACATTAGATCTCTTGCTTTTTAAAAATAAAAGTTTGATTTTAAATAAAAAAAATGATACTGCATTGAAGATATAAATTTTCAATGGCAATAATTTTATAAATCCGACAAGATATTTTTGTGAAAATTTAATATCCTTCCTCGGGGTTTTGCTAAAAAATTTACTTAACTATTATAAAAATGAAATTGCATATTAGATATAATTTAAAATCTTGGAAGAATATATATATATATATATATGTATATATATATATATATATATATATATATATGTATATATATATATATATATATATATATATATATATATATATATATATATATATACATACATAAAGGTCTTTATGTAAATAAATAAAATAAAACTTTTATTAACACAATAGAAAAAACTACGAAAAGCACAAAAAGCTTACGAAAATATAACGAGCAAAAGTTTCATTCAGCAGTATTCCGACAAAGTCCTACACAAAAGGAGGGAAAATCTAACTTTCGAGACAAAGCCCAAGTGTCTCGCGAGTGAACACAATTTATGACGCCACCAAGAATACAATCTTATTTTAGTCATTTTGTTCCCCATTTCAATTATTTCGTACGATACGATTTCGCAGTGGGAATTGTACTCTATATTAGTTCAAAGGTTTCAGTAATATACTTTTCTATGGATGCTTTTACAATTTTTAGATTTAGGAAAGGTAGATAGGTGGTAGATAGATAAAGGTAGATATGGAACATCACACTCTTGGATCTGTTACTTATTTTTATATAGGTGCTCAATTATTTTGATTGCTATTTACATAATAAAATTTTAGTTATTTCTCAATTTATGTCTCTTTCCACAATCATGAGCAAATTTGTATTCAATTATCATGTGTCTCGATCTTCTACGTTTTGTTTTTTCGCTCATTTCTTTCTAAAATACTTTTCTGTCGATTTTTCAATTTCGAACGTTATTAAAACTGACCTTAAAACTTGTCCAAATTTTTATCCAAATTTTTCTTTAATATATAATTGGTAAAACTAATATAAAATAAATGGTAGCTCGCATTTAGTTTTAATAAATGAACAGTGCGCAGAGTTTGGTCATTTTGGCAGATATATTATTAATGTGTGGTCATTTACATCATGAAAATGTCACTGAGAAGGTTCGGATCTATGTTGCGTAATGCCAGAGATTTTCAATTGGTTTTCTCAATTTATTCATACCTTTAGTACGAAGTACTTTTAATATTTAATAGTATTATTTGAAGCCCAAGTACCGCGTGAATATTGATCGTGTCTAAAACAAGTTCCTTCAATATGTTTACATGAAAAATGCAGTTATTTCCCTCTTCTATTTCCAATCGATTTCCTCTTGTGTTTGACATTATTGCCATATACTTAAAAATGGACTTTCAGTGAGAATTTTTATTTTCCGTCTATGAAATGAAAAATGTCGTCTCCCAATTTATTGAAAAACTCAAGTTTTTCAGTAAATGGAGAGACGACATTTACTCGCGTAGTTATCATCTATTTGCTCTAACAGCATCAAAAACCGATATATGTATTGAAATTTTCCCATTTTCGATGACGTTTAATTACCCTACACTAGATCCCGGTTACACCAGAATATGATTTGTTTCTTATGAGCGCGAATACACTTCTTAAACTGCACCAAGATCGTGTGTTTTAGTGTAATTACATTTATTAAGAGGCTATAATGCCCAAATCGAATATTTTTGATTTAACATTCTATATACTAATTATCGATTTTTTTCTAAAAAAAATAGTTTGAAAAGGAGACTATATGCCAAATGAGATCCAATACCTGAAATATAATCAGTAAACGTTTTATCTATAGACTTTATTGTTGAAACAACCTCGGTTTTTAAAATACAAAGGTTTGATGTCATTTTTATGCCTATATCTTTCGAATCTACACTTAAGTTTTTTATAACATACAGCGGCTTTAATAATCGTTTTGTGTGTAATAGCTGGGTCTCTCACAACTCTAACAACTATAAATCCTGAGTTTCAGCTCAAACGTTCTATTTTCATGGGCAGTTCTTGTCATGCCATTCATAAATTTAGGGATCTGACGATGGCCAGGATTGTAACACTTGAACCAGGCTTAATAATACCGAAATTTTCTAGTTTAGACTCCAATATTCAGTTTTGTTGCTGCACTTGCAATTCCTCGATATTCTTTTGATTACCAGTTAATTATTTCGTATCTTTATCAGTATTACAGATAGAAACTCGAAGTGCAAACAGAAAAACATCTATGTTTTTATTAACTACATAAGTCAGTGACGTTTTATTTCATATATATTTGTAATAAATCAAAATAAATCTTTGAAATATGTAAAGAAATAGCTTTCAAATTTAGTTGCATAGTAATAATTTCATTTGAAAAATCCTATTCAAAATGTATTTACATAAACTTTGTACCATGCACATATTGCGGAATTATATTCCTGTATACTTTTTTGTAACAAGATGTTTTCTAAACAAGCTATATTCTACGCGTTTAATGATATAGTTTCGCACATCAGACTGTTGCACTGAAAACTATATATGATAAACTAAAAATATTAATTAATGATGAATTTTTCGTGATTTCCACCTACCAGCAATAAAACATCGAAATTCTTTTTGGATATAATACGTTGAAAAACTACTGCAAGGCACAATTTCTACTTTATTTTACTGTGGTATAAGAAATTATAATTTATAATAACATTAAAATTTAAAATATTTATTGTTTTTAACGTTCCGTATATGAAAAGAAAAAATAAACTATTATAAGATTCCTTACGCATGCGTCAATCCGTTTATTACTACGGTTTTTCTTTAAAACCATTCGATGTGAAAATTTGGCAGTAACATCACATATATGTATGTAATATCACATATATATGTATGTATGTATTTCAAATTTACTTGAGTTTTATAAATATTGGTGTGGAAATTTCAAAGGTGGTAAATGAAATAATAATTTTTCTCACTTAATTTGTGCAAAAATATTGTGATGGTAAAATATAAAAGTTAAATAAATCTCTAATAAAACATTATATGTGAATGAAAAAATCCCCATTTATTAAAATATCTTCAGACAATAAGCATGATAATTCGTAATCCCACGACATATTTTTAGACGCCTTAATTTGTTTATAAAATGTTAACATATCTAAGAAAAAAATGTTCTCCATTTCCATATTTGTATCATTTTCAACTAAGGATATCATTGGTGATTCACTTTTATTTCCATTTAAAGTTAAAGGTATGAAATTTTTATAAACACCTTTAAGATTTCCAATGTATTGGAAAAATAATAAATGAAAGAAAGATTTTATTATCTTGTTGATTTTAAACAATTTGAGCTTTTTATAGATTGATCAAATATAAATGTACAAGTTTATAAATAAATTACACTTCGGATATGAAAGCATCGCAATGTATAACCCGACATGAGAATAAAATTTGTAATGAGCTATTTTTTGTAACTTCAAGTAATTTTCAATATTTTGAGACAATGTATTTGAACTTAAAAAAAATCCATGATTTTTCTACATTTGTTGTTATATTTATCCTAGCGTTAGATTTTAAATCATTTATCTAAATCCTTAATTTAAAGTGTAATCAAATAGATACATTACATAAAATACTCAGCCAAGCCATACTGATTTAAGTTACTGAAAAAAACACGAAAATAAATTAGGAAATGAAAAAACCTGATACCTAATATAAGTTTGATATCAAAATTACTTTCCCCTGGAAAACGTTTCAGCTAAGGAATGATACATAACACTTTCAATTTTATCCGCTAGTATTACGGTAAATTTTGTGGCCAAGGTTGACAGTTTCTAAATTTTTCGGTTATCATTATTTCATATTTTATTTAAGAATATACAATATAAAACTTGGACACAAATAACTATTTCAGTCATTAGTGAATGACTACAAAATAAAGTAAGAGGTTACATAAAGTACGAGTCTGTTAATATTTTATCTCACATGTAAGTGGATTTATTTTGACGAAAAATAATTCTCTTCCTACACTTTTATAATAAAAAAATATAATACACGGGAAAGAAAAATAGATAAATTAAAAATTACTTGTTAGGCAGATATATTACTTCTTCGTTACTTTAGAGCTGTATTGCCAAAGAGGCCAAAAGCGCCCAACATCTTTTAGCAGCGACTATGCTTAATAGTTCAGGGTAAACACTAGCTGTAATTTAAAAAAAAATGCGACATGTTTCCCTTTTTGTTTTTAAACATTTAACAATTTAATAGAGTGGATTGCTTTTGATGAGGATTACCGGAGAGATAAAATTTCTTTCTTTGAACCTACGAAACCAATGCTTAGAAATTTGTAGGAAAATATATATTCGCTTGTAAACTGAAAATAAAACTGAAATCATGAACTTGGAACACTTTAAGTTCTGTTGCTGAATTTCTTATATTTACTTTTTTTCTTTACTTGTCCAAATTCAGTTGTTAATTGTACGAAAACAGAAATCATGAACTTAGAACACTTTACGTTCTGTTGTTAAATTTTTTATATTTGCTTTTTTTTCTTTACTTGTCCAAATTCAGTTGTTAATTGTACGAAAACAGAAATCATGAACTTAGAACACTTTTCGTTCTGTTGTTAAATTTTTTATATTTGCTTTTTTTTCTTTACTTGTCCAAATTCAGTTGTTAATTGTACGAAAACAGAAATCATGAACTTAGAACACTTTTCGTTCTGTTGTTAAATTTTTTATATTTGATTTTTTTTCTTTACTTGTCCAAATTCAGTTGTTAATTGTACGAAAACTGAAATCATGAACTTAGAACACTTTACGTTCTGTTGTTAAATTTTTTATATTTGCTTTTTTTTCTTTACTTGTCCAAATTCAGTTGTTAATTGTACGAAAACTGAAATCATGAACTTAGAACACTTTACGTTCTGTTGTTAATTTTTTTATATTTGCTTTTTTTTCTTTACTTGTCCAAATTCAGTTGTTAATTGTACGAAAACAGAAATCATGAACTTAGAACACTTTTCGTTCTGTTGTTAAATTTTTTATATTTGCTTTTTTTTCTTTACTTGTCCAAATTCAGTTGTTAATTGTACGAAAACAGAAATCATGAACTTAGAACACTTTTCGTTCTGTTGTTAATTTTTTTATATTTGATTTTTTTTCTTTACTTGTCCAAATTCAGTTGTTAATTGTACGAAAACTGAAATCATGAACTTAGAACACTTTACGTTCTGTTGTTAAATTTTTTATATTTGCTTTTTTTTCTTTACTTGTCCAAATTCAGTTGTTAATTGTACGAAAACAGAAATCATGAACTTAGAACACTTTTCGTTCTGTTGTTAAATTTTTTATATTTGATTTTTTTTCTTTACTTGTCCAAATTCAGTTTGTTAATTGTACGAAAAAAGAAATCATGAACTTAGAACACTTTACAATGTTTATAAAATGTTTGGAAAATAAAAAGAAATTTGGGATTAAAAGTAGGAAACAAAAAATATACAAAAAATTCGTTAAAAATTACGAAATTTTTAAAATTGAAATCGAAATTTTTTTAAATTTTTAAAATTCATATTTTTTTGTGGACTCTCATTTATGTTTCCCACGTAAATTTTCAGTGCTTTTTCAGTTCTTTAATTCTTTAATTTTAGTTTTCAGTTCTTTAATTTTGCTTCGTCGTGTATATATATTCGATTCTTTTGATATATGAGGTCGTTCAGTGCCGAAAAGAGAATAAAATCACGCCAAACTTTAATATCTACGCTAGGATGTACATCTGCAAAATTGTTACAAAAATGGCTAAAAGTTAAAAAATGTAAAAAGCCGTGAGAATAGAATAGCTTGTATATCTAAATCGTCAAATAATTCTGTTTAAATTATTTGACGATTTAGATATGCAAGCTATTCTATATATCTAATAATTTTTAATTTAATTTAGTCTTGGAGCGATGAATACTAATCAGCAATAAATTCCTGATCCTCTCTCTCCTCTCTTCCTCTCTCTTGTCGTTTTCTTCATTAGTGTAAATCGTATTCACCAAGAGGTACTAGCTTTCCATTATGGCAACAGTGATTTTAGAGGGTCAAAAAAAAGTTGATACTTAGTCTCAACTCACCAACTTCACTCTCACAACCACGGTCTACCTCGACCAATCTATTGTCTTATAAAAATTTTACAGTATTTGATAATATTATAAATTTTTTATTAAGTGAACCTGTTACATACAAAATCGTTTCACATATTTCAAAATTTATGACATCTAGAATCATCCTTACACTTTCTTTACAATCGTTATATTTATTTCTTTTTCGATTTTAAACTTTTCTTTTTAATAATTTTAAGTAGTGTCGAAAATTATGAAAAAAGTATGTTAAAACCCTTATTGTTGGGTCATTCAAATGAGATCCTACAATACATAAGGAAAAAAAAAATTTCGATTAATTAAATCGCTATCTCCACTAAACTTTTCACATTGGAAATTTTGAGGTGATATATGTTTTAGCATCAGGCCAAATTTCATGTTTCCAAGTCAATTGATTTCTGAGAAAAGCGACTTTGATAGAGATACAAATGGACATATGAGTGATTTTATAAAAGTTCTGTTTTCCTAGTGGGACACAGGTACTCAAAAAGATAGGCAAAAATTAATTTGAACCAGACCTGGACCAAATCGAATTAAAATGTAAAAATCCCATATTAAGATTGACCCAAAACGGACTCAAACCAAATTTATATCAGTACTTATGTAACACAGAAACAAAATTAAATAAAATTTAATCAACTGTTGCCAAACTCAATCCAAAAGGTCTCAAAAAATAGACACGAACCATAATCTACACTTGTACAACTCAAGTGATCACTATATGTTATCTTATATTAATTGTGAATATATGTATATTTGCTCGAACACTGAATGTACTCAATGTCATTTAACTTGTATTATTTGTACTTATCATTAATTGATGTACTCAAGTCACGTATTATCATTACTGAATGTACTCAATGTCATGTAACTTGTGTTATTTGTACGTAACTTGTATTATTTGTACTTATCATTATATTTTTGTACTTATCATTGCATATTATCAAACGATAATATGCAATGATAAGTACAAAAATAGGCTAACTTTAATATTTAGGATTTACATAATATGATACCAAAGCTAATGAGGAACAAAAAATTATTTCAGTTGAAATTAAAACAATGTTACAGCAATTATCGGTCTATAAATTAAATATAGATCTACTACCAGTAAACGAAGTCGCAAAAAAGTTGAAATGTTATTTCATATTCCACTATAAAGTTTTTCGTAATTTTCATATTTCCTACATTAGAGTCTGGTACACAGAATTGAAAGAAAGTGCAAGGAAATCAAAACGTAAGTGGTTATATTTTGATTCGATGTACAAAAAAAAGAGTAAAATAACTTTGTTCATAAAGAAAAGATAATAACAGGTATTTTTGATATAAATAAATAGTCCTTTAAAAGTAACAATTGAAACACATATTGCATTAATTAATTCCCCATCAGATTTAAAAATAATTCAATGTTCGATTTAACTGAATTTGAGTGAATTCCAGAAACGGTTAATATTAAGCTAAGTGACAACAAGCAATTAGAAATATAGCAATTTTTTTACATTCCTCTTACTTGAGAATGGTCGATAAGATATGATAAGGTTACTATGAAAATGACAAAGTGCGTGCCCGAACTTACTCAAAGTGCGGCTCTCCACTTTGACTAAAATTGTTGATGCAAACAATTTCATTTAAGAGTTTGAAGCAATTAATAACGTATAACTTTTCAAGTTACACAAAGTCTCATTTGAAAGGATATAGTTAAGGGGCACATTTTATTTACGATTTTGAATCTTCATGTTTTACAAACAGGGAAAAAAGTAAAAAAAAAAACCATGAAATGATTACCTTACCACGCGTAAATTTGGTTTTTACCGCGCATAAATTATATTTCACAAAATGTCAAATTATATAGGTTACATAAATTTTTATGCCGTTCTCATACGAGTCCGAGAAATCTATGGTAACTGGATACAAATTCTAATATCCAGACAGTTTGACTCTCTATTCACTCCTGTTTTCTCTATTTTTATAACTAAATTTCGCAATACGTAATTTTAATAATTCTTATTTCTGTTTATTAAGAGTTTTTTTGATAATCCCAAAACTAATGAAGTTGACTGACTCCAAAGAATTTTATTTAAAAATAATTCATCAATTAATTTGAATAATCTCGTCTGTTTTTTTTTAATTTTTACAGATTTCTTATAATCTCTTTTGAAAATGAGAGGAAAAAGCACACGCTGCATAAAACTTTGAAGCTTAAAATGTCAGAAAGGATATAAAAAATTTAAAGTGGTAAATTGAACATAAACACCGATTTAAAGACCTTTCGGACGATACACTACAAAATATTTTAAGGTAAAAAAACGTTTTACCACTATTCACTTAGTGATATCTCCGTGTGGTAAATGAAATCGCAATTTTATTTTAAAAGGCCTATCTAATGAAAATTAACTGAAAACGAAATGTGAACATATCCTCCCACAATTATATGTGGTAGTGGGAGACTACATTGCAAGATCTCCGTATGAATTATCTTTTTGCAAAATTTTGTTCACATAATATAAAGCTGTAGAAAATGTAAGATTTTGACAAGTGTACTGCGTTCCGTGTATAGCAGAGTTGCTAGACTAAAATAATATTTCGTTCAAATGCACTTGAGATATGTACATTTTAGCTACAAACATGATAGCGTCTCTCAAGTTCTTTTTATAGTTTATTCCTAATTTAATGAATGAACGCTATGAAATAGGTTACCAAGAGTGAGTACTATTATTTTATACTATTTATTTTTATATTATTATTTTATATTATTTTATATTATCCATACACATCTCCTAAAAAAAGGCATTGCAAATCTAGAAAATGGTCACATGTTTACAATATTTTTATTTAAAATGATAAGTAAAAATTGCTTCGTAAATGATTAATCATTTAGTAAATTCTGTCTATTTTTACTCTAATTTTTCTTTTTGATTTTTTGTCGAAAACATTTTCAGTCTTAAAAATGATGCTATTAAAAAATGGGTGAAATATTCGGAAAGTGATCCGAACAACGCGCTTTTCAGGTTTATCTTCACAATCACAGGATTTCCATGGTATAATGGAACCATTTATAAAGGGTATTAAGACTCCAATATCACGATTTTCTTTAAAAATTTCGTAAAAATAAGAGGGTTGTAAATGAATGCACGATCGTTTTTTACCGACTCACTTTGGGTGGCTACACTACTGGGGCAAAGACTTTACCTATAACGCTTCATACACACTTCTACTTTATCGTACTAACTTCTAAGTAATTTAGTGAACGAAATGCCTATAAACAGACATTAAAGTGAAGTTTGCCTCCTGGGCATCAGGTAATTTTATTATTTTATAGTCTAATAAAAGCCAAGAAAATCTTTCTACCACTACACGAACACGTAGTCGTAGTAAGTGAGCCAGTGCATACATAGAAATTCAAGCTATTTTAAATAATACTGCTGAGCGTTAAACATCTGCAATTATCAAAATTTATTCTCCTGATGGTAATGGCGACTTTATCATTCACTTTAATTAACACCTATACCTAGAAAGAAATATTCACCTGAAATTGAGAAATTGATGAAAGCCTGTTCGTTTTCTTACATATATTATTTCAATGACGCAGTAAAAGTAGTTACTTGGCAGAACCCTCGTCTACTCGTATTATCAATTATATATAGTAGACTAATCAAATCTAGATTCTCCTAAGATAGTAGAAATTATCAAAAATAGCCCAAAAAGTATTGTTACTAGTCTTAGTATTATCCCGAAGATTATTACATAGAGGATTCTTCTGAGAATGAACTTGTCATTACAAATAATGATTGTGTACTTCCGCAGAGTAACCGTTTAATTAATTTTGGTTAAAAAGGAAAGTTATTCATATATAAATCAGTAAGTAGTTAAGTTAATTATACCAAGTTTAGAGTTATCATGTTAAGTGCTATCTTAAAGCTTTAAGAATTATAAATAGGGAAAAATAGTTTTAATTACATTCGTTTAATAGAAATATTTTTTTTTAATAAACGTATTTAAATTTCAGGAAGCCCCTAGTTTATAAGAATTGTAGTATTATGAATAAAAAAATTCAGCTTAAAAATTGACAGAGGCATTGGAAGTTTAATACAGTGGCAAATAATATAGTTCAGATGGCTTTTCTGAGACGACACTCTGAGACGGAGAGATTGATGGAGGGACAAAAAAAGAGTTTTTTTATGTAATTTGTAAATTAGGTAACAAAATTGGTTTTTGTTTTAAAGATCCTCCAGAACCAGAGATGTTTGATCGATTTTTACCTAAAAATCTAAAGTTAACAATTGAAATTGTTGTACAATTAATTATGAAAATATTTTTTAAATCAACAAGTAACTTAACATCGCTACATTCCATAATAGTAATTTTAATTTATTATATAAAATATAAGTTTAAACGGGACTCATATATAATTTCATTCAATAATCCTCATTGTTTTATCTATTCATATCACCTAATATCACTTATTAATATCTGAGAATAATTGTCGAATATCTTTAAAGTCCTTGATATGTCTAATAAATAAATATTAAATAAAGGATAATGTAGTGTATAGTTTCGTTTAACTGAGAACGATTTTTTTTCAGTTTTAAGTAGCAACTCGGAAATACGAGTAACTTAAAACAGTTGTTTATAATAAATACTATCCTTTTGAAGTAGTGAACTCTAACAAATGAATACGCTTTAATTAATTATCTAAATACAAAGTATTAAAAGCGAGTATTCCATATATTCATCAACAAATGCTTAACTTTGGCCATAATGTTTACGTAATAATGAAGTTGCCCACAAAGTAGGTGCAAACTGAAATTGAATTCGAGCTCTGAGCGCCGCAAATAAATAATGCAGCGCTAGTGTGGTATAATAAAGTAGTGCTTTGTTTGTGTGCTGTGCGGGGTTTTAATAGAATTGAGCGTTAACTTAGTTCGGAGCGAGACGAGTTCGTTGATCCTTTTACCTGCGAAGCTTTCAATATATTACTTAAAGAAAATTATTTTTCAGGAAGCCTAAAGTATATAAAACCTTTACAGTTACTAGTTTCACGTATATTTTAGTTAAGCTAATAGTTGTAAAAGCTTCATGATGTAATTTAAGAAACGTAATATTATTTAATAAAATTTAACAGTTTTCTCAAAATGAAAATTGACTTTTTTTTCAACTGGTTGTCATAGTAATGAAGACCCATGGAAGTGTTTTTTAACTTTATTAAAATGAGAACTGGAAATAGGTTGAAAACATAATTTTCATACAGTATTTTTAACATAAGTAAATACTACTTTCTGCCCTTCTTTTAACTTATATCATGAACCCTAAGTGTACTCTGCTACCTTATAACCACCTCTGGAGTCCATCCTGCTTCAAGCTGTACAAATGTTTATTCATTTATATGTGAAATTTAAATTCTACATATTATTATAAATTTGCAATTGGTGACTGAACACTCCCTCGTTTTTGGAACACGTTTGGCATACGTTCTGAATGTGAAATAAAAAATTAGGTTATTTTCAGTAAAGTAACTGATATTAAAGAGAAATACTGTAAAAATTAGTACGATTCTACTATTATATTCTCAGCTCAAAACATAGCTTGATCTCATACACACTATATTCAGGGAATTTTCCAATTTTTGCTTGCCTTTAAAGAACTAAAAGTTACTATTATTCTGAATACCGTTTCCCTGTTTATGGGGTATCGCCCATCAAAACAAAGAAAATAGAACCCTTACAGCAACATTTGGGTGTGTATCAGTCCGTACAACCATCTTTCTCTCAAAACCATTTTTCTCAGAAACGGCTTGAGATATCAAGTTGAAATGAATATTGTAATAATTTACTTATATTAATATTTAGACTCGTATTGCTGTCGACGTTATCATTTTTTTTATCCATATTTTTTTATATTCACCATAGTCTTACTCACTGTTGATCAAAACTTATAAAGTACTTTCTGTCGACCTACAATTTTGAAAGTAGCCATGGTAAGAGATGAGATCTCACAATGATGAGGGCACAAATAAAGAAAGAAAAAGTCAAATATTTCTGATTCTTTGTGAAATTACACATTTTTTTTCAGACATGCGTCTGTGAAAGATACAGTAAGCAATATTTATTTGTACCATAGATAATCTCACACACTAATCATCCAAAGCTATAGGGAATTCCGGTCTAGCTACAATCTTGAAGATTAGTATAATTGGAGTTTTTATAGTACAAATGAAAAGAAAAATCAGTACAAATGAAAATCCAAAAATCTAAGACTTCCATTCTGCAATATGTATTTGTACCATAGATAATCTCACGCACTAATCATCCAAACCTATAGGGAATTCCGGTCGAGCTACAATCTTGAAGATTAGTGTAATTGGAGATTTTATAGTACAAATGAAAAGAAAAAACAGTACAAATGAAAATCCAAAAATCGATGGCTTCCATTTCTGCTCGAAATAATAATTTTTTTTTAAATATGCGCCTATGACAGATACGGTAGAAAATATATTTATGTTTTGAAAAATTAAATTTGTTTAAGACATTTTAAAATACACTATTGTACAATTACATATTTATAATAAAATTAGTAATATTAAAATATGTACGAAAGCCTAGTAGGACCAGTTTTTTCCTGTATCGGTCTTCTATTTTTCTAATTATTTGTACTACTTTGAGAGATTTTATGCATGCGATTACATTTCCCTTTGTTAAAGCGTGGGTAACTAAAATTAAATTACAGAATAATAAAATTTGTGATTGTTACTAAAGATTGAAAATTATTTATTTTTGCATAATAATATAGCAGAAACATAGTCAATTGTAATAATATCGCAGAAACATAGAATTTATATATCGCAGAAATATATAAATTCACAGAGTAGTTACGAGTATATCGACTTGCGAAGCTTTTTTATATATAAAGAGAAAAATACAGATTGAATCAAAATTGGTCATATGTGTGTGTGTGTGTGTACGCATGTGTGTGTGTGCGTGTGTACATATGTCCGTGCGTGTGTGAACGTATGTGTGTGTGGATGCGTGTGTGTTTGCGTGTATGTACGTGTGTGTACGGGTATGGGCGTGTGAGTGCTCGTGTGTGTGCTCGCGTGTGTGCGCATGTGTGTGCGTGTGTGCTCGTGTGCGCGCGCGCGTGGGTGTGTGCCTGCGCGAGCATGTGTATATGTGCATGTGTGTGTGAACATGAGCTAGTGTGTGCTTGCGTGAGCGTGCTTCTATGCGTGCGCGTGTGCGTATGCGTGTGCGTGTACCTGTGCGCGCGTGTGTGTGTGTGTAAAGGCATTATCGAATACTTACCATTACCTCAGTTTTATTTTCTTTTTGTCTTATTCTTATTCGAAATTTAAATCGGTCGAGTCAGCCGAATTCGTGGATATCATTAACTTTAAAACCTGGCAACTGCAACAACAAGCAGTTGAAATTCGACTGCTGATGAAAATATATATTAATAAATACTATGTATTATGTAACTTTTAAATTTACCGAGGAATTCTGATCGTAATTATATGCGGACGTAAATTAATTTTATACCAGGTTATATTCCAGGTTATATTTTTATTTATTTATTTACATACATTTATCGCAATGGAGTAATTACGGCGCATATTTTCTCAACTGTTGCATTGCCTACGATACTTTTTGTGAACTGAAATGTAATAGGAATAAATTTTACTACAAGAATATTAAATTTTACTACTAGATAATGATTAATATTTGTTGTAATAAATATACTTAATATTAACTTTTAGATTTTAAGGTGTAATAAAAATGGAAACCTGGATTAATGGAAATATGGATTTTTTGTGGAAGTAAATTTAAAACGTCCATGGAAACCAGCAGTCAGATATTAATCAGTAACTTTTGCTGACCTAGCTGCGTGTGGGCATAACCAACACCAGACCAAGCAAAGTATTCGTTCTAATACAAGAGTATCCGCACTCTGAAAAAATGTTTTTACTACTAGAGTTTTAATGATTAAAATGATTAAATATAGATTATTGGAAACATGGATTTTTTGCCGAAGTCAATTTAAAATTTCCATCTAAACCAGCACTTTTGCCTAGCTAGCTGCGTGTGGGCATAAAAAAACACCAGATCAAGCAAAGTATTCGTTACAATATAAGACCATCCGCGCTCTGAAAAATTTGCAGAGTAGACGTAACTTGCAAATTTGTAGAATTTGCAAGTGCACATTCTATCAATGATTGCACATCCTGAGCCAGAATGCTTAGGATTTAAAAACAAAATAATATGAGATGTTTATGATTTGTTGAAGTGGGTTCATTGAATTATTATTTCTAACTTTAATACTCCATTGATTAGAAACGTTTGCGATTCGAGAAATATAACTCTCCAGATGTCGTCAACTGTCACCTTGCTCCTAATTAAGAATTAGGAGCTAGATTTTATGGGTTTTAAAAGCAACGCGTGCTCACCGGACCGGTCTAAAATGTTTGTGAAGTCTTCAATTATTTTAATAATATGACCACATATGCTTCAATTTGTTTGCAACATCAGATGTATATAATATAAAAATTAAAATAATTTATATGGTGCAAGAAATACATACGGCATACGAAATTAACTTTAGAGTTGAGTATTTCTGTTGAACAGTTTTCTTACTTAAAATTAAAGAAAATCAGATTGGATTGAAATAAGACTAATTATATGGTATTAGATTTTTGTTTTTAGTCATAAGTCTAAACATATTTCTGGAGGCAAAGATAAAAACTGAATTTAAATTAACTTATAGAAATTGGAAAGTTTCCCGTAAGTCATATATGTATAATTTTACGGTAATGTTTCAAACTGAAACCTGTTTGTTATTTATTTATTTTTCGACAAATAATTCACACCTAAAAAAGAAACTACTTTTCGTTATTATCTAAAAAAAATATCATTTTCTATTTTCTCATTATTGTAAATCATTAGAGTTTACAACATTGGACAATCATTGTGTAATTCTTTACGTATCGGGACGTTCAAGAGTAGATTTAACTTTTCGGGTTCTAGGTCACTAAATCTTTCATGACGTACCAGGTTGAGTGTGGCATATCCAAAAAATAAAATTATTATAAAGCCAATACATCTCAAATATTCTTGAATTACGATAAAATGGTTTACATGATATCATCAAGATACAGTGATGATATCATGTAAACCATTTTGCGTGGATTGGGTACATAAGATAATTGAGTAATATCATCTTGGAATTCAAATATTGTAGCATTTACTTTGGGATTTTTTTTTACTAAAAAATTATCTATCATAACATTACATGAAGTTCTGTAACGCATTGTACCATTCGGCCAACTACATCAATCGCTTTATTACTGAGAGCATGACTTTCTTCGAGTTGTTTTCGGCAGTATATTTTCATGTTAAGGTGTAATATGTTTTATTGTATACCAAAGCATAATTTTTTTATCATAGTTTGCTGGTTTTGATGGTACATTCAGACAAAAACCTTCTGAAAGAAATTTTCTCTTCATCCGAATGTTAGATTTTCTAAAGGAATGTTAAATCAACAATTTTGACGGTTCTTTACAAATTTTTCAAAATTTTTTTCTCGCTTCATATACTGTACTGTTAAATTTAAAATTATTCCGGATAGAAAAAAATCTATTTCTGTTCATAGTGTCTCAAAAGATGTTCATCTCTGTGTCATCGGTGACCAGAACATGCTAAATCTGATATGAGTCACAGCCCCATAAGTGTCTTTGTTTCCTCCTTTATCGTCTCAGTTTTTGAGGACCGATATGTGTTTGCATTCAATTTCTTTTATTATGATTCATAGTTTTACTAGTCATATTATTAGAAATAAAAATTTCAAAGTACTGAAAATGAGACATCTTATATTTCGCAATTAATTTTACGCCTCGTAGGAAGACAATTAGATTTTCAGCATTGGTGCGAATATTACATCAGTATGGTTCTTTTTACCACTTTGTTTCATAATCTTTAACCTTGCAGAATGCAGAAGCTCCAAGTTGGCGTAGTTCTGAAAATAGTAGATCGTCAGGATTCGTAGCAGATGAAAGTATCTTAGTGTCAACTTTATTAATTGTTACACTTTGGATGCTTATATGGTCAAATTATTATTAGATTCCGCTGCTATCTGGGCCATATTTTCACATAAATAATTACCTGAAATATATTAGAGTACATAAAACACACAAATTAACTTAAATAATGCTGAAAAATAGCATATGCCCGAACCCCATAAAAAATATCTATAAAAATTACCCAGCGCCTTACGAGGTGATGTATATAACGCCAAAGCGCATTTTGAATGTGTGATGAGCGTGGTGTCACCTGTCGGACTGTTTCAATCAGCTGGAGTGTGAACATTGCATTTCCGGCTATTATAAAAACAAATTTCCGCGTTTTTATAGTTTTAAATTAGTGGCAATTTTTTAACGATTGAGCCGTACACCCAATTTCGTAAAGAGAAGGTTAAGTATTTATTGACATTAAAAACGATAGTTCATAAGTTGTATCCGAATTGAAACCTCTTTTGTAACCTGCAAACCTTAACTGAACACATTGAAGCAATTGTTATTATGGGTAATGATCCACTTTATAAATGTGACATGTTTATTTTTAATGAGAATAATTTTATAAAACTTTGGAAATTAGAGAAGTTATACGACAAGCTGTATCTTTACCTTTTGGCAAGACAGCTTACAGATGGGAGAATTGGCCTAAATATAATAATATTCATTTTTTCCTATATCGGTATTTATTCTCAATATTTTTTAATACTTTCACGTTAATCTCTTTTTCGTTTTTTTTCCTAACCTTATTTAATTAAAGGCTTTATCGATGATGAAGTATTCGCACATTCTAAAGGACCAAACTGCCCCAACCTTAAACTCATACATGTATGTTAGCCCAAGGAAATGAAAAAAATTTGAGCCCTAAAAATATGCAACGCGTAGAAAATTTTTTGAAAGTAATTCTAGAAAGATAAATGATTCAAGGTTTCCTTATGTACTATAGTTTCCTAATAGTCCATTGCTTTGGATTATGGTTAACCTTTAACAATACATTTTAATACTTTCAAAGATATTTTATACTAACTTCCCTCTGACATTATTTTTACGGAAACTTTCATATTTCATATTTTACATTAAATATTTACATTAGTTCACGTTAAAAGTTCGTATCATTAATTGAGATATTTTTTCCTTGTAGTTTTTTTATGCGAAATTGAAATTCTATAAGCTCATTCCGGTAGACAGTTATCTAATTTTTCATTATAACCTTGTTCATTTTAATGGAAATAGATTTTTGCATTTGATTTTTAAATTTTTAGGAAATTTCGAAAATGTATTTGAAAATTGTATATACTTTATACTTTTCTTTGTATGCCATGTCAAAAAATACGTCATCAAATGATCTGAAAAACTTTGGATATAAGAGGAGAAGTTTATGGATGGGTTATGGACATAGACCTAATAACTACGGGATAATAAAATTAAAATATGTTAAATGCATTTTTATCCTAATATTATCAACTTATTTTATTGATATGAAATTGTAATATACCGTGGAATGTACCTACAGACTCAGAACGAATTTTTTTTCTAACGAATTAAATATTTTCTTCTGTTACAAAGAATAGGAACGGAACCCTAAACACTCGGTTTATACATATTTTATAAGTTGTGTGGATGTTGCTAATACTGAGACCTCTCATTCCGATGATACGGGTTTCAGGTGTGGAAACAGACGTTTATATGAATTTTATGAAAACTTGCCAGCACTGCTATACTTTAGATTATTCCAATTTCTCTTCCATCTTTTTCGAAATTTATTTATGTTTTCAGTTCTATGCAACGAAAATGAACATGAATGGGAATGGCAAATATTTTTTATCAAAATACGGTTATTTCGTAGGTATTTTTCTCAATTACCAATTACCTATTCTCATGCATTGAGCCATCATACTTAAAAAATGTACGATCAAGGCGAGAAGATTATATATAAAATGCATCTATCCCGACTGTTATATCCACAAATGCATTTCAATTTAAACGCTAATGTAATTTTATTTTTCATTATTATAAATTTATTATTTGTGCACAAATTGTTGGTGGATATCACTTAGCTCTGAATGGTCCACAGATCTTTTATGATGTAACTTAACGATTACCAGATAATTTAAATTATTCAGCAGACTTACTCGACATATTATTAAGGAATGGGTGGAAAATATGTGTAATTGATATTAAAATTATTGCCATTAATGCTATTAATCTGAATCAAGCTTTAAATATAATTCTAATAAAGGTCTGATATATTTGTAAATATTCACTCAAAACTTGTAAGCTCTTTTTTATTTTGTATCTGAATGATTAAATTACTTTTAACTTGATAAAAATTTAAATTAGTATAATATTTCTAGTCCGCTTACAAATGAAGTCAGTTTAAAGATAATTTTACATTTCAATATATTTTAAAGTTTACATCCTAATATTAAATTGATACTCAATTTTTTGTTTGTGGCATCAAATTTGATAGTTCTGTTTTACTTGCTCCCACATGCGTGATGCATTTTGATGGTTTTATTCGTATGCTATTAGTTAGGTGTAATTGCAATAGACATCTCTACTGGGGAATCGACGTGCACGGATATCTTTTAAGGCTTCTGTAGTAACCCGTATCTATGAAATACGCTTCCGACTAAGAAGTTTAAACTTTAATCCCACTTACATAATGAGTAATTACGTTCTTTATGAATATGTAAAAATTTCAATGACCAGCTCATTCTAAACAAAGTCAAACTGACTCAAGAATTCAGATTATAAAGATTTCCTTCCTTCTATTATACTGAGTTTATGAATTCTGAAATGAGACTCTGTTTTCACCCAAAATTGTCCATCTAAACTTTTACTATCCCATTATAAATAAATATTACTTTATGTTTCTAGGTCAATTATAAGCACTATTTGTCGACAATGTAATAAATCACTTCTGGAACAAAATTCGAATTTATATTTATTTAATATACATCGATAGAATCTGTTTTAAAGAGAATATCGATTTTTCAAATTTGATAAACTATACACATTTAACGAAAAACATATTCAGTTAATTTTCACCTAAATGTTCACAATTAAATGAAACTTTCACAATAACAGCAAATATCTTTGCTAATATTCCACCTGAAGATGTTGTAATACAATGAAACCTAGGTCGTGGTAGAGAACGTAAAGAAAGTAGAAATAATGCTGCATCACGTAGTTTCATTTAATTGTGAATAATGAATTTCTACAAAATTAACACCAAATATATTCAATATTCTATTATAAATAAACATTACCTTATATATAACGACCGATTATCTGTACTATTTTTTGATAATGTAATAAATGGTTTTTGGAACGAAGTATTCTTATTCCAATTACCATAATAAAATATTGAATCTGAATTAAAGAGAAAACGATTTATCCAGTTGTATATACTACACGCAATTAACCAAATGTTGAAAAATATATTCAAATTGTCAAAATTTATTTCTTATTTTCTTATTGTTTTGTCTTCGAAATTACATGCTATACGATCTTATTAAAACTGATGATGTTTTAATAGTTTTTGTTTATTATCTTATATCGATAACACAGTTTCAATGGTGTCACTGTGAGCTTTTTATATATTTCTGGAGAATTGCTCTAATAATAATATTTCATGGATTTTTCTAAAACTCGCCATATTCCTAGGAAAATATACTGTTGTGAAGTAATAAGTCTATGAAATATTACAAGAAACTATCATTATCTATGTGGATAGAAATACTTCAAATAATGTAATGTTTTAACATAATTTTATAAATCCCATTTTCGTTTCTTGTAAAAACTATATGTCGTTATTTTATTTGCGATGCTATTTTTTTAGAAAAAAAAATAATACCTTAATAATTAGGAATTATTTAGTTAAGTTTCAATTAACTAGCGGTATAATGTTTTCAATTTTATGGTACGAAACAAAATAATTTTATTGATATTTTCATTTATTATTAATGAGTTTAAAAACTTTAAAATAATTACTTAAACAAGTATATTATACTTTAATTAAGTTATTATTCCCATTTTTAAGAATTTTGAAATATTATTGAAAACAACTTAAGTTCTAATATTTTACGTTTGCCAAATTTTTTCATCAATGTAACAAAATGACTGAAATTTTTTTACAAAATTGCAAGTTTTAAGTTCTCTCAAAGATATCATGTAAACTAAAAATTTTCCAATAAATTTACGTAAATGAAATATTATGGAAATACAAGAAACTTCAGATTTTATTTATACTTATTAAATAAAATTTGTCCACAGTATTAACGAAAAGAAAAAATATTTAAGATTTTGGACTTAAGACTTTATATATATATTTTTACTTTAGAAACGATTTTCGAATTGCGTAATATGAATCACAACTAGATATAGGACATTTTATATTCTGCCAGTAATTTAGAACAAATGTGACAGACGAAAGATGGTATGGTATAAATCATAAATAGATACGATGGAATTTGATCCACATAACATAAAAACCTTAATTCGATCCTACCTAGAAAAAAACATATTTCAATACGTGAAAAAGATATGAAATCCAAGCAGCTTGAATAGATATTTTGAGATTTAGAAATAATAATAACATACTACTAGCGTGACCCGTGCGAAGTCTTCGCATTATTTATTCCATTATGAAGCTCAGATGATAGATCAAACAAATATTTTACTAAAATTGACATATAGAGGCGCAAGTATCAAAAGCATTGAGCTAGAGCGCCACTTTATTTATACGTGAGTGGATTTGAAATGAAACAAAAATTTTACCGACCGTCAATCATATTGACGTTGAGCCGTTAGATGACAGCATTGCTGTTTTGTGTATATAATTTTAATAATTAATTATTTTGCAAAAACAATAGCAATAATACATTTTTTAGTTGCGGATGCCGGTAGAGCAAGCAATTATCTATAAAATGATATATAATTTATGTGGATTAGTTGTGAGGTTTTTTCTAAAATGGGAGAGTAACATCTTAACCTTAGCGTATTAATATATATGATGATTGGAATATTATAAATATTTAACACTTTTCATTTATAATTTACGTCGCCGGCCTCATCAGGCCGTACGAAATTTTTCCCGATAGACACGTGGTGAGCTACTGTTTAACGCGCTGATGAGTGTCACGTGCGCGTGACGTCTGAAGGGCAGCCACGTTTGATATTTGGAAAGGAAAACTCATTATAATTATTAATTTTTCATTAGCATAAACGACGTTTATAGGACGATTCATAATTTCATTAGTAATTTGTTATTTTAATGGACTAAGTTCTTTGATGAACGTAATATTCATTTCCAATATTACGTATTATAGTAGCTTCGTATATTTCGTTCATCTGTATTTTGTTTTATGTATATTGAATTAATACAAAGAACCACCAATTTGAATTAAACATTGATATTTTAATAATTATACCTCAGCTAGTACAGCTGAGTAGCTGAAAGTTCTTTGATTGTTTGATTTTTATGTTCATTTTCTCATGATTGGTTACATGCGTACAATTTGAATAGTAAAGTAAATTTTATGTCTATGGCACTAACATTTTAGAAAAGGAATTAATTTCTCTCTTAAATCAAAACTCTTGATAATTTACTATATATTTATTCATGTCTTGGTCGACCCAGTTACACGCCTCCAAAATGTAGGTCTCATGGGAGTTTCCTGAACAGGTAGACACAGTGCCAGGAGATTCAGCTTTAGCAATAGTCATCTTCGGGAGTGGTATCTTATTGGCATAACCCTGATATAATTAGAAATTATGAAATGAAAAAAAGTACTTTTTCCAGTTTTCCTAAAAAAACTATATTCCAGATATAAGAGCTAATAGACAGAAGTTTTTCTTTGTAGGTAGTTTTTAATAGATTTGATGTAAAATGAATTCAATCTGCGTTTATATTATTCAATATACTTCTTTATAATATTCTTCACGCACAGAGAAATATGATATATGGAAAAAATACCACTAACACATATTAAACAGCATTTCGAATATTTTACATAGTAAAAGTTCAATTTAAAATACCATTTTAGGTACGTTTTAAATTCCAAAACTACTAAGGACTCTACAATTTCCGACCGTTTAGTGTTATATTATAGGCCTGCAACTGATAGTGAGTTGTTGCCTAATTTTTTCGTTTAAATTTTACAAGTATTTATTTTATTAAACATACATGACTTAATCTTATGTATTTAAAGTTGCAGTACTTTTTCCACGTACGCTGTATGGTGTTACATTGTAGTACTTTAAAAATGCAATAAATTAATATTTGTAGCAAATATTTCCAATGATAATGGTTACAGTTAAACAACATTCCCTAGTTAAAGTTTCAAATATTCATTCCGAAATTAGGCTTAAATATTTTATTTTGATGTGTGATAAAACATATTTAAAAAACTAAACATAATGATATTTGGGGCAAAACAATAACATATTACTTAAAAAAGAGAATAAACTTTTAGTACAATATTAGATTCAAATTATTTGGTAGGTACCGTAGATTGTAAGCTTTTCCTTAGATTGCAAGGTACAGTCTCATAATGTAATAATACAAAACTTAACTGCTACGGACCTCTAACGAATTATGTGTTTGACATGCGCTTCGTTGGTTTTTCTATTTTCTACTACGTATATATATTACTAATAATATTCATTTAAAACTTGTATTTGTTTTGTACTGTTCTGTTTTGTATTTTTTTTGATAAGGGTTATTTTCTTTATAAAATACCCATCTAGATTTTTCAACTTACTAAAGCATGAAAAATAGCCCTTTAGGTTCATTCTAGCATATGTGTCACCCCTATAAGGCAGTAAGGTTGTAAAGGTAAAAGGTGGTATCAGTGGGAACAAATATGCAATAAATGTCTCTTCGAAACTTTTTGCTGTTCCTATTTTTATATATCTTTTTTGTGGAAACACTTCACTATAGTAACATATCGCCAATGTCAGGTGAATATAGGGATAATTTCAAACGGTGGACAGCACTATTATTAAAAGTAGTTACGTTCTCTTTTGCTATTAAGTATTTTAAACGGAAGTAGTGGAGGTGTCGTCCTGATTTGGAAAATATGTATGAACTCGTAGAAATACGAAATTCAATATATTGTTATTCAGAATGTTCACGTAATACATTCAATTTCACATTGATTTAAAATATAGTTAAGTGTTAAAATATTAATTGACACAAGTTTCTTCTTACAATTGTGTCCTACAATATTTAAAAACATTTTAAAACATAAATCTAATCAAATTTGGAAAAAAATTCTTATTTTGCGAATACGAATGTGGTAGCTGAATCGTTCTCAGTATATTTAATCGTTTCTTCGTAAAAGGTTGACATTAATTTTGTGAAATACTGTTAAAATTGTTTGTTCTTTAACATTAATTTTGTGAAATATTGTTAAAATTTTTTGTACTTTAACATTAATTTTGTAAAATATTGTTAAAATTTGCTGTGTAAAATATCTGCATTAATTTTGTGAAACGTCAATTATATTCTTCTTCCTAATTATTAGTCGTCGAGTAAAAGTTCGTCATTAGTTTTACGAGGTATTGTTGAAATTACTTTTTCTGTTTTCCTTCATTGTATAAAATATATATCTTTCACTCTTCTCATCTTCCTATCCTTTCTATTATATAAATTCATGCCAATTGCTTCATTACATTGTTTTTTTATGTATTTGGTCAATGCTCTGTATTTTCATTTAAACGCTACATAATTATATCGGGTCGTATTTGATTAAAGACTAAAGAAATTAGAAAATTTTAGCGCCAATACAGAACGTTTAACATGTTAAATAAACATATTGAATATATTTGGCGTTAATTTTGTAGAACTTCATTATTAACAATTAAATGAAACTATTTAATGTAGTATTATTTCGTGTATTACAACATCTTCAGTTGGGCTATTAGCAAAGATGCTTGCTAACAGCCTACCTGAAGATTTTGCAATACAACGAAGCCTAGGTCGTGGTAAAGAACTTAAAGAAAGTAGAAATAATACTACATCACGTAGTTTCATTTAATTGTGAATGTTAAATACAATTAAATATTTATGTCCAGAAAATTAAGAACATTCTCAAGTTCTCATTCTCGGTTCAATACAACAGAGCTTAGATATTACCCCACGCGCAATAGGACCAAATCGCTAAAAACTTCATCGAAATCGTTTCCGCTTTCTTGTATAATGCGCGGAAAACATAAACAGACCCATGGGCAAACGGATAAATGCTTATAAAAGGATGTTTTTGTGTTTTATTATTTTTTTGTCCTTCTAAGTATTTATTTCAAAAATATCTTCAACGTAGATATTTATATAGCCTAATATTAAATCTACCATAATAACAAAATTAAAAATGAACGAATAAAAGTTTTAAATAAATAGAGGAAACAAAGTAAGCTTTTAACGAACATACCAGTATATAACATTGACAAATTTTACATGAAAAAGTAGACCAACAACATCACTTGCCCTCACACATCTGCTGGATTCGGGTTTCTTACTCAAGACGTACTTCTGCATCACTCCACACTTCTTCCTTAGCATAGCCCATTTCATTAATTTCCGGATGGAAAATTTCATTACGTGATTTAAAATTCACGGTTTTTACACTTATTGATATTATTACAAAACAATGTATATTTGTGTAATCATTACTTATCAAGTATTTAGGCACATTTTTTGTTACTGTGTTAAAGTAATGTAAATTGATTTTCGAAAATATTAAATTCGCAAATCTTCCGATTGAGTGAAGTGATTCCGATAAAATATAAAAATGCAATTACTTTCAGTCAGTATAAGTAATTTTAAAAAATCTCCCTCTGAATAGTATCGGTAGTTTTTACGTGGTGCGTGTTAAAAAAACACATAAAGAGACAAACATACAAACGGATAAGCAGACAAAATATCCATATATAATATTTTAAGTTCTGCTACTTTTATTATATATCCCTAAATCATTTTTTGTTAATGACTTCAATTCATTAACAGGCCAATTCTACAATTTTTTTTAATATATAGATAAATTTTTTATCTACAATATAACTTGTGTAGGTTATTATTGCTGATTCAAGTCCATACATATTATATATATATAATAACCTACTTTGTGTAATTTCATATATTTTATAAGTGTTTATATTATATTAACGTTGCTATTATTTGTTGTTATCCCAGACGCCTTTTTGACGAGTATAAAGACTATTTATTATCTGTCTAGAAAATGACTAGATTATCCATTTTAATTCGTTGACGTCATAGGTTTATTTACAATTTTTATATAAAGTATTTCGCAGCGAAAATAACTTTTCTTACGTTTCAAATTAAAAGCAGAGGAATATTCATCTCATTTATTTTAGAGAATTGCACTTGAGCGAAGAAACTGAACTCAAATATCATAGTATTTCACCACCAAACTAATGTAAAAATATAGGACACAAATGACAATCTATATTTGATTAATGGAACATTGTGTAGATAGAAGTTATATTTCTTTGGCATAAAATAAGAAGAACTTTATTTAGCACGGAAATAATTAATAGGAATAAAATAAAAAAATTACTGAATCATGATGACAAACGGATTTGGTAAAATCTAAATTCAATAAAATAATTATATTTTAAAGATTAAAATTTCAAGTTTATTTTACAGATGAGTCATCCACAATTTTATTGCCATATATTTAGTGAGCAACTTCATTGAAATAATCATTTATAATTTATAATGCAAATAAATACACACTACAGATGCAAATAAACACATACATACTTGAAATGCAATTAAATAACAAAAAATTGAATTTGATGCTTTAGGAATTTATAAAAAAAATTAAAAGCAAAAAACAATTAATATCCTATTATTATTATAAATGTGAAAGTTTGTATATTTGTTGGTTTTCAAAAGAAGCTACTTTAAAAAAATCGACCAATTAAAATATAGGATCAAAATTGTATAATTTACTTATTGTTTTATTATTTGCTATTTAAAGTATTTTATTTAATTATAACATATTTGTTTAAAGTACCTTTTTAAATATAAGTATTTTTTTATTTACATTGGGAGTATATTCAATTTCTTCCGTACGAATTGACACTCCTTGTTCACACACATTCTTACGCGAGATTAATGCCCACTGGATGTATTTTTTAATATATAAATTAATATATATATATATATATATCTATATATGTGTACGAGGGGTGTTTTTAAGTTCGCGGAATGGAAAGGTATGCAAGATATTGAAAAATTAATATTGGAAAATTCCAGACTAAAGAACAATCAACTTGTAGAGATGATTGAAGTATCGAATACAACAATTTTTAAAAATCGTCATTATCATCTTGGTATGACAAAGGTCAGCGCAAGATGGGTGCCGAGAATGCTCACACCGCCTCGAAAACAACGCCGCGTGGAGTGTCCTCGCGCGGACTTGGACCTCTGTAGTGAAGACAAAGATGGACTATTGAGTCGAATCGTTACTAGAAACGAAACTTGGGTTCATCATTATGAACTTTAATCCAAACGAGACTCAATGTAGTTGCACAAAAAGGCACACCGCCACCCAAGAAGTTTAAGGTGTCACAGTCGGCTGGAAAAATCATGGCGACAGTCTTTTGGGATTCAGAAGCGATCTTGTTGATGGATTATATAGAGAAAGGTGTTTCCATAACCGGAGAATAATATGCGTAAATTCTAGATAGGTTGAAAAAAGCAAAGAAAAAATAAAGGGAAAATTGACCAAAGGTGTCCTGCTTTTGCACCACAACCCGCCCGTTCACACGAGCCGCGTTGCGCTGGCCGCCCTGAATAAGGTGGGCTTCGATATTTTGGAATACCCACCCTACAGTTCTGACCTGGCTCCCAGTGATTATTATTTGTTCCCAAACCTTAAAAAAGAACTTCTTAGAAAGAAGTTTTCAAGCGATGAACAAGTCAAGGACGCAGTTTCAGCTTATTTTTCAGGCAAAGACGAAACATATTCCACTCGGGGAACAACCGCTATAACATATTTTCCATTACATTGGACTGGGTGCGTGAGTGCTGATGTGCATGTGTGTGTACGTACGTGTGTATTTGTGTGCGTGCGTACAGTTTTATACCAGCTGCCTCTTCTGAATTTACTCAGGCGGAAAAGATAATCTAACTACATTCTCTTTTTATTTCTATTTTTATACATAATTTTTTGCAAGTAGTTTGTTGACCTTAATTTAGATGGTTTAGTAATTTCATTTTTAGCCGAGTGTCTTGTTCTTGTGTGAAAGTCTCCAATGTATAATTGGATATAGCTATTAAGCTTAAAACTTTAAGCAATGCATGAAATAGGCACTCTTCGAACCTTTTATTTAAAACAAAACCTTACGTTACACAAAATACATTGTATAACCTATATCCATTAAATGTTACAAACTACATGATGAAAAATTTTTGAAATACTCCGTTAATCTGCTAAACTTAAAAACGGAACCAAAGAGGAACCAAATATATTAAACTTTACTCCTTATAAAATTAATACGAGAAAAGTATATTAATGATAAAAAATCGAAACTACCACACATAGTAAGATGTACCTATATGTTTGTTTACCTAAACCCACGGAGTAATATTTAGATTAAAATGTATTGTTGACAATTAAAGTAAAAGCTGTACAGTTAAAAATTATATGCATGACAAACATTTTCAACAAATTGAAATAAGGATGAAAAAAATATAAAAAACTTATAAACTAGAAAAATTTAAGTAATTTACTAAAAATACAATTAATTTAGATAGGCATATCAAAATACACACACACATGCAATAAGTATTTAATGTTTATTGCTTTAAATACTTATTCTGGGATAAAATGAAATTATTACTTCAAATAATTGAGCAGACCCCAGGGCAATCGACCCATTCTGTGCTACCTCATTTGGTTGTACCGCCGCGTCATATGCACTTATTATACTCCCTAACCAAATGGGACTTTTCCCCCTTTCCGTTCACCAAATGCTGTCAAATTGCGCATATCTACTTTTATTACTTTCAGAAACCTCTGAATCGTTCTTACTGGTTTAAAAAAAGGTACTGTACGTCCATGCCGTCGCAAATGTTTCTAAAGACTTTTTTGGCACAATTTTAACGTAGTGTATGTGAAATAATTATACAAGCATTCATTATAAAAGCACCGAGAATTCTTAACTACACCCTACTGATTATAATTGCTGTAGAGTCGATGTCAATCAAAAACTCTAATTTCGTACAATTTAGCGAAAACTGTATGTCGATCGTATCTCTAAAAACACACACACGCACAAACAAACATTTCTTCATTATAACGTCAGTAGGATAAGTAGAAATAGCAGTCGAAGCACTTATATATGAACATATTAAGAAAGCCTTTATAACTGACATGTTATGAGCTCAATTTAACATCACTTAATAAGGAGGTGCGTGCGTGATACTTGATGGACAGTTATGTCAGATTATTTGGACTTGAAGCTTACTCAAACTTTCCTAACAATTGTAAAGCTAAAAACTCCTGTTAATAATGGACAGGGGTGTCGGAAATTACTTTATATCCCCATGTACAGAAGCGCTTAGAATGTCAGGGAATATTTTTCCACCTTATTTATATTAAAATGACTTAATAAAGTTCTGATTGAAATCAGCGTAGATATTTTTGATCCACTAGTTGACGCTTATTTGATCATTTGTCTTTACTTTCAAATTGGTGGTTGTTCAAATTTGGGCAACACAATATTATGACGTATAAGTCTAAAATTGCGCACATATTTTTCTACAAACTTGTATCTTCTTTTAAAAGTTTATTCTAGAAGAAGCTTTTCGCAATAAAAATTGTTTTGATATATCAGATAAATTTTTATCCTTAATATAATAACTAAAAAATGTTTAATTGGTCATAATTCACGTTTCGTATAGTACGTTACAGTATGTTATTTTTGTATTACTTTTGTATAAAAATAATTATATTTTTAAAATTTTGACTACGTAGAAATAGTAAAAAATGTGGGCAAAGTAGAAATAGAACTAGATTTGCTAGTCAGTATTGCAATTTTGTTTTATTTAAAAATTCTCCCTAAATAATTTATAATATTTTCCCTTGACAAATATGAAGATTACGTTTTTCACACCAATTTTCTGCCCCTGTGCCTATATCGAGTAATATTTTGTGTATAAGGATGTTCTTAAATTATAGCTTTTCTATTTAGCGAGTAAATTTAAAAATTTTACTTAATCAAAATATTACATTTGAATAGAGGGGACAACAACAAATTAATTCAATCTTGTAAACTTTTTTGTTTAATTTTGTAGTGTGTTTATGAGATAACATATAATTTCATCTTTATTTCTCTATTTATATCTCCAATTTATCGACTAAATATCCAGTCAAAATTTACTTAGTGGTTTCCTCAAGGAAAGTATTCATTCTGCCTAATGTAGATATGCGTAATCAGATGTCAGCAATCTATGTACACAGTGTAAATGTGCACTCTAATTAAAACATATTTTTAATCACAAATAGAAAATAAATCCACATTAAATTACTAACGTGAATGTAAGAAAAAGGTTTGCAATACCTGAACTGTCAAAAGTGATTGTTTACAAACATTCCATCTTGAATTTGAATGGACTACAAATAATGTTAAAATGTTGATATGTATACATCGCGCTACATACTGACATGTTGCATTAATACAATTTTATTATTGAACAAAAACAGTAGGAATAAAATTTTGGGTTAACACATAACAATTATGTGAGTTTGAATGGTGAACTATATCCGTCCGCATTTCCTAGATATGATTAAGTAGAAAACACAAAGGTCCAAACATATTTTTTGTGTTATTAATATTTCACGTATGCGAAGCTGCATAAAGCCTTTGAATAGCACCGCTATACAAAATAATCGTAGCCTATATTTGACAGTGATTCATTGTTAGGTCGTAGATTAATTAGATAACAAACATCCAAACTATTGTAATTATAATACTAGTGATATGCGATACCAGTGACACCCTCAAATATAAAATTAGATCAAAAAAATTTTCTCAGTTCTGAAATGTGTCATAAGTCGGCTTTTGTAAATATTCCATCACGATAGTGGAAAAAACATATTTTCCCTCTTTAGTTAATGCGAATCCATATGGGTATGAAAAACTTGGAAATAATCTAGACAGTAAATAGAATTTATTACTCGTTGATTTTTTTAGAATTATTATTGCATTAAATTAAATATTTCCATTAAAGTTTGAACTAACTTACATTCAATTTACTAAACTTAAATTGCTTCTATTTTGTTTGTACTTTTAATTAAAAGCTCATTCAAAAAAAAAGCTAATTAATAAAAAGTCAGATAATTTGCATTGATAATTTTATTAGGTACATTATGCGAATACAACCCAACTTTACCATTATACGTGTTCCAATTTGGACTTGGACGGTTTCTTTTCCTCTGTAGAAGCCTTGTCATTTCCCTCTATCCATACCTTATGTGTCAGTCTGTCCGTCTGTCACGGCCGTATTTTTAAAAGCCCCTCAAAGAAGAAATTTGAAACTCGTCGTAGTAACAAAGTGTATAACCCACATATATCTCAATCGCTAATACTCAGAAATATTTATAAGGCAATTCTAGTGGAACAAATTAGTACTACAACTCCTTTATTAAATTTAACAAATAAAGGGGAGTTTTTGGAAAGGCCAGCTTTAAGAGTTGAAAAATATTTTATAATTTTATTTAGGATAACTTTAGACACCAGAAACATCTATTGCACTGGGAATTTCCTGTTAGACATGATTTATGACAAATTAATATTTTCATTTCAAACGAGATATAGAATCTTCGATACGCGAATCAGACTCACATTTGGCCAATTTTTTTCTGAAATATGTTTTAGTTTTATCGCTACAATTTAATTATGTGCAAGTTTTGCTCTCGCTTCTCTTTTTAGGTTTTCAGATGTGACACTTATTAAACGATCATTCTAACTCCCAACATTAGTCTCTAGCAACACACTTGATCTTCACTCACAACAATGGTCTTAATGTAATAAAGGGCAGCGTTGCAGCAAAAGCAGGTCGTGTGAAAGACTAACTATTGTGGGTTTAGACGAAATACTGGTTTAGAATGTAGCGTATTAAATCTACTTGCTGTACCGCTTCGTTGCACGTTTCTAGCGGCAAGCGTCGAGGTGTTGCAGGTAAAATTATGTCTTGTGGGATTCGTAGGTAAACTTGTATCTAACAAATACTGAAAGTATAATTATTGAAAGCAAATTTTATTTGTATTCCTAAATTTATTAGTTTAAACCTCCTGTCGCTAAGAGATGTCGATAAGGAATGTGCAAAATTTAGACTCGTACATTAAAATTTTTCTTTTATTTAATGACAAATATCAAATTTGATGATTTTCATTTAGCGGTTTATAGTAAGAGAGATATATTCTAGAAATATTTATCAATATGGACCTTTCTCTATGATATATTATCAGATTTATATTAGAACTAAGATCACTGACAAAGTTTGTAGGATTGACAGACTGAAAGAGCAAAAGGCAGGTCATATAGTGCGAAGAACCATCGACTGCCGGAAAACCAAGATTCCCGAATGGCGATCACGTATCGGAAGACGCAGTATTTAACTAAGTGGACTGACGACCAAGTAAACGTAAAGAAAAACCATGGGATGCATGTATTCAGTTTTATTATTTTGTATTTGGAAATCTATGTGGTACATCTATGTTCAGTGGTAGACGTCTTTCCTTTAAGGATGGTGATGACGATTAGTTAGAAAATTGCGACGTTAGAGAACGTTACCTTTATTTGAAAAACATATTTAGAATGGAGAATTACTTTCATGAAATATTCATACGTTGCTTCCAGTATCACAAACTTTGATTAATTTTTAAAAACTTCCAAAGAAAATGGGTTAAAATGAAAAATAATTCGATAAAATATTCATAGTCAATCGTCTTCGACAACATTTAATACATTTATTTATTTGTTGTTTTAGTTAATTCAAAGAATTGTTTTTCTGTAAGAGTAAATTCGTCTTAAGTATTTATATATTAATTATGAATTAAAAAAATAATATCTTTTTTGCAAAATAGTGCTATTAAAAACTGAAACCTCTCTTAACTTCCTTTTGGCTTCCTTATTTAATTATATTGACATTCGAACTTTATTTATTTATTCATTTATTTATGTACTTTAACATATACGGTTAATACATATTACGGACTTTTGGTTAAGGGAGCAATCTTTTACAGTCTATCCCAACACCGGTTCAATCCCACTCGACGAACGGATCGGAATCGAACCCAGATAACCGCAGTCAAAGATCGCTATCAAAAGCCGTATTCATTATGATAAATCCAACAGACTACAGCGACGACAGTATTAGCACGTCTTTCAAAAAATTATGGCATAGTTATATCTAAAACTAACAACGATAAGCATTAATAAAAAACGTCCAAGTTTTTGTTCCGTTTGATACTTATTTGACCTGTTCGATAGTTATTTACTTTTATTGAAATTATCGATGTAAAATTATTAAAAATATTTTAAATTTCAATTTCCAATCAAATAATAATTCAGACAATAATTTCTAATTTGTCAAACATTGTGGGAGAAAATTGTAGAAAGAGGAAAAATTACCCATATTTTGCAAACGGGGCTTAGAAATGAACAATTGTAAACGAAACCTAAATTTTGTTTCAGGGAATATATCCAGTAATATATTTTTCATCCTTATTTAACGAGAATCGGAGGGTACATTATTTTTTTTCAGTACATTTTAACAATGGTACATAGTAATGACCACACGAAGCATCTAGTTTAAAAATTTAATGGACTTGTGTACATCCTACAACTATATAAATCTGAACTGTAGAAATTGTGAATCTCTAACAAATTATTGAAAGAATAGGACGAAATTATAAAGTTATTAACTGTCTTCAAAAAAAATAGGCTCTCAATTCGACTGTACTTTTGGGTTTACGTTAACTTGTATCTCAAGTATTTATTAATGGATACAGATAATTCCTTCTTTATTTGGGAGAGAATAGTAAAATGTTACATATAAATTTAATTAGAATTTAACTATTTAAATTAAAACTATACCGTAGAATTCCTCAACAATAGACAGCGAGACTACCGTGAATTCCTCAACAATAGACAGCGAGACTACCGTGAACGAAATTCCTCAACAATAGACAGCGAGACTACCGTGAACGAGTTTTGATGATACCAGTATAGTGATAATCTAACAACGGAGTCTCTAAAATGTTGACACGACTAAAAGCGGCTTAAATCTACTCTAATAAAATTAGGGTACAATGTCAGTATGTATGCATGTGTGTATAGATGTCTGAAAGTATATATGTAAATATCTGTTTAAATTTAAAAAAATTGAGATATTGTTGAACTTTACGTGACAAAGCATATCGTTGGCACTGAATAGTAAAATAAAAATTTTGAACAAAACAACTGAAGCAACTTCAAATTACTATTAAATAAAAAGCACACTGAAAAGTGTAAAAAAGTAAAAACATGATTAATTACTTGAACCTTTACGGTACAATATCGTTTCTAAACGTAAATGAATTTGCAAAATGCTGTCAATGATAAATATTATGGGAGTAGATGCCCAGTAATATGTAGCACTTATCTGTATATATGTGTATGCATTTGAGAGAGGGAGAAAGAGAGGTGTCTTAACTAAGAACTCGTATTTTAAATATTTTATACTTTGTAATGCGCTTTGCAGTTTATTGTCCCATGATTATTTTGAGTTTTTAACTTGTGTTACCACAGAACCTTAATTAATAGAATATAATCATCTTATTACAAATAATCATTTTTCGAAAAATATAAACTAAAGTTAACTGAAATTTTACTGCTAAAGTTAACTGAAAAATATAATTTATGTAATGAAGGGGTGGCGAAAAGAGAGGTTTTACCTAAAATTATAGTAATATTTAGTGTACGATACACAAATTGGAACACTTCAAACAGGGGCACGTCAAGGGTTCAGTCAACATAACGGGAACGGTTTATACGTTGAGCGTACTGGCGTGCCACCTACTTTGAACGGTCATTTTATTTAACATGCATTTAAACTTTGTAGGAAGTGGCTGACGTAAAATAAAATTAGAATAAAATAAGTAGCGTAAAAATAATATTTAATATTAGCATGTTGTGACGCTAGAGCATTGCCTTGTATAATTTATAAGTTATGTGTATATATATATATATATATATATATATATATATATATATATATATATATATATATATATATATATATATATATATGAGCCTTCATCTCTCAGTGAAAGAAAAAACATTACAATATTTGAATGAATTAATCGCACTTATATTCAATTGGATGCAAATAATATTCTAAAAATAATCATACTAAATTATTAAACAAAGACCTTTTTGTATAATAAGAAAAAATACTGAATTTCTAAAAATAAATTATTTAAAATAATACTTATGGTCACTTCTGCGGGGTACCCATTGCTGAATGAAGGCCTCCTCCATGTCTTTTCTTTTTATCCTTCGCGATGTTGATTCATGTGGAGCCAGTGACAAATATAATATAGTCGCTCCATCGTCGACGAGGATGGCCGTGGCGACGGGTTTCCGCGCGGCCACCAGCGTAATATACAGTTGCTCCGTGTGCCACATGACTCGCCGAGCGTTATGTTAATTTACAGGCTACTTCTACCGCATCTGTTAGATCCGTACGTTTCCTTAAGTCACTATTTCTTACTCTGTCTTTCAATCTAAGTCCCATCTTGCTCCTCTCTAGAATCTTTGTAGTGTTTGAGTTAATTCGTTGGTTTTATCCCTGCTTTGGCAACCATATAATAAAGTGTAACAACAGTGTCAAATGCTTTTTTCTTTGGGAAAGTCGGTAATCCGGATTTAATTATGTATTTTAATAACCAATATCTTATCCACTCAATTCCCTTTTGTTTACTTTGGTAAGTGTTTCATTCATACATGAGGTCTGCTCTCCTCAGTATATTTAGTTTTCGACCTAGTCCAAAATATTTGATCCTATTGTTATGGGTATTCTTTCTCTATTTATCATTACGCATGTTTTCCTTTTGTTTATTTATAAACCACATTTCATATTCTCCTTATTAAGTGATTGTAACATACATTCCAGATACTTATGGTTTTCACATAATAGTGCTATATCTTTAGTAAAGCGTAAGTGATCAAGCGCTCACCCTTTTCTTTTACGCCTATCGAAACCAAACTCAAATTAGAGAAAATATTCTATAAAAAAGCTATATATAAATTAGAATATATTGGGTCACCCTATCTTATATTATAATATTTTTCCTTGTCCCTCCAATTTTACAACTACTTTACTTTTATTACACGTTTCTTAAAAAATTTCGATGCATTTTTTTTTGGTATTCTCTGACCATTAAATTTCCCATAAAGATGAATGCGTTGTATAAAGAATCAAATGTATTAGAGTTATCAACAAAGGTGGTATATCAGGATTTATCACACTCTGAATATTTTTCCAGAATATAAGCTATAGTGAATATTTGATAGTAGAGTACCTTCGACGAAAGTCAATCTGTTCCCTTGTTTGGTTAAATTCTAATATCGGTATTATTCTTCTTATTACCAACTGTGTAAATAATTGTATGTAGTTTGAAGGATGCTAATGTGTCTAAAATTACTAAAATTTTCTGGATAACCATTATTATATAACAGTTTTATGGTATATACCAATTTTGATAGCCTCCGAGTTATCAGTTTACTTAGTTTTTTGGCAAACTCATAGACTGAAGACAATATATTGTTTTATGATATGAATAATATACAAGCTTGATTCTTTTCAGATAGTTGAGTAACTGGCCTAACTGAGATAAAATAATTTGGTTATATATGTTTTAAAATAAACATAAACACAGTATATTTAGAATAACACGTATTGAACTTAATTTTCAACATAATTTCAAAAGAAAAGTTGGAACGACTTTAAAGTAGTTTTTCAAAATGACGGTTTAAATCAATATTAAAATCTAATGTTTCGAATATCTTGTATTTTCTGATAAAACGTATATAAGTAAATGCTTTCATAATATGTATTATAAGTGATATATTATAATTGTGTGGGTGAATTTTAAGTCACTATTTCATTTAGTTATAAGTGAAAAGCCTCAGTCAAATAAATGGACGGGCGGAAGGATGCAAGATGTTGCCACAATAGCAGGGTTTGTTTCGGATTCTTTCATTTCGGAACCTAAAGAATGGAAAAAACACAACGTATCTAGTTTAAAATATCTAATCACATTGTTTTGAATTGGAATGAGATGGTCTATTTCGAATTATGGACAAAATTTTATTAATAAATGTAGGGAAATAAATATAAAAAATGCAGGAAGCAATGCAGCAAACATTTACAACTCAAATAATTTGACACAATTTGTTTTATAAAAATAAAATTAATAATCACATTAAAGTTTGAAAAACTTATATCTGGTAACAATTAATTTTATTCAGAATGTATTACGCAGGAATAAAAAGTCATCTATTATTATAGATAATATTAAAATCATTTATTTTTATTGGTATATCCTTTTTTGTTATTATCGAAAGTACCCATTGAATTTTTAGTAAACTACTCGAAAATTTATTTAGGAAGATATCCATTTTATTTTTAGTAAATATACAAAAATTTACTTGGTGAGATTCCCTTTTGGAACCCAAAAGAGAATTGTTTTTTGTTTTTTGGCAACGAAGGACGGCTAAAAAGTTTTGAGCCTAAGTTACGTACAGTTGTGCTAAATCTCCCTCCCCCCCTCCTCCCAAAAATCACTAATATGTGAGAAAAGTGTCAAATTCTAATGAATATGTGAGAAAAGTTTGAATTGATAATATATCTAATAATTAATTCAATAACATCACCATGTCTGAGTCATCGTCGGATGTATCAAACCTGGAGTATTGTGCCATTTTAAAGGTTTTTCCAAAAAAAAGAAGAGGGAAAAACGTTTTTTTAACAAATTTCCAAGTGTACGGGAAATTTGCATCATCGCCTTCTGTAGTTAAATGTTGGGCACGCTTATTCCGGCAAAATTGAAAGACGATGCACTCAGGCCTTTCGTGCACTGCCGTCGCAAAAAGAAATATCGCCAAAATCAAGAAATTGGTGTTGGAGGGTGTTTGGTTAAAAATGTAACATGTAGCAAAAAAGTTGGGCGCAAAAAAATTCATTTGAGATGTTGAAAGAATAAGTCAGTGCACGTTTATTATAAAATAGTTTTATGATATATCAACCGTTCAACAGACGGCGAGTTTAGGTTACGCAAGAATTTTTGAACCAGAGAAAGACAATTTTCAGGAATTCATTTTCTTACTTTCTCTCCAGATTAAATTTGACAGTGTGATCCTTAATCAGAACTGGAGTTGATTTTTAACACAACCAATATTTGCCCGGAGTGCTGTGTTTACCCGCGGTGGCGATGTCTTCGCGGATGATTGCGGGTTATTCCCCCAAGCGGTGTTTTTTTCTATTATCATGTTTTAATTATCATGTTTTCAATTTAAAAAAAAAGTCATCTCTCAAATTTAATTTTTATTACAATCTACTGAAAAACTATTTTTCAGTCAAGAAATAACGTCTTTCTATGTCCGACACTTATTCCCGGACACCATCTATAATAGTTTTATTCCACAAATTAAAATTGGGCTACAAAACGAAAGAAACGACTAGTAATATTAACAGTACTTTAAGGAAAGAATACCCCTAATAAACACATACCGGCGAATGTTTAGATAGTGAATTTTATTTTATTCAATAATTTCGGTAATGATGAGTTAGAAATTTTTGCATTATATTTCATCAACATTTGTCTACGGGATTTTGAAGTAAGTTCAAAAAAATATCTGATGTTATCTTATTATTTAATGTAGTTTATAATTTTTACAATATTTATATTTCAACCCACTCACATTGGTTGCATTATGGTTCCGGGGACCATATAATATATTCTAGTGACATTTTTTTATTTGCATTCAGATGCCTCGACAAAATTTGGTGTCTTTATCTTCGAAGAAAAAAAAATCGGAATCCTCACCAAACAAAAAGGCGTTTGAAGTGGTGACAATAAAGGTCGTGGGCTATAAAAGAATCGTAAAATCATTACTACGTAAACCGGTGGGACATGGTATGCCCGTGTCCAAGACATGAAGCAGTCAAAGGATTTTTTGACATTTGTGAAGTTAAAATGATAAAACTAATTATCATCTTCATGGGATTTTAAATGTAGATGAGATTAGACTGACAATGTACAATCAAAGTTACCAAAAGTGGTAGGTAAAAAAAGGAAAGAAGCCCATAGGAGCCTTGGTTGCTGTAGAACGAGGATCACTATGTACTCTTATTTGTTGCATGAGTGCAGTGAGTATCTTTGATTGCGTTGCTTTGACCCATGTTGATATTCCCTCGAAAGGCCTTTGTAGATATTTTGATGAGAGGCACGTCACTGGAATACATTGGCAATATTCATCCATCTGGCTGGATTAAATCTAGTTTCTTCATCGAGTTGTTCTGATATTTTATTGAGCGATCAATCTTAGTGATGTCTCTCCCGTATTGCTATTCTTGGTGGACATTACAATCCACGTGCTATTCGAAAGTTTTTGAGCTAGCTCGTAAAAGTCATATCACAATTTTTAGTCTCCCATATGACTTTCACGGGCCCTATAGTGAAAAAATTTGCAAATGTTTGCTACTTTCTGAAAGAATGTTGAAGCCTTACAATATTGTTGATCTTTTCGGCTAGACATATCTTAAAAACTCCACGGGGGAAAATGCAGCGAATGGAAGTTCTTACTAAAGTCAATTTTGTATCGGAAGCATCAAACGATGATAGCTTTTCTCGTACTCAAGATGATCAACAAATAAGTCTTATTACTTACCAATGTACCCTGGAATGAGTTCAGAATCAAATGACCGAATATTTGCATACAGCAGAAAAGTCTAGAAGTGGATGTGACCGTGGTCATGAATGTGGACGTAGATGCGGCCTGCGACGCAATCAAGATAACGGAGATGTAGCGGCCGCAGACCTGATTGGTGCCAAAGAGATTTTAGATCCAGCAGTAGCTCAAAAAATGAAGAAATCGTAGGAATAGACTCGACTGAACATGATGAAATGTGTGTCCAACTGGTAACGCCTGATAACGCAGACACGATTCATGTATTTCGTGAAACGAGTTATTCTAGCGATGGACGTAATGAGGAGTAAAATCAATGTCAGAACTGCAAATTGTGGACCCATACCGACTGTGCAGGTCCTGAAGGTGAATATTATATCTGCGACTTTGCCGTTAAGTTTAATATATTTCATTTGCCCTCTAGGCTGCCATATAACCCTCATTTGATCTTGAGTTGTCTAATTTATATTTTTTAAAAATTAATATTATTTATTAAACCGTGATAATTTCATTTATTTCACAGCAAGACATGTTTCAATTCAGTAGATTAAAATTTCGAGAAATTGTGTGGAGGGTCACATCAACCACCAATGATGATGTAGCCTCATCATGACCACTACCGCTCTGTTAAGAGCGACACGACTGAGAAAGAAGACATGTATAGGCAAATAAACAAAGAATTACGTGATATTTTTTAAATTTATCAGCCTTGCATTTAAATTTATCTACGAAGACATTAAAAAGTTAATAATGATGAGTATTGGAACTATAGTGCTTTTGAGAAATTTACAAAATTCTTACGCTCCTGAGATATGCTAGTCAATTTTTATGGTGAAAATCTTAATAATTATTATAATTAATTTAATAGTAATATCCCTATTGAATTTTTCTATGATGTTCGAAATCTAGAGCGAATTACAATAATTGTTAACAGGTTTATTTTTCTGTAATGAGAGAGATATGGAATCATAAGTGCACGAAATACAACCATATATTTTCAACAGATGTCTGTCTGTGTACATATATATATATATATATATATATATATATATATATATATATATATATATATATATATATGTATATATATATATATATATATATATATATATATATATATATATATAGAAATCTGTCTGACTCGTAAACTTTTCAGTCTACGGTACTTTAAGCATTATATGGCAAAAACACATTTCCAGGGCGTACGTTTTTTTTTTTCTCGATTTTATTTATTGTCGACGTTATTATGGCGTAGAGGAAAATGGTAAACACTGCTCGTAAATGAGAAACAATGCTCCGTATATCGAAATCTCAGAATTTTTGAGCTATCAATCGTAATTCTCGAGAGCTATTCTCGTTATAGCCTCCGCATAAATGTTAAATAGAAGCTGCGTAATTATATATCCTAAACAAATTTCTGCATCGGATAGCACGTCGTGTGTTGTAACTAAGGCTGTACTATTTACATAAAGATGCCTCAGAAAGTTTACAAGGTTTACAAGTTTAATTTTATTGTAGAAATATTGCGTAATGTATTGTTATCGCAATGTATTTTTATATTTACTTTATTCAGCTAACATTATATATATTTATTCATTATTATGCAAGTATATCTACAAAACATTTATAATCGCGATTAAAAGAAACCAGACACAATTTTAATACCGGAATATCTTGATGAAAAAGCTGTAGGAAAAGTCTTTTGACTTTTCTTGTTTTAAAACTGCAATAAATTATTAAATACTATTTCGCTCTTCGCATTCATGAAATATTTGAATGGAGCACTCGGACGATCCTCACGTATGAACTTACAAAAGTTTGTTTGCGGTTTTATTAGTCTTCCGGCTTTTATTTATATTTGCTCTTACTTAATTTTTCATGAGGTTGGGTTTAATGAACTTATATTAAAGTTAATTTGATTAAGTTAAAATGGAAGATCGATGGTTTGTAAAATATTTGGTATATTACATAATGCACTAGGAAGGATATTACATATTTCAAATGAAACTGTAAATAAGTAATCGTAATTTTGGAACTAATACTTCGTAATTTGCCTAAATACCGTAATTTTCTATTTTATTTCTCATCAGTTGTGTAGGCTGGTGGTTTTATAAAATCTTATTCACTCATATCACAAACAAAAATTATTAATTTCATAAGGCTAGTATTACCATTACTTCACTTTTTTAACATAAAACAGATTTTATTTAGTAAAAATAACCTAGTATAAAAATTCAGTATCTTGAAATAGAAAAAACTTATTGTGATACCATATTTGTCCATTCATTAATTTTTATTTAAACTTTGATATCTTAAGTGTAATAGGAATTGAAGATACATTGTTTAAAAAGAAAAACGAACCTAAATTAAAAAAAAACAAAAATAAAATGTTAAAATTAATGTTGCTAGTTATGTTTTAAAACATTTATTTCTGCAATAATTTTTTTTACATCCTTAATGCATAGTGTATTATGGACTCGCATAAAATAATTACCTGTATTTTATCAAAATACATTTTTAATTATCAAGTAAGACTGAAATTTAAAATTTTTGTTCATAAAAAATTTCCATTTCTGAAAAAAATTATTAGTGATCTATTATAACTATTCAATTTTGAAATCAAATTAATTTCATAAATATAACATGCTCTCAGTTTCGACACGTCCTTGTTTTTTTTATAATTTTATACCAAAAAAAAATAGAACCCTTATGAACCCATTTTCCGTCTATCCGCCAATGATAGTTAAAACCACTTGATATAGAAACATGAAATTTGCTGTAGGGATAAAATATACTATCAAATTTACAAATTTTCTATTTTGTTAACACGCAAAACACTGAAGTGAAAATTTTTGCTACCGCAAATATACCAAATCTACGCAATTTTGTTTTGTCATTTCATGTACCGTATAGAATATCAGTTAAAAGAGCGAAAATTCCAAAATGGCTTTCCACAATTTATGTAAGATATTTCTGAAAATGTCAATAAAGGACATTTTCCCCCACTAGTCATGAAACTGTTTAAAAGGGAATTATAAAAACAAGCATTACCGAAAGTTTACCGGAAAATTATGGAGATTTGTTTTCACTCACAAACGTTTATTCATTCACTACCTTTTTACGCCTGTGAAAGATGTGCTAGGCATTTTATTTATATAAATGAAAATAATAATAATTCTTCTAAAATATTTTTATTAAAAAAGTAAACAACTTTATGTTTCACCAGAACTTAATCAGCCGTAGCCTATTCGCAAACGAAAAGCTTCAATTAAAGCTTAACGTAGTTTACGTAACTTTTAACTTCAATTAAAATTAATGGATCCTTAAAACCCCAAACTTCCACATTAATGCCAATGGTCGCCGCATTCATTATGAGTATCACAACCTACAACATACCGTTACAATCCCTAAAGCTTTCAAAGTTTACGCCCCATACTTGGCCTTATATGCATGGGATAGATTTGATTACGTTTAGATAAAGCTTTGAAAGGACTTGTGTGCACCTGTTGTCTTATCTTGATAAATTCGTACGTCAATTTGTTTATGACTTGTAAGTGAAAACATGATATATATATATATATATATATATATATATATATATATATATATATAAGAGGAGGCTCTTATCTCCACAATATTGCCTACATTATATTCACCACATTAAAATCTATTTAATACATTAGAAGTGATGTTTGGTTTTAAGGTGATCTACATATGCATTACTATCCATTTTTCGACATAATCAATGACGTTACACTTCCCTACAAAAGTATTGAATTTTAGAAATATTCATGGACATGGTTTTAGAAATATCCTAACATATTACATTTTACAACTCCTCGCCACAAAAATATGTTTACAGATTCTGTGATTTTCTATTTAAATTTAAGTAGATTATTTATAAATCTAGGCGTGATGATGCAAATGTTACGTGTCGCACACAAATTTCATTCAATTTTACTGCTCGATTCATTGGCAATGGAAATTAATTTCAATTACTTTGAACGGAATAAAATCTGTTTAATTTATATTTTTCAGTGGAACGCAGTTAAGAAAGTAAATGCTTTCTGCAATTTATCAAAAAAAGAAAATGTTAGATTGATTATTTAAAATGTTATATCTTAAAAAGGATTATGATGAAAAATGAACTATAAATCAGAAGCCGTATATCCTTATCTTTAATTTTCTTCAATTAGTGAAGAAAATGTCGCTTGCCTTTTGTCACTAATTTGAAGTAAAATATTGGTAAATGGTACAAATATTTTGTGATATTATATTGCAAATTCTAATACTGCATATGTATACACTATTTCTGTCCGCAACTTCTTCACTGTGGACTACTATTGTACAGATGAATTTCATCTCAATAATTCTATTATCTTAAGTTGTTCACGAGTCTCGGTAGAACGACCTTGTGCAGAGCGAGCTCGAAGTTCCACCAAATGTTTCGCGCCCTTTCTCAGTTTCCAACAACAATAACATCGCTCATCACCTTTGATTCAATTCCAATAGCTGCCTGATTTACTTTTTACAAATTGCATTAATCTAGTTACCTTAACCTGATATGATTTTTTAGTAAAATTTCATACCTTACGAATCAGGATATTGTTACCATTTACAACATTCAATACATAAATTGAGAAAGAAGATTAATTATAACTCTTAGTGACTTATTATAACTCTTAGCAAACTAAGAGGTAAATTGACAAATCCATTTTTGAAAACAATAGTCATGAAAAACAGAAGTAGTCCAGTGCATTAGGTTTATATCTAGAAATCCAGTTATAATGTGTGGATTTTTAATTTTGGTTTTTTAATGATTTTATTACCTCAAGAAATAAAAAGTTGACCCATGAAAAGTTTCCTCTTTTGCTTCCTTTATTGTTTTTGTATACTCCCATGCAAATTACACAAATATTTTTGAAAAGTTGGTATGGAACTACTACTACAGAGTATGTAATTGCCAATTTTTTTGGCTCTATGTCTACGTGAAATGTTGTTTAGAACATTATTCTTGAAGGGTTTTCTAAGACTATAGATTAAATATCGCTAATCAATTCTGTAGAACAGTCCGTGTACCACACATCAAACCATCGAACAAACGTTGATGAAGTCAATGAGTGTTGAAGTATGGCCTTTTGAGCGTAGTGTTACCGAGAGTATTATTTATAAATGAATAAAAGTGTCATTTGTACTAAAAACGTCATTGACGGGATTAAAGATTTTTGTAAAATATTTGCCAAAAAAGACACAATAAAATAAAATATCTACCAAATTAAAAAAAAAAGTGTATAAAATTTTAAGGATTTAAAGTAAAAAGAAAATATAAACTGGATTCATTACTAGCTGTTGGTAACAAAATCAAACTTCATGATAGAACCATCGCAGGAGATGTACTGTTGATTTTTCAATGGAATTACCTTTTAAACAAAATTAGATAAAAAACTTCAAGAATATATGAATTTTGATTTTGCTCCATATACAGTAATTATGACAGGGAAAAACAACTGGTAAATAATAATATTTTCTCTTGTCAAACTTAAGATGTTATCGATATATTAATGGTAAATACTGCAATTGATGTAGAATCTAAAAATGTAGTTGTTGTTATAAAAATTAATGATATTTTTCTTTTATTGACATCTTTAACCAATTCCAATTCTTGGAACCAAGATAAGGCTCAGCATCCCCAAAAGTTTTTTCTAATAAAAACCTTGAACAAACAATACCAACGTGTAAAAATCTTATTTTGTTTCTACATGCGTTGACTGGAGGTTATGTAACCTTCGCGTTTTACAAAAGGTACAGATTTCCTAAATTGTTTGTAAATTGTAGAAATCTGCAAGATTAATATATATTAGCTTCAAAGATAAAAATACTGAAATCAATGATGTTTTAGAGTCGTGTATTACATGCAACATGACAATATATGGTGTTCCTTTAAATGACAGAAACATAAATCATTTTTGATACCGATCGTTTTTAAAATCTACATGCAGAAAAAAAGTTATGCCCACTTATATTTATTTATACCTACACCCGAAAATTGTGTAGGTATAAATACACCCACCCGAGAAACAGATGTATTTACAATTACAATTGTGGATTGGATAGGATAATAGCTAGACAGTTGCCCAGACCTAATTCTCCAGTCCATTGAACGAACCACCAGCTTCAGACAACTTCAAAATTAAATGAAACTACGTGATGTAGCATTATTTCTACTTTCTTTAATTTCTTTACCACGAAATTTATTTCAGACAACTTATTAAAAATGAAGTTTTGTTCGTGTAAAACTGGGTGAAACTGGATTGTGGATGCTAAAAAAGTAAGTAGCATGTTCTGTAGCATATTTACATTACAAAGGAGACAATGGTTGAAACATTTCATTAGTAGTGTCAATGGATGTAGTAAAAAATTAATACATGGAAAAAGTTTCTTTCGCAAAATCTAAAAAATCGTTAATCTAATCTCTAATCGTATTAAATATTAACTATTTAATCTAAAATGTAATTAAATTATTGTAAATACAAATTAATAATTAATTATTGGCTATCAAAATATAAACATACTTTTAAATGTAACGTAAAAAGTCAGAAAATAATATCACTCGTTATGATTATTGAAAGACTATCTATTATTTTACAATTATATTATTCAAACTTGTTAAAAGTCCTATAGAGTGCTGTGATTTGGAATATAACATTCCAACTATTGACATCAAAACTAGTGTATTTTGTTTGGTTCAACCCTCTGATCCATAATATCTTTTATATTACTGCTGTTATCTGGTCTCCGCCTGAAATAAATCATGCACGCGATTGAAGAAAATATTAGAAATGTTTAATTGGCTTTTGGTTAGAAGAAATTATACATATTTCTTTACGTCCGATTCTATAATCTGTATGGTCGGATATAATTCTCTTCAAGTCCGAAGGAATTGCTTCTATTGTACATTTTGAGATAGTAATATATAATTATGTAGATAACCTTACATCTTGACTTTAGTGACGTTTTGTGCTCCTGTCTGCCACGTAAGATGACGAAGTTATTGTTCATTTTACCTCTCTAGAATGCGCACGACCATTTGCAGTGCTCACCTGTTCTTCGCTCACATTGATTGACACGATATTGCGAGAGACGCCGAGACGAGTCTCAATATATTTTTCTGTTCCATTACCTGCTTTATGAATATTGTTATGGAGTTGCTTGATGTTACAGGATTGGAAATTTATTAATTTTGCTTTTAATTTATGTTAATGTGTATTTTTTTTGGTTTATTCATTTTAATTTACATTATAAACAAAACTTTTGGTTCTTGCATAATTCCAACGTTTTACATTTTACGTGTAAAGACAGATTAAAAAAAATTTAAAATACTATAATTTTATTGTATTAAAAGCATTTGAATCTATATTTTCTAAACCCTATACAATATAGACCCTTCTGTATATAAATAGTTTTTTGTGTACAGAATTTATTTTTTTTCCAAATAATAAAAAATATGACACCGTTTTTATGTAGTTTCAATCTAAACATACATAAAATATGAGATTCTTCATCGATATTTTCAATCCTCCATTTGAACATCAACTTAAATCTCATTCGAACTTCTACATGCACCAATATATATGATGTTGCTTTCATAGAGTACTTTTTATTGCGGTTCGTGCTTGTTTCCTTAACAAACTGAATCCATCTTTGTAAATATAAAGTAAGAATATCGAAAATTTGGGATTTAGTATAACTACTAAATGTTATAAATAATGAAATTATATAGTCAACACATGTTCCAAAGGTAGAGAGTAATATCGTCTTTCATATAAATTGACAATTGCTAGAACCGTAGGAAGTAAATTACGATAATATCTGTGTCTAATTTAAATTGCATGTCATCCACTGCGACGTTTAAATTAGTTAACGCATTATTAGTTCTTTGACCAGTACAATTTTAAACCCATTGTGGGGTTAAACGCAAATACATATCTCATCAAGTATTTATTCCCATAAATAATTATGAAAGACAGTTATTCGGAATCATTCAATAATATCTGAACTCTTTTCAGTCACGTTTCTTCTGCTACTGTGAGGTCAATAGCCTTCAATTTGTCTGACTCAAATCGCTCGTTTTACATACAATTGCATATATAACACGATATTTTCTGTGGTTGCTTGTTTGATTTGCTGCCAACTGTGAGGCCTACAATTTGTCTAACTCAAATCGCTCGTTTTACATACAGTTGCATATATAACACGATATTTTCTGTGGTTGCTTGCTTGATTTAATTAGTACTTAATTTTTTGTGGTACAACTATTTCATCGTCATATCACTGGCAAGTTTGAACATAATAAATAATGTCATATTACTTAATCACCAAATTCATTGCTTAAAAGTTGTTACTATGTTAAAAAACTGAACTTACAAAATATAAAAAATTTGATGAAGGACCAATTCAGAAAGAATCGATTCTATATGCAGAGAAGGGCCTAGAACTTATTTTATGGAAAAAAATTATATTCATTGACTTGGCTAAGCTCATTAAATTGGATATCTGATTCAAAGTAACATTATGATAAACATAGAGCAATAAATGAGAATATAATGTTATTTTGGAATCAGAGAAGATCCCTTAAATACACATTTTGTGTATACGAAAAAAAAACTTATTTTAAAAAATCGCAACTTTAAATAAACGTTTAAAAAGAAGCGCATTAAAGGGTACAAAATAATGACAGTGTGGGTATTTAATTTGATTTTGTGATACAATATAATTTCTAAACCTAAATACATTTGCATAATTACTTTAGGGGTTTTTGGGATCGGTGCCAAGTCGACGATTTTGACAAAGATATGTGCTATATTTAGGGTACACTGGATGCCTACTAATATCCCTCTTTACGTCAAACTTTACATGTACCTTTATATACCTGCTTACCTGTCTATCTGCGTACAAATATTTTAATTAATTAACCATTTTTTAAAACCTATTTACGTATGTACCTACTAATATTTAAGCTCTTTTGTGACTTTTTATGTATTTCATATGATAATCTACCGATTAGTTTTTTACTTTCTTGCTTACACCACGACAAGCTGAACAAGTCCAAACTCGATTAATTTATTCCTCATAAATGCAGAGTTTCTATAACCATCTTTCACATCCATCATTTTATTATGATTCTGTTAAGGAGAAAATTTATGTCTATTTCTACTTTCTGGTAATTAAATGAAACTACGTGATGTAGCATTATTTCTACTTTCTTTAAGTTCTTTACCACGACCTAGGTTTCGTTGTATTACAACATCTTCAGGTGGGCTATTAGCAAAGAGTCAATTTGGAATCTTTGCTAATAGCCCACCTGAAGATGTAATACAACGAAACCTAGGTCGTGGTAATGAACTTAAAAAGAGTAGAAATAATGCTACATCACGTAGTTTCATTTAATTGTGGACTTTCTTATTATTGTATAAAACATCTGTTAAAAACTTTTCTTTATATTTCATACATAAATATCTTACAAACATATATATATATTTATGTATATATATATATATATATATATATATACATATATATATATATTTATATATATATATATATATATATATATGTATATATATATATATATATATATATATATATACAGGTTGTCCAGTGGCAGATTTCAAAATTTGAACAAACATAGTTTCTGACGCAACACAAGAGGGGCGCGGGGGGCGTCGTTAGAAGCGCAAGCGGTGCGGATGTCTTAGTAGCCATGGAACAGTGGAGTGGAGAGCACCGCGCTTTTGCCGTCGAGGCGTACATTTCGAGTGGATTTTCACTGTCTGTAGCACGCCGTCGATTTAATAATCGTTACAGTATTCATCGATTACGTGATAGACCATCGATCAACCTCATTCAGTCATGGGTAGCAGGATCAACATTAAATAGGCCCAGGCCAGGACCTACACCATTGGTAGCCACGGATGAAAATGTCGAGCGTGTTATGGTTTCTGTCGTTGAAAATCCCCGTTTATCACTGCGTACACGTTCATCGATATTGGGAATTCCGAAATCAACTTTACAGGTAATAATACGAAAAAAGCTCATGTTCCATCCATACAAAATTCAAATTGTTCAAGATTTACACGATTCTGACTATGAATTAAGAAAAACTTACGCGGAGGTGATGTTGTTGAGATTTCGTACTGCTACCCGGTTGGGCAACATATTCCTTAGTGACGAAGCTCAGTTTCACATTGGAGGATATGTGAATAAGCAGAACTTTCGTTACTAGAATGTCCACAACCCAAGACAAATACATCAAGAGCCTTTACATAAGCCTAAAGTAACAGTCTGATGTGCCATGTCTGCATCTGCAATCATAGGGCCTTATTTCTTTGAAAATCAACGTGGCCAAACTGTAAATGTGAATTTGGAGAGATATGCCCAGATGTTAAATGACTTTTTCAGAGTAGAACTACAAATATAGAATAGTCCATCCTTGAACCAAAACACATGGTTCCAGCAGGACGGGGCCACATCTCACACTGTTAATGTGTCCATGAATGCAGTACGGCAGTTATTTCCAGAAAAAAACATATCCCGAAACGGTACCGCACCGTGGCCACCTAGGTCACCCGATTTAAGCCCATGTGACTTTTTCTTATGGGGATACTTAAAATCCGTTGTTTACAAAACAAGTCCGAGCACTGTGACACGACTTAAAGAAAATATTCGAGCCGAAGTCAGTAGGATACCCCAGTCGCTCTGCAAACGTGTTTTTGAAAACATGCGTGCTAGACTCGAAGAGTGTGTCAGACTCGATGGTCGCCATTTGGAAAACGTGGTTTTTAAAAAATGAAATCCGCATTTGTTGTTATAAAGTTAAAATAAACCTACTTTGTATTAGAGGTGTAGTTTTTTTTACAATTTTCAAACATTGAAATCTGCCACTGGACAGCCTGTATATATATATATATATGTATATATATATATATATGTATATATATATACATATATATATATATATATATATATATATATATATATATATATATATATATATATGTGTGTGTGTGTGTGTGCATATACAAAGATAAATATTTAATGTTACGTACTTTGTGGTGTATATATATATAGAAAAGTGTGGAATCTCCCTATTATAAATATTTAACAAAAAATAAATATTTAGAAGAACTCAACAAAAATAATAGAGCATAAAGATATTGGTTTTGATTCCTGCCTCTTTGCTTGTTTATGTGTTTGTTGTTCAAGTATCACAAATAAACAAGAGAACCAATTCAGGTGGTGTTTTTAGAAAATGCAGAAATATATATTTTTTTATATTATGTTCGACGCTTACTTTTTGGATGTATGTACATTGATTTCTGAGCCGGTCGGCGTTATTCTTTTTTTCTTTGAAAAAGTATACTACCGAGGTAGTTCCATATAAATATAGTGATGATCTGATGATGATATCAGGAAATGTACAATGGGATCCCTTAACAAATGGTCGTAAATCAATTTTAATTTAAAATATTTGCTATTGGCTATGGTTACTTTGCAAAATAATAACATAATCCACCAGGTTGGGTCTTATGATGAGTTCAGAATATGAACAAATGAATTCCTTTACAGATGGTAGAAAATCAAGTGTGAGTCAAGTTATACGCCATGAGTAGTAATTGCTTTGCAAAATAACTACACCATCGACCAGATCAGAGTCTGATGATGAGTTTTAGAGATGAACAATCAAACTCTTTAACGGATGATAATACGTCAACATTGATTCAAGACATTTGCTATTGTAAAATAACTACACCACTGTACATACCAGGTTCTGATGGTGAATTCTAGGTATGAGCAGTGCAATTCCTTGACAAATGGTAATAAATTAAGTCATTCAAAATATTTGCTACTGGTAGTTGTTACTTTGCAAGATCTGGTGATGGGCTTCAGATATGGAGAACAAAACTCCTTAGTGGATAACAGCTAAACACTCACGGCTACTTTTGTCGCGTTGTTTCACTGTGTTGTTGAATACCAACTTTAATTTTATTAAAATAAACCTTCTTTTAAAAATCCGACTTCAAAAAAGTCGGTACTAAAAAGTAAAACATAATTGACTCAAAATAGGTACCAACTTATTCACAAACTATAACTAAATTACTTATTTTTCTTAATTCGGTGCCAGCACTGTCGATCGACCGATCGATTACATTATTTATTTCATATCATAAGTATATTCTGTGGAGTAAGATGAACATTTTATCGATTTTAACCCATCATTAACAGAATATAAGGAAGAGGACAGTTGTTTGAAGACGCGAGCACAAATATCTTTTAATTTTGTCATAGAGAAAATAATTTTTTTACTATATTGTCATACTTTTGGAACTAGCGTAGTTTCGCAAAAATGGAAATTTTACAGAGTTTTTAATGAAAGGATATACACAAAAATGACGTATTTTAAAAAATAGTCTCAGTCGCGATTATTTCACTACGAGAATTTGCCTAGCTAAAAAATTACTCACAATAATGCCTTCGTTTTTTCTATTCCAATTTTTTTTTCACTGTTTTCATTTTAAATTTATAATTAGATACTACATATTTAACAAACGTATAAACATGAACGGTGATAAGAGAAATAGGTAAATAAAAGATTAATACAAAAGGTACAAACTTTTAAAAACGTGACGTCAATATTATTTACAAAAACATTCAATTCTACCAACATTAAAAATTATAATTAAATCTCTAATTTAGAATTTTTTTAAAATTTTAACGTATTCTAACTGAAATATCGTACTATGTTTATTTTTAAACAAGTTAAATTGAAATGTCAAATTACTTTGACAAAAACTGTCACTCATTTAGGCACGATCGTCATTCGTGGCATCAATATTCACAACTGTTATGTCAAAAAGATATCAATTCATTAAAATTTTCCTTCGGCGGATTGATTCTGACTATTAGTGGCTAAACGTATTAGGTTGTGAAAATTATTTATTTTTAGCTTCAACCAAAAAGTATCAACTTCGTTAGCATGTGATTTTAATGATACCACCCTCTAATAGGTGGAAAAGTTGGATTATTTTTGTAAAATTATATCAAATATAGAGTTTTAGACTATTTTTATATCGAAATAAGGATTTATTAAAAATTTTTATTATCTTACATCGTGAAGTGAATAATTTTTTAAAGTCCCTACTTAATAAAAATACAACAGTTTAAAGGAAAGCGCGTTTTTTTTGCATATTGGCAAAATACTCTAATAAGTAAGTTGTTAAATAGGGTGGAGCACGGACGTATGAAAAACAATTTTTGTAAGATTTGGAGTTTTAAAAGGGCGCGATTTGTGCCTTGTGTAAAAGTAAAAATAAATGTATTTTTAAAATTAATTTGGTGAATATCTTTTGCCTCCCCATTGACTTTAAAATTTAAATTTAATGGAAAAATTTCTTGAAGTTATGGCTTATATATTGAACATAATTAAATAGATAAGCTGTAGTAAGTTATGCACAATAAATTATTTGGATAATTACAAATGAACTTTAAGAAATAATAATCTAATTCGAATAACGACATTGAAAAAAATGTACATCAATTTCCTTGGGAATACTTTTTTTCCAATTTAGGCATTAATTTTCGTGATTCCAATTTAGCTTGTATTGACACGGTAGCAATAAAATCCATTTCATCCTTACAACCAGATTCCACAATGAACTGAATTTTCTTGTCAGACAAACTCTGCATAATCGGTGGTTCAGTTAATTTTTCCTGCCAATTTGTCAAATCAATGTATGTTCAGGCATTGAAATTTATTTTACTTCACTTCAAAGAACCTAGGTGTTGAAAGTTAAGGCATTTAATATGCGTCGATCCGCTAGTTCTCGAATGTGTTTTTTGTCTTTACTTATCATTACAAGAAGAATGCTTTCGGGATTTGCATAATAACTATTTCGTTGTAGGTACCTAGAAGTCCTAATCATGTTAAAAAGATGTCCGTGCCATCTTTGTAGTTGATTTATTTTAAATGAAGAACCAAGCTGGTGCGTAAACTTTGTGGCCAAAGCTGTCAAATTTTCTGAAGGTGTCTCTGCTGTTATATAAAAACGTAGCATTCGATTGGCACGTGTAAGCCAATGCGCTTTTTTGCCATATCGTCTGGGCAATCACTTGATATTATCACTGAGGCAATCTTATGCAAGTATTGTTGATCTGTACTTAAATCTTGGACAATTTCTGGAAGCATGTTTCCTTCGATACGCTGAAATTGTTTAACAGGTAATTGTTCACAGGTTTCCGGTGTCTTTCCCAAAGAACCAGTATAAGACTTAGGCGCCGAAGTACACCCATCAAGATGAAGAAACAAGTGTCTGAAAGTCAATTCGTTCATATGTAGTAAGCAAATTATCCATTTATATTCAATAAAATTTATTTAGTTTTTCGTGACCAATGTAATAACCGCCAATATATGAATATCTACGTAAATATAATTGATGATGAATGAATTAATATTCTGATACGGTAATTGAACGATTGAACAAGTGAGCACTACGAAATACTGGAGAGTTTTAGTATCATTCAGTTCAAAACAAAAAAACACAACATTGCAAAAAAACCCTTCCTATGTTTCTGTTAAACTTGTATCCTCACAAAAAATTCTTAATACTGCTTTTCCTGCTTTATGTAATGAGAAATTGTTTCTTTTAAATTGAAAAAATTGTATGTTATATTAATATTTAACCTGAAATTATCAATAAATATTGAAAAGGAAAATTTATATTTAAAAATATTCATCTTTAAAATATAAATTTACGCGTACTCTTCTCTCTACAATCCGTAACACGGTTACAGATTGAAGTTAGTCACTAGAGTAATCAATATTCACTTTTAAACAAGAGAACAAAAAAAAGAAACAAAGCAATGCTTTTTGTGTAGTCTTTTTAGTAGCGAGTTCAGTAAACATGATTCATACATTGATTCAGGCGCAACTATGTGCATAACTGCATATAAAAGTCGGCTAAAAAATTCCCATTACCTATGGAGTTTTCCAAGAGTTGATAATCGTCGTTAATAAGACGAAATTAACAGTTTTGTATTCAGTTATCGTGTAAATAATAGTAAATTACAATTAACGCATAAGTATCAAGAATGTGTTATGTATTATAAGTTTCAATACAAACTTATTATAACAGTCAGTGAATTTATAAAGAAAGAAAACAATGTCGTTTTAAGCTCAATAAATCTCAAATAAGAAAAAAAAATTACGATTTTGTTGTAGAAGCGGAACTAATTGATGGTGTATACAGAGTGAACCTACAAACACAGAAGTGTTTATTGACTTTAACCATAGTAAGTGGGGAAATATGGCACAGGATACTTAGTCATAGAAACTCGAGATAGTTTTTTTTAAATTCGCCACAATAATCGTTATGATTATACTGGCGAACATACGAACGTAGAGTCTAATCATACAGTAAGGGCTACTAAAAAAAAATTATGCGCAACATTGTCAGGTAATTCGATGACTCGGAGTTCAAACGAAAATTTTACATAAATAATAGACTAAACAAACTCCATTTTAGCAATGATAAAAAAAAGCATACACCATACTTGCGAAATAACTTCATATTAAAAATAACTTCATATTAAAACCTAAATTATTATATTCCTTAGGCACTGTAAATATTCTAGATTAGTAAATAATTAGTGTGGTGCTCTGATTAACCATAAAGAAAATTCTTTCTGTGCAGCAACTGAAAGTATATTTCATCTCGTTCGATTGTGAGCCAAATACCACTTTCGGAAATTACTTTAAAAACCAGTTATGCCCTGTGAGACTAAAATGTGAAATTTTTCGTGCCGGAAAGTAAAATTCTAGTCAATTTGATTAGTTAATAGCATCGCGTTGCTGCCATTTCCTTCCGGCGCAGAGAATAAATCAGATTTCGGTTTTCTAGTGCACGTCTAATACAAAAATGATGTTATTTTTTACGTTCGTTACTCTTCTTCCTACGATCCGTAGTACCGTTACGGATTGAAGAGAAGAAAGTGATGGTTAATCGCTATTTAATTGAATATTTCGTAGAAATATTGCAGCGCAACACAATACAACCTTAGTTTCCATATAGGATTACCTCTACGCTGCTTTATGTTTAAAAGTATTAGTTGAATATAATTGATGAGTGTCATAAATATGTATTACAATGTACTGGCTCAATTCTCCTAGGATGTGGTAATTCGAAGTTGAATGCACTGGCAACCTCTATGAATTTATCCATAATCACATCCATATCCAGTACTGCCTAAATATCATTCATAAAAATATCAATATTTTAATCCTTTTATTGCTATTCCAATTAACAGTTTTTCAAATGTTTCCATTTAAATATCCGACCAGAGATGTTACTCATCTCAAAACATATAATATATTGAATAGGTAAAGTTTCCAAAAACATGGCTTGATTTACGTTTAAAACAAAGATATCAGTATTATAATCGTTTTATTTCCAATGCAATAAACAGTTTTTCAAATGTTTCTATGTTAATATCCGACCATAGACAATGTTCACGTTTGTATAATAAATTGAATAGGCAAAGTTTCTAAAAACACGCTTTGATAGACGTTTAAAACCAGGCTTTGTTAATGATAAATAAATATCACATAAAATATCGCGCAAAAGTTAAAGTGGGCTTTAATACAAAAGGTCTAACAAAACTGTCCATCATGTGTCACGCACATGGCTCAGTTACTCATCAGCTCCTTTAAGCAATAAATCATCGCACATCAGTTTAAATGCGTATCTATTGCGTATCGCCTTAATACATGTAACGAAAAAGGTTAAAAGCACTCTGGACTGGATTATTTCATAATACTCACAAGTAATGCCTGATCTATTCTTACTCTATAATAATACAAATTTATTGACTTCAGTTTAATAATCTTCTTTCATTTATTTAAATTTAAGCAAAGAATTTTATGCGAAAGTTACCAAACATTTTTATTTGTATGTATTAAGTGGTTCATACAAGTGGATTATAATACTCTGTCAATTAGTAGTTAAAATACTTCTAGAATATGTACGTTATAATTGAAAAAAAAAATTAAAGTGGGCAACCGGTAAGAAAAAATAAATTACTGGCCAAATTAAAGGTAAAATTGTGCATTGAGTGTCCCGTACCACTGCACATATACTAACAGGCACAGAAGCATACATGAAACGCTTACCAATCGTGTGTATTATCAGCCTAGTGTTCGTATATACTAAGTTGGCTTAATCCCTATTTTGAACAATGTTTATTATTTGTATTAATTTAAAATTTTTATTTGTTGAAAATTTAAAAATAATATTATTAATATTCTACTAATAATGTTATTTTTATGTATGCAAAATCAAAAAAATTATGTCAATATATTATTTTTGCTATGATTATTACTTTCATTTTAAAATAGATTTAAATAAATTCAAATTAAAGAATAATCTTAGTGTGTATAATAAAAAAGTTATTTTTATTTAATTTCCCGGTTATACATTTCTGGTTTCAACATAAGTAAAATTTATGAAATAAAAAAAATATTATAAAATTTTGCTTATCATTTCCACTGCATTGAAATTGTCTTAGGAAAATGCTTATAACTTTTTAGAAGCAGATTAACAAGTAAATTTACTAAGAAAAGAACATTAAAACTCAATAAAATGTAGTCAGTGTTAATATTATTTCAATAAAAAAGAGTTTAAAACGTAAAAAAGTCGTATTTTAATTATATCATAATTATAATTTAATATTTTTATTATTTTTAATTTACGTATATCCGAACGTCTCTTTACTGTTTTATTACATGTATTTATTTATATTTTTAAGTGCAATTCTTGGGATGTTATAGTACCTTTACATTTCAATAAATAAAAGGGGACCATTATGTTAATTATCGTATTCCTTCTAATTAGAGTAAGCTTAAATACCAAACAATTACATCACTTTTTTAAAAAAATCTTTAGCAACCTACTTATCCAAAACGTAATTTGATTTACTTTAGAAAACATATAAAAAACTATAAAGCATTCTGGAACATTTAAAAAATATGTATAGCAATTTTTTTATGCAACGCTTTCAGTCATTAAGGCATATCGGACCAAGATCCAGAACTGTCTTCAAGCGCTTATATTTTGTGTTTTCGCTTTCAACAACCGTTCGTCTGCATGTGGTGTCTCAGCGTTTTCGAGTTTTCCGGAGGATAAATGGTCTATGATGCAATCGGAATCGTTCGAAGTAATAGTGCTGACGAAATATGCAAATTATGTGACCATTATGTGTGAGAGCACATGTACGCACGTGCTTGCATGCATGGAGATGCATGTATGCATGCATACACGTACGCGTGGAACCACATATATTTGTGTACGTGCGCACATACGTACGTGCATGCGTATTTGCGAGCGTGCGTGCACGCGTGCGTGAGTGCTGGCGTGCATGCTGGCGTACGTGCTGGCGTGCATGGTGGCATGCGTGCATGCGTGCGTGCATGTTTGAAATGAAGCAAAAAAAAATTGAAATATATATTACTGTACCTTGTTTATCTAATAGCCTCTAAGTGAGATTTCACTCACTTATACTAAAATGTGAGAATTTGAAAATAAAAGCTAAAAAAGTTCCTTTTGAGCCTATAAAACCTGTATAAACCTTAAGAAAATTTTACACAGAAGACAATACTAATACGTGATTTTCAATAAACAAACTTACACGTCAATTTGAATCTTGCAAACGGGATTTACATATGGAAAATATAAAATCAAACTAAGTAAACTTTAAAACATATTTCTAATTATATTCCGTTCTGAGTATTAAATTTATTTTTCAATATATTTTTGCTTATTAATTCAGATCTCTGTATAAAACGCATACTTGCAAAATTTCGTACATAAAGTCTAAAACTAGACAAACCTTGTTTTACTAAGCACTAGAAATATTTTAAAAATTATTCACACCAAAGAAATACACATAATTTCGTAATAATATGATCATGAGATTGATATTACTATTGAACTTTAATTAATTACAAGACATTGATGAGCGTAAATGTGAAAAATTGTTGACAAAATTATGTTATTTGCTTCTTCAAGTTGAAATTATAAGCAAGACAGATATTTATGACCCATAACTGCTTACAAAACAATTAGATTTTGGCAAGTTCCATCAGCATGAACTTTAGAATCTTCATTAGAGGTAAGCAATTTTGCACACGGATGGAGTATTCCAGTGACGTACTACAAATGAAACATCCGGTGTCAGAATTCATTTAAAATTGCATGAATTTACAAAATTGGATTCGCCAAAATATTTTAGTCTCAAGCGGAAATGTCGGCGATGCAAATTAATTGAAATTTAATTGTTAAGTTCACTGTAAATTTATTTCAATTTCAGGGCTATGAGCAATTTTATTTTTATCTTAAAAACTGACCAAACAAGTTGTCGATAAGAGTAAACGTATCAAGATTGTTTTGTATAAGCTTATTTTAATTTCTAAATGGAAATATATTAGCTTGCCAAGCAAACTTTTGGCAATTAATTTTTTTTCACAAAAAAGACTGTTGTGAATTGCTGTCTTTTCTTTAATATTTTTTTTTACAAAGTTATTTCGACATCTTGACGTGTTTGTTGTTTTATTAAGTGAAATTAATGTACATCACGTCCATGTATTATAAAATTCATAAAACTAACATTTTTTTTAAGTAAGTTTGATTTGTATTATAACGTCAAGTAAAAATTTCAAATCACAGACCTAATATAATCTGCTTGTGGAAACTGTATCGAAATTCCTCTAGATTATTTTGCGTGACTTGGTGAGAAATAGTCCTAATTTTGTCACGTTTCTCAGAAATTATTTTTCGTAAACACCTCCAATATACAGACAAATCCATAGAGAATAAAATACGTAGGAACCAAAGTTATGTTAAACCTAAAAAAATAAATAATCTAACAATATGAATAATGTAGTCAAATTATAAAAACAAATTGAGGAATAAAGCAAACTCTATTCGGGGACGTGGGATGTTGAAAAAATTATGTTCGGAAGACAGCCTTTAACGACGTCTGACTGCATGTATATATCCGCATTCGGGTTGCTTATCTCAATATCTCCTCTTCCCACACCACTTCATCAAAGGCCAGGCCCATTTATCCAGTGAATGTTCGGTGTATAAATTTTAATGCGTGATTTAAAACACATGTAGCGCCGTGTGTTGATGTACAGGATGTCAAGTGGCAGATTTCAAAGTTTGGACAAACATAGTTTCTGAACGCAACACATAAGAGGGGTGCAGGGGGCGTCGTTAGAAGCAAGCGGTGCGGATGTTTTAGTAGCCATGGAACAGTGGAGTGGAAAGCATCGTGCTTTTGCCGTCGAGGCGTACATTTCGAGTGGATTTTCGCTGTCTGTAGCACGCCGTCGATTTAATAATCGTTAGAGTATTCATCGATGACGTAATGGACCATCGATCAACCTCATTCAGTCATGGGTAACAAGGTTCAGAGCTGCAGGATCAACATTAAATAGGCCCAGGCCAGGACCTGCACCATTGGTAGCCACGGATGAAAATATCGAGCGTGTTATGGTTTCTGTCGTTGAAAATTCCCGTTTATCACTGCGTACACGTTCATCGATATTGAGAATTCCGAAATCAACTTTACAGGTAATAATGCGAAAAAAGCTCAAGTTCCATCGATATAAAATTCAAATTGTTCAAGATTTACACGATTCTGACTTCGAATAAAGAAAAACTTACGCGGAGGTGATGTTGTTGAGATTTCGTACTGCTACCCGGATGGGCAACATATTCTTTAGTGACGAAGCTCGCTTTCACATTGGAGGATATGTGAATAAGCAGAACTTTTGTTACTAGGATGTCCACAACCCAAGACAAATGCATCAAGAGCCTTTACATAAGCCTAAAGTAACAGTCTGGTGTGCCATGTTTGCATATGAAATCATAGGGCCTTATTTATTTGAAAATCAACGTGGCCAAACTGTAACTGAATTCGGAGAGATATGCCCAGATGTTAAATGACTTTTTCAGACTAGAACTACATGATAGTCCATCCTTCAATCAAAACATATGGTTCCAGCAGGACGGGGCCACAGCTCACACTGGTAATGTGTCCATAAATGCATTGCGGCAGTTATTTTCAGAAAAAAACATATCTCGAAACAGTACCGTACCGTACCGTGGCCACCTAGGTCATCCGATTTAAGCCCATGTCACTTTTTGTTATGGGGATACTTAAAATCCGTTGTTTACAAAACAAATCCGAGCACTGTAACACAACTTAAAGAAAATATTCGAGCCGAAGTCAGTAGGATACCCCAGTCGCTCTGCAAACGCGTTTTTGAAAACATGCGTGCTAGACTCGAAGAATGTATCAGACTCGATGGCCGCCATTTGGAAAACGTGGTTTTTAAAAAATGAAATCTGCATTTGTAGTTAAAATAAACCTACTTTGTATTAGAGGTGTAGTTTTTTTTTACAATTTTTCAAACATTGAAATCTGCCACTGGACATCCTGTACATAGGTAGACACGACTATTCATTTGTGTGATTACTATGCGTTGAGTAACATAGCGCTTCTTTCTTGTTGTAACTTGTTGTTGATCTTGCGTTCTATCACTTGTCCTTCATCTTCTCAATTTTTGTTTTTTTGTTTCAAATATTTACAACGTACTGATAATTATGAAATAACTACATATTATGCAAAAATGTACAGAATATGTAAAGTTTATAGTCGAATCACACGAGCAGATTTTATTATAAGTCCACACGGATATTTGTAAGTACCCCTCGCAAATATCCGTGGAATATAACTGAATAGAGCTTCTTAAATAATATATAAATATATTATTTGTGGAAAAATAATGACAAGAGAAGGCAATGTGACAGATATCGTATTTAGATATATTTTGATTTTTTGGCTCTTTGCTTTTGGGTTTACTAAAGTATTTCCTTTCTTCTGTCAATGTCATTTTAATAATATCAAAACAGCTTTATTTGTATGAATATTTTCTATCTCCGTATTCCCTCTAATATAGCCAGGTGATTTAAATATAAAACGAAGCGTTAGGATCAACAACATTTAAAATTACATGCATTAAGTTCAAAATGGTAGTTCCAAAAGAGTAATGTTGTAACACATCGTAAAAAGAAAATATTTTTTCCGAAAATCGATTTTCCTTCTTTGTGAACACGTATCTTTTTTTTTAATCAAAATGTGATACGGAATTTAATATTAGATACAACAGAAGAATCGTAATGGACTGTATGAAAAATATTATTTACGTTTACAGATTTTTTGGTATAATTTTCCCCCATCCGCCGAAGATGGAATGAACGAAAAACAACGCCCCTTCTTTTTTATCATAATCATAATAATTTTCTTATAAACTAAATTTTCTATTTACAAAAAAAATTAAAGAGCAAAATTGAAAACCGTGAATATTTCTTTGTAGCCAATATTATGATCTTATTTTATATTTAGATCTTAAGTATTGGCTGGTTGTCACACAAAAATATGTTTATTTTATCCTCGCCATTATCCTTAAATAAACAAGAAGATAATTTATTCTATTATATATTTTGATCATCGATACTACTATATATTATTATTTATATCAATATTTAGAAGGAATTAATCAGCTAGAAACCAGCGCTTTCCTAGAAGGAACTTCAAAATCCTTGAACCATCATGGGAATAACTAGCTTGTGTTGGTGATTCCAAAATTTTTATTAATGGCTCTAATTAAAACAGGTCGGACATTTTAAGAAATAATTATGTCATTATTATTTACAAATTAACTTAACACGTGCACGCCAGCGTTTATCTTGAAAGAACTTTGAGAATTCTGAACGGCTGTAGAAATTATACTCTTGTTGTGAAGATTTTTGTTGATGGTGCTAATCAAAAGGGTCTTTTTGATTCGAAAAATATTAACGTCGCTAATATTGAAGAACAAACTTGTCAGATACACATCAGCGCTTTTCTTGAAGGAAGAAGTCTGTATGCTTGTACAAATAATACTTTTATATCTATATATATATAGCTATAATAAAAAAAATAACAATAAAAGTCTCCAGAGCCAAGAATAAATTATAATGAAGCAAATAAACGTATATTTCAGGATGTATCTTGAGTCTATCTTAAAGACTAACAGTAATATAAAGCATCTTCCCCTATACTAATGAATGAGACATTAGGAAACAAATTACATTAATCCCTCTCTGTCGTCATGTTCAAATTACACGCCAATTATTTCGTTGTCTAAATTAAATAATTTAGCACCAATTTTTCGAGTGGTCTATTTAAAAATTATAATCCAGTATTATATATACGCAGACATCCAAACCAGCCTTAGATAACATGGATATTATCAAAATCAGACACATTGATATCATAATAAAAACAATTAAAATAATTAAACCTGTTAATTAGAAGTTGAATTCGTAATATGAGGTTGCTATTCCTACTTATATGTCAATAAAAACATTTAAAATTCTGGGCGTATTTTAAAACCTATAAGAATAAAGATCATTGTGTAGTTTTCCCCGTAACTTTAGGTAAATCAAAATAACATTGTGTTTAATACTTTGAGAGATATATTTTAGGGATATTCTTAGAGATAGGGACAGAGATATATTTTTACGGATATTCTTAACAATATCTCTATAACCTTTTATTTCAAATTTTCCAAAATAATTTTAATTATTACATAACTTGTTCTTTTATTTGAAACGATACGGAATATATGAAATTAAAAAAAAAATCCTTGGTTCATTTAATTTCTTCAAAAATCCATATAAGTTTTTTTGGATCTATTGAAATTCCTGAGGATTTATATGTTCTATCACTACACCAATTAAATAAATGATGTTATAGGGGTTCAGATTTTATTACTTCTGAGGGAGGAAATTCCAAAGAAGAATAAGGCAGTTAAATATTTACTAATTTCTAATACGAAAACATTGGTGTAAAACTGCATACCTCTTATTTATTTTTGTATGATATAGTGATGCACTTTAATCGAAAATATCATTTGAAGTATCCATCTCCAAAATTATATGCAGAAAATCTAAAATTAAAGTTTAAGGCTACGAGGAACGGAAAAACTCATTGTCGTATGAAGCGACTTAAAAAATTGAAATAATATCAATTTCGCAAACAAAAAAATTATAAAATGAAATTAAACTAACGTTTTCTTCCATCGAAAAGGTTCGTGGAATTGTTTAAATTTGAGTTAAAATATATCAGCAACTAAAAAATTAAAAGAAATATCTTCTTCTCTAATGTTTCCATAAATATTGTTAACGACCTTTCTTAATAAAGAGTTTCAAATAACAGTAAATTACTAAATAAGAAACAAGACACAAAAAATATAGCATAATATTTTATTCAACGGTTACGTTCACACATTTAAAAATCAAATTGAAATATCATGGGAAAATTTTACATCAATAATATCAACTTAATTTCACTATTAATGACCTACAAATACTAGATATTAAACTTAAACGGTCTATAGTAATTTATGCAAAACTTGTCAAAAACCATCACTAAACGTGTAAAGTTTAGTATTGGTACAGAATTAGTGTGCGTTTACTAATGTCATTAAAGCAGTTTAAGTAAATATTTACAATTACACGTTCGTAGAGTTTTAGTTGAGCGGCATTAAAAAATGTTAATCAGATTAAACCATTTGTTTACCGAAATATGGCGACGCAGCTATTTACTCTTACTGTAGGTTGAAATTTCATTGTAATAGGCTCGTGATTATTTAATCCGTATTACTTTCGGTGATATTTAACAATTCCCCATATTTTTATTACTAAAATAAGGTTATGGAAAAATAAGATCTCTAGATCCATGTTGGATTTTCTTTTTGATGATCAGAATAAATTTTTTTCTGCAAAACAAGCTAAGATTATTCACGTTTCGAATAAATTTAACGAAGTCTACGTAGGTAAAATCCCCCTAGATCTCTGCGAAATGCACTTAAACGTTAAAGTTTAACATTTGCGGCAATCGGATATCGGGTTAAAATGCAAAACTGTCGACTTAGAGCGTTTATTTCGCCCGTTTCCACTTCCGCCTGCAGTCCGTTTACATTTAAGTTGTTCAGCATTTTCATTTTCTCTGTTTCCGTCAAGGAAATGTTCTGCGATGCTTAGTCTCAAAGTAATATCCTAAACATTCCCATGTTTAGGATATTACTTTGACGACATGCATATGGTACGTGAAAATACTCATTTGTAAATACTTGCATATATTACAGTTAAAGTGTATTTACTTTAGGACGAGTAATTGTAAAACATTTTTCTTTGAATGCTTGATACCGTAGCAACATATATATGTATGAATATATATATATATATATTCGTATGTACTTTTGTAAAATTATGTATCAAAGCTGTTAAATTATAAAAAAAAGAATTAAAATGTAGAAATGCGTTTGAAGCTCTTAAGTTCAATCAATGATAATGAATGTGTATTTTCAAAAATATTTGTTGAGAATGTTTATTCTTTTGTTTTATATAGAAAAAAATGATAATTTTTACTACAAACATTTATGAGAAATATAAATATTTATGAGACTTTAATTAAGTGAACAACTCCTCTACACAAAAGAAGTTTCTAAGTTATTCATTTATTAAATAATGTTTGCGTTATGGGATCATGATATAATAATACAATTAGTAATTTGAAATATCGATATATTTTACAAATTTAAAATTTGTTATTGACAACTTTAAACACAAATCTGTATAATTATTGACAAATTTAAACATAATTCTGTATCAGATTAGAATTAATCTTTTGAAAAAGTCAACTCTCGTAATAAGGTTGTTGATACTATTTAGTTAATTCAGATAAGCACTTAAAACTTTTCTTACATCACAGCACGCTTCTATAATATACTTTTCAGTATTTAAAAATTATTACATTCATAAAATCCTTTTTATGAACGGTATACTGACAAATAGAAAAGTCTATTATTATAATTTTAAATTTCACCCATCCACCTATTACTCAAAGATAATACATAACTTCTACAAATTAGAAATTCTTTCGGACTTAAACCTTATTTTGGTGATAAGTCGTATGCTTAGTTAAATGTTTTAAATTTATATTATGATACCCATGATATCGGTGAGACAATCAAAATTAGTAGAGTAATTTAAAGATAATTTTTTTAAATATAACTCATTGCAGCATTTTGAATTTTTTTAATCTTCGGAAGGTGTTCGAAAAATTGGTTATGTGTGTTAGGAATAAAATACTATCATTTTTTTTGTATCAAAATAGGTATATCCAATAAATACTCATCACAAAATAATTTTGATCAGGTTGCTTAATTGTTTTAGTTCTTATTGGAACCACTAAGTTGCATCCTGTTGAAAAAAACTAACAAGCATTATATTGACCGACTTTATGAAATTTTGAAATTTAATTATTTCTCAGGAGATTGTACGACTAACATATTGATCCCATGTCGCATTCCTCCTTCACGTACATAAACATCTTATACACAGATGACTGTTCCATTTTTCTTGGCACTGATTCCAAAAATCTTTAGCAGTAACAAGATTTATCCATGTTCAGAAACGGTATTCCAATAAGTACCGATACTTTTATTATTCTAAAAGCGTTTCAACGCGTGTCTTCTTCACTAATTATGTGAAGTGGTTTGATTAATAAATAAAATTAAACGATTATATTTAAAAAAAATATTTAGTTTTTCGTTTTTAATTCTAATAACATATTATCTGTCAGGAATTTAATGAAAACTAAATCATATCCCATTTACTGAAATCTAAACATACCTTCCGGCATTTAATGAAGTTAAATTATACTTTATATAAATCTCATTCCTTTTTTTGGCTTTGTTGTTCTATATACTGATAATCTAGATGCTATATTTTTTGTATAACCCTTTACATTTTCACATGCCTTTATATTTAATTGCATTCCTGCTTATGCCAGGATAAGTGAAACGAATCCAAATTCTACTGGTTTATGATGAGCAAATTCCAACCAAATTTCCATGAAACTGCACTGGGAGTACACCCCTTCAAAAAAAAAGAATAATCGTCAAAGTCGGTTGATTGATTCAGGAGATACAAATTAACACACAAAAGGGGCTTCTTTTATTTGCATGTACACTGATCTGCCTATTTACTTTATTACTTTTTTTCTTTATAAAGAAAAGACAAACGAGTTTAAACTCGATGAGTTTACCTATCGTCATTTAAAAATTCCTGTCACCACCTTCTAGTTCCACTATTATGCCCTGACTTTGCTAAAGAGTAAATTTGTATCTCATTTAGCAGTATTTTGTTAAATTATCATTAAACCTTTATCTTGTAAAATCAATCGCGGCAACCGTGTTGTTCAGTGTTGAATAAAATTGTATCCGAATTCTAATAACATTTTATGAAAACACACTGGGTGTGTCTACCACCAAATAAAAAAAGGAATTATCCAAATTGGCAGATAAATGTCAGAGATATTAGGTAACGTACAAAAATGCAGTCAAAATGAAAACCTACAATAGCATTCAACAAATATATATAAAATTAGCTAAGAAATTTATAATTCTATTACTGTCTTCGAAACTAGAGTAATGAAAAAATTACTGAATAAAATATGGGATTTTAAAATAAGGAAAATTATAAAACTTTAAATTGGAAGCCATTAATTTCGTTAAAGAAAAATAATTATTTCAACATACTTAAAAATTATTTTTTTATGAAAATTAGCCACAAAATTCTCGTTAAATGATTTCTGAGAGAAATAACTGGAATTTAAAAATGATCAGAGAGATGGAAACAGGTAAATATTGTTTCAAGTTTTCATTTTATCCTGTGGTACGATACTTTAAAAAGAAGTCGATAAGGAATATAACAAATATTTAATTAATATATGGCAATAGATTTTAAATCACTCAAATATGCTAAATTTGTATTCCTGATGGCGTAAACGTAGAAAAGTACAATACACAAAACCAAAAACCACTTTTAACTAAAAAAGGAGAGGGTAACGTTATAGAAATTTGATTCATTGTTAGGAGGTATAAATCGGTAAATATTTTTTAATTAATTTAAATATAAAACCGAAAAATGTGAGACAAAATCTATTAGAATATTAAATGAGTGTGAATATGGTAATTAAGCAATTAAATTAAGTAGGTAATATCAAGCCTCACTAATAATAAACTCACTATTTATTTTTATAGGCTTCCCCGCCTAATAAAAATAAATAGATCTTCACAAATAAAGTATTCATAGGTCTTAAGACGAAAGAAATTAATAAATAAAACTATCCTCGCAAGTGGACGACGTCCGTTTCAAATTTATTCGCGTTAATAAAACTTTTTTAACAATGAGAATAAACTCAAGAATTTTACACGACCTTCATGAATTATTTGTATCATGTTCGTAAAAATAAAACATTACACTAGACTTGCTTCAGAAAATATTGAACCAGCACAGAGTTTACGGATAATAAATCCATTCATCGATAATAAATTTCAGTATTTTGCTTTTATTTAACTCATGAACTGATTCTGTATTATTTTAGCTTATAGATTTCAAAATTTATCGATAATTAGGAATAACATGTAATAGATGGATCAACCGGAGAAACTTGGTAACACCTATAATTGATAATAAATCAACATTATTTTAAGAAATAGTTGTGGTCCAAAATTTCCTTCATCGTTCATAATATACTTGTGAAATAGGATAAGTATATCAAACGATCACACTGAATAGCTGGTTCTCAGAAACAAGTCGATGATACAATTAATAAGGTTATAGAATAAACTAACCCTCAATAAATGTATAACTAATGGGAATATCTATATTAACACAGTTGCAAAACATGTAAAACTGGAATTTAGAATTAACATGAAGAACCACTTAACCAAAAACATATTTAATCAGTGTGTATTACCGGTTCTCACTTATGGAACCGAAACTTGGGTGGCAACAAAAGCCGCCCTGCAAAAGCTTATTGTTGCTCAAAGGGCAATGGAAAGAAAGTTGATGGGAATGTCCTTAAGGGATCGCAAAACAAATATGTCGTTTCGAAGACAAAGCAAAGTAGCTGACATTACAAAGAGAATGGCGAAACTTAAGTGGCAGTGAGCTGGTCACATTTCTCGAAAGTCGGATTCATGGTGCAAAATTCTCTTGGAGTAGTGACCCCGGGAGTGCAAAAGACCTGTTGGTCGGCCGCAAATGAGATAGAAGGATGACATAGTGAAAGTAGCAGGAACAAACTGAATGCAGACAGCCCAACATAGAGCCGACTGGTGCAGATGGAAGGAGGCCTACACCAAAATGATTGAGAATGGCTTATTATGATATTTGTTTTCTAATATTTTAGTATGATTATTAAATATTTATCCAAATTTTTACTTAGTTAATAATTTTTTTTTTCATAAAATGTTTTTACCATTGTTCTCAAAATGCCATTTTTTCTTCTAAATAATTTTTGAATATTATTTATAAGCTATGCAAATATTTACCTGAAAACTTGATCGAGATCCACCTCATAAGATCAATATTTTTATTCTTATTATTCAATTTAGATATTAGTCAATTTATTAAGATATGATTCAATTCATCTATGAATAAATTTATTGAGATGTGATTCAATTCAGCTATGAGTTAATTTATTGAGATGTGATTCAATTTAGCTACGGATCAATTTATTGTCAAAACTCAAGAGCCTTGACAATAAATCGACTGGCAGGAAGTCTCATCAAGATTAAGAGTTTTCTTTTTCATTTTATTTCAATATTTATTTTTTCGGATGTAAATAATGTTCTTGTTTAACTGTTTCCGCTTTTTAAGGCCTCATAGAGCCCGATTTCTTTTATTATCATAAATTGTTTTCTAAATACACAGGAAAAAGGAAATACATAAATTATGAAAAAAGGAATGTTTCTTTTAATCACACAAGTGATTTTGTGCCTGAAACTAAATAGAAAATGTTAAGGACCTGTATGAAATTTAAATAATATGGCTTTACATAAACTATCTTTACATAGAAAGACAAAAGTGAGTAATTGTCAAGTTGATTGATCTGTGTTATAAAAAACGAGGGTTTTCTTTTATTGAGAACATTAAAGTACAATTTTGATGCATCAAATTAGCTAGTAGAGTAAAACTCGTTTAAGACAATTTCAAAGAGATAAACGAAAAAGCGTATTATGAGGGACAGGGAAAATAAAACATATTCAATTATCGTTAAGCAGAATTATGCGTCTACATTTAGTATATAAACGATCGTACAAAGCTTTTATCAAGTCGATGAAACGAAGGCCGATAGAAGCGATCTTTCGTTTTTGAAGCAACGTGGATTTTTCACCTCACCAATCAATAGCAAACATAACTTTTCCGACCCATCAGAATTGGCACAGGCCAGGACACTCAGTCTCTCTTTACTTGTTTGCCACTATGGCAAGTTTCTTCCTTGAAACCATAAAATTTACCAGGCATCAATTTTTAAAAAAACCGAATTTGTTTGCGTTAAAAAAGTTTCGTAGTTCATAATTTTGCAAAAATTTAGGAAGTGGGGCCATCCCCACTGATTTGATAGTAAAGAATACCGTGGCGATTTTTAAAACAACCTATCCAACCATTTGAAGCATTAAAAACTGTGATTTTTAAGCTTTCAGTAATTTCACGTGATTTCTCGCACAATATGGGGCCACTTACAGGCAGTTTCAAAGTTGAAGAATTATGAAAACATTCCGCTGAAACTTTCTCCAATTTATCAAACTTTTCTACCTTTTGCGTTTTTCCCTTCACACTTCCCAACCTGTATTTTTCTTTAATTTCTTTTCTGTTCTTTAAAATAGTACGTAACGTAGAAACTAGCAAATGAAGCTAAGCAGCTTTGTTTGATTTCTTGTTTGAGATTGTTTATCAAAAACTTTCAATATCTTCATTATTTGTTGAAGTGACAAGGTTGTAGTCATACATTTAACAAACGCAGATACATTACGTAAGTAAATAAATGACAAAAAACGAATGCAGGGCACGCGACACCACACGTAGATGAACAAATGAATCTAGAAAACGACTGCAGGCGGCAGGGCGCGTGACGACATGAGGGAGAAACCGCGCGGCGGGGACGTAAGTTAGCGCTCTTGAGGCTGGAAATGGCTCGCTCAGTTAATTGCTGGCCGCTGCTGTGTGAGATAATACGTGTGCACATGCACAGTACAGATGGCGTATTTAACGGGATGACAAATCGTATTAAGCCTGAAAGAATGTATGGAAACATGCCTCAAGTTGCAGACTGGCTTATTATGCGAGAAATCGTATTAAGCGAGTTTTACTGTGATTGTTTTCATAACTTGCAAGAGGAAAATACAATAATAAATTCTCATTTAACGAATTTGAGCTACTTACCCTGTGCCTATTTTGGTTACTGATCATATTGATATTACGAGCATTTTTTGTTAATCCCTATACTTATTTATTTTGTTTGCCTTTACTTTATATCGATATCGTACTAACATATCATAATTCCTATCAAAATATTTCTTAAAAATACACGCAAATATAATAAAATATAATTTTTACGACAACCCATATTATATCAATTGATCCTCCTGGAAATGATATACTCATTTAATTGGATTAACACATCCGCATATGGACATGGATATTTTGAAATAATGAAAAGTAGTAATTTATTATCAGTGAAAGTTCGAACATTTACGGAAAAATAATACTTAAAATCATAATTAAAAATTTTCTAATTGTTTATCGATGTTTATATTTGTTACATTGAATATAGTTTTTTTTTCTTGTTATCATGCTATTTAAATCATTTTTCACGTTATTGGTAATGTATGTAAGGAACCAAGTCATGAAGGAAGTTTTTGTTTGAAAGAGTATTTTCTTTATAGCATTTAAAATTATAATCAACATTATGAAAAATATAAACAAATTGAAACAAGTAGATATCAACATAGATGAACATGGCGAAAAGTCTAAAAAAACAAAAATATTTAAAGACTAAAATAAAGTAAATGAATATTAAAAAAACTTTCATTACTTATTAAAAGTCTTCTTCACAAGTTCATTCGTAAGACCAGATTTTCTTTACTTATTATTTTTGGTGAATTGACGTATCCATGAAACCTCTATCTCTATCTTTTTGGTAAAATTAAAATAATAAACATTTATTAGATATTTCGATAGTTTTCAAATATTTGAAAGAACAGTAATACTTATTAATTCGTAAATTATCTCTTACAGGTTTCAGCCAGGAAGGCGATAGGGGAAAAAAGGAGATGTGGAGGGTTCAGAGCACAAGAGGTATCCCGGTGGATTAGATCCGTTTGCCTCTAAGGTAACCATATTTTAAACACAACACTTTCGCAACACAATCGTTTATATATATATATATATATATATATATATATATATATATATATATATATATATATATATATATATCACGTCGCTTCGCGTTGCGGAACGCTTGCCATTCGCCACTTGACTCGCCTCATCACGTTTCTCGCAAAACTGCCATTGAGACAGTGTTTTGAAAAAGATCAAAGGAGTTGCGAAGTGAACGCCTAAATTGGGTATTATGTATGTATGAGTTTTGACAATTGCGTATGGTTGTGTGCAGTATATACATAGGGTGCTTGATAATTTTAAATACCGCAGTGATCATTACATTATATTTGATAGTAATATTTTGTAATATAATAATATGCATTTATTTAGAGTGGTAATCTGTATACGAGCTCTCGCCACTTACAGGTTTGTACATATTTTGTAGTTACCTAAGAATAAAATTAGGAATTACTCACCTATGGTTGCCACGAGCGTACACGGATGATAAATCAAATATAATTGCACTGATTTTTCAATCCATTCAAGTAAAAATACTTTGTTACTTAAAAGACTCTGTTAAAAAAAGAAATGTCTTCGTTAACGGCACTTTTAAGTTTGTCAAAAGCAGCGATATTACGTACACGCATCTCTATTTCACTGTCACAATCTTTCTCAATAATAAGTTTTTAACGTTTTATACGTTAAAAATATATTGACACAACACGATTGAACCCAAACAGATTTCGTAATCGACTAAATTAATAATTAATCTTGACCACGAATGCTCCCTTGCATACGAGAAGAGAGTGGCAACATCGCATCTCTTTATTTCTCTCTTTATTTACTTAAGAATAATAACTTTACCTGGCGGTAAGATGTGCGCCATAAAATATGTAAGGATTCGTGCAGACAGTTTTTCTTGAAATTTTTATCGTGCTGCAATTTCTAAATCCGTTGAAATAACAAATTCTGGTTTTCACCAATGACCTACACGAAACCAGGAGATTCATTGGTATTCGTTTTTATGCAGGAATACCTTACACGGTGTGTATATATATATATATATATATATATATATATATATAGGCTAGTAAGTCTTTAACCACAATTTCGAGACTATTCTAGAAGGTTTTACTGCAGGATATAAACAGGCCAAAGTGCAATCAGTTGGCAAGAGTCAGCGGCGATGCTTTAAGTGAATTACATAAAAGACAATGGATTCAAATCGATATCAAATACGGATTCCATTATTTGACGAATTTCGTGGGTCACGATGCAAAGACTACCACGTATAATATATGTCATGCGATAGTTGAGTCCACGGTGCGTTACCGTGAATTGGTCGTTCAACCATTACGGCACCTAATTGAGAAGGATCCTCGACTGACGATTCGTTAAATGACAGATGAGGTACACTGCAGTAATGGCACTATAGAAACACATTTTCCCGAATTGGGAGTTACATGGATACCACACGAGTTGTTATATCAACTTCAATGGAAATTTCATACTTGTCAACAGTTATTTACATTAAAACGTAACTTTGACGGGCTGAATCAATTAGTAACTGGTAATGAGAATTGGATTACATATGTTACCCATACACCAAAATATTAATGGCCGGGTGTTGGAGAAACAGGACAAAAAGAGGAAATCACTATCCAAACCTGAAATAGGGGCAAAAAAGGTGATGCACAGCTGCTGGAAGAATGTCAAGGGCATTATTCATTGAGAGCTGCTTCCAGAGGGATCTATAATTAATGCAGATATTTACTATGAACAATTAGACCGATTAGCTACCATTTTAAGCAGTCAACAAGATCTAGATTATTTCCTATTTGATAATGCTAGACCACATGTTGAAAAACGTACTCGTGATAAATTAGAGGAGCTCGGCTGGGTTCTATTCATTCTTCCATCATATTCACTGTACATTGTGCCCTCTGATTACCATTTATTCGGTTCTCTAAATTACCATTTACGTAAATAAACTTGACGTTATAGAAGATTTCCAAAACGACCTCTCACAGTTTTTTTGGAATTAAAGTCACCGGAAGTGAGACATTTTACAAGTGAGACATATTGTCACTGAGAACTAGATGGCGACAAGTAGTAGATAATAATGGTGCATACTTAAATTAAATATTTGATAATATATACATTTTTTAATTAAAATTGTTGACAGCAACTCGGGTAAACTTAAAAACTTATTAACCAACTCAATACACAGCCATATTCTGTAAAGTGTTCGAATCTTTACCATATTCCAAAAAAATACGGTGAACAGTCATTAATAATTCATTTAGAATTTATTTGCCAAGAAGGTAATCTCTCCAAAATGCTGAACGAGATAACGCCTTTGACTACTGCTCCCGTTCCGCGCTTGATAATATGGTCGGCCGCACAACGCAACGATGTTGCTAGCAGCGGTCAAACCACACATAACTTCGCCGAGCGCAAGCAACGGCAGTTAAGGCCTCATCGCCTGTTCTGAACAACATCCAGGATACCTGAAGGATGTAGAATACACGTGAGGTTTGGTCATCTACTGTGGAACAGCAACTTCCATCTGACTCGACGCCTAAATCGTTGATCAATTATATAAAAAAAGTTGGCCATTTTACGTGCGATATGTACAGTTAATTTTAAAAAAAGTGTATGGTTTCTTTAAATTTGGTATAGCGGAAAACAAATTTGAAGCAGTTTTGGCTTCCATAAGCTAGTGGACATTGCCGAGGCTCACTCGAAAGTCGCTCGCAAGACTCGAACGGCTGGATGTCACACCGTTTTAAGTGGACATTTCAATTATATAATTAAAATACACGCGGCCTTTTAGGAAATATAACTGGGTTATATATAGATGCTCTGCATTGAGCAGTACATATTTGGATGAGTTCGTACATGCAAACGAAATTCTGGATGGGCTACACGCCGTGGCGGTGTACTAAGTGTGCCCTTCCCCAGTACGAGATCGATGACAGGCATCTGTATGCTAAGGTATCTATTTACCACCTTAGTGCATAAATTTTAGAGTGTATATTTCTCCATCAACGTCTAGTGAATATTATGATATGTTTTTATGCACATTACCAACGTCTGTGGACTGAGTTCTAACGTGTTTGTAATTTGTTACTCTTATACGGATTGTTGTTCTTACAAATAGCTATATTTATTTAAATATTTGTAACGGCATTGCTCATTTGTTAATTATAATAATATATGCAATGCAAGTGAAAGAATGCTAAATGTGGAATTGTCAACTGGCGGTAGTGCGGTCATGGAGCTATGTTGCAGTCTGTTTTTGTGTGAAAGTTCACACCATTCCGCACCCTCCGTGATTATCCAAAGTCACAGGACGTTATATTTTATTTATAAATATAATTTTTTTTAAAACAAATCTCCTGTTACTTCTCAACCATCTTCTGATATTGATTCCAGCAATAACTGAAATTTTAATACAGATTTATACGACGTTCTTATTTATATATATATAAAATATGCAGAGTAAAATATATCTCCCCTAATTACCACGAATAACTATTTTCATTAAATTATGAAAAATTCAGTTACCCTCACTGCTATGATTTTATTTTCGGAGATAATATAATTACAAATCATTTGAAACTTATAACACCTTTAACAAATTTTACTTGTAAATGAGTGATTATATGCCAACTGAATATAATTCAACAGTCACATTCAAAATACAATATAAAAAATACGTGGATTTTTTTTTTAAAATAAATGCAAATTTCTCTAACAGAAGGTCAGGGGACCACTTGTGTAATTACATTGAAATTTTATTCTAATTAAATTGCCACCTTCAATCTTTTTTCCATTAACATTCTGCACCAAAAATATTTTTACCGACTTATCAAATTTCTAGACTTATTCCATTGTTCTTTATAGGAATATCATATTTCGAATCAGTTATTTTTTTGTTTTACAAACATTTTACAAACATTTTAACAAAAGTTCTCTCTCTCTGTCTGTCTCTCTATCTCTCTCCCTCATTCAAGTCGTATAAAGATTGATCAAAAAAAGGAAATAAAACAATTTTTCTAATAAATTTTTCTCCAAATTACTGGCACGTTCATCAGACATATCCACCACTTCGTCTTACAAATATCCCAGTAATTCATATTGTAAACAATAATGCTCACTGGTTAAAGTAATAAAAGAAGTGAAACACTTATCGAGTTACCATTTTAACTAAAATATTTAACCGCTAAACCACGTTCACCAGATCACAGCTTCGACCATCCAAACTATTCATTATTATTTACAAACTTAGAATGTGTATTTATTTTTAAGTAAAGGTCTCCAACCCTCATCAAATATTTAACACGCTATGACGTTTTGGGAAATATCCTTTTTAGTAGCGAGGCGCGTACAGCCATCAGTTGGATTCCTTTGAAATGCTGAAAGCCCATATCCCACTTAAAGGTTCTGTGAAAGTTAAATAAGTAACTTTAAAAGATACACTAAAATGTATATCTTGCATGACTAGATTCAACTGAAACATATTGTTGTATTTAACAAAGGATATTTGTTATTTAAAGGCTGTCATTAGCTTATGTTACAAATAAAAAAACTTGGTGGTCGGCGTTAGTCGGAAAGGTGAATTTCATAGAATGTCCATGTTTATGGACATTCTATGAAATGAATCAATGGAATTTCATGTTCTTTTATTTTATTTCCGGTGATTTTTGTTTTTATACTGAACTGCAAATATTTAAAGGATTATATTATCCTAAACTTGGAATCCAAACGAGAATTTGGGAACGAAAGCAAATTTAAGTGCACTTGATTACACTATTTTGAATCAGGATCGTAATGCAAAGGGAGAGAGAACATCTATGCGACTTTTAGAATGGTGTCTACTCTGTCCAAGCATCAAAAAATTGCTCGAGCATTGATGGCTGTACCTACGAGCAAAATAATAATAAAAACAGAAAAAATAAGGCTAAATATTTACACTTGAAATGTTTTGGAGTTACCGGATTACAGGAATTAATTAAGAATGGAATCTGCATAATTTTCATTTTGGCCTTCTTATTAATTTGTTTATAAATGTCCAATAACACCTACATCTTTATTGAAATATTTTTTTTGTCTTGTTCCAAATGTATGAAACGTCTTTCAAAACCTCCAATATATTTAACATTTCTATTTATCTCGATTCAACTCCATTTTATAATAAACAAATGCTTTACAAACCAATGAATATATCTGCTCCTTTCAGTCGTGACGAGCCAACTGAGTGATTAAACTTTCCTTTCTCCATTCCTTATTAGGAAGCTACGCGAGTCAGGAAATCAGAAACAATCGTTATTGGGCTAATTAGGATCCTAAAATAGTGTAATAGCTCCTTTAGGATAATTTTAGATACAGATAGAAAGCTAAACATGAGCAGAGGCGGATTATGGGCTACAGTTGTTACTAACATCTGTAAGCCAAGAAGTTTGGCATTAAATGTATACCACATAAGTAGAGAATCATCACGCATGCTAGTATCACAGAATTATAGAAAAATGCAAGTGAGAGTAGTCAAATTCCTATCCTAACTAATAACGTCATAAATGAGAAAACGTTTTTTTTGTTACAGCAAGCAGTTTGTAAGTTGATTCTTACTCACTTTTCTTCTACATTGCACTAGGCATTAAATATTTCTCAACAAGTTATTTTAATTTTGTATCTGCTTAGAGGCTTTCGAAAAATCGAATTAACTTTTTTAAAGCTTCATGTCTTATTTTTGTCTGCTTGTTAATATTCATTATTGTATTATTTAGTATAGTTTATCTGCATGTTATTTGCATAATAAATTATTTGATATGCTTAAATCTATACGCGCGAAATTTATACTGAATTCACAGGTAACATATTTCCACATAAAAAGTTAAGTTTAAAACTATTTTTATCCCGACACTTGAAAAGAATTGAATTTTATGAAATTTTTTTATTGTAGACATATTAGAGTTTTAATTAAAAACATAATCTACTTTCATATATAGATACCAAATAATTATTATATAGATACCAAATATTAATGTTAGATTTTTGCTTCGTTCTTGTGAAAACTTTATGGGGAAAATTTGGTAAGAAAGTGCATGGCTTTTATCTTTACAAAAGAATCCATAGATCTGTATAGCCAAATTAATAATAGGTGAAAATTGATTTGACTTAAGTTTAAACGTACATTTAGTGAAAAGAGCATTTTCAGTAAATATTTCGGTCGATCAATGGGACAATATATTTATGCAATTTATTTAGGAGTATAGAACATTCAGCGGCTAAGACTAACAAGTAAGTACTTCAGCTTTAAGTATGTGGTGTTCAATGACAATCGTATGTTTGCCAGTCTGTTTTTCGATCTGTTGCACACACGGTTCATAAATACAAAGCTATGTCAATATTTATGCTAAGATCGTGGATTAGCGAGAAGTGCTACGGGGATGAGACTATGGCTGAAATGAAAAATAAAGTTCAATATCACAACTGTCACACGTGCGAAGCTGCGGGGAAAAGCTACCGGTAAGTTGTCCATCCTCGACTCCTAGCATAAAAAAATTAGCAGCAATAACAGAATGCTACTGAGACTGAAGTTTGTTTAAGTTTTATTGTTTTATCTATTTCAATAAGTGATTGAACTGCAAGGCGTTTTAGTTAATTTTTTTTTATTTCATAATTCAGAAAAACAACGGAATGAAATCTGTGACCCATGAACAAAGAACTAAGAGGATTATTGTCCTTATAATAGTAATATGCAGAAAATTTAATAAAAATAATTTAGTTTTATGAAAATTAAATTGGAAAACCCGTAAATTTCATCGAATTACCAAAAAAATATTATTACCAATTTTCTTAAAAAACGGTTTTATTTGAAGGCTTTTATAAAAGGACATTAACAAAGCCCACGTAGAGGTGTGATCAGGTGCTACAAAAGGAAATGAAAAGGTAAGCCTCTTAAAAGTTTTATTTCGGTAGTCAGGCAAAAGAAACATTTTTCATTTTTTTATCTATTCTAAGTCAGCTGATTTTCACAAAAGTTTGTGAATCTGAGCACTAACAATATATTTTCAATTCCGTTAGGAAATTGGTATACATTTGAACATTTATTTATATAAAACATAATTTTTTTACATAAAAAGTGATCGATACGTATGGTTTTTTGTAATCGTTTCTAAAAAGTTTTAAATAGTAAGATTTTTATTATTATTTTTTTGTTATCAACAATTTTGACTAACTAAAAATTCAAAAATTACATATAATAATTAAATATTTGCATAATTGCATTTCAAGATATTTTTTTTCTTCTTGAGAATTATAATCAAAAATTGTATTTGGTTTTTATAATAAATTATTCTTTGCTCATTCTCACCGTTAGTCACTGAATTATTTATTTTCTATATTCTGAAAAAATTAAGTTTTTTAAACTACATTTTATTTGAGTAAAACTAAACCCATTATCGACGGTTTCCTTTGAGTACTTGATAAATATAAAGTTATCCTAGTTTATAATAATACCTAAATATGGTTATAAATTTACATTCCAAAATTAATATAATTAAAACAATAATCACGGGAAGACATAACACTAACATATATGATATGATAATAATGAAGCAGTAACAAGCACTCACGCGATTTTCATCACGTAGTTAATTACATATAATACCATCGCAAAATGATCCCGTATTTCATTCACGTCCTCAATTGCTTTGGTTAAGGGCGAATTGAGTGGAGGAACATAACAAGGACCGTGAAGAAGTCGTAGTTATCGCATCAAGCGTTGTATAAAGTATTCTCTAAGTTGCTGGGCATTCAATTTTAATCACGATTCCTCGGGGAAGTAAAATGTTATTGTCTTCACATTGTAAAGGAGATAAAAATTTAAGGAACATTTAATGTGAGTATTTAAAAATAATTATTTCGGAGGCTGTGAAAGAAAAGTTTTTTTTATCACGCAAAGCTCTATAGAGCGAAGTTATGTCTTAATATTTATATTACTTTTTCCTGTGGCTACAAAGATTTATGTTTTAACGATAATTTAATTTCGTTGTGTGATCTCACAGTCAATCAACACACCAGAAGTGAAAAAATAGATTGTTGATAGACAGACCGATTAAGGGTTCCCTATTCCAAGGGTGTGAATGGTACCCTTTTGTCGTGGTAACGATATATGTCTCTCTGTTCGGCTGTTTGTTCGTTTGTTGGAAACTTCTACTATCTAAACGAAATACGACAGGAAATAGAATTAAACATGAGCTGTATTTCCTTGACTTAAAATGTGAATAATATAATTTTAACTCATTTCAAACATCAAATTTGAAATGTGTTAAAATTATATTTAGTTAAAGTTACATTTATGAGGAATTTGAATTATTTTTCTTTGTCCAACAGGTATTTTTGAAAATAGCTTTTTGAATATAGCTCAAACCAATGAATTATGAAAAGAGTTGTACTCAAAATTTCTCTGCAAAATATGATCCATAATAAGGAGATCCGTAGGAAAACTAAGGACTTATGTATCTATTTTCCTATTTATTTACCTGCATGAATATGTACATCTGAAAGACTTATTGCCACATGAGCAATCTCTCCCAATCAACCAAAATTACTGTATAGATATTTTAAATATACGATTGATAGCAAAATGTGATGATAATAGAAGTAGGTTAATTATTTTTTTTGAAAAAGAGGCAAAAATAATCTAACATTGACATGATTTTAAAGATTTTTTTAGCATAAGTGAGGAGGTAGAAAAAAAACAAAAGGATAAATTGAGAAATGAAAAGGAATAGGTTATAAAATTTAAGTTAGGGGATATTTTTTTCAGACGACTTTTGTGTACCTGAGTGTACGGCGAAAATTTGGTGTTTCAATTCCATAACTTGAATAGTTTTGAAAATAAATACTAACCTAGCCTTAGGTTTTGGCAGATACGATTGTAAATTTATCAACAGTATAAGAGGGATTGTAATGATTTTTCAGCATATTCGAAACATTTTCATTTTATCAACATCTTCATCCAACTGAATCACAGCCACTCAAAATCAAACCAAATTTCCTGAAGTTTTTTTACAAATTTTTTGATAAAAGATAAAAAGAGAATACATATCTGTTTTCCAGTCCAGCAATATTATTGTTTAACACCAATAAATTTTGGTTTTAGGGGGAATTAAATATTGAAGAATTTAATATAGATGAAATGGTCCTATACTCAGTATACTGGACATAAATATTTTAAGAGTTACAATATGGCATATTTAGACGTTATTATTATATACAACCAGCTCTTATTTAACATTTTATAGAACCCGTACAAAGCCGAGGAGATTTTATTCTATGATATAAGTCATGTCTTATAACAATGTCACCAAGATGTTAAAATTTTGCAAAATATGTTAAATAGTCTTCCAATTACCTATCCTAGTTTCATAGCCTTAGTCTCAACATAGATAAGATTCTCAACTCTGATTTTCCAAAACCAGTGTTCAAGATCCACAAAAAAGAAAAACGAGAAAGGTAATTTCATTGGATTATAATTAGTGACTAGTTCTTTTAAACACATCTATGTTTCATTAACCAATACATATAAAAAAATTCCGTACAATCTGTACTGTATCTATCTTAGTGTTACATTAATAAAACAAAACTATTTTCCCAAGTATTATGTACAAAACTCAGTACCTAATACTGCGACAAAATATCACATTGTATGATATACTTGACTCCTTCACAGTCATTTTAATTTCCCTTCACTCTCCTCGTCTAAAGCAATAAAGAACGTGAATAAACTAAACTGTCCTGTTTCAATGTTCCACAGTGAAAAGATTACTGTTTTTATTGAGATATTAGTTACAATACCATAGTTTTCTCAATGTTGTTCAAATTGTGATTTTTACCGAAAATTAATTGAATTACGTAAAGGCACGAACATTAAAAAAAATATTTTTTTCATTTCAATTTTTCTTTGCAGCTAGAGGTAACCAATTATTTGATATAGACCCCAAAAGATAGAATATTAAGAACGAAGTCATTTCCATAAGTTTTATTAAAAAGAGGAAGAATTAATTGTCTGTTTCGTAGTATACCATAAAGAGCCACTTGGCTAATATAACAAAAATCTAAAAAAAATCATGATGACGCCTTTTTGAAAGTTTTTCAATGTAATGTTATTTTGATCTACTTTCGTCAAAAAATTAAGAAGACATAAGCAAATTGAAGTCATTTTTTTAAATTCCATATTCCGTATGGAGTATTGTTTCAAAAGGTTAGTTATAAAGGTTTAACAATTATTTTCTCTATGCAACGTTAGTAAAATGAAACATAATACATATTTCAGATATACACTGAACAATATATACAAAAATAATTTCCACTTTTGGGTAATATCAGGAATTAAAATTATGAAAAAAACTGAGTTTCTAGAAGCCTTCGCAAAAGTAGAAGGAAAACTAATATATGTGCTGCCCCCCACCATTTATTAGTAATAGATAATATTAAATATTTTTGCACTAGAAAACACATCTTAGTGATGTGTTATTATAAATATAGCAACTTAATTGAAAGGAGGTACACAGACCTCAATGCACAAACCAATCTTATTATGGGCCGCTTTCATTTTTAAAGGAATATATTTTATAATAAATAAGTATTTAAAGAATATTCATATTAGCTTTCTTATGTCGTGGAGATATATACCCCCTTGATATTAAACCTTATAATATGCGATCGTGTTGCCTAATATAAGTTGAAATTTAAAACCAAAAATAAAAAATCAAAAGTAAAAACTTCGTGAAACGCGCCACTTTCCGATATTTAAAATTAATCACCTATATTAATAAAAATTTAAGAATTAATTTTCTTATATTTTTCTGATTCATAAGCTTGTGACAGTAAACTAGTAAAAAGCAAATATTGAATATATTTGGCGTTAATTTTGTAGAAATTCACTATTCACAATTAAATGAAACTACGTGATGTAGTATTATTTCTACTATCTGTAATTTCTTTACCACGACCTAGGTTTCGTTGTATTACAACATCTTCAGGTGGAATATTAGGAAAGATACTTTGCTAATATCCCACCTGAAATATCCCACCTGAAGATGTTGTAATACAACGAAACCTAGGTCGTGGTAAAGAAATTAAAGGTAGTAGAAATAATACTACATCACGTATTTTCATTTAATTGTGAGTAAAAAGCAAGTTAATATTTTTCTCGGAATTATAATAAATATATTTCTATTTATCGTAGCATCGTCTTTTCTCCTTGAGTCAATATAATATGAACTCTATTAGCAATTACAGCAAGAGATGCATCCTCAAATTTTAATTAAATACACATACCATGCAACACATAACACTCTAACGCTTGGTTCTCACCCCTCCTTCCTCCACCCCCTCTGTATTGTTTGTTACTGTTTGCTTGCAGACTATTTCATTGTTTATACTATTTGTAAAATTAAATGAGATACTGAGAATTTATTCTATCTTTATATTTAATAATATTCTGAAGGTGCCAATTATTGACAGTATTACGAGTGTAAATAGAAGAAACCGATACGTAGCAATACGACAATGACACGATTACAGGAACAGATACGATTATACATAGAAATAGTTTATTGGTTAATAAGGTATTGTTTGTGACTATTTGCTTGCAGGCTATTTAATTGTTTATACTATTTGTAAAATTTATTAAATGAGATACTGAGAATTTATTCTATGTTTATATTTAATAATATTCAGGAATTGCAAATTATTAACACGATTACGAGTGTAAATGGAAGAAATCGATACCTAGCAATAAGACAATGACACGTTTATACACAAGACAAGATACGATTATAAATAGAAAAAAGTTTGTTAGTTAATAAGGAAATGTAAAGCTTGGTGATTATCAATTTCTATGTGAATAAAACAGTTTGAGAAATAATATTATTAACAAGTTTTAAACGGAAAATAGCATACTAATACACTTCTGATAGAAGTCGCTCTACTCTGCCTCAGACGTTTCTTCCACGGTCCCTTTTTGATCCTCACTTTTATTTAAAGAATTTCAAAGTAGCGTTTCACACTATAGAATGTGCAAAAAAAATTCGCTTCCAATTTATATATATATGCGGAGATAAAATTAATCTTTTTTATGGCTTTGCTACATATCAATTCAAATCTTCTGCTTCTAAAGTTCACATAAATCTTAAACTATAGAAACTATGAAACGATTACAGAAAACGAAATTATAGGAGTTCCTTTTTTTTATTTCCAGACCATAAAAAACAACTAAATAAAGTCTGTGCCCCATGAATATAAAAACTAAGGGAATTGTAATGAGTGTAATGGTAATACAGGGAATTTAATATAGACTAGATGTATTTATTTAAATTAAAATTAAAGATATCCAATTCTTGTTGTTTATTATAGTATAAATTATATATTTAATTATGTGACAAAACGGTATAGTAACGGTAGGGTAATTCTCATTTATATTTGAAGGCATTTTTAAAAGAAGATCAGCAAAGACCACATGCCGGTAAGATCACGTGCAATAGGAATAAAAACACATTCTTTATTACTAATAAAACTTTTATTTCAGTCCGCGTTTTTGAGCCTAAGTCAACTGATTTCTCATAAAACTGTATAAAAAATATATTTTTAATTTCATTAGGCGGTTGGTACAAACTATGTATTTTTAATTCCACTGGGTTTTTGCTACTTATTTATAAAGCCATTGATACATAATATTTCATTGTAATCATTTCTACAAAGTCATTGAACCTTTAGATGGTTATTATTACTTTTATTTCCTATTAACGATCCTCGAGGAATTATATACATGACATATTTTCATTTATAACGATATTTTGTTCTTTAATATTACGATAATAAATTGTATTGTGTTTTTTGTACTTTTTCCATTATCATCACCAATCGCTGGGCTATTCGGCTTTCGTATTCTAAAAAATATCAAGTTTTTTAAATTCTGTTCTATTTCTAAGCCCATTTTTGTCGGCCTCTTTTGAGTCCTTGATAAAGTTAACATGGTCTCAGTTTATAATAATACCTAAATAATTTTAAATTTATACTCCAATTATTATACAATTAAAACAATAATCAGGAAAATACATAATACTAACAGACCGGATATCCATAATGAAGCAATATTAAGCGCTGACGCAATCCTTATCACGTAGTTAATTACGTGAAACGCGAACGTAAGATAATCCCGTATTATATTCACGTCCTTCATTGCTTTAGTTAAGGGCAAAACGAGCGGAGGGACATAACAAGATCCGTGAGAAGTCGCGGCTATCATATCGACCGCTGTTTACAGTATTCTCTGTGTTGCCGGGCATTGAATTTTAATCGCGATTCTTCGGGGGATGAATTTCTATTATTTTCATGTTGTAAAGGAGATAAAAATTAAAGGAACATTTAATGAGAGTACTTAAAAGAAGCCATTTTGGAGGCTGTGAAACAATATTTTTTTTATTACGCAAGGCTCCGTAGAGCGACGTTATGTCTTAATATTTATATTGCTTTTTTCTGTGGCTGCAAAGATTTTAACGATAATTTAACTTCATTGTGTTGATTGATTTTGCAGTCAATCAATACACCGGAAGAGAAAAAATATAGTTTGTTGATAGAATCAGAAAATTAAGGGTTTCCTATTCAAAGGGTACGAATGGTACCCTTTTGTTTCTGGTAACACTATATGTGTCTCAGTTCGTCTCTTCGTTCGTTCGTTCATCTCTCAGAGATGAACGATGTTTAGAGCATCAAGTTTACGGGGGATCAGAATTATTTTTCTTTTCACAATAGTATTTTTGAAAATAGCTCTTCGAATATAGCTCAAATCAATGATTTGCTATACCATAAGAATTGCCGCTTTTAAATCAATTGTGATTAGTTACCAAAAATACTATTATATAGGAAGCTGTAAAATTTCTCACATCCTATTTAAACAATAAATACAAAAATAAAGCAAAACATATAAAAGTAAAGAGTTATTGAATTTATTATATTGTTACGCCTGTGAAAAATATGCTGGAATATGTATATATATATATATATATATACATATATATATATATATATATATATATGTATATATATATATATATATATATATATATATATATATATATATATAGATATATCCTTAAATGTTCACATGTATTCTGTATGAAACCTTCTTATTGCGAGTTCTATTCATACTTGAGTGATTTCTTTTCGAAAATATGCAAATAATATATATATTGTTTTTGTCATCTAACAGCGGTGCGAAGTCTAATTATTATTATTTTATTTTATATTAAAAGCTTCGTTAAAAATCTACAAACAAGCTACTAAATTGATGAACTTATTTACTGTGCGATGAAGTAAATATTGGTAATTGATCTTACGTGACACAATAAAACCGAGAAAAATGAGTTTTTATGTACATGTATGTTGCGCAAAAACACATTAAAAACTTATGGGTTGCCATAAAATTTCGTACAGATATAGTTAAATTTTCCCCAAGTATTATGTATAAACGTTAATACCTAATACTGCAAGATAATGCACTTCGTATGAGATACTTGACTCCTTCAAAATCATTTAGTTTACCTTTACTATCCTCGTCTAAAGCAATAAAGAACGTGGTAAACTAAACTGTACTATTGTGACCGCATGGCGCGTAATTACGTAACTACATGATTACGGTCGTGTTGGAATTGAATAGTACTCAATTACGACCGGTTAGCGTAATTTTGTCGCTTGGATAGTGATAATGGTATTGCTTTGATCAGTTTAATATGTCTTTGTTTAGTGTCATCTGGAGTCATTGGAAAAAAATATTCAAAACATTCAGAAGAAAAAATTCATGTTTATATAGAAGTTCGAAATATGATTGTCGTGATTGTAATGTGATTGTCGATATATTTCGCAACAAATTTCTGAAGATTGTCCTCAGTTTGTTTTCATTTATCCTCCTAATTTCCAAACGTGGCGTTACTTTTGAGGATATGTCTTTGATATCTCTGGAGCTAAATTGCATAATAAATTGATCTCTAAAATTCAGGACACTGTCGCAAACAGTTTTTAAATTTAATTTTAACAAACAGTTTTTAAATTTAATCGCAAACAGTTTTTAAATTTAATTTTAATTCAGAAGAAAACATTCGTGTTTATATAGAAGTCGGAAATATGATTGTCGTGATTGTAATGTGATTGTCGATATATTTCGCAACAAATTTCTGAAGATTGTCCTCAGTTTGTTTTCATTTATCCTCTTAATTTCCAAACGTGGCGTTACTTTCGAGGATATGTCTTTGATATCTCTGGAGCTAAATTGCATAATAAGTTGATCACTAAAATTCAGGACACTGTCACAAACAGTTTTTAAATTTAATTTGAACAGCGTTTTGTTTTAATTAACTTTTCTGTTACCTTATCTCATTTTTCACCTACTTTTAACAGTTTATAATTTTAACTAATATTTATTTTATTCATTATTTTTCTAATATTTTATTTATTAACACTCAAAAAACTTTTGCGGCTAACAATATATTGCACTTAACTTAATTATTTGAAACATTATTCAGTGTTTTATGAAATACGCAAATTTTTTGTTAGGTTTCTTATAAACTTTTGTCTTTAGGTTGACCCTGCAAAATAAAAGGATCTTGCTTTTTTCTTAATACTATTTAATCGAAGTCACATTAAATATTAAATAAAAATATTTTCCGCACTGCCCAAATTGAATTAAACAATCGATCGGTCGTTCTATATTCAAATGTAAGTTTTCCTTCAAGTGTTTTGTCGTAGAGGGACTTGGCTTGGGATTTCCAGTAAGAATTACAGCGCTAGAATGATACTTCAAATAAAGTGTGGATATCGCGAACGTTTCAAAAAAATTTGTTACTCTGTTAGTACCCGTTATCTACTTTTCTATATACTTTATTTGATGGCTGATTCGATATTTTCAAATATATATTTTTTTCGCTTTTCGAAACGATTCACCAATATAACAGGCAAGTGTTTTTCAAAACGATTCATCAATATAGCATCTAAATATTTTTAAAAAATGCGTACATATTCCCTTTATTTAATATTTACTTTGAGAACTTTTCGTTTAAAAACATTCCCGACATTTTTAAAAAATGTTTATTGTTTTCAAGTCGATTGGAAAAATATTTGTTTTTTTTTAAAACTTTTAATAATTTTTTTATTTATAACACTGAAAATATCTGCCGATTTGACTTCATTTTATATTACTAGAATATTAATTGACAAGCATCTGTCTAGATCGAAATTTCGGAAATATTTTGCAGGGAACGTTTTTCCTAGGATTAGAAAATCATTCCATTATTTTAATATTTTTGTCCTAATATTTAATGCGTTATTAGTCACATCAGCCATTATGTAATTATTATTTAGTTTTTAATAATCTCCCCCGGAACTTCATTTATATCCCACAGCGAAAAGATTACTGTTTTTATTAGTTACTGTTATCATGAGAAGAATAGTTCTCACGTGTTAATATTATTATTGGTGTAAAATTCCGGCAAATTAATCAAATGTAAACCACTGCATGTAAACTGAGTAAACCAAAGTCTAACTGCTTGTCAAATTATGCGTTATCATTGCTCTCAAAAAGTTATTGGTTCCGATCGTCCGTCATTGATATTTATTTTATTTTATTATTATAGTGGCAACTTTTTAGAGCTATTATTAATTCATTTGTATACTAACAAAGTTAAATATATCTAGATGTAAAGAAAAAAACATTAAAGGTTAGAAAAAAACCAAAGTTATTACAAAAATAAAATTTTCTGGAATATTTAAAAATAAAAGTTAATGACGATTGGTATGATAATTAGTGTAATAAAGAATTTTTATATGGATTGATTTCCTCTTTGTTTTCCTTTGATTATATGAAATTGAAATTTACCATCGAAATTTCCCAATAACTACTTTACTATAATTGCAAATATCGCATTTATAAAATCCTGTTAGGTGTAAGATAATAAATTTAAAATTCGAGTCAATCAAACGAAAATCTTTTTTTCAGGTTGAAACTGAAGATAAAAGATTGATACAAAAACGTCGTCCATAATTTGCATATATTATAAAAAAGTGAAAAATATCAAATAAACAGTTTGAATAAGTATATTGTAAGCTGCAAAAGTTTTGTAAGTAGAATAGTAGAAAAATATGACAAAAATATATAAATGTTAGTAGAACTTATAAAGCATTTAACAGTAAGTGAAAAATTGTACAAGGTAGCAGAAAATATGAATTAAAAACAAAGTTGTTAAAATAAAAGTTAAAGACTATTTTTGAATGGTTTTTCTTTTGACAGGTTAGCTCCATAAGCAATACATATTCACGGAAATTAGCATCGTGTTTAAAAATAATGTTGTGTAGTCTGTGTTTATAATATAAATATAAATATATGACACGTTTCCTTTGAATGTTTCCAAACGTTTGAATATTTACTTTTTCCAGGAACTGCGGGTAACACTGGACAAAACATAATAAACTGACCAAAACAATGCCAGTATCAAGATATAAAAAACAAGATTAGGACAATTGGTCGTAATGAAGAAATTAATTCTAACACGGCAACAGTCACATAGAACACATAAAATAATCATAAGAGTATAGTGCAACAAAAATGACGAGAAGCAGTCAAATGTCTCATATCAAGTACTATTATCTCCCAGTGTTGGGTATTGCGTTTTATATATAATTCAGAATTAATAAATAGTTTTGTTCTATTTATGTATCATTAGGATAAATTTAGTCAGTTCCTTTTTTGATAATATCTCTTTAAGTATAGAAATGTACATAATATTGAAATTAATGCTATGAACGTGTCTATACTTAGGGAAAGACGGTTAAAAATGAAACTGGGAAAGATATATTAAAATACCATTTGACGTACTTTGTGCATTTGGAAAAGCCTTAGTTGCATTGCCATAATATGTGGTTCATATTACAATAATAACCCTCCTAGGTTTCGTAAGGGCACTAAAAATTAAATGAAATTAGACCTACGAGTATATAATAATAATGTGTACGTGTAAAATCATATAATTTTAAAGTATTTATCGAAATATTGTTGTGAAATAAAACATTCTTCTAAATTCAATGCGTAAAGGTTTTTTTTGGAACAGAGAATTCACATATATTAATCACTGCCATTGCCTCTACGGACAGATATGTTATTCTGGTTTTTCGGAACAAATGTTTAAAAATCTTCAACTCTTTCAACATTTATAAATTTCGCCCATTTTCCATTTTGCCTCAAAAATTTTATCATAACTCTGAATTCAATAGGTCGTAGCTTAGTTGGATGAAAGTGTTGATAAAATGGAGATGTGGACTATATGCTAAAAATACATTTTATATTGTAGATCAATTTACAGCTCTACCCACCATTATCTAGGTCAACGTTTTGATACTATTTTCACGCTTTTTGTCCCCCAGTATAATATTTACTTTCATGACTGTTTATGCTATTTATAAAATTCTTATATCAGATTGTTATCATTTGTTCAAATACTAAGAATCATCTTAAAAAATTATACCTCCTCTAATCTTGCTGTCATAATCTGCTTTTTTCATACCTCCATTAAACTTCTTTTTCTTTTTTCTTCATCTTTCTTACTCCTGGTCTAAAATCTCTACCATCATATAAATGTTAGATTATTTTTGCCTTTTTTTAAATTAATTAATCATATTCTGCTATTATCACATTTTATTATCAGCTGATATTTTAACATTTTAAAAATAGTGTTATTTTGGTTGACTCACAGAGGTTACTTCTGTATAAATAAGTTCAGACATATTTAGCCAAGTAAATTAAAAGGGAACATAAATCAATATATAAAGTAAATAATTGTATCACGTTCAATTCTAAGATCATGGAATACACGGGATAGGTAATGAGTTAGTCTCCGTCATACGAAGTGCACTAGCAACACTCATGTTCATATGTCGTCTCGAAAAGTAATTCAGTATCCATTCCTTTTCCATCCATATTTCGTTCCACTCCCTTCTACCTCCGAATATTTGTTTCCAAATATATATACGAATGAGTATATGTGTAAACGAATTCAATACTTATTTATGCCAAATGTCACATAGTGTTCATAAAATCGATTTCAATATGTTAAATCGTGAATTATTTCATTTAATAATTATTGTACTAAATTATAGGTAGTTGATCTTGAACTAATAATTTTATCTTATCTATTTAAGTATTTTTATTTAAGTCGTAAAATTAATTTATCAACTAAGCACAAGCTGCTAAAACATTCAATATAATAAAAGCTAATCCTTTCATCATCATCATACATTCCCACAAAGATTTTCCATGCCACCTATATTTATTAGCTTCCCACAACCTTTAGCAGTTCATCTGTGTACCTGGCGAGAGATCATACTACTCTGCATCTTCCGGTAAGACCACGTACCGGAAAATGCAGAGTGGTCTTTACCAACGGTCGTAGATTCTATCACGTCCATTGCCGCCTCAGCCTGTCAATCCTGCGAGCTATGTTACTAACTTTAGTTCTCCAATAGATCTACTTACTACAGATTATATTTTGTAAACAAATCTTTAACGTAGCCCTTTTCATAATCCTCTGGGTAGCTTGAAGTCTTTTGCGTTACCGATAGTAAAGAATTACGTCTTACTTCCGTATGCCATTACCGGCAATACATTAATTTGAACAAGAAGATATGATGTGCTGTCCTTAACACTTTTCAGTTGAATTGATTGACCTATTTCTTAAAGTTGGGTTTACCTGATCGGACATTTTGTCTTGTCTTATTGTAGCGATCAGAAAATTCGAAAGTAATGTTTCCAACATTTACGGTTATAGGTGATAAATATAATATGGTAGGTAAATATAACTAGATACAAGCGATTTTAAGCAAGTCTTGAGATATTTATGTGTAACATGTAGTCATACTTTATATTGTCAAATTTTAAACCTTTGAAGCAATGTTGCCAAGAATGGGCTATGATATTGTATAAATATATTTTTATATTCGTGATAGACGTAAAAATAAATAAAATATATTAATTAATTATTTAATATTATCATAAATGTACGGGCTCTTAATTCATTACTCTTAATTTACTTCAATCTCTACCATATTCGAAACTACTTCGTCAAATATTTTATCTGCGGAAATTCATACTTAACATTTTAATGCAGCGTTTTCTGTATTTCTTTGCTCTTCCTAATTTAAATTTCGTTTAAATTTGAAACGAAATCGTAAACTCACATTAACGGGATTAATAAATGACATGGAAGTGATACAGAGCCATCTCTCCTCAACACATTATACAATGAGCTAAATAATTATGTTCACGATAATGCTTCATATTGTTGCGTTGTGGCCTTAGGACGTAGAAACTATTGTGATTATGATTCAAGTAAATTTTAAATTTCGGATATTTTGATGAAGTTATTTTTGAAGCATTTGATATGATTTTCCACTTTCAATCTCGTGATTGATATCTTCATTCTTGGGATTCATTCATGGTAATAGACTTGATCTACTTCTGTTAATTTTAAATGAATTACCATACTGGTCAATGTTGCAAAATTATTTAAATTTGTTTCCGGTAAAAAGTGAACGCTACAACTGTGATAAACTTTGAAGACGCTAGCTCTGTCGTGTAATAGAATCTGAACAATACGCTTTACGGTAATATCACCAAGTGTGCAGTGACAACTTTTTCTCGTCCCCGAGTAGACCTAGATGATATTAGATACAGCTGTTTTTCATATAAGATTGCACTGATTGTACTTGATAATAGCATTCTTAATACCGACATATTTTAAAAATTACATAGAACAGATATATTTATTTGAAAATTACTGTCACTTACTCCTTGTATATCCCTCCATTTTCTTGAATTTTCTAAATTCCTTATTGAAAATAGTCTCAGTTTTTCAATGTTCTGCTGTTTTTTGAATAAATGTCATGGCTTACGGGCTGCTCATTTTTTATAAATCATGTTTTTTATTCCTTGCATTTCTTTTATGTATTAATTGTTGGTGCTAGTCAATATTTTTTATCGTCGCGACAAAAATATGATTAGACGTTTTCGGTGACTCTTGACTTGTCAACGAAAAAATGTTCATGCCAAAGTTCTATCTACGAGGATACCTTTGCCACTCTTTTCTTCCGTCAACTGCTTCCAAAACCATTAAGAAATTACTTTTCTTCATTTCTATATGTTCACTTAATTTAACTCAACCTCGAAGTATAATTTTATTAAAACTGGTTTTTAAGGACGAATAAATGGAGTTGACGAAATTTTGTTTTGGTTTTTGCTATTTCATATGTATATGATATATCCCACACTACATATGGAACTATATGAGTTTTTTGTCGAACACTTATTTATCCACTAAAAATTCCATAAAAATATTTTCAAATGTTAGGTATGAAATTTATGCGAGTTAATACGTGAGTGACTTTATAAAAGTTCCGTTTTTCTTTTTGAGGTACGAAACCCTGAAATGGGCGTAATAATAATTCTTAAGATTTTCTTTTATCACATTTCACTTCAATATACGGATTCACGCAACTAACGATAAAATGATATTCACGAAAAAAAGAGTCATGATATATACATACACAAACACACACACGTGAATATATATATGTGTGTGTGTGTGTGTGTGTGTGTGTGTGTGTGTGTGTGTTTATGTGTATATTACTATAATATGCAGATTGCGATCATTATATTATTAGACATGTCATGTATTATTTAGAAATACATTCACAGTTCTTCATTCAACATATATTTGACACAAATTTTGAAAGTAATGTAATTTGTTAAAGCAGAATATCCGTTAAAATAATGAAAGTCATTGTCTGTTAAAATAATGACGGGTTAAAATATATTAATATGAAGATATTCAGTCAAGTTTATTCCAATAGTTTACTTAAATTTGGATTAAAATACACTAGTATATAATATTTTAATTGACCTTAATGGATCATACAGATGACTGCTACTAACGTGTGCTTGCTGAAAATTCTCTTTATAGTATAATTTAGTTAAAACCATCACCTGATATTTCATTTATTATCTTATCGATAATTTATGTATTAACACATCCTGTACCGTTTTGGTTTTTTGTATGTTAATTAGAATATATTGTTAAATAAATATGTCTTTAAATAACTTCAGGATTTACCTCAAATAAACAAAATATTCTCATGAAATAAGTAACTCTTTATAAATGAAATTCCAACATACATACCAGACATCAATAGCCATAATAAAGCTATATTTAAGGCTAACACGATCGTTATGACGTAGTTAATTAAGCCTAATGGGCTCACATCTACGTCCTTTCTCCTTTAGTCGCGGTAGAGACCAATGGAATAATGTCATAATTTTAGGCAAGGAGTCTCATGACCAGGTTTCAAGTGGATCAAATGTTATATCTCTTAGTACCCTAAAAGTTCTTCATATAATTATTAGAAGAAAATCACTGTAGTACGTATATATCTTAATAGTAGATACAATTTTAAGCATATTTTGAGATTACTTATTTATTTTAAGTCGATAAATAAAATAATTTTTCGGTTTTTACTAGCCATAAGCTGCCATAAATATTACACATATGATTTTTGACGATAGTATAATTGAAATGTAGTAAACTCTGCAGAAAAAACTGATTTAAGTAACTTAGTACTATTCATTAGGTCAAAGTGAGACGGCAATAAAATGTGGCTGTAGTTGTTTTACCGACAATTGAAATATCAATATCGTGACTTTTTAATTTAAAATTTTCGTTTTGTCTCCTGTAATTACAGCATATTCGAAAAAAAATATAAAAAAGGCTCTAGAAGTACGTAGTTTTTTAGAATAAAACTTAACAGGCAATAAAAATTCCACCTGAAAGTATAATTCATCTTTGAAAAATAAAATATAAGAGGTAACTTCAACAATAATGAAACACAAGTCATCGCCAAAATTTAATGTTTTTTTTAACTAATTCTAATGAAGTTGTGAAGCTATTTTCATTTTTAATATAGCAACAACAGTTTTAATATAAATAAAACGACGAAATAATTTGGAGACTCGCGTATCTCAAGGTGAGGTTTAAATTCAAACACATCGAAATATCTTGCACTGCATTTTCAATGAGATATTTAATAAAACCCTCTTCGATGTTAGTTTATAACAAACAAAATTTTATCCTAATTTCGAGGTATGAAACAATATTTAATTTCTTTTTTTTTCCATACTCTCACGTAATTCAATTTCATCCTATGGTACAATTTCATTTAAATAAGTCTCAGGATGAAAGATCTATGAAAAAAATGTAACAGGCAAGCATAATTAAAATGTTCCATTTAGCACCGACCTTATAAAAGTTTTTATAGAAAGTTTATAAACAATCTATACAATGACTATTCACAAATTTTATTCGAAACCAACAGACAAACAGTGTCATGGATAATATGACCTTAACCACAAGAATGGATTCTACAGGGAAGTTTTTTAATTAGTACTACTATGAAAAATAAAAGCAGTTGATGTACGCATATTACAATTTCTATTCACAGCTGCCGTAATCAAACGGAAGTAATATAATTATACAATTGAGTTGATTAAAAGTGTGAAATGGAAGTAGCCCAAGGATAAATATGATCGAATTTATTGATGAAAGATAATAAGCTAAGGTATAACTTAGCAACATTTAATAATATATTGCGAAGTACAGACACACACAAACACACATACACACACACACACACACACACACACATATATATATATATATATATACATATATATATATATATATATATATATATATATATATATATATATATATATATACCTAATTCATGTAATTTGGATTCAACTGTTATTCAACAAATTTAATAGTGTCTAAAGCGAAGATATTATTAAAGATATTAATTCTACAACTAATTTCTAATAGGCGACTTCACACGCATGGAGTTTGTAATTGGTATACCATTTTTTTAATTTTTAAAATATATCGTTGGTTTCTAGACGAATGTTTGGAACCGAGAAGTGAATGGCCTCTGTTTCTTTTAAAACATCTCTCTAAACAATATTTCTTGGTTTTCTTTCTGGTTGAGGGATAGTGAAACTGCTACGTGAATTGACTTTGGAGGCAATTGACGTAGTAGTTTCACTATCCTTTATCCGGAAAAAGTTTTGGCCGCTTCATTCAAACAATCATTACTAAGATATATATAATTTAGGTTTAAAATGTATCCTTGTACTTTATTGATAGTCATCGTGTAACGTACCTCAACGAGAAATTCTAAAGTTTTCGAGATTTTAGTTTGCGCAACAAAATTATTGGAATACCACTCTCAAGATACAAGATTTGAGGTGATATTCCAGGTGTGAGTGTAATGGAACTCCACGGGATGAGGTTCTCCAGCAAACAATTGTTAATGTTATTTACTGAGTAGTTTCTTCGAGGCCTTTCTTTTAGCCATGAAGCGCTGTCCTTTCCTGATTGATGAATAAAGATGTAAATTCTATCAATAAAACTGGTCATCATCACTCAAAACATAATCAAGGTAACTGGGAATATTTATTTTACATCCTCCTCAAAAGTGTTTTCATAATTAAAGTGGTAGGCACTTAAATCATGTTGAGGACACGCGTAATCATTCTCCGTGACAGAACATTAACTTTAGACAGAACGTAATATTTAATCCTAAAACGGATCATATGGGTATCCTTACAACAGGCAATGTTTATCTGAAGTTACCACCCAATACTGTCGTAACTCCACCCATAAACCATATTGCATTTATCTTACAAGGTAACAATGACTTTTCGAACCACTTGAAGGTTCAGAGGAAACTTGAAAGCAGAGTGAAAAATGTTCTTCCTTCAATCAATGTAAGCGATACCTGAGGAAGCAACAACAATGACAATATTCTTTGCGCTTCTAATAGTATACAATAACAACAACAAAAAACGTTTTGCCTGTATCATTAGTAGCGTCAATAAAAAAACAACTCTACAGTATGAGAAATAAAACTGTTAATTATTTCATCGTAGACCTTACTTTGTTCATAATTTATTTTCCTATCCTTTCCAGCCATTCTTTTGGACAGCTAAACGAGTTTATATATAGAATATATATAGAATAAGGCATTTTACTACGGTATTGACGGTTGCTGACAGCATATCTTATTTCGTGAAAGTGACAGAAGTTTAAGCTCTAGGAGTGTTTTCCCGAAGTGGATATGATAATATCCTCGAGAAGAATGAGTCATTGGATATAAAGGAAGTCTTGAACCGTTAAATTATTTTCGCGCTCTGTTTCTATATTTATCGCTCAATGTCTTAGTCGTATGTAGGAGCGCCTAGAATTTTTACTATAGTTTTTAAGATTTATAACTTGACGGAAATCTAATACGACGACGAATATTACGAAAGTGAGACAAGTATTTCCATTAAACTATTTTCATATATTAATAATATTTTTCATTCTAAAAATATATAACCTACTATATCTAAGAAAGAATTTTCTAATATATATTCCTTAAGGGTTTAAAACACAAGAGATGAGATTTTGTATAGGAGACTGTCACGTTTGTAGTTAGAAACCTGAAAGTTTGTGTTTAAGTTCCCAGGTAAAAATAAAGAAAATATCTCTATGAATTTTTGAAAACATATCCCCGAAAAGGGTAAAATAGAAGATAAAAATATGTATGAAAATTCCGTCATTTTTTAAGTTAAGAGTATGATATTCTCAAAAAACATTGATGCAGCCTTATTGTACAAATTCAATGGCAAAATAAAGCTTACAGTAAAATTTGATAAATTAAAATTCAATTTGAAATTAAATGATTCCATTTTAATGAAAACACTTCTTAAAATTCAAAAATAGAGAATTTAAATAAAACTTGGCATAATATTGCAAATTCACAATAAAAGCTATCAGTACTAAGTAAGAACAATGATTTACCGTAATATATGTTACATTTTAAAGGTCCCATATGTCGTTTTATTTAAACTAAGACGAGTCGATTTCATTTTTTTTCACTAGGAATTTTAGATTCAAGGACTTATTTTACTCGTGCGTTCGTATGGTTATTCGTCTCTTATGTTACGGTTGTCGATTTAATTGCGAGTTAAAGTAGATTCTTGATTTATTCAATGTACAATAATATCAGATACGTCAACTGTTAAAAACCTGAGCCTACTGATCGATCGAAATCTTAGTTGGCGCCCTCAAATAAATGATGTTGATCATCGTATTTTCAACAAGACACGCACTTTGAAACGTCTTTAAAATTTTCTCCCGACTAAAACGAAAATCTACCCTTGTCAAACACTCTTCTTACCACTAATTGATTATGGAGATGTATGCTATCTTGATCTTATTGAAGAATATTTGTACAAGTTGGAACGTCTTCAAAATTTATGCATCCGGTACATCTTCGGCCTCAGAAAATATGATCATATTTCTGAACACAGCTCACTTCTTAAATGCCTAAAGATCTATGATCGATGCCAACTTCAAATACTTAGACTTCTTTTTAATACATTAAAAAATCCTCATGGCCAAAATTGTCTTAGTGGCAAATTTAAAGATTTCACCGCTCACGGTCTTGGGCTACGATCTAAAATTTCACTTACCCTACTTATTTCTAAACATGCCTCTATCACTTACAAAAAATCCTTCACTGTCCAAGCAGCAAAAATTTGGAATCACCTGGGTCTTGACATCAGGAAAATCATGTCCCTAAATATTTTCAAAGATCGAGTGAAAAAGTCCTGCCTCTCCTGAAACCTTTTCCTTTGCGTCCTTGTCCTCCCATGCCAAATTATGTCAATAGTTTTTTTATTTATCCTTTTGTATTTTTAAATTTTTTTTTGTTTAATGTACTATATCGGATTTTCATTGTTAAATCGTTGACAGTCTACAACTAAACTTCAATACGAATTATTATGATTGAATGGAAGAGATTGTTCATGTAGCAATAAGCCCGTCATATATACTATGCATAAAGATGATAAATAAATAAACAAATAAATAAGAGTATCTTAATTATAAGTTCATGAAGCAAGGTCAAAAATCTCATTATAAATACTTTAAGATTTCGAGTATTTTCCAGGTGGAAGTAAAATCTATGAAGAAAATTGTCATTAAAAGTTGCATATTTGGCACTAACAGGAGTATATTTGGCAATCACAGGAATTCGTGAGTTGAGATAAATATGGTTTCCATTGGGTTCATATTCTTCTGTGCTTTGAAAAAAAAATTACCACAAAGTTCATGAGCACCAAAGTACCTGATCCTAACCTAAATTTGCCCTTAGTGAGATAGTCAAAACGACTATAATTAATGAAAGATATGGAGTTCTGAATAAGAATACAAACTGCATGGTAGATGGTCATTGCACTTACAAATACTTATGAATATTTTTAGAAAAAAACACCAACAGGAGAAAATTGATATCCACAGCATAGCAGGCGGTTTTCAGCCAATAATGGTTTTACTGCCAAAATAAGAGAAGTTGATTTTAAGAATAATTGGATAGTTCCATAAAATTTCATTTTAATTTCGGACTAAATAATTATTGATTTGGAAATTCCGTGAAATCGATTAAATATGTCTGCAAGTACATCATGAAAGGTCTTGTCTAGGCAACTTTCCCTCTTGAAGATCTTGATGAAACCATGAGGTACGTGACAAGTCCCTACGTTTGCAGTTCTGAGGTAGCTTAGTGCATTTGCTGTTTTCTCATCAAAAAAGATATCTTCTTGTTATATATTTTGCAATATACCTCAAAAATAGTAAAAGAATATATTTTACGGAGAATATTGGTTTTTATGGTGTCAAAAATCCACGAAAAACAACACTTCTTGCGTTTCTCGAACTGTACTGAGTCGAGGTTATTGCATGGACAATTTTGAATAATAATGTTTTGAAGTATCATACGTGGGAACGCAGCCAGTGAAAAGAAGAAAAAGAAGGCAAGGAAAACCTGTGTCGAGTTATCAGGGAGTGAATAAATATCAAGTATTAGGTCGCCTTCATACCGTTCAATCCTAGCAATGCCGAGTGCTACTACCAACGGTTACTCTTGCCTGGAATTCGAATTCCACATCATTTACTCCCCTTAAGAATGGCATGTATAATTCAGCTAACATTCCATGTAACATACGAATTATTTATCTTACTGACCGATACATACTGTTTTTATTTTGGAGGATGCTTCATTATTTCACTTTCGTAATATCACTTTTGAAATACTAGGCTCTCCTAGATACCATAGAAATATTCTTCAATGTTTCAATTCCATATGGATGTATATATGTATCGCAAGTAGTGCATATTTTATGTGTACTTAATAGATTTTTCTCACGTTTATCTAACGAAACTGCCATTTTCCATTTCATATGTAAGTGTACCGGCACTAACCTTTGCAATGACGTCCGCGCCCTTTTTTAAACTATCTACTTTTCATCGTTTTCCGAAATAAACTATTAATAGAATTTTAAAGAGGAAGACGTATAATTATTATGTATTAATTTTAATTCACCTAAAAAGTGAAATAAAATTAAGTCTCATAAAATTACTAATAATTAAAAACGAATACAAGTGTTACAAGGCTCATCGCAATTTTTCAAGGACTAACAAGATGGTTATCACGTAGTCAAAATAAACAGTAAAATCACAGAATGGATTTAATTCGGTATTATAATTTAAAAAAATATTAAAATATATATTATAATTATTTCCTATTAAATTAAATAGATCTTCGTAATTAAAAGAACAAAATCTTATAAGAGACGCAATAAATGTAGGAAGGGTGTTGTGTGCCCAAATCGAATGCCATCTAGCTGTTTAAACTGTTTGATATTGAATTTATTTTGATTAAGTTCTGTTCGTAATAATAATAAGACTACTAAGTAAGCTTTTTTTCAGATATCGCTTAAAGAATATATTTATAAATTTATAAATTACTCACTTACACATATTTGTAAAGACGTTATAATCACAGTGTAAAGAGGTAATAACGTACCAACACTCACCAAATAATCATATGAACCAGGCTTGAACATATTTTGTTTAGATTTACATAATTTATTTTTCCACACATATTTATTGTGGTGATTGTTACGAATGCTCTGAATAATCAGAACACCATACGCTATACTTGCGCATTGATTAAATTGTTAGGTATTATTCGGTGAAAATTTTAATATATTTTTGTATTTAATTGCAAATATCACGGAGAAGAAAAACTATTTATCGAACTTGTCTTTCATGACAAGTATGCACATAACACTTCGTTTCTAACTGAACATTTTTAAGAAAAGTTGGAATTGTTATTGTTAATTTTTACTAATTATCCATATCTCATATATTATCAACATGATTTTCACAACACTAATAGATATTTCATATGAATAACAGATATTACAGAAAAATACCTTATGACTTTGAATGACTTTATTAGGGTAACACAAAAATTTTTTTATTTCTAACTTATCAGCTTTTAGACTAAATTTTCTATTCCCAACCTCTGCAATCTAGTCTAAACGTCGTCACATTTTATAAACCATATGTATAAGAGCGAGCAAAAATGTTTGCCTTGTCAAAAACAATAATAGAAACTTATTAACAACTATAGATATTTTCTAAGTATTATAATATAATTTATTAAAACAGGTAAAAGATTCGTTTATAAAGTAATATTATTACAGTCAAAAGAAGACTAAGGTAACATATTATTTGCCTTCTTTTGCAAATACTTTTTATACGACATGCTGTGAAACTGTCTACGTGACTTGTATCAGCAAAATTGCCAATCAATGGTGGATGCAGCAGGTGCAACTTTAAATTACGTAACCCGCTGCATTCACCGGTAATCCCGTTTCTAATTAACACTTGGATGCTCTCCGTTTCTCGCTTGCCCTATCTGTAAGTCGGTTCAATTATTGGGAACTATGTTTTGATCCCAAATTAATGTTAACATTCGTCACATTTATTCTTCTCTATTTTTATCAATGCACACATTATATGTTTAAAAAGACTTTCAAGTAAATACCTTATTTCGGAATGCTTTCTATGATAACTTGTTATGATGTAACAATAAAACAATTAGGAAGGCACTTGAATTAATAAATTTATCGCAAGAATAAATCTATGAAAATTTCAATGTGAATCTCCTTCGGCATATCAATTTCTGTATAGAAAAATGTAAGACATTTGGTTTCATAATAATAAAAAGGCAAAACCCGTATTAGTCTATTACATCTGATACGATTACTGTAATATCTTTCAATATTCCTTCATTGAATTACGGGAAAAAAGAAACGAATGGAACTATTTACTTCTCGACTAAAGTAATGTGCGTACGAGTAAAAAAACAGGGAAGAGCAAAATCTATAAAAGAAAGGCATGTATTATATTTGATGAATTATTTTAATAATATGTAGTGAGAAATTTATATGGATTTCTTACGTAATATATATATATATATATATATATATATATATATATATATATATATATATATATATATATATATATATGTATATATATATATATATATATATATATATATATATATATATATATATATATATATATATGATACTATATGAAAACGTAAATAAAATCAGTAATATTTTTTATTTAGGAACTGAAAGTTATGCTTCTCGCGAACAACATAAATGGTATGGACGCAGGCTTAAAAGCTTGTCTGTTAAACATCACATATATTAAAATATATTCCAAAAGTATTATAATTATTCTTATGGTCTGAAATCCCCCAAATAATAAAATCGTTAAAAGTTGAAATGATCCAATTTAACTTATATGTTCATAGGTTCAAAGTAATCGCATTTGTACTATGAAAGATTGTAAAATATATCTTAAAGACCTGCTCCAATATTGTTTATAATTGATAGAAATATTTCCTAATTGTATAACCATAATTTTGTTTCATTATCTGGCTGCAAAAAAAATACTTCTCTAATTGGAAATGGTTTCTCTAATTTAAAATTTATTAAAATTTTAAACACTTAATGCTCGCTGATTATTAATAATAATCAGCGATAACACGTCAGATAAGACAGAGAAAAACACTTCACGTTAAGGTTAACAAAAGTTTATAATAAATTAAAATTCAATATCGGTATTATTTAAATGCCGAGAGGGAGAGAGAGCAATAATTTTCTTACTTAAAGGTCCACATTGCATCTTTCAAATTTCTGGACGGGAAAACGACGGGAAAGTCAATTTGTAGTAACATCTATGATAGTAAATATCAAGAACATCGCTTCGGGATATGAACAAGCTTATAGGCTGTTCCAATTAAAGTGTAATTACTAATCAAGTTACGCCATGCCGCAGGAAAGCTACCTACTGAAACAGGTTTAAAGCTACTTGAACACGGAGCTCTTTAGAAGGGTGGAAGAACAGACAGCGCACGTTATATACGTAGATGTATTTATTGAAAATCGCTTCTGTATTTAAAACTATAAATTAAAGGAAATTCTTGATAAAAAGTGCTTGTATGGTTATGGCATCATATCATAAATTGTAAATAATATTTATCTAACTAGGACGGAACCCTTAATAAAGATAATTATAAATATATCAACCACATCCGGATGTTCCGTCGTAGCTTCTGCGCTATAAAAAACAATTTTGTGGCGTAATAATTTTTGAATCATTTCAATATTGCTGATAATGTAATATACAAAAATTTTCAAAAGAAATAGTTACCATAGAAAGCCACATAAAAGCTAAAAATTTAACCCATGGTGAATAGCATCAAATCAATATGCGTTTAAAAAGATAGTCATAAGAATATGCGAAAACAATATATTGCAGAATACATTTTTTTTTTCTTTTTGGATATTTAAGTCGAATGTCGCTCATTCGTTGAAAATAAATATAATAGGCAAAAATAAAATAAATTTAAGAATTGAATAAATTGATGTGAGAACAGCTATTAAGTCGTAATATTTATATATATATATATATATATATATATATATATATATATATATGTATATGTATATATATATATATACACATATGTATATATATATGTATACGTATATATATATATATATATATATATATATATATATATATAGGCAACTTTGCTTTAATTTTTAAAAAAAATAGATTTTCAGTTTTTATAGAAAACCTAATTAATGCTGACTATAGTTATAGATAGCAGCCTGCTTTGATTCTATTAAAATAATTTGTCAGATTCAAGTTTCAGAAATATTTTTTTCTTTCGCCTTAAATATAAATTGTTTATTTCATTTATTAAAGAATCTTATGCTAACATTCCTGTGGTAAGTAAAGTCATAAAAACACAAGAGAAAGTTGCTTAAAGTAGTTTAATTTTATCCTAATCATATAAAATCAGCAACCATTACTATGTGGACCACTCCGGGCTGTGTGTCATTGGACAGGGAGCTTGCTGAATTATTTCAGAGAGTAGAGTACGAGTTTGAACTCGGCAAACTCATTATCAGAAAGTCGACGGCAAAAGTCATAATCGTCTGCAGAACCGGTCGACTTCTAAGGACTGGAGAGAACTCGGATTTAGAACTTCTTTACCGCGAATCGTTATTGGCTGGCCAGGGAGAAAGTCGACGAGAAATCTAGAGACGCACCCAGATGTCCAAGACCGTAATTAGCCAACTGATGTGTCTGTCGTAGGAAAAGAAAGTCTTCAGTATCTTCGAAGTGTCATCGATCCCGACTATGGTCTTTTCTATATTTCAGTATGGGTCAGAATCACAGACGATCCATTTAGTGGGACAAAGAAGAGTGAGGCTTTTGAGATGTAGTGTTGGAGAAGCATGCTCCACATATCTCAGATCACCAAAAGAACAAACAAGACGAACAAGTAGCTAAACATCAAAACTTGACTTTCGACGTTCTGTTATCAAAAGATTCTTAGTTTTATTGGTTATATTGCCCGCCGACAAACATATGATTCCGACAAATTGGTTGTGGTGGGCAAGGTGAAAAGAAAGAGGGAGCGAGATCTATCATCGAGCAATTGATGGACTGGTCCACGTGTCTTTCTATATCAACCGCCCTGAATGAAACTAAAAACCGTATGTACCTTCAGGAACGGAGAAGACGACCAAGAAGGATGTAATGATAAAATACAATTTATGCATAAGTATAAAAAACCATATTTTAATATCGAAAAAATTTCTCACTTATAGCGGCATTATATCGCTTACCAACTAACAAGTATCATGACGTATAAAAAAGTACTTCTGAAGATCCAATAAATTAATGAAAATCAATTTTACAAATTTGTAATTATCTGTTATCACTAGTGACTAGTGATATTTAGCTTTACATTGACTAAATTAAACTTGAAATTTTATCTTTTTGCGGATTATTTCATAGTATTAAGTTGCCTAATTTGAAATGTAAAAATGATTATATTCCAATTATTATATAGAATTTATTGACATAAAATACGTTACGTCACTCAAAAGCAAATCATAATTACTCATAGTTATGAAAAAGGTATATTTTTTGAACAACCGATTTCTTAACAGCTTTGAATACCAGCCAAGTAAATTACAATCTAAGTACGTTGATATCTATTTATTACAAAGTTAATCACATTCATAAAAATAATTTGCATTAACACAATATTAAGGAAAGACTTAATAATGATATTGTCTTATTATTTAAGAGCGTTAACAGGCGTATTAAAAATATCTTCAAAGTGTCATTGGTCCGGACTATGGTCTTTTCTATAGTTCAGTATGGGTCAGAATCATAGACGATCCAGTTAGTGGCACAAAGAAGAGTGAGGCTTTTGAGGTAGAGTACTGGAGAAGCATGTTCCACATATCATAGAAAAGAACAAACAAGACGAACAAGTAGCTTAATAAACTCTTTAAACTTGAATGGGACAAGTGATTTCTTTTTCGTTCTCATTGCTTTCCTCGACTAAAACACGAAATACAAAGAATGATGGTATAATATTAAAGTTTTCAAACTTACATGTATACATAAATGCACATTTGTTGGATTTATGGCTAAATGAAGCTTAAAAAAGGAAATTAATAATTAAAAATGAGAATCAGAATAATGAGCATTCGCCGTAAATGTTTTGATTTTAGTTCGACAAAATTTTGATTTCAATTTGATGGAATACAGAAAAAATTAAAATTTTAAGGTAACGGAATCATAATATAAGGTAAGGAGCGGAAAAGAAAAATAATTTTGAGAAGAAGAGTGCGTTGTTAGAATCCCATGATATATGTTTTTTTTTTTTCATATAATAGTATGTTAGGTAAGTACATATAATTTAATATATGAGATTCTGGTCAATATTTCTGTCTTAGTCTATTTTATTCTTTTTTTTTTCAATGAAATAATACATCATTCAATTTTTAAATATTATTCCCATTTTAATGTAATAACATTAACAATCAATTATCATTTTTGGCTAAGTATCCAAAACAAGGAAAGTAACATTTAAAAACATGATGATGGTTGCGTTAGTTCTTATTATTTTAATATGACCCATTTTCTTATATACTTTGTTTTTCCGTAGAAATTTTTGAAGTAAAAATTGTATTTATTGGTAAAATATAAACGTTACCATGTCCAATAATTTATTCTCCAATCACAACGATACTAAACGATAAAGCTGCAGGTTACTTTTGTGATAATATTAGTTTGGGAGAAATGTTATCCTAGCTATCAATTTATATGAAATTTAAGATTAAACGTTAGTCGTGACGATTGTCATAACACATTAAAATTTATTTACATGGGAAAAAATTGAGTAACATAAAGTTATTTATGAAAAAGGAAATTGAAAAATAAGATATTTGGGTTGATCACGTAAAATATTAAACTATATTTAAGACAGCTGGGATATGAGAACTAATAATAATTATTTTCATATTTAAACTTTCTAAAGTGATTCGTGAACTGAATATATTGGTACATTAGTAGCAAAAGTTTATAAGTACATTTTCTAAAAAACAATTTTCCATAAATTTACCCAAAAGACTAAAATCTAAACAAATAAAACTTGTTAAAAATACGAAATTATTTCCCAAAAATAAACGTAATTTACAGTTAAGAAAAATATTTAACACAATTAAATGAAACTACGTGATGTAGTAATATTCAAGATGTTGTAGCCTACCTGAAGATGTAATACAACGAAACCTAGGTAGTGGTAAAGAACTTAAAGAAAGTAAAAATATTACTACATCACGTAGTTTCATTTAATTGTTTAATTGTGTTAAATATTTTTCTTAACTGTAAGTTACATTTATTTTTAAAGAACTTAAAGAAATTAGAAATAATACTACATCACGTAGTTTCATTTAATTATGAATAATGAATTTCTACAAAATTAACGTAAAATATATTGAACAATTAAACAATTTAAAACGCTAAGTCACGCATTCTGTATTTACAGTCTAGATTCAAAATGAGTACAAATTTTCACCAGTTCGGACGATTATGTTTTGAGGAAAAATTTAAAATACCTTTGTACTCAAAGCACCCTGGTCAATGGCATTTATAAAGTCGGAAATGTTTTTTTTTGTCATTTCGACGAGCACTTAAGTATTTTAATGTTTAGTTTGGAAATGAAAGATATATGGGAGAATAAATAATCTTTTAACACTTTTAACCCACCTAAAACTTAAAAATTCTACGTTAAATCCATTTATTGTAGTTTTGACTCAAGATCGGCCTCATTGCGATAGCGGTCTAGTAACTTTACAATGTTCAAATATGTGCGTGCTTTATAAGATATATGTTTTCGTTTTCTTTTTTTTTAATAAAATTAACAACGTAGAAATAATTTATAAAATATATTGTTCTTCCTTAAACGGACTATACTAATAAACTTAAAGGAAAACTGACATCTTTTAATATAAATCGGGTATTCTAAAAAACACTTCTTTTGAAGACAAATTTTCGTATTAAAAGCGATCTCATTTAAATCTCAGCTATTCATATAAAGTACTAAACAATTCTACTAGACAATATTAATAAAATGTAATATGTTTTTTTCTTAAAAGTAATGACTTTTTACAAAGAAATTCCATTTTGAAAAAAATTAAAAATAAATGTAACTGCATTTTCAAATTTTATCTACTATCCCCACATTATAAACAATTTTCGTAATATGAAAAACATCCCAAAATTTTTTTCTATAAATTTGTTGACCTATTTAAATTTTGATGTATTTTTATAGTTGACAAGTATTTGAGCTTTACCTATAGCTAGTCTTCAATATAAATGTACAGCATTTTGTATTTAATAACATTATTAAGTAATAGTAACATTATTAAATTATATCATTAGACTGGTTTAAAAATATCATGGTCCTAACATCATCACAAGTATACCTATATAAGCGCATATAGAAATTTACAAAACAATTATTCCTTACGAAAGAACAAGAAAAATATATAATAAATTCTGCTTTTGAATAATTTATATTAATTAAAGACCTTCCTTTGGTACGTAATCAAGTATTTTGGTATGACACAACTTGACGTATGTAATTCGTGCTCCCGCAAATAATGAAATAAGAATTTGAGGAATTATATTTGAGAATATAATGAAAGCAAACAGGATTTTTGTCATAAATTAACAAGTCTGTACACATATGACTGCATTGAGAGTAATTATGTCTGCTTATCGCACTCCAGTATGTGGTGTTGACGAGTTACTGCCAAATAGATACAAAATGCTATTAATAGAGGACTGCGTGATGATAGACGGTACATTCTCTAAACTTATGAAGAATTAATATTAAATTTAATTCTATCTCCTCGCGAAGATGCACAGGCAACGTCATTAAAGAAAACTTTCAATATTTTAATAGTTTTGATGAAAAAATGAAATGATCAACAATAAAATGTATAATAGGTTATATTTCATTGTATGATTTTCGGTTTATTACAGAGGCATATTTATGGCAAGAAACCAGATGGCTCCGGACCAAGTCACTTAGAGCTATAATAATAATGATTCTAGCGTGTTTATTATCGAGTGCGCATCGCACACAAAGATTTTACAAAATTAAACGAATTTTTTTTCTTTAATTCTTGAAGCAATGGAATTATATGTTAATTTCTATTTGTCTGTTTTGATGTATCATATGTGAAAACATGATAACACTGAAATTCACCAGACAATTGTACAAATTTTTCTCTTGTGGAATATAATTTTTGGCTATTGAAATTAAAAATTAGTATATTGATAGGTTGAAAAATGTCACCATGAAAATTAAAAGAAATGACACTGAATGATACATGTAATTGTATAAAATAAAATTTATAATAAATAAGGAAATTAATATGGGTCATCGCCTATTTTATAAGATGTTTTATCATAGCTCCTTTTCATGGTAATATTGTTTGCATTTATGGAAGGATGTGAAAATTAATAGATGAAAAGTTTTATCATGCTATTATAGTAAAACCGTTGATGGTTGATGTTGATATACCTAACTCTTGTAATATCCATTTGTTACTTAAATATTTATTTGGAGTATTAAAATGTACAAAATTTATAGATAAGTCATAAGAGGAAAAGCGGGGTCTGCTCTACTTTACATATTGTTTTTTGAATATCTCTCTAATCAGATTATTTAAATTATAAAAAACATCTAATTTTATTTTCCTCATAATATGTACTTCTAAAATTATACTCGACATAATAAAACAAATCCATTTATAATAACAGCGTGTTGACTATAGTTTATAATTATCTTTATAAACAAATGGCCCTTATTGATATTGGGTGTAAATATTTGCAATTTAATAAATTTATTCACTTTATCGTGTTTTACAAAATTTTTACATATAATGGCAAATATGCTATCCAAAATCCATTAACCCTGGAAAGTATATAAAAAAATATATTAAATAAAATAAAAAAAACATATTGATAATGAGGGAATAATAAGATCCATAAAATAGTTATTAAACAAATTTCGTAAATGCAATATTAAATATATTTGATGTGAGGTTTTATTGAAATAATGTAGCTTGGTAACTTTTATAACTTAAACAGGAGATAAAACACGATTGTTGAAAACCAGTTTATGTACAAAGTAAGATGATTAAAATTTATTAAAAGTGTTTCATCCAGTTCTAGAGACAAATAATTGCCACGTTAACTAAATGTCGTGCAGAGCACTCATCGGGCGTCGCACGGTAATATCAAAATGTTACAACATGACACGGCGAAATACAAATAAATTTCTTATCTTGGTTTAAGTATTCAGCGATACGAGTATAAATTTGCAGGAAGAAATATTGTTTATATTTGCCATTCAGCGATTTTTTATATTTTAAACCAGTTTTGTTAATTTTAATGAATTATTTAAATATAATTTTCATTAAGAAAGTATTGAAAGAAAACTTTGCTTTATACGCACAAACATATATCATTCGCAAGCTAGAATTAGTGGATGTTCACGGCAAGAGAAAGAATTTGAAAAATTTGAATAATTTCGTTACTACTAAAATTTGTTTTCACCTGATATTTAAAAAATGTTCCTTTCATGTGTGATGTGCAGTTAAAAGTATATCATCTGAAACCTTAATTTTTTTTAATTAATTTTTGTGACGTAACATGTATTCTAAATGTATACCTATTCTACTCAAAGCCGATGGAAGCTTAACCAAATCCTCATGTAATCATGATCGCTAATATCTATTTCACGCTTACTTTATTTTTCCTATACAAACATATTACGACATTATTAAGGTTATAAATGAATTAGATCTATTTCTTTGCGTCATGTGTAATACTCTGGTATAAAAGCAATAATAAAAATATAGATAAATTTGTAATGCTAGATTAAAGAACATTAACTTGACAGTTGCACTAATTAGATGTTTCAGAATGTTGTACCAATTACGTATTTAATTACATAGCACATAATTACTCTATCAAAAGTTAGGTTCTTTGCTAGATTTAATTGAAAGAGTAAATTGGAATTGCTTTGTAATATTGCTAGGCACCAAAGTCCCGATATCGGGTCTGAACCTGAAGTCTTTAGGAAAAGCCTTAGGTTTAAAATTGTTAGTCACAATGTAAACTCCCAACTCTTACCAATGACCTACTGTATGTTTCACGATAGACGAACAAAATCATCGCAAAAAATTAAATACCTTGAATGAGTAATACGATCAACTATTGAAAAAATTTAATATACTGAAGAACCTGATAAAAGAAAAAAGCAACATATAAAAGAAAAAGTTAAGATCATTGTCGAATCTATGTCAGTCATCAGACCCTAAACAAAGTTTAGAGAAAAGATTGATATATTTTTAAAAACATTACTGTAACCATCATTAATATTGTAGATACAACATTTAATAAATTTAGATACAAAGCTTCAACTTGTGCATCTACACTTTTCTGGTCAAGTTCTACAAGATAGTAGTAGCTTTTATTTTTATTAATTTTACGGTTATTTTATGTAAAGTGAAATTTTAGTCATTTTGTGAAACAGAACAGAAAAGAGAAAAAAAGAAGTCCGGTGACCGTGCCACTTTTTTATATCATAGACTATCAGGATTACACAAGAAAAGGTGACATTGCTATAGTTTAATATTCTGAAATCCCCACCTAATTCCAACCTTCCTGAAAGGTGCGTTTTTCCTACACAAAACCAGTAATACAGTGTTTTGTTTCATCTTAAATTACATCGACAAATATCTGACTTCACATAAATTTACATTTGCTAAATTACATTCTATTTACTTATCAAGTATTGACAGATTAAGTACACAAAGCCATTTTACATTAATATTAAAACTTATGTGGTGCTTCTTAAATTTGCCGGTATGAACTGAAGTCTGTCCTAATTTCTGGCGCATAGGGGTCGTCCGAGATCAAAATTCGTTTGATATCAGTCATTGCCACTTTCAATAAAATAATACATAAAACCAAAAAATTATGTTACATTGTAATAATTCCTTTTATGTGCACGAAAAATATAAACAACAATTAAACGTAAATATAATTAAAGAAATCAATTATCTCACAAAAATTTATGTGGGACATCTCAATTCTGTCCGCAAAATACCCAATTGAAAGTAACAAAGTTATGAATCGAATGTAACAAAATTCAAATTCTGAGAAGTGAAGCAATTACTTTCTTTACAATCCTGAGCCCTTTATGCAAAACGGACTGAAAAAAATAATGCTATATATACAGGAACTCCTCCAAAAACTTTTGAATGCAATAGCTTAGAAAAGGTGAAAAGAAAGTTTTAAAGAAAAATATTTTTCCACTTCAGATTTTGTTTTACGCTAAAAATATTGTGTTCTATTATGAATGAAATAAATCGAGTTTTCCAAGAGTATGACCTTAACCAAAATTTTGAATGTAAGTAATAAGTTAAATAACAATATAATCCGGGTAATAATTTTTAGCCGTAAATTTCACGCAGGTAATATTTTGCATGCGTCAAAATAAAAATTAAAAAATATCGAGCGTTACTGACTTAGATTATAAAAAAAAATACATTACCATGTTTGCAATGAAGTTGTTTATTTAAATGTGTAATGTGATAATGTAAAATTAAATTATTTTAACAATAAAAACCACGTATAAAAGAGACGATTTGATGATGATTAAAATAAGATGGCGGCCATTGCTTAAAAATAAACGAGTTTTGATTCATTTACGAATGTCATACCCAAAAAAAAACAATCATATACTACTGTAAACTAATAAATTAATGTTTTTAACAATATAAGCTAAACAAACAAATCTATAAAAAAGCAAAGAAAATGATGAAACATCCTTATGTAAAATTTTACGCACACCGACTTCATAAAGATTTTATACATGTAAGCTCAAATAACGGAAAACACCATTAACAGAATTGCAAGATATCAGAATATGAAGAAACGCCACCAGTGCGTTATTTCAGTAAAACAGCCTCAAGTCCTAATGTTCCAATGGAAAATTAATTAATGAGATCCGTTGTGAGTCTCATCGACCAAGTTTAAAGGATTACCACTCATTTTCCATCCGAAACTTCTCGAAGGAGAAGATTGTTTTATTTTTTAAGTTGGTACGTTGTGTGATCAAAGAATGGACACGTGGTTTGCATTGTTAAGCTTTTAATTCAATATTTGTCTTCGCGTAAGTGATATGTAAGCAACGTATGTGCCGTTACGTAATTGTAAAGTTTGTTTTCTTAGTTTATTATAATATCTGGTTTCAGATAACTGCTTTACCTTGTTATCAAACTATCGTTGAGTTGAATAATAAAATGACGATTCTCCTGAGAGCACAAACTGAATATATTAATTTGTGTTTGTAAGTTGGATCAAATTTAGAACACATATAATATACGCATAATAATAACATATAGGCTATATTCTGCTGCTTCACTATTCTTTTAGTTGAACCCGCATAAGTTTATCATGTATTTTATGTACACAAATCAAAGAAGGCTCTTGAAACGGAGGGATAGAGAAAATTAAAACTTTATGAGTTATGAGACAAAATTATAATTTAGTAAGTGATGCGGAAGGTATTTCAGTAAAATATTTGATAGGCTTAATGTAAAAAATTATCTTATTTTCTTTTAAATTTTATAAGAGTACAAATTGCAAGGACATTCTATAAGAATTTCAAAACGATAATATTTTTTAGAATTTTATGTAATATGCTTCAAGAGATATTTTTGGAAATATATACACGAGTACTTTCCTTGAACTGACCTTAACAATTGCTTCCATTAATTTATTTACTATTACTTCCATTAAAAATACACTTATAAGGTAAATTTATTTGCATGACGAAAAATAATATTAATGTTTGTAAATAGTTTAATAAAAATACTTTGTACTCATAAATCTACATTTGTGCCCATGGATATTAAGAATACTTGCATTACGAGTTTTACTTGTACTTTTTATTGATTCGACTATACAAATTAATTTTTTTAATGTATTATGACTGCGCCATGTGTTTTATAAATTTCATAACACTCACGTAGGTGTACGAACTATAAAATTTATCTAATATAAGAGAACGCTATAAATTTTATCGAAATTTAGAATACATTTTTGACTTGAATATGATAATGGTGAAAACACATCACTTGATAGGCCAATTACTCAGCGGCGAGGGAAAAAAGATGTCTGCCTCACAATGCCATAAATACTTTTTTTTAAATTAGTCTTTACTGGTACCTATTTTCTAAATAACCTTGACATTGGATTTTATGTAATTGCAAAATAAACAAAGATGAAACGATTAGTGCAACAACGACGTTCAGTTCAGTAATATTGTTGTTCTTCGGCGGTGCAGATATTTTAGTAGCCATGGAACAGTGGAGTGGAGAGCACCGCGCTTTTTCCGTCGAGGCGTACATTTCGAGTGGATTTTCGCTGCCTGTAGCACGCCGTCGATTTAATAATCGTTACAGTATTCGTCGATTACGTGATGGACCATTGATCAACCTCGTTCAGTCATGGGTAGCAAGGTTCAGAGCTACAGGATCAACATTAAATAGGCCCAGACCAGGACCTACACCATTGGTAGCCACGGATGAAATGTCGAGCGTGTTATGGTTTCTGTCGTTGAAAATCCCCGTTTATCACTGCGTACACGTTCATCGATATTGGGAATTCCGAAATCAACTTTACAGGTAATAATGCAAAAAAAGCTCAAGTTATTCTGACTTTGAATTAAGAAAAACTTACGCGGAGGTGATGTTGTTGAGATTTCGTACTGCTACCCGGATGGGCAACATATTCTTTAGTGACGAAGCTCACTTTCACATTGGAGGATATGTGAAAAAGCAGAACTTTCCTTCCTGGGATGTCCATAACTCAAGACAAATGCATCAAGAGCCTTTACATAAGCCTAAAGTAACAGTTTGGTGTGTCTGCATCTGCAATCATAGGGCCTTATTTCTTTGAAAATCAACGTGGCCAAACTGTAACTGTGAATACGGAGAGATATGTCCAGATGTTAAATAACTTTTTCAGAGTAGAATTACAGAATAATCCATCCTTCAACCAAAACACATGGTTCCAGCAGGACGGGGCCACAGCTCACACTGCTAATGTGTCCATGAATGCAGTGCGGCAGTTATTTCCAGAAAAAAACATATCCCGAAACGGTACCGTACCGTGGCTACCTAGGTCACCCAATTTAAGCCCATGTGACTTTTGTTTATGGGGATACTTAAAATCCGTTGTTTACAAAACAAATCCGAGCACTGTGACACAACTTAAAGAAAATATTCGAGCCGAAGTCAGTAGGATACCCCAGTCGCTCTGCAAACGCGTTTTTGAAAACATGCGTACTAGACTCGAAGAATGTGTCAGACTCGATGGCCGCCATTTGGAAAACGCGGTTTTTAAAAAATGAAATCCGCATTTATTGTTGTAAAGTTAAAATAAACCTACTTTGTATTAGAGGTGTAGTTTTTTTTTTTACAATTTTTCAAACATTGAAATCTGCCATTGGACACCTGTACTAAAAAAATCTGGATTTCCATATTTATGAAAATTTCATGAAGGGCTATTTTTTTAATTTATGTGGGTCAGATTATATTCATTTATGCATTAAAAATATTGTGTCGGTGTATTATAATTGGTAGTTAAAACCAAATAATCTAGAAATACAAAAAACGTTACTATAAAAAGAAGTAAAAAAATATGCAAAGCTTTATCGTCCAATACACGGAATATTGACAAATTATTAAAGCTACAAACGAAAACGTCGGTTTTGTCTCGAAAATGGAATGACTTGCCGCAAAATATGTTCATCTTAAATGAAGAAGTCGAACAATCTTTATTTGATCATATAAATTTAAACGAAATCCACTACTTGAGAGCTGTTACTGATGGATAATTTGTTGATGGTAGTTTGCATGAGATGAGATTAGATGGCAAGTAAATTTGATCAAGAAAAGTTATAGCAGTACTAAAACATAATCATAAATTGCTCTTAGAAATGAAAAGTTTAAACAAAATTAAAAATAGAGACACGGGGAACGGCAAAACAATAAATTGGATTGTGATTACATTTAACCACAAGCAGTTTTACCAGTAGGTGATCCTTCAACTTTTTTTTTTTAAATAACAGATATTTTAAAATGTTACTTGTTTTTTGCAATAATTTTTTTTATATTACTTTTTAATACTTTTGTTTTTTTATTACATAAATTATTTTTAGTTTTTGAGCTGACCGATGTGGGGAATGAATACTCAACGTTTTATTTTTATACGAGTAAATAGAAAGTATAGGTACCGTTAATATTGGATTAGATTTGAATAAATATTTGAAAGAATTGATCATTTAACAATTTTGACGTCATCTTTATTCAGATAGTAGTTATTGCCCACAAAATATCAAGTAAGCAACCTAAGTGGTTTCATAAATATTACTACTTTTTATTATTCATACCGAAGTACAGTTTTCTTTTTCAGATTCGTTATTCCAACCTACTGTTACATTGGCAGGAATTTCGATATAAACCTTATTAAATTTGTCATGCGCGACTATTTCTGGAACAAAAGCGAAACAATTTTCGTAGAAATTCGTAGAAAGATAGAATATTCGTAGAAAAATGCTTGTTCCATGCCCATCAAACCACTGCTTGTTCTATTATAAGTAAAAAATATTAAAATAAAGAGAAAATCTAATTCTTTTTAGGTCTCAAGCCAATGTGAATTCTCTATCAGAACTACTAAAAGACGGTAAATTATTCGCAATATATGAACTGAGATGTAACAAATTTATGACCTCCAAATGTTAGCAAATGGTATTAATCTGAATACTTTGAAAACTAATACCGAAGGCTTAATCAAATTGAGTGAATTAAAATTTGTCTATGCAGAGTATCACATAAAAGTCAAAATTAAATTTAAAATAAGAAATATATTTAAAAAAACTCAAAGTTTACCTCCAGGCCGAAGTAATACTAATAAAATAAATAAAAATTGCAGTCAGTTTTTAATTTTAAGTGACAGGTATGTAATAAAAAATATCGATATATCGATTAAAAAAATTACAGTACCACATCATTACGCAAAATACAAGTACTAAAAAAATATTTAATTCTTGTAAAAACTTAGAAGACTTAATTTTTATTGGTTGGTTGACATGAGATATGAGTACAAATTTTATACCAAATTGATATTACAATTATTATTATTTATGATTGAAGATTTGTCGCAAAGAATAATAGTTATTATGTACCGTCCTTAATTGTATTGTTGGATAGTATATTAAATTACCTGATGTAAGAAGTTACAGTAGAGTTTTATAAAAGTACATATTTTGATTTAATATTCATTCGATAAAACTCAGTAATTGAAATGATCCTATTTAGTTATTCTATCCGCATGATGAATAAAATCACGTAAGATTAGCATTAATAAGAGAAAAAAAGGTGATTTATTTAGAATGGAATTCTTTAAGTACTGCCTGATTTTTTTTAATTTTTAGAATTACCTGCTTCATTTTTCTTGCAAACTTTTTATTTTTGTAATGTTACGGGTTGTTCTGATAAGTTACTTATAAAAAAATGTTATAAAATGGTTAGCATTAGTATTATTTGGAACTTTTTAAATTTTGCAATAAATGTTAACCTTACTTATCTGATTAATTTTCTAAATCTTTTGCGTTGATGGAGTAAGTCATTTCTAGATATGATACAAAAAGTACAATTATAAAAATGTTTCAGCAAGCAAAACAAAACCAAAGAATATCGCAGAGATGTGTTAAAACATAATTAAAATGAAAAATCATTTGAGTAACATACTAATGAAAAGTTATAATTCTTATAAAACCCTATCCAAAACATATTTGCGAATAGAGAAAGCATATAGTCAATATAGGCAGTACTACCATTTTCAAAAACAAGTAGTACCATTTCCTAAACCAAATTTACCAGCAAATATAATTTATCTTTGCTCCCAAAATATTGCAGAGAAATAAGCAACGTTGTAGTTTGCAAACATACGAATGTGTCTGATTCACAGAAAAATATTAAGTCTTAATTGATACTTACGAAAATTTTAAATAGATATATAGTATTTTTTCTTTATTTGACACATACTTGATCACTATTTAAAAACTTTTAATTATAGGTATGACTTAAAAATGCTTACAATCTTGACACTATAAAGAAAAAAAAAATTTTGTTAAAGAAAACTCTTGACCAAGTGGAAAACTTAATCTCGAAGACAAAAATGAATTTAAAAGAATAAAAACAGTACGGAATCCTGACGATTTAAAATGCGAACGATAAATAAATAATATATTTCGCTCCCGAGGAAACGATTGCTTTGTCTCAAAAGTTCGTTCCTTTCCTCCCATTGTACAGGACACCGTCTGAATACAGTCATGAAACTTTAACTTCCCATTATCTTCTTTTCGGTTTTTCGTAAAGTTTTACCCAAACTTTTATCGCATTTTATTTGCAATCTCAGATCCTTGCAAATATCATAAGTCAACGATAATTCAAAATATTGCATTTCTGTATAGCAATTTAGATATGATTTTTTATAGTGAATTTTTTTTAACTTATCAACCATTATGCCATCGATTAAAATAAAAAAGTGGCAATTTACTGTACCATATTGCTCGATTTAGACGCATACGTCCCTTTCATCCGCACTAAGCGTACTTAACTTTGGACCAAACATATTCCACAGGATATTTTCTCAATGAGTCTTAAACCAGTTTAGGTTCATCTATTAGATCAGATGTTATCATATTGCCTTTATTTATTTTAAAATATATAAAAATCCTTAGTGACTTAAGAATTTACCTGTATTATGAGCTAAACGAAATTTTCTTATGCTTTAAATATTTCATGTTTTTTTCTCATTAAATTATGTAAACTTTACGTTAAACTTTTCATTCTTCTTCTGCATTTCTTTCGTTCTTTGGTATTAAAAAAATATTCATTTGAGTTCCAAACTAATAAAATATCAATCGATTTATTTCCTTGAATTGCGAAAAAATATTTACTTTTATACATTTTACCTTCAAACAATTATATAATTTTCAAAAATAAATTATTTCTCATACTTTCCTTGACGAAATAGTTAATACAGTTAAATCAATATTTTACGGTACCGGTTATTGTAGTTAGAGACTTTTAATAATAATCTCCTGAAGTACACATCCTTGCTATATGATGTCCAGAACGTTAACAGGTTAAATGGAATACTTAAAGTGGTTAGTATACTTTTCTTATAAGGGTCCGTATATAATATAGATATGAAATAAACAGAATTATTTATAGATCTTTCTGCAACCTATAATGTCTTAATAGATTATTTTGACATACTTGTCTCTAATGTAATTAAAAAGAGACACTTTGTCTTGACGATTAAGTATGCTATTTATAACTCATATTCATATTACGATAATCACAATATTGCTTACGTACTTTGTGCGATATAATCATTGTTATATTTTATCCGTGACATTTGTTTTTATTAATTTTTTGATTAACCAATATGTTCAATGTTAGACGCGAATTTATACAGTAACGTAATATCCTAATACCTAACCTATTCTTTAGTAAAATATCGTTTGATGATTATTTAATACTTGCGGTTGGCAAATGAAAAAAAATATGTGAAATAAAATTCGCAGGAGTGCAAGTGCAATTATGGAAATTTCGGTTCCTGAATTGCGAAGTGTTTTCATTATATCTTCATTGATACCATATATATATATACATATATATATATATGTGTGTGTGTATGTGTGTGCGTACGTGCGTGCGTGTGCGTGTTTATATATATATATATATATATATATATATATATATATATATATATAATACATCTTTCTTTGTCCCACACTTATTCCCGGACGCCGGGAATAAGTGTGGGATGTAATTCCTTCACTGAAATAGTTGATAGTCGATAGTCGTTAAAATTAAATTTTTTAGTTTTTTTTCAGAAAATTTAAAATAATATTCAGAATTATTTGTCACCTTTCTTGTAAACGCAATACTTGCGCACATTGTTCAGCGCCGCTACATGCGCACATGGCACAGCGCGCATATGTCTTCGCAGCCGTTCGCGGGTAATAGCCCGCGAACGGCTGCGAAGACATTGCCCCTGTGGGTAAACCTCCACACTCCGGGCATGTACTGAGTGTGTTAAAAAGAGTTTCGTGTTATATTTTTTTCAGTTAATCAAAAAAAGGGCGTGTCTTCCGTTTTATTTAAACGACAATTCATTCCTTTATAGCCGAATAATCGCATCGTTCTTTGTTCGACATCTACTCCCCGGAAAAGAAAATTTAGGAAAGAATGCACTCAGAATCTAGGTTTAGTCAGTAGGTGGACATTTATTCAATACTTATTTAACATAACTTAGTAACATTTATTCAATATTGATGGATTCAAAATTTGTTTAATATTCATCTCAGAATAAGAATACACAAAAAGGTACATATGTTGTAAGATTAATGTTTAATGAATATTGAACATGCGTCTAGTCTGTTTGTAGTGTTTAAAAAGTACTTTTTAAATATGACAACTTTTGCACGAAATTTTTTTTCATCAGTTAATGCAAAAAAGAAAGACACCCAAGACTGCATTTCAACCTTGGTATTTCTTATATATTATACAACGTCATGAAAAAGGAAGTCGATTTTATGATTTGGTACTTTCACCGACAAATAACTCGTTAATTATAATTTAATTTATATATATTTTTTCTTCTTGCAAAATATAGTTAGGTACGCCATCCAAAGATATAGAAAACGTCGTACAATAAAATTAAGCGTGGAAAAAGTTACATTAGAAGATGGCGTTTTATTAGACACATGAAAAAATTTAAAAATAATGCACAATTTTTAAATATATTTGAATATACCACAGGTAATCCGGTAAACCGGTAAGAATTATAATATTTACCTTTACGAGTGGGACTTACCACTACCATTTTATTTAGATCCTTACATCTGCATGTAGTGTAATTTTATTTCGATGGAATATTGTTTTAATTCACCCAAGTTCCAGTCCATGAACCGGGACAAGTCAACCCAATTTTCGTTTTAATATTTAAGTTAGATTTAATGTTTAATTAATATTTCTACCTAATAATACCCCTAATATCTTTCCCTTGGCCCTAATAGTCTATATCTTTAAATTTATGCCCATATCAAACGCATATTTAAATAACGACATATTTTTTTAAAAATAATATTTCTGGATTAATTATATAAAACATGAGGTACAACGTTATTTTACGCAGTAAATAAACAAGTGTTATGTCCTCTAGAGGTTCTAAATTAAAATCACTAATGCGCAATTATCGAATGTAAGTATATCCTGCAATGAGAATGTGATTTTTTTTAAAGTCTTTTTTACTAATGTGTATCCAGTACAATTATAAATTGAAAATTATTTTGTTTTTTCTTTAACACAATGAATGTTCACTAGAAAATCTACGTGTACGGTAATGTATCACTAATTTCCGAGCCGCAATTCCAGACTGCGCTGCCTAACTGTATATTTTATTCAAACGCTTCGCAGCTATTTTTACATCTCCGCAACTCAACTTCAGTAAATGAAGGAAGTCCAACTTCAGAAAATGAAGGAAGTCCAACTTCAGTAAATGAAGGAAGTCCAACTTCAGTAAATGAAGGAAGTCCACTTGCACGAAAAAAGGAAAAAGGTTTTTTTAAAATGCTAGTGGTCAATTTTAGTCATTATATAATAATATGCACTTATCGTGCAAATATTTCGACCTTATTCTCACACTCTCATCTGAAATATGAGGAGCTATTTTAATTAAAAAATGAAATATTTTTTTCGTAATAGAAAATATTCTATATCATATCAATGTATTGATGTATACTTATGCCATTTTGTGTACGTACACCAATTGATATATTCAACCAGTATTCAACTAGTCGATAAACTGTAACATTTATAGACTGATTGAATAATTGAGGCGAGATTAATACCAGTAAAAAAATATTACCAGTGAAGACTAATTTCCTATTGTTTTGGTGCGCAGTTGGCATAAATGGATAAGTTAGCAAAAATATGTTCGTCCAGAAGTAAAGATATTATCACTCCAACAATTCATGTATATATATATATATGTATACAGGCTGTCCAGTGGCAGATTTCAATGTTTGAATAAACATAGTTTCTGCACGCAACACATAAGAGGGGCGCGGTGGGCGCCCCTCTTATGTGTTGCGTGTCGCCCACAGATGGCGCTCATGCCAATTGTTATAAAAATTAATTTTTTTATTAACAAAAATATTTTTTTCGAATTTTTTTATATTTTTCACCCAAGATAGAAAACAAGCTTTAAGTGGGTATTTTTTTATTTTTTTTGGTGGAGTAGTTAAAGAGATCGAGCCGCTCGACCAAAAAACACCTTTTAGAAATAATATATTTAGATATTTTAATTTCAAGCAATTATATAATTTTCAAAAATAAATTATTTCTCATACTTTACTTGACGAAATAGTTATTGCAGTTAAATTAATATTTTACGTTACCGGTTATTGTAGTTATAGACTTTTAATAATACTCTAGCATATCATGAAATATATATCCTTGCTGTATGATGTCCAGAGCGTTAACAGTTTAAATGGAATATATAAAATGGTTAGTATACTTTTCTTTGTAAGAGTTCGTCTATAATATAGATATGAAATAAACAGAATTATTTTATATATATATATATATATATATATATATATATATATATATATATATATATATAATTATATATAAATATATCTATATTACCTATTATAATATTTACTTTACGAGTGAGGCCTACGACTACCTTTTTATTTAGATCCTGACATCTGCATGTCGTGTAATTTTATTTCGATAAAATATTGTTTTAATTCATCCAAAGTTCCAGTCCCTAAACCGGGACGAATTAACCTAATTTCCATTTTAATATTTAAGTTAGATATAATATTTTAGTTATATTTCTACCTGATAATACCGCTAATCCCTTTCCCTTGGCCCTACTATTCTCTATCTTTAAATTTATGTACGTATCAAATGCATATTTAAACAACGTCATATTTTAATAAAAATAATATTTCTGTATTAATTATACAAAATATGAGGCACAACATTATTTTACACAGTAAATAAACAAGTGTTATGCCCTCTAGAGATTCTAAATTACAATCACTAATGCACAAATATCGAATATAAGTATATCCTGCAATGAGATTGTGATTTTTTAAAGTTTTTTTTACTAATGTGTAGCTAGTACAATTATAAATTGAAACTTATTTTATTTTTTCTTTAACACAATGAATGTTCACTAGGCCATCTACGTGTACGGTAATGCATCACTAATTTCCGAGCCGCAATTCCGGACTGCGCTACCTAACTGCATATTTTATTCAAACGCTTCGCAGCTATATATATATATATATGTATATATATATATATATATATATATATATATATATATATATATATATCCGCAACTCAACTTTAGTAAATTAAGGAAGTCCATTTTTTAGTTTAGTGTGACATTATTACTAATTATGACATGTTCTAAATTTGAAAGTTTTATTCGTAAAAACGAAAGATAAAACTTTATCGCGGCCTTGTTTAAATTTGGGACAGACATGTATTATTTAATAAATTTATTTAAAGAGAAACTTGTTTTGTTATGAAACTTGATTCTGTGTTTGATTATACAATAGAATACGCAAAACGGTATGTACGGCGTTCCTTATAAGGAATTTGGTACAGAATGAGATAAATTTCGTTATAATGTGTTTTATATTTACATTGCATATGCTAAGTTTGTTATAAATATATATGTTACCGGTTTTTACTTGCGGTTTCACTTGCATGAAAAAAGGAAAAAGGTTTTTTTTAAATGCTAGTGGTAATTTTTAGTCAATATACAATAATATGCACTTATCGTGCAAATATTTCGACCTTATTCTCACACTCTCATCTGTAATATGAGGAGCTATTTTAATCAAAAATGAAATATTTTTTTCGGAATAGAAAATATTCTATATCATATCAATGTATTGATGTATACTTATGCTATTTTATAAAATGGCATTTTTGTACTTACACCAATTGATACATTCAACCAGTATTCAACTAGTATATAAACTATAACATTTATAGACTGGTTGAATAATTGAGGCGAGAATACGGGAAAAAAATATTACCAGTGAGGACTAATTTCATATTGTTTTGGTGCGCAGTTGGCAAAAATGGATAAGTTAGCATAAATATGGTCGTCCAGAAGTAAAGATATAATCACTCCAACAATTCATATATATATATATATATATATATATATATATATATATATGTGTGTATATACAAAGTTGTGAGGTATGTATGAATAAATTTACGACCAAAAAAAACCCAGTTAAGCGTGTATTTGCTGCAAGTAATATATAAAAAGCCATTTTGACCTTTTGTCAGTATTCCGTTTATATAATAACTCATACTAGAGTTTTTAAAATTTCATATCAAATATTAATGGTACATGCTATGGATATTATATATAAATGCAATTTTTAATTTTTTTTTCAAAATAAACTATTAATCTACCACTTTAAAACAAACACTCAATGTTTTTAAATTTGTTTTCAAATGATATTTAGGCCAAGATCCAAGTCTGCTAATAGTTTTATAATAATATCTTGCTTCAGTTCGTATTTATAATCCTTTCATTAATGTCAACTCTAATTTAGAAGTTCCTTAGTTTAAATTTGTATTTTTCTTAATCAGTGATTACCCGTCTTTAAAGATTACAGTTTGTTTAAAATTCAAACTGATACAAAATTCAATTCGACAGTTTAAAATCTGTACGGCAATCCCTTTAAAAAAATTAATAGCGTAAGCTAAAGCGATTTCATTACATCAGTTTATTAACTTCAAAGGAATTTAGCTCATGTTAACTTATAAAATAAACTTGTTAATTTTTCGTTAATTAGTCAGAATTTACAGGTTTCTTCAAGCTAAATTTAGAAGATTTTCCAATTTTTTTTAAATACATATATATATATATATATATATATATGTACATAAATATATATATATATATATATATATATATTTATATATATATATATATATATATATATATATATATATATATATATATATATAAATATATATATATATATATATGTCATAAAAGAATTTAACCAATCAAGACACATCACGAAGATTTGTATATGTATTTATAAAAGTAAGGTTAAATTTTCCCTTATATATGTATACATAAGTCTGTATGTGTGTATGTGGATGTGAGTATGTGTGTGAGTGAGTGCGTGCGCACGCCTATGTGTGTGTGTGCACAAAACGCGTAAGCGCATTTTTACCCTCACTCATGGGCACTCATGCACGTATTTGCTCGAACACGCAAAAACGTGTAATGCACAATGCATCGCTTTACAGTGTTCTAAAACATACTTCAATATTATTTGTTATATTAGAGCAAAGTTTATTTAACGAATTAAATAATTATCCCTAAAACTTATGTTTGTAGACTTCTCCATTTTAAGAAATAACGAAAAATAAAATTCTTCGTGAAATAATATTTATCGATATATTTTTACTATCTACGTATGTGTTAATATCTTATACTCTTTATTAATAAACATTAAATTTTAATTTTCGATTAAAGATATTTGTTTAATGCAATGTGTACATTCAATAATTAAATTGGCATTAAGTCATTCAGAAAAATTAATTGTATCCTAATTAGTCCTACCTAATAATATGAATTCGAAAGTTGCTTCTTCATACGCCTTTCTTTCAAACTTTGACTACTCAACTAATTTTCATAATTATTTAGAAATTAATAAAGTCTCATCATCAACTTAAATATAAATGGTTATGCATATTCTCATAGGAAGTGGATATGCTCTCTTAATTTAAAAATAATAATTTACACCACTTTTTTCATTTTGTTTGCGAGCGAAGCTACGAGTCAAAGTTAGATGGTAATAAAACACGCTAATGTATTCAGATTTTATGCAGATAGTTTCAGTTTTCAATATGATAAAAATTCGTAACCCAAAATTTCCTATATAATTATCAAAAATAGAAAAAAATATATATTAGGTATATTCGCAAACATAAATCTAATAAAGTGTCCAACCAATGTGCATACAGAGCACATGTGTTACAGAATAACTTTCCATACCGGAAACGACGAAAAGGGAAATGCCAAGGAAAATCTCGCGGGCGGACTGCAGTCGCGTTTGAATTGGAAATGGTATTTCCGTTTCTACGCGCCTTAAGTCCAACACACTGTTTGGGGCTATAAAATACTTGACCAGCTTGGAGTGTGAGATCAAAGATACATGTTTGTTAGTGAAATTTAACTTGCCTGATATTGTTTTTCACAATAATCTATATTATTTGCACAAATATTAATATATTGAAGACAAAGGTGAGTTTAAAATTGCGATAAATAGTAAAATTGTAGTAAATAAAACATTGAAAATTTAAATAGCTTTTTGTATTTGGAGAGTCCAGTAAATAGAATAAAAATAAGGTAAATCAAAAAGAAAATACTTTTCCTTATCAAACATTTTCACATTGAATTCAATATCTTTATTTGATCTTAAAATTTGAATTAATTTCAATCATTAAAAAATATTGTGTCTACAAATGAGCCGACATTTTCCTTTCCTTCTTGCACTAATGTAATAATCCAAGGCGGCGATAATTATTTAGAACAACAGCAGAAACTATGTTTTTTAAATAAAATTAAACTACTTATAATAATAGTTTATTATAAGTAGTTTAGTCACAGTTTATTTGAAATAAAAAGAAATTTTTCCTCAATTTCTCTGCAGACACTATAATGAGATAGGTCCCGTAAAGGCTATTAACCTTTAACTACTAACGTGATATTTTTTTACATAAGTTCTGACGTGGGGGCCTGACCAGCTCGTGCCTTTAATCGTTGATGTAAACGATAAATGAAGATTTTAAGGTTGAAATAATTACTGACTATCTAAAATAAGTATATTTAAATAAAACAAGTGTATTTTTAAAATTAATTTTTATTTTTAAGTGACATATTTATATTAAATTAAAAATTAAGTAACATTTTTTGGCAAAATTTACTCGAGATCAGAAATCAGTCTGTATTTCTTAAAAAACTTAACAAAGTTAATAACATTATTTGTACTTTTAATCTTCAATAATATCTCTAATAAACTATATATAATCAACTGTAGCTATTACATAAAAACAATAAAATTGCAAGGCACAAAATCTTACAAACTAAGCACAATCTGGGCAAACTTTCTTAGCGCACTGAAGGCATACGTGTTTTTTATCTAAATAACATGTATGTGTGGACTTTCTTTGAAGCTTCAGAGGACATGTGTGACACCTTTTTCTTGTCTTAAGTCCTTCTTCTTCAACTTCTGGAAGTTTTGGATGTCCAGAAGAAGGCATTTCAGGTCCCAACACTCGTGTCAAACTCAAGCATAGTTCACGAGGCAGTTTTTCATTATGTACTCTGCGTTTTAAGTATGGCAACACCAAATGACGGGCCAACTCTTTTATGAAAATACCTCTTTCTGTCATTTTTTCTTGGTGTATATCATACAAGATATGGCTATTGACAGAGCTGCAATCTAAAATACGATAAAATATTACCATCGGCCAACGTCGTGTCCTACGGCTACATGTATATGTAGCACACTTTTTATCTATTTCGTCCACTCCTCCTTTGGTTGTATTATAGAAGTAGATTATTTCAGGCTTTCCAGTAGATTCATCAGTACCTTCAGCATGGTGCATAGATGATAAAATAATGACTGCCTTATTTTTTTTGGGACACGCGAAACAAGTGTATTTTGACCGGCAAAACCATAAAGTGTAGAACTGACTTCTCTTTTTTTGACGGTAGGAATTCTTTCGGTATCTCACTTTTTTTTTCAACGTGCCAACACATGTTAAACCCTTTTTCTTCAAATCAAGTTCGTGTGAATTGAACCAGTTATCACAAGTAATATTTCTGTTACGCCCGTATAATGGCTTTGCGAGACGAATAACTGATTGCGTTGGTACCAGGAATTTTTTTCCATCATCTGTCAAACCTGCACCATCTGATTCACGTCCTATATATATATAACAGTTATACAAATAACCATTTTTTGCGTCACATAAGCACATTAGCTTCAATCCGTATTTTGCTGCTTTCATTGGCATGTAAATCATTAGGTGTGTACGTCCGCGAAAAGGGAATAACATTTCGTCAACTGTGGCATACTCGCTGACGTTATAAACCTTTTGACAATTTTCCACAAATTGAGTAAACATTTTTGAAATTGCTGCTATTTTATCACTCTTCCGTCGTTTTTCGCGACCAACAGGGTTGTCAGATCGAATGCAGTGCAAGATATTGAAGAATCTAATTTTTGTGGTGAATATGTAATCCACGTTTTCGTGATTTGATTTGAATACGGCCGTGTAAAAGAGTAGACCAATAAATGCATGAAGTTCAATGATATCTAAATTATTTAATTCTGGGCGATCGCTTTTTGAAAATTTGGCTCTGTATTGATTTATCTTTTCATTAGTCCACTAGAGTATCTCTTGTAACATGCCATAAACTTATTCCATATTGAATAGGGGTCTTTTGAATCATTTGCTGTTAGGTTTGAAGAGTTGGTCCGTCTTATAATGTTGTGTTGAGGCGTCTTGACTGCTCTTGTTGGAGGTTGCCGTGACCATTTGTATCGATTTTTGCCGTAGTAACACCGTAATGACGATAGTGGAAGTTCGTCTTCGGAAAAATCTTGTTCCGATTCCTCTTCAGGCTCTGAGTCACTCTGAGAATCTTCATTACGCCCTTGTTGCTCTGGAACAAATGTATCACCGAGATCTTCTGTCTCTGAGCCGCTAGACTCTTCATAATTCACCCAAGATAAGAGAACTGATTTAAAATCTGGGTGTCTGGTCGCAACTGACTTCCTAATTCTAGAATGACGGGTATTATCTTCGTCATTAATAGTCCCTTTTCGCCCCGATGATGTACTTGGTTCCATTTTATATTACTTGTCCAACTATTGAAAGAAAAAGTTAATATTAGTAACATAAGTGATTTAAAAAAAAGTTACGTAAATACTGACGATGGGTCACAGAGGCCCGAAAAAAACTTCGAAATGAATTTACTTACCAAAATTGCGAGCGCCGACACGTAAACTATCACTCACAGCCGCGGCGTTACTAAACTCGAAGCTACAGGAAGCCGCGTGTGTGCCGGGTGCGGGGGAGGGGAGTTATTCGATATTATTACTGTTGCTAGGCCGGGGCGGCCCCCACGTCAGTAGTTAAAGGTTAATACATATCACCTGCCGGCAAAGAGTATTTAAAAGTCGACCTCGAGGAAAAAGTTTATTGAATGTGTGAATAAACCTTTTCTTTTTTCCCATTTTATTAAGACTACAAACATTGAAAATTTCAAAATCCATTAATTTGATACGAATTTTTCCAAGTAATATTATTTTGGTTCATCCAACGATTACAATAATATCTATGGTCACAGCTCGGTTCCCTATAAAAATATAGTGATAATTTGATGCTTCTTGACAAATATTTTACCATGGACCCGTTCATTTTGATTTAATTTCCAAAAGTACAATTTAGAGTAAATTTAGATAATTCAAGAAAAACAAGTTTCCCTACGTTAAATATCAACTTGTTACTGGGAACATTAAAAACATGCTCTAAATTTTGTTGACATTGATTTATTTCTACTAAGTATTAAGATGAACTTATTCACTGTATTATAAATCCATTTATATATTTGTTCCAGTCGAGTAGATGAACATAAATTACTTTTATTCAATTTTAATAAAAAACCAATTATAGAAAAAAATTATGAGCACACCTTGACAGCATATGACGTTATCATATAATACGAAATATGTACATGGAAATAAACATGGAATTAAATATTAAATATAGCGTTACTTGTGTAGATTGGACTATAAAATGCTGAATCAAATTTAACAATAAAACGATTTTTCCTTTCCGGGTAGTTTCGAATGAAAAATTATTGCTGATCGTCAGCAATTATTATTCGACGAATTGTACGAATTTCTTTATCGGTTTAACCCTTAGCCACCTACCACACATTTTTGTCCCTTAACTACCTACGTGCGGTCTCAGAAACTCTAATATGATATTCCCTATAATTTTGGTTTCGTGGTAATAATGAAACATCTGATTGAATAAAATACTTATTTATATTTAAAAACTTTATATTAGACATGCAATTACTAACAATCACATAAAAATCTCGAGATATTGATAAAATCTCTATAAAGTAACAATTATGGCACAAAAATTACTACTCTAAGAAAATGAGATCTGCAGCATTAGAAACTTAAATTGTTAACTTCTTAGTATTCATTCTTATAAATTAAATATACAAACTTTAAAAAAAAACAAAAAAAATAAACGTTATTTCAAAAATAAATAAAACTGCAACGCCTAAACATTTATATTTTTTCGCGGCAGTTACAGCACATTTTTTTCGAACACTCCAAGTAAATGGGTACCTTACACATAAAACATAAGTTTTTTTTTTTTTTTTTTTTTTTTTATATCCTGCTACTTAGCGATCTGTTTGTTTCAAACAATAATCTAATGTGTTGTCAGATTTTCATCAGCTAAATTATTCTTAGCAAAGACATGCACCCAACGGTGCAATCCTCATATTTTGTCCGCGAATCTTGTCGCAAGTTCAGATACGCTATTCCTCTTAAGGCGGGAGAATCTTAGACTGCCCTCTCCTTGAAGTTCAGCAGCTAGTTCGTTCATATGTTGGTCCAGTCTGAGTTGATATTTCTTGCTGTTTATTTCAATTTCGTCCTTCACAGTTCTCAGATTTAAATCTAGGTTCACATATTTGTTGCTTATGTGGGATGGTATATTAAACATGGCTCTCATTGTTTTACTTTGGAACCTTTCAAGTATTTCGATGTTACTATGGCTGGCTGTGCCCCAAAGCTGAATGCCGTAAGTCCATATGGGCTTCAGTATCGTTTTATAGATAGCCATTTTACTGGGATCTGTCAATTGTGATTTACGGCCGATTAGCCAGTACATGCTGCGGAGTTTGCTGTCTAGTTGCTTCCTTTTAGTCCATATATGTTTACGCCAAGTGAGTCGACGGTCGAGGTGCATACCCAAGTATTTGGCGTCATCTGATTGTGGGATCGCTGTATCAAAAAGTTTTACAGGTGGGCAGGTTTTTCTTCTAAGTGTGAAAGTTACTTGGGCTGACTTATCTGTGTTGACTTTAATACGCCACTGCTGGCACCATGCTTGGATGAGAGAGATATGGGATTGGAGGCTTTCAGATGCGGAATCGGGATTATCATGTGACGAAAGAAGTGCGGTATCATCTGCGTATGTCGCTGTGGTAGTGTTGGCATAAGTAGGTAGATCTGCTGTAAATATCAAATAGAGTACTGGTCCCAGTATACTACCCTGTGGAACTCCTGACTTAATTGGGTGCATTTCTGATGTTTCGGAGTTATATTTCACTTCGTAGCATCTTTTTCCAAGATACGATTTAATCAACGGAAAAAAGGAGTGCGGTAACATTTTTTTAATTTTAAAGAGAAGCCCAGTATGCCATACCTTATCAAATGCTTGGCTAATGTCTAAGAAGACTGCGGAGCAATATTGTTTATTTTCCAATGCTCTACTTATGACATCAACCAGCCTATGCACTTGCTCGATAGTTCCGTGGCCCTCTCTAAATCCAAACTGATGTGTTGGTATTATATTTGCTAAGTGTTCCCTCATTCTGTTAAGTATTATCGTTTCCAGTAATTTTCCAATTACCGGAAGGAGACTGATAGGTCTATAAGATGACACTTCTTGAGCAGGTTTACCTGGTTTCAGTATCATTATTACCTGTGCTATTTTCCACTGGCTTGGGTAGTAGGACTGTCTTAAACATGCGTTGAAAATAGCGAGTATGAACAGTATTCCTTTTTTTGGGAGGTGTTTCAAAAGTGTCGCGTCGATAAGGTCATAGCCAGGGCATTTGCCTTCCTGGAGTTTTAGGATTTCCCGCCTCAGTTCATTTGGTGTCACATGCTTAAGTGGTAAGCACATTTGAATAGGTGTCTTTAAGTACTCCTCTATTTCATTGTCCAGATATTGATTACTGCTGGGAAACGGTTCAAAAACTTCATGTAGGTGATCAGCATATCTGTTAGCTTTTTCACTATCAGAGCGAGCCCAGGATCCCGTTTTTGTTCTTAGCGGTGTGACTTGTTGTTTGGGACGTTTTAGGTTTTTGGTAGCTTTCCATAACGAGTAGTTTGTGTCACTAGTATGTGTCAGTTTTGTGAGATATGATTGTAGATTCTCATTTGCCAATTCTTTGATTAGAGTTTTAAGATGTTGTGTGGCTTTATTTAAGGCAGTCTTGTCTCTAGGATAGTGAGTGTTTTGCCATACTCTGCGGAGTCTACGTCTTTCGTTTATACAATCCTTGATGAATTCAGGGTACACATGCTCTATAGCAGTTCCCGTTTTGTGATGGGATGTAGCCCTGTTTGCAGCGTCATGAATCAGTTTGTTTAGTCCTTCTATAGCCCGTTCTATTTGGTCAGACGTTTTCAGTGAGATCCTGAGCTGTATTTCCGTTGTGATGATATCCTGATATTTTTTCCAGTTAGTATTCTTATTGTAGATTTTAAGTGGTACTTCTGTTAGTAATATCTTACTATATACCCTTAGAACAATAGCAGAGTGGTCTGAGATAAGGTCAAAGTCAGGTTCTGTTTTAGTGTTATTTATTGCAATGTTTCTAGATATGAAAAAATCCAGCAAATCGGGTATTTTTCGTGGATCTGTCGGCCAATAGGTAGGTTCTCCAGTGGACAAGCAATCAAGATTAAGATCTTTCACAGCTTGATAGAGCGACCTTCCTCTAGTTGTTATAAGTCTAGATCCCCAGAACAGGTGTTTAGCGTTCCAGTCGCCCCCACTTATAAAGCGATGTCCGAGTATAGAGAAATAAAACATAAGTAAGCAGTCTTTCTTTTTTTTTTTTTGGATTACATGTAAAACATTTTTTACGAACTTCAAGTTTTTCGACATCAGAAGTGCTTGGTTTATCGTCTCCGATCTCTAGAATACGGCGAATAGGGTTCTTAAGATCTCTCTGAATGTGATCATTTTTTTTCGCGACGTTCCATATGCGGCCTTGTAAGCTGTTCTGCTAGCTGTTTTACAAATTTAAATCGACTTCTAGTCTTCTGTGCTTAGTTGCTGAGGCTGATGACATAAGTATTCGAAGCAGAGATGTCCAAAATTCTGTAAAATATAGTTAGAGGCCATCTTCGCGTTCGACGAGAAGTAGAGTAATTTGAACACCTTTTGATTCAGTAAATCGACGCCTATTTTTGTTTGGTTGTAGTATAAGATCATTTCCGGTTTCTTGCCACTTTCGTCAACACTAGCAGTATGTGGCATACTTGAAATCATAACCACAGCTTTATTTTTATTTGGTACGTAAAACGATAATGTGATACTTTTGTTAAAACCAAAGATTGAGGACTCGATTTGCCGATTTCTAGATGGTTTGAACTCAGACGGTATTTCACGTTTGTTCTTTTTGAGTGTACCAACATAACTGAGGTGCTTCTCTTTCAAAATATTGACTAGTTCTATCGATGAAAACCAGTTGTCAGCGGTCACGTTTCTATTAGAATTTTCAATCGGCGTGATAAGACTTAGAACCGCTTGAGTTGGTTTTGATTGACGCTTCTGCTCTTGTGTCAAATTTTGTCCATCAGAATCTTTGCCGAGGTATATGTAAGCATTTAGGAGATAACCGTTTCTTGCATCTTTAAGGCACATAATTTTAAGACCATATTTAGCTGCTTTTTTTGGCATATACATTTTAAATTTGCAGCGACCGCGAAAAACTACAAGCATCTCATCTACACAAGTACAAGTTCCAATCGTGTACACTCTTTGACAATTTTGTATAAAAGACTGAAAAAGTTCTGAAATTGGAGCAGACATATCTAGTTTCACGTCGTTGCTCTCTTTGCATCATCAAATCGAATAGTATTTAGCAGAACTTTCAACCTATTCTTGCTCATTATGCTACGATATATTTCTCTTCCGGTTCCATCAGTACTGTACCATGAAGTGTAGTGCTCGTGATTTTTTTTGAATATAGCTGTATAAAGCAAAAGCCCAATGAAAGCTTTTAGCTCTGTGCGGTCCAAATCATGCACACAAGTCTGCTTTTTGTACTTCGGTCTGATTTTGCTTATTTTCTGATTAGTGTGTAGTACTATTTTATCTAACATCTCATCAGTAAATAAAAGACTCCAAATATCCAGGGGCGTAGTAGTATTACTGAGAATCGCACGAAAAGCTGGCTTTACACCTTGTGTTTGTTGCACAATATTATGCTGCAGTGTCCTTGAACGAGCTATATTCGGTGTAGATGCCCATCGAAAACGATTACTTCCAAAATAATTATATTTTCTTCGCCTACCTCCGGACTGCAAGCATGAAATCGGAATATTATCATCCGAAGAATTAGTCTCTTGAGTTGACCTGTATGGAGATTGTGACCTTGAAGAGATTGGTAATATAGACTGTAACGGACTCACAACATCTTCATTCTCACCCTCAACTTCAGAAACTGAATCACAGTCTTCAACCTGCACTAAATCCTCGCTTACACCAGGTTCCACGTCACTGCAATCCTCATCCGATGATTCTTCCCCATCAGAAATTTCTTGCTATAGCCATCTTTCAATAATTTTGTTATTATTATTCATTTTGACACTAAAACAACAAAAAAAAATAAATACAAATAATCACACAACAACCTACGTGCGGTCATGGAGACCACTGGCGAAATATTTTTACTTACCTAGGCTAGACTCGCGCACGTATTAACTCGCCGAAATTTAAAAACCCGTTGCGGTCTCTGAGACCGGTGGTAGGTGGTTAAGGGTTAAAGAAATTTCGTCGAATATATTTCTTTGTGTATAATCGTTTCGTGTCTCTTCATGAAGGAAGGATTTCTTTCAATTCTAGCGTTGGGTATATGTTTTCAAATAAAATAGGTTCAGACGAAGAATACTCATGATTACTTAAATTTTGATATGTGTATACCAGAACACAGATGTCCTTCATTCTGTGTTTCTTATGTAGTTATATTTATAACTGTTACATTAGACATTTAATCAGTTTAAAGAATATTGTCCGTAAATGTAATTATTTTCTTTACTCATGATATAGCAGACATTTTGTCCTTAATTTAAGCAGAGCATGAAAATTGGTTAAATGTTTAAAAAATATATTGAAAAATTTTACAAAATTATCCATAATGGTTACAAAATATTTATCATGCGTAATGCCTCAAAACTATCAAAACTTTTGGAAAATATTTTATTTCTAAACTTAACATTTCATTACGAAATTCAATGGTGATAGCGAAACAGAGACTTTTCTTTACTTTTTTTGTACGTGTCTGTGAGTATATGACAGCACCTCATTGTATGAAATAAGAATTAGGTCGTTGAATACATATTTATTTGCATAAAATTGTTTTTTTTATGAGGGAAACTTTATATTGAAAAACAGGTAAAACTTGTTGAATAAAACATAAAAAATTTGAGTAATATTTTTTACGAGCTATAAAAAATTATGCAACAAATTTTTCCTATTTTACGTAACAAATCGTATATGCTCTATTTAAAATTTTGAGGATTCAGTCAAAATTTAAAACAAGCACATTATTACTTTTTGTAAACAACATGTCTTCTTCATTTTCTAAAATTTAAATAAAAAGAATGAAGTCAGAATATTGTCTAAATTTTCTTTAAAAACCTATTACTTTAGTAGTTCTTTATTTCTAAAGAAATATTTTTTTTAAAGGAAGAATTGAGAATGCAAAAATATTAAATCATCTGCCTTATATTGTATGCGTAAACTATTTTGGAATGGTGATCGAAAATTCAAAAAATCAATTGAAGGCAATATATAAACTAACAAAAATTACAAATAATAATGATAATTCTTTTAATTCTTCTACTCTATCTTTAAGAAAATTAAAGTTCAAAAAATACTATATCTACTCAAAATATAGATTTCATATCTATTATATTTCATATTAAAATATTTCATATTATTATTCAATTATTTCATATCTATTATATTTTATATTATTTCATATTTCATATTTCACTTTAATATTTCATATTAAAGTGCTGCTTCTGCGAGTGAATATTTTACAATTTTTGTTTGTTACAATTTATGTAAAATTAAATAAGGTTTACAAGAAATACGAAAAGTAAATCTAGCAGTATATCATCTATATCCACCAAGAAGTGTATGGAGAATTTACGTACATGCGAAATATTATATATTCAAGCAGTAGAGGGTCAACTTCCAGTCTTATCTTGACATTTAGAAAAAATTACTTGTGGTTTGGGATCTCTAAGCGAATAAGTTGGAACTTACTACCAAAATAACAGAAAACAAAAAGTTCTAGATATGAAGTGTTTCAATATGTTTTTTTCATATTTTTCTGTTAAATATCTGCCTATTTAAAAAAGTACCATTTGTGTTCGCATCGTCCACTAAACGGGACCATGGCACTAGAAATACTTACCAGTCCCCTTTGTTTAAATTTTCTAATAATTTTGTGTTTTAATGTCGAATGTCATTCGAATAAAACATAATTTTTCTATTGTTACCTAAATAATATAAAGAGAAAATATCGTTTTACTCGAGGTTACAACGAAATATTTCTTTAGTGAAGGGTAAGCTCTAAAGATGAAATACTTACCGATCATGACATTACAAGGTAATACTTTGAAATTGTATGAGAATTAACATAATCTTTATCTCTAACACCAATATGTTAGTAAATAACTAAAATTTTTAATTTATTAAAACTAAAACACTCGTTCTTTTAACTAAAAGACCCACGAGGCCATACTCACTGAGTTTATTGCTAAACACAGAATTTTCCATAAGTCTCTCTCACCTGCCTCATTAGGTTCTTCTAGTTACAATATGATTCAAATTTATAATAAAATATAATAAAATCAAAAGTGGAAAAAATCGGGTATCCAATATCTTTACATATTAAGAAAATACTGTGAAAAAAAAACTGTACGGTCGGGGGACCCCCGTCAGGATTGAAGTTCCTTACATTATTTTTTCAACTCTAAACGTGATTTAATATCTAGGTGTCTATTAATTATATTAGTGTATTTTTGCCACGCGAAAAAGCACAGATCTCTTTCATCCAACTCTTTCTTTCTAATTTGTATATTTTATTTAATGTTATTTTTTGTAATTTTTCAAAGCAAAAATGTAAAGTAAGAATTTAAATCAAAAAATTTAGTTTAATATTTTGGGAAAAATAGTCATTTATTAAACACATTTAATATTAAACGGTGAATTAGAAATCACATGTAAGAAATTTAAGATTAATTTAAACATATAATTTTATTATTCTAAAAATGTAATGTTTTCTCATTTTATTATTTTAAAATTTATTTATTAAACAATTCAAATTTGAAGTTAATTTTAAATTTGAATTTATTTATCTTAAAAATTAAAATTTCATTAGTCAAATTTAAAATTACTTTTAGAATTAAATTTAGTTATGCAGAAAATTAAAAGTTACTAATTTTTATTTTAATTATTTTATTTAAAATTTAAATAATTAAAAAATTTAAATGAATATAATGAATTGTTAAATTTAATAAAACAATATAAATAAAGTTTAATTAAGTAATGAAGATAAATAAATTTGAAGAATTGTTTTTGTAATTTATAAAATTTTTAATATTTAGTAAATGATATAACAATAATTTATAATTTAGAATGCAAATAAACACATACCGTATTGGAAATGATCTGGCAGATGATTGGCCTACAATATAAAGCCAGTGAATATAAAAAATGAGTTTAAATAATATTTATACGTGTTTAGAATTGAGGTTATACAGCTAACCGGGCACAATGGTTGCTGCTCGAATGTCGATACTCGCACGAATACACACACATACAACAATATATGCTAACGCTTTTGTATCGTATTTATTAACCAGAGCCATATGGAATTTTACTTTCGGTTCCGCTTCACATCATATTTTATTTAACTAGTATATATTTAACTTACGACTGGCCCATCGACGTTGGAAGTGATATGGAAAATAGATATCGAAGCAGTAATCCGAGTGGTAGAATTAGTTTGCACATACTTTAAAAGAGGATAGTATAGCAAGTTGTAAAACCAATTTAATTGGTAAATTTCTTCCCTCCTTCATATAGGAGTAATGGTATAAAATTTGATGTTTGATTTGCTATAATTCAGTTGCCTATTCTACCTTAGAACGAAGGAATTATAGTAAAAATATAAGAAATTTTAATAATATTTCTTTGACGAAAATATGAATGGAAGAAAAAATACCTAAATTTAATTAAAAATGAAATATTTGATTTTATTTGTTTATAATACAAATTATGAATCAGAAATATTGCTAAATAACTACATTCCATCTCAATCATTGCTCTATAAAACATATATTATATGTGAGTAGCTGGTCCCGGGTTCGCTAAATTTTGAACATTATCTACAATTGTCAATAAGAGTCACGTCTGATGGTAAAAACACGCTCGCACTCTTATTTTACCTTATTAATATATATTTAGTTATAATATTCAAGGATATACTCAGACGAATTTAGTCAGAATTTTTCATTCATGAATTTAAGATCGCTTTACCGTAAACTAAGAAACGGCTTAAAAAGAAAAGTTATAACTTTATTAACCACGATGTTGTAAAGAATTTGCTGAGAGATTATAATTTGATTTATTCAACTCGTTTACTGAATATTTTCTTTAAATGCTAATTAATGTTTAGTTTTGGCAAACAAAATTTTAAATTAGGGACATGGCGACATTTGAACAAATTAATAGAAAGAAATTATCAAAATATTTAACACAAGTTGATATACGTGATTTCGTTCAGCGAAATACGGGAACCCCATTTACTGAGTAACGTCGCATAAACGATTGTTGTTTCAGACTTGCAAGAAGTATGAATAACTGATACTGTAATTTTGGTTCACATATGGAAATGAAATCTCATACCCTTCACATCATTAATCATGATCATTAGTGGTATTTAGGCGGATATATTCAGTTAGCCTTTATTTATGAAGATTTACGCTAAAAGCGCAATCAAATATACGATGTCGATCCAACTGCTTTACAATTTAAAACCATCATATTAAAAAAAAATACAAAATCCAACAAGAAAAGTTGCACATCACGTTTCACAAATAAAGTTAGGTAACTCGATTTCTACTCAAGTTTAGCAATAAAACGAGTTTCCCATTTAAGAAGTTTTGGCTGGAAAATGAGTCGAAACCCTTTTAATTTGATTCGCTGATTATATGAAAAATTTTGTTGTCGGGGTTGACGAATTTTGCCGTTCTCCGTTTTATTTTTATTGCGTGCTGGTGATTAAGTTGTTTAATATTTGTGAATGAAATTGATTTGGAATATCATAAATTCTTATATGTACTAATTTAATAATAAACATTTTGCGAAGTTAAAGTATTTTCTCGATTTAAATAAACAAGAAAATATTGCTTTTGCTTTTTAAAATCTGGCACAGAAGTTACTGGATTATAATGGACACGTGCTTTTCAATGGGTCAATTATTTTTTTTAAACAAGTTTAAGACAAATATTCCTTTTTTTTATTACAGGTAAATTTTTTGTTGTTGCTCTGATCTTGTGTGTTACTAGCTCCGTTCGTTTGATAGTAGACTTTGCACGGCAATCCTGCTTAGCGACGCGTATCCGTGGCAGCACGGCGAAATTATATTTAGTTAAGTGAGCACTCTGTTTCGCCGCTAACTACTGTCGCACGCCTATGTACTGCAGTGCAACTGAATACTATAATTTTGCTAATAATATAACACAAATTATGATAAAACGTTATTATTTTCGTCTTGTTTATTTCAAGTATATACACCAATAAATCAAATTAATAACCTATGGAAAATAACAAAGAATATACCTATTGATAGTTTGGAAAGAAATATAACTATAAATATTATTAAAAACTTGCCAAACATATTTTAAGCGTATAAAAATAGGTATTTTTGCAAGATGGATAGTAATTGAAATTCGATAAATTTTCTTATAGGTGACAGGTGGGGATGCGAAAAAGAAATGAAGGATGCATTCAGTTGGTTAAAGCTGCAGTATAATATGGAAAAAGAGGAAGGTTTCTAATGTCGCCAAGAAGAGTAATGCAAACACATTTTGTCTCTATCTTTCTACACTGGTCGAATCTTGGACCATCCACATAGTGGACAGTAAGTTCAATTCTTTTGAGATATGATGTTGCGGGAGAAAGTATATGATACGTACGCGCCATGAAAATAAATACGTATGTGCCATGACAGACATATAACAAAAAAAGGCAAGAAAATCATATTCGATCAATTTCAAATTAAAAAAAAATTATCAAGCATCAACAGTCAACCAGCTCTCAGTTATTTTCGTCATCGACAGCCAGATAACCTAAGCAAACTCGTTATTGCAAATAAAGTACGAAATAAAATTGTACAAAAAGTGCAGCAAACGATCTCATGGCCATATTTTAGCCACTGGTTAAAATCATAATGAGACCTCCTGTCACTGTCGGTCTGAAATAAGCCAGGGTAGCATAAACGCAGCTTGTCTAGCAAAAATAATTCAATACAATTCTCACGCGCCCCGTGAGAATCTATTATTAACTAGCAACTTAGAATATAATAACATAGAGCACCAAAAAAATACTTTAAAAAAATCCAATGTTTATTATTCACTGCATGGAAAATAAAGTTTTGCGATAAAAAAGTAACATCGATCGATAAAACAGAATTACCCCCACCAGACTTCTTACTTCTTTTGTTTTCTTCACCAGATTTACAATTTCGGTATTTAAATAAAACGAAGTAGTTTATATTTTCCCATGCATCAAAACATTAAATTAAAACCTTTTTCTATTTCAAAGTAAAGAAGTAAAGACAATGAAAAAAAAAACAGTATTTGTTGTAATTAACGGAAAAACGAATTCAGTTCATTTATTTTTGCAAAATTACCATTGATAATAAAAATATAATATTTAACCAAAGTAATGTGCTTTACTCGAAATGAGTCTGATATTTTCTTGAATTGAAATATATAAACTAATAAATTAATGAACTGTGGTGGATTATAATATTCTTGACAAAATAATTTTGAAAGAAACTTACGAAAGGTCCATTCAGTTATTATTTTGTATATAAAACTGGTGTTGATAATTTGAATCAGATTGTGAAATATACACGCAGTTCATTTAATGGCTTTACATAAAAAAAATGGAACTGAAATGAAATAAATTCCGATAATCACTTGCTCTTCGAAAATATTAATATTGTGTGAAAAAAAATTGGTACAAACCATAACGAAAAAAATTCCTCAGACGACAATATAAAAGTTGACTGAGGAAACTAATTTGCTATCGGATGCGGAAACGGATGAATACATTGTTCAGTTCCATTAATTTTATTCCAAAAACGCATAGTTTTTTGTATCAAAACAGGAATGCTCGTTCATTCTCCACTTCTTTTATAATTAAAAAAAATACTTTATGACTGAATATACTTCTGGAGTTGATGTTTTGATATTACATTATTGACATTTTATTAACGATGGAGTTATGCGATAGAAATCTGTTGCCCAATTTCCCATTTCATTAATGTATACAATTTTAACAATGCGCTACATAGAATGACGAGGCAAATTTCTTTCATATTATGCTTTCCTTGTCCTAAATTTATAAATGACCACTCAATTACCCAATCTATTCGGCGATTTTTTCCGTCACGCAGTCAAGTTTTCCGCGTGTAGGTTTGCATATGGAAACTCAGTTACGTACTCTTTAAAGAGATAGTTTAAAAGTTATTTTATCTCTTATAAATCAATAAACCAAATATCGAAATTTGTTATTTTCCCATTAAAATATTTCACAATTTAATGTAACACACTGTTCAATAATCTGTGTATTGATTTTGTTTTAAAAGTAGTTAATTTATGTTTTCTATAAACTTGTGAATACATTTTGGGAATTAAAAAACCCTAAAGTATTTTAATATTAACATACTTTTTACAACCCAGAGAGGATTACTCCTGCAATGCAGATTTGTAAATAAATTTCATAACACAATTTTAAATTAAATTGTTAAAAAAAATTCCGTTACTTTCAATTCAAAATGTAATATTAAGTTAACTTTTGAAACGTGTATAGTTATCTTAAAAAGAATGATTTCCGTGTTATTTTTTTTTTCGTGGGCTCTTATTATATAGTGACTGACTGAAGTGATAAACGCTTCGAGGTTGAGTACAAATAGTCAAATTAAAATTTCTTCGCCGAATGAATATTAAACAAGGACTAAAACACAATTTGGTTCATTATCAACACTTATGATAATGAACCAAATAATGAGCCAATATTAATAATCCAAATCCTGGAAAATATTGTTATATTTTTATACGTATAATATTGAATAATTATTTTAGAACATTTGTGCGTTTCTAGGCAAAATAAACTTTTGTTCAGAAAAGGCGGGAAATTTGAAAATTTCAACTGCGGAGGGAAAAGTTCTTTTGTCCGCCAGTTCCAGATTACATATAATGAATTTAAATAATTTGATTGTATTTATTTCAACTTGAAATAATTACAATCAGTACACATATATCATTATAACTATTTTAAATAAATATACGCATAAAGGAATTATTAATTTGTTACAGATTAGTAAATTCTGTACTTTATTAACATACAAATAAATATCTGTAAAGAAGTATGTAATATCTGAACAACAACTGATAACATGTATATTTCGGGGGAACGCCGGAGACTTCATTAAGATCATATATCGTTGTAGGCGTCAGTTATAGCCAATCAAAACACTGTTTTGAATACCTTAAAGCCTATAATTATCACACTGTATTGCAGTGACAATAATAACATTAGTTAAGAACAATTAGAGTTAAGAATACGAGGTGTTCTCAGTAATTCTCTGCAATTCTTTCCCTGCTAAATTCTGCCCGTCCTTCTGCTGGAGCTGCCAAAAGTAAAATGACTGTTACTCGCTTCACACAGCACGTTGATTATCCTGGAACGCAGCGAAGTTCTACTATCTTAATAATCGACTGCGATCTACGTTTACTCAACTCCAGTATTATATATACTGGATATAGGATGAATTAAAAGTTAAAGTTTGTAAGACCTTAAAATATAATAGAAATATCATAATTATGTATGGTCAATACATGTACTAATACATATATAGCATAATATAAGACAGCAATATATTGTGTTTCACCCTCCTTATTGATCATTCTAAGGCGGACATGCGGTAAAAATGTTTCTTTGCTATACTGCAATACTGGAATTAAAAACCTAAGTCATGAAATTTATTGTTAAACTATATATACATATATATATATATATATATATATATATATATATAAATATATATATATATATATATATATATATATATATATATATATGTGTGTGTGTGTGTGTGTAAATATTAACTTTTATGTACTGATTACAAAGAAATAAAACAAAACGCAATAATATGATTATAAAAAAACTTTTCTGAATGGTAGAAAGTCTCATTATTGATGTTTTCAAAGGCATTCTGGTAACGCGTGTTCATGTGATACTTAGCAGTTTTGGTGGTTTAGAAAGACTCTTTAAAACAATCTCTTCCTCAAAGTTAAAATTTTACCTATATATTAATCATTTGTTTATCATTTAAATAAAAGTATAGGCAAAGTATTAAGAAAATATTTCCCTCTAAAGTCTGTAATTGTACTTGCAGAATCCTCAGGGCTGAAAAGATTTTTGGAATGTATTTATTATTCGTTTTTATGTTTGTCATCAATGATATCCTTTGGCTTTTGACCACAATATTTACATTTAAAGATTATTTTTATTTTTTTAGGTTAAAAAAAATTGGTATAAAAGTTTGTTTTCTAAATATAATTTTACATTTTTAATGTTTTTTTGTTTTAAGACTAGTTTTTTCTTCTATGAAATTATTGTATTGTCCTTGGTTCTTAATGCACATGCAACATTTAAATTATTCGGACGTCTGAATGACCGAAAGATTCTTTCACGTTATTACATACATAATGCATACATACATACATATATATATATATATATATATATATATACATATATATATATATATATATATATATATATACATATATATATATATATATATATATATATATATACATATATATATATATATATATATATGCATACATACATACATACATACATAAATACATACATGCATTCATACATCCATATATACGTACATACTTACATACATATATAAATACATACATACATACATACATGCATGCATACATACAAACATGTGAAGTTATTAAAATTGGAACTTTTTAAAATAACTCATGCGTCTGTTTATTTGTCCATTCTTCGGTCTATAAAAGCCGTTCTTTTGGAAACTGTTCGAAATAAAATCTTTAAATTTTATATGCTTATATAACTTACTTTACTATTTTACGTCCAATTATGACATATATATATATATATATATATATATACACATATATATATATATATATATATATATATGTATATATATATATATATATATATATATATATATATATATGTCATAATTGGACGTAAAGTAAGTTTCAAAAATATTCGTGCGGAAATTTTAGATGGATTAAATTTATTGCAATTATTTTTCCTATTCTGTGTGTTTAATTAAAAGTGCTACTTGTAAGGATTTCAAAATAGTATTTTACTACAAACCACTCAGAAAGACTACTAAATTTATTTTAGAAACTTATGTAAGGTAGTCCCAGTTATACTTGCAAAAAAGTCCACAAAATTTTTGTCAGAAACTATGTGATAGGGAGACAACTAAAAGATAATTAGCTTGCATATATCTTAATAGTTGGAATGGGAGTTTTTAAGGAGGCTAGTAACGGACTTGAGTATTACGTACGTAATTGTCAATTGATTTATGAAATCTACAAAAATATACGTTCCATTTTAAACTCTGAATGCTTTTGGTTTGGTTAAAATAAAAATTTAAGTCTTTTACTGATAATATTGAATTAGTGAGAGTGAAATATCTAGAATACACAACAATAATTTTGCAATAATAAAAAAATTGGACTACTATGAATTTCCGAAAACGCTTCAACTCCTCTTATCATGAAATATCTTTATCAATATTAAGAGAATTCATTACTTTTATCATTATTAAGAGAATTAGTTACAACCAAAATATGTAATGTATTTTGTTCGCAGAAAGACCTACAACTTTTTATGGCAAGATTCGCGGACTGTTCTACTTTTTTATACTAAGAAAAAATGTAACAAAACAATCTATGAACCAAATAAATTAAGTTAAAAAATTAAAAGAAAATGTATATCAAAATAAAATACAAGAAGATATGATAAATATAATCGCCTGGATACAAAGACTAATTCTTCATGTGATTTTTGATTTAGCCACAAAAATTTCACAACACAGAAAAGAAGAAATAATCTTAAAAATGTATTACATAAAAGCGGGATCAGCTACAAATCCTCTGCGGATTCGACGAAGAGTTTATTAGACTTAGAGGTTAGAGTAAGGTCAGGTTAAGCTGCAGGCAAATTTACCGACTTATATTAAGATTTATTATGCGTTTATGGAAGAGTGTTTACGTATTTAAAAGAAAACGTGTCTTTGCTATATCTAACTACTTCACTTTTTCTTCAGTATTCTGCATACCTCGTGTAACTTCAAACAGGGCTGTACATAAATAAATATATAAATGTCTTGATGATCCATACAATTTTCTTTCCTGGAAAATCTAAAAGTAGATTTATATTCTACTTAAAAAGCACTTGTCAACAACACTTCACATGCCTATGCAGAAGATGCCTATTGCTCAATCCACCGTAATCCCTACCTTCAAAAGATCGAGGGCATTCTTTTTATAACTTCAAATTTTGAGTTTGAAATTATTTTCATTACATTTTCTAGTTTTAATTCCATTAACTCTTTGTATTAAGTGCAAATTTCAAATTCCACCTTGTTTCCTTTATAAGTTAAAATCTTGTATCAGACAGACGGTCGCACGAATGGACTAACAGAATAGGGTTCCATTCAGACTCTTTTAGTACGCAGCCCTACAAAGGTGAATATATTTTACAATGAACGGGCTCTAAACTTGACGACTTAATAATATTATTCTTGTACAAAATGTCGCTTGAAGAAAATATTGTGTGCGGGCGTTGTGAAAAATAAATTCTTCTTGAAAGTTTCACTTATCAATATGTTATGCAAGTCGAAAGATTAGGTCCATGTTAAAATAAGCACATGCTCAGTGGTGACTTCATCTCCTTCCAAAAGCCGGATAAGCGTGCGTGCGTTAGAACTTTTTTCATTCATTTTTTCCTTCCTTCTTAACTTCCTAATTACCAACAGCTACCTATTAGTTCGTTAAACAATATAATAGTTCGGTAAAAAATATGTTCAAATATGTAAAAATGGATCTGTTGGTACTTAAAAACGTTTATTTTATAATTATCGCGATATAAGGCATCCCTGTATTGATCTTACAGTTAAGTTAATTATAATCTTTATAGATCCATACGCGAACGAAATCACGGGCACAGGTAGTAATAAATATTGGTAACACCATATTTAATAAGTTATTCGAATTTGTCAATCGCCACTCCCTGGAATTTAAACATATCAGATACAGTTAGAAAATGAAAGAAAGATTATTTGCTTTGAATACCGCACAAGTTTCCGTGAAAGTAAAAAAAAATCCTAATTTCAAACGTAGCCCATTTGCAATTTATTTAGTACGTAAAGGTTTATTATGGATCAGTTTATTTCAATATCACAAAGTATCATATGTCTCGAGATATTGGGATATAATCCGTTTATTTTCCTTTGAATTTGGATCTCTTTAAAAGTGTTGACTACTAATATATTAAACCAACATTCCTTGTTTATTTTTTTATGATCGTTAGTTACTATCTGAACTATCAGACTTGATTATATTTAATTTTTTTGACTTCTTATTCTGCACAAAACGACAATATTCAACCTCAAGCAAATTTACGAAAAAAAATAAAGTTACAAAACTATTTTCCAACAAATACAATGTCATATTTCAAACCAAATATTAAATATAAATGCACGAGCAGTTCCCCAACCTCCATCGTGCAATAAAAATGATCAGCTATCGCGCATATTGTCGCACTTCTATTGGAAAAGCGTTTGGGAAAGCGCTTCTACTTTTCATATTTTACAACTGCAATCAACTTTTATTTCTTTCTCGGTATTTATGGTCTCGAGGCGTTGCATACTTCGATTGGAGCGTTAAACTGATTTGAGTGATTCGATCATTTGATTACTTTCCTTTTGTGTTTCTTCCGTGGATTTGGAAAGATTGGAGACGTAAAAGTCGTTTCGGTGAGCAATTCAAGCTTAATATTTGTTTATATACGAAATTGTATATACCTGTGAAGTTGTATATTCCTGTAAATTGCAACACTTAATAACTAAACTAAATTAAAAAAAAAAAAATTAACAAATAAAATCTCAGGTTATATGATGAAATTAAAGGATGTATTGCGAAAATTAATTAAGTTGTATAATTTATTCAAATCTTAGAACTTCAAAGTACTTTCTCACATTACAATATGCAGGGCAGAATTGAATTTATGTAAATTTGTATTCATTGTGATGTTTATAGTTGATTAAGAGAATTCATAAATTTGATGGATTTAGTGATGCTTTTAGGCTACCGTAATGAAACATGGATCCCAGGTAACATTATAGGATCCGTTCGGCTCCCGTAGCTTTATACTTTTCACCATTTAACTACTACTACTAATCTACTTCCAAAAATGCTTCATTTAGTGAATTTTTTTGGAAGTAGATGCTTCAGATAGAGATCTCTATTAATATGCATGATTATAATATTTTCAACATTTTAATATAGCTCCCCTTACAGGTAAAATGGGTAGAACTAGGGAAAAGAAACTAAACTTTTTCTTAACTTCTGTAAGCGTAATTTGTATTAAACACAGTATTTACAAAATGATAGATTATTGAAAATATTATTCGATAAAATTAAAAATTTAAAATTTTTAAAATAAAAATTAAACCTATTTTAGACGTTAGCCGAAAGTTTAAAAAAAACTAAATTTTGAATTATCAGTATTCGAGTAATCAATGGCACCAATTCAAAAAATCGTTTTAAAAAAATTGTCTAAGTTCTGTTTGGTACATATTTTATTACATAGAATTAAAACTTTTTTATTCACCGTACACATTTTGTAATTTCGTTGAATCATAAGTGTCCATAAGAAGATCATTCTCCCCTTTAAATTTATTTACCAATAATAAGAAATTCTAAAGAAATTTGAATCATCACTTTTCACACATAAACTTCTTATAAAGTTGCCGGTTGTTTTATTCTAGCAATATAAATGCTGTAATAACCACTATTTATAACCGTCAAATCATCATTGCGAGCTTTGTTTGCATATCTCCTAAGGTCTGGTTAAATATTGTCGGAGTAATATAGAATATTGAATATATTTGGCGTTAATTTTACCGAAATTCATTATTCACAATTAAATGAAACTACGTGATGTAGTATTATTTCTACTTTCTTTAAATGCTTTACCACGACCTAGTTTTCGTTGTATTACATCTTCAGGTGGGCTATTAGTAAAGATCTTTGCTAATAGCCCACCGAAACCTAGGTCGTGGTAAAGAACTTAAGGAAAGTAGAAATAATACTACATCACGTAGTTTCATTTAATTGTGAATAATATAGAAGACTGGAGGCTACAGTTTAAATCAATTCAAAACTTTTATACACTTTTTTGAAATATATTTCACATATAGACTTTACCTTGCGAATTGTAAATTGACCTATTTTGTATTTAACTCTGTTAACTTCTTATTTGCTTTTTTAACTTTTACTAATAACACCACATAGTAAAGTACGACTACATTCAAATTTCGTTTTTCACTACACATATTGTGTCAGTCAACATAAAGGGATTTGAAAAAAGGCGACCAAATTCATTTCAAAAATGAACTTAGTCCTTTTGATCTGCCAACATTAGTCCCGCTATATGCTACAAAAACGTATACATCTATTTCTGAAAGAGACACGAAATAAATGTAAAAAAAGAATCTTTCTCAAATATTGTACTAGATATAATTTTATGATATGAGGATAAATATTTTTAATTATTGAAAGCTAGAATATCTTCCAAGTCAGTAAAATATTTCAATTACTTTCGGTCTCGAAAACAATATATTTCATTTGGAAATTTCAAATTACGGACAAATATTACTTAATCTGTATTCAGACAAGAAATTAAACTTTGTCAGCGTTGCTTGATCCTTTCTGTTTGCTGATGTTTTAGAACCTCTCATGGGGGTAGAAAACCAATCTAATTAAGTGTTGAAAATGATATCGATCAATATTTGAATAAGGCCAAGAAATTAGCTGCATTTTAATATAAGCAAAGAGGCAACTATTCCCGCCTACGTTTATCCTTAGTGCAGATTTACGTATTAAACGAAAAAATGCTGGAAAGAGTGTTTTTCATATAGTATTTCGTGTACTTATATGATTATAGATGACTATTGAAATTTTTTAATCATATCTTTATCAATTCGAAACGCGTCAGAAGTTCTATAGGTCAGAAGGTGCTAGGATTTGTCATGCAAAATTCTCATTATTTTCAAGAAAACGAGCGTGTTGTGACTATTAAAATTTCTGGTCCCTAATGTCCTCGAAACGAATGCGCTTACGCGTCTTCACCTGAAGTAAGTGATATGCTCATAATAGAAAATAATTAAGATTTTGTTAGTTCTTCATATAAAAAATACAAAATTACTATCCTTATTCGTTTCCTTCAGATGAAATTCTTTCCGACTCGATGGGGATCGCTTTTGATATTTTCGCATAAATTATTAAGTTTGCTAACGCTTTGACCACCTCACAATTACTTGCGATGACAAAGTCGTAGGTTAGTTTGTCCACACATCAGAGTGCGCCTGAATGCATGGCTCAAATAATTATCGCGCATCCATTAACACGGTATTGAAAGAAATGCCCAATCTAAATATTTTTTTCTGCTCCATTGATCACTATAGGAATAGGATTATTGAGTTGCTCGATAGATTACTATTGATAATTAATTAGTTTTATGTTTGATTTCAATTGAAATTTTTTGGTTTGTTTTATTAATAATTTGTTATATGTACCATTAGTGATTGCGCATGGTGCTTGCGCATGGCATTAATGGTAATCTACGGCTATTAATTTATAATAAATATTAAATAAAATATAATACATGTAATAAGTAAAAAGTAAAACTTACATGTAAATTAACACGTGGTATCAAAATTAAAAATTCTACTTATTCGTCTAAAATATCCGTCTCGCAGCTCCACAATATAAATTCTCTTTCTAGCTGACGTGTGATGAGCTAACATCTAACGATGCTGCAGAGTAATTCGTGCGTATGACAAGTGACGGACGGTTCTATTAAATGTTTTGAGCTTAAAGCTCAGTTGAACTTTGATATAATGATATGTGTGATGTTAGTTAATCATTAATAAAATTTTTCATAGAGTGTTAAAAAATTCTTGTAGTTTTTACTTCCAATCCATCATTATTCATAATCCTAATCATAATTGTATAAATAACTCAGATATTAATTAATGAAATTATTAAATTATATTCATTTTATGCATTTTAAAACAACTTGGAAATTATCTTATTTAATTCGTAATGAGTTTGTAACAATTCTATCTTGCTAAAATTGTCTGATGAATGAAAACTGTTTTCCTCAATAACAAAATTTCTTAATTATTGGTTATTTAATTTTTTTAAATGTTGATGACTGATGTTGAAAAACTAAGATGAAATAAAACTATAATATCTGGAGAAAAATTTAAAACAAATTTATTGCTACTATCAACAAATCAAATAAATTTACAATATTTTAATAAAATGGCCAGCGGTTTCCACGTGAATACTGAGGTGAAACGTTTAAAATTTAAAATAAAAACAATCAATTGTGATAAATTTTGCCAATTAATTATTATCATCCAATAAATATACGATTTAACATTTTAAACGTGTCTATTTTGACTGGATGATTTGTCTTGTTTCGAAGCAGCTATAATATTCAATCAAAAATTATGAAATTCATTTGTTCCTTCATCACTTCTGCTGTTTATAAAAAAAAATCAATATTCCGAAAAAAAATTAATTGTGAAACAACACTTATAAATCAAGGGAATTTAACTATGTGACAGCCATCGAAGGATTTAAAATATGTTTTTTGTAACTTCTTTTGTAAATAATTTAAGTATGTGACCATATTTGTTACAAGGTTAAGAACTAAAAAAGTAGCATACAAATTATTGGATACAATATTGTACTTTCTTTCAGATTATACGTATTTAAATTTTATATCACTTTATTAATTTTAATTACAATATACTAAATATATGTAAAACATAGTATTATTTTTATCGATATAACGGAATCATTTATAAATCGACATACACGAAATTTTCTCATTATTTTACACTAGCTAAATACATACGATAGTGTGGACATTTTTAAAATTCCATCTATAATAATGAAGTGATGGGAATTGCCATTAGCTTAATGTATGCTGCCATGAATAGTGAGTAATTAGGAGATTTGTGGCAAATAATTTAAAAAATGTATGAGATTGGAAAGAACATACACACATACCATATACACCTGCATGGAACTTCACATGTAAAGTTTAAACTCAAGAACAGTGTTTCCTACATATAAAGAGTTTTCTTCGACATAATTAGTCACACTCAGAGATGGCTTTCAACGACATGAAATTTCTAAACCAAAAAAGATCTGGCATCGACGAAAGATTTTCAGCAAGTTTATTATTGAAACTAGTTACACCTTAACTGTTGGAAATGTCAGATTGATGAATGATTAATGAGCGTTATAAAAAAATTAGACTCTTACTTTTTATAGCTTCTGCAACGAATCCGTGATAGTTATTAAAACATAATGGTGCTACTTGGGTCTAACCGACCTCAAGTTTCTGATATTGACAAATTAAAATCATTTATTGATGAAAGTTTCAGACTTCCAACTTAGATAAACATTTTCACGAGTTAGGAAATGTTTGGTTGAGTTTGAAATGTTTGGTTGAACTTTGATCCAACCATTGACACATTTGATTTACGTACAAGACTGGGTTGTGTACGTAAATCAAATATGTCAATGGTTGGATCAAAGTTAGTTGTGTAAACCGATACTGGGTTTGCTGGGATGTCTAATGAGTCACACATTAGTAAATATTTTTTATTAACTATCACCGCAATCATGTAGTGAAATTGGCTTCAAAATTTGGCCGCCCAACCTTTAACACTTGAATATTATACCCAGGAACAAACATGGCTTACACTAAACTCCTCACTGAGTATATAGAGGAAAATAGATTCGAAAATTATTTTTTGGTTTTTAGAGCAGTATTTTGCAAAAGCCCGTTTTTTAAATTTGTTTATATTATTGGCTTGTTTTTACTATTTTAGTCTTTTATTTTTGATGTGTTAAAATTATATATTTATGATGGTTAAACGTAATGGAATGGTAGTTCGGATAATATTTTCTGTAATTGGAAACTAATTGGTAATTTACTAACAATTAATTAAATGATTAATATTGATTTGTTTAAAAATAAAAATTAAACTGTTTCTTCTTTTGTGCAATAAATAGAAAAAAGGTGGCAAAGTAGTATTAGATGAACAGAGAGTAAAAAATCAATAGAAATATGTCTCAATATTTTAAAATATAGATTCTATGTAAAAATATGATTGAAGAACGTCTGCTATTAGCACGTAGAATAGTATCAATGATAAATACAAACATTTTTAACTAAGAAATGCTATTGATTGCTATAATCTTCATCACATATCATAAAACATTTGTTACTGAAGTCTTGACTTGATTATTAACATAAACCTCAAAACGTAATTGAATTTATGCATAAATTCTTCCGTTTCATTGCTTCATATATAAAATTTGTATGGTACATGATATCTATAAATAGGTTTACGAATTCCATAATCTGATGTTAATATTGGAGAAAAACAATCAATGTTATTGCTTAACTCTTACTGGTATTTGTTTAATTTAATAATTACTGCTTAATTAATTCAGTTTTTTTATTTTTATATTTTGATATTATTGATTTTATTATTTGGTGCAATATTGTTACTATTACTCTTTAAAGCACACTCTCATGGGTTAATCTGAAAGAAATAAAAAATTAAGAATCTGGGAATGCGTAACACTTATTTTGGGACAAAATGTCACTTAAATTTTTATTTTAATAATACAAGTGAAGTTAGAGTAATTTATTTTATGCATAATTTTATTCAAGGAAATTAATTTAAGGAGATTTCATGGAAATATCGTAAGATTAACTAGAACTGCTGTAGTATTTGAACAATAAAATATTTATAATATATTTCTAGTATTAGTTACAACAAATTAAATTATTTTATGCATAATTTTATTTAAAGAAATTAATTTAAGGAAATTTCATGGAAATATCGTAAGATTAACTAGAAATGCTGTAGTATTTGAACAATAAAATATTTATAATATATCTCTAGTATTAGATACAACGAATTAAATTATTTTATGCATAATTTTATTTCAGGAAAATAATTTAAGGAAATTTCATGGAAATATCGTAAGATTAACTAGAAATGCTGTAGTATTTTTAACAATAAAATATTTATAATATATCTCTAGTATTAGATACAACGAATTAAATTATTTTATGCATAATTTTATTTAAGGAAATTCCATGGAAATATCGTAAGATTAACTAGAAATGCTGTAGTATTTTTAACAATAAAATATTTTTAATATATCTCTAGTATTAGATACAACGAATTAAATAAAGTATTATTATGTACGATACTGGGGCCATTTATATTTAACAAGAGGAAATAAATAAAATTCTCTTGATTTCAACCTAATACTAAACTTTGAACTTACTATGTGATCTATTGTACCGTAGCGCCGCTGCGCCGTAAAACTTGAAGAAGAAATAAAGTTTCAATAAAGTAAATTTTCATAGCCTAAAATCTTGTAGACCCTTTTTTTATATTGAATAGGTATTTTCAAGAAGTGTTTTATGTAGTTTGTTACAATTCGTACGCACCGGATATGATGGAGTTGGTTTTAATATTATACTTGTAGTTTTTAAAGGAAAAGATATTTAACATAATTTTATTAAAAGTAAATTTCGTGAGTTTTCTGTTTGAATTTTGTTTAAACTTGATTTTGCTTTAAAAGTTTAAATTTAAAATGATTGACAAAAATTTATAACGGCCTATCTTTACTAAATCATTTTCGTGCTTTCCGCATATTTAATTCATATTTGCTCAAAAATATAAAAACATTTAAAAAGATTTAATTTTTTACAGGATGACTGTTAAAATTCCACCCTTCATCTAATTTTATGTCTTTTTCAACCATTTTACTCCAGCTATTGTTTTGATATCATCGTATCGACGCATATTTGACCTTTTTTGTGGGACGGTTTTCGCCCACGGTCTTCATTCCACTAGCGCTTTGCACCACGAGTCCTGATTTCTGACGACGTGGCCAACTTGTTACCATTAAAGTATTGCAACACGTTTAATGATTTTTGCGATCACGCTCTTCTTTCTGAGTCACTCGCCCCTCTTTCGATCTCTCGACGTGACACCTACCAGTTACCTATCAGTACTGAGACACTTAGACCTTAGTGACGATTTTTTTTGTAAACACTCAGGTTTCAGCTCTGTATTTAAGCACTGGTAGGACACATTGGTCCTGTATGCAAAATTTATCTTCATCCGTAATTTTTTTTTGAAAGTGTATATAATTTTGGATTATCCACATTAATTTTATGCGCTGGTCATTTTGGTTAGTTTGGTTTTCTTTCCTTATAAACCCTCTTTATTTCTTAATAATTGATGATATTGACTGACAAAAAGGGTTGCAATAAATGAACAGATTTGATAATCAGCAACAATTGGCCATACAAATTTTATATCACTTGACATGTAACCAATTAATATGGATTAGATTTTAGATAAATATCCGATAACCAGAAATGGCAGCATAGGCATTGTGTACCTCTATTCCAAACGTAATCTTTAATTTCTTTTTGCCAACGTTCTCTTTGTTTTAAATTCTAATTTTTCGTAGCCAACTTCCTTATTTAAATTAATAAATAAAGAGAATGCAATACTTCAGTGGGTAGTAGCAGTTTATTTTTAATATACATATTGTTATATTCAAGACCTTATAATACAGACAGAATAATATTACTGAATTTAATGAAATATATTTGCTTTCAGTAATTCTCAAAATTTAAGAAAATTTAAAAATTAGTTGAAACAAATATATTTCATTAAATGCATAATTCATAATTTCATTCACTTTCGAGGTTTGATTTCATCAACCTTCTTTTATATTAGTCTCAAAGCACTTTGATTATACACATACATATATATACACATATATATAGGTTGCATTTAAGGTGTCCTCCATTGCATCAAAACTCATAAAATATATCAATAAATAACATTTACACCATTCCTGGAAAAGTTGTTAGTTTCTACGGAAAACAAGAACACTGAAATAGTTTTATTCATCCATTTCTATTATTTCAATTTAAAATAATTTGTTTTTCATTCGATCTTTAGTTACATAATAATAATATCTTCAACCATAAAATTCAATTTCGATGAAATTTAATGAAAGAATTCCCTGTCCTCCGATAAAAATACTACTGTGTTTTGCTGAAAGCGGTAAAATTTCCTCGAAATACTAAAAGATTACGATACTGAGAAAAGTGAGTTTTCTCAGAATCATGAAAAACGGAATGTTATTTTGAAACAAACACATGTTTGCAATATACAATAATATCATGGTGCAGATTTATTAGTAATTATTTTGTCAATTAAAGGTAGAAGATATCATCTATTACCAACAATAATAATAGTAGATTGTATAGAATTAATACCCAGTTATACTTAATGCACATATTTTGAATAATTTTTTTAACAATAAAATTTTAATATGTGAAAAGTGTCCTAAAAATTATCTTGCTGATATGGCCATTCATGATTATTAGTGCTGCACTTTCTATCATAAATTATAAATTTTTCAATATAAATTGAATTTTCTTTTTAATCTCTTTTCCAGAACAAGATAATCTAAATATAAGATATTTAATTATACCTTTGGGAGATAATAAGTTTGCACTTAACGTACATATTCATACTATTAAGATTGTAGATAAATATCTGTATATTCAAGAGTCTACTTCATAACCTGAATCATGTATGCTTTTCGACTTATTTAATTGTTTATTTTTGAATAATGAAATAAGTCGTATGAATAACTAACAAAGAAGATGCTCATATCTCAAACTTATGTTGAAAATTAAATGATACTTTTAAAATATGAGTCTACCTCACACATCTCAATAGTTACACATGAGATAGACACATAACAAATGATTTTCCAAGGATTTAGTTTTCTTACCTTAATTCGCAAAAACTCACTTCACATAATTAAAGATTTAAAATGTTGCAGTTGATAAAACAAATATTTTTAATAATTAACTGGTTTATTTCTATTATCTTAGATAAGAACCATCACTTAATAATTCCTATTATCGGCGGGCGATTATGAATAGGTCTCAAGATATCATTTGATTATGAAAATATATCTAGATACCTCTGTAATGATCTTTAGCAATTATAAATTAGTAAATATAAACACGAATGAATGAATGATAGTGAAATTTTAAAACAATACATGTTACCTACATGTGTGAACTAAATAGTCCGACACAAAATGACATTGAGCTAAGAACAAATTATATTTATTTTGTTTTCGTTCACAAAAACCTAAATGAGTTTTATGGACATGGATCAAATATTTATACATTGAATGAATATTTATTGATTGAATAAATGCTATTTGCGTTGGACTTAAAAATAACCGAGTACATTAAGTAACGAAGAAATTGGAATGAAACTTCTATCTGTCAACGTATGATCTTTCAATAAAAGTAATTATATAATAATACATTTTGCTGGTGTACGTCATTTTACGATATAATTATGATAATCATTTAAATAAAAACAACACATTTATAAAAATAGTAAAAACACAAAACATGACATATGTATTTCGTAATAACAAATGCAATTCATTAGCACGCTACAGCTAATTGACATTAAGTAATTCTTGTTTAAAATAGAAATATATTACTGAAGCAATAAAATTGATACAGCAATTAACTAGGCATGTAAATAGAGTATCTCTAGATAAATTTTACATTTCCTCCAGAAATATAGAAAATTCACCATAATTCATTAATTTAGCCAAGGAATAAAATATTATAAACAAATTACAATACCACAACGCGTTATGACACAATTGTTTTGACAGCAATATCAAAAAATGACATAGGCGTCCGTAATCCCTTTGTATTTAAACCTTTTCCGTGTCAGTTGTTGGTAATAATTTATTTATAATTGGTGTTCTACATGGACTAATTTCTTACACACCACGATTCTTTTCATGTATTTCAGATATCGCTCACCTAATTATGAAGTGGATCACCTGCAAAATTGATATGCGACAAGTACGAAAGCGTATGGTGTCATCTCTATCTTATTTACAAACAAGACTCAAACGATGGCTATAATTTTAGTTTATAAAATGTAAAATTTATCTAGAGATACTCTGTTTACATTAAGTGGTTTCTGAGAATTTTTAAGGAATATTTTCAGCGATATATCTAGAAATTATCTTCTATGAAATTCTAAACTAAATAATTTTCTCATCTTTATAATTCGTTATTTCAGTTGATATGCATAAGCAGAAGAAATAAAGAAAATTATAATATTTTTCCCTTTATATTTGTCTCTGTTAAATTTACATGTAAATATTTTTTACTATTAGCTGTTGAAATTTAAGCGAGTTAGTCTATTTTACTGCTGTATTAAATTTCAAGTTTTTACCTGAAATATTTTCTGAGAGAAAAAAACTATGACAGACAGATGGACGGGTACATGGGTGATCTTAGAAATGTTTCGTTTCTTTCTTTTATGGTAAGAATCTCCACAAAATTTAAAACATTTTTTTATTTCCCACCCAAAATTAAACTTTACCTTATATTAAAATTTACGTTCATAATCAACCTAAAACTTAAAGAATTATATTACTGTCATTTGTATACTGTATCATAACAAAGGATAAACAGACAAATAAAAGTATAATTGTAAGTGTTCCTTTGTTACGCCATTCGGCTCTGAAACTCTAGAAAAATGTTGAAGAATTATTTAATTGAAAAAGTACTTCCAATTATATAGAAATATCGAATAAACGAAAAATATTGTACCTTACCCTTCAAGTCCTTCAACTTTCCACAGGTTAAACAGAGTTCATAACTAGATTTGATATTACAGAATTTTTTATTGAAATAAAAATCGTGACGATGATATTTTATTTGAATTAAACATGCTGTAGTCATTTTGACTTAATATGCTATGAAGTTTCCATTCTATAAATTATTTCAAATGACTTCAAAGGAATTACTAAATAAGAATTGTACTGAAAACACGAATCGACGACCTCAGAATACAATGAAAATACAAAAGACTAATGAATGTTGCAGTGAAGTAAAACCGTTTGTATATTCTTTTCAAAGTTAATTTTGAATGGATAATCTTTATGTAGTGACTTTCAAGAATAATATAATGCAAGTAGGAGAATTAACAATCAGACTGGCTTCGACTGTTTGATCTCAAGAAGGATTTTAAACGTGAAGGACATTTTGATTAAAATTTTGTTTATTTTTTTGTAAACAAAATAATCTGAGAAATATGTGCAATAATATTATATGAATTAGAAACTATCTTGCTTTCTGAAAAAGTATAGTTCAAATGACGAAACAATTTATAAAATGATTTCAATTCACTTTTACTACTTCTCACGTTTTTATTATATTATTTCATATTTAGAACTTAGTTCTGTTATGGTAAACTCTGTATGGTAACATCTGTTATGGTAACATTGATAATAAATTATAGATTTATATAAGTTAACTTCAAATATAAAAATACAACCTTTCAAAACATATTTTACAGACAATTGTAACTCCTGACCTCTAACCAATTTGTCACAATATTGTATGGTCGTTTCCTTCTGTATATAACTTAAGAAATGAATGATATATAATTTAAGAAATTAAATATAAAAATCGTATAAAAAATTAATTCAATGTGGAAGAAATAATCATCAAAAAAATGGTGCGTGTCAGCTCCGATGCGGGATTGGAATTTACTCCTAAATACGATTGGCTTGGAGTGTATATATTAGGTTACACTCTATAAATATATAAAAAATGAAATGATATTCGTGGAAACAAATAATTCTGTATTCGATTTTCATAACAATCGTGTATATTTTACTGTACTCCCCATTTCATTAATATTATCACTAGCATCATATTTCTTGGCAAAAGTGTCACAAGCATTTTTTTCATCTTCACGCTTGGTCCTTCGGTACGTTTATTTTCAATCACATCTTTTTAAGAGACCAATAAGATTTTTTCTGTTTCTTTGTAGTTTCTTTTTCCGGTATACATTTTAGAGTTTTTTTGTTAAACGCAATACTTTCACCCAAAAAGAAACGACGCTTACAACTTTAGTATATAGTCTCTGCTGACAACGATCAATAAATAATTTCATCAGTCGAGATGTGCCTGAAATTAGCTAACGTTTCATGCGTAGCACGTACTCCGCTGGCGAAAGTATTGAATCAACACATGAATCTCCAAACTTTTTAAAAAATCTTTGATTGTCAAAACACAATTAGTTAATACTAGTTTAAAATATACTATACTGTATGAGAGTCTATTATAATATACTGTAAATGCGTTTATTAAACCATCGGATATATAATACGACAAATAATATTATTCTATACTTACTGAATCGGGATTTAGTCTAGTTTTACACTTTTTTAACGCTCTGAACTTTGCACGTTCTGTACTTCTAATTTTACTTCTCATAAATCTTCATACCGGGCGCTACATATAAAAATCAATCAAAAGGAGTAAATTCCAAAAATTTGAGTTACATTCATGCACTTTAAAAACAAGTCAAATGTCAATTAGGAACATTGGCCTTAATATAAAGTTTATAAATGTTAAAAAACAGAAAAAAGTTAAAAATAAAATTTAAAGTGAACGTATTTTTCTAAAGACCGCTGCCTAAAATGGAATTCACATCCAAAAATGCCTATTAACTGACAGCACATAACTATAAGTGCGATACAAATAAGTACTTTTAGGAACAAATCCTTACAACTTTCTAATTTTCTTTTGTAACACATTATTTGCAGAAGTTCTTTGTCAATAGAGTTGGGAGAATGCACCAAAATTTCACTATTTTCTTGCATTGAAATTAGCCTTTGACGTTAGATGGTGTATATTCCTAATATGTTATGAAAATTATATTTATTTTTATCAGAATTTAGAACAAGCATGGTCAATGATAAATTCAAAGACGTCAGTAGTTTTTGAGGATCGAAAGAGTAGCAGGGACTTGAAATGCGAATTGAGCCATGAAACTTAACATAAAAAATACAACCGTGCCTGTTCAAAAAGTATGGCAAATTTGGTGTTTTTTTTAAATTATTTATTTATTTATAAATATTTATTAAGTTCCCTCCAAAGTACTCCCCATCAGTAATGATTCACTTGTAGCAACGGTTTTCCCAATCCTCGAAGCATTTAAAAAAATATTTTTTGTGATCCTGTTCAGTTCCTCCTTCGATGCCGTCTTTATCTCCTCAATCGTGGCGTAGCACACGGGCCTCTTCAGTTTTGGGAACAAGGAAAAGTCACAGGCGGCCAGGTCAGGGGAATACAGTGGCCGCGACATCATTAGTTTGTTATTCTTGGCCAAAAATTCGCGCACAAGCAACGATGTTTGATCAGGGGCCTAATATGGTGCAGAAGCCATTTTTTGTTCTTTCACAAATCCGGATGTTTCTGGGTATTGGCTTGTGCCGCAGCTTCCATTGGAATGATTGAGCTTTGATTTCCACATCATAACCATAAACCTATGATTCGTCACCAGTTATGACCCTCCGGAGTAAATTTGGGTCGTCGTGAACAAAGTCCAACAGCTTATTAGAAATATTAATGAGATACTGCTTTTGGTCGAAATTGAGCAATTTTGGTACGAATTTCGCGGCGACCGGTCTCATACCCAAATCATTAGTTAGCATCGACTGGCATGAGCCACTCGATGTGTTTAGGTCCTCAGCAACTTTTCTAACGGTGATTTGATGATTGGCCAATACTATTTTCTTCCCTTCATCAAATTTTTCGTCTGTTGTTGACGTGGTCAGTCGTGCAAAACACTCTTCGTCATTCACATCTTCTCGGCCCTCTGAGAAAATTTTGTACCACCGATAAACGTTGTTTTGGTCCAAGGCAGCTTCGCCATATGCCACAATCAATATTCGGAATCAAAAGTCAACGTACGCGGACTTAGTTTTGTTTTTCACACAAAATTTGATACAGATTCTTTGGTCCATTTTTTGGAATAGGCAAAAATCGAAGACCAAACAAAACACGTCCAAGCAAAATAGTCGTCCAAAATTAACTGAAAATTCAAAATGGCCGAACTTATCAGCATAAGTGACAGACATGAGTACCAACATAATACCACAAAACAAATGGAACATACATAGCCCGCGGAAATTCAAAATTCGCGATACTTTTTGAACAGATTATGAATAATATACTGCAATATTTATAAATAGATGAAATCACAGATCAGAGAGAAAATAGATATGGCATGTGGGCGTAACGAGCGTGCCATGCATAAGCAGCGCTTCGCTCATTTCGAAGTAAGTGCATTTTGCCCTACATTAGTTTGTTGTTTGCCTAGACGCCAGAAAATGCTCCGTTATTTCTGCGCAAAGAAATATAAATATGCCTATGCCTTACTGTGCAATTGTATCGTTTAAAAATGAAAGCCGTACATAAAACCTTACTAAAGGAGGTATTTTTTTCCACAGATATGATGATTTTGAAATTGATTGCGATGTGTGAAAATTAAACTGACATTTTTTGTTTTGATGCCGCCGATGTTCAACGACGATGCATTGTAGGGCTGCACCACGTCATTTTAGATGCGATTATCGATATTTATGTATATCGATGTAAACATTTTGTATATTACTTAGAGATTATAACTATGTAATGTTAAAATGTAAGAAATATTTACCAATTTTGAAATGTATGCGCTATGTTATAAATTCTTTAGATGAGACCTAGTCAATTTTTTTATCTTATATTAGTATTGATTTTATTGTGTTTATTCGAATTAATGGATATTTTTATTTTTATTTCACAAAATATTTTTTTTTAGATTTTGGAAATCCAACGAGATTTGAAAAAGTGACGTTACATAAAAATGAATTGAAGCTACAGAACATTTTAAAGACGATGAAATAATTTACAAGAAGTTTCTATATCCTTAAGCATTACCAACAATAAATATTTCGACATGTATTGAGGTGAGTGAGTTCGGAAAGTGGATGTTAAGCCGAAAAGGAGTGAGCATATTTATGAAATGAAACACATTTTGTTTGAAGATATTTTTAGAAATTCGTCTAAAAATTATTTATTCCTAACAAAAATTTCAACGATTAGGTGAGCATTTGTGTGAGCTGTTACACACTTTGTCGATTATTAAAAGACGTTGTATTAAAGTTTTTGCTTTACATTAATATAATCGCTGTTTTCTTTTAAAGTATGTATTTTCCAAATCGCTTATATAAAATAGTAGTAGATATATGTAAAAAAATCAGTTTTTTTATTTTCAGCTTGAAGTGATTTAACGTCACTCATCGTCTCAGAGAAGCATGACACTAAAAATTGCCCAAGATTCGTTATCACCACGTAAGCGAAAATTACATGCAATTATAAATCATAAGGAGAGAATAATTAAAAGGCAGAGGCTTCAAATAAAAAAACTTCACGCACAAAATAGGCGGTTCAAAAGAAAAATCGAAAGAGTCGAAAATATTCTTCAAGAATTTCATACCAAAGTATCAGTATGCGAAGACGATATATTTTTTTTTAAAAATTCAAATATAGAAGGTAAAGACCTTACGTATTGGCAAATAATTAAGGGTGAACGAGGGCACATAATGAAACAAAATATTCGCCAGCTTTAAGAACTTTAATATTATCATTGCACTTTTATTCACGACATGCTTACGATTATATTAGAGAAACATATAATTCCTGTCTTCCTTCATGATACCATAAAAAAATGGTACGAATCTATTGACGGTAACGCAGGTTTCACTACAGAATTTTTAAACGCTTTAAAATGGAAAGCAGCTAATTCAGCACATATAATTTTAAGTAATCTTGTAGTCGATGAAATGACGATATGTCAACGGGTTGAGTGGAATGGAAAAGAATTTCACGGATATATATATGTAGGGAATAAAGGAAAGGGAAATGATTTTTTAGCTGAAGCCAAAGAAGCTATAATTTTTATAATAACAGATATTACCAATAATTGGAAAATTCTCGTAGAATATTTTCTTATAGATGGCATAACAGGAGTTCAAAAAGCAAATTTAGTTAAACAATGTTTATTGACAATTTTTATTAACAATTTATTGCAAGTAAGTTACTTATGTTTTTGCCATGTTACAAATAAAGTCAAGATCACCTTGGAGTGTTATTTTGTAACATACGTTCACATGGTGGATCAAATAATAACCCCACCTCGAGACAATTCAATTCAATGTATAAAAAACTTCTAACGCATGTGCGCGTGCGCTAGCGCTCGTGCGTGTGTTTTCTTGTATACTGACAAAATATAAGTTTTATCATTATTTCCACAACACCGAATCGTACAATATTGGTTTTTTTCTTTAAATAGTTATAATATTCTGTTTAAATAAATTCAATCTATTAGGTACTTACAACTAAATAAAATAGAAAACTTTTGAATATACAAAAAAGTCGTTTATTGAAAAATATTAAATGAATGTTTGTATGTATGTCTATTGTGAATACGAAATATGTACATATAATATAAATGTGATGTTTATTATTAAGCATATTTTTTTTCATAAAATTTAAGTTTTATTTAAGTTAATTCAAGTTTTCTTAAAAAATATTTAAATATAGCAGTTAATGTGTACTGTTGCTTTATGTCGATATCGTGGTGAGCGGTCGTTAAATGTGTGAACAACACTAACATTTTGGAATTTTTGTCGGGAGCTGGATAAAAATATGCGACAAAGCGTGCGGAAACGAGAACGAATTTAATACATCCACGATATTTAAGAACACGGATGGGGGAGTACGTCGTTTTGTAATTGGCCCGTTTAAAATTCTAATATTTCGGACGGCGACACGGGTTTTTATACAGTTTGGCGAATATGCCACTTCTATTTGTTTTATGTTCTGTGGATGAAATAATTCGATGTCTGAAAAAATAATTTTAAAGTTCTTCGTGACGATTCGGTGAAGGCTGCTAGAATGATTCCTAAATTATACCTATTTTACGACCACAATATTGCACTGAAGTTATTCAGGTCATAAGGAGTATTTTTGTAAAATAAGACAAAAGTTTTTAAACAAAAGTTAGTGAAGAGTAGTAGACATTATAGAGGTGATGTGATGCTTTAGATGTTCGCCTGGGTAGGTATGTAAATATGGTAATAATGACGAAAACGTGGGTAAATATCGCGTAGACCAAAACTATCCTAAAGTTCTTGCTCGCTAGTACTAAATTAAAATGTATGCATTTACAAGAAACGACGCTTTTTAGTACATCAAGCGAGGTGCTTAAAGCTTCAAGTTTTACAGTAATTCAGATACCAATATGACCATATGTTTGTAGGGTATTTTTAATCGTCAAAAGATTTTAAATCATCAAATAACAAAGAAAGTAGTCGTTCAGGAAGTATAACATACGGTTCACTGCATAACATAAGGTTCACTTTATCCTATATTTTGAAATCTCAAAAAGATATTTTTGGACAATTGGTAAACCGTTCGTTTTAAAAAAAAAATTTAATTAATTTTTTTAAAGTATCTTTTCTGAAGTTAAACTTTTAGATTCTGTTAAGCGGGATATCACTGTTAACATGTTCTAAAATGCAATCATTGGTTTTTTTTGTGATATGAGTTTGTAAATATCAAAAAAGTGTGTAATTCAATATACCATAATACTACGTGGGTACACGTAGCATTATGGTATATTCATTCAAAAAAAGATTAGAATGGCAGGGAAATTTTTACTTTTTTGGATCTATTTTTTGTTAGTACAATTATACATATTTGGTAATTATATGACATGAAAATACTAAACAGGTGTTAATATTTCCTTTTTTATATTTACATGGTCCCATGTAATGATATATGCTAAAACTATTCATGTAGCATAATTTTACGTTAGTTCTTCCCTAGTCTACTCATAAATGTTCTTCCATATGTTAAATGTATACAAATGTCTACGTTTAATATTACTTTTAGGAAAATCTTACAATTACGGTAATGGTATAAGTGGTTATGTTGAATAAAAAGAAGCTTTCCAGTTATAAAAGTACATAGGAACTAAGTCACGATTACGTATCACCATATAATGCATGAAAAAAAAATCATATCTTTATTAAAATTTCAATAATAGAACAATACTTTTAAACCTTACTTTATATGTTTATTTAAATGTCATGATTATTTTTTATAGTAAAAAGCTAAGGAGTTTAGGAGATAATCGGTTAAGATAAATCATAAGACATAATACAACAATGAAACAATTTGTTTTATAAACTTTATTTACTTTCCCTAAGGTTTTTGCCTGGAAATATTTATCAAGCTAAAAAGTTCTAGGATAAATAGATAACCTAGGAAAAAGATTTCAAATATATTTCCTTAATTTTTCGTCTAATTTTAATTACGATTTAAGTCAAGGACACTGATGGTACAACGAAAGAATTTTGAATAAGGAATAGCCAAATGCCTAAAGAAATTCTCCAATAGTTCATAAATGAACGTAAATTAATATGGAAATTTGACCTATTTAAATATACGTGAAAACACTTAAATAACATTGCCGATGGGAGATGCGATAGTGTTTGACCCTTAATATCTCTTTTGATTCCTTCGGTTTCATTTACATATTTAATGTTACGACATGATATGATAACACATGATATGACTACTGAAATATTTTTTGGTTAGGAATAATAATATATTAATACATTGATGATAAAGGTAATATCTAAAAGTAAAGCAATAATTTGGCTTAAATTATTTAAGAATATCAACATTCTGATTCGCCTTAGAGATTTGTCAAAGAAATATTTTGTAAACATTTCACAATTTATTACTACCGACTACTACCTTTCCTTGTAAAATGTAAAAGCTATCAAGATAGAAAATTGCTCTGACATTGGAATCGAAAAACCATTCACGTACGGGGCCCAACATTATTGCTTCACGATGAGTATACGGGCGCACGCTGTTAAATTGCAAGTCATTTTAAGAAGGAACACTTCGAAGATTCTGACAGAAACTTGGAATATATTACGTAAGTATGCACTGTAGTTATTGAAACTGTCCAAATGGTATGACTGAGGTATTTGGTCGAAAACTCTTTGCTTGTGTACACGCTTATATACTTAACGGGATGTTTTAATTACGAAAAATAAAAACTGCTTTTGGTAAAAGGTATTCAATATTTCTTTCGATGACATAAGCTACATTATATCAAATTTTACAGAGATCTATTAAATAACTGTGGCGTGCGAGCAAACAAACGAACAAGTTAATATATTTTAATCGAACGGACGAACATGTAAGAATGTAGCAAAAAAAAAAAAATATATATATATATATATGTATATATATATATATATATATATATGTATATATGTATATAAGGCGAGAATTCTGTGCATATTAATCAACACGTGAATAATGATTAATATAGAGAATATTCTTAAATCCCTGTAGCAAATTATAGGTTCTTGAGTACAAAGTAACACGTTTTAATATTGTTTACCAGAATCTTGAAAAGTTGAGACCAGAGATTCTACCCCATGACTCACTCCAGACCATATAAAGTAACTCTCGGATGTAAAGATGCCCACTCGAACGTGTTGTTTTCTATCCGCAAGATACAAAAAGAAAAAATCTTAAAAGTGGAACGAAGAACCCTGCCTCGCCAAGGCGATTTAATAAAATATCGTAAACTTCTCAAAAATATGCATTTATGATAACAAGAATAGCCATTATATTCATAAAATCGGAAAAGTAAGGTCAGTCAATCGCTCAAGAGACGCGAAGAAAACCCCATTTGGCTTTGAATTTTGAGAGCCAAAAAATGAATATGAAATGAAGAACTTATAATTCTGCCTTTTTTTAAATTTTTCTCCATGGAGGTTCTTTTCACGATAGTGAAATGTTTAGCTGTCACCAGGATTAAAAAAAATTTACAAATAATTCTTTTTATTTTATTAGAAAATATATTATTTCTCAGAATGAAGACCAAAATGAAAGAAAATTACCCACTGTTTTTGAGAGGAATCCGACAAAAAGTTCTTACCATGTCAATTAACCAAGGTATGGTAAATCTAAGAATAAAATGTGATATGTGAAAATCCATAAATAAAACCTCTCACAGGGTTTTCTATCAGTATTCCGTAGTTAATTCCTCTTTTCATTTTTTTTAGTAGATACAAATTTCTAATAACCTTACAAAACCATTAAATATTAGTCTTATGTAGAAAGACCTGAATTGTAATGAAACTATTATAAATATTGTCTATATTTTATTTAAATGATTTTACCATTTTCTTCTTGTTAACATATGAATTTGCAAAATTTGATATCTTTTCGTGAAAATGGGGAAAAGATTATGTAACATAACTTTGATGTGTACCTGTAAAATAATAATCGCTGAGTATTTATTATATGTCAACGATCAAAAATTTAATTTATAATAGATAGAATGGAATTTTAAACTCAAATGAGTAAAGGAGTTTAGTACAATATAACGATTTAATTAAATTATTAACTTTGAAATCGAAATATAAAAAATACTTAGATTGACCATAAGTTAATGTTCAAAAAAAAATTAATTAAAAATAATAGTCATACAATTTAGTTTAAGGATTTATTTATTATTAATTTCTTTATTTACACACACACACACACATATATTTATCGTTACAGTACAGGTAATCAGACCCTAAAGATAGGAAATTTATGGTTTAATTAATTTTAAATTTTTAGATTAAACATGAAAGCAAATTACATAATGACTACAAAAGTTAATGACGACAAAATTCGACAAATTTACTTTCAAACTCTAGTGAGACCGCGATCATTGAAGAGAGTCTCGGTATAGATCGGTTCTAGAAGGTGGTATAACAAACAGGTGATGATTGCGTGAACGCAGGAAATGGTCAGGAAATTAATAGAGAATTTAATCAATAATATTGGGCAGTATTTTCCCATTTAATAGGTGAACAATAAACGAGCTTTCTGACTCGAGTATTACGTAACAACAAGAAACTAAAACATATCTATCTCAACGTTTCTAAAAAAGTTGGTAAAGAAAATTTTTGCTTTCAGTTGTGTTAAGTCAATTTAACCTAAGTTTTGAGGATTGACATTTTTAAAAAAATAAAGTTACTAGGAGCTTACTGGTCCAAAGTCTATCGAAAAACTATAGCACTGATTTTATATCTCAGAGTTTTAAAAAAAATCATGATGTGTTTGGTGTCACTTAATTCACATGATAAAAAGTAAAAATAATATTAGGAAATAGTTTAATAGAAACTATATAGTCTCAAAGGTTTAAGCTTTAAATATATCTACCCCCCACATACAATTTATGCAATTATTCTTGTTTATCATTAGCTATTAATAAATTAATTGAAATGGTAAAACTAATGGAAATAATATCAGCACGATAGATTTCTTTAATTTTTTAGATCACGACAATGGGAAAAATAATATTTTTTAATACCACTAAGTAATTTAAGGGAATCTCGTGTTAAACTTTTGAAACAATTTTTTTTCAGGAAGAATTAAAACAAATCGTTATTTTCAGAATAAATCGTTGACCTATAAATTATGAAAAGATAGTATTGCTACCTCTATGAACACAATGAATTTAGTAAATATTCTGTAACACAGACACGCTGATCTTTTGCATCTTAAGGAATAGATGATGAGCGCAGGGAATGCGGCCATATCGCCCTAATGTGGTGAAAAAAATGTTTTGACTACTTAAGATTTTTTAAACTTGAAATATTCTGTCAAGGATCATTCTGTCTATAATTTAATCTACTCTGACAGCAATCAAAATCTACAAATGAAAAAAAAATCGTTAGAATTTTAAGTATTTTCCCTACGTACGCATATTTTGGTTTAGAAAAATATTGTAAATAATTAAGTGTCATTCGCTTGTATAAAATAATTTTCTCACAAGAATCGATTTTGAAGACTTTTTAAAACATTTGTTTATACTTCACCTTAACACTGCTATATATCGATACATCTTTAAGTCATAAATAAATTGTTTATAAAATTGTTTTCTCTCCAACCTTTAATATTTTTGTCCTAGGATCAAGCATGGCGGAGTTATTTTGACAAAACCATTTCTTGCAATATCAAATCAAACTGGGCGCTCGCACCTCCCTCTCTAGAGATCGGAAACATATATTTTTCATCGGCATTACGGCACTAGGATTGGCAATTTAAAACTATTTTCTGAAATAAGAGTTGCTGGAATATTCATTTTCAATATTGAGAATAATAAGCAAAAACTGAACCAAATTGAATAATACATTTATTACGTATAACAAAGAAAATGTTTGTTTGTTTCTTTTGATGTTGCGTGAGTGTTAGTCGAATATTCAATTTGCTATTTTGTAAATTGTTTTGCCTTTGCAATGTTTAATTAAATTTTGCGATGGTTGTGATCTGTAAATAAGGCTTGAAACGATAAAAAAGTAATAAACAAAAGCGTAATCTTGGTAGGGTCGAATGTACAAATTTTTGGATAAAGTAAATAAAAGGAAAAATGCCAATTACCGCTTCACTTATAAATTTGTACACTTATGTATGAACAATAGGTGGACTGTGAGCAAAGATCTATCTTTGCTAACAGCCCACCTGAAGATGTAATACAACGAAACCTAGATCCTGGTAAAGAAATTAAAGAAAGTAGAAATGATACTACATCGCGTAGTTTCATTTCATTGGGAACCTTGTTGGAAATGAGATAAAAAGGGGTTAAGGGGAACAATGAATTTGACAAAACAACAACTGACAAATTTATGAACAACGACTGTCAGTATTTTTAGCTGGCCGGATCTGCATTTACAATATCAGTACACTGAAAATAAACACTATTTATTAGATTAATAACGTCAGTATTCCAAAATTAAAGTATTTGCATTTCTTAAATATTACACGAAAAAAAAAATTTTTTTGTCAATAAAAAATCAAGGAAATGTTTTCGTGGCATTTGTAAAGAATTATTGCATGAAAGATGTTTTTTCTAAGAAATCATCTATAAAAACATTTTCAGTAACCCATGGTTTTCAGACCTGTTAAAAATAATACTAAAATTTAAAAAATGGTTGAATTTCTTAGTGTAAAAATAAATTCTGTACATTCTTCTATAAAAAGCGGATCTATTTTCAGCGAAGTCCTTTGGCAAATACAGGCCTTTATATATATATAATATAAAATTACTTACGGTTATAAGTATAAAAAGAACTGTCCGATTTAATACAACTATTTCATGAGAATTATTTTACATTAAATTATCAGTAATTTTAAATAAATTTCACATGAAAGCCACATTTAGGTTTAGTTTAAATTCATGCATTACACAAAAGCACTCTAACTAAATGCTGCGGTTAGGCGAGCGGCCCCTTACATTCCGACATTCGTCCCAGTGGATAGGATGATGTTGATATATTTATAACGTCATTAGATAATGTATACGACTGCTCGTTCATTTCCGCTAATTTGAGTTTAGAACCTGTTAAATTTTTTTTATGTATCTCGTAGATAAAAACTTATAGTAATACATATTAATAAATTATATTTAAACTGAATTTCTGAAAAAAATTGTTTTTATATTTGGCGGAAAAAGACGGTTTTTTGTTAAATATATAACATAAATGGTAAATATATATTATTATCTTTACCTCCCAATAATCATGAAGATAATAAATTATTTTGTATGTTAAAAGTGCGGAAGCCTGCAACATTTATAAATTCTCATATAAGTAAATGAAATCTTCGCTAGTGGTTTGTGAAGTAATGAAAGTTAGTGAATTTTTAACAAGTTATTATTTGGCTAGGTGACAAGTGGTTTTGCGTTTAGTTACATGGTAAGTAGTCCCTCCACACTCGATTTATTTCTAAACATAATATTTATCTACTACTAGTGCTCCTTCACTGTACATGCTGCCTAACTCTAGAATACACCTGATCCTGATATTTGAAACGCGTGGTCGGTTTATATTTTAAAAAAATGTATGAAAAAGATATTTCGATCATTATTCCCTGTTACTACCATAATTATTATTTTTCTATTCTTTCGCATTTCCTTATCCACATTGATGTCGAAATTATTTTTCAATTTAGTGACAAGTAGGTTAACTATATTGCATGTTATCAATACTTATATATATATATATATATATATATATATATATATATATATATATATATATATATATATATATTTATATACATAATATATATATATATATATATATATATGTATTAAATTGTAAAGGCTTTTTTCATTTTAGAATATTTATTACAGATATTTACAACGATAAGTTCTAAACTTCTAGTATTTAGATTTACAAGAAAGATGTTATGATAGTATTTGGGTACTGGCAATAAATGTGGTTTGTGTATAAATGGGTAAATCCTAACAAACTTCTGCACTACATATTATTTTACAATTACGATCATGCAGAATTCTCCTTACTGGTTTTTTCTCCATTACATTTCTTTATACAATAAATTCAACCGATTTGAAATTTGCTACATTTGAGACTTCTGATCTTTTCTCCACCTTGAATTTATATAACTAATATATGTTATTTGCTATAAGCATATAAATACTTCCCAAGTGATTTGACGTCCGGAATCGAACCCTTTAGATATTACAGAGATTACTAGTAATGAATTTAAATATTTTCATAAAATATTCTTATTTATGGATGTTTAAATTCTTACTATATACATGGTACTATACTTACATCAATAAATAAGAATATTTTATGAAAATATTTAAATAATAAGGAACATTTGTATACACATATATATTTTATATTGACAGGAATTAAAGAAATCGATAGGAAATAGGCGGAAAATAGAACGGGGATGATGGGGGTTATGAAATAAATATTTCAGATTATATTTAAATATGTGAATTGACAACAATTCAAATATCAAGGTCCAAATTATTCCACAGTTTGACAGCCTGAACGCTGAAGGAATATTCGTAGAAGGAGATATCATATTTTGGAACAAAAAAAGAGAGAGCAAATACAAGAGCACTTGCGAATCTAAGACTGAGAATTTCGACCCAAAATCATTCGAACTACGGGAATAATTCAATATATTAATAACAAGGCAGAGAATGTGCAGATGAGCCGGCAGCGAACTTCTAATGAGTTTAGCTGCGTTCTGTATTCTGATACATATTCAAATTCCTTGAAATTGAAAATATGGGAAATGCACAAATTTTGAAGTAACATTTTGAATGGGAAATTTCTACAATAATTTTAAATGTTGTAAGTAGCAGAAAAAAGCAGCGCATGGAAATCCAAGAAGCACAGCATATCAAAGTTTTACGAGGCAAATCCTATTGGGAAAGGAAGAAACGTACTCGCGAAAATCACGCTCGGATTCGTACCAATCAATATACTGCCGAGGACGATCTGGGAGATACTAATACGAGTGTTAGTACGCTCCAGCCTAGTACCAGTGCAGATATAACTAACAGTGAACTAACGGTGAACCAGATATTGATTAGAGTGTTGAAAATATCAAATCAACATAATAAGGCTTTTCAAAGCCAGTTAAAAGTTAAAATAATCTATCCTTAACTTTTCATCCACAATTGTTTTTATGTTAAAAACTTGCGATTATTTCCTAGCTTTCCACGCAGCTTCTGTGTAATTTGTAAAGTTTAATTTTAGCATGATTAAATTTTAGAATCACTTTTTTACAAACAATAACTTTATTCTATTAACACTAAAATTTAAAAAAACCTTGATAATTTTATGGCAGCATTTGGGATAGTCGCATTTGTCACATTGCACTCGTCGGAACTCCGTGACCTTAACTATGTTGCGTTAAGAATTCCTGCCCTACTTTCAGGCCTTCTGCGGTTATTATATGATATCCTTATTCCTAAAAATGAATTCGGTCATTTGGTCTCCATGCAAGGTAACTTTGTTCTCGTGTTGGAAAAATACTGGGAAAATTTATTAGATTTTTTCATTATATAAATTATGACTGCTATCCTTATAATTGTCACTTTTAATTTTGATCATGGTTGGATGAAACTCTCTGCTACTAAGAAAAAGTTGCACTGAGCCCTCTATTCAAAGTTCTCACAAATTAAATTAATAAACCATCGATGTTGAGATTAGTATAATTTTTTTGCATGATCTGATGTTTTCCATTCTGAACAATGTACGTTTGGCTTACATAATCATCAGATCAATTAATAGGTTAGTCGTACACTACTTGGGTCATTGCCCCACTGCGAATTGTTCTCCTTTGCGATTCGCAACTTTATATTTGAGATTAAATATTTGGATAGATGACGGTTGAAATATTTGAATAGATGACGACCGGCTCATTATTTTTACCATTTTTACTTTTTATTTCATTCATTGTACGTTAAACATTATTTGTGTAATTTTCTGACAAGTATTTTTTTGGTATCTCAATAGCTTGCTCAATGTATTAGCAATAAGCTAAAAATTTAGCAAAGAATCTACCAATAAACAAATAAATATATTTTTAATAATTGTATTTGTAGTATATTAATGCAATTTTTAAATATGTACCTAATTTGAATAAATTGATCCAGGCAAAAATTCTATGTCGTTTTGGTAATATTATTATGATTTTAATTTATTAATTTTAAGTTTATTTAGAGGTTTTTGGCAAAAAAGTTTGGAATTTACATATATCGTGCTATTAGAAAAGTATTTAATTATATATTTACATGTTGTTTTTTCCAATAAATGCTTCCCAACTGATTTATATAAATATTCAATCAATCTGATTTAAGAAGATATTTCACTTTACTTATCGTTTTTCCTTTTCTTTTTACTTTTTTTGCAGTTCATATAAATTTAAGTAAATAAAAACCTTTAAAGTTGAGTTTAACTCCCACCTCGGAAGTTCCGTACTCACGTGGTTTAAGAGCACATATCATTAGCTTCTTATTCCTCACTTTATCATCTCTTATTATTTATAATTAATTTTAAACGCTGATTAGCCAATAGTTCTCGCATAACCTTAGTTAAATTTATTATCATTCATAACTACCGTAGCGTCTTATAGTTATAATCACATTATATTTAAGTACATCCTTGCTAATATAATAAAATTGGAACCCCGTCTATTTGTTGGCTTGTTTGTCTTTCTTTAAAACGGCTAAATGGATTACAATAATATTTGTGTATATGTAATGTGCGTGATAGATCAGAATACAGACTATGTATAATTACCTTGTCACTTGTAGGAGTGTACATAAACGCTAAAAAATTACTTCGGCGCAATAAAAAGTGAATACACCGTTTTTTTCTGATTTTTAAATGATTTGGAATATATTACAAATTTATGGGTTAATTACCGCAAGGCATGTTGATCAGTACCACAGTACGTAATTAAGGCGGTGCAAAGTTAGGGCTGGCAATTATAAATATTAAAAATAATATTTTCCTCGTAACTAAGTTAATATCTACACCAAATACAAAAAATTACGATTTTTACATTATTCTAATACAGCGCTAGCACGAGACAATTAGATTAAATTTTTTTACAACTACTTACCAATTTAAAACAATATTTTAGATAATTTCAGTAATGAAGTATCAATCGAGAAAATGGCATTATCTTTCCTTTAATAATTTAAGAGTGCTCTCATATATAAGGAAAAAGAAGACAAGGAAGACGTCCTGTTACAAGTAAAATACAATTTGAACACCAGAAAAATCGGACACAGTGACCGGACCGGTTTTAAGCCAAAACCTCAACACAAGACAATAGATTGATGCCTTTTTTTCACTGAGTGCGGAGAAAAGTGAGTATGTAATAATGCTGGGAACATTAATATTTTGTTTTTCAAAGTCAAAATATCAAACAACAATTCTAAGCTACTTGTGGACTTCTACATGTTTATTGCAAAATTTGCATATTTTTAAATACATTCTCGCTCAAAAGCTAAAGCGGGAAATCTTTTTGCATCATCAAAATGGAATAATGGATGCAAGCAAAGCAAATATATTCCTAGAATTTTCTTGGAAAAATATTTATCTGCTCTACGTTATAGGAATAAACGAAGTTTCGTATGAAGTTAATTGATGTGTTTATTAATACATTAATAACACTAACTGATAACACAACAAATTGCAAGATCTAGGTGGAAGAAATCGAGAAATCTCTAAATAATATAATTTAATATCATAAGTGAAATGGTAAAAGTAGCATGAAGAAACGAGGAGAATAGATGGGTACCTTGTAATTTGAAAACCGAGCTTTGGCTAAGAAGTAGCCTTACTCAGAATTCTCAGTTGACGTTCAATTCATCAAGTTAATTGCTTGGTTTTAATGCATCCATGCATTATTTTTTTAAAGAACTTTACCTTATGTTGTTTCGTTTTGCTGTTCGTGTTTTTGTGGATGTTTTTACATACATTTCCATTTTCATATCGTCATATATCCTAATTCTAACTAATTACGATTCATCTCAATTCTAACCCGCCATTTAACTAGTTACTAGTGAATTAGTAGTAGGACGTTACGTTATATATATAACTGGACAAAGTAAGCAGAAACTCGTGATCATAAGTCCCTCTTACGGTTCGCTTCTTTGTTATAGTCATTTTCCTTTATTAATAAAATCAAACAATGCGAAATACAAGTTAAGCCTCGGACAGAAAGTAGGAAAGCTAAAAACTGCATTATTATTTTGACGCTGCCTCTTATAAATTATAATAATCTCATAAAATATGGGATTCGCAAGTCAAAAGGGAGGTCAAAGTTCACGAAAATATTTTTTCTAATTATTATAAGAATTGCAGAGCATAAAATTATCTACAAGTTTTGCTTTCTTACATTTTTGTAACTGCTTCAAGATAGAGCGCCGAGAGTGGGAAACGTGCATCTACTTATATGATAATTCAATGTAAACTGTACTTTACAAAGCTAATTATATGTTAAAATGAAATTAAATATTTAAGACAAATCGTAAATAATTAATTATTTTACCGCTATCAAAACGTAGCTAAAGAGAATCAAAATATCTGATTTGAAGAATTAGGAGCATTTTTATGAAATAATAGTTTCGACGTTTAAAGGTTTTTAAAATTCAATTACTTTCTATAGAAAAAAAACCATGAATTTCGTATGGCAGTACATGAAGAAATTAAATAAATTAATATTTCACTTTTAAATAACAGGGTATTGAATCGATGGTGAATTTATTTCCTTTCATCTAACATTTGCTCCGTTATTTGGCAAATTTTTAATTAACGAATAATGTCAGAAATGCTAACAAATATTTTTTGATTGTATATTAAATTATCTTTATATGGGTGGCAAATACCACTGGATTTTTAAAATATTTTATAAGATAATATACTAGCTATTCACCTTGAAAAACTTTATTTAACTGTTATTTTTATTTTTCTTTACTTCTTTCATGGCTAAATAAATACATATCACCAAGTTATAATTATATATATATATATATATATATATATATATATATATATATATATATACATATATATATATATATATATATATATATATATATATATTTACATATATATATATATATATATATATATATATATATATATAAATAATTTATACATAAAATTAATTTACATCTAAATAAACTTGCTCATTTTTTGGTCTGTGCTAACTCGTTTATGTCAGTATGGCTTGGCCTTATTAAAATTTCTGAATCACCGAGGCGCGATTTTACCTATGACTATTTTAATAAAAAAAAAACACATTATAAACAACTCCTATTATTATTTTTATAGTAATTCCAAATAAATTGAAACACAAAATAAATCTTAATTATGTTTAAATATGTCAGAAATAAAAATTATAAACTAATACCATTTATTTAAAACAGGTGCAAAAAGTTTTGTAAATTCGTGACAAACAATTGAAAAATTAATCAAACTACTTAAATATGTCACCGGTTACAAACATATTGCCCCAAAATATAGTTTTGATTTAGCGATTTTCAACAATAAATAACTGTTGATATTATTAAGCTTGGATTTATCTTGTTGAGGTCTGAAGAATTTAAGTTAGATATGATTTCCCCTGGTTTTGAATATTTTTAGTGAAACTAGTATGTAAATGGAAGAATGTTTAGTTAATAAAAGACACCTTTGAAAAAGTTTATTAAATAAGTTAAAAAAGCAATATTAAATAAGTAAAAATGATCTAGCATCACTTGGATTTGATACGGATGTAAAAATAACAATTAGAAAATGTATTCATTATATTTGTGATAAGGAAAATAAAGAAATTCTAGAAAATACTTAAAATTACCATTGAATATGCACATATATTAAGATTAAAACTTAACTATATGTTTGTATATCACTAACAATGGTGATATACGAAATTTACAGTTTACATCCGTGGACGATAATTATAGACAAGCTTTTAATTACGAAGTTCCCCAGAAAGATGAAAGTCGCAAAATTCTACATAGAAAATCAAGTTCATTATAACCATTGGATATATATGTATGTATGTATATATATATATATATATATATGTATATATATATATATATATATATAAATATATATATATATATAATGTATGTATACACACACACATATATATATATATATATAGTTATGTTTTAATCTTAATTGAAATATTCAATGGTAAATTTTTAAATTTCTATTAATGTATCGCAATGAAAATTCTAGTTCTTTGGGTGAAACGTACTGATTTGATTTTAATTGAACTTACGAGGATGCTTCGAAAAGTTTTCTGTGAAACTGAAATGTGGCACGAGCCCAACCAATTGTTTATAACATTTGTCAAATATGATTCTTTAGATTAAGTGCTGTGCAATTTCAAATGCTTTATTTTACTGTTTAGTTGCAGTGATTACGTGAAAACAAGTTCTGACATTTCTGAAAAATGGACGAACTTGAGATTCCAGCTATTTGCCAGGTCTTTTGTCGGAAGCGTTTATCTTCGACGGATGGTCACTCCGTATTAGATAAGTGTTAGCGTTAGATTAATAAGTGGTTGAATTTAAGTGTGGTCATTGCCCATTTAATATCATCAATGCTTGGGATGGTCAAAAACAAACATGACTGTTAAAACTGTTACAAAATAAAAATTGCTATTTCAGGACTATTATTTGGAACCCCTCCTAAATGATTGTCCACAGAATTAAATCCGTCTTTATAGGCAGGGTGAATATCTCAATAAAATAAAATGTATTGGAATGAACCTTCCAAACAATATTTAGATTCATTTAAATAGTTTTTTTTTAAAGTTTCGTCAACGTTTAACAATTGTAGATGGAACGGAGGCTGCAGAAAAATTAGGACTATGGTTTTGTGGGATTATCGCGGTATGGTGCTTATAATCTCTCTGGAATAATGCAGAAATATGACCGACGAATATTATCTTGTACTATTGGATTTCTTAAAAGTTTCTACATAAATTTAACGCCCACATTTTACTACAAAATAAGGATTCTTTCCGTAAAATTTAAGGAATTGCGTAGCTCGCTGCAGTTTAGTTTTGTAGCGATAACCTCAGATACTTAAGGTTATCGCTGGACAACTAAGTTTTAAAATACCCCTACGTGAACCGTATTCACGATTCAATTCGAATTCAATTTAAAGTTCAATCCTACCTTGTCACCAACAATTTACAACTCCTCTTAAACTTGAAAAATATTTGCGTCAGATCTTTAATATAAAAAATCAATTGGTAATTGGATGATGGAAAGTCAAATGGTACAATCTTCTATTTCTGCTTCATTTATATATTTTTATACTCACATTCCTAAAGACACAAGAGAAAAAATTCCACCCTATTATCGGAAAAATTAAGGAGGAAAAACAAAGAATATATTTCATGAGGAAAACTTATTCATTTCATCACGTGGCTATTCAGCGTTTCTTTTTAGCCGAAACTGACGTAAACATTAATTTATTATTACGTAAAAAGTATCGAATAATATGTAATCGTAACACGTTATAAAATATGAGCTGCGTCTACTCAACAAAAATACCACATTTAATTTGTTCTGAACAATGTAAAGCTTGCACACAAATTTATTTCCTGAATTTTCTCTATGATTTCTCTCAAGTGTGCTAGTGAATTAATTTTTTCAGACTTTACCAGTAATATTTAAAAAAGATTTCTTAGAGAAATTAAATTAATTTTGTAATTGGCTCAAAATATTCGTCGTCGTCGCCGTGGTGTGTTGGGTAGATTACAAGGCATACGGCCTTTGACGATGCGACGCACCGCGGCGACCCGGGTTCGATTCCCGGCCGTTCCTCGAACGGGGCTGGACTGGTGTTGTGGTTGGCTGTAAGAGATTGCTCTTCTAGCAATAAGTCCGCCGTATGTATCAATTAGATACATTAAAGTAGTAAATAAATAAATAAATAAAATATTGGCAGGTAAATGGAAAATATTGGGGGTCAGTTGTTTTCTTTTAAGGAAAAAACGAGTTTTTCCCTACGGACTACGATAAATAAAAGTTTTGGAAAACTACTGCGAAACAAATTTTGTATCTGTCGTTATCATAAATATGTTTCATACCGGTACGTTTACTCTGTTTCTTAAAACTACTTCTCTCACACCGTGATCATCATTCAGATAATGTTATTTTCATATAGAATACCTGAATATATATTTGGAGCCATTTACTTTGTATATAGAGGCATTGGTGGAATGATTAATTTTTTTTCCGTCTTCTCGGTATTTGTTACTCTATATTAATTTAGAACTTTAATTTTAAAACCACATTTTTAACATGAACTTTAACGAATAGTTCAAAGCCAAGTTTCAAAAATTGTTGTATGTGTGTTGTAAATATTTCTAATTGATTTAGTTTTTATTTTATATATATTTTTATTTGTACAAAAGTTATATATTTTTATATCCATTATGATGGACTCATCAAATTATTTTTTTAAATTTTCTCTGGACAGAACAACAAGTGCATCATATTGCACAGATCGTAACGTCACTTAAAGAAGGGAGAAAGAAGGTCATAAGAAAGGTTAAAATGACTCTAACGAAACCTCATTTGTCTAAATCGTGTTATTTATTCCGTCTCTCGAGAGTAACACCTTGCTATAAATACATACCTGCGTGCTTACATAAATTTCTACATATTTATACAAATACAATGCCTTCTTTGGCTTGCCGCAATAGATTAGAAATTTCTAGTATTTCTAGTCTATTTCTATATATATATATATATTTATATATATATATATATATATATATATATATATATATATATATATATATATGTCCGTGTGTGTGTATATGTGTGTGCGTACCTGCTGATTTTACAAACTTCGTTAGTTTGTATAGGCTTGATGACATGTGTCCATCGATGGGGATTCGGTACATACCGCATACACTGCATATTATACTTCAGATTCAGCCACCTCCGTCAGACACATTCGTGTCACGACTCAATAACAAAACAGTTGGGCACATTGAAAATTTCCAATAATATTGATTTGAAATTATTTTAATAGTTTGCACAAACCAAGCAAGTGAAAGTAGATTAATGCTGAGAATAAGAGGCAGAGATTTTTCATTCAAAAATCGATTTCAGAGACGGAAAAAATTGATTGGCTTTTATTTAAGCACTTAGGTGTCTGAATTAAATATTATTTATTTTAATCTGACAAAATTAAAAATTAAACACAAGTGAAGTAATATTGCAATCCGTCGACAAATTATTTCAAATAGGAAGATCATGGCAATCACAATGTTACGATAAAAGAAATATATGAATTGAGATGAAACTTGATGACGGTGCGCTACTTTCCTTTTATTTATGTTAATTTTACTCCTAATTCTAGGACTGGTTATCCTCTAAATAACTTAATTGATTATTAACTTATTGACTAAAACCACTAAGAAAATATACGATGTAGATATAAAAGTTTCACGCAATTTTTTTCAGGCAATAATTAAAAAGAAATTATATAACATAACATAATAAACGACCTAAACATTTTTAAGTAGAGTATATATATAAAGGGATTAACGATAAATAAATAAATCGGGATATTAATTCATATGATTCTATATTTGGCAAAATATCTTGAAAAAAAAACAAAAATATAATATTAATCCAGCAATCAAAACAATTTTTACCTAACACGGTGCAAAAATCTTGCCAATGTAATATACCCAAACAGAGTACATCGTTCCTTTGTTCCTTTTTAACACCAAATATTAAGTGTTGTCTTTTCTGTGTCGCATAAATGGCTAATTGCGACATAATTAGTGTATTTCTTAATCGGTGCGTCGTAAATAGAAACATTAAATTATTTAATAGTAAATAATGTGTTTTGTCATGCAGTGAGTATTTTATATTAGTTGTTATTGAATTAAATTTTGTTAATAAACAAATTTAAAAAATGAGTTTATTTTAATGTATTCGTTGCAATTTGTTATATCCCACAGTTTACAATTAAATTGCAAATGTAATAAGACAACTTAAACTGAAAATTTTTAAAATATTAAAAATGGAACCAAATAGCCAGTTTCTACTTTTTTAATGTTTTCCAAAATAATCTTAAATAATCTTAATAATCCGTGATGCTCTATATCGCTTTTTATGGAAAATTTTCAGACTGTTAAGGAACAGTTTGAAAAGATTAAAAATATTAATTTTTATCAAGTTCTATTAGTCCGGATCTAGGGAAATAAATTTTCAAACGTAATATAGATTAAAGCTCATTGGTAAAATAATATGTATCAATTGATTACAAAAGCAACAATGACAACCATTTCAGCCAATCGTGCTCATTGTCGTGGAATATCGCCAAGGGGTTGCTGGTCGAAATGCGACTATTTAAGTGGAAATACGGTGTTGAGCTTTAACGCTGTCCGCCCGTTTGCCTGAAAGCTTTAACGCCTATATACACTATTCGATTTTCATATCCCGCATTCGGAGATGATTGAACGGAATTGTACGGAGCTTCGAACAGCATTAAGATTTATGGGAAAATAATTGACTTCACATTGGGTAGCAATTTTGCATATTGCTACTGGCAAAATCCATCTTCTTTATAAATATCAAATATGAGCTAGTTTATTTTACAAGGATTTTAAATATTAATAATTAAAAATAATAATAATTTTTATAGAGGAAAATAAACCGTGCAACGTAGTGAATACAAATACATTGAATAAAAATTATTTTTAATACTGTAGGATTCTTTGTTGATGGTCCTTTTCGACTTTATCTTTTGTAACAACTATGAGTTTTTGGTGGAATGACGAGTTTTTGCATATTAAATTAATTAGGAAACTAATATGGTTAAGACATCTTTATCATTAAATGGATTATATTTAAGGTATCTATAATAAAATAAAATCAAATATTGAAAATATAAGCATTTAATTGTTTGAATTTTATATTTTATAACAACTATGTTTTTTGGTGCAATGACGAGTTTTTGCATGTTCACTTAATTAGGAAACTAATGTGGTTAAGACATCTTTATTATTAAATGGATTATATTTAAGGTATCTATAATAAAATCAAATCAAATATTTATAATATGAGTATTTAATTGTTTGAATTTTATATTTTATAACAACTATGTTTTTTGGTGCAATGACGAGTTTTTGCATGTTCACTTAATTAGGAAACTAATGTAGTTAAGACATCTTTATAATTAAATGGATTATATTTACGGTATCTATAATAAAATAAAATCAAATATTGAAAATATGAGTATTTAATTGACTTAGTTAGGAAACTAATATGTTAAAGGTAAAATAATTTAGTGTCTACATGTTTTAAAAAAAATCACTACTTTTTACTTGGATGCATTTTTATTCATCTTAAATGACGCGGAAAAGTTTATCTGCCCCGACTTTGAAACTAGACGGGAGATACGAAGCGTAAGCAAGGCAGCAGGTAAAATGGCTTTACTCCAGTTAGAAGAAATTTTTCTAAGACATTTTTAGATTATCTTTAATTTTTTTTTGTCTTACATTATCTTTAAATAGATTATATTTATGGTATTTTTGAAATTGAATTAAAGTGTTTGAATTAAATTGTAGAAGGGTAAAAATTAAATGTCTAACCAAAATAAAAGAATTTGTAGCAAGTGAGTAATATATGGTCAATGCGGGAGTTTTTCCTTCAAATTTTTAAATATTTTCCAAAAATTCGTTAATGTACTCACTTCACTCACTTAAACAGATAATCTTGCGTTCCATATTAATTACACACATTCTGAACCTTTTTCATAATTTTGTGGTTTATAGTTTAAAAAAATTCATGAAAACAAAGTTTACATATGTGAATTATGACTTATGATTTATTAAATATTTAAAACTAATAAATTAGAACAAATTTTCAGCATATTGCTTTAATTTCATTATTTTTTATTTACGTTATGGTAATGATTTTAATTAAATATAAAGGTCCATTTTGAAAATACATTTTAATATTTAAAATTTAATTTTTTGATTGAATTTAGTTTTTACCAGCCGTATTTGTAAACGCTTCAATCTTTTTACTATTTTATTTGCATTAGTTATTTGCGTACTAAATAAAGTTATTCTTGTACTATGCCAAGGGAGTATTCCAGCTTCTTCTTCTGTACTTCTAACTACTTCCAACGCGTACCTAAGCACACGCACAATTTTTTTTTAATTTCACCGATTTCAGAATAGATAACGGATAATTCATAATAATACATTATATACCATTGCGAAATTAATTTTTCCCTCTCTATATAATATAGAAACCATCAGGTAAAAGTAAAAAAAAAGATCACCTAAAAAAAAAGAAAAAAAAATGTGTTTATAAAATTTCCTTAACTGGGTAGTTCACTATTTGTTTATTATTGACATATCACACTTTCAAGATGCAAGCTGAAAATTTGATAAAACTTATAAATTTTCTGAGATAAAAATATGTACTTAATATTTAGACAATAACGGCAACACTAGATTGTGATTCCATTTTGAGTAAATCATGTCAAATCAAGAGCGAAAGCGAAGAAAAAATCAAGAGCGAAAGAGTGAAGGAATAGCGAGAGTATATCGTTATCACGCTTAGCGAAGATTTAGCGTCTACAAGCAATTGTTAGTTTACAATTATTAGTCAAAAATGGTATTGTATTCGCAGTTCAACATGGACCGTAAATAAACCAGTCATTATTTTTGAGATTCATCTAATTCATTACACTAGGAGTGCTATGTATGTGAACTTTTAAAACTCAAAGTTACCATGTTTAGTTAGGCCTTCTTACCATGTTTTTTTAGGTTTCAATAGCCAAATAACTTGATATTATTAACAAGGTGTACTATTTTATAAGACGAAGACATCACAAAGCTTCTAAGTAATTAAAAATTAACTCGAAGTATAATGTAATATTTATCTAATAACATTGCACCTATAAAGCACTTAGTGACTAGAATTCGTATGTACACTCACTGTTAACTATGTAAATCCTCATGTACTCAAAATTTGCCTCCGCTCATACCATTAAAGCGAGTCACTCACTAGCTTAATAACATTTTAATAACCAGGTCAGTAATGCAAACAGGAAGCGTTGTTTGCACTTATGGCAAGACGAGATAAAGAGCTAATTCCCAGGAAAATCATACGTTTTTGCTTTGCTTTTATTCATTTTTTTACGTTTGATGACGCAAAAGAGTTTTTCGGTTTCAATTTTGCGGCGACAATTTGTACTACTGCAATATGTAAACATGTTTCATTTTGGGTTGAGTAAGAAGAGCGCTGCTCATAAATTACTAAATTTGCTATTTTTTTGCTTTCCTTCCCGTGCTACAGTATTCTACGTTTTTACGTCCCTTCGCGAATAGCGAAACACAAAATATTTGTATTTACATCATGTTTGTCCATCCACCCGTTCATAGGTCGCAACATCATAAATCACTCAATTTTAATCTTGAAATGAATTAAATGTAAGTAATAATTTTTAAAAATTAAATGTAAGTATAATTTTAGTTTTAGTAAAACCATAAACACATTTGACTAACAGGATAAATAACATCCTAGTAGAAATGGTAAAAAGTGAAATAAACAAAATCAGTTATTAGAGGGATGGCTTACACCAGAAAAACAAATTATTTGGAAGTAACTTTCTGTTGAAGTAAATTCCAACCGTTTGTTGTCTAAAGAAGTTTATTTGATAAAAAACAATAATTAATTATTCACATACGTGTACCTGTTAAGATAAATATTGATTTATTTACGTCGTGTTCATTTTTTTAGGTTAATTAAAAAATTTAACCACAAACTTTTGCCGTGCTTTGTATACACAGATCTGAGAAACAAGGAGCTAACACTAAACACATTTATTTTAAAGTTTAAATAACGAATATATCTTATATTAAAAAAATTATTTCAAAATTCCTTTCATAGTAAGATTGTGTCATTCTAAGTGATTAATGGAGGAGTGGCCGCAGATTCCAAAAACGATTATCCAGGTCAAGCCAGAGTTTTGTAACTTACCAGGAAAACATTGTGAAAAATAAATTATTTTTTTTATAAACCCAAATTCTAATGGATGAAACCGCAATGATTAACATACATTCTATTTCGTTAGGTACTTAGAATTGTTTAATTCGTTAATACGTTGTAGTTAATGATGTAGGTACTCGCCAAAACTAAATAAAATTCTGCCTTCAATATTGTGTGGATTTACCGATTATTTTGACAGCATAATAATAAGTTAATATTCTCGGTAGACTCAGAGGAAATATTATCTATACACGTGGCTTTTCACAATATTCATTTTTCACAATAAATTATCTGGAAAACTTTTCGTTGTAATTTTGAAATATGAAAAAGAAAAATGGCAATGCAAATATGCAAGTCGTAAGAAAAATATAGAAATTTTGTTTAAGGGCTTCTTGCAAGGTTTGTTTTTCTTTAATTCTCGTATTTGCTCTGTCCATGAAAAAAAGGTTGGAGTAATTATGAGTCAATTAAGTTAAATAATCATATGTATAAAATTTACAGCAGTAGTTTCCTCTTATTAACTTTATCGAAGTAGGAAACTTCAGAACTGAAAATAATAAAAGGACTTGAGTGGGTTAAATATATTAACGGAATGATAATATGATTAAAATTATACTTTCAATCCAAAATTTAGTTTCTTTCATCGAAGTACAGAAAGATTATGATATGATAATTTCAATGAAATTATCATCGATGTATAAACTGAAGCACGTAACGTATAGGAATATAACTATTATCGATAGATATCTAATGTGGTATAAATTATACAATAATAGATTTTTAACATATGAAATCATAAGGAAAAATTATCTATTTAAAAATAAGTATATTTTGAGGACGTGAAATTATGTAGAATGCAAATGAACAGAAGAAAAAAAGTAGGTTTTAATTACAGTTATCTATGGATTAGCTTGATTTTGGATTTTACGATAGGGGAATAATTTTGTATTACAAATAACGCTAAAAAAATTATATAAAGTCATATACAAAAACGGGGTATAGTTTAATTTAATGTAAATAAAAATCAGTAAAGCACGACTAGAGCTTAAGACAAAAAAAACTGCGCGGTCGGGGTTTACCCGACAAAAATATACTAATGTAATCAAATTTGTATATTTTATTTTATTTTTACCATTTTTAAAATTCTAAATAAGAAAAAAAACAATAAAAAAATACTTAAAATTAATAAATTGCCAGCGTATTCATCTATTTTCACTGTTAATTAAACTTTATTTAGATTGTTTGATGAAATAAAAAAAATAAATCTTCAGAATAATAAAATTAATTTTAAATTTAATTTCATTAATAATAAACATTTAGGCATTTTCAAATGAAAATATTTTTATTTTATATATTTAAAAAACGAATTAGATTTAAAATTAATTTTAACATTAAATTTTATTGGTCTACCAATTAATTTTTTTCTTGCCTTATTTTATTTTTTTTTAAATTATTCAATTAAATTGAATTCAATGGTAATTTTATATTTATGCTTAATTATTTTTATTTCAGTTATTTCAAAAATTAATTAAATTTAAGATTAATTTTAACGTTAAACTTTCTAATTCTAAAAATGTAATGTTTTCTCATTTTATTATTTTAAAATTGATTTATTAAATCAATCAAATTTAAAGTTACGTTTCAATTTAATTATCTTAAAAATTAAAATTTCATTATTTATATATTTTTTAAGGTTAATTATTCTTAATTTTTTAGTAAGTTAATCAAGTTTAATATAAGAATTAAATTTACCTATTTTTAAAATTAAAACTTATTCATTCTTATTTTAATCATTTTATTTTAAATTTCAGATTTTCCAAAAATTTAAATGAATATTATGGATTGATTAATTTACTGAAACAATCTAAATAAAGTTTAATTAATTAAAGGAGAAAAATAAATACGCTCGCAATTTTTTGTAATTTATTAACTTTAAGTATTTAATAAATAATAAAATAATAATGAAAATAAATCCAAATTGATTTATTTTCATTATCATTTTTTTGTAATTTATACATTTTTAATATTTAATAAATGATATAACAATAATTTATAATTTATAATGCAAATAAATACATATCGAATTGGAAACGGTCTGGCAGATGATAGAAATTAAGTAAGGCTTACGATAGAAAGCCTGCAAAATGAAAAAAAAGTTTGTTAAGATATACGAAGCACCGTGAGCTAGTGTCAACGCGAACACGTGTATTATATAAAAAGAAAAAAAAAGTTAATCGTAAGCTATGACCGTGTCGTTAGTCGCAAATGAATTGTAAATATGTATTTTTATTAACAAACGAAGGAATAAGTGATTAACACTTGAGTCTTTGCTTATGTCTTCATAAAGTTTAAATAGTATTTACACGTGTTTATAATTGAGGTTATGCAGATAATCGGGTGCGATGCTTGCTGCTCGAATGTCGATATTCGCACGAACACACACCATATACAATAGTATATAATGGAAAGGGAGAGAGACAGAGAGAAACAGAGGGAAAGGTCACCTGGAGGGTGCCTAACAATTTTTCCTCGCGAGACGATTTCTGCCAGTTCGTTCTATTCTAAGCCGCATAAAAGAACTTCGTTTCACAAATAGTTTAATAGGCACTTAGACATATGTAAATATTTAAGGATAAAGAATATTTTCTTTGAAGTATTTATAAAAATTAATATAATTTTGCACCATATAAATATGGCATAAATTATAAAATTTAAAACTATAACTATAATTTTTTCCGTAAAAGAAAATTTCTAGCAAACCTACTTTCTATCAATTTTATATCGCAGTTACAAAGATGAGAGAGAGGATATTATTCATAGATATTTAGAATATTATTCATAACAATTTCTCGAAAAATATCTTGTGTAAAATTCATATAAAATAATTCCGGAATCCTCCCGTTTTATTAATTCACTCGATATTATACACGGCACATCAAATGAAAAAAGTTCAACTTTTTTATTTTGTCCTCTATTTTTTACTATGCAGGTTAATACGTTCCAATATTAAGCAAAATTTCGAGTTTCTACCTCAAACTGTTTCTGAGAAAAAAACTAATGTGAGGTATTAATAGATGAAAATTTAATATATGAAGAAAGAGTCCCTTTTTCCTTTTAAGGCACGGAACTCTGAAAATGAATATATTTAACAAAATATCAAAAAGGAAAGAAACGTGATTTTGAAAAAATAATCATTGTCTGAAACAAAAGACGCTATATCATATCATATCATTATATATCATATCATATCATTATATCATATCATTAAGGGAGCAGTAGAGCACGTAATGAAAGAAAAATGCCATACATAAATGTATATGTATTACGTTCTAACAAAATTAAATCGACATAAAAATTATATCATTATTCGGAAGAATTTGCCAACTATACTTCCATAAAATTGTGTTTATGTTAGGTAATATCTATAATACAAAAAATATTAATTTTAAAATACATTAGTTAGTATTTCCATACTAGATCTATGTGCGGTATTTATTAAAATTATTTTGAATGTTTTGTGTTTCAAATTATCATTAACATTTCAACGCGTGTAATTCTTAAATTGTCACATATTGAGGAGATTTTTTAAGGAAATTTCAATTAAAATTTGGTAAGCCTTCGTTAGTTCAACGAATATTTTATTACTGTTTTGGCATTATATGCAATAAAAAATTAACAATAACGTGAAAGTCAAAGCATTCAAAATAATATTTGACATTATTTAAAAATTTCACTTTTGATACAACTAAAAAAATATCATTGCTCGGTAAAACGCCTTCAGCTACCATTACCATCAAAGAATTTAAAAATTATCATAGATAAAAATTGTCCATCCCACAGATATTACTTGACTTATTTCAGAAAATCTATGTGGTAGGTCACATTTTAACAAAAAGTTTTACCTTTTTTTTGATGAAATTTTTATATTATATATTATTTTAAGTAATATAGAATTTTCTTTATCTGCTGTTTATTTTTATTTCATTTCGCCTGAAATTAATAACACAGAAATGTCAGGTAATTTAGCAAGAATGACATATGATTCTCCATTAAATAACTGCAACCTAAATTGGCTCAGTATCTTGAGTTCTTGCCCTTTTTAGACCAATCATATACCAACAAATAAACTATGACAGCAAAACTGAATTCACGAACTAAAGTCAAGTATTTTATTGAATTTTGGTCAAATTAGGCAGAATGGTCTAAATTAACACAGTTTTATCTTAGGCCTTTACCGCTAACAAAACTTTGCCTATTATTAATTCATCCTTTGAGTTTAATCAAGTAAATAATTCATTAATGGTTTGTTCTAGTTAAAACCCATATATAGAGCTTGCTAAATGAATGTGAATTAGTGGAAGCAGTTGTAAGCGGCCAGTAACCTAATGACGTTGTAAATATTTCAACAACGTGCCACGGGGTCGGCCATAGGAATGTCGGGTGCCGCCCGCCTAACCGCAGCATTCGGTTAGAGTGCCCTTGTCTCATGCATTATCATAAACTGAAGTAAAATGTGTCTTTTAAGTGAACTTGGTTTTAAAATTCTCCATAAGCTGGATTATTGTCAGTTTCACACTGGATTTAGTATTAGGTATAATATTGACCATTAAAAATAAATTTATAAGCTATTCAGATACGAGCGAAGTTACGGTAGCCCTTGAAATCAGGCACCGTGGGAAGTATCCATTACCTAACGCACATAAACCGATACACACACACACACACACACACACACACACACACACATATATATATATATATATATATAAATATATATATATAATTCAAATAGTTTATTCATCGAGATTCATAAAAACCTCATATAATTTTCAAAAGCCGTTTGGACGATATAAGTACTGAAATGTATAAATGGAATTTATAAGGAAACACTTAATGAAGTCAAACATTTTCACATGTGTTGATACGGGATATTTTGCGATAATTCTTGTTTTTTCATGGCAAAATTAATAATATTTAAGAACCTATAATGTTTAATTACAGGTAAAAATGTCTCTATATTTTTTTACCAAAAAAATTTTTTAATAAAATTATATTATAAGAAATGCTGAGTCTTCGATAAATATTTCAACCAAAAGTTAGAAGGTGCAAAAAAGTTCAAGCATGTAAAGCTTTTATTATTACAGAAACTATCTCACTTAATAAAAGAAGACAAAATAATTTTAGGTGTAATTAAGTAATGAATATTATTAGATTATAGAGAAATATAAAACAGGGAGAAAAATTCAAATAAAATCAATGGTGACGAATAAGATGATAAATCGCATAACCCTTGTGAATGAAAAAGAAACTGTTAATTACCAAATACAAGTACAAAATTACACTAGAATAATTCTGTTTCAAAAGCGAAAGGAAAAAATGAGCTCGTATAACTCATTTCGGGAAATGTGACAATATTGGTGACAACATTTTCTAAATATGACCATCTTGACACAGAACTCAAAAAAGAGGTCTAGAAGCAACGTCTTTGGCATTATCCTACGTCATTATGAGTTGATTGAGGAATAATTAAAAATTCACTTCACCTTCTTCAATGATATCTCGCACGAGGTAGCAAAAAACAACCAGCACTTTGTATTTATTAAGACGCACTATTTTCTCTCTTTAAATGAAATCCCTACCAAAATGCGCAACAAAAGTTGTGGTCTATTTAAATTATTCGTTTGTATTTCTTTCATGGTTGAAAATCTAATGGATTTTAATAAAATGTTACATATAGCTAATGTGTATACTTACATTAAAATATAAACTATATATGTTATCATTTAAAAATGCAGACGAGTGAATATAAAAAAATCCCATATTGGTAAAACTGAATTTGATGTCAAAATTAGAGGAAAAATTTGCAGCGACATGTATCTATCATCAATGGGTAAAAAATAATAATCGTTTTAATAATAAATAAAATTACTATTTCCTAATATAATATTCCTGAAATTTTAATTTTGAAAACTTGAGTCATATGCTAGTAAACCACACCGTTGAACACATTTAGCTATAAAATTCATTTGACCCTATATACAAAATAATATTATGATATAAAAACTAAATATCTTATGTGCATATTGTATTGTTGTTGAAAATAGAGGAAAAATTTGCAACGATGTATATCTATTATCAATAGGTAATAAATAATAAGAGTTATAATGATAAATGAAATAATTATTTCCAAACATTTATCCGTGGATGTTGTTTTCGCAAACGTAATATTTATCTAGATAAATTTCACAATTGAAAATAAAAATATATAAGGCTACAAAAGTCTCTTTAACACTATATACTTATCAGTTATAATTTATGTAGTTGTTACAAAAGTGACCATTTATCCTTGGTATATTTGCGCGGTACTTAAGTATTTCGATCGAGAACTAAAACGTGCATCATGTTTAGATGCAAATTTAAATCTAATATAATTGCATTTGCGAGCTATAGATCTCTATCTGGCAGATAATTATCACAAAGATAAGTGTTAATTTGGATTACTTCAGTGCGAAACTCTAAGAAAAGAAAAATGAGAAAATTGAGGGACATACAAGAGAGGAAAACTGAATACTGGTGAAGTGAATTAGAAATAATATAATTTCTTGACATTTATTATACCAGTTCCACAATCTATAATTTGTATTAAATATCTGATAAATAACGTGCTTTGGTAAAGCTTACTTTTTACTTATCTGAAGTTAAGTAGTGCAGTTTTTTTGGTTTCTTAAGATTTTAAACAATAATATTTTTTAACAGATGATGGAACCTCTCTTCATTCAATGAGAAAGGTCTCATCTCTTTATGGTCCAAACTAATTGAACAGGCCTTTTCACTTGGTTTTATTAAAGCAAGTAGCTCTAAAAACTAAATTACTACGAATATTAGATCGAAAGCCCGAATCTACCTTATTACCAAATTTTTAAAATTTTAGAAAATTTTTGTTAAACCATTAAAATTTCATTTCCTGTAACCAAGTACCTTGGCCTCTCATTACAATAATGATAACCTAGTAGCTCCAAGCACACATTAGCTTACATCTGAAATTGAATAGGTGTTAGCTCATGTGGTAGCCAAATGGAATATTGGCTACCACATGAGCTACTTCTTTCTCAAAGTAGCTCCACTTCTTTCTCAAAGCATTAAGTTTTTTATCCATTGCAATATAAGACCATGAAAATAATGCAAACTTAATCCAGAATCTATTTCAATAAGGCTATTAAATTTTTTTAAATCAATTGTAGGAGGTCGCTTTGGATAAGGATTATCAGACAGGTCAAAATTATCTTCTTTAAATCTTTGTAACCAGTGCTTGGTTGTGAAATAAGAGGGCATACCTTAACCGTTTTGTATATATTGCGTGATGGTTCGTTGGTTTCTGGCTCTAAACCATTGAAGAAAGAGTCCTCTATGTTTACCCCGATATATTTTCATATTTAGTTTATTCTTTACTCGTTGATTACTCAATTGCAAACTGAACAGAATTAAGAATACCCCACTTCTTATCTAGCGTACAAGATATATCCTAAAAGCTTCTGTAACATTCCAGAAATCGGTTAAAAAAAGCGGTGGTTTTACAATTTGCCAACCTAATATTTTGTAGATTGGATAAAAGAAACATCAATAGAATTCTATAATCTAAACCGTCTCTTGTTTTAGATGGATTTGGACGACGAAGTTTTGATTCAATAGCTGAAGTACAGAACTTAAGTAGAATGCTTTGGAAATTTAGTATTCAACTGAAAACTAGATTTGTTGGCCAGAAGTAGAATATAGCTAAATAAAAGTGGATTACATGACCCAAAAGATTATTCATAACCAGACCCATTTCGACATTATTAATTAAATGTTAATGTCAGCTAATATCTATAAAAAACGATCTATATTTACGATATATTGCAACCGCTTCTAAAATATTTGTATTTTGTTAGATGCTTATTGTGGTTTTTAAATATTTATTAATATTTCTTGGTATATTAAAAATATAATATACGGAAGCTATAAAGGGAAAGACAAAAAACTTGCATTTTGTTTTCTTTTTAAATACCTTTCTTTTTTTTGTGGTACCTAACTAGTCATTTTCTGAAGCAGGTTGAGTTCAGTTTCAAAAGCAGTAAATTAAACCTAAAATACAGTACGTGAAAAAATATAAAAAACAACTTAAATTTTATAATATTAGTGGTAACTGTTTTCTAATCATTTAATTTGAGGGTAACTGATATAATTCACAATAAGTATTACTTTTTCATTATAATCAACAGTCTAGTACCGAGTGTTGCTTGACCTTTTTCAACTCCACCTTCTATACGGGGGTGGAATAGTATGGTGATGGTGACCACAATTCGTATATTCATTAAAAATATAGATGAAAAGGCCCAGGAAAAATAGTTAAATATTTAACTGTAACACACTATTGAGCAGGTGTGTAATGAAGTAAAATTAAAAAACTTAATTTTATTTTCAATTTTGTGAATTGAAAAGAGTTACCAATTAAAATTTTATAGCCAAATTCTTTTCCGACAATTTTTTCAAACGATCTCACATTATCTAAGTAAGAAAATCAACAGAGTTTTAAATACTTAATCTTATGTTTAGCCACGGTCGTCAGTACTAAGCTGGGATGACATTTTATCAAATGTTAGTCGTATTTTGGAAAAGCAAATGAGAGAGATCCTCACATTTCATTAGACTAAGTAAGTCATGGCCCGTGAATTTTTATTAATTTTTCATAATTTTTTCATACATATTGAGTTTGATAAAAAAATCCATATAAATACATATAGGTATATGTTGAAAAGCTATTGGTTATTTATCGCAAGTAAATCACGCAAAATATTATTTTTCATTTATATTATAAGGTTTTGAACTTTATCCGTTTTAAAATAAGTTCTTTTAATATCGACATAAATACTTTTAATGGTTTATATAGTTTTTTTATTTAAATAAAGTGAAATAAGAAAAATGTTTTTTCGATTTTAAAAAAAAATTAATAAATAAGTGAGAAAATTTAATGCGAAAAATAAATATAACTATGTTTTAAAATTCTTTGGATGCTATCAAACATTTTTTTGGATATTTTTAATCACTTCTCTAAATTTACATCAAATAAAATTTTTGGAAATATGATTTTCGAAAATTTCTAAGATACTGTTTCAAATTACTATTCACGCGAGAAATGAAATAAACAAAATTGAGTATTTCATTGCTTTGTGATTTGTTCACTAATTAAGACAATTTTCAAGCTTCTACGTTAAAAGGTCCGAGAAAATGTTTATAAAGCATGTTCAACAATAATTTTAGAACTTTATTACAAAATTCTAAAATAATTTCGTTCAGAATCCTTATAAGTTTCTCTTTTAATCAATACCCATGATGACACACACAATTGAAAAATTGGTTACTTTGTTAATATTTTGAAAATGTGCGAGTTAATATGCATTATCGCTGTGTAAAATTTAAAATTTATATATTAAATTACTTCTGAAAAAATAACTTTTATTACTTCCAGTGTAATCTCGATACTAGCATAATTTCGGTACTATGAAGAAATTTTGCAAGACGGATAGATGGGCCCTATATATGTCATCTTATAAGGGTTCCATTATTTTTTCGTTTGGAATAAGGAATCTTGGAAACGATGTTCACTGTTATAAAACTATTAGGTCAGGTCAGAGTAAAAAGTCCAATTAAAACGCAAACAGAGGAAATGGCTATTAACTTGATTTTCTTGTAAAATTGTTCTACCTTCGCGCCATTGACGTTAAATAGTCATTCCTGATTTTCTTGGCCAGTGAAAAATTTCCACATTATTTAACATGTTTTATGTTAACAAGAAGAGCGGCAAGAAATAAAAAACGGATAAAAATAAATATTTTTTTTTAGAAAAAAGATTTTATTATATTTCGGTCAAACTTTACCTTTTAATACGAAAGCTGCTAAAACATTCTTTCATTACTCAACAAAGATCATATTCTGTGATTCGATAGAATAAAATAAATTTGCATAAGCATTTTATATAAACCAATTTTTCGAATCGGAATATTGCAAATGAAAATCAAAGTATTCCTTTCAATGTAAATCCTCCCCAAAGTACGTTTTGTTTCGTACTCTGTGGCTATACAAAGTGTAATGCGAGGACATTCAATATCATTATCTTCATGATTAGCTCAATAATTGCAAATAGTGACTGTTTCTTTAAAATATGGCGAATGAAAAGATATCTCATCCCCAAAATTTTTTTTTGGTTTCCCTGGTATGGTCTGGTCCCCTCCTTTTTATGAGGTATGAGGCATAATGGTGTCCCACATCTATCATCGAGAGCTGCCACTCAACCGGGTTAGAGACTGTCCCTTCACAATGAGCCATTTAGTATCTCCGTTTTTTTGAGGACGTACTTTGTGAACAATCTAAATTAACCAAAGGTCGGTCCATTTTCACCGAGATCACTGTGAATAAAAATATGAATTTCTAAGCTCCGCGTGATTCTACTCTAACATTAGGACGCATGATCTCTAATAAAACACTACATGCATATTCATGCTCACTACAATAAAATAGTACGTGGTTTTGTCCTGCATTTCAAAGCCGCAGGAACACGTCGGCCTATCTTTAAGAGCAAAATTATACAAGCTGACATAGAAAGTGCCACGTCCCATTTTAAACTGCGAAATCTAATAATCACTTACGAGCCAGTTTTACTGAATCGCCTTGATACATCGGGGAAAAAACTTGGTTTTTCTTTCCTTGGAGTTCAGGGGAGATCACTTAGAGTGCCGATGAGCACAACCAATCTCCAAATTATTCTCTTTCTATTAATAAGAGATTTTCCTGTCAAAAATTTAACGGCCCAACGGATCGGCATTAAAACTCTTGTCTACATGCCAATACAAAATTTGTCGGGGTTCCGACGATTGCAATGTCGGTAAGCACAAGACCCGCCAAAATCGACAACGCGTCCATTGAAAAGGTTTTGTAAGCTTTATTCAGAGCCAACACCGGCACCCCTGCAGCGTATCGCTAACCTAAGCACAGCCCGTCTAACTTGCTGAACCTCGACGTACCATGCAGCCAAACCAATAGCGCATAAGTCAAAATAGCTAAATATATTACTATATACGTTAGTTTGAGGTTAGAGTTATTTAGCCGCCACCGGCAAGTCGGGCGTGCAAGGCAACTCGAGCCCTCTCGTCCGTGTGCCACACCTGCGGTGAAAAGAATCAACATGAATCGAGGGTCATGCCCAAGTATGCGACTAGATTCCACACTCCGATCCTGAAAGCGGCCATGATCACAGATAGAATACGGCCTAGCCTGCTCTTAAAGAGGACTCACTCGGACTTTGTGGAGCAAAGTTATGCTTTGTCCTATTGCCTCAGTCACGTAACGTGGGGCAAAACACAGTTTCCCGTTTCATTATTTCACTACGGCTCATACGCTTAGTATCATCCACATGCGCGATGAGCGAGTACATCATCGAACATGGCATTCCACAGGATAGGACCGAGGATCGAATCCTGCATGCAGCCCCTGTTCAGCGTTTTCTGTACTACTGTGTCTTCGTCCTGCAAATATAAAGCTCGATCGTAGAAATTATAATCCATAGCAATCTGGCGGAATTAGAAAAATGGGAACTGCTAACTCTCTTGACCTCTCTAATATAATTATATAGGGCGTTTACTACCAACACCCGGTGAATGTCTACTCTTGCCCAATCTGTAGTTCTTAATATACCCCATGCGCGATGAGCGAGTACATCATCGAACATGGCATTCCACAGGATAGGACTGAGGATCGAATCCTGCATGCAGCCCCTGTTCAGCGTTTTCTGTACTATTGTGTCTTCGTCTTGCAAATATAAAGCTCGATCGTAGAAATTATAATCCATAGCAATCTGGCGGAATTAGAAAAATGGGAACGGCTAACTCTCTTGACCTCTCTAATATAATTATATAGGGCGTTTACTACCACCACCCGGTGAATGTCTACTCTTGCCCAATCCGTAGTTCTTAATGTACTGGTAGTTACACCTTTTTTTTTAACTCTCGCCGCAATATATATAAGGTGCTGTTCCACCAGAGGTTCTTGTTAGCTCGGCCCGGTTGTACCATGCCCAAGCGTCCCTCGATACTGATGATCACACTATCCTGAATTAAATAACCATTTTGTGACCACAATCTAAACGTTCCGACAATTTCGAAAAGACATCGAGCCCTCGCTGAAAAATTTGAACAAATAGATCCCAATCTTGGCATACTGTTTTGAAGCAGGTGCTGGTTCACGCCCCAGTTTCTGGTAAAGGGCGGGTCTGGGAGATAGAGAAAGTAATTCCTCTGCAGTCATTCAAGGAAATTCCCAGTTCGACGTGTCAGCTGCACACACCCCCTGCAAGCCCGTAAGTCTTCTACACTTTAATAATATTTTACTGTCACCGTTTGATTATTGAAGTAAATGTAGCTGTATTATTATACGTTCGGCCCTTTGGCTGCAACAAATGTCGAATTGAATAAATTTTCATCTTTTCTCTTTGAAATTGAACCGAATCAATATTTAGCTGAGGTTTTAAAGTCATTTTGACAGAAATTTTTACTCATTTCAAAATTACTGCTTTCCCACTTCTAATATGCACCTAAAAGACTTTTTAAGTAAGAAAATAAGGCAGGTAATATTTACACAGCTCTTAAAGTTACAGTAGCATTAATGACTTGAATTGGAATTGAATGTATAAAGATCAAGAAAACAGGAGGTTTAACGGTTGGGAAAGTAGAATTTATTATTTACAAATCTATATATACTTGGTGTTGTTAGGATGTTGGAAAAATTCCTCATAACTACTATAATTCAATCACTGTATACTTTTGTAATTAAATACAAAATATAGAGAAGAAAGTTCTATCCGAAATGGACTATAAATTGCCGATATTAACACGACAATTAAGTATTCACTTTAAAATCCAAATTTTACTATTGTGTGCAGAGGGTTCAATTTTACTATTATGAGTGTGTTTGTAATTCAAATTCAAGTTTATGTAAAGTTTATGGCAAGTCTTTTCGTTGGAAAAAGTTTGGAAAGTTTGATGGGAACTGGAAATTTATTTCGACCTTTACTGGGTACAATATACAATTAATGACAGTTTAATAAAAATTACTTATATTGAACTCTACATCAGTTTCAGAATAAATTACATGCAATAGAAGATATGACTGGAATGAAAGTAATCTGGCGATATAATGATTTATAAAATCAAACGCATTCAAATATCAAATATTTTCACCAATAATAGCTTTGATTCTTGTGTATTGCCAATTTTATGGATTCGCATTTTTTTCGGGATCCAAGTATATTTATTTTCAGATTCAAATGTTGTTTTCCTGAAAATTACGTAACAATAATTAATAAAATATGTTAGATAATATCAATGAGCCAAGTTAAATTTCTCATTGATAATATAAACCAAATTCCAACTCTCGGTCACACACCTACGCCAAAAAATCTTTCCAAACCATGAAACTATTTGGAGTTTCATGAATATTTTCCACCCGCAGCATAATTTATGTAATTAAATATTCATCTCTGCTTTTTGTTTGTTGTAGGAAATTCATTTAATCTAAAAAATTGGAAAAGTATTGGCAAAAAGAAAATAAAAAAGTAAATGGATTTGCCCAGAGAAGTTACTTTGGACGATCTCTAATTAAATAATAATTTTTGATATCCTAGCTGAAAGAGAAATTATTCCCGTAAGGAGTAAACCAACCAAATTTTGGTGATAGAGGGGGTTATTACACATAAAGCAGGTATTTTTCAAACGTCTACAAAATTAATTGAAACAATATTACCTTTTCGTAATCTATGTGCCATACTTTTTTTTTACACTAACATGGTTCAAAAATCAGTTTCCATGTTTTGTAATTGAAAAAAATACCTATCTTTCAGCGTATAATTTTTATATTGCCAATAATAATGAATGAATAGCATTTTAATTAGGAAGACGAATGTTCTGTTAAAGAAGTTGAACAATAAAAAAGCAAAAATATTAATAATAGCTATTAATTTTTTTTTCATGCGCAGTAACAAACATTTTAAAAACAATTAAAAAATCATATCTCTAAACCTATTAAGCCTATAATAATAGAATTTATTTTTTTGGTATGTGTAATAAATAAAATAAAAATCACCGACATTTCGTTGATCCAGTCCTCATGGGACACCTTTATAAGTGACTGGACGTTGATGTGATAGTCGATGAAAAAAATTATATTTGAATTATGACAAAACAATTCAATAGGCTTTGGCAGAGTCTATTGAATTGTTTTGTCAATGGAGAAGCATATAATCTCATTTCATTAGTATTTGTTTTTTTTTTATTTCGTGAGCTTGATAAAAATTCTTAGAGCAAATTTTAGTTCAAATAAATTACGATTTCATAATCAAATAAATAAGATAAATTCTAATATAGCGAATTTAATTATATCACACAAAATTAATTTACTCATATGCCAATATATATATATATATATATATATATATATATATGTATTCAGTTGATTTTAATTTTTAGACTCTCGATAGGTTTAAAATTAATTTTTCTTCAAAATTGAAAATTCGAAAAAAAACATAAAAAATTCCTTTTATATTGAGTAAAAAAAGTATACGAACCTAAAATATTTTTGAATCCCTTGCATAAAGCATAAGTTATATTATAAACATATTAATAATATACGTACTTTAAATTGTATGTCTTTAATTGTATTATAACTATCTGTATAAAAAATAAAATTTTGCTACATACAAAATTATTAATATATTTGATACTATTTTTAGATTCAAAATTTAATAGAACTAAGTACTTTGTACGTAATTTAGCATGCATGAAAAGTTTTTTTTTACAACAAATATAATTTTAAAATACAATTTTCATTGAAAATTATGGAATATTGATAAGATGATCAATATTTTGTAAGAAATAATGAGACGAATACTGCCTAAAATAGATTAAAGGAAAGCTTCTTGAAATTTTAAAACTTGTAAAAAATTCCTTGACTTTTCAAATAGAACGCGCTAACAAAAATATTTTTTAAAATATCTCATGGTAAGGTTTATAAGTTGGACGCTAAAAATCATAAAGATATCTAATTATTAATTTTTCGAACGAATTTAAATTTTCTTTCAAATTTATATTTATATATACATATATATATATATATATATATATATATATATATAAATATAAATATATATATATATATATATATATATATATATATATATATATAACCGCAGAGGCCGGGAATACGAAAGCGTATACGAAAAAGTTCTAGGTCTGTTCAGCTATTTTTCATATTTTCCGTGTTATAAGTTTTTTTGTACAATAACATTGTGATTGAATTTAGATTTTTTTTATTTACCAGTTGATTAACTGACCTATTTAGGATTAAAATATTTTTTTACACGCGTCTTTTTTTTTTTTTACACGCTTTATACCGTGCCAAAAAATTAACAGAACAAAATAAGGTAACTTAGTTCACAGCATCATAGTTTACCGCCATTTCAGGACCCCTGAAAATAAAGATAAATTTATTGTATTTTTTTTTTTGAAACCTTTTCGACGTATCAACTTAAAAGATGAAAAATATTGGAGATTACATTTTGAGGTTTTTCAATAGATTATTTTACTTTAATTTAGTTGGCTTTGCAAATGCAAAACTTTGTTGTACAGAATTAGGAATTAAGTGTGTTATTTATCGAAGTAATTGAATTAAATTTATTCCATAGACATGCAATCACTTAATTAACAATATTCGAAACAATATATGATATACAACAATTAAATGAAAATGATGACTTCATGGTTATTGAAGTGACCTTTCGTAATTTAATCGGTGCTTCCTGGAAATTTTATCAGATTACATTTTTTGCGATATATCGGTCTCGTGACCCAGATAATGAATACATATGACATTTATTGAAATAAGTCAATTATTGTTATTACATATAATTAAATTGTTTTACGGACAAAATACATTATATAATCTATAACTATACATCACATACATTGACTGGATCGCAATAGGTTGTCATTGAATTCAATCGTCATTCATTCTTCGTCATTCAATTCAATCGATGCTTTCTGGAAGAATATTTATATAATTAGTTCTTTTTGAGATATTATTCTTCGCAATGTGTTCTGTATCCTTACCACTAAATTATAATCGTCTATGTCAATAATCTAAAAATATTTGTATTATTGATATTTAGCGGTACTATAATGCAAAATTATTTCAATTAGTAGACATTAAATACTATGCATGTTTAAGTAACATATATTATTATATATTAATATGAAATATATTAACATATTGTAAAGTAATATTGAAGTTCCTAACAATTAAAAAAAATGTTATATCCATTTTAATTTTTAAACTTCGATATTTACCTAAGTACACACTTAACATCCACTGTGTGAACTTTTCTCGTACATGTTGCATTGTATATAGATAACATCCTCATTATTTTGAGGAAAAATGTGAAGCCAGTATCAATACGTAAAATGACAAGTAGTATATTTGCATATTCTACTAGTCTTCAAAGATTAGATCATCTTAATAATAATTATTTAGACTTGTAATTTAATCATATTTTAGTGCAATCTTTGCATATCTCGTCTTGAAGGCTTTCTGCCTGATTTGTACATTTCAGCTCTAGCTGGAAAAATAATAAATCTATAATACAAAATACGGTACATTAGTAACACACGTAACAGTATAATGTTTAGATTGTAGAATACCAATGATGTATCTTAAAATTCGTCTTAAAAATGAAGCGAAAATTATTTCTACCTAGATAAATCAATTGAACTTAGGTTAAAGAAGTATATCAAACTAATAGCGACAAGACCATGACGAGAAATTGATAGATCAGAATAAATAGTAAAGTCGGATAAAGGTACATGTTAAAAAAAAACCACACTCACAAACAAATATACTACAAAACCTTATTTAATTTAAAAAGTTTTATGAATATTTTCTACCCGCAGCAACATTTACGTAAATAAATATTTACGTAAATAAATAGTAGCAAAATATTTTATGAATTTAATATCAAAAATTGATACAGACCAGACAAAGAAAAGTAAATAAGTATACCCAGAAACGTCGTTTCCTACCAACTCCCCCTGAATAACATTTTCTTGCGCTTCGGTTGAAAGAGATATTATTTTATTAATAGCCTGGGGAGATACATGAGTCACCTACTTCAAGTTTGTAATTGATGGAGTGATTGTCGAAAACAGCGAACTGTCAAAAGTTACGTGAAGAAGGGAAATTTATCCGGATAAACCATTTATTCTGGAATAAAATTTAAAGGAAAATTTACTTTTTGTTTGACAGTAAACGAATTCAAAGTTCAAATCGAAATACGTGTTATTTTATGTCACAGAATAATATAGATATTTCGTAAATAATATACTACATAATAAAGAGACATTAAATCTAATCTAAAATGTTATAACCTGTGATTAACATATCATAGGTAATAATTAAACGATTACGATCATTATTATAAATAACACCCGATTTTATTTAATATCCGAATATAGCTTGTATTTTGAAGTTGAAAAATTTACTCGGTGCGTGTTTTTACTTATTATTAGTAAGGATTTTAATGCAATGTATTTATTTGTATTTGTGTAGCACATTCTAATGTTAATATTATTTTAGCCTCAAAGAAACACACTTTATTTCAAACAAAGATAATAATTTTTGAAGTGAAACTTCTTCAGGCGACGCGAGGGATTTTTGATTGGAGAAAATCTTATTGATTCCCGTCACCACAGTATATCTGTAGTTATGAGTATAACACTTTGCCCTTGACTATTAGTGCTTGCATGTATGTATGTATGTATATATATATATATATATATATATATATATATATATACATATATATATATATTTATATATATATATATATATATATATATATATATATATATATATATATAAATATACTTTTCTGGAACCAGTGGCCTGTTTACACGTATACACATATATACAAACACATTGTGTTTACCTGATAGACGCATTTTGGATGGGTAAAATCTTGTGAGTTCGCGTCACTAACATGCTATAATATCAGTACATTTGTAGCTATAAGGGTGATTTTGTGTGCAACATAAGTGCTGCGTATATCTATACAAATAAAGTTAAATTGTTTACATGAAAATTGAATGTGCGTTTATTGTGAATGGTTAAATTGTGTTTTATTTCGATAATTATTCTAATTGTTTAATCGTAGGGTCGCTCTGCAGTACAACAGTGAGTACTGAACATGTTAACATTTTTATATAGATAAATAAATAACAATAACAAACCATTTATTTTAGAATATTTTCAATTGTTGCATTTAAAAATTTGATAATATTTATTGTTTATTTTTTTTAATATTAATTTAGTGTAAAATCACCATAAAAGAAGTAATAACTTTTTTTTAACTTAAGTTAGTGTCACTTCAAAAGTAAAATGTAATAATACAGAATGATATTGTTAACGAAATAATGTTATCTTGTAATAATTAATTAATTATAAAATATGAAGTAGGGTATAATATGGAACCCCAGATAAAATACTTATTGACGATTTCGAAACACAGTGCTTCCAACCATCCTCCCATCCAGGTCGAAATGCTTTCTCTCTCGATCGACTAAACCAAAAGTATCCTACAAATAATCGTTCAAGAGGTCGTAATAATAAAGACCAAATTATTGCCGAAACGACAAATATGGTTCTTAAAAATATAATACTTTAGGGTCTTTTTTATTACATTTTACCACACTTGCCTCGTTGAATTTATTGATATGTTACTAATTTTCAAAATAGGTTAAATTTTCTTTTATCATTTATGGAATAAATATGATAAGTGTATTATGAACATAATAAGTGTATTATGTAATATTAACACACTTATTATATTTATTCCATAAATTATAAAAGAAAGTTTAACTTATTTTGAGAATTAGTAACATATCAATAAATTCAACGAGGCAAGTCTGTTAGACTGTAATAAAAGAAAGACCCTAACATATTAATGTTTCGAGAAACATATTTATCGTTTCGGCAATAATTCGGTCTTTATTTAATTATAACAATTACGTCAAATTGTACGAACACTCGACAAATTTTGAATACGCTTATGAATTTTGAATTGAGTTATATCTTCAACCTCATTCGCGTAATTAATTGAAGCTCGTTGTAAGCTTTTATTTAAATATGAATGGCGAGTGCCGTGACTGCTTGCCATAATGGAAAGTTTAATGAAATTAATATTCGTCTGCGTTCAATTTATTTAACGTCATGAATATTTTATATACTTTCATCTAAAGAGGAAGAGAGTCAGCAAATATTAATTTGTTTTATTGTTTTTAGACTTTACTTGTGTTCACAGTTATTGCCTCATATTAATGGGAGCTTTCAAATAAGTCTCATAAGCTTGGTGTTTCAAAGTAGTAACTCGAACATAACAAATTATCAAAATTAAGGTTCCAATAAGTCATAGTAACAATCGTGACACAATTTTCAATTGAGAATTATATTGCTGTATCCTTTTTTTAAATTTAAAATATTACACAAATCCAAATAAATACAAAAAACTATTAAATTAAGAACAGATTGCCTTATTTTTCCTTGATGTTCATATCCACTTTGTTCAATATACTGCAAGCAACATAATATATATAAATTTAAATTACGTGATAAATTTAGTTACAGTTCTTATTCTGCTGAAGGTTAGATTTAAAAAGAAATGAAACTTAATATAAATCGAAAAATAACATTAATGGTATGGCATATTCCTTGTACTACCTTCATCTGTCTCAGAAATAAAAGTATTAAAAAACGGGACACATTTTAATTTTGTAAGAGGTCGCAGGAACTGGCACCAAAGTATTTACATTATGATAGCCCTACCGTTGAAGGGTACAATTCTCAGTAATAGGGGAGCGATTAAAGAATTGAATGATCGAAATATAATTAATCATTTGCTATGAAGCAATTTAATCTTAGCATGATTCAAAATTACTATCAATTGAAAAAATAATATTTCTTACTTTTAATCATCTACTTTACATATTATCATATACATATGTTATTACATAATAAGCAACAAATCTTCTTGGCATGCGAACATTTTAGGTTAATAATTGTAGTTCATTTTTATTTCAACGAGTATTTGCCTTTTTAAAGTTTGGTTTAATTTTTTTGAGAAATAGTGTAAAACCTGACAACAGAAAAGCTTCTTTAAAAACAGAGTAACAGTAGATCTATCTACAAACCAAACTTGTCAAGTTCAAAAAGAAATCGCACTATGCGGTGTCTAGCAGTGTATCAAACTCTACGACACTGTATGAATGGACGAGACAAAAACCAATGAGTTTTTATGGTATACTTCTATACAAGCGTTGAGATGAGGCTTCCCGCCCTTTGATTAAATAATAAGCAGTTGAATGAATGCGATTTGATCCAATGGATACTACTTTATTAAAACATTAATATGTATTAGCGGAACTAGTGATTGCTAATTCTGGTCATTCGGTTATAAATGTCAATAAATTATTAATTTGTTTTCCGATTATTGGAATATTTTTTTAGCACATAATTTAAATATGGGAAGTATTTATAACAGCCCATAAATAATATGTACAATTACGGGTATATAGTATTTCTATTTAAATATTCATATCTAAATATTAATAATATCCTACTATATGGATCACTATTCATATATTATTTTATATTAAATTATTTCTAACCATCGCTCTTGTTTTCTGAAAAAGTTTAGGTAAAATTGTTTTATTTATTTTTATTTTATTTTTATTTTAATTGTTATTGTTTACAATTAAAATAAAAATAAAAACAATTTTTTCGTTATTTTTGCCGTTTTTGAAATGTGAAATGTTTCGTAAAATATTTTTTTTTTTTAAATTGATTTTTTCTGTAAAAAAACTCTGTATAAATATTTTAATAATAAATTACTGTATAATAACCAGCAATTTTTTGAATGCTAACTATTGAAATATATACACGTTAATATGTTTTATCATCGAACCAAATTTTAAGCTTCTACATCAAAAGGTTCCTAAAGAAATGGATGTAACCGAAGGTTTGCCTGTCTAAGACTTCTCCTGTTTGCTTTCAAATTACTGAATTCAACAAAATATTTCTTATGTTACTTTTGGTTTTTTAAAACTTTCAGTAAAAGTAGAGTACCTCCTCTATGTATATTGGTGATATCTCTACTTAACCTTGACTACAACCTCCAAACTTCAAACTTAATGCAAATGGTCACCATATTCATCGTCACTCAAGCTGTTACATACCATAACAAACCCTATAGCTTTCAAAGTTTATAACCCATATATCTTCTTATTCGCATGAAATAGATTTGATTATACTTTGATAGAGCTTTGACAGGATTTGTGTATTCGTGTGTTCTTACCGGTTTAAGCAAATCGTTGGTTGTTTATTTTATGGTTTATAAGGGTGGATGTCAGTAATTTTTGTCTACATGTTACTTACATTGTGTTTACAATACGAAAATCTACTTAAATTTGTAAAATTGGAGAATAACGTTATTCCCTCCATAGGGGTATGACCTTCCCTTAACTGAGTTTATTTATTTATTAAAAATTGTATATCAATAAATACGTATTATAAAATTAATACCACACCTTGCTTATAAATTGCTTATATAGACATATTCATTTAATTTTTTTGTGGAAACCTGTAGATAGTTCATATGAATTAAAAAACTCTAGACTTTTAAAACGGAAAATATCGCAAGCAATTAACTAGCAATAATAATACTTTAATCAAGTAATTAAGTTTAATCAATCCTGCCACTGAAATGCGTAAAATAAACCATCTCTTTTTAATTAACAAATAAAAAAATTAACATATTCAACGCAAAGGGAATTATCCTTAGCATTAATAAACATTGGAATAAAAAATTTATTAAAAATACGTCTGTCAGAAATTTAGGCAAAAATGAGCTCAAAATTGTTTTTCCTCAAGGAAACTAGAATATTAATAGCCACAAAAGATATTTTCGTAAATATCTTAACAATTCAACAAACACTAATTAACGAAAATAATTCTACATCAATCCTTAATAGCCACTTCAAAATATTGTACCGATAGAACAGTAACGTCATAGGAATAATTTTCCTATCATAATATTTCGTAAATATACTTTGAAATAAATGCAATAACAAAATTATTTAAAAATCACATCGTTAAATAGAGCATTGAATAAATGAAATTTTCAATTGTGCTTTTCGTTTTTAGAGCTCTTTTATTCCAAATGAAAAAAATATTCCATAATATTAAATTTCGTGGTTACTATCAGTTTCTTCTATTATATATAAAGTGAGTACTTTTTACAAACATATTCCTTTTATATAACCTACCATTTTAAAAGTCATGTATTTATCTAAGCATAAAACATTTTAATATTAAGACGGATATGAAAAATTACAAGTACTCTAACTACTTTCGTATTCAAATTTCTATGATCTTTAAATTTTAAAATAATGTAATCACTTTAATTGAAAGAAATAATTAGACAGAGTATGTATTTTTTATTACATTTAATTTCGCATAAATAGGAAATTACTGTGGTTTTAATTTAAAATCACGGAACCTTTGACACACGTTAACCTGTATTTAGTTTTTAGAATTCCACCAAAATCTTTATAGTTTCTTCATATCTGTCAAGTTTTGGAACTCATAAATATTTGAGAAAGAAAGATTTTCTCCAATGTTAAATGTTAAAGACAAAAGTTTTCTTTTCTCTTATACTTATAATATTCATTTGGTGATAATAAGTTATTTTTTCTTGTTCTTTCACATTATATTAATACGGAAAGCAGGAGAATTTCGAACTTAAAATAAGCCTTGAATATATGAAGCTTTCAGAATATTAAGTTAAAATCTAAAGAGCATGCTTTAAATGTGAATGTTGCAATATAAGTGAGAATTTTTTACAATTTTACAGCTAAAATTTAACATTATTACGTACAAGGAGCTTTGTGGTGGCTTGCTTTGTTAAACATAATTTACCGCGCCGTACTCGTGTGTATTTCGTGATATTTCCAACGCTAATTGTAAACATTCAGAAGTACTATATTTTATACGAGCACTTCGTTTTATGGTTCTTCAGTTTTTTTTAAGACATTAGATTCCTCACAAAAAATCAGCAAAAAAAATTAATTTAACACCATATTAAACGAAAATATTAACAACTAAATGAAACTGTGAGATGTGATAATATTTCTACTTTATTTCAATTCTTTACTAGTTTTCTTTTTTTCTTCTTCGGTCTTATTTCGTCTTAGAATTTGGTGTTAAATTAATTAATTTTTAAATAATTTATTCCTACGAACATGATGTGTTCAGGTGTATGTATAAATAGTCAAAAATTATTCTTTAAAACTTAACGTTTTTGGTGTTTTGGTCTAATTTATAAAAATAAATCTTTTAATGCTAGTAAGGCTTACAGCGTGAGATTATTTATATATTGTGGAAAATATAGTCTTAAAAATTAAGAGAGCTGAGCGTATTGGACATGTTTTACTAGCTTTATTTTTATATAACTACGTATTTAAATAAATTTATCAAGTCATTATTCACCCACTTCTATCAGTTACATCGACTTCGAAGTTTACAAACTTATGAAATTCTGATGACAAAACAATATTATGGTACCAATTAACTAATAATAATGATAGAGGAGGGAGATAGTAATATAAATATCTCAATGGCTAATAGTATGCCCATTAAGTTTGGGCTCATTTCATTTGTATCGTTGATAGCTTTGGTTTTCTTTTGTTACTGGGATTGGGAAGAATGCTATTTATGGGAACTTCTCAATGGTTAATAATAAACCCATTAAATTTGGGCTCATTTAATTTGTACCATTGAGAGCTTTGGTTTTATTTTGTAACTAGCATTGGAAAGAATGCTGGTTATGGAAACTTCTCAATGGGTAACAATAAACATATCGAGTATTAGCTCATTCAAGTTTTTATCTCGATGAACCGTTTGGTTAGAAGTAATATTTTTAATTTTTTTAGGTTACACTTTTTTTTATTTTTAAACTATTTACAAATAATATTATGTTTTGCAGTGTAAATATGAAGTTGTATATATATTAAAAAAAAAACAAACTTACCACCGATATACTTAAAAAAAAACCAATAGAACTCGTATATGTATACATTTTAAATATTTAAGAGTACATATCATTTTAACTAAATTTTATATCATTGTATTTTTTACTATGTGAGTATATTACGAAGTGTATGTTTAAAAAGTAAAAGAAATGAAAAGTTATTATGTATCATTTCATTCACAAAGTTGACTGTTATAATTTGCATTGAAATAATTACTAAACATTGTTTTCCGCATTTATTCACATTTTCGACATATATAGTTAAACAATTATGTAACGAAACCTGCAAAGAAGATATTTTACCAAGAAAAAAGCACTAGACATTTTTATCGGGTTATAAAACACCTCTCTTATCACATCTTATACCGTGAGATTCTGGAAAATAAAAATTTATCCCAAAATTGAGTATTAGTACTAAAAAGGTGTAAAAGACTTATTGTGATATATATATATTTATATATGTAGGTCTACTTATTCAACAACATATTTTTAAAAAAATATAGTTAGGATCTGTTTCGAACAGAAAGAATTGTAATCCTGTAACATACACATAGGTGGACCTGAAGTTATACGGCACTAATGGTGCCGTATTTGTGGAAATAAAAAATTGTGCTAAATATTTTCAGTATTTATATCCGTCACAAGAGATCTTCTAAAAGTTGAATAGGAATAGGTGTTGGATATATTGATACATATATTAAACTAAGAATTTATAAAGATATTATGTAACATCGCCTGAATCAGAATAAGTGGTAAGTTTACTGTCGGAAAAGTCCCTCTATACTGTCAATTCTTCTACTGACTCTAAAATAGAGTTGATATTACAAAAGTCAGTAATATATGAAATATGCAAAGAATAACAAAAACCAATATTTTAAAAGTTTAAATAAAAAAATTACAATTTTACCAGTTCCAATATCAATTAATATATATGTATTTTTTTTTAACCCAAATTTCCTTATCACAACTAAAATATATTATAAAAGTTACTTAAGTTTCTGTAATTATTTCTCTCTAACTGATTTACATCCGCTTATATAGAATTTTAAAATAAAATTCACTTCAAAATCATGTTTCACTTCTGCTTTAGATAATATATGAAATAAGGGTATTCTAACCGAATACTCCGTTTATACGAGGACACCTAAATTCCTATGGCCGTCCCGTGGCACGTTGTTGAAGTATTTATGACGTCATTAGGTTACTGGTCGTTTATAACTGTTTACACTAATTCATAGTTGTATAGCAAAGGCTATACCAGATCGGACTGAAGTACCTAAATATGTATGTCCTATCAAAAATATTACAGTAAAAAGAGTCAAGGATACAAAGTTTACAAAAGTTAACTTTATGAAAAAGTAATGAGATAAAAACAATGAAGTTCTTTATGATTTTCGCTAGAAAAGTATACATGGGTGAGTTAGAGCTTTGCGCCTAGTTTTATTGAATATTTATATAATCCATAATTAAAGTTGTAGGGCTACATAAATCTAGTTGTATAAGAGTTATGTATATATACATGTATTGAGGTAAACTTTTTTATTTTTTCTAACCGAAAATTTTCAGATTTCATAGTAATTTCTTGCTTGGTATTTTAAATACTACATAAAAATTAATTTTTATTAACTCTTCTCGAAATGATTTACAGATTTTTATGATCTGTTATTGAGTGACTGAATGCATAAAATGTAAAATTGACTTTTGCTATCATTTAACTCTAATATTAACGGAGATAGACTTAAATTTTTAATTTGGCACTGCATTAGCTGAAATTGAATTATGTAGGTGCAAAATAGTTAAGAAGCGTTTTAAGCTCCCCGGTCTCTGAAGTGTTTCAATAATACGGCTCGTCTGTACTAACGTACTGTTACTTTACGAACAGATTTTTGCCAAATAAATGCCAAAGAAATATTTTTACAAAAGACTTGTTTCTAAGAATGAGGGTTGCAATTAATAATAAAGTGTGTAAAAACTACTACTTTTAAAATCAATTTACATTAATTGAAAACAATATACGTATTTTCAAAACGCCTTTTTAAAGTACACAAAGTCTTTTCACAAAGTCTTTCTAAAGTACATTGTGATATGTAAAGTATTTTTGTACATTTATTCCTTGCAAATTAAAAGCAATAAAAAATAATCTATTTATTTTCGTCATAAGGCATTTATTCAACTTCAGCATTAGAAAATCAATATCATCCCTGATCGTTTAAAATCCAGTATTTTGACTTATTTTCTGCTCTGTTTCTCCCTGAATTTTAATTTATTTTTCACACTTTTTTTCCTTCCGTGATTAAATGAGTTTGAGTATGCATAAATACTTATTTACGTACATTCGCGTGTGTGTGTATGTGAGTGTACGTGCAAGTATGTACATATGTAAAAACAATTCTTATGATAAAACTATTTGTATAATAGGAACTGTAAAACAAAATAATAATTTTTTAGAATATTTTAACATGGTGTTATTAGAATCATATACATCTAAAGTATGCGAACGGATATGGGTTAAAATTTTAGTTTTCAAATTTTAATATCTCAGAGAAACTATGCACATTATGAAAGAAGTATTTACAATACCGTCATCAAATACGCTGCCAAGATATATACCTAAACCCAAATCCTGACAGAATTGTAATATTGTGCGAGAAGGCGCTAAAAATACGTGCGTAAGATAAAGTAAACTCTTCGTTGGTCTTTTTTTATTTCGACATTTATATATTCAATCAATTGTTTTTTTTTCAAATACAAAATCAAAATCCCTCTTAAATCAGTCAATGCGTGTAAAACATTCTTTATAAAGACCTTTCTGAAAAAATAATATATTTTTTTTTTTATTAAAATGTAGATTGCAATTACCACACAAATTTTTTAAAACAAAATCCTCAATTTTATGGCAAGTGCTGTGTCATTTTGCTTAAAAATGGATATTTTCGTTCATTAATGTTTTTAAATATGTAAAGCTAGATTTCACTTAAGAAGACGAAACTTGTATTGACGCCAAATAATCATTCACCGAACTACGACTGGCCCAAATCAATAAAAAGGAACTAGTAGAAATAATATGGCGCATCCGTAAGATACACATATGGTTAAAATAACAAAGCAAAAATATCAACGTTGCCAAGAGAATAAAAAAACCAGAAATGGACCGACCACGTAGCACGTAAATATGACTTCTGTTACAATATGGTGATTGAGTAGAGACTATGGGGGAAAAACGTCCTCCAGGACGACTATAAATGCATCATGGAGTATTGGGACTAAAATAGAAGCTAGCACAAAGTGGATACATGTGGCAAGGAGAAAGAGGAATGGCATTGACTAGAGGAGGCCCACACTAAAATGGCAGAAAAGAGCTAAGAAAAATAAAAAATATTGCCAGAAGCGGTTTTCTTTCTCAACATTTTTATTTTTATTTCTTCTAAAATTCAAATCAACATAATAATAACCAAAAATGCAATAAAATATTTGTTGGGAGAACCAAAAGCTCACCTAAATTGAAGTTAGGTTCATATCCAAAAATTATGTATGAAAACTGAAGAAACCAATTTAGTGACTAGTATGTAGTCATATTATGAATCCAAGGGTGTATTTTTTTGTCCTTTTTTTTAGTGACAATAGAGCGACGTATCGATTTGATTTTTAAGCAAAAATTGTAGGACATATATTACTTTTTATCCCAGAGCATCTCTTTCAATCGGACAAATATTATAAACACTAAAGTGTATTTCCTTGTTCTTCTTTCACTTCGCCACAAAGTAACAAATTATGTGACTTTTGTAAAGAGATAGTGGGTAGACCGAGAAAAAGTATAGTTTATATTTATTTTTTGGGAAATTAAATTCCTTCAGCGAAATTCTTAGTTAAAACTGAAAAATTACACAAACAAGATAACGAGGGAATGTTGCAAGGCAACAACATGTGACCAATAATAGCAGATTCCCATAATACCCACAGATCTCTCTTTCCAGTTCCGAAACTTGTAGTTCCTTTTTAAACCCATTTTGCTGTCACCGTCGACAAAAACAAACAAAACAAAAGGTGCATATCAAAAAACTTTGCTTGTTACATGGTTGATTTCTGTAAACATTTTTAGAGTTCTGTATCCCGCAAAGAAATCCCCTGTCTAATAACCCCTGTCTTTATATTACTGTTTTTTTACAGAACCAGTTTAGCACAGTGATAAAGCATATTAACCTTACAGTTAAAGATATAAATGCGGCCATTTTAAATAAAGCAAACAAAATATTCGATTGTTCATAATTCCTTATATCCTGTAGGATTTCAATCGAAAAATCAAATTTTAAGTATTTCGAAATTGTTAATTCAGAATTTTACTCATACTTTTAGAAGAATGGTTAAAAATGTCTGTTAGCATATTATTTTTATAGATGTTTTTGATTTCTTATTCAAATTATTCACAATTAGAAAAAATCAATTCAATTTACTTGTGCCGTAAATATTTCAGTTTTTAACTCACACCTTGTAATTATTTGTTTTGTCTTACCAACTCGTTATTTTATATTTTAAATAACACTAGATATAGACTTTGATATTGAGCAATAAACATGAGACTTTAACAGTTATCTATTATTACCGTCATTCTTCGGTGATAATTTTTTTTGTAAATATTCTGTCATGCACTTTTCGCCATGTCTCCATGAAACATTTTTCTTAACCCGATAATATACATCTTGAAGATCATTTCTATATATGAGTTAAAGAATTTTTGAAATCGGATAAGTAATTTCGGAGGTGATCTCCTACATCCAAACTTACAAAATTTAACTTTTTCATAATATAGGAAAATTTTTAATGGGGTCATATATAGCCTATATCCATCCCGAAGGCCATTTTTAAATATTAGTGAAAGAATTTTTGAAATCGGATGAGCAATTTCGGAGATTACCTCCTACATCCAAACTAACAAACTGTTACACTTTTTTTAACTCTCTGAACTTCTGATTTTACTCCTCATAAAATTTCATACCGGGCTCCATATATGAAAATCGATTGTTGGGGAATAAACAAAAATCAATCGATACACGTGCGGAGCTCTATCTCAAACTTAAAGAAATTTATGTATCTGTCATGTAACCTGTAGTTTTTATATTCATTTGTTATTTTATATTCCAAAATAAACAGCCACATATTTTAACATAAAAGATGGATAAAAGCCAAGCAAGTATAAGCGATCTGTGGAAAAGATCTTGGTCTCACTACTGTAACCTGTTTAAACAACATTTCGTATAAGCCGCCTTAATTGCCACGGATATTAACTTATTATTACGCCGTGGAAACCGGTAATTGGGCGCAGTGTAGTATGTGCTTCATTATACATATGCGAGTACGTAATTAACAATGAGGACATACGCGAATTTAACAACACTGAGAACCTTACCACATGGAATATAACTTAACTATGTGATTTCATTTGGGAAGAATATATATATATATATATATATATATATATATATATATATATATATATATATATATATATATATATATATATATATACATAAGCAAGAGATTTAATTTGACTTTAATTGTTTCAGAGAAAAATTATTTCAAACAATTCTTTTCATCTCCTTACTTTTAAACCACCCATGTATACATATCAACTATGGCAATTATTAAATCGTCAAGGAGGTTTACTTTGTTTAAAATGAAATTACCTTTTTTTCACAAGTCATCAATTATATAGACATATAATAGTGTATTAAATATTTTGTAATACGTAATTTAGTTAAGTATCAACAATGTATTATAGCGATTATCTCGAAAACTGTGTCGTATATAATAATCCGCATAGCTTCCCTAAAATTTTGTGTTCGTTTCTGAAACTCCATTTTTGCGTAATTTTAATTTCAGAAATTTTTAAAATGCCCTCTTCACAATTGAGAAATAATATTTTTTAGTACATTTGTCAATATGTACTACATAAAAGTATGAAAAAATCTCTTCCCCTTATAGTTTGAGACCCTTATAATTAGCCCTACTCAATTAATATCCAAACCATATATGGAATTGGAAAAAAAAGAATTTTAGTACATAACTTAGTTTCGAGGGCATTATTTTTTGACTATTTGCTCTTGAGACGTATATGGTTTGATATGGATATATTTGCGACTACTGTATTTATTTTTGAATATATATTATCTATATCCACACGTTGAAACTTTCCGTTGGAAATAACTTAATTGTCAATAAATTCACAGTTTAAGAATGATTATAAAATATATATTTTTGTGACAAAAATTATAGGGTGGAGTGTTAACAAAAAAATTAGATCCACTTAAGAACTTAAGACCATACCATAAAAATTACAATTTTATCAAATCATATGATCATACACTGTATGTTAAAAACTTGAAAAATGACAAAATTAAAAAAAAACATTATTATAACAGGCATTCACGGAGACACGTTAACAAACGAAAATATTGCAGTGTACATTCCACTTTGGTAGCAAATAATATCATAATAAATAAGATATATTGGTGCATGCAAACACGCGAAATTTATTTGTTAAAGGTTTGCAATTAAGTATGAAACGCGCCATATAATAAATAAATATATTAATTAAAGAGAATCTATTCATCCTCATTATATACATTGAAGTTATGTACTGGAGTATACATCTCGAAGGCGAGAGGTTTATATATATATATATATATATATATATATATATATATATATATATATATATATATATACATATATATATATATATATATACAATATATCCGTATGTGAATTTGTGTGTGAAAACTTTGGTGCTGAGAGCACATTTCATTGCGTTAGAATCCACCTCCATTATTGGGAGCCCGCACGAAGCCAAGTACAGCTCGATGAAGGAACACGAGTAAAATACGTTATTTCAATATCTGTATAAGAGGCAGTGCAGTAGACTGACATACATCTGTCATACTATAAAAGTTCCGTTTTTTACTTTTGATGTAATAAACCACCCGAATTCTGAAATCTGATCGGAATAATTAAACCGAGTAAGACTGACGCGTCAAAATTAATGAAATAAAATTGATCAGTAAACAGACAAAAGGGCACCACGACGATGAGTTTTGTAAATGAAGTATATTACTAAGAAAATTAAAAAGACGAGAACGCGAACATGTATTTATGAATTTACAAGAAATGAAGTAAAAATTTTAAATTAAACTTTTTTATTTTAGAAGGGATGACATAATTATAAACGGTTGTTATCCAGATCTGGGCATTGATAGGATGTAAATAAAATCATGGGCGTATTTATTTCTGCTAAGTATAAAAATTTGTTTATTATGTTATATAATTACAACGGTTTTTTTAACAAATTTTACTTTATGATTTTTTTTTATTAAAAAAACCTCCGAGCTATTTCTCAGTTCCGGCCTCTTCAGTACCGCTTAATTAAATAATTTTTTACCTAAAGTATACTTTTAACTTTTCAGTCAGTTTTATTTGCTTAGCCTAATTTTATTATATTTATTCTGTTGAAGGAATTATTTTTTGTGGCCTAATTAACTATTCTTAGCACATAGTAAAATCTTATAAGTTAAGCTGGCCGAATCCTTGTAATACCAGGACTGAGAAGTTGGCACGCAAGATTTTAACCAATGACATACGGGACCTCAATACTAAATAAAATGGTTTAAAATTGCTGTAAATATTTAGTAAATTCAAAAATGTATGCGAAAAATATCTAGACTATATAATTTGGTAAGTATAATAAAAAATTAGCTATTTTGACCATGAAATAACAAAAATTATATGATTAAAAGAGTGAATTATAAAGGTAAATAAGAAAGAAAAAGAAAGGTGTGTATGGGAAAAGAACAATTAATGTAAAAAGAATCTTGTTAGTGGAATTTTCCAAAAGGGCATCTGGTTATTTTTCATTTCACAAATCATAATTTCAAGGTACAGGCTAACCAGAGGGGAAAATGTTTGACAACTTTTAAAAATTGACCTAGCTTCAAAGGCCTCGACATAAAGTGTTATACTAAGTTGTGATGTCATTTTTAACAATGATCATTGTATTCTGCGAGAGGGAATAAGACAAGAAAATATTCCTCGGCCTGTTTTAAATTTAGAAGTTTATAATTTTCTAAGCATTCATGATAGCATGATACCACGTGTATGGGGTATGACACGGGTGGTGACTAATTCTTAATTTGATGATAATAAGTTAATAAGAGTCACTTTTGAGTTACATTCATTAGTTCCGTTAGAAGTTCTGTTGAAGGGAATTTTACCTTAAAATTTAAATTTCCTATGTGTATAATCAATACTTTCAAGTAAATATAATTAGACTAAAAATTTTCAATAATCTATGGTTAACTTCAGCTAAATAGTAAATTATGTTTACTAGCTGACTTACCAAATATATCTAAAAGGCCTACATCCAGTATCGTTGGAGGAAGAAATTTCATCAAAACTGCAGTTATATTAAATTTTTAGATTATCAATATATACATGACAGAAGAAAGAGAGTTGTTTAGCTATAGGATCAATAAAATAGAAAAAAAGCATAGATAAAGTTGCTAAGCCTGTTTAGGATCGCAAAGATGGGCGTTGAATCAATGAACGTATAATTTTGACGTATTAATGATTAAAGCGGATATATCAAAATGTCACAGTTTAAAAATTATATGTATCACTATTGTCTTGTAATATTCGAATAGTAGTTCGTTGTTGTTCATCGTTAGTCACTTTGAGCAGTGCCGTTGAAGTACTTATTAAAGCCAGATTGGAGAGGGTTTGGTAAATTTTGTATATTTAGGAAGCTTATAAGTTGCAAATGTATAATCTGCTCAAAAACGTCTGAAAAAAAAAGATATGCATCTTTAGATATGGATCGAAAATCTTTGGATCGGTTTGAGAAATACGTTTTGAGTAAGGGAATAATATGGGCCTTCTTCCTTTCACAAGGAAATGTATAGCTTAATCTAGATGTATCAAATGAAATAGTTGTGGTTGATGCTATAATGTTAAAAATGGAAACAATAGCGTCTATATTTAGTTCGTAAGTATCAACCGATTAGGACTAAATTTTGAGGATATTTATTTTCAGTTTGCATATTGAAATTTCTGAAATAACACTGAGCGGGAGAGACATTATAGTGTTTGGAGTTTCCGAACTCAATGTGGCAAACTGGTGGAATTGCAAAGAAAATGTTAAAATCTTTAATGTCTGTTGGACTGAGTTTTCTCTTTTTATTTATTGATATAAGAATTTTGTGTACTAATTTCACACCTTTTTCTTATTTCTGTCTATTTGTAATACCTTATTCCTTAATACTTTGTAGGTTTCCCAGCTAAGAGATTTTGGATCACTTTTATATACAGAATTGGCCCTATCTGCTTTCTGTGTAAAAATTTTATAGAATAAATGAAAAATAACACAAACGAAACTTTGCATATTGTACATTATTTATATTACCATATAGCACTCTTGCTTTAAATATAGCATTTACCATATTCAAAATTTTTTACAAATTATCATGCCATTCTCAAAAGCTTTTACCTATTACTCCTACTAATTTTTCATGCACCTCGCCAATTGTTCACAATTTCAAGCTTTTATTTTATTGTGCCAATATATAATTATTTTATAAATGGAAACAATTTGCTGCAAATCTTAAAATATTTAGCAGCTTTAATTCAAACCGAAGTACAACTGTTCCACCCACCGCCTTGTTTGTACATTTATAGATTTTTTTTCTCTCAAATATGTAATGGAAAAAAATTGCTACGTTATTTTATGTAAAAGTAATCAAAAACTCGCGAAAAATTATTTTGTCTCCACCATGAGGATACATGTTTCTTAATATTCTAACTAGTGTAACGTTAAAAATATGCCATTTCATCAAAATTAATCACACCGTTCAGGCAGGAATTGAAAAATGTAGGAAAAAAATTGTCAATAGAAATATTTATATATTATTCAAAGTTAATAATTAAACAAATTTTTATTGAATATGATGTATCGATTTACTTTCTTTCTATATTTAAAAAAATCTTGAAAATATACGCATAAATATATAGAAAATTTAAAAACAATTTAAACACGGTAAATTTCTAATTAATTTTGAAATAGCAATATTAAAAATTGCTACCATTTCTGTTTTAAAAATTCGTCCATATATCTACATTCTGACTGGATTTTCGTGCAATTTATGTCACTTCCCCAAACAGGATACGAAAATTGCAGAACGTATTTACGCATTAAAGCCTTCAACCACTTGCCAAACGGGTAGCCTGAAGCTCAACATAACCTTCATATAAATAGTCGCATTTCGACTAACAAACACTTTCAATACTCTACGGCAATGAGCATCAATAGCTGAAATGTTCTCTCTCTAATGTCTCTTTTCAAATCGTTTGAAACCTATACTTTTGCCAGCGAGCTTAAACTTGTATCGTATTTGCGATTGTATTTTGCCGTTGATATAATTAAAAGGTTCTATCAACTGCACTGGAAAACACAATTAATGTGTCAGATAAAGATTAGTATTTTTTAATCTATTGCACGTATACTTCCCACCGAAGAATGCTAAGAAATAGAAAATGAAAAACAACATGATGTAAAAGTATTTCTATTATTCAATTAATTATGTTTATCTTAATTGGAAAATTACCGTTGACATCTGGTAAACACTTCATGGTTTTAAATATCTTATCTTTGACTAAAATATTTAACTGTAATAACGACGGTATGCCTTTTATATTTTTATTTCGATTTTAAGCCATTAAATTAACTCCACTTCTATCGTAACCCAATGTTATTTCTTTATACATTAAACAAATCTACTAACTAGCACGTTAATAATTTCCAGCATTATTTAAAAATTTGGAATGAATAAAAACTATTTAGTATAACTGTGGTTAATTAAAAACTCCCTTAACCACATCAATTGCTTTAATATCTTTCCATTGGCCACGTTATAAAAAAATTCCATAAACGATTCTTTAGTTAGTTTTTTGTTAGACAAGAAATACCAGACTAATTGAAAGCTGCTGAATCCTTTTCCGGGCGATTTGTTTACACGGGATATGAAAGAAAATACTTATATGTTAATGGAGTTTTTTATTGCGCTATAGATAGCTACCACTTAATATATAAAGAAGTAATTAACTGGAGTACATAATTAAGAATTTGATTCATTTCACGACAAGCGGAAGTAAATTTTCTTTTTTTTACATTTTAAGTAATCAGTCTTTCATATTTACATAATTTTGGAATTTCTTTTTGTCATTCACATATATAATTTTCCCTAATTTTTGTTGTACCATTGTTGTCAAAACGTTTATAAAGATTAAGTTCTTAAAGTTTCTTAATTTCCTTTATTAATTATATCCCTGATATTCAGTTTACATGTATCTATTTACACATCAAAAATAATTTACTTTACCTAGATTATTTTTCTGAACCGTTTCAAAAGTCATTCATCGTCAACAAAGATAACTTTTTTGTAAAAAGAAAGAAATTACCAAACAAGAAATAAAAAAAACTACGGCTTCGATGCGTATGACATCATCTCAACTTTAAACGAAAAGTTTTTTCCTGTTAACATAATTGGCCTGTTTAAATATATATATATACATATGTATATATATATATATATATCTATATATATATATATATACACACACACACATATACACGCACCCACACGTGTGTGTGGGTGTGTAATTTTGTTAGAAAGCTAATTTATGTGGCCCTTGGTCGTGTATTATTAAATTATAATTACACCTAAATGTTCGAAACTCGATTGTGGCACCTGTACCGTTAAATGTTGAGAATTTCTGTGGTATATTTTTTAATTATATGGTGGGTGAACCATCGACATCCTTAATCGAGATCTTGCTTCAATTGATCAATTGGCTCATGAAATGGGTCTTTCGGTTAACCTAAGTAAGTAACAAGCTATCATCATTGGTATTCAAAGACTGACTTCTAAAGTAAACCTACCTGGTTTACCAAAATTAGTGCTAAATAGTACAATAATACCAAACACGTCAACTGTTAAAAGCCTGGGCCTATTGAACGATCGAAATCTTCGAAAATTAGCGGCCGGATCGAAATGTTAATCTGGTTAGATGTCGTGTTTTCAGCAGGATACACTCTTTGAAACGTATTCAAAATTTTCTACCGATTAAAACAAAAATCTATCTTTGTCAAACACTTTTATTACCATTAATTGATTATAGAGATGTGTGCTATCCTGATCTTAATGAGGAATATTTGTGCAAGTTGGAACGTCTTTAAAATTTATGTGTCCGGTATATCTTTGGCCTCAGAAAATATGATCACATTTCTGAATACAGGTCACTTCTCAAATGGCTGAAGATCCGTGATCGACGCCAACTTCACATACTTACATTTCTTTCTAATATATTAAAAAAATTCACATAGCCAAAATTATCTTAGTAACAAATTTAAAGATTTGTCTGCTCACGGTCTTGGGCTACGATTTTAAAGTTCACTCACCTTACTTATTCTTAAACATACCTCTACCACTTGCGAAAAATCCCTCACTGTCCAAGCAGCAAAAATTTGGAATCACCTGGGTCCTGACATCAGGAAATTCACGTCTCAGACATTTTCTAAGATCGAGTGAAAAAGTCCTGGCTCTCCTGAAACATTTTCCTTTATGTCCTTGTCCTTTCCTGTCTTTCCCATCCCAAGTCATGTCAATATTTTGTTTTCTTTTTTAATTTACTTTTGTATTTTTATAAATTTTTTGTCTTCTAATGTGCTATAAAGAATTTTTATTGTATAATCTCTTACAATATATCTAAATTTCAATGCAAATTTTTATGGTTGACTGGAAGAAATTGCTCATGTAGCAATAAGTGCGACATATGAACTATATATAAAAGTTAATAATAATATTGGGAATATATTGGTAATATACTGTTCAAAATGAAAACGAATGATCCAAATTGGTTGGACCTATATTATCTAAATTCCATTAGAATACCTGTACTGTTAAATTTTGAGGAATCCCGTAGTATATTACATTTTTTATTCATAGATTCTTCCCACATTTTATGGAGCCATACTGAAAGTACCTTCAAAATAAGAACAGAATTATTAAAATTTTTTGATAAATTACTTAGATATTTGCGACGTTCCTTAAAGGTCACAAACGCCTTTTCCGAATTCAATAAATGAGATATTATTGATACCAAATTCATTATAATTTCAGAACATTCTAGATAATATAGAAGATCAAAGGTACTGCAAAGAGAAAAATAAAACATTTTTAAAAAAAAATACCCATTTCAAATAACCATTAAATGAGAAGCGTATTGAAAAACATAAAATTATAAAAATACGAGCACTTAGTTGAATCTTTTGTGGTACAATATCATTTACGAACATAAATATACTTAGAAAATACTGCTATTTTAAAGGCTTTTAGATTTGACGTTTTCGAAAAAAAATATTGTCACGATAGACTTAAATTGAGAGAATATTATTTTGTGGAGTACAGACGTACAGGTGGATCGGAATGACGAATTAAAAATATAATATTTCAACATTCGCCCACAGAACCCAAAAATATGGAGTCACATATTCCATGTTCGCTGAGAGCAGCTTAAATACCAAATGCATAAGGAAGCCGCGTTGTACTTTTCCTTCACATAATGAAACTTGTTTACGGATTGCAGCGCTACATTTTCATGTATTTGTCGTCGCCTCAAAGTGAAATGCAGCAAACTTTTTCGCATCATCAAGTGTAAAAAACCGATGCAGGCAAAGCTAAAATGAACGGCCCTCCTAGAAAAACCTTTTTTTTCGCCTCCGACATATAAGTAAACCGTATTTTCTGTTTGCTTAACTGACGTGGTTATTAATATATGAATAAGCTGATGAGTAACTCGCTTTAATGGTATGAGAGGAGATCAATTTTGAATATATGGGGATTTATGTAATGAGCGTATGAATATACGAGTACGCTATTGCGATGGGGGGTATGAGTATTTGATATCTATGTATAATAAATAGACGTAATTATAATATTGTATTATGCTTCGAGTTAGTTATTTATTATTTGAATCCTTTTTTATTTTGGTTAATACAACGTACAAATATAATAAGATTAAGCAACTGTATTACTCAAAACCGTTGAAATTATGTATATGCGAACTTTAAGTTTTAATTTAAAGATCTCATAGTAGAACTTTGAGTAAAATGAATTACATGTATCTCGAATATAATGACGGAATAGATCATTGGCCATATTTAACTCCGTATATAACGGAACTTTGATGAGATACTGCACTATGGTATCTCAAGACTTCTTAGCAATTTGCTAATAAAAATTACTTCACAACTTATTATTGTCCTTCTTATCCATAACGTTAAGCTTAAACCACTATAATAAAAAAAAATTAAAGATTTGCAAAATTATTTGTCATTCTTCGGTAGCTACCTAGAAATTATAATTTATGAAATGAAAAACAAGTCCATTATCGAACGAATTCAGCAAGTACAATTTTTCCTCTTTTTTATTAGCTAATCTTGATACCTTACTTCAACCGGATGGTAATAATTATAAACGACAAGAGAATAATGAAGTTTACAGTAGTACATAACACCCACATATATATATATATATATATATATATATATATATATATATGTATAAATATATATGTATATATATATATATATATATATATATATATATATGTATAAATATATATGTATATATATATATATATATATATATATATATATATATATTTATATATATATATATATATACATATATAAAGTGTTAAACAAACTTAATTAAGTATATCTTGGCATTCATTTGCCGAAGTGAACTTTTAATTTCGTGGTAGAGTAAATAATTATCACAGGAGTGGCAACAAAATGTATGTGAAATGACAAGAGGGGCGAAAATGCGCACCACTGTTTGCAGTTTGTGTAATTTTCAATTTCTTTTTCTGATTCTCTGCGATATTTTGATATATATATATATATATGTATATATTTATATATATATATATATATATATATATATATATATATATATATATATATATACATATATATATGTATAAATATATATGTATAAATATATATGTGTATATATATATATATATATATATATATATATTTATATATATATATATATATACATAAAGTGTTAAACAAACTTAATTAAGTATATCTTGGCATTAATTTGCCGAAGTAAACTTTTCATTTCGTGGTAGAGTAAAAAATTATCACAGGAGTGACAACAAAATATATGTGAAATGACAAGAGGGGCGAAAATGCGCACCGCTGTTTGCAGTTTGTGTAATTTTTAATTTCTTTTTCTGATTCTCTGCGATATTTTGATATATATATATATATATATATATATATATATATATATATATATATATGTATAAATATATATGTATATATATATATATATATATATATATATATATATTTATATATATATATATATATATATATATATATATATGTATAAATATATATGTATATATATATATATATATATATTTATATATATATATATATATATATATATATATATATATATATATATATAAAGTGTTATACAAACTTAATTAAGTATATCTTGGCATTAATTTGCCGAAGTAAACTTTTCATTTCGTGGTAGAGTAAAAAATTATCACAGGAGTGACAACAAAATGTATGTGAAATGACAAGAGGGGCGAAAATGCGCACCACTGTTTGCAGTTTGTGTAATTTTTAATTTCTTTTTCTGATTGACGATATTTTGTGGATAACATTAATTTATTTTAAAGAATATGCCAATGAAGAAGATACTTTTGATTTAAATAAGTTTACAGAATTTGTATTCGTGGCTATTATTTTTAGATTTTAACGCCTTGCTTTGTCTTTGATTTGAAATTTATAATATATTACGAACATACATAGGTAGGTATTTCTGTTTTTTTGTATGTATTTCTGCTATTTTATAATTATATAAAATGGCTAGATAGGTGGCAATGTACAGACGAATCCCTGTTGACCCTTTTTTACGATGCCCTATGTCACCCCCTATTATTTAAATATTTCCTATTTAGCACCCATACCATCCTCTTTTATTGTTTGCCATCCATCTTTCACGTTTATGATAAATAATTTTGTTTTCTAAACAGTCAACATGGTCAAAATATCTTCATTTTTTTTACTTTAAAATTACTATTCGACGTTCTATTCTAATAATTTCATGTTTAATTATATTGGGTTGGTTGGTTGGTGTTTTTTTGCAGATGTTGTGTACTTATTATATTAATATTTAACGTAATTTTAAAATCGGCACTTTCTACGTTAGGACTTGGTGGGAGTAATGTTTGCATGATAACATCGTTTTTAGCAGAGGTTGATAAAAGGATAAAATTAAGCAAATTTAACGATAAGAACAATTTGTACATTTCATTTGTTACTGTTATGTTTACTGAAAGCAGGTAAAAACTGTAAAAAAACCAATATCATAAACAATAATGGTACATCTGCCTTCTTTTTAATGAAACCTCTACAGTTCAAGATAAGGTGAGTGTAAGTTGTAAAGTTTTATCCTGCCGCCTTTAGGAAAAACTGATTTTTGTCTTATTATTATGGTACGAAACAAAATTAGTAATTTTATCATCGGCCAAACTACGTTATGTATTAATATTACCTTATAAAAAGTAAATAAACCTAAAAAAAAATCAATTTTTAAATAAAGAAAAAAAACTGAAAAAACTTTCTGTGAAATAATTTCATCGAGTTTGTCTTTAAGCCTCTCTTTAAGTTCTAGCGATATACATGAAAAAAAAAGGCGGACAATTTGAATTCTGATTTATCAAAAGCGACATTTTTAGTATGCTATCGAAAAACCGAAAGCTCCTTATTTATTACATTTATTATATCATGAGTTGAAATAGTGAATGGATCTGCAATATAGACGTCTGCTTTCCATATATATGGTATTTGTACAGTGTCTCTAATAAAAGAAATGAAGGCGATTCACAACAATATGATATGAAATTTTGTTTTTACGATTTAAAAGTTCCTAAAAAATCAGAAATATTCTCTTCTATAGATAAGAAAATGAAGACAAAGTACAACGGAATGCGTTTTGGGAGTTTTTTTTGTATGTTTGTGATTAGTATCAAACATTTATGTTTATAACGCAGCGATAAATATAAAAGTGGCTTCTAAATTATGAAATTAGGTTGAATTCAAAAATCAAGGCAGTACTGAGAAGCTCTTACAAAAGGCCAAGAAAGTAATTGCGCTGGTAGTGTCACTTTAGTTTTTTATTTAAAATATTTAATGTGTCTAAGTCCAATTTCGTTCTCCTAGTTTGGGCTTTTTTCTCTCGTATATTGTGTAAACATATCGATATGACTTGTCGATAAAATAATGTCAATCCCTGTAATCTTAATCGCTTTATATTATTCACGGACACAATATCTCAAAATTGCATTCATGAAACAAAAAAAAAGTAGACAGCAAAACGTAAATGAAAATATATTTGTTATGATATGTATGTTTCACAAAGCCTAGTTAAATAATAATTTTTCAGATGATAAGTGATAAAAAGTAGGTATGTGCATCGTATTTACCTGCGAAATGTCTCCTTATTTGTCTTATTTATATATGTTACTTCACTTCACTTCACAATCCAACACTGGACAAGACACGATTGAAATATTACTTGAAAATATAGAAAAACAATAAAATATGACTGTTCCGTAATGAAGCGGAAGAGCATGGGAGATTTTTATGTCATAATAATTTTGTCTGTATTGTCATCTTTTTTTTCACTCGCAGTAATGTCAAAAAGATTATGTTCACGCTCTCGTGTTTTAAATGCATAATCTACAGAAGTAATTTTATTAAATACAAGATTAATGGAAGCGGTATTTTTTATTATTTCTAACCTTTTTTAATATTTAATTTACTCTATTTACTCTGTAATTTTCCATAAATCTTAAGTTTTGAACTCCCTTAATATTTTGTTTTTAACTACTTTTCTAATATTCACTTTATCTCAAAAACTTGCAAAAAATCTTCCCCATTTTCAATTCGAAAAATCTTTATGCTAGTTAACCACGCGTACGACATTATCTCGTCTTCAAAGGAAGCTTTCCTGTATGTTACGCCATTGCTCTCACCAAAATTGTATTCTTTCAAATGACCTGGAGATTAGTTCTTGGTGGAAAATGAAGTATCTTTCCATATCAGTTAAAGTCAAAACTAAATGCAAGCAAAGTAAGAATAAACAATCTTAAGAGAGATACCAATTTATTTCGACTTCGTCGAAAGAGCATGATCGATTTTCAATTAGTTTAACTGAAGTACATATCGAGTTATTTTTTCTCAGGTTACGCAACTTATTATTGCGTACACCTGATGTAATAATTAACTGTATAACTACTAAATTATAGATATAGTTATAACAAAATTGCCTACTAACTATTATCAACTTAAAAATTTGTTATATGAATTTATTTATAATAAACATTATTCTAGATCAAAAAGTCTTTTTACTGCGAAAAGTTTATCGTATATCTTGTAACTCCGGTATTTAAAAAAAAAGGCTTTAAGTGTGACTGTGTCATGAACACGGCCGTGTGTTGTACGTGAATACGTCTATGTAAAGGGTTATATTTTTGAAATAAAATATTTTTATTTATGTATTTGGGATAAAAGCAAGGAAACAAATAATTATTGTGTTACAATAGCGTATAAATCGATATTATATATTTTTGATAATTTTTTTTTCTAATACCTTATTATATTCACTGTAACCACTTTAAACTAATGTTTTGTATACAACCGATAGATTCTGATGACAGCTGACTATTAAAATTTAGACGAACATCGTAGCTTTTCCGAATCAAAAGTTATACTAATTGCAAATCTCGATACGCAGCAAAATAACCTCAAAAGGGCGGCGATTCCCCCTTCACCGCACGCGTCACTGTTTTTGCTTGAATGAAATGAATTATTTGATCCCTTAGCTATCCAGTGGTATAATTTAATTTTTGATGTAGAGGATATATTCGAAACTGCAACGCCAAACTTTATCCCCCGATTTTGTTATCATTAGGTTTTTTGGATTGCCCCCGTATGGTAGCAAATTTAAAGACGTATTCAGGTTAATAATGACTCTTCTTTTATATAAACAGATATATCTCTAGTGTGGGTCCATGTAATTTTGATTATAATTGGCCCACAAAATTTCTCAACATCCTACAGCACAGGTTCCGTGATCGACTGTCGGTGACACGAGTCTAATATTAATCTAATAAAAGAGGACGAATGACGACATAAATTTGCCTTTATTTTGATAAATAGGATACAATTATTTATCCAGAATTTAATGACTGAAACTCATCACATATGAATAGTAAAGGTTTGGATTCGTTCCACTTGGCTTAACATAATAAAATAAGAACAGTTTGTAAATATAGACATGGACAAATGCGTGTAATTCCTAAGATAGGTTAGTAAGAAAGTGTACATATAAATATGTATACATATATATATATATATATATATATATATATATATATATATCCTCATGTATGTGATACAGACATGTGTGTATATAGATATTTATTAATATTTGGTTTTATGAAATGCAGCAAACGTCTGATCCAATTTCAATCAAATAGATATTATTGAATTCATTTTAAGGTCGTGACATTCCGCGTAACATAGGATCGATATGCACTTAAAATGGAAAAATAAAACTCTTATTCCAAATGATTGAACCGACATCAAATAAAGAACCAATAAGGAGCACAATAAAAGTATAAAATAATAAAAGTACTCCTACTTAACTGAAATTTTCGCCGTACAATATAATTTTTGATTTAAATAAATTTGCAAATTACTTAATTACATAAAAACGCATAGAATGAAAAGAGAAAACGATGAAACAAATGTTATTCCTTTAGCTTTGGCATTTTATAACGTGTTCAGAGATTACCTTTGCAAATATTAATATTCACAAACTACGAAATTTACTACACTCGTTTAAATTCTCAAATAAAACAACGAAATTTATAAAGAGGTTTTGAGTTGCCTATATGCATGAGCGACAAATTCTATTTATACATTGCGCCATTTTTATATAGATCGTAGTATATAATTTATTATTATGCAGAAAAAAGTCGATCTTCAGCAAACACATATTATAATATTTATATTTCTTAATGTTAATTTTATCCATATAATCATTCAAGTCAAATCGCATTTAAGTTCATTCTGACGTTTCAACTTGAGAGAGCAGCTATAATCGCAACTAGTATTCTCTTTTCATGGTATTAGTGATGCACGCAAATGAAGCCGCATATAATAGTATATACCCAGTATCTTGCCAGCTTTACAATATAAAATACATACAATACGGGGAGTAAAATTATTATTTGTGTCCAAAATTGGACCTCAACAGGATGTATTATGAACTGTGATAAGCATTATTAATAATTTTTAGGCAACATAAAAAAATGTTCAAAATAAGCGAGCAGAATGGCGAATATTATTGAAAATATTACATTGAGATTATGTTCATTACTTCTTATGATATAACTATTTTAACGATAATATGAAGTAGCAATATCTCAATAAACTAACTTTTTTTTACTAATCTGCTTACCTTACCCTACATTATGACCAAACTGACAGATCAGGTTTCAATTTCTTTAAAATATTTTTTTCTGATTTGCGTCTAAGTTATTTATATTACCAGGGTAATAAAAATTACGTCCACTTTATAACAGGTCCATAATATACGTATTTATATACTAATGTGGTTATAGAAAAATTATTTAAATTGCATACATTCATCGCATGTATTGCATAACAGAGAAATACAAAATGGGGAAAAAATATTTTAATATTTGTTACACAGTCTGGACATATTATAATATTTTTGTGTTAAATAATAAATAAAAAAACAAACACTAACGTGATGTAAGAAAACACTAAGGCCATGAAGAAAAATCTGCTAAGATTGAACTCTCAGTGTCACCAGTATGATATCGTATTCTTCTGACCGATCGGCCACAACCACCGCATACCTTTGTATGGCCTAGTAATATTTCATTACTAGCAGCTTCCGCACTTAACGATGTAAAACATGGATTACAAATAATTCCATCCAAACACAGCTGAAAAACAAGAATAAAATGCAAGTTAAACAGAAGCTTGAGTACATATATGGTATTTTTCCGACATGTATTTATAGTCACAAGCAAACACTGGATAAAATTCGGGTATGTCAGAATTTGCGTAATTAATAAACTGATAATGTAAATAGAGTACTTGTATATATACTTTATACTTTTCATAACTGTATTGAAAATCATCGTTTCCACTTTGTATGTAAAGAAGTTGACAACGAATACACAACATGTTTTCGGAGTTACTACATGACTATGTTATAAGTGATGCACCTCATAATAAGATGTCACACAATATCCGAAATTAAACCAACATAACCGAGAATGACCGAAACAAATCACCTTTTGCTAATATTAATATTATCAAATTAAGTAATTCATTACACCTGCCTAAATTATCAATTAAAAACTGTATCTCTTCCAAAAATTATCAAATTTAAATAATTTTTTCGTTTCTTTCTTAATAAAAAACTTGTACAAGGATAATAAGGTACAAAGAAAATTATGGAAATATATATTGTGACCAAAAATATAACAAAAACTGCAATCAAGGTCACATCGTCATTTTCGCAGTTTGGTACATCTTCCATATCAGCAAAATAATTATTATCGTCACTGTTATCACTATCACTCAAAAATTGAATTACTCCAAATTGTGAGCGCACCACAATGTCACTCGCACTATCACTTTCTTCACAACTTGAAAAACGATCATTTTCACTCGAATTATTTTCGTATTCGACATTATGGGCTAAAACTTTTTATTTTCTTTGTGCTACTTTGTTCAAATTTGTCATATGCTTCAAGGTCTTGATCTTTGATACCTTCTTTGTTTTCCTAAAATTTCGTTAATATCATCAATTTTCATAAAATCTCACCCCAGATCCAATAGGATCGTCGCATCCCGATATTCACATGTAAAGCGGTTTACTTCATCTCCATTATCCTTTGGGACTATTACAAGTCACGCCACGTCAACAAAAAATAACCATTTGGCAACAAAAAGATATTACAAAACAACAAATTCAAAAAAACCTTTACCCTAACCGTGCATACGACATTATTTCGGCTTCAAACGAAACTTTTCTGCCTGTTACGCCATTCCTCGTACGAAAGTTCTAACCTGTCAAACGACCCGGAAAAAGATCTTTCCACATCATTTAACGGAAAAAAATAGATGGAAGCAAAGTGAAAATATATAATTTTCTGATGTAAACTAATATATCACGCCGTCATCGCGAGAGTATTTAATATATCCTGTTAGCGTTTCCGTAATCACACGGTTTATGTAACTAGTTATGTAACTGATCTAATCCATAATTAAAACATTAAAGTTATCTATTTAAAAAATACTTTTTCATTTAATATTTAAAAATTAACAAGTGATTCTACGACTTAATTTAAATTAAATATTTTCCTTCTACGAAAAAATTTTAAAGTCAGCCTCTTTTTCATAAGTTTCCTAAGTTCTAATAAAGAATAAATAATTACTGTTCACATGAAAACAACTTTGTCCACATGAAAATTCTAAATGTAATTGCAATTTTTTATTGCTTATATTTTATGGCCTTATATTAGACGCAAAAAATTAGATTGGTTTAAATCCCGTGGGGGTTAATTTACTGTCCCTATCCTCGTTGCTCTTCTTGCTTCCCGTGTTTTCACAGCCTGTCGGTGTCACCAACTATGTGGGCAATGGCGGGCTATCACCATAAGATGGTGGGCATAACTGCGGGGCCATTCGAGATATGACGATGAAATAAAACCTACATTGGTATCTGAGTTATTACCTGTAACCTATATAAATTGCCTCAATAACAGCTACATCAGGAATGATGTAAATAGCCTCCATAGATTTCGATTTAAATACATTCGTAGAGACGGACAGGCAAATGCATAAACTATTTTCTTTTATCATTAGATTCGTTAAAGAATTACGTACACAAACGGGTAAAGTATTTAATATCAGAAAATTTAAAGACACTGACTGTCCCTTCAATTTTGATTATGTGTATGATATCTGACGAGATGCCACTATAATAAAAATCAAATAAATCATACTTTTTTACTCCACCCAAGTGAGTAAATTGGATGTTGTACTTGCACGTGATGTTTTAATTATTCGCACGTGGTTCTTGTGGTAATAGAAGTTAGCGAAAGTTTGAAAAATAATTTATCTAAAAAGTTATAGAGATGTATTGAAAAACTTTAACACAAAACTCCATTATCATCGAAGTTAAGATATAGACGTCCAATAATATAAATTATCTTGCTGAATAAAGAAATATTACTAAAAACCTTTCTTTTTATATCGATACAAATTAAAAAGAAATCAAAACGAAGAAAACGCCATAATTTCCATCTTTCCATGGAGCATTCCATTTAGAAATTATCTGTAATCACAAAATACATAATTTATTGTTTATCTAGTCAATATTAGTAAAAATAGTTTATTTTATTGGTACCCTCGATATTTCATGTTTCATATATTTGATTTTCTATATAACAAATATGTTTGTTTAATAAACGTGGATGGATGAACAAACATATATGTTAGACAAACACTAACTCGAGAATCCTTATTACAATCACGGCTTAAAATAATCTTGCATACAGATCTGAAATCGCCATCAGTTGCGTAGCTATATGAGATTCATTCCTTGCTTTATGTTTAATGAGTTATTATACATAGTAGCACTCTAAATTTTTCTGCAACTAATATTTACTCACCATTTCAACTGCGTGAATTTTCCATTAAAATGGCAGAATTTAACAAGTGGTTTTTAGTTCCCGAGTTACGTGAAGGATAAATTAAATTTACACATTGCATCATTAGCATAATATATATCATAGCAATATATTTTTTTGTAGACATGTTATAGCAATATGTTTTTTTAATATTAATTAGACATATCTAATATTTTATATTATACTATTTCTTGTGTTAAAAAGTATTCAATATATTAATTTTGAAGTATGTCTTCGGCTATGTTAAGATGAATTGAAAAATGCACTACATTTTAGGCATGATGGAGTAACTAATATAGAAATTAGTTATTTCCTTTTCACGTCAAAATATTAATAGTCCTGTTTACTTATATAAGCGTGCCAAATTCAGTAGAGATTAATTGCATAGATGGAGAGTTTTTCTTTAAAAAAAACTTAGTTGTTAGAAGCCTGCAAATTTAGATCTAGCGTAGGTAAATAGAATATAATTTTGAGAAAAGCTCATAGTTTTTAGTATATGTACATCCAAACAATTCCGCGATTGATAATTGAGAAAGCCAAAGAAATTCAGTTCTTACCTTAAAAATATAAATGGTATCTTCATAAACGCGCATATATTACGCTTTTAATATATGAAGAACTGTTGGAATAATGAAATCCACAAAAAAGAGAATATTTAGACTACAGAATTCTGATAACGTTTGATTTATCTGTTATCCTAGAAAATAATATAACTGTAGGCTAAAGAAGAAAACGAATTTAGTAAGAAAAACGAAATAATCATACAACAGAACAAAGAAATAAATAAACAGGAAAAATATAAAACTCATGTACGTAAAAAAGAATTTTCCCCAACTGAAATGCGAGTAGTTTCACAAATATTTTCTACCTTCAGAAACATTTATGTAATTAAATATTCATTTCTTTTCTTACTCGTGGTAGGAAAGGTTTTCGGCTAACTTAATTGTAAAAAATTGACACAGACAAGAAAGCAATAAGCAAACGAGTACCCTGAGAAAAGTTTTTTCTTCCAACACCGTTTAAATAACATTTTCTTACGCTCTAATTGAAAAACATTTTATTTTATAATTAACCTGGAGGAATGTAAAAGTCACTTTATTTCATATTTATAATTGACTGAGTGATCGTTGAAAGCAATGAAATATTGAAAGTTACGTGTAAAAAAAAATGATCCCGTTAAAACTTATTTTAAAGTTCAACTAAAGGTGAATGACAGTAATTTATTTTAATTATATTACAAACTAGCCACGTTTGGCAAGTTTTTCCACATGCAATTTCTCAATGCAATTGCAATTTTTTATTACTTATATTTTATGCCCTTATATTAGACACAAATAATTAGTTTGGTTTAAATCCCATGGAGGTTCACTTACGGTCCCTATCCGCGTTGCTCCTCTTGCTTTCCGTGTTCTTAAAGCCTGTCGTTGTCTACCAACCACGTGGACAATGGCTGGTTATCATCATAAGATGGTAGGCGTAATTGCGAAGCCATTCGAGATATGACGATGAAATGAAACCTAAGTACCTGCGCTATTATCTGTAACCCAAATAAATTGCCTCATTAGTAGCTTTCCTCGTGTAAACAGACTCCATAGATTTCGATTTAAATACATTCGTAGAGACGGATGGAAATTCACTTTACTTCATGTTGATAATTTACTGAGTGATCGTCGAAAGCAATGAAATCATGAAAGTTACGTGTAAAAGAAAAAATTATCCCGATAAAACTTTTATTTTAAAGTAAAATTAAAGGTAATTTTTTTTAAGATTCGGAAGAAAACAAACTCAACGTTCCAATCAAAATACATGAACTTTTACTTGTTATTTTATGCAGCAGATGTAAATAATTCACTAGTCATTTTGGAAATATCGTACGACAATATTAAAGAAATGTTATCTAAACCAGATGAAAAACAATTTTCAGAAACATAGTTGTAATCAACACATTATCAAAAACATTTTATTGATTGTTTTCATGAGATTTTACAATATTTGATGTAATTTTAAGGTTGAAGAATTTTCTCTTCGTTTCTTTTAATTTATTATCTTTTTGAAAGGAGCTCCGACATGGGTTACATATGGATACGTACATAAAGTTATTTAAGGGTGAAGAGAGTAGAAACGTAACATAATTCACATAAGATAGATAAATGCAGAATAACAGTGGACATATAGACATCATAGATAAACGCACAATAACAGTGGACATATATAAAATCTACCCACAGTATAAACTTGTCAAGTACGAGTAGAACCCTTACTACGCGAGTCGTGTCCATGTTTAGTTATATATGAACTAACAATGGATGCTTACTAATACCAATGGATTCAGTCGATTATGAAAATATTTTGCGATATCTTTAATACAATCGTTAGCATTTATGCATTACTAATTCACAAACATGGACAAATAATTGACAGAGAACGTTTGGCAGAATAAAAGTTATCGACATAAGTGAACCAAAAAGTTTGAAAATCGATGAGTATGTAATGTAAAATAAGTGCCATTTTATAAAATTCTTCTGAATAAACACCTAGATATCTCTTTACAACGTTGAACCAAATATTGAATTAATGAATAAATGTGTAACGATTGAAGGAATGGTACTTGATTTGTACTTGGAATGAATTTTCAAAATGATTAATTATTGATGATACTGTTATTAAGATTATTTAGTTATGGAAATATCCATAGTTAAAAGTGAAAATATATTAACAGTTAAGGATACATGACATTTCTATTGACCTATATAAAAAAATATCAATATTATTTTTTCCATGTCAAAAATATCTTCAGTATCTCAAATACTGTGAAATTTAAAATTATAATAATGCTAATTATTATCCATAACATTCCATAACATAATGCTAATTATTCTCATTATTTTTCTATAGCATCGTTTTATTTCGATATATATTTTCTCTGAGATTCGGAAAAAGTTTTTTCTTCTATATAGGTGTTTCGTAATTTATAAAAGATAGATAATTTTACAATTAAATTAGTTCCCATAATTTCATTCTAAACTTGTATTTTGAGCGTAATTACACAAATTTGGGGCGTTTTTTCCTAGATTCTTCTAGACATACGAATGAAGACACAGGATTTCGCACATCGTGAAATAATCATTTGATATAATTGTTTGCCACTTAGAAAACTAATTCGTCGTGTTCTTTTCGATACTTATAAAGTCATCAATCTCAAGAAATTAATTAATTTTGACATACTAAACATTACTAGTTATAACATTGCAAAGGAAAATTCAAATGAAAATAATTTTATTTATATTCGTGACATTTCTATTTAACTTTCAAACGGTATTTTCTATATTACTTATTCACTACGTAAACTTGGTGCCAATTATATCATTATAGGTGGTAGTGAAAAAATTTATAATTTAAAGAAATAAAAAATATTAAAAAGAACTCCACGTATTTCGATAGGTTAAATGAACCTATATTAGATAGGTTTATTGCTAGCAACTAAGGAACTTCTCCATCACTAGACTCTCGCAGTTAAAATATGAAATCAAAGGACTTATTAAAACAAATCAATTGAGCTCAAACTAGATGAGTTTACTGTTCGCCATTGAGAAATTCCTTTTACCTCCTCTTTCTTCCATCATCATATTAGTTCGATGATACCGTGGTCATTAAAACTACATAAGTTTGCAATCAACAGTTTGCAATCAGTACAACAATTAGAGGGGAGAGGGGTGGAAAGCGATTTGCTAGATTTGTTTACCTACATGATTACATAAAAGTGAAGTTGAAACTAACTCGATTGCCGGTTTATTTAACCATATAATTATAAAAATATCACCCCTCCTAAAAACGTGGAATATATTTTTATTTCGTAAAGTATTTTTTCGATAAAGGGCAAGTTTGGATGGGAGTTAAAACATTCTGATGGTACATCGCGTTTTCTCATTCGGCTAGCTTCGTGTTTTGTCAACTCTTTCCACCTTAATTTGGCTAGCTTTGCGTCTTGTTTGATATTCGGCCAGCTTCTCATCTTATCGGCTTTTTCGACTTAATTCGACCAGTTTCGCATCTTTTTCACCTCTTTCTGATGTACGTACAATATACTCGTTTATATTAGTGAAAATATGATAATAAAAATTTAGGTGTGCTATTCCACTGTCTTAAAACATTGTAATTAAAAGCGCTTATTAACTTACAATATGAATTACAGTAATAGTGAAAGTGATAGTGAAAAAGGAATTATGTGTTTCCATTTGATAGGCGTCCCATGATGGCTCGATGTTTTTTTTAATCCATTAAGTACGAAATAATTTGCAGTAAAGTTCATACTAAAAGCTTTTCCACAAAATTGTTAAGATTTTTGACACACGTGATTAAAAACTTATGGTAGTGATGGAATTCCACGATGAAAGTGATATTTTAAAAAAATCCGAAACATTTTCCCTTGAATTTTAATATGTTGCACCTCTTCAATGACATTCTAATAGCTATAATTAGAGAGAAAAGAAAATCACCCCAAAAATTTAAACGTGTTCTGTACTTGCACTTGAAAATTTAAAAATAATGTTGTTTATATCCGCGTAATTACTAATTCGATAATTTTTCCTTATAAATTAATAACAATTTATGTAAAACTGATATTTCCAAAGAAAGTCAGTACTTATATTCGATAGACAAAATCTTGTGAAAATATTATGGGAAGAATTGTTATGCATATTGATATATATACTAAATAAATAATTGATATTGATATAGAAGTAATATTGTCGACTTTCGATTTTAAAATAGGTTTTTGATAGTCATATAATATTATGTTTATTGCTTTGACCTTATGTCAATAATAGAATTAATATTACGAAAGTTGTTGTATGATGATATGTGCCAGGAATATTAAAATAATTAGAAAAATTGGCACCAATTTTTCCAGTATAAATTTAGGTGAGCAAATCTTTTTAATTTAATCCAAATTTCTTACCAGTGGCAAAAAACCTGTTTAACCTATTATGATCTCTTCAACTGACTAATATTGACAGATTTTTGAAAAAATGTATAAATAAACTTCATTTAAAAGTTACATTTAACTTCTGCTTGAGATAATAAATGAGACAAGGGCATTCTAACCGAATGCTGCGGTTAGGCGGGTGAAACCCGACATTCTTATGGCCGTCCCCATAGCGCGTTTTTGAAATATTTGCAACGTCATTGGGTAACTGACCATTTACAATTTCTCACTCGAATAACACGGTCGTTTAGCAAGGGATAGATGAAGAATAGAAGTTAGGTAAATATGTCCTATCTAAAACGTTACATCAAAAAGAGCCAAGTTCCTTTTTAAGGAGTTAGTCATAAAAGATAGTGTGTTGAAAGCACCCATGTTCTTGCAGAGCTTTCGTGGATAAGAGTAGATGAGTGACTTAGTGCTTTGCACCTATATTTTTTGAATATTATGTATCACAACACCGAACTTGGAGGACCTGATAAATCTATTACGTATGTACGAAACTTATGAAGATTCTGACGTTAACTTTGTCTTTCCTTCTTATGAAATATTTGGACATATACACACCAAATTTAAAGTTCCTCTCTCTTCTGGTCAATTCCAGGTTTTAATGATCTATCAGTAAGTGATTCAGTAAATAAAGTATGAAATTATCGATTTTCAAATCAAATATCTCGGGTTTGTTACTCAGCTCCTTAGGTTTGTTACTCAGTTCCTGCATTTACCAGATTATAAGAGTACCAAAAGAACTGTAAATCGTTTCGGATAAAGGTGCTTCATCCAGTAATGTGGCCGGAACTTGGTGTTGCACTACTCGCGTACGTGCGTGGACGTGTTTTTTCTACACATTTGCTGCGTTTGAGTACATGCTTGTGTATTCTAATGTGGTGTTATCAAGATGAATAGATGCCTTTTATATTGCATATGAATGTTTGTACGCAAAAACGACCATTATATTTAATTTTTTTCCTGTTTAAATATAGCAAGGAAAGAAATTCTGATATTCCATAATAACATGCTCTCTCTCTCTCTCTCTGTCTCTCTCTGAGATTCCAAGCAAAATATATAAACTCGTCTTTGGCGGAAATTTTAAATGATTTAAATAAGAACGTAAACAGATATAGTAAATCTTAATTGATAACCGCATATACCAAGCTCAGTGAATATCATTGAAAAGCTTACTTTAGTCAATATCAAAAAAGAATGTGTAAAAAGTTATATAAAGCTTACACAAATCTTTTTTGACATGAAAAGATAGGTTCTAAGTAAAATGCTCTTCAATTATACTTTAGAGTCCCTGTGAAATCACTTATGATCTACACCATATATCCATAAAATCCTCAAAGGTCATTTTAATTTATCTCCAAGCAAATAATAATTAACAGTTTTAACTAGAAGCCGAAGATTATTTCCAATTAACAAAAACGCTTGAAATTCTAGACTACTGTTCTAATAAAATAATTAGTATTTGAGGAAAATTGTCTAAAGATTATTTATTGGATTTACCCCTGACCTAATTAAAAGACTTGAGAAATAATTATATAAGACTAAATTATATATATTTAAATCATAATAATTGAATTAACCAGACCAAACTGTTCCTTGATTTACTCACTTGACTAACCCCAGCGGATATATTGTTAATGGATAACATTTTATTAGCATCTAATATCTAAGATTAAAGCCACGCTAATAGGTCAATGAAATGGGATGAACTTATCACTAGACCTAAAAAGAACAATTATACGAAGGTAGATAAAATCATTGCTTGCCTGTAATTTCCTACTTCAGTCTTTCCCCTGTTTACGTAAAGAGACCAAAATATCATTCACGAAGAGCCAAGATCTAATACCATTCGTGACAAAACCCTTAATTAAAAACAAATTTATTACAATATTTCTGTGACTCTGAATTAATTACTTATTCTAATAAAACGGTTGATAATTCAAATAAAAATAGCCAGTGCCTATTTAGATGATAACCATATTTTTGTCGGAGCTATTTAATGGCAATTAAAGAATCCGTATTAAAGTACTTGCCACCCAGACAAAACACTAGCATCAGCACTGCTATATTATTTTTAGGAGAATTGGACTAAAAGTAAAAAGGAAACCGATTTTGTAGGTCACCTAAAATAATTTGCGAGAATTGACGGAAAAAGCCTGTCAAGGAACTTGTGCTAGGAGGGCGCCGTAGATAATTAGATATTTATAAATATTTATTAGTTCTTAGTATTTCCATTAAAATATTAAATTTTTGCAACGTAAATCCATTGGCTATTACATTTTTCGCAGGTGTAAAAACAAATTTTAAAAATATATAATTCCACACAGAATCATTAATCAACGATTTTTAAATTTTTTCCTTTACTTACTTTTTCCTTTACTATAAAACCTCATAGTATGCTGACTGGGAGTACCTTATAGGTCTTGATGATTAATCAGCAAGATTGGAGAAAATAAATCAAAAATATACCTTAAAGGTCATAACATTTTGTTGCGTGAAACAAATAAATTAAACAGCAATCAATAAGGCTATAAACCTTAATAAATAGTGCCAATTTGATATTTTAAGCCATTTCTTAAATAAAGGACTCTGATAGATGGACGGACATTCAAATGATACCTTATAAGGTTTCCGTTCTTGGGCTTAAGTACCTCAAAAGTTAAAAGGAATTCTTATAGGATCACTTCGTTGTTCGCCTGTTTGGCTTTATCAACTTTTATCCTTAGGAACGCATGGAGGTATCAAATTAAAGTTAATATCAACTATTTAGGTGCAAAAATCAAGCATTTATTTCAACAAAACCAAAAAATACGGTAATTTAAGCCCAATATTTTGACACTGGCAAATAAATCAGAACTTAGCTTACTTATCATCAACTTAGAATCAAGAAATTTGGCAAGAAACAAGATCTCAGCAAAAGTACAGGAAAAAATACGGAAATTGTTAATTTATAGTTACATCAAATAATTTTTTTTAAATATGAAAGATGCAGTAAAAAATATATTTTCGTTAAAATAATTTCAATTTTCTCAGTAGTTTAATAGGAATATTATATACCATTAAATGTTTATATATACCTAAATGGGTACGGAAACCATGTATTGCGAGTTCCCCTCGCTCTTGAATTGTTTTTTGTTTTTCCGTAGCGGTTTGATACACACGACGAGTAAAAAGGTTGCGTCGTGTTCGAACTTATCTAAACCTAGACCATATCAAGAAGAGACGGTTATGTCCGATCTTTTTTATTTCTTTTAATATTTGAATTGCTGAAATCATTTTCAAAAAATATTCTTTAATAACTACATAAAACATACAAAACTCATGCCGAGTTTTGTATCATTCTTTCTGTAATTTTATTCTGGAGGAACGTAATCCACTGTCATCCTTAAATGTTATTTTTCTCACAATTAAATGAAACTACGTGATGTAGTATTATTTCTACTATCTTTAATTTCTTTACCACGACCTAGATTTCGTTGTATTACAACATCTTCAGGTGGAATATTATATAATTTTTGCTAATATCCCACCTGAAGATGTTGTAATACAACGTAACCTAGGTTGTGGTAAAAAAATTAAAGATAGTAGAAATAATACTACATCACGTAGTTTTATTTAACTGTGAATAATGAATTTCTACAAAATTAACGCCAAATATATTTCAATACTGTATTTTGTACTAACATAGATATGAGGCGATTTGTCACGTCAACAATCTTTATAATCACATTTCTTTCCATGCAGAAGTTTAGTAAACACATTTATTTGTCGAAATCCAGGCCTTAAAACAACCCTTATAAGAACACTCAGGTGTTAGACCGTCTCAGATAAACATTTTGCAACAAGCATTTTTCCCATAAATATTTTTGATCTAATTACGAGTATATTAGTGCTTTTAAGAAAAATATTTTTTTTGCGTAAACATCAGACTTAAATCGTATTTCAATGGATTTAAAAAAAGGAGGAAGTTCTAAATTGGTCTTTATTTTTAGGGTTCCTTACCTGAAAAAGAAAAAAATAAACGCTTATAAGATCACTTCATTGTCCGTCTGTCTGTTTGTAAAGACACTTTTTCTCAGGAACAGGTTGAAATTAATCATGTTGAAATGAATACCAAATACTTATATCAAGTGTCCCTTGATGCTGTAAAGAAATGAAGATTGTAAGTTAACGCAGCAAGAAGAAAACCCTAAAAATAAGGCCATTTGTACGGCCTTTTTTGACACTCGCAAGTAAATCAAAAGTTATAGTGTACTTACCCTTGATAATTTGGTAAGAAGCAGCACAAGTGAAGAAAAAAATTAAAAAATCGTTAATTTGTAATTATTATTATATAATTTTTTTTTAATATGCGCCTATATATTTTCGTTTAAAATATATTTTCATTTTATGAATATGTTTGGCGTTAATTTTGTAGAAATTCATTATTCACAATTAAATGAAACTACGTGATGTAGTATTATTTCTACTTTCTTTGAGTTCTTTACCACGACTTTGCACTATAAGCAAAGATCTTTGCTAACAGGTGGGCACCTGAAGATGTAATACAACGAAACCTAGGTTGTGGTAACAAAATTAAATAAAGTAGAAATAATACTACATCACGTAGTTTCATTTAATTGTGGATATTTTTATTTTAAAAGATAGAATTTTGTAAATGGTATGATACAAATATTACGTTCTAATAAATATTTATAAATGCCTAAATCTGTACAAAGTCCTTATAGTGCGAGATCCACTCGTGGTTGACAGTTTTTTTTTGTTTGTTACCTCATATATTAAACATAGTTGAAAACAACCAATTTATATGATTCTTTTTTATTGGAAGTAAACTCCCGGTATAATACTATGAATTTACTAAGAATAATGAAATGGAAATTGAAATTGTAAATATATCATCATAGAATTTCCCAAAATTTAACAGCACAGGTTAGGAAGAAATCTAAATCATTTACTCTAAGAATAGGTCAAAGCCCTTATATATGCAACAAATGTCAATGTTAAACGAAGAAAAAGAAAAAAATTAAAGTCTACAAAAATTTAGTCTATAAAAATATATTTTGCTATAGACTAACTGGCAAAAAAGAACTTGACGATGAAAAAATAAATACATACATGAAGCCAATGAATGTTTGTAGCTAATTTATTCGGAGAGTTTTTTTATTAATAATTTAATAAGTTTTTTATTTATATGTTCACTACGACACGTATTAGGTCCAGGAAACTAATAGTTACTTGAGAACTTAGAAAGGAAAAACATGGGAAGGACTCGGAATTTAGAGTATTTCAGTAAGATTCAGGCAATAGCTGCTTACCTTCGATATTAGATATGTGAGAAAAAAACGTCTCGTACGAGTGGAACTCGCACTAAGAGGGTTTTGTACTTGTTTAGACATTTACATTAGGTATTCACGAATATTGAATTTTCACAACGTATTTTACCTGCTATATCTTTTACAGGCATAAAATCATGGTTCCTCTCTCAAACATTTTGAGAAAGGAAAATTATAATGAACTGGTTGTTATAATTTTCAAGTTGACTTTTTATCATAGAATTCCGACCAACTCCGAAATTTTTTTTTATTTGGAAGGGTATAGTCCCAGTATGGTCCATTTTTAGCATTAATTTTACCATAGAAATTGAAGATTTAGCATATAATTTCCCAACATTGAACAACACAGGTGCCATGATCGAGTTTCATAGATTTAGATATATTGATAGTTTAGTAAGACTAAATGATAGTCGAAGTGCCCCATAAGTTTGCTCTTTAATAAAATCAGGGTGCAACGATGATGCTGGAATGTGATGACCAGAAATATTTAGCGATAAGCTGTTAGATATTATCGGAGTCTTTGTCGAGTGACGTGTAGCATTCAAATGTGAGTTGGGTGTTAATATACCTGTGAATGTTTGAGAGGAGAGAAGCAACATTAATGTGAGAGAGAATGTCAGAAGCGGGTGTGTATGTCAGAAAGGAGAGAATAATTCACTTGCTATGATCTGTAGCAAGTCAAATATTCTCTCCTTCACATTAATCTTATTTTGAAACATTAATGTTATTTTGAAAATTTCTTATTCGAAACGATATTATACTGCAAAATCCAATTCGTGATTTCATTATTTTAGGTTTTCGGCTCACTTCATATTTGATTGTTATTTAAAGTCCGTAAAACTTTCTTGTAATAGTGTTTTATATAAAGGGAATGTTTATTTCAGTTTGCTAATAATATAAGCGCTTGTTTACAGGCTCTAATTTTGGCATATTATATATTAGATATTTACTAAGTTTTTTCCTAATAATTTTGAATCTGTTCGCTCAGTGCACCAAAATTGCTGGTCTCCTTTGTTAAATAAATCAAAGCATATACTCGCCCAATAAATATTTTAGTTTTTATCAATTCTGTTTTAATTACACCTTTCTGCTTTACACGTACACTTTATTGATTAATTTAATACCAAATATATGCTCCCCGGTAGTTATTACCCCATCTAGTAGTTATCAGATAATGTATCGATGATATTTTCGTTGCAATCAATGATTATATAATACGCCTCCCGCAAATTTTCAATAATACGCTTCCTGTAAATTGGAATCACGTATATTTTGTTTTTTGAGTCTGAAGTTCCTCAATATGCTGTTATTCTAGAAATACTCTCAATCAAATAGTGAATATATTTGGCGCCAATTTTGTAGAAATTCATTATCCACAATTAAATTAAACTACGTGACGTAGTATTATTTCTACTTTCTTTAAGTTCTTTACCACGATCTAGGTTTTGTTGTATTACAACATCTTCAGGTCGGCTCTTAGCAAAGATCTTTAGCAAGAAGCGTTGCTAAGAGCCCATCTGAAACGTAGGTCGTAAAGAACTTAAAAAAATAGAAATAATACTACATCACATAGTTTCATTTAATTGTGACTATCAATCAACTTAAGACCGCCGTCTCACGTTACGTCTCACACGACGTAAAACTATGGCATTGTTTTTTATTATAAAAGGACATGTCGTAAGACATATTTCTGAAGTTTATCTATTTAACAGCATTGATCCTAACAAAAAACAATTAAGCAATTCAAGAAAAAAAATATGTAGGGTCAAACATTTTGCTCTTCTGCAGAGTAAAGGTATAAAATGTAAAAATCGAATAAACTGCACAAAGAGCTTTATTTTGCATTTGAATACTTCCGCATTTGTCCAATCACTTGCGTATTAGTAAATTAATTATTCTATTTTATTTACTAAAATTGCAGCAAAAAAACATATGTATGTGTAATTATATTAACAAAATAAGTAAATAATTATTTGTATTTAAATGCTTGAATAATAATTTATTTTATAGAATCGGCACACCTAGGACGCACATACAGGAACACGAAATACATTTGTTTCATTCGCACCTGATTTGCGATTTGTCCACGCCTCATAAACACATATGACCCATTTTTCTGTTTTTTTTGGGTATTTCAATCATTTGGATATTCAAAACATTTTTAGTACATCCTACTTGTGATTTATTTTACAAATATTATTTTTAATCTATACCAATATTTAAAACGGAAAAGTTTGTTTTATTGTCCGTGCTAATCGTTGAAATACGTACATGTCCGATTTCAAAAATTATATTATAAAGCGTGTAATTTCAGAAAAGTTATAGGCCCCTTATATCGCCATACTAAACTCAAATTCATGAGGACAAGCAGTAACATAATATATATATATATATAAAGAAAACAATGATATCATTCGCGTGCAGTTGCAGTCTAGGCATACCTCTTCAAAAATCTATAATACCTGGATTCAATGCAGTAATTCCTACACGTCACAGATTTCTTCTTGATATTACCAATGTAAAGAGGAGCGCGTGTTTTGGGCTGCAATGCACACAGTTGCTTCTCTATTGTGGTGTCCAGGTTATCAAAGACATATTGAAAAGAAGAAATATGGCAATGTTGATTATCGATTATATTTCAAGACATATTGAAAAGAAGAAATATGGCAATGTTGATTATCGATTATATTTCAAGACATATTGAAAAGAAGAAATATGGCAATGTTGATTATCGATTATATTTCAAGACATATTGAAAAGAAGAAATATGGCAATGTTGATTATCGATTATATTTCCGATGCTGCTAATTCTTCATTGGCCGGAAACCAATGGAACTGATGTAGAAGGATCTATCTAATCGAATTTAATATAATGTTTACTTTTTATGTATTAATTATACTTCAGAAAAATATTTAAGTATGATCTATAGTTTTTAATCTGTAGCCAACACTTTCATGGCAACTCAGGCTTCATGGCAGTTACGTACATATTGAATTTCTATATTAATTATATATATATATATATATATATTTATATATATATATATATATATATATATATATATATATATATGTATATATATATATATATATATATATATATATAAATATATATATATATATATATATATATATATTTATATATATATATCTAAGTCGAGGAGAATTGCATAAACGGTGGAAGTTAGAGAGACTAGTTTATTTATTTGTTCGTGATAAGTATTCACGTCGATATACCCCACCCCGTCGACCAATGTTATGTAACAAACAGAGCCAAAGCATTTAGTGGCCTCAGGAGAGAGAAACATAATCACGAAAGTAAAACCGCAGGACACAGCTAATAATCACATAAAATGAATTCCTAAACTTGCCTTATTAGATAACATTAGCTAATAGCTTTATACCTTATACATTTTATGGAACGCGTTTTTTATATTAATCTTTTACTACTTTACTTCGTCTTACTAATATTTATACTGTTTAACGGTTATTTCTGTTTTACGGCAACTTGTTAGTCAGTCATTATTCTTTTACCAATTTACACCTTCTCAATTTATATTTTATTATCAACCCCGTTACTTATAAGACCATAATTCATAAACAGTTTTGACATTTTTCTTATCAAAATGCTACTAAGAACTTGTTTCTTTGAATCAACACGTTGAAATTTCCGTTGCTACTAACTACGTTGTCAATAAATTCATAGTTTAAGAATGATTTATTATAGGGCAGAGTATTAATATTGAATTATAGGGCGGAGTATTAACAAAAAAATTATGTCCACTTAAGACCTTAAGACCATACCACAAAAATTACAATTTTATCAACCAATATGATCATATTCTGTAATTTGAAAATTTGGAAAACAAAAAATTTAAAAAAATATTATTATAGCACACATTCAAGGAGACACATTAACAAACGAAAACATTGCAGTGCACATTCCGACTGATTATATTTTATGCACTTAGGTAGCAAATAATATCATAATAAATAAGATATATTATTGCATGCAAATACGCTCAATTTATTTGTTAAAGTTTTGCAATTAAGTACGAATCGCGCCATATAATAAATAAATATATTAATTGAAAGATAATCTATTCTTCCTCATTATATACCTAGAATTTATGTACTGAAGTATACATCCCGAACGCGAGAGGTTTATATATATATATATATATATATATACATATATATATATATATATGTATATATATATATATATATATATATATATATATATATATATGTATATATGTATACATATATATATATATTTTTTTTTTTGACGAAAGCAAATTGTTTATGTATACATATATAAAACACGTCATCGGGCTTCCTTTCTGTCTCTTCATCAATAATTAAAGTTTTACTTGATAGATTTTGATGCCGTTTAGAGTTTTGATCGGTTGTTATGTTTATATTATATTTTTTTACCTCAGCAAGAAAAATGGAGTTCTTATAAGATCATTCCCATGTATCATAGCCGCTTTTTTACAGAAAACGCTTCAGTAGAAACTTACAATTTGGCTTAGTATTAAAGCGTATTAACTCGCATATATCTGAATAGAGCGAGAACTCAAAGTGTTTCTAACACAACTATATTTTAAAATTTGAAGTAGTATTTTGAAATTTTTAGTCGAGCTGTTTTTTAAAATAACGGCCACAACAAGCGGACTGTGGAAAAGGTAGTTCCTAATATTATTGATTGTAAATCTTTTTTCAAAGAATTATGGTTTTTCTGAACAGAATACTAACTGATTTATTTCGAAATTCTTATTTCCTACACTTCTTCCCTAAGTTCACAACTACTTGCAATTTTTATCATTTTATATAATAAAATATTTAAAATTGTTAACACGCAATAACTTAAGGTTTCTTAATAGTTTTCGCATGCCACTACAGTATAGTTATGATCAAATATTGTAGGCTGTTCTTTTATTTGATTCTATTTCTGTCAATAGAGCAATGCAATTTATTTTTATTTTAATGTTATCATATTTGTTGGTTAATGTAATAAAATAGCGGAGAAGAAATTTTAAAGTTTTGTGACTCATAAATTAGTTATTATAATTTATTAATATTAATTGTTATCGAAAGTGCATGCAAATACTATTGTAGCTTTTTATATATTCTATTCAAATGTCAAGCATTTTTACTTTTTTCAAAATTTGTAAACTACGAGACACGTTATGTTTGAAAAATAATATGTTTTGGCAAACAATTTTGTGTAATACAATCTATTAAATAGAAAAAAAATATATTCCACTTTACCCTAATTGATTGAATGAGCGAAGAAAAAATATTTACCTGAACTTGAGAAAAACTGTGAACATATTGGAAGGTACCATTGAAATTATTTTTCTTAATTACATTTCACTACTAACTTTGGGTTGCCAAAAAAAATTTGATTGTCAAATGGTACCGTAAAGGATTGGAAATGACTCATATATTTCTAACACTATGACATGCAGACGCACCTACCAAAAAAAGTATAAGGCTCCATAGGCCCACTATGAAAATATATATATGTTTACGCTGACCGCTATTCACCGGTAAAAGATGCATAATTTTGATGACTTTTGTTAAAAGAAATCATATCCTGAAACACTTTTCCTAATATTGTTTGCTTAATATTGTTAAATTTTTCTCCACTTTAATTTGTTTCACTAATTACAAAGTGTTTCAGTCCATTATATTACTAATAACTAATTACAAATTGTTTGAGTGAATTATATTACTAATAACTAATTACAAATTGTTTCAGTCCATTATATTACTAATAACTAATTACAAATTATTTCAGTCCATTATATTACTAATAACTAATTGCAAATTGTTTCAGTCTATTATATCACAGATATAATCATTTTAAAGATGAATACAAACAAACTCTGACACTACAAATCTTAAAATATCTACGTGGTATTATTTATCTGGCACTCAAAATTATTTCACTTGCTGCTGAGTAAACAAATAGTAGTTTATAGAAAATCGTACAGAAATGTATTTTATCTTCGTGTAAGAAACTGAAGTTTCCTGAGGTTGGATAAAAATATGTTGATTTATAAAAAAAATAGCATCTTAAAGATAGGAATTGAAAAAAAATTCGAAAGATTTATTAATGGACCTACAATATTTAATGATAGCCTTTTTTCAATACATTCTATACATTTATTTTTCTATGTAAAAACCTACTAGCTTCCATTGAAAGTAAGTATTGCAAACATGAATAAATATGCAAAATAAAATGAGGTACAAATCGTACAAAAGTGTACTAAGCTCCGCAATTTTTAAATCTATTTCTAAAGTTACGATATACATCATAATCACTGCGAAATTGCAGTAAATATTGGCAATATATCTCAATAGTGATTGAATTCCCATACAACTTGGATTATTTCCGCCACGGAATACGGAATTGTGCATCCCGTTTGCGGAAATGATCCAAACGGAAGCGTCTTTGCACGTTACAATTTTCCATTACTTCCCAAACGAGCAGTCAATATTTAAGCTCTAGGTTCCACCTCAATCTAAATAGTTCCATTTACTACATGACTAACATTAATTTTCTAAAGTTTACAATGACCAGGATCGGTTGAAATTTGGTCGATGAGCTTAAACTTTGCATTAGAATTATATTTCCGAATTGACAGGATCTCGCAACTTTTAACGTTTTAAACATAAAAATACACATGTTTTTACATATATGTATTTTTATGCAGTTCATTTTCATTGTTGTCCTTATGCTCACGTATTTTAAGATCTTGATTTAGGAAGTTCCAATGAGTTACCTATCGAATATGTCTTGAGTATTGAATTCTTCTGGTTTCTCGCTTGTGGTTGTAAATTGAAAAAGCGATTGCTATATATTGCATGTATCCAATCATATGTGCAAAATATAACCATTTTCAGTGACTTTTCTCTATCATATTAGCCATGTACATTCTTATTATGGCAAAGGTTTATCAGAGGGTTGGAAAATACCTTATCCCCATATCTATTCAAAGTCATTAGGAGCATTTGATGAACACAGGTTCATACTGAGTTAAAAGAAAACCACATGTTTCGATCTAGTAAAAATACATATTATTTCCCTCTATCACTCACCCCCTCTGAACTTCAAAGTGTCAAACAGCCGTAAATTTTATTTTAAGGCGTTGAGAATGTCTCAACAAAGCGGGGCGTGGGCGATGAGGTGCAGGTTGGCGTCTTAGCGTAATTTTTGCATTTTAGTATAGTACGCTTGTCTTTTGCTTTAGTTTCAAAACTAAATTTATATCAATAGTTGATTTAGAATATGGTATTAGACTAATTATTTTTTTATTCAATCTATTTTCTGCTACGGCGACGCAGCAAAATAATTATTGAGAAGTGAACATTTTTTATTGTAACCAATGCAACACAATTTTATACGAGAAAAACTTATACTGACAGAGTTCAGTACATATTTTGAAACATACAAAAGCTTAAATATTTCATGATAATTGCAACTTTTATTAAACTATTTATAAACAATATTATTCCTCATAACGTCAATGTATTTTCCTACTATATCTTCCGCAGGCACAGGAACATGGAGATTTTCTCAAAACTATAAATCATTACAGTTATGTAAAAGTTAAGTAAATTTCTAGGAAGCGTGTTATTTTCATATTTAATTTTGTTTATATTTATTTCTGGAACGGAGTTTAGTGTTTCAATATGAGTAATCATTCATAGCCGTATCTTCATGAAAACGGCGAAATGACATAAATATTAAAATTAATTGATTGAAAATCGACTCGATATATTTGTTAAGATATAAAATAATTCGGTTGCCGATATATTTATTTCATTATTCTAAATAATTGAAAAGACATATGTATGCAGCATCTTTTTAATTCGTAACGTTCTTCCCAAGTAATATGAAATTTTTATATTTCGTTACGGATTAGGATTTGACTAAAATAATTTGCACTGAAACTGATACTAAATAAGTTTCCCCAGTTTTTTTTCAGATTTGTGTCATCGATGTTAGAATATAACGGTAGAAAGGATATCTCCTGAAAAAGATGCAGAAAATATTATTTAACATTTTTGACTAAATTTCAAAATTCTACTTTGATGACGCTTCACACAATAACCTTCGTAAGAAAAACAATTCAGCCCAAAATTCAACTTGTCAAGAGGTAATTAAGGCAAACATTTTAAATATTTAGACAACTATATTTTTCGCAAAGGCTCATCATAGTTGTTCTTAAAATGAATGAACCATAATCTGTTAATATATGACCGAATATGAAATGGCTACGGAAACCTAAAAAAATTCAATAACTATATCTACTAGGAAAAGGTCTTGAAATATTTATAAGAGTTGTTACGCACATTGATGTAGAAACTAGTTGAATAATTGATATGTACATTAAAGTAACACCGCTTGTACCAGAATTGTTGATCAATTTATTATTAATAAAGTTTGTATCTATTATCGATTTTATAATGAGTTTAAAATTATATGTTGTGCAATGCAAAGGCCATTCAATTATCTGGACTTAAAGGCGAGTACTTAACATGAAATAAGATGTAGAAATGCAATGTAACATCTAAAAGTCCAGATATCTTAATAAAGTTTGCATTGCATGACTTGCCATTTTACACACAGCGACGCCACATACAAGAGAGAAACGGTAATTAATATGTCCATTATATTCGTCTGCTTAAGCGTGGCATTAGTGCGGCTTAGAGTGAATGCTGCTAAAGCTCAATGATTCCGTTGGACTACGGGTGTTACGGCGTGATTTGCATTTTATTAATTTGAGAGACTTAATCTAGATCTGTTGTTCTTAGTTACTGGTTATAGTTGCAGAGTCTTTGAATCTCGATATCTGATTCTTGTTTCATTATATTCGTCTGCTTAAGCGTGGCATTAGTGCGGCTTAGAGTGAATGGTGCTAAAGCTCAATGATTCCGTTGGACTACGGGTGTTACGGCGTGATTCGCATTTTATTAATTTGAGAGACTTACTCTAGATCTGTTGTCCTTAGTTACTGGTTGTAGTTGCAGGGTCTTTAAATCTCGATATCTAATTCTCGTTTCTTTATCCTCACTACTGATTCGGCACTAATGTTGTCCATAGCTACATCTTCAGAGCATCTAGTAGTTTGATGGATAATTGGAACCAGAAATCAATTATCACACGGCGTACGTAGGGGCCAGATGATACCGATATGGATATGTTGGAATCGACTGATGGACGGGAAATTAGAAATGATATTGGTAATATTGCTATTTGTTTTGCTTTTTGTAGTCACTATTTTAAAAATACCAAAGTATATCTGTACCCACCATAATGCGCGTTGATCGAATACCGAGGTGGCTTATATCGTGCACAGGTTTTAAAACTACGCGGCGATACGTCTCAGTTATATACAAGCGAATGTCTTTGATTGATGCTTCACAATATAACTTGCACTCGGTGTAAGTTAAAGAAATGTTTGAGCAATAAATTTTTTTTGTAATTAAATGTATAAACTCCTTTTTTAGCTAAATTTTGTTTGCTGAGAACGTAGATGAACAGTTTTTAGTAGATGAAAACAATAAGTTCGCGTCCTTTGAAAAACGTCCTAAAATATTTGTATCGCTAACAGTTCACCATTGTAGGCACAATATTTCTGTTGCCACTTCTCGTCGACAAATTATTGCAGTGCAGTTCTGACTGATTGGTTAGTTGTATTGGTAAATAGAGTTATAGATGCTTCGTGTCAGCAGCGAGTGAGTAAGACTGAATTTTTTATGCTTATCTAGCTTGGTGGAACGCTTGATCCTCTACCGCGTCCTTACAAAGACAGGTTTTGTCTCACTTTAGGTTGTGTAGATATTCATTCAGTCGTGCTTGTGGGAATGCAGCGTCGGGTAAATTTTCTCCACAGTTATTGATCATACTGAAAAATCCACAAATTTCGCGGATGATTTCCGATTTGGGATGTCAATGAAGGTCTTGATATTTTCTTCCAGTGCCACAAAATGGTCCCAGGATACGTGATATCGGATAAATATACCTATACCTTGACGAACTTCTACTCGGTGGAGCTGATGATTATGCCTTCTTTCCAAGCCGCTCAAGTATTTTTAAAGTTTTAGCGGTATTCGGTTTCTCACTAGATATGGTTTTTCACTTGATATGATGACAGAAGTATATTTAATGTGGACCACTGTCGTGCATACTGATTTAATAAACTGATTTTGTGGCAAATAAAACAAATATGTCATTTTTCTTAATGCGACTAGCTACTTTATTTTGTAAATGATTGCATGGTAGTATAAACGATTGCATCAGGTAACGCCATAAAATTGTCTAAAATAACATAGCAGGAGTAGACAGAACGCATGACCTTGAAGAATAAATTTACCAGTCCACGTAATGAAATCACCGCAGGAATATTTTGGCATTACAATTAATACATTTTTATATTGTAAGCGATAGTAATTAAAACAACACTGGCTTAATTAATTAGTTTTCCTCGAAACGCATGCTTTCATTCTTGATTACTCCATCAATGTCACGCTCGAAAAATCTCTATTTAAAAAAATTAATTTGGTGATGATATATTTATTTATTGTGAAGTTTTTCTTACCACTTTTCTTTCAACTTTTTTCACAAAAATATAAGTCTTCAGTTCCCATAAATTTCAAAAAAATAATGCACAAAGTATAACGCGTAAAGGACGTGTCTATTATTTATATTGATTATTCTACGCATCATAACCAAGTCTATTTGAAGCGTGTATCTGCAAAAAAATGTAGATTATTTTCTCAATGGAATTGGAACTTCGATCACTTGAAAAGCAGTAAAGAATTGTCATATAGTTCCTACAAATTTTCTACTCAGTTTGATACGCATAATAACCTTTAAGAATAAAAAATACATTTCTTTTACTTTCTATATACACATATGAAATTTCGTATCATTGAAAAATGCTTTTATGAAATAAAAATTAATTAATTTTCCTTGGAATTTTAAATTTGGCAATGCTTTGGAAAAAGGGGTTAAATGATTGTTTTACCATTTCCTACTCAGTTTAACACACAGAATCAACCATATCAATGACATACCCGTCCTTTTTTGCATACTGTGACTGTACTAGAATTATAAATATGCATACGAATAAAAAAAAGCGTTGGTTTTATAATATTGGAATGACGCATATACAAAAAGGGCTCTTTATCTAAGAATTACAAAAATCCACGCGAAAGTTATAAACCAGCAGACAGAAAGTCGGCCTTTTAATATGTGAGAATTTATAGACACCTTGACATCATCTCACAGAGCCTGAGCAGCGGTGGTGAGACTTAGAGATAAGGTAAGCGGTAATGAGACGTAGGGTGGAACGATAATGAATTTTGAATGAGGGAAGCTATGCATCTCTTAATCTCTTTACCCATTCCCAATTCATCATTTATCTTCATGGAAACCGTGCTATTTTATACATTGCCAGCTTTTAGATATTCACTATATTTTTTTAATCCATAGCCTTTCACGTCTTTTACATTTACATTTCTAATTCACTCATTTAACCCTCTAAGGACCAGGCATTATTTTGCGAATTTATGTAGACTGTCTCCGAACAATTGATATTCTCGTCATTTGCCCAGTCAAAATGTAATTATCGACTAATTACGAAAATGACTTCAATAGAAATTGTCCACAAGAATAAACGTTTGAAAAGGATACGAAATTTTCTAAACGACGGAATTTTTTTTTATTTACAAGTATTTAATGAAATATAAAAAAATATCAAATTTGAAAAAAAAAGACATTTTTCCTCTGACTTTCAATGACTTCGCAATATTTTCTGAACGTCGGCGGATGAAAAACTAATTTTTTTTGGGAAAGAAAAAACTCAAATAAAAGAAACATTTAAAGCTATACATAAACTCAAAGAAATGCATAAACTTCACAGAGTTTTTGCATCGCACGGTCAAAAAATCGCTAGAGCAAAATTAATTATATTTTTATCTAACAACTTTATTTGATGAATTTGGTATAAGTTTTAAAAAAAACCCATACTTAAATTATTAAATTAAATAAAATTAATTTAATAATTTAAGTATGGGTTTTTAATTTAATAATTTAAGTATGGTTTAAATATTATTATAATTTTTTTCTTCATGTGTTTCCGTAGTATTCTAAAAAATCAAGCCAAAAAAGTGTTTATCAATCGAATTGTATACTTTTATTTATAAATAAATAATTTGTAAATTATATGTAAAGAAAAAAAATACTACTTTTTTCTGATAAGTGAAAGTATTTTAAAATCAAATACAAACTTTTGTTTGTCCATGGCGCATTTTGTGCGATTGGGGATTTATCGTCCTTGGTTATTATACTTTGTGGGAACATATTTTTTATCACATAATACATAATATACCAAATAAAAAAAATCCCACAATATAAATTAATTGTTAATTTCGTACATTTAGTAAAATAAGACGTATTTTTAATTACTTTCTCACATAGTATTTAATATACGAAATCCAGCATAAATTTTTTTCTGCTGTGAATATGTAATTTTATAATTTTAATAATTCGGAAAAGATTACTAACGCTTACTCAAATCCTGCACGCGTCTTCGAGATAAAGGTGTTGAAATCGCGATAATTGTTAGATATTTGAAAAAAAGCAAGTAAATAGGCATAATTTCAAATAAATTTCAATTATTTTAATAAACATTGATATATTTATTCCAAAAAATTACGATTTTAATTGTTTCATTTTAAATGTCTTATTTTCGCACACAAATAGGTCACATCTCGCGAACCGCAGTCGTATGACTCAAATATTTGTTATTGGAGCATTACCCAAGCAATATCATGATCGAGCCGCCTTTAATTGAATTAATATATATTTTATTATAGGATAACATATATAGCGAGATGTGTTCGATCTATTGTCATGAACTCTTCAAAACTTGGGCTTCTTCTCTTCTTTTTCTTCTAGATTTTCTTCTACATAATTTTCGTCCCTTAACGGACGCTGGGAGAAACAGCGTAAATATTGACTTTGTCCGATAATCTAGGGGTTAATAGTGCAATTTTTATAGTTTTTATCTATCTGCATATTCAGCATGTTCAAACATTTTATTTTTTTGTCTTTACAAACTTTTTGATGCCGTGTTATATTATAAGATGTATTTTTAATTATATCTCCCAGATATTTTTTCGCAGATATTCGTTTATCATTCCTGTTATTGCATAAATATTGTAAAATGAGGTATAAGAAATAAAGCACGGTAATAAGCTACAGTGAAAATTAACGGCTTTATTGCAGAAGCAATAATATGTGAATAGTTAGATAATATGCAAAATAATTGTTTTAATAGCTAAATAATATATAAAATAATTGTGAATAAATAGTATGGGGTTTAGACTAAAACATAATCATCGATCGCATTTTCTAGAAAAAAAACATTTGTAAACAAACCGATATTTGTGTATCTAACATGAATAAATGTGCCCCCCTCGATTTTATTTTCGTCTCGTCAAACCAGCAATCCGTACATAATTATAATTACATCTTACATGCAAAAAAAACGATTACTTTTTTTTTCTCTTCATTTTATGTAAATTCCTAAATATGTGTTATGCATTCTCACCCTTTATTAATATTTTTGTTAGTAAAGGGATAAGATACTACATTTGCTACACTTGCCTGCCTTTCTACTGGTTTTCTAATAACTCTAATTTGCTTGATGGGTTTTGAGGCAGTTCATACTATTAATGGGGTTGTTTATTGTAACAAATTGTTAGGATTCGGTCTGTTTATTAACTCAAAAATTCTAACGGAGCTCTTTTAGGAACACACATGTATCATAGCCATTTTTTGTTGTAAATTGTTTGATATAATAACTTGAAATTCAGCTTGATATAATAACTTGAAAACATGCTCGTACATATTTAATACAGACCAATAAACCTTTAGCATATAATATGACCACCACTGATTTAACGAAACACTACAGTTAAATAAGTGGTGGTCATGTTTTTTGTTTTTGAATATCTTTCAGTTTTATATTAAAAATAATCATAAATCAGATTACTAAAAGTTTTTACTAAGGATTCATAATTTGTTACGAGGAATATTATAATCGGTCTTATGCCCTTTTGTTTTACAGTACAAGTTTACAGCAAGACGCTTTTAACGTTACGTAAAAAACTAAATTTTTTTTAAGAATTCTGCAATATCATCGATTATAAAAATTAATTATTCATAAATCTCTATTAAAATAATAATATAATAATTTTAATAGAGATTTATGAAGAAATAATTTTTAGAATCGTCATGTAATTTCTTATAATATCAAAACTAGTTATACTCTCAAATTATAATAAACTAATTTATAAAAAATGAGCATGGCTTTTTTTTTGTTGAGATTGCCAAAGATTTTACATGAAAATATTTCTTCAGATTTTTTTACAATGAAACCATAAATATATTCGAGCACATCTCAGTTCACTGTTACTCGTCGCGTGAGTTAGCACATCGTTTTATTACCACTGCAATTCCACTAGTAGCAATTTAAATGCCCATAACAAATGCAAACCATTCATCCAATGCCGTTGTTTTCAATTTAATATATTTATCTCTCATTCAAATTACGTTATCGTTAGTATTATTGCAATCATATGACGTACTAACTCATATAACAGGCAACAGTGGACCGAAACGTATTCGGAATTATGCTTCGCGCTGTTGGCGAATAAATAAAGTGATTAATATTCATAGCCTTGAGAAAATTAATTGGAAATAATCCCTTGAAACTTTGCCGTGTACAGGATAGACTACGTTACCACCACATAAAGTAAAGGGAAGTTGTTTTATCGTCATGTCGCCTTTCGCTACGAAAATTACTTTTACGTAATTTCCTAGGTATCTTCATTACAAAATTTGACATAGTATATAATTTGCTTATGAGTTATAGGTATATTGAATAATAATGCAAGAAAACGTTTAAAATAAAAAAAAATGTACAATGCTAAATTTTATTTACATTTTACTGGAATTGACATAAGTTTTTAAACTGCCTTTATTTTTTTAAAGAAATATTTCCTCGCGGTGGAGAAAATCCTTGCTGCAGTATAAATTATTAAGCTATACGCTCTTAGATTATTATAAACCTTATATTAATTAGTTTTAAAGTTTCAAATTGGGTTTTAATTTTTGTAAATCAATAAAATAAAAATAACAGGGCCTAACTTTAATTACATTTTGCCATAATTTCAAATTAGTTTAGTTAAATTAGTAGTAATTTCAATTTATTGTATATGATACACACACACGCACGCAAGCACGCACGCACACACGCACGCACGCACGCATGCACACACGCACGCACGATCGCGGGCACGCACGCAACCACTCACGCACGAGCGCACGCACGCATGCATACACACACACATATATATATATATATATATATATATAAACAAACTAATAAGTTTTTTTCCGTCAATTTAGTTACGTGTCCATTTTAATTTTCATATTTTTATGAATTTCATATAATTATATAAAATTACGACAAATCGTTAAAAATCTGTCAATTAAGAAATTGTTATTCAAATATTTCTATAAATTTTTATTCTTATTGTCTGAGAGTATTTTCATTCCGGTTATATGGGTTTTCATTCTGAGAGTCGACGTTGCAGCAGCAAAGCTCAGAAAGGTCGTAGTACGCATTTACACAGAAAAAAATTTGTTTTCATTTTTATCCCGCTATATATATTCGTAGACTATAAAAGAATCGTCCAGCATCAGAAATTCCATTGTGTAACTCTGTAATTAAATCAGTATTTGAATAAATCTTAAGTCCCAAGTAAGTAAGAAAAATTTGGTACTTTTACAATTTATATCCTCTTGCTTCAAAGTAAGGTCCAGAATATTGCTTGATCCGTATTTTACAGACGTAAGAAAAATCAGTTGGTTGCATACATCTCTTTAATTTTTAAAGCAATTGCTTGTCGTATTTTTAAGTTTATCTAGATATAAGGAAGCGGGGCACAGGGCAGGTCTATTTAAGGTTTTAGAGGAACATATCTTCTAGCCACAGAGAGACCCTGCTTCTAAAAATACGAATGGAATTTTTCACTACGATTTAAAAAGGTAACCTTTTTAAAATATTGTTCTTAATGGACTCTGCATGAAACAAACTTTCACCTCGGGCAAAAGCTTACTGTGCTTATTAACTTTTTGATTGCTTTATATCAGCTGAGCTGACGAGACTTCGTTCGCGTAGAATTACGTACAAGAAAACTTATTGGGAGTGTTGCTTCACTTTCTTTTATTAAATTATTTAATTTCTCTGCAACCATGTTAAGTTTAGCATATTAAATCAGATTATATAACTCTCTCTCAATAGAGAAGGTGTCTCTTATTGATATTCTTTAAGTTACTAAACAATAACGAGAATAATAAGTGCGTTAATACTTAATAAAGTAATTAACTAAAAAATATCTTAAGTTTTAATAATAATTCTAATCGCTGATTATTGTGATTTATCTTTAGACATATACTCAAAACCGTAATATGGGTTTTCATTGATAAAACCATAATCACAAGTTTTTATAATGTTTTATAGGGTAACTTTTTAAAAAATTCTAAATTGATCTTCCAAAGTTCATTAATTTCATAGAAATTGCGTGCCTTTATTTATTTCTTTTTAGCATAATAACTATTGAATTCTATACCATACCTAATCACAGTTTTAATATAAATTGTAATTAATCATTTTTTTCCAAAATAAAATAGTAATTTTTAAACTAGAAATTTCATATATTTTAGTTTTATATTCTTAACAACTTTTTTTATCATTTTTACGATAGCAATTTTGTTAATGTGTGCCAAATGTATTCTTGATAAAATTGTGAAAAAACATGACGTTGCGTTATAATACTTATGCACTTATCCTTAATACAAGTTCTTAAGGTTAGTAGAAACTCCTAGAAGACTTGAATGAAGAAATATTCTACAATAATAACCACATTCGGTAAAACCACGAAGGGAATGATTTTTCGATATTACCGTATCAAAGTAATGAACGAATTAAAAACTTATCTACGGTTGAAGTATACACAGTGTTAAATAAATACAATTAGAAGACGTTATTTTTTCTCACCTTTTGTGATCTCCATGATGCCAAATTCAAGAATAGTATATTTCATGAATTTGGCACAATGGAAAAAATATTTTTATAAAAATCTTTAATAAAAGAAAGACTTGCAGGAATGTACACGACTTACCTTAATATTTTATGAAAATTACTGAAAAACCCAATAATTATAGATATAGTCTCATCTCTGAATAATCATGTTTAAAAAATGATGCAATTATGGAAAGTGTATACGAAAAATTGTTTGTTCGAGTTTTTAAACCAAAATACAGGTAAAAACCTCATCGTTCACCATTGTTTTCTCAATTGATATTATACTTACTCAAGGCTCTTATGCATAAAATATTTATGGAATTTCTTTGATCAAAATTTCATTTCCACTTGTTTGATAGCATTTAATGTCCAAGATTTTCAATGTCTTACATTAACTTTTAAACTAACACAACCACTCCCTCGGTGATTTAACCGGCATTGTTCAAAGGGAATTGAGTTATGAATATTAATCACTGTTTTACATTTTAATGACTGTATTTCCATGGATTTGATAAAAGAACGTTTATTTGCCAGAAATACAGAGAATTAATAATACCAGGAATCTAGCTCTCTAATTTTATTTTAACTAGTTTTCGGCTGCGATTTCACTTGAGGGGCATTAGAAAAATATACTCTTCGCCTAATGCATATTAATAGCCGCTTTATACATCAGAATTTCCCGTCTTGTCGACGTACATATATAGATAGTCCATAAATAAACACATCATAAGTGATTTCCTTTATAACAACTAATTACTCACGACAAGTAGTCAGTATTAGATTGTGACAAAATATATTTCCATGCCAATAATAAGATTTACATAAGGAATAACAATTTCTAACCATAAAATCATTAATAATATTCGTTAATAACATGTTGTCCAGAAATAATCTCGTATTTAGTATCAAAACGCTTATCGTGTTTTACCTGTTGAGGACACATGTAAAATATCGCTAGCTTTTCTTATCGTTTTCGCAAAGCAATACATTCTTCGTACGTGGGAATAATTTTACATCATTTATTTTAAACACTCTACTCCTAGAAATCATAGAATAATTAAATATATGCAATATTTTAAACTAGCATGTGTATGTAGATGTGATTATCTCTATGAGAGTGTATTATCTACGTGCGAGGCAAACAAAAGAGATAAATAAATAATGTTCCTCTTGCCTTTGTTTCAACCTAGGTTATTTATTATGTGTATGCAAATCTTAACAAAATCCATAAAGCCAATTAAGCGTGAAAGGTGGACCAATACGCAGATAGTATTTTACATATAATATAATGGTTAGCGTTTATACATACAGATTAATTTTAATCTTGGACATATTATTGAAATCTTTGAACTTGTTACGGAAATCCTAAATTTTACTAGTATTTGTTAAGAAGTTCAAGTGTGAATGAAAAACAATCAAACAAAAGAAAATACAATATTTCATCTTCATTTTGTCATCAGGTTTTATCTTTTTCCGGGTCTTATTTCTGATGGAATTGTTTACCTTTTTATCACATGAGAAATGAAACTAAATTATAAATATAAATATATATACATACATAAATATATATACATGTACATATATATATATATATATATATATATATATATATATATATATATATATATATATATGTATAATATAAAGTAAGCAAAAGGATAATATAAACTACCCAAAAATAACTGTATATAATGGAAGATATGTTTCTCTACTATAGTCTTTTAATAAAACGGAAAATAATTTATATTGCGTTGTTTTATTTAGGGTTTTGTAGAGTAGGGAAAATAGTAAAGGAGAAACTGAAGTGCTATTAAGGTCTGGGAGACTCGATCTGTAATTTTAATTGGTATTCCTTTTATCTGAGAGAAAAATTCAATAGATCAGAACATGGGTTTTTCATGACAAATTCGTTAAAAAAATTGAGAACTTTCAATGGAACCAATATCACTATATAAATATCAATGTTTTTATTTAGTTGTTTTTGTTCAGTGACTACAAACTTTTGATAGCGAATCAAAAGGTAATATCTTATAAAATATAAATTAAAAAAAAGAACCTAAAAAGTAATTCTAAAAACTATAATTTGTTAATGTGTATTCGAACCAAAATTTATATAAAGCTTTATTTATTTATGTAAAGTTTTCAAAAATATTTATGCTTCGTTGGCAACAAATAAGAAGCTTTTAACTTACTTAATTAGTAAAAAAATCACTGGGATGGTCACTATTAATGGAAACCTTAGTCGGATATTATATTATTAAATAATTTGTTGAATTTTCTATAGTTTTAACAATCATAGGCCTCGTTTATTTCAGAAGAAATTAATATAAGACATAAGATTGTAGAAATTAATTCGTATTCTTTGAAACAATTTTATAATATTATTTTTTTATATTAAATTCCTCAAATAATCCTTGTCGAATTGTCTGCATTAAATAACAATGAAATAAAAACAAAAAAATGCAAATGCTAAGAGTGTAAATGCAGTTGTTACAAATAAATTGAAGAAAATTTGAAAATCCTAAAAACTTATATTCATAAGAAGGTATATCTTGGTGTTCACTTCTGACAAAAAAACTTCAAAAATATAACAAATATAATTTATATATATACATATATATATATATATATATATATATATATATATATATGTATATATGTATATAAATATATATATATATATATATATATATATATATATGTATATGTATAAATTATTTTATACTTTTTAGGAAAAAAATACAAAACTCGAAACGTGACTCTGCAAGGGTTATATATATATACTTTCCTTCACTTACATCTTATTGCGTATATTATCAGCAGCATTTTTTCTCAGAGACCGCCGACTTATAAACTTAACATTTGGCACAGTGTTTACAACATGTATATAACAAAACATGTCAAAAATATTTTTCTGACTTAAGCCAATTTTTTATTTTCTGTATTCACATGCATAGAATTTTATATGGGATATTCTAGAAATATATCGAAAATGTCAATAAAAAGATATAATTTTTACTTCCGGTCTACCGTGTTTTCAAAACGGCTAAGATTTGTGTAAAATCAGCTTCACCAGATTTTTATTTCAAATTTACTGGAAAATTATAACTTTGACTAAAATTAAAATCTGATCATTACTTTTTCAAAAATTCACTGTAATTATAATGATGGTGACATTTTATTTATAGACGTAAATAATTTAATAAAAATATCATGTACACTTGAATATTTATATACTCTTCAATAAAACCTCGTAATGCAAGTTGTACTCTAACTTGGTCATCTTTTCAATATAGATTTTCAACGCCATTAAGAAAAGTTAGGCAAAATTTACTTTTAATTTTTTTCTTAACAAAATTGCCCATTATCTTACCGGATAACAATTTTTTAATTATTTCAAATTTATTTAATATATATTTTAGTTAGCATGTAAGTACCAAGGTCAATATCCTCCGGTGAATAAAAGATCGTAACCTTTGTAATAAAAGAACACTTGTATAAACACTATAAAAAGCTTTCTGAGCCTTTATTCTACGGAAATTGCTCACTTCATTTCCTCTTCACCCTCTACGGCGTAGCGGTTCAGAGCAATACCGCCACGTAGATTGCATAGTAGATTCAAATATTAGGCTTTTATTTCACAACGTGTTTTGGGGACATTTTTGTCCTGCGTCAGATGAAGTTTGAAATGATTTTGTCATAAAAATGTTCTTAACAATGACCGATGTAAATTATGAAATACAAAGGTAACAAAGTATTTAGACGTATTATTAAAATTTATATGCCACCATTTAATGGACCTCAATATTAAAGTTCAATTAAAAGTTCCTTTTGCCTTTGTCAGAGTTGCATATATTTTTAGTAATATTGAATAATAAATAATAAATAGAACCTCTGTATAAGACTAATCAAATGTCCGCTTGTCTGTGTGTTTGTATGTCTATCTGAGATGTCCTTATGAAACGGTTTCACGTATATATCCCATATGTCTATCAATAGCTAATGCTCAAAAATATGCATGTAAAACACAAGAGGGCAAATGGAATAACTGATGTTTGTTTTGGTTCATGGATCGTGTGGAAGTGAAAAGCTACTAAGACGGATTTAAAAAAAAAATTTTAGAATTGTGTTTGGCTAAAAGTGTTGTCGAAAATGTCCAACAATTTTTCTTCACACATTATTTGACTAAGTAACTTGAAATTTGGTTTAGTAATGACGCATATTATCCTGCATATACTTCAATTATCTCTTAGCCGCGGATTTTCTTTCGTATATTTAGATAATTAATTTATTATTTCGTTATGGGCTAATTGAAAACTTTTTGTGTACAAAATATTGTGGAGCTAAAATTATCCTACTAAAATTATGCACAAGAAAAGTCTTCTCTTGTCATTTTTCACATTTTGTGTATATGATTTGTTGATAGTCACATTGAAGCAACTCTTAAGATGGAACTGCGTTGTATTGAATTCAAACGAATATTCTGTTGGTATCAAAGTGTCTGTGGTACAAAAGAAGCGCCGTGATTACTGTCGCCTTTATACAATTTTAATTGTAAGTGGATATTTGCTGTCTTGTGCTATTACACAATTTTTAAGGGTTTAAGTTACTAAATAATATAACTATTTTGCCATTCTTAAAAAGGATATTATACGGGGAAAAGTCAGCTGAGTTCAGCTGGGTGGGAATGAGATCATTAACAATTTGTACTACCAAACTCACAGATATATAATGAATTTCCTCCCTCTCAAATAACCCTAACAAAATATGATTAACGTTACCCGCTTTGTAATTCATAGGGTTAAAATCTTATAGCTAATTTAAGGGTTTTGTTTAATTGAACGATTTCATAGCTAATTTACGTTAATTAGTTTTATAACAGATTATTATGCTCTCTTCACATCGACAAAAAAAAAAAATATACATATATATATATATATATATATATATATATATGCTAGAAATTGAATTTTTGTGCTCGATTTGGTTTAAAAATCATTTTGGTCCAAAACTACACTATAAATAGACAAAAGGACATAAACGCTAGTGGTTATTGAAAAACCTATCTGAAAACAAAGGGATATTCTTAAAGACAATAGCAAGTTTTTGCACATGCCTATTACTCGCAATAACCTATAATCTACAAATGCGTGTATAAAGTCAAGATAATAATGAAAAAAATTAGAGCTACGTGAGTAACAATCGAGAACAGTATGTTAAAACTGCGAATTGTGGATAAAGTAACAAATAAAGAAATAAGAGCTGTGACCAAAGTCACAGACGTCATCGGACACGTTAACAGTTTTAAGTGGTAATTGACTCTGACTACATTAATTTTCAATATACGTAGTTTTTCAGTAAAAACGCTAAATAATTCTACAAGAAAAGAAAAAGAATTGAGTACGAATTGACAAAAGTGACTGATAACGATGGGTTTAAATAAACTAAAATCACGTACACAAATGTTATGTACGTATGTAAGTATGTGTATGTGTGACTGCGCGTGCATGCGTGCGAGCATGCGTGCGTGTGTGTATTATTTATATATACATACACCACGATTCAAAGTATTGGCTACTGGTATTCGGGTTGATGATGAGTTCTGGAGATGAATGAGAGAAATATTAAATTAAACAAAAATACTATTTCACTCTAATCAGCAACGAGGCTTACTAGAATAGTTGATTCGTTTTGTTTAAAAAAATTAGCATATTTTCATAATAGAATTTATGTTTGTAATCTTAGTTTTATGTTTCTCAATTATAACAATATTTGAATTAACTTATTTGTGATACTTGATGTAAATATGGCTCTTTGTTACACATTATAAATTATATTATACGTAAATACTACTAAATTGTAATATAAAATATTAATATAAAATTTAACCTTTCTAGTAATAGCTTGCACAACCGTCAAAAAGTTTCACTTGAACTACCCGTAAAGGTTACTTGCACTCATTTCTTTTTTTAAATTTGTAGCAACACTCAACGATCAGTGATGTGATACGATACCTGAATGTTATAATTTTTTTATATAAAGGGCCATTAACGAAAAAAATACGAAATCATTACAGTTCAGTACCTAGGACTGTAATTAATAACCCTTCGATTATGAATAATACTTCAAATGTGAATTTTGTGTATTATTAACAACTGAGAAGTTCTGGCTATTGAGATTGATAATTTTTTTCCCATCCACATATCATAAACATTTCCATTTATTTTTAATGAAAATTAGCTCCGGAATATTTAATATAAAACGAACATGTATTACTCAAGAAACATAACAACCAATTTCATTAAATTTTTTTCAGACTCGTAAAATTATAATTTTTTATACGCGTTTCAGTTCTAATAGTTTTTAAAATAACTGAAATTATTTAACCATAGCAATAGACAGAGAACTACTCACGATGATTTCAGTTCATTGTGATTCGTATTTCATCTATAGTAATGTTAATGTCATACTCATTAGGTAAAATGGTGATGATCGCTCTACATTATGAATTGATTAAGTTTCCCACCAAGAAAAATAATTTAATAATCTGATACTTTTGTGATGCTTAGTGTATCAATAAATAATAAATAATAGTAAGGGAAAAAACCGTCGATTTGATTTATCAATTTAATTCTAAATGAAAATCGCAACCTCCATAAATGAGGATAGAAGTCTAGTGGAAATTGTTTAACTGTTTTAATTATTTTTTGAAAAACCGGATCTAAAAACAAAGCCTGTTTTGAAAGATTTATCACTCATATTTTTTTTTATTTAGAAGGAAGTTTTTTTCGATAATAATATTTTCCCATTTTAAAATTTTAGCCTATGCCTAATTCTCCAATACCTCATTAAGTATAATATATTTTAACATCTGAATTTTCGCATCGACAAGATTCTTTCTTTTAACGTCATTCACCTTTTTATCTCAGTTTTATAATGTCATTCAAAATCTAAAACAAAAGTAATTTTTCATTTTCTGTAAGTTTATGATTTCATAATGTAGAATATGATGATGAAAATTATAATCACGGTGATCGCTGCTTTATATATAAATATATTATTTACAGATTTTTAATGTTTTATAAACAAATTAAGACGTCGATTTAAACCCTCAGTGTGTGGGATAAACTTCACTATTACAAATTTGGTATTATACGTTAATGCTGTAAACTAATAACATTATACCGGGTATTTATACGTAGATTATAATACGGAAGCTTGGCATTTTTCAGAAATTGCTGCTTGAATCATTTCTTTATAAAATGGAATATGTTTCATTTTATTTTATATTTAATCAAGTCTAATTAGCACATATTATATTTGTGTAAATTAAATTAGCACATCATATCTAATTAGCACATAGGTTTGTTTGTGTTTGTGTAAATTACAGAAACACAAAGAATCAATACTCCACTTACGACCCGACATTCTATCTCCTTATATGCTCAAGATACTAATTATATGCTCAAGATACTAACAAAAAAGGGTGGTTTGGCCAACAAAGAAATGCTCGTCATACATACAATTAAAAACATTATTAAATGTTACTTATCACGTGCACGTGTTACCAAATAATTTTCCAACCGCGAGACGTGGAAAATTAATATGCGCAACTTGCAAACCGACTGCAGTCGCGCCAATAGTGGAGATGGGAGAAATAAATTGTGGAGTGCGACCCGACATCCAGTCGTTGCTGACATGGAGCGTTGCTGGTTTACCATATAGAAATAAAGTTTAATGGTGAACAACAAATTCAACGTTGAGATATTAGTTTGTGTAATAATATTTTGTTATTAGTTCTGGGAAGATAGAAAGGTACAGAAAAACAAGGAAACAGAGAGAAATATGTAGTACAGTGGGCATGGCACCAGCACAGTTAACGCTGTACTCTCGTGGACTCAATGATCTTTAAAATGTCAATGAATATGTTCGGTAATTTCTTGTCTTACAGCGAAATATGAGTCAACAAATTATTTTATGAAGTTTCTGTAAGTTTTTAACCGTGTATATTAAAAATCTGAAAAAAACCATGAAAATGAAAATTAATAAATTTTTAATTTTTTTTATTAAATTGGCATTAATATATTAAAGACATATATGTGAAATCAAGTCATTGGAGGTAATAAGCACTATTGAACTTTCATTATGGTAAGTCTTACTAAGTAAATAATTTTATCACTCATTATTTGATTAATTTTTATAATAATATACAAATCCAGTGTATTATGAATTACGCGGTTATGAGCCATTTTACGGCAAACCACAAATCATACAATGTCTAGGAACACATGACTACGAAAACCTAAGTTAATTCGCGTCGAATACAAATTTGACCACTTGTTTTTCTAATATGTATAGTGAAGTTTTTCTTTTGTCTCTATTTTTCACCAGTGTTATATACCTGGCTTGTATATATACCTGGTTTGGTATATAAAAGTGTTATATATGAGGCTTGGTACATAATTTTACTCAACATTAATCATAAAATACTTAATCGTTTAAACAAATTTGACAAAATACCTTTCTCTAAATCATTATTTAAACAAAAGTTCAGAGGAAAAATATGACTCGTTCGAAAAAGATAAAAATCTTAAGCGTTTCATTTAATTAAATAACAATTTTAACTATAACTTCATATGAACACTACAAATTTATATTCCAATTCTCTGAATATCCAGCCAAATATTTCAATATAAATAATGGTGGTAATATGACGTTGAGGGTTATATTTAAATTAAATAAATTGTTAATCCATAAATAAATTACATATATTTCACAGTTTATAAATATTTTAATGTCATATTCATCAATCTATCCAGCCGTCCAAATGTGTTGTATTATTTGTATAACTTATTTATGAAGACGCTTCGTTTGACTGGAAATGATCGTTTTTGTACACGTTCAGAGGCATTACAATGACGACATATCAAGTAAAGAAAATTTATTTTCACACAAATGCTAAAAAGAATTCAGAATTTGATGGACGGGACAATATTGACTGTTTCACAATGGAAAATTGGTTAGAATTTATATGAATATATAAAGAATGTGTGAATATAAATATCTCGAATTTTATGAAATATATGGAGATATTAAGATTGCACTTAAACTATATTATTTTTTCTTTCTCTAACCTAATAATTTTATATCATTTTTAATTTTTAACTTGATTTAAAATTATCTCTTATTGATAATTTATAACAACGTTCCCAAATAAATCCACTTTCAATAAATTGAGGAAAATGATAATTTGGTTCAATAAATCGAGAAGATGTTTCTAGGAAAAGTTAAAATGAAATTTTTCGAAAAAGGAATAAATATTTATTTGTTTGTTTTGGGAAAAAGGAATAAATATTTACTTTTGTTTTGTGAAAAAGAATAAATATTAATTTAAATTTTCTTTCTAAACTTTATTCTGAAATTTATTCCATACGTATTACCTAACAATTATCTAAGTCAATCAAGCCAGAGCTCATTAAATAGATAGACATTTTTTACAATACGCCTATTGACACTTTTATTTCAGATAATATAAAACCGTGTTTCGGAATACGTACAAAATGGAGTTACGTATTTTCCGATATTTCCGGAAGTTGTTGACATGAATTAACTGTAAGAAGTACATTCCAAAGTTCTAATGGAAATAAATATTTAGTATTTTTTGACATTTTTCAACCAGTAAATTTTGTAAATTTGCGAATTAATATTTGTGCGAATTTTTTTTAATCAAACAATTTATTTTTTATATTTTCTAAATTTTATTCACATAGTTAAGTGTAGAAACTTTTAAGTTGTGACATATGGACGGTTAGACGAATTGATGAATATCACGATATCATAAAAGTTCCTTCCTCCACAACGGAACCCTAAAAATCTAAATAAATATTAACAATGCAATACAGTGCGGCAAATGTATTATATTATTTGTGTAACTTATTTATGATGATGAAAAAGAATGAGTAATGAATGATTTCACTCAATTTAGATCAAATTATTGACACCGCTGGACATAGACTTCTCCCAACTAGCGTATAACCAAAAGTAATGCCCATAATCGCCACGTTGGGCGACTGATAATGACATGGATAGTTTCTCGTATCCGTGGAGCTACTACCCATCAATGATTCGGGAAATTTAGCTTCGCCCCGTTTGGTGAGTGATCCCGCGGTACGTAGACCACCAAAGGTCATAAGCCTGTGATTAAAGCAACACACCGCACGAATGTGTCGACATACGCGACGGCATCAGCAAACGATTTCTTGATTGGTAAACCGATAAGAATAAATTAAAGTGAAGCGTTGTCTGTTTATGTTTTATTTATCTTTCTTTCACGCTTAAACAACTGAAAATTTTTCAAAACTATTTTTCATAATTTTTAGCCAACAATTATATTAAATTATTTTGAACACAGCAATTAATAGAAGAATGTAGCAAATATAAACGCTAAATTATTTAATAATTAATTTAATTTTTAAAAGCAACGGAACATGTTCCATTTAATATTTCAAATTTAGGGTATATTTATTACACTGTAATATAATCTACAATACCAATGTAATTCGCACGGGAAGAGACACTGCATCAAAACCAATTCTAAAAGTAAGGTCTCGAAAATTATATTCGATATAATACTTACCTTAAGACTATAAAACTGGCTTGGTTAAAACATTCAGCTATTTTTTGAAAAAAAAAAGATATTTTTTTTTAGTTTTTCACGAACAAAAGCTAATATTAAATATAATACAGGTAAATCAGAAATTACATTTTTTGGGAATAAATGAAATAAATTTAAAACTTTTAAAAAATATTAATTTGTTAAACAAGTATTCTATTCAAGTTCTTCGTTCAACCCATGTAATAAAAAAAATTTAAATAAATAAATTTCATCATTCGTTGCTATTCACTAACTTAATTGCACCATACTAACTAACCTTGCTAAAAATCTAGTCGCATAATTCTGGGTAAGTAACATAATTAAATATTTTAATTTCTGCTAAAGAGGAACACTTCGCATTTAAAAGGAAACTTAGGACTAAGATTTGAAATTAAATTAGCTGAAAGCTTTGCTTTGAGTTTTTCCTCCTTCCTTAAAAAATCTCAGCAAGAATTTTTGATTTCACAATATCTTTAAATTTTGTTAAATTATTCACATATCTTTAAATTTTGTTAAATTTAATTAAATTTTCTTAATGTTAATTTCTGCAAAGTTTGGAAAAATTGCTTATTAATTTTCCAAGAGTGAGTACAAACGTAACTTTGATTTGGATATGGTTAACTTAGCTAGCTGACATTCTTTAATGAAGCATTGGGCTAACAGATATATTTTCAAGGTTCCGATGGTATAATATGGAATAATTCAATAAATTATGGATATGTACTTTATTTTTTTTAAATAAGGTATGTTTAAAGTAAAAGTTAAATAATTGAATATATTTATGTTATAAACACATTTATTTGATATCCTAAAATTTACGTAAATATTACATTAAATATTTTTAATAGATAAAGTTGAATTTATTGTAGCATATTTGGATAACTGAAGATGTAGTTTAGTTCGCAAAATGTCACTTTAATTTTTATTTTAATGTGCTTCAAATTTATTAAAATTAGTTTCACCAAACCACATGACACGTTATTTTTTAATAAAAAATTCTCTTTTGAGGAATTAATTAAGCGTGGAAATTGTTTAAGAAATGCATTATATTCAAAGGAATTTCTCTTGTTTGCTTTATTGAATATTGCCCCAAATATATATACATCCGTATTTTCAAATTTTTTTTTAATAATAACTAAGCGGCTATCACGAAAAATCTGAAAAATAAATATAGAACTTCGGTACCAGTTTTAATACTATTATCTCTTTTTTAAATTTGGTGATGCCAGCAATAAATTTTTTAGAAAATTTCTTCTACAAAATTCTCAATTTTGGCGTCCTCTCTTTACTTCGTCACCATTCTGTTTATTAGTTAGAGATTCAATATTTTTTTCGCTCACGTCATATTTTATCTCTAAAGGCATCATGTACATTAAATACATGAAGCAATATTTAGGCATTATTCAGCGCTCCACCATTTTATAACATCGAGAGAAATTCTCGAAAATTCTGACGTATCTCGTTAGATACGTCAGAATTTTTATTGGGAACAGTTTAGGGTCAATTAAATTATTAAATCATGGAGCATTGAATAACAAAAAGTCTTCAATATTTTTTCTCGATTCTATTTTACATTGAAATTCTTATTTTACATTGAAAGTATGTAAGAAGAACATAAATGTCGAAATTAAATCCCGTTTGATTAAAGAAATGTATAAAATTCGATTTAAAATTATTCACTAATATGCAATTAAAAATAAAGTACCATATCTGAAGATGTGCTTGAGTTATATTTTCATTAAAAAAATTGAGTTAATCATTTTATCGATAACAATACTATGAATACTTCTAGAGGTAATTTTTACAGGAGAAAGTTTAGTTTCAGTGAGTGCAGTTAATAACTATCTGTCTTGTTCTTTCACGTCGATACAGAAGATTTCTTTTTCTCTAATAGGTACATATTTAATAATATATGGAGAAATAGTTATCTATTTAAGCAGGATAAATTGTATATTTTAAGATTTTACGCATTTGCAGTAAAATAACATTTTAAATCTACTCTTACATATTTTGTAATAAGACTATAAAATCATAATAGAAAAAACTGTCAAGCACGAGCAGAATTCGCACAAAGGTATATAATTTTTTCCTTAAACCATTTCAAAATTTAATTTTTTAACGTAAATATAATATTGCTCATCACATTATGCAGACATTTTTTTTGACACACTAGTTAAGACGTGGTGCATATTTGAACGACTATAATATCTGAGTCATTATATGATTTTTCTATAATTTTTATATTATTTTAACAACCCTATTTTTTCATAATGTTAAGTTTAACAGCTTCAGAAACCAAAAGGCGGAATGGCATATTTTTGCGCATTTTCCAGTATAACACTTAAGTTGTAATATATAAATTATAAAAAAAAAATATTTTCAGCCCCCATTATTAGTTCCTTCAAACGACTTCTTTATATAGGATAAAACAAATTTTTTTTCAAGCATATTATTTACGCTTCTCAACATTTCTCTATAAATATTTTTAAGTGTTAGTTATTGAGATATATGCGGATTAGTATGTTTTACTACTACGGTAAATTTAAAGTTTCTACATAAAGCGGTTTTTGAGAAAAAACCGTGATCCACAACTAATATGTGAGTGTTATTATAAGGGTTTCTTTTTTCTTTTTGAGGTAGGGAACCCTAAAAAGTAGTATGCACATAACATATACTGGAAATCACTGTAAATTTCTCTATAGTAGAATGGCAATGAAAACTGTTTTAGTGCCAACTAAACCCCCTAGTGGTTATACAATAACTTAGTAGATGTATTATAAATACCGCAAGGCAGCAGCATTATTCGCAAATACTTGCAGCTAGTGATTTTTGGAATTCTGCATTTAATAAATACTTTTGCGGAATATGTTCCAACAGTTACCATGTTTATTTTTTGGCATTAAGAAAAAAATTTAAATTAATATTTTTTTTAATCTTATTATTGCATTAAATTTGTGTGGGTTACTTGCTGTACAACTTATTAGGGAGAATCTGATACGGGTATTTTTTTGAGAAGCAGTAGCGGCGGTCGATGTTAAATTTAGCATGAGACAATATATGTATCATGTAATTTTCAGGACTAATATTTTTGAAATATTCGTTGATAACCTTTATATTAAATAAAGTGATATTTACGCAAAAATTGCAAACTTTTAAAAATGGTAATAAAAAATTTATTAAACAATTCCATATTTTTATCACTCCTTTTTTTCAACTAAATAACAACTAATAACTCCGATATTCTTTTACGTGTTACAAATTAATCTTATTCGATATTTCCTATGTAAGGTAGAATTAATTTCCATGTCAGTTTGGCTAACAGGAAACGCTGGTTGACCATGTGATAGAGATAAAATAAATCACATGACGAGTTTTCCTCGTGCAATGTTTATTTTTGCTTTCTCAACGATTCTTTTCCTCATAAACAAGGTGATTTTTTTTCTCTTACAATCTTGGGACTACGAAAATAAAACTAATATATAAGAAACAGCAGTTGGACAAATTTTGGCTTAATAGAGAAAAAATATATACCCATGTAAGTGATGATGATGAGGTATAAAATTAAGGTATTTGATGTCATTGTATTTGTAACAATCTATAAATATTATAAAATGTTTAAGGGGCTTTACTATAAAAATTAAGTAAATTCTAGTAAAATTGAGAGCAGACTACGACACACTGTATGAGATTTTAAAACTCAATTTTTTGCAAACTTAATGCAAATCCATTGAAAGTGATGCACGAGAAGAAAAAGGATTTGATTTTTTGAATAGGGCAGCAGCTATTTTTGTGAAAACAGCTATTTTTTGTTGAAATTGAATTAAATGTATCTTTTTAATCTTCTAATAATTTGCAACTTCTAGTTATTGAATACAACGTTAGGATATAAACAGTAAAATACAAAGAGTTTTGAAATTATTTGAAAACCTCCTCTACAAATCTCAAATCAATCGGTGGAAAATCACGGATTCATTTGCCTGTGAGCAGAAAATTAATTCTCTCTTAATGTCAATGGAAAAGTATGTTATATTTTATTTAACATTTTGTTACTTTTTTAAATGAGATCTTTATTTAAACTAGACTTTGTTACTTTTTTAAATGAGATCTTCATTTAAACTAAAAATGAAATAATGTCTGGTTAAAACAGCTGATAATGGGACGTACAGTGTCCGTACATACATGAGTGCCTAATTTAAGTTATAAGGCTTATATTATATTTCAAGAAAATAAACCTAAACATATTTAATTTATGTAATTTTATAATTAAAACAAAAAGAGCCATTACTGAAACTTGGTACAGAATAAACCTCGACCTGCGTAATTAAGTAATTATTTCTTCACGTTTTAAATGTCCTCTAAATAAATCTAGCTGTTAACTTTATTTTCATTCACTTGCCTAATAGATTAAATTTTAGATTACCTTTGAATTTATTGTTATTTTGCATGAAAGCCAAGAAAAATTATAGCAAACCATTTTTCGCAATAAAAAAATCGCTTATATGCATCTATATACTCATTCAGAAATCATGACCATCATCATGTATATACGATTTGAGGAAGGAAATGGTATTTCGAAAACTAATCGCATTATAATGTATTTGCTAATACTAACATAATAATAATATCAAGTCTTAAATATCGTACTACATAATTTTGCAATAAGATTTCATGCCTTTATAATAACAAATATAATGATTTTATGAAGTAGAACATTTTCGGCTTTTAAATTTTCATCTGCTCAATTTTGAAGAACAACTTATGCTAGTGACGATTATCGCCTAAATTAATTTCGTAAAATGTTATTTTTAGACCATTGACGCCACAGGAAAAGTGGAAGTAAAATTTATCTTTCCCCTGTATCAAATTAATCGAAGTGATGGCCACTGAATATAAAGCTGGCTGAAAATAGAAATAAAAATAATCCCCAAGTGGGCGTTTTGAGCGATGCCATACATAACGATCAGGTTTATTTCGGTCGTCCTTTTAAAACGTGTAATGAATACTAAAAATATTTTTTTTTTAAAGTTAAACCGGAAGTTAGAATTAATCTCAAACTTATATAATACGTATAAGTTACATCATGTTAATGATTTACGTTAAGCCAATAGTTGACGTTAAGCCAACGTTAAGCCAATTATTTGATTTTACCTCATTTTTAATGGGAATGTAAACAATGTTTTACTTCCGATAAAAGAAAAAATTTAATTATGACTATAAAATAAAGGGGAAATTTTAGTATTGAACTAGTTGGTTACCATAAAGTCGTTTTATGCTAATTCAAATATGCTAATAGTTTTTTCTTATATTACATTATTTAAGCATTTCAGTTCCATTGCATCAAAAATGTTAATTTTTGATTCTCAATATATTCATGACAAATTTTTTTTTTAATATTATTTCCAGTGAGTATTTTCTTGTCTATTTAGTTTAATTTTATAATATTTTAAATGGGAGTTTTTTAAACATTCCATATGACTTTTATTAATATATATATATATATATATATATATATATATATATATATATATATATATATATATATACCTTTGCAGTTTACATTTATAGCGTTAAGGTTCGTATGATACTTTTTCAAGAATTCTTACACATTGTATTTCGGGCGTAATATCACGGCATTTGTAATATTTTCAGTTCTTCTCGTTTCAATTGAAAAGTTCATTTTTGCGAAAGGGTGTAAAAAAGATAGCGACGTTAAACTCTTACAAAACTTAATGAAATATTATATATAGAAAATTACTTTAATATGTAGAGAAAATTGAAAAAAAAATGATTGTATAATGGCATAATTTAAAACGAAATTTAACAAATATCGAGTACTTAAGCAGCATTAGGACTTAAACTAAGAAGGGTAAGATTTTTAGATATACCTTCAAAATATTTGTACCGGACGGGCTCTGTGGGTTAGAATATAGTGGACTCCGAATGAAGCATGGATGAAAAAGGACTTTTTTTAATGGAAAATAGTTGCGTATTCAGGAAAAGTAAAATGCTTTTCAAGTTTATGAAAAGAAGTTATAGACCATGAGTAGAGAAATAATTGAATGCTTGTCGGAATAGGTTTAAAAAACCATGTAATGTTAGTCCCAAGAGTCGTTAAAATTACTATTTTGAATTTGTTGTGATAAACTGAAATTTTTATAATAGTTTCTAAATGCTATTTCTATGATACCCTGTAAATCAGGAAGATTAAATAATGCATATTATGCTCCGCTATATCCGCTATATACATATTTAATATATTGATCCAGTGAAAACTTGCAGACATGGCGAGTCGAAAAAGCTACTTAAAAAAGGAAATAAGCGAAAACACGTCTATTCTGACTACACAGAATATCAGTATAAAATTCATTTCTAAATCATTTAAACAATAGCTATACATTTAAAAGAGGATCGATATTCATTATATTTTATAATCGATTTTGAAAAGTTTTATAGTTCGTTAAATTTTTAAGATATTTTTATTCTTATTGATATTAAAAATTATGGATATAGGAAAAATATTCTTTGTGAAAATAATCACGAAGATTCTAAGATATAAGTAATATCTGAGTGGAGACATGTCGAAATAATTTGATGGGAGAACAGCCGGTGGCGAAATTGTATTGACGGAATCACACTTTATATAACTGTGATATTTACCTCGGGAAATAGAATAATTTTTAAGTAATAATCGATATATATTACATGTAAAACAAAGATAAGAAACTGTTTTTATATATTAAGATATATTATATGGTATATTAGGAATAAATCCAAAGACGGATATACATATATGTATATATATATATATATACAAATATTAAATTTATTCTTTATTCGACAGAATTACACCTTAGCTTACTTATAAAAACGAAAGATTTTTAATTGAAAACTTTTTTGCCACAGAGTAGATATATTAAAGAGATGACGCTATGAAGTTTTAAATACGATTTCCCGACAATTCCTCGCAAAACTTTCGTAATTCGTATGGTAAACTCTTTTTAAACCTTAATTTAAAAATTACATCATGAATTCCAATTGATCAAGATATGGTTTAGTGTAAGTTTTATTTCAAATAAAGCTATGTCAGTAAAAACTCAATTTGATTAAAGTTTAGTTGTTAGGTATAATTTTTAATTTAGCTTTTGATAATAATTGTTGTTTATTTACAATAATTTAATTGTTATTACAATAAATATATCTTTTTACGATAATTTACATGTTTTTTACACATACCGGAGTTGTTTTCCTAATGCTATTTCTACACTCGGTAATTTCACACTCTTCATGAAAACACCCATAATAATGTCGACATTAACTCTTGGTCAGTTCCTACAGCAAGTTTTACCCAAAACAAACCCTATAATATATCTATATATTTTCTTGCTTATAAATAAGACCTCCCAATAACGCGCATGGAAGTCTCTTGTTATAATAAATAGTTGCCTTTGTAACTGCCTTCAAAACTTGTCGTGTACTTAATATTTCCGGTATGTATTTTAAATAAAACATTCATTAAGTTTAAATCCACAACTTATTTAGTAAATACAAATGCTTCGCAAAACGATTACGTGAGCTTTCATTATTTCGAGGAATCTGTAAATTGTTTTTGTGGCTGAAATTGCTTTCAGCGGTTTTCTGTGGAGTTAATCAAGGCGCATGAAATATTTGATAATAACCACCGTAGAAATTCTGCCTAAAGTCTTTGAACTTTTAAACATAATATAGCTTAAATTAAATTATGAATTTCTCATACTTAATTTAATTAATAACCTTTGGTTGACATTCCCAGGAATCGGGTAGACTTATATTTAAACCTTATTCATGGGTATTTCTTTTCATTGTTAAAGTTTGGTTATTACCTTATTTGTATTAAATATTTTCTATCCGATAAAATGGTTTACTTTAAAATTTTTGCAACTCTGCCTGACGTAATTTGCTATAATGAAAATGTTTAATTAAAAATTATAATTCTAAAATAATAAGTACATAACACATACATAAGTAAATAAAGCACTTAATACGTAATGAATGAATCACATATTTTTTGTATCATCATATATTTATTGTTCAATAATATGGACAATCCTTTGTGTAATGCCGTCTTGCGTTCACTTTTAGTCGTGGCTGATTCAAAAACGGTTAGAAAATATATTAGGAAAAATTTGTTATGAAATATTTGGTGATTGTTTTAATTTTTGCTCTAAATGTTGCAATTTAGAAATAAATAGTAATAGGTAAACATAGAATTTGTGTAGGTAAACATAGAATTTGAATAATAATAGGTAAACATAGAATTTGAATAATAATAGGTAAACATAGAATTTAAATAATAATAGGTAAACATAGAATTTGAATAATAATAGGTAAACATAGAATTTGTCTCAAACATAGAATTCGTTTGATAAAATGAAAAAGCTCTCGAAAAAATCACTCAGCAAACTACGCCAAATGTAATATTCATATAGAAAAGATATATCTTAAGAGTCGTTAAATGTTAGACATGTTAATTTCGGTTATCAATTAACAATTTACTAATTTTATTTCGGCTCTGATTAATTTTTAAGTCAACCCCATGAAGAATTATGTTCCCACAAAATTATGAATGTCATTGACAGCATATAAACATTCGAAGATGAGAGAAAATAGCCCCATTCTTTGATTCAAACGTTAAGTCTGATTTACAATAAGGCACTGGTTACGACACGCACACGGAAAATGAACCTTTGGTTCATTCATCTTTTGGTAAAATATCTTTACAGTAGAATTAATGAGCATATTTAAACTAGTACTATGGGTAAAATCCCAATCGCATAACGTTTCGATACCGATATATTTTAAAGAATATTTTATTGGAACGACATCAGACTTGGTGTAACTTTTGGTTCTGTTTTGATATCATTACAAATGGGCTGGAACCCTAATTTTTTCTTTCATCGTTAATTAAATAAAAACATAGCGCTTAATATTCACCTTCACTTTGTCGTGCTTTTAAAGTTGAATGTATTTACATATATTCCCTAATTTCTCATTGTTTTTTTGAGTAATAATCTGTAAATAATAACCATCATATTAACGTTAATGAGAAAAATAATTAAGTACGATCACAACTAGCAAGGAAATATTATTATATTACATAACACGTACTAAATAATAATTATATTACATATAAATATTATTATATTACATATCTGTATCAGGAAATTTTATCAAACTGAGTGTTCTTAGTAAGAGTGTCAGGAGTGGCTCTATAATGTGGCTTATTTCTTAATCAGACTCTGGAATTCATTTTCCCGTAAACCGTTAGTCCCGTAAACTGAAAATTAAATGTATGTATTTTTACTCTACTATTGTATTAGAGATTAGAACGTTTACTATGAAAAATATGATAATAGAATTAATGAAGAAACATTAAGATTTAGCTGTGTCAAATATTTGGAACTATCTTATCTTAGAACTATCTTATGTAATTATTTTTAAATATTTTCTTTTATGTTAATATGTCACATATCTTGTAATTAACGTATCTAATTACAAGATATGTAACATATTAACATAAAAGAAAATATTTAAAAATAATTACATGGTCGTCACCGTGGTGAACGTGGCACAAGACATACTGCCGTTTTAATTATCCCATCCCTTAAAAATGGGTGAGTTTTAAACGTTGGGGCAAAGAGTTTGAAAGAGAAAATGAGGAAAAATCTAAATATACGACTGTCGAATCTGTCAAAAATTAACGTAGCTAACATATCAACTTTAAATTAAGTAGAGCTAAGTTTTGAAGTTAAATAGAAAAAACATACATACCTTAACTTTTTTTCCCACCGCATCTGCATTTACATTACAATAGTTTGTTGCACAAAATTTCTGTCTTCTATACAATAAACTTAAGTTATATTATACCATTACAAAATCTCGAGACAGAACTAATTAATGGAATATAGTTTCTTTCACTGAGTGATTTCCATTTAACCAATAATTCAAAAGCTTAATGTAATAAGAAAATATGACGCTAGAAACTTTTCCAGTCACCGAAATGATTTGTAAATTTTTGAAACTGAAAAAGTTTATGTAATGCTTTTGCTAATAAGTTTGATAATTTCGAAACAAGTTAAGAATTGTGTTAAAAAATATGAATGTATACGCAAAAGATTCTAGTAAACGACGAGCTTTGGAGATGCTTTGAATTGTACACTGAATTATATTGTGAAACAATTGCCTTATTTCAATGAAAAGTTCGACAAAACTTTTCATTTAAATATGAATAGAAAATGGATGTGCCTTAATCACTTACAATAGTTAACTTTATGTCAAGTTTACTTAGATTATATAATATGAAAATTAATTGTCTTGAATAAATCGGGAAATATAAACGACAACTTCTCAGCGTGCTTATAACAATTGAAGTTATCAAATGTCGTTAATATCAATATTCTTGCTAGGATCACTTTATAAATAAGCAGCTTTACATACCGGTTTCGCTTTCCTATATTTTTTGTGTATAAAATTTTAGCGTTAAAAAAATAAAACCTTCAAAAAAAATATTCAGAAATAAAATATATTTAGAAATAACATATATTTTAAAAAACCGACTTAAAAAGATGGATACTAGAAGGTAAAAAAAAAATCAACTCAAAATAGGTACATACTTATTCGAAATAAATACCTAAGTTACTTATTGTAAAGTAAGTGCCAGCACTGTCGACCACCTTAAACATATTTATAATTTAATTGAATTAATAATGTAAATTTAAAACCTTAACTTCTAATGTCTTCACAATAAGAAATAGATTCACGAAGGGCATATTTTTGTAATATTAAATGTTACATTTGTTTATGTCGATCAGCGGAACTGGCACCAACTTCAAAAATAAGTAACTTAGTTATTTATTACGAATAAGTTACCTATTTCGAGTTAATTATTATTTATTTTTAGAACCTATTTTTTGTCGGTTTATTAAAAGATATTTTATTTTAGAATGTTTAGTGATTAAGGAAATTAATGATCACACTATAACTAATATTCAATTACATTCTCTCTTAGAATGATGTATAATTACAAAAAGTCACGGGCAAAAGCTAATATAGAAATTATACCCAGAAGCGAAGCGATTGTAGAAACCGCCAGTTTCTACAATCGCATACAAATTTATACATTAGCTTAGTAAATCTTAGCCGAATGAAACTCTTAGCCAGACGTCTAAGAGTTTCATTCTCCATGTCCGAAGTCCAATATCAGGTTTTTTAAAGTAAGAACTACGACTTAAGGAGACTAAAGTAACAACTAACCAATAGCAAAAATATTTTGAATCACGATCGATTTATCATCATTCGGAGATGCAATATTTATTGTCAGAACTTATCATCAAATCCTTATATAGTCGATGGTGCAGTTATTTTAAAAAGTAAAAACTACCAGTTAAAAATATCTTGAATTACGGTTTATTTACTACCTTCCGGTACGATGTTTCATTAATCAACTACGGAATGAATCATCAGACCCGACATGGTCTATGATGTAGTTATTTTGCAAAGTAACAAATACCAGTAGCAAATATCTCGAATCTCATTTAATTTACTATCATCGGTTAAGAAGTTCTATCTCCAGAACTTATCATCAGACTCTGACCTGTCAGCGGCGTAATTATTTTGCGAAGTAACAATTACCAGTAGCAAATATCTTTAATCGCGGTTGATTTACAAACATCCGTTAAGGAATTCCACTATTCATCTCCAGAACTTATTATCAAACTCTGACTTGGTAAGTGGTGTAGTTATTTTGCAAAGTGACAACTACTAGTATCAAATATTTTAATTTACGGTTGATTTATTACCATTTGTTAAGGAGTTTCAACATCTATTTCCAGACTTCATTATCAGATCATTATCATATTTATATGGTACCACCCGTTAAGTACCTTCTTTCAAATAAAAAAAGAGTCATCGGAATCAGTCTACTCAGTAAAAAATTATCGTTGAACAAACATAAACAAAAAAAAACATTCTGTCGAATTGAAGACACCTCCTTTTTCTGAAGTCTGTTGGAAAAAAAAGGAAACAAGAAGATAAAATATACTTATTAATTTGCCCGCTAGTACATCCGCGTGATATAAGATAGCTGGTTTGTTTCAGAACCTTCTTTCAAATCACGTTTCTCACGTTTCTATCGTGAGGCGATAACATGACCAAGGTACTGGAAAAGCTAACCCTAAAGCTAGCCATTTAAAATTGTCGCGAAATTTCTAAATTTATTTAATATCAGAGTTTTTTAAAGTTCACATATCTAGGACCAAAGGCTGTTTTTTTAGTTCTAGGCAAATTGGCGTATAAAATTACTTTTTTCCAAAAGAAATTTTGACAACTTTTAGTAGGGATTAAATTTCGATAACTGGTATTTAGATAGACACCTTTTAGTATTAATTATAATTAAATTCGATAACTGGTATTTAGTAATTTTTTTATTTGATCCCTAATACCGTATTCCAGGTTGGCGGGCGTTTCATTAATTTGAAAATTTTACAGGCGTTTTAGATAAAATAGCATCATATCCATCGGTTTTCTGTGAATTTAATGTGTTTCATTAAATCGTAGAAAGTTATATTATATCTCTTTTGTAGTCGAAAGAACTTTTTCTTTTGAATTAAAAAATTATTGAATAGCATTGTCGTTATTCTTGCTAATTTAAAAGTCTACTAAATTATTATGTTATATTAAATAATTATCGAATTGATAATTAATTTTGTTTCTAATTATATGGTTATGTGGTAATGATCGTTTATGAAACAGATAAATAACTTAAGTTAATGTTAAAATTTCAAATTATATTTATATTAAAATACTCAGTATTTTCTTTGTGACCTATTAGAAATAATCCCTAACATTATTCCATAGAAATTAACAAAATTGTCAAAGCATATTTGTATATTTACCAGCAAAACTTAATATTTCATTTTAAATTATGCATCTTTGAAACCCAAATTTTAAAATTATTTAGCTGTAATTTAAGGGGATTTTATATTTACAAATAGTTTCAAATATTTAGTAACATATCTGCAAAAATAAATTACTGACTATCTGACTTTTGATCAGGTATGTATTATTGGATGCAACAGTCTAGAATATTTTTTGCTTAAAAGCTTATATAATATTTAAGAATAAGTTCATTGGAAAGTGAAAATTATATAAGAGTCGATCGTCTCCTCACTCTCTATTATGGTAAGAAAAAAAACGAGAGCTGAAAAATTGTATAAAAAATATAATAACGCATATATATATATGTATATATATATATATATATATATATATGTATATATATATAATATTTTAAAATATGGACTGCAAATAACACCACGGAACATAGACCTACTTTTTACACTAGAAGGTATAAAATTTATTTCTACGGGAAACGTGCTTCTTTTTCATCACATATTGGGTAATATTCTTGAAACGCCTACCACAAATATATGAATACTGAATTTATAAGATAATGACAAGTTTTACCGAAAATTGTAATAACTTCTTTGAGAATATGAGTTTAATACCTCAAGATTTTCATATGGCAAATAATATTTATTTTTGATGAAAAAAAATATTTGGTTTTTTATTACACCTGGGTATTTTGCGATTTGTATTCTTGAAATACGATTGATTTTGTTTTAAAATGCTTACTGTTATTTATAAAATAAATATTGTTTTTTCTTGTAATATCTAGTCGTAATTGATTATGAATATGAACAAAACTCCGGGTTACAAGTATAAACAATTTGAGAAAGACTAATCAATGATGTATCGGTTATAGCTATAACGAAATCGTTCTTCTTTTCCACTCATATACTGGTTCAAAATGTCTTCTTACGGTCTTTGCATCTGCATTTTCATTATCATCTATTGACACTCACAAGTGGACAAAATTGGCTATGATTCATTGCCTACTTCTTTTATAAAATTCATTAAATTGTTTAAAACATATTACGGCAACTACATGCAAATTTGTTTTTAAATCGAAAATCTCATTTAATCCTAACTTAAACAGAATTTTGAATAAATTTGGCGTTAATTTTGTAGACATTCATTATTCATAATTTAATGAAACTACGTGATGTAGTATTATTTCTACTTTCTTTAAGTTCTTTACCACGACCTAGGTTTCCTTGTATTACAACATCTTCAGGTGGGCTATTAGCAAAGATTTTTATCGTTGCTAATAGCCCACCTGAAGACGTTGTAATACAACAAAACCTAGGTCGTGGTAAAGGACTTAAAGAAAGTAGAAATAATACTACATCACGTAGTTTCATTGAATTAAATAGAATTCATATAGTTTAATCTACACAACTTAAACGATCATAAACAATTTATTATTGCGGAAGAAAGTGAGTGAAAATTCCCAACCTTAAACTTTTAAACAAATAAGCTTCACATTTATCTTGCAGAAATAGATGTTCGGAATTCAATATAAAAAGGTATTTGCATCTACATTTCAACACACGTGCTACGTCGTTCCATTGCGTCATAACGGACCATTAGAGAAAATGAAGCGAGAAATTTTCGTAGTACAAAATTACATAGTAAAGACCATGCGAACTTTGAATGTTAGTACTATCTTTTTATTAATTACCATTTTTATTACAATTTGAAATTTAATCTATGAAAACCTTGTATATTAGCTTTACTTACTTGTGGATAGAATTGAAGGTTTTAAATAAAAACGTATTAGAGTAACACATCCTATTTATTCTACAACTGTATTTTATTAAGTAAGCTTTTTTCTTTGCAACTGCATCAATTGCCAAACCATAAGCTAATTAAGAGTTAGAAATAAAGTAGAAAACATAATTGTAACTAACAGGTTGGTCCTAAAAACCGCTTCTAACTAAATATTAAAATTTGTTACCTGAGCAATAAACATCTCGAAAAAAACAAAAAATGTTAAGAAAAATTGAAGAAAGATAGATCAGAATAGTCCAGAAATCTGTTCAGATCTTACATGAAATCTTACAAAAAATACAAGGAAAATAAGGTTGAAAAGTGGATAAGGAAGAAAATATTTTAAAAAAGCCTAAGTGTAATAAATCTCATTTAATCCTAACTTAAACAGAATTTTGAATAATTTTGTAGAAATTCATTATTCACAATTAAATAAAACTACGTGATGTAGTATTATTTCTACTTTCTTTAAGTTCTTCACCACGACCTAGGTTTCGTTGTATTACAACATCTTCAGGTGGGTAATTAGCAGGTGGGTTATTAAATCTTTGCTAATAACCCACCTGAAGATGTTGTAATACAACGAAACCTGGGTCGCGGCGAAGAACTTAAAGAAAGTAGAAATAATACTACATCACGTAGTTTCATTTAATTGTGAAAATTAAAGCGATCAAATCTTAATAAGTACACAAATACTAACGTATTTTAAAATTTTTTTTAAATAAAAATTATTGGTTAATATAAATTTTACGTTATATATTTTGGTTAAAAGTGGCTAAACTGATGAAAATATTATTTTAAAATTAGATAATGACTTTTTTAATTGTTTATTTATGTATTAATTTTGTACTTAAATGTAGACAATTGAAGAATATGGCAGACTTATTACTATGTGAGAAATCGATTACGGCCAACCAGAACATCAATCTCGTCCCGATCGACAAGCGGCCGCAAATTGAACCCGAGTTCCAAGTGCGCTGAGCCATCAAAGGTCGTATGCCTAGTGGTCGACCTAATGCACAACGGTGTCGACCTGAATGTTGACATCTTATCAATTACACCGTATGTAGGTGTAATAAAAAAAGAGGTTAATGTATATTTTTCCCTACATATTATATTATGGATGTTTAAGTAAAATTACATGTTTTCACTGTGTAAAAGTGAATGTCTAGTAGCCTAGAAGTTATGGATTAAATATTTTATTATTGTATTTCACCTAAAAGAATGACGAGTAACTAACTTTGACTAGCAGTTTCGTTTTTCCGAAAAATAGTTGGCTCAGAAGTTTTTAACCAACAATTATTATTAAAAAAAATATGTGTTACACAAAATTTAATTTAAGTGAGCACCGTTATTATCTAATACTTTTTGCCAACTAGTCGACAGTGACAATATGCCTTTTCTGTAAATTTCCGATGACTTTGATTAAAAAAACTGCGCGGGGTCGTTTTGGAGATATTCTTTAACGTCGAGTAGTAGTAGAGCTCCTCTAATTTATCGCGAGTACATTTTACAACATGTGGTCTAGCATTATAATGTAGAAAATAAACTCGATCCTGTTGACTACTCGATTGTTTAATTGGTCCAATTCTTCACAATAAATATCTGCATTAATTGTAAATCCCTCTGGAAGCAACTCTCAATGAATAATGCGCTTGACATAACACCAGTGGCTAAGCATTACCTTTCTGGCACTTATTCCAGGTTTGTATACTGAAACTCCTATTTCTCCAACACCCAGCCATTGACGTTTGCGTGTATGGTTAACGCATTTCAGCCACTTCTCATCGTCAGTTACTGACTGATTCAGCCAGTCGAAATTACCTTTCAATCTCAATAAATGTTGACGAATATGAACTCTGCATCGAAGGTGGTATGATGTTTACTCCTTGGGTATCCACACATCGTATTTTGAAATTTTTCCCATTTCATGCAAACGTTTTTCTATGGTGCCTTGATTGCAGTGTATCTCATTTGCCTGTTGCCGAGTTGTAAGTTGAGGGTCCTCCTCAATTAGGGGTCGTAATCGTTGAACGTTCGATCCAACAGGACGTCCGTTACTGGGTTAGTCTTCAAGATCCTCATTCTTGAACTTTCTGAACCAGATTTTTGCCATCGCGTACGACAACTTGGACTTGTCCGTCGCGTGACATATTTTATTTGCGGTAATCTTGGCGTCGTCCGAAAGATGAATCCGTATTTGATATCTACTTAAATTCATTAATTTTTATGTAATTCACATAAAGCTTTGAAACTGACTGTTGTCAACTGACTACACTTTGACCTAATTATACCCCACAGTAAATCGGTAAAAACTTACTAGCCAACCTAACGTGTACCTATATTCGTACATACTCATATATCCAATTTTTTTCTTCGCGATATAGCTTTAATTACTAGAAATTAATTTTTTGTAGATGATTGTATTTATGTAATACAAGCCAGCACAACATTTAGTCAAGGACGGTTAAGTACTTAAGGTGTGAAAACAAAACAAACAAACGAGCAAATATAAAACCCCTTTGCTTTTAAATTACAGATCTATTATTTGTGGTAACGAGCTTAAGGTTAGAACTACTTGAAACTGTTTAAAATTAGGAGGTAAGGCGTAATGAAAATCTAAAAGCGTGTACAAAAGCATATGAGAAAATTGATAGAGCCAAGGAAGTAAGCCTGACCGAAGAAAATGGTGACCCTAGATTGCTCTAGCTTAGATGACAAGTAACGTTATGCTCTGCCAAGATGACTGACAATATAAAATTATATAGATAATTAACATATCAGTCAAAATTTAAACTATCACAAACCAGATGCACTGCCTGTCATCTGAAACCTCCAAATGAGGTTGGCTGTTATCCAGCGTTTGGTTTTCAAATTATACAGCATTTATCTTCCCTTCGTACTTCGATAATACTGCCATGATTTCATTTTGTTGTCATGTTACATTTTCGGATACAAAGTTTATACAATCCATACCGTTCTTTATCAACCATGTTTGTTCTTGCATCAACTATTTCCATGTTCACTTATCCCTTACTTCCTTTTTAAATGATTGATTAAAGTGGTCAAACCCGCTCTATATTAATTTCTCTACCTTCCTGGCAATATATTTCTAGCACCACATTCCTATTCAAAACTGGTACTCTCAATTGATTAACGTATTGTCGATTTTCATGTTCATTTTATTAAAATATTATCAGCATTAAATTCGTTTGATTAGACGTCCACTGACTATAATTTTTTAAGCCGTTAGGATTTAGCGTGAAATTTAAGTTATCTAAAAAGTATCTTTAAAAAATAATTAGCCATGTAAAATACGTTACTTTATATAGTGTAGTGCAATTACATTAGTAGATTAATATACGTAATGATAATATACATAAATAACCTCAACATAATATCTATTTGTATTTGTATGGAGCTATAAAAGGTATAAAAGGAGGTGTAAACTTTGAGACTTGTATGGTATGTTCTATGACGCAAGATGTCAACACCTCACAAGCAAATTTTAATTAATTTGGAGCAAGAATTGGATCAAAAATTTGTAAATTGATAGTGATCCTCAAATATCTTTCCAACATATGCTATATCTTATGAAATTTAAAACAAATAAAACTATATTAGAGTATTCATGTATTAAATCAAAAAGCTCTTTCAGAAACTTGAATTACCGTTATTACATTAAATATATATCATATTTAACACAGCTCAAGTCATTATGTTGAATAACCAGTTATTCACCAATCCATTGATATATAAATGAACACATCATTTAACCTGACAGGGAACGTTATACATTTGTAACGGAAGAAAGATAAAGATTTTCCTAGGAAAAGCTTAGGAATATTTTTGCACTCACTCACATCTATTTTTCACTTTTGATGCCGTAAAAAGTTTTCCGCTTCAACTGTGGAGCGAGATGAATTCATAAATGTGTACGCGTTGCAATATATGAACAAGTTTCATTTTAGTGCGAGAGATCGTCGTGCACAAGTAGCTCAGAACATTTGTATTTGGTATTTTAAGTACTTAAGAATATTATATAAATTTGTTTCTTTTTGTGGAAACCAAACACTTAAGTCCATATATTCCAGTGGCACATATGTACTTAAGTGTTTGGTTTGGTACTGAAGTTCATACTTAAAACTAGCCAACTTACCCAGCTTGATTGACGTCGCGTTCACTCATTATTTTTTATATAATATGAGATCCCATCCTTTCTTCCCTTCTGCCGCCCATATGAAAACCACCACAAGCATTTTATTCTACAATATCCTAAGGATACGTTCAATTTATTTCTATCTTCTACATTAAATTATCTATGGCATGGTTGTGTATTAGTGATTTATGATAGTGATGAATCTGGTATAATTCTGTGTCAAATATGCCGTTTTATATTATTAAAGACAAGATATCTCCTTTTATTAACTTTTCTTTACAACTGAAAATATCTAAAATATTGTTGTATTGCAGTAATTAAAATAAAATTAATGAATATGCTGATTAAGCCTGATCGGCCGACCGTGATCTATTCAATTATTTAAAGATTTTGAGTTTAAAGTCGCGAGTCGAACAGAAGAACAAGTCGAAATGATGCGATGATGGAAAAAATTCTGTATTAAGTAAATTAAGCATGCGATTATTTCTATGACTGTATTTTATTAAGTAAGCTTCTCGCGTTGCATTCGCAACAACCACCAAACCCTAAGCTTACAAAGAAATAGAAACAAAGTATAAAACTTAACTGTAACTAATAGACTGATTTCCGACATCATTTATGGCTTTACATTGAAAATTTTTGCTTCAGTAACATCTCGAAAAAGTTCTTAAAAATGTTAAGCTCAAGAAGAAAAGATGGAACAGAATAGTTTAGAAATCAGATCAATTTTTTTTATGAAATCTTGTATAGAGAAAAACCAGTAAAATAATGTCAAAAAACGGATACGGAAAAATTATTTTAGAAAAGTGTAAGTATAACGATTGACAGATTAATTTATTTAACTCTAAACTATTTTTATGATGCGATTTTCTCTCAAAAAACGAGTCACATATAGACAACATACAAGAAAATAATATTAAAACACGACTGAATCAAAAACTTGTCAGTCTAACCTCTCTAGAGGTTAGCAACAATAAATAAATTATTCGATATAATACGTAAATTTCAGTAACACATTTAATAATATATGTAAAACCGTATTGTAATATATTTTTAAATAAAAATTACGCGTTCTAAGATTTTCGCCCTATATAAATTTGATGATATATATATTTTGGTCAAATGTATCTAAATTGATGAAATAGTTATTTTTAAACTAACTAAGGACTTATTATTTAATTGGGAACTTTAATTTATACGATTGATATTGCTAGAGAGTAATCGCTTACAGCTAACCAGAACACCAATCTGACCCCGTTTGACGAGCGGCCAGGAATAGAACCCCGGTCTGCGCTGTAATCGAGCCAGTACACATTGATGGCAATCTGAATGTTGACATCTTATGAATTATAACATATATAGATATAATAAAAAAGGCAATAGTTATGTATTTTTTGTTCGCCTATTATATTATGGATGTGAAAGTCAAATTCCAGGTTTTTATCGTGTAAAAGTGAATGTCGCTATGTGAAAGTAGCCTAGGAACTATTGATATAAAATGTTATTGTGGTAATTAATTTAATTTTAAAAAGTTATGAGTAACTTTGACCAGTAGTCTCGCTCGTCTGGAAAATTATGTACGTATATTTATGTAATACAAGCTATATGCACGCGCAAATCGTGGTTAATAGTAGAGGTGTCAAAGTAAAGAACGGATTTAGGATGTAAAGCGTTGTTAAAATGATAAAGCATGTATAAAATTATTTATGAAAATGAATATAGCCAAAGAAGTAAGCCTGACAGAAGAAAATGGTAACCTTAGATTGGTCTAGCCTATGTTAAAAGTAACATAATACTTTGCCTAGATGACAAGTGATGTAAAGTTATTTAGATAATTAATATATCCTAATAATAAAATAAAATAAAGTTACGAATGGGGCTGCCTATTATCCAGAAATTGATTTTCAAATCACTTGGCATCTTCCATTCATACTTCGGTGATACTACCATAACTTCATTTTTTTATTATATTATGTTTAGAGACTAAGTTCTTTGTCATTTATGTTTATTTTTCTCACCCACTCTTCTTCACTTTCTTTGCTTATCCCTTAGTCCTTCTTTATTTGGTCAATGAAAGTGGTCAAACTATCTCAATATTCATTGCACAACCTTCATGATAACATTTTAGCTAATACCACATTTTTCCTGAACACAGACATTTATTACCGTATCATGTATAACTTATGAAGGATTTATTAACAAACTAACAATTTTTTAACGCATCGACGATTTTTAAGTCCATTTTCCTAAAATATTTCCACCATTCCAGGAGGCTTTTACTTAATTATCCATTAACTACAAATCTTTCAGCCGTTAGGATTTAGTATGAAATTCAAACTATCTAAAAAGTATCTTTAATAAATTAGTAGTCATGTAAAAGTCATTAATTTATATAGTATATTGTAATTATGTTAGTAGATTGATGACACTAATATACATATACAAATACAACATAATTTTTTATTTTATTTGCTGGTATGAAACATCATTATCTCACAAATGTCACACTTTATAAGAAATATAATGTGGATGGTAGCCACTCCACTGATAACTCTGATAACTGTTTATTATGTTCTATGACACAAGACGTCAATTCCCCAGAAGAAAAATTTAATTAATTGGAAATGAGAGGTTGATTAAAAATTTTTAAATTGATACTGTTCCTCAAATATCCTTTCCATCATATTTTATATTTTGTGAAAACGTTATTATTCTATGCTACTATATTTATGAAAAGGTACTAAGCTTAAAAAGCTTTCTCAGAAACTTGAACGGGCATATTTACAGCTCAAGTTTCAGGGATATGTCCTAGTTTTTTCCAATATCAAACACCGCTCAAGTCTATAATTTAAACGATATTAGCTACGTATTATATTCCATATATTCAGATATTCATTTAAAAATTTTGCTTGAATACTTATCAATAAACGTATCTTGGTCCAACAACCTAAATTAAGAAGCACTCGTTCTGTTGCAATGAGCTCCAAGTAATTTCTTGAGTTTATTCATAATTTAATAATTATTAGCGTAAGTAACGGTAACAGAAAAAGATATTTTCCCACATGCCATAGAAAACATGATGGGTTTTTCAAGAAAATCATTTCTTTTCTCCATATTCTTACGTATTTTACACGTCACGTATTCTACACAATCACGAGCTTGTGCCGAATTTTCTACAGTCGTATGTTAGCTTCTTTGTCTCGCTCTTAGTATACTTAATCAATCTCAGTTTTATTTCCAATACATCCTGATGTAGTGAATGCTTCGCGCATTATATAATTTACAGAAGCGATCTTTGATGTTTAATAAGCAACTGAAGGTTCATAATATTACTCTGCCATTATTAAGATTTTTTATAAACATGCGAATATTTTATAAATGTGCAGATTTGATGTAGATAGAAGGGTTTACGCCTTTGTGTTCTGCTGTCACGAGTCTTTCAACATTTGTCGACTATATGTACGTCGGGATAGTTAGAAGTGACCTACCCAGAAATTAAAAAGGTTTAAACATGTTGACGGTATACTTCGTAATCTTAAAATTAGTGAATATGGAACTTTGCTAATTTGTGAAGGAAAATCACATTAAATTGTATAGCCTACTAATTTAGGTCGCTTCCTCTTATATTAATATCTGTTATACCTTGACTCCAAGTGATTCCTGGGTAGAGGTAAACGTTAATTTTGCAAAATTTATTTCAGAAAGATATCAACCCGGTTTTGCAATGGTGTCTGAACAATAATTTTTATTTAAATTTTCAACATCAATATATAATAACACTTACACATTTATATATAATAGATAATTTATAAGAATTAATTATCTATTACTCTATATTATTCAACATATTTCCTATGCATTTTCGCTCAATATGTTGGACAGCGATAATTCGAATAAGGTTTTATTTATAAAAAATAGAATGTTAATATAAAAAGAAATAAATTAAAGAGGCATTTGAATAGAACATGAAGCATGCAAAAACTGTGCATCGTATTACTAATACTCCAGCCGTTAAGTAACACAAAATACCTTGCCATAAAAACTATGGAGAGGCAACGAATTTTTATACGTACTATTTAAGTCGATACCCTGAATAAACAAATGAGTTTTCAATTTGGAGGGAAGGAGGCGCATGTCGCTATTTTGGTTTTATGTTGCAAGAAATGATTTTGCCAAAATTACTCTGCAATTATAACAATTGCCCACGAGAAAAAAAGTGGAAAAAGAAGTTGAATGGGACAAATTTTTCTAAATGCTTTTTTACGTGACTGATAAACAGGTAACGAGATACGGCCGTCAAAAATGATTTTTTCAAATTCTTTGAAAGAAATAATCAAAATTAATTTTTAGAGTCAATTATATAAAGAGAATAAATTATAGTAAATTCTTTTCACAATCTTGTGTTCCACAAAAGGAAGTTATAAAATTACAGCAATTTTTCTCTAATTCTACCTTCACATTGGCATGAATAACTAAACGATATTAATAATAATAGTGTATGTACTTAATAATTGATGGCATATTGCCAGCTTAAATCTGTTTTTTTATTAAACACTTAGTAGATTAGGTGTAGATCCTCACATGCCGACTTAAGTTGGTTTTGAAAGGGTCCAAAAAATGTCTGTTCCCCTTTTCAGAGAGATATATTTCCTACATGTATGCCTTAACAAGTATGAGATGACTGAGTCAGCATCGCAGATATAGTTAGCATGGGCATATATTTATAATAATATTACGTTTTTTTTATTAAACTAAAATTCCTCATGATCAACCATGAAAGAAAATTTTGTTTTTTTTTCATGATCAAAATTTAAATAAAAGTTACTCAACAGTTTTGAAATAGAATACTAATCCGCCGTGAAGAATTAACTCGAATGTAAAAGAGGACATTGGTGAATATTTAAGCACGTTGAAAACGTTATCTTTAGTAAATGGTCATTACTACTAGTTAAACAATTACAATAATTCAGTCGAAACGATGTCAGGTCGATCAATTATTTCGAGTTCAATTTGGACACTTTTTATTTCTTTTAATTTCCGTAGAAATAACCCTAGAATCAAAGAAAAAAAGTATATGACTCCAAATAGCATTTATTGTATGTACAAAAGCATTTCAAAAGCAGTTGAAAAATGCGTTCACGAGTTGGGGCAACATTCAACAGGCGCATGTTGCATTAAACATACGCACCAATCAAATGTTACACCCGCTCATTATCGCATGTTTCAAAACTTTGAAAAGAGAATTTTGAAATTTAGCAAATTTGACAGGTGACATACTTAGTTGCGGTCGATGGAAGATACCACTTATCATACCAGAAGGGCTGTGTAATGTAGTACCTTCGGGTTGAAATGACGATATCAGCCCGCTACAAAGATCGATAAACCGATAAAATATATTTATTTTTCCTTTTAAAAAACTTCAAAGAAGGTCAGTTCTCTCTTGATGAACTTATGACTAAATTGAACATTGGGTACAAAGAATGTTAAGTCTTTTGTTACTAAAGAATGAGAAGATATACGGTTTTGAAGGCAAAAAAAGAGCTGCTTCTATTTTTTTCGGATTTCTGATCAAAGAAGCCTAATATATCAGGATATCCAACATCTGCCTACTTTTTATATAATGTAAATAGAAACTAATTAGTGAAACGTTATTGCATGTCGTAATTTATGCAAGAAGACTCTGATCTATTCCTTCAAATTGGAACTAGTTTTTCAACGTTATTTCTGTCATGTTTCTTTGTATAATATAATATGATGACTGATTGTTTGCAAATTACTATAGGCTATGTATAATAACTCATGATATCAAAATTCTAGTAATGCAAAAAGTAAGTTGGTAATGATCTTTTGACTTTGGTCCAATCGTAATTTTTAATTTTCGCTTAAACCCTCAATATTTCTCTTACAAACTGTAATATATATGCATAAAAATACGTTCAAATTTAATGTTTCTAAACATTGATAAAAATGTAAAATAAATAAAAATTTATGTCAAACATTTATATTAAATAAACGCCTCACTTTTAATTTGTTGGCCGAGTTAGAAACTTTTACAACGGAAATTAGATTCCTTTTACATCTGTAAATGAAATGAAGTACATAATTATTTTTTTATATCTACTAAGATTTATCAAGACTATAGGAAAAGATACAAATTCCTTGTGGTCTTAAACATTTTTTTTTGGTTTTTGACAAAATATTAATTAGGTTGTCGAAAATTTTAAACTTGTACTGAAAGTTTTTTATATATACGAAGTGATGCTCTAAAGCCAACACAACATACAATTGAAAGAAAAACAGAAGCTATGTAAGGCACTAAATGTATCAAAATTTTTCTTTTTTATTTGTAATTCATTAATTATAAATATTTTCATAAACCAATCAACAACAAAAAGTAATATAAGTACTCATATGTGTATATATAATTTATTAATAAAAGAACTTCTAAGTTATATTATGAAAACATGTTAATATTCAGGAAAATTCACCCAGAAAACTTATTATTTTCTTACCATGTTGGCATTTATGTTTCACATAAAATAATATGTGCATATTTCCTGTTTTATGTAAAAGCCAAGAAGGATTATTTAATCAGATAGATGACATTATGAACAACTTGTGAATCTGTTCAAATTCCCTGGAAAATTTCCGTTGTGTATGTGCGAGGGTCTCATCCTTTTTACTTTAAATATGTACAATATTTTATTTGATCTACTTCTTTTTTATCCGTCTATTATATTTATTTCTCTTGCACAATTTTAAATCACTTTTATGGATAAATATTAGAAAAAAAGGATAAATTTTCGTTCATTATACCATCACCTCTTTTAAACTAATATATATAATGTCGAAATAAAAAGAGTAGGCAGCTCATTTATAAAAGCTTATACCCATAATTTATCTTGGAATTAAAAAAAATAACTGTTGATCCTAAAATATTATTATTGGAACACAAAAAAATTATTATTGAAGTATATGGGATAATTAACACAGCATACGTAATTATATCTAAAGAGAAAAATCTATGTATTCTAGTCTAACCATAAAATAGTCACATAAGTATATGGGATAATTAACACAGCATACGTAATTATATTGAAGTATATGGGATAATTAACACAGCATACGTAATTATATCTAAAGAGAAAAATCTATCTATTCTATTCTAACCATAAAATAGTTCGATTATTGTATTGGATAATGGGTTTCAGTTTTTTTTTAAATTTTTTTTTTAAACTTATTTCTAACACGGTCACTTAAGTGCAATAAACTAAAATGATGGAGATATGCTATATTTACAATTTATTAAAATAGACAAGTGGTCATTGGTAAATTAAAACCAACTTATTAGGGGGTTCAATGGAATTATTCTTTTAAAAAATATTAAAATTCTTACACGATTTTCATCCTTATAAAATCAATTGCATGGATTTCCGCAGGCACATAAAAATATGCTCAAAAGTATGTAAATTTCTTGCTCACGCGTTGGTTGCGAACTCAGGCGAGTAAACACATAATCATACACCTTATCTAATAACGTCGCATAATTTTCAAAAATGTGCCGCGTGAAGGGATAGGAAAATATTTGATTCCGCCTGCCCTAATATTCTCATTACATTAGTACTTTTCGAATTTATAATACTCATCGCCTAAATTGAAATTCAAAATTTTCGCAGAAAATTTGTTGTGAAGTTATAGTCTTCAAATTAATTTATATTTAACCAAGCGATTTTTACAATTATATAACAAAGAAAGAAAGAAAATACGATTTATTAACTTAAAAGCAGACATGTATTATCCGAAATACTCAAATTAATTAATTAGCATATTTATTTTCTTGAATGTTTTGGCCAACATATATTTTAGATCAAAATGTGGGACTGAAAGATAGCAAATTTGGTTGCTTATTTCGTATGAAAAACAATACTACAGAGCACTCTATCCGAAACCTAAATGAAAACATATTAAATCTAACATTGCACTAAATTTAAACTCTAACATAAGTATATAGAATTAGAGCAGAAACAAATCGAATGAAGTACTAATTAAGGTAAATAAAAATGTTTGTGCATGGCCATTAAAATATGTATTGGAATAAAATTGTTAAGAAATCTTCGTATAGTAACAATATCATGGTAATATAAATTCAGATTTTGTGAGCCTAAATTTTTTACAACATACCATTTTGTTTAAAAGTTACTCAGAAATTTGCCTAATGAAAATATGACAAACATTAACGACTTAATATGAAGGAGAAAACTATGTATATTCCATAGATCAAGCGTCAGGCGTAAAACCTTTACGATAATTTTATCTTACTTTTTCAAATATAATTGAAACTAGTATTTCTATTAAAACCAAAATCGCAAAGGTACTTAACCATGGTCTATATTTTGTGCACGGTCCCAATATATGACACTAACATTTTCATGCAAATAATCATTAAATAAATACAAATTTTACAAATCAACATGTGGTAAAAAAGTTTATTTATTAGCTAACGAAATGAAGTTAGCGAAACTAAAGACTGTTGATTATTAACCGTGGCTAATTTTTTATGTTTTAATATTCAGACCAAATCGGGTCTGACATAAATTTAAGTACGAGTAAATTCACGTCGTGCTGTTAAAGTTAGATTTTTCTTTATGTTTGGGATACTAGCCAAAGGGGGAATCAAAAAATGTTTCTTTAGCAATATCATATAAAATAGCTCCAATAATTTTTGAAAATAACTTTGTAAATATATAAAATATTACCATAAATGAACTTGAGATATTCGTGTCACTAAATTACTTACTTTCAGAAATTAAACATGATAATAAAATACTTTTCCTTCGTACGCTTCTCCAGTCATAAACCAGTTTTTTTACAAAAATATTTATCTGTACTAGAGTGCACAGCATTGGAAATGTGATAACTTTCTGTTTGACAGATACACTGATATCTAGCCAATCAACCAACTGCTAATACTAATATTGTCTGACGCAAAGTGATGATTTTAAGGTTCAATTTTTTCTTAGTAATTGTGTAGGTTACTTTCAGCCAGTGTTAATATGTGATATTGAAAATACGACACTTATTAAACTAATATTGTCTTAAGCGAAAGATTTCCTTTATATATTTTCAACTTACTACTTTGTTTTCATATATTCTCAAGCAATATCTCATGTTACTATTGTCACGTATGAAGCTAAGTTTGATTCCGTCTGTGAGTCTAATTCTAAATACCTCAAACTTTATTTATTGCTCTGGAAATTCAAGTTTATCATACTATCCAACATTTATTCATCCTTAGAATTCACTTTAAATAAGTATTTATAAAAACATGTGCATTTGGAACTTGCATTTGCTCAACTTCTTATTGAATTATTATCCTAAACCTGTACTCATCTACGAAAAATATCCCTTTCTCCAATTTTAACCCTATTATCTTATTTATATTGTACTTACGTAGCATAATTTCAAGCTGTTCGTTAATAAGGGTTTTAATTAGAATTTTACCTTATTGATAAATTGAATTTCTGTTGATGCGTGCGGAACTTAACTTAAATGAAATTTCAATATTAGAGAGGGTTGCTGAATATTAGAGCATAAAATAGTTTTAATACTCGTTTATATTATACTTCCAATAATTTTTGAAGGAGAGGTATCATTATTTGTAATAAGAGATAAATTAATATTTTGTCTTGAATTATGAAATAATTTTTACGTTCATTTGTACGTAACAAATAATTTCCTAGTATTTTTTATTTTCCATCAGAAAGCATGGCGATTAAATTGGTTGCATGTACTGGTAAATTTTGAATAAATTGTACCCTGGTATCCGGAATATGTCAATAATTTTAAAAAGCGACTGAACCATTTTTTTCGTACATTTTCACTTCTCTCTTCTATATGTATTCATAAATAATTGGTTTACGTATTCTGTTTCATAACTTCGTACTCCGCTTTATATCAGCATCGTATGATGCAGATATAAAGCAGAGTACGAACTTCTGCTTCATAACATTTTTAAATTCGTTGTTATTATGTTATTTTATTAACAACGTGTTTTTGTTTCCTACTTTGTACAGCAAATTTCATATAATGCTCTAACGGTCGGAAAAGTTTACTCATATCGTAGTAATAACTCCTTTGTTCTAATACTATTTCATTAAAGTAACTCATTAAAGTAATAAAATAAACAAAGAAGTATTATTGGAATTGTTATTTTCGAACAATTTCAACGTATTCGAAGAACTAAGTGACACGTTATTACTTCCACTGTAACAATTGTCTTTCATTAATTCATTTTATTAGTGTTGTAGTTTGTAAATAAAATAAGGTACTTATTTCAAGTTTTAAGTTATAACTAAAACAAACAATATCAAAATTGCAATAAAACTGTATCGAACTATCATTTATTATGCGATTTAAATTTTTTTTCAAAACCATTTCTAATTCAAACGCAACTGCAGTGCGCCTGCAAGACTCGGAGCGGTTTGCTATTTCCGTTTTCCTCGCTTCGCGTTTGGAAAATTATTTTGTAACACATTTGCGCTATATATGCACATTGCTTTGACACTTTATTAGATTTATGTTTGCAAATATTCGTATTTTATGTAGATTTTTCCTTTCCGTGTTTATGAAATTTTATGCCGGAAATTTCTGGGTTATGAATGTTAAATATACTGAAAATATCTACGTAAGGCAGAATGTGTTGCAGTGCTTAGTTAAGAACTATCTCCGTCCCGTAGTTTCAGTTGTATGGAAAATAGAAACAGTGTGGTAATTTTGCGATTATTTGTTGAATTGAGACAATATTACCTAATTTTCAGTAAAAACAAAAAAAATTATTTACCACATATTCGGAATTACATATTCGTTTTCACATTACAGGCCCCGTATGAGAAAATTGAGCAGTGGATATGAATTAAGTAAATGAGGCATGAAAGCAAACAAACAAATTCAATTTTATCTTTATGAATTTGGTTAAAATTAGGGAGTTTTCAATTAATTTTTCTGAATGGTTTTGTTAAATTTTAAAGTACACCTTAAATCAAAGGTTAAAATTGAATATTGGATGATGCATAATTCATAGTGTACGTGTTCGCGTGTGTTCGTGCATGCGTGTATGTGCTTATGTGAGCCAGAACGTGCGTTTAGTGTTCTATGTACCTGTAAGTGTATGTATAAGTGCGCGCGTGTCCATGTACGTGCATGGATGCGAGTGCACAATATATTTAAATGGATAGCTGCTCCAACTATGGCCATAAAATAACTATTGTTTTTTTTTTCTATGAGGAATAACTTGATTCTCTTTAAATGATTTAAATATATGTAATTACAAAATTTCGCATGGGTTGGTAAATTCGTAAATAACGAATAAACTAACAAAATAAAACATCATTTCGTATTTATTATATTTAGTTATAAAATATGTTTAAAAAATCTTCCAAGAAAAACTTTAAGAAACTTGTAAACGCTCACTGATTTAAGAAACACTGAATAAATTTATCTTCATAGTTAACGTTAGAATTCCTTTGAAGTAGGAAAACAAATATAATGAATTTATTCTTGGCAACCTATTAATTTTGATAATATTAAAATGATTGTTATGAAAGTATTAAACTTTCGAATTTAATTTTATGTCAGTTTAAGTTTTGAATCTTTCACGATAAGAAAAGTAAGGGCATAAACTTCGAATCTTCTAAATTAGACCTGAATGTATCTAACAGTTTCTAAATATTAACAGAAGCAAGATATTTATTATAAAACCGCTAGAAAAACTTGGCTGTGAACTTAACAATCGTTCGAATTAATAGTTCGTCTTGAAGCGTATCAACCACGAACAGACTCGCATGAGGATTATAGACAAGTTAAAGCACTTACAAATATTTAAGGGAACATATTATTCCTTTTAAACTATTTACAAATATTGATTTGTTACAACGTAAATATTTTACTTACGATATCTTTCATAGGTGCAAAAATAAGGTGTATACTTAAAAACTTGTAACATCTATAACCACGCATATATTTCCCTCCAAGTATTGCAGTCTTCTTAAAACTGTGTTTTTCCAAAATTTTCGGTTCATTAATCTCGGAAATAGGAGGTGGCAGGCAGATATTTTTCAGCATATATCTGAATTTTATAAGTATATTTCTACAATATCTAAAACTATGAAAAAAATATTTTTGAAATCCTTTTAACTGATATTTTTTAAAGAAATTCCACCGGTATATAGAAATTAGAAAAAAAAAATTATTTGCCCACCAGATGTGTGCGTATTAAATATGTTTCATTACTGTACCAAATTTCAAGTTTTGTATGCAAACCCTTTCTGTGGAAAACGGCTTCGACAGTCGGACAGAAAAATCCGTACATTATCGTTTTTTGTGTTTGAAAATTTTTTCTTAGTCGTCAGATGATTATAGCATATAATATTCGGAGATGTACTCAAAGATTTAATTGTAGGATCATTGAAATTACATCTGATTTGAAATTCCTTTTTTTTTTAATATTAAGCTAATCCTTTGTGGAATATATCAAATCATTTTACGTAAAAACATGACGATCTGGAACTAATGAAACATATAAAATATGAAAATATTCCTATCTATACTTTACAGGAAGATACATTTTAGGGAATTACATCCAAAATGTAACGCAGTCACATAACCAAAAGATGCTTTATATTTAATTTGGCAATACTAGAGACTATTGATAAAAACCAAGTTTACGTTGTTTTTCAGTCAAAATAATCAAACATTTTCCGAGTATCCTATGTATTCATATAAATATATTATATAAGCGAGGTTATAAATATTAACTTTTTCAATATTTATTATTTTTGGTGAAAATATTCAAACATTTACTTCAATAGGGAATACACGGGAGCAATTTGCATTTAATCATGTATATTTTTTTTGCTTTATGGCTGTAATATAAAATGAACCGGATGTAAAATTTCATTGCATTTAATTATAACATTAGCAACAATGGGCGATAGACTGTTAGAAGAACAATCAAAGCAAAATTATTTGTAATTGTAGAAACTAATTAAATAATAAACAAAATATGGTTTAATTCTACACGTAATCTACGCTGATAATCAAAGTGGATTTTTTAAAATTATTTGCGCTGATCTCAGGAAATACAAATTAGATTGAAAACATTTTTTGAAGATTTTATTCTATGTATCAATACATTGTAAATTATAGGCATAGTGCAGTGACAAAGCAAAAAAATTTCGTTACTTTGTTCTTTGCCTTAATCTTTGTAATAAAACTTTCAGACTTCAAATACCAAGTTAAAAATTTGGTGTTAAAAAGCTCATACTTTAAAAAAAATTATCATCGTGATTTATCATCTAAAATTTATGGGGGCAGAGCAATAATAAGAAAATATAATAAAAATTGGGGTACTTTGTTTAAACTATCCATTCATAGATCTTCCCTAGTATTCCTACCAATATATCCCAATCCTGACGATCGGTATCGTTTGATTAACGGAGAAGAGGTATCTGACGGTCACAGGGAAAGCAATATAATCAAGTTAAATCTATGCGTCAATACGTTATTTTAATAAAATTTTAAAAGACGTTGTTTAGATTGGTAAAAGTTTTTCGTAGAAAACCAAAAAGTCTAAACTTCAAAGAATATTTTGGTTGACAAACATTTGATGCTATTGGATGATGTATATGATGGTCGTTCAAATGGGGAAGTGTGATTGTGTAATTTTTAGAAAAAAAATTATAAGAAAAATTACATTTTTGTTTATTATTCAGAACTTTTCAAGGTGTAAATGAAAAATTTAAAGTTGTAATGCCAGTGTTTCACCATCAAATGACATTTCTAAAAGTAGTTAAGAAATAATAGATTCGCCGGACGTAATCACGAAATTTAGTATCATTTTGATTTCGTTATCATTATTGCACTTTCTTTAAATTCGGTTTCTTTCTCCTTTGCTTTTTTCCTTTTTTTCTGGCACAATCTATTAAAGTTAGTTTTCCACACAAACTTTCTAAATTTTTGCAAGGTTGCGTTATTTCAGTAAACCTTTGGTACCTTATATTTCCCAACTATTGCTTACCGTTGACCGATTTATAGGGATGAAATTTATTGTAATCGGTTCGCCTTATTTACATACTTTCTTTATAAGATTAGTTTAAATTAATAAATAACAGCAAGAAGTTTTTTGAACACCGTGTGTTATTATATAAGTACTTAATTGTCTAAAAACATCTTAGTGTTAGTTATCGTATCTTACAATACGATAATTATTCCTATTTGGATATATTTTCTCTTTATCAATAAATCGAAATTTATAAAATGTACCGATAAAATACATAAAGAAAATGAAGCTAAAAAAATTGAAAAAAAAATGGACCTATGTAAGAAAAATTCCAATAGCGGCGATTTAATCAGTACATTATTAAGGCTAATCCTCAAAAGTGTACTATATATACTATATACCTATAGGTCCAATATTAACAGACGTTTATGAATATAATTATTAACATAATTGTAATTAATATAACTATAATTACTTTTTATAACAGATATTCATCGTCAAAAAAATTAATTTAAAGGAGAGAGACATTAATCATATTTTCTTAATTTCTTAGCGTTTTATGATGAATAAGTCACGGAAAGGTAAAATTCTAAGTATGTCGATTATGTATTAACAAAGTAAAAAAATTATATCACTTCAACTGACTGATAAATAAGAATTTATTTTGAAGTTACTGAAAAATATAGTGTTAATAAAAATATACTTGAAACGTGCATATGTTTAGAATAATAAATAACTTTGCTGAAATAATTACAATTTGATATTTATTTCAAAATTCAATAAATCTTTTTTCAATCCAATCTTCAACTAAATTAATTTGCTGCAATGGGGATATGCCTTCCGTATCAAATCAAACACAATATTTCGACTATTATTCAGCAAAAAAAAATTGACGGCTAATGAAAATGCATGGAAAACAGTTCTGATGACATATTTTCCATCTTTATATTTGAAAAAAAAATTATATGGAAATCCATACCTGATCCATACCTGATTCTAACATTAAAAATGCGGAAATAAGTTTGATATGTTTATTTAATTGTCTCGGTTTCACGCCCATATTACTCGTTAGGTCTTTGTAAAATTATTTCAAGAATACTTTTCATTCTGGAATAAAACTAATATAAGCTAACTTATAACGTGATACTTCTTTAACGGTTCATGTTAGTTTATATTTTATAATAACCATAGGTTATACAGATGTATGTTACTTTTCTCTCTTGTTGTTCTGACTGAAACCGAATTTTTAATATTTTATAGTAACATGCTTAATAAATTTATAATTAAAGCTATGAAATTAATAAAAATATCACATTCTGGTACGAATTTTGTATTATGTCCTACACAGAATTTATGATTTAGCTACAAAAATTCCTTGGATTAACTAAGTGCACGATAAAAGTACAAAACTCTAAGGTGACTTGTCTATTTATAAATAGACTAGCGTTTAAGATACCTTTTGACATCCTCGAATCACCATATTGTTAGCGCTTAACTAGTTCCACTGTCGAACGGATGTATGTCAATTTTCTTACAAAACTCTAAGGCGACTTGTATATTAATAAACAGACTATGGTTTAAGTTACCTTTGACATCCCAGAATCACCACATTGTTAGCGTTTAACCGGTTCCACTGTCGAACGGATACATCCAGCATTTTTTTTCTCAAGCGTGACAAAATTTTTAACTAACATAATTACTAAGACTTTTTTGAAGAAAATTTATTTCTTGAAACCAACCTGTTAAGGTAAGAGCGGGGGTAATGTCATATCGACATGAGTGCGTGATGTTATCTGAATCATAAAAATAATCCTGTTTACTTTAAAAAGTCTTTACTTTTTTGCAAGCAAGTGAAGCCGCCTGTAAAAACAAGGAATGTAAGAACATTACTAAACTAAATTACGTAAATATAAAACGCGTTATAAGTAATCTTATTCGGTACCAATCCATTACCATTAACGGGTATCACGTTTATCCTATTCCAAGTATTAAGTTTAATAATCAAACATTAAATCAAGTTTTTTAATAACATGGGTTTCCCTTTTAAGAAATGTATCCTTTTGATTGTGGAATCAATCTTCAATAACATACTCATAGGCCTTTTTATGTATTGTGACTCGAAGCACTAATTACATCTTATTGAAGATTATCACTTTATGAAGATATTTACCCAGTGTACAGTTATTCAAAATTTTTCGTGTGTATAGCTTTATAAAAACGTAAATCCCATTAAAAATATTATTGTAAAAAGGAACGAGTTTAACTTTTAAAATGTGCCGTAAAGAGCTATGAGATAAAAACAACCGAGTTTTCGCCGAGTTATGCTGAAGAAGTGTGGACAGCGAGTTAAAGTTTTATACATAGACATATTTAATCCTACCTTTCCTTTTGGTTTCACCTTGGCAGTATTGAGGAAACGTAGATCGCGACTTGGTAGAGCTGATACAACTACAGGTACTACTTGAAACTCATTATCTCCTTTGTTTCTTCACCTTATGTACATGCGCTAACACTGTAATCGTCAGAAAGATTTGCCAGGTCTAAATTCATAGACAACACATACATGTACATAAAGATAAAGGATCACCTTCAAAGTAAGTTTTGTAACTAAGTCATGAATTTCCAAAATATACATCTACGAATATGATATTTATTACTTATGATAGCTATATGATTGTTTCTACAGTTTTGGAAGGGTCTTCTGTTTTTTTTGTGTGGATTTATTTTTCTTGCGGCCAACACGTTCTCTGCTATGCCCCCACTAATGTCTATTTACTTGTATATATAGCCTGTACTTTAATCTAGGATATATCATATTTATATACAAAATTAAATTGGAATTGACTGTATTGTTTAAGCGTAACAGGACAACCAACAAACAAAACAGAACGAGATGTATGCAGAAAGAGAACGTTTAACTTTTATTATATCAGTAGGAATTACATCTATCATAATATTGAATTTGTGTACGAAAAATTCTTGTGACTTTAAGACACTACAAGAATTTTGACTTTGCATATTTCTCGCTGTTTTAAAGGATCAATATGAGAAAACTTCCTATCCCAGCCTCTATTTATTGGAATTCTAAACACTTTTCATTTCCAACGATTTAAAAAGTACCCAGCAGGTGCTGATTGTCTCTCGATAAGTATATGTGCGAATCAATTACGAAACTGAAAGTTTTTGTACAGATATAAACGAATGTCGGCATATAATCATAAAAAATATCTCAACAAATTAAAATTAAACTTCCAGATTTGCCGAAGTTGAATTATGAGAATGTCAAAATATATACAATACCAGGATGAAGGGTGCGTTTTCCTGTGGACAATTTAGCTCGAAACTTAGTAATGCACTACCGTGTAATCAGAAAGAACTATCGTTGTTATAGAAAGAAGTGAAACAGTTTGATTTAACATTATAACGAATGTACAAATTTAGCCAAAAATATTTTCAATGGAGTCATATTAATATTTCAGTGTAAACTTGTATTTGATTGTTACTCTCCAGCAACTACGAGTTTGAATTTAGTCAGGACAAAATATTTGTTACTTTACTGTATATAATATCCCGTTTCTCATATTTTAGTATCGGGATAAATATGAAACGTATAAAGTAGTAGATCGAAGGTATCGATTTAGGTTAATGTTAGGTAGTGGTATTATTTTAATATGAAGGTTAACTAAGTGGAAAATTATTATAATTTTTATTAAACTTAACGAATCAAAATTTAATTTCATCTTGTGAAAGTAACTCAGTTTCGTAGCATAGAAAAAATTACCATTTCGATATTGGTTTGTCTCTATTCTGGTTGTTTTTGGAATTAATAATTTAGAATATTAAAATTATAATTTAAATGCCAATATTTGAAAGAAAGACCGTGGCCAGTGTCAGCCAAAGAAGGGTTATTTATTATTATAAAATACGTCGTTGTTTCTCCAAGCACATCTTTTTCATTTGTAAAACAATTATATTAAACACAATTAAGTCTCTACTATTATATTAAAACTAAGAAAAGGTAGACTTTTTTACCCTTGCGATCCTCTGGCACTGTAAATTAGCGGATTTTTTCCGCGTCCTGCAAGCAACTCAGTAATCAGACGTTGTGGTCGTAAATGTCAACGTTTAAGTTCATCTATGCACATTCCACCTAGTGAAGTTCAACGCAATCACTTCGAAATCAATAGTGAAACCAAAACCTTGATCGATTTTATGACACTTCCGAACGTTAAGTCATTTCTGCAAATCTTTTTATTTTCGTCATTTTTATTTAAAAAGTATGCATAAATACATAGAATTACTTTTAAACTAATTACAAATACTAGCATTACTTTTCACAATATAAATGTATTACATACCAATAAAAAGTAGCACGATCTTTAAAAACTATAGGGGCTGGGATAGAAAGTTAGAATGACCGCTATAATTTTTCGTAATTTTCTAGTAACTTAAAATATAAACTTTAAGTAATTTTCTAGTAACGCCGAGTTTTTTTCATAATTTTTACTTTTAGCCTTTTTGAATGAAAACGTGACGTACATATTTTATGGATATTTTTAAAAATATCTCTTGAACTATCCCGCATAAAATATTGACAAATAAAATAATTTATGAAATTTAATTTCATCAATTGTGAGGGTATCAACTGAAAGAATAAGTTACGAATCTTTTATAACTTATTCTTTTAGTTGATATCTACACAATTATGAAATTAAAAAAAAATCGATTATTACATTTGACTTTTAAGATTTGTTTTGAAACATTTTTCGTTACTAATTTATTGAAATACAAGCTGGTTAATATGCTTTATCGACATACAAAATTTTATATTTCTACATCAAACGATTTCTTCGAAAAAAAAACGCTTTTGACAGGCGGACTGATATGTCAGTAATTTTTAACTCAGTCAGTAACTTTTGGGGTAGCCTAAGAATAATTGATTTTCATCTTATACGAGTATGTTTACTAAAAAGCTATGGATATTTTTACTCGAATCACGAACTATGGCAACCTGCTTGCATAAAAATCGGCGTGATTGAAGAATTAAAATCTAAATACACTTTTCATTCTATTAGTATATAAAGCAAGTAAATCCTCATAAAATATTCTATATATTATTACATCGTACAAATTATATAGCTACCAAATTTAGTGTCGATCTGCAGCTTGCTTGCAGAGTTAATAGATAATAAAAAAATAACTTTCGGATTCACAAGATTAGAAAGGAAAGTTTTCAATTCATTGAAAACAACCATACTTAACTTACTGTTCATTGTATCACAACTCAGCTAACATCAATATTGTTATTTATTGTGAATAAACTTCAAATACAAATGAATCTATTTATTTTAGTGTTTTATGGACCATATAAAGCGGTTATCATACACCATCCATTACGACAAACTAATAAAACCAACCGTTCCCGTTTTGTAACTGCACTGCCGCTAAGTATGTGTCTCGTACAAGAGATCAAACATCGAATTAAAGGCTTAACATCCCACGTGCCTATTGGTAGATCAAACGGCAAACAAGTTTAGCAATAAAACGAGCTTCGCCTCTGAAAAGTTTTGAATGGTAAATGAGTCGTAATCCTTTAAATTTATTCGACGAGACGCATTGGATTTCATTGTTTGTCTTTGAAGATTTCAGATTGCTTTAATTTACCGTTCAACATATTGTGACCTGAAGCTATTTTTGACTAAAATAATGTAACTGTTGAAGATTCTTTGTCTTAGTATCTTGCGTACCTTTGTATACGATAGGTTGTGACGTTTAAAATGATATATGTTACATTACACTATTTGGTATAGGTATTCATTTAAGTTACAGTACTCTCAACAAGTATATATTTGAAATGCATTTTTTCATAATTGATGAAAATATATTTAATTCCAACTTTGTGATGGATATATTTTTTAATTTCCCAAACAACATTTTAAAAAAACGCATTATTAAAAAAATAAGAATCATGGGTAGACTTCTATTTAAGACTACCATTCCGCCATTATGTAATCTAACTATTACATAATTACGGACTGATTTTGGTTTTTTTATAAATCCATAACTCGAAACGAAAATTCCGTAATAATGGAGGTATATATCTTGATTTAAAAAAACGAAAATTACATACGGATCGAATACTAATTTCCATAAGATTACATGCTAAAAACGCGTCACTTTGCATACTAATTTAGGTTGTAAATAGCGCATAGCACTGTCTGTCTGCATAAACTAGTTGTTACAGTAATTCCCCGTGATTTTAATTAGACTTGGACAGTTCACACATGACACATGAATATTGAGCGAGAATCAGTCTTTCAAAGGTGGAATAGAATTCAATAATGTTCCTTTGTGGAGATCGTGAATAGTGCTTTAAAAGTGAAAGAATTTGTATTTATTGCTAGATCTTCATTTATCCATTTCCTATTGATTCAGTTAATCAGGTCTAATCCAGTTAAATATTTTTCTTTAGTGTGTAATGATTTATGATTATGAAATTACTGGCCATTGCAACAAAATTAAAAATAAATTGTAAAATAATTGTAAACATGAATCACATATATATGATACAAAAATTAGCTGTTTTTATTTCACCTGTACGCCCTATGACATGGTTCGGATAAATATAACGGATTAATTGTGAAAATATATTGAAACATTCAAGAGACGTAAGATTATATAGTGTGATAGCAGCAAACTGTAAAGACAATTCGTTAAAAACAATACACAAATTTGAAGATTTACACCCTACACTAACGATCATGAAACACAAATTGGGGTTTCGACCTACACCAACGATTGTTAAACACAAACTGCATAAAAATTGTTAACGTGGAAGCCTCCAATCAACGAAAATATATCGGTACACAAGGAAAATCAGCAGCCGAAATCCGAGGAGCGTGAGCAAAACAACGCAGACGTTATCACTCCAGAATCGGCTCTGGACGGTCCTCATCACCAACATCGACGCAAACTCATGTACATCGAATACAGTCAACACATGTGTAGCCAAAACCGTCAACACCCCAACAAAAAAGATAAGCGAACAATTGTCCTTTTCTGTATAATAATTCACCACATTAGTATTGACAACAATTGTATTATCACATAACTCTGCAAATTGGCTTATAAAATAGATAAATTACTTATCAAAATATCAGATAAGGCACTACTAAAAAAATTAAAAGAAGCATAGAGTATTACTTAAAACGAAATTCGCAAAATTTATGAATTATATTCACAAAGAAGAAAACCATTATAAGCGTACAGAAATAAAATTACGTTTAAAAATATAAGCAGTATACTTGGTCAATTTGAAGAAATCCAAACAAATATAAAGGAACTGACTGGCGAGACTGCGACTAACTTCGATGAATTTGAAAAGTTGTATTGTGCGCAAATCTGTTATGCCCAGGATATAATAGATAAAAATAATTCAAAGTTGTCCATATCAGCAAAACATATCGCAAGCTCAAGTGAAATACATAATTTAAATTCGACGTGACCGCACCGTATAAAACTGCCAAACGTTTAACTTGTAACGTTTGACGACTCTAGTGCAAAGTAGGTAGATTTATATACAAATTTTACACGATTCATTAATAATCAACCATGGCTCTTTGCATTAGAAAAATTTTAAGATTCAATATTGAAGGTCTAGTTTGAGAGGCGAGGCGGTGATTAATTTATTTAAAAATTTTAAATTAAAATCATTTAATTGCATGGGAATCGCTGAAAGCCCGTTTCGGTAAACAATCATACAAAATCACGTTTTTACATTACCCATATTACTAACGATGATTAAGGAATCTACTGTTTAATAAAGGAAGATTCTAGATATGATTTTAACTCCGCGAAACCAAGGACGCGAAACCGCGAAAACTAGGCGAAACCCTTGGCCAGTATGGCTAATATTAATTTGCATTCTCACATCAAAAATTGATCAAAACACCCACAGAGAATGGCAAAAATATGTTTAAGACACCAAAATACCCAAAGTAGAAAGGCTGCGAAATATTAAGAATGACAACACTAAGCGCAGATTTAAACCATAAAACAAAGCTGGTCATTCGCATTCAAACAATCATTGACAACCGCATAAAAAAATAATCACTGCATTATTTGTAAAGAAAATCATAACGTTTATGAATGTAAAAAATTACAAAATATGGATGAAAATCTACGCATTGAGAAAATCAAGGCAGCTAAAGCATGTTTTAATTGCTTAATATTGGTCACCATAGTAGTGAATGCAAATTTTTACCTAGAGGTAGTTAATATTAGCTAGAAACTCGTATTAAACATACAACGAAAACAGAGATCCGAATCAAAATTCAATAATTACATTGAAATAGTAGAATTTTTAATCATTCTGCGAATTCACATCTATCTACCAAATGAAAATATAGACAAGCATGCTCTCAAAATACCTCACAGTATAAAACTCGCCGATCCGAAATTTTATCAACAGGGTGAAGTTGATACTTTACTCAGTGCTGAAATGTTTTAAAAGATCCTATGCTCTAGAAATATGGAAATTTCAGGATATAAGGCACGATTGTGTAAAATTAAATTGTCTGGATAATTTCTGGAAAAGTAGGCAACGATGAAAAAATATTAAAAAATAATAACTGCATACTGACGTTTAACTCACTATACAGAAACATATCAAAATTTTTGGGAATAGAGGAAGTAGAAAAAAAGGATATTTTAATCTGAGGAAAAATATCAAGCAGAAGAATGTTTTAAACTCATCACTCAGCGAGACGATAGATCAGAGCGATACATTGTTCGTCCATTTAATGAAAACAAAATGAAATGCAGGTGAATGTCATGTAAAATTTCCAAGAAAAAATTCTGTGTATTAGAAAAAAAACTCAGTAAAAACCCAGAGTTAAAAATACAACATATTACGGTATGCAAGAATTTATCACACTAGGATACATGACACGTATCAATTTGCATGAAATTAAAGAACGGTATTATTTCCTATCGTATCATCCCGTAATTGAAGAATCGATGGCTTAACCACGAAAATAAATATCGTGTATAATGCCTCATTGAAAACTAGGACAGGAATTTCTTTGAATCATTGCATAAAAGTCGGAGCCGTCGTTCTAAGTACAAGCTTTGACATCATCCTCAGATTTCGGACACACAACATTTTTTTTTATTAGCCGACTTAAAAGGCATATATATACAAATTCTCTTCGACGAACGGATTGTGTGTTGTCAATTATTGTTACGCTAAGAAAATGAAACAGTTAAGTTACAAATATTTACAATGTAGGTAGTCTTATTCGGCTGTGCATCAGCACCACATTCGGCTAGATGTTTATTCAACCAATTAGCTGAAGATGAACATCCAAGATTTCCAACGATCAGTGAAAATTCTGAAACGCAACAGCTACGTAGCCGATGTGCTGACAGGAACAGATACTATCAAAAAGGTAAAAAACTTATACAAGAAATTTATTGAGCTGACGAAGGTGAGGGTATTTACACTTAGGTAAAGGACATCGAACAACTCTGAGGTTGTAAAGACGGTAGATGAAGAACCTGTTACATCAATCTATTTATGGGGGGATATTACCTCAAACAAAAATGTTAGGCATTCAGTGGAACCGAATAAACGAGCAAATAACTTACAAGGAGAAGAACGAGACAAATCTAAAATTCACTAAACGTCACTTCTTACGGTACTGATTCTGTGGCGTTCTAAAGACAACACGGGAGAAATATTTACAAATCTATTAGGTTCAAAGAATTGAATTGCCAACTAAAAACAATATCGTTACCTAATTTGGAAATATGTGTGGCATTATTACTCTCACAATTCGTAAAAACCGTCTTGCTTGCTCTTGGTCAAACAATTGACGAATCTTTTCGTCGTATAATTCATCCATTGCTTTGATATGAATGAATATGCAGCCATATTTACTCAAAACCTTTGTTGCTAACAGAGTTTAATAAATTAGATATTCAAGAAAAATAATGCATTATGGATATGTGCGATCTCAGGAGAATATAGTAGACGTACTTTACATGGACAACTACCACTGGAGCTTCAAAATAATAATCGCTGGAAAATAGGCTCAGAATGGCTACGACAAGATCAGGATGAGTGGCCAAGGAATATAGTAAAATAGTACTATTGACGAAGTTAAAACCGATAATTATGCCCCTTAACTTACAATCAGATTCATTTTTAATTAAATACTTACCAGTTAGCAAGCTAAAACTCATTCTAGGTTATATATTGCGATTTAAAAAGAATACTATGAAACACCAGCCTAATCCTGTTAGATACATCACAACGAAAGGATTAGACCTGGAGCTTAGCTTCAACAGTATATTAAATCCATTTTTATACAAAGACGGACTACTTTGTGTAGGAGGCAGATTAAATAATTCAACATTCTCACACTCTCGTGAATTCCCAATCATCTTACCTAAGACACATCACATTACTGACTTACTTATACTAGTATACCACCTTATAAATTTAAATAGCAAAGCACAAGCAAATATGAATGAAGTGCGATTAAAATATTTTTCCATTAGCTGTAAAAATGCAACAAAATCAATTATGAGATAATTTATAACTTGTTTTAAGGCAAAACCGACCGACTGCCTTTACTTTATAGTGGTCCATTTCAAATTAAAGAATAAAATATATAGAAATCGTTGCAAAATAAAAGTTTATGCCTGCATATTTATATGTTTTGCAACTATGTAAGGCGGTTTACATTGAATTAGTGTCCGACTTAAGCACAGACGCATTTGCTGATAACTTGCGCAATTTTTTAGCTAGGCGTGGATAAGCTTTTAATTTATATTCTGATAACAATAAATTTTGTTGGAGCAATAAATGAAATACACAGCTTAAAAACTTAATACAAACAGACATTCAAAATGACGGCATAATACTATTTTTAAAACTTAAAGGAACAAATTGGTACTTCTAATCTCCAAGATCACGGCCTTTCAGTGGACTGTGGGATGCCGCCGTAAAATCATTGAAGGCTCATGTTGTCCGAAAATAAGCAATAAACTATTTACCTACAAAGAGTTAAATACATACATGTAGAAATCGAGGCCCTCCTTAATTCAATATCCATACTTTTCCAGGCAGTCACTCCTTCTTCGTTAGGGAATTACATTCCATGCAGTTTATCTTTTATTTTCCGGAATGCATAGAAATCCCAAGTACGAGATGGGGTATGCATAGCGGATGACTCATAAATTCTATACCCAACGTCGTCAAACGTTCGATTGTTGACACGATGAGCCGGCTGATGTTGTCATGAAGAAAAAGGTTTCTATTGGGAATGTGTCGCTCTTGAACTTTTTCTAAAATAACAGGCGAACAATCGCTGGCATACCAGTTTGCCGCAACTGTTCTTTCATTTTCTAGCGCAAACATTTCATAATAATTCTTTCGTCCTAAGATTGAGCCAACCATCCCTTTTCCAGTTCTTTGTTTCTTTCTTCACTTCTTTAATAGGAAATGTCCACTATAGAGATTTCCTTTTAGTTTTGCGTTCGTAATATCCCAGTTTTCATTACCCGTTATATCAAATACAGCATTTGGATGATCTCCGCCGATTTTTTCTTATATTTCTCGTCATCACACCATGTGAGAAAGTTTTTGACTTTTGACCAAATCATGGGTCCATTCACTCAGAAAAAAATTTCCTGACGCCTTAATGTTCGTGTAGAATTTTTTATCCTTAACTCATACCAATACTTAAATCCATACAAATTAGTCCAAATCTGTGGCTAGTTAGTGCAAGTTTAGGTATCGTTATCGGTCATTTCCTTATCGATTTTTATCATGGGCCGCACAGTACTCATGTTTTTTTTTTCAGTGATCCCAGTTTAGCAATGTCCCCCACGCTGATTAAAACGTTAACATAATCCATCGAAAATTTTCGAGCATTATACCTATATGTACTGAAAAAAATTCTCTCAATGAAAAAAAAAAAAAATATATATATATATATATATATATATATATATATATATACACCAACTGCCAATATTCAGCCGAGAGGAAATTGTATGTATAATAAAATATATAATTTATTTACACAGTTTGTATTAGTTATCGAGAAGAAAATTTTTCAAAATGATTACCATTTCTTCTCACAAATTTCAAGGAAAACAAGAAGAAATCTTCAAACTTAAATGGACATCTGTACGTGGTGAAATAAAAGGTGTAAATTTGATTAAGTACGCTTTCTACATAACGCGACCCAGCGTAGACACGCTACGCCGTAAAGAAAATGAAACGTGCAATTTTCGCAATATAAATATTTGAGGAGATTTTTATAAACTTCGAGATTTTTATCTCGCTTATTTGCAAGCGCTTTGTTATATCGAGTATTGCAATTTCAGTTTTGAAATTTGTAGTTGTTATATTATTATAACTTATCAATGTTCCTGTAAGTCGTAAAATTATTTTTTGGTAATTTTTTAGTAAAATATCTACATACTTTGTGTAATAAATGATTACCATTTCTTATGCAAAAACTATGAAATTGTATACTTTCATTCACTAATCTATCGTTTTTCTATCCAAACAGATATAAGTGAGTTTCGGTTTTAAATATAAATATACTTAAGTGCATTGTCAGTCAATTTAAAGTGACTATTTCTTTTAATTCGAATATTTAATTATATTTTTTTAATAGGTCGCCAAAAAGATTAACTAATATTGTTTAAAAATGTAAGGTAATAATAACTACGAACTTACTAAACAGAAGTCGAAGGTCCACACCAAATTAACGCACCAAGTAACTAATGTACCATATCAAACCACTGTAATTTCTAGACTCTGCTTTGTAATGTTGGTGGTAATTCAGTTGGAAACCGAAATATCTTAACGTTTTTTTGTACATTGTATATACACATATATACATATATATATATATATATATATATATATATATATATATATATATATATATATATATATATATCTCATAACATTTTATTATAAATTTTTAAACGAAAAATTACAAACACGTGAAAGAAAGTAACTATCTTCATTCCATCGGAGATGAGATTAAAGAGGACAAATTTATCATGCTAATAGTATTGATAGACACTCTAAAAAACTAGCATTAACTAATTATTAAAATCAGAAAAAGAAAGGGAAATCTTATTAGGCCTTTTGAATATAATCATGTCACATTACCTAATTCTGGAATCACTCAAATCTTGATGGCTTCTTCTTAAATAAATTTCCAATGAAGAGAAAAATAAAATTCTTTTCCATGAACATATTTTTTTAGAGGTATATCAGAAATATTGAGAGGAGTATTGAGATTTTAATCGAAACGTTTTTATCAGCCTTGGACTCATAAAAAAATAGTTTCTCCCGAGGCAGTCAAAACAATTTCAAGTTTTTCTCTCTCATTCCATCTGGCGAAATGACTGTCATTGTTCCTCGGGAATTTGTGACTGTAATTTTAAATGTTTTTTTTTCAAAACTTCTAATTTATATACACGTAAATAAATAAAAATGCGCAAACTACCATGAAAGTAATTTCTAAACATACCTCTACCACTTACGAAAAATCCATCACTGTCCAAGCAGCAAAAATTTAGAATCACCTGGATCCTGACATCAGGAAAATCACGTCTCTAAATATTTTCAAAGATCGAGTGAAAAAGTCCTGCATCTCCTGAAACCTTTTCCTTTGTGTCCTTGCCCTTTCCTATCTTTCCCATCCCAAATCATTTTAATATTTTGTTTTCTTTTTTAATTTACTTTTGTATTTTCTTTTGTCTAATGTGCTATGAAGAATTTTCATTGTAAAATCTCTTACAGTCTACCAATTAAATTTCAATACAAATTGTTATGGTTGACTGGAAGAGATTGCTCATGTAGCAATAAATCCGCCATATGTACACATAAAAGCTAATAAATAAATAAATAAATAAATAAACTAATTTGATTTTCGATAGATATATAATATTTTGTGTATATTTTGTTAAATTTTGTTTTGTATATATATATATATATATATATATATATATATATATATATATATATATATATATAATATATAACATTACAACACAAAATTTAAATAATATAATGGTTTCATATTGTACAGTAGTTGATTATTTTATTTGTTTTTACCATTATTTCTCACGATTTTGATGTTGTTTAGTTTACTAAAATCTGCAATTGGTTTAAAGAAACTTTGTTAATTTTTTAAACTCTTTAAGATAGTTACAATCATAATCAATTTGTACGTGATTTAAGCAGCAATTTTCGAACAGATTTTGTTCCGGTTCATTAATGGACAGATCGAGCCATGAAGAAAGTGTTGTCATACAATTTATGAATATTTTATGAAAATTACTCGATCTGTGGTGGTGGATGTTGATGAAGTCGATAAAAGCAGAAGATATCTTGGCGTGTGCCACTTAAGTCGTTGACGATATTTGGAAAAAAGGTGTTCTTAAAAATATCAACAATAAAATCTGGGGCATCACATATATGTATATTAAATAAAATTTACATTAAACGTTTTTTAAAAAAAATATTTAACCTCTATTTTATTATACATTTAATTTAAGTTGTGTTATTATTATAATTAGCCACAAGACATCGGAGGTTAAAGGTTATTGCGATCACTGCTATTATTGTAGTTAAAAAAACAAATTTATTATAATTTAAATTTACGCACATACTTAATATTTCATAACTTAGAAAAAAATTGGCAAAATTATACACCAGAATTGATTTATACACCGAATTAAATAATTTTTTTTGATCAAAGTAATATTTTTTGTAGTATTTTTGAGCCTCATTTGAGTCTTCATAGTACCAGTAATCGAAATACAACTATTTTACTAGGCAATACTAATATCGTTAATCAAATAAATAATGTTTGCTTTTGGGTTTCGAAATCCTATTTAACTATAGATTTTAAAAATTTGAGATAAAAGGTTAGAAAACATATAGAGCATTTTTTTAATGATCTGCCAATTAATGTCATGTCAAATTATTGTTTCCCTTGCATTCATACGCTGCGATTTTATTATTAAATATAGACGATTCATTATAAACAAGACCTTCAATACGTTCTTGGTTTAAAATATATTCTGTCTGTATTTATGTTGTTATCCGTTAAAAGTTAAAAGTGGACCGGGTCCACTTTTAACTCCAGTTTCCACTTCAAAAGTAAAAATTAACATTATTGTAAAGAATCAAGTGTAAAGTCATGGTCCCATGACTCTTCACTTGATTCTTTTCAATAATGTTAATTTTCACTTTTTATTTTTGTCAAAACAAACAAGCACGATTATTTCTAAAAAATTTTTTTATTATTTCTGCCAATCACATTGAAGAATATATTAAGGTATTAAAAAAAGTAAAGAATTTTTCAAATTAAATTAAAAGACGCGAAGGTTTTTACACGATTACTTAGCGAGTTGAAAAATATACTAAAGTTAAATGAAATTAAAAATCCACACGTAGGAAATTTTTAAAGTCGGAAAAGTTACATGTAAAGTTATACATATCTATATCATTTAAGGTTAAATCTTTATGACCCTACTTACTTTTACATAAGTAGCGTATGAAAACATAGCATTTAAATATATATAAATATTAAAAATTTATTTTCTTCTTTAATTCCTTCACTTTATATTCGTATCAAGTATTTTATAAACATCTGTCTAATATGCCGGAATCATAGAAAAATTTCCAAAAGTTTCATCAACGATGCAAATAAATATTAGATGAATAACCTTCTATGATGCTTGATAACAACAAGACTAAATAAAATACTGAAATAATATAAACGCATTGTATCAGCCTTGTATTAGCAGAAATATAATTTTACGGCTGTGGTTCAATTGGCCCGCCGCCAAGATGTATTATGGAAACGAATTGCTGTCTCTTGAAATATCACTGAACATTGTATTTTAAACCGGATATATTACCAAAAATAGATGCACGTAATTATGTTAAACTTGTGTAAATTTTATTTATCTTATAGGTAAAAATAACACATATATATATATATACACACATATATATATATATATATAAATATATATATATATATATATATATATATATATATATATATATATATATATATATATATATATATATATGTATAAACAGAAATACGATTGATCGCTATTCAACAAAAAAGTAAAAATGGAAGAAATCTTGAGTGCCCTTCGAAATATTCAAAAAGAACTGAACAAAAAATAACTATCCAAAAAAATGGAGAAAAGGACGCCAAATATATTCAACACCAATATTAGTTGAGAATGAACCTCTAAAATATACAGAAACATATACGTACCTTGGCAAACAAATAGGATTCGACCGAAATTGTTACTACCTGGAAGTAACGCGTAGAGTACAACTTACTTGGAACAAATACTGGAGTTTAAAGGACATTTTCAAGAACAACATACCTACTAAGCTCAAAACTAAAGTTTTAAACTCCAGTCTACTACCTTGCCTAACATGGGTGTCAAACATGGAAAATCAACAACCATAGAAAAAGTAGGATAATCACATGCCAGAGAGGAATAGAACGCAGTATGCTACAGATAAGGAAATTACAAAAAATTAGACACTCTAAAATTAGACAAACTACCAAATCAATTGACACACTAGCACAAGCTTGCAAAGGAAAATGGAAATGGGCTGGACATGTAGCACGCTTTCAAGACCAGAGATGGACGAAAAAAGTAACAACATGGAAGGGCCCTCAAGGTAAAAGGAAGTGAGGAAGACCTTACACTAGATGGGACGAAGACATTACAAGACTAGCAGGCTCAAACTGAATTAGTTTAGCCCAATCTAGAGACGATTGGTTATCTTTGGAGGAGGTCTTTACCTGGGTTCTTGCAAATATATAAACAACGAATACTTAAATTACATTATATATATTAATTAATTTACTATATACATAATATTCACATTTGTGTAAAAATTCGATTTTGTAAACTTAGTTATTTGAAATTAAAAGGCTTTTTTATTTTTTATTACTTATATATATAAAAAAGAAAACAGTGGGAAAGTCAAATTTAGTATACTGTCTTATTAAATTGGAACCAAGAAAGTATAATTTATTCAACTTAATATTCTACTTTACGAAAATGAAACATCCTCTCGTGAGTCACGTATAATATATGTTATATATAGCACATGAACAAAAGAAGTGTGAATCAAATTAGACTAAACCCATCCAGGACAGGTCGGGAAATAAATATTTATAGGGGTTTCAGGCAGGTCGACTTCCATCTTTTTAACTATTCATTACTGTACTTGAGAACATAATGGGAAACAGGGATTGGTCTCGGAAAAAAATCAACATACATGCACACATACACACACACACACACACACACAAACACACACACACACACACATATATATATATATATATATATGTATATATAATATATCAGGTTCGTGGTTTTGACCGCATGTATAAAGTGAACAATTTTAATTTTGATATAGATATATAATTACATTGATGCTGTATGATGTATTTCATTTCTATGAATCAGAAACTATACGTGATTATTATTTCAAAATACAATGGAATATTGGTATTTTATCAAATTACTCTCAAATAAAATATTAAACATTAACTCTATGTACTTGAATTATTACACCTACTATGTAATTATTACACCTACTATGTCAATGACATTCGTGTATTATATTAAAATATTAATTAAAACCGTAACGCAAGCAAGGATTTGAAACATGAATTCAATATAGCGTCTGTCGATGAATATTGCCAAAAATATTTTATTCTCAAAAATAATTTTTATTTTTAAAAATACGCTTACCCATGTACATCAACACGAGCTGATTGAATTAAATCGGAAAAAGCTGACCATAAAACGAAGCTGGCTACATGGGGAATTAATCGAAAGAAGAACATAAGCGTATTACATTAAATTATACTGAAATAAAATTTTATTCAAAACTCCATGTTAGACAGTGCTCGCTTGGCCGATGCGGAAGAAAGCCGAATTTACTCGTTTGAGCGCCACCGATCCGAGCGAACGTCACCGACCCAAAAGAACGCATAGCTTAATTCACTGCTAAGAATAAATTTTCCGTTCACTTCACTTAAAAAAAAAACAGAATTTTCATTTCTCATTTAAACGAAAAAAGAAAATTTGGGGTCCGTTCCTGGTGTTTAGTCTTACTTATCCTTCACAAACCTGAAGAAACCATATGATAAATATTATAACACCAAAATCGAAGTGTCGAAGAGGAACGGGAAGTATATTTTAATTTTTGATGATTTCAAAGAAGAAGTTACGAAGAAATCAATAAAAATTTAAAATTATAGGTGCTCTAAATGTTTATCAAAGATTGAAATGGAAATTGGCTGGATGTGCGTGTGACAATGTTGAATAATAAACATTAACCAAAAGAGCGCCAATCTAAAATGTTTGGGACATTCCAGATTGTCACTCTCTTGGTTAGGAAAAAAAATTTATCAGAACCGCTAGAAAAATGGACAGGTTATATTATAAAAAAAGCTGCAGAAAACTGGATAGAAAATACTGAAAACTATCATGAAACAGGATAGAGGGAGCCGAGAAGAAGGAAAATTTTGAACTTTATAACTTAAATAAAGTTTTATATGTATTTAAACCGTAAAATGAAAATTAACAGTTTTTTAAATGAAACTATTTTCAGAGATGCATGCATATCGAATTGAAATATAATTTAATATTAATCTTACTTTTAAGAATGATATTAATTAAGTGAAAGGTTATAATAATAATATCCATTTTTATAATTAAGTCTTATGTTCAGAGACTAGAATATTTTTTCCTCTAAAGAAGAAAATAGGGAAATTGTAAGAAATTCCAAAAGTAAGGAAAACTGAAGCAAAATTAACAAGCATAGAAATATTTGAAAATGAAAAAATCTTTCGTCTGTATGGTACGAAAATTACTTGACTACACTTGACATAATTTCTATAAACATGTAATGAGAAAATTTGTCATCGGTTAGCAATTAAATTGCATTTAAATAAAGCATTGTCACTTCAGTTAAAAACTTAAATATTTGGAAGAGGACATATTTTTTCGTAATTCACAAGCTAAATAAAAAGGATACACATAATAAAATAAAACTTGAAATATCAATAAATTTGATACCGCATAGTCAAAAGTATAATAGCAACACCTCATCAGTGTTCTTATATATACTTAACATATTTTAAGGGGTTGTTAAGGGTACTAAATATCGTTTAACATTTGAAGTTCGAATACATAGATTTTTAAGAGTTTAACAATGGTAAATTATTTCCGTGTAAAACGATCGAAGGAAATTGAAAATTTGTGATGCCTTAAATATACATACAAATATACATATATATATATATATACATATATATATATATATATATATATATATATATATATATATATATATATATATATATATATATATGTATATTAGTAAGTTCTATTAAGTATTTTTAGATAATTTTATATCTTAACACGTGTCGGGAAAATAATAATTAACGACCATCTTTGAAGGCGTTAATAAATTCATTCAAAGCTCTCTTGTAATAATGAGAATATTTCATGAAGTCTACATTTTGCTTTGCTAAATATATTTAATGTGAATATTAATTCTTAAATTTTTTAGCTTCGTTTGAACTTACTTAAGTATTAACTAACTCTTACTAGAGACTTCGTTTGCGTAAATGGTTTATATTTTACAAATATTAAAAACATCTAGTACAAATACAAAAATTACAAATTAATATAACGTTATTAGCAACTGAATATTTGGGGTGGAATTTTCTAAAAGCCTCCTAAATATATGTATTTATTATATATATAATATAATAAAGAAAATTATATTACATGTTTATTTATATTGATGTAGCAGTTACAGCAAATTTTTTCAGTAACTTATTTTAATTAAAAACCTTTATTGCTTTCTTTCGTATTAATACAGGGAACGAATTAAGAACATAAGAACGATGAAATTCATACAATATCCGAAGGATTGAAATACTTTAATTCGCTTGTATATGTAAAGTCTGACTAAGAAAATTTATAAGGAAAAACATGTGTAGGAAAATGAAACTTGGGAAACTAAAATTAGAATGAGTGGTCTAAGTTTAAAAAATTTAAAGCCACTTATATAAATTGCAATATAAGTAAAGACACGTGTGTGGAAATATCTAGGCGAGTGAAGCCATAAACTGTGTCATGTGAGGTGTTTATATGTCGATACATAAACATATATTCCTAAATTTTCAGTAATGATTTTCGGTGAATACTATAGTCGTATTCGTAAATCAAGACAATATTACAATAAAATTTCGATTGCCTTATTGTACAATAATATACTTTTCATAGTTCCGTACCTCAAAAATAAAAATTAATCCTTTGTAATAAAAAGATAAACGATGTCAAAACATGAAATTTGGCATGAATATATATCTTTATAATCCACATATTTTAAAATACACAATAATTTCAAAAAGATAAATTATACATAAATTAAATGTTAAATATTTTATATGTTACATAATTAAATATTTTTATATATAAATTAAAGAGTGAACCAATTATGTACTCGATTTACATGTAAATTTTACTTTTGATTTAAAAGAGCTTCTTATGAGGAAGAATACAATTATAAATATTTTTTGCAATTTAAATATTAATTAATAAATAATTTAATATAGTATTTTCACTTAAGAACATTATTGTAATTACACAGTTTTATGAAATGTAGAAAATAGACATCCCGCCCCTCTAATTACTCAAACGTCTGAATACAAACTTATAAGAAAAAGAGGCTTAGTAGAATCTGAGTAGAAGTTTACAGGAAAATTACAGCAATTGCCCCACCTTTTTTTATTCTATGAGATATGTATCATAGTTTTATACATATGAGAATCATACATATCATAGTTTTACATATCATAGTTTTATAATGTGGAGAAATGGTTTAACATAACCAAAACAAATAAACAGTATTTAATACATAATTCATCTGATTTAAATACTGTTAAAGTTTTGAAGAGAAATTTTTCCAACAGTTAGCGCCACATTTGTAAGTAGCTAGAATCATTATTACATAGTCTCCAAGCGATTTGGCTCCGAGCCAGCTCACATCTTACCAAAAATATAGCTCTCTGAAGACGAAAAAATCACATTATATGATATCACATACCTCCCATTTTTATTGTAATTTTTCTTTCACTAGAATTTGTATGATATTGAAATAATTTTTTCATAATACGGTATGCGTACGTTCGCGAGGAGATAACTTGTAAAATTAATATCCAATTTGCATAATGGGATATTGTTTGGTCCACCATTCCACAATCTGCTAATGGCATCATGTATCTATACAGAAATAACTCACCTACGCCATTCACTTATGTACGGTAACGAGAATAATTATTCCTAATGCAATTATGTCTGCTCAAACTTGTTCATTTATGCCCCATATCCTGTTTTTCCTTTTTCCCTTTTTTTGCAATATTTTCAATAATAATTTCTCAAATTCTTACATTATTATTTGTGGCGACAAGAGATATAGTTTTGTTGAGTCACACTAGAACAAATTATAAGTGAAAGGGAGGCAATTAATTTCTAAAAATTTCTCAGGATTAGAATCTGTTTTCTTTATATTTTGTCTTATATTTTTCTTATTTTCTCTGTGAGAAATTTATTTCTTAAACTCTTGGAATTACTTATTTACTTTTGAAAAAAAACCATAACGTGTGGAACATGATATCACAACCTCAATATTACGAAAATTACGTGTGATGTGTGGACGAATGGCAGACAACATTTTGAAAACATCGTCATATATTGTAGTTGTGCGAAAAATGTAATTTTTTTAATAAATTGAAGAAAAGTTAAACACATAATTTTAGGAAATTGTCTCGTACATGTTGCATGTTTTTGTTTATAAATATAAACACTAGTAAGGATCTTTTAATATTTATTAATTGTGATTTTTATCAAAACCTATATGTTCTTATATTACATTCACACAAACGAAAAATTATTAAACAAGATGTATTGCTGGCCATATGAAAGTTGTAATAGAGGAGTTACTTTTTTTTTAAAAACATTGTTCGAAAAATGTAATTTTTTTAATAAATTGAAGAAAAGTTAAACACATAATTTTAGGAAATTGTCTCGTACATGTTGCATGTTTTTGTTTATAAATATAAACACTAGTAAGGATCTTTTAATATTTATTAATTGTGATTTTTATCAAAACCTATATGTTCTTATATTACATTCACACAAACGAAAAATTATTAAACAAGATGTATTGCTGGCCATATGAAAGTTGTAATAGAGAAGTTACTTTTTTTTTAAAAACATTGTTCACAGCCAGTGCCGGATTAGCCATGTAGCAGGAGGCAGCAAATGCTACGGGCCCCGCGCCTGTGCCCAAAAAAAACACAAATCAACAAAAATTATATTGGGGTTATTTTTCCAATAAGTAGGGAAGTAATTTTTTTGCCATGAAGCTGATGCCTTGCTTGCAGCCGTAGGTTGGAAAAAAGCGGTAGGAAACTGATTAAGTAAAAATGGATGATAAAGCAGAATTTTATTACCGATTATCAGTATCAAATTTTGTATTTAACTTTTAAAGAGATAGATGTCGTAGAAGACAATGAACATGATTGCGATAGTATGACGTGTACGTGTAATGGAAACGCACACACCTTAGCTATTCTCAAAGTGAGCGTTGGCCACACTGTAATTGTATATTATCATGCTGCAAATTGGCAATACCACAATACTTACAGGGGGAATCCCCTAATATTGTTTTCGATTCGAGCTTTTTGTATAACCCGACCATGTAGAATAGTTTTCAAATGATTACCAATAAGAAATTAGTAAAATGGATACTTAATTTGATAAGTATACTTCAACAGTCAGTGGACTCAGTCGTACCTTCTTACCACAATTACATAAGTTTATTTTCTTTTGATTTAAGAGTGAAATTTGTTGTTTTTTTTTATTGACGGACTATTTACGTCGTGATATAGTTTCTTAGTTTTTACGTGCTTTTCTGTTTTCATTTCTGTTTTGCCGATCGCGGTGGACTAATACAAAATTTGTATAATCCTACTGTTTTATAACAGTAAAATTCTACATAATATCACAACAGGGAAAACGACGAAAACGATTAGCTCTGATTTTTTTGGTAAATAGCTAACTTTTTGTTCATAAGTAAAGTATACCAACCTACTGTAAAAACGAGACATCTATGTTTTAGAGCCGAACATTAATTGGGGGCGATACGACGTGAAATTAAGGGGCTGCATTGATGAAAATAAGTTCCCCTCAACTCAACTTCCTTTCATTTGTAGATAAAATGAAAATCTGATTTTTTTATACATGATTTTTGATAATATTTGCTAGATTTGTTTAGTTGTTAAAACATGATTTAATAAAATTTTCTCTGTAGAATTATTTCCCGAAGTTGCTTTTTAACATTTTTCGCTTAGCATACTAAAACAGCAGGGATTTTAGAAGTACTTTTTTGAGTACTTACTTGATCTTTATAGGTACACATCAGGTACTAAATTCTCATCCTTCAATTTTTTATTTGGGCATTTAGTTTTTAAATAAATATTATTTTCATATTCGTGATAGCCTATTTTTGCGAATACAAAGATGCTATTTTTTTCACACACGTAAGTGTATGCCGCCATCACTCTCATCGCGCCGCGTTAGGTATTCATCGTTAATGCAGCCCTTTAACAAAGCGCCTTGCTCTGTGCTTGCTTGGATAACAACGCTAACGCGAAGCGTAAATTTTATAAGCGGTAATCCTATTGAGACTATTATAGAAAGTCATTGTATTTAGGGTTCGCACACTGTCTTACATTTACAAAAACATTAAAAGATTTGACGGGCTAGTTTCGTATTAGTATTATGGGTCATGGGAAGGGATTTTGTCATTAGTTTTCAGGTTTCAACTTCACAATATATTTTCCTATTTTATACAGATGGAAATGAGCAACCACAGACCTAGAGATACGGGTAGACACTATGCTTCTGGAAGTGCAAAGCGTAAAGCAAAAGATGAAAAAGAAAAGAAGAATCAGGCTGTTATATCAAAAACTCGTAAGCTGTCTGAGTTTTTTAATGTTAAGAATGATGATATTGAAACTAATAAAAATTAAATTGGTAACCAAGAAGTTGCATCTCATTGTCCAGATGATGACAGCACCATAGGAAATTCATTAGTACCTGTAACTAATTCCGAAATAGTCACATTATGTGCAAGTGCCATTGCATTCAAATCTACAGGACGTCCTCCTAATTCTGCAATATTATCTTCTAGCCAGAAGGAAGTTGAACTTACAGCAAGTCCTCGAGACGCAGAAGCTTCATCTTCAAGTCAAAGATGGGTCGAAAGTATATCACGTGCTGGCGATGTGACCACATCGTCTATAAGCGAAAAAGAAAATAAAATATATTCCAATGACATTGGCGAATGGCTGAACCACTTTGATCGAGATTATTGGATTGCAAAAGGAAGTGGCGAAGTGCAGCATATGAATAGTAATTTTTTGACTTCAGAGAAGATGTACGAGAATGAACATAAACCACGTTTCTGTTAGAAGTAATTTTTTACATTGAGACATAAACTAACAGATAAAAATCACGTGCGAGATTGGTTGTGTTATTCGGAAACTAAAGGAAAACTTTTTTGTTTTGTTTGCAAAGTTACGGATTCCGAAGGTTCGGCGCGGTTTACCAAAGACGGATTTGATGACTGGAAAAACGCGCATATTTCGTTGAAAAGACACGAGGAAAGCACTTCGCACAGACAAGCAATAATTTCACTGTTAGTTTGAAAAAACAAGGATGCGCGTGTTGATTCTCAAATTGTGAGCCAAATAGAGACCGAAGAAAGATATTGGAGGACACTTTTAGAACGAATTACTGCAGTTATAATTTTTTTAGCAGAGCGAGGTCTGGCATTCTGGGGGTAGTGATGAAATTATTGGTTCACCTCACAATGGAAATTATTTAGGCTTATTAGAATTGATAGCTAAATTTGACATTTTTCTGGCCGAACACATACATCTTCATGCAAATAAAGGGAAAGGGCATACGTCATACTAGTCAAAAACCACATGCGAAGGATTTATCCATTTAATTGCATCAAGTATGCGGGACCAAATTATTTGCGAAATTAAGAAATGCAAATACTATTCAGTATCATTGGATTCTACTCCAGATATATCGCATGTAGACCAACTGACTCTGATAGTGCGCTATGTCTTGCCATCTGGACCAGTCGAAAGGTTTGTAAGATTCTTGGACATGGAAGGCCATACTGCAGAACAGCTTGCTCAAAGACTGACTTTACTAGATTTTTTAAGTGAGAAAGGTATCAACGTCAAAGATTGTCGAGGTCAAAGTTATGACAATGCCAGCAACATGAGCGGGAAATAAAACGGCTTACAAGCACGAATTAGGGATGTAAATAAGTACGCGGAATATATTCCCTGTTTTGCCCATTCATTCAATTTGGTGGCAAAGTGCGCTGCAGAATGTTGTACAGAAGCATAAATTTTTTTCGATTTCGTTGAAAGTCTATATTCATTTTTTTCTGCTTCAAGCTATCAATGGAGTCTTCTTATAAAAGCACTACAAAATGCTGGTTCCAAAATTCCAATTATAAAAAGATTATCGGACACTAGGTGGTCCGCACGAGCTGATGCGACGAAAGCACTTTTATGTGGCTTCACCACTATCAGTCAAGTTTTAGATGATATATCCAATAACAACGATCAAAAGGTGGAGTGTCGTAATCAAGCTTAGGGACTAGTTTCGAAAATAAATTAGTTAGAAACAGGAATAATGATTATAGCGTGGAATGAAATTCTAGAGCGCTTACAAGCGACTAACACCTCGTTACAGTCGTCAGATCAAGATCTTAATACAGGATACGCTCTGTATAAATCATTACATGGCTATATCCAAGCAATGCGATCCACATTTCTGGATATAGAGGCAAAAGCCAAAGTCTTGATTGGCTGTGAAGAATATCAGCAATCGACTATGAGAAAACGCAAGTGAAATACAAAGTACGACCAATTTAGCGGCTCTACTTCCCTCGATCTAACACCTGGACAACGATTTGAAATTCAAGTGTTTATTGTCATAGTCGATAATATACTGGCTGCATTGGCTAAACGCATGGAAGCTTATCGTCAAGTGACCGGTGTATTTGGAATACTTCTGCAATTAATGTCTTTAACGGCGGAATTGATTTTGAAAAGAAGTCAAATTATCGTCAGCTCTTACCCAGGTGACGTGGAAGATGGTTTGGGAAATGAACTGGTGCATTTTGCTGAGCTGCTGAAAACAGATATGGCTGCTGGTATTGACAGCAAAAAACACGAGGCTTTGGAACTCCAATTTTATAAAATTCTAATAAAAAAATCATTGGAATCGTGTTTTCCAAATGTGGAAATAGTGTTACGCATTTACTTGAGTTCGATGATCACAAACTGCAGTGGAGAACGTTCTTTTTCAACATTGAAACGAATAAAAAATGTATTAAGGAACACAATGGGACAAGAACGTTTGAATGACCTCACGACGAGTGTTATTTTCTAAATTTGCACGCATTAAATCACGAAAATCCTTTTTGTAAATGTTCTGTTTTATTTACATCCTAAATTTTAATAGGCAATGTAACTCAAGGGCCCCCTGTTCACATTTGCTACGGGCCCCACGTCGGCTTTATCCGGCACTGTTCACAGCTACAAAAATATGTATTTCTTGACTGTAACTTTTTAAATTCACTGCTTTTTCTCAACGTTCGTTTTTCAATATTTTGGGCAATTATTTCACATCCAACTTTCGTCATATTTGAAATTGGGTTATATAATCTGGTTCCAGGAATGATTGCTGAAATCTCAATAAATTGAAAAGATTTAGGAAATTTTAACCTTTCATTAAAATTAAGTAGAATCTTTCTTCTTTTTTTTATTTCTCGCTACTTAAAACTATTCCCATTTACTTACCTCTATATTCTAAAAATAATCAAGAATGATAAACATTTCCCTGTTTTTATTAGACTTATTTAAAATTAATATTATACTCTCTATTATATTATTCAACTCTGGATATTCGAATCTATAAAAGATACAGCATTTTCTAATTATATATTACAAAATACGAACCACAAATAATTAAGTTCATCGTCACCTAAGAATTGCGGCCTCAGACAAGTACACACTTGGCGAATGCGGTTGTGAGGGGGGCGGCGACCAAAAGTTCTTTCTATATACAAGCTGCGCATTGTCCAAATACTGGTTATATAGTTAGGTAATGTGCACGACATACTCTGCATACTTATATACAATATGTACTGCGGGAATAATTGCACACAATAAAGACTATGAACTACGTAAAGCTTTTTTCACTGTGAAAGTAAATTACAACAAGAGGTGGTTTTGTTTTAGCGTAATATTTGCTTTAAAGATTGTTGAATGACTTTATTTTACAAGGTAATAAAAAATGGTGTGTATTTTATAAGTAATATTAATTCAATACTTCTCTTTGAATAGGTATCATGTATACCTTCATTTTGGTATATTAAATAATTGAAACAAAAGATACAGTGGACTAATAAGATCAGTCAAATATAAGTCGCACTTGGGTGGTTATGATGCGGTTTATTTTAGAGCAAATTAAATATTCATTCAAATTTTGGAGCAAATTGATATTATAAGAAATATTCAGTATTATATGTGACCTACTAAATTGTTTGAAAAATTAATTATAATGGTTAATAATATGTTTTTTTATAATTGACAAATAGTATTTCTTGAGCCATTTACTGAAAAATGTACTAATAAAATATGACATTACATGTTCAGTTGTTATACTAAAGGTTCAGTAGCTTTGGAAATATGGAGAGTGGGGTGGTGTGGTTTATTTCCTAAACTTATTACTGAACTTATTACTTATTACTGTTTATTACTGAACCTATAATTAGGAAAGAAAATACAGTTTTTCGAAGCCTTTATAAAGGTTGTGAATCAAATTTATCGATGAATCTAGATGTCATAGTTTCTGAAATATTTACCACGGGAAAGAGGAATTTCACGTCAGAATGTACATACTTATCATAATTTATAATAAATAAACTAATTTCATTGCAAAAGAGGTACGGAACCCTCAGTGCGCGAGACTGATTCGCTCTTTACTGATCCTATATTTACCATCCTTTTATCTAATAAACAACAAGCTATATGTTTTTCAAATTGTCGTTGTCTTATCTTCTCTTAAATTCGAAGTCTATATATTTTGGAAGTATACGGACTAGTAAGTAGCGAAGTAAGCGAAGCGGAAGTAAGCGAAGCAATACGGACATAAGTCGCTGTTTTTTTTTTAATTAATTTAGTGGAGATTGCTTAGCAATTCATTTACTCTGATTGGCAGAATATTATGACAGATTCCGGGCTTGTACTAACAATAAAAATTAAATGAAAGAATCCAATTTTTATTTATTTTCGAAATGATTCGTTTTTCATACCCATTATATTTTTAGCTTTTTTTGATAACAAATAATTTAATTTTTAGATTATTAACAAGAAGCAAAAAGTGTGTATTTAGAATACAATAAAATGTAATACAAGTTTTATGTTTCCTTACGTAAATATTTTAAGGTTTCGTACATAATGTTTTAGGATTCATCAAATGCATATTTAAGGATTTAATTTATACATATTTTAGGGTTAATTTCATATTCTTCACGAGAGAACCGGATCAATTATTTGTTAAAAACTTTTTTCCAACTTTTTTTTAGAAAGATCCTTTGAAGCTTTTCCATTGTTGTAAGTGAGCATAGTGAGCGTGAGTGATATTTTACCCCATGTTAACTGAGATTTTAAAAGAAACAACTATACAAAATTTCATTCCCATTAGTAAGTGTAGATAACTGAGATTTTAAAAGAAGCAACTATACAAAATTTCATTCCCATTAGTAAGTGTAGAAACCTTAAGTTTTGGCAGATGGTCGGCTGGACGTTACAAAATAAAACGGAAATCTGTTGGCTGAAAATCGTAAAAGATCCGTGTTCCACTACGGAACCCTAAGAATTTGAATAAATACTAACGGCAAAGTACACTGCAGTAAAAGTTTCTCATAGCGGTGGTGCGTCTACCCATCATTGGTTTAGGAAATTTATGTTCATCAAAGGCCATAAACCTGTGATTAATACCACATACTATACCAATGTGTCGACATACACCACAGCATCTGCAAACAATTCCTTGATTGATAAACAGATAAGAATAAAATAAAAGTAAGGCGTTGTCTGTTGATGTGTTAATATATCTTTCTTTCACGCTTAAACAACTGAACATTTTTAAAAAATATTTTGCAAATATATTATGTAATTTTTAGACCAAAATTATATTATACATAATTAACAAACCATTTGACACGTTATTTCTACACATAAAAATTCTCTATTGAGATATAAGGTATAAGAAAAGCATTATAATCAAAGCAATTTTTCTTGTTTCCTTTATCGAATATTGCCTCAATTATATATATATTTATATGTGTATATATATATATATATATATATATATATAATATATATATATATATGTATATATATATATGTATATATATATATATATATATATATATATATATATTAAAGTTTTGAGTATATTATAAAAAAACTCTTCAATATTTTTTCTCGATTCTAGAAACATTAAACTGTAAGTTTGTGAAAAGAACATAAAATTTGAAATTAATGCCCGGTTGATTAAAAAAGGTATGAAATTCGATTAAGAATAAATGTGATATATCTGATGACATGGCTGCACGGTTGCATTTCTAAAAGCAGGTCAAGAATACACTCTCATATTTTCATTAAAACAATTGAGTTGATCAATCTATCGATAACAATACAATCAATACTTCTAGAGATAATTTTTACAGGAGAAAGTTTAGTTTCAGTGAGTGCAGTTAATTACGATATGTCTTGTTCCTTCACGTCGATTCACAAGATTTATCTTTCTGTAATAGGTAAACATTTAATAATATATGGTGAAATTGTTAACTTTGATAGGCAGGAAAAAAATGTTATATATTTTATGATTTTACGCAGTTTCACCAAAATAAGATTTTAAAGCTACTCTTACATTTTCTATAATTAGACTATAATATCATAATAGAAAAACCTGTCAAGCAAGAGAAGAATCCGCACAAAGGTACATAATTTTTTTCCTTAAACCATTTCAAAATGTAATTTTTTTAACGTAAATATAATATTGCTCACTATATTTTTTACAGTAGTTAAGACATGGTGCATATTTGAACAAGTATAATATCTGGAAAAATATCTATGATTTTCCTATAATTTTTAAATCCCTATTTTTTCATAATTTTAAGTTCAGTAGTTTCAGAAACAAGAGGCGGGATAGGATATTTTTTACGCATTTTCTAGTATATCACTTAAGTTATAATTTACTGTTTATACCGTAACTTTGTATTCAATAACTAGAAGTTGCAAATCAATTAGAAGTTTAAAAAGGGAAATTTAATTCAATTCCGACACGCAATTTCGTTTTCACGAAAATAATTGCTGCACAATTTGAAAAAGTAAATCCTTTTTTCTTTTCGTATATCACTTTCAATCGATTTGTATTAAGTTTGCGAAACATTAAACTTTAAAATCTCATACAGTATGTCGTGGTCGGCTCTCAATTTTACTACCATTGATTTAATTTTTTAAAAAAGCCACTTAAAATTGTATCATATTTATAGATTGTTACAAATACAATGAAATTTAATACCTTAATTTTATACCACATATTAAGAAGAACATAAATACTTGGAACAACTATGGCATTAAATGGAATAATCTAAATGCTTTGATTATTGATATGAGAAATAGTACTTCATAATATCATTACATCATAATACTTAATAATAATATTACCGCTTACATGGGTATATCTTTTTTCTGTCTTAAGCCCAAATTCGTTCAACTGTTTTTTCCAATATACGAGTATCAGTTTTATATTCGTAGTCCCAAGATTGTAAGAGAAAAAAAATTACCTTGTTTACGAGGAAAATAAATATTGAGAAAGCAAAAATAAATATTGCATGAGGAAACATATTTATTTTATCTCTATCACGTGGTCAACCAGCGTTTCCTGTTAGCCAAACTGACATAGACATTAATTCTACCTTACATAGGAAATATCGAATAAGATGAATTTGTAACACGTCATAGAATATTGGAGTTATTAGTTGTTATTTAGTTGAAAAAAAGGAGTTATGAAATATGTAATTATTCAATTTATTTGTTTTAGGTAATCATAATTAAGCTTGAAATCTCAAATGGAACTCAAAAATATTCGACATTTTCTAGGCCTTCATTTTTTAATGACGATGCCAAAACAGTAAATTGAAAAATTAGAAAATTTTCCTTACAGTTAATTAAAACATCTCAAATATTTGAGAGCAATATATAATGTTAAGGAAATATTATTAATATTTATATTAACTGCAACAAAATGTGTAAAGAGCTTCACATATGTCACGTCGGTATTTGTATTGATATATCTGATATTGAAATGATAGAAAAGGCATGTTCGTTCTAATTTTATTAATTAAACTAAACTAAAAAAAATAACATATAAGATAGTAAACATTAGTGTTTTAATCATATATTAAGAAGAATTGTAATATTTATTATTATATTACTAGTTTTGAGACAATGACTATAATTTTGACAATTTACATCCAGAACCGAAACTTAGCATAAAAATTAGGAAAAAACATAAATCTATCTCAGGTTTTAGAATGAACGTGTCAATAATTAACGTGCATTTAGTTTCGACCGTTGGTCAATATATGTAATAAATAACTTTAAATTATATTCCACTTGAACTATATGAAATATTGATCGAAAAGACACTAAATAAATTTTTTAACAAAATTCTAGTTTTTCCCAAAGAAATTCTCTAATTATTATTACTTAATATGGGACATAATTTATTAATTAATTATATATTAAAATTATAAATCTTTAATTAATTAAAAAAAAATTTACTTGAAAAAATTTATATTCAACTTTATCACGGTTTTTTCTTCCCTAATCAATGAACAAAAAACAATATTTTTGTAGCAGGTTCGGATAAAATATGGTCCGAGTCGACTTTGATAAATACAATCACCATATCGTAAGATATCTATAATATACAAAACATGAAATAAGTGAATAAATATTTTGAAATAAAAAAATTGTCATAAAACTAATATGAATGCTTGAAATTATATTATTAAATAATACTGGAAATAAAAAGTATGTTCACAAACTTCCAAATTTAGGCAATATTAAAAATAAGAAAATTGGAATAATGCGTGCTAGATGTATATAAATTCAGGGTTTTGTAATAATTGTTGTAACTACAGTAACTGTTAAGGTGCAGTAGCATAAAGTATTTTATTTAAATTTTTAAAGTATACGATTATAACAAGAGCGGGAAAGCATGACCAAATTTATATAACTGAAAACTATAGATAACAGTTTTAATTTCATTTTTATAGACATATTCGCTGATATACCATTTGATATAGATTTCTTTGCCTATCCCAGGTGAAAAATTCATTGCATGTTTCCGTATTTGAGATTACTTGAAAAAATCATTCCGTTCTTGAATTGACTAAAAATACGAACCTGCCAAATGAAAACGCAAAATATTCATAAATGACATATCTACGACCCTGTTTTATAGAGCAAACTAGTTTGCTACAAAACTGGAAACGCAGTGTCTAAATTTCTAACGGTATAAAATTGCATTGAGGCAAATTGCAACCTTACAAAATTATCGACAAGATTATCGACATATAAAATATATACTTTTACACAAAAACATGGTAACTGATGTTATTTTATAGTATGTCTTTATTTTACGTATTATTCGGCATATTATTATGTAAATTGTCATACATGAAATAGTCTTTTCTATGCTGGTTTTTGAAAGTAATAACAAAAAGTATGGTATCAAATCTTTACAGCTTACATGAGAAATGTACTTTTATCTAGATTATTTCGATGTGTAATGCCACAATCAACAAAACACGTAAACATTATTCAAAACATATTTATTTCAGCAATAGAATAAGGAATAAATTAAAAATCGCCAAAAAAGAGCGAACGCAATTAACCGCATGACGCGAAATGCCACCTGTATTGCAAAAAAGTTGTTATTTTGCACAACGCTAATGTGCATCATCACATTCGCTCTTACATTTGTTGGTCTATCTAATATAATCTATCAATTATATATCAATAATATAAAGTATAATAATAATTTTATATAAACGTTTACATAAAACTGTAATTTACTTTTATCCTTGGCATAAATAAGTCTTTATAAAATCTGCTATATGCTCGCATTCTGAAAAATTTTAGTAAATCCTAACCACATAAATAAAGCAAAGCAAATTTTTTTTGCATTTTTTCCAAGAACTTACACATGCATAAAAATAATTCAAAGCAATTTCGTATATGATTTTATTGATTGAGAGAGTCTTGTATAATTTATTTCCTATTTTGTCGTTTATATTGATTCTTTTGTTTCAGAAAAGTAGTAAACTTTCTTTGAAAAGTTTCTGATATTCAGAAACTTTTCAACAATTATATTATAATTCAATAATTTATTTCTTATAGTGTTCCGCCGTTTTTTCCAAAACTTTCCTATAAGTAAACTTGAATAAAATAAAATAAATTTTAATTTTTTAAACGGAAATACGTTAAAAAAATTTGAGTAGGATAAATTACATAGACATCAGCAATACAAGCTAGTCAACTTCAACTGGATGTTGTTGCATTAATACACCAAGTATTAAAATTTGTTTAACGAAGGTATCATTAAGTAAGTGATAAATATGTTATATGAACATAATTTAGATAATTCAAAGTAGGCCTTTACATAATTTTCCTTTTCAATTTGCTCAAAATACTTTGAAAAAATTGCAAATAAATTGACATAGTTTCAAGTAAGGAAAGTTTCTAGCTGTGGAGGTCTTGCCATTTTAAAACGCTTTGTTACACAATGTATAGTTGCGTTTTGTCGTAGTGGGTAAAATCCATTGTATAGAATTAGTTGTTTAATTTAAATTTGTCCATCATGGTTTGTATTCCTTGAGGCCTTACGTGTGCGGTAAATATTGTTTTAAGAAAATGGAGTAAACAATCTAGCACAAAACCACTATACCGACGTTAAAATTTTCCGAAGTAATTTTGCTTCCACCTTCGAATTTTACTATTACGACAGTCACGTAGAATATATTCCGTAAAGAATCAGTACTGTATAAAAGGTTAATTTTTCGATAAAGGGCCACTTCATTTTCTTCTTTTTCCTTACCATTTGGAAAATAAATTTTTGTGTTAAACCCAAAAAAACAATCAAACTAACAAAGCTGTAACCCATACACTTACCTATATACATACATACATTCAAACTTCCTTGTCTTATGATCTAAGTTTTGAGGAAACTTAGATCGTAAACGTTTGATGTAGATTTGTAAGTTAAATTCAACGGCATTTAAAAGGAAAATGCAATTTTAAAGTCCATACTTATTTAGTATTGTAAACAAGATGTAATGAAATTAAATTTTTACTTGAATTTCCGTAATATGACGAAAATTTAAACTTTGTCTCATTTAGTCTAGGAAACTGTGGATATAACATTGTAATGATTATTCTCAGCACCTTTTAGTAAATGCTTTGATGTTTGTGTAGGTTCTATTATCTCTCTTTTGTACGTAAACTCTCCACTTATTCTAGAAAAATGTAGATAAAAAGTTTTGGGGATAATTTAAATTTTGTATTTGTAAGCATGTACATTGCAATAAATTAATATAATTAATTAATTGGTTTTCATGAGAAAAAAAATTAAATTGAAATCATCTGAGATCTTTTGTGATTGGCATGATTAATTGTATTATTGTCCATAACCAAAACAAGGAAAATATTATATTTTTTTATTATGTAATTCTATAACAACGGTAGCTTAATATTTGAAAAAGAAAGGAGGACTGTGTAAGTTACTGCTAATCAGTGCTATCGGAAACTTTTTTAAACGCTTTCACTTTTTAGTGGGAGTTGTAAAAACAACAAACACAACCCTGGAGTTAACAAATAAGTTTAAAAATTACGCACATGTATTGGTTTTCCCTAGAAGGTGTACTATAATGTATTACTATCGCATAGTGTCCATATTTTTATATCACATTGAACAGGTTTACATAAAATATATTGCTAAACAAATAACAATTTCTAAAATAACTTCGTTAATAAAAGATTTTTATAAATATAATGTAATTTTGCAGAATTTTGAACAAGTTTTTAAAAATATTTTTTTAAAAGCTAGTTTATTTTTATTTTTTCTACTTTTCTTATGGCCTTGATGAAGAAAACAAGATATCATGCAAAATATCTTTAGGACATATCTTATTCGGAAAATATTTTTTCCTTTTTTTTTCTTTCATAAACTTATCGTGATTTTGCCGTGGGGCCGGTACATATCAGCATGTAGCAAGAAATTAAAGTTTTCTGGATAAGTAGGAGTATAGAGTACTCTCTAATTCTAATTAGAAATACGTTGGTTTTCATCTCGATAAATTCATTTTCAATGATTGGATGGAGTAGGAAAGAATGGAGATTTTTTTACGTTACAGTAAATATAGAAAAATAAGAATAAATACCAATATTTTTGTTTTTTCTTGAAATATTATTCTACGGTATTATTACTCCTCGTTGTTCAATCTTAATAGTTTGATAAAGGAGGATATAAAAACGGTGAGTATATCATAGTGATCCCTCTTTTTATAATATATTTCTGGTGGCTACTTGTTCGGGAGTCCCATCAAGGAACATATCAAGATTCATTTGCATGACTATTATTAACCCAACCTAATTCAACAGGTAATAGGCTTAGTAGTGTTAACTCCAAAACAATTCGACGACTAAAACTAAGGAACTGTTAAAAACCTACAACATGTGCTTGTCAAACTATCCAGATTGTGAGGTTATTTGAAATTATTATTTGACATTAACTGAAAAGTTAAGCTTCCGCGAAAATTATGAGTTACTTTTAAGTCTTATTTCCAGACAAAGAAATTGTAGGACTTTCTTCATACAACGCACTGTAGATTGTAAAGACAATTTTAAAGCCAGAATGGAAGTAATTTTACTGAAAAAAAACATTTCATTAAAACAAGTTGTTTGAGTTTCTTCTAAAGGAAATTTGAAGTAATTTAGTACTTAGTTTTGAAGACTCAGGACTAAGACGTTGAGTAAGTTTACGTTACGATTTACGTACAATAATTCTTGTAAAATATCAGAACATAGAAAAAATGTTAGCTGATAATAACCACAGCGCATGAGTTTCAAAATATAGTAGTATTTCGGATAAATTAATGATAATAAATCCATTATAAAGATAAACGCTGACTTGGACAAGGCGAATATTTTACAAGACTTAAGAACAAATGACGGCGAGACGATTGCTTTCGTAGTCGAAGAAATAAAATCGCTATTTTAAAGAAAAGGGATATAAAAGTGTTAACATAAGAACTTCTTTGGTTTAATTGCAACAGATATGATAACGTAAGGGTGAAATTCATATTAGTACAGAAACAAAAATATAACTTATATCAAACAATATTGAAAGTTTCCTAATAAAAACTCCATTGTTTTATCCCGTCATATGAAAGTAAAACGTAAAGAATTGGTTGTCAGTAAGATATATTATTAAAAATGGTGGATATTGGCTATTTAATAATAAAAATTGTTTAACGAAAAAATCAAATCAACTTTGTTGCAAACTTTATCCAAGGCACGTACCGTTTAAAATATATTGAACAGTCATGAATGGAGAATACAGAATACCCGAACAGAATATGAGTGCGGAATGGCAAAGGGTGAGACATAATCTTCATGGAAAATCGTGAAGAGAAATTATGCCCCCCTAAGCTTGAGTTTAAATGTGAGTCGACTTTACCTTGCACTTCCAAAAGTTATAAGTACAGAAAATGTTAAACCTTCTAACATAAATTAAGGAAATGAAAGAAAATAACTACATTTCCAAATCGCTGAAGGAAATAGTTATATGTGCAACCATGAAGGTTCATACACCTTTAAATTGTCAAGAAGCAATAAAATTGGTTATCTACTAGAGAAGAAAAATGCAAATAAAACAAGGGAAAAGGCATCGACTATATATAATCACTTCTTTATATACTCAAATATGATTCTGGACGCCGGTTGTTCATAGACGCTTCAAAAATAATTCACTTTGTTATCACCAGAGCGTCATTACATGGTGCATTAAAGAATATATATATATATATATATATATATATATATGATACTACTCTAGGCATTGGAATCTAAACCGGGCGTCGTATGTTAATTTTTTAAATAATAATATGGATTAGAATCAGTTGGATCTTGTGGTATTGGAACGTATATGATAAATAAATAATTTTGTTATCAAGGAATGTTACTAAAGAAGACGTTAAAAACTTAAGATTCCTTTGCCTATTAATTTGATAATTAAATAAGCAACATTTTTGTGAAAGATGAGGGAAATAGCAAGATTGCGCCGCATAAAATACATTTATTCCAATTATTATTCCGAAAAAACTACTATGGATCTAAATTTTTGAAAAGAAAAAATAAATTAATAATAAATTTTTATATTTAAAATATAAATAGGACCAACAATTAATGTTGTGGAATATACAAACTAACAGACTGATAAAACATGTTTATTTAGAAAGGTAATTTGTGAAAGAAAATTAAAAACATGGATAAATCAGCCATACAAGTGTATTCAATCTAACCTGAAACTATCAAAACACGAAAGATAAATAAAATTAAATAAGGTTACAGTGACCCAGACTATGCAAATTACATTGAAACGAGACGCTCAATAATTGGATACGTACTGCTCAAGAACGGAGTTGCTGTATCTTGATGAAGCTGGTGCCGAACGAATTATCGTATGAAAAACTAAGAAAACACGCTTTTGTACTAAATGAACAAATAATAAGAAATAATCTTCAAATATAATTATTTTGATCAGGAGCAAGAAAATATCTCTGACTACAAAAAAAATATTTTTACCTAATTTCAAGAAAAAAAACTCTGTGATGCTCTTGATTTACATTTTTAAAGTGACTTTATCTATACAAATGGCCAGTGATAAAAAAAATACGACAACTGATTTTGAGGAACCAACATTTTTTTACATTAAAGTTTGTCATCAATTTTTTATCATCAGGAACGTCTATTTCCGTTGACCATAATTTTCACGTTTAAAGATTATTTTTTTATTTTACATTGCTACGAACAATTATTCTTTTGGTTTTATAAACTGTAATTTTATTTTCTTCAGCGTTTTTTTTCTTTTAACCCTAAACAGTTTTTACGAAATCATTATAGTTTTCTTAATAAATGTGGAAAATTTTAAATAATTTGGATATCTGGAAGTGTGTGAAAATTTAATTGAAAGATTCCATTACAATCATACTTATATTCTTGTACATAAGTGAAATTAATGAAAGCATGTTAAAAATCAATGTGAAAGTATATTCAATAACCTTGCCCGGAATTAAATTTAAACTCACGACAGGACAAATTGAAATGTTGAAGTAACATATAATTGCTTAATCTCAAGCAAACTGTGTAATATATTAATGATTAACTTGAAAATCTATTAATAATGCACCAATTATTTAATTTTATTTTTGTTTTATTGGTATCATTATTTTCATTATTTAAGAGAGTAGTATATAAAAGTTTGGAAAATATTTGTTGGATTTAAGCTAAAATTACTAAGTGTATATTATAATACATATACTGTTTATTATTAAGATAAAACTGTAAAAACCGTCGTCAGCCATCAACTTTTGGACTATTAACATAATTAAAAACTTATTAACCTCATTAACATTGTTCAAATAGCATTATCCTACAAATCCATTTTTTGTAGTTGTAGATGTTATACTTCCCGAACTGCTTACTCAAAGCTCTGCTAGAACATCAATCAAAATCTGGCAATCATGTACTTTTTCAGCAATTAGCTTATTTTGAATATCGTGATGAACAGTTCGAATATTCCAAGCAGCAATTTTGGTTTCGACCTTTGGTGTAATGAATTTGGTTTGTTTGGCCAATAGCCCACTTCTCATCAGCCGCTTGGGTCCATGGAACTGGCGCATTGGGTACCCAGGATGCAGTAATCTACAGATCATTTGATTGGTCCATAGGTGACTTACAGTTGCTTTGGACCACAAAACTGGTGCATCAGCTGCTCTAAATACCGTAGTAGAATTTGTTGTTAGATAAAGCTGATTGTGGTCATCAGATTTCTATACGTCAAAAAGGGAACCAAAATAAAATTCTTGTAATACCACTCAGGGAAGCATTTGTCTGCCTGTTTAAGTCATTTTTCTAACAGACAAAAAGACAGAAATTATTTGGCGTAGAAATATGACAGGGGACATGTCGATAAAACATGTTAATTTTCGTGTATTTCAATAGTAACATTCAAAAATATTAACTCAAAAATTTTTCAAAAATTAAATAAAATACAAGAAAATTGAGTTTTTGTATCGCGTGGGATATCACTATTAGTTAATGTAAAAGAGTTGTATTGCATGAGATATCACTGTTTGTCAAGATATAACGATTCGTGATCTTTTTTAGAATTTCGCGTTAGTAATCGTAATGATGTTGGAGATTTTCCCAAAAATGTCTCCGGAGCTGTTAAATTTAAATCTACAAAACAAACAGCGTCACTAGATATTTGTCGGAAAACTATATCGATGGTTTTAAATTAGAGTGTTCAAGATACATCCGATATTTGGTATTTTTCAAAAATATCCTAAACAAAAGTCATCCCAATTATTTTTCACAAGTTTTGATTTACAAAAATGACATCAACGATTGTGAAAAATGGTACTAATGTCTTTAGAATTTAAAAGAAATAAGTGCCTATGTGTAAATGCATTACACAATTTAATTTAAGAAATGTTTAAACTACATGACAATAAAATTAGTTTTGAGTCATACAGACCCGAACAAAAAAGTAGGGTAAGGGACTTCAAAAAAGAATTTAAAAAATAAAAAGAGTGAATCAAGAAAGAGTAAATTGGTAATATTGTTTTATGCCCTTTGTTTTATGCTGTTTATTTCAAACGATTGAATGTGACATTTTTAATTCAATTCATATTTAAAAACAAACCTATTAAGTACGGGTAATCATTGTTGGTTCAGTAGCTTCGAAAATAAGTGTTGAGGTGAGATTTTATTTTTGTTGTTTTAGAATATTTTTTAAATAAGCCATTTAAAATCATGAAAACATGTTAAATCATGAAAACATGTTATATTAACATAAAAAGCCGACTCAAATACTTTACCACATGAAATAATACACACTAAATATAATAGTTGCATGAAAATTTAAAAAAAAGTTAGTTAAAAAATGCAATTTATGTGGGTGAATAAGGTACATTACTTTGACAAATTTTGCATAGTTTCTAAGAAAATCGACTGTGTGGAACAGATAGGCAGGTAATGGATCTTATAAGGATTCCGTTCTTACTTTTGAGGCAAGGGACCCTAAAAAATGCTTAGGGTTAACACGATCCTTTTCTGTTTTTACTTTAATAAATATTTATGAAATAGTTTATTATATAGGAGATTACAACGAACAAAGACAACTTTCTTTATAAGAAGCAACAATAACATTCTATATATAATTAACTTTTGATTTATTGAACCATGAAAATTGTGCATTCATTCATTACATTTATTAAATACAAATTTTAATCACGTGAGATGTTTTAATAAAAAAGTATTATTTGATTTTCGAATTATATGTTTACAAATAATTATAAAATACAATTTATTAGAAATTTAAATAATGCATGATATGCAGGAATATAATTTAGTTAACTTTCATGATATTATAAGGTAAGTTAAAATAAACGTGCATTTCAGTATAGACGATTTATACAAAAGCTCCGCTTCAAAATGAATCGACTGACTTTTCTCGCTTTGAATTTACTGTGCTCAATACAATCTATCGGCACACAGCGCGCTCTGCGAGCGTTACATTATTGTGCATCAATAGTGCTGCAATATTTACTTTCAGCGCTCAGAAACCATTTTCTGTTTTCCTATTTTATTCGATATTGTTATCACGCTACAAAGTCCCTCTATTAGAGAAACCAAAGTGACTTACTGTGACAGTAAAAGTTATACTTTTTACCATTTTCTGTAGGAAATAAAAAATATTTCTAAATGCAATTAATGTTTTGTAAGTTTTTCTCTTATTCTTGCGTATTCTAACGCGTGATCATATAAATTATTATCAAAAGCTTGTTTGATTAATGCGCCGTACGTCGGCGAGATGGTCGTTTCTCTATGCTTATTTTATATATCATTATATAAAATAGTTATCGCGTGATAGTAATTTCCAAAATTTGCTAAAAAATTTTTTACTGAACACGAATTATTTTTTCAAAATATTGATGTAACATTATTTTACATTGACTTTTTAGACAGTTCACTCGACGCGTTTTTTAAATGAAATTAAATGTGGTAAAATTATCACTTTTCTTCTAACGTTAATTATATAATTTTTGAGAGCGATATTTACCAAACTTCCATTTTCTTAACTTATTAGGTTAAATACTCTTATTATAAATAATGCTCCTATGACAATGCTTTGTCAGGTTAAATACTCTTATTATATTTAATGCTCTTATGACAATGCTTTGTCAGATTAAATACGCTTATTTTAAATAAAGCTTTTATGACAATGCTTTGTCAGGTTAAATACTCTTATTATAATTAATGCTCTTATGACAATACTTTATCAGGTTAAATATTCTTATTATAATTAATGCTCTTACGATAATGCTTTGTCAGGTTAAATACTTTTATTATAATTAATGCTCTTATGACAATGCTTTCTCAGGTAAAATACCCTTATTATAATTAATGCTCTTATGACAATGCTTTGTCAGGTTAAATATTCTTATTATAACTAATGCTCTTATGACAATGCGGTGAAACACCAGCAGCCGCTTTGTGGACCGAGACGCAATGCATGGAGTAAAATGTCACTGCTTCTTTAGAAAACGACATGTATATATATATATATATATATATATATATATATATATATATATATACGTAGCTTATTACAGTTTAGGAAGTCGTTGATTTCAAGGAACAGAATTTCAGAGGAAAGCAAATAAACGCTATTTATGGCAGTACTATGAAATTATTAAACTTTTTTTTATTTTTCATTCATTTTTTTCCTCGTCAGAATTCTTGATTGCAGGTAATTTTTCCTGACTGGAATATTTTAGAATTTGGGTCAATCATCAGATTGACCCACGTATTACGTCAATAAAAGTTATGTTAAATATTTGAACACGCTTTAACTTTTGGTCTTTTATTAATAGAAGCTGCTGATCAACGTCAGTCAACCTTCAGTTACATAATACATTCTAGTAGTAGAAAATATGACAATAACACGATTTATCAAGTACTCATGAAGTTAATGTTAAATATGTGCATCAGTTTTATATCTGTATTATTGGAAATTTAGTAAAAAAATTTCATTTAGTACTAAAAGCAGCAAGGCAAGATGCAATATACGTGAAACCATAAGAGAAATATTTTTAAAATACAGTTATATGAATATGATACGAACTGAAATATTCATTTATTTGCCGAATAAATATTTTATTGTGGTGAATTTTTAAAAGTATATTCTAAGTTACAAAAAGATATGGCTGCTTTGCCGCGATATTAGTTTTTAAGCTGTAGGTTTTTTATTTATATAAAATCTAACTTACTTAACTACTTAAGAAAAATGTTCTTTGTAAATTATAAAGTACGGTCGAAGAATATCGAAGTATCTTTGTATTTATAATAACTGTTTATAAAGATATGTTCGTCAAATAAACCGCAAATGATAATATTATTCAAGCAAATGATAATACTATATAATACAAACAAAATTTAGGGTGAGTTGAAATAATAAAAACTAATCATAGCAATTATAATATTGCCATAAACGCATCTCCAAACATAATATTTGAAAAATAAAAATAATATTTTATTAAAACCGACTATTCTAATTTGAAGTTGGTATCATTTATAAGGGCATCAAATATAATTTTATCAATAAACATTTCATTCATTCAAGTATAATTTGATCAATGAACATTTGAAAAATTCAATGCTATCAAAATAAATATTCACAATTAAATGAAACTACGTGATGTAGTATTATTTCTACTATCTTTAATCTCTTTACCACGACCTAGGTTTCGTTGTATTACAACATCTTCAGGTGGGATATTAGCAAAGATTCTTTGCTAATATCCCACCTGAAAATGTTGTAATACAATGAAACCTAGGTCGTGGTAAAGAAATTAAAGATAGTAGAAATAATACTACATCACGTAGTTTCATTTAATTGTGAATAATGAATTTCTACAAAATTAACGCCAAATATATTCAAAATAAATATTTTTATTTTATTATTATGATCTGGGTTTATAGCCAAAGGAAATTGAAAAATCCGAAACGAAAAAACATTTAATGTTAAATTCGAGTGAACTAAAGTTTTATAGTATAAAATTCTATATAAAGTTTTATTCGCCAGCAAATTACCGTTATTCAAAGCGATGATGAAAATCTCTTTTTCTTTTAAAAGTTCAAAGGAACTGTGAATTGAACTAGACTGAAAACTCTGTCCCTACAAAGGGTCCAAGAAGTCGCACGCGTTAATAATTATTAAGTCTGGCCATTGTTGGACTAAATCCGACTTACCAATTCCGAATAAATCCCACTATTCATTAATAGGCAAAATACTGTAAAATATGGTAACAATCCCCTTGATATTATATTGTTTGCATATCCCAGAAAATATATAATTAATTATGTATATTTTTACATGCATCCCGAAAATTTCATGAAGTTTATATCGTTTGGGGACATTACTTCAAAACAATTACACATTATGTTTACTTACAACTTTTATCACTCATACTCTTGAAAACCTAAGACTTGAATATTTATACATATACACAAGGACAATAAATCTACGTAAATTACGAATATTCATATATATAAATCAAATAATATTTGTTACAATCGCATAGGAAAAACAGAAGGGAGAAATAAAGGCGACCAAAGACCAATCCAATTTCCGGTTAATGCCGAAATGAGATTTTGTTAGCTTGGTGTCTGTCACATGGAATTAACTCTACACCGTGAAAAAGAAATAACTTAGTTTGATGTTGTTTTCGTAAAGCTGTATGTTAATATTTATGAAAAAATTGACACATGTTAAAAAATACAGAAAGAAATGAGCTCGAATCGAATATGGAAGCAAAAAAAAAAGAAACGTGATGTCGAAATATTTTTTTGTTATATTTTCTCAATACTGACAATAAGCAAATTAATAAAAATATCAAAAATTAAGAGAAATGTATCGGATTATTTTCGTCAGGGTTAACAAAACCGGACAAATGAATTAATCCAGTAACTTCGAAGTTTGTTATTATATATTATTTTAATCGAAAAAACTGAGAAAAATTAAGAAAAATGTATGATAATTTTTAAGGTTTATTAAAAAAAAAAAATAAAAAAAATGCCCGTGTACAGCACATAACGGGTATTTGACCTTCTGGTCTTACGATTTAACCCAGTCTGGGAAAAATCCACCCCTTCAAGTCGTCAGCCAGCGAAGAGGCGGCAAAAACCCAGACTCTTGCTTGGCACAACGGGCGGCACCGAGTCCGCCCGCCCAACCACAGCCCAGTTAGGCCCGGCCTAAGGCCCTAACGAAACCCTCGTAAGATCACCCACATGTCTGTCTGTCCAGCTGATTTTCTTAAAAGCCGTTTGTTGTAGATACTTGTTTAGATATAATAATACAACATATTAACCCGGAATTGGGGTAGTTCAAAATAAGTTCCCAAATCTTTTTTTTAAATTCCTTATCCGATATGAGTCATCATTTGAAAGGGCTACTTATAAAGGTTCCAGCACTATTCAACCAAAAATTATGAAAATTACGTTTGTTTGACATTTAAATAGTTTTAGGCAAATTTGCGGTAAAATTACAGGGACGATTTTAGGTGTTATAATTTTTAAATATTCTGCATATTTTTACGTCTACGAAAGATATGCAAGTAGTAGTTTTAGTATTTAGGTTTTTCTATTTTCACATCACGTTTTCTCAGAAACCGTGTGATGTAGAAACTCGAAATTTGGCCTATGTCATGTCTCATTAAACGACATATTTCGCTACTAATTTTCTTAAAATATGCATAAAGGAATCAAAGAGAGGAAAATATACCTTTTTTACTTTATGCGTATAACGCTTTTTACTAGAAACATAAAAACATTTTATTTTATAATTTTAAATTGTATATTTGATAAGGTATTCCAAAATCGTGGAATTTGTGATTCCCTTCCTTATTACTGAAAATAGTGAGCCAATATTTACGCTGCAGGGAACCATGAACGTAAAGTTGAAGTCGTTTTATTTCCTAGAATTAATATAATTTCCTAGAATTCCAACAGGTTTTTCATTATGATTTATTCATTACTTAACATCTGTTAACTTCTGCCTAATAATAGACACACTTATCAATATCTACTGGAATCTTCTAAAAAATTTTTGATGAAGATATTATACTCATTAAGTTAGTATATATACGTGTGTGTATATACATATACTGATATATATATATATATATATATATATATATATATATATATATATATATATATATATATATATATATATATACATAGATATATTTATATTTATATATATATATTTATATAAAACATATATATGTATTTATATCTTAAATTGAAATATTACGAACGTCACTGTAAGTTTAGTATAGGTTACTCAGGATGATAGTGCATTTAAATGTAATTTACCAAAATTCAACAAATTATTTTTCTATCGAAACGTACATAGCAAAGGTTCAAAAATTTTGATCGTTAAAAATAACTAACGACAAATATAAGTGGTGTTTTCAAGGACTTATTTACTACCTTTTCAATAGTGCGATTACGGATATGGAAAAAGGTAATAAACACGATTCATATATTTGGTATTTTTAAATATTTGTATTCGCCAATCTAAATATTCACTTGTTCGTTTCTCCATCACCCATGTTCATATATATTTACATATATACGTATATATATATAATACGTATATGTATATATATATATATATATATATATGTGTGTTTTCATATTTTTAATTCGGCATCACGGCACTCTTACATAATTCTTTTAAAAGGTACCTCAAAATTTTTGAAAAACCGAAACTTTTTAAAATAAATTTCGATACAAATATAAAGAACTGATAAGATTTGTCCTCATAAACAAATTTAAATAATATAAAAGTAACTTAATTTTGTATTCTTTCTAGTACACACTCGTCTTAAAAGTTTCATTACAACGCAGTCAAAGTAAAATAGAAACATGAAGTATGAGCTTACATAGGGCTGGTAACCAAAAGTAGCGAGTAATGTATATTATAATAAAAGTAATAAGCTTTTCTATGTTTTGTTGCTCCAAAATACAGAAAGCAGGCGATTTGTTAATATGTAGCAAATACTTAATTTAAATTTGAGTTTGAAGTTTATTTTAATTTCTGCACTATTGCGCAAAATGTAGTAGCCAGTTTTCAGAATTAATTTACGTAACAAAATAAGTATATTTTATCCCTCATAGCGACAAAACGACGAGAAGGTAGTAAATAAGTCCTTGAAAACACCACTTATATTTGTCGTTAGTTATTTTTAACGATCAAAATTTTTGAACATTTGCTATATATGCTTCGATAGAAAAAAAAGTTGTTGAATTTTTATCCGCTTTTTAATGGTAGCCGCGTGTGTAAATAACTTATATTGACTCGAATTTCACAATCATGAATTTTTTATTTTAACATGCTCTCAATATATTAACATAATCATTTGGATTTGGACACAATTACGTAACGTTATATTTACAAAATTTTATGAAATAGGAAATATTTTTTGAAATGGTTCTAAATTATTAAGTTTTTATATGGAATTTTCATTACCAAATTATAAGTTTATTTTTATCAAATAATTGCTATATTATTTTTAAAATATTTAGTTTTGTCAAATAATAACTATGTTATTTTTACTTCAAATAACTAAAAAAATTACCAAAATTTTATGGGAAAATGAATAGAGTATTCAAAATCTAAATTATTATTTTCTCTTTTACCAGATTTTTATTACTTTATTTATTATAAATTAAGTACATTTTGATTCATTTGGACAGCAGAAGTAAGGAAAATTATGAAAAACTGACATGGCTGCCCCGAGATGCTCTATGTTAAGAGTTGATTTGTCTGATTAAATGAAACTACGTGATGTAGCATTATTTCTACTTTCTTTAAATTCTTTACCACGACCTAGGTTTCGTTCATCATCGTACATCATCTTCAGGCGGGCTATTAGCAAAGATTATATTTTAAATATCTAAGACTTACTTTTGGGTAACAAAACACAATTGGGTCTTCTAAAAAGCCAAAGTCCGCGAAGAGCGATGCAACTCTGAGGTTCGTATTCAGATCCGTATTCAGGTCGTCCGCTTCATTCTCCCCTTGGACTCCTCACTATCCCGCCAAAGGTTTGCGAGATATTCGTGTTGTTTGAACCGTCCTTTGTTTCAATCGTACCCAGTCTATCCTACACTAATCTATATTAATAACCTTTCAATAGGGGAAATGTAAGTTTGATCAAGAATGCATGAGACTTATTATGAGGGGAAGAAGAATTCAATATTTCAATATTATATCCTTTACTAATTTCCATAATTTCAAAAATGTTAGATCATATGGACAAATTATTCTTTTCATACTTTTTATTTTGCTTACTGGTTCTATAAAGTTAAAAGAAACTTATTTTCCCACCTGAAGATGTTGTAATACAACGAAACCTAGATCGTGGTAAAGAACTTAAAGAAAGTAAAAATAATACTACATCACGTAGTTTCATTTAATTGTGAATAATGGATTTCTACAAAATTAACGCCCAATGCATTCAATAGTTGATTTTCCCTCAAAATTCCCGATGATAAAGTGAAATTTCTTTAAAAAACTGTTTTAAAAGTATATAAGTCGCTGGTGACAATATTGAATAATACTTAGAAAAATTTAAAGGAATAATTAATTTATTTGCATGCTAATTAAGTTTTGTTTTTGTGGCGCCCACGAGTGGTGAGGAAGAATAAGTATATGGGCTTTTCATAAAACAAGTGACAACCGCACGATATTTGGGTGCAGGTGCACTAACAAGTTATTCATCACTTAACATCTGTTAATTTTTGTATAATAATAAACACTTTTATCATTATATACTTCTGGAATCCTGTAAAAATGTTCTTGCTAATCATATTATACTCAATAAGTTAGTAGGTATATTCTCTGTTAATGTTTAAAATTACTAAGAAATTTTAAGGATATTCTCCTATAACACTTTCATATATTTCGAATAATTTAAAGATAAATCTTGTACGTCATGATATATTAATGATAATAATAAATAGCCCAACCATGAAGAAGCCGAAAAAAGAGCACTAGAATTAATTAATCTCAAGAATGTGTTGAAAAAATTAATAACTGATATGATTAAATATGTTGACATGTATATTACCGCAAATATCTTAAAATTATGAAACTTAAATCATCGTTACGGCTTCAATCCAACCTTAGCGTTGATTTCCGAAAATATTTTTTTTTCCATAACCATAAATTCAATTATATGGTGAATAAGGTGTGAACATATTACGAAAGAAGAAATATTTTTGAAATCCTTGCAACTCGCCCCACAGAAAATGATTATTTAATATTTCTTTAAACTTAGGGTCATTACCCTCGCCTTCAAATTTCTCCATAAATATATTCCAGTGTTAGCTATTGATACTTGTAATTGGTAACCTGCTTTATACCTCAAGTTTTTGTCTCAAGTGATTTCTGGAAGAAACTGCTATAATCGAAAGACAGACGGACATATCTCCTTTGAGGTGTTGGGTCTTAAAAATTGATTAAATACTTCAGGAACGTCATAAATGAAAGTCTAAAGAAATAATTTTGAAATATATAAAACATCCATCAACATTTAGTGAAATATGACCCAAAAAGAGACTCGAATTTCATTTTTAAAAACTCTGAAATAATTCGTATCTTTGGACGACGGTTTTTAGAAATTTAAGGAAAAATCATATATTTATTCAACAGCATCCATATTTACAAAGTACATTGAGATACCATGCAGATGGATACGTGCATATGGGTGCATAGAGACACACATATACGCAAACAAGGACTTTCGTTTCGATTGTCGATTTAAAAATTGAGGGTTGTTTTCTGTCATTTATGAAATAAAAAATTTTAGCTCTTACTAAAAAAGGAACATAAAGTAAAACCGTCCTAAAACAAAAGATTAAATTTAATTTGGGTCAAAATATTTACAATCATTTTCAAAAGAAAATGACATGGAAAAATAGAAGTATCATAAGTATTTATACTATAAGTCAAAGCTTCCCGATAAATTCAACGTATGGAAATGAATTAGATACTTGAAAACTAAGCTAAGATACTTGAAATCAGACTCTGTTTTCCTGTTTTAGAAATATTGGTGTTTGTACGAATTAAAAAAGTATTTCAGTAAATAAATTAAGCTCAGAATTTAAAATAGAAGAACATTCCTTTTTATCCATATATCAGCGAATAGCTGTTAAACGCAGTTTTGCCTGCGTAAAACTATTTTAATTAAGTGGCTCCGCTCTGTTCGCCAAACGACATCAGTTCTCGAGATCAGGAATATGTCTGCGGTAATACTTAGGATGGTGTCAATAAATAAACCAATATAGCTCTATCTTGCAATGTAAAACTAACGTGCTCCAACTTCCGATATATTTTTATAACCTGTTTTCTCCGATAAATATTAACGCAATGATATAATCACGAAGTATCGGCTTTGTAGCATAAAAATAATTTTTGATATCAGACATGTGATCCTAGGGATCAGCCCTATCAAACCAAGAAAACAATTTATTTCTTTTATATATTCGCATATATAATAAATTAATTCGTTTTGGCCGTTACATTCCTTCATAAAATTTGTAAAGAAATTTAATTTTAATTGAATATTAAAATATACAAATTCGCTTTTAATAAAGGCGAGAGGTTTTTTTCCTTAATTATTCGTGATATATCAATAACTGCGATATTATCATGAAACATATCCGCTAATTTTTAAATTCAGGTAAACATAATTGGAGAAAAATTTATATTGGGAAATAAATTTATTATTTCTCCCTAAAGATAAAGCAAATAATGGAGTTTTATTAAATCTTACAAATATTTGTTTGTACTGGTCGGTAGGAACCAACAGAAATATTTGACGCAAAAACCCTAAAATAATTTTTACACTTTATGCTTTGATCAAACTTGGTTGTGTATTTATTTTTCTATGATTATAAACTATTTTAAAGTTAATACTTATTAAGGTCAGGTTTTAAAGTAAATTTCTTAACGTAATTTCTATTTCATGGCTTTCATCTTCCGACTTTGACAGGCACAATGTAGACTATAACGTTATTTAGGTAAATAGTTCATCCTTTGTTTAAGTGTATGAATACGCTTTATCTTTAACAAACTGCAGCGTTTGTGCATGTGCATGTGCGTATCTTTCAGGTTAACGGTGAAATAACACGAGGTAGACGGCATAAGAAATAATGACTGTTGATCTTACAATTGAATCTAATCGCACAGTGCATGCTTCTAATTTTAACCATTAGGGCTATAATACGGAGATATTAACTAAAAAAAATGTTTAGAGAAGTTTTAGATAATGCTGTATTGATATTCCATGGTCAGGGCTGAATGTAAAAAAAATGATAAATGAAGCCACCAGGATTTTTTAGGACGGACACGACCTTCGGAAATGAAGAGTGTGACGTTTAAGTATTGACATTCCAGCAAATATTTTATAAAATATCAGCTTGTCTGTTTCTGTAATTAGTTTGATTAAAAAAGTGGAGTACCTAAAAGTCGTATAAAATCACATAACTGTCACATATATTATAAAAATTAAACATAAATTAGATGATAATAGAATTTTAAAACATAATCTCCCTGAAAAATAAATAATAACAAATTATAAAACGACAAAATAGATGCAATCTAAAGAAATAAATGTTTCAAATTTAAAGGATTGAAATTGAAAATGAGAGTACAAAGGACAAAACACAAAAAAGTAACTTGACTATCAATAACATATAAATACTCTCAAAACTCCACTTTACGGTTTAATTATATTATTTTGTTTAAAAATAAACATCTACGAAATTCGAGAATTGCAATTATTATTTAAAATAAAATTAAAATTTAATATTCTAGTATCAAATTGCAAATCTAGCCGCTAACAGTCGGATATTTAGATATATTTTAAAAAAGTAATAAATACTTTATATTAAATAACAACATATATCCTTTAACACACATTTACTCATATTTTCTGATTATAGATAGAAGTAAAAATACAGTGTTAAAAATGTGCTATTAAGGGAAATACAAATTTAAATTTAGTATGCTAGTGCAAAATTTTAACCATGTCATTAGATGATAGTTGGATACGTCGATTACTTATGTAAAGAAGTACGTAATTTATCTCAAATAACACCATATTTTGTCCAAAACAGTTTTTCTCATAATTTCTTACAATAGCCTGGAGTAAAAATACAATGTAAAAGATATACTAGATATAATTAAAAGGTTTCACAAAAAAGTATCTATAAGATGAACTATTAAAGAAAATCATTCGAAAAATTATAAGTCTTTGCTCTCAGATATTGTAGTTCTAGGAATTTTCTCCGAAAGCAAAATAGAAAAATACCAATTTCCACGTCCTAGATTCACATCTTTAGCACCTGGTGTCTGAATATTATCGACAATTGGGTGCTACGTAATGCCTTGAAATTAGATTCGTAAATTTTACATGAAGTCTTAAAGAAAGCCCTATAAAAATGGTCCTGGAAGCGAAAATATTCTAGTTTCCTGATAAAAAATATATTGTATTCGAAATCATTTTTGTAGAGTAGCTATAAGGTATTTCTATTAAAATGCGAGATAATATTATAATAAACAAACTTAAATAAAAAGAAATTGTAGATAAAAGAGCTGTGTTTAATATATATACAACAACTTGAAATTTCGACGGATTTGTAGAGAGATCAATAGTAAAACAAAATAAAAGATTATTAACAATTACAAAGGTTATTGTATAACGCTTATTTCTTCTTAATTCTCTTTATTATTATATACAAAGATCAATATATAAAATTATAGCAAAATACATATGACATCCTTCTACACTGATAACGATGATATCTATATTCTTATATATATTAAATGTAATTCTACTCTGCATAGAAATGTAATAAGAAATATATATCTTTTTGCAAGAAAAGCGAGAATTCAATCTATAAACATAATTTTAGTAAATGAAAAAAATAGAAATAAAGATTTATAACAGTAAATAAAAGTAAAAATGCTTAAGAATTTTTCTGTACCTTACTACGGAACGAGATTTTTAATAATTTCGGTGATACAAAGTTAAAAATCATACTTGCCATGAAAATTGAAAACTCACTGCGGTTATCTTATTGCTATTCCGAAAGAACAGCGCTATGAAACGTTCGACAGTAAAATATTTTTATTCCGCAATGAAGGTGGAAAACTGCTCGATTAAACCTTGCGAGATAAACTTTTTAATTTTTCGTATGTGATATTCTTATGAAACCCTAAATGGTTTCATAATAATATAGTGTTATTGAGATGTTATAAAAATTAATTAAAAAACGTTTCAACGATTCAAAGAAACACGAGTTTATAAGTTTTAATTCTCGGTTCAATCAAAATTTGGTTACAAATTTTAAGAAGGAATATAACTGCCAACAAGAATAAATTTATTATCTATACTGATATATAAAGCGCACGTATTCTTTATTTGTTTATTCGCGTCAATCTCTAGAATCAGAGATCTGATTTCAAAAATTCTTTTTTTTTATTAGAAAGCCGAACTTTGAAATTAAATTTGTTCACCAAAATATTTCTCACCTCTAACGTACCGTTTTATACAAAAAACCAGTGTTGCTAAAACAGTACAACAGAATCTAACTAACTTGGTTTTGTATTATCTAATTCATTATCATGCAATTAATTCAGTATTAAGCTCTATCCCACAATATAAAGCAAATAATAATTCTATTTTCGTGTGTCATTATATATGGAAGACAATTGTATTTTTTTTATAAAATGAAGTTAACATTTTGTTTTGAAGGGATTTTCAATATGATTTAATTTTCAGAAAAGCTCAAGTCTTGGCTTTTCATAAATAATAGAACTCGACGCTCAATTTCTAATTCAAGATCCGAAACAAAACGTACTTGTTTGCGTGCATGGGTGTCTATATGCTTCCATATGCACCTATCTCATATCTCATCATATCTCAGTGTACTTAGTGAATATTTATGCGACTGGATAAATATGTGGTTTTGTCCAGATTTTATTAAAATTATTTTCCAAAGATACTTATTTTAGGTCCAAATACTACTAATTCTGCTAATTCTGTATAAAAAAAACTGAATTCCGACAGATTTAAAAAGATTCATAAAAAAAGTATTTCGTTTTCTGCTAACTTGGAAACGCTACTAACCTTAATTTCCTAATGAATGTCTAGCTGTATTCACATTCGATGAATTATCAGAGCATCAAGACATAACAATGCAAAAGGTAAGTGTTGATGTCGGATATGTTACATTATTTACCAAAAAAACAAAAGCCGTTTAACAGACGTTCTTGCTTCATTTTTCTAAAGGGACTTTCGGTATTACTTCAAGCCTCAGCAGCCTCAGTTTTTGCAACATTCATGTTAGTTTTCGTTCTTTTTTTACATTTATGTTACTGATACCTTCGCAAAAACTTTTCAGTAGGTATATAATATTTTACTCCATACTTCTTCCATCTTTTAGAATTCCCTATTTGATATATAATTATTTGTACTAGAACAAGGTTATGCGGTAAATTTGTTTTCGTAGTTATTATTTTTTCATTACTAAGAAAACAAAGGAAGCGAATATGCACGTACACACGCACAAATAGTTTTGTATATTTTCATGCTTGTTATTTTAAATATAATAAAATTTTCAGGTCGTATAGATGATTATGTTAAAGACATTCCGAAACGGTACGAGTAGAAGTAGATGAGAAGGTTAAACCGAAATATTCCAAAGAATAAAATGCCGACCATCGGCCGAACCAACAAAATTCTTACAGTTGTCAAATGAGTGAACAATTAAGTTGGTTCACGCTATGAACTATGCGATTCCGTGATTATTATTACCGTAATTTTAACTTTGTCTTGTTACAAATAAATATCATAAGAGACAGTGTAACATTTTTGAAAAATAAATACTGTTTGAATGAAATTTGTATACAAATATGAAAAAAATTAAAACGAATTTAAAAAGAAAAAAATTCACGTATCGTATTATTAGTATAATATACTTAGTATTGTTGTTATAGCGCATACTTGCTCTAAAAACTTTACAATCTATTCAATGTTAAATTGTAATACGAAAAAAATCTTTAAAAAAGTAAAGTTTAAAAAAATAACGAAATTAACTGATATTTTGAGTCGCTACGAATTAACAGACACGTAAGCGTCGAACTTTGATTAACGGCCAAATGTTTAAATCTTACGCACACCTATCTTGATAGAGTTACATAGGGCTGGTATCTCAAAATATCGAACAAAATATAAACAAAATTAAAGCAATAAAATTTTCTATATTTTACAGTTCTTAAATATAAGAGATCTATTCATTTTTGCAATTCCTGACTTAACTATTAGTTGAAAGTTTGTTTGCATTTTTACACTAACGCAAAAGTGTCGCGCATTCAGTACGCATGTATGTAAAAATTTAAATATATTTATTCTCTTGTAGCGACGAAATGGATTAACCGGTTATAAGAAATAAGTTAAAATGGATATACCACTTTATGCCGTGTGCTCTAAACTATATAACGTTTTAATAAATACGAAAAAATCGCTAAAGATATCTGTAATATTTAGAGACGAAAAAAAAGGTATGTATATATATATATATATATATATATATATATAGAGAGAGAGAGAGAGAGAGTTTGCGTACATTACCAGCATCAAGAGCATATTTAGATGATTACTGAAATATATAATAATAAAAATATTTATAATAAGACAAAAAATGATGAGTGTTGAGTTACGAGCTGTCGAAAATCTCCGCATGGGCGCGTTTCAGACAAGGAAATACATTTAGAAAATTATATTTAAAAATTATGTTATGTTTTTCTAGTTCCATAACGTCATATGAAGCTTATACAGTCATAATTACTACATCCTCATTATAGAGGAAAGCTAAGAAAATGAAGTCTTGATAATTATTGAACCCCATTAAAAGGATACAAATGAGTGAATAGACTCTTATGACAATTATGTAAAAAAAATAACATTGTAAAAAATCAAGTAATTTGTTTAAACCATAAAACCGTGGCAGTCTTATGAAGCGTGAAGATTTACGATTAGAAACAAATATATAATTACATATAGATTAAAGATATAATTATTATGAAGGATCATTCATTTATGTGAGTCCTATCAAATGTCTAGCTTAAAATAAGAACACTAACTCTAGAAACATACCCTTAATAACAAATAAAAAAACAAAATCGTGGAGTACTTTTGAATCCCATTATGATAGCTTTGTTTGGTAAAAAAAGCTAATTTTTATTAAGTAATCTTAAATCGCAACACAGTTTTTGAACATGTAATAAATTGTTCTCCTACGTTAGCATGGCCCGCGCCTGATTGACTACATCACGCCTCTCCTCATCTTTGTATTAACATAAATAGTTCTGTGGTAATAATTCTAAGGTCAAAAGTATTTTGCTTGAAAATCTTTTTATACAATCTTTAATGTGGTCATATGTGTTCAAGAATCCTTTTGTTCAAGAATCCTAATAACAGGCTGCCCTCAAATTTCCACTATAATATGTCGTACTCCTATTAGGGAAATTGTTGTTTTATGATTGAAATTTTTAACATATTTGAGTGGTATATATGGCAGAAGATAAGATCATATTGTCTATCTTAATATAATGTTTTTTAAACAACATTTATGAAGGTTCGCGGACTTTTTTATTTTGCGCCCTTGTAGGCTCTACAGGTTTAAAAACTATGACATTCTTTTTTAGGGCTTAGGGAAACAAGAAAAAAAAGACGATTCTTCAAAATAAACAATCGTGACGTATACCTTGAATCGTGGTATTTAAAATGGTGAGCCTGTTAGTTTATTAGTGAGTTTATTAGTATGGATCACTTTTCAATCAGGATAAATTTTAATACTTAAATGGTATTAATAGAATTTACTTCAGTCAAGAATTTATTTTAATTTTTCATTCAACTCTTTTGCTAGTTGCAAAGAAAAAGTTAATATAATTAGAGCAGAGTAATTTAAAATTACACATCTTCAATTCCAAGTAAAATATAACCAAAAACGATTAAAAGCATTCAAAGCTAAAAATAACCATTTCTCGATTTACAGAGAAGCACAATTTTAAAAGAACTTTGAACAATTTACTCAGCACAAGTAAAACATGCACTACATGGGTTCCCTACATATTTAGGTACTTACAAATACTAAAGGGAGCGTAGTATTTCTATTAAACTTTACAAATGTAAATTTTTTTTAAAAAGTTAACACTACCTCTTTCACAGTAGTAAAAATTGCCTCAGTAGTTTCGGAAATAACAAATGCCCTATTTTCACATTTTTTAGTACATCTTACTAATATGCAATTCAAAACTTATAAAAAAATATTTTTGGGTTCCTTGTAACAAGCATTTCATATTCATAAAAAACAAATATAAAAAAATAAAAAAATAAATCCATATAAAAAAACGCAAAATTTTCACCTTTCCTTTAATTTTCATATGCATATTTTAAGAAAATTAGTTGCAAGATATGGGAATTGGTAAGATGTAATATTTGAGAAATTACAAATTAATACGAAACGATTTAAACCACGCAACGGTTTTTAAAACAGAAGAACCTAAATATACTGATTAATATATATATATATATATATATATATATATTCCGTAGGCGTATAAACATGGAGCACATTTAAACAATTATGATGTCTAGAAGCATCGTTCTAGCTTTCTCACAAACTTTGCATGGGACTTTAAAAACTCATATTTTTTCATGTTTTAGGTTGATTAACTTCGGTAATGGCGGAAGGTAGTGGAATATATATTTTTTATATTTTTCAACATATTCCTGACGACATAATAACTAAAATTATAAAAACCTACACCTAAAATTTAGAGACCTATAACTAATATCTTTATAACTAACGCTTTCCAATGATACCTTACACCATGTAAGGTAATTAAAAAAATCGATAACTTAATGTGCTCTTCCCACTAGATTTTTCAAATATTTTTTTTAAATTTTGACTTTTTTATTGATGTATGTACGAGTTAATATGTTTTATTGCTGCACCCAATTTCAAGTCTCGGCAATAAGTGGTTTCTGAGAAAATAACGGCTGTAACGGGCGGATGGACGGACACGTGAGCGATGTTATGAAGTTTCCATTTTTCCCTTTGAGGTACGGAATCCTAAAAATTAGGACAAATTTATTATATTAGTTTTAATTTAAGTCTTGTGCATTCACTTAATACTTTGATACAGAATCCTAAAAGTTATGACAAACTTAGTAAATTAGTCTTAATTTAAGTCTTGTGCATTAACCTACCGATGCAAATTTTTATTCCAAAATGATTAACTTTGATGATCAATAATGCTGGATAATCAATAAATAATATTTGGATAGTTTTTAGCTTAACATATAAAATGTAACAAGACGCTGCCAAGTTAAAAAAAGTAATTTTTTCGTATGGGTTTTTAACTCTGCAAAAATAATCGGTCGCATTTCTATTAGCTTCTGATATTTATGTTAGTTTTGAAATATTGAATATATTTGTCGTTAATTTTGTAGAAATTTATTATTCACAATTAAATGAAACTACGTGATACAGTATTATTTCTACTTTCTTTAATTTCTTTACCACGACCTAGGTTTCCTTGTATTACAACATCTTCAGGTGGGATGTTAGCAAAGATATCTTGCATCTTTGCTAATATACCACTTGAAGTTGTTGTAATACAAGGAAACCTAGGTCGTGGTAAAGAAATTAAAGAAAGTAGAAATAATACTACATCACGTAGTTTCATTTAATTGTGTGTATTAGTTTTGTTTATTGCCAATACTAAGAAAATTAAATAAATTATTTTAGCATCTATTATCAGGTTTTCTCTTCTTTTCTTGCGTTGTTTTCTTTTATCATTTATTGTTTTTCACATACTTTCTTATGAAAAATAACATCACACTAATTAAATTCTTCTTTTTATGGTGTGCCGTTAATTCTACGTGACAGACGCAAAGCTAACAAAATCTCACTCGGCGTCGACCGGAAATTGGATCCATTTTTCCTACCTTTATTCCTCTCTTTTATTCTTCGTATGGGATTGAAGTATCCTATTTTTTCGTTTCACATTTAGCGACACATCTATACGATGTATGCTTGTCACAAATTTCATTAAATTTATATTTGTGAATATTCGTAGTTTATGTAGATCTACTATCTTTGTGTATACGAATAGTTTATTAATCTTATATTTTCAAAAGGATGTATGGTGGAAGTAATAAATAAACATGACGAGTAATTAGTTTTGGATACTTTCGGTAATGATATGCACTATATATATTTTTCAAAATATGTATGAACATGTATGAAATAAAAATGTTATTTATTTATTTATTTATTTCAATATATTTTATTGACGTGGAATCAATGTATTTTATGGCAGACTTATTGCTACAACAGTAATCGTTTACAGCCAATCAGAACACGCATACGTTTAGTGAGACTTGTAAACATTATAATTTTGCTAAGAGGCATTATACCACCTTTTACCATCTTTTGCCTAAAATTTATTAATGGGACTTACATGGAATAGATAGGGCGCATTTAGTTCAATGATTATTGGGTTTAATATTTCATTAGCAAGTTCGTCTTCCTAAAATGTTTGTTTAGTTCAATCCTAATTTACTTCCAAGTTTTAAAGAAAAGGCGATTTCCATTAACGCTTGAAAGAACGGCAATGTGCCGACGAATGTAAAACTTTAGCTCGGGATTCTCCAATTGTCTTCGGTATTCATAGTCAGATCACAATAGTAAAATAACATGCATTAGTATTTGTTTATTATCAATTAAAGTAAGTTTTTCATACGTATTATTGGTAAAATTACATTTGATGCAAATACCAAATGATAATCGATTGATTTTAATAAAAAAACTGACTTTTTTTCAAATATCGAGTCAATTAACAAGTTTATGACCAGTTTTCATTATTTTCTCTTCACTTACGTATTTGCCATTATATAGTACGAGTTTTGTCATTCAATACAGAATTGTCATTAGCGGATCATTTAACATACAGCTGTATATAAAGAGGTATTGTAAATGCAAAAAAAAATCGATATTCCTCACCGGCGCTTTAAGATATGTAAAGAGAAATAAAGCTAAGTTAATTAAATTTTACGTAAGAGAAAACTTAGCAATAAGAAAATGAACAAACAACAAACGTAAGTCGGAATACACTTCTGAAAATGTACCGCAATAAATTATTTGTTCGCAAAAGAAATCCATTTTTCAACTTATATAATATTCATATAAATTGATTTTGTAAAATACTCGTGTTTGTAAAATGCACCTTATACAAACAATGCAACGCTTGGAACCATACGAACTGTATTGTTGCACTGCGCTGAGAGACAACCGAATATTGAATTCATCTGTCTCTGTATCTAATAGCTAAAATAATTTTTTGTTCAATTTTTAGACTATTCTCCACTGTAAAGTTTTTGAAATGAATCCGCAAATTTTTTTTTTTTATTTTTACTAAATATTTAATTCAAACTCTTTGCTTCTGCGATTAACGTAAACAAAAATTAAATTTAATAAAATTTTTAAATTTATATAGAAATATTACGTCATCTTTACTAATCAGTACCTCATGTAGTAGATAAAGAGAATATTTCCACCACTTACTCAAAGTTTAAAGTTGTTTTTTTACTGCAGAAAAAGAATGTAAGTCCACCAGATTACGGAAACTTAATCTGAGATATGTTTCAATAAGGTTTTTAAATGTTTTTTAATCTTAGCATAGCGCGTACACTAAACATTGTCAAAAATATTAGAATTTCCTTTTTTGTATCTTTGGATGCAATACTTGACTATGTAATAAAAGATTGTACCTTCACCCGCCGTATGTATATAAAGAGATATTGTAACTGCTTAATTGCTTACTGCTTAGTTGCTTACTGAATCCTCCCGTGCACGGGATATACATTAGCACTTTATAAACCGCAAGAGAAATCGCTGAGGACATTGTAGTAATTTCGTATTTGTCGTATTTAACGAGCTAGGATTATTTACGACTAAAAAGTAAAGTACAAGTTTTCTTTGACATACGACTACACTTTCCCATTTGTGTGATAAATATTACGAATAAATATGTACAAACATATCATGATGGACTGCATAAATAAATATGTAAAACTACTACGTAAAAATAACAAACTAATAATTCCCGATATTTAGACTTAATATTGAAATCTTAAGTTGGATATTTTTTCTTATAAATTAACAATACATCTGATAAAATATAATTCTATAATCTCCCTAAATTGCAGAGCTATATTTCATTATAACTCTACAAAATGTAATGTAGATAACTAACGTACATATCTAATAACAACTCTATGTGTATATGATACTGTCATGTTATAGCCGCTGCTTATAAATGCTGCAATCTAATATGATTTATTGTAATGGGTCTTAAGCCTGACCATAAATTTAAAAAACAAGTTGAAATAAAATCCATGTAATCCGGATATATTTTTAATAAAATTAAGCATTAGAATTAGAATAATTACGTCTTAAAACCTATTCAAATATAAGTTCTGACGTCGTGTAATGGGATTTTTATGTAGAATTATTCTGTAAATAAAGCATTTAACAGCAAATAATAAAATAAGTTTTATATTATAGAATAATATAAACTATAATCACAATAGTACGACCCTTTAGCCGGGAAGCACAGCACGGTGAATTAGCACGGTGAATTAGCACGGTGAATTTACTAAAGAAGCCATCGATAATAGTTTATACGAGCACGCGTCAGCGGTCCAGCAAGGGGCGAAAAAGATAATTGTCTATTTCCCTATCAATAATAATTTTAAACTTGCATGAGTAAGAGGAAAACAGAATTGTTAAAGTATCACTTTCGTTTCCCACCGGGAAAATTACTTTGACGTCTGCATTAGAGGATGCTTATAGATACATAATAATTACGAATAAAACAGAAAAACACAAAACAATTCAAATTAAACATCAAACTTATTAATTATTTAAACGTGAAATACTAAGCAACTCCGCAGTTGTATGCATTAAGCGATCATTAAAACAGAAAAAAAATGTCAAGACTGGGCGCTTTTCGCAACACCATATAATCAACGTAAGTGCATGAAAAACATATGAATGCTTCAGATTCTCTATAGGAAAAATAAATAATAATATGACTTTATCCTCTCATGCAATTATCAACAGTATAAAGCATCACCAAACGCAATATTTGGTGACATTTTTTTGTTCTCGGATGTAAATTAAATATATTAATATTTTCTCCAACGTGAGCATATAAGTTACACCATATAGATGCCAGATAAAACTGTATTCGCTTTAATAATACTTCAAACTTTTTTCATGGAAAATTCGATAATGATAGTACATCGATCAATATTACGTCTTTACTGCTTAGGTTCAGCAAAACGTAACTGTAAATTGAGGTTAAAATTGTATCTAAAATCAAGTGAGTATTGCAGCACTAATGTTGCATAACAATGTAATGCTGGCAGAACGCGCTGTGCTCTGATAAATTTTATTGAGCACAGTAAACTCGAAGCGAGAAAAGTTAGTCGATTTATATTGCAGCGGAACTTTTGTAGAAATCATTTGTACCGAATTGCATGTTTATTTATTTTAGCTTACCTTATAATATCATTGCAATCAGGTGAATTCTAAATTATCTTCCAGTGCATCATCAAATCGCTCACCTGTCTGTCAGTCTATCAGAGTCGATTTTTTCAGAAACTATGCAAATCCACGTGGAAATTTTAAAAAGGGCAGAGTAATATATCTTATTAAACGACATATTTTGCACTAGCCAACTTTTTTTAAATATTTACCTAAGAATTATTATGGCGCTGAATAAATGAATCGAATATGAAATTAATAAATAAATGAATCGAAATGATTTTAACACAACAAAATTAAATTCTTAAATTTTTGTTCTATTTTGTGGGAAATCATTCAAGCGGGCTTGTTATGAGGAAACAAAAAAATTTTTAATGACACATTAAGAACATTTTCAAAGAAAATGTGCACAAAATAGAGAAAATCTACTACCGATGCTACCGAACTAAAAGCACTTCATTTTCAAATTAAAATACTTGACTGTTTTTCATTATGAAAATGAAGCAAAGAAGGTCACATTGAATAGCCTAAAACAAAGGGACATATAAGTTTTTTACACATTTATTGATTTGCGTATTTTCAAAAACAATGCTGAAAACGTTTTTGATTTGCTTTTTAAAAGTGTTAGACTTTTTGAATTCCGTTTCTTTTTATTTTAGGAGGATACATCCAATACCTAATCTTTTTTATTTCAATCCTACTTTCCTGTTCGCGTTCGCGTGGCTAAGAACGAATTTCATTTTCATATAGTTTAACTATTATATTCAATTATAAATTATATTAAACATCAATGTGCTTACTCCTTTTATGACACATACAATTTGTACTTAGTTTCTTAGCACTTTGTTATCCTTATAAAGTTATACAGGCGAATAATTTCAACGTTCTAATTCAAATAAAATATTTCTTAAATAGTCTATAATATACTAGCCTTGCGTATAGTTATGTACTCAGCTTTAGTACTTAACAAGGTAATAATCTGCTGCTGTTTACATTCAGGTGACATCACACTGCCTGACATTTTAAAATAGATCAAGTATGGGATTTCCTATCAATAGGATTTGAATCTCAGTCAGGGTCTACAAAGCCAGTTAAATCCAATTTATACTTTACATATTTCAAACGAAATTTTTTGTATTTTGCGAACATTTCAAAATATATTTTGCGTGCATCCAATGACTTTCATTTAAATTATTATTTAATTTACTCAAGTACTAAACTGCATAGGATATATCACGTTCTGTTAAAATTGATAAATATAACAAACTACTGATTAGTTATTAGGGATATTGAGTACAAATATTACTATCCTTCTCTGATCATAAGTTATCTTCCATTGATGCACTCAGTTCTTTATAATGTTCCATATTAGATTCTTTAATACATTTTTTATAATTTTTTGCAGATTAACAATAAGTACATTATTTTATTTTGTGACTCACATACCTAAATATTACTTTAATTTCCATAAAACTTTTAATTTGAACCTATATTGCAGCTCATTATTAAAATGTTCTGCTTCTTTAGCAATACAAAAAATTATCGGTAAGTAAGTCAACAAATTTCTTAATATTTCCATCCCGCTTAATATAAAAATAAGATTTTTTCTCAAAAATTTCTTTAAACTACTACCAAGTCTTTTATACCATGACCTTGAAGATTCTTTTAAGTCATTAATGGCTTTATTTTACTTAATAACTTCATTTTCATCAGAACATACAAAGTTTACAAGTTAATACATATAAACAGTTTCACCTAAGTACCAATTAATGAATGTTATAGTGACACCAAGATGGGTTACCTCTAAATCATAATCAACACTTAAAGCATATAAAACTTTAGCGATAAATAACGAAGCACTGTTAAAAATATATTTTTATAATCTATTCCAACTTGCTGTGCAAAATCTTTTGTTACCCATCTTGCTCGAAACCGCACTTTATTACCACCTAATTTTTTACGAACTACCTATTTGTACTGAACAACTGTCCTTTGTTCTGGGTTATTAACTACTTCCCATGCTTCCTTTTCTTTAAATGAATACAGTTCTTCTACAGCTGAACAGCATTTCTTGTAATATGGGCCGTTTAGGGCTTCCTCGATGGTTATGTGGAATTTTTCTGTTATACACGTAAATAAATATATGGGTATAAGTAACATAATTTTTTAAGTTATTACGTAAAGGTCTTTATTTCATATGTACGATACCTTTAGATTATTTTCCTAAAAGTTTTGTATACGAAATTAATTGATCGACTGCCATTTTATATTAATAACAATTTTGGCATTGCTCTTTCTAGACTATCGTAACCAACTACGAACCTGTCAAGTGCATCATATCTATCCGTTCATCGACTCTACATATAACATTATAACTATTTTGCTATTTCATTTTTCAAATTCATTCTCTTATTCATTTCAAAGACAGGATAAGTTTTAATGCAATCTCAAATACACGATCCTTTGAGATAGGTTTTTTTCACCTGTAGTAAATCTATATTAAGAAGGGTATAAGTGAATGTATCTTAAAATTCAATTAAAAATGTATCGTAATATTTTGGCTTACATTAATTTTTCCCCTGCATTCCCGCCCTTTTCTTTTTATATTTGTACCTTTAAAAAATTTAATGAATCTTATATACTTTTTTAAAATTTTAATGAATTCTTATGCACACCTTAATCCCATTCAAAATTGTTTTGATTAAGTTAATATTGACAAATTTCTAAGATTATAAAATCTTTTAAAAATGTTACCTTTAGTATGTACTTGAAATTGCTATGAAACCCTAAATTAATATGTAACCAAAGTGTATTTCTTCCACTTTTTTCTTTTTAATGTTATTTTGATTTGAAATTTGGAGAATATTTCTTTTTATTTTCAGTGTTATTTAGTAACATAATTTAGGGCATCGATTTAAGTTGCAGAGGATGTTTTTATCGCTTACCTTTGTTTAAAAGTATATATTTAGTTATTTCATATTTATTTACATGTTATAGAGGTTATATTATATCAGTTGTATTTATAAAAATTGACTATGAATAAATTTTATCTTCACGTCGGAAGATCTGCTTTACTTACTATCCCTGCCGCTGCGATACTTTAATATATCCCTGCCGCCTTATGCTGTTAACTAAGTCATAAAATTTTAAAACGCACTTACATCATTTGAAAAAATTTATCAGAACTAAAAATATGGTAGATTTTAATTTACTTTTCCAGTTATTTTTTTTAAATTAGTAAAAAATATAAAATTGTAGCATGCAATTAAATAGTAAATAATTTTTCAGTAATTGAAAATTAGCGTACTTATTTCGTGTTAACATGATATATTATGAATATGTCATATATATATATATATATATATATATATATATATATATATATATATATATATATATTTATATATATAATAAGATCTTTATATAAAATCAGATAAAGTTTTAAAAAGACTAAACATAATAGGACAATAGGACACCGAAAAGCACAAAAAAACTTACAAAAATATAATGGGCACTAGGAACAAGGCGAACGTTTATGGCGAGATTTCAACAGAGTCCTGAACAATAAGAAGGAAGAGACAAACTTTCAAAACAAAACACTATTCAAACAATTGTCACTATGAACCTTCGGATTTTCCTTTCTCTCTTTACAATCATACTTTTTCCATATCGCCTCATTGTTTATAATCTACATTCGGCATTGTTGAATTAAACTTTTCTACATATACTTCATAGTGATCTCCTCTTGGTTGTTTAATTTACTTTCACATTTTTGGTACTCTCCAATACCCAATTTGCGCATTATTATTCCATAAAGTTACTCTCTATACATATACTAATACGTAGCAGACAAGACTGGACTATTACATTACCACAATCAATGCTACATGGGATACACTTTTTTTACAACTACGAGTGTTATTAATTTTGTTAATCATATCGTCGTTTTACTGAATTTTCTCTTTGTTTTAGGTAAGATACTTCCTAAGCCAATAAACTAGTGTACTTTTTTATAATTACATCATTTACTTATCTTAACCATTTATTTTATTTCAACAACCTTTACTTTATACGTATAAGCATTCATTTTTGGGTCTTCCTTTTAATCTAAGAACATGGTAGTACCGCAAAAATTCTGAGCTGTTTTGTTGGATACATACCCTTTTCTCGAAGCACTTTTCGTCTATTTTAACTTTTTTATAACTAAGCTCCAAATAATAAAGAAAGTCTGATTTTTCATCATACTGAAAATGGAATACTTGACGAATATTTTACTTGTCATAATATTGAACTTGGCCACAATAACTGGTTACCTCTCTACTGCTCTAATTAAAAACAGATTCCAATAATAGGGTTGCACCTTTTCAGACTCGAAACCCACAGAGCGGTAAAAGGAAAAACGAGTTAAAGGCAGGTCTACAAAGCTTGCATAAAATAACTTTGTTTATTTAATTAGCTTTAACCTACATCAGTTAAATAATTACAATTATTATAGCGTTACTAATCTACTATAAATTTAATATTATAATTGGTTTTATAAATATATTGTTAGGTACTCTTTAAATAACATGATATTTTTAATTATATCAGTAATAATATTATTCCAAAAAAAAAAAAGAAACTCTTGACAATTCATATTGTAATTAAATTTTATTAGGAGTTCCGATATCACCATTTCGACCGACAAGCGGTTTCATTCGTCCGTCCATAAATATCCCATCAAGGAAAAAACTCGCTAAACAAAAACATTGTGAAAATTCTGTAATATTAGTGATTTCAGAAATTCAACCAATAACAAATCTGACGAAAATGTTGAAAAATCTGTCTATATAAACTGTGGATGGGTTATCTTTAAATTTTTAACTTCATCATAAAGTTCAACTTCTTCGATTTTTTAAATCCAAGCAGTTCGACTGCTTCAGTGGCATCTTCGTAGGTGATTGCATGTTTTAAGTTCAATTTTGAGATCATTTTAAAAATTAGGTTATTAAAATCATAGTTTTTATCCAAGTAATCAACAGTATTTTTACAAACTATTTTAGTTTTTTATGAAAAATATTTGCTCCGAATTTTTCAAAAAATTTATATTTTTTAAAATTTTTGCGTCATTAAATTCATCTTTTAATCGGCTTTCAATTTCCTCTTTTACCTGTTTCATTATTGGATGCAATTTAATAGATATGACAGTTTTTTTTCAAGCAATAACATCATTTGAATTGAAATACTCAAGTAAAGATGAAAAAAATATAAATAACTTTCCTTCAAAGTCACTTTTCAAGATAACCTGTGATATTTTTACAATTCTTTGCAAATTTCCATACAATTTTATGACAGGCATCTTCTTTAAGACTTAAAATATGACGGCACAGCAGGCCAAGATAATATTAATCTTTCAGGAGCTTTGGTCAAACTTAACCATCGAACTGGTCCATGGCGTAAAACCTTTTTTATATTCAATAGAAAATTCATCGAAAAATCTGTGTAGTTCTTTTGTTCGTTTCGCGCTCTGGAAAATTCCGCATAAACTTTTAAAATTAAGTTTTATATATCATACGTTAATACTTTCAATGCATTTCTAACAGTATTATAAAGAACGTGGCAATTGCAATTCGCTTTTATTATTTTTGTATCCAGATATGTTTAAATGATTTTTTTGGTATACAGAATTACGTGCCCGTAGTTCATTGATGCGTTATCTCCTGAAAAACCAGATAATTTTGCTTCTGTATAATTTTTTTAATATTTTCAAACATTTTTGTTAATTTCTTTTTCTAATCTTCAAAAGAATCCATTAATCTATTTTGGATTCCTTTTCACGTTCAAAATACTTTATAACAATAGGATACATTTTTTTGAAAACGCTTATTAGAGGCGTTAATAGCAATGGAAAAATGCGCGCCATCCCAAGATGCTTTTAAAATTTTGAGCTCTTTCAAAGTCTGTTCAATTGACTTTGGAGTAAGAACAATTAAAACAATTGATTCTACTTTGATTCGACCACAATGGAGTTTTTTGGATAATGCATAATCTGCATTGAGCTTAATGCCACACTCAGTGCTTAGACTACTATGATGATGGTTAATTGCGTGGTAAATTGGTGCTATTTCAACAATCGCAACGTTTGGTTCTTCAGTTCTGTTAATTTTTTTAAATAAATACTCTTATTATCGAATTGGCCTGTAAGTTTCTTGTCTCTTTGTTGTGAGTTTCAGAATTAACATGATTTGTTAAAGCTTTTTCGCTATCCCATTTGACAAAAAACATATTTCTCGCGCTTTTCGTTACCTTTTCTAATCCATTTCCTAAACTTATCTTTCGTTAACCACACGTCCTGAAAACCAAATTCTTATTTCTTTTTCCGCTCCTATTTTCATTCTCCGGCCGTTATGATAACGGATAAAACAAATATATATTTTCAGAAGTCACCAAATTACCCAGTATAATATAATAACAACTATTACGGAAAACGAAAGTCAATGAAAATCATGCAAATTGACGATAGTCGAACTAACGTCTGAGTGCGGGTGTTCTCTCTACGTACTGCTCACTTCGTGCTCCCGTTTCGCGTTTCCATCCGTGCTGTCTCACCAACATCGACCGTGCGTTAACTAGCTCAGTCGGCAGAGAAGCGTCACTGCAGGTGGTTGTTTAATAAACTGAAGTACGCTTCAGTGAGAACCCGAGAAGTATGATACTAACCCGGAGCTCGGAGAAAATTCATTAAAAGCGGAGACTCCGGGTGAAACCCGGACGAGTGGCAGCCCTAAGTCCATATACCCATTATATTTTTCTCTTTGTGAAACTGTGGTTGATAAAGTTACAAAATCTAAAAACTATCCACCGCGTTATATTTAATTTTAAGATAGATTTAGATAATATTCAATATAACAAGATGCTTAGAATTTACATTTCTTTAGCAAAGTTGTTTGCGACAACTTTCGTGCTTTTATCTTCACTTTTTGTAACTAAATTTTTTAATTAATAATGTGACTGTACGCATTATAAAAGAAAACAAATAATTTGGTTTGTTATATTATAAAATTATACGGCTAACATACTATTTAATAAATAGCTTTTTGTCAATAAAATATAAATAATTATATCATTGTATTTTATTATACTTATTCAGTTACAACATTTAAAATGTACAAATATATTTCGAACTAAGGTTTTGCACTGCTATTCAATAATTATCCGTATAATATGATAATTTTTTTCATTTAAATACGTTAAATATTTTTTTAATAAAAATATGTATATAATTACCTATATTAAAATACAGACTTAATGTAGCGTACCATGTGTTATAATTGATCCATCAAGCGCCGAGTCAAGTTCAGCTATAAAACAAAAATTAGTTTCAAGAAGTTTAAAGCGGGAAATTGCTCGTTAACTTTAATGTCTATTATACAAAGCATATAACGATATTGTTTCAAGTTTTCGTTATTGCTTTAATCAAGTATCTGATATATTGTGAACTAAGTTTATCTTTGCGTAACATTATATATGGTATATATGGGTACATTATATATATGGTAACTTTTTCAGATTATTTCGTTTTTATGAACATTTGAACGCGGATCTCGGCGGTATATCTTTGAAGATTAATCAAAATAAATATATATTTAATGCTAAATGTATTGTTGTATTATCCAAGTATTGTGAAATATTTCGTTGCAAAATTAATTCAGATTATTCGATTTGTTGATTTTTAATTAGAATGGAATCCCTTTTAATAATTTTTCACAATTTTACTTAGAAGCATTTGAAATAAATACATTCCACACAAATATATCCACCTATGTTCCTCGTCTCTTACTTAACGTATTAATATCTTCTTGGGTATTCTCTGGTTTTCTATATCTTATCTGGTCTTCTCTGATATTCTTAATTGACGTCTTAGTGTATTCTCTGGTACTCTAGACCTTTTTAGGATCCGTAGTCTCAGCAAGCAATCCTCACAATTTCATGATAATATAATTGTTCGTCAGCGCCCAATTACTCTCTCTCTCTATTTTTTCTTTCTCGTCATCCTAATCTATCTTTAATTCATCTTTAATAAAACTGGTTCGAAATAAATAGAAAGTCGCAGAAAGTTTTAATAAATGAATACCGCACAGAGTAGACGATGTGGTGTGTTCAAGTTATTTTTTTGTAATGGAATAACATCACACAGCATTCAATTATCTCCAATGAGAAATAACCCTATGGAACGTAGATATTTGAATCCCTATAATAGCTCGACCATAGTCGTGCATTTCTGTTAGTAGTTTTATTAAATCTAATTGCAAGCCAATTAATATTTCTCATTTCTATTAGGTATACTGAGATTACTCAAAAAAAATTTAGGAACAAATTTAATCTACACCGATACAGTAAACGATGTGGTGTGCAACACTATTCAAGATGGTTTTTGCAGCACTATTCGAGGTGTTTTTTGTATCGGTCACATTAGATTCAATTATCTCTAATGAGAAATAACACTTGGGCCATGGAACGTAGAAATTTGAATCATAACATTAGCTGGACCGTAGTCGTGCATTTCTCTTAGTAGATTTATTTCGTAAGGTAGTTATTGATGTTCGAGTCCAAATGCAAGCGAATTAATATTTCTCATCTTTAACAGCTATACTGAAATTACTTGGAAAATATTTAGGCACAAATTGAACCTATACCGTACCAATAACCATTCCGAATATTTTTATCACTATGAGACTAAAACCATCACGCCATCAAATGTATTGAAAGTAAACTTAGTATCAATTTCTATTAATAAATATTACTTATAATTCATTTTTATTTGTATTCTCGTTAAAGGATATCCAAAAATTATATCGGATATTGAGTGTTAGGATTGAGAAAGGTAAAAAGATCGAGTGAATAGCTGAATAATGATATTGAATATTACATTAACTTAGCTGCGTTCTTCGTTAACTTATTAAAAGTTGATTAATATTGTTGATATATACAGTTTTTATTTGGATATATGGAGAAATAATAAAACGATTGTTTCCCAGTCTTAAAATAGACTCACTACTTGAATAGACTAGCGAAGGTGCTTCAATTACACTGAGTTCAAAGTTTCTGGAATCTAAGATGATTTTAAATATACGTTTAATTTTAATTTGATAATCGTCCATTAAGTGATTTGCAACTGGACTGTTTGGATATGATTTTATATTGTAAAGTATGCCCTCTAAATGGTGGTATCGGAACATTGTCTTATTTTGCAATATGAACTAAGATGATAATAAATCCGTGTTACATACTCATAAAAATATAACAGAAAATATACTTGAAACCCTTCATCGTATCTATAAAGCGTTAAAATTTTTGAAACCGGTTTTTTGTCGAACCTGATTCTATATTAAAAAAATTAAGGCCACAAGAATATATGAATGCTATTATGTCAATCGAGGCAGAATCCAAAAATTGTCCCGTGAGTATATCGTTTATTTACGACTACTCAGTTATTTTGAATCTCCTATTCGATCATGCGATTTGGCATTTGCATTGATACTCTGTTTTAATTTTATTCTTTCCAATTTTCAACGTTTTGAAAATCTGAATAATTTAAACCTACTCGAAAGAGTGATAACGATATATAATCTATATGCAAATAATAGATGTATTTCAATTGAGACATCTTAAACTAACGCTAAATTTTCAGTTTTTTAAACAACGTTAAATTTTCACCAAAATACATTACAACCAAATAATTGGGTCTGACAAATTTTACAGTCGGCTTTGCTGCCAACGTTCGGAGTTTTATTTCATGATCAAATCAAAGAAAATCAAAGGAATTAGAACTGCCTATCCCCTTTAGATAGTCTAAGTCTTAAACCAAGTGAAGCATTGTCGTCTGACAAGATAATCGATAGATGCTTGATACATGACCACTATAAAAAAGCTGCTGCAAGCCTCCTAAGTGCCATTGTTTAGCTCCGCTGATTTCACGTCTTGTGAGATAAGTCAGTAAACAGGTTAGAAAATGTGTAAAAACCTTATATTTTCTTGACATCTTTGAAATTCTTGTTTTAGGATCAAAGCAGGCAGAAGTAAATTCATAGGAATTCATGGATAAACTTTCATGAAATTGCATTCGTTTAATCGCATAACGATTGTCCTGACTCGCGAGCCTTAACACTAAACTCAAAAATTATTCGCATTTCAGTCAGTACTTCTTAAGTCTACGTGCTTAACCTTTCTAGTCACGTTTAACGACTTTATTCCACTTTAATGGAATTGCAACACAAAAATGAAGCCCTATAATTTAAATAAATGCTTAAAAATATGTAAATTTATTCATGTTTTATCATTTCATGGTCAGTGCATAACAGTGTAATTAAGACTTCGGATTTGTTTACTTAAATTATTTATAAAGCAAATACAAGCAAGTTAGAAGCCAAATTTATTATTTCGAATCCACATAAAAACAGACACCGTTTGATGATTGAACGTATCCAAAAAATTTACAAACTTTATGTAAATTATTACCTAATTGATTTTTTTAATTTCCAACCTATAATCAAACAAAACATGGATAAACGAATTTCATTGCAAAACTACGAGACGACACGGGCAAAATGTTGTCAGTTTACTTTTCTGCTTTATTTTGTTTTAAAAATTGAAACAAATTTCTTCCGTAATGATAGAAACTAATATACTTGAAACCCTAGATTTTAAAATTTTAAATTTAGAATTTATAATATTTTTAAGGTGCCTTACCTGAAAAAGAAACAACTTTTACAAGGTGCCTCACATGTTTTTTCCAACAGTCTGTTACAATCATTTTTCATTAATAGTGCTGTTTTGTTTTAAAAATTTAGCAATGATATAACATATTAAGAGTTTAATGTATTTCAATTTTAGTTAACACACATAAACACTTGCATAGAAATTTTGAAGTTAGTAAATGAAATAATAATTGTTTAACTTTTATCAAATTTTCATTTCCAGGTATGAATATCGTCGGTGATATACTTTTATTTCCGGTATTATTAAAATTACAGGCATGCAAGTAACATATAAATAGCCTATTTAAGTACAAGTTAATAATTTTTTTGTCAATTTGTTATTCTTATTTTATGTTTATCAAAAAATTAAGTTGTTGAGTAAGTTAAACCATGACGTCCTTTCACTCGTGACCAAAACCTTTTATTTTATAGACAACTTTTTAATTCAAATTTTTGCAAATTTTTGTCTTTAGTTTTTTAACTTTAAACATTTTTTTGTTCGCAACTTCCGACCGAGGAAATTCTTTTTATTTCCAAATTTGTCTCATTGATGTAAGAATCGAAATGCGAGACGCGATTCTAAGCTTCTAGTTCAGCGAAATTTTCTGTGTATATAATTTTACGCATATAGGGTTATTTTAGTGGTCTCATATACCAGCATATATTTTATATTAAGTGTGAAGGAAACAAATTGTTAAATTTTATGGAATATTGATATTAGTGTTATCTGAAATTCGAAAGAAAATTATTTTTAGCTATATTGATAAATTGATGACCACATTTTATTTATGAAAATTGTTGTACATAATTTGAAAGCAAACACTTCTTTAACTAACACTTAAGTATTAAGTACTTCGTTATTTTTGAGGTAGATCGTTCATGAAATATTTCATAATGCAATATTGCATTAAAATAATGCGGGATGTAAGTTGTGTGGAAATGTAAAATATTCAAAAGTTAAGGGGCAAGAGAAGTAAATCACAAAATAGTTTCAAAAACAAGAACAAATTTAATAATGTAGGTCCGGGGAGTTTATTGGTCATACAAAAAAGAATAGATAGATATAGATAGTTATTTACTTGAATTTATAGTAAAAAGAAATAAAATTTACTACTTCATGCATTTCAGCGGAAGGTAAGTTGCGATTCCAGATTCTAGCTATAAAAATATATTTTGAGAAATAAGTGAAAATAGGAAACTATTTATACTGAAGGCAACCAGTATTGTACCCATAGTGGCTTTAAAAATTTCTATTGAAGTACTCATAATTTGTCAAAAAATGTGCTTGTCTCCTGCTGTTGTGCTACACTTCATTTGAATATTGCCATATAATTACGTTGTTAATTCATTAATTATTGTTCTCTTAACTTTTTTGTGCCCTTCTGAATTTTGTTTTTTTATGAAATTTATTCACTGATTTAGCTTATATACATATAGCACTCTATTTAGAAATTATTGATAAATGTGTATAATAAATGTCATATAGAACTCTGACTTGTTTTTGATGACGTTTAAAATGAATCTTTATTTTTCATTACTACAAATCGTAACATTAATTACGTACAACACAAAAATATAAATCGTAACATAGTAACGATTTAATTCTAGGAATGTATTCATATCATTGAGTTAGAATTTAAATAAAAAATATTTTATTTATGTAAAGATAGATAACATTATAATTATGAATAATATTTTTTTTATACTAAGGTCTTTCTTTTCTAAATAAATAAAGCAGAATATAAGGAAAATTGACTTTAGGTCCGTTACACATTGTGGGAATATAAGAATGGTTGGATTATAAATTTTTGTATAAAGAGCCCTTTATTAACATAATATCTCTCCTTGACCTTGACCTATGCTATGGTTTTTTATGCAAGTTTATTTATAGTGAAATATATGCGAAACTATGTGCTCTTGATATCTCGCCACCAAAGCGGTAGACGACCTGTTATAGACGCCAACACAAAAGCCGCTTTATCCATTTTTGCATTAGTATATTTGTGTGCGCTCCGATCTTTTTATTTTGTAAAATATTCCTCAAAGTCATAGCAAAGGTAGGTCGCACCATGGCTGTTTGACTTATTATATTTTTGGTTTACCATAGATTTTCCTTTTCAATAGTTTGTTTTTTTAATATATAATTTATTTGAATAAATCAGCTCGACTCAAGCCGATTTTTGGATAGATCTGTGGTTTGGATTTCTTTTCTAAATGGTGCCTTCTAGACTAGATAAATTAATTCATTAATTTCCTAAGTAAATACATTATATATCCAGCTCTGCAGATTAATGTACCCCAATATTATTTTCATTTTATCGAGATGCACACGTAAAAATTGAAGGAAAAGCTTATAATTGAACAAAATGAATTTAGCATCAGTGGATATAAATATGCTTCTTCCATAGGAGTTACAGAAAGTTACAAAAATTTCCTACTTATTTTGTAATCTTCCAATTACTTTTATATTTAAGATAAATGTGATAATTTGGACCACTATAGTTACGCGATAACATGCTTTCCGGCTCATATCTTACGAAGTAATTTCGATACGTGGATTTTATTTCATCACAATTTTTTCTGTATTGCTATGTCATGTAGTTCTTGGCCATTTTTGACCAGTGAAATTAGCCAAAATTTCAAAATTCTAATGACATGAGAAAAATGAAATCAATAATATAAAACTTGAAATCAATGCAGAATAGTTCATTTTGGAAATAGTGGAACAATTTTCCCTCCACTCGGAGGTTTTTTCTACATTATCAACTACACTATTAATATGATCAAATAATCCGTCTTTTTCATTACTAAATTTATTCTTTGCCTTTATTTTTATTTTTTTTTAATCACTAGCACGGGACGTGATAAGTAGTTTATTGATTTGTGGAAATTGAGACGATAAAGTGCTTATTTATTATTATGGATTAATTGAGTTAACGTCAAAAAAAAATTCGCTTAAAAACTTTCCAAAGCTTGAACTCCAAGGAAACGGAAATCTCAACTGCAATTCCTCATTCCCTCCCTGGTTTCTCTTTTAAGACCTGCCCCCTTCTTTACTCTTACCGATATGTTTTTATTAATTACTTACCATTTGTTTTTTATTAATTTGTGATTTTAATTATTACTGTCTTAAATGTTTTTTGGATTGTTGTGGAAAATGTTTTACAATCTTCCATCAATCATTAATACTAGATTTTTGGGTTGACTGGAAAAAATTCCTCGTTTAGTAATTAATTCGCCATTTGTATTTATATATTTATATATTAGAAATAAATTATTAATTATACTCAAATGTAATTACTATTTATTGTATTAAATGTAATTATTACTTATTTAAAGTTAATATAATTATTATTATAATTAGACAAACGTATATAACACGATTTTTCAGAAATTTGCAGTGTGAAGACTTCTATAAACTTTCTTTTCACTCTACATATTTTTGAAATACGAAATTTGACATTTCCTCCAATTTTACTTCTTTCCAGGGTTTCATTAAGACAGTCAAGTAATAATGTAATATGATTTATGGCTATTTTAACTGTTTACTAAAGCTTTACAAATTTTTTTTAGGAAAATTTTTTTTATTCTGTTTTGAAACTTTGATACTTCTTGATGGAAAAACGCATTGAAGCTAACTAGCTTCTATGCATTTTTCGATAAACGGTTTCCGTTTCCTTTCCGAAACATTATAAGTAGCAGACTTGATTACCTGAACTATTATTTTTGTCATAAGCGGAAAGCGTTGCATCGAAAAAGTTTTCATCGCAATGTAAGTTATAATTTCCAAAGGTGCTTGAAAAGGCAGAAAGAGCTGATCCTTGTTAAAATAAGTCATTTTAAAATTACCTTGTTGTAGATTATACTTCTTATATATATGCGAGTATGTCTTGAATAAAATAATACTTAAAAAGTGATCTCTGCTTTGTTTTTTCTTGTTATTTGTACCCCCGTTTGACTTTTAATAATTATCATCCACATTAAATTTTACAGCTGTAACTCAAGTCCGTATTTTTTATTTCGTTTGTTTACTTTTCTATGCTGACTAGATTTAAATACAAAATATTAAAAGTAAGCACTCCGCATATTCATCAACAAATGCTCGGTTTTGGTGTTTACGTAATAAAGAAGTTGTATATAAAGTCGGTGCAAACTGGAATTGAATTCGAGCTCTGAGCGCCGCAAATAAATAATGCAGCGCTAGTGTGGTATAATAAATTAATGCGTTGTTTGTGTGCTGTGCGGGGTTTTAATAGAATTGAGCCTAAACTTAGTTCGAAGCGAGACGAGTTCATTGATCCCTTTTACTTGTGAAGCTTTCAATATATTACTTAAAGTAAATTATCTCAGGAAGCCTAAAGAGTATGCAATTTTACAGTTATTATTTTCACGTGTATTGCTGAAAATCTAGTAATTTTAAAACCTTCATTACTTAATTTAACATATATAACAAAATGTTATAAAATTTCATCATTTGGTTGTCCGTCTGTCCGTCCGTCTGCATATTCGTGCCATTTTTCTTAGAAAAAGCTTGAAATATTAAGTTGAAATTAAAATTGTAATAATTTACTTGTACTAATCTCTGTCGACTTACATTGCTGTAAAACTTTCAATTTTCTTTGAAATGTATTTTTTATAATTCCATCCCTCGAAAAGTACCTTTATATAATAATAATCATTATCCGTCTGTCAGTCTGCCAAGGATTTTTCTCACGGACACGTGGAAGTATCAAGTTGAAATTTATACCAAATACTTAAGCCTAGGGTCCCGTGGAGCTGTAAAAGATCAAGTTCTATGTCAACGCAATCAAGAAGAACCCCAAAACTAAAAAAAAACCATTTATGCTACATATTTTGACACTCGCAAATAAATCAACACCTATAGGGTACTCCCCGTTAACCTAGAATCATGAAATTTAGCAAGATACAAGATACACACAGTACAAGTGAAGGCAAAAATTAAAAAATCGTTAATGTGTAGTTATATCATATGAAAAAATATATTTTTAAATGTACACCTGCGAAAGATATGGTAGGTTATATATTTCTAGACGGGTTTTTTCGATATCTTTACCAAAGTCCTTCTCATTGATTATCAAAACTTATAGGGTACTTTCCATTGACCTACAATATTAAAATTCGGCATAACGAGAGGTTTCTCTATATGGTACAAAAACACGGTGTTGACTCTTTTAAAAGTAACTATTGGAAACAGAAAAATATCTACAAATGTTACTATTTAATGAAAGAATGCACTAAAAAATGAAAGAAGATAAGGGTTTTCATCCTCCTTGGCCTACCAAACATATTTCGTTTGTTTGTGATTATTTTTAATTGGATTATAATGAATAAGTAATGACTAATTGTGTTCCATTTGAAGTGTTCTCTCTTTTAATGTTGTAAATGTGTAAAGAAAAAAGTCCCAAAAACTCATGATTTCTCATCTTACTAATGACTTCCCAAAAACTCATGTTAAAAAATGATAACTCCATGCAGGAGATGGGGCTATAATTTTTTTTGGGATTTGCGCCTGTGAAGGATACTGTAGGCAATATTTCTTTATAACATGGTGTTACTCACTGATTAACAAAATCTATAAGGTACTTCCTGTCGACCTACAATCTTAAATGTCAACATAATGGGAGGTTTTATAGCACAATAAAAGGAAAAAATCAAATAAAGCGTTATTTCTAATTCTATGCGGGATTATATATTTTTTTTAAATACACGCCTGCAAAAAATACAGCAGGTAATATATTTACGTTCTGAAAAATTTAAATTTTGTAAATAGTTTAATAGAAATGTTTTACACAGTTACATGTTTAAAGATGCTTAAATGTGTACGAAACCTTCGTAGTGTATAAAAATGTAAAAATACATCGAAGAATAATTAAATAGATCGTCAGTAACAAATTACCACATCGTTAACAATTACCTCAGTTCTGTTATCTTGAAGTCTGTATTGTACGAAATTTAAATTTACCAAGTTGATTTCTAGACAACTTTAACTTTAAAACCCACCAACCGCCACACCAAGTAATTTGGATTCAACTGCCGCAGAAAATACATGCTGCAATATAATTTTGAAAAAAAAATGCCATTATATTTTGAAAACTGCAGTCTGAAAATGTCTGAAAATTGACCAAACAATTCCAACGTTATGGTCTATCGTAATTAATTAGTGCGGCGCATATTTTTACAACTAACGTATTACCTGTATACGTACTTTTTACGAACTGAAGTATTTTGGAAACTAATTTTACTATTCGAATAATATTAATTAAAATTTTGTGTAACAAATATATAGCCTTTACTTTTTAAGCTTTAATTAAAATGGAAACTTGCATATTAAATCAAGTAACATGGACTGAAAGGAATAAAATGGTACGGACGACATTTACACAGCGGTTTCAATCGCGCGTAGCTGAAATTTAACTCTACTGAAATGTGTTCATTAAATTTTAGCATCGAATTTATTGTCAATTGTAAGTTTAGTACACTATCCACTATTGGAAAAGTCTTTGATTCAAGAAATATAACTCTGCAGATTTCATCACCTGTCACGTGCAATTAAGTGGTCAGATTCTATTCATTTTATAAATAATGTATACTTGCCGGATCAGTTCAAAGTTTTTAAAAGGTCTTCATTAATTTCAGTAATATGACCAGATATGCTTCAATTCTCTCGCAGTTTCGGATATACTATGTATAATGTAAAACGTAAAATAATTTACTTTGCACAAAAATAAACACGGGATATGTAATTTGTTTTTTATTTCACTAGTTGATAGTTTTCTCACCTGATAATCATGGTAAAAATAAATTTAAAACCATTCGCGAGCAATGTATGATACAGTATGACAGGGGAGCTTATAAATAATAGTAGGTTGAATAAGACAATAAAAAGGGAATAAATATTTAAATGGCGATGACCGTTGTATCACAGTTAGGAGATGCAGAGAGAATTTCATTTCTGAACGCAAACAGCACTATCATGTCTATCATGTGCTGTGGTCTTACTATGAAGAAAACCAGAATAAATCTGGGGAAGATAATTTATGGTTAAATTAGCAATATGCCTCTATAATCGAAGAAAAACTCTAAGTTATTGTGGTAGTCTAAGTTCGAACGTTGGGAAAGAATATCGTCTTTTATATAATAAAAAACGAATATATGGTAATAGATAGTAGTTTTGACATACGAAATATTTTTTCCTTTCAAAAAATAAACTTTGGAAAGTTACCTGAAATCTTAAAATTAATATACGAAGATTACAGGTATGATACTAATTTAAGATTTAAAGTGTCAGATAAAATATTTAATTCAACCTGCTTCAATAGATTTAGTCTTCATAACGTAAAAAGAAGAAAGGAATGAATTGTTTTATGGCAAAGTGATGGATCTCAGCAAAAGATGGCGTAATTTTAAAGATATTTTGGTAAATACTCAAGCTACTGTGACATACATTTTACTCAATCCTTTATTTCCGATTACGCACGTCATATTTATTAATATTTCAGCTGCGATGGATTCGTATTTTTCAATTTTAACGAATTGTTGGAAATGAATTGTTACTGTAAAAAGTTTTCACATGAACATCTCATTTTTGGTCAAGGTCTGATAATGTTTTTGACACTTTTACTATCGCGAAAAGCTAGAGGTTTCCGCCTTCTCTCAAAGAATTTGCATTTCTGTTTTAATTGTGGAACAAAGTTTATTTAACTCCGTGTTTTTGTCTTTGTCTCAAACTTATTTTTATTTTATAATATTTATTATGAATGATAACATTGATTATTGATATTGAAAATATTTGGCGTCAATTTTGTTGAAATTCATTATTCACAATTAAATGAAACTACGTGTAGTAGTATTATTTCTAAGTTCTTTAAGTTCTTTATGACGACCTAGGTTTCGTATTAGTAAAAAAAACCTTTTTTTTTATAAAAAAAACCTTTTTTTTTAGAAAAAAAACTTTTTTTTTAGAAAAAAAACTTTTTTTTTGCTAATAGCCCACCTGAAAATGTCGTAATACAATGAAACCTATGTCGTGGTAAAGAACTTAAAGAAAGTAGAAATAATACTAGTACGCAGTATAATACTAATACGTAGTTTCATTTAATTGTGGATAAATGCTAACGATATTGCATAAATATATTTATCAACATGTGCACGATTTTAATGAGCACTACACAATAAAATGGGAAAGTATATAACAAAATGCTATATACTAAATAAATAATAACTGGAAAGACAGGTTAAAAAGGAAAACAAATGCAATTTTGGCAATATATTTAATTTATACTATTACACTACAAAAGATTAAATTTTGCCTCAAAAATATTTCATATAAAATCAGGCGATATTTGAAAAAACACATTGAGTTTCATTTACATTAAAAATTGTTATATATCCTATAAATTAAAAAAAGGTCCATATGTTTGAAAAAAATCTTTCACACTGAATTTATGAAGTACACTAACTTTAATATTAACCATACCAGTTTAAAGTAAATTTAATAAATGAATATAAGTTTAGAATTTAATATATTAATATTTTTAGAGTTATATTCACTTTATGGATGTTTTTGTACTTTTACATTTGTGGATGTTTCTTTAGAATACTTTGTTTTAGTTTATGATTTTATCAATATGATTCAAGAATCGCGTTAGCATATAGGAAAGCTCAATGAAAGCAAGGAGGAAAAGGTTTACTAAACAAAATATTAGTGGTAACGGTGTATTACATTGAAGTCGGTGACCACGTATGTATGTACCTACATACGTACGCGTATGTACGTAAGTATGTGCACTTTCAAATGTTTATAAAGTCTGAGGATGGTATCTGATTGGCTACAGACTGTGCTTCATTTGATAGTGCTTATTAGAACGAAAAAACATGATAAAGTCTCCGTGCTTGTTCACCTGCTGAATCAAGCCATAGAAAAATTTAAATCTCTGACTTACAAAAACTAAACAAAATCTGATTGTATTGAAATCAGGCAAATTACATGCTATTCGACTTATGATTTTAATTATGTTCGGAAACGTATTTGTGGAGAAAAAGACAAAAACAAAATTTTATTTTTTTGAAAACAAAACATACTGCTATGCACGTGTAATAGAAAGATTATCATCGTTCAACTGTATCTTAATTTTGAGTTAAGATAAATTGAACTACGGCTTTATATCAGTGATCAGACCACGTCTATAATACCTAATAATGGCCATTTTCATGTAAGGTTTTTAAATAAATCCGTCTGTTATTTAAATTTCTCCGATATACAATTCACACCTAGTAAAGAATTCCCTTCCCTTAGTTCTGGTTATTACATATCATTATAGTTTACAATATTGGGTAATTATTTACGGATAGGGATATTTATAAGGAGTTTTGCATATTCTTGTATTGATATTAGAAACTGTTTTTATACGTTGTAACCAAAGTGGAATCTTTTCTGAACCGTACAATGGATCTATTTCCTTCCGATCTGTTCTTATGTTAAATACGTCGCCGCCAACCAATTTTCATTACCGGTAATTCACCCATTTTATGAATATAACATGTTTCGCTTTAGTGACTAATGATTGCTTTATGGTATAAAAAAAAATTCTGAAATGTTTTGGAAATTAGAGGATTTGCACGACGCGTTATTTTCTTGTTGTGGTAGGACGCTTTATAGATGAGTAGATGACTTGAAAACAATAATTATTATTCTTTCCCATATGTAAATTTTCTATTCTCTTCTGTTTTCTATTTTAATACTTTTACAATATTTTTTTGGTTTTCAACGCGTTCTTTTTTACACTAACCTTACTTAAATGTCTGCCTTATCCATACATTTTAAATGATTAAACTGTCTCACATTTAAACCCTTACATAGATGTTAGTCTTAGGAAATAAAAAAAATCCAAATCACGATAACGTGAAATGCGTAAACAAATTTTTGAAGGTAATTCTACAAAGATAAATTATTCAAAGTTTTCTCGTATGTTATTGTTTCCACATCATTTATTGCTCCACATTACAGTTAAATTTTCACATTTTCAAAGATATTTTACAATAATTTTCTTCTGCCATTTTTATTTCGAAAATATTCATAATATTTCAGAATTCACACGAAACATCCACATCATTAACCAAGGCCTTATTTCTTTCGTGGTTTTTTTCTGCAAACTATAAATTATATTGAATATTTTAAGCTTATGTTCGCAAAAAAATGTTTAACTCGATTGTATATTTAAATCAGTTTAAAAAATTTTCTCTAGTACTTAAATCAAGAAAATTATTCTTTTTTTATCATTACATTGTTCACTCTCAGTTTAAGAATTTTCATATTTCCTTTTTTTTATTTTTCCGAAACGTCAAAAATTTATTTGAAAATGTTATATGCCTATCATTCCCTCATTCTTATTTCATGTCATCTACCACATCATCAATCTATCTGAAAAACTTTAGAAAGTAAAGAATTAATTTTTGAATTGATTATGGATAATTTAAACAAACACTTTTAAATTATTTTTTGTCTCAATATTATCAATTAAGAAATTCACGTTTATTTGTATGAAATTGTATAAGTGCATGCATGCGTGCTGCCGTGCGTGTATGCCTTACGAAACTAAACGGTGCTTACGAAACGGAATATATGCAATAAAATTTTACAAGTCATGCAGTTTTCGCTAACATTGAAACATCACATATTAATGATGTGCGTTCAGGGTGTGGAAATCAAAGTTTTTATATATTGCCTTGTAATAAATCTTGTCAGCCCTGCAATACGTGAGAGTCAATGTGTCAGTTTCCATCATAAATATTTTCCCATCTGTTAGTTTTTTTCAGTTCTGTGAAATGTGATTAAGCATAATCAGCTCTACAATTATTTCTTGTGATCAATGTAATATAATTTCGTAGGTATTTTTCTTTTATTACAGCTTTTTACTTCTATTGAGCATTGAATAGTTTACATTGCAAATTTCGTTCATTATTTATAGAGCTAGTTCCTTCTTAATCGCTCAGAAACATTGAAGTAAACATAGTGGTCCCATCCCTATAGTCGGATATCCTCGGTTCAAAATTCGGTTTTATATTACCTAAACTAGTAAAGTCAGAGCTTTAGATATGATCTGTTCTGATTACAATATTTTGTTATGATTATTTAGCGCACTGTAAAAAAAAATTGCACCGGTCTAGTATTTTCAATTAAACTTGTATCCATTACACTTATAAATAATTATCCTATAATGTGTGGTAATAGTTAAGACATTTAAAAACTTCGTTATATTATACGTATAAATATAGACATTACATTATATGCCACGACCGGTTATGTGTACTGTTTGCTGATAATGTAAGAAATCACAAAAGTAATAAAATATTCTTTTTGAAATTAAAAAAATTATATACATCGATTGATTCTGACTCCAAGAGAAAAGTGACATATTCAATTGGATAAACGATACTGGATTAATCAATTGAAACATCGCAATTAAAGAACAGTTCTTTAATACTCAAAAAAAATAACCAAATTAACGAAATTTATTTCTTAATTTTTTTATTCTTTTACAATAGAAATTACGTTGTCTACGATCTTACCACGATTGAATTGAATTTTTACTACGATTTATTGAACGAAGTATTTGTGGTTTTTGTATTTTATTTAATATCGATAATATAATTGTATAATTTTAGTGGTTTTACATTGATCTAATAGACCCCTTTGGACAAATACTGTGATACTATTTTTTTTTTAATTATGTAATTCTCAACAAAACATGAGTATTTTGAAGTAAACGTCGATATGTGTTTTGAAGTAAACGTAAATATTACATGCTAATAATCAGGCAATTTAGATTAGAATGTACTAAAAATATTGAATGTAAATAAGTAGAATTAGCAAAATAATTAGGAAAATGTAATTCATTAACCAAATTTTATGAATATTCTATTTTTGTAAAATCTGTTAAATCAGATAAATATTAATGTATTATTTGAGATAACTTCTATAGTTCAGTTGGAAATGCCAATATTAAAAAAGATACAGTTTAACAGTTATGAATAATTAAGTTAGAACGCAGTTCATTTGTGATTTTACAATTTCATTGTTGACAATATTTGTGTAACGAAACTATTTAATTTATTAAAAAAATTCTAAAAATATAAAAATTTTCACTTAAATAATGAAATTAATTTTTGAATGATTTTTGAAAATTATTGATTTCGATTTCAGTTTTAAAGGGATTAGCCGAATTCCATCACATATAGAGCAAAAAGGCCATAATTTTTTTTTAAAGTTGCAAGTGAAAGCAAAAAGAGCTGGAAAAAATTGTCTGAAAATTTTGGAAACAATTTTCAAAAGATACAACGTAAAAGTAAAAATTTGGAAAAAAATATCAAATTATTGAAGTATTCCTGAAGTAAAAAAAAATTTAGATTTTATTTCTACACCTCCAACAAATTTTTTCTACAGAATTTATAAAACAAAAATTTTCTAATTTCTAAAACCATACCACCAAGCCTAGAATTGAGGTTTTGTTTCTAGACTTATTGAACAGATTGGAAAAAAACGTTTAAAACATTTTATAAAAAGTTATTGTGTTTCCTATAAAAAGATTTTCGAGTTACGTAATACGAATCTAAATTGCATTTGATCATCATAAATCTGATAGATATATGACACCCCATATTTCTGTCAGTAATTTAGAACAAAGATGATAGATGAAAGATGATATGGCATAAATTATGTTAGGATACCATGGAACTTGGCATAAATAAAATAAAGAATTTAATTAGATCCTATTTAGAAAAAACAAAAAAAATTGAATAACCAAAAATGCATATGGAATTCAAACAGCCCGAATAGACTTCATGAGGTTTAGAAAATAATAATTACATAGTATTGGAATAATTTACAAATTTAACATTTTCAATTTAAATATTTATAGTGCCGGCCACCTCACACCCCACAACATTTTTCCCGACAGACACATGCTGAGCTACTGTTTAACGTGCGGAGCCGTGAAACGTGCGCGTGTAAATTAAGAGGCAGTCACGTTTGATATTTTAAAAGGAAAGCTCATTGTAATTGTTAGTTTTCCATTAGCACAAATGTTTATAGAACGTTACATAATTTTATTAGCAAATTTTAAAATTTAATTGACTATGTTTCTTAGTTTTATAAACATTGCTTAAATATTACATATTAAGTTAGCTTCGTATATTCCATTAATTTATATTTTATTTTATCTATATTGAGTAAAAACAATGATTTACCAATCTGAATTAAACCTTGATATTTCGATCATTTTTGTTGCTAAAACCAACTGAGCAACCGGAAATTCTTTTATTGTTTGATTTTCATGACCGCTTTCTATTGACTGGGTACGTGTGTATAAATTGAATCATAAAGGAAATTGTATATCTATCGCAATATCACTTTGAGAGAAAAATTAATATCTTTTCAATTAAAAAATCTCGATAATTTACATTATGTTTATTCATGTTTCGGCCGGTCAGTAAATAATTGAGCCAGTTACATGCATCCCAAATGTTGCCCGCACGGAAGTTTCTCGAGCAGAAGCACATGGTCAAGCAGCAGCTTTCGACATATAATGACCGATCAATTTTATCTATGTAATCTTCAGGAGTGGTCCCCTTTCGGTATATACCTGATATAGTTATAATTATTGAATGAAAAAAACTGTTTTTTTCAGTTTTCATCAAAAACTTTAGCCCAATTGTGACAGCTAATACGCACAATTAAGTTTTTCTTGTAGGTATTTTGATAGATTTAATGTAATATGAATTCAGTGTACGTTTATGTTATTTAATTTCTAAAATTTATGACGCATAGAGAAATGGTGAATGTAGAAAAACATACTTATAAAATGCATTAACAGCTTTTCGAATATTTGGTTATCAATGTTCCCTAATTAATGTTTGAATTGTTGACACCAAATTTACCCTCAAATATTTTATTTTACTTTATGATAAAACATATGAAATAAAACTATGTTTAATAATATTTTGAGTAAAATAGAAATTTATTACGGAAAAAAGAGAATTCATTTTTGGTACAACATTAGATTCAAATTCTTCTTTGTGTACGTTAGATTGCAAATTTTTCCTTCTTTAACACAGTATCATATGACAATAATGTCAATTGTATAAAATTTAAGCATTACGGAACTCTACCGTATTAAGTTTTCCACATGTGCACCGTCAACTTTTCTATTGTTTATTATGCATTATATATCACTAATAACATGCGTTTAAAACTTGTGCCTGTTTATACTGTTCTGTTTTGTACTATATTGGTCGGTGTTTTTAATAAATGAATTAGTAAAAAAAGTTATTTTCTAAAATTACTTTCCAAAATTTTCTTTATAGAATATATGTCTGGGTTTTGCCAACTTACTAAGGTATCACCCTTCAGTTTACTCTGCTCAAGTTCTAGGCGTATACATTACACCTGGGTTGATGTAACATGCGTTACACTAGTATAGAATAATCCGAGGTGGCATAAGCAGGAACAAATATGCAATTAATATCTCTTTGAAACATGTTGCTATTTTTCATTTTCGCTTCTTCCCACTCATTAATTTTTGGAAACATCTCACTACATTAACCTATGGTCAACGTTAGCTTAATATAGTGACATGTTTCGAACAGTGGACAATGGACTGTTATTAGAACTAGATTTGTTCTTTTATGTTATCACGTATCTTAAACGAGAGTAGTGGGAGACCCTGTCCTGATTTGGAAAAGCTAAAATATAATTCAGAAATATTCACGCAATACGTGTGTCCTATAATATTTAAAAATATTTAAGGACACAAGTCTAATAAAAAATTGGAAAAAACTCCAGTTAATATATAAGTATAATAGCTGAATTTTCCCCAAAATTATGGGTTTTGTAAAAGGTCGACTTTCATTTTGCGAAGTTTCTTTCCTTATTATTATTCTCTGTTTCGACATTAGTTTTATGAGGTATGGTTGATATTATGTTTCTTTTTTTCATTTTTCTTCATTGTATGAAATCTTTTTTTTCTGTCTTGTCATCTTCATTCTCATTCTATATTATAAAGTATTGTTTTTCATGTATTAAGTTAAAACCCCGGATTTTTATTAAAATACGACCTAATTAAGCTTTAAACCTAATACTGATATTGGAATCTATTAAATACAATTAGCAATTCAGTCAGTGAATACTAATTATATCCTTAAATGATGTTAAGTAAAAAGTAATGTATTGGAGCAATATATAGATATTGCCCCAAGCCCAACAAAATCCAACCTCAAAAAACTTTCTTGAAATTCATTCTGCTTTCATGCGTGATACGCGAACAAAGAAAGCCAGTGTCAGAGGCAAATGGACTAACATTTCAAAACCAATATTTTCTTGTTTTATTATTCGTTTCATGTGCTCCTAAATGTCTATTTCAAAGTACATTCAACGTACAAATGTCAATTCTACGGGTTGGCCGGTAATGAAATAACGTATAGTAGAATAATGGTCATTCTAGGAAAAGTACAAAAAAAATTATCTCAATAATACTCAAGATATGGCATTTTTAAAAATATGATCAAATTGGTAAAAATTATCCCAAGTAACATGCAAGAGATGATTTTTAAAAAAAATATCACATCTTGTACTCAGTTTTAAATTCATGTACACCACGACTATAAATGAAAAAAATTTATAGGTTTTTTGGTGTTCTAATATTTTAGGGTAATCCCTTCAATATATTGACTGTAAAAAGTAAGACTAACTTGAGTAGTTTAGAGAAAAAACAATATTGACTAAATCGTTCTATGTAAAATTTTATTGAAATATTTTTGTGAAAGTTTATGTATCTCTTGCATAAAAAAGAATGAAAACATGAGTGAACAATTGTTCACTACAAATTAAAAAAAATGTTGTTATAATATTTTAAGTTATTGCTTTCAATAGATAGTATATTAATAGTATGATTAAAGTTAGTAATTTATAAAAAAAAAACAATATTGAATTAATTCTTCGATGTAAAATTTTACTAAAATATATTTTTTGTCACCAAGTTTGAAAACCAATAAAATTATTTAATTTGTAGTCGCGCTGTGTATGAATATAAAACTAAGTAAAAGATGTGATCATTTTTTTAACAATCATATCTTGGATATTACTTGGGATTATTTTTTTTTTCTATTTTTCCTAGAATGGTTATTATCAGTTACGTCATTAATCATTTCGAGGTTATTCATTCATTACCGGACACCTGTAGGTATGTATATATATATATATATATATATATATATATATATATATATATGTATATATATATATATATATATATAAATTTAATTAAGCTTCTATTTAACTAGTCCCAACTAATGTAATAAATGTGTAAATAGCTATTCAATCGATTTTGATGAAATTCGGCTTCAAATGAAATGTTTTATAAAGATAAATATAAAATACCTTTTATTTCAAGTAGTACTAATTCCACGCGGGAAACAGCTAGTAGCAGGAAACCATTACCATACTCCTTCAAGCACTCAATTCAATATTTTTCAATGCATTAAATTGGGTGCGTGAATACATGCGTGTATGTGCATACGTGCGTGCGTAAGTATGTGTTTATGTGTATGTGTACATGTGCGTTTGTGTTTATGTGTGTGTTTTATACTATCTGTCTATCCTGACTTTAACACTTCATTATAATACCAATAGAATAACAATAAACAGCAATCGGTAAACTTATGTATGAATATATTAAGAAAGCCTTTCTAACTGACATGCTATGAGCTCAATTAAACGGTGCCTAATAAGGAGTCTCGTGCGTGATACTTGATGGATAGTTACGTTAGATTATTTGAGCTGGGAGCTTACTCAAGCTTTCGTAACTTTATGTTGATTTATCATTAGGAAATATAAAGCCTGTGTTGATAATGGACACGGATGTCGGAAATTTCGGTCTTCGGAAAGTTTTCGCATATAACATATATATATATATATATATATATATATATATATATATATAAATATATATATATATATATATATGTATATATATATATATATATATATATATATGTATGTAAGCATCTGGAGTGTCACAAAATATTCTAAATTATTTATGTCAAAGTAATTGAAGAAAATGGCGATTTAAATCAATGTAGATATTTTTGACCAACTAGTTTACAATTATTTGATCATTTCTAACTGCTTTCAAATTATTTGTTGTCAAAAATAGCACAACTTAGTATTTTGACATATAAGTGCAAAGCAAGGTGAAACAGGTATTTATCCACAAATGAAAGAACTTGTATACTTTTTTTCAAACTTTAACCAATTATTCGCCAATTTTTAGGAAGAAGCTTTCTTCGATTGCGTATGTTTCGATATAATTGATAAATGTTTATACCAGTTTCTTCATTTAACATATTAATGTTAAATAAAGAAACTTTTACTCGGCCGTTACAGTCTATCTTTTTGTTATTTTTGTACTTGTTGTGTATATAAATAATTACGTTTTTTAAAATATCGAGAAAGTAAGGATATAATATTTTCCCTCCACGTTTTTAAGCAATACATAAGAGATTTATCATGGTGAGTGTTACAATTTTTTTTTGTATTAAAAAAGATTTGCTCAAAATTTAAAATGTTTTCCCTTAATAAACATAAAAATTTCTTTTTTCACACAAATCTTCAGCTACTGTTACTTCATTGAGTAATATTTTGTACATGAGGATATTCTTAAATCATAGTCTTTTTATCTGGTGTGTTAGTTTAAAAATATCAATCTAAGTCGAAACGTAGAATTGGAATAGAGGTCAGAAATACGAGTTAATCCAAATTTACGGTCTTTTGTTACTTAAATTGGAAGTGGATTTTATTTTATTATCTCTCTATTTTTATTTTCATTTCTTTGACAGAATAGCCAATGATACTTTCGGATGATTGTCATAAATTTTGACAAAAAATTCACTCAGAAGTTTCTTCAAGTAAAGTATTCATCCATTCTAATGTGCATGGAAGTTTTGTGTTTACAGCAGAATAAATGAAATGAAACCAAAAAATGACAGGAACTGTAAATTAAAGTTATTAAATCATGACGCAACTTAAAAATATTGATTTCCATTTAAATGAAACTACGTGATGTAGTATTATTTCTACTATCTTTAATTTCTTTACCACGACCTAGGTTTCGTTGTATTACAACATCTTCAGGTGGGATATTAGCAAAGATAAATCAAAGATCTTTGCTAATATCCCACCTGAAGATGTTGTAATACAACGAAACCTAGATCGTGGTTAAGAAATTAAAGATAGTAGAAATAATACTACATCACGTAGTTTCATTTAATTGTGAATAATAAATTTCTACAAAATTAACGCCAAATATATTCAATATTGATTTCCATCTTATCGCTTACCGCGTCGTTTGCGTAGATTTTTTATTAAAATATGAAGATTCGTCTCTAACTTTATAAATTATTGCAACATCTATCTATAAATAGTCATGAAAATTATTTTATCATGTGCTACCTACTGACATGTTACAGTAGTTACAATTCTATTATTTAACGAAAGTAAAGAGTTCACCAGTATTCATTGTTATTAGTAATCATTCATGTTATTTTTACGAGTTCGATATAATAAAATTTTGGGTTAATAGTGGCCAATATGTTAGTTTGAATCGTGAACTTTGTCCGCCTGCAACGCCTAGGCACAATCCAGAAAAAAAGACAAACCTTCAAACATATTTTCCATGATATTAATATTTGACATCTACGAAGCTCCAAATAATACATAGTCTATAAATAACTCCGCTTCAAAAAATAATCGCGGCCTATATTGGATATGATTACAGATTTATTAGGTAAACATCCAAATTTTCTGAATTGTAATTGTATTCATATGCAATACCAGTGGTACTTTTAAATATAAAATTATACCAAACAATTTTTCTCAGTTTTCCTCTAAGTCCACGAGGCGAGTTTTGTAAGTATTCTATTAGGATAATAAGAAAAATGTCTTCCCCTCCCTACTAATACGTACCCATATAAATTTGTGAAACCAGAGAGTAATCAAAATTTTAACTAAAATTTATTGCTCTTCAATTTTTTTTTAATTTGTCCTGCTTGATAAATATGTCCATTAAAATTTGAACTAACTTGCCTTTAAATTTATTAACCTTGATTTGATACTATTTTATTTCTAGTTACATTAGAAACGATTTCAGTTAATTTGCCACGACAATTTTCATAGGTACACATATACAAGTGCAGAATCCAACTTTATATTTATACGTGTTTCGAAATCTTTATAAGATTACTCAAGTGTCTGTTCATCTGTACGTTTGTCACATCCATTTTCTCCAAAAACCATTTGAAGTAGAAATTTTAAATTTTGGCGTAGTAATAAAGTATATAACCCACGTATATCTCAATCGCTAATACTCAAAAATATTTACAAGGGAAGTTTATGGAGGCTTTTTTCAATAAATTCCATAAACAATGTGAACTTCGTTTTGGAAAGGCTAATTATAAGTGTATCAAAAATGTTTTATAATTTTAGATACGATAATTTCAGGTAGCAAAAAATATTTACTGGAAGGGAACTCCCCGTTAGATATGACTTATGATAAATAAACTAATTTCATTTCATACGTGGTATAAAATCTTCGACACGCGAATCAGAATCATACTAGGACGATTTTCATTTATAATGTGTGTTTTTGTGTTACAATTTAAATTTATCCACATTTTGCTGTTGCATATATTTTTAGGTTGTCAAGTGTGACACTAATTAAAAACCATCTTATTACTTACCATTATTCTTCATAAACACACTTGATCTTTATTTACAACAATATTCTCAATATATTAAGATAAAGAGCAGTGTGGAAATAACATTCGGGGTGGTGTTAAAACTGATGTGGTGTTAGAAGAAACGCTGGTTCAGCATAGAACGTATTAAATCTACTTATTGTACCGCTTTATCGTACGCTTCTAACGGTGTGCACCGAGGTCGCGGTGTTATAAGTAGAATTATGGTCTTGATATATGTTGTAGGATTTATAGCTAAGATGGTAGGTGACAAATACTGGAAGTGAGGTTATTGAAAGGAAATTTTATTTATATTCTTAGCTTTATCATTTAAAACCTTTGGTCGTGAATGTATCCTAAGGTTAGACTTATAAATTTTCAATTTTCTCTTATTTACTTATTTAGTTACGACTAAGAAATTTATTGTTTACCATTTATTGTTTAAATTACAATAATTGAGATTTGCACTAGACAGAGCTACCTATACTTGGTGTTTCTCTACGAGATTTGGTGAGATCCATATCAGGTTGCATAGCGCTAACCATTATCGACTACTGGAGAAGAAAGATTCTCGAATGACGACACAAAGTGGAACGCGTCCCCGCTAGATGTACAGATGAACAAGTTAATGATGTCTCGGGATGTCGTTCGATACTGGCAATCCGGATTAAATTTTTATGTGATTCTATGGGGAGGTTTATGTTTCGCGGTGAACTTCACCTAGATGACCGTGATCACCAGCACCCTTAGATTAGATAAAACACCGCGACGTTATATTGCATACAAATTTTTTTACACAATCTTATTCTAAAATCGTCACATTTGAAAATTGTACAAGTACTAATTTCGATATTTATTCCTACTGTTTATTAGAGTATACTTTTTGTGCTCGTGTTTTGTTCACAATGAAAATAACGTAAACAACTGAACGCAGGTAAACAAATTTTTTTTATTGAAATTCTCAAATTATTATTTTATAACATTTTTAATGCTCATTTTTTAAATAACTCTTATCTTTTAATTTTTTTCCATAATATTGTATTAAATTATTAATTAAAAGTTAAATACCTTTTGTTCTAATAAATAAAACTCAGAGGGTTATTTCCATAGGATTTTACTGGAAGCTACTTTAATGCTGTTTTTGTTTCGATCGATTTATATAAGTATTGATCATTATATATTAAAAGAACGCAAATGTCATACCTCATGCATTATTAAATTTGTATTTTATTGTTTCGTACGTAATAATCTAGAATGAAAAGATTATAAATTACCATTGCTTTATTTAAATATTTAATAATATTAGATGTGTAGCAATCTACAAATAATAAAATGTTATTCCCTTGTTATCAGTGTGCAATTATGGAGGCTAATAGATGACACTACTCCAGACATAATGCTGCATTGAAAGTTCTTCACGATTTTTTTTCTGTGAAGTATAAGTACGAATTATTTCCAGTGAATTTTATTACCGTATAGTTTTTCATTGAATTCAAATTATTAGGCCTCAACTTTATATCACTTTCATTTAAATTATTAAAAAATTACCGAATTTTATCGTACTAGAAACAATTTGTTCCCATCTTTATAGTATTTGTCCAACAAACGAATTTATAGCGTACATGTTTATGTAATTCCATTATCGAAAGATTTTAGTTTTATTTGAAAGCTAACATTTAACAACTTTAAAAGCTAAAGGATAAGAAACAGAACAATCTTTTGCCTTCAGTTATACTGCGCAAATAATTCTGTACATTGTTTCTTCTTTAATGACGTCATAAAGATTGACATAAAGTACTTCAGTTTATAGTAAATTCACCGGTTAAATATGAACAAAAATGCTCTATGAAATTTCTATACAAAAATACATACATAAAACAATTTAAACATCTATAATTAAATAACGTTTTCATTCAATTTCTTGCAAGTATTAATGTTCTTTTCCACTGTCAAAATATATTGGCTTACATGTGTTTGTAGGAATAAAAATATTTTGAACTTCAGAAAACTTCTTTGATATATTATTTATAACTTTTCTATTATTGTTTTTATATTTGCCTTCTTTTAGCAGGTTGTTTAAATATATACTTTGCTGAACCACCAAATTTTTAATTAAAAGAAAAGTAGAAACGAATATATATTCCACACAAATAAGTCTCTTCAACAATATATTATATATCTAGCCACAGAAAAAATGTTAGCTTCTCTCTACATTTTCGATTTACCACTCAAAAAATAATATTAAGTCATTTTCAAACCATTTAAAATTTTAGGCCAATTAAGTAAACACACATAAGTTTCAAGTTTCTTATTTTGCTTATAAGTTATTAAACAAGATCGATAAAAATATGACGTTGCTATGACATTAATGTTCTATTCTGAACATTCGGGTACGGAGCCCAAAAAAAGGCTATTTATTATCAAATTATAGATACATTCATCATAGATTAAGGCCAACAGGAAAGTGCAGAAATATACAAAAATACACGGAATTTAATTATTTAAATATGCATATATTTATATTAAACATGGAGATAAGAATATCATATTAAGGTGGTTTTTATGACAAGCTCGGTATCACTATCGGCATGTGGGCAGTTTCGAATTTCAATGAAATATAACTCCGAATAGAACGGAAGTTCCATTAAAGCTTGAAAGCTTTATCTCATGAACGAATATAAGAACAGTTTTCATACTTCTTTCGAGCAGTAAAATAAGTCTCTACATAGATACGGGAAAGCTGGCAGCGGAAGTTCCGATTTGTCATGTTTCAAAATTGGAATCAAAATTATTCAATATATGAAATATTGTGGTTATTATGGTTTAGCGAATCTACAGAAAACGACTGAAACACATCGATATTTGATCGTTTGACCCCTTCGTCGATGTGTAATAAATTGGCCTTCATTTTTTTTTTGCAGGCGCTGTTTAATAATTTTATTCCCTTTTTTAAATGACACTAAATTGTTATTGACCTTAGTTAGGAATGGGATTTAGTTGCGCGATCTATATTACTCAGATTTGAATAGTTTTTCTAATTGTTTTTAATTATGAAACTTTTTTATTATTTACTGGTTGCCCTTTTATTTTTTATTAACTTACGATTTAATTTCTTATTGTTTTAATTACTTTCTTTGCAATTTTATTCAGTCTATTGCAGTTTTCCACAATATAAAATATATTTTTTTTACTTTCTACTTTGATTGCAACTACTAAATTGTGCTAAAGATAATTAAGTAAAAATAAGTATTTGTTCTTCAAAATAATACAACCAAAAGATCAAGCTTTCCTAATTTTTTTTTTGGGTTTCCTTCTTTGATTCTATTACCATTTCAGTATTAGCATATCTTTAACAAATATGATGTGACTATATCTCTAGCATGTGGGAAAATGGCAAACAAACAAGTATTTACGAAAACCGCCCAAGTTTGTATCACGATACACATCAAATACAATCCTATAAATATCTATATTTATTAAAATCATCGTTTCAAATTATTATTATATAAATACATCTAAGTGAAATTTCTAACCATGTGGTAGTATAGAGAATTAGTTCAGATTTTTCAAACCCTTTGTTGGAAAATAAAAGGAGAAAGAAATGGATTACACGCTATTTTCAAAGTTTATATTTTTTCAAACGGAGCTGAGAAATAAACAATTCCAAACGAAACCTAAATTGTATTTCAAGGGATCTGTCCAATTATATCTTTCTCGTCACTACTTTAGATGAATCGGGTAGGCTAATTTGAATTTTAAAAACAAATATAAATATAACGGTACATGGTGATGAATTAAGATGACCATATGAAGCATCTAGTTTTAAAATGTAATATACTTACATCTAAACTGTAGAACTTATGAATGTGAACTTGTGACAAATTAATGCGACGAAATTTTAATTTTTTAACTGTCTTCAAAAAGAAACAGGTTTTTCAATTTTTCTGTATTTTTGTTTATACGTTACCTCATATCTCTATTATTTGTTAACTAATTTAGTTTATTCCTTCTTTATTTAAAAGCAAATATATCTTGCATATTAACTTGTAATTTTTTTAGATGTTAACTACGTACAAATGGAAGTATACCATAAAATTTCTCACCAATAAAGAACGCAGGCATCATGATCAAGTTTGTCCAGTCCAGTAATAATCTCATAACAAAATCCCTAAATTTTTGACACGACTAGGGGCAACTTAAATTTAATCTTTCATAAATAAAGTAACTTTCTAATGATTAGAAATAAATTCATCGAGTTTGGACTCGTTTGATCTATCTTGACGTAAACAGGAAAATGACAAATTACTAATTGGTAGGTAAATTAGTAAGAATAATAAAATACTTAAAGCAAATAAATTATTTGCAGGTAGGTAAATGAGTACGTACAGGTATACAAAGCCACGAAGGTATGAAGTACCTAGAAAATTAGTAAGTAGAATGTATAGGTATATGCAGGCACATAGTACTGACTAGTGTAAAGACAAGAGAGGGCATATCATTTATATATCCACATGTATGCATGTGTATACATACATATGTTTAACTTCATTAAACGCCGCAAACGTCTGTTTCAATTTAAAAAATAGAGATATTTTTGAATTCTGAAATGAAAACGCGAATATTTAGTTGAACATAAGCAAATTTGAATAATACTGTTAAGGATAAAGAATATTGAAGTCAGCGCCAAGTAATATGCAGCATTCATCTGTATATATATGTACGCATTTACGTGAATGAGAAAAAGAAGCATCAACTCATTCGTCGTTCGTAATACAATCGACAGCATACCGTTACAATCCCGAAAGCTTCCCGTTACAATCTCTAAAGTTTACGCCCCACACTTCGTCTTATATGCATGGGATAGATTTGAGTATCGTTCAATATAGCTTCGAGAGGATTTGTCTGCACCTGCTGTCTAACCAGCTTCGGAAATTTGTACGTCGATTTGTTTACGGTTTGTAAGGGGAGATATGATAGATAAGTGAAGATATAGTACATACAAGAGGAAGTCCCATCTTATCTCCACAGTATTGCCTGTATTTCATTCAGTAAAATAAAATCTATTTGAAATCTTAGAAATGATGTTTGGTTTTAAAGCCTTTTATGTGCATTAAAATCCTTATATTGGTTGACACAACCAATAGAGTGACACTTCTTTACAAAATTATTTAATTTTATAAATATTAATGAAAACAGTTTAAGAAATACCCAAGCATATTACGTTATATATTTCCTCGTCACTAAAGTGTTTTTACACTTTTTCTAATATTCTGCTTATATTTAGACAGTATATTTATAAATATAAGCCCGAAGATACAAATACTATGTATCACAACTAATTTCAGTTCGCAACATATATAATTAATATATAATTAATATTAGGACTCAAAAATATTGGTACCAAAACGTTATCGGATCAAAATGAGGATCTCATAATAACTTCCTTCGTTTCATATAGCATGTAAGACATAAATTGAAACAGCAAATTATAAAAATGCCATACTAAAAGGATCATATCCGCAAAAAGTGTTAAAGTCAAAATTATTGAAAAAAAAATTACTTATACTAGGACTTTGCCTAAAGTTTACCAAAAATATTTAGCAATTACTCCGAATTACATTACTTTTGACAAATTCACGGTATTTACACGCTTGCAAAAGATGTTCTAGGTAATACACTGACCTGGCGAAAAATCATTATACCAGAAGTATTAAATGCGTTTGCAACGCTCGTTCTATTTAAAAGTACCATTCTTTTTTTTCTATAATTAAAGAAAGATTGCCAAATAAGGCGAATGGACATGAAAAAAATATAATGGCACGTAATAGTAGGAATTTTTCAGATACAGGTAGAGATGCATGAAGATAATAAAAGAACTTGGAGGAACTAATATATTTAAGTACATCAAGACAATGACCATACAAAATTGAACATATACATATATATATATATATATATATATATATATATATATATATATATATATATTTATATATATCAATGTTCCTTGCATATGTAGTTTTTTAATTGTCATACCCCTATTATTTAACCGTTCTTAAATTTTATGTTAAATTCCATTCGAAATTTTGCATGTGCCAATATGTATGATATTAGTGTCAAAGCGTATTTTTGTTGCGGATCATGCTGGTTCGCATAATTTACTGAATCCGTCTCCCGTAATTATAAAGTAAGATTGTGAAAAATTTATTATCTCATAAAAGTACTAAGTATTATAATAGAGTGATGTAGTAATTACATATTCAGAGGAAAGTGAGTAATATTTTTTTAAACAATCTGACGATTGTCAAAACCCTGGGAAGTAAACTACAACCATGTCTGTATCTAAATGAAATTGCAGGTCATTCACTTCGACGTTGCACTTAGTTAACGCAGCATCGGCTCTTTGACTAGTACTATTTAAATCCTTGGAGAATTAAACACGAATACATATCTCATAAAGTGTCTATTAAAATTATTAACTATAAATCAATGTGAAAGACAGTTACTCGGTACCGTGAAGCAAGATTTGAACTCGTCTAAATCTTGGTTCATTACGATTTGCCTAGCCCATGTAGGGCGTTGTACATATGGTTGCATATATGACACGATATTTTTTGTCATGTTGATTGTTTGTCTCTTTCTATTAGTACCTAGATTTTAGTAAAACAATTATTTAGCTTTCATGTAAATTACTGGTGAGCTCGAGCATCCCAAAAGATATCATATAATATTTATCACCAAATTGATCGATGAAATACAGGTACTAAGTTAAAAAAAGGAAATTACGAAGTAAAAAATATAAAAAAAGGTTTTATTCATATAATTGATTCTACATGCAAACACGGGTTATCACGTACTATACGGCAAATTGTATTTCCGTTAGTCTGGCTGGAGCTCATTAAATTGGGATATCTCTGATTCGAGATAATATTATGACAAACATAAAGTAATAAAAGTAATTATATTTTGAAATCATAGAAAGTCCCACAAAAATGCATTTAGGGAAAACCAAATAAAACTTTTTACAAAAGAAAACGCGACTTTCAATAAACACTGAATAAGAGGCGCAACGTAAAATATAAAACAATGAAAATATGAGTTTTAATTGGAACTTTTGAGTTACAATATCGTTTTTAAACATAAATAAATTTGCAAAATACTACTTTAGATATTTTTGAATTGGTGCCAAGTCGACGATTATTTTTCTCCCTCATGTGCACCCACAGAAAAAGATGTGTGTTATATTTTACTGAGTGCCTACTAATATTTTATTTATGTCATGTCTTTGTATATACCTGTATATACTTACTTACCTATCTACCTATCTCCAAATGTTTTAATTAATTCACGCATTTATACAAATTTATTTACCTATCTAAGCTCGTTTTTGCTTTATAATGTATCATATGTGTGTTTGCGTTATAATGTATTATATATTGTTCGACCTATTCACTCTATTACATTCTTGCTTACTTCAAGATAAATTAAACAAATCCAAACTCGGTGAGTTTATCACTCTTCAGTAGAGAATTCTAATAACCATCTTCGGGCTCCATCATTGTATTCAAATTCCAATAAAGAGACGATTTATGTCAGTCTTAGTATTAAACTTTAAACACTTATTAATATATTTTAATTAGACATTTACTTTCCCAATTCAATCGAAATATATGCTTTGTTCGCCTTAAATTTATATATTTTAAGAAATATTCACGAGACTATACTGGAGAAAACACAAATAAAAAAAGAATCAATAACCTTAGTTAATACCTGCCTGAAATTCGACCTGCGATGTTTATTATTGAATAATTATACGTCAATTCCCGTAGTCAAATTCTGAGAAAATATTATATACATTTCCTACAATAACCTCAAATTGATGAACAACGTATATGACGATGAATAACATATTTAACGATATGCAAAAACTGATGAACAACAATATAACGATATACAAAAAACCTCAGTTCGATGAACAAAAAAAATACAAAAAGGGGATATCAAGCTAAGTAAATTTTAGAAAGGAGGAATACGAAAATCTTTCATGACTTTTCTTACAGTTGTGCTAAAGAAAAAAATATGTGACAAGAAATGCACATGACTTATTCATACATCTAATAAAACTGTGGAATTGGAATTTCTGGAATTATTTGTAAATAATTGATTTAAAATGACTAAACGAAAGAATGTATAAAAAAGCATGTAAACGCATGTGAGTATTTAGTAATGTATTTAGAATTGTTATATGGTACACGGTATTAGTTACATACCACGTTATATTGAAAATTAAAAGAAAGTATTTACACAATTAACATTTCGTATCAAGACACTTATAAATAAATGTAATGTAATGTTGATACATATAAAAATGGTGGTTAATGTTGATACAAAAATATGGCGGGTGGTAGCTAGCGGTCAGAAAAAGGAACAAAAAAAATTTACATAATTTATAAAATCACACGATTTTACAACGTAGAGAAATTTTTAGTTTATTATAGAAATTAAATTTTTGTTGGTCACGTGATATATTTAAATGTGCACAATTATTCCACAGAAAAGGCAACAGGCTTTCTTAAACAATACAATACACATGAACTGATGCACTCAATGAAGTTTCCAGAAAATCGATTGTATTTCAAAACAAGAAATTGCGGCATCAGACATTGCTCTTTTTATTTTTGAGAAAACGTCAGTCAAGCTTAGAACATTAAAAAAATTTATGTTAATAAATAAATAAAATATTTAATAACTTAATTATAGGAAATCTCCTGGAAGAGAACTACGACTACGAGTATATATCGTTCACAATGGAAAGTTTATTCAAATTTCTAGTTATCAATATTTAAAATGCAACTGATTTCACAGGCAAAACAACAAGCCGATTTATTTGGAATAAATCGTGAAAAAAGCACAAATTTCCACTTACTAACATTCTGTGATAAACTTGATAAATCGCGTTATTTTATCCGTCTATCTGTCCATTGATTATAAGCATTTTTCGCAGAGGTTATTTTAAGTAGATTTCATAGAAGTAAACATTTTATAGGAAATAGTTTCTGAATTACAGATAAGGAATGAAAACTACAGAAGTTTACTTTTTATATTCTTGGACTAACGGGAACATTTTCCTGGATTTCCCATAAATTCTATTTGAAAAATTTTCTTAGAGAACACTAATATTGCCGGCTCTTATTTTCATTTCCTCTTTGTGAAATAAAAAAATTTCAATTATAAAAAATTTTCAATTATGTGCCTTCAAATATTATAATGGATGTGTATCAATTGTAATTAGTTATTTGCTTAAAACAGCGGTAAAATATTAGTTTCATTTCAAATAGGTACTTAATCCATGTTATATACAACGTTTTGACAAAAACTGTCTGAAACTATCACGCTTGCTAAATAAAGCTAAATAAAAACTTTTAAAAAATCTTTTATGAAACAAAAATATTTTCAGTTAAATTGATTTAGTTTTTTTTCTAGTCCATGAAATAACCACCGATATATGAATATTGACGTAGATGTAATTGGTAATAAATGGATTAACATTCTGATGCAGCACTTAAATGATTGAGCAAGTGAACATCATGGTACGGTGAAGAATTTTAGTGTAATTACGTTCTAAATACAGAACGCAACATTATAAAAAAGCTGTTAATCCTACGTTGTGGTTAATTTTATTTCCTGAGATATACTTTTACATATTATCATCCTTGCTTTATTTAATGAGTATTTATTTATTTTTAGGAAAACCATTCATAATTTTGAAAATTTGACCAAAAATAAATTTTTAAAAAATATTTTATAATATACTGACATCCATTTTTCATAAAATTGTCTTAAAATTGTTTAGGGCCACTTGAACTAACCACCAATATACGTACTATATCTGCGTCATTACCAATGAATGGGTTAATATTCTGTTGCAGTAATTACATGATTTAACAAAGTAGCACGGCATATGCCGAAGAGTTTTGGTCTAATTTGATTCTAAATGTTAAAAATAACATTATAAAAAACATCAAATACTATGATAGATATCAACAGACATAATCATTATATATTAGGTATATATGCAGAATAATATCATCTTTCCTTTATTTAAAGAATTAATCTACAAAAAAATTGTTTTTAAATAAATGTTCATGTAAATATAATTCCAATTTCTGTTTCTAATTTATAAAAAAACTATTCCAATTTCTGTTTCTCAATTTTCCAGCTAGGATTTTTTAAATATTTTTTTTAAAGTCGATCACTGATCTCTGAACAATCCGTAACACTGTTAAAGATTAAAAGGAGAAGAATGATTGACTTTCAATATATAATTAAATATTTGGTGGATATGGTGGTGCTTAAGGTTACCCATTGTATTATGCCAAAATAAGAACAAGCAACACGGAATTTGTCTATATTTATGGTGCGGTACTCTACGTGTGAAGATTTCAGTTGAACAAATGAGATGAAGAAAAGAATGTCATCGATATGTATTACAATGTTCCTACTTGCTAAATTCCCATAGGATGAGCTCTTGCAAATTTTAATGAACTAGCGACTTCTATGAACTTATCCACTATAAAAACATTCAGTATTGCAGAAATTCATTAATAAAAATATCAGTATTTTAATTGTTTTATTTTCTCTCAAATTAACGGTTTCTCTAATATTCATATTTAAATATCCAACCACATTTAATGCTTACACCAAAACATGTAATAGATTGAATAGGCAATGCTTCCAAAAACACGCTTTGATGGACGTTTCAAACAAGACCTTATTAATGATAAACAAACATCAAGCAAATTATCGCGCAAAAGTTCAAGTCGGCTTTAAGCACAAAATATCTAACGAAACTGTCCATCATGTATCACGCACATGGCTCAGTTACTCATCAGCACCCTTAAGCGGTAGATCATCGTCTATCAGTTAAAACGAGTGTCTATGGCATACGGCCTTGAGAAGTGTAATGAAAAATATTAAATGTACTGGGAAGGATGCGCATAATTTTATGTGAAACTTACATTTTATAATAGTTTCCTAGATAACCCTGAATAATATATGTATATATATATATATATATATATATGGAAGTAATAGTGGATGAAATAACTAATTTCCCTATATGCTTTCAGGATATTTGTACCGAGGAAAAAAGGATCACACATCTACGTATCATTATAATACTCTGTCAATTATGTGGTCTTTAATACTTCTCGAATAAGTATATTATACCTTGGTCATACCGCAATAAGCTCTATTAAATATTTTGAATGGTAAATTACAAACATAGAGAACATTCATTGATACTAATCGCGTATCAGAGCAGTTTTAAGTATTTGCTTTGCTTTGGAATTTTTAACAATATTTATTGTTTTTATATATTTCACATTTTTATGGATATCAAATCAAAAAGTTTATGACAATAAATTATTTTCTGCTGTGCTTATAATTTTCATTTTAATTATATTTAAAAAAAAATTAACTATGTTAAATGTCCTCGTTACACATTTCTGATTTTTAACATGGGATAAACTTATGAAATAAAAAATGCTTATAAAATTTCGCTTATCATTCCTACTATAGTAAAATTTAATTTTATATTTTTATGAAAAAAAATCAACAAAGTGTGCATAATCACAGAAATGAAAAATAAGAAAGCTACAACAGATAAAACAATTCAAAGTTTATGATGGTTCGAAGTTCAATTACGCAAATATCTTATAAAATTTTATGCACGTTGGTTTAAAATTATGGAAACTATTATGTTCTTAAAGGTGTTTTTGTTTAACTCTGGATTCCGAAAAGACCAAACAATTTTAATAAATAACATAGCTACAGATATGTGAGTTATGGTTGAGAATGCTGATTATTGTTTATAAGTAAATTAATAACTAAATTTACTAAAAAAACGTGAAAACTTTATTATAGTCAGCGTAAATACATATTATATCGATAAAAACTATCAAATGGCATATTTGTGAAGATTTTCAACAAGTCCCTAATTTATCCCCAATTTAATTCACTTGGAAATATTTTTTTCTAGTTTGGTTTACAAATACGATATACATATATTATTTTTTGGTTTTCAGTCTTATATTTTGGTTTTCAGTCGTTTAATTCATCTGTAACTTACATTTATTAAACAGTGTCATGAGAAGTTTATCTATCAAACATCGATGGTAGACTAAACGCGCGTTGTCCGCGACGTTAAGACGCTATAAATGTCAGGTTGGAACAAACTTTCATCTTTTCCTTTTAAGAAGATATTATTAGGGCGGCGCTATATATATTTATATTTGGTATTTATGCATATTTTCAAATTCAATTCTAGTACTTTGCAATAGTTTATGTTTCAGTAAATATAATAGGAATCATATGTCAAGTAGCGTAATCTTCCCAATTTGAGTAAGCTTAAATCTCAAACAAGTCCATTAGTAGCGGTTAAAGCATGTAATAAAATAAAATCACTTTTAAAAAAAATGGTCTGTTAACCCAGTGATAAAAATTAACTCGAATTACAACACAAAATATATAAAAACCATATCGCATTCGTGAATATTTAAAGCCAAATGAAAAAGGCAACTCCTTACGCAACACCTTCGGTCGTTAAGGCATATCGGAGCAAAACTATCGTCTTCAATGACTTCCATTTCCGCTTTTGACTTCGGTTTTTCTGCATGTGGCGTTTCAGCGTTTTCGTGGTATCCGGAGCATAAACTTTCTACGATGTAGTCGCAAACGTTCAATGTGATATTGCTTGGATGACATGTGCAAATTGTGTGAACATTATATATATATATATATATATATATATATATATATATATATATATATAAATTTATATATATATATATATATAGACTATAAATTTATGTCAATAGAAAAACTCTAATTATATGAGAACCCTATTGACCTTTTGCTCCATAACACAGTTTTTTGGTTGAATACCTCTACGTTTATCCATAGGGAATATGCATACAATTTTCTAATGTTTTTAATTTATTATTTACGTCGTTATTTTACTGGTTACGTATAATTGAAACATAAATGAATGATATTCCATTCTGAGAATTATATTTGTTTTTCAATATATTTCTTCTTATTAATTGAGATCTCTGCATGAAATGCATGCTTGCAAAATTTGATACATAAAGACTGAAACTACAAAACAACAAAAAATCAAAAAAATATTTTCAAAATTAATGAAATATTGAAACACAAATAATTCGTATGTGTAGCCAAGATTATGAGAGACTGATACAAATTTTGATGTTAAATTGGTGTAAATTAGCACAATAATTAGCGTAAGTGCGAAAAAGTGCTAATACAACTATATAATCTGCTTCCTCAGGTCGAAAGCAAGATATATCTCTGTGATTGCAAACTAATTATGAATGTTTAACTTTCTGTGAAATTCTAGCGAGTCGATGTCTCCAATTGTGCACGACGATGGAGTAAGAGACGACTAATGGTCTGAATTGATTTAAATTTGCATGAATTTACAAAATTGGGTTCGCCAAAATATTTCAGTCTCAAGAGGAAATGACGACGATGCAAATCAAGTGAAACTGAAGTGTTTATTTCAGAGTAGATTGATTTCAATTACAGGGTAATGAATATTCATGAGTATTCTTATTTCCATCTTAAACATAGGCCAATCCAAATATCGAAAAGAGCGAATGTAATGAGATTCTTTTTTGTAAAAGCTTACTTATATTATTTTAATTTTTAAAAGCTTACATATAATATTTAAATTGTAAAATGAATGGATCTTCATTTACGATCCTACTTGTATAATGAATCTTTATTTATATTAAAAGAAATATATATTTATTTTAGTCTTTTTAAAATAAAAATTAATTCACTTCCTTCAAGTGTTTGCAGTTGTATCAGGTTAACGGTAAAATTAAGGTGTCTAACGCCTATTTATTACAATAACTATGAAACTGAAATTTTCTTTAAGTTAGTTTGAATTGTATTAAAACGTCAATCATTGAATGCAATGTAGCATAGCGTATATGTTATCCCAGACCCAAAATAATCTACTAGTATCGAAACCCCTTTAATTTAATTTGCGTGACTCGGGGAAATATATTACTATTTTTTTGTCAGGGTTCTCCTAAATTATGATTAGTATATACCTCCAATATGCAAATAAAATTATTCGGCACATTTATTAAATATATAGACAAGTGTTCGTAATAACCAAATGTTTACTAAATCTAATAAAATAAATAAATTACAAATATGAACAATATAGTCAAATGTCATACAAATTGAGAAAATAAGGTAAATCCAATTCGAGTATATGGAAAGTAGAAACTATTTATGTGCGGAATAAATCCGATAATGTCGTCTGCCTGCGTACATCTACCCGCATTCGGGTTGCTTACGTCAATACCCTCCCACCTCTACCCTCCCACATCATTTTATAGTGGGCCACGCCCATTTAGCCAATGAATGTCCGGGGGAAAAATTTAAATGCCTGATTTAAAATACACGTAGCGCCGTCTATCGATGTAATAGGTAAACTTATTTACATATTTTTGTAATTGCTACGTATCGAAGAGCAAGGCACTTTTTTGCTGTTTTACTAATGTTGATATTGCATCCTATCGTTAATCTTGCATTTTCCCAATTACTTTCTTTCGAATAGTTCCAATGTACAAACAATTGAAATAAAATTTACAGATCATGCAAAAATATGTGGGTTATGCAAAGTTAACCTTTTTACTGTATGTGCATATTTTATTATAAGGAGGCATCTCACATTTCCATATGGGATATATATGGAAAAAGTTCCTTAAATAAAATATTAATGTACCTTTTTGGAGAGAATATGAAAGATGCTTTTTGTAGATATATATGTATATATATATATATATATATATATATATATATATATATATATATATATATATATATGTTGATACTGGTCTATGTTGATCACCTTGGTAACTAGGTACCTGATATTCCCAAAAATTATTGCCAATTTTCTTATATTAAGGTTACCTACACAAATGCGGATATTAGTTCTCAGTATTTATGGCTATCCATTCTACATTGTGATAAATATAGAAATAATATTGACGGTATTAAAGGTACTGATGTAATATTGATGCAAATCCATTTTTTCTTAAATCCGTATCAATTGTGGGCATGGCATCGATATCTAATGGCAGTGTATAGGCAATGCATTTCAATATTGTTTGGGCGTAGGATCAGTATTTACTGACAGTGACAGCAAACCAAAATCTAGCGCTTCAACATTTTTAGCAAATATATGAAACGTGTTCAGAGCTATGGGATTTGAAAGATTTTAATTACAGTAACGAAAATTTAAAATAACTGTACGTTTGAATAAACTATTAAAAGTATATAAGCGACTAAAGACAGAAATCAGAAAAAATTAACACTTTTCTTAGTGATAAGAGTTAGATAAATATTTTTAATTATAACTCTGTTTTTCTCTTGAAAAATAAACGGTATATTTATACTACTATTAAAAAATACATATCTGATTTTATACTTCAAAACATGATAATCCGATTTATTTATTATGGATTTATTTACTATGGATATCCGTGATCAGATGAAATGAATAATTATATTTATTTATAGGAAGGAATTAAAAAAAATTAACAGTCCAAACGATATGAGAGCCGAACTGATAGCACTCATGGACCCAGCTATTTGGGCATCAACGACAGACAACCTTGGCAACATTATCTAGAATTTAAGGAAAGTTCCCCACAAAGATTTAAAGGTAAAAGAAAGTTTAACACATAGATTTAAAGGTAAAAATGGATTCAGAGACACGTTGATAAAGATGCTTTCAAGGTTATTACTATAAATACCTAAGATAACTCCAGTGTTTGAAGACAAAATACTTCAATCCGTAGTTAATATCAATGATCCCAATGACGTGTCTCATAACTATTGGTCTCGTCAAAAGACTTCAGGTCCCTCAAAGCTGTGGAGAGGACTGTGCTTGGCGTGTCTGTACGAAGTATAATCTTATCAATTGATCCGTCGGAGAATTAAGTTTGCTAATAATGCTCCTATTATTAGTAAGCGGAAGTGGCGAGAAATAGATTTTATAGAGTTTAGAACTGACGATCATTTGGGTAGATAAGTTATCGATTTCTGACCGCGCATTAGTAAAATTCAAAATGGGACGGATATGGTAAAATTGTTCGAAGATATTGGGTACAAATAACATGAGTATTAATATTTATGAGAAGCTGCGAGGAGGTTATATTTGACAATGTACCTCTTCCGTCTAATGGCGATACTATTCAGAACTGATACATCGATATCGTCAGAATCTTAGTGTGACTCTAAATGCTATATATATATGTATATGTATACACATGTCATCTAGTATGTTTAATAATTTATATATATATATATGTATATATATATATATATATATATATATATTTATATATATGTGTGTGTGTGTCATCTAATATATTTAACAATTTTTCTGAGATTTTGTAGTGTTTTTCAAATCATTGTAACACTTAATAATAGACATCTCTTCGTTCCTCTTGATCATTTAATTTTTTTGTTAATATAGCCATAATACGTTACATCTACTGCTTGTTTTCTTGAAGTACAGTATATTTTTTTCACCGTATATATTGGATATAATAATTTTTTTATTGTATGTGGAGTTCAAGATGTGTTTGGTTATTTAGCTCTAATGAATACATATTTTTAGGATTTTGTACTTCAAAACCAAAACATAAACCATTAGGAGATCACTCACGCTTGCGTTTTTCGAAGTCCTTTTTCTTAGAAACCGATTAACAAAGAATTGAATATATTAATAATAATACGATAATATTAGTAATAATACACCAACCCATTCGTAACTCGTGAAAAGTTATAAGTCAATAATGTATATTCATGTAATATATTTAAGCTGTGCTCAAAAATATTTACGTAAAATTTTTAGGAGAGTGGCAAGCAAACTACTTGAAAAATAGGTTTTGTAATTCCCCATATAATGCAGGATATGGAAGGAAACGACTAATTACAAGGGTCTCGAATATTTATTTTTAATTTTAGGTGTATTTTTAGGCTTATACTAAAAATATACTTACCATATGTCTCCGAGTCCTCTTCTGAAACAACTGAATAGAACATTTTGAAAAAATAGAATTTCTAGAAATAAACATTAGTCAAAATAATACTAATATCATGAAGAATATATATAATAACATTAATATGTTACTTTTTGAAGGATTTCATTTTCTAAACACCAACGCTTTACTTGAAGAAACTGGAAGAATATCAAACCCTTGCAGAAATTACGTTCTTGCGTCGGTGGTTCTATAATTTTTATCGATGGCACTAATCATAACGGCATTGATTTTTCGATAATATAGATAGAACTAAATTTTGATAAAACTAATCATGAAAATAAGATTTTCATTGATGGCATGAATCAAAATGACAACTCGAAATATTAGATTTTGAGAAATAATGATGTCAATCAGACATATATTTTTAGGTATATTTATGAAAAAATAAACTGAAAGATAAACTAAATATTTTCATTCAACATCAGATAAATTTGTGAAATTATTTAACTTTGAATAAAAATATGTTAGCATATATCATGTTGAAAGAAATGTCACATGTTCTTTTACATCCATTAATATCCTTAACGACTTACCTTAATAAATAGTATTAAATAATAGTTGATCAATAAATATGAAACAAATCAGGGTAAAAATATAGAAATGCATTTGATCCAATACGACATTTAAAAAGTTAAAATCATATAGAAATATCATGGAAAAACTTTGACATCAAAAATTACAAAAACTAAAGATGTAACTTAAAAGGGTCTGTAGACATTTAAGCAATACTGGGAAAAAGATGGTGAATTGGTAAAGTCTATTTTGTGTGCAGAACTAATATGCTTTACTAATCTTATAAAGTAGCATGAACAAATAGTTACGATTATACGTCCTTAGAGCTTTAGTTGATCAAGATTAAAAACTTTAAACGGATTAAACCATTTATTTACCGAAATATGTTCACAAAGTCATTAATTCTAATTATAAGTGGAATCTTCATTGTGATGGGTTCGTAATTGTTCAATCCAGATTCCCTTCATTGATATTAAAAAAATTTATAATACGCCAAATTGTTATTATTCAAATGAACCATTATAAATTAACATCAATAGAAAAACGTCAAATTTAATTTTTAATGATCAGAACACAGTTTTATTCAATAATCCACAAAACACGCCAAGTTTATTTACGTTTCAAGTATATTTAACTAGCTATAAACAAGTTTTATCCCATTAATTATCTGCAAAATGCGCTAAACCGTTAAATATTTGTTGCAATCGGATGTTGAGTTAAAATGCGAAATCGTCGATTTATAGCGTTTCTTTCCCGCACTTCCACTTCCGGCTGTAGGCCGTTTGCATATAAGTACTTCAGCGTTTTCATTTTCTCTGTTTCCGTCGGGGAAATTGTCTACGATGCGTTTGAGAGGGTTCAGGATATTATTTTGACGACATGCTTATGATACGTGAATACATTAATTTGTAAATATTTACATATATTATGGTTAAAATATACATATTTTGAGACGATAAATTCTGGGACGTGTATACCCTGAAGGCTTGATTCCATAAAACCATAAAAGTATGTACGTATATACTTTAGTAAAATTAATTAGACCGATGCAATTAGCGAGATAACTAATCTTACTAATAAAGATAGTAAACTATGAAAAAGAAAAAAGGACTCCAAACACCATTAAAGCAATTATTACGACGATATCCTTTCAAAAAAAATTGTTACAAATTTTTATTCACTTGTTCTGAAAAAATTAAATTTTAGCAAATTACGAGTCGCTCTTCCTTTTAAAGTTGAATAAAATTGTAAAATTCTGAAAACAACACATTTAATTAGAAATTACCTAAGGTATTATCTTCTGGAACGAAATTGCTTTTATTTTTCTATTTACTTTTTTATCGGAAGCATAGTACTAAATTTTCATGCACGGTTCATAACTTAAATTAATGACATTAGCGTTTTAAAGTTATGTTACTAACCACGCCACTGCCGTTTGTTCATAAAAACTACACCCAAAATAATTACGTACTATCCAAATTGGTTTTCTAAGCTCTTGAAATATACTACATATTCAATTTACACCAGGTACGGAGAGTGGTGCAGACATCGCTGCAATGCGCTACCATGCAACATAGCATTGAATTTACTCAACGACCGGTAGTGAAATGGACTCCCAGTTTTCCTTTGAAATTATTGTGTGAGATGGAAAGCATTCAACAGGAAATGCGGTATCTTTTTCAGATACCGCTGAAGGATATAGGGATGAGGGGATGATACATAAAAATTAAAGCAAAAGTAAAATTACATCATTAAATATATATTTTTATTCAAATAATTTTTTTACAATTCATTTGATTTATCATAAAACCTCATTGATCTCATTACACAATTAATCAGAAGAAGCTTATTGAAGAAACCAGGTTGCCTAAAATAACTTATAAGGATATGATATTGTTACCTTCTTGTTGAAACGCACAATTTAGCTATGGACTTTTCAAATGTCAATGTCAGCCGTGCCGGCCTTTACTAAAACTTCTGCATCAACATAACTTCTACATCATAGCTTTTTATAACGAAAGTCAATATCGAGTTATCACTACTTAACAATTTCTAATAAAAAGGTTTTAACAAAAGAATTGCTAGTTTTCAAGTAGCCACTAAATCAGAAAAGCATGACAAAATATATACTTTTTAAAATTTTTTATTACATAATTTTATCTAACCATAAAAAAATTTGGAAAATGCTACCACTACTGACAGATATTTAAGAAATCAGTACCATGTAAATACTTATGTTCATGTACATACCCACCCACATTCAAACACATGAGCGCCACATTCAATTTTCCACTGAATTCAAATATCTCTAACAAAATTATATAATTTTCAAAATTGATTTGTAATCGAAAATAATAATGCACTGCAAAAGTTATTTATGCTTTTCAGGACGTTTCTTTTTTAGAAGTTATTTAAAAACGGTTATTTTTTTGTTAAGTTTAATTTTTTCGCTTTTATTGGTTATGATTCCCAAAATTTTACGAACTCAAGAAGAATTCAATAGTACTTCATTATCTTCTTTAAAATATAAATTAAATTTCATAAATACATTTTCATATATCTACATACATACATGCATGCATGCACTCAAGCGTATAAACAAAGCCATATCATTAAGATTTTCCTCTATTGGGTTTGTCATGGTCAGTGCTTCACAAATTTTTATGTACATACCTTTGCATACGTATGCAGTATAACTCCATCCACTGAAAATCCTGATTGTTTCATGTCTATACTTATAATATACTTGTACATATTTACCAATCTGCCTTCTTATCTCCTTTTTTAGTTGAAAAACAAGTCCAAACAAGTCTACGGGAAATTATAGAAAAAATTAACATCTAGTAATTTTACTGATAATGAGATTATATATTGATAAACTAAATGTCTATATTGATACAGTTTAAATCTGCTTAGACTCAAAATAACTTATAACCCCTTGGCTTCCTGAATCCATTCATTAGCATTGGTCACATTATTAACGAGGTCCTTAAGGTCATTGAACTTGATGAGTTAGATCAAAAAGTATACATGCACTCTGGATTATAACTTCATTTTTTTAAGTAATGCAATTATAGGGTTACATATATATATATATATATATATATATATATATATATATATACATATATACATACATATATATATATATATATATATATATATATATATATATATATAGGGTGTATATGTCCACTAACATCGCATATCAATGAGATTAGATATAGTCTTAGACAAAACTAAATTAAAATTGGTGAATGAATTTCGTACCTTCTTTTAACGTTTCATTATTATTATTTTTACTGAATAAATAACTATCCATCTTGCTAGTTAAAAACATATAGAGATTAAAAATATTAAATTTTCTCAGACTTCCAAAACATTTTATGATTTTTAATCGTCAACTTCAGATTTCAATCATATTCGGTATTTTTTGAGTTCCGTACGCCAGAAGAGAAAAAAGAACCTTTACAGGGTCACTTCGTTGCCCCTCTCTCTGTCTGTCCGTTGAGATCCTTTTTCTCAGGAATGCGTAAAGGTATCAAGTTGAAATTAATACAAAATACTTAAATATATGGTCCCTTTCAGTTGTAAAGAAGAAATGAAAATGAAGCTTCTAAGTCAACACAAACAAAAAATACGGCTATTTGTGGCGCATATTTTGCCATTCGCATATAAATCCAAATCTCAGGATACTTTTCATTGACTTAGAATTTGACAAAAATGGGCAAAAAAATGTTCATAAAGGCCCAAATATGTACAAAATCTCTTAGTGTAAGTTCTACTCATGTTTGACAAGTTTTCTTTATTTAAATAAACATTACATTAATATACCCTCGGCGGACAAGTCGTCAAATTATTCATAATCAATAAGGATTCATGATATACTAATTTTACCGTATGCAAATAAATACCTAATTAGGTTTTCTGTCGAAATTCAGTTTCTTTATCTGCTAATTGTATTTTTTATTAACATGTTATTACACTTATAAATAAAAATAAACGTGTAATAATCCCCGTATTACTCTTACAACACATTATTCCCCAGTTATCATAGGCAATTATTGCCTTTTCTCGTATCTTTTTTCATTGGATTTCTCCATTAATTTTATGTGATTAAGTTGGTTTTGTTATTTCATTCCATTAACACGACCATTTAATATACATTGCATTAATTGTTACTATAAACATTTGATGACAATAAACCTTTAACTTATTAGATATCTATTTAGAATACATGTTACATAAAAATATAAAACAGAAAGTTATTGATATTTGTTTTATTAGGTTTATGTACTTCTAACGGAACCTTCACTTTCTGCGTTAAAAAAATTTTAATATCATTTGAAGATTTTTAAGCGACTCGCACGATATTTCACCGAGCCACCTATCTTTTTAAATCCACTTATATTTTCAAAAGATATTAAAACCGACATGCCATTTAATAAATAGCAAGATTTAATTAATACGAAACAATTTTTTTCTCTGTTTAATTATTTAACAATTTCTTACTGTTGTAAGTTTGATATTAAACATTTGTCTGTGTCTCTTCAAAACTTGCGTTTTTTTTTGCTAGTTTAAGCATATTTATATAGAATTAATAGAAATATATTAACGTACTACTAATTTTCCTTATTTGAGATATTTATCTGGACAGATATTCATTATGCTTATGGGAAACGTCTTTCAGTACATTGTTTGATAAATTATAGTAAAACGCAAGTTTAGTCAGTACATCTAAACGTCTCATCATTGTAGATATAAAATAACATTTTCTTCTTTAAGGACCGTGCATGTCTCGAGGGAAAATAAAGTTTTCAAACAAATTACAGTGAATATCTTGAAAATTCTTGATGAATTTCGTCTATATTAGAAAATTTAAGACAATCGTATTTCAAATTAAAAATAAAACTTATATTTTCCGTCACGTACGACAGAAAAAAATATATTAAAAAACAATATTCCAAACGCATCTTAATTTTCCTTATAATTCTATTCTTAAAAAGTAATTGTTTCATATTTATTTTTGTATTAGTAAAACAAATAAAGAACAAGGAAAAGTGTAATAAAAAAGTAATAAAACTTTTAATGAAATTGACATTTATTTCCTATTCTTAAACAAAAACTTCATTTCATTTTGTAATGCTTTTAAATACTGTATTTGTTTGAGGAATTCTTAAATAGGAATACTTGCAAAAACTATCACATTACATTATTAATGTAATTTAAATAAGACATTTGATGTAATAAGCCTAGTTATTACATCAAATGCCATATTCCTTCACAAACTTCGACGGGATTATTATTTTTATATGGTTTATTATGGAATGTCAGTCGACATCAAAATTATATATTATTTTAGAGTCTTTTTACGTCTGTCTTGTTATTAACAATAAAACTTTAACGTTACAGTCAATCAGAATGCTAAACTTTGCTGATATTTTATTTTTCAGAATTTAAATATGATATATAATATTAAACAATTTCACATCTTTTCTGTATAATATTGATTGTTTTAAATAATAGATTGAATAATATTTAAAATAAAAAAGCAGTAAAAATGTTGATATTACTATTGATATCGTCCAGTATGGCTGCAGGTATTCTGTTGCCACAGATTTTATCACAGAAATTTCTATGTCAAGTTCATATTTGATGTATTGAATATATTTGGCATTAATTTTGTAGAAATTAATTATTCACAATTAAATGAAACTACGTGATGTAATATTATTTCTACTTTCTTTAAGTTCTTTACCACGACCTAGGTTTCGTTTTGTTACAACATCTTCAGGTGGGCTATTAGCAAAGATGCTTCATATCTTCTATTAGATCTTTGCTAATAGCCCACCTGGCGATGTTGTAATACAACGAAACCTAGGTCGTGGTACAGATCTTGAAGAAATAATACTACATCACGTAATTTCATTTAATTGTTCATATTTGAATTTGATGTTACGAAGAATCACATAAACCTCGAGTTTTTTAATTATTAAATCATACCAAACTAGCTTTCCATGAAATTTGTCATGCTGAATTCTTCGATAATTGATTTCAATATATATTTGTGTTTATTCAAACATTTTATCCTAAAATAAAGGTAGAAGTAAAATGAAAAAACTTTTAAATAAGAAAAATTGTTCCCCGTTCTTCTTTTTCGTATTTAACTTAATATAAAGAAATAAAAAGTACCGTTAAATTTTTTTTTTAACTTTATCATCATAAAAATCATTCAACTTAGAGTTTAATGGAAAGACACCCTAATAGTCGTTCAACGTCAGTTTAAATGGAGAGACAAGTTATATATTTAAAAATAAATAAATTTAATTATAATGCACATTAATAGGAACAAATTATAAAAAACAAACAATTGAAAAAAACAATTAATATTTATATAATAGTAGCGGAGGGAGATGGAACAACTTAGTTGAGGTGCTCACAGTGTCCGTAATTATTCTTGCCACTCTTCTTATGAAACTTCTTCGACTTATTCCTCTTATTCTGCTTCTTCAACCTGCGGTTCCCGCACAACGAATTACTTCGCTCCGCCGACATAAACGGTAGGGTTGAGAGGGAGGACCCCGTCAGCACATTCCTCGCCTATTGCTTCAACCGGTAACCAAACGCTGCCCGCGACTCATTGGTGAATGAGAAACATTTGGCAACCAACATGGCGAGGAAAAACAGCGCGAAAATTTTATTCAATACCACGATTTCAATTTCTATTTTACGTTTCTATTTATTATTATTTTTTCTTTTTTCTATTTAATATGGTAGATACAATATGTTTAAATATATCTTAAAGACCGAAATAAGCACATATGAAAACTGATATATTAAAGCGCTGTGCAGCATGAATACGCATATTTGAAATAAATAAATAAAAAAATTAAAAGAAAAGGCTATTAGATTCACATAAAAACGTACTCGAAATCCACCTCATAAGATTAGTATTTTTGTTCTTATAAAAATTTTGGCATTCGTCCATGTCAAAATTTGTTTAAGCATTTCATTATCTAATAGTTTATTTCAAGTGTTGAAGGGATCATTGTTATCGTCAGCCATCAATATTGAAGAAGAAGCACAGAATATAATGTTATAACGTTGCGTACATATTAAAGTCTCTGAACTATCGCTTTCTATTTTTTAAGGTCTTGACTCTCGTTTACTTGGTCATGCTCATGTCTGAACTGATGTGCCAACTTTCATGTTGACACATGAGTTCAAACTCAGATATAAAAAATGTCTTCGATATTCTTCTCATTATCCGAGTCTTATGAAGCTTACAACACCGAATTGAATTCTTATTGTATTCTTACTCGTAATATTTTTTTGCCGGTCGCTTTAATACACTCTGAGATTATCGTTTTGAGCGGGAGGAACTTGCTTGATTGTGTTCTGCCATATTTTGTAAGAAAATATAAAAGAAACAAAAAAGATTTAGAAACATATTTTCTACGCAATATATATACGTGTAACTTGAAAAGCTATAAATAATTTTGTCATAAGCATCGAGTGACACAACCGTATTCTTCGCTCGTCACTATGATACTAAACTGAAGCTACTGAGCTACTTAGCCGCGGGGAGTAATGGGAAATGTTCAAAACTAAGAAACCAAAATTGTTGCGTAGTTTGTGACGCTACATGTTTATACTCAAAGGTCAAAAATTATTTTATATAAAAAAAATTAATTTTACTAAATATAACCAGCGTGAAATAACTGCGCCCACATACATACACACAAAAGAATATATAATCTACTTTTATTACATTATTTTAAGAAAAATTGTTACTTTACAACTTATTTAAATAAACGTTTCAAAATATTTAACTTAGCACTTATATGTATCTTATAGGGCGTAGAAATCTAAATAGGCAGTTAATTTTACGTAACCCAATAGTGTTCTGTATAATATTCTCCAAACACATTTAATTAAACTTGAATGAGGAACGTGAGTGCATCAAGCGTACTTTGATGTAAATATTAAACAACCTTTGAGACTTCGTTATGTTCGCTGTGTTATTTTGAGAATAAATTTTGAATATTAAATAACTTGCGCAATGCTAATGATATTGCATGAATATATATTTCAAACAGCGACAAAGACAGCAAGTTTTAATGTCATTGCAAAGGGAAAATTATTTTCTTGTCGCTGCTACCTTCGACTTTGTTTATTATTTCATATAAAACAAAGACGCTAATCAACGGACGTTTCTAAATAGAACAAAATCTTTCAGGAATTTGATGTTAACGAGGTTTATATTTTGTAAGAAATAATTAAGTCTACTTATTTTTAAAAAAATATTGTACTATGTTCATCCTTTTGTACTTTTATAAAGGTCATGAAAATATTGCATTGGCATCGGAGAGAGTCAAAGAAAATAGGAGGAGTGTGATTTCAAAGGAAATGTTAGTGAAAAGGATATGTTAGGGAAATGTTAGTGACTACGCAAGGGCATTTGTATAGTTCGATATATGTTTTTAAAGTTTAATAAAATGTGAAGGAATCAGTCAAATGACTATAACTTTTTTCATTTAATAATACTTAGGATGGCCGACAAAAAGTTCAAAAGTTCGGAAATCTGTTCCTCCCTTGAGTAATGCTACCGAAAATATAGGTGTGTGTCCCAAAAGAACTAAAGAGAAAGTGTTTATATTAGAACCAGGCAAATTGTAGGTTGATATGTATTAGTCAATAAATGGTAACTGTTTTTTTTTAATTATAATCAGAAAATACTTTTTGTAGGTAAAGTAGAAAACATAATTTTTTTTGGATACTAAAAGGTTTCTGGCAGACCGCAGTAGCAGTAAAAAAAGGTGACAATTATAATAATTATATTTCTGTATTATTTACCAGCTCAGATTCTTGAGGTTTTTTTTACTACAATTCAGATAAATGTGTTACCTTTAATACAAAATCATTGAACCGTGTTTGTGAAACCAAACGGCATTGAATGATTTTGTATTATATTGTGACTGTGTCACGATTTTTTTAGTGTAATTTACGCCTAAGCCTGTTTTAAATAAAAGTTTGTCTACCTTTGACTGAAACGATATGTTTAACCACGATATAAAAGTGTTTTTTATAAGACTTTTATTTTACATACAAATTGGATGGAAGAAATGATTAAATCTATAAAATAAATTTAATCCCCTCTCTTTGTTAAAAGGCACATCCAAATTTAATCTCAAAAAGTATAGTTTACCCTTTTCATCGTTTTAAAGGCGTTATTTAGAAATCCTTTCACAATAGGAGCCCGCGTTATAAAAGAAATAATGATTGTAATAAATGGCTGTCTATTCATATTGAGCACATAAACGAAACGATATTCTGAATAAAACTTGGTTTTTTAGAAGCTTTCTCTGCTGGCTCTTCTAAAACCATCTTCCTCGTGAATTTTATATTCAGAATTATATTACTGTGCTATTTCTAATTCACCGCCATCTATATTTGCATAATCTGAGATATCGTCAAGATGAATATTAACATGTACATATATTCTAAAAAACATACAAATTCAAAATTATGATCAATTAAAAAATGCTCAAATTTATGTAGCTATTAATTATTGTAGCATACTAATTAGGTTAGCTTCTATTTATATGGCCATTTCAGTTTACCGGCCTTAGTTCATGTGGTAGCCGAAAAGAATATTTTCACCTCTTGTAAAAAACGTGAAGTTTTTCAATTATATATATTAAAAAAGGCTCTGACAAATAATTCCAACCTAATTGGGGTAGACTTCAACAAGGTTTCTAATTTCTCGAACCGAATGTAGGAGATCTTATTTATCAACCTTTTTTTCTAAATATTAGGTACCGATTCTTGGCTTTGTAATAGAATATACACTCATCCATCACTAAGCATATATTTCATAGTAGTTAGTTCACTGGTCGCCCTAAAACTCAAGAAATTTAATTTCCATATTTTGTATGCTATTACTAGTTCTTAAATGAATGGAAAATCAAATGCGGCTTTCTTTACATACTCCACTTTCTCGAAAGATCCTTTTCAAAATAAGTGCGTGAAGTTTCTATAAAATTCCAAAATCGATGAAAGGAAGTACCGATTTTATTATTTGCCTATCTCATATGTTCTATTTTTGTATCCTAAGCCATTTGTATTTTTGTAACAGATAAAATTTATAGCTTTTGATTTCATATGGGATTATTTAACTTATTTATTAAAGTAAATCTACCATTGGGATGAAAAATTTCAATTCAAATCTTCTGTAAAATTATAAACACATAAGCCAATCAGTAAGGTTTTGTCATGTTCTTAGGATCAGTGTTAGATGAGTAAATAGTATTAATAATATTTCAACTTAAGTGCTATATTTAACACAAAAGATTAATTTCTGATAAATTGTTCATTAGTGGTTGCTTGTTGCGCTATATAAATGCGTCATAAAAAAATTAAATTTTCTTATGACGCATGTGGAAAATTAATATAATCTTTTTGGATTTTATCACAAATATTTTAGTAAAACTAATTATCAGAATAAACGAATGTAATGCACACATCATGAAAAGTTTCGGAATAGTCAAATAATTGAAAATATGGAAAGATATTCTTATTCTCTTCCAGATTTATGAAAATGAATATTATTATAAAATGAATATTATTACTATGAAACAAAAACTTGTAGATATTATGACTCAACAATTCTGCTGGTATTATTTAATTCTTTGTTTGCTGCGTTTATAAATACGATATATTTTGTATCGCCCGTGGCAGGCACGTGGCTCTCCATCCATATAATTGTAATTTTCTAACCCACGATTATCACGAATGAAAATATATCTGTACTTCAAGCATATATAAGAAAATATATCTGTACTGCTTGCAGTAAAGATATATTTTTATTAATATTTATACCTTAAAAATTAATTTAATTAACAGCGAAGAAAATACGTAGTGATAAATAGATTTTTAATTTTTTCTGCAGGTTTTCCGGGAATACTTTATGAAATTATTTGTTTGCCATTAGGCTATATATATCTATATATATATATATATATATATATATATATATATATATATATATATATTTATGTATATTTTTGGTAAAAAATGAATGGAATACGCCAACCTAAGAAAATAATAAAAATAATTTATTGATTTTGTACTTCACTATTATTTATGAAACGTGTTATTTCTCTGACCCCTAATGTAAATGCAAATATATCTTTGCATTTAATTTTTGTTAATGTTACAGACTTTCATTTTTTTCTTGCTTGCTACCGTCGCTGCACAATCGTAAAAACCAACCGCACGTAACTATTGAAAATTCTTCTATATCATATGCAATTCCAGTTTTATTTAAGAACAACTTTGCAGACTTTTTAATTTGAGGTAATCAATTAAGCTATTTATAATTTGGTTTTAAAACTTGTTTCGTACGTACTGTGTTCTAAATACCAACTCGAAAGAAAATTAATTTAAATGCCACCTATGCTCATTCGTTTAAATGTGTCAATCTTAAAGGTTTGTACGTGCTTGCGTTTTAAGATACAACTCATAAATATCCCGTAAATTTTTCCGTAACTTAAGCACTTTTCTTTAAATAAAAATATTTTGAGATAAACAACCCTACATGATGGTGAAAATCTCCTCAAAATGTATATAAAGTAAAACTCGAGTTATAAACGAAAAGACAAGAATACATATTAGAAGAACGTTTCGCTTTATGTCTAAAGAACATGCATAGAAAATTATAGTACCATAGATTAACTTTCATAACTATTTTGATTAAATTATGAAAGAATCAGTCACGTTCACTGCCACAATTTTATTATCAGAAGGTAATATGATAAAAAATTATTAGAAAAGTTTAATAAATCCAACAAAATGTACTTACTAATTAGCAATTATAGGAAAGCCTCTTCAACATTATATAACATTTAAAATATAATATAAAAATAACATATAAAATATAATATAAAAAATGCGCATACAATTTTTTCAAAGTAGCTGCAAAAAAAAGGTTTACTGACATGGTTGACTGATATTCTACTAGAGAAGCATAACTTCTCTAGTAGAATGTCAGTAAACTTTTTTTTTGTTTAAATTAAATTTTAATCCCAACCATTATCCATATTGATACTATTATAAATAAATAAATTTATTTTTACTTTTGCAAAATTAAGAAAATAAAATATGCTCTCCTCGGTACCTTTTTTCCATTAAAATTCTGAATCTTGACCATTTCTTTTTTTGATGATGATGATGACTAATTTCTAGATTTGTTGCTTTGTTCTCTATAAAAATATCGTATTTTAAGTTACTAATGTTTGGCTCATTAGAAATACGATCTACAGAAAACCGGTTCCTTTTGTGTTTAGAAATATAACTGAGTTTAGGTTCCATTATATTTTTTTTTTTTCAATAAAGGAAAATATAAATTTAATTAACAAACATTATGTTATGTCTCTAGTTATGACACAGGTTAACTAATTTTATTCACTAGTACTTATATGTATGGTTTATATATGAAATATTTATTTCATTTCAAAAATAATTTAATCTTGGGAAAAAGGATAGGGCCAGATCTTAAATTATTTATTCATTTCCTGCGCAATTTACATTCATACCGATAATAACCTATATCTATAAGAATAATGAACTAAAACATGATTGGTTCTATTCGGTTTCAAAGTAAATAATTAAGTAATAATTAACTAAGTTATAATTGATTAATTTGAACAAGATAATAAATGAATTGGCAGCGGGTTGGGTATCGATCCGATTCACCTTTGCAAGGGAATACTTAAATAGTGTTTATTAATTATCTCTTTTCACAACACGTTAAGGGTCTCTTCTAAATGCCAGAACAAAAAGAAAAAATATAGTTTACTGGATAGGTAGCTGAGAAACATAGTTTTACCGAAGACTGGCGGGGTTTTAATTGGAATGGTACGATAAAATCGTCCTTGTGAACATATTAGGTAGAGGTCCAAGATTCTTTCGCAATGTCAAAAACGCTATTCTTAAATAAAAAAAAAACTTTGAAAATTATTCGATATCCTTCTTATGAAGAAATTTTTCCAATTTTGTTTTATTATCAAACAGCTTCGAAAAAATCATTTCCCGTTAAAAACTTATACTTGTTTTATTAAAAACTTATTGGCAGTTATAGAATCTGATTGTGACGGAATGTGCGATTGTTGAATCTGCGTTTCTACAGTCGTATTTTCCGCCACAATCAGATGCTATATCTTCTGGACAGTGAACAGAGTGGCTGTTTATTTTGACTATATTTAAAACTTATTGACTTTTATATTTTGTGATTCCGTGTCTGGAAAGGAAAAAAATGGAAATTTTGTAAGATCTTCCTGGTGTGCATCTGTATATCTCAGTATCGTATATATCTTAGCCATTTTTCTCAGAAAGTTTTCGATTTAGAAACTGAAATTCGACACAAGAATAAAGTCCTATTATATTACCTCGCATATATTTCCATAGTACAGTAACACAAAGAAAAAATTAACATGTAGTAGCAATAATACTCAAACAAATATTTAGATGTGAACTTTAAAGAGAGCACTTAATAATTTTTAAGATTTCGTATCTCAAAAGAATAAAACGAAACTTTTACAAGATCACTCAAGTGTCTATCTCTGCCTCATGTTCTCATAAAACACTTGAGATAAAAACTTAAAATTTACAATTAAAAAAAAATATATTAACGCGCACACATCTCAATAGCAACACTAATAAAAAATTGCACTAATATTTTAGTGAGGGCGAATAACACTCAAGATTTTTTTAAATTTCATGTATAGTATAGAGTATCTTTTCAAGGATTAAGGGCCTCAAAAATTAATTTTTTTTAGTACTTTAAGTAGTATATCACAGTTGTGAAAAATACACAAAAAGATGTATTCCCCACAGACTTATTTCAAAACTACTCAACCAAAACTACTGTCCTTGATCTTTATTTTTTTTCAAATAAATACCACGTGTTTACGTCTACGGAAGACATGGTAAGTAATATATTTACTTTGTTTGAAAAATAAATATTATAGTATTTTAATAGAAGTATTGTGTACTAATGTACGCTTCTAAGTACATCAATGCCCCCGAAAATATAGTGCAACTTTTACTTCTTCGTGTTTATCAGGTTGTTTTAAAAAACTAAAGCAATGAACTTAAATCATATAGTTTTTAAGAAAGTTAAGTTTTTAAGATAGTTTTTTAGCTGTGAAAGTTTTATCAGTTAAGTGTAACGAAAATAATGTAAATACTTACAGATAGGTAAATGTTAATACTACATGACCTTTATTTTTATATGTATGGAAAGTTCGTAGTGTGAATTCTACCCGCATTAAGTTTTATTTATTAAGTTGTTGAGAAACGTTCATTCAGATATAGTAAAAATTAGTGTTTAGTTACATAATCACGGAAAAAGTTAGTATTTAGTTACATAATCACATTTTGTTGAATCTTATGAAGTCCTCACGTAATTCAAAAATATTTTTCTTTTAAATTTTGTTCATGTTTTTCACTACCCAGCTGTGTGTTGTATTAACGAATACCGCGCTAGCCTCCAGTTTCGATGGTAGAAGTAATTATACCGGTAACTCAGGTAATTTAGAATAAAATTTCATTGAATTTTTTGTATGGCTTTTTGAAAGAGATTCTTTGTATTATCATTTTTTTAATTTTTCGATATAGCATGATCTAAACTTGGAAGAAAAAACGTGAGCCTCCGTCTTTCAGTCTGTGCTTATAAAAACACGTTTTAAGGGGTAGTTGTTAGCCAATTTTGGTGTTTTTTTTTAAATTTTTTAACTCAGAATATAAGGATACTGATTTTAACAATGACTTATCAGTAGTTTACCTTTTAACACCAATTTTCTAGGAAAACTTCTTGTTTTCCTATTCGATGTCTCTTTTTGTTCTCTTAACATTTCTTTCTGTTCCTATAATCACCCGTTTCCACACCCATTAAAATTTTAATACACTAGTATTCAGATTTTAATCTTTTTAACTTTTTTTTATTAACTATATGATCTATCTGTTTAGGCTATGTTTTTCATTGACTTTTGTTTAATTTTTAGTTTTAATAATAGGAAACAACTTATTTCGTATCAAAGTAACATTAGTGAGAGACAAATGCAAGATATGCAGTTTGGTTTTGCCAAGAATTGTTTCTACTAATTAAACTGTGAGATGATTTTTATGTCATTTATACATTTGTGTATTTGTAACAAAAATTATTTTAAAACATCAAGAATTTCAATGCACCAACTTTGCTCCCCATGATCGGCCATATTTCAGCAATATCTCGTTATGGGTATTTTTCCCGTATATCCGTATCGAAATGAATTTGTGCAGCATTAAAGTAATATAATTTGTAGTTTGGAATTCTCGGATCGATAAAGAGACATTTTTAAAACCTTTTATTACCTTCGTTGTATGTAATTATACACATAGTCAAATCTACTGAGCCTATTTTCATCCAAATACAATTTCTGTATGGATTTGAAACTTTGCAAGCTTAACCAATCCTTATGGTAAGATCATAATATGCTACTTAGAGCTGATGTGTAGATGAAAGAGGAAGGTGGTCATGGGAACTGCTCACTTGTTAACAATAAACTGATTGAGTTATGGCTCCTTTAACTTACCTTAATATGTCTTTTGATTGACATATTGTAACTAAGAGGATCTGATCATGAACGAGCAAAGTGGTTGGAGGAACTTCTTAATAATTAACAGTAAACTTATCGAGTTCAGGCGCATTTCATTTCTTTCAATGAGTTTTTTAGTTATATAATGTCAACAGAAAGATTTGATAATGGAAGAGGGGAATAGACTTTGAGTTCGTTTAACTTATCTCAATAAGAGCTTCGATTGACCAGGAGCGTCTTTTTTTATTCTACCCACATATTTTACTTGTTATCATGTTTCGTTTTTTACCACATTCTATAAATGGTTTCATATGCAAATTATATTTAAGTTTAGCTATTATTTAATTATATTAATTTTTCTCTCATTCAGTAGAAATTGCTTCAATCAGCAAATAGCGTTTTATAATAATATTTAATTTTGCTGCAGTGCTTCAACAAGGTATGTGCACACGTAATTTAGCACTATAATGTTTAGTGTTAATTTCACTAAGAAAACAGGTATTTTATCCAATAATATTGATCAATTTCTCAAAACACTATTCAGATTTTTCTTTAAATATTCCTTTAATAAGCGACGAAATAAGTTTCATTTTTCTTTCTTTTAAATAATTTGCAAACAATAAAAAGCTATGAAAAACTCTTTCATTATATTCGAAATTGGCAGTACTGTCATACCCCTGCCATCTAAGGGATACAATTAACCTAAGCCCTATTATTCTGCTAAGAATTTAACTTGATCAACAATCTTTGCGATCTGCTCCTGATGCCAAGCGCTCCAGTCAATCGATTCCAAGCTTCCATCCATAAAGATTGGTATTAATCAGTATTAAAATAAATCATCGTGCAAAATCCAATATTTAATTTTTTTAAATACTTATTTACAAAACCGTATAACAGTATGCATATGCATGGCATTTGATAACGGACCAAATGTGTAAAATATAATTTAGTATAACAGCTGTCAGTGTCTATTTGTATATTTTGACTTGTATCTATTGCATTCTGTACGAATCACAGTTTCCCGTGTAAACTCAAATAGAGTAAACACAAAATATATAATTTAATATAACAGCTGTCAGTGTTTATTTATGTATTATGTCTTTTTTTCTATATATAGCCATAATTCACAAATAAATGAAACAAATAATTCTTTAATTTCTTTACCACGACCTAGGTTTCGTTGTATTACAACATCTTCAGGTGGGTTACCTGAAGATCATGGGGGCCCACCTGAAGATGTTGTGCGACAGCCATATTTTGTTTATATATTTTGTCTTTTCTTTCTATTCATAACCATGTTCGTTTTGATTCTATTTTTTTCAAACAATAGTTTTCCACGAAAATCGATACGAAGTAAATATAAAATATGTGACTTATTATTACAGTTGTTTCCATCAATTTATTTTCCTTTTTTGTCTTTACATTTTGTTTTTATTCCTTAACGTATGTCTTTTAGGTGTATAATTCGAATATGCATATCGATTTTTATATATATCAATGCTGTTTATACATAAAAGTACAAGATGGATTTTTAAAAAATGTATGCTTCTGAGACCCAAAAGTGAGCTACAAAAGTACGTATTTTTAGTTCTTAAGTTATATATAATTGCACTATATCACCAGGCAACATATGCAAAATGTATTTGAGACAATAGTTAATAATTGAAGAAATACCTTTATTTATATTTTAATCGATTTATGGCTGGTGAACATTTTCGTCTCCTGCACTAACCTGACAAATTTACGAAAGACTTGGCTTTCACAAATTGTTAAATAAAAGAAAAATGAAAATTTCCTGTATTCCTATTCAGAAGAAAAACATGAAAAATGTATTAAAAGCAATAAGTTGTATGTATGTATTATTCATGTACGGGATACTGTGTATCAAAGTGACTAAAAAGTTTTGAGAAATTATATAAAAATGCTCAACAGTTGAAAAAAATATACTATCAAATTGCGATCTCAACGAAAATAAAATAATTTTTTTCAAATCTCTCCTCAAATATCTTCAGATATAAAGGGTTTGGTACACAAAATCGCCTGTATGAATAAAGAGCACGTTCTTTCTTATAACCTGTTCTTTTCCGCCATTTTTATTTTCCACGTAAGTCGAGAACTATTTTAATTTTCTTCTTAATAACAGTGACAGTATTAAACATCACTTTAAAGACATAGACGCAAAACAATTACCAACAGAAATAAAATCATCAAAATGTCGACAAAACGTCATTGAATTTATTTATAATATAAATGTCCATGTGCAATATCGCTGTAAACTGGAAATATAATCGACAAAGTCTTCTGATGGTTTTAGAAAAGTAATAATAATGACGGTATATGTGTAAAATAATAAAAAACAATGTCGAACTAGTGCCGAAGCAAAAAAAAATTTTGGAAGCTGCCAAGTTTGCAAAATTTAAGCCATTTTAAACCGGCAAGAAAGTATTTTTCCCATCCTGGAAAATATTTTTTTCTTTGAACGCAAATTTTATTTTCTTAATGAAAATAGGTGATCTATATCATACCTATTACACGTACTTGACCGGTTTTTTAAATCTTACGTAATAAACAATCTCTGATAAGTTACTTCTTGAAATCACTGGTACATTTATCAGACAATTCATGAATTTCCGTTATAAATAACCCATTTATTTTCTAAACAACAATACTCATTGATCAAAGTGATATCCGAAGAAAACAGTTTATCGAGATACCGTTTTAGCCGAGACATTTAACCGCTAAGCCACGCAGCGGCCAGCCACATTCGTTAGAGCTAGGGTCACTTCACAGGGTCGACCATCGGAACCAGACATTATTATTTACAAAGTTGGAATGTGTATTTATTTTTAAGTAGAGGTCTCGGACCCTTATCAAATATTTAACGCGTTGTGACGCTTTTGGGAAATATCCCTTTTAGCAGTGCGACGCGTATACTTATCTGTTTTGTTCATTTTAAACGCAGAAAACCCGTATCATTCTTAAAGGTTAAAGTAAAGGTTAAAGAAGTATTTTTGAAAGATTCACCAGAATATTTTGTTACATATGCCTTTCACGAGGAGAAATTAAAACACATAGTTGTATTTAACAAAGAGCGTAGCTCCTTTTACCACTAGCAATGGCTTATATTACAACTAAAATGAACCTCGTGGCAGGCGTTAGTTGGAAAGGTAAATATCGCAAAATGTAGTGTTTTAACTTAATTATGCTGTTACTAGGATATTATACATTTGTACCATATTCTTTCAAACTTACTTATAGAATAAAAAAAATATGCCTTACAACATGCTCATAAGTTTGGAATCCAGTTTAAACCTTTTTTTTTTAATAATAAATACATTAACCCTAAAAATAAGTATAATTATATCCGTGTGTAAAATGCACAGTTTATAGTAGTTTTGACCAATGCTGATACAGTCGACAAGCGGATTTAAACATAGTCATTGAACATATTTAATGTATCAAAATTATGCGTCTGCTCCGAGGTATTAAAAAAATACATTTTCTTTTTAACTTTTCATGCCTTATGTTAAAATAACAGGTATATTTATTTTGTCTGGTTGCATACGAACTTGTTTGAAATGACTGAAACTATGGACGGATTTTATAACAAATTCAGAGGTAACATGTCTCCAAATATAAGTAATAGATAGAACCATTTTCACGATGCTCTTTGAAATTGATTCAGAAACAAAATTTTATTGTAATATTATCTTTTGTACACGGGCTTCAAATGAAAATATTATATGCTTACATATATCAATTCCAAATACATTGACATTTATATTTTTGAGTTGTCCTGTTGGAAAATTCTTCCGGGAAATATGGTTAAATAGTACGTCTTTCCTACCTAATACTTTTCATTTATTTTCCAGACGAAAAATTTAAAAAAGTCCGTAGTTCTCTATGGCCAAATAACAATTAGATGAAACAACAATTTAATTGTAACGTGCGTTCAATAAAATTGGAGAGTACTTTTGATAAATATTTCGTATGAATTTAAAGAAAAGAAATGAAATTAGCACTGTGAAACAATAAATAACTAAGTTATTTCGTATTTTGATTTCCAGGGTAGCGTGTCCTTAAAATACGATTAGTTTAGTTGAAAATGTATAGTAAAAATTTATGGTAAGGTGTATATTTTGTAAGAAAGGGGACTTTGAAGGGTTGTAGTTAATCATAAATAACAGCTTGCTTATTATACCAAAAATTTGCAAAAAATCACAGTTATAGCATAGTACAAGGACGTCAACGTAAAGTTATTTCAACCTTCATCAACAAATTGAACAAATATAAGCAAACCGAATATTTTTTGTATTCCATGTTTAATCGTTAAAAAACTTAGATATGAAGATTTCAAAAACATTTTTCTTGTGATTTTAGAGAGAATATTTTCAGACATATACCAAAAAACAGGTGAAAATATATTTATCCCTTTTCCAAAATTAATGAAGCTATGATTATATCCAAACAAGCTTAAAGAATTTTAACAAGGAAAAGAAGGTTAAACAAGGAAAAGCCAAGAAGCCTTCGTAAAGGTAATAGGAAAACTGAAACGATGACTCTAGACGGATTAGTTTTTGAGTTTTTCACGGTGATGTATATGTGCCACCCCGCACTTAATTACGTTAGTTATTATTAAATATTTTTTGCATTAAGAAATACAAATTAGTGATTAATTATTATGAATAAAGCAACTTAACTTCAAAGAGGTATATCTTTTGAAGTAAAGTACCCCTTGAAGTATACCTCGATGCACAATACAGACTGGTACTGAGCTAATTTTATTTACATAGGAATATATTTTTTATACATGTTATAATAGAGAAATATTTATAGTCACATACTTTAGCTTTATTGTGTAGTGGAGATATCTACTGTATGCTATACTTATATTAGGCAACACAATTGTATATTATAAGGCTAATATTAGGCCTTATAATATACAATTGTGTTGCCTAATATAAGGTGAAATTTTAATAGTGAAAGTAACAGTTTTGTAATACACGAGACTTAGAATTTTTAAAATTAAACACATTCATTGATACAAATTATTCGATTAACTTTGCTATTTTTCTCTCGTTCATATTCTCACACGATTTTTCTAGTCTAGTCTTTGTCAGCAATTACAGTAAGATATGCATCCTAAAATTGCATTTGGTAGTTATACGTAAGTGCACACACCATGCAAAAATTGATCTTCTAATCCTAGGTTAATTCTTTCCCCTTCCTCCTCAGATTTTTGGTAATTCATAACGATGACTCTAAATGTCAGTTTTTAGATATTTTATAAAAAATATACACAATATTTTTGGTATTATCAAATATTTATAGCCCTAAAAAGTTCACATTAATGATGATTTATGATAAATAACATAATTTTACTTCAAACTTGGTAAAGAACTCTCGATGTGAGAGTTAGACTTGTAATTCGATTGTTTTTTTAATATACTTACAATTCTTTCCAGTGATATTTCACACGCCTATAAATAAAAGTATTAATCCAATTATCTGGTTGAGTGTGCGCGGATATTGTCGTGATGGGAGAGGTTAAAATTCCAAGAGCATTGCTTTCGAATTTTATTAATACCACAGGTAAGCAAATGCTAGTATATCAGTCTGCGGTAGCTGCTTCTTTATTTCTCAATCAAATTTTTCAAAACAATCCTTGCATAAGAACTCGTGTATTCGAAGAACCAGTCATTTTTTTCATCTTTGTAGGTAAACGCTTTTGAAGGGGACAGGCACTGCACAGACTACGTCTTAATTTTGGGAACCTAATGGGCCACCCGTTACGATACAGTCACACACGTCAAGGACAGCATTTGAGTGACATCTGCCGAATTTTTCGAACATTTCGCGATACCAGTCAGTGCTATGGTGCCTTTAATATTTCGTCAAATCATGGGTTATCCACTTGACCCTTATATGCTCGGGTATATATATACACACATACACAAACATATATATATATATATATACACATATATATACAAGTCAATTTGTTTGCTGTCATTTAAAGTGTTTATCTCAAAAGATTTGTGCACATAACGATTATATAGGTCTATAAGGAAAGAACTAAGTCTAAACCTGGGTAAGTTGGAAGTGCTGTGGAGAAGGCGACGAGGACTGAGGTGTAAAAACAGAAATCAGTCTTCAAAAAAATAGTAAAGTTCAACATTAAAACTTTCATGTGAGCGAAATCGCTTGGAAAATCTATAGAAATTTATAAGTTGTTTATTCTCGCTTCCTTGTGTGTAAAAAAATTAGCAGCAGCAACGGATTACTTCGGAGACTGAAGCTTGTTTACATTTTATTATTTCGTTTATTTCACGAAATGACTCTAACAGTGTTGTCTTATAGTAGGACCATATTTTTTCTAGACTATTATTTTTTTTACTCCACAACATGGAAGTGCGTCAGGAATTGAAATAAAATGTACAAACTTGTCGTAAAAGAAATGGTTTTTAAAATTCACTTCACTATCTTTTTCCCTGTATTTTTACTTTTAAGGAAAGGAATCTAACTAAAATTTATATACTTTTCCGAGATTACCTAATTTTTAATTATTATTTTTTTATATATTTCTCAACAATTTCAATTATATTAAAAAGTACACACCTAAATGATAGCAAATTTTAGTGCCAAAATTCAAAAAAATTAAACCTTTTCGCCGCGAAAGCTACAATTCTCAAACAGAACGAAATATATGTGAAGAATAATCACATGGGACAAAAAGATGTTCTTCTATTTTTGTATCAAAATAATTTAAACATTCTGAATAATATTTTTCTATGAAATTTTTGTGATTAAAAAAAATTATCATTGATTCAAAACAGACACACCCATTGAAGGACTCGAACCATAAATAATTAGTGAGTCTAGAATATGCCGGTAACAGAAATATATATAACGGCCAATACGCGTCCAGATACATATAAATTAGTATCCCGTGATTTAGTTTGAATAATAAAGTGAATTTAAATGCACTTCTTATTTTCTTATATTTTTCTCCCTACAAAATTGACGTAAAATAAAATAACTACATTTAATGATTTTACAGCCTGCTATGGATGTAAATTTTCATCTCAGTACTTTCTACGGTATTAAGTAGCAAAGTTAGGAGATGAACAAGTAAATGTATTTTTTGAATTCCACATTAGAAATGGCAAAGCTGAACAGTGAACGAGAAGGTATAGCTGAAAAAATGGTTTGGAATCATTATGACCTTAAGCTTTATTTTAAATTTTACAACGATTTTATATAAAGACAATTGGTAATATATGTTCTAGTTATTAAGTGTATCAAATTTAATATCAGTCTTATATAGATTATCTACGAACCAAATTGTTCCAAGCCGTAGCGAATAAAAATTTATATTTTTTATAAAGTGGCTAGTTTATTCTATGATTAGTAAAAATAAATTTCTTTTAAGTTTATAGATCCAGCGAGCTATATAAAAAAGTATAAAAAATCACTGCATATTTAATAATAGCTTTATAAAATTGGTCCATATGATCCAAATTTTTGAAATTATGTAATGGGTATATTTATGAAATAATTAAATACTAGTAAGTTACATGAACTGAGTAATAAAAATATCACGAGGAAAATAACATTATTTATGTTCCAATTATGAATACTGTTTTTTTTGACATATTATTTCTTCTTCCCCTCATAAGTCAAACATTTTTGATCAAAGTTACGTTTCCCCTAATGAAAGGTTATTGGCATTGGTTAATTTAGAATTTTTAAGTCATTATAACAGGGATATCTCACTATTCATAAATTATATATTTGTTGATCAAAGAACAGTACTTATTTAAGAACAGTACTTTTTTATATTTTGTCGCCTTTTTACCTATTTTTTTTCTTTACACAACGCGTGTGTTATAATTAATTTTCTGAGGGATTTATATTCAAATAAATCTAATTGTAATACTTAATTTATATTCCATCTGAATAATTTTAATTGTTTTTTATGTTCATTTGCAACGCCATCATTAGGAGAGTTTTTTTAACAGACAAATTCAATTTGGGGAAAAAATTTGCATGTAATTTCAAAAAAATTTCCATATAATTGTATTAAGACTGATTTTAGTAGCATATTCAAAATTTTGGTAATTGAAAAATATAACTGCCGATTCTAATAAAGAAGGAAAATTAAAATATGATTTCTGGTTCGTGCTAGTCTCACAAAATGTTTTATTCATTCTTCGGCATTTGCGTTCGTCGATTTAACAATGATTAGAGTGGTAATTCGTTTTATATTTTACCGTTAACATATAGCCAAAACGTCTACAAAAATATTTCTTATAAATAACTTTCGTATGATAGTTGACCATTTATTTGTATTCACTGTGACAATGTATATTTTATAATCTTTTGCATCTACTAATTATAATAGGGAAAGCCACGAACTTACTTTTTTATTTGTCTGTACTAAATTCAATAATATTAGATAAATAAGAAAAAGCAAAACGGTAAAAGAGAAAAGTTTATTTTCTTAGCTTATAATATTACACTACGACGATATGAATACATACATTTTTTTATAAAATTATTTGAAGTCGATGGAAAATTTACTCTTTTTAATTTTCTCCCACTAAAAATAAAAATAAGTTATGCCACCGCATTAAAGTATATGCCACCGCATTACTAAGTAATTGTGAAAATATTACACTTGAATACAGTTTAGAAGTTAAGTATTTTGATGGGGAATCAAATATTGAAATAATCTGCTCAGTTCCATATTAATTATTTTAAAATATTTTCCAAAGCTTCGGAGAAAATTATTAAATTATCGAAGTAGACACAATTGATAAATCTAATTGAATATTATATGCGACAACAGCAAAAATAAAAAACATGAAAAAATAAGTACCACAAATCATTTCATCATGTTTATAGCACATGCATAGCATCTAGGTATTAGATGCGAATAGCATGGGACTGCTGCTTGCTTTTCTTGTGAAATGTATTCGCATAACTAGGTTCACATACACCAAATACCAAGATGAAGGGCTGTCTTAGCACCCGCATTATATAATCCAGAGCAATTAGATAATATGCATTAATAATGTTGGTGGTACATAAAAATAAATCACCTAAAATTCGAAATGCAAGGATAGGCTACTTGCAGTTGTTGACTAAAATTTGGCTTCTAATTAAAAATAATGGGCCACGTTTGTTATTAACACTTCCAAACTGAATGGAACTGGGATGGAAGTCGCGAAGGAGCGCACTGTGGTAGCAGAGGTTAATTTTGTAAATTGGAATCACTATGCTATCCTTTCGTTATAGTTGCAGATTTATCTGTGCTCATTTATCCGTTATTTATGATGAAATGTAAGATAGTTTGTAACAAAAAATATTTCACGAAATTGTTTATTATTAATTGGTTGTCGGCAATTAATCGAAAATCTGAAAGCATATTTTTTTAAGTTCACATTATTTTTCCTTAAAGTTCCTACATAATGCTTGTATTTTTATGAAGTTATAACATATTTGGTAGATTAAAATCTTAATAATGTAACTACATTTTTTTTCTTCATTCTTTATTGTCATATTATAATGGCCAAAATTTTAATTATGCAGGACTTGGTACGTCCCTTTTCGGCATAAAGCATAATAAAATGCTAGATTAAATCTAATGTGATAAGTATATGAAAATCGACCTATACTTAAAGATTCTACCTGATATTCACGAGCGAGAAACGGGCATCTGGTCCTTAACTTATATTATTATTATATTAGAAAACATTTTTAAAGAAATGACAAGAAATCGGAGATTGAAAAAAAAACCAAGGAAATTATGACTTACATTTTTAGGAATTGTCACCTAAGAAATATGAACGATTCCTTCAAAATTAAATAAGGAATATTTTCCTTATTAATTTCTTTCCTCTACGTAAATTTACATAATTCAATTAATTCCACAATAAACAGAAATTATGATATTTGCACATTATTGAAAAATGTTTCAAATTCAAATTAAGGCACTGATTAAAAAACTATGCATGAGAATTCTTTTTGCCGTCTTGGTGATCGTTGTGCGAATCACATGTCTCATGAGCTGTACTGCTTTATTGAGGGAATGGCTTGGGGCATAAATTTTTGAAGGAAATTCCATTGCTAGTTGGAAAGCGTTTTCTATTAAAAAAAATCTATTTTTATAACAGGTTGATTGGGTGACAAATTCCAAATCAAAGTAAAAGTATTTTACTATAAAATAGGTACATTATATATTCAACAATCATTAACAGGATGATAAATTATTTTTTTCTTGATCGCATTGTAGTTACAAAACAATCTTAACTGGTTTTATAAAATTAGAAATTAATTTTTAAGAATTCTTAGTGAAATGAGAAAACGTATTTTAAAATTAAATTGAGGTTTCGTTTACCATCTTTTATTTCAAAGCCTTGTTCTCGAAATATTTAGCTTCAAAATGACGGAAATATCTCTTCTTCCTCTAATTTGTTACTATGAAAATCTGAAATTTTTTTTGGATCGTTTACCATTTGATTATAAATTTCAAATTAAGTTATTTAAGTTAATTATTAGCGAATAATTTGTAGTTACGTAGATAATTAAGTGATACTACATTATGCATGTTTTGACATGTATTTGATAGTTTTACTATGCCGCGTAGAAATCGAAGTAGCGTAGAGAGTTTTAAAAAAAATAGCCCCAATCCCAAAAACACACAAGCCTAAATGATAAACAAAAATTATGTGAACTGTGGCAAGATGTTCAGCAGAAATTGAAAATTTAATGATTTCTGCAGAGGATTCAGGTTTCATATTATATAAGGACATTAATTTTATATTCTGAAATATGATCTAAATTACGTTTAAAATTCATCACTGTTAACAGGAAACCTAAAAAATTAGACATTTATATATTTTTTTGAGTGTTTGATACCTTGGTTCATTGGCTAAGCTACATGCTTGATCATTTAAGAACTTTTGCATTTTCCATTCATAAAAAGATTCATCGAAAATTCCCCGTTTTCACTTCATTTTCGCGTTTTCCGTACGCGTATACTAAAAGTATCTTATAATGCGTATTTTCTTTTTTCTATTTATATCTTTCTTTTTTATTGGTTGGACTACCATAGTTATTACTCCTAAGTGTCTTTAATTCGTACTTCATAGTCATATAATATATAATGAAAGTGAATATTTTAACATTTAACTTAGTATAAGCAAATATCACTACAAGTTACAAAAAACAATTCTGGTGTATCTATCTGTGCGTTGAAATGTAAATAATTTAACACCGTTAAACATAATTTCAATGGTGTTTAATTAATTACCAATTTAATTTTTCATATTGTGCTCATTAAATAAATAATAATAATGAAAGAAACAAGGATAGTTTCGAAGTGTATTGCAGATGAATCACAAAAGAAAGGACAAAATATCACATCCCTTCCTTGGCTTACACTGACTCGATCATTTCAAGTAAAATAACGTGGCACTGTGTATTATAACGTGGCACTATGTATTATGTGCAAACATTTTAACTAATTAATTTAAAATAGCGTATATCAATTAAACCTTTTATGGATGGTCTACAAAAAGGTATTTTTATTTTTATAGCAATAAGCATATAGGCTCATTGTACAACTTAGTTATAGGCTACTGATTATATTGTAATCTTTATTAACAGACAGAGAACGGACAGAGTTAAAAAGAACGTTGGTAAGACAAATAAGATATTCTAGGTCCATATAGTATCTGACCGGCAGATATTTGGAATAATACTCTCGAAATTACAGATAACTATGTGTACCTAAGATAAATAGTATCGATCATGTAAATCCAACTTCGAGAAAGAGTTCAATCAGAAAATCAGCCAGCGGATTTTCTAATAATAAGTAATATATAAACTGGGCCGAATAGCGTTAAGGACAATTCACCGTATCTTCATACCCGAAATAACGTGTTACCAGTAATTAGATAGGGAAGTGAGACAAACTGCCTTATTATTGGCATCATAAAAAGGTTGCAAGTTATTAAGAGAGCTATGAAAATGGCTATGCTCGGGATTTCTTTAAAAAAATATTCTATGGTGGCAGGAACTAAGAACACTGGCATAGCTTGTAGGATTGGCAGGCAGAATTGGCAATGGGCATAATATTTGGCTCGTAGAACCGACGACTGCCGGAAGACGCAAAGTGGGATAGTCCCTCGTTAGATAGACAAATAATGCGGAAAATCGTTGAATGTAAGCAGCACAAGATTAATCTTTGTGGGAATGTATAAGGAAACAAAGGCCATATTTAGCATTTCAGTGGACGTCATCCGGCTGATGATGGTAGCATTAGCCTTTAGCAAATTAAACGTTTTATAGGCCTTTATTTCTTTTATTAATCCATTTTATTACTAAATAAAAATGCATAAATAAATAGAATAATCTTATTAATCCAAGATTATTTTTCCAGAATTAAGCTGATCATTAAATAAAATACATAGTACTATGACCATAACGAGTTCAACTAAGTAACGAATAAATTCACATATATATAGAATTAGAAGTGATCTTGTCTACTTTAGTCACTTATATATTTTTTCTTATTTATTTACGCGAATGAATATGTATACCTGACGATATTATTGTTACAGCAATATCTTCAAAGCAGAAGCAATCTGATCAAAATTACAGCATTTTTAAAATGCTACACTATTGATCGATAGCAAGTTATCATCAGACAAAAGAATACAATAATTTGGTTTTTGGAAAATAAAAATTAAATTCCAAAATAACATAATATTGATATATCGGTAGAGATACTGGAGCAGGAATGCAGAGGAGGAAAAGTAAATGAAAAGATTAATGGAAATATGAAAGTAAATTTATTAGGAGATCGAAGATAGGGTAGGCATAATTTTTTTAGACGGCTCTTAAGTGGCTAAATGGAAGGCCAAAATCTAATATCAGAATTTCACTATACAGGGCCAAGAGTTATGAAAATAAATATTATGTTTGGGCATCAAAAATGCGAAAATTTTGTTAGAATGTAGACATGCATAATGGGCAGGTTAGGTTATAAATTTATCCACAAAATAAAAGGGATTGTAGAGATTTTTCAGCACATTGTCAACTATTCCAACCGAGGCAATGGTAGTGTTTAATATGGGTAAATTTCTTTAACGGGAACTAAAAATTAAAACATTTATCATACAGGAAAATTGCCCTTTATGCAACAGTCATTTGATAAATACTTTAGAAATGAAAAGATTTTATACATTATTATTTTTATTATATACTTGGAACTTTTAATTAATACCGGTAAGTACCCGCACAAAGTTGCGGAGAATTCCTATTGTAATATGTGCCACATATTACATTGTAGAACTGAGATGTTTCCAATTGCACAAAGTACTTAGAATTGTCTTTCAATTGTATTTCTTTATCCCATCTTTCCTAATCTTTCCTTAAGAGTTAATTTTGGCGAAGACTTAATTCTGAATCCTATTTTTCTAAACCCATAAGTCAAGAGTCATAAGAAAGACGATAAATATTATTCCAGTGTTTCGTATTTACCTTCTAATGTACATAGATAAACTTATGTATTATAATATACAATTAAGGAACATTTTAATGAAATATTTTTTAAGCTTTAAATTTCTCCCACTTTTAAAATATTAAATAAAACAATTTCCCCTAATTATTACACATGAAAATCAATAGTGCGAAATAAAGAGATAAACCTAACACTGCGAGATAATGGTACTTGACATAAGACATTTGACTCCTTCACAGTCATTTTAGCTATTCTTTGCTCGTGTCGTCCTTTGACTAAAGCAATCAAGGACGTGAATAAAGTTAAGTATACTCTTGCGATCGCATTTTACGTAATTGAATACGTAATGAAGATCGTGTTAGAATTTAATATGACTGGTTGGAGTACGTTTGTTCCAGTTATATCCTAATACTGACACTGCTTTGGTCAATTTAATATATTTATATGGAAATCGGAAATACATATATAAGATCAAATCTCGGTTGGTAATATGACCGTCCATCGATTTCGCAACAACATTCTGAAGAGTGCCCTCAATCTATTTAAATTTAAACTATTAATCTCTAAACGCGATGCTTCTTTCTGTGAATATGTCTTTACTGCTTTGGAGCTAATGTGGGTAATAAATTGAAATTTATAATGTAATGAAACTTTCGCAAATGGTTTATACGTTTCATTTGAACGACCTTTTCTTTAATCAGTTTTTTTTCTATTACCTTGCCTTATTTTTCTCTTATTGTTAAACACATTGTAAGTTCTAATAAAATTTTCATGTTTCCTAATGTTTATTATATTTTTACACAATTACTCATAAAATTTTGCTGCTAAAAATATACTCTCTTTAATTTATTACTTTCAATATTTTTCAGTATTTGTCTTCAAGTTGAATCTGAAAATAGAAACGTTCCATACGTTAATCCCATTCAATTGAGACCACGTTGGATATTTAAAATCAAACAATATTTTTATGTATATAAGACTTAAACAACCGATCGGTCTTTCATTATTTAAACGTACGAATCATTCAATATAGAAATGTAGTTCTTATAAACTGCCATATAGTAACGAAACTTAAAATAAGACGTGAATGTGGATAATTTTTTCAACAATTTTGTTTTCTTTTAAAACGCGTTATCTACTTTTTATTAAATTTAATTTTATGACTCACTCGATATTTAAAAAAAATTTTTTTACTTTTCAAATAATCGTCACTATGGCAGGCCAGACAAAATATTTTTAAAAAATGCATACATTTTCCCTGTACTCAATATTTACTCTTTACTATTTTCAATTTGAAAACACTCAAAAATTTTCACAAAATCTTTATTATCAGCAAGATGGTTTGAAGAACGTTGTATATTCTATAATTGTTAAATGTGATAGTGAATATATTTATATGTTTGCCTTTTTTTATTATTTGAATATCCATTAACCCTAGCATTCGGGTTTGGATTGAAGTCTAGGGAATATTATTTAGTTGTTATAAATCCCAAGATCCGAGGGTCATTCATTATCTTCTTTGTCATTAGTATTCTATTATATTTCACATTTTTACTCATTTCACACACTATGTAATTATTGTTTAATTATTAACTCCTGTCATACTTCAACTATACCCCGCAGCACATGAATATAGTTCAAATTGAGACATTAGTTAATCAATCTGTATAGTTTATTAATTTTGAAAAAAATTCGGCACATTTGATCAAAATTTACTGAAATAAATCTAATTCATGAATTACGTATGTAATCATTGCTTTTAAACATCGTCGTTTTCGATCGCTATCTGTTTTATTTTGTTATTATAATGATAACTATCTCCGATGATATTAATTTCAATTGCATACTAATAAATTAATTAATTGCGTTTACATGTAAAGGAAAAACTTTAAAGAAAAAATATTAATTTGCTACCAAAGTACATATGTAAAACTTCTCTTGTCATATAAAAGTTAAAATTAAAAGTTTAAAGATAATTTATGAGATAAGTTGGTTACTTAAGAGTTGAGTTAAGGTTGATTTTGCTTTTGTTTTCCGTTGTTTATATGAATTTGTAATTTATCATTATGATTTCTCAATCACCACATTTATTATAATTAGAAATATTTCAATTATGATGAAATTCATATAATATTTTTGCTAAATATCTTTAGCGAATCAGAATATCTTTGCTAATATAACATAATATCTTTGCTAATAGCCCACCTGAAGGTGTTGTAATACAACGGAACCTAGGTCGTGGTAAAGAACTTAAAGGAAGTAGAAATATCACTACATCACGTAGTTTCATTTAATTGTGAATAATGAATTTCTACAAAATTAACGCCAAATATATTCAACATAATTAAAAATGTGAAATGTAATGCGTTTGTGGCAACATTAAAAGTGTAAGTAAAATAAAAATAAAATTTACCAGTTTTTTATTCACAATTTCTTGGCAGATTTTATTAGAGGATTTTTAATTAGATATTTTGCCTTTTAACTTTTTCTTCTCACATAACGAACATGTTTAAAATGGATAATAGTTATTAAAATATTACGCTTGAAATCCAAAACTTCAGTTTGACGAATTATAAAAATCATTATAAACAAAGTAAATTAACGCTAGAAACGTAATTACCACGCTGTTATTACTGATACTTAGCTAACTTTGTTTTTATTACTAAACAATGCCAACGGAAGGAATACAAGTATTGCTTTTTAGAATAATTATTTATGATTGAATACCGATTTTTATCATACATTGTGAGAATTTTTACCCTCAATTCCGGCCAAGACTACAATGGCAATAAAATATAATATATCCTACAAGTGTCACGAATAATATTAAATCCTTATATATCCTTCATAATCCTTTTTACGACCTTTCCCTTGCGTCTTTCTTAATAGAATCAATAACCTGCATATAATATGGAATCATCCTGTCATCGTAACTAACGTAACTAACTACGCGACAATGATTTTACCGACATCTAACATTACTTCGTTATGAATATCTGACCATGTGTTATTATTATGTCTTCTTATCTTTATTACTTTGATGTCAATATTAAGGTAATCTGAAAATACCGATTTATACATACAACAGTAATCATCCTTCCGAATCTTTCATCAAAGTTGCCTTTCCTTATTAAATAATATTGTTGCAAATAAATACATAAAGGCAAACATAAGTTTTATTATATAATTGAGTTACAGTAGTGGATTATGAATTACATATAATTATGATGAATCTAAGGAGACCAAATTCAAAATAAGATATTTGGGCATATTCAAGGAAAGATTAAGTAACAAAATTGGAAATGTTAATATAAAAATGGGAGTCTAGACAATATTGAGAATATTAAAATAGCTATCTTACCATTAATTCGTAACTTAGATCGAATAAAAAATAATCATATTATAAAAAAGTATATCCAACTCAGTTAATGTTTGATGGAATAAACATATTCAGAGATTTGTATTCTAAATCTGAATAAAATATTCATTGAAAAATAATTGAAGTAGCTATAAAGATATATAATATGTGTTAACTAATTTATTATTTTTATCAAAAACTACATTGACTTAATTTACCTAATTATTGTCTACATATTAAAAATATATTTCAAGTATTTGCCTATATAAATTTATTAATTTAAATGCTGTATTAACTCTATATCTTTGCTCGTCTTTAAATTTCATTTAAATTTAAAATTAAACCACAAACTCATCTTAACTGAAACAATAAATGACATAGATGTAACTACAAACCTCATCACATTACATGTAATTAACTAATAATGTTCATAATAACTCTTCATAATAGTAAAATATTAACGTAGAACGTTGAAACAATTGTCACTAGAATTCAAGTAAATATTAAATTGTTATGATACTCGTTTTTCAGTCTCGTAAGCAGTTCGGTCTACACTAAAGTTTTACATGAGAGTATTAGGGTAGTAATTCTCTTTTTATCCATGCCAAGAGACTAGCTCAATTTTTTAAAATTATTAATGAGATGCCACATTGGTCTACGTCTGTATAAAATTTTAAAGAAGTTAACTCTATCTGACGATGGAATCTGAACAATACGATCTATTCTAATATCATTAAGGGTGCAGTGACGACTGATTCTTGTTTCGAAATTTTAACAATTTTTATTTACTACATTCTTTACTTTAGTACGTTTTTAATAATTCTGATCAAAAGACCTCTTCGATTTCGTTTTAAAAACCTCCTTAATGGCGCTCGATCGTTGAACAAGAAAATGTCGGTATAAAAGTTTCACCTACTGGATTACCTTTCCCATTCCCTTCTTCTCCTTCCTCTTTCAAAAATAATTAAGAAATAGTTTTTGTTTATTTCTATACGTTTAAAACCAACCATGTAGAGAAAGAGCTATGATGCTGTGGCGTAAGGAGCTATGATAATGTGACGTACGTCCATCTAGGATATGATGAAATAAAAATTGTTCTGTTTTTTATTATTTAGCTACTTTAAAAAACTTGCGCTTAGTGAGTCTGGCATATCGTTGAGGTGAAATTATTTCATTTATACGTAATTTTTAATATGGACTTCCTAAAGCAGTAAATATTTAATTAAACCTGATACAATTAAGTAGAGGTCATATATATATATATATATATATATATATATATATATATATATACACACATATATTTATATATATATATATATATATATATATATATATTATAGTGAAAATACTTTTTTTCTTGCATATTTTTCAGTTTATCTCGAAAGATTTACCACCTAATTTCATGAGAATTATACCCCACAGTATTTGTGGATCTAGAAATGTTTCGTTCAGTACTTATTTGCCCCCTTTAAAATTTCGATATAAATACTTTTGAGTATTAGCTATTAGATATAAGTCAGTTAATATGCTTTATCAGTGTGCCAAATTTCGAATTTCTATGTCAAGCATTTACTGAGAAAAACTGCTGTGACCGGTAGACAGGCTGAAAAGTGAGGGAGTTTCTTAGATTTCGTTTTTCTCTTTGGGGTACGACACTATAAAAATTGGAGTAGAAAGAACTTTTTAAAATTGTTTTAATAACACTTCAATTTGTGATACAGCTTCACTCAAACGATAAAATTATATTATCAAAAAATAAAGCGAGTGAAGTTTCATAATATAATCCCAAGCCATTTGGAAATAAGAAAGAAGTAACCCACGTTAAGCTAATATTTGAATATGTTCTTGATAACATGTATATTATTATAATATTTGGGTTTCCATTGTTACATTGTTAGATGAGTCGAGTAATATTTAGGAACAGATTCATAATTCTTCATACAAAAGATATTTGACGAAAACTTTGCAAATGATATAATTTTTTGAAGCAGTACTAATCAGTTAAATAATTCCAGTTACAAACCTCGGCTGATAACCCCAAATAAATTATATTTATAGGAGTATTTTCAGTCATTATGACCCCAGTTATTCAATTAAATTAAAATTATAATACTCCTGTATTTGACACTTTAATTACCCATACTAGACCATAAAGTTTAGCGCTACTAAAGCGTACTTGGCTGGAAATTCAGTTTCTAGTTCTATTGACAATTATGTATTAACACGTATTTTTTTGAATATTAATTAGAATGTTTTATTTAAATGAATTTCACTTGCAATTACTTTACTATCCACAAACAATAAACATAATAATGTCCTCAAATAATTAACGCTATGTAAATATAATTTTAATGTACAGCTGGACGTCCAATGGTCATAAAAAGCTCTCTCCAAGGCTAACACGATCGTTATCACGTAGTTAATTACACCCAAAAGGCTCGTGGAGTGATTTTTTATCATATTTGCATATGTCCAATGAAATAACGTTACAATTCCTGGGAAGAAGTCTCAGTACTTCGTCTCAAATAAATCAAGTGTTTTATCTATTAGTATTTTACAAGTACTATCTGGAATGTTTCGAAAAAATAACTGTATTATGTTTATATATTAATAGCGTATTACGGCTTAAGTATATTTAGAAGTGACTTTCATTTATTTGGATCCATTAACCAAAATATTTTAAAGTTGCTAAAAATTCAGTAAATTTCCATAATTAAGATACTTAGGATTTTCGACGAGAGGAAAACGGCATTCATTTACTTAAGTTTTCAAATACCGATAAGACAAAATTATTTATTGTAGTAATCCGTTACACCCATCTTATTAGGGTATAATATACTCCGTAGACAAAATCGTATTCTAGTTACTTAGTACTATTCATTACATCGAAGTAACATAGTAATAAAACTGGCTTTTTTTCTTAGAAGATTAGAAGCTGTATGACGTAACAGTATACATCTGTATATAATAACACTCCTATACAATACTCTTTGTATTGCAGTAGGAATGTAAGTCATAAAATGACGACTGCATATTAAAATAACTCATTATTTTAAGTCTATTAATATATATCATAAACTTACGTTTTTATTTTTTTTCTCATTATAAATTAATGTGTTTACAGCATAATTGAAAATGTATTTACAGCATAATTGAAAAGAAAAACATCGACCAGAAAAAACCTCTATATGTAAACTTGCTTTTCATAGAAAAATTTAAGTAGCAATACAAACTACAAATGAGCAATTTACACATTAATCTTTAAAAAATAAAATTTAAGCGGCAACTTAAGCAATAATGAAGTAATTAATTTAAAGACCTCATCAATAACACTCTTCTTGTTGAGGGTGTGCCACGAAAAAATGTCAGCCATATATTTGATGTCAAAAAAAGTATTTATTCTTCCTAATTTCCAGATGTTCATGTAATTTAAATACGTCTTCTGGTAAACTACTAATTAAAATTAATCTCAGACTGAAAGATCTGTGATATAGCCATGGACAGACGAACTTAATTAAAACATAAGGATTTACCATTTAGCTACATACCTTACAAAAATTTTAATAAAAAGTTTTTTTTTTTACAATGAATACAAATTTTACTCGATACCAACATATTAACAGCGTCATGGATTATATAACCTAACTCACGCCGCGCCGTCTAGACCACAGGAAGGGTTTTCTCAGGAAAGTTTTTTAATCAGCGCTTCTATTGGAAATAAAAGCAGTCGGCAATGATGTGCGAATATCACAAATTCTGTTCATCGTTGCGGTAATCAAACGGAAGTAATATAATTGGACTGATTAAAAGTTTAGAGCGGAAATGGGTCAAGGATAAGTATATTCGATTTTATTGACGAAAAGTAATAAATAAGGGATATTTATGTATTGCTACATAACATATTGTTATATCATACCCATTTAATCAAGATTTTTAAATTACTATCAAGGCGAAGAAACTATGAACGAGTCATCAAGTAATACCTCAGTGTAGGATAATTAAATAGAGACAATAATATTACTTAAGAAGAGGTCTTACACAGGAATTGTTTTAAATGAATTTTTTGAAACGAAAGTAATGGACTGCGTTTATTTATTTTTCAAAAGTTTCCTGTAAATAATGATTTTTGTTTTCCTTTTTGGTAACAAGAATATAAAACTGATATGTGAATTGACTTCGGAAAGTACCACGTACAATTGACCATGGGAGAAAAAATTATTACTAAGATCTACACCAGCCATTTTTAAGATTTAACCCTATGTTTATTAATAGCCATGTTGCATACCTGAACTAGAATTATAAAAGTTTCAGAGGGTTCAATAAAATGATTAGGCCATCAGTCTTGAAGTATAGAATGTAACGTGGTATTTCAGGGGTATCGAAACTGTAAAAAAACTCCGCAGGTTGTAGTTTTCTAGTAAAATTGTTTAATGCTGTCGTTTCTTGAAGAAATAATCGCACTTTTTTTCAGCCATAAAGTACACTTTTCTCTATTTTGTTGAGTAAAGTAAAAGGTAAACTCTCTCAGTCAATCTGATCAGATTCCTCAATATATATTATTTTGAATATTAATTTTACTTATAATATTACTGCAAATGTTAATTTTACGTTTCTGCTCTGAAATATTTTAATTGTCGATGTCGAATAACAATTTAAAAAACACAACTGCGTATTTAAATCGTGTCGAAAGTATTCATTATCAATTATAGAACATCAAATTTAGACAATAAAACTAATGACTTTAGGCGGACATTTACTCTAATTCCAAGTGTGTTTTGGGGCATAACATGCAATGTTTGCCGGAAATCATCAATCAATCACTTACTGTATGCATAAGTAGGTGCACCTCCTGATATTCTGGAGTATACAGTCTAGAGTCAATGTCTTTCTTTTTAGCCATTTTACGTACACTTCAAACAATAAGTTTTGGTTCTCGAGGCACTTACTTGCCATGTCATTCTATTAGGTATGTTACATAGTGCAGTCCCAGAACGCTTTAGTTTTAAAGTTAATTTGAAAGCGTAGTGAGACATCTTGGTGCCAACAATCAAGGTAACTGCAATATCTCAGCAAGGTACAGCAATGGAAATATGCCTTCCGATTCTAATAGTACCCAGAAACAAATTACAAACGATTTGCTAGCAAAACCAGTAACGCCAAGAAAAGACAACTGCCCATAATCAAACCTTACGCTATTTATGGTTTCATCATAGACATTTCTTGGTTCGTGATTTTCTTTTATAACATTTGCAGCAACTTCTTAGGATAACTGAAAGTTATCATAAGTCGTTTAACTAAGGTATTGACGGTTGCTAACCATATGCACTGCTCTTGTGAAAGTATTAAAAGTCCAAACTGTAGGAGTGTTTTTCCCGACGTTTATATGACAATATACTTAAGAACAATAATAAGTATTCTATAAAGAAAGTCTCGTCCTAATCAGTCATATCCGTGCTGTATCTCTTTCTTCTCTCTGTATTTGTCGCATAACTTCCTCTGCAACACAGTCTTGGTATTTCTCCCACAATTTTTGTGACTCAACCTTGTCAGAACACCAACTAAAGTTGAATAGCCCAGTAATTCGATTAGAGGAGTGAGATGATAAGGCTTCTTCCAAAGTACGGTTCCTGTGTGCAACATCCCCTGGCAAGACAAATTATTTACACACCGCACGGATCCTCATCTTAACTACCTTTGGCCCAGTTTTGGGGGTAATGAACGATGAGGGGCTATGAATCTCGTACAAGAGTATGCATAGGTTATCACCCGGCATTGACGATGTAAATTCGACCTAATTGTCCATTTTTCTTCATCCTCTGGTAACCCAAAGAAAGTTTTGATTATTTTCTTGGTAAAACAGTAGTTTTTCCATATATAATAAGCCGCAACCTCAAAATATAAAAGAACCCTTGCAAAGCCATCGACTTGCCATAGCTTCAAAAAGGTCGATAGTGTTGGTTTTTCGAGGATTGTTGATATTATCAATAACATTATTCCCTGGAAAATGTATTATTTGGCTACTTTTAAAATATACTGTAAGGTAGACTACAGAAAGATACCTTTCATGAATAATGAAACAGAAAATACGTCAAGCTGCCTTAGATCTATTAATGTACTCTCTCGTCGTAGATATGTTTAATTGATTTAACAGAATTTTAGAAAATTCAGTCCTTGCTCAACATCGGCCATTGATGATAGTTGTCTTTACAATGTCGTGAAGGTTGGATCTATATTGGGATCAAATATTTTGTGCTTATGATATTTTCTATGAACTCTAATGTTATTTTTTCCTCAAAACGCAGGAGGATATAAATGTGAGGGAGATCATATTTTTGTCACGAAATAGAGTTCATTCGATATCTGGGGGTGGAGAATATGCAAATTTATTGTGGATTTTCTTCAGATATTTCACTTTCTTATGGAAAATCATTGTTGCCGAATTGTGTCCATCAGGAAATCTTTAGCCTTGATTCAAGAATTGTATTATATATAGTTATTCTGTATTTCAAGCAAAGAGAAAAAAATAGATTTGGCCATCCAAAAATGCGTATATATGTTATCGTAACTTGAGTTGGTTCTGCATTATTGCTTTAGTTCAGAACACGATCCGCCAAGCGATGCAATAAAGTTGTATTGGTGTTGCGTGCCCGACTCAAATGCCAGCGTGCTTCTAAATTGCTTAGTCTTGAATTTCTTCCAGAAAGTTTTGTTTGGGATAATCATAAGATGAGTAAGCGTATTTTAGATATAATAAAAAAAATGTATTTTTAAAGTTATAAATAATAAGTCATAAAGAAAGTTATAAATAATCACTTACACATATTTGTAATCATGGTGGAAAATGGTCATAACGTACCTACAACTTTAAAAAAATATATGAACTAGACATACATTTTGTTTAGATTTACATATCTTATATTTCTAGCCATATTTATTATAGTAAATATTACGAATTCTGTGAATAATCAGTACACCATACGGTATACTTGAGCATTGTGTAAAATGGCCGATACAATTAGGTAACAATTTTAATACATCATTATATATAACATGCAAATATAACGGAAAAGGAAAACCATTTATCCAACTTTGTCTTTTGAAGTAAGTGTTCACACAACATTTCGTTTCTAATTGATGTACGTTTATGACAATTTTAAGAAAATTTAGGATCGCTACACGTATTAGTAATTTAAAATATTAATCAATAAATCAAATACTACCCATATGTTTGTCAATACTATTAGATATTTCAAATGAATAATAGATACTTCTAAAAATATTTTATAACTGCATGTCTTTTATCGCGGTTATTAAATCAAAGTTGTGCTCGTTTCTAATTTATAAGCTTTTTAGACTCGCATTCTTCTATACAACCATTGCAATTTGGTTGAAATCTGCCTATATTATATTAACCATATGTAACGAAATGAGCTAAAATGATTGCCTTGCCAAAAACAATAATTTAAATTTATAAGTGATATTTTCTAAGTATTATAATATTCTTTATTACAGGTACAAGCTTAAGCTTCTAAGTTACAGGTAGAAGCAAAGCTCGATTATAAAGTAGTATTATTACAGTAAAGAGAAGACTAAGCTAACGATTTATTTCCGTTCTTTTACAAATACTTTTTACACGAAACGTTGCGAAACTATTCATGTCAGTCGCATCAGCAAAATTTCTGACCAATGGTGGATGCAGCCGGTGCAGCTGCAAATTGCTGCAATTGCAATGCTGCATTCATCGGTAATCTCGTTTCTAATTAGGATTTTGATGCCCTCCGTATCTCTCACCAACGTTTACTTTATCCGCAAGTCGGCTTAATTACTAGGAACTATATTTTGATCTTAAATCAATAATAACATCCGTCACATTTATTTATCTTTATTATATATATATATATATATATATATATATATATATATATATATATACACATACACATAAATATACATATATGTTTTATTTTTCCTCATAGTCTTGAACTTTCAAAAATAACAAATAATGGAAATTTTAAGAGAGGAGAACAAATTAAATACTCTATTTTTTACTTTAATTTTTTATATATTTTGGGGTATCAGTTGAAAAAGCTAGTAATAAAAACCTCAAAGATATTTAATTCATAATTTTAGATAGCATATCATCAGACAAATGGTGAATAATTTGCATCTTATTTACGAAACTATTGAAATTAGAAGTCTAAAGAAAATGTAGGGTTTCTGTATGCATATATTTACGTTGTGATATATTGGTTTTTGGGAATAGTTTAATAGAAATACTGCATATAAATTTTGCGAGTTCTTGGTAGATTTTTTATCATACAATCACCAATACATTTGTTATATTAAATTCTACTAATTACAGAAAATCATAGTATAAAAACTATCCCTAAACTATATGTATGTATATAAATATATATATATATATTTATATATGTGTGTGTGTGTATATTTACGTATATGTATGTGTATATATATATATATATATATATATATATATATATATATGTGTGTGTATATATGTATATGTATGTGTATATATATATATATATATATATATATAATATAACTGTAACAAAATGGATACTGGACGTTTAAAATATTTTTAAAAGTTATTGCTTTAGCGTATAGAAAAAAGAAGCCAGAAAACCTGTTTTTACAATTTTGACGGTCTGTTTCTTAATTTACTCTTCAATCACGCCGAATCTACTAGACAGGGTTCCATGAAATTTGATATAATATTGTTTACCCTCGGGCAACAGATAGACAACTTTTGAAATGGTTATTACAAGTTTGTTTTTTATGTTAACTGGACAATTTTTTTCCTAAATTTTCAAAATTATGTTGACAAAACAAGAAGGGAGATATCACATTGCGTGTTATTTTGGACTTTAATATTTTTCATATAGATATATTTATATATATATATATATATATATATATATATATATATATATATATATATATATATATGTATATATATATATATATATATATATATATATATATATATATATATATATATATTCGTATTTTCATTATAATTAAAGTGACGGTTTCATAATTTCACAATTATAAAACCGTCACTTTTATTAATTATCTACCTGTAAAAAAATGACATTTAATTGATAATTGTTTTTAGTGAGATTTAAAAAAAATTAACAAGTTTTATATGCTTAATGCTCGTTAAATATTAGTAACACATCACGTTAACCTTAACGAAAGTTGCATAATAGATAACGAAATTCAATTTCAGTATGTAAATAAAGCAGAAATTCCAATACTAAAATGTCTATATTGCATTTTGTTAATTTCAACTGACGGGAATGTCAATTTGTAGTAGCATTGATGGGAGTAAGTACCAAGAACATCGCTTCGGGATATGAACAAGCTTACACGATGCCCCAATTAAAGTGTAATTACTGATCAATTTACTCGATGCCACAAGAAAGCGACCAACTAAAATAGGTTTAATCTTACCTCAACACGGAGCTCTTTAGAAAAGGGTATAAGATACATTGTACACGCTATACACGTATATGTATTTACCAGAAACCGTTTTTATATATAAAACTAAAAATTAAAGAAAGCAAATGCCCGGTGAAAGGTACAAGCATGGCTATTGCATAATTTCACCTTCAGGTAAAAATTTAATAAAAGAAATTATGTGTTTGTAAACCATTTTTGAAGTAAATAACCAAATTTCTGAAGTAAAGTGAAAAGGCGTTTAAGAAGATAGTCCGAAATGAATATATGTGACAACAGATTTTATTTTTTTTATTTCTAGCGTTCTTATCGTATTTCGCTTATTTTATTTTTTTATTTCTAGTGTTCTTATCGTATATCGCTTTATTTTTTTATTTCTAGTGTTCTTATCGTATATCGCTTTTTGAAGTAAATAACCAAATTTCTGAAGTAAAGTGAAAAGGCGTTTAAAAAGATAGTCCGAAATGAATATATGTGACAACAGATTTTAATTTTTTTATTTCTAGTGTTATCGTATATCGCTTATTCATTGAATGCATCACGATGGGCTAGAGAAAAATGAATTTTATAAGAACTCTAAAAGAAAATGTAATAATTAAATAAGTGGATGTGTGAGAACAGCTATTAAATCTTAATATATGTAGGCAAATCTATTTTATTCCTTCTTTGTCCATTGCAAATTGCTCTTTTAAGAAAATCGATAACCAATTTTATTAAAAAACACTACTAATTTCTGATTACTAAGCAGCCCGTTTTAATTTTATTAAAATATTTCGGCAGTTTCATGTTCCAGAAATATTTTTTTTGTTTTTGCCCGTATTCAAAAATGTTTGTCATTTAAAAAATAAATTTAAACAAAAACTTTATGGTTTCTAAAATCATAGGAACGGAAGAGAATTGTTTTTTAAATTAGTTTAATTTCAACTCGTTAATATAAAAAAATATCAAGCTGGAATATACGGGCGATAACATACTCTGTTCGTCATTAAAGAAGAAGCTTGCTGTATAATTTTGCAGAGTAGAGTACGAAACTGAACCGGAGAGACTCGCTTTCAACAAGACAAAGACAAAAATCATATTCATCGACAGATCCGGTCAGTTTTATAGGACTGGAGAGCTCTCGGATCTAGATATTCTCTACCTCAGATAGTTGTTGGCTGACCAGGGAGGAAGTGAACGAGAAATCAATAGACGCACCCCGATGGCAAAGACCGCAATGAGCCAAATGACATATCTGTGGCAGGATAATAAAATCTTCAATATCACTAAAGTGAGACTAACCCGAACTGTGATCTTTTATATATATATATATATATATATATATATATATATATATATATATACATATATATATATATATGTGTGTGTATGAGTCGGAACCAGGGACCATCAAAAGAAGATTAAAGCCTTTGAGATGTAATAATAGAAATGGATACTGTTAATGTTAGAGAAGGAAGAAATCTATTCTCGAACAGCTAATTATCAAAACTGGTATTTTAACGATATGTTACTAAAGTATTCTCGCCGCTAACTTGATAACTTCGACAAGTTGGTTGTGGTAGGCAATGTAAAAGGAAGGAGACACCGCGGCCGATCATGTAGCCGTTGGTGCTACCAAGTAATCGCTGTTAGTGGGCTTCCTGTAGCAATCGCCCTAAAGGAAACTGAAAACCTGACAAATTGGAAAAAGCTTGTAAATAAAAAACCGAATGCTTTACAAGGAAACCTTCTGAAATGAAGAAGACAAGAATAATATAATGATAGAATACAATATATACATTTTTATACATTGTATACGTTTTAATGCATCAAAAGATACCGCTAAAGATCTCACATATATCAACATTTTTTGGTATATCAACTAACAATTTACATTAAATTTAAAAAAGTACCTCTTCGTGTGTAATAAATGAAAGCAAATAACTTGTTCCACAATCTTTGACTGCCTTTAATCACGAGTGACAAGCGCCACTTAACTTTGTGTTGACTAAATTAAACTTGAAATTTAAGTTGCTTTGTTTGGTCTCTCAAGCTTAATATATTTCAATTAATATGTAGCATTTATTGAAGTAAAACATTGTGTTACACCAAAAGTAAACTATAATTACTCATAGTTAAAAAAAGTTGTAATTAGAACATCTAATTTCTTACTTTGTTTGGTAAGTTTTGGAAAGTAGAAATGACCGCTAGGGCAATAAATGTCAATTTCGATGACCAAGGATTTTTAATGTTCTTGATGATATTATTTCATATTTGCCAAATTTAGCTCAGCAAGAATTTCGTACAAGATTTTTATTCAGCTATTTTTATTGTTTATATTGATACTTTTTTTTAGACTGATTCATTTCACGAAGCTATATTTTCTAATTATAATTGGTTTTCAAGCATCGCTAGAAATAATATTGCTATAAATTATATCACGAAAATATTCATGCCTATATAAGTTTGACATCCTACAAACTGCTGAAAAATCGAGGACCAAACAACTACTAGCCAAGTAAATTGAAACCTAAGTACGTTGATATTTATTGCTTACAAAAATTAATTGAAACATTCATAAGTTCATAAAATTTACTGCATTAGCACAATATCATAGAAAAGCTCAACAACGTACTCTATGCTTTTATTATTTTTGACTGATGATAGGAGTAAAAAAAATATTATTCTGGTCAAAAAATATCAATCTACATCTTAACCGGAAACTCTAATGCCATGATCATTATTCGATACAGCCTTAACCTCATCCGAATTCATTAGAATTAGGTTTTTGAGAGTTTTCCCTAATCATATCCAAAGTTTTGTCTGTCTTTTTATAACTTCGAATTTTGGGTACAAAAAACCAACGAAGTTTGAGTATGACTCGCGTATAGGTTGTTCCATATCTTGTTTGAAATTAAAATACTTTATTATAAAATCACCATCAATGTTGACTTGCCAGTGAAACAAATATTCAAATATTTAATAATAACTTATATAATTCAACTTTCGGAAAAGGCAACGGCATGTATATATTATAGTGAATATATCAAAAATTATGATATCCACAATCATCTTCATTGTTTTCTTATAATTTCTTTGTAGGCTTCAAAAAACCCTGCCTTTCTGTAAATTCAGTATTTTGGGAAATAAGTAAGGAGTGGACTATAGCTTTTATATTTTTCAATATATATCTAAAAGTACACTACCCAATTTTATGAAAAAACTATATTGAGAACCTTATAATTAGATTTTCCAAACGATATCCCACGCTGTTCATCGAATTTTTTTTCCAACAACATAATTTGATCCACACCATCCAAAATGTTTTCAAATATATTACGAATATTTCTAAACATTAACAATTGAGATTTGTGTAGTTTGTTTTGCTTTTTTGGTATGTTAGACGTAAAATTTTTAGTAAGACGTAACATTTTTAGGATTAACCACATTTGAATATGTGTACCCTAAAAATTAAATAATGTACAAAATTTTGTCATTGAATAATAGTCTTTCGGATAATTTTTACGTACCTCGTTTTGAACTGTGGAACATTAAAAGAAACGGCAAACTCTCAAAGACGATTAAGCTTTTATATTGATGGTAGGTAATTTATACATATACACACATATATATATATATATATACATATATATATATATATATATATATATATATATATGTATATATATGTGTATATGTGTGTGTGTGTGCGCGTCTGCGTGTGTGTTGATATACAGTTAATTTTTAAGTTTAATTATCCTTTGTTATTAATCACTTGTTATATTAACAAAACGAAACGCTTACTTATAATAAATATCAGATGTGGGAAGCTGCGTATGTTGGTAATATAAATTTATCAATAATTAACATAAACTATTAACCAATAACAATATCTCACGTTATTAAAATTTGATATTCTGAATATTTAGGTGAGTTCACCTAAATATTTTAATCTTAAAATTTTCCGAGTGATACTTAATATATTTAGGATTGACCACACTTGAATATGTATGTTCTAAAAATTAAATAATATAACAAATTTTGTGCTGTAAAAAAGATAAAAATTGCCTTTCCGATATTCACTGAAATAAGAAAAATAATTTTTTAAGTAAAACAGTATTGTTCGGTGTTTTTTTTATTTAAAATAAATGAAACTATGTCACATCATATCAAAACATAACTAATAAAGCTCTTTGCATTTATGAAAGTTATCCGTGCAACAAATTATATTTTTTATGGGCCAAATAAATTCCATTATCGCTTAATACTTCTGTGGTCCGGATACGTGGATTCAAATTCCAATTGCGAATTGAATCTATTTGCAATTTGAATATTGCAAAATTCGGCGATATTCAACGTCTAAACTTTGAAAATATTGAAAATGAAAAAATGTCCTGGAATATTATAATTAACTCAATGACGCCAGATTAATATGAAACACATTACTTCTTTACAACTTTCATTGAGCTTCATATAGTTATATGTGTAAGTCTGTTATAACGTCATTAAAAAGGTTTTATTTTTATAGTGTTTTATATTTTAAAAATTCAAGTATTTACCATGCAGCAAAACGCACATATATATGTACATATATATATATATATATATATATATATATATATATATATATATATATATATATATATATATATATATATATATATATATATATATATATATATATATATATATATATATATATATATACATATATGTATATATGTATATTGAAACAAAATTTAAATTTTTATGTAATTATTTTTTGTGGTAGCCAACAGAAATTCAATGACAAAAAATGTATTATATATACGTTCCTATCACCTTATGTATATTAATGTGTTTTACTGTCACACATAAAAAAATATAAACCAAATTTATTAAAAATTATACTTTTTTCCTGTGGAAGATATTATTCCATCTTTTGTTCATTTTTTTTGGTTTTTTTCTCTATATTTTTAAAATCGAATTTTGCAGTGCATATTTTTAAACATTAATTATAATATTTTAAAAATATGTGCTAAAGCGTTATATGTTCACTGCGCATGCACTTAGGTATGAAGGAAATGTTTATGGTATTCAGCTAATACAGCTGAACTTTATATAAACCGATAGGATATAATTCGTTCAAAATAATTTTATGATACAAAAAATGGAATTCAAAGAAAGGAAATGACGTGAAATTTATTCAAGTATTCCTCATGACCATACTCATATTTGTTGCTCAGGAAGTACGAATGTTGAAGCTTCATTCATTTTACCATTTAACTTTAATATCATTTAACTTTAACTTTAATATTTATAATTATAATTATCCGTAACCACGTGTATATATTAAACAATGAAGAATAAAAAGTAAGCATTTAATAATTTTAAATATTTTACATCAGTTTATATAATTTACTTTCTCAAGTGACGGATTTATGTCGGATTTCATTTCATTTACGTTTTTTTTTGTCCTGTGTAAATGTAAATGTGACGTAGATCAAATTTTATTTTAGTACTGACTAGGGACATGAACTTACCCTAATCTGAAAACTGTACACTGACAAATGTAAAACTGCAGTTTTGAGAACACCTAATATTTGTTAAAATTTTATCAAAATTTTCTTTAAAGGATTAATTTTTGGTATAAAGCTCCATGCTGCAACGTAAGTAATATTGTTGTTAAGGCTGTCGGCTGGAACAAACAACCCAATTTGGAGAAGTAAGTTGTCGTTAGAATCGTATTAATCAACCAGATATCCTTAAGGATGTCATGTCACGATCTACGAAATAGTACGACTAAAAGTTGCTCTTTGGTCTAACAAGAAAAATTTTAATTCCAAGAAAACGACGGGAAAATTTGGAGAACAAAACAATTTTTTGACTATTTCTTTCTTACAAAAATTAATATGCTTTAAAAGATCATTTCAAAAATATGTTGGAAAAAAACAACAAATTCAAAGAGTTTTAAAATATATGCATATAACCGTGAAAAATACATATAATCGAAACCCTAATACATGTATATAGGAAATCCTAAAATATATACAATATTTCAGTATATTCTGTACAAATACTTTTAAATTCTTGTCTGTAAGACCGATACTATCGATTTGCCACATTTTGTACTTGGTTCAATCAACAAGTCATTCTCAAACCAAAATAAAATGAATATATTCATTAAGATTTATTGTCAGTGCCAATACAAAATATTTTATTACATTATGCCACACAAACCGCAATAATGAACATAAAAATAACGATTTGTATGTATTGCCTTGCCTGTGCTGGTCAGTGGATATATTTACAAAATATATTGCGATTCGAATCTAGCAAAAGATAAAAAAGGATAATTTCAAAAATTTATAGCTTTTAAATTTTTTTTCTGTTTCTGACCCGTGCATTGAGGACCTTATTTTAAGTTTAATTACTTAATTGATCAGAAGTTGTCACTAAAATTGATTTGCTAACGCCATAAATATTCAATATACTTAATAGTATTAAGAAGGCGTATATATATTGTATTGTAAATATCCCAAACATTAATATCACTCCCTAAGGAAGTAGTAAATTATAGCCTTATTTTAAAATATACACTATTCATATATATGAAGTCATCCAAAAATCCTCAAAATCAAACACAAAACATAACAAAAGTTGGTCTACCGTCGTAACTTACCATAAAGACGAAAAACATTTTCCATTGTTTCCAGTTTTCGCTCTATGTATTTATATCACCTACACGTATACAATTGCACAGACATTATATCGTACACATTACCTAACCGTATACCAAGTATTTGAACAATGCTCAGCTTAAACGTCTCTATGAATTTTCGTCGCCGCCCGCCTCATGACCGCATTTGTCTAGTGTGCACTTGCCTGAACCCGTAATACTCAGTACGTATTATGCAAAATGTAAGAAGAAAATGCTGCGTCTTTTAGGATCCGTATGCCAGTAGTTGTTAATTTTGGCTGGAACCTTATATGTATTTGACACTAACAATAGTTAAATGAAGAAATTAAGGATATTTTAAATAGAAACAAATTAAACATAAGTAGAAATTATATTAAATTTTAATAAACGACAAGAATTATGACTTTTTAATAAGTTCAAGTGTGAATAATTATTTCAATTATCAGATTCCAAATTGTACTTTGAAACATTATTAAGAAAGTTGGATGTAAAATAAATATCACGGAACTGACGAACAGGAAACAAAATAGGTTTAATCATTTTAAATGTGTAAATTATTTAGAGTGAAGAGTAGTTTAAGAAAGAAATTACAATTCACTTCTCCATTATAGTTTTCATATATTTAATTGTATAGGAATATTTCTTATTTCAATTAACCAATATGTGTTGTGAAATTAATAAACGTACTTATAGATTATAACCATAATCAATGTTACTAAAATCACAAGTAGTTAACATATATAGATAGCTACTACAATCCAAAGATTTAGTTTTCCTACAGGAGAAAATTGTAATATATATAAATATAATATATATATATATATATATATATATATATATATATATATATATATATAAATTATGTAAACAAGGGATGTAAGGTCGAGAGGGAGGGAAGATGTAATTTCGGGAACCTAAATATTTAGTTTTTTCTCAAAAGACTTTAATTTAAAAATATATATTTTTTTACAAAATAATGACACGGTATTATTAAATTTTTATCTAATATTCCCATATCATACAGAATTTCTATGACATGGAAAGTATGCATAAATATTTTTCTATAAATTTAGAAACCAATTTGAATTTTAACATAAATGAGAATTATTTCAGCTATAGCCGTATTTAAAGTAAAAGGACGAAATTTTTTTTCTGAATAACAATATTGTTAATTTATGTCACTAGGTCTATATAAAAATATAATGTACCACGCATTATCCTAACTACACATAAATAAATGAACAATGGAATTTGTAAAATAATTCCTCCTGAGAAAAAAAGCTGAAAAATATTGAAAAAAAATAAACCTGCTGCTTTTTCCCAATTTATATTAATTAACTGCCTTCTTTTGGCATATAATGGCATGTTTTTGTGTGACTAAACTTAGCCAATGCATATCGAGCTCGCGCGTATAATAATGTAAGGGTTTGATGAATTACGACTGAGAATATGGTGAAAGCAGGATTTTCGGTACAGATCAACAAGATTAAGCAGACATAGGGTATTAAAAATTATTATGTCTACTTACTGTACCTGTGTGGGACTCCTTGACGAGTTATTTTTATATAGATACAAAAAAGTACTAATAAAGGATTCCATGATGATTCCAATACAATCTCTCAAGTTATGTCAATTGAATATTCCTTTTAAAAATTATCTTCTCGCGAAAATGCATAAACCGTGCAAATGAAAAAAATCAACGTTTAAATAGTTCTGATAAAAAAAATTATCAAAGATAAAATGCAGATTATATTACATTGTACGATTTTCGCTTTATCAGAGAGGTACATTTGTGGCAAGAAACCGGTTGGCTTGGGGCCAAGTCGCTCGGAGCTATTGTAATAATAATTCTAGCGTGTTAATTACCGCACGCGCTACTAACTATTGGATTATTTTCCGTCACACACAAAAATAATATAAAAGTTACCGAAGTATATTTATTTTATTTTTGAAGTAATGGCATTTTATATTAAATGTTGTTTGTGTTGGTATTTGTCAAAGTACTGATATCTCTCGTATTACTCTTATGCTGGTAGATCCACGTAGATTATTGTCGAGATATTTCTTGTTAAGGGATTCGGACTAATAGCCAAAAAAAAAAGTAAAAAATATGAAAAATCGAATCTTTAGAAGTAAGGAATTGAAAAACTACGCACATGTCTTGAATAATTAATAAATTGCTTTAATAATAATTAATTATAGAAAAACATATTGACTATTAAATTTAACTATCAAACAAAACAATAAAAAGTATAATACATTATTTATTTCTTTGCAATTTCTTGTCGAAGGGGAGATTTCAGTACCTTAAAAGAAATACGCTCATAGCATATCATCTTAATTTTTCGAGATTTATGGAGTGATGACAAATTATTTTCAATAAAATTAAATTTATAGATAAATGTTTAGAACATCTAATAGAGAGTTTTTAGCTAGTAATAAATATAATCGGGGGCAGATTTTTTTTTCCAAAGTTCTAATTTGTCTCTGAAAGAAAGTATATTTGAATCCTTTGCCATACTTGTACAACAAAGAAATTTATATTCTTTTTTATACGTCGAAAAAAGATTAATAACGTTTCCTCTGCTTTGAGTGCGTGCAATGAATATGCAGTATTATTATATTTACTTTTAACATGATTTCCAACGTTCAAGCTCTATCCCTCAAGTTCAAACACGAAAGCTTTTATTGTGATGTTTTGTTTAAAAATAATTTTATTTCCAATTTAGCATCAAGCTGCGATACATTAAACCTTGTCTTCAGTCTTTGTAATGTTCTCGGTATGTAGAATTCTACAATTCTACACTTCGGTAGTTTGCGTAGTGGTAGGTTGGATAGGTTGCATAGTGAGTTCAATTTCTTTTTATACTTTATTTGAGATTAATAAGAATAAAATAATAGAATACACGGTAAATGTATTTGGAAGCAAAAGCTTCATATGATAAGTGTTAATTAGAAATGTATAATTATTAGAATTTAACAAAACATAAACTTTACATAAGATATAAGTAAACTTTTATATTCACATGATCTCTGCAGTGTCTATCCAAATATAAGTATTGCTCTAGGTTTATACTTCTACAACAAATTGGTCTGTAGAAACATCATTTTTCGCGCCGAAAAAAGTGAAAAATTATACATGTGCGCGCAGGAATGCATAAAGGTAGTATAAATGCACTGGCATTTATTTTTTATCGAAGCTCCATTAGTGCAATAAATTAATTATGAAGATATCGTTTCCGGTTTCGCTCGAGCAGAAGTCAAGATAAACATTTTATGTATTGAACTATTTGAAATATATTTAGATATATATATATATATATATATATATATATATGTGTGTGTGTGTGTGTGTATATACATATATGTGTGTGTGTGTATGTATATATATATATATATATGGATACTGAAGTGATCTTTAAAAGGTTTTGTTTTTAGAATTAAGATGTGAAAAGATAAGAAGTACATCTTTACGCAATAGTTCAATTGAAAATTAATTACTTAGGTTAAAACAGCGAAGAAACAAATTTATTAGGATAATTCATCAATAGTTTATTGAAAAGCCTAATTTCCTATAAAATAACCACAATATCCATAACGAATCCAAAACCAATTTTTTTGGTCTTTCATTATTTACATTTTCATACAATTATGTACGTATATATTTTTTGTATGCTAAAATAAACTCACGCAACAAGTGGACATGGTATATAACTACTATACAGGTAAATAAAAAAATTCACGTTAAATCACGATATTACTATTAACATGCACATGATAGATAAGAAGGAATATATTTAATTCAGTATGCTGCAAGATGCTGGATTATTCTTTTTAATCTAGACCAACTTTGATTCGAATATCAAAGGAGAGGACATTGCGAGTATATTAGATGAATATAATTATTGCAAAATTCTACCTAGGGGATTGGATTTGGTCATAAACCATTTTTTTATGCGGACCAATATGTTTGAGTGTGTGTGTGTGGGCGCGCGCGGTGAAATGTTTACGTAATTATGTATAATATATGTATATATATATATATATATATATATATATATATATATAATATATGTGTGTGTATGAGCGTATGCGATGGTAAGAACGCTCTTGTTGTTAGCAGCTAGCCAGCAGCTGGTTTATTTGAACTTCACGTGAAAATAATATTTTGCATAATTTTTACATGCTACAAAATATTATTACAAACAACAAAAGTAATCAGAACTTCATATATATTTTACCGATGGTATTATTTGCTTCAATTTCTCCTATCTTTGAGATTTCCTACAATTTTGTGGTGAAAATATTCCAATTGTTTAAGATAAGTCTGAATGATAAAAGTGGATATAGAAATACATTAAATATTATTGAAACAATATTTTTGTCTTTTAATTCCAATTCAACAAAAGTTAATTTTAAATTTCACATTCCTTTATTTTTTGTATCTTTACATTTGCTACCTCTATTGATAAAGTAAGTCAGGTTTACAAAAGATAAACAAACATTATTCGATTTAATATGTTAGTAATATATTTGGTCTAACACGCAAGAGCCGTTAATATTTCAGCGGGTACCAATTCGTTTCCATGGCACCTTTTGGCGATGGGCCAATTCCAACCCAACCATGATGGCGGATTTCTGCAAATACAACGCTAATGCAATAACGTTTATTATTATTTCACCTGTATTACTTATAGCTGTTTTTATTAGGTGACATTGAATATTATTCTCAGAATATTATTTGCTATAATTTCTGGTCTGCTGAAAGTTAAGGATATATTTGCTACCATTCCTTTATGTAATTTTTGGAAATTATCTTTTATGATTTCCTCATAATATGAAAATGTTCATGACTTATGTAATACGCATGTCATTTAACAAAATCATATATTACACGCTTCTTACAGACAAATGGATGGCTTATTTGTTTTCTCATGATAATACGCTCAAGTGATTATTATGTGGAATTATGTAGAGTTAGAAAACCTTAGTGACAAAGTAAAAATTAAATGCAAAAGCAAATTATAGCAAAATTTTTAAAATTGTTAATGGTGTACTTATAACTAATCGAGTGACTTTGACTTTATATTTTTCTGACCAACGGTTTTATAATCTGGTTTGTCCCCGCACCACGTTGAGCAAATATAGTCGTAACCACTTTAATCTAATTATCTTAATTTAGGTTCTACATAGAGAGCTTTGTAGGTTGAGATAAACTTTTAAATTTAACTTTTCTCTCTCTTGTAATTCACAAGGTAATTTAATTGAAATGATTATGACACTCACTCAATATTCACCAAAAATAAAAGATATTCCCGCAGACAAACAAAAACAGTCCATAGCAATTAAACATTTATTTAGCGCTATAGCATAGTCAGTAATTAGCATAGCGACAAAGCACTGGACAAGGGGAAGTCTTTGAGAGTTTTGACTAGAAGTTTGCTGTTATTGTTTTATTTTTCATCTTTATAAAAAGAACTACTTTTTTACTGAATTCAAAATTAAAAAGTCACTATTTTATAACAAGTTATTAAATATATAACAAATTATTAATAGAAGTTTTTATAACCTTTCCATTATTACGATATGTTTTAATTACATATATGTCATTATAGGTGTTAATACAAAGAAGTAATTTGAAGTGTATCTTGATTCGAATTCCATTCTCACGTTTTCATTATATTCCTTTTTTATAAATATAATAACCCCCGCTGTAAATTATACCCCTATTTCAACCCGGCCTTTTTTAATTTTATAAACAGGTAAAAATTTAGAAATTTAAAAAAAAAATGGTCTTATTGGACTGAACTGAAATTCACCATGAGTTTAAATATCGTTATTATTTTATAACATTATAAAATACATTCAATCATTCATCATCTACAATCATCCCCTCATCAATTATGAGCACCATTTCAAACTATCGTATATTTGGTGACATTATTTAATATGCCTGGTAGACTGCAAAATTATTAAATAAAAAATATTGTGACAGGCTGTGAAGTCTACTTCCGGTTATGCTTCCCATTGTAGTCCAGTAAAATAAACGTGATGAATGAATTTAAAATGCCGATGGCAATTTATTTATTTTTTAAATTAAACAAGTAATAAATCAAAGTTTTTGAATTATGGATTAACATTTCCTTATCGATGTACCTTTGCACGCAGTCTATTAGAAAATTTAATGAACATTCCATGAGAATTAAACAAAAATTAAATCTAAATTTACTGGGTAATCTCAAAATATTGATCATTTTAAAAATTCGACATTTATTTTTCGCGCAAATTGTGGAAAGTTCTTCAGATTTATGTTTTTAGTAGTTATAATTTATGTACCTAAGTAAATGAAAAAGTAATATAATGTATTAAATTACAATATATTTTCCATTTTACTTTTTTTTGCATTGAAGCATAATTTAAAACTAGTTAAATGTTACGGACTTAAAACTTGTAAATATTGATAAAAATGAACTATTTTTTTTCAATAAATAGTGGTCAATAACAATAGTAAATATTATGTAAATTGAATATAATAATATTTTTTTAAAAAATTAAATAAAGAGAGGGACTCATGATCTATTTGAAATTTTAACTCAGATTCCCGACGTTCGCTTTTACGAGCACAGCATGTCATGTTGGTATTTTAATATAATATTCGTGTATATTCACATATTTTGACTAGAGCATACAGATATTTATTGTTTCGTAGACCAATGAAACAAATTATAAAATATAAATTTGTATAAAATCACGAAAGATTTTGACATTGTGAATTTCTGCAAAAGTCTAATGTTAAGTGATATAGAGGGTAAGAATTATTTGAAAAAAAGAAATATACCACATCTCAAAAGTAATTATTTTCTGTAGTACTGAACACGTACCAACAAAGCTCTTCTAGCTACGGACGAATAGTTCTGTTTATAGGTTTTACTTAGCATGCCAAAACTCTGTATTGAAATACTTACTTCCTACTTATATTATATAGTATATTATATCTATTGTGTGAAATATTTTCAAATGCGCACGCGAGCATATATACAATTACTAGGATAAGGTGTTTATTATAACTGGACTGGAGGCGACAATACTACCAAACGTACGAGCAAGTACGACGTTTAGATGAAACATTAACATACGTTTTGGCAGAGTAAATGGCTTCATCAAAATTACATAATGATTGAAATTCGATACTGAGGATAATCAAAACTGAAAAGATAATTAAAATGAACCAACCAATTTATTCATTATCTTACTCATAGTAACACTAAATTTTACATTATTTATATAATCTATGAGCATTATAAATAATACCCAATATCTGTGTTTGTTTTCATAAAAACACAATAAAAATCAAGTGCTTAGCTTAAACATAGCTTTCATAGACAGGCTCCTCGGGATTTTCGTATGTTGAACCCTACGTGATGCTGTCAAAGGTGAGAAGCCTTAACTGAGTATATACAATAAATATTAACAGAGTGCATTCAGTAAATATTAAATAGTAGCGTTGAAACACAGGAATCCCAATTACTGAGTATAATCTACACAAAAGTAGTCATAACTTAGACTTGTTAAAATTAAATAATTTTAAATTATCCAGGAGGAGCAAGGGGTTAGGGAGTGAGGCCAAGTTGAGTTAGCCTTTGAACTTGGAAAGTATTGCGATCTAATATAGAGCCGAATCTATAGTGATATCATTATCTGTGATATCACTATAGTATCTACTTTTATAGTTAGAGAAAAATGAGTTGACTTGGTAGTTACATAGTAAACATTTATAAATCTATTGTTCACATTTGGACGATATACAAGTAAATTTATATCTGTATTTATCATACATTCGTATAAAGAGTTGTGATATGTTTCTTTTAAAACAAACTTAATGGGGAAAATTATATTCCCAGTTATGTCTAGTTATTCATATTTATTATTAATAAAAACTGGATATTTAATATTTTATATTAATAAAAACTGGATTAAAGTGAGTGAAAAAAATATAGACTGGTATCAACCACAATAATATTAATAAACTAATAAAAAGATCTAAGAAAGACGAGATATACTAATAAAAAGATCTTTGTAAGTTGAAAATTTGTGAGAACTAAAAATTACTATTTAAAATGTTTGCAAATACGAGATAGTTGATATTAATTATGTAACTTAATTCTAACACATTTAATGAGCTCCAGGTGTGTGTTTTGTCATTACTCTTCGAATCGTATTACGAACACCCGCCCTCTAACTTACTCCGACGTTTTCTCCATAACTTGTTCTTATTAGTGTAAATTACGGCATAGTACTATATGTTAATATTAATAAAAAATGTTTTCAGGGTTCACCACATGAAAATTATATAAGCAGGACACTTATTGCATCGCTCATAAATACGTCCGTCATGGTCGTTTTTCGATACTGTTTGATATAAAACTTGAATTGTGGTTTAGTTATTAGACATGCTAACTTACATATATTTCAATAGTTAAAACTAAATAATATATATATATATATATATATATATATATATATATATATATATATGACAAAATAAAATATTTTTATGGACTATATGGCGTAGTGTATCAATTAAAAGAACACCCCCACCTCCCCTTTTTTTGTGCGTTCCACGTAAATAGTTATAAAGGAAATGTTAAAAGTTTCTAGAATAGATGTGAAATGTTACTTTCACCCATCCTCTCTTTTATTTCCAAAAGTGCCAATATCAAATTATAAGAAAAGACTTTCGAAATTATAGGAGTTATTGAGCAAATGGGGCTTCTTTGCCAGAGGCTCATGTGTAAAAACGTGTTTGAAATTTGTGTGTGTACTTATACATATATTTTATATATATGTGTGATTGGGTGTGTGAGCGCGTGCATACATTCATTCGTGTGTGCATACGTGCGTGCATGCGTGCGTGCGTACGTGCCTAATTACGTACGTGCGTTCGCAGGTATGTGTCATGGAGCAAATTTTTTTATACCTTACTTACTTTTTTGGGAATTGCTAAAACATACAGTATTTGTTTTCACATTTGGCCGTATTTTATAAACCGTGAGTGTCAGCTCTATTATGTTGTCAGCAGTATTAACATGACAAAATGATTATTTTTAATAACTTTCGTTGCAGTCTCAATGAACCATAAAACTAAGATCGACATTAATGTATATTATATGATAAAGCCCCACTTTGACAGTTCTCTATATTATATGATACAGCCCCACTTTGACAGTCACTATCAACAGTTTCGAGCTAATTTAGGTATTTCTATGAGTTAAATAAAGAAAATTCTACATTAAAGCGTCAGAAAATTTCGTTTTAAGTGGATACTCCATGATTTGGCTGAAACTTAAAAATGCATTCGCTTTTATTGGTTTCGCGAAACATCAGAAAAAGTCAACGGAGGTTACTAAAATGCTAAATTTCATGCCACCACAAGTGACGAAAATTGAATTTGTATGAACCCTTAACTAAGAGAAACTTTGAGCAGTGTTTGTTTCCTTCTGAAGAAGTGCAGAAGGGGCCATCTACTGGAAAAGCGATGAACGCGTTATTTTTTTGACTTATGTATCTTTACACGTTTATTGTCCTGGAAAATAAAAGAGTGATTGAAGGTGAGCATATCAGCAATTATTTGCATATTGTTTTAAAAAGAATTGGGGGGAACACACTTGAAAATCTGATACATCTCGACAAGGCTAGCCAGCTCATGCAGGCGAACGATCGAATATTTTACTAGGTCGAGTGTACAAATTATGGAATATACATCATAGAGACCCGACCTCGAACCATGCGATTTCTATTTAAGATTTTAAAGACAAAGTGCAAGGAACATGATTTCTGAATGTCAAATAATCTGTGACTACCTGAAAAAGGCCAAGAATACACCTTGGAGAAGACATGATTTCCGGACGTCAAATAATCTGTGACTGCCTCGGAAGGCCACGCAAGACACCTCCAAAAAGTATGCACTAACTGCGTCTCTTAGTGCCTCCATCGAATAAAATTATGCATAGGATGACAAATAGACTATTTTGAAAAACGGTAAGTAAATTACAAACTTTCTAATTGTTTCCATTTTTGATATTCCAATAAATTTTACAGCCATCTCTTAAAATTGAAATGTTTCCCGTTTTTTAATACTTTTATTTTTGAGACAGACGATGGTAGTACGAGGAATATACTATACCATTAATGTTATTTTTCGATTTATATTATTATTTGTTTTTAACTCTAACCTTCAGCAGAATAATAGAAAATAAAATTATGTTTAATAAGAGAAATTAAAATTATATATACTATATTGCTTGCAGTGTATTCAACAAAGTGGAAATTAACATGTTTTTAATTGGAAACTCATGAGACTTATTTGAAAGATCCCATTAATAGAATGCAATAATTGCGAACACAAGCAAAGTCTAAAAACAATATAACAAATTAATATTTGCTGACTTCCTTCCTCTTTAGATGAAAGTATATGAAATATTCATAACGTTAAATAAATTGAACTCAGACGAACATTAATTTCTATAAACTTTCCATTATGGCAAGCAGTTGCGGCACTCGCCATTCATATTTAAATAAAAGCTTACAACGAGCTTCAATTAATTACGGGAATGAGGTTAAAGATATAACTCAATTCAAAATTCATAAGCGTATTCAAAATTTGTCGCGTGTTCATACAATTTGATGTAATTGTTATAATTAAATATTGGCCGAATTATTTCCGAAACGATAAATATGTTTCTCGAAACTATAATATTTTACGATCTTTTTTTTAATTTAATTTTACCAGACTTGCCTCGTTGAATTTATTGATATGTTAATAATGCTCAAAATAGGTTAAACTTTCTTTTATCATTTATGGAATCAATATAATAAGCGTGGAAAAGTGTTATTATTTCGAATAAATCAATAAAAGGATATCAGCTATTCACAGAAATGTTTACCCAAGATTTTTTATATTGGTTCAATGTGTTGATTGTAATTTAATTTTTTCAATATTCTAAGCATTGACAAACCTTTTAATATAAACTCTTCACTATTTTTAAGGTCTCATATCATAAAGAAGAAGAAAGAATTGGAACCCTTAAGAGACAATTCATGTGTTTGTCGACACAAACATTTATCTCAAAAACAATTTGCCGTAGAAATTTGACACTTAATATTTTTGGGGTAGTTACGAAGCATATTAAAAGGAATTTGTCTATTTTTTATTATGAATTAATTTATTAGAGGAACGTTTACAGTAAGGTACGTTTACAGACATTGTTGAAAATGTCCACAATAAATATTTAATCCTCCCTCTCCTATCTCCGAAGCTGAAAAGTTCAAAATAACGAAAAATTGGTGTTACTAGAAATCTGCCTAAATTTTATTAGAAAACAATAATATTCTGAATTTCAAAATCTTTAAGATTTAACGATATTATATACTTGTTTACTCGGTGAAAAATAATATTCATTTGTGTTAGTATATATGTAATAGTATTCATTGTTTTAAAAATTTGAAAACACTTGAAAATATTGAATATTTCATTCTAAAAAATGTTTCGCTGTTAATTTTGCATTTGTACCGAAACGGTACTTTCCTCTAATAGAGTATCCGTTTTGATTTGTTTTCATAATTTAAATGTTTTCATGGAAAAAAAACAAAGATAAGAAAAAAAAGGAAAAGAATGAGAAAAAGCAATATTTTTGAAATTTCAAATAAAATTAGGATAAAATGTAATGTAAAGGTGAAAACAGTTTTATTACAATAGAAAATACGCTACTCATGTAGTAATAATGAGATATGTACCGATAAAAAGCTAACTCTTTTTCCAGTAAGTATTGTAAACTCTTCTTTTTGACGTTTTAATTGTAAATTTTTTTTTTAAATATATCTGCTTTATATAATGTGCATAATTTATATTTTGAAATTTCAGAACAATTACTTCTTTCCGTAATACAAAATAACATAATTCATATTTATAGGATACGAAATAGTTAACAGACATAACATAATTCATATTTATAGGATACGAAATAGTTGACAGAAATAACATAATTCATATTTATAGGATACGAAATAATTAACAGACATATTACTATGTCGTTTGAACAATGAAAATACTCATGAAGTATAATTCAATTTGCAACGTCATGTAATTGTGACAAATAAAGATTATAACAGAGACATATTTGATCATTGCAGTGGTAAGTTGCAAAGAGCAAAAATGTTTTCCAATATCAAGTTTACAAGTAGAACATCATGCGAAAGAAATATTTAAGTCTTTCGTGAGACGAAGTTTCAGTTTTAGCAAATTTTCCTAACAGTAAATTATGTTTTATTAAATGTACGATTTAAGGTTCATCCAAAGTTATAAAATATTCTTACTACACTTCAATGACGTAAAGTATTCTTTCTACACTCAAAAATTATGAAATTTAATTTTCCAATAAACCTTAAGTGTGTAAACCAACGCCATTTTTTTCCTAATTTTGGCTTTGGAACATATTTTTGTGGATTTCATTAATATTTCAAAAAAACATTTTTGATAAAGTTATAATTTGAAATTTCACGTGACAAAAGAATTTGAAATATTAAGATTCATTACTATTGAGATTCATGCGGGCACATTTGAGGAGATTATACGGATACAGTATGTTTTATCATGGTGTTAAATTTCTACCTTAAACAATATCTGAGGAAAAGGGTTGCTATAGATGGATAGGCAGACGGAATAGTAAATTATCTAATACGGGTACTGTTATCCTTTCTTTGTAGGTAAGTAACCATAAAAAAACCTTTATATTCATTTTAGTAATTTTAACAACTTAATATTATTTAAAATTTTGGCATATCTCAGTGTTGCGATTCCTACTTACAGGATAAATTTAAAATTGCACAACTCTGTAAATTTGTAAGATGCGTTCTAATGGATATCAATATTTTAAAATCATTCGTATATATTACAAGTATACTATGTAGATTGAAGGTAAATTTTTGTAACAAGCTGTAGGTAAGAAATAATTGATAAATAAATAAAACTAAAATAAATGGAGGTAAATTTGTATAATATTTTATACTTGGGTTTGTTTCATACTACTTGAATGATGGATGATGAAGATAAACAACATACTATAGTTTACTTGCACATATTGTGTGACAAATCCATGTATGACAAGAGCTTTTTTCAAGTAAGGTAAGAAATTATGGATAAATTAATCAAACAAAATAAACGGATGATAACTTTGTGTGACATGTTGTATAATAAATTTACTGGTAATAATAACGTGTTGACTATAGTAAGATCAGTAATAATCCCTCTAAGAAAACTGCTTTTATTGACATTTTACATAAATTCTCAAAATAATATCAATTAATTCACCTTATCATGTTTATATCATTTTAATATGTATGTTGATATAGTGTCTGTTACCCCAAAAGTAATTGGTAATGTAGGAAAGATGTCACATAGCGATTAAACTATGCTATTATTCCCAGTAATTTAATAGAAAGCATATTTCAGTTTGGCTAATAAAACGTTTTTATTTAAATAAATTGGTTTATTAACTTCCATAACTTAAATAGGAGTTATAATTTTATTGTTAGGGAGCCGTCTTCTGTGCAAAATGAGACAATTAAAATTAATAAATTTCTTATCCGGTCTTCGTGATACAATATTGCAATGTTTATTAATGGTCGTACAACAAGTCCGTTGTCAAAACTGTACAAACGCGACGCGACGAAATGCAAATAAACCACTTATTCTGATTTAAATTTTCAGCGATGCAAGTGTAGATAAATTATCTAGAGTAGAAGAAGAAAAGTTATAGAGAGTAGAGAGAGAAATTATGTCGAGTGTAGACAAATATCGCAGATGGAAATATTGATTATATTTGTATTGCAGCAACTCTTTGTATTTATATTCAAGTATTGTTAGTTATAATATTTTTTTTAACTGTAATTTCGAAAATTGTTGTTTAATTGAGAAAATGTTAAAAGAAAACTCCTCCGTTCGGAAAAATACATGCCATTTACAAGCTAGAATTATGGAACAGAGATGATAAGAGAAAGGACTTGAAAAATATTACATTTCTTTCTAGATAACTTGTATTAAAAAATGTCCATTTCGTGTGTGATGTTCAGTTAAAATTATGTCACCAGAAACTTTAAATTTTCTTTTCTATGACGTCAGTCGTATTTTCAATGTATAATATTCAATCTTTGGAAGTTTGACCGAATTTTCGTATAATAATTATTACCAAAAAAATATATGTACAATCATTATTATTAAATTAATAAGATATATTTCTATACGTCATATATGATATTCTGTAGTAAAAAAAATATAAATAATAAATTCGATAGATTCGTTATGCCAAATTGTAGAATATTAACGATATAATTTATTATATTTTTATCGTTTTGTGGAATACCCGGATTGCTTTTTGGAATACCCGGAATGTTGTTAAATTAACATTGAATTAGTGGAAAAATGTGTTTCTTAGGATATCCCTTGATGAGTTGGATGAGCAGAAAAGAAAAAAAAAGAAGTACGATGAATGTGTCCTGATTTTTATAACCTCTATAATAGGCTACTAGGATTACATAAGAAGGGGTGATATTATTACAGACTCATTTTTAACACGAGAATAAAAATCACTCATTAGAGAGACTTCCCACCTTCTACCCTCTTTTACATTTCGTATACTCTAGATTACCACTCATTTTCCATCCGAAACGTCTCGAAGGAGAAGCCCCTTTTATTGCTGAATTTGGTACAGGATAATCGATGAATGGTCATGTGGTTTGTAATGCTTAACTTTTAATTCAATATTTGCTCCTTGTACGTGACTACTGCTGCGTGTAACATTGGTTTTGCGGTTACGTAATTGGAACGTTTGTTTGATTGGTTTATTGCAATATTTGGTTTACGATATTATTCACAATGTTGTCAAACTTTTGTAGAGCTGAATACTGAAACCATGATTCTCCAAAGAGTGCTAAAATAAATAGTCTGATTTGCTATTGTAAGTTTGTTCACAATAATAGGCATGTTAATGCTAATTAAATTCAGTGTATCGTGACCAAATTTCACAAAAATAAAATATGTACGCCGTAATATGAGATAAGCTATTATAGGTTTCTTTATTCGCATGATATGCTAACACCACAAAAAAGTATTTGAAAAATTGTCACTTTATGTTGCCTAAATGGGTAGACAGATTTTTAGAAACTGGGTAGGCATAATTCGTGCTTTGAATGAATATACAGGGTACTTTAAACCGTATAAATGGTATAAATCCTGAAAGATGGAACTCGGTGCTTTTATAAAAAAGCACTAAATGCTTTATTGTAGTTTACGTTAAAATGACATAAAATCCATTTAAATCAACCTTGTTTTAAAAATAAGAAACCGTAAAGACTAATTTACCTTTGTACTGTCTCCCTTTGCTCTCCGCAAGGAGCTGGCCAATCAGATGATGTCTTCAACGTCAGGTCCTGAAGATGCAAATTCCTTCTAGCAAAGGTTACCAAACTCATTTCAAGTTTTGAGCGATTTTGTAGCGTTCTCGTACATTAGGTTAATTTTGCAAATCTTTGCAATGACGTAAACGATATTGATTATAGACGTTGAACCATCATTAAATCCCTAAAATACTAAATTTATATTTTTAAAAATAATTGAATTTTAAATTTTTTTAAAAATATGTTTATACCGTGAATTTATTTGCACGGTGAAAAATAATATTAAGAATTGCAAACAGTTTATTAAAAATACTATATACCCATAAATGTATATTTGTGCCAATGTGTGTACGGAATATTTGTACTGCGAGTTCTCTTTTAACTTTTTATAAAATTTACAATTTATACAAACATTTGTGAAAAATTTATATAAATATGTTTTTCACAAAAGTAAAAATGGAATTGACTTTTTTAAATTACATAATTTAAAAAATATTAATATAGTTCTATTGTAAACTTTGAAAAGAGATTATATTAAAACTGATTTCTGTCGCAAAATTTTGATTTTGTCAGTTTTAGGTTGCCTATATGTGTTGTTAATAGGTTTTCAAAAATATCCTTGAAGTATCTTGCACCAAACTAAAAAAGATATCGGAGTTTTAAAATCTTTAAAGTTTAGCCTTTCAGTTCATACATCACTTAAGCTATGAAATAAACAATTGGATAGATTATTACATTTGGTCTACTTCAAATTTTTAGCAAAACACTTCAGTATCAAAATTTAATTATGTATGGTTTAATATACCTTCTAACTCGTTAAATTTTAATTTTCTGCATCAAACGGTTTCGAACAAAAATAGTTCTGACTGATTGAGTGACATCAATAATTTTATATGGGTTTGTCTTTTTCCTTTCGAAATAGTAACAAATTCTTTCACAAATGATCACCAACTGGACAAAGTACTGATAAAAAATGCGAGATACAGGAAGGTGAAATAGAAGCGGAAAATAAAAAAAAATACCTGAAAAAAAATTGCTACACTGCTTAAACGAGTATATTTCGAGATCAGGAAAAGTGTGTAGAACTTATGCTTATTGAACAATGTAGAATTTTATGTTTATGAAAACTTAGCGTAGTGTAGAAATAACGCTTTTGAATTTTATTTGTAGCAGACTATTTCATTTATGTATTAAGTTATTAAAAATATTGCACCGGATATCAAAACAAAAAATGTAGAAATATAATGCCGTTACCACTTAAAGGAGTAAAATAAAAGCGTGCAAAAATTTTGGGTTAAATACGCGGAACATTGACAAAAGACACTGCACTATTATTAAAGTTAAACACGAAAATTTCGCTTCGAAGATGGAACGAGGTGTCGTAAAATGTTTTCGATCTAGCCGAAGAAATTACAGAATCTTCGATAGATCATAAAAATTCAAATAAAAGAATGAAAACCACTATTTGAGAGCCAATACTAGAAGAAAGTTTGTTGATTTAGGTTTGATAGTTGTAGAAATACAAAAGAATTACGGAACTTTAGGGAAAGAAATGTATTTGTCCTCTCTCACCTATACATGTTCAACATTAAATTTGATATTGGTTTCATCTTTCACAAAAACACGAGTGTGACATATGTATTGGCTGCAAAAATGTCTATGAAAATTTTAAACCCGTTCTAGAAGCTAATCATAAATTACACTTAGCAGAGAAAAGTTTAAACCAAATGGAAAAACAAATAGATATGAAGAACAGTCAAAAAAATAACAACTTTATTGTTGTTACCTATAACCTACTAGCATTTTCACCAGTAGGAAACTCTACATCTTTTTCTTAGGAAATAAGACTGAATTTTTTACATGTTTCTTTACTCTTGCAACCATTTTCCCATTTGTCACATCTTTCTTTAAATCCTTAATAATGTTTAGTTTTTTGAGTGGCCTATGAGAGAAATGAACATTCAAAATATTATTTTGGAATGAGAGTATAGGAAATATATATATGTAGCTTTTATTGGATTACATATCCATAAAAATTTGGAAGAAATTGCTATAAAACGATTTAATTTTGACATCATGTTTTATTCAGGTATCTGTTGTTACCTATAAAAAAGGAAGTAAACAACCTATCTAAATAGTTTCATTATTGTTACTACTTGTTATTATTCATACTTAACTGGAGTTTGCTTTTTAAAATTTGTTATTGCAACGTAGTGTTTCATTATCACGAGTTTTGATATAAACTTTATTACACAGAAATTCCTCAGGTGTAGCATTATACAAAAACAATTCGAAACAATTTTTCATAGAAAAATGCTCATTCCATGCCCATCAAACCACTGCCCGTTCGATTACGAGAAAAATTTCTTAAAAAAGAGAGAAATGCTAATTCAATTTACATTTCAGACCAGACGATGTCAGAAATACTATATTAGATATCTGGCAAACTATTCACAATATATTAAATGAGTTATGACATTTTTCATGACTTCAAAATTTTAGCTTATGACAATATGGATACAACGAAAAATATTACCGGAGAATATACAACGAAAAATATTACTTTAAAAATTAAGTGATTTAAAACTTGTTGATACAAAGTAACACAAATTAACGATTTTCGGATTTTTCCCTTCAATTTTGCTGTGAGACCACACTCTTGCCAAATTTCTAGATACTAGGACAATGGAAAGTAGTAGGTTTATATTATTTGCGAGTTTCAAAATATGCAGCATAAATGGCTGGAGCGAAAATATATAACCTACTGTATCTACTGTGTCATCTGGAGAAAAATTTTTTTTATTTGATAAACTACAACGGTTTTCGGATGTTTTCCTTTAGTTCCGCTATGAGACTCAGCTTCTTGCCAAAGTTCGTGATTCTAGGTCAACGAAAATTACTCTATAGTTTTCGGTTTATTTGCAAGTGTCAAAAATGCAAAAAAAGGTCATGTTTTTAGGATTATTTTATTACAACAAAAAAGGCCGTATTTTTAGGGTTTTTGTATTTAATTTCTAAGTACACTTAGAAATTTGAGTAGAGCTAAGTACTCGACATTCATTTCAACTTGATAAAGCAGACGGACAGACAGACACAGGGACGACAAAGTGATCTTATAAGGGTTCCTTTTTTTTTTAAGATGCGGATCCCCAAAAATAGAGGTATTTTGAAACTGATTAAGAAATATACATAATGCCACGCCTTTACGAAGAATACTTCAGAAAAATTTCATTGTTTCTAAAGTTTGGTGAACATAATTGCTAGTTCAGCCAACGAGTAAAAATTCAATACGAGTTGATATTACGTTCATAATTCTTTACAGTTAAATGTTTATTGTAAATACTGATAGTAATTATTTACCGTGCTTAATTATATTGTTCGATAATAAATTGCATGATTTGCTGAAAGATAGTATGGTAGAAATTTATAAAAGTGATACCAAGTTTTAAAAAAGTAAATATTTTGGTTTAATATTTATTTGACAATGCTCAACAATAAAAATAGTAATATATGAGTATTCTGCTTAGATGATTAAATAAAGTTATGTGAGACTGACAATTGTTTAGAAAAATAAATAATGATTTGTTTAGAATAACGTTCGTCAACTTCTACCTGAATTATATTGACATTTAGAAATACTTACTTCATTTTTATGAGCGATTTATTTTGATAATAATTGTTCCATTGTGTTACTTGTAAATTTGTTCATTGTGTTATTTGTAAAATATTTATAATAAAGAGATGTGTATCTAAATTATTTTGATTTTTCCAAAATTATTATTAATATTTGAACTAATGAATCTGATTCACTTAATAATATAAAATTTGATTGTTCGTTAATAATCCTTGAGATTCAGCAACTGTCTGAGTGAACAACGACGTAACTTCAGGTGCCCACATAATTAATGGAAATAACTAACAAAATGGCAATTCTAAAAAGAATTGAGTGTTATAAAAAATTAGTTAATATAATCAAAGACAATTTTAAACAAAATTATAACAAAATTTGGTACAAAATTTCAAATGCGATTTTCTTTACATGTTAATATTTTGCACTTATGTCATTGTCCATTGAAAGGAGCAATATTTATAAGGTAATGAGTAATTATATTGTGGTTAGTTATTATGTTGCCAATTATATATTATATTTGATATTTTTATATTACATGCATCTAGAAAATCAGCACTTAAATGGAAGCACAAATTTTAAATTCGTCACAATAAAAATAAATTGTAAATGATCACATTGTTTACACTAAGTAGAAAAGAAATGAAACTTAACAAGTACTCAAAAAAACTTTAAAATAGCTATGAAGTGTTTTCTCGTTTAGGTCGACATATACTTGACCACTTTATAATAATTTCTGATTATATCTTAAAAATGTCTAAAACCATGGTTAATAAAAAGAAAGAAAAATATTTTTGGTGTAAAAAGTCTTGACCAGGCGAAGAACCCGATCTCAAAGAAAAATATATTGTAAGAAATAAAAAAATACAGGACGACGACAATAATTTCAAACGCGAAAGACATCGTGAATTAGATAATTGGCTTCCGAGGAAACGCTCGTTTTGTCTCAAAAGTTCGTTCCCTTCCTCCTATTGTGCAGGACTTGGTCGGAATACCGTCATGAACTTTGTATTTTCTTCTTATTACCCGTAAAATTTTCTTCGAGATTTGCCGCGTTTTACTTGTAATCTTAGACTTATATAAATATTATAAATCTAAAAATAAAAATTTGATGGCATTTAACTCGAATTTGAATAAAGATGATTTCAAAAAAAGAAAGGCAATTTTTGAAATAAATTAATACCTCAATACCTATTTAATTTTAATTTAAAATCATATGACGATTATTTCATATTCGCGTTTAGTAAATGAAAAAAAAAATAACATTTTAGGTAAAATTCGTAGAAGTGCACCGATTGGGGTCCAAATTTTTGAAATCTGAAGCGATTTCATATATATATACACACATTTGTGGTAAAACGAATGTTTTGCGACTTTTGAAACCTCACCAAGCATAGTTATCGTGTTAGAAAGAGAAATTTTTAAATATTATGACTTCTGAGCGAATTTTTCTTTCGTTATTTACCGGAAATAAGACAAGATATCAAAAACTGCATTTCTACTTATATGTACTTGATACTTTCTATATTATTATATATCGTCTTATGAAAAAAAAATATGGTGAATCTACGTTTTAGTGCATTCATATGTCAATATTTCACTAATTTATGTTTATTTTTTCTTGCGTTATCAGATGGATACGTCTTCTCAAGTAGATACCTGGAAAACGTCCTACAAGTAAATTAAACGCGGATTTGACGTGTCTATGCAGAAAAAAATTTTAAATACTCCATAATTTTAAATATGTGTAAAACCATATCGTGTATTTAAAAATTCACCTTTCCGATTTGCCCTTGCCATGGTTTTTTTTCGTTGGTTGTTGACTTATAAATGTAATGTCATCATATTTGAATAAATATTGTTTAAATTTTCCGGAAACTCCAGCCCAAGAACAAAGATAGAGTCAAATCAATTTTCTACTTTTGTGTTCAAATAATACTTCACCCTGATATTAACACAAATCTGACATCCTGGTCTTATTATTCTATATTTTTAAATTTATGCCGATACTAAATATTTATTTATAATAACGTCACATTTTATTAGAAATGAAATATCTGTATTTACTATTTAAAACCTGAGGTAATACAGTAAATAAATATGTAATATAAATATTAATAAAAAGTAAATATTTTGTCCTTTAGATATTTAAACTTTCAGTCATTAATGAACAATTGTAGAATGCAATGATACCCGATAACATTAATGTAATTTTATTGAATTTTTTTACTAAAGCTCTGTGTCTAGCACAATAAAAATTCGAACTAATTTTACTTTTTATTTTAAAAAATTGAAGTTCATTTAGCCGCCAGGCTGCACAGTACTACATTAACTAGTTCCCAATTACACTGACAGACCGTAATACCCGACTGCATCCTATACCCAAGCGCTACCTTGCTACGTTGATATATTCCTAACTCAACTCCAGTAAAGGCAGGATATCTAATTTTCAGCTTATTGAAACATTATTAACTATAATATATTTTAAATTATATCCCTAACCTGAAGACTATATCCCTAAAAGCGATGGAAATATAAAAATGTATCGCGGCTTAATTCAAAGTTGTCATTGATAAATAATATTCAATAAAACTAGACGCAAAGTCTTAACTCACTCATCAGCACTTCTCTGCCAAAGCTCTATGAAAACTTGGCTGATTTTATCTCGCCACTTTTTACCGCTAACCTCGTAATGGAAACTTGGCCCTATTTACAGCAATGTTTTTCAATAGAAAAATTATATTTCATACATATAAAAATGTGAAAAACTTTGGATAACATTACAATGAGTAAAATTATTCACAAATTTACTAGCTTAAGTAAAATATAATCATTACTATGAATCACAATATATCAAAAGGACAGAGAGAAGAACCTTTAAAACAAAACACAGTAGAAACTAAAGCAATAATAGAAACACCGTAAGCTGTGCGGAATGAGTCAAAAGAATAAACTTTTTTTAAATAGAAACTCGTTTTGTTACAAAATTTGTTTCGGTGTTTAATTGTACAATTTAATTAGCGGAAAAGTATGTATGGTTTTTACTATGAAGGATTCGGTGAGGAAATAAATTAATATAATTATAATATACTTAATATTTAAGTAAATTAAGCTAAGTTTTTCATATATAACTAAGTTGTGTAAGGTGTAAAGTATATATGATATTATCAACCAACTATGCTAATATTCCAAAATACTTTATTTCAATTTTCACCTCTAACGTAGTGAATTATTTTAATTAAAAAAATAACTACTACTTTGTTATAGAAATTTATCTGCGCCATGCATCAATGAATTAGGGTACAATTTTGCAATTTCACAAAAAGTGATTGAATAATTGAGTAGAGAAAAGGAGACATAAATTTAATTTAACCGCGCATTTCTTTTAAATTAATATAGCTTATTTCTGGGTTTGAATTATTTTTTGTTGCTACAAATCTTTTTGTGATCAAAAATGTTTAATTTCATTAGCAATGAATATTTTCATTGTAACAAATTATATGAGATTATTAGATTTATTGAATTATAAATTTTTGATCTAACTATCAAATATAAATTATATTCTTTCAAGATAACATTTACTTAAAAGATACTTCTTACTGAGATTACAAAATCTCTTATTTATAACCTGATTTTTTGTTTATAGCTGTACAGTGCACATACTTATATTTTTATCTCTCTTTTAGTTATCCGTTGCCCAATATCAAGAAGTCAAAAATAAATAATTAGAAACAAATACAGTAAATAAACAGTACGTGAGCGAATGTTACATCATGTACAAAAAAATATTATTGTTAGTACCTCTAAATTTTGTATTAATAATTGTTTTTTAGATGTGTATCGATCACATGAAGTAACCATAATTATGTTATAATATTTGCCTACATCGGGTCAATAGATAAGATACTAATTTAAAAAACAGTCTTAATTATATAATATTGAGTTAGTCATTAGTATTCAAATCTTCTCTAAAATGTGTAAAATTACTTTCATTTGCATTTTTAAAAAATGTTTTGCTTGCGACCAATGTACATATTTAACTTCAATTTATAACTAAATAAAAAATGTATTTAATTTCGTAAACATATGGTAGTCAGTACGTAGGCATTAAATGGTTAAATAGCTAATTTCTGTTAAAACAACAGTATATATGAGCTAGCCTAGTGGCCAAAAAATTTTGGAAAAATTTGATGTGTGTTTTTATTTATCTTTTACCTCAATTTATATAACGTCTGCTCTACGTATTATTTTATTTAATTCCCTAGGTATTATTTTTTTCTTCAAAGCGTGCTGTACTTAACATTTATTTAATTTTTCGACGTTTCAAACACGCTTTTTAGAACAAAATTAAAATCTGCATGTAGAAGAGCTATACGACTGTGTTTTATATTAAATATAAAAACCAAAAATTTGTTTCTTTTCTTTATCTATACAGCACGAATAGGATCCTATTTGTCTTCTACTCGATGTTCTCAGTACAAAATCACCACACTTTTACATGAAATGCTTTGATTTTATAAAAGAGCGTTAAGCGGGATTTTCAAGAAAGTATTTAGTTATAAGCATAACTGAAGCCATTGCACAATTAAACTTTTCAGTGCTTCTTTCAAGTTAGTATGCTGTACCCATTATTATCTCTGTAATAATGGCTATAAGAGTTCTTAAAAATGTGAATTTAATCTTAATGAATTTGCCCTTAAGACTGTCGATAACATTTTACATAAATACATTTTTTTTGCCTTTTTTTTCAAAACGAAATACTGATCCATCTACCAAAATTAAAACTAAAACTTATTGTTTACAAATTTCTTTCGTAAACAATAAGTTTAGTTTTAATTTTGGTTTACTTATTGTATGTAAAATATTTATAAAAATAAATATTTTGCTCGTGTTGATATTTAGAAACCCTTGACTCTTTTCAAATCTAATTTAGAAGTCTCTTAGCTTAAGTTCATGATTTTCTTATTATAATTAACTTATTATGTTATTATATTAATTTATTATATTATTATAATTATCTTGTGATTACCTACCTCTGCAAAAAAAGATTACAGTTCATTTAAAAATTCGGACTAATACAAAGTTCAATTCGAAAATTTAATCTGACAAATCTTTTGCTATTCAGAATTAAGAGTGGACCTAAAACACGTAAATGCTTATATGTAGATATAATGCATTGTATCTCTTTACAGTGTGACGAGATATAATCGTACTTCAACAGTATTCCTTATATTGGCCCAAAGTGTATTTAACGAACTGAGCAAGAACCCCTAAAGTTGTTATTTGCAGACTTCCCCATTTTAAGATCAAGAAGAAACGAAAATCCTTATGTTGCAATATTTTTACTACTTACATAAGTTTTAGGATCATGATTTTTTTATCATTCGATATTAGATTTGAAGCTTCTATCAAAGATGATTTAAAGTAATTCAAAAATTAAATTAAAACAAAACCATTCAAAAAAATTTGTCAAAATTAATGTGTGAGTTTTTTATGTATCCATAATTCCATTGACCTCCAAGTTTGCATTGCCTAAATAGTATTTGTATTGCAGAGATGAATGTATGACACCCGAAATATAATTTTTTGTTTAGAAATAGAGTTAATTTATTTTAGAAATTAAAAAATCTCCATTTTAAGTAAACATAAATATCTATGCATATTTGCATCCTTAGCAAAATATATAATTAACTATTATCACAGACGCCACTTTCTTATATTGTCTGTACCAGCGAAGCCACGATTCAGAACTAATTGGTAATAAAATGCATTAACATATTTAGCCTTCATGTGAATAATTTCAGTTTTCAGCATATTCTGCTATCATAAACAAAATGTTCGACGTTAAATTTTCATAAATGCCAAAGTTGAAAAATCTATATTTGCTACGTATAAATCTTACCACAATATTTATTATAGTATAATTTACACACATAAATCTATGAAAATATTAAACCAATGTGCATAAGGCGCACATATGTCACAATATAATTTCCCAAAGCCTATACGAGGAAAACAAAAATGGCAAGTCGCTCAAAGTCTCACAGGTGGACTGCAATCGCCTTTATATTAGAAATGGTTTTCCCCCTTCTACGTGCCTGAAGTTTAACTCAATGTTTTAGACCGATTAAAGACTTGACCAGCTGAGAGTGTGAGATTAAAGATACATAATCATTAGTAAAATGTTACGCGCATGATATTGTTATTCATAATATTTTATACAATTTTAAGAAAGACTAATGTTTAAGATGAGCAAGGTAAGTATACAATTGTGACACATAGTAAATAAAAATATTGATTATTTAAATAACTTCGTATACCGGGACGGTTCCAAAAATGGACAAGAGTTGAATTTAAATAAAAAACAAAGAAAAAAATGTTTGTTCATCAGCACGATTCTCATTACATTCAATGTGTTTATTTTATTTTAAATTCAATTTTATATACCTTTAAATATATTTCGTCTCGAACTGAGCCGAAATTATCTCCTTCATCTTTTCGTCGTCGTAAAATGTATTTTCTCTGTTCAAATTTGGCGCCAATAATAATCGCTGAACTTCAGTTCGAAGCAGGAAAGTGGATGAACCAAATACTCGGTACCGTATCTGATGAGAACATTGATCTGGTAAAACGATACGTTGTATTATGTAAAATATTTAAGAAAAAAATCAAACCAACTTCGAATAACCATCGAATAAGAAATACATTGAAAATTATAAAATAATCAAAGTATGAGTTCTTATTTCCATATTGATTTTTGTTATTTCAAGTCGGTTAAATTTCTATTTAAAAACAAAGATTATATTTCCAGTCTTAGTGCCTATAATATTCCATATTACTAAAAATGTCAAAATCAGTTCGATAATATCTTATTTATTAAAATGTGAACAGAATTTGGAACATTTAATGAACTTAAATACATTCATACGTATCCTACATACGTAGATGCAAATATATAAGTCACATTCTCTCTTATATTTATTTCCTAATCTATTTATAGACTTGATTTGTATAAATCATACATATAAAAGACTTGTCATTATGAGAACAATCTGTTACAGCCAACTAGTACATCTGTTCAGCTCCACTCAATGAAAGGGCAGGCATCAATCCCGAAACCGTGAGGTGCACCGCGCCGTCAAAGGCCGTATACCTTTCGACCCTATTATTGGGTTAATAGGGTACCCTTTAGATACACTCTGGTGACTTTATATATACATATGTATGTAGACTACAGCCTACTAATATCCTAGTTACCTCATGCTTTCGTGTATATATACATACTTTTTTACTTGCCTACAAATATTTTAGTTGCTTTATAACGTCTTATACTGCTGATTTATATAAGTTTTAATTACTTCATGCAATTATGTATACCAATAATTACTTATGTACCTACATACCAATATCTTAAATATTATATACTTATCTGCCCTTTTACATTTTCTTGTTTACGTCAAGATCAGACAACGAATCTAAAGTTGAAGAGTTTCTCATGCCGATTTCCGATTCTATTATAGTACCCTAATTATAGAAAGGAGGAAATTTATATTACCCCAGATCACACTAAAACTTTGAATATATTATTATTAGATTACCTATACTGTTCACTCCCAAAAATTCAATTAAAAAATAATCAAAGAAAATGCTTGACGAATGCTGGAGATAAGAAATACATATGCAAAAAGTTATGTTCAGTGCTCTTTTTATACATACATTTACTTACCTGTTTGCTTTGTCACCTTCTTGCTTATATCAAGAGAAATCGAAAAAATCCATGCTCGACGAGTTTACCCCTCGTCTTTGTCTCCTTATTTCATATCCGAGATGGTTTGTGGTAAGTCGCTAACTTTGACGTCTTCAAACTTAATCATTCGAAGATGTTCTTAACGAAGCGATCCATTATGTTCATGGCGTTTTTTTTGAGATCAAAATTTTGAAAATTTTGAATCCAAGTGTCGGAAACATTTGGATTCACTTGCTTCATAAACTTGTAGATATAAAGAGAATAGCTCTCCTTCCTTCTTACGCTACTTCTTCTTGTTCCCTTTATTATTGTATTCTTTTCCTTCATCCGTTCGTCCACTGCTTCATGAATTTGACGGCCTTCGGCGGTTTCGGTACTATTTTGAAATTTGAATATAATTTGGATGTGAAAAATCCAAGTGTTAGATTACTTTAGTGGATTTAATTTAATTATTGTTGGAATAAATGTATAAACATAAAAGTGCAATTATATTTCATTATGTGAAAAATGTAGTATTTACTTTTGTGATTGCTCTGGAAATTTCAAGCCATCGTATGTTCCATAGCCAAATTTAATTCATTTGTTTATATTATCCTAAGAATATATTGGATTACGACTGATATCCTGTCATCAACTTTTTCCAATATTATTTTATTTATATCATCTTTATATCGCATCATTTCAAGGTGTTCCTTACAAGTTGTTCATATATATATATATATATATATATATATGTATATATATGTGTGTGTATATATGTATATATATATATATATATTTATATATATATATATATGTACATATATATATATATATATATATATATAGATATATATTTATATACTTTGTTATATTGTTTATATAACTGGAATAAAATTGAATTTAGAAACGGCTGTCGAATGTTCTATCGTGAAAAATATGTTTTATCGGATTTATTTAAAATTATTCGTAAAAAGTGGAAAAATTCTGTAAGTAACACATAAAATTATTTAAGTTTTGACATGACGATACCCCAATAAATTTTTACATCAACGCATTTTTTGAAGCTTTGAGAAGTGTAACGAGTACTTTACGTAAATTCTTTTTGGAAAAGTTCCAGGTATCACGTATCCCAGGGTCAGTAAATCGCCCATTGATGAGTACAGTCAATTTTATCTAATTCAAATTGTAAGTAAAAATATGCAGAGTAATCAATGGAAAGAAATTTCAATGAAATACTCGATGAATAAAAATCAGTAAAATTAAGAACAAATAGTTTTCATTCAATTACTGGTGTAAAATAAATAACTGATAAACAAGGAGGGCCTCTAGTAATTTAAAACTATTTAATACATACTTATACATAATATTAGTCTCTTATTTATACATAATATTAGTAAAACATATGTGGTATTTTCAACATCGCATATTAACACTAACCTGTTCGGATACGAGATTAATAATTAAAAATATTAGCCGAACACCATAGAGTATGCAAAAATATTACCATTTAAGTATACACGCACTCACGTATGTATGCATGAGCGTACGTAAGGGCTAGCAGATATATGCGAAACATATATTAAATTTAATTCTAAACTGATATTTTTCACCAAGAAAAAATGTTAGTAATAAAAAAAAACATGAATAGACAAAACATTAATTCATACAAATTCATTCCTTTCTGTATACATTACAGATTAATTCACGAAATAACAAAGGATAGACACACAGAAAGGCAACTGTTAATAGAAAACCCACTATTTAAACCGACAATGAAAATCTTTGTAAGCTTCGTCACATAAAGTTAAACGATTACAATTCATTTTCTATTGGAAAAAAACGCGGAAAGGAAAATTTGTTTTATGGCGAAATTTGAATCAGTGTTTTATTTACCAATCTACAAACGTGACATAATATAAGGACCTAATTTTAATATTCAATTCTAGTTTAGTTGGTTTTTGTTTATGGTAATGCTGTGTAATACTAATGTTCGCGTACTCAATTAAAAAGATATATTTTGCAATGTTTTTATTACTTAGTTTGGTTCAAATTTACATCGTCGAATATTTTTCTTAACTTTCAAATAATATTTTCACTTTAAATGCTTTAACTGTTACCAATGTGATCTTTTGCAGCTATTGCAAAATTAAAAACAAAATTAAAAAATGGTTTTCCTCGCATCTCATTTCGACCTTGCAACTCCCTTTGAAAAGTTCGCGATTAAATCTTGACTCAATCATTTTATAAAGCTGTCGCATTGTTTACAAGTATGAAGATGAATAACATAAGAAGATACTTAAAGTACCGAGTTGTTTAATATGCAAATAAGAGAAATACATATGGAAACTAATTTCAAGTTATCTTTTACAATTTTGTTCATGCTTAACATAAAGTTGAAAATTCACGAGGTGAAATGAAAATTCCTTTACGTACACCTTCTCATGAAACTCTATTAGGATATTTTCCATTTATTGGACAGATTCGTGCACTAGTAAAATTAAATAAAATACAATGCACGACGGCTATATTTATTTAGGCCATTAGCAATAATTGTATTTTGGCCTACAAAATTTAATTTATATGAAATAAAAAAGAAAAATTTCGCTAAACATTTCGCAGATATTATGAAGGAATAGCTTCATTTAGGCTATTAAATATGTCACCTAGAGAAAGACGTAATTTAAATTCGATCTCGCGGAAAAAATATAGATATCATATTGAATAAAATTTTTCTTTTTTGATCTGAATTTTTCAAATAATTAATTTTGTGTCATTTTTAATCATAGCATTAGAACTGCCTGTTTTAATGTTATGGTAACGATTTGGTTCCCTACAAAAATATAATGATATTCATGTATGAAGTTTATCTTCGTTAAATTATCTTTTACATAATTTTCTTAAGTTTTCTCCCAAGAGTACAAATGCATGAATGAAATAAACGAAAACGTATTTTACTCTATATGGTAGGTTTAAATAGTACTAGGAAAATGTTTGTGTACATTAAATATCAAAATGTCACTGGAAAAATTAAAGATATATCTGAAATTTTGTTAAAATTAATTTATTTCTATGAAATTTTGAGATAAATTTATTTACTAAATTATAAACCCATTTCTTTACTTGTTCCAGGTCAGTGGTTGAACATAGGCGTTAATATAGCGACATTTAATAAAATAACGTCAATAGACAAAATGTATAAACACAGGTTCACATCATACAACATTATCAAATACAAAGAACTATTTATATGGAAATATACATTGAAATAAATTCTGAATATAGAGTTACATGTGTAAATCAGATTATCAGACGCTGAATCAATTTTAGCAATAGAACGAATTTTCCTTTCCGAATAGTTTCGAGTGAGGTATAAATTATAATTGGTTACACTTATTTGAAGAACTTTACGAAGAATTTTATGGTCGGTTTAAATAAAATATCGTGACGTGTGATTGTATATGTACACAGAGATGGATTTCATCGTTTCCAGGTTCAAATAAGATGCAAAGAAAAGAATTTTTTTGTAGAAAATATACATTTAATAGGTATTAAAGCGTTGATGTTCGTGTGAATGTTTTAAAGGTCTTTTTTCCTAATAATTAAGTTATAAAATTCTATAACGTGGAATTAAATAAGTCTCTTACAAAAATTCAAGAAGAAAATCTAGTAGTAAATCATTTATTTTCGTTATGAGATTTATGGAGTGTTTACATTTGTACGAAATATTATATATACGAGCAATGGAGAGCAAAGCTCGAGTTCTTTCTTGACATTTAGAAAAAATCAAACTTGCTGTGTTAGGTCCCTGAACGAACAGGTTCGAATTTACTACCTAACCTACCAAACTACCTGGCTATGAAATTTTTTGAAATTTCATTTGTGTTCGCAACATCAGAAAAAAATAATAAATGAATAGTAGTTTTAAAAATACCATTTTTAACAATTAAATTATCCATTTTACGAAAATTTGACTAGAGGAAAAGTTCCATAAATTTAAACAATAAAAATTTTCCATTATATAAATTGTACAAACGAAAACTTCAAATAAAAAAATTATTGCCATATTAAGCATCTACTTTTCTATTTAATAAATGTTCTACAATAAACATATTATAATATAGTAGTACTTTTCGGTTCATCAGACTATTTTTTATTGGAATTAAAGTTTACTTTGAACATTATAAATTATTAAGCAGGGGCACGTCCGATGGTGAAAACACGCCGACACATTTTGAGCTCACGCGACCAGCAGCCTTGATGTAAATTTCCCCTTCTTTTGGAGAGGCGGTACGGAAGATGAGCGTAAATGCAATAGGCACACTAGGGAATCACTGCGTAGCTATTTGTTTCCGTGAAAAAAGCAATAAAATAAAAACAAATTCTGTGGGGTGTCACGCAGATTTAATGTACTCGTACCTTAAAGCTTAAAACTGTAAAATATATTTAACGGTTAGGTTTTATGAATCTCCTTATAAATTATACCTCAACTATAATATTTATATTTATACTTAAATATTTTAAAAATATTTATTTGATTCATGAAGAAAATTATGCAAAGCTCAAATTTGATTGCAGTCTTAGAAATGTGTTTTTAGTAATTCTGTACAAACACTATTTAAAAATAATTTATCATACCATATATAAACAATTTTTAAATTCCTGTCAATTGCATTCAATTTATCTGTAATCAAACTATTTTAATTATGCAAATATGCTACGCATAAATAAATTTATTACGGTGAGATATAGAAAGATAGAATTTAAAAAATTTAGGCATAAAATCTATTTTACGTTAGACAACGTATAATATTTTTGATATCAATGATAATTAAAACTAACATTAATAAAGTACTAGGAAAAACGTTATTATTTTCCAGCATGATATTCACGTCTGCTTAACTATGACATTCAAGAATATACACAGATGTTGAGTGACTATATTTTCAAAGTCATAAGCCTATTTTAATTTAATCAAAATTTACGTGAATTTTAAGACCGCCTTACCTTGACCTGAGAAACGGCTCAATAACTTTTATATAATTGCTGACAAAATGTAATTTGATTAATTCAACTAGTTTATTTGAACATTTTTTAAAATTTTAATTAAAGTTTAATTTCTGTAATAAGCAAAATTTTCAACTAAGGGCGTGTCCACAATGGATCTATAATTTTATATATATATATATATATATATATATATATATATATATATATATGTATATATATATATATATGTATATATATATATATATATAAGTACAAATAAATAATATCGTAATTTTATTATGAATATGAAAATTTAATCTCATATTCGGCCCATCATTAATCAGCTCAATAGTGGTCTTCAAGCAAATGTAATCAGTCATTATTTTTTAATATAATCGTCAAAAGAGCAATAAGATGTATGTTATCATTCGTATTACTGTACAATGTGAAATTATATTTAAAAAAAATTGGAAACTAAGATAAGAAAAGTTGCAAATCACGTTTCACAAATAAAGTCAAATAATTCGATTTCTACTCAAGTTTAGCAATAAATGGAATTTCCCCTTTAAGAAGTTTCTGCTGGAAAATGAGTCGTAAACCTTTCAATTTGATCCGCTGATTGTAGGGAAAATTTTATTGCCCGGGGTTAACGGCTGCTCTCGTCCTCCGTTTTGTTCTTATTGAGTGCTCGTAGTTAGATTGTTTAATACTGGAGAATGAATTTTATTTGTTATATCGTAAATAATAATATATATTTACTTCATAATACGAATTTTACGAAGTAAAAATATTGCTTTTGCTTGTCAAATTCGGTAATCTAAAGCGTTACAATGGACAAGTATCTTTTTGGCACTTTAATTATTCTTTTTAAGCAATTTTATGACAACCATTCTTTTTTCAAATATTGAATATATTTGGCGTAAATTTTGTAAAAATTCCTTATTCACAAAAAAGTGAAACTACGTGATGTATTATTTCTACTTTCTTTAGGTTCTTTACCGCGACCTAGGTTTCGTTGTACAACATCTTCAGGTGGGATATTAGCAAATAATGCAATATCCCACTTGAAGAAGTTGTAATACAACGAAACCTAGGTCGTGGTAAAGAACCTAAAGAAAGTAGAAATAATACTACATCACGTAGTTTAATTTAATTGTGCATTCTTTTTTCTTTAATGCAAGTGAGTTTTTTTGTTATTCTGATCTCGCATGTTTTTGGCTCCGTTTGTTTGACAGTAGACTATGCACGGTGAGCAATATATCAATGAGACGCAGAGCACGAGGGTGGTCCACGTTTCTTAATAGAATTTAGGGACGATTGTATCAACCTATTACAAACTTGTATTGTGAAACAAAAGCGTTGCTGTAACATTTTTTAAAAAAATTAGTAGTTCGTAATACGCACTTGTGTGCAATTTTCTCATAATTTTAAAATTTGTCCTGTCTGACTACCTTTCTACGTTGCAGCACGATGGTGTTAAATTCCGTTGAATGTCCACTTTATTTAATTGCTAACTACAGGCGCACGTCTAAGTACAGCAGTGTAACTTAGCATTAAACATTTGCTGATGATGTAACACAAATGATGATAAAACATTATTATTTTCGTCTCGTTCATTTTAAAAATTTTCACGCAATACATCACATTAATAACCTACTGAAAATAACAAGCACGATACCTATGGATAGTTCAAAAAACAATATATTTATTGATGTTATTACAGACTTTGGAAAAAATATTTTAAGCATAAAAAGGGATTTTTGCAAAACATAATTAGTAACTGAAATTCGATATATATTCTTATAAGTAGCCTGGAGAGATGCGAAGGACAATTAAGGAATGCACTCAGATAGTCAAAGCTGAAGTGAAATATTGTTAGACAGGAATGTCTCCGACGTCACTAAGAAAATAATGGTGCAAACACACATTAAAATATTAAATATTTATAAGCAATTTATTACACGAATAAAAATATTGGTAATTTATGTATTTTATTAACACAGATAATTAATAATATGATTTCAGAAAAATATGATATCTGTATAATATGATTTTAATATGATTTTAATATGATATGAAAGAAAAATTAAAATTTTCGAGACTTAAAAATATAAATAGCTATATTCACATACGTTTCTAGTATTATATTTATGTATTCACTTACAGCAAAATTACAGTGCAATTTATTAGGTTTTAGAAGGACATACAATGAAAGAGTTTTCTATACTATACTGGAATTAAAAATGTGGTTTATGAAAGTTCACAAAAAAAAATTAAAAGTATTAATATCGGTAACAAAAAAAAAAAATTTTGTGAATGTTATATAAAGAAATCAAAAACGTTCGGATAAGGCGAGTTCGTGTGATATTTAGCAGTTCCATTTGTTTAAGAAGATTCTTTAAAATAACTTCAGTCCGAGGTCAAAATGATATTCACGTAATAACGATTTGTTTATAACATGAACACAAATATATTCCACGTATTAAAAAAATCTGGCCCCCAAGTTCTATAAATTTACTTGCGAAAACGACGAAATGTAACGACGAAACGTAAAACGCAAAGTTTAAAAAAAATAAAATGTATTTTTTGTTAATTATTTTTGAAGTAAGTTTTTTTTTTATTTTACACACTTGTTAAATTATTTGGTAATTTAAAGTTTCCATACTTCAAAAAAAATTTCTTTCTTGTGAATAAACGGGGGATCCTCTCAACTTACATTTTCATAATAACTCATAAGAAGAACCCACTTTTTTTTACATGAAAGTTAATTTTTTGCCATCAGCCTTTGGCTTTTGGTCAAAATCTTTACAACATTTAAAAATCACTTTTAATTTTTGAGTTCATATTGCTACAAAAGCGTATTTATCAGTTTTTTTAGCCAATAATTAAAATTTTATAATCCTTTTTTTCTTAAGACTAAACATTTTTTTTTCTTTTATGAAATTATGGTATTGTGTTGGGTTCCTGTATGTGTTCTAAAATTTTAAATAATTGAGACGTCTGAAAGTGGATGAAAATTTGATTGAAAGTTTCCGAATTTTTGGTATTTTTTATTTTAGGACTAAAAAAATTATATTTCATTATGTGCACTCATTGTGTTGTTATTAGTTCTTGATAGTGTGCAAAATTTTAAATAATTTGGACGTCTGGGAGTGGGTGAAAAATTAATTGAAAGATTCCGTTATTTTTCTTGTTTTATATGTTTTATGACTAAAAAAACTAAAAATGATTTTTCTATGTTATGAAATGATTATATTGTCGTCTGTTTTTGATACGTGTGCATAACTTTAAATAATTGGGACATCTGGATGTGGGTGACAGTTTAGTAGAAAAATTTCGTAACATTATTACACACTTATATATATACATAATTACATACTATATAAATACATATATTCATAGAAATAGTTTGGACTTTGTAAGTAATGTATTAATTTTTATTTATTTCCTGAATGAAATATCAAATAAAAGTGTAACTTTTTAGGATTTCACAACTATTACTTTACTACTACCAATTCAAAAGGATGCCGAAACTCTCTGTAGAAATTTTCGTCACATAGTACTAGTGATATTTCTAAAAAAGTCCACGAAATGTTTTTCAGGAACTGGTCGATATAGAAGACACTTAAATATTGAAATTATGTTAAAATGTATTAAAATATATATATTTAAATAGTTGGAATGGAAGTTTTTATGAAGTATACTAAAATCTATGTACATTCAATGATAAACCTTCGAAAAATTTTGGTTTTTTTAGAAATTAAATTTTGGTTTTTTATTTATAATATTTAATTAATGAGTGACATTTTGTAAGATGAGAAAGAAAAATGTGGAAGTTATGATAATGACTTTACAAAAAATGAATTTTTGGACCATCAGGAGTTACTATAAATGCTTTCTACTTTTTTTTCAGGATTTTTTCTGCAGGATATTAAAAAGAATGACTTCTCCCTAGCTTAGCAAAAATGCAAAAGGCAAAAGGCCTTTAAATATGATGAATATGGTTACTTATCAATATTGACAGTCTGAGAGTTAACTAAGTTTTTTTGTTCTATTAAATTTTTCGTACATACTCATAAATAAGTATGATATAAATAAAACGATTTTGTTCGTGCAAAACGTGTTATGTGCAAAAACGCGCAATAATTTTTGTGGCAAGATTCAAAAATTGTCTTACCTTACACTAGTAAAAAAGGTGTTCAAATAACCTATGGATTAAAAAAATTCAATGAAGCTAAAAAACGAAGCGAAAATAAAAACCAAAGTAAGTAAAAAAGCAATGATAAATTGAAGCACTTAGATACCTGGATTTTTACTTCATTTGATTTGGCAACAAGAATTTCACAACGCAGAAAAGGAGAAATAATTTTAAAAATGTATTAAATAAATGCTGAATTAGGTACGAATCTTCCGTAAATCCGACGAAAATGGTTTTATTAGATTTAGGTCTCACCTCAAAAAGCTAGGTCAAGTTGTAAAGAGATTTACCCAATTATATTAAGAAGAAAAAAAACAGTATTTTGCTTTTTCTTCAACATTGTGTAAATCTCTCAAAACTTCAGACAGAGCCTTAAAAAGATAAGTTTATTAATTGCTTGATTATCCAAAACACTTTTCTTCAGTAAAAAAATTTAAAAAACAGATTTGTGCTTTATTTTAATGGCCTTTATCAATGACCCTCCATGTTTCCATGCAGAAATATATGTAAATATATTGTAAATAACGGACTCCAATCCCAATAGCCGACAGGCTGTTAATTTACGCTGGTATAAAATGTATGTTGGAAAAAATATTATGTGCTTGTGTTGTGAAAAATAAATCCTTGTAGGAAGTTTTAATTAAAGTAAGCACACGTGCAGAGATGATATCTTCTCTTTCCCAAAACCTTCGTTTGGAACTTCGGAGTGATTATAGACAGCTTCCTCATATTTTTACTATCTCATCAAAACATATATTGATATTTAAACGAATTGGTGTGTTTTTTTCTTAAAATAATTTCTTTTTATAATTATTATGACATAAGGCATAACGTTTATGAATGTTACAATTAAACTCATAATAAATTTATATGTCCATGCGGGAACGAAATCACGGGCATGTATATCAAAGATTTATGTAACAACATATTTAATTGTCAATCGCCTCTACCAGGAATTTAAAGTAACAATTACATTAAGGCTCTGCTTAAAGCTTTCATTCTTTACAAATTGATATGTCTCAATTATTTGGTCTCTATAGGAGATAACGAATGTCCTCATATAAAAGTAAACACAGAAAAGGTTTATACTATTCCTATATTTCAAAAATGTAGCTATTATTTTCGCGAATCTCCTCTTTTTTTAATTACACAAAATCGAATCTCTGTCTATATTTTTCACCTACATTTAATTCTCTGCAATTATTAAAAGAAATGCACTTGCATTTATTAGGAATATTGAATGATCATAAAATAATCAACCAGTGTAACGATTAAAATAATTTTTGTACTGGACTCTTATGCACCGATATGAAAACACCCATTACTACGTATTCCGTATGTATATATCAACATCTGTTTGCGATCTTCGACTGTCCACTTTATTCACTTAGTATTGGATGCACCACGACTTGTTATCTTGCTTGATTCGTGACTTTAGGATCAAATTAGAAGAGTATTGGATTGTTTATCTCGGCTCACTAATTGTACTACATATAAATTAATATCCCACACATTACATATAATTGTATAATTTGTGTCAATGCATATAAATAAAATTGCACACATTATATTTCTTTTCAATAAATGTTTCTGCTTTTTTTTTTCTTTGTATATTTTTTCTCTATTATTAATTTGCTCAAGGCCATTGATACCAACATACAAGTAATGCACGATTTAAGTTATAATAGTTCAATCTAATTCGATTTGCTAATTCAAAAATTTTTTGTTTTAAGTTTTTATTCTATTTTTTTGCTCTATGTGTTATTGGCTAATTCTCTTGTTAATTATTCACTTAATTCAGTAGAAATAATTGTAAATTTTACTGTACAATTTATGAGTTGACGCTGCTATTTTTTTATATTTTAACTGTTATTTATATTTTTTTTAATTCATTATATTTTAAAAAAAAAACCTAATCTGGAATTTCAATATATAATGACCACCAAAATGAAACACCAAATTAATTATGTGTGCCCGCTCTTTTTGATGTAGTCAAAAAAATATTTTGTGTTCCAGATTTGGAATCTAAAAATTATATTATAACTGTTTGTGTGTCAGTAATAAATAAATAAACAAAGTGCATAGGTTCTAATTCGAAAAGTAAAAAAAGATTATTTCCTTTAAATATCGTACAATTATAAAAAAAAGGTCTTAACCTCAAGCTTAGCTCATTTGCCGTTTAACTTAGTACGTAAAAATTTCTTATGGGTAATTTTATCTCAATATCCCAAAGTATCACAAGTTGCGAATTATCCACTAATATGGAAAAATAATATTCCTATTTATTATCTTATGATTACTAGTTACCAGCTGAACTATCCTACTTTATTTCGTTTAACTTTTTTGACATCTTATTGGTGACGAGGCGTAACTTTCTGCATGTAACGATAACATTACATTTCAAACAAAACGAAAAAGAAATAAGTTTGCAAAAGTATTTCTTAAAAAACAAAAAGTCATATTTTAAACCAAATGTTAAATACTAGCTACATCTACAAATTTGTTCGCATGAAATTCGGAATAAGAAAAGATATTAGAATTTTTTTCTCTCTCGTATGTTGCTCTTGGTTATAAATTATTACCATACCAAATTTCATCAAAATGTGTGCAGTAAATTTTGCGTCATTGATAAATAAGTTAACGTACAGACAGACAGACAAAAATACTAAAAGCCGATTTTGTGGCTTCTCTTATCATTCTTTACGTTAAATTAATCATGCTTTTTAAAATATTTCCCATGTTCAGAATTCACTGTTAAAATTTTATATACATTTATAAAGATGACTGTACGAACAGTTCTCCAAACTCCATCGTGCAATAAAAATGATCCGCCATCGATCATACTGTCGCACTTCTATTGGAAAAACGTTCGAGAAAGCGTTTCTGCATTTCATATTTTACAGTCGCAATCAACTTTTATATCTTTCTCACTATTTATGGTCTTGGGGCATTGCATAGCTCGATTGGAGCGTTAAAGTGATTTGATAATTTCATTACTTTCCTTTTGTATTTCTTCCATAGATCTGAGTTCATATTGGAGACGAAATTATATTGCGGTGAACTTGAAAAAGTGGTGACGGAATGCTACCTAATGCTATGTTGTATAAATTATGGATACTTTTAAAAAAATACTATAATTGTATAATTTATTCGACTTTTCGCACTTTAGATCACTTTGTCATAGTATTATACTCAGAGCAGAATTGAATTTATGTAAATTTATATCGACTAAGATATAGAAAGATTTTAAAAATATTTTTAAGTTCATATATAAATTAGACGGATTTAATTTTACTTTTAAGGTACCGTAATGAAACAAGGACCCTTATAATTTCATCGGGTCCCTTTGTCATTCCAAGCATTACATTTTTTTTTACAATTTTAGACACACATGAAACATTTTTGAGAATAGATGCTTCAGTTAAAGATCTTTTTTTAATATATTAGGATTAAAATATTCACGAATGCTTTTATATAGTTCTCTCTTTGAAGTGAAATCGATTTACAGGTAAAATGGTTAACATATATAAGTGTAGTTTGTTTTAAACACAGTAGTTAATTTTTAATTATTTTTTCACGAAAGGGCACCGTATTGAAAATATTTTATTTTTTTTCAGAGATGTCCTTATTTGACATAAGTAATAATTTGAAATTTAGAAAATCAAGATTAAACCGATTTTTGACGTTAGCCAAAATTTTAAAACAAAAATTTAGTTTTCGATTACCAGTGTTCGAGTAATCAACGTTACCAAATTGAAAAATCGTTTTGAAAAATTCAGTCGTAAGTTTTGCCTAGTACATATTTTATTTATAAAGAATCATAGCTTTCTTATTTACTGTACATACGTTGTTCACTCGTTGAATAATAAGAGTCCATAAGAAGGTCCGTGTCCGATTTAAAGTTACTTATCTATAATAATAGATTCTGAAGAAACCTGTATGTATGATCACATAATTTAACGCGCTAAAATATTCTTCTAAGATTAATTGTTGCAGTAGCCTCTATTTTGTATCGTCAAATAGTCAATGGTTACTTAGTTCGCATACCTCCTGATGCTCTATTTAAATACAATAGGAATCCCGTAGAGATCAGCGATCTTAGTTTAAATTAGTCCAAGATTTCTTATATTTTTTGATATATATATATATATATATATATATATATATATATATATATATATATATATATATATATATATATATATATTGCATAGATTGATCTCAATACCAAGAGCAACTTGTATTGTATTTAATTTTCTAAAATAATTATTTATCTTTTAAACTTTTACTACTAACGTCATCTCTTAAAGTGTAATGAGTATTTGAATTACGTATTTTACCAAATATATTTTGTTATCAATAGACATAAAATGATTTGAAGAAAACATGAGCAACATTACTTAAATAATGATCCAAATTCTTGTGGTTAGTCGAGAATAGCCCTGCTATATGCTATCATTCGAAACGGCTCTAAGTTCTTATCATTTCAGAATTTCGATACAAAAATATACAAACTATTTCTGAAAGTGTATACGAAATAAATGTTTATGAAGAAAAAATTGTTTGACCGGTCAGAGTAACGTTCACACTCAAATATTTACAAAAAGGCGTAAATTTGAAATATATCTTCAAATATTTGAATTGTTGGATGCTGATAGGTTGGAATATCTTCCTCTTAAGTGAAATATTTCGTCAATTACATACGGTCTTGAAAACGATATATTCAGTTTTAAAAATTTCATGTCACCGACAAATACATTACTGAATCTGTAGTCAGCTAAGGACTTGCACGTAATTGTCGGCGTTGCCTATTGTTTTCTGTTTTTGCTGATATTTTAAAACTCTTCATGTGGGTGAAAAACCAACCTGATTGTAAGCTGTGTTGAAAGTCGAATCATCTCAGTATTTTAATGTGCTATGAGCTACATTTTATTATGAACATAGGTAAAATGATTACATGTATCCGCCTGCGTATACCCTTGGTGCACAGTTACATATTAAATTGAAAGGCATTGGAAAAGGTACCGTCCATACGGGAATATAGATGACCATGTAAAATTTCACAATGTTTGCGCCAAAGCCCGTACGATAATCTATAGGGAATTTGTCATCTACCAATCCCTCAATTTCAAACTCAATGTTCTTGTTGTGACTTTTCAAACCCCTGTTCCGTAGTGCCTTCGAAAAGAATATACCTACTTGTCTCCGCGGGAAGTAACAGATATTGAGTATATACATTAGAAAAACAATTTAAAAATTTTGTAGGGTTTTATCCCTATCTGTTTCGACTCGGGCGGAAATTGCTTTTTATCGCTTATTATTCGTATAAATTATCAGAAGTTTGTTAACGTTTTGACCTCCTTACAGTTATGTTTTGACCTCCTTACAGTTATATTTTGACCTCCTTACAGTATATGATGAATATTTTATCCACCTAGAGTGAGCCGGAATATTCTGCAGCACTTATCTAACTATGACGCACTTACATTGACTAATACGAGTATGGTATTACGAGGGACGCCCAATCTTGATATTTTTTGCTTCATTGATCACTTTGGAACACGATGTGGGAGTTACTTGATTATTACGAATGAAAATTAGTTAGTCTAATGTTTAATTTGAATTCGTGTATATTCTTTTTTGATATGTTAAATATTTTTAATAATATACTATTGGTGCGCGTGCCTAACGCTTGAGCGTAACAAACAAGTACTAATTTTTAATAAATTCTAGAAATAAAAAATACGATAAAAAATAAAAGTTACCCGTAAATTTACACATGGCGTTAAAATAAAATATTATATTTATTTATTCAAAATGTTCGTTTCCCAACTCCACAACGTAAATACTTTTTCTCGCTGACGTGTGATGAGCTATGGTCTAACGATGCTGATGAATATTTCATGCGTATGAAAAGTGACGGACAGTTACATTAAATATTATAGAGTTTAAAACTCACTTGAACTTTGGCGCAATGATGTACATGATGTTTGTATATCACTAATAATAGCTTTCATAAAATATTAACAAATTTTCCTAGCAAGCTCTCCTTTCAATCCATCATTATTCTCTTACTTGAAACTGAATGTTTAAATGGAATGGAAAAATCATATATTCATGAAGGGAATTATTGAGTTATATTAATTTAATTTACGTTTAAACTATCTCAATAATTATATAACTCAATTTGTCACGAGTAATATGATAATTCTACCTTACAAAAATTATCTGAGGAATAAGAATTCCTTTCCTTTTCAGCAGAGTATATTAATTATTAATTCTTTGTGTAAAAAATTATTGGTTTGAATAGTCTTAATAAAGCTATAAAACCTAGTGAAAAATTTAAAACAAATTTATTCCTACTATTAGGAAATCACCTATGGCATTTTTATCAAACCGACAACTATTCTCACTCAAACTTTGATTTAATATGTAATTAGAATATAAAGTCAAATAAACTTCTTTATCATCCAATAAACAAAGGTTAATAAAAACAAAAATTGAAAAATTTTAAATGTATTTTTTTGACTGGATTATTTGTCTTCATTCGACATAATTACGGCATATAATCATAAATGCCAAGTTTAAAATTGATAAGGATCAGTACTTCAAAAAATTATATTTTGAAACAACACTTAAAGTTACCTATAGCACTTAAAGAATAAAAACAAATGGAATAAAACTTGGAGACAGTTGATTAAGACTTTTATATTTATTTATTTTAAATTATAGTATAAATAGTTTATATATCTCATATTTGTGACCATATCAATAATTAAAATTTAAAATAAAATTTTTGAAATTAGCATTGTGCTCTTTTTAGATTGAGTGTATTTTAATTGTATTTAATCTTACTACTTTTATTAAATATATTTGGCGTTAATTTTGCAGAAATTCATTATTGATAATTAAATAAAACTACGTGATGTAGTATTATTTCTACTTTCTTTAAGTTCTTTACCACGACCTGAGTTTCATTGTATTACAGTATCTTCAGGTGGGCTATTAGCAAAGATACTTACTACTTTTAATTAGAATGTCATAAGAAATACGTGAAAGGTTATTATTAAAGTTGTTATTAAAGATGTAATGAACTATTAAAAAACAAACGACGTTATGAATATTCTCAATATTTTACATTAGCTAAATATACGGCACAGTGGGTCTTTTTTAAACTTTCGTCCACAATCTTGATATGTGGTGTTAGGGGTAGAAAGTATTGAAGAAATTAAAGATATAGTCACATCTTTCAAGTCGAATCTTTAAAATGTGACTATAAGTCATATATATGTTAAGTAAAAGGTTATATGTTATTAAATTTGAAATATCTCATAATTTTTATTAAAGCCATACACGGATTTTTATTTAAATACATTCTACGTTTTACTTGTCATGAAGCTTTTTATGGGAATAAAAAGAAAGACTAAGCTATGTCGTCTGAACCATGCAATTGTTTTTAATATACCTTTGCATACGACTAAAGAACTTGAGAAATCTTCCTTTCCAATGTTGCATTTTTGCAATTGTTTTACAATAAGCTTTTAATTAATTTTACTACTAACTCTTCTTTCTGTTACAACCTTTAATCTATTTCCTTTCTATTCCGCACTGTATAAAGTCAGTATACCTCAAGGATCTTCTATCTTAACGTTGACTGTAATAAATATGCAACGCTGTCCTTGGTTTTATTTACCGACGGGCCACTACTAACTTGATTGCTGCGTAACTTTTCATAAGGTGGAGTTATTTTCCTGAATATTTCATTCTATTGCTTATTTTGCTTAGCTCTTTTCAAAAAAAAGAGAAGAAGAAATTTAGATATAAATTATAAATATTTTTATTTTAATTTATTTGTTATTTGTTCTTGTATATGTTATTGTGTTAATAATGCCCTTTAGTCTTATGGAACTGTTAATTTGTAAATAAATCTAGACCAAAATCTACTTAATCCATTAAATTCGTCCCTTAATTTGTTATTATGAAATGTCTAAATACTCAAATGTTCAAATTGCGGAGTTCGTAGTAATCCTCGCCATTATTTCTTTTAGAATAAGTTCCATTCATGTAAATTGAAAGTACTTATAATTTAAGAGGTTTTACGAGCATTCGAAAGAATTATCTACTCGTTTTCAACCATTTATAAAGTGATCTAAAATGTCATCGCTACACCAATATTTCAACGCTTTTCACTCTTAAGCCACTCGCTTCTTTGCTCCAAGCTAACTATGACCTAGTCACAAACATGGGTTTTATATATATTTCTGACAAGATCTAAATATGAACTAAAGAATATGTTATATAAATGATAACAGATGTAAGGAGAACACAACTTCGGTAGGTGGCAGCAGTTTACTATGAATATCGTGTTTTATGACATTTTGAAAACAAATAGCATTATAAAACTGGATTGAAACAATAAAGAAATAAGATAAAAATATTATTTTTTCTATCTTTTAAGTAATTTTAAATAAATTTACGAATTACTGAAAGCAACTATATTTCGTGAAGTTCCTTTTTTATTTTGTACCATTAGCACGTCGATACTATTTATTAAAATAGAAAGCGCAAATGATTAAATTATCCATGATTTATTATCGCTGCCTCGTATTTCTTAAAGGTCTACTAAAAGCTGGTTTTTTACCTATAGTTACTTTATTATAACAATAAGGCTTTATTTTTTGCTAAAATATATAGTTATGCACATAAACTAATTAAATAAACGTATATGTTGAGTTTAAAACTTCTTCCATGTTGAAAGACCACATTAAATTGTCGTAATCTCACTTTTTCAAATGCAAACACAAAATTGTTGAAATGTTAAAAATGTATTAACTTTAATAATGAATTTAATGAAAAACCATTTTTTTTTCTCTGGATTTATTTATTGATAAATTTATTAATCCGTAATATCTCTACAGTATTTCTATTATGAATAGGCATCGGAATTTCAACTATTCCGCCTTTGCTCCTAAAATACATTCATCCACCTAACCCTTAAACTATTCCTAGATCTTCTTTACACGGCGTTACAATTCATGTAAATTAAGTTGTATTATGTTTTCTGTTATGATTAAAAGTACATTGCAAGAGAACCAGTTTAATTTTTTAATCATAAAGAGTTAATAGCCAATATTGGTAAATAAATAATAAAAACAAAGGTGAGTCAATGATTTATTTTTTGTCAGTACAATTAAACCGATTATGAAAAACAAAAGAAAACTGATCGTTAATATTTCCTTTTTTACGTGCAGTAAAAATATGAAAGTACGATGCCAATGATATTATAAAATTGAAATAATTCCCCTTATTATTGGAAGTACAATAAAAAAACAAATAGATAAATTGTTTATTGGGCACGTGTTCATGGTGATTTAATAAATACAAAAGAGTTAATGTCATCAAGATTATTTGCCATATTTCAGACCTAGCATCAAATACTTCTATTATCATTTGGCTCACAAAAGCTTTTATCACCCATCGAATTTAATAGAACATGCAAAACATGTTCGATATTTCCTTGCAAAACCTTTTTTCGATCTAGATGGGAGATAAGCATAGTGGTGCACAGAACTAAGTCGGGCGGCTAAAATAAGTAATTCGGAAATAAAGCATTATATCTGTATTAAAACGATAAATTTTATAGCAAAGTGTTGTTTACTTAACTTCTTATATTATTCAAAATATTTCTTAATAATCTGATTTAATATGACAATAAAAAGAAAATTGAAGTGTATGTAAATATGGTGCATTTCAATGTCCATGTTAATTAATATTAAGTACAACTTATTGCTGGATTTGACTTTAAATAAACTGGCAGTGATGTCTACTATCTTTAAACCAAAATTACATTTATAAATATATTAATAGTATAAAATAATAAAAACGACAATGAAATTTAGGAAAAACCCTGATTTTTAACTAAAATAATGTAACTAAACCTAGATATTGTTAAAAAAAATATTACAAGATTTTCTAAATTGCTAACAAATTTAATACCTGACTATTCAAAAAAACCTTTTTCTTTCGAGGAAACTATCGTAGGCTGGTAACGAAGGGGTTTGATTTTAATATGATTCTAGTAACGAAATGAGTATCAGTATGTTCCCGATTCATTTTCGTTTAAATGCATTCAACATTTTTGTTATTATCTTTGGCAGCTTCTTCAACTAATATACCAATAGATACTAATGCATGCTTTACAATATATGAGCCATGTATATACTTTGCGGACGAAAGCCGGGAGGTTGTACAATTGATATTCTTGTACCAAAATCGCGCTGTTTACAAATCTAATTTATTACACGACTCTAAATTGATATTTTATACCGAAAATAAAGCTTGCAAAATTGTAGAATAATGCTCAATTAAATCTTAGTTTAAGATTTTGGCTGAAACACCTGAATAAAGAAAAATATTTTCTCGCGGTTTTCCGCCGTTCGATATCCCGCTTCCGCCACTCCGTGGTTTGTCTAAAATTAATCCTAACCCAGACCTAAACTGATTTTGAACGTACAATATCTTATCAACTGTCTTTTTTTATTATTTTCTGATCTTTACTACTTTACCTTTAACCGAACAAATTTTACATGAGATGTGAAGGAAACGGTCAAAGAAATAATTCCACGAATCTAGAGGTGATAAACAGAATTCAAGAAGAATTTTCATCGCTAATTTTTTGCAAGTATTTATCTATGTCATTCTTAGGGTGTTGCTTCATAAATATAACATCTAGAAGATGATGTCCCATTTAACACACTACACATTTTATCATCAACCATTTTCAGTTGCAAAGAATGCTGGATATTGAAAACGCATTCGTCTACTGTGATTGTTGTCGAACAGAGGGAAGCTATTTTTTTAAAATTAAGATTCCTCATTCTTAGATGCAGTAAAATTTTCTTCACAAATTGGTAACGAATAGGTCTACAGTATTTCGTATCGCGGGGATTTTCTCATAAAATGTTAGTTTCACTATCTAAATTTGTTACTAACTCAACTGAACTAGAATCCGTTAAAGCCTGTTGGTATTTGCTATGGCCTGTACTGCCTTTAAAATCTTATTTCCCAATTGAAGTTAAATTAATTGACTCTACTGGGACATTATTTAAAACACATTTCTCTTACTCTAAGATACGCGAAACTATGTGATCTAATCAATTTTGGAACTCGACCTCGGTTTTTGATTTCATCACTACCATATTGCTAGGCTGTCACTTTTTCTTAGCTTTTAAAACACTCTGATAAGATGGTAAAATTTTACGAGTAGTCTTACCGTTAACAAAATTCAATATGAACAAATATTGATGTTTAATAAGATTAATCTCGACAAAATTGATAATACTTCATCCGCACTAAAATTTGTTTGATATGGAGGCATCCGAACTGTCGAGTATTGCTCTAATTGCTGAACCTTCAACCTTAGATGATTCCGTTAATTGTCTACGTTTTGACCTTTTGCTAAGATCACAAAAATCCTTCCTTATTCGACCATGACCAGAGGAAGACGTACTGGGTTGAGCTAAATCATATTTAGATTATATTACTCTTTATTTGTTCCTAATTCGATTCACTCAATATCACAAAATTAATAACCATAAATTTAAATATTTTTGATCCATTAAAATTCAAAAGTTTATAGCATTTCTCAACATGTTTGCATAAATTAAGCACATGTTTATGTCTGTATTCTCTTAATTATATTAAAGTTTTTTAATAGCACTGATAAAATACGTTCGGGTTTTTATTTAGTATGACCTTTTACTGAATCCAAGAACTCAAAAAAAAAACATCCTATTAAAGGAGCACGTCATTGAATTAACTGAAAAGAAAAAAATAACGTTTAATCAACATGATAAAAATTACGTATACGTAATAACGTGCGTAATTAACATTATAAAAATCCCGTAAATGTACGAAATATAACCGATACAAGTTGACATAAAGGGCCATAGGACCCACAAGCTATGTCAGGCTATGTTGGTTCTTATACTTTACGTTAGAGTATAATTATATCCATATGTAAAAACATATTTAAACAATTGCGCATTAATGCTAAACATTGTAGAACCAAAAGAAATCAAAATTTTTCATTTTTATTTCAAATTATAATTAATATTCATCTCATAATAATACAACACATAACTTGACCTTGGATTTCTATGTCACGAACATATAAGTAAACAAACAAATACTGGGTAATGTTATTACAAAAATAAAGCAAGTGAAAAACAATAATTAGCGACGACATTATTTATGTGTTTTGGGAGAATTTCTTTATCGTACCAGTTAGTGAGATAGTTTGAAATGAGAATTCAAAGTATTTCGATTTATAAGGGTAAATAGGCCCCCACCGTGAATAGGACCTATTTTATTTACATTGTTTTAAACATATTTAAAAATTTTGGGTGGTATAGAAGTAATAAAGACTAAAGAGGTTATATAAGAATAAAAATAAATTAAAATTAGGTGGACTATATTTTTTATAATCTGTAAAATATACCCAGGTAATCTATTACTACTCTTACAGGGGTGGTGATGGGTTTCGTTTATTAATTAACCAACCTAAGTTCTTCATTTTCTATTTGCATTCCTTTTCCCTTGAATGAGTATATTTAATACTAATCTCGTACTTATAATATTGCAACGTTTGAGAGAGTGTCGCATCAATACCTTCGATGGATGAAAACTGTTAAATTTACGTAGAACGCGCGCTACTTGAGCTTTACTATTTATGAAATTTAAGGGTGCACAGTATTTCTGTTAAAATATTTAAAAAGAATAATGTTATTTTTCATCATATGTAACAATAACGCGAATTTTCCAAAAAAATATTTTGGTTTGTTTACTTATATCATTTTTACTCTTAAGCATTTAATTCTTTTTAAATGTATAAATACAGGATATAATAAACATTCGAGACGAATTACAGCTGCCTACATAAGAGCGCTTTTGATCTGGTAACAAAATTACTTAAAAATTACAAATTTATCATTATTTTTAATTGAAAAAGTTAGAAAAAATAAAACAGCTTTGTGCTCCACTCGAAGAGCTGTTTTTTAAAGAAATACAGAAAACATTTTGTAGAATCCCAAATTATAAAAGCGTAATGTGTGTTCTAAAGATGTCTAACTGTTTTCTGATTGGTGGTGATAATAATATAATTAGTTCATTCGGAAATTTTATACATGACGCTATTCGTTTTTAAAAAAATTCGAGCGTATGATATGCACCAAAAGTATTTAATGAAAATAATTTTCATACTTACTACTTACCGTATTCTGCTATTGAATGCTCCTAAAAACGTTAAAATTTTACAGTTGTCTACGTTGATGATGCTTGATGTGGACTTTTTAGGATTTTTTTACGATTTAGATCTATTGATCCGTTGTTATGTTGAATATAAAATAGATTCGCAGTAACCAACACAGATACATATAACAAGAACATGTAAAAAAATCATAGCTTTTTTAAATCCTTAAATAATAAAAAAAATCTTTAATAGTATTTTCGAGGCTAAAATATTTACTTTTAAGTTGTTGACTCTTAAATTACAACTTAAGTTTTTTTTTTAAATTTTATTTTTATCCAAGAGCTTAGGAATTTAGGAGATAATTTGTTAAGGTACAACAAAATAATGACAGAATTATAACAATTTGGTCTTTAAAATTCATAGATGTTTACCAACATTTTTGCCCTAGAAATATTTATGAAGCTAAAAAAACTTACGAAAATACATTAATTTTTTTTAAATTCTTCGTCTAATTTTTAATTATGTTTTCTCTATCGAAGGTACAATGAAAGAATTGTGCATAAGGAATAGCCAAAATGCCTAAATAAGCTCTCCAATGCTTGGTTAATGCACATAAATTGGTCTGAAAATTTGACTAAGTGAAATAATAATCAAAATACTTTAATACTATTGCCAATGGGAGAACCGCGTATATATGATTCCCGATTTTTTTTTCGGGTTCTTCAATTCTTTTTCTATATTTAATGTTACGATATGATAAGCCTCTTCTCCAACTATATACCCTCTCCTCTAGTTAAATTTAACTTCACCTATTTAAAATATTTTTTGGTTACAGCATTGTAATATATTGACGATAAAATCAATAGTAAAGAGCAAAATAATAAGTTGGCTTTAATCATTTAACAATAAAATCATCTCAAGAACAATCTTGAGATTCTCAGACTAACATTTTGTAAAAATTTCACAATTTATCACTTTCTTTCCTTGTAAAATGTAAAAGCTATCAAGACAGAAAATTGCTCCGGCATTGGCATCCGGCACGTACGGGACCCAACATTATTGCTTCGCGATGAGTACACGAGCGCACGCTGTTAAATTGCAAGTCATTGTAGTAAGACAAATTTTTAACATTTTCACGGAAACAGAAATTTGGAATATATTACGTAAGTATGTGGTGCAGCTATCGAAATCATCCAAATGATATAAATGAGATATTTGGACGAAATATAATATTTAAATTTGGACTAATTTTTATTCAAGATCTAAGGAAGTTAGGAGATAATTGGTTAAGGTAGACCGAAAAACAGACAAAAAATTAAAACATTTAAGTGTATTCTTTGTACTATTTCTACCTAACGGGGTGATATATTTATCACAAAAAAATTGCTTTGAGATAAATTATTCAACGTTTATTTCTATGACGGGAGCTATATTATGCAAAGTTTTACAGGGAATGATAAATTAATCGAAGCGTGCAAATTGTAAAAACAAACAAAGGAGTAAACTCATTTTTAATCTAACAGAAGAATGTTAAAAAATGTGGATCAGGTACGGATGTTGGCTAAAAATAAAAACAAAACATATACCCGACTCAATAATAATTCAGTACATTTTAATGTAGTGTAATGTAACGTCGTAGTCTCATGATATGAAGGCGAAAATTCTATGCATATTAAACAACACGTGTATAATGATAAATATACAGAATGTTCTTAAATTGGTGCCACAAACTACTCTCTCACTTATATCTTATAGTAATTTTTTTTGTATCTCGTCCAGTCCTTGAGATTAATTTTATCAACCTTAGTACAAGGATTAAATATCCGGCATCATTCAAGAGACGCGGTGAAAACCCTATTTGGCTTTGAATTTCGAGCGATACGGGTATTTTTTTGCAAAAAGAAAAAACAGTTATACTGATTATAATGTCTTTTCTCGAGTTTTTTCCTGAAGGTTCTTTTTATGATAAATTAATTTTTAATTTTAATTATGAATCGGAAAATACTGAAAGCATTTTTTATTGAAAAATAAAATATTACTCAATAATAAAGGCCCAAATCAAAAAGCTATACATTGTTTTCGAAATATCTTCAGCTGAAAAACTGCATTTATTTTTACGGAGGAGATTTTAAATGATTTACTTTAAGGTGGAACATAAAAATTAAATATGAAGCATGAACATTTGTGATTATAAATATTGCAAGGTTTTCTATTGGAGTTCCGCAGTTCATTCCCATCTTCATTCTTTTTAGCAGATGCAATGTAAAACAATTATTCGAAATTAATTTTATATAAAAAACCTGAATTATAATTAAATAATTGTGAATATTTTCGACTTTTGATTTAAATGATTTTGCCATTTTCTTTACCTACACATATGAATTTAGAAAATTTGACACATTATTTAAAAAAAATTGGGAATAACTTCGTAGCATACCTATAAAATAGTAACTAATGGATATTGATTATATGTAAACGATCCACCTACTTACGTACTGTACTGTAAACTATTCACCTATCTACGTACAAACGATCCACATACTTACGATTAAATACATATATTATTATTAAAAAGAAAATATTTGGAAACAAATAGTTTTGCGAGTTTAATATGATGATTTAATTATTTAATTACCAAAATTACATTGTTAGTTTAAAAATAGACGTATAAAGATATTAAGATTTACTACAAGTTTTTCTTGATAGTAAATTGATTATAAATAACAATAAATAATATCTGTAAATATAATATTAATCTAAATATTATATATAAATATAATATCTAACACAAAAAACAAAAAATAAAAGTTATTCAAACAAAATTGGACAAAAAAATAAACGACGCAAAGATTGGGTGTAATGAGTATGAAGGTACAAAAAACGAATTCCAGAAAGTGCATGAAAGTGACAGCTATGTTATTCAAAATGCTACGAATCACTAATATAAAAAAAGCAAGAAGAAATATATTATACCGATTGCTAATTCCCACCAATTTGAATTGTAGCCTATCCCCAAAAAGACAGTAATTTTTCGAATAACAGAAAAATAGGATCCGAAGATTTAGAGTTTGTTGCTCCCTGTATTATTATAAATGTTTTATTGCATTATAACATCTATAGAAAACAATCACACTTGGATCTAAAATTTCTTAAATAAATACTATCCAGCAATGAAAATTAGACATATTAAAATAAAATGAATTTCAGCCTTTAGTCCTGCTAACTATTAAGAATAATTATAAAAAGTGTTCATTTGGATTGAAGACACGTATCGAGCTGTCAGTTATGAACTCCATTACGCTAGCGTTAGGTTTAATATTTCATTCATGTTTACGGCTTAACGTGATTAGTTTTTATTGACCGCCCGGAACTCTGTTAGAACGCCGTGGTACAAAAAAGTTTGTAGTCCACTCAAAAATTACAGCGGTTTGAAGAAAGTTCCAAAGCTTCAACGCAAAATTGGAATTAATTTCACTACTGGCAGAATACCTGGCTCAAACTATTAATGCAACTTGAATGCAAAATAAGGTACACTGAGTCCTACGTGAGGTTTAGGTGAACTCGACATTTGCAGAAAACTTGATTAAATTAATATTTTTATGACATCAAAAATATTAGTCGTCCAGTTTAGTTTAAAGGGTCAAGAAAAAATAGTAGCCATTTTATTAATGAAAATACATCTTTTATCATCTTTTATCATTTAATGAAAATACATCTTTTATCATTACTTTAATTATTATAAATAACCTCATTTATTTTCCACCAGATCGATTGTTTTATGCTGGATACATAATTGGATATCACGTGAAAATATTTACTTTAGAAAGTTTATTTACTTTAGAAAGATCAAATTGTAAAGAAATTTTATTTCTTTTCACAATATATTGGCGAGTATGAGCATAATGCAGATGGTCTTCAAACGTTTCTGCAATTTTCATTTTATTAGACCTGACATTTTTAAATACATCCCATAAACCCATATATCGTAAAATTATTACTTCTGTCTTGTGATTCACGGAAAAAAAAACCGTGTTTTGCCTTCTGCTGCACCATTTGTAAAATTTTCCGTATTTTCTTCAAAGTTTTTTTATATCACAAGTGATAATTAATTCTATTCAGTTTTTTTTATGATTTAAATAACTTGGACAAAATATTCTTATTTCAATTTTCGTTATTCCGATTAAAAAAAAACTCGAAATCATAATCCGAATTTTCTATTTCAAAATATCTCGTTGCCATACTTGTATTTCGAAATAATTTGATACAATTACAAATTTTTAGGATACTGTAGAAACATTTTGCTTAATTATTAGATAAATCGATTTGAGTTCATTTAAGCCTTATTTAATTAAGATTTATTTTCAGTCCTATGCACTATTTTATTCTTTATTAAAGCATTACGGTTTTATATTTGTAATAAGTAATGAATGTTTCAAATTCAGTTCACCATTTTGACGTTGTTCAGCAATAGACGTTTGTCAAAAGACATGAATGAAAAAATAAACCAATTAATTTAATTTTAATAAATAACTCAGATTGTTTACTTTTGGGTAACCTTCCTTTGACATACTAATATATAGACAAATAAAGAATAACATTTCTCAATAAATTTTATGTGATAATGTTGTGGTAAATTCTTGCAAAGAATATTACGTAATGATAAAAAAACCGTAATGAAATGCAAACGTCACGGGCTCAGTTTTTAAATTGATTAAACTTTATTAAATAACGTATAAGTTTATTTGTTTACTCGCACGACTTCACGATCAACGAGAAAGTAACGAAACTTACTTACTTTTTAATATATATATATATATATATATATATATATATATATATATATATATATATATATATTCTTTTTTTTTTTATGTGCCTATTAGAATCTAAAATTAATTTTGCATAAGAATAAAAATCGTGTTAAAATTTTGAATTTTTTAACAGTCATGCTTATCCCATAATCTGATCCTAATTAACAAATGACAACTTGCTTTTTAATAAAGGGTAAAAGAATTTAGCAATTTGCACATAATTTTGGAACATATTTTATGAACTCATGTTATAAAAGACTTTTTCCTTCCAAATATTGAAGATTTGCTGTTACACAGTAAATGATTTTATATTGAAGGTAAAAATATGCCTTAGAGTAAATAGTACGAGCAAGTTTTAGAACGTAACACAAGAGCCTAAGCAGAAATCTTAGAATTCGGTAATTGGAATGGTATAACTTTACCCTAAAAGTTAAGCAGTTGATTTTTACAATAGGAAATTCATCAATATTAAATAAATCCTGAAGTCGTAGGTATATCTTGTAGTTTGGAGGGGTAATCTCTGAACTTTCCGCCGTCTTTTTTGGAAAAAATATTACGCGAAAACTTTCTCAAATTAGAGCCTTAGCTTTCTTGCTCAGTCTTCTTCTTTCTGTCTTCTACTTGTCGTATCGATAAAGATACATGCTTATATAAGATGTGTAAAATTGAAAACATATACAAATTAATGCAATATTATGCAAAAATCACAAAACGAAAACATTCCTTGCACTTTTCATAGAAATATTTCTAGGATTACGATAAACTATAAAATTTATTAACACAGCAAAAAACCTGAGCTTTTAGCGTGTTAAATATAAAGTTTATTTTTCTATTCGACATAGTTATGTTGGATATTTCAATTCTGGGAATGTGATGTCTGACACCAATGAAATGTTATATTTAATTATAATTATTTATTACAGTAATTAAACTTTGTAATCATTTGATTGTGTGGGATTTTAAACCCATTAACAACGGAAAAATTACATAAAGACATATTCTACATCTTGCGTAGTTCGCTTTAAAGTGTTATAAAGAAGACTACAGTGACTTGTTATCGATTAATGAAAAATCCTGAAGCAAAGTTTAATGATATAATGTATAGTAATCACGCGCCATTTTTGAAATGTGCCCTAAAAAGCTAACAACGGTTTCGTTGTTTTCTTTGTGGTTGTTTTGTCAAAAAGGAAGAAAGTTTAAATATTAAATAAAAAATTACTAGATTTTTTTTTAAATGACGTAAGGTTATAAATTTTAAAAAAGTTGAAAGAACCTAATTTTTCCTTTTTCATATACGTCAAATACTGCAGTTCTTTTCCACAAAATATAGAAAAAAGATAAAAGATTTAAAAACATTTATATTTAAAATGTTATCTCCGCTAATCAAAAACGCTACAAAAATAAATGTTGTTTGACTGACTGGAGAATTTCTGTTTTAATGGCCTTAAGAAAATATTTTTTTATTTATTTACTGTAAACATGGAGAATTAAAACACAGTATCAGCTTTAATTCGGACCCAATTTTATTAGTTTATGTTGGGCATGCGAGTGCACCGTTGGGGCGCGACACTATGACCAAGTTTGTGATCCGATCGAAGGTCATCTTGGTTCGAAGAATGTTTTAAAGTTCAGGAAACTTTAAATTGATTTTGCTCTTTATTGAACACGTGATAGAAATTAAAATAAAGTTTGAACTAAAATAAACTATATCGAACTCTATTTATGAATGGAAATAAAATTTGGGATAGATTTGTATCTATGTAGGCCTAATCATTAAAGCTCCTGTAATGACTGTTATTGAATGATATTTTTTTTAATCAATATGGATCTATATATCTTATATTGATGATATACAATGAACAAATATACGAAAGAAAAAATCTTAGGTTTTGAAGTTATAGTTTAAGCCAAATTAGTAATAATCTGCGTACAACGAATATATCTAGATAATTAGGAAAAAAATATTTAAAAGATCGGCCTTACTATAACTGAACCCTTTTATACTAGAAAATAATGTAAAGTCATGCAAAACATATAAATATTATATATAGATGGTAGAGAAATGTTTAGATCAGGATAAAGAAAAAAACCCTTCAAGAAATATTATAGAAACAAACAAGGTTGGCTCTGTCGTCAAGACGGCCGCGGGTATTGAGCTGTCACGCTTAACGTGACAACGTTACAATAAAGGAATAAAAATGATTTTGCTGTTTATTTTTGAGTGACAACGTGACAATAATTTTGAGTGACAACGTGACAATAAAGGAATAAAAATGATTTTGCTGTTTAATTTTATTCAAATTTCAATTCGTTAGTTACATTATAATGAAATTTAAAATTAGAATACATTTTTTTAGTTTCAGTTTACTTTAGATTGGGTCGGATTGGGAGTTGTTTAGGATGGATTAGGTTAAGTTTGATTAATATGGGTTAGGGCGAGTATGATTGGGTGGAGATGCGTTTGATTGAATTGGGTTTGGTTGGATTGAATTGGATTGCATTGATATAGGTTTGTATTTATTTTATTTTTGTTAGGTAAGGCTTGGTTGGGTTGTATTGTTGTTGGGTTAGTTATTTATATTAAATTTCGTTTTGTTGGGTTAGGTTTTATTGGGCCTTTGTTGGGTTTGCTTTGTGCCGAGTTCGGTTGAATTCGCTTTAGGTTGGGTTGATTAGATTTGATTCAGGTTGGGTTGAATTGAGTTAGATTGGGTTGGGTGAGATTTTCATTGGGTTGAATTAGGTTTAGTTTGTGGTTGAGTTCAATTTTATTTTAGTTTTGGTCGAGGTGGGGAGTGGCGGGGTTTGAGTTTGATTTGTTTTGGGTTTAGTCAGGTTGGATTGTTTTGGATCAAGTTGAGTTGGGTTGGGTTATTTTGGGTTTCTTTCTGTTTTTATTGAGTCGAGTTTAATTTGGTTAAGGTTGGTTAGAATTTGCTTTGGATTGGATCGGGTTAAATGGGCTGGATTGAATTTACTTTAGTTTAGACCCGTAGTTTTTACGTGACCCGTGCTAAGAACCAATGTAAATTTCAATCAAAAGACTTTTATTTTTTGTTACTTTTTATTGCTCTCTAAATAACTTTTTCGTAAATAACTTCAATGCACAGATGATTCGTTATGTGTGTAGATATATTGGTTTTGACTTGGGATATAAGTTGGTACATATTTTTATACCGTCTTTGGGCATTGTTTTCTATAGTTAGACCTGGTCCAAAACTGCAGATTGATATAAGGGTGTTGCATGTATCGCTCATAATTTTCGAAAAACAGACGGTGATAATGTAAAAGTAATTTTCGCAACGCGAACTTTTTCAATTAGCCTAATTTGCATAATGAGACGTTGTCACATCAAAACAAGAGGCTCCTATATAGTCAATTGAAACCTCTAGAAATTCGAATAGATTTTCTAAATAACCAAAATATAGTTTTCCTATTTAAATAATAAATGCTTGCCTTTTTCTTAAACAGAAAATATTTTTATGAATGATAGGTACAAGGAGAGTAAGAAAAGGGAATTCTTCCCAGGGAAATTCTTTAACTAACATTAACAAATTAAAAAAGCAATGTGGAAATATAATTTATTATTAAATTACACACATAAGAATACCTATATTACATCATGTTGATTAGTTGAGGAAACTACTTTTATTTAATGAAAAATAAATCACAATTAAATGAAACTACGTGATGTAGTATTATTTCTACTTTCTTTAATTTCTTTACCAAGACCTAGGTTTCGTTGTATTACAGGTGGGATATTAGCAAAGATATCTTTATCTTCTAACATCTTCAAGTGGGCTATTAGCCCACCTGAAGATGTTGTAATACAACGAAACCTTGGTCGTGGTAAAGAAATTAAAGAAAGTAGAAATAATACTACATCATTTAGTTTCATTTAATTGTGAATAATGAATTTCTACAAAAATAACGCCAAATATATTCAATATTTGAAAAATAAATCACAAAAAAAATTTTAAAGCATTACGAAAATATTTCTCAATGTGAGACATTTATTTAATATGAACACAATTCTCGTTTGCTTCAGCAATATCTTACATTCTTGTCAATGCTAGAAATGATTATTTTTAAACTCATTTTGATGCACGTAATGTTAGAGTTTAAGACAAAATTGTTACTTAAATGTCAACATTTTAAATAAAAATTAAAAGTAATGGTTTTCTAAGTAAAAACTTTGATATCTAGGTTCAATATTTTGTATTTGTCTTTTTATTTTTTGTATTAGTTGTTTATTTGTTATAAAATATATGGAAAAATTTGAGTTCGTTGATAAATGATGAGTTAATTTTTCTGCATATGTTCTATAAAAGATAAACAGAAAAAAATTACATATACATGTCATTTTGTATTTTAAAATGGTATATGTCTTCATTTTTATGAAAAACCTACAAAAATAATTAATATTCCACTTAATATTCTAGGATAACTACGTAATTCAAGAGTTTACCACACATAAGTTATCCTTAAAAAAGTCAATGAACCACCAGTCGGAAAGACTGATTAGGGAAAACTTTATCGTCTGTATTATTTATATTGGTAAGGAAAAAAATAATAATGATATTCAATGTAGAAAGACCAAAAATTTTTTCAAAATATGAAATAGTATATTTTGGCAAAAATATACAATGAATCCTTCCTATCTTCTAATTCAATAAAATTTTCAACTGCAACATATTTTGCTTCTATGTAAATATAAATTATATCTAATTATTTTAAATTTATATAACCTGTCGAATTCGTGGAATCTGACTTCGTGTATTTATTTCTTATTAGGAAAACTCATAGAAAATACATGTAAAATAAATAAAAGTAAAATCACTTTAGTTTATTACTAAAATGCTAACATCAGCACACTCTTGCATGAGAAATCGTAAACATACACATACAAACCATATATCAAGATGCTGACACCAATTTCATTTTTCAGGTATTTCAATTTTCTTCGCTTTTAATAATATTTATTATTTTTAAATCGCAAGCAGGGAATTTTTGAGTAAATAAATATTAATATAAATAAGCTTGGATGTCAAATTTAACTATCTGAATTAAAATACAGAGCTTTTAAGACGTCAAGATGAGAGCTTATGGGTAGGTTTATATCTCAATAGATATAAAGAGCATTTAAATCTTAACATCTAAAATATTTAAGAGTATTAACCACTAGGAGGACCGTGATTATTTATTACGAAATAAATCTAATTAGTACTCTATTATGTCTTATAATCCGTACAAGATTAACCATTTGAATTAACTAGTTCTTCGGTTATTTAGGCTAAATTTAATTTGATTCATAAGTGTACGACCAAGAGTGCCCGACTGTTTTGCATAATGCTGGGAATCAAATCATTCTTCAAAACGATAAGTACGCGTGATATTTTCTATAAGTTAGTGTACAATTCTATTTGTCAAGTATATTCCGTGTATTATTATCATTTAATTTAACACTTGCAAGTGAACTTACTAGAACCGAATAACGATATAAACGTTTTTATGATAAGGAAGTGCCGAAAATTGAGTTAAAGAAGAAAATTCTTTATATTTTTAGCATAAATCATTTTCATAGATCTAATATGTGATTAGGTAGATTCACGTGCTTTTCAAACTTTTGGAAAAAACTTGTCTTTTATTAAGTTCCACCATGACTTTGTACGGGAAAAATTAAATTATTTGATTAATGTTATTAGATTCACGTTTATTTTGAAATGGATTAGAATTCTATGCCCGTCAACGAGACGTGGAAAGGTATCTGTAACGAAAATCCGTAAGTAAACAATATTTTCCACATATCTAGTGGAATTGACTACGTGAAGGTGTACAAGAAGGCTATATAGCATGCGTAAATCAGCACTGTTGGAAAAGAAAAATTCTGGAATGGTGATCATGTTTTTGCTGTACGAGATTAATCTTTGTAGGAATCTATGGTGAAGGGCTAAATGGCGACGATAATAAAACAATCAACCTTAACTTTAAATTCTTCTTTTCCATATTATTTCTTGAATTAAAATTTCTTACGTCATGCTTTCCATTGACTCTTGAGGGTAAAAACATGACTCATGACTCAACCTAGATGCAAACAACCTTCAATTAACTTAAAAGCAGTTACTGTTTTTTGCCTATAAAGAATAGAACTTGTATTTAGATGTTTTTAAGAATGTCTTCGACGTGAGGAAACGTTTTCGATGTCCATGTTTTTTACTCGAGTTAAGTAGAGTCAGTACGAAGGGCATGCACATTATTTTACCAGTCATTCCAGTCACTTTTATTTAAACTTTTAAAACAAAATTTTTCCAGGAAGAAATAAAATTAAAGAAATCTTTTTTTCATAAGTTATAAATTCCTAATACTTCGATACGAATAGCTACCAAAACGCTGAACTTAGTAAATAGTTTGTAACATAGACTCGATGATATTATGCATGTTAAGGCAGAATAAAGGATGAGCGCAGGCAAAGCGGTCATCCATCCCTGAAGAAATGTAATGATTTTTTTACTGCTAGAAATTTTTTAAACTTGAAATGTTTAAAAATTAAGTACCAAGTACATAGACTTCTGTACATAAAGTTTTGTAGTAATTTCCTCTACAATGATCGCCAATAAATATAAACAGGATGAAAATAATCGATGGAGTTTAAATAATTTTGTTGGGTTATTATATTGGAGAAAAGAATAATGTTGAAATAATGAAATGTTATTTGTTTGTATTGTGTAATTTCCTCACAAGAATAGAGGCAATATGGATGCACGCATCTCAGCTCTGAGAGATCAAAATCAAATACTTTTTATCAATATCTCAATTCTAGAATAGATGTTCTAAAAAAATTATCTTAATTTACCGTGCCGTAAGTTACCGTCAGGCTTCTTTTACTTGTTATACCTAATCTATAACAGTAGATACTTAGTAGACATAGGACAAAAAACTCGAGATAGATGAAAACAGAAGACGGAAATCATGTTGACAAACCGTAAGCTCTAAATTCGCATATAGGTTTATTGTAAATATTTAATGAGGGCAGATAGCACTGCTACGGGTATATATCTGCGTATTGGAGATAAAAAGGGACGTCTGCAGTAAGGTGCAATGCAATATAAAAATCCAAACCAACAATGAAAGAAAGAAAAAATACCTATTACCGCTACCCTTCCAAATTTGTACACAAATGTAAAAATATCCTAATGACATCAGATATATATATATATATATATATATATATATATATATATATATATATATGTTTAAATATATATATATGTTAAAATGGGAATAAAATTAATGTATTTCCCAGAAAAGTCCTTATCTCGCTTCCGCCATGTGGGTATGTAATGTTTCCTCTTACCGCTACTGGATAAATATTATCAATTTATGATTACGCTCGGGAAGTAACTTGAAGCTCATTATAACGAAACGGATGCAAGTTAATTCGGTACGTGTCAAAATATATTTAATGATACGCATGTAAGCAGAATGTTAAAGTGAATATTTGGTTATGTGAAATTATACGTTATCATTTGAATTTCAATCATCACAAGCCATTAACGCGATTTCAAATGGTGTTTTATTAGGGTTGAAGTCTGAAATTAGGAACTCTTGTCAATTTCTCTTATTCTTTCTTCTGTCTATGCTTCTATCACAGGCTTACATGTACTACAGTTTATGAATTTCGTTTATATAATTTTGCAAGTTTATGCTTCACAAAAAATCTCAGTGAGTAGACAGTAAAATGTATAAAACAAAATATTTAATTATCTTATCGTTCAACTTTATATAGCTACGATATTTATGGTAAAAAAAATTATTAAATTTTCCTAAAATTTACTACTTTTTAGTTGAAAAAATTAAGGGTATTTTATATTTCCTGTTACAACAGTTTGACAAATGGAGAAATTATGCAGAAATCGATAACAACTTTTATAGTATATTTTAATTATGTAAATGATTATTTTTGAAAATACGTGAGAATAAGGTTGGTTCTTACTTCGTTTTATAGTGCAAATTTGAAATTTTTTTTGTAAAAAAAGAAAATCGCCTAAGTTAATGGAATAATGACAATGCTGATAGTATTACCTGATATTCTCTCCGTTAACAATATTGTTGTTTTTTCCTATTTTTCTAAATGTTGTTTACGATAGTGCTGGAGACAATCAATTTTAGAAGCTCATCATCCCCCCTACTCAAATTGACATTAGGTATATAACCTACGGGAAATATTTATAAAATATTCTTTAATAATCCAGAAATCACTAGAAAAAAGGCAGGGTTTATTTGTTAACTTGATGTATAATATACGCAAATACATTACATGCCAAAGATATGGTGAAACTAAATTAATATTAATAAATATAAAGGAGCTCGGCTAACAGCCATAGTTGAATGGATTCACTTTTGATTATCAGTTGACTAAAACACAAATAGGTTAGTTACAAAAAAAATACATTTAAGATAAGGAATAAATAACGACCTTCCTGCGAACGAGTTAAAAATGATATTTAATAACTAAATCACTTTGAAAATAATATTAACCACTCTCAAGGTGCATTGACCATGAAAATGGGCATTGCATTTCTCTCCTTTCTAATATCTATTTCTATAACGACCTTCCTGTGAACGAGTTAAAAATAATATTTAATACCTAAATCACTTTGAAAATAATATTAACCACTCTCAAGGTGCATTGACCATGAAAATGGGCATTGCATTTCTCTCCTTTCTAATATCTATTTCTATAACGACCTTCCTGCGAACGAGATAAAAATAATATTTAATAACTAAATCACTGAAAATAATATTAACCACTCTCAAGGTGCATTGACCATGAAAATGGGTATTGCATTTCTCTACTTTCTAATATCTATTTCTATAACGACCTTCCTGCGAACGAGTTAAAAATAATATTTAATAACTAAATCACTGAAAATAATATTAACCACTCTCAAGGTGCATTGACCATGAAAATGGGCATTGCATTTCTCTCCTTTCTAATATCTATTCAAATGGTTTTCAAATGATACAAGTAGAATAAAAATTAATATAGGTAGGTCAATTTGAAATAAATATTTATTAATTTATTATTACATACACATATTACCTTTAAACTACTTGTACCTGGCCACAAACGTAAATGTATGTATTTTTTGTTTTTTAGAATAACATTTCAATTACTATTTTACTTTTTGCTTTATACTATCCTTCTTATATTGTAAAACAATTAAATTACAATTAAATAATTAATTTATGAGTATTAACACACTCGTCCATAAATCGAACCTCAGCCGCTTAGATGGGAGCTAGAATCTTAACTACTGTGCTACCGATCATTATGTATAATGTGAAGCTCATGTAAATAATGCCGGACATTAACATCAAAGCTTTTTAAATGTCTTTTTAATTAAATATATCCAACTTTAAAAATAATCATCGAAAATATGCATCGAAATAAGAGCAAAAGCTGAAATATTATAAAAGAGAACATTAACCTAGAATACGTATAAAATGTGTAGTTGTCACTTTAAAATATTATTACATTTATTTGGATAGAACATAACTTGTCACAATGTTTACTTTATTATCTATACGCCAAATATTAGATAAATATATCCATATATGATGCAATCAGATCTAGAAATATAGCAGTGTAAGCTAACACATTGCAGTTATCTCACTATAACGCCTAAAATATAGTTAATAAGCATATATCGTCTTGAAATTTTCACCTTCTATATTTTGTGTACATTTACGAACTGCTTCAAACATCTGAGATTTGAACCATAAAAATGGAGGCCTTTCCATTTTTACCGAGTAAATTTGACCATTAGTATCAGTAAAATAATGGTGTAATACTTGTGTTTATAACATTATTTAAGACGAAATTTTTTGAAGTTAATGTTTTATTATGTATGTAGATTAATGTAATATTCTGGATTTAATACAATAAGTTTTATAAATAGTCGTCAGCTGATCGAATATATATTTGTGTCAACCATATTTTAACTGCCAAATTCTTTGTTTATAAATATTCTATTTTGAAATTTAATGGAATACAATAAACCATAGCACCATCGTCGAAATAACCACAGCACCATTAAAAACTATTAAAAATATCGTAATCCGTGAGTCCTCGGAGACTAAAACTATTGTTAACAGAATATCACAATTGAAAATTGTTCAATTGTGATATTCTTTTGCGTATAACTCGATACACGCGATAAAATTGAAATTCCTTTGCCGATATAAACATAGATTTTAAGTATATAATAGTAGAGCAAAAGATAGTAGAGCAAGTGAGGTAAGAGAGGAAAGGAGGAAATTTAAAGGTTTTGAGAAAAATGTTTGAAACCAGGGATATATAAAAATTTTTATTTAATTTAAAGTATAATACATATATTCCGCAGATATTAAAATAATTGGAGTAGTATATACGTGTATGGGTGTGTGTGTGTGTGTATTTGTAAGTTTGTGTGTGCGCGCGTATGCGTACGTGTGCGTGAATGGGCACGTGTTTGTGGTCTAGATATATAAACAAAGATAAATTTATAAATCAAAATGTTGACAGTTCTCTTTAGACAGATGTAACGCACGAATCAGCTGACAATGTTTAGTGAGCGCCATTTTGCGTTTGTTATTTGACAGTTTACATGCAAAATTTTGATCGTTTACTTTTGACTGATAATATCAGTGAGCATCTCTGATGCTCACTGTGAGCTCTCGGTCATTAGCTAAGTACCTATTTTTCGACCTTCTTGCGATAGATTCCTAACACTAAATCATTGTAAAACGTTACATGGAAGACGTCATGACTCGTTTTATTCTACTCGTGCCCAAAGAAATTTCACTTATAATTAAAAAATAATCTTTATTAAAAATTCATATATGCACTAATAGATACATATGCTTGTATGATAATGTTCAATATTGTTTATAAAGTGTCTGACAACTTCGATATTTTGTGCTCTGAGCTGATCGGAAATGTTCCGAGAAATCGCAATCAATTGAAATTCAAAGGTAAATCATTCATACATTCTGAATTTAAAAAATAAGTATATTTTAGATATTGTAACATAATACTTAGTCTAACATATTTAAAGATAAATATTAAAATAAATTGCAGAACAAAGACAGGTCGTATTCCTTAACACGTAATGCAAAATTTAAATAATTAAAATAATTCTCATTCTAAACATATTATCGTTCATAAACATATTAGTTCAAAAAACTTTTAATAAGAAGACAATTATTTTACTCACACTAATTAAAGTCTTTTGTAATGTATGCAACATTACAGACTCAAATTACGAAATATCAAAGGGCAGACACACTGGAAGGCAACTGTTAGTAGAAAAATCGCTGTTGAAATCGACAATGAAATTCTTTGTAAGCTTTGTCGAATAAAGTCAAATGACTACAATTAATTTCCTAATAAAAACTACGTGGAAGGAAAATTGGTTTTGTTGCTAAATTGTAATCAGCGTTTTATTTAATAATCTACAAACGTAAAATTATATCAGGACATTATTTTAATGTTCATTTCTAGCCTAGTTTGTTTTCGTTAATGTTAGTGAACGCGTACGCAATTGAAAAGAAATATTTTGCAATGTTTTTTTGTTGTGCTTAGTTCTATTCAAATTTGCATTATCAAATATATTTCTTACCTTTCAAATAATATTTTCACCCAAAATGCTATAAATATTACCAATCTAAGCATTTGAAATATCAAAAAATAAATTAAAAAATTTGTTTTCCTCTCATCTTATTTGAACCTAGCATCTCGCATTGAAACGTTCGCGATTAATTTTATAAAGCTATTGCATTATTTGCAAGTATTGAGATGAATAATATATAAGAACATACTTAAGATTTTGAGATGTTCTATATAAAAACAAGAGAAAAACATATGGCAACTAATTTCAGATTCTCCTTTCCAATTTTGTTCACGCTGGAAATAAAATTGTAAATTTAAGAGGTGAAATGAAAATGTCTTTACGTGTATCTTTTTGCATAATTTTATTAATTTCCCATTATTTAGTACTTTATATAATAGTTTTATGCACTAGTAAAATTAAATGAAACATAATCCACTATGGTTACAATTATTTAGGCCATCAGCAACAAGTATATTCGTTCTAATAAATTTAATTTATATGAAGGAAAAAAAAATGTGCCAACTATTTCGTAGATATTATAAAGAAACAGGTATCGTAAAGGGTAGGGTATATTATTTGACAAATATTACCTTCAGATGGATGTAATTTAAATTCGATCTCGGAGGAATAAATCATAAGTTTGAAAATAAACCATTTCTTTTTTCCTTTGATTCGATCTGAATGTTTCACATAATTTAATTTGAGTCATGTGGCAATTTAATGTCTTTGGCCAGCGCTTTGTTATTGACAAAATTTAGCCATATCTCGTATAAAGTTTATTTTACTTAAATGATCTTTTGAAATGTAAGACACCGTTTTTCTTTTAAGTTTTTCTCGAGAGTACAAATGTATGATTAAAAAAACGAACACCTCTTTTTCATGATAATCTTTTTGGTAGGTTTAAATAGAACAAGGAATAAGTTTATCTATATTAAATATTAACTTGTCACTAAAAGTTTTACAAATATATCCTGTATTTGTTAAAATATATTTATTTCTATGAAATATTGAGATGAATTTATTCACTCTATTATAAATCCATTTTTTTTCCTGTTCCGATTTAGTAGATGGATATTAACGTTGGTATAATAAAATATAAAAAAATACCGTTTATAGACCTGCCTTAGTAAAAATGCATGAGCACAAATTGACATCATAAAATGTGATGAAATTCAAAAAACGATTTATTTGAAAATATACTATTACATGAAACTAAAATCATACTATTTACATGAAACAAAGTCTAAATATAACTTTATATGTGTAGATTAACGAACAATGAATCGAGTTTAATAATGAAACGAATTTTCCTTTCCGGGTAAATTCGAATGAGAAATAAGTTATAATTGCTTACAATTATTTGAAGAACCTTACGAAGAATTTTATTGTTGGCTTAAATAAATTTAGAGGTGTGTATCTATATTTGTACAATGGGATGGATTTCCTCGTATATATTTATGTTCTGCCTGTTTAGGAAAGAAAAGTGTCTTTGAATTCCTATGTTGTGTAACTACTTGTTTTCAAATGAAATATGCTTATAATCATTAAATTGCGCTGCGAGTATTATCAGACTTCCTTTTTTCAGTATTTTTGTATGATTATATTTATAAGTGTTTGATTAAATATTTAATGAGTTTCAGGAATAATCAGGTAAGAGTGGTAAATATAATTATATTGTTAAATCATAATATCTCAAGCATTTACTCTTTGAAATAAGCGAAGCATGAAAAAAAGGTATGGGTATAAAAAATATACTAAAAATTCTAATAAAATTACCTGCAATTTTTATTTAAAAATTTCCATACAAAATATGCCAAAACGATCAAAGTTTTGAAACTTGATTCAAGTTCTAAACTTGATTCAATGTTTCATTACAAAATTCTTATTGATATATTCTTGAACATATTGGATAAAACTTAACCATAGAGCAAAGTGCATAAAATTAAGCAATATATAATATATGGATTCTTTTTGTATAAATTGCACGAAAACAAAATCTAGAAAAAACTAAATTACCGAATCGAGTATATACCTTTTTTTTAATCATAGCTCTACATTACACGTGTAATAAGTGGATAGTCCTGGTTCGTCACACTATTTTTTTTTGGAACTAGATACTATTGACAAGGGATACGTCCGACAGGGAAAATACGCCAGCACGTTTTGAACTCACGCGACTAGCAGCCATGATGTAAATTCCCCCTTCTCGTGGAAAGTGGCGGACGGAAGACGAGCGCAAATGCGATCAGGTTTACTAGGGTATCCCTGCGTAGCGATTCACTTGCACGAGAAAGCAATCAATTAAAAATAAAGTCGGCGGGGCGTTACGCAGATCTAATGTACTCATATTTTGAAGTTTAAAACCGTAAAATAGTAACCGTAAATATTAAATTATAAAATATTCATGAAGAAAATTATGCAAAGCCGAGCAGCGCAGCATATAATTGAATACAATTTATTATAGTCACAGAGATATTTTTTTGTAAATTTTGTACAAATAACATTTAAAGATTATTTATCTTATGTTCAGTTGTTAATTTTCCTGTCAATTACATACAATTTATCTGTAATCAAATGACTTTACTTATATCTTACGTATAAATACAATTATTGTAGTGAGATATAATGGGATGCGATACGAAAAATTAAGCCATCAAATCTATTTTACGTTAGACATCATATAATATTTTGATATCAATAGTAATTAAAGCTAACTAGTAAAAATGTTATTATTTTCGAGGGTATGTTCACGTTTGCTTGACTATGACATTTATGAATATACAAAGCTGTTGAGTGACTATATTTTTAAATACAGAAATATTTTTGATGTGAAACATCTATAGGCGCAGGTATAAACCGGATCGTTGGCATGGCAACGCTTGCCGTGACGACGGGTCGCCACGCTATACTAAGGTATATATATATAGTCTATATGTAGTAGAGTGTACGGTATGGCGACGTGTCGCCAAGCGCAACCGACTACGCGACCCACTCCTCACTCAGTTCGACGCTGTTGTTTACTACGGTACACATAATCTGTGCTTTATTATTTTTGTATTAATTGTAAATAAATATTTATTAAATAAAGTCACCATTTTCTTTAAGAAATTCGTATTTCTTTGTTTTTTTATTATGCTATATTTAGTTCCTGTAATAATCTTGTCTTTTATGCATATTACTTGTACGAACATCGTGTTTTACATCTGCCAGGCGTCCCGTGACGGCTCACTGTTTTTTTAATTAAATCAGAATTTACGTAAATTTTAAGACTTTTTTACTGTGAACTAAGAAACGATGTGTTTATTAAAGAAAATATTCTAAAGAATTTGCTAACAGAATATAATTTGATTCATTCAACTAGTTTATTTGAACATTTTCTTTAATTGTTAATTAAGATTTAGTTTCTGCAATACGTAAAATTTTCAAGACTTTGCCAAAATATTTAACACAAAATGATATGTGTGATTTCATTTAACGATAATATGGAAGCCTTATTTACTAGATGACGTTGATAAACGTTTCGAACTTCAAAATAATAAGAAGTACAAGTAAACGATATCGTAATTTTGTTGTGAATATCAAAATTAATTCTCATATTCGGCCCATCATTAATCAGCTCAATAGTGGTCTTCAAGCAAATGTAATCAGTCACTTATTATTTATTAAAATACATGTCAAAAGAGCAATAAAATATATGATCAGTCGTATTACTATACAATCTGGAATTATACTATTAAAAAATACAAAACCAAACAAGAAAAGTTGCACATCACGTTTCACAAATAAAGTTAGGTAACTCGATTTCTACTCAAGTTTAACAATAAAACGAGTTTCCCCTTTAAGAAGTTTCGTCTGGAAAATGAGTCGTAACCGTTTCAATTTGATTCACTGATTACGTGGAAAATTTTGTTGCCAGGATTGGCGGCTTATGTCGTCTTCCGTATCGTTCTTATTGTATGCTTGTTGTTGGATTGTTTAATATTTGTGAATCAATTTTATTTGGTATATCATAAATACTAATATATAATGCTAACTTCAAAATATGAATTTTACGAAGTAAAAATATTGCTTTTGATGTTTGAAATCTGACACAGTAATATTCGTGTCCACTACACGTATATTTTCAGCACTACAATTATTCTCCCTATGCAAGTTTATGACAAATATTATTTTTTTTATTACAGGTAAATTTTGTTGTTACTCCAATCTTGTATGTTTTTTGTTCCGTTCGTTTGATAGTTGACTGTGCACGGTGAACAATATATCACGCAGATATACTAATAAACATATAACAGAAATCCTATTACAAATTTTACAATGTGAAAAACAAGCGTGGTTGTAACATTTTTTTTTAAATTCTAGTAATTCGTAATACGCAATTGAGCGCAATTTTCTTATAATTTAAAATTCGTCAATCCTGCCTGGCTAGGTCGCAGCAGGACCGGGTCCTGAATTTCCACTATTCAATACGATACTTATTGATGGTTCAAAAAACAATATGTCTATTGATATCATTGCAAACTTAGAAAAATATTTTAGGCGTATAAAAATAAGTATTTTTGCAAACATAAATAGTAATTGAGATTCGAAATATATTCTTATAAGTAGCCGGTGGAGATGCAAAGGAGACTTCAGGGATACACTCAGATAGTCAAAGCTGAAGTAGAATATTGCAAGACAGGAATGTTTCCGAGGTTACCAAGGAGAGAATGATGCACATGTTTTCTTCATCTTTCTAAGAAGGGTTTGCATCTTGGAATATCTATGTCGTGGACAGTAAAATCGATATATTTGAGGTATGATTTGGGGGGGGGGGATTATACAAGGTATAAGTGCCACGAAATTACATATAATATAAATATCCAAATAGTTCAAAATTTCCACACTCGATTAACTTCAAATTAATCTAATTATCAACCATTCACCATCGACCAACTCTCAGTTACTTTGGCCATCGATACCAACCCGATCATTGTAGAAAAAACACAAGAAACATTTTCGTAGGAAGACTACGGCAAAAGACTTCACGGTCACTATTCTAGGCGTTGGTTAAGATCATAATAGAGTCCCCAGTTACAACCGGTCTGAGACAAGCCAGGGTAGCATAAAAGCAGCAAGTTCCTCTATTAAATCACTTCAAGAGGGACATGTAATAATATGTTACTAATACAAAAAAACAATGAATGGGATGGTCACCAAATTAATATGACGACTAACTTATTATTTTCGAAAATATCTAATATCTATAACTTACCAAATGCAGAAAATAAGGTGCTTTATAAAAAAGCCATAATTGATTATTTTATCTATAAAGCATATTTTACATTAATTGAATTTCTCGTAATGAATTTATCTGCCCAAGTATTTATTATTTAAATATTTATATAAAACGAAGTAGTTCATATGGCTCACTACACCAAAGATTTTAAACTAAAACCTTTTTCTTTTTCAAAATAAATATAAATGAATATTGTGGCTTTTATTCAAAAAAGGGTTAATGGAAAAAGCAAATAACTAATTATATATTGTATTCAACGGAAAAACAAATTGTCGTCATGCATTTTACCTAAAGTATTATTAGAGTATATTTTTTAATTTTCGTTACAAACATTCAAACTACACTAGAAATTAATTTCATTTGAAATTAGCTTAATACTTTCATGAACAAAATTACATAAACTAATAACTTATTGAACAAGTGGTGGGTTATAAAATTCATAACAAAATAATTTTTAAAAAACTGCTTTCGTTAAGTTTCTTTTAAATCGATTACTATTTTGATCTGAAAATATTGTTGATATTTGGATTAGTCATTGCACATTAATTAATTCATGATTCTATCTATTTTATGGCTTTCATTAAAAAAAATAAATTTAATTTCAATATTTTAATTTCTGTATATAGTTCAGTAATACATTGTTCAGTTGCATTCTTTTTATTCAATAACGCACACTTTTAATTATTTCGAAACAGAAAGGAGAAAAGTTTAGTTTGTTTCCACGTCTTTTATAATTAAAAAAGCACTTTCCCTTTGATTGTACTTTTGGAGTCTGTGTATTTTCATTACCTCATTGGAAATTTATTGGCGATGGTGTTGCACAGACGAATATCTGTCGCTCAATTCTCCATTTCATTTGTATAAGCGTTTTAAGGACTTGTTGCATCGAGTGACATCGACACGTTTTTGCATAAAATTTTCCATGCATTGAATTTATAGCTGACATAACTGACCCAATACAATCACGTATTCAAAACTTCATTGCTTAAGGTCTAGACAGAGGTGTTCAAAGCAAAAGGTATTCAGAGGTGTTATATCGCCCCTTCTAAATCAATAAAAGTAATATAATAATTTTTTATTTTATTCCATCGATATTTTTATAATATATTTTGCACTTTAATGTCACACCTGTTCAATAATTCGTGTATTCATTTATTTACAATGTGGTAACTGTTTGTATGCTATACACTTTGAATACATTTTCCTATTTCAAAAACCCGAAAGTACATTCAGAACTAAAATCATCCTTACTAAGTCCATATTTTCTCTCGTCCTCTCTGGTAGTTTAAGAGAAATTTAGAAAAAATATATCATTACCATGCGCGCCCTGAAATGCAGATTTTGTAAATAAACTTAGTATTTAGAATAGATTTCTACAAAATTTAATATCCGTAATGTTTTGATTCGAAATGCATGCTGTAATATTAAGTTTCGTTTCGCAATTTGTCAGTTACTTTAAAAAGAGTCACTTCTGTGCTATTTTTTTATTTGTTCCTATTACGCAATGCCTGACTAACCTTAATGATAAATACTTTCAAGTTAAGAAAAAAATATTCAAATTCATTTTCATTTCCGAATGATTATTAAATAGGGATAGAAATATCGTACGTTGCATCATCGACCCTGTCCAATATTAACATAGGGAATGAGATAGTTTGAAGGTTGTTATACTATATTTTGCGTATAATTTTTAATAGTGATTTTTAACTTAGAAAGTTTATTAATGTGATTGTACGTCAAAAAAACGTTAGGAAAAAGAGGAATAATTTTTTTTTGAAAACTCGGACTATGCAGCGAATACTTGTTCGATTTAACGAGATTCAGCTTACATAAAATCAACTTAAACGCTTTCATTGCTCTATGTTTACTTGAAAAATTAAAATGATAAACTGCGTTCCACGTATATTATTATAAATATTTGAAATAATTACACGTTATTCAAAATGTTATGCTAATATTTTAATTTTTTTTTCAATAGTTCGCCTTTTAAATTAATAATTCACAGAAAATTGATTACATGAATATTAATAGACTAGTAAATTGTATACTTTATCAATATAGACAACATACCAAAAAAAATATATTTAAAGGAGTAAGGAACATCTCAAACACATGATATCTATGTAATAAGATATAGGAAAAAACTTGAATTGTTAGACCTTAAAATATAATTGTGATAACAAGCATTTCCAGTATGTCAAAGTTATGTATTCATCTGTAGCATATTAGACAATAATATATTAAGTGTCAGCGGGACACTCCTTATCGATTATTCAAAGACGCATGTGTAGCAAGATTTTTCTTTACTATATACTGGAATTGAAAACGTATATATATATATATATATATATATATATATATATACATATATATATTTTGACGTCTACGCATTTATTACAATGAAATAAAATAAAATGTAATAAAATAGTTAATAGAATAAAAGCGTTTTTTTAGTTGTTTTAAACTAAAATTTTATTTTTATTTTTTTTTATCTTTTTGCGTTAAGAATAATTATTCTTCTTCTATGAAGTTATTGCATTTTCCTCGGTTTTTGATAATATTTATATTTAAAAAAATGTTGACATATAAATATGGCTGAAAAATGATTTGAAGATTCCTTTTTTTTTGGCCTTTTTTGATTTTAAGATTTAAAAATTATTACAGTTATTGTCTTGTCATCGATTCTTAAAAAGTGTGAAAAATTTTAAATAATTCCGACGTCTAGAAGTGGGAGAAAATTAACTGCAAAATTCCGTTTTTTTATATGGATGTTTCAATACTAAACAATTTTGGTATAGTATGAAATTGTTTTATTATTTTGATTCTTGATACGTGCCAATATTTTAAATAATTGGGACGTCTGGAAGTGGATGAAAGTTTAATAGAATAATTTAGGTACATTATTAGATACGTACACATATAACATACACACACACGCGCATATATATATATATATATATATATATATATATATATATATATGTAGATACGAATCATACATACTGGTGAAATTAATAAAAACGTGTTCAAAAAATAGAACTAATTTAAAATCACTCATGTCTTCGTTTTTCTGGTCGTTCCTCATTTTTAGGAATAGTTGGACAAAGAAACTTGAAATTTAATATAATTCCACCCGAAGTAATTTTCAAAAATATTCGAATACATTTGGACGGTGTAAATAATGTATTCGTAATTTTCTTTATTTCATGTATGAAATATGAATTAATAGTGTACCTTTTAAAGTGTTCACGGCTACGTATTTACCACTACGTGTTCAAGTGGCTACTAAAATTAATTGTACAAATTTTCGGGAGAAAACCCTAGTGATATTCCTAGAAAGGTCCACGACATTTTTTTCAAAAACTGTTTGGCCTAGAAAAAATTTTTATATTGGCATTATATTAAAGGATATTAACCCGCATATCTTTACATAGTTGGAATGAAAGTTTCTAAGAGCTAGCCTCTCTAAAGGACTTAGGTGTTAGGTACGCAATCGTCAACTGATTTATGTAATATACAAAGATATGCGTTTCGTTCAAGTCTTTGAATATTTTTGGTTTTGTGAGAAATAAAATTTAGGTCTTTTACTGATAATATTGCATTCGTGAACGATGTTTTATGACATGAAAATGAAAAATGTGAGTCATTAAAAAAATTTTGTTAAAAATAAAAATTTAAACAACCACGAATTTCCATAAATCTTTCCACTATTCTCCTCAGGATATTAAAGAGAAATACCTCTCCAGGGTTTTGTCTTCTTACCTCAAAATATGGTTACTTATGGATATTTTCAGTTTGGGAGTCAATTGATTATTGTATTCAAATAAATTTTGGATATAGATTCATCAATAGGTAAGAAATTAATAAAATAACCTTCTCATAATAAAAATATTCAACGTATATTATTCGCAGAACGAGGAAGAAAAGAAAACCTTTTTACGGTAACGATCATATACCGTTTTTCCTTTTATTGTACTATTAAAAAGATTATGAAATAATCCATAAACTAAACAAATCCAATCAAGTTAAAGAAGAGAAAAGAAAATAAAAGAAAATAGGCACAAAAAGTTAGGATAAATTGAAGCGCTTAGGTACCAAGGCCATTTCTTCATTTTACTCTAGATTTAGCAACGAGAATTATACAACGCAGAAAAGAAGAAATAATCATATATATGTATTACGTAAATGCTGGATCAGGTACAAATCCCCCGTCAATTCAACAAAATGGGTTTATTAGACTGAGGTGATCGTAAGGTTAAATCAAATTTTAGGGAGATTTTCCGACTTATAGAGTTGCTAAAGGTTTCTAGAAGAGTATTTGCAAATGTAAAAAAAACAGGTCTTTGCTTTTTTAAAATATTTCTGTACACTTGTTCTTCAACATTACGTAAACCTCTCAAGACTTCAAACAGAGTAGTTTAAAAATAGGTCTAGAAACGGCTTTATTACCCAATACGTAGTAAACATTTTAGAAAAAGTCAGATCTGTGCTTTACTTAAAGAACATTTATTAATGACACTCCACATGCCGATGCAGAAAATAAATTGCTCTTTTTATAATTTGAAATAATTTTGAATCAGTCCTAGCTTTCGATCCAAGAACTCTAAGTATTTTATGTGAATTTTAAGCCCCTCTTTATTTCATTTAAAATTTAGAAGCCTGTGGGTATTGAAAATATTTGTAACACCATATTAGAAATGTTAGGATTTATCAATTGCCACTCTCAGGAATTTAATAATAACAAATGTATTAAGACTATGCTTAAAGCTTTAATTCTTTACAAATTAATAGGTCTCAATTTTTTTGGTCTCTATAGGAGAAAACAAATATCTTTATGTTAGAGTACATAAAGAAAATATTTATATGATTTCCCTAATTTAAAAATGTTGCTAATATTCTCGAACATTTCTTCTTTTCTTAATGAGAGAAAATTGAATATATTTTGGACCTAGATTCAATTCCCTGCAATTAATAAAAGAGTTGCACATGCATTTATCAAAAATATTAGATTATTATATTAGAATCCACCAGTGCTCGTTGCACTGGTGGATTAAAGTTATTTTTGTGCTGGATTATTATGTACCAGTATGGACACACCCACTACTAAATATTACATATGTACGTACCAACATATGTTTGTGATCTTCGACTGCCAACTTTATTCACTTAACTTAGCATTGGATGCATCACGACATGTTGTCTTGTTCGATTTGCGACTTTAGGATAAAATATAAAACGTATTAGGTAGTTTATCTTCGATCACACTATTTATACTCCATATGAATAAATATCGTATATATTGTTTTTAATAGTATAATTTATATTAATGCACGATATAATTTATATTAATTTATATTAATACACATATATTTGTATATATCTAATTTGTTTTCAATCGTTGTTGCTGATTATTTGTTATTCTCCATGTATTTTGTCTCTATTATTAATTTGCTTAATGCTATTGACGCCAAGACATAAGAAATCCACGATTTAATTTATAATAGCTTGATCCAATTCAATTAGTTAACTTCAGATATTTTGTTTTAAGTTTTGTTAAATTACTTGACTGTATGTATTATTGCTTAATCGCCCCATTTATTTTTAACTTAATTCAGTACAATTGAGACCAAATTTTACTGTTTGTTTTAATGTATTATATTCGTTAAAATGTATTTAATCCGAAATTTAATTATATAATAATGTTAAATATATTTGGCGTTAATTTTGTAGAAATTCATTATTCCGAATTAAATGAAACTACGTGATGTAGTATTATTTCTACTTTCTTTAATTTCTTTACCACGATCTAGGTTTCGTTGTATTACAACAAGAAAAAAGTAGAAATAATACTACACCACGTAGTATAAAAATGTAATAACGGTAACACCAAATTAACTATCCTGTGCCCACTATTGGGGCACAAGACAAATTATCCTTTCTCGCGAATTGAAGTTTTAAAATTTTAGTATTACTGTTCATATTTTTAATTTACGTAGTATATTAAGATTTATGACGAAAGAGTTTATCTCAATATCACAAAATATCGTGATATATGAGCATAATCCATTTATTTTCTTTTCAAATTTGGATATTTTCAAAAGTGTTGTCAACTAATATAGCAAACCACCATTCTTTGTTGTTATATTAAGGTTATCAGTTGTTAGATGAACTAGTAGACTTGACTTTTATTTAAATTTTTTGACTTTTAATTTGTGAGAAGGCGAAACTTTCTGCACGAAACGGTGACATTTCATCCCAAGCAAATTTACGAAAAAAATAAGGTTGCAAAAATATTTCCTAAAAATAGAAACTCACATTTATAAAAAATATTAAATATGACTGCTCGAGTTGTTCCGCAACCTCCATCGTGCTATAAAAATGATCCACTATCGAGCATACTGTCGCCCTTCTATTGGAAAAGCGTTCGGAAAAGCGCTTCCACATTTCATATTTCACAACCGCAATCAACTTTTACGTCTTCCTCGCTATTTATGTTCTCGGGGCATCGCATAACTCGATTGGAACGTTAAAAGGATCTGAGTGATTTGATCATTTCATTACTTTCTTTTTATATTTCTTCCATAAATCTGAGTTCACATTGAAGACGGAAAAGCCGTGTCGCTTAGCCATTCAAATTTTGTATTAATTTATCCGCAATCACATCTTAATCTAATAAATTGCAACCATTCCAATGCAATTAAAACAAAACGGATGACGTCTTACCATCTCACATATTATAAAATTTACAGATGCATTAACACAATTATTTTTATTGGATAATTTATTCAACTCTAAGAACTTTAACCACTTTTTCATATTACGACACTCAGGGCGGAATGGAATTTTTGTAAATATATATTCAATTCTCAAATTAATTTAATTCTCGACCGAAATTTCTGCGTTTTATCCTAGCAGCCAGTAAAATTGTTTGTATTTTGTTTTTAATTTTTCTCTTTCATTTCTTATGTAATCATTCCATTTCAATTTGATATTTAATTCATTCATAGATATCATGCCGTATAACAGTTAGCGATAACTCAATTCTTAATAAACACGGAAAGTAAACTTATTATATTTAATGACAATTTTATACGAGTGGACTAGATTTTACTTAATATGATACATCATATTACTTTTCATTTAATTATTTATTAGTCTTTATAGTTTTTCTGTGGATTCTGTTTTTTCTCGCCTGTCTAATAATAGCTAACACTAAACGTTGAACTAAGAAAATATTTATACGATTTCCCTAATTCGCAAAATATGGTTTTGTATCTATCGAGTTTGTGTTATAAGCTTTCATAAGAGATTTAACGAAAATCTCTAATAAGTTCAGCTGCACTGCTGTGCAGAAAATTTTTTCTTCAAACGATTTTCAATTTTATTTGCGATATCCTTGATTCATTGTTGACAAATGACCTCTAAATTTAAATTAAAGATTTGAGAACTGTTACCTTTCTCTAACAATGCTATTTAATCAGTTTTATAAATTTTTTTTTAAGATTTCTGACTAAATTTAATATTGATCCATACGAACTAATTCTTGTATGCAATTTTTCTAATTTTTATATAACGATTATTTCTACAGCTTCTTAATGTTTTGGGATATGTCTTAATTTAAAATTATCAGTTATAATATCTCAGTAGAAGATAGGCTTTAAATACTAATTTACTTTATGAAAGAAATCAATAGAAATTAATTAATATATTTCATATTACCAAAGTTGAAGCTAATTTTCTATATATCGTTACAATATATTATACGCACCAAGTTTTGTAGTTTTATATAAGTGTGTTTAACCCCTTGCTTCCTAATAGAAATAAATTAATGTATCGTACATTTTATTTTATTATAGTATGGAATTAAAATAATTTTATTCTTAATTTAGAGACATTCTCTTTGTTTGAATTATTTTGTGAGTTACACACTATAATAAGAAAAAAAACATAAAATTCGACAAATTATATTAAGTGCATACCTATCTATGTATTTCATTATATAAAATGCTTATAATATAAATATTCTGTATTTTATGCAAATTTTCTTTAAGTTTAATTTTAGTCGTCGAGAAGGATCGTCGTTTCTAAACAAATTTTTGCAACGTTTTTATTGAAGAAACTTCATTTTGTGTATTGAATCGAAACAAATAAAATTCCTAAATATAAAGTTTCAGTAATTTATATGATAGTCAAAATTGAAAATACCCAGTAGGAATGTAACGTTGATTCAATTTGGAGGTGCATTTTCTGATAATTTTTCATATATTTTGCGAAAAGAACTCTATTATTTCTGATCAAAGTTACAAAGTACTAATTTTTTATTCGTCTTCTTAAAACTAAGAGTTGTCTCCACTTGGAGTCGTCGACTCGCAAAAATAAATTTAATTTTTTGCAAGCGTCGGAAAAAAGCAAACTAAAATATCAAATTGTGAATGATAAAAATTCAAAGGAAATTATAAGTAATTAATGTCAGAGTATTAAAAGCCATCATAAGCTAATTAATTTTATTTTGAATTTTCACAGTTCATTTCGTAGCTTGACAGCGTTTCTATTATCCTTATTGTTGAACTTTTTTTATTCCGTCCATCCGACTGAGTATTACGTCATTACACAAATATTATAATTGAAAAAGTTAGATAAGGATTCCAATACTATTTTTTCAGTATTTTATTCCTATACTAAATGCACTATATACAATGTACATTTCATATGTACGTTTCCTATGTGTATCTCCTATATTACATGTACTATTGTTTATATGTGTCAGTTCCACAGTTAATGTTTTTGTGGAATTTTTCAATACCTTTCTCTACGTTAATTTTTCAATACCTTTCTCTAAAATATAATTCCATCATTACTCTTCCTTTTTAAAAATATACTATGTTCAAGAACTTCCTTTTTTTATTCTATATTGTTTGCATTACATTGAAAATGAATACTAGTAGTAGTATGAATAAAAGTGCTGCTAAAATGGCGAAGGTATAATGAAAGGTATGATTCTTAAAAAAAAATATTCATTTGCTACCAGCACTGACATTAGACTTTCCCTTTTCGCATAAACTAAACATATAATAAAATTGTGAGAGAATGAGATCTGTACTTGGAAAATATTTTAAAAATGGGGATGGATTTTGCGTTCAGAATTTTAATAAAAGCCAGAAAGCCTGTTTCCAGAATTTTTCCTGCCTGTTATTCTCTCTATCTATTAATTTATTCTTCAATCCCGCGAAATCTATTCAACCGATTTTGATGAAATTTGAAATGGTAACAGTTTATATTTTCGAGCAACACATAAGAAAGTAGATATTGCGTATTAAAAAAAACTAATTTGGTGAAATTTACAATATCGGTACTGCCAACACCTCGTATTAGCGTTTTTAGTAAATTTTCTGCTCATAGATATTGTAAAAATAATTAAAAAATAAAAATAGTGTAATAGTGATTACAACAATAATAGCTGTTTAAAAGTTTTTCCTGGTCAACGGAATCAACTATGGTACCATGGTTAGGATGTGGGCACGGTATATCAAAGATATGGGTTCAAATCCCACCGTCCGACTGACTTTTCTTAGTGTACAATAGCAGTTACTATATTGATCTCCTCTATATTGATCCTTTTTATCCTGGCACTACTTTTAGTTACACACCATTTAAAACGAAAAGTGTAATAAACCGTTATGCTTGATTATTTTTTGTTATTTATAGCCTTTTGGAAACCAATTGCGTGCTAATGTGATTAAAGTATTCAAGTTTTTTGCAAAAATACTCGTAATTGAAGTTCTCACCAATCACGGGATTTTCTTTATGATTTCAGTTCTTTCTTCTGTTACTGTATTTTTATTTCGATTCAAAAAAGTCAATGTAGAATGAAATCATAATCTGTTATTGAAACTTGCAAAATATGGAATTCCTTGTTATGTATTTGAAATGATAATAATATAAAAATATTAATGCATCTGATGTGGGTCAGAATTATCTGTCTTGTTTGTTAGAATACCTACTGTTATCGTAAATTTTAGATTTGTCTTTTAGAATATGATTTCATTTGCTTATTTTCCACATTCTTAATGTATTTCAACAAACTTATTTTATTTTTGTTATAGTGGTGCTTCCTTTTGAAGTAATTAGGAAAAATATTTATTTCCATAATTCTCGTAAATAATAAAAAATTAACTAAAAAAAGCAATTCATTATGGAAATTTTTTGAAGTGTTTTTTTAAAAGATGAATCTTCATTTTTCATAATAAAAAAGTACATAAATTACCGTAATTACAAAAAATAATTTATCTATGTAACAACTTAGTAGAGATTCTTTATAAATCGGGATATAATCGTCTATGTAACTATTGTTGATGTGTTGAATGTTAAATTTTTAATAATTTTTTTCAAATATTACATTTTTATTTAAGAAACAATATACACCTGGAAATTAAACGTTGTAAGAGTAATGGTTTTTATTTCAGTTCTAATAGAAATTGAAAAAATCTTCAAAAACCACCCAAGTTGATCAATGGATGGTATGGAATTTTTGCCCAATATAATCCATTTTAATTACAACCCGCTTAAAGTAGACCCATTTGCATTTTTTATTTCATATTTGTTTTTATTTCGTGGGTATATCACGTCGATTTCTAGATCATAAATTCACGCGATTTAGTTCACTTGAGATCTCAATGCATATTCGCCATATTGAGGACCGCTTTCTTTTCACGATGTGTTTGGTTGCAAACTTTTTGATCACTTCTCGAATTGGTTCAATGTATAATTACGATCTAAGGCATTGTTACGAACCTACCTCTGGGAGAATTCTCCGCAGTACTTTTTTTGAAAAATGTGTGTTTACTGAATGTTCGTTTTCCTATTACATCTCCAAATTTTAAAGCTTTAAATGAATTTTTGTATCGAAATTTGATTATAGATTTCTTTGTTATTCTCTAAAGAATGTTCTGAGTTTCGTCTTACCAGCCAATGAAATTACATGTACTTTATCCTTATTTAATCTCTTTACTTTTTAAACTACTCTTTTCATTTTAATTTGACGTTGAGGATAACCCGGTTATAAAAAAATTAATGAAGAAAATTGAATTCCTTGAATGATGAAATTGATATGAATGGAATGGATTTAATTTAATTCAATGCATCATTTTTGCGTAATTTTATTTATTATCCTTTGCAGTTTTTTGTGAATTCTTGTGTGTTTGACGTTTACTATATTACTTGTGTTATGAAAGAAGCTTACTGTCATTATGTTTTTTTTAAATTTTAAATTTCTTTCGTAACGCTTGTACGGAACCAGCTGCTCTTTGGAACGTCTCAAGAATGTGTCGTGATTCCGAATATTTAAAATCTGTTATTTGTTAAGAAAATTTGAAGAATTTGTTATAATTTTTTGGCAAAATGGTGTCTACATTCTAAGTATTTAAGCCAGAGCTTATTAAAAATCTATTCTACGTCCAGAAATACCTAGTCTCTTTAAACCGTTTTCCCTTCAAATTCCTTATGAACCTGAAATATGATTCGATTTATTTGATCTATTGTTGAGTGGTTAGTTTTAAATCAAAATTGGTGATTCGAGAACAATTGTCTTTCATTAGTAATACTATCTGGTATTTTCAACAATATTTCTCTAAGACATTTGCTATAACCGGAAATAGCGATATTGGTCATAAGTTAGATAGATATTGCATTCTAATTAGGGTCGTCTATTCGGCGGTCGTCTAGAGCTTCCCGGAGAGGATATTTTACACGAGGTTCTTTTATCTTCTTGGTGAATTCCTGCAAAAATATTCAGTATTTTGTATGCTGTTAGACTGTTGATAATTTCTTGAAAGAAATTATTTTTGCTCTTACGATCTTAATTTTTTTTTAAGTATATTGTTTAGTCTTTTGAATTCTACTTTGTTGCCCTGGTATCGGGTTACTTATATGTTTCATGGGTTTCACGTGTTACCAATTATTCTTAATATGTCGTGAATTTTCTTATTGTATCTGTGTGATTTCTTACAGAAAGGACTATGCTTGGAAAAGAGGGCGTATTAATCTTTCCTGCTAATTGCACGTTCGTTACCAGTTGTCTAACTTACGCTTCCATCTCGTTAACTGTTTCACTTAGGAACTTTAAATTGATCATTTGTTTCAAATTTTTACAAAATTTATTCCAATCAGTTTTTCTCCTGCAAAATTTTCATTTCATTGCCCGCTCCTATTTCCTCCCGTCCTTTCCGTCCTGAATAAATAACAGGAGTATGTTCGAATATGAATCAACCTTACTCTTAATTGATAAATAGTTTCCCCATATATCCTTAATGGTAATATCGCCAAATAAGTCCAAAATTTTTTATTATAATTACCAGAGTGTTGGTGAATGAGACGAATAAAATTCACATTTATATATTTTCTCTGCCACGTACTGTTTCTTGCCTTTGCTTCTTGTAAATCTCCCATAAGTATGAGATTATTGCCTAATATTTTAAATATTCCCTAGTAATGCTTGGTGGAAGAACACTTCTAATTGGGCAGTAAATGGCAGACACTATTAGTTTTTTGTTTTTCACTTCTTTTAATATTAAAGTAGCTTGGAATTGTAGGTTGCTATATTAGATCTCGCGGTTGTATTCAGTTTTGTTTTTCACTGACACCCTTGTTATATTTTTAAGATTTGGGTTATTATAATGGACGTAGTTCTTTATTTTTAATAATAAGCTCTTAGTAATCGGTTTCAGATATCTTCATTTTAATTTTTATGGTTTCTCTTTCTAGTATATGTTGTAAGAGGTCATTTCCATTCAATGTAATAAATTTTAAAATACTTTACCTTTCGTTTTTCTACGAATGAGTTACTTTGAGTACTTTTTTTTTAATGGCTCGCACTTTAACCAACTTTACCACGAAGCGAGTTGATTGCATCTCCCTGCGTCCTTTGGACAATGAAAGAAATGATTTCACTTATTCTGTTTACAATATCATATTTTATTTCTCAGTAGGATTATTATTTGGGTTCTCATTACAAACCCTATGTTCTTTTCCGACACGCAAATCTGTCTTCAACTTAACAATACATTTTAACTTTTATATTGCTAGTATTTATATTAAAACAATTTTTAAATTATATTTCAAATACCATACGTGATATTATTTTAAATCACCATCACATTTACATAATTAAATTTTATTAATGAAGTATGTTTTCCAAACACGACGATTATCTCACTATTTTACATAGTACCTCATTTAACCTATAATTTTGCGTTATACATTTTTGCTTTCATAACTGCAAGCATATCGGTATCCATTAAAATAAACAAACATCGTCTATGCTCTTTGAAATATACACAACTATGCGTAGCATTAAAGTTTCCGATGTTCCCGCCGTTAATTTTCTAATTATTATGGTATGAATAACATAAATAAATAGATAGATATTCTGATATATCTAGTAAGTTTTGGTTTTGATTTTTAGTGTATTTACTTATTATTTATTTCAAAAAGTAACTTATGTTGTTTACGCGTGCTTTTGAATTTCAATGGGATCTACCTTCAGGATATAAAAATTAACTTAAATTATCTCTTAAGTTAGCATTCAACTAAGCCTTCCACACAAATATATTTGAACCTGTGTTGAAAATATGGTCTCGCTATTTTAAAATATGTATAACAAAATAAAGGCGCTGACTTGACAATTTTTATAAATATATACTTTTATTTCGCTTCGTTTTCCATATTTGATTTTCCACGATATACACAACTGGTTAGAACGTATGAATCCCTGCTAAGTATTTGTAATTTTTGTGAAATAGATAACATAAAAATCTCTTAGAGCTTAAAGGATTTTTTTATTTTGGATTTTTTGTAAGAAAGATATGTGCGCCATTTTTCAAGAAAATAAAGTAAATAAACTTTTGATCTTTTCGAACATTACTTGAAACGGTTCCTGGGAATTTTAAAATTTACCCTCCAATGTGATGAAATTTTATAAAGGTTTCATTTTTCATTTATTTAATTCAATTAGTAACATTATTTTGACGACCTTTCTCCGAAATAAACCTGAAAATTAAACAGCGCTCTTAAGGAAATAAAATAAACAATTATTTCACAAGACGAGAATTACCGGGTAAATTTTATGTATGAAATGAAATCACGGATCAAGTCCCGGAAATCGTTGTTTTCTGTGGTAACTATTACTTGTTTGAATTTAAACAATGTTGTTAATAGTTAAATTATTTTAATCTTATGTGGTTTGAGGCAATATTTGAAATTTTGGAAAGTAAACATTACAAAATTTAAAAATGTTTAACAGAGAAAGTTTCACTGATAATTTTTCTTTTATACCGGGATTTTACAACATAATTTATTACGAATAGTTTAAGTAAATCAACGAATCGGATCAAATAAATCTCTGTTACAAAACAAACTCACCGAGTACGGCCATAAATACATGAGGCACATATTCAGTACCATAAAATTCGTATCCGCTCTAACTTTTTATTCGATAGGCATCTGTCTTTTTAATTTATTTTGGGCCAAATTTTATTACATTTCAACTTTACGCGGCCACCACATGTCGACAAAGTGCTGAAAACGTAGGCTAATGACGTTGGTCCGAAGGTCGTCGAAGGGTATCAAAAGTTAGTAATGTTTTCTCCGTGAAAAGATCACAAACGGAAGTTAAATACGAACGTGAAGGTTTTGCTTAGAACATTTTTACAATAATTTTGGTACTTGAGCTTAACATATTAGAAAAACACATATGTATTGAAAAGATTGTTTCTCAAACTTAAATACCCCCACCATGTCTATTTGTCTGTATGTATGAGACTTTTTTATTGACAATAGAACAGTTTTTTTTTGGTTTTGATCGATGCGTAAGTTTATTATTACCAACTAAAATGAAATGTATAATTTATAAACATTTTAAATAAATTAGCCAAGTCGCGATTATGAAATTGCAATAAAACGTTGAAGAAGTTTCACAGCACTCTCTGCGTAAAGATTTAGATATATATAAATACCACAGAAAATTTTACAGTCGTATATGTCTAACTACTACAGTTAATTCATACTATCGCAAAGCAGTTCATAGAAATAGGAGAGATGACATTTTCCAACCGACGAGAGTCAATTAGGTATGAACTATAACCATATTCGTATCACAGTCGTATTAGCTATAAAAATTCTTTATTCATTTAATTTCTATACTTGAGAGGGCACGAGAAACGTATGACTAGGCTTCCAAAAAAATTGCTCTCCACTTTATGCTATGATTAATTACATAATAAGCTGGTCCTTATCATGTATTATTGAACATAACATTCACTTCAAATTAAATTCTCAAATCTTTCAACTTTTTTGTATCTTTTATCTCGGTGCTATGATCAATTTTCATATCTTTGACTACCTTCGTAATATCATTTTGGCTTCCTTTATATATTATATTTCTTATTTGGTAGATTTGTTTTATATACGTTTACAAATGTAAAAGTAACTAGTATAAACTTATGTTAACTAATCTAAAATGTAGAGTTGTGAAAAATATTAAAACACCTATCTTCATATCTTAATAAAAATATTTTATTTTAAAAATCCGATTTCACTGATGAAATACAAATAATTATACCAACTACTTAGGTTTGGTCTATTTTCTGATTGCAATTTTATTATTGGCCTTGATTTTTGGTCGACTGAACAATACCCTAGACCCTTGAACACAGATTTTTACATTCAGTACGTTCTTTCGTGATACATCAAGACAATTCTCAAATTAAATTTTTCCAATGAAACATTCGCGTGTCATTTAAAGAATTCTTTCCCGCTAGTGTTTTTGAATTATTATTATACTACCCTTTAATGTTAATAAAAGTGGTTTCAAAAATTTATATTTTATCAAATATTTTATCACTAATACTTTTAACCAAGAGAAATAAATAAAAATATGGGGAAATCAGGAATAGGGGTTGTTGTCTTAGAGTGTCACCTCATATTCACTACAGCATATCATATATGAGTGGCACCACTCAACTGAGAAAACACGTCGATGACCTTGCCAACATAGTTTTAGTTTCTAATATCAAAGTAGAATACCACATTTTCGACAATATCGAAGTATAAAAAATATTCTTCTTTTTATTTTCTTTCTTTTTCTTATTATTTACGATTCTTGTTATTTCAAATCTTTTGCTATTTTGTTGCTTGTAAAACGTAATTACATCGAGCGTGTTAAAGTTTTCGGAAAATTAATCTATTGTATACTATTTTTTGTTTGGGTCGTAAACCCTGTTGAAAATATTAATAAATATCTGACTTCCCATGTTTTATATTCGAATGCTAGAGTGCATACAGTGTGATAAAAGTCTAAATTTTAATGTTCATATTAAATTTCATAAGAAGTAAATTGTGTAGCTCTAATATAAAATCTGATATTGAATATAATTGGTTTTAATTTTGTAAAAATTCATTATTCATAATTAAATGAAAATACGTGATGTAGTATTATTTCCACTATCTTTAATTTCTTTACCACAATCTAGGTTTCGTTGTATTAGAATATCTTCCGGTGCGCTATTAGCAAAGATTAACTCTTAGGAACATCCAATAGTATTTATATTTTACGAAAAACAATAACGGAAGCCGGGTTTGTGTGAGTTTTCCCGCTGCTTAGGTTAGTACGTTTATTGTAGGGGAGTAGTGTAGGTTTTAATATACTTTCAAAAGTTATACAATATGCAAGTCTTTTAGTGAGGGTAAATTAAATTGATGTTATTCTATGAGGATATACAATGCAAATTTTCCGGTGTAAATAATAAAATGAAATGGACATTATTCTCAGTAACATATTTATACACTATCAAGGGTATCTGAAAGTTAGAGAAAGGTTATATTACTAATTACACATATCTCCACTTTTATTTGTTTATTTATTTTTATTTTATTTTTTAATTTTTTTTCTTTTCTTATTTTATTTACTTTTTAAATTTTTTTCTTATATTTAAATGTGTAGCCAGGCTGAAACAATTTGAAGAGCACTGCATTGGCCATGTTGTCTCACTATATTATGTCTAGAATATATTAATCTAATGATTTTTTCGTAGGAAGACTGAGGATAACTTTTCTACAATAGTAATAAATTTGGCTAAACAAGAACTCAAGAGTAGAGGTAAACATTTTTTCAAAAGTAAAGACATCTATGACTTTTTTTGCTTGGCTAATTTGTTAAATTAATGTTATAATTATGTATTTCCGTAATTTGATCCTTTGAAACTTATAAAATTATACAAAGTAGTAATCTAGAAAAATAAAACCTTACAATTTCGAGTATCATATCCCTATTCTCAAAAAGATATATTACCAAAATAAGCTATAAAAACAATCAGGGTTATAGAAGCAATTTATATGCCTAAACTTGTGCAATTCACCCAAAACTTTCGATTAAGCTTCAGTTGAATGTATAAGCTGATTGTGAGTGCTTTGATTACTCATCGTACAATACTTATTATAAATTCTCGTAATATTCGTAATGGCAACGTTTAATGGCATTACCGTTCAGCTTTATTCAGATTACTTAACGTATCTAAATCCACAATTAAATGAAACTACTTTATGTAATGTCCCACCTGAAGATGTAATACAACAAAACCTACGCCGTGGTAAAGATATTAAAGAAAGTAGAAATAATACTACATCACGTGGTTTCATTTAATTGTGAATAATGAATTTCTACAAAATTAACGCCAAATATATTCACAATTAAATGAAACTACGTGATGTAGTATTATTTCTACTATCTTTAATTTCTTTACCACGACCTAGGTTTCGTTGTATTACAACATCTTCAGGTGGGATATTAGCAAAGAATAAGAAGTTAAAGAAAGTAGAAATAATACTACATCACGTAGTTTCATTTAATTGTGAATAATGAATTTCTACAAAATTAACGCCAAATATATTCAAAAAGAAAAAAATTAAAAGTATTATTTGTCTGTTACATTGTATATGAATGACATGCTGAATGCCTACTGTTATCATTTAGATTGGTAATTTTACTAACTGCAATGATTTTTAAATTAGTGATACAATTACCGGTTATAATCTTCAATACATTTTATAGAATCTAAAAGAGTAATGATACTGAAGACTTGACTTGTTTGTTAATATGAACATCACACGTGAGACAATTTTTGAATAACGTTCTCGGTTTTTTTTTGTTTTTATATCTATAATCATAAAAGGAATCTTTAAAAAGCTTTTTGAAGTAATTTAGTAGTTCCTCCTTGAGTTTTTGGGTTCTCATCGGATTAAAATTTTAATGTTGTGTATCAAAGGCCTTTTATTTTAAGTAAAGAAAAAATTCAAAGATCATAAATTTACGATTCTGTTGCAATTACTACGGGATTAACAACTTGTTGAGTTTTTCTTTCTTTTTTATATAATTACCAAAATATTTGAATATCTTAAATTTTGAAATATCTACCAAATAAACTTTAGGGCAACGTTAAATAATGGTATGGTAACATCGGACACGAATTTTATTCGTATTAAATAGTAGAAAATATTAAACATTTTGCTTTAAATTATTTCCTTTTAATTGGCGGTATTGTTTCTAATGGTAGCTGGAGTAAGAAATGCAACGCTGTATATTCGGTCTCTCAACCGAATAGACTTTCTTGGAAATGAAATAGCACATGAAAGTTCAAAAATAATGTATGAAATCTGTCTCGATTTCTACTAAAAATATAGTGCAGATAAGAAAAAATATGAAGTGATTTCTGTTTGCGCTTAATACTAGTCACGATTTTATTATTTTATTTTATGTTTAGAACTTAGTTCTGCGATCGTAAATTACGTTGTTGCTAATTAGAGATTGATATAAGTTTTCATAAGGTTAAACAAGAAACATAACTTTAAAAAACGATTTTTCATAAGCTCTAACCAATTTTTCGCATTCTAAGTATTTATTTCTTTCCTGTATTTTACTACAAAGTGTCATTGAATTAGAAACAAATTCCAATAATATTAATGTAAATCTCTATGATCTAGATACGATAGCCATTTAGATTTTAATGTTTTTTAACATTAAAATATAAACATAATATTTTGTCATCCATGTGGCTGATGTGGGATTAAATTATTTAATAAGTTGAGAATTGCCCAAATATGAATAAAATTTTAAAAACGCATGAAAAACGTACTTAAACCAAACTTTATTATTAAGACTGAAAACTTAAAAATTATTTGTAATGACAGAAGTATAACAATATCCACGCCTTACAACTATGTACTAGTAATAATTTAGAACAGATCGATATTTAATTTTTTTTGCTAGAATGCTATGCCATCTTTACTTTAAGCCGGTACTGACCAAGATTGTTTGGGAATGTGATTTCAGTATGACGGTGCAACATGCCATTACACCTCAACATCTCGATAAAATATTGACATGGTGGGACTAGTTTGACTGTGGTGGAACTGTTGACAGGCCCGCGTCTCATCAGATTTCTATTAGATAGATTTTGTTATTTGAAGTTAGTTTAAATAAACCAAGTTAGCAACAAAATATCTTTAAATCCATATCTGCCAAAAACAACGCCATTAATAAATCACATTCACCAAAATTATTGGCCGAGTCGACTGTGTATTTCAATTGCAGAACGATAACTTAAAAACCTACTCTGTTAAATTAGAAAATTATGTTACTTTGTATATTAATTTTTTAAAGCTTTTCTCATTCTATTAGGTTTATCACAACAATAAGGATAACTTCCAAAGTGATGTGAAAAATTAATGAAAAGTTGTCTCTTTCTTCACGGCAATGCACCGATCAAGTTTCTGTGACTGCTATAGACAAGGAAAACTTAACCCAACTCTGGATAATTTCTATTTCCACATTTAAAATAAAAACTTCAAAAGAAAATAATTTGGTGATGACGAGTAATTAAGTTATAGCAAAAAAATTATATTATTGACCAGGTTTATTGAAATCAATTAAACAGTATGTTAAAAATATGATAATTTTGATAAAACTTAAAATAAGCTTTCAAAGAAAATCGGTACGATTATTGTATGTCTGGTAATTTTTGGGAAGTGGATATTTTTGATATCGACCGCAGCAGCAACTTTATTTTACAGTGTTCTTGAGAAATACAAACTTATAAGTTTGTGCTACGAAATCCTTCGCGTGCGAGACGACTTGTACTTGGTCAGTTTTATTTATTTTTATTTGTATGACATTAGAAATATTATATATTTTCACATAGTTAGAAATTGTTCCTTCATAGCACATGTAGTTTGACATTGTCAGAAATTATTTTAAGTAGGGTTTCCGTCACGATCTTGTCTTAACAATTTTATATAAGTTGTGTGGTATATAATATATGCAAAATTTATGTAAGTTTTTGTATTTTTGTATGTTAGCTAGCATAAATAGCAATAAGTATAAGAAATTTTAACATGCTTTTACTTAAATCTTGGTTATAATGTGTATTGAAATAGACTTCCCCACACAGAGACATTTCTTTAGTTGACTTAGTAACAAATAAACATTAATATTCTTTCATATTTTACAGATGATATAATTAAGTATTCGCTCATCGGAAATTAGTCTCTTTAATATAATATTGAAAACTTGATTTTTTTATTACTTTAGATTTTACTTTTTACTTCTTTTCCTAAAAATTCATTATAAAAAAAAGGAAAACTCAATACTGCTTAGTGAATAATGAAATTGAAACAAAAAAAGTATTTGCCGAAATATTTAATGCTACATTTTTTTTTTTTTTGAAGACAGCAAAGAATTATCAATTAATTTTTCTATAAATGTACTTGTAACGACAAGAAATTATCAATTAGTTTTTATATAAATGTACATATATAAAAGAAAATTCTGTGTCTAAATATTTAAAATTTAGAATTCTAGGTAGTGAAAATTTAATGATTCATTAGCGAGCAAAACCAATTAATAGATTCTTCGAAATTCTATAAGGTAATGTAATGATTTTCTGTGAATACTTACGATCTTCAAATTATAAGAAAATCTCTAATTAATCATAATTACACTTAAATTACGTTGTCTAAAGTCTTAGTTAGTAAATTAGCTTAGAAATTTCTCATAAATTTTGCTTTCCTACATTTCAGATGGCTTTTATCATTTATAACGAAAGCTTCTTTGCAACCTTTCAGTTAATTATGAACAATAGGATTATTTCGTTTTCTTGTAATATTACAAATATTTAACAAATTTCTTGTTTAAAGTTAGTCAGGTTATTTAATGTCAATATTAATTTATTTCAAAATTTCCTTAAAGCATGATTGACCTTAATTTTCTACCACTAGGAGTGAAATGAAATTAAATAATAGATTTAATTATAATAGCGTTATGATTGCTATTACTCGTATAAATTTTCTATGGTGAGTTTTAACAACCAGACCATTAAAATAAGTAGTCTTGTAAAAAAAATTAAATCGTATGGATTCTGAAAACAATATTTTGAATTTTTATAGCTTAAAGTGCCATAAGTTCGTAAGAAGTAACGTGGAAGTAACGTCGACGTAACATCGAAGTAACGTCGAATTTGTACTTAACTTTAGTCATAATTATAATTTAGTCAAATACAGAATAATAAAAATTTTAGTGTCTTTGGGTGATATGTTCTTGTCAATAACGTTTCTTCCACATTTTTATATATTCAGTATATATTCAGTATTAGCAATCATCTGAAAACTTTTTCCATTTCTTTAGTTATTCAACAATTTTTAGCAATCATATTGCAGCTTATTTCCTCTTTAGTTATTCAGCAACCATTGACAATCATAAGGAAACTATTTCCACTTAGTGAGCCACTGAGCAATGATTAGCAATTACTTAGGAACTTCTTTTCCTTCTTTAGCTATTAAGCAAAAGTTAGTATTCGTATACTAGCTCTTACATTTCTCTAATTATTCAGTAAGAGTTAGCAACCGTGCAGTAGCTCCTTTCACTTTTTAGCTAGAGGCAATTGTTAGCAAAAAAAGTATTTCTTTAAAATTTTTAGGTATTAAGCAACTGTCAACAACCGTGTATGAACTTTTATGATTATTCTTTATCTATGTAACAAACCTTAACTTATTAATTTATTATAAATAGTTCAGAAACTAATACCAAAAAAATTAACCGAATAGACTTAAACTATAAATATGACGTAGAGTTTTAATCGGTTTAACCTACTGCTCTCAAAATATTTCCAACCCACTTTTTTGGGAGATGCTTTTATAATATATAATTTCTATGATAGAAGGTAATTTCCTTTTCTAGTAAAAAACAAGTTCGTAATACTGTTGAATCTACAATGAACTGACAAAAAAATCACCAAAAATATTAATTAGGAGAATGGATAAAATTTTAAAATAAAAAAAAGAAATAGAACAAAATTTTGTTTTCATAAATAGAAACACTAAAAAAGGAAAGAATCCACTTTACGTTTATGACATTCCGTAGAAAATATTTGTTTTACATCGTACAAGGTTGTAAGTGGAAACAAAATACCTGTGGACGTTATAAGTGCGTTCATATAAAAAATGTATTTCTTCAATCTTGCTATTTATTACTTTCACTTTACAAAATAAGACGCTTTTTAGTACATTAGTAGAGAAGTTTTAAAAATTAAGATTACAAATTTTACAGTTACCAATATGGCTCCATGTGTGTGGGTAGTCTTAATCGTAAAAGTGTTTTAAATCCTCAAATAACAAGAGAAGTAATAGTTAAGAAAGTATAATGAATAATCAGCTTAAAAATAATAAACACTATTTCATAGTGTATTTTGAAATCTCAAAAGAACATTTTCTTTTAAATAATTGGCAATCTGTGCGTTTTTCCATATCCGTCTGTCGTATCCTGCACTATGTCGTAACTGAAAAAAGCCACCTTTCTGCATCTTACGGAAACGTAGCTTTTTCAGTGTGCCAGTAAATCAGTTGTAGTGAAATATTTTAGTAAAATTTACTTAAATAACTTAAATAAATGAATACAGAAAAATAAATATTTTAAATTACGTCCCAGTTAGTTTTTAATTATCTTTTCTATGTCGAAAACACCAATGGTACGTCGAAAGGATTGTGAATAAGAAATAGCCAAAACTCCAAGATAAGTTCTCCTATATTTTGTTAATTCACGTAAAATGATATGAAACTTTGACTAAGTAAAATAAAAATAAAAATATTGTAATGCCATTGCCGAGAGAGAAATTTGCTTGTGTTTATTTGTCAATTTCCTTTTCGATTCTTTTTACACATTTAATGTTACGATATAATATGATAAGCCTGTTCGCCAATTCCACTCTCTCCTCTAGGTAATTTTTACTTCACTTTCTACGAAAATATTTTTTATTACAGCTTTGTAATATATTGACGATAAAACAATACCAAAGAATAAAATAATAAGTTGGCTTAAATCATTCAAGAATGTCATCATCTTTGCCTCTGAGATTTCTCACAGTAATATTTTGTAAACATTTCACAATTGATCGCTATCGACTACTGTCTTTCCTTGTAAAATGTAAAAGCTATCAAGATAGAAAATACGCTAGAATTGGAATCGGAAAACCATTCACGTATGGGCCCAACATTATTGCTTCGCGATGAGTATCCAAGCACACGCTGGTAAATCACAAGTCATTGTAGTGAGGAAAACTTTGAACATTTTGATAGAAACTTGGAATATATTACGTAAGTACACGATGCAGTATCGAAACGATCCAAATGATGTGACTGGTATATTTGAATGAATTCTCAGTACTTATGTTCACGATTTTATAGCTAACGAGATTATATTCTAATTACCAAAAAAATATTGCTTTCAGGTTAAAGTTCAATATTTATTTCGATGCCAAAAGCAAAAATGTAAAATTTTGCGGAGAATGATTAAGTAATTGAGGCTTGTAAACTGTTTAAACAAACAAACAATCAAACTCATTTTTAATTGATCGGATGAATGTACAAAAATATGCACAAGAGACAGACGTTGGCTAAAAATAAAAAACATGTCCATTTGGATAATAATTCAATACATTTAATCGTAAAGTAGTCTACATTATATTAATGATCTTAGTTCATGTATTTTGCATCTCATCCACTTCTTGAAATTCACTATATTAATGCTAAAATAAGGATTGGGCATCATTCATGAAAACCTTACAGAACGAAAAAACAGTTATACTATTCTTCTTGGTCATTTGTTAATTTTTTTTATGGACGTTCTTTTTATTACGATGATATTCTTAACTGTAACTATGACTCAGAAAATGTGAAAAGAATTTTTTTTTGTTATTGAAAAATAAATTATTTCTCAATAATTAAGGTCAAAATAAAAAAAAGTTTCTCATCGTTTTATGGTGGAAACCGAAAAAAAAGTTCTCACCGTGCTGATTAACCATAATCTGTGTTTAAAGCTGCATTTTTTTTTATAGCGGAGATTTTAAATAATGTATTTACATTAATGTTGAATACAAAAATAAAAGTGATGCAGATTCTATATCTTATTTATTTTTAATTCAATAATTAAAATCAATTACAGGGTTCTCTCTTCTTTTTGGTAGATGCAATTTTTCTCACAATGTGACATGTTTCCTTTGACATGTTTTCATATCAATAAATTTTTCAGTAAGAGTTATGGTGATAAATACTGGGGCTCTAATGATTACGTCTAAATAGATACAAAACCACCCCAAATTTTAATGCAGATTCTATATCTTATTCATTTTTAATTGAACTCTCATGTCAGTTTGCATTGCGTATTCAATGAAGAGCGAAATCAATTTAAGGTTCCAAGAACTTTAAACATTTTTCGAGCCCAGATGACAACGAATCACAAATTTGCACATATTTTCGCGCCCCAACCGTCTATGAAATTACGTAAACTAATAAAACTGGGTCAAACACGTGAATAAATTACTAAAATTAATAATGGTGCATTATTTATATTTATGGTCGTGTGTTCTCTATGTTTATAGTAAATAATAAAAAAATATTTTAATACGGCCGTATTACAGCAATTCTTCAGTCATTATTAAACAACATTAGTATATTAAATGTAAGTGGGCACAGTACACTAAAGATAAGTTATTATAAAAAGTTTTGGTGAAAATAATATGGCAACGAGACATCAATATAAATTAATTTGAAGAATAACATTTCTTAATAAATTTAATATAAAAATTTTGTGGTAATTTTATGCCAAGAATATATTACATAATGACAAAAAACACTAATGAAATGCAAGCATTAGGCAGCCGGAATAAAATATTTTGTAAGCTACCCAAGCAGCGTATTTTTTAAATTTATTCAATGTTGAATAAATTTGGCGTCAATTTTGTAGAAATTAATTATTCACAATTAAATGAATTCATTAATTTCATATTTTTTATTTAAATAAATTGTAAGAATCCTAGCAATTCAAAAAAATTAAAATTTTGTATCATATTTTATGAATGTACCTTATGTAAAACATATTTCTCCCCAGTACCGAAGATTTGCTGTTGGATAGTAAACTAATTTATACAGAAGGTAGAAATATGTCTAAGATTAGGAACACGGGAACATAGCACAAGTTTTTGAAGTCAACAATAGGGGATAGTATAAATTTACACTGAATATACGTAAGACGGAATATACGTAAGACGGAAAATGTTAAGTTTTGAAGTGTTAGTTTAAGCCACATTAATAATAATCTACGCAAACCGAGTCGGACTAGAGAAATAATAGAATATTATTGAGAATATCGTTGATACATAGATTTATTTGTACTAAAAATTAATATCATGCAACGTATATAAATAGGAATGGTAGATGAAAGAAAAATTATTAGATTAGATTAAAGAGTAAAAACCTTTCAAAAAATATAAAAGAAAGAAGTGGGTAGCTGCGTCGTCGACACGGCCGCGGGTGTTAAGCGTAACAACGTCAAGCCTACAGCGTAACAATAAAGGAGTAAAAATAATTTTATATTAAAACATGCTTATTTTTATTAGAATTTCCATTCGTTTGTAATATTAAAATGAATTTGGGTTTTTTTTTAATTTTTTTTGAACACAAGTTTATTTGAGTTTCCTTTGGATTGGTTCGAGTTGGGTTCATTTTTTTAGAGTTGCGTTGGGTTTGGTTGGTTTGATTTGCATTTGATTGGGTTGGATTTTGTTAGATTGATTTGGTTTGCATTGATATGGATTGGATTTGCCTTCATTTGGTTTGTGTTAAGTAGGGTTGGATTGAGTTGTGTTCATCTCGCTTGAGTTGGAATGAGTTCTGTTTTGTTTAGTTAGCCTTGATTAGGTTGGATATAATCTAAATTGGGTTATATTGAATTTACTTCGGGTTGGGTTGGATTAGGTTTAATTCAGGTTGGGTTGACAAGTATCGGATTAGGTCGGGTTGGGTTAGCCTTGGATTGGTTTTTTTTTGGGTTGAACTAGGATTGACTTTTGGCTTGGATTATATTGGGTTAATTTTTTTTTAGATTGAGTTGAATTGGGCTGAGTTTGATTTTGGTTTGATTTGCTAGGGTTGGATTGGATTTGATTAAGTTGGGTTGGGATTTTTTAGTTTTTATTAGATCGTAAACACGACCTCTTTGGGTAAGATTGGTTTAAGTTTTCTTTGGGTTGGATCGAGTTAAATTGGATTTATTTGAGTCTCGGTGAGTAGTTTTAACGTGATGTGTGTTCAAAAGCCAATAAACAATTCAAAAACAATATTTTTGTTTTTTTTTTATTTCCCTTTAAGTAGCTTTTTCGTAAATAATTTCAGTGTACAGACCTTTCATTATATGTCTAGATATATGGGTTTTGGCATTAGATTTAAAATTATACAATCTCATATTTGATCCTTGGGCATTTTATTCTATAATTAGACCTGGTTTTACATTGCAGATTGATGTAAGAGTAATTCATTTATCGCTTACCGTTGCCGAGAAATAGTTGATGATAGGGTAAAAGTAATTTTCCCAACGTGAACTTTTTCAACATGCTAATCTAACCTACATTATAAGACGTTGTTACTTCAAAACAAGAGTTCCTCATATATAGTCAATTAAAACCTTTCAAAATTCGAACAGATTCTCGTAGAAGTCAAAATATCATTTCCGTATTTAAAAAATTCATTTATACTTTTCTTCTTGAAAGAAAATAATGTTTGTATGAATAATAGGTAAGAAAATAGAAATATTACCCGAGAAAAGTCTTTTATGCCAAATTAAAAAATTAAATGTAAGTTTGTATATATAATTTATTATTTTAAAAATAAATTGTTTATAGTACACATAACATTTAATGCGTTCTTCAAATATTTCTCACTTCGTGGATATTATTGTTACATTGTTACCTATTTCCTTTCAATTTATGCTATATTATCTTCAAATAGTCTCTCTTTTGTTCTTAAATACTAAAAATTATACGAATATTTTTTTTATTACTTCTTTTAACAAAGGTAACGTTTTATAATATACTTGCAATGCAAGTTTGAAACTATCCTCAACGTAATGATGGAATCGTCAATGCACAGAATATTTAAAAAAAAAACAAGTTATCTCTATCTTCTACAGACTCAGGAAAAGCTTGATATGAAGAAAAAGCTATTGTGTGCTTCACTTTCCTTAATTTTCAAATACAAATGAAGTCTAATATATTCTGATGCGAAGTTGGTAACTTAGTCCTGAAGGTAAATGTAAGACGTCTATTTAATATGTTAATGTTTAATATGTTAATGTAATAGTTAATATAAACTCAGTTTTGGTCTGCTTTAGCAATATTAAACTTTTATCAATACTTGGAATGATAATAGAAGAAAATATTTGATGAATGTGATGTTACAGTTTAAGATAAAAATTACAACATTTAAAATATTTAATTAATAGTAACGATTTGACGGAAGTCAAGAAATAGTATAACACGATAAAATTTGTTGCGTGCATAGTAATAACTACAACGTCGTAATTCCACTTTTTGTATGTCACTATTTATTACTTTTTAATAATTTACTTATCTGTTATAAAATATATATAGACATTTAAGTTCATTGATAAAGATACGTGCTATTTTTGATTTGTTAATATTCCATTTTTTTTAAATACTATATATAATATTATTTTAAATATTATGATACGTAATATCTTAAGGTAATAATATAAGTTGGAAGGGGTTACCATAAGTAAGCAATACTTATAAAAAGTAAGTGACAACCACCAAGCTAACAGACCAATTATGGAAAATTGTATTGTCATTAATACATTATTAAATTGCTAGGGAAAAAATAATAATCAGATTCAATTTAGAAAGAACAAGTATTTCTTAGTTAATTTCTGTGAAATAATAGAAAGAATTCTTCTTATGATTTAACTCAACGAAATTATTGACCACAGCATTGTCAATAATTTTGCTGCTGTGTAAATGTTATAATACTTTCAAATATTTTGAATTAATATAACCTCTCAAATGCGAAAAATCTGACTTTTTATATTTCTTTTAGGGAACTAATTTTTAACTTTACTATGAGTAAATAAATGTAAAATAAACAAAAGTAAAGTCACTTCAATTTATTACTAAAACGCTAATATCAGCATTCCCGTAAACAAGAAATCGTAAAGATACAAATAGAAACAATATATGAAGATCTTGAAAGCAAATTCTATTCTCCGAATACTTGAATTCTCTTCGCTTTAATAAACACTTGTTACATTTAAATTGCAAGCTGAACATTTTTGCGCTCACAACAAGCTTTGAAGGCAAATTTAACAATCTGAAATAAAAGAAGCAGATTAAGTGCTCCAAGATCAAAGCTAATGAGTAGGCTTTTATTCAATGGAAATGAGAAATATTTAAACGTTCACTTCTAAGATATTTAAGCGTATTTAACACTAAGAGGTCCGTGGTTATCTTTTGTAAAGTAAATCTAATTATTACCCTATTACGTCTTATAATTCTGAGGAGACTAACCATTTTAATTAACTGCTTGTCTTATTATTTATGGTAAGTTTAATTTGATCCATAAGTGCACAACGTAAAGTGCTCAACTGTTTTGCATAATGCTAGACAATCAAATTAAGGACACATGAGCGTTTCTATGAAATAGTATACAATTGTGTTTGTCAAGTTTATTCAGTATTTTATTCGCATTAAATTTAACACTTGTAAATAAATTACTAGAAACAAAAATCCGATATCAATGAAAATATAAAGAGTACTTTTAAGCTTGAACGTATTTACGCATTTAACGAACTGGTGACCTCATAGAAAACTGTTCTAGTTAATCAACACATCTGAAGTTAAAAATTTAGTGTCGTGAAAGACTGCAATTGATAGTAAGTTAGACAGTATTAAATTAACTTTTCATTATAGTATAACAATTAATATTATAGCTATATAATTAAAATTATCCTAATGATAACTAAATTAATAAATTAATTAGTGGAAAGGAAGAAGAAGGGTGGTAATAGGAAATCAAGATCAGAATATCTCTTTATAACTCACAACTCATATCTCTTTATAATGAAAACATAAACGAGCAATGCGTCTCTAATGTTAGGTTCATGTTTATTCCAGAGTTTTGAAATAATGATAGGTACGAAGGATTCAGAACGTAATCCAAGATGATGAGCCCCGTAGACTTTAAATGTGGAATTGAGTTAGCACTGCAATAATTTTTCAATTTATTGAACAGAAGAAAGAGAATAAGTTAATTGCGCCAGCCGCGTTAAGACTACTATTTTTAATTATTAGATATATAAAATCAGTTAGTTGCTAGGTAAAGATGCAAGCAGGAGTAATAGAATATAGTTTTTAAACTTATCAGCATTAAGCAATATATAAATCAAAATTATTTCCAACAAGTAGATGACCAGTTATTAATGATGAATGATGCAAGCGCAGACAATTGTATTTACAATGTGTGATTATTTGAAATGAAATTAATTTTTTAGAATTCTACACTTCAAAAATGTTAGTGCAGTAATGGAGATTATTGGCTTTTATATTACAAAACAATAAGGAACTAAAAAATATTTATATGAGCATTTTGGATCGAACAAATTTGGTAAAAAATATTGTCGTTTTTAGTTATCAGAGGTATAAATTAAACATAAAACCTCATGTAAAGTTTATTAAAAAATAGTAGCAATATACATAGTTTTTATAGTTTTAAAAAAATCATGACGTTTATTGAATATATTAGACGTTAATTTTGTAGAAATTCATTCATCAGGTAGGATATCTACCTAAGATGCACATAATCATCTTAGCCCAAATTATTTCTGCTTCTAATTAATTATTTGTTTAACACCCATGCGGTTTATGCAATTATTTTAATATTGAATTAGGCACTATCAAATTGTTTTGGATAGTAAAAGGCACGAAAAATATCGTCACTATTGACTTCTTTAATTTGCTTGATCAAAAGACTAAGAGAAATAAAACCGTTTTAATACCAGTAAATACTCATGTATTTTTCTAGTTGAGCCAAACTAAAAAATAGATTAAGTTAGTGAAAATAATAATTATTAATTAAAGTCCCTGGAGATGACGCACTTTGCAAAATGATTCAATAATTTTATCGCTTCGATTGGATTAATTTTTTGTTATATAGTTGGATCAATATATGATATGCTTTAATTAGAAACCAATTTTCTGCCGATCATGGTACTTCCAGAGGTTTTGAAATTCAGTGATGTACATTTGATAGATTCCAGAATTTCATACTTTTAATGCTGTATTAAAAGCCTTATAGTTCAGTCAGTAATTGGCATTAGGAGGATTCCGTACACAGATATTTATAAAAGTTTAAGCGTACTTAGTATCTCTAATTAAACTATTTACAAATATACATTTTCAAAATGTAGATATAATTCTTATTATGTCTTTCACATTAGTTAAAACAAACTAATTATACAAATGTATAAATCTAACTAGAATTATAAATCACTGATTTTTTTACTTTCTCTTTACTTGACATATAAAAATATTTCTTCTACCGACTTTCAAGATTTTAGGTCGACCGAAATTACCCCATAAGTTTTGATGATCAATGAGCAAAACTACTATATATAAAGGGGTGTTTATATCCAATACCTTTTTTACGTGAGCTAAATAAATTTATAGGTCTCAGATGAATTTAATTTCAACTTAGGGTCTGAAGCCGTTTATGAGAAACTGGGCTTTACTAGACTGACGAATGGTTGAATAAACGGACTATCAAATTGTCCTATAAGTTTTCCCTCCATTGATAATACTTCGTTATCAAAACATGCAACTTTTTAGCAATAAATTATTATCCGCCACCTTAATTTAAAAAAATATAATAACTGCAAAGTTTTTATTGCGAGAAAGATTATTGAACATTAAGGAGGAAAATAGATTATATTTTTAACATAAATACTTCTTCAAAGGTTTAATATATAATAGAGTAGTTACAGGTGTATCAAATTTTTGAAAAAATCGTTTATTTTATTAAATCTCACTACGATTTCGTACAGACAGAATTAAATTATTCGACTGAAATTATTAATATTTATTTTGATAAGGATTAAAAATCCAAGCCATCAATGAGATATGGAAGATATCCGTAATTACGAGATCCGTAAAAGGGCCAATTTTATCGATATAACTCGTAGGATTTGTTATGTGAGGTAGCAAAAGGCAGGTTATCTAGCATACAGAACGAAAATCTGTTGGAAAAAAATTCTGGAATGTTGAGCAAATACCCAATGGCACAAAATGGAATGACTCTTCGCTGAGAAGACAAATGGTCTGATAATTATCATGGGAAATCAATGGATGTATGCGGTACAAGATTGATTTTTGTGGAAATCCGCGGCGAAGATAATGAAGGTGTGACGATAATGAATCATGAAACTATAGTTTTACGTCTATCTTTTCTTATTTATTTTTTTTTAAATAAAATTTCCCATATGACGCTATACATTGATAGTTGATAGTAAAAATATGTGACTCACCTTCGACACACATCATTTTCACTTAATTTAAAAGCAGTTACTGTTGTCACTGGTAAACAGTGAAGGATAGAACTTATATTTAGGCCCTTTTAAGACCTACAATTGTACCATACGTAGTGTAGGTATTTGCAATAATTTTTCCACAATTCATCATGAAAGCTCCTAAACCAGCGACTTTTTTTCCGACTTTGCATTGACAAACTTTCATCATGATTTACCCTATTATTTATTTATTCATTTACGTACTTTAATGTGAACAATTATTATAAATATCGGACTTTTTGCTAAAAAGGAATATCTCAAAGCCAAGCAGAAAACCAATCCAGAATACTCGTTGTGTGTCAAAGGCTGTACGCCTTGTGGTCAACCCAAGATCTGTGGTCCTCACGTATAATCTGATTTTTGCTGCCTTTCAAATATTATTTGCCAATTATGATTTCTCCACACGGTCATCGACACTTCCATCCATCAAAATCTTTTCCTATATTCGGTATTTCCTCGGATACAAAATATATTTAGTGATCAGACTAAAATTCGGAATAAGTGATCGACATGTTCCTGATGCCACTGAAGGCATAATTAGATGATGTGTGAAGATACGTGGTGATGAGTTTCTATTTATTATATTTTTTTGCATGAGCCTTGTGTACATTTATTAAAGATAATGTCTATACTAAAGAAATGTTAACGTGCACAAATATTTCAGAAGCTTATATATATATATATATATATATATATATATATATATATATATATATATATACATATATGTATATATATATATATATATATATATATATATATATATAATCGAGTTGACAAGAATCTATGCGAAGGGTATGTATATTTTTTACAACTTTTGAGTCACTTTTGTATAGACTTTGAAACAAAAGTTGTTTCCAAGCATAAATAAAACAAAAGAAATCTTTATTTTTTATAAGTTATAAAACCTGACCTTGCGACATACATAGCGACCAGTACACCGAACGTAATAAATATTTTGTAATACAGACTAGCTGGTATTAAAGCCGAATATTAGTGGAGTACAGGGAATGCGTCCATGCATCCATATATAAAAGTAGAAATTTTTTATGCTTAAATTTTTTTAAACTTCGAATATACTGTAAAGTAATAAGTATATTTCCTGTTATAAATATAATTCTGCAGTAATTTTCTCTACCGTGATCGGAAATAAATGTACAAATTATGAGAAAAACCGGTGGAATTTTAAATATTTTCGTTAAATAATAATGTTGTGGAATAGAGCAATGTTAAAAATGATAACAAATAATTTGTTTTTATAGTGAAATTCGATAAAAAAAATTGAGTTACGTTGGGTGTCGCACCTACATATCAAAAGCATATGTTGTTTTCAAAATACCAAGGGTATGATAGATATTCTAAAAGGATTATATAAATTTATCGTGCTGGAATATTTATTTTCAAGAGAGAAAATAATAAGCACAAAACTGAACCAAATTGAAGAGAAATTCTAGAAATATTATCAAAGTTTTTTCTTACGCCTATATTATATTTTCCTATTTTTCTTAGGGCTTCTTGTACTTGCCATTCTTAATCCATGTCAATAGACATTTACTAGACACACTATAAAAGAAACACAGAAGACGGAAATCATGTTGAAAATCCGAAAGCTCTAAATTCGCATATACGTACAATTATAAAACTTTAATGAGGGCAGATAGCATTATTACTGGGTTATAGCTGCATATTACGGAGAAAGAAGTTATCTTATACGGTCAAATGCAGTACAAATTTTCCAAACTCACTTTCATTAAGTGCCTAAACATTTTGATATTAAAGAATATGCAGTGTGAGTCGATGTAAATCAAAGGTATATTTTGAATCACTTTGTATGAACATTAGTCGAATACTCAATTTACCCTTATTTCACATTTGTAATGTTTAGATAAATTGTTCAATGTTTTACATTATAAACAAGGCTTAGAGTAATTGACAATTGTTACTAAAAAAATAAATATTTTGTATGATTAAAAATCACTTAAATATAAATGTTATTTTCATATAGCAATTCTGCATTGTAAAGGAAACGTCTTCATGGAATTTGCAAAGCAATTATTGCATAAAAGGTACTTTTTTAAGAAATAGGTTTCGGAAATAATTTCAATAACACACGGTTTTGGTATCTGTTAAAAATAAATTTAATGTGAAATAAAATTAAAATTATTGGTGTAAAAATCAATTCCTCGCATTCTTCTATAAAAAGTAAACGTATTTTCACCGATGTCCCTTAACAAATATAAAACTACATATGTGATATAAAGTTCCTTACGCTTATAAGAAATAAAAAATAAACTTATAAATATTACTTTAGAAATATTTTACATTATATGATTAATCATTTTAAATAAATTTCATATGAAAATCTCATTTAATTTCGGCTTAAGTTCGCACATTACACAAGAGCATTTTAACCAAATCCTGATGTTAGGCGGGCGGCGCCCTATATTCCGACGTGCGTCCGCGTGAATATTGCGATATTGAAATATTTATAACGTCATTAGATAATGTATATGACTGCTCGTTAAGTTCTGCGTATTTGAGATTAGAACCTTTGAACAAAATTTATGTGTAGATTAAGACTTACAATTATACATGTTATGAAATGTTATTTAAACTGACTTTATGAAACAATTTTGTTGTTATATTTTACAAAGAAAAAACTGTTTCTTTATTAAATAAACCTAATAAAAAAATTATTTTTACATTTCAATATATCATGGGCTAACAACTAACTAATGTATTATTAGTTCTGAAGTATGTAATATTTATAAATTCTTATATAAATACATTAAATCTTCGCCAGCAGTTTGTGAAGTAATTAGAAATAGCGAAATGTTAACAAATGGCTGTCTGGCTGTGTGACAAGTGATAGTCCTGCATTTAGTTATATGACAAATAGTCCTTGTTTTAATCCTAAATTATAAACATATCTTCTACGGGTACTCCTTCACTGAATATGCTGCTAAATTCTGGAATTAACTTAATACTAACGAGTGATCGATGTTAAATTTATAACAAAAAATAAAATTGCACTAAATCCTGACATGCTTCTACTCAAAACACGAGTTTATAACTACGTTAGTTTTAAATTCAACGATTATCTCGAATTTTCTTTAGTGGTTTTTACCTTGCTTAGATTATTGACTATTTTATAATAATTTATTCAGGCGTATAGTATAATTTATGGATCTACTGATAAGTACGCTTTATGAAAATATTAAAGTTTGTAACTAGTAATCGAAGTAACTTCTAAAACGTTGGATTCTGGTCGGTTAATTTAGTTTGGTATAATGGAGCTAATATGAAAGGAAAAAAAGTGGCATATTTCAAACTGATACATTTTAATGTTTCATGATGGTTAGTTAATGATTGGTAAACTTTAATAAATAGGTAAATAGATAAGCGGTAGTCAATCTGCAAGATGCGTGAATATGAAATCAATCTATTCTGGACAACCAAAACATCAAATAATAAAATGTGTAATGTATTGTCTATAGATATGGTTTTAATTTTTTTTTATTTATAAGTAAATACTACATGAAAAATTGTTGCGACTATAACAGAGAATCTGACAATCAAAAAAATATATAAAAAAAAGAAAATGAATTTATTCATATTTAGATACACGTACGTATTTAATATTGAAAAGAAATAAAGGAGGAGAGGAAATTGGGGCAAAAGTCATAAAAGGGTACAATGGAAAGATTATGAAAAGGAGTTACAAAAAAATATTTTTTGAGATGATATTTGAATGCATGAATTAAGAACTCATCTAATCCAATCAACTTATTACACAGTTAACTGGCATGAACAGTATAGAAAGGATATTTTCAGAGCGAAGTCCAAGATCATGCTCGCCTAAGTTTAATAATTTAGACCACAGTTCATCCAGACTATGAGAATACTTCAATATATTAATAACCAGGCAGAAAATTTGGAGATGTGTCGGCAACAAACATCTAACCAGCTAAATTGAAAAAATAAAATAAAATTTTATATTATTTCAACAGTAAGAAAGAGTCAAAAAAATGGAATATTCTTGTCTTAGTAATATACTATAATATATTAAGAAAAAGTTATATTTAATTCGCCGTTTCTATCTAGTATATGATATTTAATATGGAAGATAGAAATAGGTTAAATACATTATTAGAAATATATTGAATAGAATCCTTGCAATCAGGCAGGGTAAGCAGGCTAGTTTTAAAGAAGAACCTCAACCTAAGACAGCAAACGGAAAGTCTTTTATACCTCTGGGTACAAAGAGGAGTAAGTAATTATAAATCCTGAATACTAAATAAAAATTACCCAATCTATCAAACTATCAAACACAACAATTTTAAGCTTCATATGCTTCTATATTGCAATGTTTATAATTTTTTCCATTCATTCTCGCTCTAAAGTTGATGCCGAAAAAATGTCATCAAAAGGGAAAAATGGATATTAAGAAACTAACATATTTCTCGACTCACAGGAAAACATTTATCTGTCTTATGTTATTGACATATTTATTAATATATAAATGGAATGTAACTCAACATAATATTTTGAGCGGTGCTTTATTTTAGAAAAATTTAAGGTGTAATTAACTCTATGGAGGCAGATAGAAGTTTCGGTAAATGACTTCTTTTTTTGTGAGTATTACAACAGAGTCTAACTTCAGCTTAAATATATACAATATGGTGAAAAAATAATTTAAATTTTCCTTATTGATTTCTAATGAATTCAATTTATACTTTTCAGTTACTTCTTAACTAAATTTTACAACGTAGTATACTCAGTATAATATACTCAAAATAAACTGTACAGTATCAATATTACTAGTGGAAAAATAATGGTCTACACGATATTTCATATGAAGTAAGACATTTGTGAAATATTGATGTTTTATAGCTACATTTGAAAACAATGAGACACACAGTTGTGATCGGTTTAGTACATTTTTATATTAAGAAAATGATAAATTTTACTTGACTCATGATTTATTACAGAAAGTTTTACACAATTAAATTTTCGCACCAAATCTTAATGGCTTAAAATATTATAATTTGAATATTATTAATACAATGAATTTAATGGAGAAAATATTTTTTTTTAAAAATGTCCGTAAAAATAGTCGACATTATAATAAATTAGAAACGCCTAGGTTTAGGAGAAATGCAATGTTAAAAACATATTACCTTGTAGACAAAAAAGGAACATGGAAGTGGTTTGACCATTTTAAATACGCAAGCAAGAAAGAAGGGGCGAGAAGAACAAATGTGGATGGTAAGATTTAGATGGAACGAATCAATAAATGATGAAAAATCTCTGAACAATGTAATACAGTCACATAAATGGAATTATAGAAGTGGAATCGAAAAACGAGGAGAATGAATGAATACCTTGTGGTCTGAAAACTGAGCTTTAACTAAAAGGCAGCTTTATTCGAAACTTTCAGTTAGCAATCAGTTCATCAAATTAACTGCTTAGTTTTAATCCATTCATACATTATTTATCTAAAGAACTACACTCTATTTATCATTTGGGAAGAGCGAGCATCGATCTTGAGCCGCCAAATTCCTCTGTAAGAGCTTTTCCACTTTACTTACATTTTTTGCCGCATACACCGGCTTACTTTTTTGCTATTTATGTTTTACACATATTTTACATGCTTTTCCTTTTTCATTACGTCATACGTCCTATTCCAACTAGTGACGATTAATCCTAATCCTAACCCAGGATGAGTTAACAAATAACTAGTTAATTAGCAGTAATCTTGAGTCACCTGTCTCTGTGACGGCTCGCTTCTTTGTTATATTCAATTTCCTATGTTAATGTAATGAAATAATGCGAAATAAAGATTAACCCTTGGAAATAAAGTAGAAAAACTGAAAACTTGCATGGACCTTAATTTTAATATTCTAAAGACGGGCTATCTTTCACAAAATATGGAAATCTCACAAGATATAGCCTTCACTCGTCAAAATGTCAAAGGTCACGAAAGCTGTTTTTTAAATTTTTTTTAAAGTATCTTGATCTTGTAATTATATGAACTATATAGCATATAATTCGCTATAAGTTGGCTTATTTGCATTTATGTTATGATTAACCATTTTCAAGGCAGAGCGCAGAGAGTGGGAAGCGGGGCATCCGTTTCCGAAAAATTATATTTAAACTGCGAAGCCATGGATACATTATAGTGGTTTATTTATGTGTTTATTTTATAATGACTAGTAAATTTGAAAAATTTTATGTCACTGCTATTTTCTATTTTGTTTTATTTCTTGTCTAGTTCTATTATTATTTATTCATAGAGTAATTTGTACACTAAATATTTTAACGTTTTTAATCAAAAAAAAATTTGAAAATAATATTTGTTAATATAGCTTTATCCAAAAAAAAACGTATGAGTGTTTCGTTTTTATTTATCCCAACCCATTAATTCTTCGGGAAATAAAAACGTTTAAAATAATATAATCATATCATATTTTTTAAGAAAAACATACAATAAAATGAGGACCTTTGATAGCTTAAATTTTAACGCTATGAACATATAAAAGTTTTTTGTCAAATTCAAATATTTAATGTACTATTATCTGATATATTTTTGGTATTCAGAATTTAGACTTAATGGAAAAGTTAAAATTAAGATGAAATTAAATCCAATGACAATGATTATTAAAACGACTATGGTAATTAAGTATCATTATAAATATAGTTAAATTATTATGAAACGTCATTTTATGATCGCCACTTGAAACCATTCTAAATGATTAGAGTGAAAGTAAACCTGTCTACTTTGATATCTCGATGGACCATGTTCACTGCATATTTTCAAATATTTATTGCATGAAACAACTTTTCGCTTATTTGCAACAACTGACAAAAAACATATTCCAATAAAACTTCTAAACCATATTTAGACTAATTTAAATAATTTCATGTAAGTATCCTCAATATTTAACAATTGAAGATAAAAGTCTATTCAATTTTAGACGCCAAAAATGAAAAAAACCGTGAACTGGTGAAATTTGGCATATTTTTATCTGTAAAAAAGAGCTATTATTTTGTTTTAATAATCGTGGTATGATGCTTATATATATATACATATATATATATATATATATGATTTAACTAGGTAGGCACCTGGTTAAATGTAGAACTTCACGGTGGAGAATCTATTTCATTAACTTTTTTAGTGTGGCATGAATTGCTAATTTCAAAGTAATTTGTATATTTCTTAACATGCGCATTATATATTGAAAAATTAAATTAATGAATAGTGAATAATAGATTTTTTCTGCAGCGAGTGTTTTAATTGTTTCAATTAATAGTAACAAGAAAAAATTAAGAAGTGAATTACCTTTTATTGCATTCATGGAAATTTGTAATATCTCACATTGCACAATAGAATTGCAAGGACATATTTTGATTTTTGTTTCTATGAAATTGTTAAAATTTATCACGAGATGGGATACTCAAAATCTTTAAAATATCTAAAATGGAACTAACTTACAAGTTTGCAAATTATTTATTGGTTTCCTAAATAAACTCCATGATACTCTCCGTATCGTTTCATTCGATAAAACCACTGTGTCAAATTTTCGGCTTTCTCTTCCTTTGACATCACTTCTACAACATTTTCGAAGACAGCCACCAATACAGCAACCACTTCTATGGAGCCCGGGGGTCGTATTTCTCGCAGTTTCCCTTTTATTCTTGGAAATAAATAGAAATTGCATGACGCAAGTTTGGGATTATATGGCGGATGATTCATAATATCTGCGTTGTCGTGGTGTAATTTCCTGCTTCTTCGATGCTTGTGATGTTTGCGCGAGTGCGTCACTCTAAGAAATTTTCTAAGACAACAGGTAAACAATAGCCGGTATATCAGTTTATGGTAACTGATTTTCTAGTTTCCATTATAATTGTTGCGTTATAGTCCGACCATGCAAAGGCAAGTGTGACTTTGTTTTTCCAGCGCACCACCTTTTCTTAACCTTTAATGTCGGGTAAAGCATTTAAGTACACTCCTCCGAATTTTTCTATCGTTTCGTGACACAAATCAACGTGATGGTGTTTTGAAGCAAAGGTTAAATTTTGGGACCTAGCCTAAGGCACAATGACATTTAAATATTCTTGTAGAATTTCCTGCTCTTGACTCATGCCAACCTTAAATTTTTTGAATCTGTTAAAGATCACTGTCTTGTCAGTCTGTATCATGAAATTCCATTATAAATTTTTAATATTTTTTTATTGCATTTATTATAAAGTTCAGTTCTAATAACCAATAACGGTATTCTCGTAATAGTATAGAAAGTATTAAAAATAGTGTCAAGCATGAAATTGTAAAACCATTTTTTAATAATTTCCAATAATTTTTTTACAAAATTAATCAGTGTATTTGACGTCATTACATTAATAAGCAATAATTAATTCAAGGTTACAAAATAACTTACAAGAGAGTAACAAGTATACAGCGATAAACGCGCATCTTGTAGCACACATGCAGTAGAGAAAATGGTAGAATATGTGCTTTCCTACACTTAAAAATATTACTATTTACGGGGACCTATCAATCCAAACAAACAATTTCAAATACAATACAGCTTTTAAAGCCCACTTACAAAAGAATACGTTTTAAACGATTTGAAAATCAACAAAGATAATCGTTTAAGCCTATTATGATCATTGCCGTAGAGTATTGCAAGTGATTGCTAGTTGAAATACGATTATTTAGTTAGAGGTGGGACATTGGGCTTTTACCCTAGCCGCCCATTTGTACAAAGGCTTTAACGCGTAAATGCACTATTCAATTTCGCTCTCCCGTATGCGGAGATGATTTTGCACGAAAATACGGGTAGAATTGAGGTTTATGGACAAATAATTGACGACAGTTTTGGCAGAAATTTTGAATATTGCTACTTTCAAATATTAATTTAAAAGTTTATGAGTTTGGAAATAGTTTTTAACTTTGGTGCAATCTTTTTTTTTAATAATTTGTAATAAAGAATATTTTGCATGGATTTTAAAATGAAAGTTAATATTTTGTACAAAGGAAAATAAATCAGTGCGGCATGGGATAAAAGAATATTTTATAATGCTATAAGGTCTTTTATTGATCATCTTTTTCAGCTTCCTCTTGTTAAACAATAATTTTTTTTGTGTTACAACAAATTTTTACACGTTAACTTAGCTAGAAAACTGAGTTTATTCACACGGTGTAGATAAATTGAATTCTTCTCTACACTTTTCCTAGAAAAATCACTACTTTTTATTTTTATCTTAAATCACTTGGAAAAGTTTTTCCGCTTCAACTTTGCGACGGGATGGGATATATTATGTTCAAAGAAAGCGGGCATCGGGTGAAATGGTTTTACTGCAGTGAGACGTAAAGTCGCTAAGATATTTATAGATTTGTCTCAATTTATTTTTAAAAGGGTTATATTATCTATGGCATATATTTTACAAAAAAACCTATAAAGCAGGAGTGGGACTCATACTAGGAAGGTTCCGTCTATATTCCTATTAAATTATTTACAAAATTTTAATTTTTTACAACCAAAATATATTGTCTACTTTATGTTTGATAGAGGAACATTTAAAAAAATATTTTATGGGATATAACTGAAAATAAACGATTTTCATGTTTTTTCTTCACTTGTACTTTGCTTCTTGCCAAATTTTATGATTTTAGATCAACGGAAAATATCCTATAGGTTTTGGTTTATTTGCGAATGTCAAAATATGCCGTCTAAATGGCCGTATTTTTAGATTGCGTTGACTTAGAAGCTTAATTTTTTTTTCACTATTTCAAGGGACCATTCACAATTTAATGTTTAATATTGGTTTCAACTTGATACCTCCATGCGTTCGTGACAAGAAGAGTCTTGACGAACAGACAAAGAGACAGACGTATAATTAAGTGATCCTACAAAAGATACTTTTTTCCTTTTGAGGTACGAAACTCTAAAAATTTAATACTGAAGTTGTAAGCAATTAATGAAGTAAATGAAAGTGTAATAGGAATGGAGGGTAAATATTTTTGACGAGCACGAGGGAATTTGTAGCCATTGAGTAATATACGATAAACTCACAATTTTAAATAAAGACGATATATTAGTAGATATGAAGCAGAAAATAAACAAACAGATTTAAAATAACAAAGATCATAAGTGAAACTATATCTGTAAATAATGTTTTGTAGATATGAAGCAGAAAATAAACAAACAGATTTAAAATAACAAAGATCATAAGTGAAACTATATCTGTAAATAATGTTAACAAAAGTGTTTTAGCAAGAAATAATTTTTGTATCATTTTGTAACCAAAATAGGGTTCATATTTTTTAAGGCCTACAATTAAATAGAGTCTGGTAGTTCTTTAAAAATGTAATGAATTATGTTGTATATTACCTTTTTCTTTAATTATATTAGTCGTCATACTAAAATATTCAAAATTGTATTTAATGCGTCCTAAAATTTTCGAATATTAAACAAAGATAAAAGTTTTATATTGTAGTTTTTGCATGTATCCCCAATTAAAATTGATGCGATTAAATTATGTTGACAAATTGACGAGTTACAAGAAAAAATTCAAAATTTAATCCGTATTTCAGATATGGAGCGTATTAGAACATTAATAAAAGAACAAAAAAAAATTACATATAGAAAAATAAAAATTCATTTACATATATCTATAATGCGAAGCTTTGAATTAAACGTTACTAACGTTTCATACGTACGTTTCGTTCGTACGTTTCGTAGCCAACCAGGAATCCTTACGTTTTTGACATGTCTATATGTTTGTCTTTCCGCGTGTATATCACAGTCGTTTTATTTTCAGACTACTACTATTAAATTAATATTAGAAAAGGTAAAATACTGAAGAAATGCCTGTGAAAAGGTCTTTGAAAAATATTTGGGTTATGGCGTAAACACTTTTTCGATACAGGGATCTGTTTTTGAAATATTAAATTACAAATATGTATTTTTTGTTAGAATTACCTTACCTCTACAAATTGCAGCGTATGTTTTTAATTATCTAAATGGTGTTTCTAACGGTAGTACATATAACGAATATAAAAAAAATTAACCTTAAATATTTATAAGTGACTCTAGGTGTGGGAATTCTAATTTTAGTTGACAGGATTTATTTAATGTATCAGTTATGAATAAATAGGGTTTTGAGATATTCGCTATAATAGAAATACGTAAGTTTACATGTATTGCGGACTCACATTATTGCTCAATGAAAAAAATATGTATTATATGTATATATATATATATATATATATATATATATATATATAAATATACATATACATATATATATATATATATATATATATATATATATATATATAAGTTACTAGTCTTTCACAGACTCACTCATCACCAGATATCTGAAATTATAAGACTTACGCACTTGTAATTTGGCACGAATGTTCCTTAAATGACATGGTCTCTCACTAATAACGGATTTTACTGAAAGAAATTCCTAAAGATGTGAGTCGGGTGAATTTACGGAATAAATCGGTGACACCATCTCTTTACCTACAAGGTCTACAAATTTGAAATTTGGTATGTGTATTCCTTTATCCTCCCACCGTCATGAACATGGATACCCACTAAGAACGAATTTTACTTAAATAAACTCCGAATGAGGTGAGCGGGGATGGGTTGATAGAACAAGGCGGTGACACTATTTCCGGACCTATAAGGCCTAAAAACTTGGAATTTTTTATAAATGATCGTTATGTGACATAGACATATATCAAGAACGGATTTTATCAAAATCAATCAATAAGGGGTGAGCGGGGGTGGGTCAGTGGCATGAATTTGATACGCATATTACGTACATGACACTTGTACTTATTCTAAATGGATTTTAGCGAAAGCAACCCCTACGAGGTTTAGCGGATAATTGTTAGAATACGGTAGTACCATCCCTTTCAAATGAAGTCTTTTGGAGCCAGAGAGATAAGCGAGATCAATTTTATGCTGACCTTCAAAGTGGCAGGTCCACCATAGGATAATGACCTTTTGGCAAGACTTTATCAATAGCCTTCATTCCTTCACATCTGCTTTCTTGGAGATTATGAACATGACAGTGAAATTCGTTGTAGAATTGACCTTTGCGTTAAGCCATAATTGATCAGATAAGAGCTGAACGAACGTTGTTGCACGAACACAATAATTATAGTTTTCTTTTTAAATCTTTTTTGACTCAGTTCCTAAGGACCAGAAAGAGTTCCAGATAGTAATTAACACCCATAAACAGCCCTCCAAAGTACAGAAAGATGATTATAAAAAACAAAGAAGCAACAGTACTCATTTTTGGATTTAAAACGAAAGATATATCGTGATCTACAGTGAAGACCGAAAAAATTATACCAATTTATGACGTGCATAGTGTCTATGACCCTCTACAATATCTTCGAATATTTTGACGGCTGTCATACCAGTATACCTAAGCGTGATATGAAAACTAAAGCTCATCTTGGTAAGATTGTACTGCTTCAGAATTTTACAACTATAGGATAATATAGAATGCTATCTATCATTATTCATTCTATTAAATCAATTTTTAGTCGACATGTATGCAAAAACTGAGATCAAAAAACTTAATTTTATGCACAAGCAAAAAACCCCACGATAAGAACTGTTGTAAAGTTTTCAGCACTAAGAAATACCGCTGTGTCGCTATTTTCTTTCACTGATGGAACTCCCTGTACACACGAGCGAACTTAAGGTTATGATGTATGTGTGGCATTTTATACCGCCAGATTTGTTCATTACATTCACTTGCAATCCATAATGGCCCAATGTAAGAGAGCGTTTATGTCAAGGCCAAAATTCTTATTATCGATATGCCATAGCAGCAAGATTCATCTACCGAACAAGAAAACAAAGAATGTTGTTAGATGGAAATATTGAGTTTTTCCATTTATACTCTCAAACCTTTTTAATAGACTATAAATAAAAAAATGTAGAAATAAAAAAAATAATGCATGATAAATCGATTACAATTTTTTTGTCATTTTAATATAATTAATGTTTGTGAGAAATGTAATACGAAGCATTGTTGAAAGTTATATACATTTTTATTAAGGTTTGCTGCCATATATTTTATAAACAGTTACGATCCATTTTTAGTTTTCTTTTTTATAGTACATCAGTTATTAATTTCAATATTTTTGCAGATTTCATCAAATCAACTTTATGCACGTGGAACAAATGCTAGCTACTCAATTTTGCTTCATTTACGTCCTAGATATATAATTTCAATTGAATCTATTCACTAATTATATATATATATATATATATATATATATATATATATATATGTATATGTATATATATGTATATATATATATATATATATATATATATATATGTGTGTGTGTGTATATTTACAGGTGTGGTTAATTTATTAAGAAAGAACAACTCCAATTGCGTCCTTTTCTAAGAAACTATGTGTCAAATATAACTTCGTGAAATATCCCTTTAATATATAATATAAAGAGATATATCTTTAATATTTCTGCAATCTAATCTAATACCCTTCTTTGACTTGCTTTACAAAGAGTGCTAAAGCTCAATGACCTTGCATCCTACATTAATATTACCTACATATAAACAATTGTTTGTAATCGTTTGATGTTTTATAGATGTTATAAAAGTGACAGATTATTATTATAGCAGTGAAAGTTGGGTGTTGTATAGGTGTTATAAACGTGATAGATAATTAAGAAGAAATTAAAAAAGATAAGAACGTAGAAATTATAAATTAGAAGTAAAAATAAAAAAAAAACCTTTTTCCATTTTTCGCTTTGCACATAGAAATGAGTAAAGCGAAAAGTGTATGTTAGAGGTTCAGTTCATTATCGTGTTCCTCTACGACTCATTGTCGCTCATTTTCTTACCTGGGCTGGAGATAACGTGGAGGTATCTAGATAAAATTTTATGTATTATAAAAGATATACCTTCCCTAGATCACCTGAAATGGAGGCGTTACCTGAGACTTGACGAATGCCGAAGGGAGTCGAGTTTACCCGATTCAGCGACACCGACCTATAACTGACGGCTCAGCGTCAGCGATCTGAGTGTTGCAGCACAATTTTGTTCACTCAACAGAAAAAGTACACTGGTGCGCAAAGGTAGATGACGAAATTTCTTTAATAAGTGACAAAAACTTCGTGAACGTGTATTACAGACGAGCACTAGACGCTCAATCATATTAAAGAGATACTGACTATTCACTAATTATATATATATATATATATATATATATATATATATATATGTATATGTATATATATGTATATATATATATATATATATATATATATATATATATGTGTGTGTGTGTATATTTACAGGTGTGGTTAATTTATTAAGAAAGAACAACTCCAATTGCGTCCTTTTCTAAGAAACTATGTGTCAAATATAACTTCGTGAAATATCCCTTTAATATATAATATAAAGAGATATATCTTTAATATTTCTGCAATCTAATCTAATACCCTTCTTTGACTTGCTTTACAAAGAGTGCTAAAGCTCAATGACCTTGCATCCTACATTAATATTACCTACATATAAACAATTGTTTGTAATCGTTTGATGTTTTATAGATGTTATAAAAGTGACAGATTATTATTATAGCAGTGAAAGTTGGGTGTTGTATAGGTGTTATAAACGTGATAGATAATTAAGAAGAAATTAAAAAAGATAAGAACGTAGAAATTATAAATTAGAAGTAAAAATAAAAAAAAAACCTTTTTCCATTTTTCGCTTTGCACATAGAAATGAGTAAAGCGAAAAGTGTATGTTAGAGGTTCAGTTCATTATCGTGTTCCTCTACGACTCATTGTCGCTCATTTTCTTACCTGGGCTGGAGATAACGTGGAGGTATCTAGATAAAATTTTATGTATTATAAAAGATATACCTTCCCTAGATCACCTGAAATGGAGGCGTTACCTGAGACTTGACGAATGCCGAAGGGAGTCGAGTTTACCCGATTCAGCGACACCGACCTATAACTGACGGCTCAGCGTCAGCGATCTGAGTGTTGCAGCACAATTTTGTTCACTCAACAGAAAAAGTACACTGGTGCGCAAAGGTAGATGACGAAATTTCTTTAATAAGTGACAAAAACTTCGTGAACGTGTATTACAGACGAGCACTAGACGCTCAATCATATTAAAGAGATACTGACGGATTGACAAAATATTGACAATGTAATTGTGAAAATTTCCTATTTTTTGTTAATCCGCTAGTATTTCTTTAATATAATTGAGATTCTAATGCTTACTAAAAACTTGTTACTGTCAACTTCATTGTCTACTCGCTGTAAAATAATAATCGCTCGATAAAGTAAAGTAAGAAGATTAGGTAATGAAAAAGAAAAAAAAAACAATATGCTTACCACATTTGGTCAACAGGGTATTTGACTAGTTTTTTTTTTAATTTACTCGTCATAGATATAAGCTAAGAAATAAAAATTCAAGATATAAGCTAAGAATTTAAAAAAAATAGAAAACTTAAAAACTTTAAAAGGCAAAAATGTATACTTTAGCTTAAAACAAAAATGACAACACTAAATTTTAATGCTAATTTTTAGTATTGCTCGTCATATTTTAAGAAAGTAAATGAAGAAAGAATATATCCATACGCTATTTTTATGATTTAAATTTAGAAGATCGTAGTTCGCTAAGTATGAGTAACTACGATAAGGAGTTACCCGGCTGTAATGTCTCACAAAAATCGCATTGTGTCTGGAGTTCATCATTGAAAATAAATAACTCCACTATTTTCTTTGAGATACTTGTTTGTTTTACTAGGAATTGAACCCATGTGAATTTATGAAACTTGAAGTCCCCATATATAGACATTCAACTACGGTTCAAGTAATGGAATTTGATTAAGCAGTTTCAACGGTAAAAATAACTCGATATGATTAAATAAGTTAGATTTTATACAACAAAGACTTTACCAAGCTTCCAAGTAATGAACAACTAACTCGAAGCCTAATATAAAATTTATGTAACAAAATTGTACCTAAAAAAGTATCCACAATAACCTGAATTCGTATACACACTCACCGATAATTACGAAAATCCCCATATGAGCAAAATTGGCTTCCGCTCATGCCATTAAAGCAAGTTACCCACCATCTTATTAATATATTAATAGCCACGTCAGTGAAGCAAACAGGAAGCGTTGTTTACTCATGTGGCAGAGACAAGATAAAGAGCTTTTCCCAGGAAGATCGTTTATTTTTGCTTTCCTTGTGTCCATTTTTCACGTTTGATGATGCAAAAAAGTTTTCCCGCTTCAATTTTGCGGCGACAATAAATACATAAAAGTGTACCACTGCAATATGTAAACAAGTTTTATGTCAGTGTGAAAAAGGATAATGCTACTTATAAATTATCACATACGATATTTTCTTCTCGTACTAAGGAATTCTACACTTTAGTTTGTTTACTTGACAAATGGCGAAACACTGGTCACATACATGATTTCTGTACTTCTATCGATTCATGCGCCACAACATTATAATTGTCTCAATTTAAGTCCGATCTTGATGAAATTTTACAGGAATTTTTATAATTTAGATGCGTCAATGTACAAATATAAAAAAATATAGTTTAAATTTTCCTTCGTGAATCTTGAATTGATCAAATTGGGTGAAGAAAGACTTTTCTTCGCGGACATCATCGAGTGGGACGTTATAAAAGGTTTTTTGAAGTGCAAACATTATTTATTTTTTTTTGGGATGGGTTCTCTTTCGCAAGACGTACATCGGACGGATATCTCCAAAATATTAAGCAGTATCTCTATCCACCCTCTCAAATATTTAACCAAGAGTGTGAAAATCTAGAAAATAACACGATAAAAGGGATTTAATAAATACAACAGGAAAAATCGTTTTGGTTAACTTATGTTAACAAATTAAATAGTTGCAATAGATGCAATAGATGCATAGATGCAATAAAATGGGTCTCTTATGCCTATGAAAAATATTTGTAATATTAAAAACAATATAAGAATATGTATACAACATTTTGGTAATGGAAGCTCTGCGTATATTGCTATGGAGAGCGTTATATATTTATGGTAGTGCACTTAAAATTATTTCCAAATTTAGTATAATGTGTAAGTGAAATAAAATTCTGTTTTTTGGGACAAAACCCAAAACTTCTGAAAAACCTGAATAGCATTTATTCGAATGATGGTGGGGTTTTATAAGGATGAGTCTACCTTTAGTTTGGATCCAATATTTCCTACGAAAGTATTTATCTGTCTTTCTTTTTTCGGTGTACCTCTTTCTAGTTTACTAATATCATTTTCTACAAAATAATTATTTAGGTTTAGAATATAATGCAGGCTGTTCTTGTTTCCATCGCAAATTTTTTAAATGGCACGAATTTTATTTATTAGCACCCCTATAATGATAATACAACATGGAAGCTTTTAAGAACTGGCGAACAGAAATTGACAATAGTGTCACTAAATTTATTTTCAGGTCAAGACTTAAGTTGCTTTTATTCCATTCTAGGGAACTTTGAAAAAGTACATATAATTTTTTGACAAACAACCGGCCAAAACCAGCGTAAATACAAAATAAAATGCTTACTGCAGAAACACAAAACTGTTTAAATGGTAAAAAAAAATCAAATCTAATTATAAATCGAGGTCCAATCATTAATATAGGTTGACAAAAATTATAAATAAATAAAGCGTAGATTGGCAAAAGAATTGAAAAACGAATTGTTGTAAGACGGCAATAGCAGAAACGTTGTTACCCTGACAGTAATTAGTGGAATATTGAAGACCAGCAGAAAAAGGTCTTAAATAGAAAAGGCGCACCAAAAACGCAAAAGATACAAAGCTATGGAATCTAATAAGTCCAGTACTTTTATTTTTTTAAACTCTCTTTGCCAAAAATATATCGTCGGCATCGGGAGAATATCGGCGGGAATAGGAAAAAATGGAATGGAACGACCATTCAACAAATGGATCGATTTCTCCCACATTGCTCTGTTTAAACATTATTTTCCGACTTATCTTATTTTTCTTTACTTCGCTGCCCCTGTAAATTATAACATAATTATATATGGTCTGTAGTTTTACACAAATCACGTGTTTTCTTATATAAAAATGATTATTGAAATCTTTTCCGCTTTGTACATTTCTATAGATACCATTTATCATAAAAAACCTTCCAACGCTAATATACAATGTATAATTCTATTTTGAGTTGGAAAACATAGAAAACAGTATAGAAAAATATATGATTTCTATAGGTTTTATAATACATCTGGGAGTTGTAAATGAGGTGTGAGGGAAATAAATGTGCTAAATATCATTGTAGATTATGATTTATTAAATCAAATTATTGTTAAAGAATTTAATTGCAAATAATTATTTCATTTTAATTTTGGTAAAATTACGTACACGTATGACTCACAGGATTAAAAATATTCTTTTAAAAATAGTAAAAAATGAAATAAAAATAATCAGTTGTTACAGTGATGGCCTATTATAGAAAAAAATATTTTTGAAAAAAGGTCTCAAACAAAGTTTAATTGACAAATAAAAAAAATTAACTTTTCTTGTAAGTGTAATTGTAAAGATAAATAAGGATTTATTTAGACCGCATTCATATTTTTTTAGGTTTATTCAAACATTTAACCACATAACTTTTACTCTGCTTCGCACATACGGATATGAATAGCGAGGGATATTTACTAAATGTCATTAATTTTGAAATTAAAACACGAGTATTTATTAAAATACAAAATTAATTTTGGAATTTCTTTTGTAGTAAGATTGTGGGATTCTTAGTGATGAATGGAAGAGTGGCCACACATTCCAAATACTATTGTCGAAATTCGGCCCGAGTATTGTTACTTACCAGGAATCTTGAGAAGAGCAAGTACCTTAATTAATTTTTTAAGGACCATAATTCCACTGAGAGAAACCGCTAATAAAGTATATAGTCAATTTACATTCTACCTCATCAGGTAGTTAGAATTATTAAATTCGTTTATATCCTCACGATTAATTACGCACTCGCAAATACTAAATTAAACTTTGCCGACAATATTGTTGTGGATTTTTACCGATTATTTTTAAAGAGTATTATTAATTTAATATTCGCGGCAGTTAGGCATGCAGGAAATGGTGTCTATACACGTGGCGTAGATGAAACGTGGAACGTTTCCAGGGTCGTTTATGCTACAGAACATATAACAAATAATAGTGGCATATTCGCCAAACTGTATGAAAACGCGTGTCGCCAGTTCGAAATATTTGAATTCTAAACGCACCAATTACAACACGACGCACTCCCCCACCCGTGTTTATAATTATTGTGGATGTATTAAATGACAAAAATTCCAAAATGTTAGTGTTGTTCACACATTTACCGACCGCTCACCACGGTATCGACATAAGGCAACAGTAAAAATTAACCGCTATATTTAAATATTTTGAATAAAACTTAAATTTTACGAAAAAAGTATACTTAATAATAAACATATTTTACATTATTTGTAAACATTGTGTATTAATCATAGACATACATACAAACATTCTTTTATTATTTTTCAATAAACAACATCTTCGAATATTCAAAAGTTTTCTATTTTATTTAGTAGTAAGTACCTAATGGATTGAATTTATTTCAACAGAATATTATAACTATATAAAGAAAACAAAAAAAGCAATATTTTACGATTCGGTGTTGTGTAAATAATGAAAAAAACTTATATTTTGTTAGTATACAAGAAGACACGCATGAGCACTAGCGCACGCGTACGTGCGCTAGCTGTTTTTTACATGTTGAATTGAATTGTCTCAAGGTGGGGTAATTATTTGACCCACCATGTGAACGTATGTTACAAAATAACACTCCGAAATGATCTTGATTGCAATTGTAAAATGGCAAAACATAAGTAACTTACTAGCAATGAATTGTGAATAAAAATGTTTCAGTACATGATTAAAACCTCTAAAACCCAAAAAAAAACATTTTTCTAGAACTCTCAATTACACGTTTTCCGTCATCATACTTCAGTGAGTTTAAATATTTACTTTCTTCCAAGAAAGGCAGTATTATATTATAATTTCCGTCACATAGTGGTTTCTTAAAATGAAATCTACACAGACTTTTTGAATCAAATATGTCAAAAAGATTATTAATTATCCGCAACAATTGGCAGTGGCTTGACTACCTTAAAATTAAAAGAGTTTTAATTCAGTTTTGCAAAATAAAAGTGCGTCAATTACGCTATTGCTGAATAATCGACTAGCCAGCTTAACTTTCATTTTTTTATTTTGAAAGTCAATGTGTATTCAACGAAGTTTATTGGCTAAGTGAAACTTTTTTTTCTCGAATACTATTCAATTTCTCTAAATACTTTCAATTAACCTGATATCCATAATTATCTACAAAGTTTTGATACACGTGAAATGTATTTGTTATAAGTTTTTGAGCATATGTTCAGGATCCAATATTGCTGTGACGGAATTTTAGTGACAGAATGGGAAAAAATCACTTTTGATTTTTTTGTAGATATTCTAAGTTCTTTCAATATGGTAATATTTTCTGTGTATCTATCAAAGTAAAAGAAATTGTTTTTGTTTTATCTAGGACCTTCAAACATTGTTTAAATAAATTTGCTTTTTGCACTCCTGTTATGCCATCTATAAGAAAATATTCTACAGGAATTTTCCAATTACTGGTAATATCTGTTATCATAAAAATTATAGCTTCTTTGGCTTCAGCTACAAATCATTTCCCTTTCCTTTGTTCCCTACATATATCCGTGAAATTCTTTTCCATTCCACTCAACCCGTTGACATATCGTCATTTCATCGACTACAAGATTACTGAAAATTATATGCGCTGAATTATCTACTTTCCATTTTAAAGCGTTTAAAGATTCTGTAGTGAAACCTACAATTTTTATGGTATCATGAAAGAAGACAGGAATCAAATATTTATCTAATATAATCGCAAGCTTTTCGTGAATAAAAGTGCAATGATAATGCTAAAGTTCTTAAAGCTAGCGAATATTTGATTATTATTATATTTGATTATATTATTTGCCCTCATTCAACCTTAATTATTTGTCGATACGTAAGTTCCTTACCTTCTATATTTGAATTTAAAAAAAAAAATATATTGTCTTTTCATACTGCGACTTTGGCATGAAATGCTTTAAGAATATTTTCGACTCCTTAAATTTTTCTTTGAATCACCTATTTTGTGCGTGAATTTTTTTTATTTGAAGCCTCTATCTTTTAATTATTCTCTCCTTATGATTTATTATTGCATGTAATTTTCGTTTACGTGGTGATAACGAATCTTGGGCAACTTTTAGTGTCATGCTTCTCTGAGGTGATGAGTAACGTAAAATTACTTCAAGCTGAAAATAAAAAAAACTTATTTTTTCACATGTATCTATTACTATTGATAGTTTATACAACTGATTTGGAAAATACATACTTAAAAAGAAAACAGCGATTGTGTTAATGGAAAGCAAAAACATTAATACTACGTCTTTTAATAGTCGACAAAGAGCGTAATACCTCACATAAATACTCACCTTATCGTCGAAATTTTTGTGAGGAATAAATAGTTTTTACACGAATTTCTAAAAATATCCTCAAACAAAATGTGTTTTTCATAAATGTGCTCACTCCTTTTCGGTTTAACATTCACTTTCCGAACTCACTCAACTTAACACATGTCCAAATATTTATTGTTGGTATTGCTAGAAACATCTTTTGCGATTTTTTTTATTATTTTATCATCTTTAAAATGTTCTGAACAAATTGTGCTTAATTTTGCAGGAAATCAATTTTTTTTCGATCTGTAGCTTCAACCCATTTTTCTTTAACGTCACTTTTTCAAATCCCGTCAGATTTCCAAAATAAAAAAAGAAATATTTTTTAAAATAAAAATATCCATTAATTCGAATAAACATAATAAAATCATTACTAATATAAGATAAGAAAAATGACTAGGTCTCATCTAAAGAATTTATAATTGGTAAATATTTCTTACATTTTAACATTACATAGTGATAATCTCTAAGTAATATACAAAATGTTTACATCGATATACATAAATATCGATAGTCGCATCTAAAATGACGTGGTGCAGCCCTACAATGCATCGTCGTTGAACATCGGCGACATCGAAATAAATGTCAGTTTAATTTTCACACATCGAAATCAATTTCAAAATCATCATATCTGTGGAAAAAAATACCTCCTTTAGTAAGGTTTTGTGTATGGCTTTCATTTTTAAATGATACAATTTTACAGTAAGGCATATTTTTATTTCTTTGGGCAGAAATAACAGAGCACTTTCTGGTGTCTCGGCAAACAACAAACTAAAGTAGGGCAAAATGCATTTACTTCGAAATGAGCGAAGCACTGCTTACGCATGGCGCGCTCGTAACGCCCACATGCCATTTCTATTTACTCTCTGTTCTGTGGTTTATGCTGTGTTTGCTAGTATCCATTTTTCACAATAAATGATGAGGAAAAGTTTCTTGTTGCAACTTCGAAATATGGGAAAGAAAAATGGAAAAGTAAATATGTAAGTCGTGAGACAACAACGGAAATTTTGTTTAAGTACGAGTTAAAACTTCTTGCACGGTTTCTTCTCGTGTTTCTCATACTTGCTCTATATAAGTATAAAAAGGTTGCAGCATTTATAAATCAATTAAACTAAATAATCAAACGAATAAAACTTCCAAGGGTTTTTCTTTAATTACTTAACCTTTGTTACGTTAAGATTAACCCTATTTTATTAGGAACGGAATGAATTTCAAAAGCAAAAACTGTGAAAGGGCTTGAGTGATTCAATTATATCCAGAAAAGGAAAATATGTTGTAAAATATAAAACTATAAATGTAAAATTTACGCTAAATTTTAATTTTCTATCCCAAACGATTTCTGAAAAAAAAACGCATGTAAGAAATTAATAGATGTTCGTCTGTACGTATATCAATAGTGTTTGTACGTGTATCAATTTTTCCCTTTGAGGCTCTAAAAATATTAATATTTAACAGAACACGGACATGGAAAAAAACTGAAATTGAAGAGAAAATAATCAATGTCTGAAAAAAAAACTTAGTATTTTTCATGCGTATTTCATGTTAACACAAGACTATAACATCAGAAGAGGGTTTAATGGAAAAGTGTTATTTATAAATGTATGTGTATCAAGTTCTAACAAAATTAAATTGTGTCAAGAATTATTATCATTATTCAGATGAATTTTCTAAGAGGACTTCGATTTGCCGAATAAAGTATAAAATTTCAAATAAATATAAAGCAAAAACCATAATTACTTTAACATAATTGTGTTCATTGTTAGGTAATATCTACAATTCAAAAAGTATTCATTGTAAAGTACATTAGTTGGTACTTCAATACTAGATCTATATGCTGCTAAATATATTATTTTGAATTATTTAACCTTCAAATTATCATTAATATTTTATCGCATTTGATTATTAAATTTTCGCACATAATTTGACGAGAAAAATTTTAATGCAAATTTAGTAGGCTTTCGTTAGGTCATTGAATATTTTATTGCAGTTTTGGCAATTAATTAATTTTTTTTAAAAGTTAAAAAACATCATTGTTCAAAAAATTGCTTTCAGCTTTAATTTTCACAAAATTTTAAAATGACAATAAATAAAAAATATCTATCGCCTACACATTAACGAGTATATGTAAGAAAATATGAGCGGTTTCATTTTAATAAATGAATTTAACATTTTTTTAAATTTTGTCTTTATAAACTAATTTTACTTATGTAGATATTTCTTTTACCTGCTGTTTATTTTCGTTCCGATTCTTCTGAGAATAATACAGAAAAAAATAGTGCTAGTGGTTTGCTCCAGTAGCGTCACGTCTGTGCGTCAGATTATTAAAGAAGGATGACACATGATTTATCATTAAATAGCTGTAACCTAAATGGGCTCTGGCAATCAATAATGTACCATCAATTAACTGATGACGAGAAAACTAAATTAATGACGAGAAAACTAATTAAATACAATTATTTTATGGACCTTGGTTAATTATGCAGAATCGTCTAAATTAGCATGGTTTTTATATTAAGTTTTAACGCTGGAAAATTTTATAAATTAGTCATTTACTCTTTGAATTTAATGAAGTAAATAATTCGTGAAATGATTTGTTATAGTTAAACCCCATATAGTAGAGCTTGCTAAATGACTGTGAATTAGTGTAAGCATCTGTAAACGCCCAGGCACCCAATGACGTTGTAAATATATCAACGACGCACCAAGGGGCGGCCATAGGAATGTTGGTTGTCGCTCGCTTAACCGCAGCATTCGGTTATAGTGCCCTTGCCTTATTCATTTTTATATACTAAAGTGAAATGGACTTTTAAGTGAATTAAATCTTAAAACTCATCTTATGCTAGTTATCGAAAAATAATAGTACATAATTAATAATTATCATAAAATTTTTCAACTGTCACAAGGAAATTAAGACAAAGTAAAAATACTTTCTGATCGAAATTTATAACATTAATATTATTTTTTTCCTATTTTTTCCTTTTTTGTATTTTTCATATCCGTGGTATATCTGATACACTACTTGCCTAATATCAATCCTACTATGGACGTACTATTAATAAGTATAATATTGATTATGGAAAACAACTTTTAAAATAGATCTTTATCGTAATGGATTTTAAATCGATAGGAACATATTTCCGAGCAATCCCGACACAGGCGATATTATGGTGGCTTGTCACCATCGCTTAATATATATATATATATATATATATATATATATATGCATATGTATATATATATATATATATATATATATACATATATATGTACATATATATATATATATATATATATATATATAGATGACGAATAAGAAATTTAAATGGCATAACGATTTTGAATTGAAGAAGAGTTAATTATCAACTACCAGTTGCAATTATAACAGATTGGTTCTGTATATCTTTAATTACATTGAAACTATTACGAGTTTACGAGCACGACGAATTGCTGTTCAATTATTTCAAATATTAATATACTACATTATTATGAAAACGTATTCTCGAGTATATTTTTGAAAAGCATAAGGAAAAATAAGATATTTAGTTTGTTTAACTCATTTCGGAAAATCTTGCAATATTTCTGACAAAGTTTTCGAAATACGGCCATTTTGAGAAAAAATTCAAAAAAGGTCTAAAATCACCTCACCTCTTTGGCATTCTAACTCGTCGTTAGAAATTAGTTAAAAAAATTTAAAAGTGCCTATGCACTTCACCCGGAGAAGTTTCTTCAGTGATATCTCACACGAGATGGCAAAAACAACAACTGTAGATTATCAGTGGGTAACAAATAAGAAGCGATTTAAGGATAAATTGTAGCAATATTTCTGAACATCATGTTTATTTTGCAAACTTATGACTTATATAAATAAAATTTACCTTCAAGCATCAATACATTTAGCTATAACAGTTCTTTGACATTATATACATATCAGTTATAGTTAAGTAGTTACAAGGGTAACCATTTTTTCGACTGGATTGAGAAAGCAGTCGAAATATGTAAACACACCCAAGTAGTATGTATACTATATGCACCATGTTTTTATTTAAACACCAATTATTGTGTTATGTTTCAATTTAAAGCTAATTCCATTTTCGAGCTTTAAGCCTCTGGAAAACAATTATCACAACAATTATATATTCATTCAGGTAATTTTGGTGCGAATATCTGAGAAAATGAAATTTATACAGGCGAGAGACAAACAAGAAAAAAAAATATTGTATTCATAGAAGTGGTATGATTTCTTGAGATGATTTAGACCCATTTTATATTACACAATTATTTATACTCTAGATGTATTGCATATGAATTGGATCACTAATTCATAACCTTTTTCCATAATCGACGAGTTAAGTATTTTCATATAATGTCTTATATATAATATTTTATTTATAACATTGCATATTTTTTTTATTTTCCTAAAGTTAACTAGTACAGTTTAACTGATTTCTTTTAGACAATAATATTTTCCAAGAGATAATGAAGCTTTTTCCAATGTTAAAAAACACACCTGCAAAGTCTTTTTCCGAATATCTGATCTAACTAAATGAGCCTTTTATTTTAGGTGTATTAAACCAAACAACTACAAAAACTCAATTACTACTAGTATTTCGATGGAAAGCTCGAACTTATCCCATAACCTAGACTTAGTTTAGATTTACTGGGCAAATGTAGAATATGGAGAATTTGAAGTGATTTTAAGGTATTTTCGAAAAAATGAATTTATAATATTGGATCAAAAGTTCGGAAGACTATCATTCTACTACGATATATACGAGAACACAGTAACTCGGTAAAATCACCTACGAGCTAATCATTTAGGGGGTAATTCTTAATTTTGTTAAGTGTTAAGTGCTATTAACATAGAAATGTTAAACTTTGGTTTACACGAGTATAAAAATTTAATTATTTTGTAAATTAATTTTCATTCCTACAAAAATAAAAGTTTTACGTTAACTAAATATAACATAGAGGAAAGCTATAGACATAATATTACATTATTTCAAGAACAAAAATCTGGTTATGAACGATAGACACAATTTCCCCTTCCATCTCCGAAAACCGCATAAGTAAATAATAGATCGTTGGTAAAGGAAGGTTAAACTTTTTCAGTTTTCGTTATGCTCTCAGTCGTAGTAAAGCTTATATGTTTCGGCATTTATTATTGACGTTAAGATAACTAGCCTATAATATGTCATTCGTGTCAATGTATCATGTGGACAGAAAAGAATGATATATATCTTCCTGAATGAAATTTGATTTTTATCAAACAATTGCTTTGACAATTACTTTTTTCTCGAAACTAATAATAATAAGAAGATATAAAAAAAGTACCAGTCCTAAGGCATATGGTTTAAATTTAATTTAATTTATGTCTGATAATCTCCGCAACAAAAATATAATTGGGATATGCACTTTCTTTTTTAAAATATCTTAAAACAAATTTCCGTTTTCTACTTATAAAATTTGCATAGTGTTTCAAAGGTTTATATATCTTTTCAGTACTTCATTATGTAACTACAAAAACCATAATGTAACTAAATTAAAAAACAAATATTTCAACAAATATCTACTTAATTCATCGCCTTAATAAGTTTCATTATAATTTAAGTGGATAAATTAATATTTAAAAAAAAACTAAAACAATGCACTTTTATAAATATTGCTTTAAAAAATAACAAATAATTTCCAACCTCTTGTGCCATCTGCTCTATAAGAACTTTAGTGTAAGCCATGTTTTTATTGAGTATAATATTTAAATATTAAAGAGTGGGATGCTTCTTCTCGAAATCTAACTGAAATGTTAAGAATTTTCATTCTCATTTTATTAATTTGAGAAGCAAAATAATTAACTTTTTATGTAAAAGTGCCTCACGCTTTTGCACTCAAATATTATATCCAATGACAAAAAATACGGATAAAAGAAGTTTGATAATTATTTTTTGGGTTTTAGTGCAGTATTTACAAAAGCGTTGTTTTTAGTTCCTTGAACTATTAATTTATTTTTCCTTTTTACTCTTATTTTAGAAGAGATAATTTTTTTCAATTTGCGTCATATTATATTAAGAACACCTTTTATATACAAATTAACACTTTATTTAAAAAAAAACCTTCTGCAAAATTCAAATTAGCAGAGTAGCATAGATCATCGATTACGCTTACGCATCGATTACGCTTAGGTGTCTGCTTAATTCTGTGTCTGTGGACAACGGAGCGGGCATCCTCTCGATTTCTTCCAATGCATCAGTATTGCAAGATGTCTTCTAGTAAGCTTGCACAACTCAGTTCTTCGATCTGACGTCCTGCTCTTTTCCCTGAATCAATCCGATGATAACATTTTGTTGTCTTGCCATCAGAATTACATACTACTGCCAAGTTTCCTGATAATGCAACAATTGGAAACCCAAACAGGATTAGAATACGTTGTTCCATTATCGAGTTCAGTAACTAACTTCCGATTCCAATTCATGGAATCAGTCCGGTGGTACTATTTTATTATATCGTTACCAGAAGTACACACATCTGTCAAGTTTTATTATGATAAAACAATTAAAAATGCATGAAATGTAGTTTCGTAAATACCATTACATATTTAGTTAGTTATTTACAGGTCGATAAAATCAAATGGTTTTAAAATTAATTTTGGCTCATTTAATTAAAATGAGTATTTTTACCAAGAGAGGTAAACAATTAATAAACGCAAAATTTCCATTTTAATAACAATGTAATTCCTTGAGAAAAAGACCGTTTTTAGAAAAATACTCAAATTTTAAAACTTTTTTGCTATCCCCTGCTGATACAGAATATGATAATTTGAGTTTTTTCGAAGAAAAAAAATTAATATAAGAAAGAAACTAATGAATGGTTCCTCACCAAAATCTGTAACAAAAATGTACTTTCTCTCAATACATTTCCCTAATCTCAATTTTCCTTCAAAAAGATCAATAACATGTTTTTTATTTGCTATCATTTCATAAACAATAGACTGTTAATATAACAAGATTATTAGATTGTTACATGACTGTTACAAGAATTGATTACAAGATTGTTGAATATCTGAAGAAAGTTATTGAGGCACAAATGAGTAAATAAAGACAGAAATCTAGTTAAACTGTTGATGCAGCAAGCTAATCAAACAATCATACAAAGGATCAACAAATTCTCGTGCTTTATATGAATCTCACTTTATAAGTAATATCAGAATATTAAAATTTCTATAATTTCTATAATTTTGATGGATTTTGCTTCTAGCAAAAACTTTTTTTTCCCTTGTAACGAAACATGTTTTGACTGTAAAAATTAAAAAAGAAAATAAATACGCAAGGTAACAATGAGTCAGTTTTCAGTTAGAAAAACTTAAGACATTGTGAAGATATTCCTACCACACACTCCAGACTTCACTGTCTGTTTCTGAAACCAGTAACCAGATTATGTTGCATTCACATAGCATTTTTAAAAATACATAATTATTAGAATACAATAAAAAAGATAGTACCAACTTCGAAATTAATTAGTGCAAGTCAAAATTTGATCCTTTTAAACAGGCAAAACATGTTTTTCCCGCTTTCGCTTCCAATCGATCCGGACAACCAGCAACAAAAATGACATCGTAGGTATTGCAAGCAGGTTTACAAAAACTTATCAGTCATGCCATAATGTAAAATAACTTACCTCATTTCCCTGGTGTTTGACAACGAGGAAGGAACTGGGATTCCTCTTAAATAATTTCCACTATCAACTTTTATAGCCAGACATAATTTTTGAGAGCTTTAGATTTTAATTTGCATTTTTGATAGCTTTAGATTTGAATAAATTCAAGTTATCCATAAATTCAAAAAAAAATTTAAAACCACCTGTACAATTTTTTTTAATTCTCGTCATAACAATTATTAATGAAGAATTGTTTTGAGTTTTGTAACGGAATTTAGTTTTGTTTTCATTATTTTCCATTTTTTCCCTCTTTTCATTAGAACGTAATAACTTCTTAAAACATTTTATGTATGCAAAAAATTTAAACCTAAGAACAATCTCTTCTTACTGAGGTAATTATTTTACCGAACCTTGCAATTAGAAAACTTTCTTAATTAAAATTATCCCCTAAGTAACATTTTGTCGTGATTTGTTTGAAATTTTTATAATCGTCCTTCATGAAATAGTACGCATGTTTCTACAACATTTCAACTTTCGACATTTTTATACCCAAAATGGCTGCGACCTTGTAGATCAAATAACCTACGCTTTTTTTTAACTAGGTTTCGTCAAAATAAAAAAACTAAGTACTTTGTCTCTTCTAAGCATTTAAAATAAGTGGGGAATTAATTTATAATACAGTTATTGCTATTGATAGTGATATAATATAATTTTATATGCTATGTACTAAATTTCTCATAATAAGGTCTTATAATTTACCTAAATTTGGTGTCTCCTTTTTTCTAGTCGTATATCCCGTCCTGTTATCACGCGTGGACTGTCATATGTGCTATAACATTTTTTTTGGCCGCAGCTCTTGGAGGGAATGCTGAAAATCTGTTAAAAGTTTCGTTTGAGCTGTTAAAAGTTTTATTCGTATCTGCTAGGTGAAGTACATTGCAACTTTCTAGGTGTCGCATTCTAAGCTGGGAGTTTGCAAGTTTACATTTTTTTATTGTTCTTATTACCTTTGTGTTTTTTTCATTCAATATAGAACTATGTTATGGTCCCTATTGCCTGCTGTTTATGCGGGTTGGGCATAAGGAATAAGAACCTCTGTTATGTATTTTTGCGCATTAAATGTGCCATTTTTAATAAAGACTCACTCGGTACGGTCATTTGAGTTAATACCAGCCCAAAACATTACGGAGCCTCCACCGTACTCATGGAGCAATGTAAGGCCCGAACTAGGCGATAGCTACGTATATTGACGGTCTGAAGTCTCTTTCTGACTGTCCAAAGGCTTACTCGTGTACCTCTGATATCCTCGAGGTTCTGTTTCAGATCCATGTACTTAACTTAATGATTTCGTAGCGCTTGACTGAATATGAATTGATCTACTGACGGAGCCCGTTTCTTGGTATCGTTGCCAGGTCCTTTGGACGGTGGAACGGCACACATTATACTGCCGAGATACACAACATTGACTAAAGCTCTCATCGTTTTTTTCAATCATACTGAGAAGACCAAACAGAAGTCAACTAATGCAGCAAACAGCAGAAATTTAATTAAAATTTATTTGTTAAAATAAAAAACGTAACAAATGAAAAAGAACTTAATAAAAGTTGGATTTCATTTACCGCCAAACAATACTTTTTTGTCAGTGAAAGAGAATTTTCATTCAAACAGAATAAATTTAAAATTTAGAACGTTCGTTTTTATGTGCCAGAATACTATACCTGCCAGTAATAATTACAATTGATACAACCTCCTAATAAATAATATTTTGTTAATAATATGACAAAATCAAAACCGCCCGTATTTTATGCAAAAGAGTGTATAATTGGAAATTTTAAGACACAGGACACATTTTGACAAACCTTAAAAATTTACTGGCTTAATAATATTTAATCTTCTGTTTAGAAAAGGACGTCAACTCTGAAATATATTATCATTTTGAAAAATGCTAGTAATATTTGATATATCTCCACAGTACCTTTTTTCAGATTTCCGAAAAAACGAAAGTTCGAAAATTAATTACATAAAAGTAAATATAAAACCTAGATTTGTATATTTGTTTGATAATTTTAGTACAAATTAAATAAGAGAGACGAATTTCAGAGCATCTACAAATTACAATAAAAATGTTGTATGCCTTATTAAATTTATTGATTATTATATCAACTAAATACAAAACAAAATGTTGTCCGTGCTATCGTGAATAAAAAAATAACTACTATATAACAGACAAAGAAGTCGTATTATATTTTCTTAAAAACCTTCTTATAAAATAAAGTAAATATTTGTACAAATAAACAAATTAAATAGAGCAGAATTCGCAAAACGAGGGATTAGTATATACTTTTATTTGACATTTCAGACTAAAAATTATACCAAAAAAAATTTGAGATTCATTTGTACTATTATAATTTTCATATCATTATTTTTTAATACTAATTATACTAATTTTCAAGTTTATGGCTAACCGGTTTCAGCAAAAATGTTTATAAAACATATTCAGCAATATCTTTAGAAACATATTACATAAAATTTTAAAATTAATAATTTTGGAATCTTTATAACTCTGTTTTCAATTCTCTTTTAAAATAAATAATTTTACAATTTTTATAACTCTCTTACAACATCATGTTACCCTTCACGATACATACAATAAAGAAAGTCGATTACTTTATTGAAATATTGGATATATAATACATATAATATACAAATAATACATAATATATATAATATACATGCAGTCTTAAATATTATTTTGAATCTAAACCAGGTTACTCATTTCTGATCATGCGTTTATAACTTATACAAGGTACGTTTTTATTTTAGTATCTAAGTGACTCACTCTTCTTACAAATTTTAATGTGTGACTACAAATTAAAGATATAAAATGAAAAAAATACCTATTATATTTGCTTGAAGATGATTGCTACGAGATTGAAGCTTTAGAAACTCTCGGCGCAATATTTGTCTCAAAGTCGAAGTCTATATTTTTGCAGTAAAACCAAAGCCTTAGAGAGTAATTATATATATATATATATATATATATATATATATATATATATATATAAATGTACATATATATAAATATATATATATATATATATATATATATATATATATATATATATATATATACATATATATATACATATATATATATATATATATATATATATATATATATATATATATATATATATATATATAATTACTCTCTAAGGCTTTGGTGATAAAGCATATTTCCCGGCCCGGTGCACCACGAAGCCTCAGATTCAGTTCCCAGCGTTGAGACTGGAACGATGTCCTAGTCGGCTGTAACAGGTTGCTGTTTTAGCAGTAACTACGCCATATCTATCAATTGCATACATTAGAGTCTGTAAAAATTAATAAATGTATTTATCAATCGAGTTTATGGCACCTATTATAATGAATATCCCGCACTCAAACTATAGATTTGGACGAATTTCAAACTAATGTTTGAAAACTCATTACTGAAAGATTATAAAAAGAGTGTCGTCATTGTAACGTGCAATGTAATCTACAATACAAGTCACCGTGAAGCTTAATATCTCATAAAACAAACTTAAACTGAAAAAAATCAATGAAATCCCATATTTCATTTTATACGTCTATCTGGTGACGTTCATTTTAATGGAATGCACCGAAAAAGTATTTGTTCCACCTCCTCTTAACAGTGTTTTAATTAATATGTGCCAAGGGATTAAAAACAATATTCAGTGCGCATGAAGAAGCACATTGAATCTAATTTTTAATGCTTTAATAAATATCAATTAAGACCTTTATAGAAGTATCCACTTACAAAATTACATCCATACAGGTCAAAAATGGTAAAAATCATAATGCTGTGTCGGGTAGACGAATAGAGGCATAAACACACAACTATGACGAAATTATAAGTTTCTAAATTAACTACGGAATTTTATAAAGATAGAGTTTTATTTTCCGGTTCTTCATTTTAATATAAGTACTGAAAACTTTATGAGCCTAACTAAATACCCACCTGATAGGTTTTTCCTGCTAACTGGAATAACTTTACTTTTCTTTGCATGGAGTGATTGTTAATACTTTTTATTAGGAGGAATTTTTCCAACCATATTATCAATACTTGATGAATATCCTTAAAAACAATAAAGTAACTTGAACAAATTACGACAAAAGTTTACAAAATATTGAATATTTGCTATGTACATCAAATCGAAGAAAAAGAATAGATAGTTTATTAAATACCATAGTTCAAACAATTTACAGGTTTATCAAAGTCTTCAGAAGAACTAACTCTAAATTTTAATCTAAACAATTGAGTTTAACGTGAGACGTTTACTTAATATAAACACTTTTATTTTCGTGAAGATGAAAGTTTGAACCTGTTTAACAAGATTGCTGTCAAAACGTAATTCGATAAACTTTATCGTAATTCAGGAAAAAGAAAGTCGTGTATGTTTGATCAGATTTAAATGATATTGCTGCAGTCGTTAGCCTCAAGAAAATTTGTGAAAAAAAATTTTTGATATTCTGTGTGTATTGTCACTAAAATCATTAGAAAATTTAATATTTGCAAAGGTAGATTAATAGTATTTTTAGATTATTTTATTAAAGATTTTAAAAATTTAGATACTTTGAAATGCTGAGGATATTCGAGCTATATAGAAATAACTTAACATCTAGTTTGGCTTTTTTTAAAGGTTTATTTGCTTAATTTGCATTTACGTGAAACTTAATTTTATACTTCAAAGAAATTTAAATTTAAATCCATTGCATAAAATAACAAAACAATAAGCATATTAAGTAACAGAGATTGATTGTGGGAGACATATTATAAAATTATTAAACCTGACACGAAACATAAAAGAGAGATCATATTTAGATATATCCGTCGTCAAATTAATGACAAAATAGAAGTGCAGTGTCAAACTCCATTGCAACCATTTTAAAAGTCATATACAATATTTTTATACTTTTAGCCATTTGTCGATTTACGTAAACTTTTATTTTCCTGTTTGAAACTAAACCGTTGTACTTATATTTAGCCGATTTATCAAAGTTATTTCGACAGAAATTTTCACTCATTTTAAATCGACTGTCTTTCCACATTCAAAATATATTTCAAAGACTTTTTACGTCAATAAATGAAGAAGTTCATATTTACTATTTACACAACTTCTATACTTAGAGTAGCGATATTTACTTTGATTAAGATGGAATTTAAAACAATCAAAAGAAAGCAGATTTAACTTGTAGGAAAATAGAAATTATTATTTTTCATTGTATTATTAAGCGTTTAAATTATCAACTATATAATTTAATTTAAAACACATAGTAGCGAAAACATTTCCCCAAATAGACTATAAAGTATAAATATTAACAAAATACTTAAATATACCTTTAAAATTCATATTTTACAAGTTCGTGTAGACGATTCGAGTTTTCTATTACGATTGTTTTGGTAATTTAAGGAAAATGAGGTTGGTGATTCAAATTCAGGAAAAATGATAGTACTATCAAGTCTATAGCAGATTAGAAGCCTTTTTCATCAGAAAAAGAAATTAGAAATGGATTTCGCCATTTTCTGAATCCAAAATTATTTACACTAAAATCTGTTAGTTTTGGACTAATTTATAACCTATAGAAGGTATAATTCGAATGAAGTTAAGCTAGTGATAGATTAATATGTGAAATTAGGCGTATTCAAAAGTCATATCAAACCAATAATTACTTTGACTCCTGTAATATCGATATATTTTAATTATTCGCGGTGTTTTTATGATCAATTAACAATACAGTCGGATTCACGTCTTGTATTTCAAAAAAGTAAGGTTAGATGAAAGTCAATATAAGAAATTAATACTTAATATAAACGAGAAAAATAAAATTTCTCATTGATTATATCTACTAATTTCCAACTGTCACGAGCACATATTTTTACAAACGATTAAATATTTATCCCTGTTTTTTGCTTGCCACAGCAAAGCTTCCACGCCATTAAAAACAAGAAATAGGTACATACAAGAAAAGAAAAAGTAAAAAAATGTATTGCGAAAAGTTATTTTGCATAAACTCAACTTAAATATTATTTCTTGACACTCTCGCTGAAAGAAAAATTATTTTATTATAGGACAATATACAGATATAATTTACTGACCATTGAAATAATAATCGATGAAGGAAATTAAGTTTAAACCAATGGTCGCCAAGTGGTCGAAATTCGACCGTAATTGATTAAATTTTTAAATTTGCACGTTGCTAAGATTCTTGAGGTGTCAAAAAGTACACCTCTACAATCCTTGTATAAATATTTTTCAATTGGTTCTATTACGTCAGCTGAAAGCATAGCCTATGTTATTTCCTTTAATTCTCTGCAATACCTAAGAAATATAAAATTTAATATTAGTAACAGTTGCAAAAAAAACAATATATATAAACTATACCAAATCTCGCACTCTTCCATATGCGCAATATGGTTAAAAAGGGATACAAAGTTTTTCTTAACGTATTAATATGTAGAATTATTATACATAAATTTTAGCTTTCTGCGCTCCTTCTTCCTATAAACTTTAATGATGCCAATTTTCATACTTCTCCGTGCGAGTAATATACTTAAAAAGGAATACATATTTTCTCTTCGCATATTAATATATAGACTATCATCAATGCATGGCAAGAAACTTTTATAAACACCGGTTGTTGTCCTCAGTGTAAATAGATGAGAAAATAATCCCATTTCTTGATAGTTATATGATAATATACTTTTTATTCCGTTTGGTGACAAAGTAAAGAATTTTAATAGTGTAATTACGTTTAATTATTTAAATAAATGAAACGTAATTTTAAGTGCAGCGAATTAATTGCATCAAAGAAAATTAATTGACTCGTAATGTAAAAATATGTTATGTAAATTAGAGACTCTCTGTAGATTGAAAATTAATTTTTATTCACATTTAAATATTTTGGTGACAGTTACAAGTAAAACAGTTTTAAAATGTTTACAAAAAATTGCTCATTTTCTACAAACAAAATGCCCAGGGTTACAAAAAAAATCTTTAAAACGTCTCTTGTCAAAATATGTAAATATGCTATTGAGTTAAACATAAATTATCACTCAATTTGAACTGACTTCTACGCGGTAGTTTAATTACGTAACTAATTGTCCTTAGAGCCCTTCAGCCAAATTCCCTTCATTAAACAAAACCCTCATTATTTAGTAGTATTTGCCCATTCGTCAGTTAGCTTGCATATTAAAATATTATAGGTGTATTATTTTACATATATTTTTACATAATATATATTTTGATATTAATATATAAAAAAGATTCTCCATTCTTGATTTATCAGATATGTATAAATTAGCTTTTAAATTTTTAACGATGCACCAAGTATTGACGATATATATATTTACATTAATACTCAAATATTTATATATGTGTGGACATATATATATATTTAGGGCTAACACTTTACTTAAATTCGGAAATTGTTTAAATAATTAATTATGGTGAAAAATTACTTTTTTGGAATAAAAACTTGAGCGGTGTCAAGGGACACCCTGATGGAACGAAGTTCCTTTCGATTAATTAGTGAAGAAATTGTAATAAAATTTTATTTCTTTTAAGTTATAATAATAATTATTGTTATTATTTTGTATTATTTATTATGTACAAAAAACCTGCATACTCAACAAAAATAATCGTCGCGACACCACACTGTTCAATGCGAAATAGAAAGATGAAACGAAAATAACTGGCTTGCTTTCTATGAGAGAGAGAGAGCTGCTAGCAACTATAGCAAAAAGTGTCGTTACAACTTTTGGTCTTAATTTTTTCCGTCTAGCCCCCTTTCGCAACGCGCGATAAGGAACTTCGTTCCAAAAATATTTATTATATTTGGCGGTTATTTGGTAGACATTCATTATTCACAATTAAATGAAACTACGTTATGTAGTATTACATCTACTTTCTTTAAGTTCGTTTCGTTATATTACAGCCCTCCTGAAGATGTTGTAATACAACGAAACCTAGGTCGTGGTAAAGAACTCAAAGAAAGTAGGAATAATACTACAACACGTAGTTTCATTTAATTGCGATTAAAAATATTTGCTTACACGCGCCTCAATATGGCGCCAAAACTTTAATAAGAAAGCTAGGTATTTTAGCATTTAGTATCAATCTTTCAAACCAACTGTGACGGAAATGTACAGGAAGATGTAATATAATTTAGACATCACCATTGCTTGAACACCTGGAAATAAGGAAAAACTTTTTATAATTATATTGTTTGAATATTGAATATATTTGGAATTAATTTTGTAGAAATTCATTAATCACAATTAAATGAAACTACGTGATGTAGTATTATTTCTACTTTCTTAAGTTCTTTAGCACAATAAGAAATTAAAGAAAATAAAAATAATACTATATCACGTAGTTTCATTTAATTGTGAATTTTATTGTTTTTAAATTCCTCGCCCTATATCTTACCAAAGTATAAAAATACAGTACCTTACCAAAGCATAAAAAATATTGTATCTTACCAAAGAACAAATAATATTGTATCTTACCAAAGTATAAGAAATATTGTATCTTACCAAAGTATAAAAAATAATGTATCTTACCAAAGCATAAAAAATATTGTATGTTACCAAAGTAAAAAAATATTGTATCTTACCAAGGCAAAAAAAAATATTGTGTGTTACCAAAGTACAAATAATATTATACCTAACCACAGTATAAAAAATTCTGTATCTTACCAAAGTATAAGAAATATTGTATCTTACCAAAGTATAAAAAATAATGTACCTTATCAAAGCATAAAAAATATTGTATGTTACCAAAGTATAAAAAATATTGTATCTTATCGAAGTATAAAAAATATTGTATCTTACCAAAGCATAAAAAATATTGTATCCTACCAAAACATAAACAATATTGTATCTTACTAAAGTATAAAAAATATTATATCTTACCAAAGTATAATAAATATTGTATCTTACCAAAGTATAAAAAATAATGTAACTTACCAAAGCATAAAAAATATTGTACCTTACCAAAGTATAAAAATATTGTATCTTACCAAAGTATAAAAAATATTGTATCTTACCAAAGCATAAAAAATATTGTATCTTACCAAAGTATAAAAATATTATGTTTGAAATTGTATATTCTATTTATTTAAATAAATGAAATTAATTTGATTTCATAAAAATGCAATCGTTTTAACGACAGTATGTTATATGTCTTATAATAATACACATGTGCATAAATTAAATTTTAAAAGAAGTGATCTTTTTTAATTTAGTCAGGGCGTGTTAGAAACATTTTATCATAAATTCTTCTTTGCTAGAATTCGGTCTCATGACATAGAGGTGAAAAATGTATGTCATTTATTAAAAAAATAAATTAATTTTATTCTACAAAAGTAAATCATTTTAATGACAATATATCATATAATCTATAACGATGTATCATATACTATACATAACAAAAGATCAATCCGTCGACACTGAAGTGATCCTTGGTAAACCAATCAATGCTTTCTAGAAGAATTTTCATATAATTGTCTATCCCTAAATGTTAACAGTCTATGTCAAAATTCTACAAAAGCGATAATAATGACATATAGCAGGTACTACAATGCAAAACTACGTCAATCATTTTGTATTAAAAATTAAGGACATTAAAGTAATTATCTATTTTTCTTGTACTTCTTATAAACACGCCTGTTAATTTATTTGAAATATATTAACATATAGTAAAGTAATATTAGTAGTTTAATAACAATGGTATATTCCTTTAATGTTGAAACTTTTTTATGTACCTAAACATATACTTAATATGCACTAACTGAATTTTTTTTGTACAAGTTGCATTATTTATAGGAAACATCCTCATAATTTGAAAATAAATCTAGAATCTATATTAAATATATCGATACGTAAAGTTACCAATAATATACACACAGAATTTAGGTATTAGATCTTCTTATTATTAATCGTTTAGGCTCTTGTAATTTAATCATGTTTTGCTAACTTGCCTTCTTTTCATGATCAAACAGTATTATTTTCTAAGCATGTTACGTGTTGAGGACTTTCTGCTTAATTTACACATTTCAACTGTTGCTAGTTTGCATATCTCATATAATGCAATGTCTTGGGGAAATATAACAGCGTTATCCCTATCCATATATAAGAGTACAATGTTTAGATGGTATAATTCCAGGGACAGTCCTTACATTTCATCTACGAAATGATGCGAAAATTATTTCGTCCTAGAAAAAATGATTGAACTTACTCTAAAAAGTATTTATAATTAATAGTGATGAAACAACAACGGGAAATCAATAGACCAGAACAAATAACAAAACAAGATAAATAAATATGAAAAGAAAAAGAAATAAAAAACTGTCAAGCAAAAAAATATACAACAAAAACTCCCTGACTCAAGGATTTCTGCAAAACTTTTCAACCCACAGCATCATTTAGACAATTAAATATTCATGCTTTCCTTTTACTCGTAGCAGGAAAACTTTTCCACATCATTTAATGTGAAAAATAGTTACAGACCAGACAACGAAAAGTAAATGAGTACACCGAGAAAAGTTGTTTTCTACCAACTCTCCCTGAATAACATTTTCTTTCGCTCCGGTTGAAAGAGATATTGTTTTATTATTAGCCTGGGGAGATACATAAGTCACTTTACTTCAAGTTTATAATTGATGGAGTGATTGTCAAAAACAGCAAACTGTCGAAAGTTACGCGAAGAAGGAAAATTTATGCGGATGAAACATTTGTTCTGGAATAAAACTAGGAGGAAAATTTACTTAAGTTTGTCAGTAAACAAATTCAACGCTCAAATCAAAATACGTGTCACTTAATATCAGAAAAGAAAATTATTAAGGCGTTCAGAAATATCATACTGTATACTAAAAACACGTTAAATCTAATCTAGATGAAGAGCAATTTTCATAATTACAGTTTTGATTAACATATCATAAGTAATATTTCATTGATTTTGATCATAAGAGTCGACGATACTCAATTCTATTTGATACTCAAATTTAATTAATACAATTTTCAGATGGAAATATTTTCTCTTTGTGGCTTTCAATTTATCGTCATTTTTAAGTAAGTTGTCCGTGTATATCCATAGACTATACTTTTTGTGAAAAACATTTGTAAACATACATGCTATATATAATGATTTGAATTCAATGTAATTGTTTTTATTTTAAACCATATTTCGTTTAATATTATTTTAGTTTCATCAAAGTACACTTTGCTATGTTAAAGATTTACAATTTTTTTTTTACTTTTAGGATAAAAATAGTTATATTTATGTCGTATTTAATTTCATGTATTAAAATTAAAAAAATATAATATTTATGTTTTCAAAAATGCCAATTTTCACTCGTCTTAGTGGGCACAAAATATCAAGAAAAAGTGGCACAACTTTTATATTCAAAAGTTGCTAAGTTATAATTTGAACTTCTTTGGAAATTCTTTACTTTTTATTTACTTAAAAAATTAACTAGATAATGAAAATTTTCGTTAAAAAAACCAATCTCGTGGAATCTTGTGGAATTTCTGGGATTGTAATGCAGTGAATTAAGTTTTAAATCAATATAAATGAAGTATTGATTTGTTTCTATTGCAAAATTGAATCACTACAAAAGTACAATAAAATAAAACAATATGATAATATCAAGAAAATTATGTAATCCATACATAATTAATAAATCATAGTATGTGATGGAGTCCATGATATGGAATCCCAGATAAAATAATCATTGACGATTTTAAGATGCAGTACTTACGATACATGAAACCCTCACAACCTAAAGCAAAATGTCCTACTGCCCAGGTCCAAATGCTTCCTCGTTCGATCGACCAGATTACAAACATCCTGCAAATAACGGTCGTAAGATAATATAATATGGCGGCACCAACCTTAGGTTAAGATCCTTAGTAATAGCAGAACGATTATAGACGAGTAGATAGTACATTAATCATGTACTAGCAAGTAAATTAATCTTAACATGATTTAAAATTAATATCCATTGAGGAAACACTGTGCCTTGCTTTTTATCACCTACACATATTATCTATTCTATATTTATCTATTCCATATTTTATCACTTCACATATTATCATATACCCATGCTAAACATAATAAGCACCAAGTCTTCTTCTTCAAGGCATTTATTCATTTTATATTAATAATTGTAGATTATTTTTAATTCAACGAGTCTTTTTAATGTTTTGTTTAATATTTTTGAAAAACGGCGTAAAATCTAATGACATGAAACTTCTGTAAAAGCAGAATAATGGTAAACCTTCATCATATCTGTCCACAAAATAAACAAGTCAAAATACTGAACGAACTCGCAGTATTCGGGTACTCTACACACTAAGGTAACGTACCTGGCATTGGACAAACCAATTCGACACTGACTGGGTGTATGAGACAAAAAAGCTCTTTTATATTATTTTTCATCACAAACGCCAAGATGACGCTTTTCACTCTTGGATTAAACATTAAACTCTTGAATGAATGATGTTTGATTGAATGAATTATACTTGATTTGAACTTTAATAGGTGATAATAGAAATAAATTGCTTTTACTAATTTTATGATTATAAAGATCACTAAATTAGTAATTTTAAATTTAATTATCGGAATATTTTCTTAGATTATTTTCTTACATTATTCAAATATGGCTAAGTAGGTTATGGATGACAACATTCGTAATCTCCCACAAACTATGTAGACATTTACGGTTACATAATATTTCCATTTAACTGCTTACAAATATTAATAATGTTTTTCACTATATAAAATATATATCGGGCGCCAAAATATTGCTTTTTTTTTAAAAACTCTAAGTATACTTCTTGTAAAAATAATTTCTTCATGAATTATAGCCGTTTCGCAAATGGACAATATTTTCTTCATTGATATTTTTCATTGATGCGGATGACTTCCTATGCGGCAATATGTTTTTTCACTATGTCAAATTCCAAGTCTCTACATGAAATGGTTCCTAAAGATATAGAGGATATCGAAGGTTTATCTAAGAGTTTTCTTTTTTCATTCTCAGCTGCAGAAAGTGTAAGTAAAAGTGTAGTCCTTGTAATACTTTTGTTTTGAAAATTTTCAATGAAAGAAGAATAAATCTTCCATGTATATTAGTGACATCTCTACTTTACTTTTATTACAAACCCAAAAACTATTAAATTAATGCAAATGATCGCCAAATTCATTGTATGTCACTCAAGCTGCAATATACTGTTACCATTCCTAAAGCTTTCAAAGTGTTCATCCCAAATTTCCCCTTATTTGCATGGAATATATTTGATTATCGTTCGACGGTGCTTTGAAGGGATCTGTGTATTCCTGTGGTCTTACTGGCTTAAGCAAATCGGAGGTTGTTTTGTTTACGGTTAATAAGGGAGGATGTAAGTGACTTTCTTCTTCCTGTTTTATACACTTTGTTTACTATTTAAAAATCTACTCAACTTTCTAAAATTAGAGAATAGTATCACTTTCTAACTTTTTGTTTCAATTATCTTTAAGAATTGTTATTCATTTATTATCTTTAATAATCTTGCTTTATCGTTTTTTTTAAATATTGCCTTACTTCGATTCTAGAAACGTAACGACGGTTTATTTAAATTTAGAGCTTCAAAATCGAAAAGTACTATAAGGCATTCACTAGCAGTAATAATACTTTAATTTAATTCTACCGTTTAATTGAAATGCGTAATATAAACTATCTGTTTACTTTTTGTATTCTGAAGAACCATAAATGGAAAGGGATAGGACTCAATTGTCACAAAAGGGGAAGTGTTCTTAGCATTAATAAAAATTTAAATAGAAAATTTGTTAAAAAACGTCTGTCTGGAAATTTGAGCACCGTTTATTTGCAAAATGGTTTTTCCTCAAGGTAACTAGAATTTTATTAAACCAGATGAAAATATTTTCGCGAACATTTTCACAATTCAACATATCATCACTAACAAAAATAATCGACATCTGGACACCATTTCGCCAACGTAAAAGAAAGAAATAATGCAACGAAGCAGCTGACGATGACTATATTTATGTAATTTAATTTTTTTTAAGTACAATGTAGCGACACTCAAAATATTGTGCGTCCACATTTAGAAAAGTAACTTTAAAGGAATAATTCTTCTATTACGCTATTTCCTAAATATAATTTATCATAAATGTAATAACAAAAGAATCTAAAAATTACACCGTTAAATAGAGCGTTCAAAAAATTAAAATTACTATTCAAAATATTGCTCTTCTAAAAGCGATCTAAAAGTTTTTATAATCTGTTAGTAAGTGAGTGAATGAACAAGGTAAATAAATAATAATTTTTTCTATCAAGTAACTTGGAAACTAACAGAGATAACACTTCAAATCTGTAATTCGGCCCTGCATTTGCCAAAATTGGGTTATGAAGGTACAAATTATCTACGAAGCGTTTTAGGTCTCCGGGTCTCTGAAACTTCATCGATCAAACTCTACCTCAAAAGAAAAAAAAACAATATACGACAGCAGTTTTCAACAGAACTAGTTTGGTACACTGATGAAAAATATTATCTAATTTAATTAAAAATAAAGATATGTAAAGTTTAAAATATAATACTCTACTGGCAAATATAATACTCGATATTTTTTTAATTCCTTGTATCGTGTAGCATATAAATGAAAGGATCAAATTGGAAGTATTTAAAAATTATTGAATTCAGAATTTTATTGACATTTCTAGAGAAATGGGTAAAACGTCTAGAAAATTGTATATTTTTTTAAAAAGTTTTATTTCTTCTTTCTATGATTTGCAATTTTTATTAAAAAGATCAGAGCATTACTTGTTCCGTAAGCATTTCCATTTTTAACTCGTAAACTTTTAATTATTCTCTTTTAAACTTACTTTTTATATTGTATTTAATACCGGGTATGAACTTTAATTAAGAGCAATAAATATTACGTTCTAAACAATTAACTATAATTTCAGGTCACGTATTAGTAATATTTTGTTTGCAACTTGACTATCATAGGCAGATGGATGAGAGAAAATAAATTTAGCTTTTCCAGTCCCACTAGCATCAATTTTCATTTAAAAATAGATAACAATTAAGGCGGTAAAACATATCGGTTCAACCACTTTAGTGAATAGATGAAATAAAAAATCAGACAATACACGTACAGAGCTTTATCTCAATCTGAAGCGAAACTTGTATTCTTTTGAACAACCCGCATAGTTGTATATTCATTTATAAATTTACCTTCCGACATAGCAGCAAAAAAAATTCACGTCATTTAACGTAAAAAAAAACGGCAAAAAAAGTATAAGCTATTTGTTGAAAAGCTCTTTATCTCACTTCCGCGACGAGTTTAAACAACATTTCCTGTAAGCCTATTCGCCGCGGATATTAACTGGTTATTACGCTGTAAAAACCGGAAATCGGCGAAATGTAGGCTGTGCTAAATTTTACACACGCGACGACGCAATTAGTAATGAGGTTATACGCGAATTAAACAATACTGAGAACCTGACGATACAGAATGTAAATTAAATGTATGATTTCATTCGGAAAGTATATATATATATACACACACATATACACATATGTCAATACTCTGATATTCTAATGTCGTTCAAAAGCCGGGGTACCTTGGTTATGGTATATTCATTCACTAAAAGGAAATGATGGTTGGATAATTGAAACCTTTACATCTTTTTATTCGTTAGTTACAGAGGAAAGAACAGTTATTTTATAGAATTATAAAGAAGAAGAGACAAGGGGAACAGCAGAATCTCAGTTGGATCTGTCTGCATGCGTAATTCGTCATCGTCAGTTTCAAATAAGTCTTGATATGTATGATTGATTGTACGCTTGAATATTTCATGTCTGCAAAAAAGTAGTTAAAAATAATGGAAAATTTATCAATCGCCACATTTTTAAGGTATTCTGAATATATATTAAATTTTTAAGGTATGTTTAAATTTATATATAAATGCTGCCAGTTATGTACCGCTTTTAATATTTTATATGATTGTTACCACTTAAGAGAATTTACTACCATCGAAGATTATGCCTTAGATGGTGAAGATGAGTATTACATACCCAGAAGGGGATGTTTAGAAGTAACGGACCGCGAAGAATCTGGTGTATACTATTATTCTTTCCCTGTTATTATTATTAAAATATTTAAAAATAATTTCAAAAATTGTATTTCTATATTTACTGGAAGATCGTGAGAGTGAACCTGAGCTAAACGAGGATGTTGATGAACCGACTGAAAGCGTTGCAACTAGTAACTAATTGCCGCAGACAGAACAAGGTTACAGCCTAATATAAAATTATTTGATCTAAAACGCCATAAATTCAACATCAAACTCCAGCTTAAAATATTTTTTGGCAAAAAATTGCAACACATAGAAGTAGAGAGACTTTATCTAACAGCAAAACATTAAAAAAAACTTTACTGATCAGTTCAAAATTTCTAAATAATTTTGGACAACTTTTTTTTTAAATCGGCCATTTTAGCCTCTTTTTCATGTCTTAATTATCATTTTATTATATGGTTTCACTAGCTTTTGTCCGCGGCTCCTCCAATGATAACGTTTGCATCCTCAAAATTGTTTTTGTTCAAATAAAAGTTACTTATATCTTACCTTGAACTTCAACATAAAAATACTGCGACAGTCTCGTCAATTTCCTTTCACCAATTCTTAAACTCACCCTCTTGGTTCTTACTTCGTGTATGCCACTAATTGAATTTTAAGTCATTTTTTAAATATTTTAAAAAAGCAAAAATAATGTTGTTATACTAGACCTCAAGAATTGTTTCATTAAAAAGTCGTTAAACTTATTTGTAAGTTTCTAGTTGACACTTTAATAAACAAGTATAGAGACAAAAAAAAAAAGACAAAAGTTCCACAGAATCTTTTCCCCTTTCGCACTACGAAGATTTCGTGCACGGAAAATAATAACTTTTTGACTTTACAAATGTATTGCCTACTATATGTATCACAAACGTATAAGAAATAATCAATAGCTTTACACCCAAAATAATTTTGCATTGTGGTGTTTGCAATATCTTTATAGTGACTCTTTTTGCATTTTTCACAAACATAATTAAAAATTTTCAGGGGGTGCACTGTTTGACATTTTCAAAGAAAATATCTCGCGAAAGAAAAGCCGTATCCAAAAAAAAGTGCAATATTTTCATTTTAGAAAACATTTTCTGTGACGTCCACTTGGCGGGGATCGCGAAAAAATATATGTTACACCCAAGTTTGACGTAAAACTGAGTCCATAAAACATTTAAAATTATAGTTTTGTATTTTTACATATCGACATAATCGAATTAGGTATTTATGAAAAAATTATCAGAATTGGACTATATTGAATGAATGTTAATACTGCGACAAATGGATATAAATGATCGATTGACACCATTCATCTATGGAAACCCAAAATGCGATATAACTTTTTCTGTAGCACAATTAAAAAAGCTACAAAATACAACATATAGAAATTTATATCCAACCGCGCGCACTACCTTTTCTCATACTGAAGTGTAACGTATTTACCAATTGCAGAGCTTTACTTTCATGTACTTATTGTCCCCTAAAAGTTGAAGCAGGAAAACTTTTTCACATCATCAAACGTGAAAAACTGACGCAAGAAAAGCAAAAGTAAACAATCTTCCAAGGAAAATCTCTTTATCTCGCCTCCGCTCCATAAGTAAATAACAGTTCCTGTGGGTTTTGACTGACGTGTCTATTAATATTTCTATTAATAAGTTGGTGAATGACTTGCTATATTGTTATGAACGGAGGTCAATTTTGTCGTCAAATGAATTTATGTAATTAACGGTGAGCGTGTACACAATTTCAAGTTACAGTGAAGAGCCATTCAGGCACGCTGTTATTAGATAAATGTGTTATTATATTTTGGGTTAGTCATTAATTATTTGAATAATATTTGATTTCTTTTTCAGCATAACGTGCAAAATATAATAAAAGGCTCATTTGATCGTATCGGCTTACTGAAAGTATTTAGTCTAATTCTATTTACTCTCAATTGTTGAAATTGTACACATAGGAAATTTAAGTATTAAATTAAAGTTCCCGTGAGCAGAACAGCGCACTTAACATTTTCTACTCATTTTGATGTACGTAATCACCTTTATGAATACCATGAACATTTCTATTATACTCTCTCTCTCTCTATATCTCTCTCTCTCTATATCTCTCTCTCTCTATATATATATATAAGATATATAGAAATATAAAAAAATATAATATTTATTCTCATTACTAACTTACTTTACTTACTAATACTCATTACTTAGTAACCTATCATATAACATTATTTTTTAAATGTTATATGTATACTAAAGTAATAAGTGTGTATCGGACGGAAAGGCCATTTGCTTTTATAAGATATAAATGATGTCTATACTAAAATCTTGCCATTAAATTTAGATGAGAATTAAAAAAAAAACCTATACAAAAATTTAAACTCTGCCTTTTATATGTATAATAATTTAGAACCCTTGACACAACCTCACACCCAGACAATATGACACCTAGAAGTAGCATAAGTTGCAGTAATAAGTCGTAGAGTACGGTGATAATAAATTGTAGAACAGCTCCTAGCATAATTTTATCTCCTTACACATTCGCACACCCTCGCTTATCTTTATACACCATGATGTGTTGGGTTGAGCGCATGACCGCGCACCGCGAGGACCTGGGTTCGATTCCCGGCCGCTCATCGAAGCGGGACTGGTAGAAGTCCAACTTTCTGAGGCTCTGGTGACCATTTTTCCATATGAGATATCTCAACAGTTTTCGCATTTCTAACTAAGGTATTATCCTTTATTTTCAATTATATCCCCGGCATGTTTTTCGCATATATTCGTGTATTCATTAAACGTTTAATTGAAATTTTAAACTTTTTTTGGTTTCACGTTCCGCATGCTCGTGATTAAAATCTTGCGTTTTAATATCTCAATCCTCGTGCTTTGAGGGTTCTGCCAGATTGAGACTTATGAGACTTCAAGATATGCAAGTTTCAAAATGAGATAAAATATCTACTAAAAATCGACTTTCTAAAAGTAAGTACTATAAAATAAAAAATAATTAACTCAAAATACGTACCTACTTATTCGCAATAAATAACAAAGTTACTTATTTTTAAGTCGGTGCTAATTTAAACAAGTGTAAAATTTTGTAATTAAATACCTGTAAAAATTGGGAATATACTTCGTAATTTGAGTACATTACAAGTTAATATTTTAAACATACATTATAATTTAAATTAAATTATAAATCATTTTAAGTTGACCGACAGCGCTTACGCAGACTTCAGAAATAAGTAACTTAGTTATTTATTTTGAATTATTAGGTACCTATTGTGAATTAATTATTTTTTTACTTTTTAATATCTATTTTTTTTAAGTTGGCTTTTTAAAAGATATTTTGCATTAGAATTTTCAGTGATTAGTAATATTTATCACAACACTAACATTCAATTATTTTCTTTCTTAAAATTTAGTATAAAGGTAAATTGTCATGATTAGTCAACAATAAAATCGTCGGTTACAATTTGTAGAAAGAAAAACCTTTGCAATAAACAATACATAGCAAGAATAAATGGGATCATGCTTTATTTTCGTCTCATCAATGCCCCGAAATAGGAACCCATAATATATAATTCAATATGTTAACGTCATTTTATCTAAATTTATAAATATGTATCCGTTTTCTGGCTTTTTTAATTTTTTTTTATTAATATACTACATTTACAAAACGCATCGTCGGAATGGTTTACTGATAACTTTTGTGTCATGAATTTTTACGCCTTTTGCATTCTTAGTCGGTTTATTGTACCGATAAGCTTTTAAATTTCGGGTGGTTCCTACATTAAGAGCAAAAAAATTTACTTTTGTAAGATCACAAACATGTATCATAGCCGTTTTTCGTTTGAAATAATTTAACGTAGAAACTTGAAACTTAGCTTTAAAAATATTAACGAAGCCTATTATTACTCATGTACTTCCGTAGCTAAAACTAAGTTACACATAGGTAAAAATACTTTAGTACGCAAATTAAGGGAAAGTAGTTTTTAATTGCGTACATAGTGTGGTATATTGTTTGAAAGCACTAGTTATAGTAGTTTTAAAACGTTTTCATAATTTTAGGTTCCATATCTTCGTATGTATATGTACTGAAAATGCAATTTAAATATTTAATTGGTTCACATAAGTATTTACATAAATATTTTTGAGTGCTAGCTAGGGCTAGGTATTGAAATATCTGTTTGGTTCTGGTTTGGTTTGTATGATTGATCTGGTTTGTATGATTCCTTACTACGGAAAATTTCAAGTTCCTGAGTCAAGCAGTTTTTTTTATTCTTTGGACATTTCCATATTAAAGTTACAGTAATTTTAAGTTGTGAATATTTGAAACAAAAAAACTGTTAAGAATTTGGACACACATTACTTTGGGGTCCTTGAATTCATGGCGATATTATAGGGCGATAATAAAAAAAAGATTGATATTCTAAAGTTCAATCACAATTCTCACGATGTAGCTCCAAGTAATTTTTCATATTCGTTTTGATATATAATTTTTTATTGTTTTACAAACAAGTTTTCATGAAACAACAGAGATTAAATTTAACGTTTTGACATAGACGTGAATGAAGAGCTGTGGTAAATCAGCTATACATATTTTCAATTTAATTTTTGTTCATCAATAATGAGAGTCTGTGGTTTACTTCAGTTAATTAGTAAATTATGTTTACAAACTAAAAGAATAATCAAATATAAATGTGCATTCAGCACCAATGCAGGAAAAAATTCCATTAATACTGCAGTTATATTATATTTGTAGATCAGTAACATATAAATAATAGGGGAAGAGAGTTGTTTAGCTATAATATCAATTAAAATAGAAAAATAAACACCACAATTAGGAACGCCAGAAATAAGAGTAGCTCGCTTTTAAAAAAAATTCAAAAGTTTTCATTATCTGTTTAAGACTGTAAAGATAGTCGTTGAATCAATGAACATACAATTTTTACGAATTTAATTAAAAGCTAATATACTCAAAATGTCAAAGTTCATAAAATTACATGCATTACTATAATTTTGTTACATCTGAACCAAATTTCTCTGCCGTTCATCACTAGGCGTATATCGTTAGTTACTTTGAGCGATGCTGTTGAAGTACTTATTAAAGCCAGATTACAGGTGGTTTGGTAAATTTTGAGTATATAAGAAGTTAAAAATTTTCAAATGTACAAACTGCTCAAAAACTTTTGATAATAGTGATAATATAAATATGGATTGAAAATCTTTGGGTTAGTTTGGAACATATATTTTGAACAAAGGAATAATATGCACCTTCTCCCATTCACAAGGAAACGTGGAGTTTAATCCGGATGTACTAAATGAAGCCGTGATGGTGGATACTATAATGTTAAGAATAGAAGCGATAGCGTCTATTTTTAAGATATCAAGATTAACGGATTTCGATTTAATTTTGAGAAGGCTTATTTTTCTTCGCATACTGAAATCTTCATAATAACAATTGCATGCATTTTCACTAAGCGGGCAGGTACTATAATATTCAGATTTCCCAACCTTAATATAGCATAACTGGGAAGATTGAAAAGAAAATGTTTAAGATGTTAATGTCTATTGGACACTGCGTTTTCTCTTAATATATACTGATACTCGGGGTACTTAGAAATTTTTAAATATTTGGTAAAGTGCATTGGTTAATTTTTTTAGTAATATATCATTTTGTTGGATTTCTGCACGTTTGCAATATCTAATTCCTTAATACTCTGTAGGGTTCCCAGCAATTAGGTGTTAGATCCTTTTTATGTTTAAATTTAGCCTTATATTATTTCTAAGTCAAACACTTTATAAAATATTTGAAAGAAGAAGCAATTTACATGTTTTGGATTTTACCAACATATAGCGCCCTCGTTTTAAATATAACATTTGCAATATGTTCAAAACTGTTTACAAATTATCATGCCTTCGTCAAAAGCTTTTGCCCAATATTGCTATTACTTTTTCATGTATCTTCCCAATAGATCAACATTTAAGATTTATATTTTATTCTACCAAACATATAAACATTTTATAATTGAGACAATTTGCTGCATTTCTAAAAAGTTCTAGCGGACCTTACTTTACACAGAGATAAAACTAGTCCACCTTTTGGATATTTCTAGATTTCTTTTCCTTTCAAATATGTCCACGTTATTTAAGGTAAAAGTGACACATAATGTCGTGAAAATTATATTATCTCCACTTTGAGATTATGTGAAAGTTTTTAATACGCTATTTATTTTAACGTGTCAAAAATTATTTAAAGTTAAATTTAACCAATTAAATTTAAAGTTAAATATGTTAAAAAAAAACTTGCCCACCTGAAAATATACACACAAATTTATACAAAAGTTAAAAATTACTTTTAAACATGACAGATTTCAAATTAATTTTGAAACGTAATCGCTACCACAACTGTCGGGAAAATTCGTCCATATATCTCAATCCTGACCGCATTTTCGTGCAATTTGAGTTACCTTCTCCAACGAGATACGAAAATTGAATTGTATATTTAAGCATTAAAGCCTTCAATCCTTGGCAAAAGACACCTAGGCTTAACGCTCAACGAAAGCCTCCATATAAATAGTCGCATATCGACTAACACTTTCATCACCCTACGGCAATGAGCATCACTAGCTGAAATATTTGTCATTGTTGCTATTCAAATCCTTTATTAATGATTTTATACCTGTATCGTATTTGTAAAGAAATTAAATAAAATAGAAATAATACTACATCACCACAAACATACATACATAATACTACAATAATATTTTATTTAGTTGTGGAAATCAAATTAAAATGAATTTCTACAAAATTGAGGCCAAATATATTCAATATTTCCTTGATGTTTAGTTTACTTCACTAATTTCCAAAGAATTTCACCACGTTTTTCATTTCGTAGCATGGTATCATTTACACATCATAAATAGTTTAATTTAGCTAGATTATCATTTTAGACTTTTGCAAAACTCACAAAACGTCAACGAAAATAACTTTTCAGTGAACAGAAATTAATTACAAAACAAGTAATTCAAAAAACTTTACGCCACCCATCATACGACATTATCTCAACTTTAGCGGAACTTTTTTGCCTGTTACGCCGTTCGTTGTATCAAAGTTGAGATTTAGTAATTCGAGGAAATGATGTGTGCGTGTGCATGCGAGCGTGTGTACGTGCGTGCGTGGGTGCGTACGCATAGATTTATTTTGGCACTGGTTATTCGATACATAATTACATTAACTGATATACAATCTAACTAAAAATAAAACTATATATAAGAAAAATGACTCATCAATTATTCATATTTTTGATAATTCAATTAATAATAAACTCGAAATGATCGCTTTGGGAATAACGATTTTACGAGTATACACTTCGAAGTAATAGACTTATACCATAGGAGGAAGAATAATCTTTTGCCATTATGATTGTGTATACATCTTTGGCACATCGCGTTAATATTAAAAATCGAATAAGCAATATTGTTTTTGTCTCCACCAACTAACTAAATTTTATTAGTCTCAGTCAAAGTTCAAATTCAATTAATTTACTCCATATAACTTAGGAGTACCTATCGCCAACTTATGGTTTCATCATTGTATCATAATTTTGCTAAAAATTAATTTATCTGAGCTTTAATCGTGTCTTATCAATTTATCATTAGACGTAGATCTACGAAATTCGGCTTTGACATACTGTACTGTTTATATTTTACGATCAGATATTTTCAACATTTTTATAGGATAATATTGGGAGTACACTCTTTGAAACGAAAACACATACAATTTATATGAAGTTACGATTAAGTCAACTGTGCGGTTTAATTTTGGAGAATTCCATGGCATATCTTCAATTTTAATTCTAAGATTCTTGTTCAATTGTCATAGAGGCATACCAGGGTGTATTCCCTTCAAAAGAAAAATATAATCAATAAAATTAATTGAGAATTTTCTGAAGTTCATTAAACGCCGCAAACGTCTGTTCTGATTTCAATACATGAAAAGTTATTAACATCGAATTCATTAGAAATTTGCAATATTCTAGGTAACCTAGTAGATGAAAGCGCCACAAATAAGAAAATAAAACTTTTTTATGGAAATAAACCCACTTCGAATAATCATCAAATGACAAGCGCACTGAAAAATATAAATTACGAAAATGCAAGGCGCTTAGTTGAATTTTTTACGGTAAAATATAATTTAAGAACATAAATATACATGCAAAATCAAATGCAAATGCTTCTGGTTTTAGATTCGGCGTTTTCAAAAAGCTACACGATCAGAATTAAATTGAAAGAAATATAATTTTGTGGTATACGAATGTATAGGTGGACCACCATGATGAAATTATAAAGTTTCTATGTTTCGCCATTTGCCCATAGAATTTAAAAAAATATACGAGGGGACACTTTCCATAGTGCGTAAAGAGATCTTAAATACCAAATGTAGCAATTTAATTGGAAGCCGCACTGCACTACCCTTCTCACAATGGAACTGGTTTATTGATTACAGCGCTACATTTTCATGTTGCCACAAAGTTAAAGCCGCAAAATATTTTCGCAACATCAAAAGTGAAAAGCCCACGCAGGCAAAGCAAAAATAAACAGCTTTCCTAGGAAAAGCTTTTTATCTCGCCTCCGCCATATGAGTAAACCGGGCTTCCTGTTTGCTTAACTGACGTGGTTATTAATATATTAATAAACTGATGAGTAACTCATTCTAATGGAATGAGGGGTGTCCAATTCTGAATATATGGGAATTTATGTAATGAATGGCAATAAATAGAAGTTATTATAATATTATATTATGCATAATGAATTATTGGATGTTATTATAATATTATATTATGCATAATGAATTAATAGATGTTATTATAATATTATATTATGCATAATGAATTAATAGATGTTATTATAATATTAAATTATGCTTAGAGAATATTATTCATTATTTGGATCCTCTTTGATGTCTTCGTTAATACAACGTACAAAATGTAATAAGATTCTTTAAATGTATTACTTGAAACAATTGAAAGTCTATGCAAATTTTAGTTTTAAGTTGTAGATGCCATGGATAGAACTTCGAGCAAATTTTATTACATTTATTTCAAAGATAATGGCGGGAGAGATCAGTTTATATTTAACTCCGTATAAAATACAAATTTGGTGAGATACTGCATTATACTAACTCATTATTACTTTACCCGCACATAGTAAGCTGCCTCATTGGCTTCCGTAGGATGTAATAAATATGTCTTCACAATTTACTATTGTTCTCCGTATCTAATCGTTAAATTTAAAACTTTATAATGCCGTAAATTTTTAAATGTTCGTCCACTCCTTGAGAGTTACCTAAATATCGTAATGTATGAAACAAAAAAAGTTAAATACAAATTGCAACAGGAAGTACAATTTTTTCTCCTTTCTTCTAAGCCAATTTTGATACCTTAATTTCACTGGTTATAAATAGCAAGAGAATAATAAAGTTCACAGTAGTACATAATGTAAGTTCCTTAAAGTTCTGATGTTAATTGGAAAATGAGTAAAATTATCAAATATTTGCCATTTAAACCCCATGAAATCAAGGTTCTTTATTCCATAAAGGACATATATTGATTTCACAGCTTTAGTTTTTTTTAAAAAAACAACTTACTTTCACATTTATATGTTAGCCTTATGTCGGAAATAGCAGAAACATGTTGTACAAATTTCATTAAGTATATCTTAGCATTTATTGGCCAAAGTAAACTTTTGAAGAAGCTGAGATAAAGCGCACCACTATTCGCAGTTTATATGTTTTTTAACTTCGTTTTCAGTTTCACTTGGTGTTATTTTGTAATTAAAATCAATTAATTTTGAAAAAAAAGTGCGAGAGTACAAAGATTTATGATTAATATTTTTTATTTAATTAACTTTAGCATATTTTAATTCATGGCAATGATTTTCTGTACTGAAAGGTATCAATTTAAAGGTCATGGTTTATACTAGTCTTGTATATATACTACGGGCATACTTACGCATACTTGTGTTTCTTAACTTGTAATAGAAAAATTACTGTTCTATTTTTACGATACCCTATACTACGCCTTATTAGTTAGATATTCTATACCCTTTAACCACCATATCACTTATAACATATTGTTTCATTCTTTGCCACCCATGCCATTCTACATTTATTTAGGGAGTTGGTGGTTATGAAATTTACATGATTACGTCATTTCGGCGGAAGTTAATAAACATAGGTAACTATATTAAACAAAATTATGGAACTAATTTCTTCATTTCATTTATTGCTGCTATATTTAATAAAAATGTGTGAAAGTTCTTAAAAAAAGAAATATCCTAAACATAATGCTACATCTGCCTTTTTTATATTTCTAAAGTTCAAGATAATGGGAATGCATGTAGCAGACATTTATCCTATTGCATTTGAGAATAATAGATTTTCTTTTAATTATTTGGGCACAAAATAAATTAATAATTTTATCGCCCACAAAATTGTGTTGTATATTAATTTATTTATTACTGAATATATTTGGCGTTAATTTTGTAGAAATTCATTATTCACAATTAAATGAAACTACGTGATCTAGTATTATTTCTACTATCTTTAATTTCTTTACCACGACCTAGGTTTCGTTGTATTACAACATCTTCAGGTGGGATGGTGGGATTAGCCAAGATCTTGGCTAATATCCCACCTGAAGATGTTGTAATACAACGAAACCTAGGTCGTGGTAAAGAAATTAAAGATAGTAGAAATAATAGTACATCACGTAGTTTCATTTAATTATTTATTACTGTTATGTCTAAAAAAATGAGAAATAATACAAAACTGTAATTTTGCAAATAATGAATAAAAATTGGTATGAAATTATTTCATCGTGTTTGTCTTTAAGCTTCTTTGTTCTGTCAAAGATGTAAAACATGAAAAGAAAAAAGTTTGTATGCTTATTTCTTTAAAGCCGACGTTTTTTTGTTCTGTATGCGATCGGATAACTGATAGCGCAGTGTTACATATAGTATACCATGAGTTTTTTGGTGAAAAAGAATTTGCAATGTAAATGTCTGCTTTCCATATATTTGGTATATGTACTGTGTATTTAATAAAAGAAACGAAAGGCAGATACAGAAATATAATATGAAAAAAAGTCAGAAATCTACATGAGTGATTACTTTTTTTTGCAGTTAAAACTCTCCGGAAGATAAAAAATTAAGATTAAAGACAATGGAATGATTTTATGGAGTTATTCCTTGTACGTTTGTAATAAATATCATAAATGTATATTAGTAATGCAGCACGATAGACATTTGCGTCTTACGTATTTGACATCTGCACGGAGTCTTTAATAAAAGAAATAACGGGCAGACGCCATAATTTGGAGTAATTTTGTTAATATATGCTAATTTATTGTGATGAGAGAGCAATTTTTTAAATTTTCAAATTTTTTATGAAAAAATCAGGGCTACGTAAGTGTGGGTCTCATTTTTTCTAACTCGTAGAGATGCCTAGACCTACATTACGTATTACTCGCAAACAGAGATAGAATGATATGCCTTTATTACTACCAGCTCTCTAATTAATTTTTATCCTCGTCATTTTTCTGACATGGAACCGTCTATGTGATTGATCCAGTGTTTAAGAATGTAATCTCACCCAAATGAGTGATGGTTTCTATTGAATTAATTTAAAACGTCAATAATTTACCAAGAATGGCCATAGCCCTGCTATTTTTATATCGTTTTAAAGTGGAGAATGTTTGTGCCAGTACCAACATTCATGGCGGGAGACCATTATAAACTGCACACACGCAAGGCGAACTCGCGATCTTAAACCAATAGATTTGATATTCTCAAAATATTTCAATGCCGTATGTTTCTCATATAACCCGTATTCAAAAAATATATATTGCAAATGAATTAAACTATTCAAAACAAATAATTAATTATTTTGTGCACTGTCTATGGTTTTGCAAAAATAACTCAGGCAATGTCATTTGATGCCGTTTATTATCTTAGTTGGGTCTTTTATTCAATTTATAAATTTATACTATATTTAGCATTGATTTTTTTTTAACAAATAGACCGGAAATATAGCTTATTAATTTTTTAAAAAAAGAAGGGAAAAATATTTTCTAGATTATTGCTTAATTATTTGATTCATAACGCGTAACGAAACGGGAGAACCTAAATTTTCGACGTCTTTTTTATAAATTACCCAAAGAAATTTAATACCATTAATTCTCTTTGTAAATATTATACGAAAAGCTATCATGTCAATTTTTTTTAAAACTGTGGAACGTTGGAACGATATAGGACGCATACAAACGTAACTTAATATACAATGAATAGTAGAACAAAGCGTGAGACAGGACACGTATTTTTTGACATTATTGCAAGTGGAAAAGAGATGACAACACTACATTCAAAAAGGCAATTTGCAATTTCTGCGTTTCTTAGTTCATAATGAGGCAGAAATTACTAGAAGGCTTTTGAATGTAGTCTGTAAATATTTTACAATTTTTATATTTATTAAAACTGAGCTAAATATTGGTGTCTCGTGAAATTTATTGTAATATTGCCATAATCAAATTTTAAATTTATAAATTATTTTAATACTTGATAGATTTTTCCCAAAACTTCTTGTTTATTGATTACGTGCAAAGGCTTTTTAAACAAAAAAACTTCCTGAAATTAAATCATTGAATGTGTCATTGCAAATGTAAAAAATGCCACAAATGCTTGCAAATTATAATATTGGGAAATATTAAAACAATCATGGCAGTATTAAATAGCTCTTGTGAAAACCAAGAAAGTAACTGCGCTGCTACTATCACTTTAGTTTTTTATTTCAAATATTTAATGCAGTTATAAGCAATTTTATTGTCCTATTTAAATCTTCTTTTACTTGCATACTATATTAACATGTCGATATGACTTTCTGATAAATCAATGTCAATCGCTATAAATTTTTTTCATGGATGAAATATCTCATATATTAAGATAAATGGACGGTACGCAGGATGGGGACGGATGGGTATGGGGATGGATGGCAGATAATATGTTTAACGAATTCTATTCAAATAATAATTTAGCGAATACTAAGTGATAAAAAATAAGTACGTGCATCGTATTGTACCTAGGAAATGTATTTTTATTTTTGGATTAATTCACTTCACAATCAAACAATGAACAAGACGCCATTGCTTATTCTGAAATACTATATTTAAAATATTAGTTGAAAATAGACACAGACACTAAAATACGACGGGACGCTAACAAGGAGAGAGACTGTGTCAAAATATACCGGTGCATGTATTTTCATTTGTTTTCCACTCACAGTATTGTCTAATAGAATATATTCATGTTCTCACGCTTTATATATGTTGATAGTACATTAACTCTAATTTTGCAACGCATCACATAATATTCCAACATTTGACAATTATAAAAAAAACTTAATATTTCAAGGTTTTTGCACATATTTACAAGGAAAATTTATGCGCTTAAGGTACTTTGAGTAATTTAAAAAAAGACGTTTGAAATTTAGTTTCTCTGGTTTCCTTACGCATTATGCATAAAATAATTAAGTAATAATACAAAATGAAACGAAAAATTACTTATTTGTGACTGTAAGTAATTATCCTTTTCTTTTTAAAAGATTTAATAAATCATACTTTGTGGATTATTGGTTAAAAAAATTAACCTTAATATGGCATACAATTATAATTGGTATAAATAACCGAAATAAAACCACAAATGGCATCAAATGACATTTCCGTAGTGTTTTTTTTTGCAAACGTCGATATAACACAGAATAATGAATATTTGTTTTGAATAGTTTAATTCATATTTATTAAATACGAGGTAGAGATATGAGAAGTAGGATACACAGAACTTTGAAACTATTTGAAACTTTTTGCAAAGATCAAAACTATTGGTTTAAAATCGTGAGTTTATCTTACTTATCCCCAGTTCATATATTGTACTATTTATTTTTGAGTTTATCTTGCTTATTTCGCCATGAATGTCACTACTGGAACAAACTTTCTTCTCTTTAAAATGACATAAAAATAGGAGCGCTATGGCTATTTTGGGATAAATTATCGAGGTTTTAAATTAATTCCCCAGAAACGGTGACTCGTTTGGGTTCGTTTACATTCTTAAACACTGGATAGATTTCATAGATGGTTTCGTATAAAAAATATAAGTACGATGATAATTAGTCAGGGAGCTGGTAGCAGGTTTATTATTACATCGTTGTTGAGAGTATTACGTAATGTAGATCTAGGCATCTATATGCACATAATATAAAAAAATGGGGCCCACACTTAGGTAGCACCGATTTTTTATATAAATTTTGAATATGGAAAAAATTATTGTCTTACCACATTAAATTATTCCATTTAAACAAAATGGCCCCACATTATGGCATCTGTCCGTCATTTCTTTTATTAAATACTCAGTGAAGATATTATATACGAGAAAAGCAGCTGTATATCTGGCTGCATTACAAATACACTTTTATGGTAGTAATTACAAACATAAAAAAATCCATAAATATTTCGGAGTATTTATAGAGATTTTGAGAGATTCAAGATTTTTTCTCAACTTTTAAATTGGGAATAAAAATGTTTCATATTATATTGTCGCGTATGCCCTTAATTTCTTTTATTTAAGACCCGGCAGTACAAACATCTGCTTTCCATACATAGATGCCAAATGTATGGAAAGCAGAAGTATATATTGCAGATTCATTTTAACTGAAGAGTCATAATATACTGTATGTGACAGGGACTGCCTTTAAAAAATCAACATTCAAATGGTCTCCTTTTTTATTCTTATGTTTTATATCTTTGCTAAAACCATAAAGCTTAAAGGCAAAGACGGTGAAATAATCTTTTTACCAATTTATTTTTTTCATTTACAAAATTGCAGCCTTTCATTTTTTATCATGACGTAATAATAATAAATGAATTAATATTTAAAAACTATTAATTTTCTTCGTGTCCAAATAAAATCAATTATTCTTAATTACAGTAGGATAAATGACTGTTAGGTGCATTCACATTATGTTGGACTTTAGAAAGTTGAAAAAAGGTGGACGCAGCATCATTTTTAGGGTTTTTGTTTTAATTACAATTTTTACACTCTTTTTTTTTAAATAAAGCAGTAACAAATGAAATGAAGAAATTGGTTCTATAATTTAGTTTATTTAGTTATTTACGTTTATCAACTTCTGGTGAAACGATATAATCGTGTAAAAATCATTATCACCAGCTCCCTAAATAAATGTAGAACGTGTGAATTATTACGATTATTAGAGCAGAATTTGATACGTATAATTAAATAAATATTTGAAATAGATATATGCTTTTTCGACACGTTTGCTCGTTAATCATGATGCTATAAATACACCGAGAATTATTTAAACTCTAATTATTTGGCAAGCATATAATTTGTTAACCTCAAGATCGTACTTACCCAAAGTTATGAAACAAATTTTAATTTTTTTTGCATTTAACGGAATGAAGTATTGTCGTATGTATAAAATGCAATAAAAAGTAAAGCACCGATTTTATTTCCTTACTTAATTTGTCAGGCATACCTTTTAAGGATGCTTTGCAACCATAGGCTTAATATACTACGAATAAATTAATATATTCTACACTCCCTCGCATCATTGAAATTGAATTGCCCTTGTGTGCGTAAATATACATATATGTGGATTTAATTTATGCCTTTTAACTAACGATATTATACCAGTAATATAAATAAATAATACAATATATACCTTAAATAATATCTAATTCGCTAAAATGCTCTGATCAAAAACTTTTCTCCATTTTCCCTAACACCCTTTTATTTGTTTAATTAATCAGTTGTAATTAATTAACGTTCTTTTGTAAATTAGTTCTTTTAATTTTATCTAACACAGATACAGTCCTTTCAAAAATTGATAAAGTATATATATATATATATATATATGTATCCTCTTTTACCTCACTCTGAAGTAAAACTGTTACCCCTGTTGGTTTTCGTGAATATTTAGATTTTCAGTTAAAATATTTTCTTTTTTATCTTGCTACATTTTCATCTACCTCATTAATTACTCATAGTCCCAGTATTTCGTTTTATTCTATAATCGATATTATGTTATTTAAAAATAAAGATATTCACTAAAAATACGAATCTAAAAATATTTAGGTAGCGTTACACTGAAGTAAAAATATCTAAAATATCTACCTTGCCTGAATATTTATATCCTTCCTTAGTTCAAGTTTATAGCATGAAATACTTTTCCATGCCATTTAACATGAACGTAGATATGAGCAAAATTTTGTGACTTTTCTAAAAAAACCACGAAATTTTGCTCGCATCTACATCTCATGACTTATTTTGCCTCCATTATATGACTTAATTTCCATTCGCAACTAAATATATAACTTAATTTTTATTCTTTAAAAGAAGATGTTTTTCCACCTGAAGATGTTGTCACGCAACGAAATCTAGGTCCTTGATAAAAATACAAATAAAATAGAGACAATACTACATTAAGTAATTGGGTTTAGTTGTGAGTAAAATTAAGTGACAATGAATTTTCACCACCATTTTCTAATTAACCTGACGTTTGAAAATATGTTATTATACCAAAACAAAGAGCACCTTAAAAATATAAATTGAAAATAACAATATATATACATATATATATATATATATATATATATATATATATATATATATATATATATATATATTTATATATATATATATATATATATATATATATATATATATATATATATGGAGATGTCAATTAATTTGAAAGTTAAATCATTTCAACATCCTGCAACCTTAATTCAAATTTTTTAATTTTCAACATTCAAAATGGCTATCAAACTGTTATCAAATATTTGTCCAAAAACCACAGTGCTGACCGGATTCCCGTGAAATTTGGACAACTTCCACAAATAGGATAAGGGAAATGAATAGTATATTTATGCGTCAAAGCCTTCGAGCAATCGAGGGGCCAGCGTCAAAATTCAACGTCAAATCTTCGCTAAATAATAATATTTCAAGTAGCAACCACTTTCAGCACTCTACGGCAATGAGTACAATGGTTAGAATGAGTATTATCGATACATTTTCAATTATTCAAAACCTATGCTTTTATCAGTGAACTTAAAGTTTATTGCATTAAGAATTTTATTTCCGGTTTGATGTTAATATTTTAAAACCTTGTTAACAAATTTATTGTTCTCACCTTAAGTGAAATACTGTACCAATATATGTATATTTATATTATTAAATTCATTATAATAGCTGTTCTTATACACAGTTGCGTATTTACGGACCTTGAAATAAATTTATAGTTTTTTTTTATAAAATGTTTACTCTTTAATTAGTTAATGAACTAATGATGAAAAACGATGCCATTCCACCAGTTAATTTTGGTGTTAAAATATTCAAACAAATCCACATTTATAATCATGATGAAATGATTATGTTCTGCGTATGAAACCGACTTACTGGTTGGCAAATTGATAATTCTTTTACTAATTTAATACGTGCCGCGTCAAAATTAATAAAAATAAACTGTATTTTTATATCCATTTTCAATCACCAAAAACTATTATCTCTCTTAATCTAGAAGAGACCTTAGAATAAACATATATACCTGTATTTTACTAATTTTGAATTGGCTAGGTTACAAAAAAGATATTCTGTAGTAAGTTTTCTTACTTTCTCTTCTTTTCTCTTCTTACTCTCCACTTAATTTTTGGTCTCATAAGATAGGCCAGATTTTTTAAAAGTGGTTAAATATTTTTGGATGGATTTTTTGGTATGTGATTTAAAAGAATATATCCACACCTTTATGTAGCCTTCTTCTATATATTTGATAGCTGCGATCCAACATTTAGTTTTTAAGTACACAATTTACCGAAGCAGATTTTCTCGTATTTTTAACCTTTTTTTAAAACTCTTATGTTTAATTTACTTTTTTTTTAACATTTTTATCTAATTATCGATAAAATTTAAGTTCATGAACCCTATTAACACCTTATTTTAACTATTTCTCGAATATTCAGTATCACTCATTATCTTGTGAAAAATCTTGCCCCAATTTCCATTCCAAAAACCTTTATTTTCGTTACGCATGCATACGATATTATCTAATCTCCAAAGAAAACTTTCTTGCATGTTACGCTATTCCTCTTATTAAAGTCGTATTCGAGATACATGAGCGACAAATTCCATTTACACATTGCGACATCTGTATACATGTCGTAGCATTATTTTTTTTTATAATTGAATAGAAAATAGCGAGCTTCAATATACATATACTATAACATTTACATATTCTAATTTTAATTCAGACCATTTAATCTTCTGCGTCAAATCACATTTTAATATAAATTGCTATTTAGGTTCGACAGAGCAGAATAATCAAAACTAGTATTCTCTATTTGTGCCATTAGTGGCACACGCAAATAAAGCCGCAGTTAATGGTATTGGTATAACACCGCGCACGAAATATGCGAATACTTCATTCGGTAGAGATTTATTGTATAGTTGCAGAGTTATTAATCAACCAATTTAGTTATGAAACTGATTTATAACATTATTTGATAGGGGTGAAATAAAATACTATTTCTTTCTATGCTCTAAACAAATGACGGATATACTTACAACATTGTGACATATAGACAAAGGTAACAGGAAAAAGTATGCGTCCATAATCCGTCTATGAATAGACTAGACCACTAGAAATAGAAGTACTAGAATCTCGTTTTTATCCAATTTTTAAATAATAAAAATAGAAGAAACGATGACCTTTACGCGTGGCTGAAGTAAAATTTAATTGACAGTTGTGGCAGGTATGATTAAAAATTGTGCGTGCAACTTAATACACGTGGGAGATGTGAAATATTTTTTTAGATCCTGACCTGTTCAATGGTGAAGTTATTTTGCAAAGTGATAATTTTCATTAACAAATGTCTTAAATAACATTTGATTTACTACCATCCGTTAGGGAATTATATTGTTCATCTCAAAAACTCATCATCAAACCCTACGTTATTAACTATCAGACAGAAACTCAACATCAGACCATCTTCATATTATAAATAAGAAGATGATCTGATGATGTGATTTCGAATTCCGATTACCACGCTTGTATGCACTTTTAATGCATGCACAATAATAATTAGTATTAAAATTGATAGAATCAGAATAGAAATAAATTCAAGTATTTATGTGCATATAACACATATAGTCACCAAATTCTATAGACTATAGATATAGGCTTTCAAATACAAGAAACTGACTGACGAATACTAATATTAATCTATAAAAGAATCGTGTGGCATTGTACATCTTCTATACTCTCTATACTTCTTTTTACTCATTTACCTGTGTACTAATATCTGGTTATTTTATGCATTTGTTTATTTCTCTATTTACGTACTTACGTACATACTTTCTTCATCAGGATCTTGTGAATGTCGTAAAAAGTAAAACGAGTACAAATTTGATGAGTTTACTTCTTATCAGTGGAGAATTCTAGTCACCACTTTCCAACTCTGAGTTTGTTAAATAATAGAATTGTGACCCTTTAGTCATGACTTATAAGATTGTCGTAAAACTTATATCATCCAAACTCAATCACACAAATTTTACTTGTTGAGAAATTCTATGGTGTATCTTCAATTACCATGGTAAAATTCTGATCAAAGAGGAGATATGAGATATATGATTACTCCTTCTTTTTTAAAGTCGTTTAAAAGGAGGCAGTTATTTCGAATTTTTAAACACAGAATAGAAAAGTCCACAAGAATAATTCTTTAGCTCAATTATCCTTCTGAACCATTAGAAAAGTCTCTAACATCAATAAAAAAAACCATTCGGCAACAAAAAAAATTACAAAACAACAAATACAAAAACTTTTACGATGCCCGTCCATTCAACATTTCTTTGGCTTCAAACGAAACTTTTTTGTCTGCTATGCCATTCCTCGTATGAAAGTTGTAACCTTTCAAACGACCCGGAAAAGAATCTTTATACATCATTTAGCGGAAAAAAGTAGATGCAAGCAAAGTGGAAATATATCATTTTCCGGATAAACTAATATATATCGCTGTCTCGTAAGAGTATAAAATGTACCCTGTTGACCTTCCCGTAACCGCACTGTTTATGCAACTTATCTAATCAGTAATTAAAACATTGAAGTTATTTAAAAAAAAAAGAGTTTTTCATTTATTACTTACAAATTAAGAAGTGATTCTATGACCTAATTTATATTAAACATTTTCTTAGTCCAAAAACATTTAAAACACTGCCACTTTGATAAGTTTCCCAAGTTCAAACATAGAAAAATTATTGATAGTTAGCTTCATTAATGAGAGTTCTTTCTTGTAATTATATATTTCACAAGCCATATTTTGCGACTTTGCCCACAAGAAATTTTTCAACGCAAGTGCAACTGGTAATTTCTCTATTTTGTGCTCTTTCATTAGACACAAGTAATTAGTTCAATGTAAAACCCATTATGGCTGACTTACACTCCCTACCCTCGTTGCCCTTCTCTTTTCTCGTATTTTTACAGCTCACTGTTTGGCATGGGCATGGGGAACCACCACCATAGGATGATGGGCATAACTTCGAGCCATTAGAGACATCACGATGGAACAAAACCTAAGTTAGTAGCCGGATTAGTACCTATAACCTATGTAAATTAATTGACATTAATTTCCTCACCTCACCTCATTAGTTTTCGAGTATGGTACGATCGTAGAAATAGGCAGACATACTTATAGCTACTCCTCTTTTAACATTAGATTTGTTTTAGGAATTGCGTAGGCAAACAGAAAAGTACTTAATACATAAAGTTATAAAATTACAGATTGTCATTTCAATTTTAAATTTCAGTATGATAACTGCCAAAACGCTACTTAAATAAAAATCAAATAAACCACATTTTTTTACTTCAATCAAATAATTAAATTTTTCTTATTTAGTCGTACTTAACGACTAAATACAGTTAGTTACGATATAGTTATTTGCACGTGACTCGGGTGTTCAAAAAATACAAACAATTCCACAATTGACAATTAAGAAAGCAAAAAATAAAATGCATGTTAACCTTACAAGAAAACAAAAGTTATCTGCATAAATGGGCATATATTACGCTTTTAATACATCAAGAACGGTTAATAACAAATAAAAATAACCATTACGAAATTTAATCAAATATCGATCGTTTTTTAGTGTTCTGTTGAAAAATTGCCAATATGGGCCACTAATAGAATCGCCAGTCCCTCCGTCACAAGTAATTTTCTCGAAAAGTACTAGATGTAAAAATGTGGTCCAGTTATATATGTGAAGTGCAAAAAAAACTTTCAAGTTTGTCGTTTAAGATGTCAAACGAAAATTTATTAAGGCCCGATTTCATCATTACAAATTATGTATTTTAATAAAAATATGTAATGTTTTTTCTTTTAGGAAAAGCCATTAAGTTGATTGGTTTCCACCCTTATCACCAAAAGAGTTGAATGGAAAAAAAATCATGAAAATTGAGTTAGATATTGATGAAATGAAAATGAAATGAATTAATATGAGTGAAAAATTTCAACAGGTTTACTTTTTATAAACAATTTGTTTATTTCCTTTTGACCTTTAAATCACTCATATTATTAAAAAGATTTTCGAACTCCAATATTTTTCACAATATAAGGGAAAATTTTGGCCCGCACTATTTTTAAAAATTTTGAATTTGGCTCAGTTTAAACGCTCCACATTCAGCTCCGCTCATATGCGATACGATACGGGGTTAATGCGTTTAGCGGCGGTAGCGCGGCAGATGAACCCCTTTTAAGCACATAATCGGAGTACGTTATTATTAATATTCAAGTGGGAGACTGATTGCACGGAACACTAATTGTGCGAGTATAGTTTATGTACACCAAATATATTGTTAGATCTGCTGGCTAGTATTAGTTTAGATTGATATTATAAGTAGCGAAATACTTGTTTGCGTTCTTTTTATCATTAATTATTATAATTTTCCAATTCTTGGTGCATTGGAATTTTCAAAACTTTTAGTTTAATTTATATTTCTCAACTGTTGCAGTAAAGTTGCAGTATTGTTCCTGTCTACTTAAAACAACAATAACCACATAAAAAGAATGTTTAGACTAGAAATCTCATGATTTTTGTTTTCTATCCTAGAAAGCAGGCTAAAGAAGAAAGCATATTTTGGAAAGATAAGATATCGGTACATCAGAACAAAGGAAAAGTCAAATAAATAAATATGAAAAAAATAAAACTCATATGCACACAAAAAAATCTCCAAAAAAAAGTAGTTTCATGAATATTTGCAACCCTTAGCCTCATTTACGCAATTAATTATTCATTCCTTCTTTTACTCGCGGTAGGAAAACATTTCCGCAACATTAAATGGGAAAAATAGACACAGCAAGAAAGCACTAGGTAAATGAGTATAATGAAAAAAAAATTTTCTGCCAACGCTCTCTAAATTAAATTTTCCTGTAGAAAGAGATTTTATTTTATAATAAACTTGAAGGAATATAACAATCACTTTCCTTCAGTTGATAATTGACTGAGTGATTGCGAAAACAGTGAACTATTGAAAGTTGCGTGGAGAAGGAAATTGATTCGAAAACTTTTTGTTTTGAAATAAAATTGATAGTAAGAAAATAGGATTCGTCAGAAAATAAACTCAGTGTTCGAATCAAAATACATTAATTTTAACTTGCGATTTCATGGCATAGATAAAAATAATTCAATAGACCTATTGGAAATATTGTACTTCATACTAAAGATACATTAAATCTAGTTCAGCTAAAAACAGTTTTCCCAAACATATTTACAATCAACATATTATCAAAAAAAAATTATAGATTGACGTCATGAGACTCAATGGCACCCGATTTCAAATGATACCTAGATATATTTGATGTCATTTTAAGGTGGAAACATTTTCTCTTTGTGTCGTTTTTTTTATTAAATTTGTTTAAGTAATCTGTGGGTTACATGTGGACAATTATGTAAAGTGATGTGAAAGAAATTTCGATGATTTTTTTTATACAAAGCGTTTTAATCGTGATTTTTTTAGATGTAATGAAACATACATTGCGTAAGGAGGACAGCATTTATTTTAGCTTGAAAATAAAAGTTTAAAATTTCATGACATTTACTTAGCTGTATTAACAATAAAAACATAATATTTTGTTAGGATAAAAATAAGAACTAAAAACTTGATAAGTACGAGTATGACTCTCCCTAGGTGGATTCCGCACACACTTTGGTACGTAGGAACACGTAAGTGTACAAAAAGGGATATCTATCGCAAACGTAATAAATGTAAATTTTAAAACACAAAGTACTTAATTTATTTGTAAGGAGTTTCAATATAGTATCAATAACTTTGTACGGAACCAACTTCATATCATTGGTTGGTTTGGTTGTTGTTTGGGAGTACAGATAAACCACTCTAACAATTACCACTTCAAAGTTTAAAATTTCATAAACGGATCACAATATCGACAAAATATTCATGATATGCTCACAATATTTAAAATAGCTACTCAACAGTATTCTGTACAATGGAGAATTCAAACAAAAACAATTCTTATCTCATTTACAAGTTGGGGGGGGGGGATAAATATTATTTTTTCTAAGATTTTATTTCACAACCTTCTAGGCGTTATAAGAATGTATAATTATGCCAAATTTCAATTTTATCACATTAATAGTTTAGAAGTGAAACGACTGCGACCTACAGATGTTTATAAGTGTTCTTAGTTTGACTACGAATTTTTTAAAAGATGACACTAATTTTTTTTTTCTGAAAGTTTTGCTAAATGAGGACTTGGTTCAATTCTAGAAGCAATTATTTTTTTTGTTTCATGTTAATTTCCTTTACTCACTTTTTTATCTGCATCTTTCTGAATTTAATATGTTTTTATTTAATTAAAGTAAATTTTAGTACATGTAACATAAAAGCCCCAAATAAAAAACGCATTGATATATCGAATGTGGCGATGAATGGTGTTAGAGTCTTTAACTTTCCATTGGACTAAGGTGTCCTTCAATAAATAAATCGCATTCACGATAGTTTATCTATTATCTACAAGTCCTCGGATACTTTGGCCACCTTACCATAAGAGAATCCTAATGACCCAGAGTAAAACACCCTATTAGGTAGTTTCAAAAGCATAATACCTTATGGCTGGGATAAGGTCTGCTTATTGGAACGAAACACATGCGCCTTACAATATGTTCTATATTAGTTGAAAGTGGCAATAAATTTGTACGTCAAAAAATTTAAACCAAGACATCACCTATATTTGTGGGTCATGATCCTAATAATAAAAGGGCAATTAAAGAAAAAATAATAGTAAAAGATTACGTTGATCAATTGAATCATAGATGACCTGATCTTACGGCCCGTTGAGAAATCAATGTTTCTTGCTTTTATACTAACTTCCGACATGAATTAATACATACTAAATATTTTAGTTTATACATTATTGTTCTTTTTATATTGAACCAGAATATCTCTTATGTTTGAATCAATTTTGCGATTAATTATATTAAAGACGGCACAAAATTAAAAAAAAAGCTTGGATAAAAGCAGAATAACCGTGGATATGTACAAAATCTGTCCACAAAATACATTTAACCAGTACGAATATAACGTTTACTACGCGAGTACCGTACATGTTTGACACATGAATAATACAAACGGTTTCATTCTATTATGCAAATATTTTAGAATATCTCGAATGTTACCGTTAGCATTTACTCATTACGAACTTATAAATATGAACAAATTAATGACAGTGAACGTTCGTCAGAAACAAAAGTTATCGACTGAAGTAAAATAGAAAGTGTAATCGATGAATACGTGGTGCAAAAAAAAATTTATTTTTATAATATTCTTCCGCACAATCACCTATATGTCCCCTAATGACTTTGTATCGAATATTAAACTATTAAATAAATATGGTTTCATTGAATGAATAATACTTGAGGTTTGTTCTTGGGATGAATTTTCAAAATTAGTAATTACTGTTACTTGTCAATTGATTATAAGGATCATTCAGTTATGGTAAATTTTCATCATCGCCGGTGATAAAGCAACAGTTAAGGATAGCAACAGTCAAGGGTACGTTGCAATTCTACTGAACTATTTAACAAATAGCTATATAGTAATATGTGAAGAGATAATTCTTATTTCATTAAGAGCCTCAAGAAGAAACTCTATCAAACTCTGGATTCCTACTTTGATGCTGCAGTGATACGACCTGTTTCATGTGTGGTAACTCATACCTCTTATGTTGGATGATTTTTTTCATTTTGATGGCCCCAGTAAAGTACAATAAAAAATTGACTAGAAACTAATGAAACGCCATACAGCACAGTTATCATGAATAAATTTGGATGGTATGGATCTAATGATTACCTAGTAGTTAAGTCTCTAAATTTTCACACTACTAAGAGTGGTATAAATCGGTCCTATAGCAAAATAAGGTCACAATTATGGAGCCATGAGGTATGGACAGAAACTTTTCACGAAACGTGTTAAATTATCTATGGTGGACTCGTTTCACTTGTGTTAATGTAAGCAAAAAATAATAAAGGAATAAGTAGGTAATGATGTTGCTGATCTAGCCTGACTACATATTCGTGTGTATATATATATATATATATATATACATATATGTATATATATATATATATATATATATATATATATATATAAATATATACATATATATATATATATATATATATATATTTATGTTTATATGTATGTATGTATTTATACGCATATATAAATATAGATATATCAATATATTTAACTTCACTAAATGCTCCAGAACATGGGATATGATTTTAGAAATGATATATTTTTGATATTGAGATTATCGTAAGTTCGTAAATTTCTGGGTAACATAAGATATCATAGGCACAGAAAAGTGTAAAATAATGAAAATACAAGTATACAGTTAGGACATATTCAGTTTCTTAACAATTCTGCTTTACAATTAAATGAAACTACGTGATGTAGTATTATTTCTACTTTCTTTAAGTTCTTTACCACGACCTAGGTTTCGTTGTATTACAATATCTTTATGTGGGCTATTAGGAAAGATTCTGCTTTAATTATAACTGCTTTAGACACTTCATTATTTACTTTAGCACCAATTCTTACGCTCCTCTATACTTATTACTTTAGGTAATAAATCGACGATCATTTCGTTAAAATTATTCTCCAATACGCTCCCTCTAAATCGATTAAAGCATCTACGTTACTTATTTTGAAGTATGCTCTCATTCTATAAACTTTATTCCTTTCATAAATTTTGCTTCTCACACTGTGAAACTGTGGCAATGTTTTTATTATAAAAGCATATATCACGAAATACATTTCTGAAGCTTCCTAACTAAACAACATTAATCTTAACATAAAACTATTAAGGAAATGAAATATGTAGATTCAAACATATTGCTGTTAGAATAAAGATAGAAAATGTGAAAATCGTATAAACTAGCCACCGAGCTTTATCTTGCATTAGGAAGCAACTTCTGTGTTTGTCGTGACGCTAGCATATTAGTTTATTCATTTTTATGTTTTGTGTTCAAATATTAATTTATTATAATGATGTAAAAATAACCGATATTTTTATATCTTCCGGTACGCAATTAACTATAATAACTGTATACCAATTGGACAATTGTGAGTTCCTGATGAGACATAAAATATGTCAACAGTATATTTTATTCCAGTTTGTTATTATGGTTTGCCTCGCGAGAATTTTGGTCTCGCAAAATAATGATTTTTGAAGTTATACTTCTTTAGACGCGTTATGAATAAATGATGAGAGTGAAATTTTAAGATTCGTCATACAAAAGTTACAGTATGAAGTTGCAGCTGTTGCAGTCTCGAAACAAAAGCTATTGGCACCATCGTCGCCTCTGTTCACTGTTTACATATTCATAGTATTTATCCACATGTTTCTAGTGTCTACATTCACACACGTGTTTTAGTTTCATATAAGTGCGATTTATATATGTGCTGATAAATTATATTCAGTAGTGATTTAAATTCAATATTTTGATTAATATATTTACTATTCGTAAATATTAGTGAAAAAATTGTGTTTATAGACTTTTTCAAGTGCTCTAATATAATTGAGGTTATCTATCCGTATGTATTATTTAATGATGCCAAAGAAGTATAACTTCTCACGTGCGTACATAAGTACACGCACCCTTTTTTTTTAATTTGACACCATTCTCCTTTTCACGCTTGCTGGTTACATATAATTCTATGACTTGATCTTTAAAAATTATTTTTAGTATAGTCACTTTTATTCACTTCCATTAAATACATTGACAACGTATCTGTCTTAGAGCAAAGGAAACTTCTAAATCAGTTTTGTGGTTTCAGATACTAAATTTCATAATTCAGAAATTACAATTTTAACGTTTCATATTAGAATTCAATGTAAAGGATCATTACAAAATTTCCTAAAATTATTGCAAATTTTTTATAATTTGGCGTCTAAAATTTAACTATTGCTTCAGTTCACCTAAACATACCCGAAAAGTGCGAGTCTGGCTAACGTGTCTAAAGTTTCGTTATATCTTTGAAGTGAAATTACTTTGTCCATCACAAGTCATCACTAATGTGGATTTTTCAGTCAATGAACATTAAATTATGCCTAATATAATTTAAAAGAGGTTAAAGATCTATTGTAGTGAATATTTAAAAAACTTTGACATCCAGAACCACCGTTATAGTTTTTCTAGAAGCATTGCGTAGTCTCCTAAAATTCTGTTTTTCATAACTTTACATTCAGTAGGAAATAAGGGGGAAGAACAATTTTTTTACATTCTTTCGATATATCGATATATTCTTTTGATATATCGATATATCAATGAAAATATACGTTATATTAAATTAAACTTATAAAAAAAATTGTATACCCTAATGATGACTGTCAATTCTCTCGTTATTCCTTTCGAATAATATATGAAAATTAAAACAAATTCGAATACTGAAGTTGGCAATCCAGTTTTTGTATAAATGTTTTTGAATGTTAGCTACTGGGATATATGTGGGTTAATATGCTTTATACTATATCAAATTTCAAGTTTCTATGTCAAGTGGTTTTTCAGAAAAGAGACCACGAGATATACCTAAGCAATCGCACGATGTTTTCTTTTGAAGTTATACTTCTTTAGACGCATTATGAAAAAAATGATGAAAGTGAAATTTTAAGATACGCGCGCGCGATGCAACAAAAATTGACAGGATGAAGTTTCTCATTAAACATGCGCGTGGTGACTGATACTATCTTCATGTTACTTATTGAGGTATTTATAAACACACAACCCGTGTTATCCATTGGTACAAATCTAAGTTATATCTGTGCTTTTAAATAATATTTTTTTGCAAATGAAATTAAATAGTGGTCCATATAATATAAAATATTTATTTATTGTGAATATTTGTGACAGAAATAGTACTTATAAGCTTTTTAAAATATGTTTTAAGTATATTTCTCTAAGTAAGGTCAAGTTTTGATATGTATTCATTTGGATTATAAATTATTTAAATTTGAATTCAGATTTTACCAGCTGTATTTATAATCGCGCTCCAGTCCTTTTATTATTGTTTTTCCATTAATTATTTGCGCGCTAAATAAATTTAATCATGTATTGTGCCAAAGAAGCCTAACTTTTAATGCGTATGTATAAGAACACACACAATTTTTTCTTTTAAGGTACGGAACCTTTAAAGATAAATACGATCTAATTAAACCACCATTTATCTTTGCCCCCAAACTTACATTAATATATTATTCTTATCAATTGTTAATTAAACTTTTCTATGAAACAAATGATTCGTTTTGATGGAAAAGGTTTATTTTGGGATAAATTATTTTTACAACTACCTATTTCCATTAATTTAAATAATTTCCATTATAGTGATATTTACCCTGTCGGATATATGCGTAAGTATATTAGAATTATATTGAAATAATTATTTGTATTTGAATACTTCGACAATATTTTATTATAGTGGATCAGCATACCCTATTAGGATACTGCAATTTTCCGATGACTTATAAACACGTATAATTTTTTTTCTTATTTTTAGAGTTCTGTACCTCATAAGAAAAAAGATACCCTTATAGGATCATTTCGTTGTCCATCTGTCGGTATTTCAAGACCTTTTTTTGGTATTCGTGGAGGTATCAAGTTTAAATTCAAATATAATACAAATATTTAGATTTACTCGAAATAACCTAGCTGTAAAAAAAATAATCTCCTAAGTCAACGCAATCAAAAAGACCCTAAAAATACATTCACTTAAGCCGCATATTCGCTCATTCGACACAGCGACACTCGCAAATACTTGCAAATAAATCGACACTCGCAAATTAATCCAAACCTGTATAGTGCACAAAGAGTTAATTGAAGTTATACTTCTTTAGGCGCGTTATGAACAAAGGATGAGAGTGAAATTTTAAGATTCGTCACACAAAAGTTACAGTATGTAGTTGCAGTTATTGAGTCTATATATTAATACCAATATTTTGTACGAAACTTACGTCGGGGGCGTAGCTCAGATGGTAGAGCGCTCGCTTAGCATGTGAGAGGTACCGAGATAGATACCCGGCGCCTCCAAGACAAGTTTTTTATTTTTAGATTCTGCATTTTATTTACCTTTCGCATAATTTAAAAATGTTTGATGTCATTAATTGTGCTTCTTTATTTATATTACTAATAAATCTAATATCCAAGTTTCACAGATAAATACTTATACAGAGAGGCAGATGATATTTAAAAACTATATTACCATTTGATGCAGATTTACTTGATGATGATTTTAATTTATGCAGATAATAGATAAAAACAATATTACCATAAGGCATTTAGCTTTATGGTAATATTGTTTTTATCTTTATTTTGTATTCACTTTTCATACAGAATTAAAATATGAATTAGTTTATAATTTCCGTACGTCAGCGCAGCGCCATCTTTTGATAGATATGATTATTAATTTCACGTAACAAAAATACTTCAAGTACATAATATTGACGCAGTGAGCCGCTTTTTCATTTGAATTTCTTAGATAAAAAAATATAAGTACGATTTATATATATGCTGATAAATTATATTCAGTAGTGATTTAAATTCAATATTTTTATTAATATATTTACTATTCGTAAATATTAGTGAAAAAATTGTGTTTATAGACTTTTTCAAGTGCTTCAATATAATTGAGGTTATCTATCCGTATGTATTATTTAATGATGCCAAAGAAGTTTAACTTCTCACGCGCGTACATAAGTACACGCACCCATTTTTTGTAGTTATAAAACATACTTTTTTTTAAATATGCCCCCAAAAAAGACGTAGCAGCCAAAATCAAAATTTTACAAATTTATTACGTGACATTACATGTTTATAAATGTCTATATATGTACAGAACCCTCGTAATAACACTCGTACTTGACATGTTTTTTTTTGGTATTTCAATACAAAAGCGAAATATTTTTAGTACCTTCTACTTCTGATATTATTTTACAATTAACATCTTTATATCTGAATCTAAACCAATACATAAAACAGAAAACATTGTTTTTTTTATTGTCCGGGCTAAGCTTTGAAATACATGGTCGATTTCAAAAATTCTGTTTTTCAGAAATTATACTATATATAAAGTATATAATTTGAGGAAGATCATAGGTCTTGTATCGCCATACTAAAATTCATATGGACAGAGAAGTGTTATAAAATATAAACCTAAGTCGAGGAGAACTGCTGAAGAGTGCAAGTTAGAGAGAGACTGGCTTATTTACTTGATCATCCCGAGTATTTCCGTTGATGTACCCCAGACCATGACCAATGTTGTGTGGCGAACAGAGCCTAGTGCATTTAGTAAGGGGAGAGATCAACATATTTACGCAAGTAAAACCGCAGGGCAAAGCTTATAACCAATAAAATAAGCTTCTAAACTTGACTTGTTAGATAATATCGGTTAATAACTATGAATCTTTTACGTTTTGGGAGTACCTTTTATATAAAATATTTTGCTACTTCACTTCATCCTGCCAATATTTTTACTGTGTGCTCTAATAGCATCAGAGTTATTGCTCTTTTACATCAACTTGTTACTCAGTCATTACTCTTTTACTAGTATACTCTTTTCTCATGTAATAATTATTATCGATGCAAATTATATCTTTAAAACCTACTCATTAAAAGTTTTGAAAAAAAAAAATTATTAAAATATTATTAACCATTTTAGTAATTTTGTGATGATCCTTTATTTAGCATCTCATTTATTTTATAATGATTCTACACTTAGGATTTTATTTAAATACATACTAGTTTCAGTGCACAGCTTCACGAATAATAACGTTTGGATTTCTTTATTGGAATAAAAACTACTCACATCTTAGCTTGAAATTAAAAATAAATCACTGTAATAATTTTGAGAAATTTCTGTTCACCAGTTCTTAGGCTCACGTAGTAAGCTTTTACTATGGCAATACCTATAAATGAATTTCAAGTAATTTGGGAAATATTGCAGAAATTATAAATTTTAGAGTTTTTGCCATTATTTTACGGAACCCTGAAATTTTAAGGAAGTTGCGCGCAATAACCTTCCTCAATCTAAAATAAAACTTATGTAGGCACTGCAGCGCTACATTTTCATGTGTTTGTTGTTAATATAAAGTTTAGGCGAAAACATTTTCTTGCATCATCGAACGGAAAAAACCGACGCATACAAAACAAAAATAAAGTCTCCCCACAAAAAGCTCTTTATCACACTTCCGCCTCGTGAGTAAACATCGTGTTTAATAATATATTAATAAGCAGGTGAGTAACTCCCTTTAATGGTGTGAGCGGAGACCAATTTTGAGTATATGGAGATTTATGTGTTTAAAGGTGAATATGTATACGTATTGAAACTGCTATAACGCTTGTCAATTACAGTGTTCTTAGATAAATATCATGTTATGTTTCTAGTTAGTTTTTAATTATTTGGAAGCTTTATGGTGTCTTAATTAACACGACGTAAAAAATGTAATAACAGACTCATTTAACCATAATGAGTTGGGTTGATTATTTAAACTATTTATTCTAATTCTATTAATTAAAACGGTTAATACGTAAACGTGCAAAAATTAAATTTTAATTTAAGCTTTCCATGGACCGAACTTTTAATAATATTAATTAAATGTAAATCAAAAATAAATGCAGGGTTATTGAAATATATATACCGCCGGTATTAAAATCGATATACTAGTAGACTTTGGTAAAATATTAGTAATTAGGAAACTTTCAATGAAGTGCAATTTTATTGTAACCCGTTTTGTCATATTATTTTAATGGTGTCGTAATTATTTTATATTACTATGACACAAATTAAAGAAAATATTCGAGCCGAAGTCAGTAGGATACCCCAGTCGCTCTGCAAACGCGTTTTTGAAAACATGCGTGCTAGACTCGAAGAGTGTGTCAGACTCGATGGCCGCCATTGGGAAAAGGTGGTTTTTAAAAAATGAAATCCGCATTTGTTGTTATAAAGTTAAAATAAACCTACTTTGTATTAGAGGTGTATTTTTTTTTACAATTTTTCAAACATTGAAATCTGCCACTGGACAACCTGTATATATATACAGGTTGTCCAGTGGCAGATTTCTATATATATATATATGTATATATATATATATATATATATATATATATATATATGTATATATATATATATATGTATATATATATATATATATATATATATATATATATATATATATATATATATACATATATATATATGTATATATATATATATATATATATATATATATATATATGTATATATATATACATATATACACCGATATGTTTATAACACTCTGTAATACAGACAAACTGACCAAACAAAAGTTTAAAGCTCAATAATTCCAATATGAACCTAAGAAAAAAACAATGAAAATATTCCTTTTTTAAATTTCTTGGCAAAAACAAAGATTTTTCATACTTTAATACACTTTTATTTAAAGAACTGTTTGTATATTTTTCCTCTTTTATAGTCTTCGTTGTATTAAATCTATTTATATTCTTTAATTGCACTTTGACCACCAAGCATTTATTAGAGATTATTCATTCCCTACAAAATTTTAGCTCATGTCAAATTTTTCTCCACTTTAGTCCACTTAATTACACAAAGTTTCAATTTTTCTACCATATAGATAGACCTTTTTTCAAGTTGGATAAATACAAACGCTGACTCTACAAATCTAAAAACATTTACATGGTTTTACCGGGTACTAAAATAAAAATGTTACGTCTGCCACCATGGTTGGTTATTTATGATTTCTCTTTCGTTCCAAAGTTATAGCGGAAAACTATTTCCACATAATCTTTAGGAAATTGCACAAAAATTTATTTTGTTTCCACCGTGTGAGTAACCAAACGTTTGCAAGGTAATATAAAAATGTCTTGTACTAAAACAAATAACATATTAAAAATTGGATTTAAAAAAGGAAGTAAAATAGATTCACTAACAGAAGATAGTATTAATATATAATATAGTCTTTATTCAATATGTTTTACAGAATTATTTTTCTTTGTAAAAATCTACTAGCTCCCATTGAAAGGGAGTGTTACAAACGTGAATTAATATGAGGTATCAAAGGGTAAAAATGATGGAAATAGTTTCTAAACTCCACAACTTCTAAATTCCTTTCTAAAAGTAAGACATTCATCATAATCTCTGCTGAAATGGTCATAAAATATTGGCAATAAATCTCAATGTTGAGTGAATCCCCGTACAATTTAGGTCATTTCCGCCACGGGATGCGGAATCGTGTATTCCATTTGCCGAAATGTCTAAGGGATAATCTTTTTGCGGTTTCAGAATTCTATCACTTCACCTCGATCTAAATAGTCTCATTTTGACTAACAATCACTTGTAAAATTTATCGAAATGACTAAGATTGGCTGATATGATTATAGCTGTTGATTTTCAAATCACATAAAATCTATGCTTTGTTCAACGAACTTATTCCGGATGGACAGGATCTCGTAAATATTAATGTTTTTAAATATAAAAATGCCTACGTATTTGTTTTATTCAGGTCATTTTCATTGTTACTCTTAAGCTTATGTATTTTAGGATCTTGACTTAGGATGTCTCAAATTGTAATACAACGAATGTGTCCTGAGTATTAAACTGGTTTACCGGTATTAAACATTTCTGCATAACGCCAAAATATGCAATCTCAAAATAAACACAATTAAAATTTACTTCTAAGATAAGAGTTATTCCTGAACGAATGTGGTTAATATTCGTTCAGGACCAACTTTCATCTTTAATAATCTCTGAGATACTTTGAAATAATGCCCGTATCTCTCTATCACTGAAGATATTATTCATCATAATAATGACTAATTCTTTCACTTTATTAATAATTACATTGGCTAAGTCTCAAAAAGAAATGAGTGAAGTTTCCTTAAGTTTTTTTTTCCATAAGTTAAAAATTTACTATTTAATTAGAGTTGCTAGACTTTTTAAAAATGTTAAATATTTACTGGACGACTTTTTTACCACATTACATAAATGAAAAATTCATCCTTAATGAAGTCTTTTGGAACGTACTAATAGTTACCCCTAAAAAAGTAGTTAACCGCAAAGTAATAAGGAATTTGATTAATTACCCTGATAGATGAACATAAATTGCTTCCTTTCTTATATTTCTAGAAACATTTTTAAAATTGTTGTACTTATCTAACAGTTTTAATTATGAATATTGCAAAGAAAATATCTTATTGCAGCATAGGTGATTTTATCCATATTAGTTACAACTCTACTTAATGTTTAAACGATGCTGAATGCCTGACAAAAACCTGACTAAAAATTTGAACAAATGGTTGCCAGGTTCATGGTATGTCACTCAAGCTCCTACATACCATTACAATATCTAAAGCTATCAAAGTTCACGCCCTTTATTTCTCCATATTACGGAATAGATTTGATTATCATTTGACGGAGCTTTGAAATAATTTGTACGTACCTGTTGTCATAATGGCTTAAGCAAATCTTGCACTGATTTGTTTAAAGCTTATGAGAAAGATCTTATACGAGGTGTAATAGCTCCTATATCAGCAAAGGCATTCTATTCAAACTCGATATATTCCTCTCGAACTTGTTACGCACCTTCTAACTTTTCATTAAAATATATAACGAAACACTATTTTTGTTAAAATGTTTTATTTTTAAAATGATTTTTTTCAATATTATTATATTTTGATCTTTGATGAGAAATTATAGTTTCTTTAATTTCACCAAATTTGTCTCTAACGAAACATAAATTGCCACAGAACATGTTATGTTAAAAAAATCTTCATAAACAGCAAAAATTTTCATTTCATTATTTTTTTTAAATTATAAAATACCAAAATTAAACATACAAGATAAAACAGCAGTTCTAAGACTTAATAATAAAACATTTTTAAACGTGCTTTTCAAATATCAACTTCAGTATTCAATTTTTAAGAAAAAAATGGCTTTTTAAAATAACTGGCATTTACAAATACCCGAGTTCTCTTCATTTGTAATAATAATTATATTCATAATGTAAGCATGTTAATTTCGAGCTTATAGTAGGCTTTAAAAATACAAAGCTCACTATATGTTCAAATTTTAAGAGCATGCTTCCATTGAAATTAGAAACCCTTAAATTTTAAACCTCTAAGTGGCTGAAATTTCTAACAGTGTAAAGTACTAATAGCTTTGTGATTGCTGTTTTGTTAAAGAAAATTTACCATTGTTACGCCGTACCATTATTTATATCTTGAGACTTATTGTAACCACCCAGAAGTGCATTGTTCTGTATGAGCACTTTGCCCTATATTATTTCAGCTTTCTTAAGACATTAAGTTCTTCCATAAAAATTAAGATAATTTTATTTTCCTTCTCGTTGACACTTCGCAATAATTACAATAAGAGCGAATTTTATATATGAGTAAATTCAATGTACATGTACAAGGGTAAATCATGTGACTCTCTATTTTTAACTGTTAAATTGCTCATAAGCTACACAATTAAAAGTTCGATAGGTTTGTTTATACAGTTTTTAAACTTTATGAGTGCCTGTCATTAAATAAGCCATCAATCTTTCTGTTTTTTGCATGTGTATTTTGAGGCTACGCATAATTGCATAACCATAATTATAAATGTTTTCAAAATGAACAATCCCAAAGACCGTACTAAGTTTTGTCTAATATTTAAAAAAAATTAGGATATAGTTATAAATGGTAGCTCATTTAAACACATACCTCCATACAAAAAACAAGAAAAATATTTGCGTAATTTGTTTTCAAAGGTTTCGTAGTTCTTAATTACGGCTTAACATATATATATATATATATATATATATATATATATATATATATATATATATATATATATATATATATATATGATATGGTATAGGCGTCTATACGAAGATGGCACAGCTGCGGTCCGAGTAGACGGTATAGACTCTGAACGCTTCAAAACGCAAGCAGGTGTTAGACAGGGCTGTATATTATCTCCTCTTATCTTTAACATATACACAGAATACCTAACGCGTATAGTTCTTGAAGATTGGAATAAGGGAATATAGGTGGAAGATCGGAAGATATCAAACTTGAGATACGCAGATGACACCACCCTCCTAGTGTCAACAAGAGATGAAATCGAGTCTCTACTACAACGACTGGAGACCACAGCATTGGAGTAAATGACTGATCTCACTCCGCAAAACGCCGAACTACATGGCGTCACATCGCAAGGGCGGCAGTGGCGAAGGAACCGGCCGAAACATGATCACGACCACTCTGTCAAGAGTGCACGACTAAGAAGAATGTGTATATATATATATATATATATATATATATATATATATATATGCAACATCTTTCGTAAACCCTATGAAAAAGACTGAAATCTTTATTACATTTCCGTACCTGAAGGGTTGGCACGATATTATTTTGCTGTCGCTCCATTATCCGTGTCCTATTGCATTCTCTATCTTCTAAACTATAAAAATTGCATATACCAACATACAACACAAAAAATTACACGCATGATTTAAAACGATAACTCAAAACTCGAGTTGATTTCACAAAGTTCTGCAGGTCCTTGACCGATTCCGTAAAGTTTTTTTTAATTGATTGGTTAACTATTAGAAAAGAAATTTATTGATCTTCACACTGATTATTAAAAAATAGTTTAATTTTCATAATTTCTTTTTTTCAAATTTTTCTTTTTCATGTTCGGTGGCTATTCTCTGCCACTATTTTTTGCACATCTTTTGTCGCTTCTCTTTGCTCCATGCTGTGCTTAGTTTTGCTTTTTAAATTTTTTTTCACAAATAAAAAAAACGCGATGTATCCAGGTTCTTGGTTTTACTAACCATTTTAGACTCATAAACGACAAATTTTATTTTGACATTTCATTTCTTTCGGGAAAAATAGAGATTTTAATGTTTTAACCCTTTTTATACCGTTATATGTCGAATATGTTCGACGTTAATTTAATAGAAATTCATTATACACAATTAAATGGAACTACGTGATGTAGTATTATTTTTACTTTCCTTAATTTCTTTACCACGACCTAGGTTTCGTTGTATCACAACATCTTCAGGTGGGCAATTAGCAAAGATCTTTGCTAATTTTGCATCTGAAGATGTTGTAATACAACGAAACTTAGGTCGTGGTAAAGCATTTAAATAAAGTAGGAATAGTACTACATTCTGTAGTTTCATTTCATTATAACCGGGCTATATATCATGATAAAAATATTGTTTTAAAATTGTTGCTTTTTTGAAAAGTTGTCAACTACTGAAGCAATTGTATGTCTAATATAGTTCTTAATTTGAGATTGGAATAATTATTTTGATTTTCTGCAACTGATTTATAATGTATTTCGAAACAACAATCGTTTATTTTCCCTCGTGTCGGTACTATTAAAAAGGCAATAGCTATCAATTATACGTATCCAATCACATCGGAAAAATTTATTTCAAATTTTTAAAAATTTTAAATGAGTTGTCTGTTATATTAGCCACGTTTGTTCTCAATAATGAAAAACATACACATACCCCTATATCTTTAAAAACACCTATTATTTTCTCTTTTCACCTACCCCCTCTGAGTGTTTGAAGTATCAACAGCCGTACACTTTATTTAATGGCGTTGAGAATATTTCAACAAGGCGAGGCGTGGGCGTTAAGATGAAGGTGGGCGTCCTAGCATCATGTTGGTTTTTTAGTAGAGTAATCTTTTCTTTTGGTACAGTACTAAACCTGAATTTAAAGTAAGAGTCACGTAACGTGGAATTTGTTACTAGACGAAATAATTTTTTATCCAATTTATAATTATGGTAACATCAAAAAAGTTGAAGTTGATGTTTTTTATCGTAATTTATGAAGAAAGACTTTATACATAATAGTAAAACTTATGCTAGCAAAGTTCTGTTCATATTTTGGGGCACTCAAAAGCTTAATATTTAATACAGCTTACTAACTTTCTTAAAGTGTTACAAACAATATTATTCCTAATAATTTAAATTTAACGCCTAATTACATTTTGGAGGCGTAAAATTATCGGGAGTTTCTCAAAAACTTTGAAATTTAGAACCATTGCTATAGTATTGTGATAAAAGATGGACAAATTTCTAATAAACTCTTTTGAATTTTACTTTTCTTTAATATTTTTTTTTGTAGTCGTCATCATAATTAACATTACAAGAAAACCAAATCGATTAACACTTCATTTGATTAAATAGTTCTATATAACATATGATTGCATATAAGAATGGATTTAATTATATAACTAACATTTTTAAATCCATTTTCGCAGCTAGAAAACTTTCCCAGTAAAAAAATTAAAAAGTAAAAAACCAAAAAAATGTACAGAAAACAAAAAGAGAAAATAACGAAACAAATGTTATTCTTTTCACTTTGGCATTTTATAACGTGTTTAGAAATTATCTTCGCGAATATTTATATTCACAAACCGAGTAATTTATTACACTAGCGTGAATTGTCGATTAAAAGGTGGAATTTACAATGAGATTTTAAGTAGGTGAGATACGTGTGCGACAAATTCCATTTACTCATATCGATGTTTTTATGCATGTCGTAGCTTAATTTTTTGTAAAACTGAGTGAAAAATACCGAGCTTCTATATACACATATTATTACATTTATGTATTATAATTTTAATTTAGGCCATATAATCTTCTGCGTCAAATCACATTTCAAAATAAATTGCTATTTATACATATAATCAAAACTAGTATACTCTATTCTTGCCATTAGTGGTATACGTAAATGAAGCTGCAGTTAATAGCATTGATACCACACCGCGTACGAAACATTGGAATATCACATTTGGTAGAGTTTTATTGTATAATTGCAGAGTTATTAATTAACCAGTTTAGTTTAGAAACCGAATTATAACATTATATGATAGGGGTGATTTTTTCGCTTGTATATGAATAAAACCACTAAAATATTATTTCTTTCTATGCTCTATAAATGATGGATATATTTAAAACATTGAGACATATGGATAAATTTAACAGACCAAAGTATTTGTCCATAATCTGACTATGAAACAATAAAAATAAAATTACTGGAATCTTTTTGTTAATGTTGAAAAAACAAAAATGGAAATGATAACCTTTAGGCGTGAAGTAAAATTTCATTGACGGTTGTTGCAGGTGATAGTAAAAATTGCGCGTGTAACTCAATTCACGTGAGAGATGTGAAATTCCTTTAGTAATCTAAACCTTGATTTGTTAGCATATAGTAAAAGATAAAACAGCATAGAGAGAGAGAGAGAGAGAGAGAGAGAGAGAGAAAGAGAGAGAGAGAAAGAGAGAGAGAGAGGAAAGTGGGAAACATCTTGAATCAGGAATTATTTGCTAACAATTGATAAGGAATTACAATATTCATCTCCATAAATATATTAGGCCCTAGCCTGGTCAGTGTTGTAGTAATCTTTTCAAAGTTATGGCTACCGGTAGCATATATCTTGAATTACGGTTGATTTACTCCCAACCGTTAAAGAATTTCTTTTTCCTTCTTCAGGACTCATCATCAGATTCTGACCTGGTCAATGGTGAAGTCATTTTGCGAAGTGATAATTTTCAGTAACAAATATCTTGAAGAATATTTGAGTTACTACCATCCTTTAAGGAGTTCTATTATTCATCTCAAAAACTCATCATCAGACCCTACATTATTAACTTTCAGAGAGAAACTCATCATTAATCAAGTGTATGATGTTGTAGTTATTTTACAAAGTAACAATCACCAGCAGCATTATTATTCGGAATTTCATCACAAGGCCATCTTCATATTATAAATAAGAAGATGATCTGATGATGAGACTCCGAAATTCGATTACCACGCTTGTATGCACTTTCAAACAGAATAATAATTATTATCAAAATTTATAGAATTAGAATAGAAATAAATTCAAGTATTTATGTGCATATAACATATACAGTCACCAAATTCTATGGTCTGTGCTTTCAACCACAGGAAACTGTGTAAGCAAACTGTAAACTTTATTGAACGTTAAGTCCCCCAAATAAAATCTTAGTTACTTTCAAGTTGCGCCTAACGAAGTTGTACTTAAAAAAATATTTTATATTTCGCTTATGATTTACATTTTTTTAATTCTCTTCATTTTCTTTATGTTAGACTTTTACCAACATTTACAATCCTCATTTAAAATATTTTATTACCCATTTATTACTTGATTCGAATCGTCATGCTTTGTCTAAAATTTTTTCCCTTATTTCTGCTACAATTTTCTTCACCTCTTTAATTACTCATAGTTTTAGTCTTTTCTTTTATTTTACCATACATGAAATAGTTTTAAAGATAGAGACAAACTCTAAAACTACAAATCTACAAAAATCTAAGTGGCTTTACCTCGCACTGAAATGGAATCATCTGTTTTGCTTACACATTCATAGCTTTTCGTTTCAAAATTGTGGCGAAAATACTATCCCACGTCATTGAAATATATTCCATAAAATAAAAGAAAAGACAACAAACTAAAATTAGCTGTTTTGCTGGGAAAACCTAAAGATAAAGATCCGTTTTTTTCCACCATGTTTGAAAACGAAATTTTCTAAGCTAACGGAAACTCAAATGTAAGAAGGGAAAAAGGAAGTCGAAAAGAATTAGGATTAAATCAAAAATAGAAAGTGACATATCTTATTGCATTTTTTAAATATTTTCACACTTTTTATTGGATATGGTTACAACAGACTGACCTAAAACAGATTTATGGTCATCTGTATTTTCAATTTTTTCAGAATTATTCATAATTAACAGATGACAGATTAAGAAAACATGGGAGGAAGTAAGATTGTATGAAGGCATAACTTACTTTATATACATTTTTATACCATATTAGATACGCGCAATACTAACATTAACTCTATAAAAGAATCGTATGGCATTGTTTGATGTTCTGGTAACTATACTTCTTTTTACATATTTACCTATATACTAATATCTAGTTATTTTATGCATTAGTTTATTTCTCTATTTACGTACTTACGTACATACTTTGTTTGCCAGGATCTTGTGAATGTCGTAACAAGTGAAACGAGTCCAAATTTGATGAGTTTACTTCTTATCAGTGGAGAATTCTAGTCACCACTTTCCAACTCCATAATTTTACCCTGAGTTTGTTAAATAATAGAATTGTGACCCTTTAGTCATGACTTATAAGATTGTCGTAAAACTTATATCATCCAAACTCAGTCACACAAATTTAACTTGTTGAGAAATTCTATGGTGTATCTTTAATTACCATGGTAATATTCTGATCAAAGAGGAGATATGAGATATATGATTAGTCCTTCTTTTTTAAAGTCGTTTAGAAGGAGGCAGTTATTTCGAATTTTTAAACACATAGAGTAGAAAAGCCCACAAGAATAATTCTTTAGCTCAATTATCCTTCTGAACCATTTCAAAAGTCTTCAACATAAATAAAAAAGACCTATTCGGCAAAAAAAAGAAATTACAAAACAACAAATACAAAAACCTTTTCGCTGCATTCATTCAACATTTTCATCATTCAACATCATTCTCCCGTCCATTCAACATTTCTTTGGCTTCAAACGAAACTTTTTTGTCTGCTATGCCATTCCTCGTATGAAAGTTGTAACCTTTCAAAAGACCGGGAAAAGAATCTCTCCACATTATATAGCGGAAAAAAATAGATGCAAGCAAAGTGAATATACAAAATTTTCTGGATAACCTAATATATCTCGCCGCCTCGTAAGAGTATAAAACGTATCCTGTTAGCGTTCCTGTAATCGCAATGTTTATGCAACTTATAATATAACTTATCTAATCAATAATTAAAACATTGAAATTATTTAAAAAAAAAGAGTTTTTAACCTAATTTATAATAAACATTTTCTTAGTCCAAAAACATTTAAAACACTGCCACTTTGATAAGTTTTCCAACTTCAAACATAGAAAAAATGTTGATAGTTAGCTTCGTTAATGAGAGTTCTTTCTTGTAATTATATATTTTACTAGCCATATTTTGCGACTTTTCCCACAAGGAATTTCTCAAGGCAAGTGGTAATTTTTTGTATTTTAAGCTCTTTCATGAGGCACAAGTAATTATTTCAATGTAAAACACATGATGGCTGACTTATACCCTCGATGCCTTTCTCTTTTCCCGTGTTTCTACAGCTTACTGTTTGGTATGGGCTTGGGGAACGACGAGCCGCCGCCATTAGATGGTGGGCATAACTTTGAACCATTCGAGATGTCACGACAAAACAAAACCTAAGTTGGTAACCGGCTTATTAGCTATAACTTATCTAAATCGATGACACTAACCTCAATAGTTTTCGAGTATAGTACGATCGTAGAAACAGACAAACATACTTATAGCTACTTCTCTTTTAACATTAGATTCGTTTTAGGAATTGCGTAGGCAAACAGAAAAGTACTTAATAAATAAAGTTATATAATTACAGATTGTCATTTCAATTTTAATTTTCTGTATGATATCTGCAGAAACACTTCTTTAATAAAAATAAAGAAACAACATATTTATACTCCAATCAAGTAATTAAATTTGACGTGTTTAGTCGCACTTGGCGCTTATTTATTCACACGTGACTCAACTATTTAGTAACAGAATTTACCAACAGCTTGTGTTAAAGGTCATTTATGTAGAAAGTGACAGGTATTCGGTCTTATTATTGAACTCGAAATATCGATGTCCAATAACATCAATTATCTCGCTGAATCAAAGAAAATAAATAAAAAAATAAGGCCTCGTTACAAATAAAATGAGAAAACGAAACGAAGAAAACACCATTCCTTCCATTTTTCCTTGCTAAAATCCATTCAATAATTATCTGTGATATTACCGTTAAACACTTTCACAAATGTTTATATTTACAAGTTACAGAATATATTATTCTAATTAATTCCCAAATAAATATAAGCAAAAGTCGTTTATTTGACAGACTCCGTCAATATTCCTATATTTTACATATTTGATCTTTTATATAACTTATATGTTTGGTTAATCTACATGATCTCGACGATCTCCATTAAAATCGCGATCTACTTAAAGTAGCTTTACATGCAGATCGGATATCGCCATCCGTTGCATAGTTATATGCGATACATATCTTGTTTTAAGTTTTATCAGTTATGACACATAGTGGCACTCTAAATTATTCCGCAACTAGTTATAATTCATCACTTCAACCGCGTGAAATTTCCATTAAAACGGTAAAATATACAAAGTGGTTTTCAGTTTCCAAGTTATTTACGTGGTAAATTCAATTTACATAGGGCTTCATTTGTAGACATGTAGTTTTTTTTATTATGTTTCTTTTAAATACTGATAAAAAGTTTTATGGTGAGAAGTCGGCAAAAATGGGTCGAGCGTGGATAAATAGAATATAACTTTAAGGGAACTGATATTTTTTTAAAAATATTTAAATACAAGCAATTCCAAATTTGACAATCAAGAATGCAAATAAAAGAAAACAAAAGTTATCTGCATAAATGCTCATATATTACGCTTTTAATACATCAAGAAGAGTTATTAATAAATAAATACAACCATTACGAAAAAATAATCAAATATTGATGTTTTTTCAGTGATCTGTGGGAAAATTGCCAAAATGGGCCACTAATGGAATCGCCAGTACCTCTATCACAAGTGATTTTTTCGAAAACTACTGGACATAAAAATGTCCAGTTATATATATGAAGTACAAAAAAAAACTTTCAAAGTTGTCGTGTAGGACGTCAAATTAAAGTTTATTAAGGCAAGATTCCGTCTTTTAAAAATTATGTATTTTAATAAATATTTTTAATGTTTTTTTTCAGGAAAAACCATTAAATTGACTCTTTTCTACCCTTATCTCCAAAATAATTGCTTGAAAAAATGTGAAAAAAATCACAAGTAGACGTGAAAAAAAAAAACGAAAAAGTCATGAATTAGACGTTGATAAAATGAAAATTATTATGAGTGAAAAATTTCAACAAGGTTACTTTTTACAAACAATTTGTTTATTTCCTTGTGACTTTGGAATCACTCATATTACTAAACAATTTTTCACCACCAATGTTTTTCATAAGGGAAAATTTTTGATCCCGAACATTTTTAGAAATGTTGAGTTTGGCTCAGTTTAAACGCTCCACATCCAACTTCGCGCATATGCGATATGATACGGGGTTAATGCGTTTAGTGGCGCTACTGCGGCAGATGAACCCCTTTTAAGCACATAATCGGAGTACATTAGTATTAATATTTAAGTGAGAGGCTGAATGCATGGAACACTAATTGTGCAAGTATAGTTTATGTACACAAAATAAAATATTAGTCCTGCTGACTAGTATTAGTTTAAGTTGAAATAATAAGCAAAATACAACGATTTACTTGTTTGCGTTCTTTTTATCATTAATCGTTATAATTTTCCAATGATTGGTGCATTGGAATTTTCAAAACTTTTAGTTTAATTTATATTTATCAACTAATGCAGTAAATTTTATCATTCCTGTCTACATAAGACAACAATAAAAAAGAATATTTGTTTTTTTCTATTCTAGAAAGCATGCTAAAGAAAAAAGCGTATTTTAGAAAAATAAGACATTGGTACATCAGAACAAAGGAAAAGTCAAATAAATAAATTGAAAAAATAAGACTCATAATAAAATAAGAGTCAAATTTCAATTTTAAAATATTAATAGTTTAGGAGTGAAACGACTGCGACCTACAGATGGACATAATAAAATTATAAGTGTTCCTAGTTTGACTACGATTTTTTTAAATGACACCAATTTTGATTTTTCTGAAAGTTTTGCTAAATGAGGACTCGGTTCAATTTTCGAAGCAATTGTTTTTTTGTTTCATGTTAATTTCCCTTACTCACTTTTTTATCTACTTCTTTCCGAATTTACTATGTTTTCATAATAAATTTTAGTACATGACATGTAACATAAAAGCCCCACATAACAAACGCATTTACATATAGAATGTGGCGACGAATGATGTTAAAGTCTTTAACTTTCCATTGGACTAAGGTGTCCATCAATAAATAAATCGCATTGGCAATAGTTTATCTATTATCTACAAGACCTCGGATACCCTTAAGATAATTGGACACTTTATCATAAGAAAATCCGAATGGCCCAGAGTAAAACATCCCATTAGGTATCGAAAACATAATACCTTATGACTGGGATAAAGTCTGCTTATTGGCACGAACCACATGCGCCTTACAATGAAGAAGACAATTAAAGGACAATTAAAGAAGAAATAATAGTAGAGGATTAAATCATAGATCGATCGATTAAATCATAGATGACCTGATCTTACGGCCGGTTGAGAAATCAATGTTTCTTGCTTTTTATACTACTTCCAACATGCATTAATAGACATTAATAACATGGTCTTATTAACATATAAATATTTTGCCTTACAAATTATTGCTAATTTTTTATTGAACCAGAATCTCTTTCATGTTCGAATAATTTTACGGTCAACTATGAAACGGCATAAAATCTAAAAAAAAACTTGGATAAAAGCAGAATAACAGTGGATATGTAAAAAATCTGTCCACAAAATACGCTTATCAAGTACGATTAGAACTTTTACTACGCGGGTACCGTACATATTTAGATATACAAGAATTTATGACTGACACATAAGAATAATACAAACGGTTTCATTGGATTATGAAAATATTTTGGAATATCTCCAATGCTACCGTTAGCATTTACTCATTACTAACTTATAAACATGTACAAATTAAGACAGTGAACGTTTTGCAGAAAAGAAGTTATCATCGGAAGTGAAATAAAAAGTGTACTCAATGAATATATGGCGCAAAAATCACCTATATGTCCCCTCATAACATTGGATGGAATATTAAACTATTAAATAAATATGGTTTCATTGAACGAATAATAATTGTGATTTATTCTTGGGATACATATTTAAAATAAGTAATTATTGTTACTTATTAATTGATTAATAACGATCATTCGGTTATGGAAAACTTTCATAATCCGGGGTGATAAAGCAACAGTTGAGGATAGCAACAGTCAAGGGTACGTTGCAGTTCTACTGAACTATTTAACAAATAGCTAAATAGTAATACGTGAAGATAAAATTCTTATTTCATTAAGAGCCTCAAGCAAAGACTCTGTCAAACTCTGAATTCCTACTGCTGTAGTCATACGACCTGTTTTATGTATGGTGACTCATACATCTTATGTTAATCATCCAATCTGGATTATTTTTTTCATTTTTATGGCCCAACGAAGTATAATAAAAAATTGGCTACAAACTGACAAAACGCCATAGAATTCCTGGACAATATACAGTAAGGTACTATGAATAAATTTAAATGGTATGGTTCTAATGATTACCTAGCAGTTAAGTGTCTAAAGTTTTCACCCCACTAAGTGTGGTATAAATCGGTCCTTTAGCAAAATAAGGTCACAATTATGGAGCAATGAGGTAGGGACAGAAATGTTTCACGAAACATGTTAACTTATTTAGTATGGACTCGTTTCACTTGTGTTAATGTAAGCAAAAAATAATAAAATAATAAGTAGGTCAGTACTTACAAGTACATATTAAAGCATGAAACAACTATGTTATGTAAAAGTATATACTAGCCTGACTACGGTGAAGCCAAAAGAATGAATTTAAATCGACGAAAGCATCTACGTTACGTATTTTGAAGCATGCTCTCATTCTATAAATATATCAGCCCTTTCATAAACTTTGCTTCTTACACTCCGTCAAAACTGTGGCAATGTTTTTATTATAAAAGCATATATCGCGAAATACATTTCTGAAGCTTCCCAGCTAAACAGCATTAATCTTAACATAAAACTATTAAGGAAATAAAATATGTAGTTTCAAACATTTTGCTGTTAGAGAGTAAAGATATAAAATGTGAAAATCGTATAAACTACCCACAGAGCTTTATTTTGCATTTGAATGCAACTTCTGCGTTTGTCGTAACGTTTGCGTATTAATTTATTAATTTTTCTGTTTCGTGTATGAATATTAATTTATTATAATGATGTAAAAATTACCGATGTCTCGACGCTCTATTTTAAGCAACAATTAATTTTATATCTACCGGTACGCAATTAACTATGATAACTGTATACCAATTGGACAATTGTGAGTACCTGAAGAGACAGAAAATATGTTAACAGTATGTTTTATTCCGGTTGGTTATTGTGGTTTGCCTCGCGAGAATTTTGGTCTCGCAAAATAATGATTTTTTTTTTAATTTGACACCACTCTCCTTTTCACGCTTGCTGGTTACATATAATTCTATGACTTTATCTTTAAAAATGATTTTTAGTATAGTCACTTTTATTCACTTCCATTAAATACATTGAGAACGTACCTATCTTACGGCAAAGGACACTTCAAAATCAGTTTTGTGGTTTCAGATAAAAAATTCAGAAATTATAATTTCAACGCTTCATGTTAAAATTCAATATAAAGGAGCATTACAAAATTTCCTAAAATTATCGCAAATGTTTATAACATGGCGACTAAAATTATTGCTCGAGTTAACCTAAACATGCCCGAAAAGTGCGACTCTGGCTAACGTGTCCAGGCTTTCGTTCCTTCATCATCACAATGCATCACAAGTCATCACTAATGTGGATTTTTCAGTTCAATGAATATTAAATTATGCCTAATATAATTTAATAGGGGTTAAAGATCTATTATAGTGAATATTTAAAAAACTATGACATCCAGAACCACCGTTATAGTTTTTGTAGAAGCTTTGCGTAGTCTCCTAAAATTCTGTTTTTTATAACTTTACATTCTGTAGGAAATAAGGGGAAGGAACAATTTCAAAAAAATTGTATACCCTAATAATGACTACCATTTCATTCATTATACCTTTCGAATAATATATGAAAATTAAAACAAATTCGGATACTGAAGTTGGCAATCCAATTTCTGTATAAATGTTTTTAAATGTTAGCTACTGGGATATATGTGGGTTAATATGCTTTATACTATATCAAATTTCAAGTTTCTACGTGAAGTGATTTATGAGAAAAGCGGCTACGAGAGATTTATAAGCAATCGTACGATCTTTTCTTTTGAAGTTATACTTCTTTAGACGCATTAGGAAAAACATTATGAAAGTGAAATTTTAAGATACGTGCGCGCGATGCAACAAAAATTGACAGGATGAAGTTTCTCATTAAACAGGCGCGTGGTGATTGATACTATCTTCATGTTACTTATTGAGGTATTTATAAACACACGACCCGTGTTATCTATTGGTACAAATCTAAGTTATATCTGTGCTTTTAAATTATATTGTTTTGCAAATGAAATTAAATAGTGATCCATACAATATAAAATATTTATTTATTGTCAATATTTGTGAGAGGAATAGTGTTTATAAGCTTTTTAAAATATGTTTTAAGTATATTTCTCTAAGGAAGGTCATTCAGAAGGAAGGTTGATATGTATTCATTTGGACTATAAATTATTTAAATTTGAATTCAGATTTTACCAGCTGTATTTATAATCGCGCTGCAGTCCTTTTATTACTTTATTTCCTTTAATTATTTGTGTGCTAAATAAATTTAATCATGTATTGGGCCAAAGAAATATAACTTCTAATGCGTATATTTAAGAACACACCATTTTTTTTCTTTTAAGGTACGGAACCTTCAAAGATAAATACGATCTAAATACGATTTAACTTTGCCATCAAAATGACATAAATACATTATTCTTATCAATTGGTAATTAAACTTTGCTCTGAAACAAATGATTCGTTTTAATTCTTCTTTTATTTTAATTCTAGAAAAAGTTTATTTTAAAATAAACTAGTTTTACAATTACTTACTTCCATTAATTTAAATCATTTCCATTATAGTGATATTTACCCTGTCGGATATATACGTAAGTATTTTAGAATTATATTAAAATAATTATATGTATTTAAATACTTCGACAATATTTTATTATAGTGTATCAGCATACCCTAGCAATACTGCGATTTTTCGATGACTTGTAAACAAGTATACATTTTTTTCTTATCTTTAGAGTTCTGTACCTCAAAAGAAAAAAGAAACCCTTATAGGATCACTTCGTCGTCCATCTGTCGGTATGGTAAGACCTTTTTTCAGACACCCAGGTATGCGTGGAGATATCAAGTTGAAATTAAGATATAATACAAATATTTAGGTTTACGGAAATGAAAATGACTGTGCTGTAAAAACATTAATTTTCCATGTCAACGCAATCAAAAAAGACCCAAAAAAATGCATCCATTTAAGCTGTATATTTTGACACTCGCAAATAAATAAAAACCTATATGGTGCACAAACTGTTAATTTGTAGTTATAAAACATAATTTTTTTTAAATATGCCCCCAAGAAAGACGTAGTAGCCAATATAGTTTCGTTCTAAAAAATTTAAATCTTGTAAATTTATTAGGTTACATTAAATGTTTATAAATGTCTATATATGTACAGAACCCTCGTAATAACAATTTTTTTGGTATTTTAATACAAAAGTGAAATATTTTTAGGACATCTTACTTCTGATATTATTTTACAATTAACATCTTTATATCTGAATCTAAACCAATACATAAAACAGAAAACATTGTTTTTTTGCTTTTAAGCTTTGAAATACATGTTTGATTTCAAAAAGTCTGTTTTTCATAAATTATACTACATGTAAAGTATATAATTTTAGGAAGATCATAGGTCTTGTATCGCCATACTAAAATTCATATGGACAGAGAAGTGTTATAAAATATAAATCTAAGTCGAAGAGAACTGCTAAACGGTGCAAGTTAGAGAGAGACTGGCTTATTTATTTGATCGTCCCGAGTATTTCCGTCAATGTACCCCAGACCCCGATGACCAATGTCGTGTGGCGAACAGAGCCTAGTGCCTTTAGTGACCTCAGGGGAGAGATCAACATATTCACACAAGTAAAACGGCAGGGCATAGCTAATGACCACATAAAATGAGTTTCAAAACTTGACTTATTAGATGACATTGGTAAATAACTTTTGATCTTTTAGGTTTTGGGAGTGCCTTTTATATAAGATTTCACTTTATCCTGCCAATATTTATACCGTTTACTCTAATAGCATTAGAGTTATTGCTGTCTTACATCAACTTGTTACTCAGTCATTACTCCTTTACCAAAATACACTTCTCTTATGTAATATTTATTTTTCATGCAAATTATGTCTTAGATCACTATTCCTTAAAAGTTTTGAAAATTTGTTTTTATTAAAATCTCATCAACTATTTAAGTAACTTTGTGACGATCCTTTACCTAGCATCTCATTTATATTATAATGATTATACACTTAAGATTTTATTAAACTATATACTAGTTTTATTCCATAGCTTCACCAATTATGACGTTTGCATCTCCTTACTGAATTAAAAACTACTCACATCTTAGTTTGAAATTAAAAGTAAATCACTGTAATAATTTTGAGAAATTTCTGTTTTCCAGTTCCTTAGCTCACGTAGTAAGCTTTTACTATGACAATACCAATAAATGAATTTCAATTAATTTGGAAAATATTGAAGAAATTATAAGTTTTCGGCTTTTTTCCATTCGTTTACGGAAGCTTGAAATTTTAAGGAAGCCGCGCGTAATAACCTTCCTCACACTAAAATAAAACTTGTGTAGATACTGCAGCGCATCATTTTCATATGTTTGTTGTTACTTAAAAGTTTAAGCGGAAAAACTTTTTTGCATCATCGAACGGAAAAAAACGACGCATGCAAAACAAAAATAAACAGTCTCCCCACAAAAAGCTCGTTATCACACTTCCGCCTCGTGAGTAAACAGCGTGTTTAATAATATATTAATAAGCAGGTGAGTAACTCCCTTTAATGGTGTGAGCGGAGCCCAATTTTGAGTATATGGAGATTTATGTATTTAAAGGTGAATGTGTATACGTATTGAAACTGCTGTGACGCTTGTCAATTACAGTGCTCTTATATTAATATTATGTTATGCTTCTAGTTAGTTTTTAATTATTTGGAAGCTTTATGGTGTCTTCATTAACATGACATAAAAAATGTAATTACAGACTCATTTAGCCATATCGAGTTGTGTTGATTATTTTAACAATTCATTCCAATTCTCTTAATTGAAACGGTTAAAACGCCAAACATGGAAATATTAAATTTTAATTTAAAATTTCCATTGGCAGGACTTCAGTAAAATTAATTAAATATATATTCAAAATAAATGCAGGGTTGGTCACCGTCATTATTAAAATCCATATATCATGAAAATTTCGTAAAATATTAGTAATTTATAGCGAACTTTCAATGAGGTGCTATCTTTTTTTATTTACCAATTTTTTCCCCTTAGTTTAACGGTGTCGTAATTATTTTATATTGGAAGAGAATAATGATGTTCATAGTCGTGTATTATGTATAATCTTCAATAAATCCATCATAGATTGAGAAACAGGCAAAATTATTAACGATATGCTATTTACACGCCTATTAAAACATAGTTCATTATTCAAGAAATAGCCAATATATATTTCGTAGTTTTAATAATTTTTATGCATAAACAAACTGATTTTTACGTTCATGTCTTTGAATTTTAGGAGAAATAGACAAAGTAAACTCAAAAATATAACTCACTATTTTATAAAAGCCAATTTCTTATCGCGTGATAGAGACAAATCTGAGGTAGTGCTACAAAAATGTGTGTCTAAAGTAACGCCACAGTAACAGGGACAACAAGCGATACAGAAGATTCGAACAGGAAAATTTGCGTTCTTCACATCAAGTTTTTTTAGCGATATTTTTTGCTGATAGTAAATTAATTTTTAAGTAATATGCGATAGTAAAGAAAACATTCTGATTCCATTAACGTAATTAAATTTCTATTTGTCGCCATTATTTTCAAAATTTAGAAGTTTTCCTTCAAAAGCTCGGCCTCATCTTCGATATATTTTATTCAATCTTCGATTTTTTCTAATATAAAACGATTTATTATTTGTTTATGTGTTCTTGCCACTTTTCTTCTAATTTATTTAACTAAAATATTATTGCTCAGCTCCCTTAAGTCAAAGGAAAGTAACAAAATTTGAAATTTGTATAAACATTTCATAATGATTCTCTACGCCAAACTGAATATACTTGAAGCGTGTATTTGCAACAAAATTTAGATTGTTTTTGAGGAGAGTTGCAATTTTGACAATTATTTTTTTGGAAGCGGGAAAGAATCATATGGAAACGTAAAAAAGTTTCCTAATATTTTCTACACACTTTGTTGCACATAATCTCTGATTATGAGTCAAAGATTTGTTCTTGTTACGTTCCGTATATGTACGCACACACAAACACACACACACACACACATGTAAATATATATATATATATATATATATATATATATATATATGTATGTAAAATTGAGTGTGAAGCGTGTTACTCTAAACAATGTAAATTGTTTTCATTGCTATAAACAATCGACCAAAATTTGTAAGAGTGTATACGACAAAAGACAGCCGTAGCTTTTTATAATATTTAAATGATCCATATGCTAAATTCTAGCCAGCTAATTTTTTTAGGAACTAAAAACAATCGAAATACAAATTAGATTAGTGTTTCTCAAATCGCCAACTGGCGGACATACAGTCAGATTTTTGTAATATATAAGCATACCTTATAAAAATAATTTATCTAGAAACTTAGGCATTATTACACATCCAGGCAATGTGAGCGGCGGTAGTGAGACATAAAGATAAGGCAAGCAGCGCTAATGAGACCCATCCCTTTTTTACCTACCCATTCCCATACCCTCGCTTATCTTCATACACACTCTGCTATTTTTACGCTGTTCCAATTGTTACACTTAAGATAATAATTTTTCCACTCAATCCTTGTCTTCTATGTTCACTTTTCTAATTCACTCTTTTTATTATGATTTTTTAATTTCCTACTCTTTCTCTATATTCAACGAGCCCAAAATATCTTGAATGTTTTGGTCTTTACGATGATATACTTTTGACATCGTATACTCATTTAATGCCTACACTTTTAAATACATAATGTATGAATTTTTTGCATATTTTCGTTTTTTCATTTAAACATAGAAGCGTTCACGTTTCAAATTAATTCTTTTTATGATGATTTTATAATTTTCTACTCTTTCTCTGTATTCAACGTGCCCAAAATATCTTGAATTTTTCGGTCTTTACAATAATACACTTTCGACGTCGTATACTCATTTAATATCTGCATTTTAATTATATCATATAAGAATTTTTTGTATTTTTCCATTTTTTTTATTTAAAATTTTTCACAGTTTTATAAATTCACAAATTCTTATGATTTACATATTTTTACAGTAATACACTACATTTACAAAACGCATTGTCGGACTGCCTTTCTCTGTCATCACCTATAACTCAACTTGATGGATTTTGCTGCTGTTTACAGTTCTGAACCAGTTGTTTAATCTTATATTTTTTATAGAATTCTACACCTCAAAAGAAAAATGGAGCTCCTACAAGGTCATTACTCTGTATTTATAGCCGCGTTTTTCAGAAAACCATTGTTGTAGAAACTTAAAATTTAGCTTGGTAAGAAAGCGTATTAACTCGCTTATATACGTGAAAATGTTAAAGGAAGTAAATTAAATACTTAAATTTTTTGTAGTATATTTCAGGATATTGTTTAAAAACTCTAGTTACAAGGATTTCAAAAATATTTTTTCATAATCACAACACTATTTGTTCAGAGATATATACAGAAATATGTAAAAGATACGTTCCTCACTTTCAGAAACAAGTTAACCTAAAATTATGAAAAAATATTGTTTTTAGAAACATGCACGTATTTTCCAAATCAATTTCTTTAGAATACGGGATAACTAAAACGATGATTTTCGATATAATTTTTTTGAGATATTCACCATAACACATATATCTCTCATAGGTAATTTCTTTCGATATCAATAAATATTTATTGCGCTGGGAAGTCAATGTTAATGATATTATGATAATTAAGCTAATTGCTCTTTACGTCAATGACACCTCAAATACTTTACGTAGGCTTCTGAAAATCTTCTTGGTTTGGTTTCTTCATAATTTGAGGTTCAACAGTTTTGGAAAAGTGTGATCATAACTTTTTTCCATAATTCTTAGTATACCGCTGATGATTTAATATATTTAAGATCCATATTAGTAACCCTTTCAAACCTAACTGCAATATGGTGTTCAGTATTTAATTAGCTTCCTCCTTTGCTAAAATTTGCGTCTAAATAATTTTGAGTGTTCCTATTAATATATATGTAGGTTCAGGTGCTGTTTTTCTACGCCTAATTTCTAGTTTTTAAGTAAAACTATTTTCAGATAATAACGAATATAACACGTGGACAGACGAATACATGGTTTTTCAAAAAAATACATTTCAAAAAATTACAGTTTACCTAAATAGAATACTTGCTGATTGATTGCTAATTGAGATTTCCCGCTTTTCTTCTTTTAATTTAAAAATTACTTTCAATTGTAATAATTTTAAGTATTAAAATGTTTAACACGCAATAACTAAAAGTTTTTTAGTAATTTGCACATATTCGAATCACGCGAATATCGCTTGTTATATTTGATTCTATTTCTAGCAATAAAGCTAGGAAAATTTTTTCCACGTTCATAATTTTATTATATTTAAACTCTCAAGTCATAAATTAGTTATTTATTTATTCATTTAGGTTTCATATACTTGATTTTTGAATCAAGAATTTTTGTTTTTTTTTAATTTTCCAATAATCTTATATCTGACAAATAATACGATTAAATGAAAAATGTTGTATATATAATCTATTAAACTAAAAAAATATTCCATTATACCCACTCGATTGAATGAGCGAAGAAAAAATATTTACAGAAACTTGAAAAAAACCATGAACACATAGGAAGGTGCCCTAATAATTGTTTTCCTTAATTACATTTCACAGCTATCTATTGGTTAAAAACAATTTCATAGACAAATAGTACCGTAAAAGATTAAAAAATGACGGTATATTTGTAACACTGCAATACCGACATACTGGCCAAAGGAAAGCGTAAGGCTTCATAATTCCACTGTGAAGCCCTAAAACAAGACAATGACAATATTCCTTTTTCGATGCTGACTGCTGTTCACGAAAAACGGACGAAAGCCAACATTTTTATTTCTCTTCTTTTATAGTTCTGGTTATTTTAGATCTACTTATTTCTTTTAATTGTACTTTGACAAGCATGCCTTTATTAGATACTACTCATTCACTATTAAGTTTTAGCTCTCATGAAAAATTTTCTCCGCTTTATTTTACTTCACTAATTACACATGGTTTCAATCTTTTATATTTTTCTATCACAGACACAGACGTTTTAAAGTTGGATAAAAACAAACGCTGACGCTACAAATCTAAAAACCTCTTCGTGGTTTAACCGTGCACTGAAATAAAACTGTTATCTCTGCAGCCATCCTTAGATATTTATGTTTTCTATTTCTTTTAAAGTTATGGCGGAAAACTACTTCCACATCATTTGACATGAAACATAAATGCGAGTAAACAAATAATAGTTTGTACGAAATTGTGCAGAAATGGATTTTTTTTACTGTATGAGTCTCAAGTTATTACCTTGATGTGCTGTACCAAAACAAATCACATCTCAAATATGAGAATTGGAAAAGAAAATAGAAAAAATTTATTAATAGCAAGACCTATAGTATTAAAAGATAGTCTTTATTCAGTATGTTTAACAGATTTAGTTTTCTTTGTAAAAATCTACTAGCTTTCATTGAAAGTGAGTATTGCAAACGTGAACTAATATGCAAAATAAAATTAGGTATCAAAGAATAAAAAAGATGCAAGTAGTTGCTGAGCTTCACATCTTCCAAATTCCTTTCTAAAAGTACGATATTCATCATTATCACTGCTCGTAAAATGTTGGCAATAAATCATTAGGTGGACTGAACTACCATAAAATTTAGATCATTTCCACCACGGGATGCGGAATCGCGTATTCCGATTGCGGAAATGTCCAATGGGAAGCCTATTTACGCATTACAGAATTCTGTCACTTCCCAGACGAGAAGTCAGCATTAAAGCTTAAAGTCTCACCTCGATCTGAATAGTCTCATGTCGACTAACAATCACTTGCTAATATTTACAATGACCACAATTGGCTGATATGATTATAGCTGTTGATTTCCAAATCGCATGAAATCTATGCTTTGGTCAACGCACTTAAGTTTGCAATTGGAATTACATTTCCGGATGGACAGGATCTCGTAAATGTTAATGTTTTTGAATATCAAAATGCGTACGTTTTGTCATATATGTATTTGATTTATTCAGTTCATTTTCGTTGTTGCTCCTATGCATATGTATTTCAAAATCTTAACTTAGATTGTCTTAAATTTTAATATAACGAATATGTACTGAGTATTAAAACCGATTTACTGGCTAGTGGTATTAAAATATGGCATATCGAAATAAATACAATTAAAATTTAATTTTAAAATAATAGTGAGCCCTGAACGAATGTGGTTTACATTCGTTGAGGAATAACTTTCATCGCTATTAATCTCTGAGAGACTTTGAAATAAGGACCGTATCTTTCTATCATTGAAAATATTATTGATCATATTGATACCTAATCCTGTCATTTTACCAATCATTGCACTGGTTAATTTATAATAAAAAGAATGAATGAATTTTCCTTTATACCGTCATTTAGTTAAAAGTTTGTTATTTAATAAGAGATGCTAGACTTTTTAAAGGATTTTGAATGTATTATGGACGACTTATTTGGCATACGACATAAATAAAAATACTCATCCTTAATGAAGTCTTTTGGAACACACTAATAGTTACCCCTAAAATGTAGTTAAGGGGAAAGTAATAAGGAATTTAATTAATTATTCAGAAATATGAACACAGATTGCCATTTTTGTATTTTTTAGAAATATTTTTTCAAATCCTTGTACTTTTTAAATTTTATTTTCACATTCTTAGTTTTCATGGCACTTTATTTTTTTCGTTTTTATAGAATCACCCACATATTTTAAGACCGTTAATCTCATTAATACCTTCTTTTAATTATTCCACTAACATTCAGTTTATTTCAGTAATTTCAAAATAACTTCACCCGTATCCTAATCCATAGCCTGCTCCCGTCTGCAAATTTAACATAGTTTACTAAAGCTCGACTTTCCTTCTGAATCGTTGCAAATATAATCCAACATCAACAAAAATAACCTTTTGTCACCAAAAAGAAATTACAAAACGACAAATACAAAAACCTTGAATGCATAAAACTTTACCTTGGCTTTAAACTAAACTTTTCTGAGAAAAATAGATTAAAGCTATGTAAAAACATATAATTTTCTAAAGTAAACTAATTTTATTTCGATTTCTTCGTCGGAGTATGAAGCATAAAATTAACATATGCCTACAGTTGATTTAATATTGTACTCGTAAGCGTTCAGTTTAGGGAAATCATTATTATAATAACTGGCATAATAAAGTTCTTTGTATAAAGGATATTTTTATGATGATTATAACAAAAATTTATGCTGTAAACTGATTTATGTTAAATATTTTACTAGACAAAACTGAATTGAATTAGGAAAAACTGAACATTTTCTAGATATTTTTGAATATTTTTAAGTGCTAGAACATACGAAATGTTATACTTCATAACTCTGCCAAGTTTTAAGTATTCATATCAAATGATTCTTAAGAAATATGGTCATAACTGACGAAAAGATGGACGGATATATAAATCATATTATAAGAACTCCAATATTTTTGTTTCTTTGACGTACGAAACCATGAACATGTGTTACAATTAAAGTATTTTTTTGTAAAAATTTTTCTAATTAATAATACATTTCAAAACAACAATCGGTTATTTTCCCTCGTGTCGGTAATTATTAAAAAGGCAATAGTCAATATCATTTATACGTACCCAATCATATGGGAAAAATCTAAATATTTTCGATGAATTGTCTATTATATTGGTGATGTTTATTCTCAGTAATGAAAAAGTTTGTTTACCAGAGAATTCCAAAAAATGTTATCCCCATCTTGGTTCAAAGTCATTAGAAAAATTTAATGAATGCAGTTTTATATAGAGTTAAAAGAAAATCTCATGCCCCTGTCTCTTTAAAAACACCTATTATTTTCCCTTTTTGCTTACCCTCTCTGAGTGTTTGAAGTGTCAACAGCCGTACACTTTATTTAATGGCGTTGAGAATACATCAACAAAGAGAGGCGTGGGCGTTAAAATGAAGGTGGGTGTCCTAGCATCATGTTTGTTTTTTAGTAGAATACACTTATCTTTTGGTACAGTATTAAATCTGAATTTAAATCGACAGTAAGTGTGGAATTTGTTACCAGACGAAATAATTGTTTATTGAAACTATAATTATGGTAGCACAAAAACCAATTGAGAAGTTGACGTTTTTTGTCGTAAGCTGTGAAGAAAGAATAGAAATGTTAGTAAAATTTAAACTAGCAAATTTCTGTTCATATTTTGAAGTATATAAAAGTTTAAAGAATTAATACGGCTAAATAATTTTATTAAACGATTTACAAACAGCATTATTCCTAATTATTTAAGTATAATGCCTAACATACTTTTTCCAGGCGTAAAAATATAGGAAGTTTCTTAAAAACTTTTAAATTTATATAGCGGAACCTGCCTACCCCTTTTTATAGTTCGATTACATCAAAATAAAATAAACCTATTAGGTTTAAATAGAAATTGCACTAAAAGGGTCCGTACACATCTAAATACATATAAACTTTTAAACTACATATACACACATAATCGGTCTTAAACTAAATAGTTATAGTTTTTTAACTTACCGCTGAATATAAAATTATAAGGATTCCATTTTCGCCATTTGGTTAAGGAATTCTAAAAATTTTCAATTGGATAAGATTTGTAAGTTTTATGAGAAGAGTTGCTGCGTATATTCAGGCATAAACTAATATTTTGATGCATACAACCAAGAGAAAGACGGTAGTTCATGTGTCCATAGTGTTTGATTACGAAAGCATGATATTCGTGAGGTTTTTAGTACGCGTGGTTCCCTTTTTTTAATGGATGAGGTTGGCAAAAATTTTCTTGATGAAAAGAAATTGATTTCGTATCGCTAGTTATGGTAGCAGGGCAACCAAATCTCGGTATCCCGTTCTTGCCGAGTATCCTCACTACCGATTTGTTGGTAATATTTTCCGTAACTACCTTCTCAAGGCATATAATAGTTTTGGTCGATAATCATGATCAAAAATCGATCGGCGCACGGTATAGTGGTAGTGCCCTGATTATATAAATATGAATATATTTTAAATTGATCAATTGGCAAGAAACTCGAAATAGCACTTGGGATGTGACCATGCATTTTGTTTTTTTAGGAGGGTACATATGCTTCAATCTATTTTACGTCCATGTTTATAGAAGACCCAGTTAATTTCTGTACCACCGTTTTACACTTTGTTCGAATATCGAAATCCATGTACGATGTATGGATTTACAATCGGCTCATCGATACTTCTCTCATATATACGGATGAATATCCGGTATTGACACTTTACAACAAAACTTGCACTCAGTGTTAGGTAGAGTAACTTGCTCCAAAGGTAAATTATTTTAGTTGAGCTGTTTATCCTATTTAACTCCATTATGTGTGTCTCGTATATTTAATTGAAGTCGAGTGTAGCAGAACTTGATATCGTTTCTACCTAGCTAAGAGTATCAGTGACGATGATTTTTTGGTTCGCTGATATGGCATATATCGATGATGAATTTGGAGATGAAAAGCAGCTGCTTTGATATTCGTGGTGTTTCGGTGAATGTTTGTGAATTGTTGAAGACGTAAATGAGCAGCTTATAATAGTTGACAATAATAGTTTAATGTCCTTTAAACACATGTACATAGCCACCAATTTACGATCGTCGGTAATGTTTGGTGAACAAAATATGTTTAGAGAAGTATACGAAAGATTGCCACTTCTCGTTGATTAATTGCTCCTGTTTGGTGCCAGCGAAAAGGTCAAATGCGTCGGTAATAAAACGAAAGATACGTTGTGCCAGGTGAGAACGTGTAAAACTGACTTTTTCATGCTGCTTCGTAGACACACTATTGTTGTAAAACAACTATTTATGGTTTAATGCTTGGTACAATCATCTAATGCTTGGTACAAACGACTATTTGAAAACAATTGTAACAGTTTACGTTAATGATTTCTTGATATTCTAAAATAGTTTTAAAAAACCAACGTATTAAAACAAGTGCTTAACTTTAATTGTTAGATTAAAGATTTAGATCCTTTTCAGCACTACTTAGGTATGAGGATTATTAAGGATAATGTTGTTATAATGGTTGATCAAGAGCAATATATTAATGAATTGTTAATTAAATCTAATATGGTTGACTCTAAAATAATAGACACTCCCAATGAATGTAAATTAAATATTGTAAAACCAAACTCATATTATATAGTTTTCCTATACGAGGTAGAAAAAATTAAAAATCATGTATCAGAGTACGCCAGTGACTTAACAGATAGAAGATCTCTCCGGTCAGCTCCAGTTTTGTTTTTGTGATATCTGAAGCAAGTAGAGAAGCAGTATACTTGCAAAGATTATGGGTCGAAATGACTGGTGATATTTGTATGACTACAGCGCATCGTTACAATCAAAGTGCATTTAAATTGGTATTCGATCCTTATTTATATCCAAGGTGTAAACATACAGATATTAAGTATCATTTTGTTCACAAGCTTGTTAAAAATAATGAAATAAATGTACATATTTGCTTGCTAATGATACTCCTCAGATATTATTAACAAAATGTGTGTTCTAATAAACATCATAATTCTTATTTTAATGAGGCATTGTTGCAAAGAAATTTTAATTAGTACTTATTTAAGAACTTCATACTTCGAAAACTGGTAGTATTTTGGCGTATCAAAATATTATTTTCTCTATTCCCTTTCGTAGTAGTGCTGCCGTCTATTGTAATACTGCGTAATATTTTACTCACGTGCCAAACTAATAAAGCATTAATTCTTTATCGGATAACTAATGCATTTTAATAATATGTTTATAAGATCTTGTGAAAATACTCTGCGATATATAGAATACTCTAACGTTATGTTTTTTTTTACAAGAGTCAAAGCGGAAAAAATATTATTTATATTGTTTTTACTTGTTTCATTACTAATTTTCCAAACCGAGCTCGGGGTTATTCAGCTTCAGCGCTTGATAAAAATATCAAAATATCTTTCGTAACATTTTATTTCATTTTATTAGATATAGATACCGCATTTATTCTATATTTACTGTATTATCTAAACTATAAAGTAGGAGTGTTCAACAAAATAAATTAACGCTTTTCTGATGCACATATGTAGCAAAAAACTGCCAATGTAAAATAATTGCTTATCCTAATGTAGCATGGAAAATAATTAGACATTCCAACATTAATTACAATGTATCAGAGAAAATTATAAAAAAATTGTATTTTGTTTCACATCTCACATTAAGAGAAATGGAAAATATCAAACAAAATATAAATTTTCATAATCGAAATATTTTTTCTCGCCGAGACCTTAAATGAAAATGATATTAATTAAAATGCAGAGAGGAAAGATAAAACCTATTATTGAACTTTAAAAATTTATCTGCACGTAGCTGTTGATATTCGCAAATAATTAAAGAATAACTTTTCCTATATATTTATTTTTATCGAACATGAGTAAAAATTGTAATTCAGTCAAGAAAATTACGAGCCTTATAAAATCCAAAATTCTTGTGAACGATTTGGTATGAAAGTATTTAAATTAAGGAAGTACTCAGATGACATTTAAAACCAATTAAAAATATTATCAGAGTGCATAGCAAATAGGCACTAAAATATTTAAATATAGAAAAGAAATTTTTCAGATATTTCTTGACTTCTAAATTAAATCTGTGAACAATTTGTTTTTCAAATACAAAATCAGTTACACTCCTGTGTAGCTGTTTATAATCTCAGTCACACGTCCTCACATACAGTTTCATATTATTTTCCCACAAAATATACTTGACAGATTTCATCACCAGCGAAAGATTATTTATAACTAGCAAAACAATTTGGGTCTTAAACCATAATATTGGCTAATACGAGAATCGATATTATAGGAAAACGCTCTAAATATACTATTAAAATGATATTAGGTAAAGTTAGGAATCAATTTCAATCATCAGAATATCAATTTTAACCAGATAAAAATATTTTTTCAATAATCTGATGACAACAAAAAATATTAATGGAAAATTAATAGTTAAAATTGTATCAGCGCTAAAACCTTAAGAGAAGGGTCGCGCTAGTAATTGTTAGTATACGATTAACTTACAAGTAAACTTGCAAAGAACAATTCTAAATAATTTGGCACAGGTAAATAAGTTCGTCTCTTGCCTTTTGTTGCTGACTTTACTCTATTTTCTTCTTAGGTGAACAAAGAGAAGGCGCAAAATCTGTCGTAATTTTTAATAAACCTAAATAAAGAATAAGTTAATTATATATATACTATGTAGTTTATATGATTATGTTTTAATTATTTATATCGGTGATATTTTAGAAAACGTTTCAAATACCCATCCAGATGGTATGCATATTTTGGTTGCGGCTATTATATATATATACATCTGATTCACCATATATACATCTGATTCACCATAAAATCATCCTTACGAAATCGCCTGAAGCGCAGACCCAAAACTACCTTAACAAACAACTAGCGCTATGCAGTACAAACAACTAGCACTATGTATTTTTAATATTATCGGATTGAAAATATCAAAGATTTAAAATAGCCGGTAGGAAAACATAAATATTTTGTATTCCCATTTGACTTTCTATATGTATTTTCTCAAATAAACATTAATTTTATGTGCAAGCTAATAAAATACATTATCACGTGTGTTGGAAACAAATACGTTTATTTTTCTTCATATTTAATTAACGTAGTGGAAAAGACTGGAAGCGTGGAATTTCCTCTTAACATTTTCTTATTTTTTTAAAAATTTAAATTGATGAAATTATTGCCAAACTCAAATACAATTTTTATTTATAGACCGAGTGCTTTGAATAGAGTAATTCATCTTGTTGAATTGCTATATATAATTTTTATAACTTAAATATTTATACAACTTAGATATGGGATCCCATTTATTTTGAGTATTACATCTGTGCAGATAAACTAAAATCCTGAACGATAGGTTTACTTAAGTAGTGAGAATGAAACTTTCTGCAGTTCCATTCTGGTAGAATGCAATTTAATTAAACTTTTTAAAATTATTTTTCCCTTAATGGTTGTCGTAACACTCTCGTCTCACAATTAACATGAAATAGGCTTAACCAAAGCCAAGGTTTTTTTTTTAATATTACTTCCTTTTTTTTCAAAACTACACCTAACTCTTTGCAGATGTTCTGCTAAGTATACTCATTTTTAATAAATTGAACTTCATAAGGAAAAATCCAAATCCTCAAAAAATCATTTAGGCGTCTGCCATCTGTCAATATATTTATTTATTCTAGTCATTTTTCTTAGAAACCATTTGAAGCATAAACTTAAAATTTGGCAGACTGACGAAGAATGTTAACTGAGGGATAAATATTTATATCATTATTTTAGAAGATGCAATGCAATATTCGAATTATCTTTTAATTTCATGTAACGCACAGAATATCGAAGGGCAAGGTTGAACCATTTCTAATATATTTTATTCAATATTTTGAGTAATACAGTTTTGTATGAATCATTAAAAATTTTCACATAAAATATTCCACCCTATCAATCCTATAAAATTGCTAGTCAAAATTTTAAAAATCACGTTGCTACCTACTATTTTACCAAAATCAATCAGAACGCCATAGTCAAGATATGAAATTTATTAGTTTAAAAATATTTTTCGACAATTAAACACAACGATAATTAAATTTTTAAATATTACTGTCAGTTATTCCTGTTTACCTTACAGGTCCTATTCCTGTTTATTCCTGTTTACCTTACAGTCTTCTTTCTCTTTTAATAATATACCAAATAAAGATTTTAATTTTTAATACTAAAAGCCATGTTAATATTGATTTACCTTTCAGATGATAATTTTCTTACATTTCAATGACAATTTCCTTGCGAATATTTTGTCATACGCTCTCATTAGCACTTTACAGTATTCTATGATGTATATGCGCTTAATTCACTGAAACCTTTTACTGATTTTGACTTTACACATTTCATAGACTAGTGGCATGTTTTATATTATACAAGGATATATTGTGAGATATATTTCTGAATTTTCCACTTCGATAGCGCGAATCTTATCGTAACGGAAGTCAAATAATTAAGGGAATAAAACATTCAGGTACAATCTTTTTATTCTTAGACAGAGTGAATATAAGAAATATAAATTATATGTAAACTACTCACGGAGCTTTGTATCACATTTTAACACAACTTTCGTATTTGTCGTACGACTTGCAATGTACGACTTGCTTTTTATCTCGCTTCTGCCACTTGTGGTAAACAATATTTGCTGTAAATCTAACCGCTGCGGGTATTAATTTATTATACTCGGTGAAAATAATCTATAAATTTGCCCTTTATTATAAGCAGAACTTTATTTCAAATAAACGAGTACGCAATTCTTTGTAAGACTATATGTGAATTTAACAATTGTTGGCAGCTTACGAGATAAAATATAAGTATTATATTATATATTACATATATTATTTATACTATATATTATTTATACTATATATTAGAATTTAGGAAGTGCGTCATGTTATCACTTCTTTAATGATCATAATATATTTTTCTGAATCAATGGAACTGCTCTTTTTACAATGTTTGATGATCATTTTAGGATATATGGTCACTTCTTCCATTCAATCTTGCTACGGAAGTAAGTTTTGAAATAGATTTTGTTAACATATTTTAGTTTTACAAGTTAAAACTTCTAGTTTTAGCTCCTTTCTGTTAAGTTCCATATATGAGAAGAATGACGAAAGTTGAATCGTCAAACTTCTTTTATATAGCGGCTAAAATATAACTATTGCCTAAAAATCACCACATCAAAAATTCCCTACCTCATTTAAAGCAAAACTAATTAGTTTAACACGAGTTTTAACTAATATGAATGAAAGAAATATTTGATAATGCCTGATATAGGTAAATAGGGTAGGCTGCATATATATTATAGCAAATATCTCAAAAACTTTGATACGTAGAACCGTCTTTATAATTTTCCTACAACTTTGCTAAGTTTTTCCTACAACTTTATTTTGTAAAGCGTTTTTTTTGCATAATTTTAAATTCAGTAGTTTCGAGTACAATGGAGAGGGTGAAGATTTGTTTTGCACATTTTTTATTATATGTCTCCAGATATACTACCTATAATTATGAGAAAATCCCAGACCCTAATAGCATGAAAAGTTTATTTTTCTTCCATTCAAATAACATCAAAATTTAATAATTAATTTGGCTCAGCAGTAAATTTTCATTATGAATATTTTTGAGTACTAGCCATTGAGATAAATGGGAGGTAACATTTTTTATTAAGATGCCAAATTTCAAGTTCCAGTCGTTTGACTTTATTTTACTATTAACTTCTATTTTTTGTGTCGGAAAGCCTACATTTTGAGGAAAGTTTCAGGTTATATATACGCTACGAAACTTATTTGTTTGTTTTCTTCGTTTGCACTTATATATTGGAAAATACGGCCGGTTTCAGTAATTATTTTTAAATATGCCTATACTATGAAAATATTATAAAGCATGCATAATTATGTTATAAATTAAAGTGGTAGAGCAGTAATAAAAAGGTAGCAAAAATTGGGGTTCACTGCTTAAATGATGTACAGAAGACTGGATTATTTTTTGACCGATCATACCAACCGATCGATGTACACCCGACTCGACGATCATTTGGCGAATGGAACAAAGTGTTCACTGCCGAGCGTGATCGACGGGATAGAGGATAGTAACAAACCTATCATAATTCTACGTAGATAAAACCTCGGGGCACTGCTAGTAATCATATAAAGTGATTTCTTAATTTCCAAAGGAGGAAAAATGTTCGATCGAAACCAAAAGTTATAACCTGATAAAATCACAACACGATTTGAATCGTATCTATAATCTATAATAAAATCCTATCCAAATTCATCGACTTTCCACTTTGCCTAAAATATAAACATAATTCACTCACTAAATTAAGTTAATTGACTTCGTAGGTTATTTGGTGTAAAGCATAATAAAATTAAACCTGTTGCCTTCGTAGTGTGGACAGACTTCCCATGAATTCTCCCTATAGCCACACTAACATTATTTGGCAATACTTAAATATACAGTGTTTTTATGTGCATATATATGTATATTTATACACACACACATATATATATATATATATTTATATATATATATATATATTACACAAGCGTAAGTAAAATAGCTCAATTTTATGTACATGTTTAATTTATTGCGCAGCTCTAGAATGAAAATTTCAAACGTAAACACACTAGTGCATGCGTAGTGATGCTGCATTTTGGTGTGCAATAAATGTAAAGCCCACGCGTCTAATGTTTTAATTTATCCAGTTTTAATTTATCAAAATTACGTCCATACGACAATGTTAAATATAAGTATTATTTAAGTTTTAATTCTATCCTGCCACTGATGCACTTGCCTCTTTCGCCCCTCTCCCAGATATGTGTATTCTGAAGTAAATAATAAAGGATAAATTTAATCTTAATAACTGTCCAGTAATTTTAAAACAAACCTACTATAAACAAGTATGTCCTAGAATACAAATATGTCCTTCTAATGAATCATAACAACGTGTTTGTCATTTGTTTACCTTCTGCTACAAATTCTCAGGATCTAATCAAATATTTTTCTTCATTATTCCTCTAAACTTTGTTTCGCCTTGTTAACTACTAGTATTTTTTATGTATTACTCGTATATTATTCGGCAACGCACATAATGTGCTTAAATGGAGATAGAGAGAATAACTGACATAACAATTTTAAACACACCTAAGTGATCTTATTTTGTCCTGATATAAATTTCTCCACCTGCCATCTTGCTTCAACATTTATATATTTTTCCCGTCTCAAAGTTGTAGTTTTCCAACACGACATACGAGTACTAAGAACATTTTACTTTGTCTCAACCTGCACGTCTTTGCTCACTATTAATAAAGTTCCATAAGATAACGTATAAGAATGTGTTTTTATACCAGAAGTAAACAGTACTATAATGGAATTGAAAAAGGAATAAAAAAATAAGGCTTAATAGAAAGAATTAAGACTTTTTCAAAATAGTCTTAGTTTAATGTTTATTTATGCAATAAATTTAAAATTTTAGTTTCCTCTGTGCAAAATGTGTTAATTCTCATTACAAGGGGATATCAAAGGAAAAGAAAAAACTATTACACAAGTAAGAAATAGGCGGCAAACAAAGTGTTAGCTTAATTATTCGCACAACTTTAAAATATTTTTCAAAATGCAATAATGCTTCCAAAACTTTCGCAAGATATTCTTTGAAAAACCAAAGTGCTGTATGAATTTCGTGCACTTTAAATCATCTCCGCAAAGTGAGATACAAAAATTAAGTAGTATATTTACCCATTTCAAACTTCGGCTCCTTAACAAACGGACGGCCACTTTTAAAGCTCAAAGTCGAACATCCATCTAAATAGTCACATCTCGACTAACAGTCACTTGCAATTCTCTATATCAGTAAACACGACTGGCTGAAATGTTTATCTTTGTTGTATTTTAAAGTGTGTGAGATCTGAGCTGTCGTCAATGAACAGTTGTATTGTATTTCCGTATTGATAGGTTATCGTAATTAATGATGTCCTAAAATCAAATTTTCATATTTATTCGGCTCACCTTAAAAAGATAAAAAAATAAAATAAAAAAAACAGCCTAATTCATCCAAATGTACACATATGTATTTCAATTATTCAGTAAGATGATTGCTCTTATACCCACTTACGTATTTGAAAATCTTGAATTAGAATATCTCAAATCGTAAAACAACGATTATACTCTGATATTATATCGAGTTACTAGTCAATACATTAATTATTCACTTCATAACGCATACTCTCCCAAAATAAAGAAAGATGAAATGTGTTTTTTTAGTCAATGCCCGTTCATTAAAAACTTTTGTTTTTACTGATCTCTGAGAGACTTTGAAATAAAAACCACACTGGTTTCTACGAACTTCCCCCTACATCGCATTAATCATTATTTCTTTTATTTTAATTTGATTCCATCAGTAGGTTATAGGAAAATTTCCATAAACTCTATTTTATGAAGCTAAATGAGGGCATTTAACAAAAAGTTCTCGGTCGCATAAAAAATGCTAGAATATTTTAAACAAGTCATATCTCTTTGCGAACGATTGTATTGGTTTATGGCAAAAATGAAAATACTTATACCTTAATGCAGTCTTCTGCATGACAGTTGCCAGTCAATACGTAAAGAAGTAATTAACTAAAGTGCAATAATTAGGAAATTGATTCACTACACAATCAACGGGAGCGGCTTTCCATTTCTTTTATTTTTCGCATTTTTTTTAAAGTCCCGTATTTCAACAACTTTTTCCATTATTTTTATCGTTCATTTTTGTTTGTTTTATTCGTACATTATTTGCCTAATTATCCATAAATTTGACAGTTGCTAGTCAATACGTAAAGAAGTACTTAACTAAATTGCAATATTAGGAAATTGATTCATTACACAATCAACGGGGGCGTCTTTCCAATTCTTTTATTTTTTTGCATTTCTTTTTGAAAGTCCATTTCAACAACTTTTTCCCATTATTTTTACAGTTCATTGTTTTTGCTTTATTCGTACATTATTTGTTTAATTATCCATCAATTTTAATTTTCAAGCTTCCTTAAGACACTTATTTATTTTTTCCCTAACGTTCATGTCATTGATTTAGCTTACTTCAGCTCGATTTTTGTTCTGGATAATAAAAGTCATGCAACAACAACAAAAAATAACCGTCTATCAAATAGAAGAAAATACTAAATAACATATACCAAAAGTTTCCCATGCACACGCCAAGATCTCAGCTTCACACAAAACTTTCCTGCCTTTTACACTATTTCGCGTATAAAAGTCATGAATTTTCACGTAACCCGGAGAAATGTAGTTTATCCCACATTTAGCAGGAGAAGTAGATGCAAACAAAGTAAAAGTAACTAATTATATGAAGTATATTGATATAGCTCTCCTTCGCCGCGGGAAAATAAAATATTTCCTCTTAGTATAACCAACGTATAGATCAATTTATTGTTGCAATGTTTATGGCACTGTCTTATTATTGCAATGGAGTATATAATAAGAGATTAATACATAAAATAAATTTTACAAAATGAATTTCCAGTAATGACTTCTAAACAAAAATGATTCTATGATAAATATTTTGTTAAATCTCAAAGTTGGATGCCTTTTTTATTTTATACGTATTTATAAGTTAAAAAATAGAAAAAATAATGATAGTCGATTTTATAATTGGACACATTTGACGAATTGCAACTCTAGTAAGAATCAAATAAACAATACTGTTTTTTTTGGTTCCGCCAACTAATTAGTAATACAAGTTATCAACTGATTACTTGCACTCATTCATATAGAAAGTAATAGTAATAAGTGCTAAATTTGACTGGTTGAGATGACCTCACGTAGCTCCACTAATTAGTAACACAAGTTATCAACTGATTGCCTGCACTCCTTCATACAGAAAGTTATTAAGAGATATTTAAATTTTATGTTAATAAGCGATGTTGAAAAACCTTAATATCCATACCCCATTATTGTCGAATTCGGCACATTGATATTTATTAAGATCAATAAATTTAAAAAAAAGAAAAAAAAGGGTAACGAAAACACCAAGATCTTGCCAGAGATAAAAACAGAAAACACGAAGAAAAAAAGATTATATTTTTTTCATTTTCGACACAAAAAATTGACGTTTTGTTATTAAATATCGATGTTACCTGAAATCTAATATCTTACTAGCAACATCTTAGAAATCGGTTTTAGAAGTGCAGACTTACAGCAACTCTGCAAGTAGGTCTGAAATCGACATGAGTTGCATGTTTGTTTACCCCTTGTTCCACAATAAATGTTTGGCTATGCAAAGTATTTTTCTAAATTATTTGATAAGGAATTTTTATACCCGGCGTCATCCACGTCCATTTTTTATTGAAATGGTGGATTTATATTTTTAAACAAATTATATTATTTTTAGTTTTGAAAATATACTGCATACGATAATTTAAATTATGTATTTGTCTAAGTAGAGTTGCCAGAAAATCCATTATGTCGTTTAGACAAGATGGAATAACAGATATTCAAGCTAGAATTTCCAAATGGAAATTCTAATTTCAAAGTGGCATAAGTAGTGAAAGCAAATAAAGCTGCGAAAAAAGACCCATGTGTTATTCCACTGCGATAATTATATGACATGCCGCATTTGGCACTATTTAACTGTTTAGTTACACAGTTGGTATTAAACCAAATTTCGGTTAATAATTAAATTACAGGACTTCAAAAAATATAGAGAGGACTGATTTCTTCGAGTGTAAGTGAAGAAACTATCATTATACAATTTCTTTCCGTGGTCTTTTGAAGATACCGATGGTAACGTAAAAGCATGCCTTCCTAACATTATTTGATATTTCCCATATTGAAAAAGAGATTCATTAAACTGCTTGAAAATGTAAAATTTGATGAAGCAAATATTTCAATATCATGTGTTTTCTGTTTTGATTTGTATATAAAAATATCAAATTGAAAAACCCAAAAAGGTATCAAACTTAAAATCCAAAATTAATAATATAATTTAACAAATTTTGACGAAATATCCCAAGATATTCCACTCAATCGATTTAGTAAAACCTAACATATGGGTAAGTTAACCTTCACGCCTCTTTTTTATCTATTTTTTACTTTCTTCTTTGGAAAAAATAATAAATGCTTGCCAAATGTTATTAAAAAAGAAATGACAAATGGCTGAATTATGACATTGTCATATACACACAAAAAACCAGTCAAAAGATTAAATGTTTCTAATTTGACGGCGAAACACTAAAAATAACAACAATATAATATTTTTTTCAGTGTCGATCACTATTCAATGATAAACAATATAAGATTTTTCGAAAAATTAAAAACAATATTATGTTCTTTGAATCTGTTGTGAACTCTTTGCTCTTTGATAAAGTTTCATCAGCATATGCGTCCTCATGGTAAATATTGCATTTAATATAAACTCATCATTTGCTAGAATTTTCATATTTTCATCAAAAACTTTTCTCTATTATTCATACTACCCTTGTTTTTACCTCATTAATTGTTGGCAGTTTTAATTTTTATTTCATCCTGCCATAGATATAGTCGTATCAAAATAGATAGGGACAAACACTTCAATTACGAATTTAAAAACATCTAGGTAGCTTTACCTTGAACTGAAATAAAACTATTCCACTTACTGCTTTGCTTGATAGTTATATCCTTTACAGTTATAGCGCGAAAATGGTTCCACGTTATTTAACATGAAAAATGAATGCGAGCAAACAACAAGTACTAGTTCCTAGTAAAACATATACTGAAAAAATTATTTTGTCCACATATAATTAGGAAAACACAATGAGAGAACGAAGTTTGCTAAGGTAACGTATAAATAACATCATTGTATCAAAACCAATAGCACGTTAAAGGTAGAAATAGATAGAAATTAAAAATGAACTATAATTTAAACTATCTATCCTATTTAAAGTTAGCCTCTATCCAATGTGTCGAAGAAAATAAAAAATAACTCTTCTCAAAAGACTTTTTTAACTTATTTCTAATGAAACGAAATTTCGTTTTGCCCAAAACTGGTCAATATTAACAATTTTTCAGAATTATCTGTCGGTAATTAATTAAAGATTAGGGAGCCAAGAGAGTGGGTAAACATTTTATGACATCGTTTTTGATGCTTAGCCCCTTTTTTATTTTGAGGGGAAATGTATTTTTCTGGCTATTATCTTTTTTTTAAATTTCCTCGTTATTTTTATATTTACCAAATTTTATGTCTGTTGGTGCTACAGCGTGCTAAAATAAAATGAGCAGATAGATATACACTTCACAACAGACAGATTACCGTTGTGGAAAAAAAATTTACGAGATATTACTCTCATTGGTAGTCATTAATTTATGTGATTAAATAATCATAATGAAGAAACGCTCAAGAGAACTTTTTTAAGTACATTACATTCATTTGTAAAATACTGCTTTTAAAACTATATTTAATGTATCCTAAACTAGGATTGAGTTTACAAAGTTTCAATATGTTGTAGGGCTCCAGGGCTAAGTAGCTCCCATTGAGAGTGAGTATAACGAAAGAAAAAAATGTATTTTAAACGTGGAGAGATAAGCACATTAAATGTAATTTGAAACTATTCACAGTTTTAAATAATTTTTAAGTCCTATAACTTTCAAATTTCTTTTTAAAAGTTCAATATTCAAAATCGCCGCTAAAACAATTTTCGTCCATAAACTGCAACGCTGACAGTACTCCCACGCAATTTAGATCGTTACAATGAACACTAAGAAAATTGAATAGCGTATTTGCGCTTTAAAGCCTTCGACTATTTGCCAAACGGGTGGACTGCGTTAAAAATTAACTACGAACCGTCATTTAAATACTAGCATTGGCACGAGCGTTAACTTATTATACTCTACGATAATGATCAGAATTGTAATGAAATTCTAGCTTAAATGTTTAGCGTTATAAATTTCAAAATTGTTGATAGCCTATGCTTTTGTTAGCGAAATTAAATCTGTTTTGAATTTCAAATTGCATCTTCAAATTGATAGGATCAATATAAATATTAACATATTTAAATCTATACATGCATGTTTAGTAAATTATGTGTATTAATATTACACTGTTCATTATCGCAGTTGCTCTTATATCCGCTTACGTATTGTAAGACTTATAATGTCTCAAATTGTAATAAAACGAATATGGCCTGGGTAAATAATGGATCTAGGACTAGGGCATTATTAATTTTGTACGTATTTTTGCTATATGCCATTTCGAAACTGACACAATTAAATTTGTTTTTTTATAATCCATGTTCGTTCAAGGAAAGTCTTCTCTCGGTTAGTCTGTGAGAGACCTTAAAAAAAAGACCGTATCTATCTATCATTAAAGATGTCATTCATCACATTAACCATTCACTTTATAAATTTGGTATTATCTAATTCATAAATAAAGGTATGAAGTTTCTTTTACACCACAATTTAGTTAAACGTTTTTATTTCAGAAGAAACACTAGTCACTACACTAGGGTACTTATTCCGGACCACTTTTTTATATACGACGTAACCAAAATATTCAGTACTCGATAAAGACTTTTGATCTAAACTTGACATATATCCCTAAATGTATAAAGAAGTAGTAATGATAATAGAATAATTACCCATTTGATTAATTACGCGATCTGCGAATGCAAGTTTCCTTCCTTATATTTTTGTAATTTTTTTTATTTCCTGAGTTTTTACCATTTCTAGTTTAAATTTTTTATATTTCATTTCCCCTTATTTTTATCTACAAACTTTATGCTATTAAGTCTTATTAAAACTTTATTTTAATTACTCCTCTCACACTCAATTTATTTCATTAATTTTCGAAAAATCATAACACTTATCGTATTCCGAGGCACGCTCTCGTCATTTTGTAACGTATGCAACATCAATAAAAATATTAAACTTTGCAATACAGAAAGAACGTACAGAATAAAAAATACAAAAATGTTTTCCCTACTCACGCATAGGACATTATTTCGGCTTCAAACGAATTTTTTGTGCCTTATTCATACCTCACCTCAAAGTAGTGACCATAAAGAAAGGTCCACGACGTAAATTTAAAGTATGTTTCCAAATACATTTTGTGGGGAAATAGATTCAAGCAGAATAAATATATAAAATTTTTGGAAGTAAAGTTATTTATTTTGCTTTTTTTTGTGAGAATATAAAATATTCCCGTTAATTTAGCTTATAAATATATTACTTTGTTATTTCAATGTCAAACGCACAGTTTAGGAAAATAATTAGTATAATAACCGATATAGTACATAACTACATTAAGAAAGTTAACTTAAAAAATTATACTGTGAACTGATTTATAATAAACTATTTACTAGACTAGAAAACCAGAAACACTGCCTTTTTTTAAATATCTTGTGACTATTAATGAGTACCAAATCTTCACCAAACCAAAACCAAAGACTTCATTATTATGCCAAATTTCAAGTTTCATTTTTCATAGGAAAAACGGTGACCATCAACAAATAGATGAAAGGATAAGTAAATAATTTTATAAGGACTTCATTATTTTTCTCATTAAGGTATGGAACAATAAACACGAATTGAGAAAGAATTTTTACAATTTCTTCCCACAAGTAATCTTTCTTGCGTGATACGCATATAAAAAAGATTTCATCGATTTTCAAAATTTCATCACTTTTTAGAAATGGTTAAGTGATTGTCTGAGTTTCATGTAGTAAAAGTAAAACAGCCTCCAATGGAGACGTGTAGCGTGATAGGAATTTAGTTTTGCGAATTCTTTGTTTCAATTATTACGCTTTATTTCAAATATCTTTTTTTTAAACTTTGGAAACAGTTTAATTTTCTGTATAGTTTCTTAATTATTACAGATAAATATTTGCGACAGTATAGATAAGTTTATAAATAAATTAATTTATTATCCTATTATTAATAAACATAACCATGAAGGTTTTCGTAGATACACGAATAAAGACGCGGTAATTCACGGGGGATTAATATTAGTTACATCTCTACTAAATGGTTAGATCCTATTGAAAGCTTAGCTACTAAGCTTATGAAAACAGTTGCCCCATTCGTCGTATGTCACTCAAGTTATTTTAAACCCTTACAATCTCTAAAGCTTTCAAACTTTACGCCGCATATTTTCCTTTATTACGGAATAAATTTCATAATCATTTTATGGAGCTTTGAAATAATTTATGTCGGCCTTTGGTCTTACCGGCTTGAACGAATCATGTGTTAATTTGTTTAGGGCTCAAAACGGACGACCTAAACTTTTGTCTCTTTATATTTCTTAAAATTTATATAAAATGTAAAGTCCAACAACTTGAATAATGGTTAATATTATTATAGATTTTATTTTACAACATTTGCATTAATTTCAATAACGTTACTTAAATTTAAAATTGCTATTGGTTTGAAATACACAGAATAAACGATCTACTAATTTTTTTTTATTCCGACAAAACCTAATTTGCAAAACAAAGCTTATAACTCTATCAATTGCGCGAACGCGACTATTTTCACCGTAACGACATTCCCTTATGACTGAAAAAATAAAACAAAGAAAAAATATTTTTCCCTTCTACATAAGCTCTCTACCGCTTAAAAAAATACTGCAATATTCGTCGTTACAGTTTCCTTTCTTCTGTACTGTCTTTAATTTGAAATATCTTCGTAACCGTTCAATCCGTAGTTTCTTACAAGAAAGAAAGAGTGTTTTTGCCTTTGCGGCCTATGCGTTATATTTTACGTTCACACCTTATTGGCTGAGTCAAACCAAATGCGCATGCAGCGCGTCTATATTTTAGCAAAGTTTCTAGTGTTAGAAATAGTAAGTGAGATGTCAGATCAAACGCACTCCATATACATTGCGTATCAGTAGAAGCGCAGCATACGCACGCTAGGCTTCCGATTATAAATACGACTACTATACTACGGCGCACGAGCACGGCAGCAGAATGTCGCAACGTCGCAAAGGCACCGTACTGTGATGATGTTGTGTCGTATGTTCTCTGTATTGGATCAACACCTACTAGGGAAGGCCGAATTTCTTGTCACAAAAATGCTGTGAGTCACACAAATGAGGCCATCCATATTTTAAGACATCAGCGCCGCGAGTGGTTCATTTTAAAACTAATTACAAATGTCAATATAGCATCTTTTATCTGGATGTTTCGTTCCTTTTTTTTAATACATGAGTTTAATTTAAAGCTTTAAAATGTTCATTTTTACTTCAATGCTATTTTTACTTTGCTTTTATTGTTAAAATAGGAAAACAGCACACGCAAAATAAAACAGATGTTTGAGACTACATTTACGCATGTGTTAGTTTAAATATAAGTTTAATTAATCAATCGTATAAAAAATAAAAAGCAGTTTCTATTAATTTTTCATAATAGTTATAATTATAATATAAGTAGGAAACTTTGTACCTTGCAATAGGCTTTGTAAATACAGAGCTTTAAACACATTACGTTCAAATCTTAAGAGCGTGCTTTTATTGAAGTGTAAGTGGGAAACCTTTACATTTTAACAGCTGAAATATTTAACAGTATTACGTACTAGAAGCTTTATGGTTGCTGTCTTCGTTAGAAACAATTTAACGCACCGTGCCATTATTTACTTTTCTGAGACTTATTACAATCAATTAAAAGTACAATGTTTCATATGAGCATTTGCACCATAGTACTATAGCTTCAGCAAAACTTTTTCCACGAATATTGAAGCTAGCGCTTCATTTTGCATGTGTTAAATTGTTTATAATATATAAACACTTAAACTGGGATAAGTTTATATATTCGGTTTTCATTTTTTATGAATTCCTATCGTTACAAAACTAATAGTTCGACTTCGAAGAGTACGTCGAAGTGCTGGTAGGAAAAAATATTGACGTGCAAAAGAATTTATTGTAAATCTACTTGCAAAAAATATAAAAAAAAAAAAAAAAAAAATAGGTTTTTCTGCTTTGTGCATATATATTTGCGCGGCCAAGCATATTTACATGAACAAAATTATTCATCTTTGTAAAAAATTAAAGAACTGTGCATATTATAAAATAGTTGTAAAAATTAAATTACCATGTTTAATGAGAACTCATTTGAAAAAATCAACATCCGTACAAAGCATAATAAAAATATTTGCGTAATTTAATTTATTTTTTTATTTCGCAAATTTAATTTTTTTTACATAGGATCTTATCTTTTATTTCATATTGTCTCCTGAGAATTACAAAATTAAAATGTTATATTAATTTTATTACTTCATATTTTATTGGGATTTTGTAATATTGCAGTGAGAAAATAGAAATTAAAAAAAAATAAATCAATTTTTTTTTTAAAATAGCTGTACTTTTTGTGATATGAAATAAGACTTTGTTATATCTCAAGTTTTGTTATGACCACCTTGTGCCGCCATCTTGTGCGTTGTCCGAATTCTGAGTGCTTATATCGCACACAGCTTATAAACCAGGGCGTTGATACTTCTCACGTATATACGGGTGAATGTCTTGAATTGACACTTCACAATAAAACTTGTACTTAGTGTTGGTTAGGGTATTGTGTTTGAGCTATTAGTAATTTTGTTGGGCTAAGAACTATATCGCTTTGTGCTTTACCTTTGCCTCAGCTATTTTGACGAAGTCTAACATCGACATGGATTGACATTATTTTTACTCGACCGAGAGCATCGGCGACGATGTTACTTTGAACGCTGATTTGGCTTAATAATAGTGAATTCAGAGATAAAAATCAGCTCCTTCTTTCTTCGTGGTGTTCCGATAGACGATAGTGGCTTATTAAGGACGTAGTTTAGTGGAAACAATAAATTTGAACCCTTCAAACCACTTCTTAAAACTTTTGATCATTATGTACATTGCCAACACTTTTCGATAATAAGTACTGTATTTCTGTTGGGCAAACGAAATATTTATATAGAAATAGCCGAGCGGTCGCTTTTTGTTTATGCATTTTTACAATACAGCGTCGTTTAAGAGATTAGATGCGTCAATAAATGGAGTGACGTGTTTGTTTTGCCACGGAGAACGAGTAAAGATACGATTTTTATATCGACCTTAGATCACTCAAACGCGCGATCTTTTACCCAGGTCCAAACAAAGTATAATTTGGTTTAGCTGCTTTGCAATTTATAGATATATATTCCCTTGGAATGAAACTGCGTTGAATAAGCTTTCTCGGTTTAATTGAAACAGGTTCGGTTATAATTGATCGTGAAAACGTAGAAGTTTATCAATGATTTTAGGTTTAGAATGTCGAAGATGACCTTGATTTTTTCTTCAGGTGACTTGGTACCGTCCGTGATACCCAATAAATGCACCCCCATCTTACCGAAATTTTGCTTTGAGGAGATGAGCTACTAAAATGCCGCTTCAAGATGTTGGCGGTGTTCAGCTTCGCCTCTTAATGTCACTAAGAGGATGTCAATGAAAGGGAAGATTAAGTCGAATCCGCTAAGTAACTCGTGGATGAATCTTTGGAACGTTCGACCGACATCTTGAGACATGGATAAATTTTCGGAAATTTAAAGAAGCCAAACGACCTGAAGATGGGTGTCTTCTCGATGTCACCTTACGATGATATATGGTAATGGTTAGGTTTCCTGATCACGTTAAGCCTTCGGAAGTCACTGCATGCCCGTATGTCGCCATTCTTTTTATGTGCAATATATTGTGATTGTTCCTAGGGGTTTTTGCTTGGATTACATAAGCCCTACTGGAACAAGTTCTTGAAATTATTTTTAACCAACTCGTAGTAATGTGACGTCAGTAGTCTCGTTGTGTAAGGGTCGGCAGTGTAAGGTGGTCCGGTCGTTTCGATGATGTTTTCGGTTTTATACTTGATATATGCTATCTTTATCAATATGAGACGAATGATATTGCAATATGTCTCAAGTATACCGTAGTATCACTGTTAGTCATCAATGCTTTTATTTATTTACATATTGGCTGTCAATAAATAAAATATTGGTGAGGCTCGTACAATTAGTAGCGCATACATTTGTGGCTCTGCCCTCTCAACAATTGGCGGCCGTAGTTAGAATATGGCCGAGGGAATGTTTAATGGCGAGCAAAGTTGAGATTTTGTGGCGGCCTTGGCTTAAGTTTCGCGATATCGAGATAGAGTTTGTGAGTCCTATTTAACATAGCTTCTTTGTCAATAGCAATTACAATGGTTGGAGATGGTGGCTGAGCAACTGAAGATGCTTCCTGTGTCTACTCAAGAAACTTGTGGACAAATAGTGAAAAGTCATCTAATGCAGTAGTCTTCAAGATTTGATCGCTAAAGATGAACGGCTGCAAACATGGGCGGGTAATCGATTCAATTAGAAAAGGTGTATTGTTATGTCGGGGATTAGGTCATTAGTAAGATCGCGCAGAAGCTGGCTGGGTTGCTCGTAACCAAGTACTGTGTCGGATATTAATTTCTAAAAGTGTCTTTCCTCGCTTTTTTAAAATGATAAAACAAAGTTCTGCTTTTCTAGTTGCGCGATGACTACTTGAGTCAGATGCAGCCAACTTTTGGTTGAATCACTGGTTACTCTCTCAAAACAACTGAAGTAGAGGCGTGGCTGGTTTTTGCAGAATAGCGGTGTCCTTGTGACTTTCGGAATGCCGGTGACTTACAATGCTGTTTCTAGTGCTATGCTATAGGCCAATCGGATGGTTTTGGATACGGGATTATCACTAAATCGAGTACTAAGGCGAGTACTTTACTTGAAGTAAAAAGTAAAACTGCGATGTGAAATATAGAAGTCGGTATTAATAAATGAAATTTGCACTGCATGATTTGCTTTTTAGACACTCCAAAACGACATCCCAGACATTGATGCTCGAAAGTAGGGACAGAACGTTGCAACAGAGACAGACATAAAGAGAGCCGCACCAAACACAGTCGCCTCTTTCCACCGCCAATCACCGTAGAACGTATATGAAACTGTGCTCCCACGCACGCTGTACTGGATGTATACATTTTGTCAACATTATTTTAGTTCTTTAAAAATTTCAATTTATAAAATAATTGCCAAAACTACAATACAATATTTATTTACAGACCCAAAGCTTACAAAATGTATATGTAAGTTTGTCTCCGTAAATATATATATATATATATATATATATATATATATATATATATATATATATATATATATATATATATATATATATATATGTACATTAACTAAGGAATTAAATGCGATTATAAATGATAAATTGAAGAACTGAACATAGCTACAGGACTTAAAGAGTATTTATTTTGATGCAGATACCAGCTGCATTTCAACTCCCATAAAAAATACTATAAAAATGTATTTTTTATGGGAGTTGAAGTGCAGCTGGTATCTGCATCAAAATAAATTATTTGTTGAATGGCAAAGGTTATATTGCATTGTTGTTTATTATTATTATTATTCTGGCTATATTATTATTATTCTGTCTATACATTTAGTTTGATTTCAATATTTGACACTTAAATGAAACTACGTGATATCGCGTATATCATGTTGTATGTTGTATGATAGTTGTAGTGTATGTTGTATGTAGATGTTGTATGATAGATGCGTATATCATGTTGTATGTTGTATGTCGTAATACAACAAAACCTAGGTCGTGGTAAAGAACTTAAAGAGAGTAGAAATAATACTACATCACGTAGTTTCATTTAACTGTGAATAATGAATTTCTACAAAATGAACGCCAAATATATTCAATATTTAATATTTGAGAAAATAAATTGAACCCATTATTGATAAATTCATGCAAATAATGACAATAAATTAATTCTGGTAAAACAAAATTCACATACACATTTCAATATTATTTTTTTCCTTAATAGGCTGTCGTATTACCATCGTCTCATACTGACATTAAATACTCAACACCAATGCTAAGTGTTCTGTTTTATATGTTGCTTCTTTTCTTTTAATAATCACTCATATATGTATGCAGATATTCGGTGAAATACGCTCAATTGTATAGAATCGTATTTTTAAGGGAAAAAAACTAAACCAATGTACGCACGCGCTTAAAGCAGAAATTTTAAATTTTGCACAAATATGAAGCATGTTAACACACGGGTGTTTATTTATTGGGCTAGCTGCATATGGGTACAAGGGTATTTATATATATATATATATATATATATATATATATATATATATATATATATATATATGTATATATATATATATATATATATATATATATATTTATATATATATATATATATATATATATATATATTTATATATATATATATATATATATATTAAAAAGGGCTCGAATACTCCTCTGAATTTTATGTATCGTGCATGATATAAATTGAATGGGCAAGCTTGAAGGATTCCAAAATTATTGTATTCAATATTTTGCGTAAGAGAGCTGTATTGACATTGTTAATTATTTTTACAAAATACATTCCATCTTCTTAATACTCCCTAATTGCTAGTCAAAATTATAAAGAAATAGCGTCGTTAGAAGCTGACCCAAAATTAATAAGAAAATTATGGCGATGATTCGACATTTATAATTTCAAAAATATTTACGAAACTTTAACGCATTTGGCAGACATATTAGATAATATACTTACATGGTGAACAATAATATAAATATTTATCGATAATTTAATGAAAATCCTACCATACCTTAAAGTAATAAAAATACTGATGTGTATAAGGTACCCTCGTAACAGGAAACCTAATCATGCTTAACAAATTTTTGAAAAAACGTCTTTATCTCTATTCATGAAAAATGCTCTAATTTTCTTGAAATCTATGTCATTATTTCACTACGAATAATACAAATTCATCCGTTATAATTGATGACCAACAATCATTAAAAAATCATTGTTATATTTTATTCATTGGTATTTAACATATTTCTGCTGTATTTCCTATTCATAGAGTGGATTAGGGTTATATTTCTATCTGTCAATGCCAAATTGCTCGGATAAATCAATAAATATATTCTGTCATTCACTCTCTCCAGATCAATGAAATACATAAATTTGGCTTTTTTGGTTGCATATTCCACAACGCGCTACCATTATACTGCATGTTTGCACTCAATTTACTCAAGTTCTTTCATAATTTTGACTTTCCACACTTCATGGATGAGTGGCAGATTTTTTATAATACAGGGATACATGGTAAAATATATTTCTATATCTTCTTATTTCGACACGTTAAACTTGTAACAAAAAGTAATTAATTATGAGAATAAAATATACGGGGAAATAAATAAATATATTTTCTTATATTCTCTCTATATTTATATATATATATATATATATATATAAATTTAGAGAGAATATAAGAAAAATAAAAATCATAAAAACTACTCCCAGAGTTTCATCTCGAATTTTAACAAACTTTCGTATTTGTCGCACGGCTTGTTTATTTGTATCTAATTTCAATTTTACTTACCAAATTGGGAACAGAAAAACACTTGTCTATTTTTCAATTTTACTTACCAAATTGGGAACAGAAAAACACTTTCATATCATTTAATAAAAATGGGAGTAACCAAAGAAAGCATAAATGATGCGAAGAAAAGTTCTTTATCTCGCCTCCGCCACGTATTCAAATATTTCCTGTAAGCGTTACCACGATGGTTATTATCTTATTATTAAGCGGTGAAAATAATCGTTAACTTAGCGCAATAATACAGGCAGGGCCTAATTTTGAATATACGAGTACTCAAATAACCGTTTATACAATTGTATATACCTGACTCAACGAGTACTCAAATAACCGTTTATACAGTTGTATATACTGGTTTATACAGTTGTATATACTGGACCCGACAGAATAGAAGCTAACGATATATATTCATTTAGGAAGAATAGCAAACTTCTTTAAAGCTCATAATCAAGCTTTCTGAATGAACGGAACTTCTCTTTTCAAAACCCCTGATCCTGATAATCATTACAGTTTGGTACTTTCAGATATATTTTGACTTTACAAGTTAACACATTTCGTGTTAGTTTCTTACTAATGAGCGTGGCTAAAATATAATTAAAGCTTAAAATCATCGCAAAAAATGGGAAAATGTGAGTCTGGCCCACGGATCAAAGGTCCCTTACCTAGTTTGAAACCAAGTTACTTTGTTTATCATAAATGTTCACTGATATGAACTTTCTAGTGCAAAAAATATTTTATGACACGTAATGCAGATAAATAGCAAAAACTATGGCCTATTGTATCATCATTATTATTTTCCTGCAACTTTGTGCCGTCTTCAAAAACTCCCTTTTTTAAACAATTTTAAGTTTAGTACTTTCGAATATTAGGTAGCATATGTTTTACCCATTTTTTATTATATCTCTTAAGGTATACCATCTAAAATTATGGCAAAATCAATGACCATTATATCTTGAGACCTTACCAGGTTCATTCAAATAATAACACATATCACACATAGAATTTTAAAAAAAATTTAATAATTTATTTGCTTTAGCATTTCATTTTCCTTGTGGATATATTTGAATATTAGCTATTGAAATATATGTGCGTTAATATTATTTGTTTTAATACCAAATTTCAATGTGCCTTAGAAAACCTGTAATTAATTTAAGGAAATTTACAAGGTGCATAGACGATAAAAATCTCTTTTGTTTTCTTTTTCGTCTTTGATCGTGTCTGGAATCGTAAGTTTGATTTTAATAATTGTTTTTTTAATAAACCCATACTTTAAGAAATATCATTACATATAATAATATCATTATGCTACTAGTTATAAAGGCAGAGTTGTAATACAAATGTAAATAAGTCGGGAAACACTGCTTAAATAGAGCAAGCTAGAGAGAGCCGGATTACTTTTTGACTGATCAACTCGAGTATTCCCATCGATATACCCCCGACCCGACAATCAATGTCATTTGACGAACGGAACGAAGGCGTTTATTGATGACGGGACCGAGGGGCGGGAGGGAGCAACATAACTAAAATAATTCTACGTGCGTAAAATCACAGAGCACTGCGAGTAATTGCATTCTATTGTGGAACCAAAGGCAGTCTCACCTCGATAAGATCTGACCATCATTCCAATAAACTCTAATAAAATCCCATTGGAATTGATCTTGCAGTTTTTGTACCTTGTCCTAGTAAACATGATTTTGTTTGACTTATTAAATTATATCAACTTCTTAGATAATTCGAAAGTGTGATGAAAACCTGGTTTTTCAGTGTAAGTATAGCTCACGCAATGAGTGCTCCGCACACACTAACATCTTTTTGCAACATGTAGATATATTGTCTAGAATTAATTATACATATTTCACAAGTATAAGAGGAAAAACTCAATTTTCCATAACTAATAAATTAAGTACAAATTCATAATGTGTGAAATATCCATAAAATGAGGCAGCTTGAGAATGGATATTTAACGGTCGTAAGCTCACTAATACACACGTAACGACGCCGTTTCCTGATGTGCAACCAACATAAAGCCCGTGTATCTATTGTTGATCCTTTGCAATATATTATAACCGAAATGAAAATGTGTGTTTTATTTTTTTTGTCGGCCAATTTTATTTATTTTGTATTATCAGAATCACGTTGATACCAGAACGAAAACTATTAGTAATATTATAATTCTGAAAGTCCAACTTTTATTCATTGGGATTACTATTGTTAAAAGACATGAGATTACTAATTATTAAATATCATAGAACTTACTAACTTCTAAAGATAGCACGTTTAATCATGTCTCTTTTCCTTTCACACCTTAATATATTCTATGCCACATCCAAATTTGAAACGAATAGAAATTATCCAACGAAGCTTGAAAATCTCTAAAATTAAATTTTTTTACACAATCCTCATCATTAAAAACCTTTGTTTTGCACTTTTGTTTGTTTGTCGTAATAGAAACTTTTCATAGTGATACTTCATTAAAGTTATCGTTAGTAGTTTTTTAAAATAAAAATTTCAAGAAAATTTACTATAATCTTTGGAAATGTGAACGCCCAGTTATAACAAAATTTTATTCTGACCATCTTTAGTTGGTACCCTGATAAGAATTCTGGAATATTAGTCTCTTATTCTTTTGTCTTTCGACAAACGCTTAACTTTGACTTTTCACATTAGGTTTTTCTGAAAATTTAAAACACGGCTTGTTAATACATGGGAACTAAAATGGAAATAAGAATATAGTAAAAACAAAAAAAATTACTTCTGTCAACTTTCTGCAGCTACTGACTTGCTTGCTTTATTTTGTTTTAATACGGAATATTATCTTGGTTTAAAATTTAATTGGAAATATAGTATTCGTAATGGCATTTAATTCATTTTCATGGATTGGAAATTCAAACCCAAGTAATAAAAAAATGCGGGAAGTATTTTGAATACTTTATAGGAGTTTATTTTTTAAAGTGAGTTACTGAGTGCGCACAGCTGCTTTCTGTGACCTCCAATTTAACGGGACATATAAAATCAATATAATCGGTTATCAAGTTTGTAATCTTCACAAATTTAAGAATAGGTATGTACTCATTTCCTCTTATCACCTTTTTGCATTTAAAATTAAAATACATTTTCTGAGAACAAGTCCTTTAAACTTGGGGCAAGTTTTTAGCGAGTTTGGTGAGGAATTAATTGCACAAAGCCGATTGCCATTAAATTCATAGGTAAAGGTATAAAACAAATAAAATAAAATCTAACTAAAATCCAAGTAAAGTCCAATCTGATATACTCGTATTATTTATTACACATGCCCAGAGTTTAAATAAAACTTGGAAAAAATGGAAGTTTTTTGTCAAAATATAAGAACTCTCTTTATTTAAGTTAGCTGAAAAAAATTGCCAACGTTGCGTTTTCTAAATTCCGTACCGCGATTTTTTTTCAAATCTTTTACATGAATATTTAAAAAAAATATAAGTTAGACATTTTGGAGATTTTTATCTCACGGAGGAAAAGTCATATAAAAATGATGTACATAACAATTTCTATCGACATTTCCCTGGACGGAGCCCAGAAGAAAAATAAATGTCTCATCTTCTAGATTGGTTTAAACGTAGGTTCATAAAAATCTTCAAAATATAGTTCCTTTCTTTGTGTATGTTTCTTGTGGCTAAGAAACCCTAAAAACTCGAAATAATTCTTTTTGTAATATACAAAAGGAAGCTAAAAATACAAAATATAGCAATTTACAAGAAAATCCCAAACATTACGATTCTCTTATATTGAATACAAACTTATATAAATAATGCAGACCCACACTTTCACGTATTTATTTTTACCCAAAAGTTGAAGCGGGAAAACTTTTTCGCAACATCGAAGTTAAAAAACTGACGCAAGCGAAGCAGAAATAAACGATCTTTCTAGGAAAAGCCCTTTATCTTGCTTCCGCCACATGAGTAAACAACGTTTCCTGTTTGCTTAACTAACGTGATTATTAATAAATTTATAAGCTGGTTAGGAACTCGCTTTTATTGTGTAAACGGAATCAAATTTTGTATATATGAGAATGTTACATACATTCGTTAACGGTGAGTATGTAAGAGAATTAAAATTGCTGTGAGGAGCTTTTTAGCTACAATGTTGTTACATATATATTATATTTTAAAAAATTATATATTACATTAATTTGTTTTTTTAAGTATGTACCATTATTTTCTACTATATATCGCCATGTAGTTGGCAGTGACAATATGTTTTTATTGTAAAATTCCGGTGACTGATTCAAAAAACTGTGAGAAGTCGTTGACTACTCAATTTGTTAGCTAATTGGTCCAATTGCTCACGGTAAATATTTGCATTAATTGTAGATCCCTGTAGAATCAACTCCCTAAGACGTTCCATCAGCAGCTGAGCATTACCTTTTGGCATTTGATACTGAAACTATTGTTTATCCGATACCCAACCATTGACGTTTGCTTGTATGGTTAACGTGAGTAGTGAGAAGTGGGTACTTCTCATCGCCAGTTACTAACTGATTCAGTCAATCGAAGTTACGTTTTAATGTCAATAACTGTGGATAAGTATCAACTCTGCACTGAAAGTGATGTGATGACAACTCGTGAGGTATCCACATACCGAATTTTGAAACTTTTCCCAATTCGCATAATTGTGTTTCTACGGTGCCACGACTGCAGTGTAGCTCATCTGCCAATTGATGATTCGTCAATCGAGGATCCTCCCCAATTAATTGTCGTAATCGTTAACCATCCAATTCAACAATACGTCCGGTACAGAGTTCGTCCTCAAGATCGTAGTCCCCATTCCGGAACTTTCTGCACCAAATCTTTGCCATCGCGTAGGACAACGTGGACTCGCCCATCATATATTATTTGTGGCAGTGTTTGCATCCGGACAAATTGACCCAGATAAATTTCGTAAGGTAATAAAATCCGTATTGTATTTCGATTTAAATCCATTATTTTATGTAATTCGCATAAAGCTTCGGCGCTGACGGTTATCAACTAACTACACTTTGACCTATTTACACCCTGCAGTAAAACTTAGAAATTTTGAGAATCTTTCTAGAAAATTTCCGAAGTTGTGGCTAAAAACTTACTAGTCAACCTAATATAATAAGGTACTAATTAACTACTACTACTATTTGTCTTAACTATTGGAAATATTTAGTTTAATTATATTACTTGAAACTGGAAAGTCTGTGCATGGGACTTTAAGTTTTATATTAAAGTTCTCACGGGTAGAACTTCCACTTAAATAAAATACATTTACCTCAAAGGTAACAGTGGGATTAATCACCATCTACATTTAGCTCCATATAGAACGAGACTTTCATAAGATACTTGTAGATTGTCCATCTGCCATACCCATACTTAGCAAGCTACAAGCTTCTGAATGAAATGCTAAAAATAACGTGGACATATCTTTCTGCCTAATTTGCTCCGGTTGATAATAACGAGCTATACTAAAGAATGGCATTACAATTTAATGTCCCCCACTTTACTTTAACAATAAGTTTAAATCTTTATAAATCGGTAATTTTTCAAGATTATATTTTTAACTCCTTTACAGTTTATATTTTAAAATTTAGATTTATGAAATCAAAAATATTAGTCTACAACCCTACTGAGCATACCTAGCGGACTTTTGCAATTTTTTTATTTGATATTATTTTAAACGAACAGTAATTATTTTTATTATACTAGTAATGAATTCCATAGTGATATATAATATATTTTCTTTAAATTTCTACGATAACAATACAGAGATAATGAGAATTAGATGTCATTATAAACTGATGTAATATAAGCCTAAATAAAATGTGGTAAATTATTCCATAAATATTCTATATTTTTTCCACGATTTAATATTTTTTTTTATAAAAAAAGGTAATTTCAAACATTTAAAAAAAATTTAATAAAATGTAACTTGTTGCTTTTTTAAGAAAATAATCGTCTTGTTATGTAATAAAGTAGTCGTCATCATGGTGCATTGGGTTGATTTAATGGCGCGGCACACCACAGGGACCCGGGTTCGATTCCCAGCCGCTCGTCGAGCGGGGTGAACTGGTTACTTGGTCTTACAGCCAACCATAATGGCTGTAAGAGATTGCTCTCGTAGCAATAAGTCCGCCATATGCATCAATTAGATAAATTAAAGTTGAGAAATAAATATTATGTAAAGTAAAAAATTGTGCCACGTTCCTTTCATTCAGTTTACAAGATATTACTTTCAAAATTAAGGAGTTATCTTTCAAATGCGTGGTAGTCTCTCCGATTTATTTTCCATCAATATCATGCACATTCGATAAATCTGTGTTCAATAGACTAAATAGGTCCAAAATTAGCTTATTTATAAATATATATATATATATATATATATATATATATATATTTATGTATATATATATATATATATATATATATATGTGTATATATATATATATATATATATATATATATATATCATTGATGTTTGTTTGTCGTTTTTCTGCTTACTTGTTTCACACAAAAATGTTAACATTCAGCTCCCTTATCGTAACAAGAAATATGTATCCACACACTGAAATGTTTAAATGTGCATATGGGCAAGTAGACAGACGCTACCTTTTAAAATGTTTAAATATTGCGTGCACTAATACCTAGCCAGAATATTTATCTAGAAATAAAAAATAAAATGGCATGTAAATTGGACTGGCTTTTCTAAAATTTTAAACTGTCAAACAGAAAGCTGCCACAGTGTAAATATTTTTAAATATTACACGTCACAGGGGCACGTAGAACTATCCAAGCGAAAAATATTAAATTATTGTGAGGTTTAAGCAAGCAAATTTCAAATAATCGACCCTCCGTTTTGTTGACAGTAATCGAGAAACACAGTTTAACAAATATTAGAACAGCAAATCATTGAAATCGTCTTTATGGACATATTAAACATCCGGTGCGAGTTTAATACGCTTATTCAAATAAACTTAGTTTTCAAATGAAATATTCCTGAAAATGGTTCGATACAATAAAAAGTTTTATTTAAAATAAATGAATAATCCAAAGAACATACTGAATTTAATAAGGGTTTAATATGTCCAATCTAAATGATTCTCGTCAATTGAAACATTTCGTCATTTATATTTGATACCTATTTTTCGAACATCTGAGTGGTGCCACAGACTTTTCAGTGGAACTATTTAATGTGAATCATTTAGCAGCATATGGTTTTCGCATACCTTTTTACACGGTGACCACCGAAAGGTTTCCCGTGATTCAATTACCATGGATTGAATGATTTATGTAACATATTTATAATATGTACACTTAGACTTTCCTCCGTGATCAGTATACATTGATAAAAACAATAATAAAATCTGTTCAGCGGTTATTGAGGCATAGATAAGAAATATCAACCTTCATAGTATCTCCCAAGTAAGTAAGACAAGCAGCAACAATGAGTGCCCCCTCTTCTAGTATACGCTTTTTTCCTCGCTTATTCATATAGATATACTTGGTATTTTTCCTTAGGATTAGAAAAATGTCCTTACATTTTCTTATCTAATTTCTTAGTTTATTAAATCTTTGTTAATCTTTCTCAACCTATACATTCAACATGGCCAAAATATCATATAATATTTTTTTCTTCCTCTCTACAATTGCTAACTTTTGGGCGTTGCCCAAATTTAGCGATTTCAATAAAGTAATGCGTGCTCAATTGTATGGGATAGTTATATTTTGCAGATATCAGTTTATTTACTTGATCATTATTACAAGTATTTAAATTCATAAATTTACGTTTCACATTATCAATTTCCTTTTTATTCTTTTTCAAATAATTTTCCACATGTATGAAATATGTCGCCCTCCTATCATTCCGTCTTTCCATTATGAATCAACATTTGCTGGATAAATTTTTATGATGTTAACTGTATCAGTTGGGACCTTTATTTTGAAAAGTATTTAGGTATACATATGTTATTAAATAAGTGGAACCCGTAAAAGATCACCGATGTGATGATTAAAGACGTTCCAGAAACGGATTTATAAAAAAACATGAAATTTGGCGCAGTAAAAAAGCATATTTTTGGAACCTTTATGAACACATATCTCAGAAACGTGCTGAAAATTATTAAACAGGAAAAGTTAGGACGATTATTGAAATATTATCAAGAAATATTTTTTAAATTCCGTATACGGAGCGGTATCGTTTGAAAGAAAAACCTAAGAGTCATAAAAATTCATCCGTCTGTTTGTATCCGTCACACAGCTGATTATAAAATAATCAGTAAATCGTATTTGTCGTTTAGTTTTGATAATAAATAAACCTATTTGCATTTGCTTTATAATATTTCCTTTATATTCAAAAGTGATGAAAAGTTTTGTAAATATATATTCAGGAATATTTTGGACCATAAATAGTAAAGTTATGAAAATTAGTAAAGTATACCTACACAAAATTTATTATTACATTGTATTTCTAAATTTTTGAAACTATCAGTGTTCGTTGCTTCGTTGACCTGATTTATTTAGGAAAACATAATTCGATAACAAAATCCAAAATATAAAACTGTCGGAATTTTTGTCTTTCCGTGCCGAATGTTTCACAACGAAAAACGACACAAGATTTTTGTATTTGTGTACAATTGTAAGAAATATTTAAAAAACACTTTTCTTTATATTATTTACGTATTTTGTTATTGGTTGAATTTGTATTATTTTAAGTCTCTTTATTTCTTTTCTATTTTATTTTTGGCCAGCATCTATCCACTAGCCACTAATTCTTATTTTCTCACCAAAAATGGTTTTTTTTAAATTTTTTCTGCCACTATTTTATTCACCCCATTAATTATTGAAAGCTTAAATGTGTTATTTTATTCCACCCCTTTTTAAAATCTTTCAAACATAGTGATAAATTCTGAAAATACAAATCTAAAAACACTCTAGTGGTTTACTTTGTACTGAAATAAAACATTCCATCTGCAGCCTTGCTTCAACTTTCATATTTTTTTTCGTCTCAAAGCTGTAGCGGAAAACTCCTCGACGTCATGTAACAGGAAAAATAGGTGAAAGTAAAAAATTATTTTTCTGGAAAACGTAGACAAGTTTTGTTCGCTTTTCCCCGTATTCCTAAAAGATGTTTCTTAACTAATATTTTGTACGAAAATATGATATGACATTAAAACAAAGAATACTTGAAAAGTTGCAATTCAAGAGGCAGAAGAAGAGAGTAATTAAGAGATTGACCTATAATCTTTGAAGTTATTCTCTATCCAATGGGTATTTGTTGAATATAATTTAGAATTTAATTTTTTGTGTACAAAATTTGCTAACACCATTTCAAATAAGTACATTAAAAGGATAAACAATATTGCAAACGTAATCGAGAAAGTTAACAACTATTTCTTAGCTACTTCTTGAAATTGCAATATTCAAAATCGTTACCAAAACTGTTATCAAACATTCGCCTTAAAATGTCAGTGCAAACCAGATTCCCAAACAGTCTGGATTATCTCTGAAGCTGGATACGACGCATTTACATCTAAATAGCTTCATTTCAAATAGCAGTCACTTCCATACTCTATAGCAATGAGCGCGATAGCTGAAATAATTATCATTGTCGCTATTCAAGCTATTTGAAACCTGTGCTTTCGTCAGTGTGCTTAAAGCTCTATTGCATTTGTAGTTGTATTTCTGGTTTGATAGAACTTCGTAAGTATTTGTTTTTAAATTTATTTTTCGAAAATTTTACCCCCAATTGTAAATTGAATTAGAAAAATATTATAGAAAAACAACAAAATCCATATTGGGAAATAAGTATTTTTGACCAATTCCACTTATTCTAGAGTAATACAATGATTGTTCCCTTAGTATTTTTTTACTAACAAATACACAAACTTTCTTCAAAACTGAGGTGAACAAAAATAATCTACCATACTTTTTTTTACCAAAAATAAATAAGTTTTTCACACACAATTATCAATTCTTTTACTTTACGCTAATTAAATTGACATAAAAAACACGTTCCATAAACATTCTTGTAATTCTTTCTTTAGCTATTTCTGATTGTCATCGGAGATATCAAAGTTTTTGAAAATAGTTATAGTATCCTTTCCCGGACAACTTTTTTAGCACGCGTTTTAAATGAACAAATATATTTATATATATATATATATATATACATATATATATATATGATGATAGCATAAATTATCATCTCAGGAAAAACACCTGTTTTGCTTCTATTACCCGGGTAAGCAAGATTTTCCTTTCTCTCATTTTAATTTATTACAACATTATGGAGAATCTGGTAACTAGCTACTATGAAAAATATTGTATTCGGATATATTAATAATACATTAATAATGGCATATCTGAATAGTGCATTTAAAGCATATTTGCATCCTTATGACTGAAAATATTTCTATAACGATTTATTCCATATTGCTTTATTTCTAAATAAAATTATGTTTTATTTACAAATAAAGCAATCTAGTATTTGACGTCAAAAATATTTATAACTACATTCAAAAGAGCACACGCTGTGTATTAAAATTAAAGTATACGTATTAATAATGTCATATTTGAATACTGCATTTAAAATTTCCTTTAGGCGTCCTTATGACTAATTATATTTCTATAACGATTTATTCTATATTGCTTTATTTGTCAATAATATTATGTTTTTATTTATAAATAAAGCAATTTAGTATTTGACGTCAAAATTATTTATAACTAGATTCTAAAGAACACACGCCGTGTATTAAAATTAAAGTATGCGTATTAATAATGGCATATTTGAATACTGCATTTAAAATTACCTTTAGCCATCCTTATGACTAATTATATTTCTATAACGATTTATTCCATATTGCTTTATTGGTAAATAAAATTATGTTTATTGAAAAGAGCACACTCCGTATATTAAAATTAAAGTTAAAATGTTTAATCGAAATAACATTTTAAGTCTAGAATGAATAAACAAGATAAATAAATATTTTTACACCTTAATTATCAATTAAAATGTTGGTAATAATTTAATTAATATACTATATATACGTTAGTACTTACTAACTAACAGATTTTTTAACGATGAAGTACCGACGTGTAAGTGCATTTTGAAACGACTCATAAAAAAATAGCAACGAGGTCGTATCCTGCGCTCATATCGAGAAAAGTTGATTTAGCAAATTTTTGTGAAATTATGATTTAATATTTTGATTATTTGATCAATATATGCAATCGAAATGATCAAGGATATCACTCAAATCAGCTATTGCATAATTAATTAAGAAGCTTCTTGCTATTAAACTTATTGAGAGCGACACCTCTTTCTTTTTTGTAAGCAATCATTATAGATTTGTAGTTTAATAATTGTCCAAAACCTACCAAATTTCATTTTTTATCAAATTTTTAATCGGACGTTTTAGTGCACTTTTACATCTTTCCACATCCTTTGTGACGTATGACCTACGAGTATATGCTTGTAACCATTGTCAATACTACACAAAATACATATCATGCTTGTGAATTTGATTGTTTCGATTTTTTTAAATTATCGGTAGATAATTCGACTTTAGTATATAATTACTCATCATTCCGTAATTATGTATTGTGTTCTCTTGTAATAATTTTCGTAACATATTTTTATAATATAAGGCTCATAAAATGTAATCGTTTTCACTTCTTGCGTCTACTAATAGGCACGATTTAATATCTACGTATTTTAATTTTAATAACACCCCTACATATTACTATCATTTCTTCCTAAATTGATAGACAAAGTCACGGATAAGGAAATTTGATAATAAGACAAGAAGGAAGCTGAAAATGAGACAAGAAAGTAAATATAGTAAATGAGCTGAAATTACAACTCATTTTAGGAGAACAAAAATAAAACTTATTTTTAAAGGCTATGTGTGTGTCTTTTTAGTTATGATTTTTTTTTAATATAATTGCATTTCTTGAAAAAGGAAAATAGTGTGATTTTTTCATTCCTAACTCCAAAAGTCTTTACATAAACTTGCCTTCATAACTAATTAAAAAAAATTGCCTCAACGATCATTGTTTTATTAATAATGATGAAGAAGATATCTACAATAGTTTAAACACATTTTCGTGACAAGCAAACTTTGGGGAAATATTTTTTAGACTTTTACTATTTATGTTTTGCAATTCATTTTCATACCTTTTTCTTAACAAAATAATGACTAATGATATTAAATTCATAAATAAAATTCGCCTGTGTCATTTACTGCAAATATTCAACCCTTTAAACACATCATTGATTTCATCGTTTCCAAACCATGTAGCAACTTTTCCTTTTTAAATTTCACATATATTTTTTTTCAAGTGATTCTCTACGGTGCACTTTTATGATATCGTTCAAAATTATTAAATTTATGGATTTATTATAAATTCCATATACATATTGATTGAAATTATTAGTACATCGTAAAAATCTCTTTCAGTAAACCAAAACACTAAGAACTAATAGTAATAGGAGAAGTGTGATATTTTTTTTAAATCATGAAACTAAGAAATATTTGTGCCACGTTTAAATTAATAAACAATTTAATTATTAGAAGACGTTAAACTGTCATCTTTTTCTTTTCTTTTGCCTTCGTTTCAAAAACTTGGTACTAGATCTCAATAAGGGAAATAGGCACGATGGGGACTAGGTATTAGTTAGTTATTTAATCAAATTAGTCATGTTCTCAAATTTAGAGATTACAGTATTTTTATATAGTACTGTGCAAAATAAAGGACAGGCTTTTGAATAAACTATAAAATTTCAAATCCTTTTCATGAAGATAAAACGTTTCAAATAAAGAAGATGTTTCAAATGCTTTAGTGATCCCTAAATTTGAATCCCATTTCTTAATTCAAGTTTAATAATTTAGTAATATTAACTAAAAGCCTATTAAAAATGAAAACAATATTGAAAATTGTGTTATGTAATTATTAAAGTATATATTTATATTATACACTTATAAAATATATATGTAGATATCTATTCAAACAATTTTACTGCCGAATTAAATTAATTACACGTTTTGAATAAGAAACAAACCAGACTGAGACGAGTTTTATAAATGATTTCAGCAACAAATTGACCCCACTGAGGACAAAAAAAATGAAATGACCAACCAATGAGTGAAAATTAATAAAAAAACAAAAAAACAAAGAAACCATGCCAGTAAACTTCCTAAAAATAAAGGAAAAATAATAAAAATAAAGAAGATAAGATTATAATAAGGCTCCCAGTTTTAAAGTAATTATTTTAATTTTTTTAAATAAATATTCTTAATTCTGTTTCTCCATAAACAAAAGGCCTCTAACTATAGTAATTATAATAAATTTTAAAACCTATTGGAAATATAAACATCATGCATAAAACAAGGGATTGACGGCACTACACATTAAAATTTACACTCTTTAAAAATTAACTTCTATCCTTTTAAATTACTTTGAAAAGTTTGTTTATTTAAAGTTACTATTATATTAGTAGAATCTACTAATGAATTCATTTCTGAAACCGTCATCAAACTCAATTTATCCACAAGCCTTAATACTTATCAGATTCCCATACAATTTAAATCATCCTCTCAAATAGGATACGGAAATTTAATAGTATACTTACAAGTTAAACACGTGTCATTTAGTTACAAAACATTCAACAGAACTAACTTGCTTCTGAATAGATGCATTTCAATTTGCGGTCACTAGTGATTCTCTACGCTGATAAACGCGCTTAGTTAATTAATTACAGCGCGTTTCCAGAGAGCTTAAAGTTTTGTTCCGATTGGAATCGTATTTCCGGATGGGGAAGTTTCCGTGAATATTAGTTTTGTTTATCTTTGAGTATACCTTGATTTTATCTCTCTCCAGATAGGGTGAGCTAACGATATTAATAAATATGACAACACAATTCTAAGTATCTATATATTCAACCAGTAACTTTTTATATGCTCAATGTTTATTTTGAAATTTTGGTTCATTTTACTCTGGAAATTGTCCATTTTCTCAAGCGTTTTATAGCAAATGCTAATGAATATTTTCAATAACATTTTAAAGTTATACTTATGTAGGCATGTTACGGAAAAATTATGTGAGTGAAATTTTAAATTTAAAAAAAAATTAGGTTACTCGCCATACATCAAAACTCTATACGAAATCGACTCCATGAAGTTGCTCACTAAACAAATATTTACATACTTTAATTTACAGATAAGTGGTTCACCAATATATTTTTCTGCTGGCTGTATGTATTTATTTGCATTATAACCTATAAATTATTACTTTATTAAACATTAAAAATTAATAAATTCCAATAAATTTTCCACATACTCATTTATTTTAATTAATAATTAAATTTTATTAAGATTGTTTTTTTAAATCTAACAATAAATTATATATACACATTTTTATATCTAATAGAATGCTGAGTACTCATTTAAATTTTTTAAATAATTGTAAATCGACTTCCTCAAACTGGTGTCAGCGATCTCCTTCGACATCAAGGCCGGACAATATTCGCACACTGTGCCTCAGATTTAATGCGAGAGAAGCTATAAACAGTTTCCTAATTAACAATTTTAGTTTGCAATGCATCATAGAGATACCAAAATGTCGCTTCGGCAGACCGAACTCTATTACTCTCGCAGAACTGGAATGGTTGCGGTTGCTGTCACTGCGAACGAACACGCCAAATAACATCTGCATCTTTTCAACCTGCGTCTCCAACAGCAAAGCGACCCTTCGAGCTCTTAAAAGTGTTGACTCCCTCTACAACCTTGAGATTACAATTGAGAAATTAACAGTCACCTCTCCTCACTGAGGTATCGCTGGTTTGACCATTTCGCCGCAAAACCGGAAGATGAAACTGATTTAATCAAACTATCCCTTCTTCTTTTCTAGATCACGAGGCAGAAATCTGCGACCACTTTACATAGCCAAAAACAATTACGCAAGAAAATAACGCCACTGTTCAGCGATGAATTCAAAGAACGTTTGCCGCATAAGACAAACACAAGATTAAATATCCGATTTATTCAAAGGTAGTTTATGCCACGACCGAGTATAAGAAGTTCAAGGAATCTGATTCCGATACGAGACGTCCTATCTTGCTTGCTGGCGATGTCTGTGCTTCAGATGTCTACATTACCGCACTAGTACACACAGATGCCGCACGAAGACAAGTGATGTTGAACACCTCCACCACTGATTACTATATATCGTACGAGAAGGCCGGAATAAATAGATAGAAAATCTGAGAACAGAAACCATCAGCTCTACACAAATAAATAGAAATACTTGCTACTACCTAAAAATTGTTCGAATACGGATATCTAGACCGGCAAGAGAGATGATCCGGACGGGTGTACTAAATTATGCGACGATCGGGGCGTGGGAGTCGTGGGTTTGTAACCCTATGCGTGACAACTGGCGGCCGCACAAAGGAATTGCTTAGCTGCATATAAGAGTAAAGTTCTAGTAATGGTAAACTTTTTAATTAGTAAATTAATTAATAAAGAAATAGTTTCACATCGACGAGGAGTATTCATTGGTAATCGACCCAGCGAACTCTCTCCCGACATTATACTCAACAGCAACAAGATTTGGTGAATATCCAAATCAAGTGCAGAGCTCTGACTACTGCCTTTCGTCCTACATAATATTAAATTAAAATGATTGTAATTTTATACAAAGTGGTTAAATGTTTACTACCCTCTATGAGAAAATAATAAAGTTTGGGCATTCATCCATTAAATAACTTTGAAAACCTAATTATTTCATCGTGTTCATAATTTACCAATCGCATTTATAATCATGCCGTAGTCCTTTTATTATTTTATTTCGATTAAATATTTGCGTGTTAAATAAAGTTATTCTTGTATAATGCCAAAAAGATATAACTTCTAACGCACAAGTACATACTTCAAGTACACACATGTTTTATGAACTGTTTTACATAAAGTATTAAAATAAACAGCGTTACATTTGCTTCTTCAATTGATTGTCCATACAATTTATAAAATTAAAAAGAAAATTTTCTGGTACTTTATTTGTTCTTTTTAACGTTTCTATAGAGTACATTGGGGTATATTTAGAAATTTATGTTTCGTCATAACCCAAATTTCAAATTTCTACATCAATCGATTTTTATGGATAACGAAAGTTACAGACGAAGTGATGAATGGACACGTGAGTGATCTTAAATTACAGACGAAGTGATGAATGAATACATGAGTGATCTTAGAAGGGTGTCGCCTTTTTTTCATTCGTAAAAAACTGAACATATTTGTAATAAATAAGAAGTTCTTACTGAATCAACTCACGATTCTCTACCGTACTTAAATAATGTTTTTCATTTCGTTGCGTCATTCCTGCGTCAAAATTGCAACTTTTGAGGTAGCACAAAAAACTTTTATGAAAGAAAGTCAAAAGATCTCTCTATTAAATATAAGTAAAATTCATCTTATCTCCATCACAATTGTTCCCTGTAATCTTCATTATATCTCCATCATATTTTATTCTCATCCTTATCATATCTCTCTATATCATGTTATTTAAGTCATATTTCCACCACATTACTTCCCTTTAATCACTTTAGTGGGGACTTAATTAGTACACAATTAAGTTAAGTATATTTTATAAAACTTTTACTGTTTGTGGATCCATCTTATATAAATATCTATTTTGGTCGGTGTTGTACTATATACTGGTATTATTTTCCCCTAGATATAAAGGAATTTCGATCAAATAGAACTAACAAACAAATCCAATGCATATTGAAAAACAATAATTTTGTTTTATTATTCTTCTCGTTCCAAATAAAATGTTGCAAATATATATATATATATATATATATATATATATATATATATATATTGTTTCGTTTATTTGTTCGTTAATCGCCATATTATATGAACATTCGAGTGTAATTTCCAAGTTTTATATAATAAGAAATAACATAACTTTTATTTCCCTTTTTGTCTTTCGTTAAGTGTAATTTCATAAATATATGGTTGACTTTCACATTAATATGGATATATTAGTATTTTTATTGAAGAATTATTATTAAATATAAACAAGATTAATAAATGTTAACCTTTTTTGCCTTACTATAAATTAATTAAAGCAAAAAAAATTTGAGAGGTGTCAAGAAACACCCGGATGGAACGAAGTTCCTTTCGATTAATTAGTGAAGGAATTGTAGTAAAAGTTTTTTCTTTTAAGTTATAATAATAATAATTATTATTATTTTTTATTATTTGTTATGTACAAAAAACCTGTATACACTCAACAAAAATAATCGTCGCGACACCACACTGTTCAATGCGAAATAGAAAGACGTAACGAAAATAACTGGCTTGCTTTCTATGAGAGAGAGAGAGACAGACAGAGAAACACGCGCGCCCGCTAGCAACTATAGCAAAAAGTGTCGTTACAACTTTTGGTCTTAATTTTTTCCGTCTAGCCCCCTTTCGCAACGCGCGATAAGGAACTTCATTCCAATTATTTGTTTGAATCCTCAATTTTATTATCACCTGACTATGCCGCGACCTCTTTTGAATATATTAATAAGTACATGATTAATATACGTAACGCCATATTATAATAATTATAAAAGTTTTTTTTTTAAATAAGAGCACCTTTTATTGCAATTTTAGATTATCATATTTTCTTTTCAATCGATCTATCGTTATGAAATTATAGTAAGCCAGTCCGGCTTACCATAGCAAAACCAAACTAAGTACTGTAACTGCTTACCTAATAATTACCGAATTAGACCAATAGTTTTTACGTGATACATATTCAAACAGACTCACAAACAGTTTTTTTGTATTTTAATAATTTTATTATAATTTTCCAAATAATTTTATTCATGAATAAATTCAACGTCCAGCCGCGCCAATCTAGAGCTTCATTACATGTATTAATACTCGTATAATGCAATAGTTTCATAATTTTGCAGGAATAAAATGTATATAATATTCTTTAATAAAACCAATGAACTTTGTTTCACATTTGTCTGCCAGATAATATTCGCTCTCATATCTAAAAATGAAAGTATTGTTTGATGTTTAATACATTCGATGCTTATGATAAAAATAATAATGCTCACAATTAAATGAACACTACGTGATGTAGTATTATTTCTACATTCTTTAATTTCTTTACCACGACCTAGGTTTCGTTGTATTACAACATCTTCAGGTGGGATAGTAAAAATAATACTAAGTATAATAATAAGTAGAAACAATACTACATCACGTAGTTTCATTTAATTGTGAATAATGAATTTCTACAAAATTAACGCCAAATATATTCAATAACAATGCTGTTTTTAGGCGGAAAGTTTATTGTAAAAAAATGTTTAAACGTATATATATATATATATATATATATATATATATATATATATATATATATGTGTGTGTGTGTGTATATAATAATATTGTCCCAGCGAGCTACTTTTACAAATTCGTACATTTTACGAGTAGCAGAAATATTTACTTAAATATATTAAACTTAAGTTCTCTGCGGCAATTTGTGGTTCAGTCAAAACTGAGTCTTAAATATTACCAAATTTGTGTATGAAAGCATTTACTGATATTTTAAATCTACAGGCTTTTCGCTCAATAATTAACCTAATGTATATTTTATCATCTAGTTGACGTAATAAATAATTACTGCTTATATTCTAAAAAAATATAGTGTAAAGTAATTGTAATCATTATTATTTTATATTATAATTTTTTTTTTGAAAATGGCGGATGAATTCTGAAACATCCTTCGCTACTAAATAAAATAGATAATTTTAAGAATAAAAGTAAGATGAAATCTAAGGTGCCCTAAGCAATTTGAATTTATGAATAACCATTCACTTAATCGTGAAACTATACATTCAAACACCACATTTTCCACTATGATGAGTTACTAACGTTTCCCCAACATAATCATAAGTTAATATCCACATCAATTAGATCAATAGAAAATGTTGTTTAGTAACAGTGGTGAGATAAATAGGTTTTCCTAAGGGAAATCGAGGAAAAATTATTTTTTTTATCTTTGCCTTAATTGTCGGAAAACAGCGTTTTTTCCACAATATGCACAAGTAAAACAGTAGATAAAAAATTATGACATATAGGGGTATACGCATAAATGTGTCGATAATTTTCAATGATTTAATTTCATATTCGTAAACATGTACTTAATTTCTTTACATTTGCTTCGATTTCCTGTTCATTCAAGAAAGGAAACTTATTTAAAATTACACATAATTTTGCAAAGTTACATTGAATATATGATTTCTTAATAACATGATAAGTTCCAGCAAACTGTTTATAGAAAATTGTGCAATACGTTGAACTGAAATAAAAATAAAATTTTGAGAATGCTAGATATGTATCCTAAAAGTTTTTTTATGAATTGAAGTAAATTCTTAATATTCACTTATATTTACGATGATCTCAACTTTCGTCGAAACAAAAATTGGCTTTAAAAATAATCACTATTCCCGCCCACCCTGCGATATCCCTGTCTTTTACTAAATATTTTTGTCTTTCTAAATGTTAAAAACATTTAAAAACTTCCTTATTGCTTGTATCTAAGCGTGTGAAATTGTATGAGTATATAAGATTTTCATACAATCATATTTTCAAGACGCGTCGCTGTTTGACCTCCACAAAAATTCCAAGGACGACATAAAAATCTTTTAAAACGCCAAATCGAAACAAATAATGTATACATTTAGAATTAGTGTTATAATTTGTATATGATATCGTAAATGTTCACTTATATTTACGATGATCTCAACTTTCGTCGAAACAAAAATTGGCTTTAAAAATAATCACTATTCCCGCCCACCCTGCGATATCCCTGTCTTTTACTAAATATTTTTGTCTTTCTAAATGTTAAAAACATTTAAAAACTTCCTTATTGCTTGTATCTAAGCGTGTGAAATTGTATGAGTATATAAGATTTTCATACAATCATATTTTCAAGACGCGTCGCTGTTTGACCTCCACAAAAATTCCAAGGACGACATAAAAATCTTTTAAAACGCCAAATCGAAACAAATAATGTATACATTTAGAATTAGTGTTACAATTTGTATATGATATCGTAAATGTTCACTTATATTTACGATGATCTCAACTTTCGTCGAAACAAAAATTGGCTTTAAAAATAATCACTATTCCCGCCCATCCTGCGATATCCCTGTCTTTTACTAAATATTTTTGTCTTTCTAAATTTTAAAAACATTTAAAAACTTCCTTATTGCTTGTATCTAAGCGTGTGAAATTGTATGAGTATATAAGATTTTCATACAATCATATTTTCAAGATGCGTCGCTGTTGGACCTCCACAAAAATTCCAAGGACGACATAAAAATCTTTTAAAACGCCAAATCGAAACAAATAATGTATACATTTAGAATTAGTGTTATAATTTGTATATGATATCGTAAATGTTTATTCAAAATATCTCTAAATACTGAAAGTACCCACTCTCTTTTTATTTTCGAAACTAAAAATATAAACTTATCCAGAAAAATCTTATTTCCACATGAAAAAGAGACTTCAAAAAAAAATAAAAAATAAATTATTTTGCTATATATTTTTCACTGTCTGAACAATTATTAAATATACACTATATTATTAACCAGTTTCAATATATCATTTGTTGCAATAAATCAAGAAATAAAAATTAGCGGAACCTTCACTTAACACATGAGTTCATTTACCATATAACACGTTATTTTTTGAGGAAGACATAAGTTTATTAGTAAGTAATCCCAAAAATAAAGCATGGCCGTAGAGAAATGTATACTAACTTTCTTTGCCCATGTTTGTTACTACAGAATATTTTACAGAAAAAAAAAATATTTTCCATTGCATTTAACTCCTTCGTTTGCCTTCTTTTTCGTTATGGATTTGTATATTATTTTTTAATCTTTATTTCGTCAATAATATGTAACACAGTTTTATAAATGAAACATTTTTCATGATGATTATTTTATTAAAACTAGCTGACCCGTGTGAAGTCTTCGCACAATATCGCCATCTAGCGTGTTCCAAGTATACAATTTGGCTAAGATATTTGATGTGTCGCCCACAGATGGCGCTCATGCCAATTGTTATAAAATTTATTTTTTTATTAACAAAAAAAAATTTTTCGAATTTTTTTATATTTTTCGCCCAAAGTAGAAGACATAAGCTTTAAGTGGGTATTTTTTTTATTTTTGTTGGTGCAGTAGTTACAGAGATCGAGCCGCTCGACCAAAAAACACCTTTTAGAAATAATTTATTTAGAAGATTAGATATTCATTTATTTTTGTAGATAAACCACAATAAGTTAAAAAAACGCCTGGAGCTGAAATGTCAGAGATTATTTCTATTCATTAAAATAAAAAATTGGCCTAATTTAGGCACTTTCTACAGATAAAAACAACTTAACACAGTTTTCAGTTTTAAATAGGAGTTTAAGAGAAATTAAAGGATTTTGAAGGTAAGAAAATATGGAAATACGATTTTGATGACTTTAGTATATTTTCGTAGTGCTGTGTATCCCTTGACGCAGGAATTTTACAATTGTATCATGTTGTGATACCTTAATACACTTTTATTAATGTATAATAAAACGCAGTACTACCTTATCCAAAGAAAAATATGTATGAAAAAATCTTAACCAAATAATTTGATTGCCTCTAATATTCTCTAAAATGAAATATATAATAGATATCCAATTTTAGAAAGACAACAAGGTAACCTACTGCACACCCAACATCTCTATTAAACTAATTTATCCCATATGTTGACGTCCCAATAATAAAGTTGAGGTACTTTTCGAACTCTAGGTATATCACAAAAGTTTTAGAAAACTTCTTACGCATGTTGATTGAATTAAATCTTAAGGCTCACTTCCGTAACTCCTTAAGCCTAGCGGAAATATAAAACGACCGTCTAAAGTAAACCGGGCAATCAAGTTACACGGAGTTGCGAAAGCTTACGGGCCGAAACTTACAAACTCGCGGATTTAGGGTGAACTTTGGGCAGCATTAAGCTAATTTAACTTCTCGTTGTTTCGGGATCAGTTTGATAATTTCATAATCCGGATTATGTAATTATATACGTGCGTGCATATATGAGTGTACGTGTATTCATAAATGCCTCTGTATGCACGAATGCGTTTGTGCTCTTGTGTTGTGTTTGTATGGATGTGAATATATATATATATATATATATATATATATATATGTATATATATGCTGTCCGTGAGTGTGTGTGTGCGTGTGAGCGCGCGCGCGTGTGTGTGTGTATGTGTGCGTGTGCGTGTGTGTGCGTGCGTGTATGTGATTGCATGTTCGTGTGCATGTATGTGTGTAAAAGAAAAATATTCAATGTTTAGAAAACAAATTATTATATTTTCTTTAAGTATTTCTGCCAAAATCTGTTATAAAGACAAATGTATTCTTCCATCAATACTATTGTGTCTATTTGCGCAAAAAATAATAATCTGACAAGGATTATAAGGTGGACGCATAAAGGCTAGAACTCGAAAAAGAAGTGACCCGATCAAGATTTCAGTTTTTACTCTGGATGGATTAGACATGGATTCTAGCAATTTGACTAGTAATTAAATAATATTAAGAATAAAAATATTAGAACTGCTTTAACAAATGAGACTTGTCTGCTGAACAAAGGAGTAACCTTAACAAAATTTAAGGCAAATGCGTAATATGTATTGCAAATTAATAACTTATATATAGACTATATAATCATGTGGAGAATTTTTTACTCTAATATATTTAGCTTACATTTCTTACAGTTCCGTATCCAATTCCAATAAAAACGTATTCTTATACAAAAACTCATGTATTTATTCATATCTCTGTAAATCACACCCCATTTTTTTCTGAAATCATTTAAGATAGAAACTTGAATTTTTTCGAAGAAAAAAAATCTTAGTGCACATTACTATCTCTCAATAGGAATTTCACAAAAATATTTACATAGAAATTTTAGTGGAGGCAACAAAATCGGGTGCTTTACTTGAATTTTTTTTTTTCTGGTGTATTATGGGATATCAGTTGAAAAGATGATTGGTAAGTATGTCAAAGCCTATTTGTGAAATTATTTCAGAGATATTGGTAGAAAATGTGACAAAAAATATATAACCGTTCCGGAAACTGTTAAAATAATTATGATATAAAAGGTTTTTAAAGCTTTGCCTCAAAAATTATGCAACAGTATTCCAAATTTCGTTTTTGTCCCACCCACGCTCGCGTAGTCATAATCTTTGCCATACCAGAATTGAATTTATCGGAATTCACGATTTCCCGCGGTATACAATTGCTCGCGATATACAATTGCCCGGTAACTACTTGATCGCATTTGTACTAGAGTGTAATTTTTATGTGATAATTGAGATTGATTTTGGAATTTGTAATTGTTATGTATTGCATAGTTATTGAATTTATTTAATTCTTTGTAACCGTCATTGGAACGAATAGGCGTAATAATTATCCTGTAGTGTATGTAAATAAGTGTATAAAAGAAAATATATTTTTTAATTCCTCTTTAAATTCATATTTAATTGTCACCTAGATATATAACATATATATGTGTACTCAGAATCTTCATTGATTGATATCAATGAAGATTCTGAGTACACAAATAATTGTTATATATACTCTTATTGATAAACTCAAGTACTCGTAAACAATGTCAGTCCTTCTATCTATAAGCGAATGTTTTCTCGGTGGCCACTCCAAAACATCCTGCCAATTAAACATATTGTCGCATTTTCCACATGCTACTATTTCTCATGTTTGACTTTAGAATTTTATGCCATTTAGATTTCATTGGGAATCGTTTAACTAAATGCGAACATTTTTCTGTATTTATGTCTCTGAATCTAACTAACTCTTTCTTCACATTATATCTTGCATATATCTAAACATTAACCTTATGTCCTAAATGTATACACATATACAAATGTTTTATGTGTATTCAGATACATTTATGACACAATGCCATTCACTATACCAAAGTTTTTATTGGCTCTTGAAGATGGCCCCCCACGGCATTGAGTTTTATAAATATATATATATATATATATATATATATATATATATATATATATATATATAAATATATGTATGATGTATATATATGTATTTGTATATGTAAATACATAAAAACAAACATGTCTATGTCTTTTTTCAGCATTTCTAAGTATTGACAAAAGACAAACGACAACATTGAATAAGACAAACAATTACTTGGTTGTCTTATTATTTTACTTTATTTGAATAGACCTTTGACTTCTCTAGCAACGTGTTAAAGCTTACGTATCAAAAATATTTACTAAGAAAGCATTCTGTCGTATTTTAATACATTTTATGTTGCTTAGCGACATATGCAGTGAATGAAAAACCATAGAAAGCGATGCGTTGCATAAAAGGTTTCTTTGAATACTATAAGAAATTGTCCATCGAATTGTATTTAGTGGTAATCAAAAGCTTGCACGAAATTAGTTTTATAAAAATGTGACAAAGAATTTGGAAAGTTTCTTTATATTCAATAAATTGCATTTACTAAAATATCCTTTCATGAAATAATAAGATTCCCGTCTCTGTAAGGAATCATTTGTAGAATTTCATTTAGACGCAGTTACGGACTTTTAAAAAACTTTACTTTATTAAAATTTCAGAAGGAAATTTATCTAAATTCAACATATCACATCGTTTTTATATTTACATTTATGAAATAATAAATAGAGTTTATTTATTAAATCTTATTAGTGATAATTTTAACAAAGTTTTGTAAATATGTTAGGAGGCAGTTCATAATATTTCTTTTATCCATAAATTAAATGAACGTATTTGAAAAAATTTATTCGAAACATACATTTTACCGTTAAGTCTTGAAATAGTCTTACTAAATAATACATTTTAATCAATTCGAGGTTACCAACCATTCTCTTTTTCACTACCTAGGCACTCCTCCTTCTAGAAGTTCCGTTGGGCCTCTGTCACGATTTTTAAATGTGTTCGGAGTTTTAAAGAAATCTATTTTCTATTATTTACATATTAAATTAATAAATGCAATTGAATGAAATTAAATTAACAAACGAAACAAATCAAAATCAGGAACTCTATCCTAAATTTTTATATTAATTATAATTTGTGCATATAATCAAATTGTAACAGAGTGATTTCTGTAAATGGAAAATACTCTAAAATACGTGAATGAATTAAGCGTCTGAAATAATAATAGAAGCCAGAAAAAGTGTTTTAAGATTTTTTATCTGCCTGTCTGTGTGTTAATTTGTTTTTCAATCACGTAATAATATGTACTCTCGACCACCATACAGGATCTCTTTCGGTATATTCTTCTTCTCGGTTAGTACTACAACCTATTACAGGTCAAGGCTGTCTCGACAAGCTTTCTCTAGTGAATCCGTACAGCTGCAACAGCCTGCCAGCGTTGAATTTTTAAAACTTTATAATCATTCTAGACCCAATCGATCCATCTTGATCGAGGTCTTCCTCTATTTCAGGTGTCCTCTACATTGGAAAAGGTCACTTTCTTGACCGGATTGTTTTCTTCAAATTTAAAAATGTGCCCAAACCACCTGATACGAAATGATTTAATGACTCGGACAATATTTGGTTATTTAAATTTTCTATAAATTGAATGATTAAACAAAATTCTCCGTTTGTCATTTTCCTTGACAGTACCATCTGTATATTACAGAACTAAAAAAAATCCTGATTTGTTTAACGTTACGATCTTGGTACTGTCAACGCTATCCATTTACTTTTTTATTAAAATTTACGCTCATTGAGATTGCAAAAAAATAAATAAAAACAAAAAAAAGCAGAATGATAGGGATGATAATTAAAAATAATAGTAATAATAGTTTCCACAGTTTGGTTGGATTAACCGTGGTGATTAGCAAATTGACACGGTAGCCCTAAGACGTGGATTCAATTCCTCCCTCCCTCTCTGCCTCTCTCCCTCTTTCTCTCTCTCTCTCTGACTCTCTCTATCTCTTTAAAACATAAATGATTTTTAAACAACATACGGAACCCATATTTGAATAAAATAATACCCTATTAAGAAAAATAAATTTAAATGAAATATATTATTATTCATCCAAAAGGTAATAAGAAAAGTAGAGTAATATTCCTAGAGTAATATTTCCTTTCTTATTTTAATTAAAATATTAAACCATTATTTTTTGGGCGCTTTACTTCTACAAATATTTGATATGCCAACCAAACAAAGCTTTTATGTATGCAGCACACAGCTGACCTTTTTAATATAGGGCAAATCGTTTAGAAGATGTGAAAATATATCATATAATAAGCTATTGATTGATGGAAATTGAAAATTCTTTCAGGAATATTGAATCTATTTAGTCCGAATCGACAAAAGGAAAGTATTGTCGCCTTTTCAATGGAACTTTTCTGTCTTGTTTAGTAAGTAGAAGAGTATATAGTTAATTTAAGGCAGGGCTCCACGTTAGCGTTGCTGTAATAGTTATACAGTATAGAGAATTTTTAACTTCGGTAGCGTTTATGTCGACATTTTGCACTATTCAGTAATATCATTGTTTTCTAACTTTCAGTTGAACTAATAAATTACCAGGTTTTTAAATAATTACCAAGTAAAAAGTTAAGAATGAAGTCTACATTAATTTCGTCGCTTATCTGAATGAGTTAATAATACAGTGATGAAGTCTTGAAATCTGAACTTGCAAGTAACGGATTCGAATCTAGAAATGAAGCTGTTTTTATTTACTTTTTGCTAAAATAAACATTGCTAATATGAAAAAGGACAAATTCTTTGAACTAAATCTTTATGTTAAACATAGTTAAGAATAACAAAAAAAAATGATTATATTTCCAAAAATATTTTTAAGACTGTTCTAGGAATAATTATCCTTTCATTTGAATGCCACAAATAACGTTTCTAAGGTTAATTATCGAATCCGAAGAGCTGTATTTTAGGTGTCAAAAATTATACCAGCAAAATTAACACCATCTCTAATCTCATTGGAAAATTTTATGTTTTAAAGTTTCATTTAGGGAAATTTAAATGACATTTGGAGAAATAATAAACTATTCTACTTTCTACGATATTTCTTATTAATGAAAAACATGAACATATGGATAATTGTAATTTTATCTTTGTTCCTCAAAAACCGAAGATTTTTTTAAAGTACAAATGTGAATGCTGGAACAATTCGTTTGCCGAAATATACAGTTTTTTAAAGTATCTGAAGCGAAGCATGTGTAAAGCGTTATGGAGATAAGTTTAACAATATGAAATATGCAGATTCAATGCGTTTCATTGAACGCATTTTAATGAATTATTATATCTGTTAGAATAACCTTAATAATTTTACTTCCTGAAATGCAATAAGTCTATACATATTGACAAAATAGAGAAATTAACCAACAAAAAAATCCTTTAGAAAGAAAAGCGTTAAATGTCTAATAGAAAGCGAGTTATCACTGTCTCTTCTAAACTTTTTCAATGAAATGTAAGACTTTTCTTAAATACTTGTTACAGAAGTCGTGAAACTTTGCGAAACGATTCGAAATTTGGCATGCGTGAATAACTTGATTTATGCAGACGGTAGAGATAATAAAATATATACTTATATATTTTAATTTCCAAGTCGTTTTCCACAGAAAACTGACGTTAATTTGTGTACTTCCACTTTTCTTACCGAAGAGGTATGTATTTCATTTCCTTTTTCTGTTCTAAGTAAAATAAAGTAGATAGTAAAACCATAATTTAATTTGTTCATTATTTTTTATGTGATTCGATTAAAAGTTAACTAATACAAAACTAAAGCAAAACTAATATACTCAATAGCCTTATTTGTTTCCAGAACTTTGAGCCACACTGCAGTTCGAACTATATCTAAACATGCTCATTAATATTAAGCCATGTGAGTGCCAATAAACAGACAATCAGGTGGCTAATAATTTTAAAAACGCTCGGTAATTAAATTTGACCTCAAGACCCTAAATAACACAACTGTAAGAATTGTACTCAAATTCGTTTACTAATTTTTACGTGAAGAGAATACAAAAATAAATAAATATATATCGAATCTTAATTCTATGTCAGATACCTTTTTATTTCTCGATGCCGGTTAAAACACAAACCAAAAAACTGCTTCACACACCATTTTTTCTTAACAGTGTATTTAATTTTATTAATTAAAACTATCCAAAAAAATGGCCCACAATTTGTTTTTAAATGTCATCAATCCGCAATTTCTTTTATTTTTATTTTTTTATTTTATGCATAAATAACAGGTGTAAAAATAAACGACCCTACAAAACAAGTGCTGTGACGGCCTAAAAGTTAATTTTACAATTTAATACTACAAATAGAAGAAAATTGTTAAGACTGAACTACGAGCCTTCGATACAAATAATTAAAACTGCATAGTTTTTTGTTTGAAATATTTATAATTATAAATTCTCACCATATAAATAAATAAATATATTGCCAACTATCTTTCACGTATATAATAAACAGACATTTTAAAACTTAAAAATATTTTTACAGTTGATTTAAGTAATTTATGGAGACATATTTTTACAATTGATTTAAGTAATTTATATAGACATATTTTTACAGTTGATTTAAGTAATTTATGGAGTAATCTTTTTACAGTTAATTTAAGTAGTTTATGGAGACATATTTTTACAGTTGTTTTAAGTAATTTATGGAAATATATTTTTACAGTTGATTTAAGTAATTTATGGAGACATATTTTTACAGTTCATTTTGTTCATATATGTGGAAACATATCAAAAGTTAATCAACAATTATTTATAAATTAGTAATTCCCTGTTAGCAGAAACATCATAAGTTAATCTACAATTACTTACAAATTAGTAATCCCCACTTAGCCGTGTCTAATTTTCGTTTTAATTTCATTACATACTACTACTGTTGTGAAAATATTGAAATATTAACAACAACACGTAACTCCAATTAAATCATTACTTCAAAGCTTAGTATTTCGCAAACGGATCTCTGCATTGAAAAACTGTTTTGGAAAACCTATATAACGATAATATACAACCAATAAAACTTTTTTTAATATTTTTATTCCATAACTTCGTATGCATTATAAATATGTATAACTATGTGAAACTTTTTAGCATTGATAGGCTGCGAGTGAAACAGCTGTGACAAACAGACGGAAGGACAACTGGACGTGGCGAAGCTAAATTAACAACGAAACCTTAAAAACTATTAGAAAATAATAATTTTTAAAAGTATAAAATTATATCAATATTCGAATTACGGATACTAGCAGTCTCTGGTGAAACTTTAATCAAATCTGCTCGCAACTTTAAATATTCAGTTGAACTGATTTATAGAAGGACATGGGTACATTGATCCACGTCAATTTTATTCGAAACCGGAAACTCCGTTGCATACAAGATGATCACGTAGAATTAAGTTTCCCAACTTGATACGTGAATACGAGGGATAAGACTTCCGCCGATAGTAACTCACATTGCAGGGACAAACTAATTTAAGTTCAGTTGGTTAAAATAAAGTTTAAATTGAGTAAAGTTTCATCCAGTTAACTTTAAAGTTGATCAAGTCCGTGTAAAGCAAGTTTAAGCTTATTAACTATTTTGTAAGATTCGTGACACTGAGAACTGATTGAAACTGTTTTGGATCACTGAATGCTTAACTACGGTTTTTCGTGGTTTAATTATAAATTATGATAAACAATGTGGGCAAGATTGTACAAACTTGTTTAATGTTATTAAAATTTAATGTAGCAAAAATCGCGGATACTGATGAAAAGAAATAGAAAGAAGTCGTAGAAGTGCTGTAAACCAGCGGCATTCACAGCTAATATGTTACTGGCCTCCACGTCACCTTAATGTGATGACATTTAATTTATTTTGTCATCTTATTTCGTTTAGATTTCAAAAACCTACGGCGTGCTAAATAGCTGACAAGTTTTGAAATTTATTAAGATTTTCTTCGTGAAAACTCTATTTGTACTAATGAATTTAGAAAAATCCTTTGACGTCAATAACAGCATTTGCCAGTGAGAGCTTTCGTTTTTGATAATTTAATTTTTTTTTGCTAGTCGACGACATTTCCTCGTGTGAAATAATCTTTGTTTCCTCCATCTTTTTTTCTTTATTTTTAGCTATTTTATTAAATCTGCGTTTTTGATCTCCATTTATATACAATTACCTTTATTTTCTTTGCCACGTTCCATCAAAAGCTATGAAACCATTGCACTGTGGAAAGTAATACATATTTTTATATGATAGAAATATTTGAACTATGAAAAACTAACCAAAAGATAAATTAAATCGAAATTTAAAAGGATCAAATTATAGTACCTGGATATTTAGATTTTGCAACACATAATTATTCGTTAAGAAATAAAATATTTATTTACAAATCTTCTTCCCCATTCTTCTATTTTAATTCTTGTCCTTACTTTGATCACCTATAATCGTATCTTAGAGCCCACCATATTAAATGATACTACATTGGGTTTAAAGATTCCGTCCGATGAAAAAAAAAAACGGAAACATTATAGGTTCACTTGGTTGTCCATCATTCCGCCAGTGTGCTTTTTCAGAAACGACTTGAGATCTGGAGTAGAAATTAATATCGTAAGCTGAGGTCTATAGCTTACATTACTGTAATTACAAGTTTTTTCTTGTTTCACGCAACAAAAAGATATGACCCTTTAAAACATATTTTTTTTACCTTTACCACAGTCTTACGCCTCAAATCTATAAATTAATTTAGATCAAGCTACAATCGTAAAAGTCAACACAATGGGAAGCACTTGTATAGCACAAGAAAAGAGACAAATCCAAAAAACAACGATTTCCAATTTTATGTGGAATATATTGTTTACACTTTTGTTGAATTCTTCTTACTTACTGATCATCGAAACCTAGCATAATATTGGTAAACCTATAATCTTGAAAGTCTGCATAATGAGAGGTCTAATAGCTAATTTTATGTGTAATCATACATTTTTTCCAGTAAGCGTGTGTAAAAAATTCAGTAGGCAATATATTTACGTTTGAAATTATAATAATACAATGTGTTACAATATATTTACGTTTGAAATTATAATAATACAATGTGTTACCATATATTTACGTTTGAAATTATAATAATACAATGTGTTACAATATATTTACGTTTGAAATTATAATAATACAATGTGTTACAATATATTTACGTTTGAAATTATAATAATACAATATGTTACAATATATTTACGTTTAAAATTATAATAACACAACGTGTTTATAAAATATTAAAATTTAGCAGAATGTACCATTAAATGTTTATAAATGTGAACGAGACCTACGTAGTGCAAGTTCTACTCGTACCTGAAAACAGGTATTTTAAAACTTATTTCTTTTGTTATTATTACATTTTCTTATTATCTTTTCTAATAACATTGTGAATAGACTATAATTTTGATCTTCCAGAAGAGGTGGCTCTGATAACATTAAGTTCGTCAATTACATATTCGATATAAGCAAAATAATACATAAAATTATAATATGTAAAAAAACATTCGATTCGGATGCGTTGGAAACAAAATATAATAATAAAATATTATGTTACCTTAATAAAATTTAGCTTATGTTCTAAATATAAAAATACTATGAATATATGAAAACATAGAAATTATACATATTTATTTTTTTTGTATGCTAAAAATATAATAGTGCTAAGTAAAAAGAAAGTTAATACTGGATAATCTTTAGTTAAATATAAACACTATCACTTTAGAAATGTTACGGAAATACGTAAATTTGATTAGTTGATCTTAAAAATACTCTTAAGTACGGCTCAGCTCGTCTTATAGAAACATGTAATAGTTTGAATGAAGTGGCAGCAGAAATAATTTTAACAAATGTATATTTACATATATTCAAGAATATATTCCATAATGTAAGCAATAAGAAATTAATTCAATGACTATTAAAACACATATCAAAATATATTTTATACTTTTTAATAGATCAATTTATTCAATTCTACACATCCATGATAAAACACAGATAGAAACGAATGCAGTAATAATAACTCCTTATAAAAATGATAGAAGCTAAAATTATTAGAAATTTTATTTTTTATAAAATTTTATATTTTCAAGATAAAACCCATGAGAGAAAAAGCTGAAATTAGGGCGTGCACAAGCTACGGAGAAAGAGAAAAAATTACACTCAGAAAGACAGTCCTAGAAAAACCGGGAGTTGTAGCTTGCTGCAGAACGCCAGAGAATTGAAAATGGACTGGTGAAAAGAGAAGATTTATGCGCAAAATAGTGTGTGATGGAGAATCTTCGTGAAGGCCTGAGTTTGTTGTGGGCTAAAAAGGATTTATGAATAATAAAAAATTTGTAATCCTCATGCATATAAGTTCACGGACGAAGTGAAAATTTTGCAGTGGTTCGTATTAGTTATAATTATTAAATTTAAAACAATTATTTTAGATCTAGAAATATGTTAATTTTTCTCTAGATTTTCTGATTGAAACCATTATTATTATAAATTAGTTTTCCCTCGAAACTATGGAAAAAATTTAATATCACATTAACTAAATAAAGTCACATGGTAAATATCATATTTAATATCACAATAGCTAAAAAGCGCGACTCCTTTAGCAAAAATCAGTGGCGGCTTGCCTATTTATCTACGGATTAGTGTTTGAATAAACTTTTTGACTTTTTGGCAGTGTTCACCGCTGTGTTGTTAGCGATCGGCCCGTTCCCCCACAAATCGGATAAATTCGGTATTCATTTTCTCAAGTATTACACCACGTACGGCAGAATATTATGATTATTACTGATTAAGTAAATATATAACACAATTTTTTTATGAATTTTCGCACTAATTTTAAAATATACTGAGATTCAAATTTCGTATTGTCAAACAAGTATACAAACATTATTAAAATAAAAATTAAACTACGAAAGTTAATTTAGTTAAAAAAAATCGCTAAATAGCTGCCTAACGAGCTTTTCGATATCTTTCAAAGCTCAAGCCGTGTTAGCTACGCCTTAAAAATACAAGGTCCCTACAATGTATTTACAGCCAACAAAATGCCGAGACTGCGGCATAAAATGATAGATTACACTTCCGCCCGCACAATTGGTATCGGCTCGTGCCAGCTCCGAGCGACGGCGCAGTTAGCGGAAGATACAACTTTTTATTATTAATATATTGAAGTACGTACCTGGACTGGAATATTTCTTTAATGTTGAAATCGATAACCGCCTTCTGCGTACAACATGAACAGTTCACCTGAACTTTGAAAGCTGCCATTGATTTCTAAATAATGGAATATCAATACTTAAGTCATATCTACATAGTCTGTTTGATTATACTTCATTTTGACGTTGAAAAAGGTAGAGGTAACTTATAAAATAAGATAAGATTCTTCCGAAAAAAATGAGAGGTAATTTAGATAATAAGGAAATATAATCTAATAAGCGCTATTTGATGGATCATTCAAATAGCGCCTATTAGGGACTGAAGATTGTAAACTCTTCCTTAAACGTTCGATGACGATAAATGATTCCATGATGATTCCAAAATTTTGCTGCTTAAACAAAAATTATTTTATCTGGCAAATTATTTTATCTTTGTCTGGCATTGAAAAGCTTTGAGTTTTTACTAAAAACCACCTAAAGTCACAATCATTTGAGTTTTCGGATCGATTGTTATACTATTATACATATATGTTAACTAAAATATATTTTAAATGCATATTCAAATATATTATTCACAATTCGCAGATATAATGAAATAAGACTTTATTATATTCTATTATAAGACATATGGTAAGACTTTATTGCCAATAAGAAATATACAATTTAAGGATGTTAACAGACCGAAGTTTACATGGCTTGGATGTAGTATACTTAAAAAGAAAACAGTCATGTTATCTCCTTAAAAGATAATATCTACGTGCTCAGCCAAATGTTACAAGAATTCAATAAATTTTTAGGATTTCCAAATTTGTTAAAGTTGTAATTTAATCCGATCATAGCAAGGCGGAAAATGAAAAGTTATGATAATCTATAATAAATCTGCCCGTGGACATAAGACCAAGCGAATGGAGCAATTATAACAAATATAGAATCATTGGATTTATTCTAATGTCAAGACTGTATAATAATAGCTCTTTTGCTGCTATGTTTTTTGTCGGATTTTATTAAAATTGCATTTACAGCTAATAATAATGATAATGTATTTAAATATAATATAAATAATATAAAAATTATTTTATATTGCCTGTTGCAGTTTCCTTTATGGAATTTAATAGGCCTCAATAAATGAAAATTATATTTTCTCTAACATCTTTTTATATTACTCTACTTCTGTGACTCAAAAAGATAGAGTAATTATTTTGACAAAAAAAAAGTAAGAAAAAGAAGTAAAAATATGGGTTCTTCAAAATTTGAACCGAAAAAAAGCCTTACAAAGCCCCTAGAAATAATAAATATTTAATATCTTTAATTTTTTTTTGGAATTATATACTAAAATCGTAAAACGGTTGTCCAAAGTACATGTAGAAAAAAACATTAGATGATTATATTCAAACGAAACTCCGTTAAAATACTTTAAAATATAAATAACTATTTTATTGTTTTTAGGATATCATACATTTGGGATCATAATTTCTGATGGAATAAAATTCTCAAACGATTTTAATTGTTTGGAGAGAACGTTCGATATGTAACAAAGGTAGCCATTAAGTAGATTTTTTTTTCTTTGAAAAAATTTCAACTAGATAAGTGGCAACTAGATGTAAAAACCTTCCTATATATTAAGAAACTCCGTCTGGAACAATTGCAGGATCGAAAGCTGCACAAAACATTGTCTGGGCAAAGTATACACGGAATACCCAAATAATGAGTACCAATATCTCCGACTAGTCACCGTTTATGGTGTGGGACCTCTTTTGGAATATTCCAATGTGTAATTTAGAATGGAAAGAATGAGAGTTAAAGAAGTTACCTATTTTTTAATTTTAAATTTAAGGGTGATATTGGAGAATCTAAAAAAAAATAATACTCTTTACTTCGCTGTATCTCCCATACCATATACGGTTTATTCTATCTATGCATATGACCAGAAATTAAAAATCACCAAAGCTTTGTTATTTTACCAGGCTGTAAGTCAAAACTCCACATCCCAATTTAGTTAAGGCTAATATTTTACCTGCCTTTATTTAAAGAGAAACAACGTTTTTACTGTGTATTTAATTCATTTTCCTTCTAAATTCAAGAGAAAATAGTTTCCGAATCCTTTTTGCGAATGATAGAAAACACATAGGAGCAAACACTCAAATTCGTATAAATTTATTTAAAGGAGGTTTGTTTTTCTCGCGTACAGAAAAATATAGCTTGTTCACGTGTAAATTCACCCTGTACATTATTTTTATCGCTCCCTCGTCGCTCAAAATTGCGGCTTCCTTTTGATAACATCTTTTTTTATGATATTCCGCCATAATATCTTATTCTCGTCGCTATGTAAAGCATCGCATAGTAGAGTTCCAAATATTTTTAGGATATACTACATCCAGCATCAAGAACAGCATACCCTCGGTCTCCGTTCTTTGAACATGCTGGTGATAATGAGCTTCTCAATACATACGGAAAGATTTGGAACCATTATTGACAATTTACTCAAAGCAAAATTTTATTAAAGTTATTCATACTATTAGCCACATTTCAATATATTTTTCATGGTAACACTTTTTAAGTTATACCAACTAATGCAAAAAATGTACAAACAACTTAGCTTTAATTCCACTCTCATTAATTAATTATTTAGCCAATCTTATTTCATGGAGATAAACATCAAATATAGAGATAAACCTTTATTTCAAGAAATACTAATATCACCCCAGATGAACTGCGGGCAACAGATAGTCCCATATAAATTCCCTTCACTTCAACATTGTCACTAAATATTTTTAACAAAGTTGCATAGCCATTGCGCGCATTATAAATTTAATCTTTTTGAATATTATTATTCTGAAATAATTTTGTTGTAACAAAGAAAACACCAGATAAAAAGCGCATTGAAAAATATAAAATAAAAACAATACGTTTACTTAGGTGGGATTTTTGTGGTACAATATCGTCTCCGAACATAAACAAATTTACAAATTACTGTTATTGGTAGAGATTTTTGGAATTTATAACAGATGAGTGGTCCTAATTATGAAACCACATTGAGAATATACCATTACAAATAGAAAGATAATTATATAAATCAGCTGATAAATGCTAGAAATATGAGGCAAAACACAATAAAATTACAGTCGAATTTAAAGACTTCCTTTTTTGAAGTCGATTAAAAACTATTATTAAACTAAACGGTTAGGAAAAAGAAAAAAAATATGAATATAAATATACATATACATATAAAAAAATATATATATATACATAGATGTACATATATACATAGTTATACATATACACACACACACACACACACACACATATATATATATATATATATATATATATATATATATATATATATATATATATATAAATATATGTATGTATATATATACAGTTATGCATGAAGTTTACAACGAGATTCAATGTTTCGTTTTGCTTGTTCATATTTCTGTAGAAATAGCATTTGCAAACAAAGAAAATTAATTAACTTTATTTTTTATTAAAAAATACAAGATTTTTCATTTGTCTGAATCGTGATTCGAATTCTATGTTTTATGAGCTTATTTTCTTTACTTTCCCACCCAAATGTCTAATTTTTATTATCGTAACATCAAGGCCCAACATCGTGTGGACTTTTGCTTTTCTCCTTTGAATAGAATTTGAGAACGGATAACGGCATAGTAATAACGAGATGAAACTCTATGAACGTATAAATTAAAGAAAATGAATTATGATAGCAAATCTTGAAAATCTCATGAGATGTAATTACAATGTTAAATAACCTGATAGATAAGTAATCTGATCTAGATTAGCAAGACTCACCAAATTAAACAGTTACGAGGACTTATTAATCATTGACGTAACTTTTGTACTAAATGTAATTATAAGATGTAATGAAAGAAAAATATATTTTCTATGAAAAGAAGACTTATAACAGTAAGTAATACTTATATTACTTACTATTATAAATCTTACTGTATATATTATTACAAGTATTACCTAGTAACACTTACTAATGTTAGGTTGGTATTAAGATGTTTCGAATAGCGAAAAAAGCTATACGCGATATATATATATATATATATATATATATATATATATATATGTATATATATATATACGCTATATATATATATATATATATATATAAATATATATATATATATATATGTATATATATATATACGCTATATATATATATATATATATATATATAAATATATATATATATATATATATATATATATATATATATATATACATGCGGATATAATCTAACCTATTACGCACTATTCGCTCTTGTTCCAAGTTCAATTTTTAAGAAGTATCAAATTCCCATTGACATATTTTATGATATACGGTAAAATATATATTCTTACTTTTTTCTTTTTCCTAACCCTTTAGTAATAATAATAACATTTTTTAAGCGACTCTAGAAAGGCGGAGTTTTTAAATTATACTGCAATTTTTTTTGAGTTTTATCTCATATTTCTAGCAATTATTAACCGATTTAGATGATTCTCTTGAAGTCTTGAAAACTTCAAGTGAGCAAGTTTCAGCAACGTTAGTATAATCTAGGACCTTTTATGAACAAAACTGCGACGCACGAATACAGTTAAAGCTGCAAGGTTAAAAGACGATTATTGTAAATTGATATTCATAAAATATAACTTACCTCTCTCTGGAACTTTGCATATAAATATATTTGTCTACTTACATGACAATATTGAACTTATCATTCTAACATTACAATTATCACTTCATCAATTTAAATATAAATGAAATTTAATCCAAATAATTCTATTATATAAAATATTTTATCGTAACTTCACACTATTTTTTATTTTAATGTACTTTAATTTTTTTATGTTTATTTTTTGTAGTAAATATGTTGAAGAAGATATTATTTCACAATAAATAGTAAATCATTTTCTAGCTCAACTCAAACTTAGTTTCGCAACTAATTTCTAAATAAACGTTCAGTTTTAGAGTATTTGGTTTTTTTTGTGTAAAACCTTTTTTACCTGCTAATCACATTGAGTTTTTACTTTCCGATTAGTGTTTAAGTTGTTTTTAATAAAAATATGGACAACCTCCTAAATACTTTTATTATTTGGAACAGTAGTAAAATTACAACAAGTCACATTTCCTAATATTTTACAATGCAGTAGACAAGGAACAACAGGTCAGAGCAAAGGGAGACGATATCGATTCGAAAAGTTGACTCGTACTCGTAGTTAGAGCGCGAACGCGAACCGACGCTTAGGCGAAAGAGATAGGTATCTCGCCAAAAAATATCTACATATATATATATATATATATATATATATATATATATATATATGTATATATATACACATATATATATATATATATATATATATATATATATATATATGTATATATATATACATATATATATATATATATATATATATATATATATATATATATATATATATATATCCAAAAAGTAAATAAAGTAAAGTTTATCACATTTTTATTATGATTTTTCATTAACAATAATTTACATTTAGGTGATATTTTTATTTAAAATAAAATTCGCTTATTGATTGCATTCATTTGAAGTTTTTTTACTTATATTTATTATTAATGACGATTACTAACAATAGGCATGTATTGCTAATAAGGATTTTAATATAAAAAAATGTTTCATAAAATAAAAGTTTACAATATGCTTTTCTCCTTTTTAATAGCTGCACACTACTCTGAATCTACTGAAGTATTCTTGGTCAGGTAATTTTATCTCACAAAATAAACTCATATTTTATAAGGAATCAACTAGAGCTGACTAGGTAGATATTCACTTCAGTCAACTTTTATTCTGGGAGTAAACTCCTACCGAAAGATCAAATCACCTTATCTAACAATAAGGCTGCCCTCACAAGCAATCGCAGGAGAAACAGGATGCCCAATTCGATTCAGCTAACGAAGGTCGAATATTAGTATTTCTGTGGACACGAATTATAGATTGTAAACCAACTGGATATTAAACCGCATCAAGAATAACGCCATCGTGATAAAACAAAGTTAACTCTGTAAATTAAGGTGACGTAATTGATGTCACCTTAGTTTACAGACTAATTGACTTTAAGCAGATTATATAAGGAATTAAAATATGTATAATAACTATGGATATAGTTTCTTAATATCTCATAGTTTGCCCCTAAAATCATAGATATCTGAACCAACATGTTTCTTGAAAAATACTACTTGTATGTCGTAATTCTAAATATTATACGCTATATATATTTAGGATAAGTTTAATTAAGACTGCTATCAATTTAATAGTATTTGATTTGTCTCCTTTAAAGGACAGGTATTAAAAATATGCTTAAATAAGAATATAATGGTTATTTGTCATACATATACGGTTAGGGCTAACTTGTTTTAAATAAATTAATATTTCCAACACATAATGAAATTTATTTATAATTGATTGTCTTGTTCGCAAAATAGCTTAGAAATTAATATCTACAAAAATGGAGGTTATATAAAAGTATATAAAGGCTGTTAAAAGAATGTAACTATGCATATTTGTTTGAATTTAAAAATACTCCCGTGCTCAATAGAATATGGTATAAAAATCTTCTTCAAGTTCAGTACAAAAAGATGTACTACAAAAAGATTAAAGGATTTCTTTTCAATCATTCTCAAAGAAAAAGTGCCACAATTCTGTGGATGCAGAGACTTGACGATATCGTATTTTTTTAGTTTTTCTCCCATTCGGCCACGAAACCAAAAAAGTGGAAAGTTTCAAAAACTTTTATTTTCCGTATCGTAACTTACTGTGATCGCTTTGTTTTTCTGGTATGCCTGTTAGCACGAAAGAACCTATGGAAACAAATGTGGACTTTTTTTACACAAAAATCTCAACAATTTACTTACAATTACTATCAATTAACTTACATTGTTATAAATTATTTTGAAACTGAAAACTCAAATTTCAATCTTCATACGTCCTCACAAATTAATTTTTTTAACAATCTCTAAATTTACCACGAATTATTCTAGTTCAATTGCTTTACCCTGATTAACATACAAGTATATTACCGTCACTGGTACCAATATTTTTTTCTTGCGATTATTATAGACTATAAACTTAATAATCAATACTATATGAATACAACGGCCTGAATGAACAAGGGTTTAAATCCCAACGAGAAAATAATAAAATTTCCTTACTTTATTTTTTGTTTCCCAAAAGTTACGTTCCTAATTTATAAATGGTTTCACTGCATTGTAAATTTTCTCGCATACATATGTACGTGCCGTGTAAGGTAAAAACCATTTTAATTTTTAGAAGAACTAAATGTGAATGACACTATAAATTACCAATATACTTTCTAAAGATGCATGCCTTACCTAAAATAATTCAGGGATCGAAATACTATGGGTCGAGTACCTCAGCCTTCATTACCTCCCTATTACTAATGTGTCGCTTGTACTTATCAATATTATGAGCCGGCAGATGTCCACTGTTGAATATAAACCTCTGCCTTAAATTCCCACGAAAATGTATTCCGTGCCGCTTGCATTCAACAGCTTCCCGCGAACTTTCATATCCCCACCTAGCAAGGACCTGTACCGCACTTCATCTTTCAATATGTAGTCTCCCTTTCAGAATCTTTTCTTTCTAACAGTCATTGATCTTACGTGCTGTATTGCCTATCTATTAACACTTCGCATGTCAATCCTATAAGCTACGTCGGTAACCTTAGCTCTCCTATGCATCTCGAGCGAGCGTAACCCTTTTTATAACTCGCTGAAAGACTTGAAGTCTTTTTACGAGACCAATAACAAGTCACACTGGTTAAAAAGCAACATACACTGGCTGCACACACTAGTTGAAGACTGTCGTCTTCAAACACTGGGATAATTTGGACGAGAAAATATAGTGAAGTTTTGCGAACGCTGCTCAAGCAAGATAGATCCTTCGATTGACCTCTATCTCGAAGTTAGTTTTACAAACATTTTAACAATAAATTGAATGCTATGCACTCAATTTTCCAATGACGACACTAATACGACAAAAAGAAGAGTAATAGACGATTACAGTTATCTTCAAATGATTTGGTGCGTAGTCAGCCTTATTGTTTGATAACCAGCTTCATGCATTGTATGCAAGAATCGCTATATATAGAATGTATTACATATATATATATATATATATATATATATATATATATATATATATATATATGTAGATTTATATATATATATATATATATATATATATATATATATATATATATATATATATATATATAATTCAACATTCGGATTACATTAAAAAATAAAGTAAGTAGAAAATGTTAATATAAATGCAATAATACAGTCAGCTATAAGGTTATTTGTAGTTATATTAAAATTCATAGATATAACTGAAATTATACATTTGAAATTTAACACTTTTATAATGCCACGTAAATTCCATGAATAATTGATTATCGATAATGTTTAGCTTTACGCTGCATATAATTTCTATTAATGGTATTTTTTAATCCTGGATGTTGGCGTTATCATAATGGTTTCCGTAAAATCCATAATTAAAAAGAAGCAGATAATCAGTTTGAGGAGAAGCGATACTGCGTTCCTACAATTTATTCGAGAGTGTACCGCTGGCATTTTGAGGAATCATGTTATAAATAGGAGGAGGAGTTACCAAAAAAAAAACTTTAAATACTGAATTTCTGCCAACAATTATTTTTAACAGCCTTCATACGCTCTGAATGTTATTTTTCATTGTGAAATACTTTGATTTGGTTACTGCGAAACCAGAATTATACTAGTTAAATGACATTTTTAATATAAATTTAACAATAAAATAATATCATTATTGCTTCTAAATATCTTCCACCACATTGTGAAGAAACGAAGACGTTATTGAATTTTCAAATGGCAACTTCAACTTCAAAACTAAAAAAAAAATATATCAATTAAAATATTAAAAACTAAAAAAGTATTAAAGCTTTCAATTGCGTAGTAGGCTACGAAGTCATCCTTTGAGCATATAATTATTGAAATAAAAAAATGTAGGTAAAATTTATGGATTCCCTTATTACGTTATTTGATTTCATTAAATTTTTTATGTGAATTCTCTCTTTAATTAATTCAGGTTAATAAAAATTTCTCTGCGAACTGATGTTTTTCATAATTTCACATTGCTTGCACATGATATCAGATTGTATTTTATTTTACTAGGATACTGAAAATTAAGATGCATTAAAACAAAAAATGCAAAAAAAGTAGTTTGTCCGGAAGATAAAATTGGTCGACACCTTCTCAATACTTTGTTTATAGTTCATCAAACTAATTTTTTCACTTACAAAATTTTTAATCTTTATTCTATTGTTATTTGCAGTTATAGTCGATATGCATCAACGCCATATTTGCCTTTAAAATTTACAATTTATATGCTCCCTCTTATATATTTATAATATTTTAAATTATGGTACAATGGAAATTGCACTCATTTTAATATTGTACTTTCTGCATATCGAAGAAAAAAATCATGGTCTTTTTATTAATACTTCACAATGCCCAACTCCTACTTCAACAATGACTGAGTGGAGAGGAGTGAGAAAATATTGTGTCACAATTATTGGAAAACTGTAAATACAGTCAATCTTGGAAAAAATATATATTTAAAATTGCAATGTTTTAATACGTATTCTTAATACTACAAACAACAATGTGATCATGCAGTGTATAATTCGGTACTTAATTATAATATACACTTATTGAGGAGGGATATTACCGATTTTTATTTTCGTATTCGTATACATTAAGATTGCGGAAAACTACCATCGCCTTCTAAAAATCGATGAATTTTCTCTACGAAAACGATCCGATTTAGAGTTCAATCACAAAGTAAAGTCTTACTCGTTCATTTCTCTATTTTATTTAGTATTAAATGATGATGCCAACGACGATAATGTGATCATGTAGTATATACACGTTAATTGTTTTGGGACTAAATGTGATAATTTATAATGAAAGGTAATTTAAATTTTTTGAAATAATTATGCGTTTTTAAACGTTTATTTACCAACATAGCAAATAAAAAAATTATAAAACAATGACTAGAAATATGGAAATTTCTCTCGCAAAATTGATAAAACTCAAAATACCAATGAAACCCTATATTCTACATTATTTCTGCATATATATAGAATTCTATAAACAAAATGGGGACATATCATTATTTTTACCTAATTATTTTAAGGTACTTATCTCTCCAACTCGAAAATAGTTCCATTGAAATGATGAAATCGTGATAACACTTCCGTTCTTTTAAATATATTCCATCTCTATTTAATATTCGATCTGTCATTGCTAATATAAATAATTACTGTTTACCGCTACTCTAAAACTTTTCGCATTATATACGTATGCACAAACGTTTCTAGAAATTAAAAATATTCATTTATAATACTGATATATTATATATATTCGAGCTAAGGACACGGAAGTTCGAGCTAAGGACACGGCTCCCAAAAAGGCCAGATCTAATTTTTTTCCTGTGAAGGGGCGGAATGGTAGTAATTTATTCAATTTACTAAAAGGTAAATTAACAGTATTCGGCTAGATAGCAAATTGCTTAAAAGCATAGAACGTGTAATTTCCTTATGAAATTTCAGAATAATTAGATTTGCATTAGAACAGACAAAAGACGACGAAAATAAAAGGCAAATTTACTATGGTGTTCATTTAAATCTATATAAATAACTAATATACTGTATCCAGATTGCATTAGTGCAATAAATAACTTAGGTTCTACTATTTCACTTTCCTGACTCATAATTTAGTCGTTCTGAAAGTTATACAGTGAAACAAGGAATAGACTATATATTAATTGCTGTCTGTATATAAAGCATACACGATTAATATGTAGCAGATTTTTTTCCTTGCAAATCAATAAATAAAATAAAAAATAAAAAAAAGAAAAAATAAAAAAATGTTAATATTCTTTGCGATGTCAGGATTAAGAGTAGGAAAAGAGAGGAGAAGAAAAAATGGAGAGAGATATGAAAGAAAATGGAATGTGGAAAGTATAGCTAGGAGCGCACCGTTCGATAAATACTAAACTTCAAGGCAAATTTCCCTATTCTTCCCTGCCCAAATTTTTCAACCGTTTTAAAAAAAAACACGGGCACATGCATCAAACGCTTCAGAAGCCGTGCCGGCATCTGTGCAATTTCGTTTCGTAATTGCCTTTAAGATACATCAAGAATGTAGAAAAAATAGTAATGAATCTTATAAAGTTTGGAATGAAATATATTCTTTTGGTATAAAAGTCACTTCTGCTTTGTATTTACTTTAATTAAAGATAAGTATTTTAGAATTCCACTTAAAGTATTTAATCAACTAAATTTAAATTGTAGGTCCGATTACTCACTATAGATGCTTATATTAAGAGTAAAATAACAACAACAAAGGAACATTTAAAATGATCATTATTCATAATTAATGGTACTACTTTACACTGAAACAACTAAGAATTGCTAATTCTTTGCTACTGCATTAATTACTTAATACAAAATAGTTATTTTAATAATTTAAAATTTGAGATGTAAAATTTCGACGGTAAATTGGCAGCGTCCTTGTATTGCGTTTAATATTTTAACCGTTCATATAATTTATGCCATTAACTTTTGTTTCCTAATGAATTCAGTCTAAATGGTAATAATACTATTTTCGCTGAAGTATTTAACAAAATGATCAATAAGAAAATTTCATGTAATTAAAGTCTCTTAACCAAATTCGATCAATGCTATGAAATTAATTCCTAAACAGAATTTTATCTTTCAAAAAGATAGCGTTAATACCGATACAATTTTAACACAGGTCGAATTTGTTTAAATACAATGTATTGATACGTTTGATGTACGAACTGATTTACATTTTCTGAGTATTCAAGTTTATTTCTCCTTAAAAGGAAAAAAAACTTCAAAACCGTAGCCCCTCCCTGGATGAAAAATAATTATTAAACTAATATGAAAGAATAGTTCACTAACCTATTTATAATGTTTGTTTAATTTAGACTAAAATAGTTTTTTAATTTAGACTAAAATGTTTATAGTTTTGTTTTTGGACATCTTCTTCTTCTCATTCAGCCTTTATTCACCTAGCATGGCACTTAGGTCTTTCCTAGTTATTTTTCCATACTTATGTGTTTACAGTCTTTTCAATCCATTATTTTAATGTTTACCTATTATTTTATTAGCGTCGACCCATCTTTTAGTTCCATATTACTATTACTACTTTCTCTTTGTCTCCTGCAAGTCTAACTTGCTTATTTTTCCTTCTCTTGCCTTATAAGTGACTAATCCCTTCGTAGCTTAGTCTTGTTCTTTCTATAACACCTGTCACCCAGGTTTTGCGACGTATTTCACTGTTGCCAATTTTATCTCCGAAGCTGATTCCCAACATGGCTCGCTTCATGGATATAACTATGCTTGGAATTACATATCTAATATATATATATATATATATATATATATATATATGTATATATATATATATATATATATATATAAATGTATATATATATATATATAATTATGGAATAAATGTTAACCTAATAGTAATGAAATTAGCAAACAATATATGTATCAACAGAGGCAACGAAAAGCAACGGAATGGGATAGCAACTCATTTGGTACTGATGGAAATTAATATCGGAATATCTGTTCCAGGCCACATCTGATAACATAAATCGGCGATGCCTTCTGAATGAAGAAAACAAATAATATTGAAGAAAAATTATTCCCGACAAATTTATTCCCGAGTTTGATAGCGTGTATAGTGAAGCAGTACAGGTGTAAGGTAATGTTATGTTTAGGAATAATGAGAGTGAGGGCGAATCAAAAATGTAATCCAAGATCACGAGCTTTGTATTAAGAAAAGAGATACAACGGACTATGGAGATTCTACATCGAAGGTTATTGGAAAATTTACTGAAGAGAAGTCATGAAGTATGCAAATTGCGCCGGTCCCGTATTTCTGTCCTATTAAGCTCGTTCAAACGTTGATATAATAATATCAAAGAGTACTTTTACTCCTTTTAATATCTATTTAAATGATAACTCAATTTCTGATAGTGATTCTAAAGTTGCAATTGCCTAGTATTTTAGTCATCAAATATTAAAAGCTATAATAACACAAGCCGCCTAGCTTATCGAATTTTCTATAAATGGCGTTATCGGCAATAATATTGTATTGGCTTATAATTTTGTTTTTGAATACGGTCTAAGTGCTAATAATATTATTCTTACTAATGTATTTAAAGAAATGATCAAAAAAATTGTATAGAATTAATGTATATCAGTAGAAACTGATCAATATAATTGAAAAAAAATCCTCCAGGAACGACTTACTTTTCAACTACACTACAGTTTTTTTATAATTGTTTCTATGAGCACAGATAATATTTTCTCAAGATTCCAATTTCTAGCTTGGAACTATCTTTCATGAAAAGAATTTAACAAATTCCTTACATTGTCCTTTTGAATTTGACGCACCGCTTGTAAGATTTCATAAATATTTTTTTTATAATATAATTTGTCACTTAATTTCAATACATTTTAACCTATGTTGCAGTTGTACAAATGGAACTTATGATTTAAATTGTTTTTCAGTTAATCTTACATAATGTGACATTAGAATTAATTTAAACCAAGAACAATTGTGTGAACGATTTCTGCGGTATTCATTTTATAGGATCCATACAAAAAATAACCATCAAGCACTAATCAATATATCTTATTCCTATTGATTTTTCCAATCAATAGGAATAAGATATATTGATTAGTGCTTGATGGTTATTTTTTTTCCATGCTATTGTTTACTAGTTTATTAAATACCAACTTTGGTATACTTAGGTCACTGACACTGTTCAAGAATTGTTCTACAACAGCCGTGACACAAATTAACAACCTTCTTGTACTACTAATGGAAAAAATAAAGAAAGTAATACCTAGGAAAAAATGGACTAATTTAGGAATTGGCATATATGAAATACAAAAAAATGTTTAAGAGGAAAAACCTTCACAAAAACGATTTCGGCCCACTGTGACTCTTTGTACATGTAAGTATTAACTAAAATCCGTAGTTACTATTGATGTTCAACAAGGAGAACAACATTACAGTGAATCCCAAATTTTACGCACCTAGCTTTATTAAGTTTCAACATATAATCCTCAAATAATAATTGTTTTGGTGTCAGTAACTCGATGATAGGTAAAAAAACTGTCGGTCATTTCCAATTCACCTTAAATTGTAAAGTTTAGAACATAAATAAAGCTACGTATATACATAAAAGTAAAAATTTAAAAATTATGAAGAATTAAAAACCAATTGTTATTTTCAGTTACTATAAAATATGTTTTATGTACGGTACTGATAAGTCTTTTCCAATTAGTCCCAAACAAACTGAAAGCACAACCGTATAAAATGATTTTTATCTACATGAAGCAAAACAATTTACTGCAACTGTCTATTAAACAATCGATCAACTCAAATTTTCAGCGACCATCAGTAAAACTTGGATACTTGAAAGGTCTAATTACGAAATGTTTTCATTTCAGTTAGTAAAAAGGTAAACGAACTTTACTACAGAATTTAACATTACTAAATTCCAGGTTGCTAAAAATAATACATCTCTTGTACCCATTAAGAATAAAATATATCATAGTCGTTTTCCTAGTAGGATATAGAAAGATTTTGAATTTTTTTTCTGCCCAAAATAAAAATCTACCTCTATCACCTCTATTTTGTAACATTTCCATTGCCACTAATTAATTGCGGAGATGTGTACTACCTTGATCTTAAAGTAAACGTCAAGTTACGTCTCGACTGACAACGAGGATTAATTAATAAAGCATTTATATATATTAAAACTTTTCCATCTATGCTCAACCGAGGAATTATCTTAGAACTAATAAAATTAAATATATTCCAGCATATTCCATCCATACCGCTTCAATTTGGTTTCAGCAAAGTACAAAATGTCCCAAGGGCATCCCTCAATTTACGGGGAAATGTAGCTAAATTACGCTAGTCATCCTTCCAATAATAGATAATAGCGTCATTAATATCAACAAATTTCTCCCATGTTAATAATAAGATTGTATAGTAATGAAATACGTAATCAGAGCTAACTGTTCGGTGAAACAAAACAACATTAGTCTTACTGCACGCCTATCCGAAGCCTGGCCGAAATATATTCTATCGAGGTCGAACCGTATTATCGAGCTGGCCATGAACCGCTTTCGATCCGCTCTCGGTACAATAAATCCTATCATGTTGCTGATTAATCTTCGTGTAGGTTTCAGGCAGAAATTGTACAAACAAGGAATCTAACAAAATTGATAATCATTTATAAAAGAAATTACTCCATTTTTCTATAAATTAATTATCTGTTATTACCCGTTCTTTTAGGTGGAGATCAAAATATCATAGAAAAACGGAAAGAAAACAATAATGAAGTATATTGACCCGTATGCATATTTATATATATATATATATATATATATATAAAGGTTGTCCCAAAATTCACGCGAGATTTGAATTTTGCGCCATTTGTGCGGTAAAGTGTTGCCAACCAAAAAAAAAATTCAGCGTGACAGCTGACAGTTCAGGGTTATTAAAAAAGGAGCGCTACACAAAAGGACAACGCATTTTTATTGTTGAGCAAAATTTACAAATTTTAATTATAAACCTGTGTTTTCTATCAAAATTACTTCTTGCGTGAATTTTGGGACAATAATTTGGGACACAAAATAGATAATATAAGAAACCTTCTAAATGAACTGTTTACAATTTTTTTTTACCACTTTATTCCACAATCATCCTCCCTGCATTTATATTCAATAAGCGAGGGGCTCGCCGTCTGCCACGACCTCAAGTTCGGCCAATTCGGAGCCGCGTTATTCGTCATTATTGTGTTTATATCTTTATGTTAGCGTAACGAGATTAAGTATTCAAACATTTACAAATAACCGCAAATTTCAACCATTTTTGTTAGTAGACCGCAACTCGGAATGATTAAATTTAGAGTGAAGGCAACAAGAAGAACAAGCAAACTTTAGATGTATAAATAAAAAAATCACATTTTAGATAAATTTATAATTGTATTCCAGGTAACTATAACAAGGGTTTATTGAAATTATATCGACTTAAAACTTTCCTTTTCTTGTATTACTTCCTACAGTCTCGTGTTTATATATATATATATATATATATATATATATATATATATATATATATATATATATATATATATATATATAAATATATATATATATATATATATATATATATATATATAATATATATATATATATATATATATATATATTGCTCGATCTTTCTTATAGGTTTCGTTACTGAGGGAACTTCCACTAATACAAATATTTTTAGTTTTTACGGGAAATTCGAAAATACGAGGGCTGTTCAAAAAAAAGGTGACTTTAACTTTCTCAGAAAATATTATTTTATTCATTAATGTCTATTTTGTTTACTTTAAAGTAATCCTTCTCAGATACAAGACATTTATGTGCGCGCTTTTTCCAATCCTCAAAATTCTGTTGTTACGTGCCTTCTGATATGTGCTTTTTGGTATGGCGTCAAGCTCTTCCAGCGATGCGGTATTAATCTTCTCATTTGTGGCAAAACGTCGTCATTTCATGGACCTTTTCAGTTGTGGAAAGAGCAAGCAGTTGCAGGGGACCAAATCTGATGAATACGGTGGCGAAGGCATGATTAGGGTGTAGTTTTTGGTAAAAAAATTAGGAATCAACAATGACGAGTGAGTTGGCGCATTATCGTGGTACAATATCCATGACCGGTTTTTCCAAAATTATGGACGTTTTCTTCGTATTGCTTCACGCAAACGGCGCAAAACTTGAAAATAATATTCCTTATTGACCGCACAACCTTTTGACAAGAACTCACGATGCACCATACCATTGTATTCGAAGAAAACAGTGAGCAAAATGAAACGCTTTTTTTGGTCTTGGGTCTTCCGGTCACTTCCATTTCGATGATTGGGCATTTGTTTCGACGTCATAACCATATACCTATGTTTCTTTACCAGTTATGACCCTTTTGAGCAAATCTGCGTCGTCGTTGACGTCATTCAACAGCTCCTGAGCGATGCTCATGCGACGGCTCTTTTGGCCAAGCACGGCAAAACACGTCTAACTTTTATATCTGGCAAAAATATGAAATAGCTGATAATATCAATATATGGTTGGAGATATGTGTACCAACATGACAAAAATTTTTGAGAATCCAATGTCCGTAGCCCGCAAAATTTGAGGTCACCTTTTTTTGAACAGACCTCGTATATTAGAAATATACATCAAAATATACACGGGCATATAGCATCTGCTCATAGAAAAACGATGAAAGTACAGATCTTTAAACTACTCATTAATAATATGTCGTTACCTTTGCGTCACAAAAACTGTTATAAGTTTATTAATGATTACCTTTTATGGCTGTTGAATTATTGTCTCACAAGATGCCGTTCACTGTCTTCGCCCTGAGTTTTGTGTGCGACGTCATCATTTAAGGATCAATCAAATATCCTATGTATTTTGATATTCTCACTATTTAAATATATTAAAAAATTAAATAAAATATTATTTCATCTTTGCATATTTTCAATACAATTTTTATTATCGAGTGAGTAAATTTCTCACAAAATTTTTGATTTAGGTTACATGTCATCTCGATTGTTCACCAGATTGTTATGTTCTATTTATAAGCGTAAACGTGCATAAAGTGTAAATAAACTGACATCTAAGTTGTAAATTTTTATATTTTTTCTAAAATATGGAATTAAATCCAAAAGCAAAATTTTGGTATTCATAAGTAATGACGCGTACTGAAATATACACTAATATGTAAAGATTTGCATTAACTAAGACTTGATAAGAACTTTTCACATTTATTTTTACTGACTAAAACATAACAATTCCTTCTTTCAAAATACCCAATCTATACAAAATAATCAGTCAATATAAATAGAGTACATATTGGGACTTCTTTCTTAAAATGGCACAAAATATAGAAACAATAAGGCGAAGAAAATGGCGTGAGAGCAAATTGTGACCGTCAGTAAATAGAGACACGTCTGACCCAGTTAGAATAGGACAACTACAAGGCGTGGACATTGAGTCCCAAGAGAAGTGTCAACTAGAAAGGACGACAGGTCCGAGTGAGCGCCTTCAATAAACAGCGATCCAATTCGCCAGAACCCAAACGTTGTTTCCAAAGAGGCTCGTTCTAGTGAATTTCCTAGTTGTGAGAAAATTTAAATGAAAATTTCTATTCGACGTTTTCCATTGAAGTGAATCAATGTAATCAAATATAAACAGACTTTCTTAAATTTGAAGCCTATATATTATTTAGAAGCTCTTGTCTTTATGTTATAAAGAAACGTCCTACGTCCTGCGTTATATAAGAGTTTTATTTTGATTGTGAAACTGATTTATTCTTAGAAACAAAAGAAACAACACAATATAATTAATTCTGAAATTAAATGTTGACATGTAATTGCATATGGTGGATTTATTTAAATGGAAAAAATGATTTCCGTGTATTCGCTTCAAATTGTTTGCACCTACATTTGAATAAGAAAAGCGGAAGTTTTAAAATAGCTCAATAAATGAAAAGAATGTAGGTACTAAAGTGTGCCTGTTATTTACACAGCTGATTATTTGCATCAAACTAAATACGAAATACAACAATTTTTAACGGAAACACACTCACTTAATATTTTCTACTCTGTTTGATGTACAGAAAAAATTTAATGAATAATATACTAATTCATTGTTATATTTATAAACAAATGTAATAACAACGTATGTATTATTTACAAAAGACCATTTTTCATACTGCTTCAAACTGACTAGATAATGTTAGGTATTTCAAGATAGTTCTTAACCGTTTCCAAAGATGTCGTTGGTAAATTCGAGATTCCAACATAAAAACCTTATTCATTTTACAGAAAAGCGCTTCAAATAAATTCAGTATACAAACTCGGCAAACTTCCAATATTATGCCTACAATATTACATCAGAGTTTGTCGGGATCTTAATTCTTTAATTGTAACTGATGTAATTCTATTTTCTCGCTTTTAATGTTGAATTCACATTTAGATAATATATAATTCTTTTATGTAACACAAAATTTAAATAAATGCCACGCTGTTTTATAGAGCAGTAAAATTCAGTGTAAATATTAAACGGAATAATTTTTATGCCGCTCTTGGTAAAATTTAAAATAAATTTGGATAAAAAATTATATGTTTTGTTTTTTAATTTCCAAAATTTGTCGAAATTTCGTGCCAGGATAGAATAAAAATTTCTGCCCCATATAAAAGTCACAGTTTTTAATGACTGAATACAACAAAGAAAAATAAATTCATGAATATTTTCATTCCTTTTTCTAAACAAATCTGTTCATTGATCAAATTCAGATCGACCATCCAAAAACAAAATGACTTTTTGCCCGAATATTTTCACCTGGTAGAAACTCGTGTTAAACCAAAAAAAATATCAATGCTAATTGCCTTTTTTACTTATCTTGAGCGCATTATTATCTTGATGAATGAAAATTATCCGCCGCTTCTTAATTAATGATATATTAAACGAACCGTTTTCATGAAAATTACCCTTAATAATTTCCACCTTGGGAAAGGAAGCGTCAGCTATATTGTCAACCGCATCCTAATAACTTAGGTGTTACCTGTGTTAATGTTTCCTGCCATTTAAAAGTTTGATAGAAATAATGCTGTTAATTTTGGGGATATAAAATTTTGATTTCCTGAAGAAATAAAAAATACTAGTAGTGAAACAAAGAAAAATTATAAGAAATATAAATGATATGGTCCAAAAAAGTTTATTTATCTGTTTTATTCTTTAAATTCTAAGTTTATTTAGTAGCCTTTGCTCATAAGACATATGAAGAAAAAATGAAAGTCGGCACATTTAATTTTACCTGGCTCGCGTATCGAGTGTTCTATACCTGGTTTATTGATTCTAAAATTACTTCATTTATCATAAGTCATCATTAATTTTTCTTTCTAGCGAAAGAAATTTTCAATAATATTTAATATAATTAAGTTGACGAAATTCATACATTCTTGTGAATATATCAAAAACTATGACATCTTGAATAATCGCTGTAATTTTCCTACAATCTTTCTCTAAAACTCGGTATTTCATAATATTAGGTTCGTAGTTTCGGAAACAAGGGGAAATATATTTTCTATATTTTTCAGTACTTTTTTTAAGATAGAATTACAAAAAAATATATATTTTTGAGACCACATAACTAAGTTAGCCACACTATATTTGAAATTTTCAAACTTTTTTAGATTACTCGTCTATTGATCTTTCGATAAACCCAATATTCAAATTTTACATCACAACTTCAGTAAACCCGTTGTCAGAAGTTTTGGCATCAAATAATTTTCTTACTAACGGTAGTCTTAAAAAAAATCTGCTTAGGTATTTTCTTCTAGTCAAATATATGTTATAACTTGTTCCTTCTTCGTGGGGTTTAATACTTTAAAGTAACCACGAATAATAAAACAGCGGAAATGGAATGGAAGTTTAAAATCTATTGAATTGTAATGTATTAATTTATTTCTTTTTATAATATTTTTCTCATAAAAATGGCAGCAAATTTGTAATTAATGAAACGCCTCCTCCTTCTTTCTCTTTAGAGAAAGAAGGAGGAGGCGTTTTTTCCTCTTCATACTTTTTCGCCACAACAGTCTATCTTGGATTGTCGTTGAGTCCATATCCATATATCTGAGATCTTTTTCAATAATATTCCTGGTGACAGCAAGTCGGCGTCGGACATTCTTTTTTTCTTCTATTTTTAACACAGCTCTTATTATATGGTCCTCATTGCATATTATATTCATACAAATATAAATGATTTTATCTTAGCTTTTCTATAACTTTTGCAACTCAAAATTTTCCTTTACTACGGTTTTAATTCTGTGTATCTCCCCGATCCAATGCAGCATTTTCATTTCTATGACGTGCATCTTTTGTTCGTCCACCTTTCTCATCGGTCAGCCTCCTGACCGAGCAGTACATCAGTGCTGGTTGTACTACTCGTTTCCAAACTCGACCTTTTAGTTTAGTGGGCATTCTAGCATCACATAATACACCAGATAATGATCGTCTTTTAAGTCAAACGGTCATTATTCTGTGATGGATGTCTTTTTCAGTACTATCATCTGAAGACAAAATTGAATTAAGGTACTTTTGACTACTTTATCTTCTTCAGGGAACTTTCTTCGATCATTGCTGATGTCTTTGACTCTATTTCTAGAATTGAGACTATAATAAAAAAATATAATAATATTTATTAAATTTTTTTATAATTTAAAATAATGTTATGCTTTTGTTATGAATAAATTTGGGTTGAAAGATAGCTTTTTGTTTGTTCTCCAGATGCTTTTGAATTTCTTTGTTAAGTCATGTCAATAACTTCAGTTCAAACTTCTTTTTATTGCAGGGACAACATATTTAGTACAAAATTGTTTCCAGCTACCATTAATTATTAACAGCTTTGATTCTTTGGCTCGGTTCTTCGCGTTAGCAATGAATCCGATATGTGGTATTTTTCTCCTATGGTCGATATGAATCAATATTGATCAGCAAAGTTCTTCATCTATTTCTTCCAAGAATTCATGCGTGTATATATGCATTTATATACCCCCATGTGGGTATATACATGTTTAGGTAAACATCAAAATAGAAAACTACTTAGACTCGCGGATGGCAACTCCACTGATAGCTATAGATTACTCTATTTTTAAATTTAATTTTTCACTTTCTTTTATAAAATGAACAATAGAAATATTAACTTTCTTAACCAGTTTTCCTCGGATAGTATGCATTTCTGTAACTGTATTCTTGTATATTGATATGATTGAGCATATTTTTACTTTTCAACCATTCAGTTAAAAACTCTAAAATTTATGCTTTATCCTTTCTTTTTTTCATAAGTGTCCTTACACTACATATTCTGGAAACTAAACTAATAAATGCATACAAAAGTTCCATAAAAAGCACGTATAACCTGCGATATTATACAAATGATTAGTTAAGTATGTACTTCGAATAAGAAATCGATTATTATAAAGCCTTGCATTAATTTGATTTAAATTAGGGATAATTATTATTAATACCTCTTATAAAATAATTAAAATAAAATCACGTTTAATAACGGACGGGAAATAATTATAACAAAAATTCAAATTAGATTTAGGAAATTTTCTACGCAAACTAAAGAAAGAAAACCAATATTCACCATATTTTTGGAAAGTATTTTCAAAGTAGCCTTAAAAAAACACATAGAGTAACTTCGCACTTCTTAGAAAGAGCTGTGATGTAATATCGTCGACATCCAAATCTTTAACTAAACATTAATTAGAAATCAAAAATTATATTATTTATTAAACATACTGTACAATGAAATTTTACAAGAATAATTCTGGTTCCAAAACTTTGAGTTTATATTTACGTTTACCTCAAATTATAGCGGAGTGTAGTTTTTGAGTCATTTTGAAAATTTTCTGATTTATGAAAATATAAGGAGCACATTTATTTATTGAATAGTTATGCAAATAAATAATTATGTATTGATCATATGGTTATCTAAAACACCGCGTAAAAGCGTTAGAATATATAGCTATTACATGGTTAAACCAAAATGATCATTTAGTTTTGCGTTAAGTACTTCGGACTATTTACTTAATTACATATCAATAAATGTAGTCAAAAACTTTGAGGTCATAAAGCCATTAAAAGTTTGTATGTCAAAACGTTCAGAAATAATGCTACGATACACACAAAGTAAATAATGAAATCACGCGAAGGTAATTTTTGCTATTTGGCATCTGAGTCACCATTTAATGCTCCAAATCATGGAAATATATTATTAATTTTTTTAGACATTACCAGAATTTTACCTTTAAACACATTTAAACCAAATTGAACTCGTTTACCCATCTTTGTCGTTTCCTCTACTGAAGTGCACTTTTTCTTTTGCAGATTTTATGATATACACCATATAAAGCTGAGAAAGCCATCAATTAAAAGACCTTTATTACTTGTCGTTAATGTGTCATTATTTTTGCATCAGATAACGCTATACCAATACTCCGCTGTTGCTGAATTACTTATCTACTAAATTAATCGTTTTCAAGCAACTTGCCGTTCACGATTTTCTTCTGCGAAATTTATGATCTGTATTGCGAGCAGCGCCGTGTCATGAACATCGATTAGACCTTATCTATATTAAATATGTCGTAATTTAAATACTTTATATAAATAGTATATATTAGGCTATAATGTAATAAACATATCATGATATTCTTCCACTTTATGGACAAGAAAAGCCGTATTTTAATTTCCATAGCCCAGGATATAAAGTACACGAGAATTCTTACAGTTTTGGACATAGGCGTACTTCAATCTTTAAAAGTATAATGCATTCGATTGATATTCTAAAAAATATGTTTACATACTTCATTAAGATTAGTTTGACACATTAAATTGAAATTATGTGAGCCAAAATCTTAAATCTAAGAAACATATTTATCCATAAATGCAAGGTCCTGGGAAACAATGTCGTATAGTATCGATAATAAGATTCATTGCTAGTTTTGTTTGCTGAGGATGATATATGGTTATATTAATAGTTAGTTCTGGTGAATATGATAATTTATTCCCTTCTTAAATATCATAGTCATTAGATCAGTGTGACACATTAAATTGAAAATTATGTGAGCTACAATTTTAAATGGAAGAAACATGTTTATCCATAAATGCAAGATCCTGGGAAACAACGTGGTTCATATATATGATAAGATTCATATCTAAGATATACATGATAATAAGATTCATTGCTAATGTTGTATGCTGAGGATGATATATGGCTATATTAATAGTTAATTCTTGTGAATATGATAATTTACACCCTTCTTAAATAGCATAGTTAACAGATCAGTGTGACACATTAAATTGAAAATGATGTGAGGTACAATCTTAAATGTAAGAAACATGTTTATCCATAAATGCAAGGTCTTGGGAAACAACGTCGTGCAGTATCGGTAATAAGATCCATCGCTAGTGTTATTTGCTGAGGATTATACATGTTTATATTAACAGTTGGTTCTGATGGATATGATGATTTATTCCCTTCCTAAATATCATAGTTAATTGAAGTTACTTTTATTTTTATCTACAGTCTTTATAGGAAATTCTGAATAATATTCTATTCATATCTGCGCCGTTTTGCATTAAAAAAATTTCGTCTATAATAATACAATGCGGTCAAATGAAATATAATATTTTAGTATAATTCTAAACAAAAATAAAGTGAATAATAATTTCCTTATGTATTTCTTTATATAATGGCATTTTTATGTTTTACGCATTATAGCAATCTTCCCATCGACATTAAACTACATTTTTATTCTATGTCTGGATTGAATCGTGTGAAAGATAAATATCTGTTGACATTCTTTTGCTACCGGTTGCAAATCGGTCGAGGAGATTAGGTACACTATCTCTTATCTGTTTTTTGAATTAGACACTTGCAGCTTCTGATATCTTGAAGGTGACTGCACTGTTAGTTATTACCTCACTAGGAAACCTCGTTCAACAGTGTTTATCTTCATATCTCATAGAATTCTTCCCATTGATGCATAATGATATATTAAATTTAAATCTTATAGTTTTTTAAAGTTTTCTAAGTTAGTGACAATGTTGTTACTAACTATTGCATACATTTCCATTCCGTAAGGCAAAATTGGTTTGAGTGTAGTATTGTGTACTAACATTTTGTTTTCCCTTGACATTTGTGAATTTTACTCCATCAGCCAGTATATGCTTCTGAATGGGTCTTCTCATGGAATTTTCTTCTCTTCGATGCAAAGTGATATATTAAATTTAAATCTCATAGTTTTTAAAGCTCCTAAGTTAGTGACTACGTTGTTACTAGCTATTGCGCACATTTCCATTTCGTAAGGCAAATTGTGAGTGTAATATTGTGTACTACTATTTTGTTTTCCCTTGACATTTGTGAATTTTATCCGATCAGCCAGTGCATGCTTCTGTGCTTTGAGTCAAGTTGTTTATATTAACGTTATCAAGTCAGATATTTTTGTTTGAAAATAACGAGTGATTTCTTTAAAAATTAAAAAAATGAGAAATTCAGTAATAAAAATTTCAGTAATTTAAGAAATGTGCAACATAAATTAGTTCATTCTAAAGACTTATTAATGACACGTATTCGAAAGGATGACCGAAAAAAAATTATTATTCAGTGCCATATATAAAAGTAAGCTATGCAAATTTTGCAAAATTGTATATTTTGCAAAACACGAACAGTATAATAAACAAAAAATATGCGTATTTTAAAAGTAACTCACAGCGCTCTTCTTCGCATAAGAAAATAATTTGGTCGTTTGAAAAACAGTCCTGTCACTACATTTATCAGGTTGCTGTGTATATAGAAGATGAAGGTTATTTTACATACTTAATAACAATGTTTTTATTAGTAATATAATAAAATGTTAATCTGTCAAATGGAGAAAAATTGTCAAAAATAAGCAACTGAATCAACGTTGAATGGACCATAAACACGATTGTATATCATATGCATTTGAGTGTCTTATGTATTGGAAATGCTGTTTTAGATATTGATAAAACCTTATTTACATACTCGATAACGATTAACAGGTTGTTTATAAGCTACAAGACTATATAATTGTATATATTTTTTTAACATATGACTCTTTTGGGTAATTAAAAAATTGAGAATTAAATGCTTTACGATTTGATCGTAAAGCAATCTATCACTTCTTTTTTATTAATTACCAGCTTTCATTTGCAATTTCCATCACACTGAAAAGAAAAATTCGTATTGTAAATCGAAAATAATATTCCTAGAACGATATTGTAAACTAGTAATTTAAAATGCACGTTGTCAGAGAAGTGGACCGAAGAAAAAAGTTTGTCCTCTGCTGTAGATAATTATAAGTCGACATGTTTGTGTGCTGGTCGTTTATATTCCAAAGGGAGTCATTTATATAATTCTAATATACATCTATTTCAGAATAAAGTATATATAATAAATAGGATATAAAAGTATATATCCTATTTATTTCTGTTATATATGGGATCGCATAAATTTTACGGAGATTGGGTAAGTAGTTGCGACATGAAAAAAAAACAGACAATCAAGCACACTTATTTTGTCATTTATTACTTTGGATTAATATTATGTACGTTCTCTATGGATTTTAGGTATCCCGTTTTACAGATAAAAATAAATTTTAATTTTTGGTCTAACCTAACCTAACCTTAATTAGATCAATATAATAACCTGTTCATTTAATACTATGGACTGAAACTTAATCGTTTGATCGAAAGGAATATTTCGATCAAACGGGTACGGTGTAGGTATTACAGTGTGGGCCATGTAACTATGCAAGAATACTGAAACATTTGGTAAAATTCGCCAATTTATCGCAATATTGCTCCCTATTTTTGGCAAATGATAAAACCACAAACGGAGTTTATTGGAAATAAATTGTTATCCATAATATTCTAAGCGTATTGCTAAGAAATCATTTATCAAATATTTCCATGCACTTTCATTGATAACCATGATTTATTAATTCCATAATTTACCCTATTTTTGTCAGTCATCCATCCTGCATTTAATTCCAATAACCAAAGGGCTAGTCACATGTCGCCAGCTTTCTATCTTTTAAATTTGTATGTTTCATTAACGTCAATCGGTGCTACGCTGCTTCTGAAGTAATCAGCCGCTTGTTTAACAAATCATATTAATGTAAATTGCCTAAAGGGAGAGTGCGTCCGGTATGAATCGAAATAACTTTGGATTTAAGAACTTCAGAAATGCTGTAATTTTAATTTTTTCGAACGAACAACTTACGAGGTTACTTGACAGTGACTCGACGAAATTATAAATGCATATTAATGGGACACAGGACTTAACAAAATTATAAGTACATATGTATACATCGAAGGACTTAACGAAATTACAAATAAAGCCTATATTTTCGTTAAGCCTATACATCCAGAAATTAAGAAGAATAAACCCAACTTCGAAAATAAGGTATTTGATTCTAATAAGGCCTACCTAATTAAATTTTTCCAGGGATGGAAACAGTAACTTCACAAAATTATTGGTAAATACGGCTGGATACATAACTTGAGGAAATTATAATTACATATGAATGGATACATGGACTTGACAAAATATATGTGTATGCATATAATACCTATGCGGGGCTTATAAAATGACAAAAGTTTAAATTTCTGTTCATTTGTCAATGGTACCATACGAAATGGGAAATATAAGAAAGGTTTCAGTAAACATTTTATGCGTCATTGTTTTCAGTATCATAATATATTTTCATATTGTTCTAAGAATGTCAGTGTATTTTCTTCGAAAGCCCTAATTTTACAAAGAAACCGTTCAGTCTATGTGGCTTTTTTCACAAAAACAGTAACAATTTACACTATGTTGCTAGAAATTTCAAGATATAGAGATATCAATTTTAAATGGCTTGCACATATTTTTTCATATTCAACCTAAGTCAAATTAAATTCAATTATGTATACGGACAGTCTTTAAATTTCCTTCGGGTTCTGTGAGTTCAGCTACTCAGTCCTAACTATTGTGCCTGATCGTCTCCGGCACAATTGACGTTCTTCCACTATTTGCTTACTATTAGTGCCCGTATGAACGATATCTAAACTGGACAAAAACTTCTTGTTTGTCGATTTGTGATTAACTGTAAGAAATAGGTCTTGTTTTGATAAATTTGTTAAGTTGTAGTAACGGTTATTCAATAAATAAGTTAATAAATTTAAATAGAGCGAAATCAAGTCGATGAATCAAAATGCAAAATAAAGTTATTAAATTAGAACAAGAAATATTTCAGCCAATAACAGTTAAAGCATGAAGTTTTTCGACTTAAGAATAATAAATAGTTTTAAAAAATCTAAAAAAATTCAAATAATACTTTCGTTTTAAATCCAGCACATTTAATGTTTTAACGAAAAATAATTTTTTTTTAAAGAATATCTCAGATCTCTTTTAGTTTTCAATGACTGAAATTGGTTTAACTCTCTCTGACATGAAATATCGGTAGAAAATATTGTGAACTTCACTATTTTTCAATTCGAAAAATTAATAGAAATCTAATAAAATAAAAAAATTATAATGACTTGATATAAAGACAAAAAAATATATGAATAAAGTTATATTTATTTCACAGGGAAATATAAATTTCGCTTTGAAGGGTTTTTTACATTTCTGTAAATTTAGAAGACTATATTGATTCAATTGTCAAAACTTTTAGTGTAATATTAAACCAATATTTTTGTTAAACGCTATATAGGTTTCCCTCTCTACCAAAACTGTATGATAGCTCTAATATAAACCAACGAGGCCGTATTTAAAAGTTGCTATTCTTTCTAAAAAATAATAATTCTTGTAAGAATCTCATAATTTAGAAAACATTCAATAATTTTTTGTTAAGCTCGTTATTTAGAATCTGGCCGAATATACGCAAAAAAAAACAAACGTTAACAAATTGTATTAAGTGTGAACATTACGAGGCATTCAATTATTTTATTAACGTCTACACATTATATACTTCAAATTCGTCTTTTGAAAAGAAGAGAAATTTAAAATTACAAAAAAATTCAAACTTTCCTATTATTACAAGGGGTTATGAATTAAATTGATGAATAATTTAGTTTTATCGAAATTATTTAATTTTTAATATTTGCTAAATTTTTAAACTTCCTAATATTCTCACATTCAGCGTATTTAAAAATTGACCTTAAAATATATTTTTCAAATTTAAGTTGTTACATTTGTAATGCAGCAGTCACCTACGCCCATTAGTTTTAAAAAATTGCCATTTTTTGGAATAAATGCGGAAAAAAGAAAATTAAAATATGCATAACAGTTAATTTGTTGACTTTTTATACGCAAGAAAAAAGGATTATAAATTTATTTTTCTCTAGTTAACCCATGTTATTGGGGGTAACTTTCAATACCAAAAAAAAATATTTCATTTGATAGTTTTTAAAAAAAATGCTTTTCAGATACTAAGTGTTCAAAATATGCATAAACGTTAAAAAAACGCTAATAGAAACAAAGGTCAAGAGATGAGAAATCCAGTAAAAGAAACCGAATACTTGATGCAGAGCATAACCAGGCTCAATAGCAGCGACTTCAATTCGAGGCGTGACATTGGCCAAGCGAATAAGATTTCAATGTAATTTTTATTGGCCGTATGATACATACTGAAATTCGTTCACTTTATTTGAAATCATTACAATAAATACTAATAATGATAAATTGTTAAAGTAATACTTGAATTGCTGAATAAAAGTACTCTACACAGTTAATAAAAAAAACCTCGAAAAAGTTAGCCTGCATTGATATTGAGTCAACAAAAGAGGATAACAATTTTATTATTACAAAAATATCGTTCTAAATTACGTTGTTCTATGTACTATAAATACTTAGTGAATTTATAGTTCATAGGAACTTTAAAATCTATAGGTTCGTGACCGATAATATATTTCTATTTTTATTAAGTGAGTATGACAGTAATCTAAATAAAAATTTTATTAACGCTTTCAACATTTTTATTTTTTAATATTTTATAATTGAAATGGTATAATTTAAACCGGCAAATTAGCAGTTCTTGTGTAAATTACACGCATATTATTTCGAAAATTTACAGTTGTTTGTCTTCGGTTCTACAAAATGCTGTTCTTATTTAGTCAGCAAAAAGAGGATAAAAATTTTATTATTACTAAAAATATCGTACTAAATTACATTGTTCTGTATACTGTAAATACATAGTGAATTGATTGTACATAGGAATTTTAAAACCTATAGGTTCGTGACCGATCATAGAGTTCTATCTTTATTAAGTGAGTATGCCAGTAATCTTAATAAAATTTTTATTAACGCTTCAAAACATTTTTATTTTTTAATATTTTATAATTTAAACCGGCAAATTAGCAGTTCTTGTGTCGATTACACGTATATTATTTCAAAAATCGACAGTTGTTTGTCTTCGATTCTACAAAATGCTGTTCTTATTTAACTTAACTTCAAACAAAAAGTAGTTATAATTGTTTTGTCAATAAACTGCTTTATAATATTAATTGAATATTATAATTTTAATACTTGTTCAATTACCTACCATTCATCGACATCCCTTCATTTTGTTTCAGAGAGCAAAGGGTGGATTATTCCCTGCACATCCCTGCGCATCGTTATCATAAATAGTTATCAAATATGCAACACCTCATTATCATTCCACTTTATGTGAGGCTTACTACTTTTCTTATTATTTATCATTTATTTCTACTAAAGATAAGAATACTAATTTAATAGAAAATTTCAATACCTGGACTGTGTTCATATACATATAGATCTTTGTTCCTGAGTACTTGGTTTGTCTGATAATTTTCTTTACCTTAAGAAGACATTCGCTTCTAGAAATTGAAACTACTTCCTGTCCAATACATTTGTACCGTAATTTCAATCATTAAAGTCAAGCCAGTAAAGGTGAATATTCTCCTACCACCTTATGTTCATTTTTTTCTTGTGATAAGGAAATTAAATAGCTTAATAAAAAATGTTTCGATAAATAATTTAAAACAAATATTAGAAAATTGTACCTGATTACACCTTTTTAACTTTTTGCTGATCCACTTATGGCATTGTTTCGATTTAGATGTTTTTTGTATGTAATTTGATTGTTATGCATATTTTATTTGCAAAACAAATACATATTTTATGATATACTTTCAGCAGATAGATCTAAAGAACATCATTAATCAAATTTAATCAAATTGTTTGAGCGCACTGAAGTGTGCAGAACAGGTTTGCGCTAAACCAGTCACGTATACATCATATACTATTTACTTGAACCATTTCGAACTAACTGCGACCCTTTATAATATAGTCATACCTGAATCCAGAGCTAACACTGGTGATCCAACAAGATAGACGATAGTTTATGCATTTACTTCACGTAATGTTTTAAGACAAGAACCTCCCAAAATAACGATTTTCATGCTCCCCCAAACATCTTAAAAATCTGACGGTAATTTCCATTTTATATGAAACGTGTAAATTTGGAATATATATTTATAACATATATAGGCATAAGAACTTAATGGCAAAATAAATAACTTTGAAAATTTTATCTGAACAGGAAAAAAATTGGAACAAACTTATATTTTAGGTTTCTGTGTCAGAGCTTGTGCCCACTGCATTAGTTATGTTGTTCTGAACTAACTAGGAGTACAAACATACAGTTTTATTTTTATCTACCCCTAGCATTGTATTTATGAAAAGTATCAAAAGATGGACACTTAAAAAATCTAACTATAGTTAGTTGCATAAAACTTAAACAATATGTAGTATTGAATTTGATTTCATAAAATTTCATATTGCTAGAAATAAGTTTCCACCTCATTCGAATAATGCCAAATATAAGAGTTGCCAAGTTTAGCACTCAATTTTAAACTAAGTAAATCTTGTAAATCTGATACTTAAATCTTAACTTGACAAAATTTGAGATTTCCTATGTTATTGGTTTACTTAATATTTCGATGAGAACTTAGCTCATTTTTTCCCTTGAATGTTTTGGTGGGACAAAATTAGTCGTGTAGTCGTTTTAAGATGATGTATTCATTTGTCAGAGTCAAATTGTTATTTAAAATAAGGTGAATAGTGTAAATTTTTTTTTATTTGTTTTAATAATCTCTGAATTTACGTACATATTTTCATTTCTTTTTATTTAGCGAGTCTATACAGTGGGAAAAATGATAGGCTATATACTATTAAAGTTTAATTTATATAGAAAGATATAAATAGAGAAAAGGTACAAATATAAATTGGAGTACATTGCTCAAATGATGCAGATTAGAAAGAAAATAACTTATAATTAGCAATGTATCTACATATGACTACTAATTTTACTTACCAGTTTAGATTTCTTTTACACTTTTCATAGAAGTTTCGTTTCATCCATATTTTTTAAATTTTCAATTTAAGCTACGAAGTTTTATTAGCATAGCATTTAAAGATAGAAATTATATATTTAATCACAACCATGAATTTATCCTATATATTTTTAAAATTAAATATATTCAATATTATTACACGAAACTGCCTTTATTTGTTTTGCATATTTTAGCAGACAACAAAATGTTGATGAATTATATTGTGTCTGAGTAACACTATTCACTCCTCCAGTAATCCACGACAACACTATTAATATTATCAATAATAGTATAATCATGGATTACTGCATGTTATTTATAACTTTATATAGCAATAAAATAGATAGTCAACACTCTCTGTTCCTTGAAATTCAATAAGCCTTACGTTTATTGCACACTTGTATTTATTTATTTATCTACTTTAATGTATCTAATTGATACATATGGCGGACTTATTGCTACAGGAGCAATATCTTACAGCCAACCACAACACCAGTCCAGCCCCGTTCGACGAACGGCCGGGAAACGAACCCAGGTCGCCGCGGTGCGTCGCATCGTCAAAGGCCGTATGCCTTGTGATCACACCCAACACACCACGGTGACGACTTGTGTATTATCCGAAGCTTAAACAAAATTGGTCTAGCAAGATCGACCCACATTTTTGACCTGTTTGTAACACGCTTTTTATTGGCTTTCCTTCTATTAAATTTGCATGCATACGTCATGTATAAAAATATTTGTTGCCATTTACCAAAAAAATATCACTTAATTTGTTCATGAATTAATTACTTGTTTTAGGTTTCCTTTCAATAGAAGACAAAAATCGTTTTAAAAAAAGGATTAAAGGAAGTACATATATTCCTATTTACTAAACAGAAAATTAAAGAAGTATATAAGACTCTATTAATCCTTTAATTTAAAACGAAGGAAAGTATATTATGTTTTTATGGCCTCGTATATCAACCCAATTCATATGTAATAATTAGAGAGGCTGTTAATCTGTTGGCCACAGTTGATTTTCTCCGAACATTTTAACCCCAAAACTTGATATTTACCATAGTTATAAAGCCTATTAATTGGCATAAATATCAAATTAAGACTAGAAATATCTGCGTAGAAATTTTAGAAGAGGATTTATTCGAACAACTTATTGTAAAATTTAATGAGTCGCGCGGAGCACCAAATAAAAAAACAAGTTGTAAAGATTAATAAATATTTTGTTTTAAATGTTTTGTGAAATAGTTTTAGACATATTCTTAAATATCTCTACGGTATTCTCTTCAAAAACAATTTATTTTAGAAAATTAAAATTTCACATGATTATAAAGCATATAAATCCAAATTTTTTTTTGCGTGAATAACAATCAAAAATATTTTAAAAAATATTTATCCACACATTTAAAAAAGAGCAAAATAAATTACTCAAAATATTTTTTTACTTTCATCTATCTTGTTAGGCACAGCACATAATACAAGATAGAAGCGATATTTTTCGCGGAATATACAAAAACACATGCCACCAATTTGATAGAAGTAATGGGAAACACACCCTCACCTCTACTCAAGAACATAATGAAGGAATCCGCTTAAGTCAAACAATATTTATCTCACTTGCAACAAATCTCCAAATTTTAATGTTCTTTACACATCTGTCGATCGTAATATTTATCCCACTTGCAACAAATCTCCAAATTTTGATGTTCTTTACACATCTGTCGATCGTAATATTTATCCCACTTGCAACAAATCTCCAAATTTTAATGTTCTTTGCACATCTGTCGATCGTAATATTTATCCCACTTGCAACAAATCTCCAAATTTTGATGTTCTTTACACATCTGTCGATCGTAATATTTATCCCACTTGCAACAAATCTCCAAATTTTGATGTTCTTTACACATCTGTCGATCGTTCATCGCGATACCGAGCTAAGGAATTGTAATAATATAGATCAGTTAAAATTTTAAAATTAAGTTTTATTAAGAAAAAAATTATTTAAATTCTGATGTGTAAAAACAAATATATCTATTATCTGCATTTAACAAAATACAGTGATAATACGAACATACTGTTTTAAGCGATGAAATAAAAATAAATAATTAATGATAAATTATAGAATAATAAATTGTTTAGTAATATAACGTTGTTCTGTGGTACGGATCCTTCGCTTTCTCACCGTCTTTAGTTATATTTTATATTTTATGTCCCAATTGACAGCGCGATGCGGATATAATAAAAAATTTAATGTTTATTTTTTTCAGAATTTTATTTTAAATAGATATTTTTGAAACTTTCCATAAAAACATTCTTTCATATCCATCTTTTAAATCCTCCTCCGCTATACTATAGAAGAAACGATTTTTATACAAGATTGACTAATATTTATCGAAAAACTGCGGCAACGACACTGAATCACGTAGTTTTTTTAAACCCACGATATTTTCACGTCTTTTTAAGATGTTCCACATTATTATTTAAATTGTAAAAAAATTTTATCAATATTTGAAAATTATCTTTAAAAGAAATATACCATAAATACCCAAGAGTGTACGAAAACCTTAAGGTTCGGGTTCAAATAGTACACAACAGGTTTTATTGAAAAAAAAAATTATTTAAATACAATAAAGTATTGAAGTCAATTTCGTCCTTGATTGATTGGCCCCAGAGAAATTCGATTGGAAATTAAGCCTTATATAAATTATGGAAATTAAGCTTTATGTATTTTTAATGATTTCAAATATTAATTCTTTACCAATATTTCATTGTGCCGAAAGCAGATTGATAGTCTAGATTATCGGCTCTATAGCGTGAATAAAGCCTATTTATCGACGCACTGAAACAAATGTATTCTATCAGATATCCGTATAAGATAAATCTAATTTCCATGCCAATACTAGTTTATATTCAGTTTCATAATAGAGATTAAATTATGTCACGGGTTATTGAACATCATAGCTTCAAATGGATATTATTCTACCTATTTTTAAACATTCCAAGAGCTATTACCGGATATGTCAATAGTAAGTTTCATAAGATGGTATCGCGGATTTTCTCAAGAGAATATTAAAAACTTTTTATCACTTCCGATTTAAAATAACAAAAAAGGAAGACCTCGCGTCTTCCTTTTTTGTTTTATTTTCTTCCTGTTTTACTTCTTTTTAATATTTTCATGCACTTTTATTTAATTTTTCTTTTCACAAATAAATTTGGGCAATACCTAACACCACCGTTTCTTCTATTGAAAGCAAAATTGCAATCTGAATATAATTCATGAAAAACTTCAATATACATTTTAAAATATCGATAAACATACAAATAGACTTTTGTAAAGCATTGATATAATGTTATTAATGAAGCGAATACATAAATAGATATATAAGAGCACAATTGAATGACGCTTCCTCTGCATCATATATCATTTTATATACAAAATTATAACATCAAAAATAGAGATGGCAATACATGAGAGATGAGAAAAAATATAGTGACAGAGATGAGCAAACGAGGATTGAGACAGACCAATATGCAAGGTTCCGGCGTCGTCTGCCTTTACATATATAGATATATATACACACACACATATATATATATATATATATATATATATATATATATACCTAGACGGGGACAAACTAGAGCTTCGTTCAATCTAGAACGTTGGCCTGCGGCGCACACAGGCCAAGGTGAGAGCGCATTATTTAGGCCGGCCGCTCGAACGTAGTCATAGCTTAGACCGAGCCGACATCGTTTTCAATAGAAAATATCTGGTGTTCTTTTGAAAACATTTTATTATTGTCTTTCGCCGTAAGTTTGTGCAGCTACATGTTTTTTTGAGAACAATAAGTCTCCGTGAAGCTGCATTACTTTTGCGTCAGATAAACAAAAATTCTAATCTTTTTAATCGCGTCACCCAAATTGTCCTTCACAATTTCCACTGCGAGAAAGGAAGTGTGGTGTGAATGCTATCATGATTTTAATGTGTGTTTGACATTACCTGTATTATGATTTTTTAATGTGTGTTGAAATTACCTGTATTATGATTTTTTAATTTTACAATTTAAATATATTATTGTACAAGTGGTAATTTAAAACCTCTTCTGATATTTTATCAAATTTTTACGATCAGAATTTTCTTTAGACTAAGTTAATTATCGTTCCGATCAAACTAGAAAATATCGAACATTTTGTGAAATAACATGCACGAAAAAATCATGCACAAAAATTTAAAATAATAAATTGTTATTAAACGAAATTACTAGAACGATTCAAAACCGTGTAAAACACGAATACATTTTTAAACATTTGTGTATTTTCCAAATTATCCAATTTTTCTAAACTGTATACCGCGTTTAAAATAAAAAATCATGTATTGAATCTTCAAACATAGCTTATCAATTTGGGAAAACTTCAACAAAACTTCAACACAGGCTCTTTAATTTTTGATTGGAAAATTTAAACGCGTACACATTCAGACCCGTTAGATTAGATTAGGTTAGAATAGGTTAGTAAAGGCATTATTTATAACAAGAATTTTCGCATAATCGAAATGTAGTTCCTTTGCTTAGTAAATTTAAAATTTGAACAATCAAAATGTCATTAATTTAGTGCTGCTCTAAAAAGATTTTAATTTATTTTTTATAAATTTCAGATCAAAAAATTTATAATATTTTCATTTCTTTGTTTGAGAAGTTACAATACTATAATCCTGAGATCAATATAACCTCAATATTAATTAAATGAAAGTGACCATTGTGGCGTTACGAACAGTTACCGATACGTTAGTTAAGAACATATAGAATGAAACCTTTTCATACAAATTACGCATCGCGTCACCTACATTGCAAACGGTTTTGTAATTTATTTGCTAATTAGGTGTCATCTATATTAATAATTCTTTCCATTTAAATATTTGGTAACACTGGGGTTATTCAAATTTACTGTGATAGGATTTCAGGAAACTATTCTAAATATATAAAATATTTATTTCTTTATTTTCATGACAAGACCTATACATCTTAGCAGTGGAAATTATTTAGAATATTATTTGGCAAATGATCCTATTAGAAATTTTATTAAAAAAACAGAAAGGTAGTTATAAAAACAAAAGAATTCTCACGTGACCTTTACATTAATTTAAAACAGAAGATCAATTCTCCTTTCGATGAGTCTAGACTGCAGATAGAATTTATTTCATCAAATATCCGTAATTAATATTTTCTAAAACGACTTCAGTAAACACTTTGCCATAAATGTTTGCACGAAAGAATTTTCAAAAAGAAAATTAAGAAAAATTCCATCAGGGCAAAATTTTTTTTAAATAAAGTATTTTTCCTCCTTTTTCCTATGTAAGTTAAAATATTATAGGTGAACATTAAATGAGTTTTGAAATTCTCAACATTATATAATAGAATAAAAATCGTTATGTTGAAAAAAAAGACTTACTTTCGAAACTGATGTTTCGAAAAAATGTAAAGCTATTTTAAACATTATTATGATCTTTGTATGTTAAAACTAATATTGTTTTCTTCTTCAAACAATGATTACTCTTAAAACAGATAAAAATATTTAAAATGAAATGTTACTTTAATACTTACAATCCTTTTTAAGCAATGTTATTATTTTTGACCAGACGAATCGTTTGAAGAAGCAAAAATAAACTCTATAGAACAAAACACTATAGGGTTTATTTTTGAAATCATATTATCAAATGTTACTATTTATATTTTTGTTCGTTCCTTTTATTTTACCATTTTTTTTATTTTTTATTTTAAATGTTATATTATAACATTTCCATTGACAATTTTTTGACACTATTGAAACATAAGTGAAAAACAATTATTTGAAAACCATTGTTGCCTTTAACTTCAAATTAAAAATAACCTGCAATAAAATTTTAATTTCATCAGTGTTTGTTTTTAATCATTAATTTATTAACACAAAATGCAAACTGTATACATGAATATGAATATAGCTTGCATTTTGTGCTATTATATCCATATACGGCTCTGTAGGTGTTAATTGGAGTGATATTTTGCGATAAGCAAAATATCACTCCAATAAACACCTCAATAAACAACAATATCCCTTTAAGACGAAGAACTTTATTATTCTACCAACGAGTTACTTTCGATACGATGCAGAAAAGTAAACTATAATGATGGACAGACTTGCCCAAAGTAATAATAGTGTAGTAAAAATTCTATAATTTTTTCTTTAAATCTTTAACTTTTCAGTTAATTAAAAAGTCAAGTATTTCACAATAAATTATACAGAAATACATTGTTTATTTTATTATAATAATACCAGCTTTGACCCGAGACGAAAAGAGAACAAATTTGTATTGCGTCGAAAAAGGAAAATGGTGTATAATTTAAAAATAATCTCCTTGTGAAAATATTTTATCTTAACAGTGGAAATAACTATGCCGTTTAAGATGCACAGGATCAAACAATTGCGTAAAAAAGGAGCTCTTTTCTCTACAGTAAGTTACTGTAGGCTGCACATTGCGTAGTGTATTAGTGTATAATCAATATTATAATTTTTATTCTTAATAAAACTATTGCTTTAATTACAGTAGAAGACGTGAAACGAAACAAATGAACCATCAGGAAAACTCACTTTCGACTTTATAAATTTGGATTGCCATTATATACGTTCTTCCTGGGTTTTACGTATTTCATTAAATAGACCAAAAATAAGTTTTCAATCCTAATTGGATCAATCAGGTCTGTTTATCTAGTGTTATAAACTGAACTCAAACATATGCAGAAACTAAACCTTTTATAGATGTATTTACAAAAAGACAATTTAATCCAAAAATTGTGGTGCAGCTATTCCAATATGATGGAAGTACTTGTACAATAATTTTGAAATATTTATCAAATTCATTAATATATCGTAATACTAGTCGCTACAATTTTGAAAATCGATAAAATCGTACACGAAAATTATTCAAAATAAAATGCATGTAATGACCTTATATAAACGGCATGTTTATGAATTGTTCATCAAATATTTCCCTCCTCTTTGCAATTCATTTCATTAATAACAATTATTACTCCATCCGAACATTTTCAAAATTTCTTTTCCCAATCATTCACTCTGCATTTAATTTCAATAAAGGAGGGTCTCACCTGTCGCAACCTTACCCTCAACCACTTCTTAGCACATTATTCGTCATTAGCGCTCTATGTTACCTTAACATGGTTGGGGTGCGGTGGTGCTTCTGAATTAATCGCTCTTCCAATGAATTATATCAACGGAGATTGCCTAAGGAGAAAACGGCGCACTTGCATAATGACAGTTGCTTTTTACAAATATAAATTAAAGTTATCTTATTTGAGAGTTATCTTTTTTGAGAATTATCCTTTCGAAAATACATTTTATAACATCATTTTAACTTTAGGTTTTGTGCAAGCGAAAATATAGCAAAGAAGTTAAGGGGAAAACTATTGACGTGTTTTAATAATTTTTCGTAGTCTTTTGATCATTTATTTTGTTCTAAGAAAATGTTTGGCTTAAAAATGTAATGATAAAAGATCCAATCTACAAATATTTTAATAGTAAACTTTTAAAAGCTAATTTATAAGGTTTATTTTAATAGTACCTAAAATATATTTAAATTTTTGAGCATTAATAAAATTGCCAAAAATATTTTTCCTTCTAACTTCTCATTTGCTTGAGATATCAATTGAAAGACCTAGTTTTAGATTCTTCGTAATTTAGGATCTTTATAGACAATTTTAGAAATATTATTGAAAGTATTCGCAAAAAAAGTCTATCTCCAAAACTACTGAAATCAACATTATGAAAAAGAAAATTTTATTTAAAGTTTTATGGTGACCTGTAATGTTTTGTTCAGATAATTTTACCCCTGCAAAATATAATATTAATATTAAATAACTTAGTAAAAATTCCATATACCCTTAAATTGTTATACTTCCTTATTAGGTACGAAATTCTCGTAGGGAAAATTCAACTCGTAACTGCATTTTTTTTGTTCTACTGAAGAAAATAATATTTCATTTGATAGGGTAAATTAATCATTTTAAAAGCTAATTTGTAACGTTAAATAAAGCTGTCTGGCTAAAGCCGCCAATTCTTGCAAAGTTTTGTCATTACATTGAATGACTTTGTTGTAATTCATAACTGTCTTATTATCACACTAGAATTAGGGATAAATTTAAGTGAGTATAAACTTGAGATACAGATGTTTGACGCCTACAAAAGTGATATTTAAGGCACAGGTAATAACTACATCACTACGGCGAACTATTACACAGGCTTATTGTTAACTGATAACTCAAAAATATTTGCTTTGTTACTTATATACTATTTCTAAGTTACTTTAAATTTGGAGTGAGTAAAGAAAGTTTTGCTGTTTGTTTATTTAATTAAAATTTCAATAAGAACATATAATTCGTTTTAATGGATGTTCTCTTACGACTTTATCCTGTGTATATATATATATATATATATATATATATATATATATATATATATATATATATATATATATATATATATATATATATAAATCTGTGTTTCACAATAATATTCTATATATACGGTTTGTCCAAGAACGAAAAACACTTTTAATTTATTATAAGAACTTCATCAATTCTTTACATATACAACATGACGATATATACTACCACCGTATTAAAGAAAAACATACATACGCCATTGATTTACGTCTGTTGAATTTATTGCAAATAATTGTCTACGTTTAAAAAAATATATACTTTTGATATTTTCTTTTATCTCAGGACGTAAATCTGTAAAAGAAACAACTCTTAGCCAAATATTATTAGTCATTAGCGTGCTGTTATCTCAGAATCATATAAACGACTCTAACCTCGCGGCTGTTAATTCATTACGAAAAAAATTAGGGTTCATTGTCTCCACTGTAAAAAAATTTTTGAGCAATATCATTATTAAAAAATTATTAAACATTATGTGTCTTAAATCTTCTCACTTTTTAAATGTAACGAATTCATAAAAATTAATTGAGCATCATATAACCGTTTTATTATTGTGATATGATTTTTCCTGCCAAATATGTGAATTTTTCAGTTAAATTTTGGATTAAATTCCATCACCGTTGTTGACCAGCTTATGAAGCAATAATTGAAAGCATAAACGTGTATAAATTAGAAATACTAATTTTTCATTTATAAAAACTTAACCTCATTTTGTGAAATAAACAATATGATCCGGAATTAATATTTCTAGATTTGGAATTAATGAAGTATATTAAATAAATACAGTTGTTTGTATAGACGTGCATTTTAACGTAAGTTTTATTACGAGCTTTTTAGCAAACACTCAATATTTGCAAAATACCCAATCAGATAAATAGAAAAAAATCAACAAGATACAGGAAAAATGAAGGAACTAAAAAGCGTGAGGCTAAATTGTCATAGTTAGTTAATACGTCTGATCGAGATAAAAGACCAAAACAACAAAGCGTGGACATTGAGTCCCAAGAGAAATGTCAAATACAAAGAACAACACATCCGAGCGAGCACCTTACATAAACAACGATCTAATTCAATCACAATGTTAGAGCCACAGACATTGTTCACAAAGAGGTTTTCTCTTGCAAATTGCCTAGTTATGAAGAAATTTAAATAAAAACTTTTTTTGAAGTCTTCCATTGCAACAAAACCGGATATTGGAGCTAGTAAAAACATTCAATTTCTATGAAATTAAATTAAATACAATTTATTAAATTTTAAGCCTATCCATTATTTAAAAGTTTTGCCTTTAGATTAAATATATCCTATATTCTGCTTTAGGTAAGCGATTCATTTTAATTATAAAAATGATTTATTCTTAAAAACCAAAAGAAACAATCAGACATATTTAATTATAAATTTAAATCTTTCCACCTAATTGGATATGTTAGTGTTTCTTAAATTAATATATTATTTCTATCTATTAATTTCAAATTATTTTAACCTACACAAAAACAAAAACAGTTGAAACTTTCAAATATAGCTTAACAAATAAGTTTGATAGATTAAAACTATGTACGTGATAAAGAATGTGACTTTTGTTCACAGAGCTGATTGTGTGCATCAAATTAAGTAAAAAATGCTACATTTTGTAACAGAAACACGCATACGTATACATTTTCAACTGTGCGCAATACAGAGTCGTCTTAATGAATAATTGATTCCTCATTTATTACACCTATATACAAATATATAGATAACAACAACTACGCGTGTATTCAAGTTGAAATGAAAATGGTTCCATTTTCATATATTAATTATATGCATCAAACTGAGTAGAAAATGTCGGGAAATTAAATGACATTTGTTGACCTTTTCTAAAAAAATCTCTGTTAAAATTGAAATTCTAACTAAAAAAATTTTTTTTCACAGAAACACACTTTAAATATACTCAGTATACATTGGTAGAATGTTACTTTCATTATAAAATGCGTACAATGTTATATTTAAGTCCGCCGCGACCTCACTTCTTTAATTATCGCTACTGTAATTTTGTGCTTTTAATACAATGTTAATAATTAACAAATCCAATATTTTTTATTAAATAGCAAATTGAAAAACATGCTGCTATGTTTTAAAGCGTAATAAAACTTTAGGATAAATAATAAATTTAATGGATTTCACACCGATATTCGTAAAATGTAAGAATAAATTTGAATATACAAAATTGAGTTTTATTGTTTTAATTGCAAACATTTGTCAAAATTTCGTGTCAGAGTAGAATACAGTTTCTATTTTATGTAAAAGTCACTGTTTGTAATGATTGACCCGACACAACAAAAATAGTTTTAACGTTATCAAGGTTTAAAAAATAAGTTTTTCAGTTGATAAAACCTAAAAGTTACTCATTAAAAATGTTTCGTATTCTTACGTAAGCGCATTAGAAGTTATACTTCTTTGGTGTAGTACGAGAATTTTAAACACGCAAATAATTAATGAAAATAAAATGATAAAAGGACGTGATTATAAATCCATTTGACAAAATCTTAATTCAATCAAATAATAAAATTTTAAATAATTTGTAATTTATAATTATTTGCAAATACATACCAAAACTTAACCTCATTTATAGAAATGAACGTAAAATATATTTTAAAAAGGGTATAAACACTAATTCTATCACGAATTTTTACAATAAATAAATGTTTTTTATTATATGAACCATTATTAAATTTTAATTACTAAAAAATATTATTTGCAAGAGCAGATATAACTTATACTGTATGAATGTAAAATACATGTTGTGTATCTATAAATACCTCAATAACTATCATGAATAGAGTAGAGTATCATCCCCTCGATTTTTGTTGCATAGTGTAAGCATCGTAAAATTTCATTCTCAACATTTTTTCATAACGCGCCTAAAGAAGTAAAATCAAAAAAATTCATCAACATCTTCACACATTTTTCTTAAAAAATATATTCATTAAACAAAATTTAGATCGTTCATCGCAGCAAAATGACTTTTTATCCAAAAACATTCACCTCACAGAACACCACATTAAACAAATAAAGATACAAATACTAACGCGTTTGTTACTCATCTTGAGCCCCTTATTATTATTATATCACGCAGATGAAAAATATGTTCGGCTCTGGCTTAATTAATTACTTATTAAGCAAAGCGTTATCTTGCAAATTAACTATTGAATATATTTGGCGTTAATTTTGTAGAAATTCATTATTCACAATTAAATGAAACTACGTGATGTAGTATTATTTCTACTTTCTTTAATTTCTTTACAACGACCTAGGTTTCTTTGTATTACAACATCTAAATCTTTGCAAATAACCCACCTGAAGATGTTGTAATACAACGAAACCTAGGTCATGATAAAGAAATTAAAGAAAGTAGAAATAATACTACATCACATAGTTTCATTTAACTGTGTATGCAAATTAACCTTAATAGTTTCCACCTCAGGAAAAAAAGCGCCAGCTATATCGTGATCCTCATAATGATTTGTTCATCAATATATTGAAATTATTTTCACCATTTAAATATTTGTTTTATATAATGCTGTTTATTTAGACGATACAGAATTTTGAACAGGCTTTTTAAATGAATAAAATACTAGGAGTCGAATAAAATATATAAGAATTATAAATCACATGATATTGAGAAATTCTATATAAAGCAATCCATAGTGCCCTTATTTATAATATAAATTAATAAAAAAATAAAAGGCGCAAGCCTGGCTTAGTATATGGAGTGTTCCATACCTCTTTAACTACTCCTAAATTTACTCTATTTTAAGTCGTCATTAATATGGATTTCATACCGTAATAAATATTTAATAATTCCTAATATAATTAATATGCATACATTTTTGTCAATATATCAAAAACTGTGACTTTTTATCGCAAAAGTCAATCCTCGGGCTACTTCTTTTCACTCTGTACACGTCAGATAATAATCATATATCAATGACAGAAGATAATCGAGCAATTTAAAGCACCTTAAAACTCATTTTTACGCTGATGATACACAGCTGTACAAATGTTTTCGTGAGGGACGTGAAGATATAGTGAGCGGTAAACATAATGAAGATCTCATAAAAATGAGGAATTGGTCGTGTAAACATGGCTCATTATTAAACCCTTCCCAAACCTGTTCCATAATTACGGGAAATAGGACTCAGGTAGCAAGATCAGAAAGACTGAAGCTCGCCATAAATGAGTAGTCCATTTCCACGATGGAACTCGCCCAGAATTTAGGCATCATAGTGAACTCAAAGCCGGGATTTCATAAACACATATCCGCAAAAATTAAATGTTGCTCTATGCGTCTCAAAATGCTATACAGACACCGCCCTTATCTTTCTGTTACCTTTAGGAATATTCTAGTTCAGAACCTGATTCTTCCTGTACTCGATTATTACAATACCTTATACGGACCACATTTATCTTCAAAAACAGCCGGTTCAATACAAAGAATTCAAAATGTATGAACGCGTTTTTTTTCGCCATTCTGCGGTGATCCCATGTATCACTTTATTTAAATGAACACAAATTGCTTCGAATTGCGACGATTGTTGTCGCAGTTATCACATTCCATGTTTTTTGCGTAGACTTTTTGCAACAAAGGAAAATATTAAACTGGTCCAGCAGTGCTGATCACCACGTGACGCGGGCCAATGACCGCCTTCCCTTAGTCCCGGAACAGCGCACAACTGGTTATCGGGGTAGTTTCAAGTTGGCTGCAACTAAAATTTGGAATGGTCTCCCTCCGCACCTGAAGACCGTTGGATCCATGGATACTATTAAAAGGTCAATTTGTAAATGGCTTTTAACCCACTTAATGCAAACAGAATAAAAGAAAAATAACGACACTTCTAAACGATTTGATTTAATTAGATATATTATTTTCTTGTTCTTTTCTCTTTTGCTTTACGAATTTAGTTTTTACTTCTTTTCATTGTACTATGTCTTCTCCTTATGTAAAAATATGTACATAGTTATGTATACACACACATATATATATATAAATATAAGTCTAAACGTCAACAGGTGCCAGCTGTAAACCGGCCCGTGCCGGTGATGCTTAGAGCATAACTGCACAGTACGAACTAGTTACCTTTTTGTGGATAAAATATCAAATAATTTAAAATTAAAGCTTAGGCGTGTAACATAATTTTTATTTTGTTATTTGTTCTAAAAAAACTCTGTTTATACCACTTATTTTACCTGTTGTATTTTTTGTCCTCATATAAATTATTATTATTATTATTATTTGTATCTCAAATGATCGTAATAGTTTTCCTAAAATCTTTCCACTTAAAATCTTTATTTTATAATTTCACGTTCTGTACTTTCGGAAAAAAGGGAATGGAAAAGTATTTTTCGGTAATTCTCCGAAGATTTCCTATATAAAATACCAAAAAAATTGAAACTTCGTAACTAGCTAAGCTACATTAAACTTGAAATTTAAGATTTTTTAGACTACGTGTCTTTTCATCTTTCATTAACCACAATAATCAGCTTTCACGCCACACCTTCAGTAAACACATTATCAGAAGTTTTCCCTTGAAGTAATTTTCTGGAAGAAAGTTGGCCTTAAAAGAATTCTGAAAAACAACAAAAAAAAGTTTTCTACAATAGGCAACAGTATTTTTGCCATAAACTTCCATTATCTAAAGAGCAAATCATTTTCTCATAGCTTGTTCCTAATTTTTGCAACTTTAAATGTTCCTCTTTTACACTCGTTTTAATTCTGTCCAACCTCGTCGTTCCTCTGGTCCAACGTAGCATTTTCAGTTCTGTGATGTACATATTTTTTGTCCATATTTCTCATTGGCCAGCATTTCAACACGTACATCAGTGCTGGACGTACTGCTTACCTGCAAACTCGATCTTTGAATTTGATGGGTATTTTAGCGTCACATAACACCTCAGTTAGTGATCCCCATTTACGCTAAGTAGTCGTTTTCTTATGCAGAATATATTTTTCAGTACCATTTTACGGAGCTGTAATTGAACCGAGTTACTCTAACTTCTATACTTTCTTCAGAGAAGTTGCTTCGGTCATCAGGGACGTATTGTGGTTGAAGCCATTTCCATAAATTAAACTACAATTACAAAATATTTAAACATTCTTTAAAAATATTCAACATTTTTAAATAATCTTATGCACTGGTTCTTTCTCGCATGAAAAAAATTGGAATTACACATTGTTTTTCGCTAAATCCATTTAAATTTCTTTGTTAGATGATGTCACTAGTTCCAGTTTAAATTCCAGTTCAGATTCTATTATTTGGTAGCAGCTTCATTTATTGGGTAGCTTCCTTATGTTAGCAACGAATCGGATGTGTTACAATTTGTCCCATACTGGCCCATTAATCAGCAATCATTTTTATCTATTTCTCCTAAAAGTCTATGTGCGTTCATATGTTTTTTTCTATGGTATGACCATATATGTGAGTATGTATGTTTATCTCAGCACCATAATACACTTGTAAGTAGATTGTAAAGTAGCTGTTTAGAATTTTTATCCCTCAGTTTTTTATTGAGTACAATTATATTATTGATCTTTTATGTGTTATATTGTATCAAAGGAAAGCATAGAAGTCGTGTTTAACATAATATATAAAAGTTTTGCCTTTTATAAGAAAGAAACATAAAAGTTAAACTTAATGTACTAAACCCTACAACACAGCTGACAACTGTCATTCCCACAATAATTACGCAAGGTATATATATTCCTTTTCCTACGACGTTGCGATGGAGGCCGAATTAAAACGCTTGGAGGAAATATACACTGCAGGTCTAGACAATTTTCAAAAAAAACTGGATAACTTACGAGTATCGACGAGTGTCTCGAAACCAGCTGTCGAGAGACTAAACGCTGAATTTGTGAGCTTCCGTAGTAAGATCCAAGAAATATTGGGCTCATTGGTATCGAAACACAGGCTTGGAGTACCGGGTGCAGGAGCTGGAAGCTAAAGGACGTCGCAACACTATTCTGATACACGGCGTGAATGGTATCGCCTACAGCAGCTGCCCTTGATGTTATAGTCAAGAAGCTCTGCTGCTCTGCAATAACTTGAGCTAGTCTGGACGCGTATAGCACGCGTGTGGTGTGGTTAATATGCAGCGTAAGACTCCTAAGCCTATACTTGTAAAGGTTGTTTGCCGAGATGACCGGTATAAAGTTTGGTCGCTTAAAAAATCATTAAAAGGAACCCACATACTCATAACGGAATCGCCCATACGACCACGGCAGGAGCTGTTCACTTTAACACGATCCATTTTCAAGGTCAATAACTGCTGGACGCGCGACGGGAAAATTGTTGTAATGTTTCCGGACGGGTGTAAGGAAATTATTACACTTCTTCAGCAATTAGAAAAGGCCAAAAATAGATTATTGACTTTGCAAACCACTAATAGCAGGGAACGTCGCACAAGGTCACGTAATCTAAAGTAAAATAAAGACACCACTTTTATTTTTAGATTGTTGCAAAACTTAATCGCAGGTACGATCTATGTAATACCTAAAGTTTCAATTTAAATTAGTATATTCTATTCACCTTTATTTTACTTTTAAGTTTTTATGTATTTATATTTTACATATCACTCAGATAATTGATTTATGTATGTAATTAAGGTTAACTGCACTCCGGGTGCGAGTGTATTGTTTGCGCATTGTGTGAGCAGACGCTGTGTCTATTGCCGTGCCGTTTGTAATTTATGGTCTGCGCGCATAGATCACAAACTCTTGCATTTTATCTTTGCCATGTTTATAAACATTTTTTTTTATTCTCTTTTTTAGTATTATTGGTTATATCAAATGTAATTGAAATTCTCAATTTTCGGTGTTTATATTTTTACTTGTTACATTAAGTTAGCTGTGTTCTTTTTTTTTTTTTTATTTCTTATACACATTTTTTTATTGTTTTGTATGTAATTTGTTTCTGGTTCCCTTTTCTGTTACTGGTTAATATTATATTAATATAACTTTATAATATATTGTCACAATATATTTATAATATTTGCCACATCTTCCTCAAATTCCTTTCATTCCTTTTCTTCCAACGATTCGCTCGATTCTGCACCTGACGATACATTTTTCGACACTTCCAATAATCCTTCTATACATAATATACTTCAATCTGCTTTTATCTCCTCACAACCAGATCTTAATTTCTGCCACACCAACGCCCAGAGTATTCCGTGCTATTATTCAGATTTCATTAATTATTTTCAAAATCTGAACCTTTGCGCATGCCTTGTTAGTGAGACCTGACTCAAAGCTTTACTCCCATCAAATTTGTACTCACTGCCAGGTTACGTTTTTATACGTAACGATCGTATTTCTAGACGTGGCGGTGGTGTTGCTATATATCTTTGGCCTGACATACCCTTTAAAATTATCGCAAAATCTTCCACTGGCTGCACGCCCATAATGGAATACTTATTTGTCAAAGTAACTTTTTTTCAAACCAAGTTACTACTTGGTGTCGTATATTCTCCTCCTGATGTTTCGTACTTCGGTGATTTTGAAAGTATAGTTGATCACTACCTACCTTTATACCCCCATTCATTGATTTTGGGTGATTTCAATACCTGCCTATTGTATAGCTTGTGCATAGCACTAGAAGTGGAAAGCTTTGTGACATTGTAAAGGCTAATAACCTCGCCATTCTCCCATCCTTTCGTACATTTCATGCCGATAATTGTCACTTCCTTCTCGATTTCATCCTAGTAAGCTGCCTTAAAAGTGTATCCTTCTACCGTAAACTTCCAGCACCCGGTCTATCCCATCATGATCTCCTTTATATTTCCTATAAATTAATTAGCCCTAAAGCCTCTTCAAAGAGCATCTTCCTTTGTGACTTTAATCGTATTGACCTACCATCTTTTATTGACGATGCCAGATCCATTAACTGGGATACAATTGCGATGAATCACTCTGTTGATGGAAAACACACTGTTTTCAATAGTTGTATCACTAAACTGCTCGATAAACATGCTCCCCTAAAACTCGTTAAAATTAAGCGGAGAGCTCCACCTTGGCTAAACGATTCTATTAGAAAAATTATGGCTAAACGTGATCACGTTAAAACTAAGTTTAAGACTGATCCCAACCCAAATCACTGGGAGAATTTCAGAGTGCTTAGAAATAAATGTTCGCAAATGTGCCGAAATGCCAAAAAACACTATATTTCTGCATCATTACGTGATTGTGCTCCTAATAATATTTGAAAGTTTTTGGGTATTCTAGGCATTGGAAAATCGTCTACCACTTCAGAGAGCTGGCGATTGGATATCGACCAATTAAATTCATATTTTTCTACGCTACCCACGGTGCTTGAACCAGCTATTAAGTCTGCAACTATGAACGGTATCTCGTCTTCATCCGTTTCTAATGAAGATCAATTTACGCTAAGGGATACGTGTGAGTTCGAAGTTAAAGCTAAACTTCTTGCGATTAAATCTAAATCCATGGGATTTGATGGCTTAAATATTAGTGCTCTTAAACCAATAATAGATATCGTTGCTCCGGTCATCGCTGATATTTATAATACCTCTTTGAAAACTGCTGTCTTCCCTTTGGAATGGAAAAAAGCCTATATTATGTCCGTACCTAAAATTTTATTACCTTTGCAACCCAAGGATTTTCGGCCCATATCTATCCTACCGCTTCTATCTAAAGTCTTTGAACGTATTGTTCATGCTCAACTTGTTACTTTCTTCGATGCTCATAAGTTTTTTGAATCCACTTCAATCTGGCTGGCCACAGTACCTCAACTGCTCTTGTTAAGGTTACTGATGATATACGCTTGGCTATGGATAATACACAAGTCACTGTCCTTGTGCTTCTTGATTTCAGCAGTGCGTTCAACTCTGTCGACTTCGATATTCTTCTTGCCCGCTTGAAATATCTTAATATATACCAACATTCACTTGAGTGTTTTAGTTCATATCTTCATGAACGCAGGCAATGTGTTAAGTTGTCACATTCGTATTCTGAGTGGACTGATCTTACAGCTGGTGTACCTCAAGGTGGAGTTCTATCTTCTCTCCTCTTCTCAGTATTTATTGATGATGTTGTTAAAAACATTTCTAGCAATTATCATCTCTATGCTGATGACATACAAATCTATGGCACTCGAACCTCCATTCCTTATCAAAAACTATCGACATCCTTAATCGAGATCTCGCTTCAATTGGTCAGTGGGCTCATAAAATGGGTCTTTTGCTTAACCCAAGTAAGTCACAAGCTATCATCATCGGTAGTCAAAGACTGACTTCTAAAGTAAACTTACCTAGTTTACCGAAATTAGTGCTAAATAGTACAATAATACCATACATGTCAACTGTTAAAAATTTGGGCCTACTGATCGATCAAAATCTTAATTGGCGGCCTCAAGTAACTGAGGTTAATCGTCGTGTTTTCAACAGGATACACTATGTGAAACGTCTTCAAAATTTTTTACCGACTATAACAAAAATCTACCTTAGTCAAATACCTTTAATCGATTATGGAGACGTGTGCTATTCTGATCTTAATGAAGAATATTTGTGCAAGTTAGAACATCTTTAAAATTTATGCATTCGGTATATCTTCAGCCACAGAAAATATGATCACATTTCTGAATACAGGTCACTTCTCACATGGCTGAAGATCCGTGATCGACGCCAACTTCACATACTTACATTTCTTTTTAACATATTAAAACATCCTCATAGCCCAAATTATCTTAGTCGCAAATTTAAAAATATGTCTGCTCACGGCCTTGGACTACGATCTGAAAGTTCACACACCCTACTTATTCCTAAACATACTTCTACCGCTTACGAAAAATCCTTCACTGTCTAAGCGGTAAAAATTTTAAATCACCTGGATCCTGACATCAGGAAAATCACGTCTCTCAATATTTTCAAAGATCGAGTGAAAAAGTCCTGCTTCTCCTGAAACTTTTTCTTTGTGTACTTGTCCTTTCCTGTCTTTCCCATACCAAATCATGTCAATATTTTGTTTTCTTTTTTAATTTACTTTTGTATTTTTTTTGTCTAATGTGCTATGAAAAATTTTCATTATAAAATCTCTTACAGTCTACCAACTAAATTTCAATACAAATTGTTATGGTTGACTGGAAGAGATTCCTCATGTAGCAATAAGCCCGCCATATGTACAATACATAAAAGTTAATAATATACATAATAGAAGGCTACTGGTAAAATAAATATTGAAGACAACAAGTCGCAAATGGAAAATTCTCTGATAGCTATCGATTAATGGGGTTTCGAAAGGTAATTTTTCACATATCATCGATTTTCTTATCCAGTTTTCACCGGATGGTATACAGTGATATAATTAGGTGATTGTAAACTAAGACTATTTAACATATTCTTTCTAATTGGAAAATCATATAAAAAATCTGAAATTTTTTTTTTGAGTTTTTCATAAATTTATTTCACATATATCCTAACACTACGTTTTTTGGGAAGTAAACTAATAAAAATAGAATAAACTTGCATACAAAGGACATATGACCTAGATATTACATAGTAAATTATTTCAATACTAGCACCAAATAAGAATTTAATATATCGATCGTAGCTTTAAACTGATTTGATTCAAATGAGAGATAATTATAATTCACACTTTTTAGTATAATTAAAATAATTACACGTTTAATAATAAGGCTGATAAAAAAAATTATAATAAAATGTCAAATTGCCTTGCTTTTTAAATATAAGTTGCTTTAGTTCTTTATCTAATAGGTGACATAAGAAAAAGGTTTTCCATTTGAGAAAAAAAAAGAAAGAAGGAAAAAATAATTTACAGTTTTCCAAAATACTGTTTTTAGGCGGCTTGAATCTTTTAAAAGTTGTTTGTTTCAGAACCCAATATGTTTTTACAATTTTCGTATACATTTCATTAAATGACAGTGTAGTTTTAAGTAGTATTGTTAAAATTTATAACCGTGAAAGGTCACTTACATGAATCGTTTGAAGCAATATATAATAATGTAGCATATGGGATGAAAATAAAATCTTACCAAGGCGAAATGATCTGAACAGGATTTCTTCAATCTAATTGGTAATAATATGTTATAACAAATAAATTTATCTACAAAATGATACACACTTTGACCAAAAATTTATATTAAATGAAGCAAATTTTCTAGACAGAAATGTAATCTTGACTAAAAAAAATCCTTCAATATATTTTTGGATAGTATTATCAAAGAGACTTTACGGATAAAACACACCGAGTAACTTCACGCCTCTCGGGATAAGCTATGGTAGAATATCATTGGTATTAATATTCTTGCTTTAACATAGATTTCTGAAATAAAAACGTCGATATGATTTTTATAATAAAATAGTTTTATTTCCAAAGAAAAATAACTATTTCTTCTACAAGTGTGCCATCGACACGACTTTTATTTTGTTACTAATATTATTTTACATTTTATTTAAAAATATTTTATAATAAAATACTACAATAATTATTTCGGATCCATCAGTATATACTTTCAGTTAAGTGCATGTAAAATTGAAGAGGGGCGGAGCTTTTAAGTCATTTTAAAAGTAGGCTGGTGTAGAAAGTATATTCAGAACCTATTAAATATTTTCATTAGAATACCTATTAAATATTTTCATTAGAAATTATTGTATGTATTGATAATATGGTTATCTAATAAAAAAATATATAATATGCAGACTTTATTTTTAATTACACATAAATAATGATGACTTTCCTCAGTAAATGAGGAAAGCCTTTTTACATTCGCAGATTTAATGATACTCGTTACGTAAAGCTGACAAACACAACGATTTACAGGCCTTTATTACTTGTCGTTAGTATGTTATTATCTTTCCATCAGATAACCGAATATCGCTGCTCTGCCGTGGCTGAATATTTGCTTACTAAACGAATCACTTTCATGCAAATTGCCTTCATAATTTTCTTCCGGGAAAGGAAGCGTCAGCCTTATTACAAGCAGCTTCGTTCATTTAGACGATTTGAACGTTATCTCTATTAATTATATCATGATTTTATTTTAACAATATATATATATATATATATATATATATATATATATATATATATATATATATATATATATATATATATATTTATATATATATATATATATGGCATTTAAGGTTGAATGCATTAGATATTTCAGGATACCCCTTCAGTTAGTCGTTAAGAAAAGCGCACTTGATAGTAGACTAATATTTCAAACAATATTTTTACATACTTCTGTAAGATCAGTGTGAAACAATAATTAAAAATTAAATGAGCCACAATCTTAAATATAAGAAGTATGTTTATCCACAAATGCCAAGTCTCAGAAAATGTCGTGGTGCAATACCAATAATAAGTTTGATTGGTCTTGTTCTTTGCATAGGATGATATAAGATTACATAGATAGTAAGTTCTTATGGATATGAAAATTTATTATCGTCTTAAATACAAGTTTTTTGAATTCACTTTCGATTTTATCTAGAATCCTTATGGAAATTTCTGAATTTATCATCTATAATAGCAAAATATGGTCCATTTAATTATAAGATTTTAATACAGTTCTAAATCAAAAATGGAGAAAATATTGTTTTCCTTATCTTTTCCTTTATATAAAGGCTTTTCTCATATCTTGCACATTACAGAAATCTTCTCGGCAACATTTGTCTACTCCTTTATACTCTATTGGATTGGATTGAGTCGTGTTAAAGACAAAAATCCATTTACTTTCTATTGCTACTGGTTGAAACTCTGTTAAAGAGATTTGCTACACTATTTTTTTTCAATCTTTTGAATTGAGCGCTTCCAAATCCTGACAATTTGGAGTGGAGAATATTGGCATTTTTAGGTTGCTTAGTTTCATATCTCATGAAACGTTCTTATTATTGATGAATTATGATATATCAAACTAAATCTCATAGTTTTTTTAAACATCCTTGAGGTAGTGAACTGTTGTTACTAGCTGTTACGTACATGTTCATTCTGTAAGGTCAAATTGTTTTGAGTGTAGTGTTGTGTACTACCGTTTTGCTTTCCTTTGATATATGTTACTTTTACACTATCTGCCAGTTGCAGTTTCGTGTGCCAGGGAGAGCGACCCGTAGCATCGCACTGTTCCATCTACCTACCGCTCGCACTAATGCTGGTGCTCGTGTACCACTACGCAGGCTTTGTGATGATTGTGACGGAAAATTTCATTCTCTAGATATATTTGCCAGCTCAGTACTTCAATACAAACAGTCAGTTAAACGGATACTATACAACCATTAGTCCTTTGAAAGCATTGACAATACATTTTCATTTATTCAAATCGACGTGATATTCTGTTTTTCTTTCTTTTTATTTAATCGATATTATTGTAAGTTGGATAGTGATTACTATTAATTCTATTATTGATAACTGTTACAGTGAACTTTAAATGAAAGGCTGATTTCAATAATTTCAATAGTTATTGCTTGATTGTTAACAATATTACTTTATTAAAATTTAATTTGATATTTTATAAAATTTCTGAATATTTAATGTATCATGGAAATATCTAGAAAAGACTGAGGATATATGTATGCAGAATATTACTTTCATGTGGGAATATCAGGATATAAGTTATTGTCAAAAAACTCTTATTTTGTATTTCACTATGACTTGTATCTGTTTTTTCTCCATAAGTGATAAATAAATAAATAAAAGTACAAGTTCTGAACTGTGAGGTGAGCTGTTTACTTTAATATTGTCAATTTTTTTTGTTTTATTAGAATAAATAGTGAATGACTGGAGAGAGGAGGAGAAGTCATAGAAATTTAGGGATTTATATATGATAGAATTTTTACTTATTTAGGAAATGGGCAACATAAGTTATTGGATTTTACAGATCTGTTAATGACACATATTCGAAAGGAGTACCGAAAAAATGTATTATTCTGGCTGTTTTTTTGAACCATAAATTAGTTTGACCATTAAAAATAATAGCTCTCTCATTATATTTCTGTGGTTATTGTGTACTTAGAAGATAAAGATTATTTCACACACTTAATTAGGATCTTTTATTTGTAATATAATAAAGTATAAATTTAACCTTTCTGTCAGATAGAGAAAAATTGTAACAAAGAGGCAACTGAATCATCGTTAAATGGACCATGTACACTATAGTATGTCATATACATTTGAGAATCATACACATGAGAAATGATATTACAAAAAGTTATATAAGTTTTTAAAAGTTACAAATTTATAATAATAATTGTCTAAATTTATTAACGTATAACTCTTTTGGATAATTAAAAAATTACTATTTAAATTTTAATTGTACAGCAAGTGTTTTTCTTTGTATTAAATACTACTTTTCAATTGCAATTTCCATCGAACAGAATAGGAAAAGTTGTATTGTAACTTGGAAATAATATTCTTATAACGATATTGGAATTTAACAGTAAAAATGGCTACATAAATTAAAATGCACATTGTCAGAAAAATGGAGGGAGAAAGAAGTTTGTCTTCTGCTTCAGGTAATCATGGGCTGAAATGTTGGTTTTCTGTCATATACTTATGTTTTCATTTATATTCTTAAGGGAATAATTTCTTAAATTCCAATATACATCTTTTTCTAAATAAAGTATGTATCATTTTTATTTATATTACGTACGGGATTGCATTTCAAATTTTACGGCGACTAACTAAAAAGTTGCGACGTAAAAATGAAAAAAACAATCGAGCACACTCGTTTTTAGTATTTATTAGTTTCGTTTATTATTACATAAAATCATTGATTGAATATTGAATATATTTGGCGTTAATTTTGTAAAAATGCATTATTCATAGTTAAATGAAACTACGTGATGTAGTATTATTTCTACTTTCTCTAAGTTCTTTACCAAAACCTAGGTTTCATTGTATTACACTAATCATCAGGAATCTTTGCTAAGAGTCCACATGAAGATGTAATAAATGAAACCTCGACCGTAATAAAGAACTTAAAGAAAGTAGAAATAATACTACATCACATAGTTTCATATAATTTTGGACATAAAACCATATTGCATTTTTAGGTAGCCCGTTTAAGAGGCCAAAAATAAATTTTACCATGAAAATGAATCATTCTAGTAACATATTTATCTAATAATATGAACTGGACCGGAAAATTTTCTAGAAATTATACAAGAGATATATACAAAGAATAATTCAGTCAAACGGGTAATAATTCAGTAATGGTGTAGCTATTACAGTGTGAGCGGCATTCTATTAAAAATTATTGAGACATTTGGTGAAATTCATCAGTTCGTTGCAATATTGCTTGCCATGTCTTTGCAAGCGATAAAACCGTGAACGAAAATTATTGGAAATAAATGATTATCCATAACATTCCAAACGAATTGTTCGTCATTTTTTTATCCAATATTTTCATTCATTTTGCAATCCCTTCAATAATAACCATAATTAATCCATTATATGATTTTCCCTACTTCCTTTCACAGTTATCAATTCTACATTTAATATCAATAAACAAAGAGCCGCGTGTCTCCACCTTATCCTCGATCTATTTTGAGGTGAACAATTCATCATTAGGCCTTTTATATCTCTGCGTTACAATAACGTCATTCGTTGCTGTACAATAACGTAATCGCTTAATAAATCATATTAATGTACATTGCCTAAGCGGAAAAGGTGTCAGTTATAATAAAGAAACTGCTGTACAAACAACAATATATATGCAAATATGTATATCTCTTTATTATCGATGCAAGTTGACCGAAATAATTTTGTATTGAAAAAATTGCGAGATGCCGAAATATTCATTTTTTTTCGACGATCAATTTACGAAGTTACTTAACAGTAAGTCGACGAAATTATAAATGACGGAGAGAGAACTTAACTGAAATTATAAGTACATACGAATAGACACAGAGGCGTGATGTAATTGTGAATCCATAATAATGGATACAAGAATGGGACAAAATTATAAATACTTACGTATGCAGACAAGGAACTGATGAAACTATAAGTAAATACGTATCGACACACGGTCTCGACTAAATTGTAAGTGCGGGTAGACGCTTACAAGACTTCATGAAACTGTAATTAAATATGTATGAATACAGGGCATTCACGAAATTATAAGTGTGTATCGGTCAAGACAGAAAATTAACGGAATTACAAGAACATAAGCGTGGACACAAGGACTTGACGAAAATTATTTTTAAATACTGATGGACACAGTGACTACACTAAATTATATGGCGTGTATATAGATACAGATGCATATCGATGGAGAGAACCACTTAAAGAAATTATGAGTCATGCAGATTGACATAGGTACATAACAAAATTATAAGTACATATGTCTGAATACAAGGAACTAGACAAAAAATTATGGTCATAGATATATACATGGACTTGGTAAAATAATAAATACTTGTAAGGGTCTTATAAAAAGACAAAAGTATAAGATTTCTGTCCATTCGAAAACTAGACTGAACAAAATAGAAATTTCAGAAATATTTCCGTAAAGGTATTAAGCTTCATTATTTTCAGTATCGTATTATACTGTTATATTTCCATAGAAAGCCCTAATTTATCTTAATATAACGAAGAAAACTTTAGAAGGCTGTGTAGTTTATTTCCAAAAAATCGTATCTATTTAATTAAACTATGTTGCTAAAAATTAGTTCAAAACCTAGTGCTTTAATTTTAATTTAAAGTTAATTTTAATTTGTTTATATTTTCACATATTCACTCTACATTACATTAAATTCAATTGCGTACACCGACAATGCTTAAATTTCCCAGGGGTTCTATGCGTTCAGCGGCTTTCTGCTAATACTCGTATACTTGACTAACTCTGGTACAACTAAAATTTTCCCATGCGATTATTTTAGCATAAAATGATGATACCTTATACACATGAACTATATATTAAACCAATTTTAAATCTCACCGAGGCCGGAAAAATATTTTCTAAATTTAGTTTTTATATCGGTGTATCACGTTCTATATTTATAAATTTTCTCATTGCATTTACATGCACCGCAAGAAGCAAAAAATTATTTTAATATTAAAAGGAACTAAAGAAAATAAAAATAATAATTGACAGCATAAATTAATGGAATTCACCCTTAAGCACATGTAATTATGACATCAAATAAATAAAAACATGCGAGGAGTATCCTGAAGATCAAAACTCGTCTGAAATCGTACAACCTAAAATAATTTACGGATCGCAATACTACAAATACTACGAAATTATAATCTCATCCTTTTATATATTTTTACCCCTGATGTGTGTCTTGTATTGTTTTATTTCAATTCACAATCAATCTGTAACGCTCATTTTTATCTATGCATAAATATAATCATTACTTTGTGTATCGTTTATTACAATTTATTTGCTTCTAATGCCCGCACGAATAATGTCCATGCTTCAATAAAATTGCTCATTTGTTAAATTAATAACTGTAGATTTTGGTTTTGCTGCAAATAATTTGCTGTTTGTACTTAATTAACTAAGTTTTAGTAAAGTTTATTAAACAAATACGATTGTATCAAGTCGAAACACAAAATAAAGTTAAATTAGAATAGGTACATATAAAGCATGAAGAATTCCTCGACTCAAGAACAAGTAATAGTTTTAAAAAATTAAATCCAATAATTTTCAAGTGAGGATAAATATTAAAAAAACAGCATGACTATTATTTCTAATCCGACTTATTTCGTTTTTAACAAAAAATGTTTTTTAAAAAATATCTCGTACTTCTTTTATGTTTCAACAAATGAAGTAGGTTCAATATCGATACAAAACATAAACGTCCCTAGTTTTCCATTGGAAATATTACTAGAGATATTAGAGCTAGAAAATCATAATGATTTTATAAAAACCCTAAAAAACATAAGAATAAAATATTTTTTTTTATATATTAGCCTGTGAAGATTTTTGGACTTTAATTGTTTTATGTACACTTTATAAGTTAAACTATATATGAATACTATATTACAGCAATAATTTAACCAAATATGATTGTATTTAAAATTTTCCTATTCTTCTTAAAACATTATCATTTTTTGTAAGAATGTCATAAGTTAGGAAACATTAAATAATTGTTTTTATGATGTTCAGTATTTAGAGTCTGACCAAATATAAGCTACAAAATCTGTTAACTAATTATATTATCAACAATTAAATGAAACTACGTGATGTAGTATTATTTTTACTTTCTATCATTTCTTTACAGGCCGTAGTATTCATTATTCACAATTAAATGAAACTATGTGATGTAGTATTATTTCTATTTTCTTTAATTTCTTTACCACGACCTAGGTTTCGTTGCATAACAACATCTTCAGTTGGGCTATTAGCAAATATTTAGATGTTATAATACAACGAAACCTAGGTCGTGGTAAAGAAATTAAAGAAAGTAGAAATAATACTACATCACATAGTTTCATTTAATTGTGAATAATGAATTTCTACAAAATTAACACCAAATATATTCAATAGATATATGACGTTTTATTTATTACCCATAAATATAAATATTACGAAGCATCAAATGAATTCATTATCATCTGCATATACTTTAATAAACTTCAGCTTTCGAGAGGAACAAAATGAGAAAATTATAAAAAAGTATAAAATAATTCAGTTTCCACTTATTTAAATGGGATAATCAAGACTAGCATTAATTATTAAATGACTAATTTATAGTTTTATCTAAATACTTCATTTTATATTATATCTTAAATTTTTAAGCTTCTTATCAAAGACAGATAATTTTCACGTTTCGCATATTTAAGTATTTACCCTGAAACACACTTACAAAATTTAAGAAGTCACAAGGATAATGCAACACGATGTTACCCACGTCCATTACTTTTAAAAAAATCGGTATTTTTTTGGAATAAATTGGCAAAAGTAGTTTATTACTTGATGCTTCAAGCACAGCAAAAAGTATTATTAACTAATTTTTTATGATTTAAACCATGTGATTAAAAATTATTTTCAATGCCGGAAAAAATTTCGCATTTCATGGATTTAAACAAAATGTTTTTTTTATATGAAATATCCAAAATATACATAATCAGTAAAAGAAGGATAATAGAAAGAGAAACTAAAAGATGCGGAATGTTGCAATACTAGTCGCTATCATCTTAATAAACGGTAAAACTGTACACGACAATTATTCTAAATACAATATATGTACCTTCTAAACCACCTGATTTTAAATTTTTCATGAAATATTTCAATCCACTTTGCGGATTATATCGTTAATAACAATTATTAATCCATTCGAACATTTTCAAAATTTCCTTTTTCAATCATTTACCCTGCATTTAATTTCAATAAACGAGGGTCCCGCCTTTCAATAAACGAGGGTCCCGCCCATCCCGACCACAATCTCGATCGGTTCTTAGGCGCATTATTCGTCATTACGGCGTTTATATCTCTGTGTTACATTAGAGTAGCTCACTGAGGTACTGCTTCTGAATTAATCGCTTGTTTAATGAATTATATTAGTGTAGATTGCCTAAGGGGGAAAAGGCGTCCGTTGCTTCTTTGAAAATATGAATTAATGTCACCTAGTTTTTAAAATAGCCACATCTACTGATTTTCAAACCTATATATTACATGATTTTAGCTTTAGGTTTTGTCAAAGAAGAAATACAACAAAAAATAAAAGGGACAAGCTCTTGCTGTCGTTTACTATCTTTTTCGTAATCTTTTGGTTATTTTTGTTTTCTTATAGAGTGTTCGTAATTAAAACATAGTGACAAAGTATACAAACCATTAAATATTTTAATAATTTCACTCAAAAATATCAATATATTTTTGAGTGACAAAGAGCTAAAAAATATTTTTTCTTTCTTTCATATATTGCATTTAAAAGACCATAAACATAGATTAACGATTTTTATAGTGTCCAAAATTATATTCAGCACGATTTTACGTGAGACAGTTCTGGATAAATTGTTAAAATATTCTGAAAAAATATATTCCTCCACTGTCTTCTAAATTAATAAAATCAAAATAATGAAAAGAAAGTCTTAGAAGCTGGCCTAAAGATTAATCCAAAATTACACTGATTTTTTGAGATAACTTTACCCTGCGAAAAATAATATTAACATTAGGTAAGTAGGACGGATTCCTCGTACGGGGGTTTGTACTCGTACCTTCACCTTTTATACTTCTGCTTCAGCAATTGCATCCGATAGGGTCAACTTATCATTTTAAGAGCTGCCTTTTAAAATTAACTAAAGCTGCCTGGTAAAGTTAACTAGAGTTTTCTTGTGAAATTGTTTGATTAAATGAGTAGCGTTGTCGTAATTCGTTACTGTTTTTATTAGCAGATCAAAATTATGGATAGGTTTAATTGAACGTAAACTTGAGATGTATAGATGTGACGTTTAAGTCTTACAAAGGTGATATTTAAGGTATAATATTTATAAGTTTACGGCGAACTTTCACAAGCACTTATTTTTATCCCATAACTCGATAAAGTTTATGTTAATACTTGTATATTTTTTCCAATTTATTTAATCTAAATTCAAAATTTTAGTATAGGGTCTATTTAAACAAAATTTAAGTGAAAAGGTAATTTTTTTTTAATTGATGTATTATATTATCCTGTAAACGTATCTGCAGTGTGAGTATATATTCTTTTAAAATGGTTGCTCTCAAACGTATGTAATTTCAAGATCTTATTAAAGTATAAACACTGATACAGGTTATAATTGATATTTAAAATTCATGAAGAATTCCCTTAGTTTTTATAGAACGTGGCTAAATTTTATCAACTCTGCTTATTCATTCATCTATTTCAAGAATCACGTATTATTTAATTTCTAAACGCCTTAAAATTTTACTCTGTACAATATTCACATGTGGTTAAAAATGAGTTATTTCAATAATAGAAAGATATTTGTAAAATTATTGAACATCACTCATTTTTAATGGAGTTCAAAGCGTCTTTAGGATAAAAATAAAAAGCCTTGTTTTACCTAGAATATAAAAAATAACCAATAAAATTTCCTATAATAACTTAATTACATATCGTACATAGATTTAAAAGCTTTTCAAATGCAATAAAAAGACAACGAGCTTACTTAGAATAAAGAGTATAAGTTTAAATCTAATTGCAGGGTTAGGCTGCCTTTGAAGCCTGGGAATAATTTCCAAGTTTACGATTATTTTTAATGAATAAAACATTGGTTAAAAAATAATAAAATATATTTACTTGCAAAATCAGATAAAAACAGCACATTTCCAGAAGACATATTTTATTTAAAGTTCTGATTAGTGAACAATACTTGTATATAGGATTTGACCAAAAAAAAATCATGAAAATAATAGTGATCTACTGGGTAGGAGCAAGAAAAATCTGTAGAGATTTTTGGAGGTGGTAACATTTTGTATGAAATAACACATGTTTCATACAATAACTATTTAATTATTTTAATTTGTTTTGTATTAACTCCCACAAGCCAGTCAAAATATACACTGGAAAATTTATTTCGCGTTATGAGTCACTTTTTTCTGCGCCTTCATCCGAAGATACTTTTAAATTATTATAAGATCTTCACATATAGGTTACATTACAACATGGAAGTATATAATAGCTTCACGTTATCAGAAAATTTAAATATATTCATTATATCTCTTGGGTTCATTGTAGATAATTTTTCGACACGTCCATGTTTCAAAAAATTATTCAATTCTGATGTCGGTTTTGACCTTAATATATAATTTTGATTAAGATACAGATTCTTAGGTTTTTATTACCCGTGGCAAGCCTGTTGTTATTTCGGCACCAGGTAAAGGAAACCTACTTCCCCAGGGCTGTGGAATCATTACGACGCAAATTGCCTTTCACGATTTTCATCTTGAAAATTTTCGTGAACAACATCGTTCAAAAATTAGTCAGACTTTACATTTGTAATTATATATGCTCATTATTTAAATGTATTATATTTAAAGAACATATTGTGCGTTATCTAATATTTGCATAATTGTGATACGATTTTCGCTATTGAGTGGGTGAATTTCTCTGTTAAATTTTGGTTTAAATATTATCACAATATTTACTATGTTAATATATAATAGAATATTTTTGGACTGCTTTTTGAAATTACATAGGATATAGAACCAATATGATCAAAAAAGCGGTATGAAACTAAATTGTTACTAAAGTAAACACAGACACGACTGACCCACTTAGAAGCGAACAATGACAAAGCGTGGATGGTGAGTCCCAGGGGTAGAGTCAACTAAAAAAAAAACAGGTGCGAACGAGCACCTTCCATAAACAGCAATCGCATTCAGCGCACTATTACAGGGCCACCAAAATTATGTACAAAGTGGCTTATCCTAGTAAATTATCTAGTTATATGAAACTTTTAAGGAAAACTTTTATTCAACCTCTTCCATCGCAAAAAAGCCAACGTTAAAGCTAATCAGATATGAACATCCAACTAAGCACAATCTGATATTACAGTTAATTAAATATAAATTGAATTTATTTACATCAAATTATGAATATTTTATAATAAAATTTTATGGAAACTTTCTATATTTGGGAGATTACTTATATTGTATATAAAACTTATTTATCCTATGCAAAAAAAGGAAACAAAAAAATATGTCCAATTCTCAAATAAAATCGTTATTAACTTTATTTGATGGTACTTAATGGAATGAATAAAATAATAAATTTACGAATTGAGAAATCAATTCCACGAATGCCATAATAATCTTCAAACTGTATTCTGCAAAAACTAAAGAAAGACTAATTTTATTGGAACTGAAAAATTGCAGACAAAGCTTGCTGACCCATAAATTGTACATATAATATGAAAATAATTACCCGTGGTAAAATTGCGCTATTAAATTCATACAACGTTGTTTAAATAAATTTTTTTTGCCTTTCGCACTCTAGAAATTAAAATTAAGTTAGCAAGTAAATATAAAGTTTTAGGTAATAATAAATTTAAATAAGTACTGCGGGTTTCCATATCGAGGTAAAATTCAGTACACATTTATTTGTTTATTGACAAACATTTATCGATACATTATAGATTATCTATATGTAACGATAATAAATTATTGATTTAACAAAATTTCAACTTTAGATTAAACATGGATATACAATACACAAGAACCACAAAACATGGCGATAACATATTTCGACAAATTTACTTTCATTCATAAACAACTTTCACTCATAAACAAATCAAACCCTAGTGCGATCGTTTTCATAGGGTTGAGCAGATAAATACCACAGGAAACTGAAGAATCCTGATATAATTCGGTTCTAGATGGTGGTGTAGCAAAAAGTTGCTGATAGTGTGAAGAATAAAAATTTACTCATTAATACAGGGTACAAAGTTTTTCTTTTTAACAGCGGAAAGATAAAATTCATAAGCGTAAGACCATTTCTAAATTGAAATGAATAATAACCTGGCATATTCAAGAGGAAATCGATAGGAAATATAGGGGAAAAACCATACTGTCTCATATAAAGATATCGGAGGAACGTCATTTGCGAACGATCAATCATAAAGTTGTATTTGGCTTCGTGTGGGCTCTATATAATGGAGCCAGATTCTAAAAGGCTCTATACTAATGAAGTGTACAACAGATGAAATGATGACAAGGATTGAAAATCATTTCAATTCCAAGTTTCTGAAATATAATAAATTAATGGGTTTCACAGTTAGTACGGTAATGGTAAAATATTCGTAAATAAAATTTCTACTACAATAACTCGCGAATAGCAGATTTACAGATAATTGTTTCAAAATTTAATTTTTCACATATTTTGATAATGTGAACCAACCAAATATTAACTTATATTTTCCTGTTCCTCTGGATGCAATGAGCTTTTGTGATATTGTGTGCTTGTAAATTAAGACAAATTTACACCTATTTAATATTCGGAATTTCGTATGAAAAACGAAGTATAGCCTATGTTCTGTCACATCGACTTTTCGTAACGTACCCCTACACTACGTTTTCAGAGAATTAAACTACTAAGAGTGTAATTGATTCAAGAATAAAACACGTATAACCTCTGACTTTCAAACTAAACTAGTTGAATATACGCTGAGTAAAAACTTAATGTATTTTTTTGTCTTGCATTGATTTGGTTTTTAAATCGTGATACTTGTAATTAGTTCTTATTTGATAACTAGCGGTATCTTCCAACTTCGTCCGTACGGAATTTTGAATTACAAGTGCAGTGTTTTAAAGAGTTTATTTTGTACTTTTATTAAGATTAGAAATTAGTTTATTTTTAATTCCGCCCAGTCCGGCTCGTGGTCCATCTTCTGGTTCTCCTGCCCGCTCTTGGATGTTGCCCAACATTCCTCTGACAGGATTTTACTGAAGCTTCAAATTAAATTTTCATCGTTACTATATCCAGCCCTTTTGATATATTATGATACAATATAATATAAATTAATTATTCTAATATAAATTAATAAAAATATCTACAACTTGTAGAAAATTTGAACCAATATGTCTAGTAGTGGTCGTGTTAAATCGATTCTTACTATAAATGAGACAAAAATATATTTTTTATATATTTTATATTACGTCTTTTACTAATGTTACACTTTACAAATATTTGTGGTATATTAGCAAAACAATAACGGGTCGCGAACAAAGTTAAACAAAGTAAAAATTAGCTCGTCAGAGTAATTTTAATCTTATCGGTGACATAAGTTTTAAAAATAATATATTAAGCTGCAAATAAAATGTAAAAAAAATTTCAAAATATACTTACAAAATTATCTATACTGAAATCAGACTTTGGCTTGAAAAGAATAGGACAACATCATACACGACACTTTAGAAAAGCATCATCAAAGTGACTTTCAATATAAAACACTTTTTTTTATTCATTTTGATCAGTCAGTTTGATCATTGTCTCTTTACCTCTCCCCATTAACCTTAAAATATTAATTATTTTCGAACCGGAAATACTGATATGGTTTTGTTTTTATATTAATACTGGTTTTTTAACCTTTTTTTCTTTTGTTCCTAACGATATTTTTTTATTTAGACATAAATTACAACAATAATAATATCATTTCAGAAATATTCAATTTAGAGTTACCTGTGAGTTAAGTTAAAGTGGAGTATATTTTTTTATTCATTTTACAAGATATAGTCTGGTATAATTACCGCATTCATTAACAGAATAATTATGCTAATAAGTGCTGTATATTCTGCTCGTGTTTGTGGCTATCTACTTAACTTCATAAAAAAACTATATCTTTTATTGTTCTAAAGGATATCCTGCATTGAGTATTTGAAAAAAGTTTCAATTACATATCAGGAAAAATAGTTTCCACTAACAAATATCCTTACCAAATTAAAAATTTAAAATAGTAATTAAGCGACGGTACGTCAAAATATTCAAAAGTAATGCTAAGATACAAACAAAATGAACAATAAAATGACACATAGGTCTTTTCGCCATTATAGATCTGAGTCACTATTTAAAGTTCCGAATCGTGAAAATATTTTAATAAAATTAAATTATTAATGTCACTCTTACAACTTTACCTTTAAATATGCTTAGAAGGAATTTAAATTTTTCGTCCCACTTTCTCACTTCCCTTTACCAAAATACTTTTATAATTTTATAGATTTGTCTATACGCATTAAATAAACTTGACATCTATTCAAAAGCGTTTATTACTCATCGTTAGTATGTTATTATATTTGCATCAGATAACCGAATATCATTGTTCCACTGTTGCTGAAGACTTACTTTCTAAATGAATCGCTTTCATGCAAATTGCTCTTCATAAGTTTGTTCCGGAATAGGAAGTGTCAGCTATATTGCCAGCAGCGTTGTGATATAAATATTAGTTAAATGTTATCTATATTAATTATATCACCATTTAAATATTTAATAGCATATGTTACGTTTGAACGTGACAGATATTTTTTACATTCTTTAAGTTAATTGGGAAGAAAGTTGTACTTTCATTTTCATTGACCGAAATGTAAATTACGGAAGAATTATTACACCTTTGAAAGTAGGTGGATTTTATTCCTTGAAAATATATGGCATTCAATTTTTTTTTCGGAAAAATATTCTTACATACTGCATTAGAGGTAATCAGACAAATTAATTAAATATAATGTCAGCCAGAATCGGAAATGTAAGGAACATATTTATTTACGAATGCGAGGTCTTAGGAAACAACGTGTTGCAATACCAATAATAAGCTTATATCGCTTAAGTAAGTAAGATTCGAAAACGAAAATATTACAACCAAACTCACTTTAACATTTATAAGTAACGATTATTATTACGCCCATTTCTCCTAAAATTTAGATCTAGACCAAAAATGTTTTCAATATGTACTAGTTCAGTTAGGTGCTATGTTTGTCTAATCTTATAAAGTGAACCCTAAAGTATGCTAGAACATTTGCTAGAGACACATGTAAAAAAAATTCAATCCGACGGGTGCCGTCCAGCTATTCCATTGTGATCGAAGTGAAAAGAAAAAAAGCAAAACCAACATCGCTGAAATATTTGACGAAATTTTTGCAAGCGATGAAATTGCACTCAAAAATGATTCCGTATACGATATACCTTATAAACGAAATATTTACAAATTGTTTATAAAATATTTTCATCTACTTTGCAATTCCTTCCATTAATAACAATCATTAATCCATCTGCCCGACTTCCCTTCTCAATCATCCAGCCATCATATAATTTCAATATGCGAGAGGCTCACCGCCTGTCGCCACCTCATCCTCTATCGATTATATGCCGCATTATTCGTCATTAGCGCGTTTATATCGCTGTGTTGCATTAATGTGGCTCGGTGCTGTTCTGCTTCTGAATTAATCGCTCGTTTAATTAATTATATTAACATAGATTGCCTAAGGGGAAAAGGCGTCGATGGTTTTACGGCAGTTGCTTGTGTATAAATATGGATCGACATTATCAATTTTATAGTTCGGCATATCTTAAATAGATTTCGATAATATATTTTATGACATTAATTTAATACTAGGTATTTTCGAAATGAAATAAAAAAGTTACAAGGACAAAGGTGTATTGCTCTTTCTGATTCTTGGTAATTTTTTTATTTAACCTATTGTCAATAATGCAATCGTAATGAAAGAGATAGATTCAAAACGAAAGACTTTTAGTTTAAAAACGATGTACTAATATTAAGTAAATATGAAGAATCTTTTTGCAATGCCGGTCTAATCTGCGGCTCTTATGAAAAAAAATAAATGCATTTTTATTGTTGTTATAAAAAAATGCTACTTGCCTCTCTTGAAGTTTGAGTATTAATTAAATAATATTACATAGTTATGTTTAATCTGACAGCAGAAAAATTGTTATGTTATTAATATTAATACTAAAGCAATTTAAATACCATAAGGCTGATTGCAATGCGCTGATATATTTTATTTAATCGGAACTTCATAGATACCTGAACTTCATTGCACCTGAATTTTTTTTAAGTATAGTTTTTGATATGAAATATTTCGAAAATGGTAGTATTTCCCAATAAATGATATATTATTATTTATTTCAGTTTAAAGTTAATTACGTAATTGATTACTGAATAAAATACTTCAGTTCTTAAAAAAAATGTTTTCTAATACCTCTTTTCCATGCTAATCACGTTCAGGTTTTACTATTTTAGTAATATTCGAATATTCGTTTAGAATATAGTGAATACGAGAAAGAATATGACTGTTTAAAAATAAGCGAATATTCGACAAAACGCTTACAAATATTTCTAGTAGGTATGTATATATATTAAGATAGCATATTGCATAAGTACGGTAATAAATAAAAGTTTCTTTCACCATTCCGAACAAGTGCAAAATTAGAGGTTTTTAACTTGTTAATAATTTAAAAAGTGTTGGATTTCTGCAAAGGATATATAACTTAATATATGGAGGAGGACTCGAAATTCAACTCGAAATTCTTGTCCGTAGAGTTCAGTAGCACTGTCTTAAATCGATCCTACTGAATAAACGCATTCATGCGTTTTTTTAGTTTCTAAGAAATTATAAATTTTGCAGATCTGGGGTTTTCATACCCCATCTTATACACGGAAGGTTAACAACAATTGTATTATATACTTGACAAGCACATTAGACAGACATATAGAAAAGCTTCATCTATTTCATATGTCAACCCGTAAATTAATTAATATGGTTTACGACAATTACGGGAAAAGAAATAATGGTGTAAAAATATAAAAAGTTAATATACTTAAATAAATGGAACATGAAAATTATATGCAAAAGTTATCGTAACTTATGTACTTAGGACATATAAAAACTTAAATATTTGGATAGAGTTTCAAATTATTAATTTATTATGAGTTCAAGGTGATTATGATGATTTTTGTTTTGGTTCTTTAAATTCATTGAAGGAAAGCTAATTTTTCATTAAGAATTTGGCTCTTTTATAATATTAAAATATGTTTTAAGTTAAATATTTAATTACACGAAATACGAAAATTATTTACTGTAGATAGGATTGTAAAATATTTAGGATAATTAAGGACTTAAGTATTCAGATAGAGCTTCCAATTATTAGTTTATTTCGAGCTCATTATTATTGTGATGATTATTTAAAATAAAATTGATATTGGATTTCCAATTTCAATCATAGAAAAATGATTTTTAATTACCGATGTCAGTCCTTTATTTTATTGAAATATATTTTAGGTTAAGTATTTAAATATAAAGTATGTGAATATTTTCCACCATAATAGAATATTACGCATAGTAAATTAACTAAATATTTAGAAAGGACTTAAACATATCACAAGAAAAAATAATAATCGGCGATTTCCCCTCTACGTTAATTTTTCCCTAGAATTTCTCTAATAATATATATTATCGCCATTTTATGTTGTTGTTCTTAAATATATGTCACGTACATACATTTATTAGTAATTGTTACTGTGTTAAACAAAAAGTTAAAGAAATTTAATTTGGCATTTTAATAGTATTACAATCAGAAGCAAAGACCAATATTTAGAACTTCCTCGACAATAACAAATGTATTTTATCACATGCTTGAGAGGATATTAAAATAAAAAAAAACAAGTAATCTAAATACGTTAGTTGGCACGTTCTTCATTAACTGTGTTTTTTGTATCCCGTACTTTGAAATAGAAAGTATAAATAGAGATAAGTAGGTCAGGGTCCGCAGTGTTGTTCCTAATCGAATGTTTGTTACTGAACCATAAGCATCACACGAAAACTAACTGGTAGAGATTTTCTTTTCACTTTTTCTTCTTTCTGCTCCACTTATTGCCCTGGGGCAGGGTTGAATTTAACGGGAAAACAACGAACGTACGGGTTCCTCGAATCATTATACGTTTGTTTTTTTTCTGATCGGAGAACATAAATTCAATGAGTGCCTATCGCCTATATTCTACAGTATCTCGTAATTGTCATCGTATTGATGAATTTACAGGTTGAAATATGAAAAGAGCTACTATTTTCTATGTGTTTGTCTAATGTGCTTGTCATATGTACAATACAATTGTAGTTAACGTTCCATGTATAAGATGGGGTATGAAACCCTGGGATCTGCAAAATTTATAATTGCTTCTAAAACTAAAAAAACGCAAGAACACGTTTATCCAACAGGTAAATTTTGCTGATCAGGTCAGCGCAATTCAATGAGTTGGGTACCTATTTTGCCTTGCTAAATGCATGTGCACATGGTACATTTAGGTAACATACGCTTAACTTTCTATTATTCTCAATATCACGATACAATCAGTCTCAATTTAGTGGTCAATTAATTCAAGAGTGTCAGAGAAAATGTTGAAACCGAAAATGTTTATAACCATAAAAATGATTAATAATATTACATTATATATATATATATATATATATATATATATATATATATATATATATATATATATATATATATGTACACGTACAAATATGAACATATTAATTAAATAAAGTATTTAAAAACGCATTTAGATAATTATTAACTTTACTCTAACCCAATACCAAAGTGCCCAATACTATTTTTTATTGGCTATATAGCCATAGTAACGTAATTTAAGTTCTCATATTATGAGTGGTGTCTCGACACAGCCCGGTTCCATTTTTTTTGTGGAGGAATGCTGATCACTGAAGAAGAGTTATGAAGAACAAAAATGCCATGAAATATTTTGTTTCAGTTATAATATCTAATAAACGAATAAAAAAAATTCAACATTTTTTGCTTTCGGCAATTTGTGTGGAAGGGTGTGTTAGTCTTGAGTTCAATTTGAATCAAAGGCAGACAAGATATGACCTAAGTAAAATATAAGCTAATTTTTGCATTTGGTGAGATGGAAATAAATTTGACATATAGATTCTACTGGATTTCATGAATGTAAGAAAACATATTGAAAACGGAAATACACATTTCCCGATTTGACTATTTTATCTGTTATTATTAAAAGCCCTGCGATTACTTTGATTTGATCTGGTTAGCGGTTAGATGCTCACCTTCCAAGTCGCTTTCCTCGACCGTGTCGATCATCATATTATACGTAGTATTCGCTGCCAGCCACACATCTATAGAGAGTCTATAATTTTTTTCCTGAGAAGATATCTCTCAATGATTTGGCGCCATGGAGGAAGATATAGGAAACAAGTACTTGGACCAGTGTTTTCTTGGTGTTGTGGAAAATGTTCAAACATTATTAAATTAACTTATTGCACTTTTGGCTATTTCTATCTTTAATTAAATGTTCTTTTTGTAGCCTCCTTTCTCTCTCAACATAATCGTATAAAATCAGGAACGATTTCTAAGTATCGGAGTTATACAATAAGAATGACTTGGCTGGCTCTGTCCAGTATAATGATGTATTTAATAAACTTGTTGACGTTAGGTTCCACTAATTCACTTTCTTTTCCACCTCTTTTTACCAGTTCCACGAGCTCCATTTTGGATGGAGCCAAGAGTGTGATATCATCTATGTGCATAAGGTTACAGATCTTATTTCCTCCTATTTACATATCGCTTTGCCAATTGTGATATATTGCTTCAAATAGTAAAATTGTACTCTCCATCCGTGTAAAACGGAGTACATGTTTTTTTCCTGTGCATTATATTGAATTAGGCAGTATTTTTTATGTACTTTAAAACGATTAAAATTTCAATTGATGTCTTTACTTTCACAATTATCGTTCGCGAAATATTAAGCTTTAAAGCGATTGCATTGTTCCTTATCCCAATATTTTCAGCATTGTTCCAAAAAATCAGAAAAATACTAGCTAGCTATACTAGCGTTTTATTACAATTTTTAAAGGAAATTATTAAACAAAAATGTATAAAATCTTTCTACGTACACATTGTAATTAATTTATAGCAATGTTTTTAAGGGCATTATATGAAAATATAATATACATTAAAATTTTGCTATTAAATACTAACATTTTAAACGAATAAAACGAAACTGAAATATTCCATCAAGGAAATTTATAAATCGTAAATCAAATTATTTAATGTGCATATTTCCCATCATATTTTAATTACAATATCAAAATAATTCGCTTTTCTGACCCGGTATTAAGACAAAAAATAAATTTCGAAAGAATCTAAACGAAGCCAGTTTCAAAGCGGAAAATTTCAAAAGGAGGTAATAAATAATGGTATTATTACCTCCTTTTGAAATTAACATGAATTGCTAATTCTCTGCTGCTGCACAAATTACTTAATACAAGAACAATTTTCATGCAAATTTCCGTTCATAATTTCCATTTTGAGTTAAAAGCGACGACGGTATACGTTTAATACTTTAATCAATCACAAATTTTACGCCAATAATTATCCCTTCCTAATGAATACGGTTTAAAGGCTAATAATATAAATTTGACTAGAGTTTTTAAAGAAATAATGGTGAAAAAAAATCGTATGCTTATAGTTACTTGCCAAAATCGATCAATATAATTAAATTTAATTAAACTAACAGAAAGATGTATCTTTAAAATTTGATCATTTATTCAAATGCTGCGAATAATTTCTAGGCCTGTGTACTAGATATTTACAATAAATGCAAGATTATTTAGCTGTAAATGGATATGATGTCCTTGAAATATATTAATCCCTTCGTAAACGCACATTATATGACACCGTTATTAAAATAAAGGGAATAATAATTTGCCATAATACCAATAATTTTTGTTCAAATTGGACTAAAAAATCTGTCAAATACGGTAGAATTCGTACTGTGGAAATTTGGAATACATTTAAATACATATAATTGTGTAATATATATTTCTATTAAATTTTTTACAAATATAAATTTTTCACAACGTAAATATATTGCCAACTTCAACTTTCACAAGCGTAAAATCATGGTGCATATTTAAAAAGTTATATCTAGAATCAACGCAAGAGTTTACCTTCAAACTTTACATAGACTAGTAAAAATGGTGTTTTTCATAATTATATGTTCAGTAGCCTTCGAAATAGAGGGGGGAAGGGCACATTTTTTGTATACTTTTCTTTATACCTCCGAAGATATAATACCTAAAATTATAAAAATTAAAATATTTTTTAATCGCTTAAAACTGTACCTTTCAAACAATATCCCACATTATATTGGGAATTTTAGAATATTTTTATTCGTTCACCATTTTTCACCTCTAAAGTTTACATATAAATATTTTTGAGTATAACACATTGAGATATGTGAGGATAGATATGCATTATTACAATGCCAAATTTTAAGTTTCTTTTCTGAAGCGGTTAATATTAAATACGTGCCAAACGGACATGATAGGATTTTATTAGGATATCGTTTTTCTTTTTAGGTACGGAATATTAAAAATAGATGTAATGATGTAGATGTTGTAGGAACAACTTTTTAAGATTTGGATAGAATATTAGTTTGAACTTATTTGTTTAAAAAACTTATTTGTTTTGAACTTATTTGTTGTAAAGCTATAATTAAAGTTTAAAATCTTCGAATCACAATCAGACATGACACCGCCAGCAAAATTTAGAAAAAATATATTTTTAAATTTTTTTTTTGGAAAAAGAGAACGATACAAATAATATATTATAAATGAATAAATAATTTAATTCCTGAAAATTCGTAAATTTTTCAATCAGACAGAAAAAGAAACGTCTTCTTACTTGAAAATAATATTGTTGTGACGATACTGGAAATCATAAGTGAAATTGGCTAAGAAATTTAACATGCACATTGCCAGAGAAATGGAGAAAAAAGAAGCTTGTACTCTGCTGTAGGTAATGTGTATAAGTTGACATATTTCTGTGCTTATGTTAACGTTTATATTCCTAAGGGAGTTATTTCTATAATTCCAATATATATATTTTCCAGAAAAAAATACACATGATATTTTTGGTATTTTTTTCTATTATGTACGGGGTCGTATTTAAAATTTTATGGATATTAACTAAATAGTACGACGTAAAATTTAAATATACATACCTACACACTCCTTTTGGCATTTATTAATTGGGATTACTTTAACATACATTCTTGCTGCATTTTTAGATATCCCGCTTAACATCCCAAAAATAAGTTTTGTCCGAATTATATCATTCTAGTAACTTGTTAATCTAATGTTATAAACTGAATCGGAAAGTTTACAGCAACTTATACTAGAGTTATATAAAAATAATAATTCAATCAAACTCGTAATGTGTAGCTATTATAGTGTGAACGACGCAACTTTACAAAATATTGAAATATTTGACCACATTCATAAATTTGTTGCAATATTGATTGCTATTTCTTTGCAAACGATAAAACCATCTACGAATATTACTGGAAACAAATTATTACACATAGCATCCTAAAAGAATTGTTGATCATTTATTTTCCCAACATTCAATAATAACCATAATTAATCCATTCTTTGATTTTCTCTACTTCCTTCCTCATTCATCTATTCTGTATTTAATATCAATAAACAAGGAGCTAGCCCCTTGTCTCCACCTCATCTTTGATGGATTTTGAGGTGAACAATTCATCATTAGGCCTTTTATATCTCTTCGTTACAATAACGTCACTCGGTGCTGTATCCCTTCTGAATTAGTCAATCGTTAAAAAATAATATAAATGTAGATTGCCTAAGCGGAAAAGCCATCGGTCATATTAATGCAACTGCTATATAAACTATGGTAAATAGGCAAATGTGTATATCTCTTTGTACAAATAAGAGGCAAATATATACACCTCCGGATGCAAGTTGACCGAAATAGGGATGCTAGTTGATAGAGGATAAATCTGCAGAAGACAAGTAAAACTTTGGCTTCTAATTCAGATCATTTCATTTTTAACAAAAATTTTTTTTTGTTTAAAAAAATATCTCATACTTCTTTTATATTTCAACAAATGAAGTAGATTCAATATCGATACAAAATATAAACGTCAGTAGTTTTCTATCGGAAATAGTATTAGAAATCATTACAGCTCCGAAATCATAATGATTTTATAAAAACACAAAAACATAAGAATAAAATATTTCTTTTTATATTGGCCTTTGAAAATTTATTGACTTTATTGTAAATTTTGAAGACAAAATACAATTTAATGGTCAAACGTGTCGAGTTTTTGATGTACACTTTATAAGTTTCACTCTGTATGAAGATTGTATGACAACACTAATTTAAAGAAATATTTATATAAATTTTTTTTAATTCTTCTTAAAACATTATCAAATTTTATAACAATCTCATAAGTTAGGAAACATTAAATAATTTTTTTTGAAGTATTATTTAGAATCTGACCGAATATAAGCGACAAAATATGTTAACTAAGTACATTAAGTTTTATTTATTACCCATAAATTAAAATATTACCAAGCATCAAATTAATTAATTATCGTCTGCCTATAGTTTATTTTAACATCTTTTATAGAAACGTGTAAAAGGATTCAAACTTTCCACTTGTTTAAATGGGTTAATAAAAATTAGTTTAAATTATATGATTAATTTAAAGTTTTATTTAAACACTTCAGTTCTTACGTTATCGTAAATATTTAAGCTTCCGATCTATGACAGATAATTTTCAGATTCAGTATATTTAAGTACTTACCCTAAAACATATTTATTAAAGTTAAGAAGTCACAAGGGTAATGCAATACAGTGACCAACGCCCATAACATTTAAAAAAAATGTTTTTTGGAATAAATTGGATGAAGTTAGTCAATATATGCATAAAGCTTATTTCTTGACACTTTAAGTACAACAAAAGTTAATTTTTTATTTATTATAGTTTTTTTTTTATTATATATGCCATATGATTAGAAGTTATTTTCAATGCTGGAAAAAATTCGCATTCCATTAAATTAAACAAAACATTTTTTATATATGAAATATCCAAAATATGCATAATCAGTAAAAGAGGGCTAATAAAAATAAAGACCAAAAGGTGCGGAAAAGTGTTCAATACAATTTTAATTAGCTGTATCAACATACTGACGTACTCTATATACTCAAACAATTGGTCGTGTCCAAAAGTGTCCCGTTCTTATTTCAGTAGAGAAAAGATAAGCTTAAAATCAATTCATTCGATTAAAAGGCTGTGATGAACTTATCCCCATAAAATATTTATTAAGCACCATCAGATACACAAATTTGAGAAACATTCTCTTCCAGTTACACTATGCGATAAAAGGACGCAATGTTGGCAAATTACCAGGTTGATACTGTATTTAATTCGAAATAATCTTCTTTTAAGTAACCTATATAAAAGCATGAGATAATGTAATGTTACTGTGCAAAATACCATAACAATAAAACTTGAATTATATTACCGAAAATGACAAAAATAAAACATGAGTTTACTTTTATGTTTATTAAAAAAGAAATAACCATTATGCTGCATTGGCTTTCATAAATGCAAGAAAACACATTAAAACAGAAAATATAAATTTCTCAGTTAATTCTCGATTTAATTTGTTTGACTCATAAATTAGGCGTTTTAAAATTGCATCTTTTTTTATGTTTCTCTGTTTGTTTGTGACAATTTCATTGTTTTGGACAATTTTAAACGTAAAATATGGCGTTTTATTTATGTAAAAACGTGAAGTAACACGTCGAAAAACATAATTGTTTAATATAACTAACCATTAATTATTTACCTTATTCTATTCCATATGGCACTATTTATAAGTTTTGTTCGTTTATTGCCACAGGTGCAATCTCTTCCAATCAACCAAATTAATAGAGCATTTACAAAATTACAGAACAATTAGATAACAAAATATGGTGAGAAATTTCTAAGAAGAAACAACGAAAAAAAGACTAAAATAGCTAACCTAACCTAACCTAACCTAACCTAACCTAACCTAACCTAAGCTAACCTAAGCTAACCTAAGCTAACCTAAGCTAACCTAACCAAACCTAACCTAACCTAACCTAACCTAACCTAACCTAACCTAACCTAACCTAACCTAACCTAACCTAACCTAACCTAACCTAACCTAACCTAACCTAACCTAACCGAACCGAACCTAACCGAACCGAACCTAACCTAGCCTAGCCTAGCCTAGCCTAGCCTAGTCTAGCCTAGCCTAGCCTAGCCTAGCCTAGCCTAGCCTAGCCTAACCTAACCTAACCTAACCTAACCTAACCTAACATAACCGAACCGAACCGAACCTAGCCTAGCCTAGCCTAGCCTAGCCTAGCCTAGCCTAGCCTAGCCTAGCCTAGCCTAGCCTAGCCTAGCCTAGCCTAGCCTAGCCTAGCCTAGCCTAGCCTACCCTAGCCTAGCCTAGCCTAGCCTAACCTAACCTAACCTAACCTAACCTAACCTAACCTAACCTAACCTAACCTAACCTAACCTAACCTAACCTAACCTAACCTAACCTAACCTAACCTAACCTAACCTAACCTAACCTAACCTAACCTAACCTAACCTAACCTAACCTAACCTAACCTAACCTAACCTAACCTAACCTAACCTAACCTAACCTAACCTAACCTAACCTAACCTAACCTAACCTAACCTAACCTAACCTAACCTAACCTAACCTAACCTAACCTAACCTAACCTAACCTAACCTAACCTAACCTAACCTAACCTAACCTAACCTAACCTAACCTAACCTAACCTAACCTAACCTAACCTAACCTAACCTAACCTAACCTAACCTAACCTAACCTAACCTAACCTAACCTAACCTAACCTAACCTAACCTAACCTAACCTAACCTAACCTAACCTAACCTAACCTAACCTAACCTAACCTAACCTAACCTAACCTAACCTAACCTAACCTAACCTAACAAACCTAACCTTAGGTTAGGTTTTTTAAAATTTTTTTCGAATGTTTACGCCAATATCTGTTCCCTTCTAATGAATATGGTTTATATGTCAATAATATTATACTGACTAAAGCATTCTACAAAATGAGCATAAAAAAAACTAATATAATTTGTGTTCCTTATTGAATAGTAATCATAATGATTAAATTTAATTAAATAAACAGAACCGTATATATTTAAAAAAGACAATTTTAATTCGTACACAATTTTAAAAGGGAACAATTTTATTGAAAAACTAAATATGATACTTCAAGTACGTATTCCTTTTTTTATAAATATCCAAGCATTTCCCCGTTAAATGAATAACGGACTTGATATTTTTGAACGCATTAGTCCTTCCCTAGATACAAACTGCATTAAGCACAATTAATCAATTAACGTGAAAGAATATTTGATTACACGGTTGATAACGTTTCTGTATTTTAGGCTAAAAATATAATTATTTTGGATGCTTTGGCTTTGGGACAATGGATTAACTTTTCAAAATTTCAACGCATTACGCTTTTGAAATAATTTGTAGCAAAAAATATTTTGTAATCATGGCATTTAATGCGCCGCTTGCAAAATCTAAATCATTCTGCATTCTTTGGCAATAAAAAGACAATTTTAATATGATGTTATAATGCTTATTACGTGTCATCTCTATACAGTGGTAACATCCCTGAAAATTATTTACCTATTTGCAAACCGTATCAGGTAACACTGAAAGTTTTAAGAATTTATCATTTAACTTTGAGGCATTAATAACTTTATTGCAGTTGTAAAAAAAAAAGAAATTTTTATATTATTATTTACTCCTCAGAATAAATTTCATGCCACAGTTTTGATCAAAAATTTCTGTCATGTTTATTATAATATCCATCAATAGAAAGATGACATTTTTATAAGCTTTGGGTATCAAGTTTTATGCGATGCTGTTTATAAATAATTTAATGAATCCTAACCTGACAGTACACCACTTAATGATGCTATTCAAGAAAAGTGTCCTACAACAATAGTGACAAAAACTGAAGACATACTGTACATATTAAAGGCAAAAAAATGCCTAGCAGAAAGTATGGGGTAGTTTAGAATCGGTATGAGTAAAGCTCAAGAATATCTGTAAAAAAAACCCGGGACTATTTTAATTAAAGCTTCAAATAGCCTTTTTCTGAACTGCACATTATGTTGCAGAAAATGATGAAAGCTGGACATCTGCTAAGAAAATGAAATAGAATGAAGGAATAGCTTACAAGGGTAAAGATACAAGGAAGTATTGATAAGTACATGATGGCATCATTATTTTGAAAGATCGAGTAATTACATCACTTTTTTTTAAAACTAACCAAATTGTTACTATAATTTACCACATAAACAAAAATAATAATGCAAAAGGTGTAAAGTACCGTTTTGAAAAAGTGACCGTAAAAGAGTGAAGTAAAAGCACACCAAGTTATTGCAAAGTTTTGATAGAGTAGCGTAAATGACTTAGATAAATATTTGCGTCCAGATTTATTAACTATTTTATCTATTTCCATATATGCGGTACTTGGCTGCGATGAAAAGTTTTCAGATTTTGTCTCTTAAGAAAACTGGATAGAGGAGGATAGAAAACGGGATAGTAAAGGGGTAATTCTAGAGACTATTTTCTTTTGTTAAACACGATCTGAAAAAATTCTCTAGATTAAAAATCATTAAATTTTATAAAAGATTTTTTTTCTTTTTGGGCGTAACTAGGTTACAATCCAGATATGAATTATCTTTTTATTGCAAGTTCTCCTTTTTTGTATTAAGTTCTTCTCTGAATGTCATTTTTTTAAGAAAATACATATACCTGTAATTTTCAATTTTATTTTTAGATGTAGTCGGCACATTTTGATTTAGTTTTACAATTTATTTCCTAATAAGAGCTTACTTGGTTTGATACACTATTTTATTTTCTTGAATATTTAAAACATTTGATCGCTTAGTTCAATTTCAAGTCTTTTATCAGTATTTTATTATTTAATTCTATAAATGCAAACGACAGAAATGTCTTAGTAGATTGCATTAAATTATAGATTATTGTTTTGTAAACAAAGACTATTTATGAAATCAATTACACAATCATATATAGAAATAATTAATGCAATGCTAATGTAGTTATGTTGAAACATTTCAGTTTACTTAAGACCTATGAGCTTTATTTACATGGCTATCGTTGAGCAATATTGTTGAGTTATATTGTTACTTTTATAGAAAATATAATTATGCTATTAACACCAAGTAAAGAAATAAATTAAGTAAATATTTACGCATGTTGTACGTAAATATTACTTAATCTTAAAACATTAGGCGTGAGAGAGATAAGTATGTGACTTGAATCTACGGAAACGGGAAGTTATTTAACACCTCCATGATGGTTTTGAAAAAGTGTGGGGACGTACGTAATATAATTGGTGCGTTCAAACTTCATTTGCTTCAAATTTTTGGCATATGTTTTCACATTGTTTCCCTAACATACCGCTTCTATCTTGTTTTATGACTTATGTAGCAAACCATTTAGGCACTGTGCTCGGATTCGTCATATGTTTCTATTGATTGGCAGTTATTTGCAAATGGCGTGTTACGTCAAGGTTGATTTAACGAGTTCAGTCGTGATCAAATTAATGACATCGGTGGCAAATTAAGATAACATTAATCCTTTGCTACTGATGATGAAGATTAACTACAGAATTACCAATCAGTAGGTATGGGAAAGTTTCAGTATTGACGTCAGTTAACTTCAAGAAATTCGATACGAACATTTCAATGTCAGGAAGTTCTCTACTAGGTGGACACTCCATGATTTAACCGAAGTTCAAAGACATTATCAAGTTGATTGGAGTAGTAAAATATTAAAAGAAATCGAAGGAGGTCACTCAAATACTATATTGGAAATTACCACGGTTGAAGAAAATTAGATATACTGGTACGAATTTAAAAGTAAACGGCAGCGTAGTGTGTGTTTCTATCTGAAGAGTTGCCAATAACTTTGAAGAAAAAACGAAGTGATGGAAAAAAAAGATGCTCAGTCTTCTGACGGACGAGTTATTGTGCAACGACTGTTTTAAAAAATAAAAGAACAATTATCGCTCACTGGTATGCCAGGAATTTTTTTTTTCTAAATGTTCGACAGTCCTCACTCTCGCTGGAAAAGCCTCCTTTACTAGGATAATACCGCTTCATACCCGGTCAGATTAATGAACGAACTTTCACTAAGCGGGGAGTATAAATTATGCATCATCCAACATGCAACCTGATATCGATTTATTCTCAGGATAAAAGGTAAACTGTGAGAAATGTGGTGGAGAAATATGGTGTCTAAAAAGCGTTACGTATATAAAAGATATATTGGGACGAAATACAACAAGTATTCAATTTTGTATCGAAGTTTGTTCTAGATAATTTTTTTATATTTTCCAGGTATTCATTAGGGGCTCAAACCTATTTTTCGCAAGCTGGAGTTTTTAATGTCGAATTCAAAAGTTTGTATAGGTTTCTGGCATTGCAACATATAGTATGTTGCAATTTTAGTTAAGATTACAACAGACTGTGTATGCAACTTCAAAATGTCCATGTTTTATTGCAGAAAGGAATTAAAAAAAATTTAAGTGATAGACGTTCTGTGATTTATGTTTTGGTTCGTTGAGAACAAAATTAGAACAAATTTATCAATGCAGTATATACAAACCCTTCACGCAATAACCTAAAACAATAGTTTGCTCTCAATTTTTAGGTGTTTAGATAAACTAATCAATATTTTCTTATTTTTTCTATTATGTGCGTATATATTACTACCTATATCCTAAATTTCTGTAGTCAGTAAGGCAGTAACAAAACCAACAATTATTGGAGGTCCATATGTCGAAATTCAATAAAGCTAGATGGAGTAAATTTCACATTCGTTACCTTTTTAGATCATTAATATAACCTCTGGATCTGGATCTCTAAATTTTTACTTAGATATACAGAGGACCAACCTTTATTTGAAATTGTTCAAGTATATGCATTATCGGTATTGCGAGAATTCATCCTCTGTAATATCGTGCGCTTAGGCAGACGAAATTGGGTTAATTTTTTTTTGAGACTGTTCTATAGATTTATCACACGTAATATTTATTCATTAAAAATTTATGAAAAGCTTTAAAATATTTGAAAAAAATAATTTACGATTAAAATATGTAATTGAAGGGAGAAATATCAATATGTGGGAAATGAATGTTTCATATTGACAAATAATATTTTATGCGTTAGAATAATTTGTCTTAGTCGACAACAGGTAACTTTCAATATCCAAAATATTTCACCAGTAATCCATTCGAGGACTGTTACTTATAAGTCCCCATTTTAGGACAGATCTTCTAAGTACCATAGAAGTTACTTAGAAGATCGGTCAACCCACATTCTCCAATAAGAATGCAGAAGAGGTGTGGTGAAATTATTTCATCAGCTTGATCTTGAAAATGGATTGTGAAGTGGTTCTAAATATACACCAGCTCAATTTTTCCAATCTTTGTCTTATCACCTCTGTGGCAGAAAATAATTTTAAAAAGCAGTAATATTAAAGGCCTTAAAACTATAATATGTATCATCCGTATACTTATACAGTATTGATGGAATTTTATTATAGGCCACAGGTTTAAATTACAAAAGTTTTCATAATGACAGATGCATAAAACATTAAGTTCACAATCTAATTAAGGTGTATATTTTCGAGAAAAACCAAATTCACTCGCTCCTTTCTTCACTCACTGTCAATGTACGCTTGCTTTTCTCTGAGAATCGTATTCATGCTGTCGTAGAATTTTTATTCATCAATTCAATTCCCCTTTTGACAATTTATAACTAATTTTATCAACAGTACAACCGTCATAATATTATTTTTTTATTTGTACATTTTTCAAATACAATGATTATTCGTTCAAATAAAATAAATAAACCAAACAGAAGATTTCATACATTTTATCTCAATAAAAATATCTTAATAAACCTTCTTAAATGCTGAATCTACTCTTTACGCTTCAGATTTTTTATTTTTTTTTGCTTATTTTTTTCTAGTTTCCCTATGTTATATCATTCGAGAGTAAAAATAAATAAACGTGGAAAGGTTTCGTTAAATGGATTTGCTAAAAGGAAAACCTGAAAACTCTTTCATAAACCTCCCGGCATTAAAGGCCTTTATTTATATTTACTGAAGGAAAATCCGTTCGTACACGTGCTCTCAAATTTTAAAATGAAAAAGCATACTTAAGTTTAAGCTTGAATTACATAACGGCACTAATATTGCTTTGAACAAAGAAGTAATTTTTATATTAGAAAATTACTTCTTATAACAATTGCCATCCGCATTCTCTATAGAATATAATAAATACATGTACATAATAATGTACCAACCTAAGTTCGGCATGTAGATGTACACACATAACGGGTGTATATGTATACAGTCTTAACACCTCTTCACTTTGTTTTGAGATAATTGCTTATTTTAATTTTATGAACAGTCAATGAAAACTCAGATTTACAAAAAGAAAATAATATTTCTTTCTGTTGGGTCACATGTTTAGTGTAATTCTATTAACAAACATCACACTTCGAGCATTATTACCTAATTAAAAATTATATTACCTTTATTAACTCTTAAAATATTTGGACTATTATAATTGCTGTCCACACTACGTTTACATTCAATATTGATAGCTGTCTAAATGCGTAGTTTAATTCACTTCAGTTTCTTCTCTCACAGTAATAACGTTTTTAATTACACAACTCTTCGAAACTTTTTTAGGAGCTGCAAATCGTTATATTCCATAATTAATACAGAGGCAGAATGCTCTTATAAAATTCTTACAGATTTCGATCTCTGTCCAGCTAAACGTATTTATTCAGCAATGAACTATATAGTTATATTGACAAAAACATGAGTTCCATAAAATTGTCAGAGATTGATCCGGTATATGCGTTTCGTGAAATATGAATTGAAAGAGATGAGATGCCACACCAGCTACTTCTTTTCTCCAATACTCATAGGCAAAAAAATAACTGGTTTTCTCAGATAGTTACTATTTAATATACAATTACGAATCAGCAAGAACATGTATATTAACTGCAAGGAAGAAATAACTGACTTCTCTTTTAAAATATACGTCGTTAGTACTGATATTCGAGACAGTAAGATTTTTATAATTGTCTATTGTTATTACGATTCTAGTGAAATCCTCCCTAATTTTCAAACGCGTTTTCCTTTTTTTTTATAAAAACTTCTGCATACCTTTCTTGTACTAGGTTCATAAGTTTTCGAAGTTGAAGTAAAATTTTTAATTTGTCATGGCTATCAGGAAGAGAAACAATTTTAATTTCTAGATTTGTTTTTGCTTGCAATTTATCATAAGTCGAACATGTATACATCCTCGGATAGTAAAACGATATGGCAAAATTGTTATTGAAATGATTACGGTGTGTATCGTATGAAATTCAGGCTTTATTTTTGTATATAATTCGTTAAACATCTTGTGAATCTTAGACAAATTCAACTCATCTGATAAATGTATTTTTTGGCCTTTATATCATTAACTAATTTAAGAAATTTGCTTGTACTTAAATAACAAATTTGTTTAGGAAGGTTCGTTTCCATATGTGCTCCCCATTCATATTTTTTGAAAATGCCGTGTACAATCAGTGGTTCCTGAATAAACTCCAGTCTTCTTTTAGTAATGCCATGCAAGGATAGAAAAGTTTTTCCATATACTGGTATGTCACAGATATTGTTCAAATCATAGTAATCTCATAAAGATTTATTGTGTAATTTCATATTCTCTTCTCCTAATCAGGAACGATGACGCTGTATATTAGGTATAGTTTTAAGCCCGCTTAAATAGGTATCTTGGTCATACCTGGTGCTGCCACTATTAAATTGAAATATTATTATTTTCCTCTGGTTTTTATTTACAAATGACTTCAAAATATTTAAAACGATCACTTTCACAGTTGTCACCAATGTCATGATCGCAAGCTCGATAGGGGCCGGAGTTTCTTTAAAACCTATTTATTCTATCAGTACATTTAATTTTTTTTTCCATATTTTTATTCATTTTACCATTATCGGCCATAATTTAAAAAAATCACTATACTAATTAAAACCGCGTTTAGCATAACCTTATGCAACGCTAAACATAGCGAGACTGACAGATAAAAGCAAAGAATGTGCAAAATGGCGGAAATTGTCGAGGGAGGGATGGACATTTATTATTATTGCTGTGAACACCTGTGATGCTGATCATTCTAGCGGTGTATCAAAATTTTAAAAACGAATTTATCTCAAAACTTCAAACGATATTGCTGCGTTTGTAATCGAGATTACTAAGTATATATATTAAGTGTTCGAATGACGTATTTACTTTACTTTATACTTTTATTTAAATAAATATTGAACATTCATAATTATTGCAGTGGCCCTTTAAATGTCAAATTGTGATGAAAAGAAAAAATTTAATCATACCTTTAGCGACAAATAGTTTCAAACTAATATTCTAATAAAATTTATTCGTAATGTGAAAAGAAAAAACAGAGAACATATTTTTATTTTTAAGGTTCCGTACCTAAAAAGGAAAACTGGAATCCTTATAAGATCATTCGCGTGTCCTTCTTTCCATCTGTCACAGGTCTTTTTTAAGAAATCGCTTGACATAGAAACTTTTAAATATTGATATAGTGATAAAACATGTCTCACACTATCTCAATATTTTTGGTTAATACTCTAAAAAATTCATAAGGAAATTTTAAGTTGGTGGACATGTGGTATGAATAGTTTGAAAGGCTTGATTATACGGTTTTGAAAATAATTTTATTTTCTTAATTTTAAGTAATACGTCTTCAAAAATATAAAGAAAATAATAGAAAAAATACACCCGCCCCACCTCCCTCTGTTTCAGGGACCCCCAAATCAAAATTATGGAAAATACTATTTTTAAAAACCTACGCAAAGATTGTAAAAAAACTTTTGTTGATTGCGTTGGTTTTAAATGTCGTAATTTTTTAAATATGCACCTTTATTTTACGCCTGTGAAAGATAAAGTAAGCTATATATTTAATTGGTGAAAAATTAATATTATAAAGAGTTTATTAGAAATATTATTTATTCGTAAACAATAATAAATGTTTAGGTATATAAAGAATGCCCATAGTATTTACTCGAATTTATGCAAAAATTTTCAAATTTTTTTATATGTTAATTTAATAATTATGAGTCAGGCAGTTGACGTTTACGAAGGAATCAATATATTAGGGTGTTGGTTTCCTGTGCGTTTAATCGATAAAGAAACTTGCATATATTTTAAATATCTATTATATATATTAAATAATCATTCGTAGCGTTGGAATAAAGGCTAGTTTTAAAAAAATATAAGTTTCTTTTCGTGGAATTAATTTTACTTATATGTTCCAGTTTTAAGCAAATGACTATAATTGCATGAGTTTTCCTCATGGTTATTTCGTCAAATACTTTATTCAAATATATACTATTAGAATTTTGTAAGAAAGGATATCACTCATTAGGAAAGGATAGTTAATGGCGTAGAATTTGTGATTGATTAAAATATTAAACGTAATGTAAAGATGACGCCAAAAATATCGTCGTCGCTTTTTATCTGAAACTAGAAATAACAAAAGAAAGATTCCATTAAAATTGTTCCTGTATTATGTAATTAATGCAGTAGCAGATAATTAGCCATTCAAATTTATTTGAAAGGTAGATAATACCATTAATTATGAATAATGATCGTTTTAGCACCGACATCCTTTAGGTTCTTTCAAAATTTGTTTATTCGGTAGATTCTGGATCGAAGAAACAATTTTCTTTGTCATTGTGATTAAAATATAAATGAATGTATGTACAGGGAATAATTGGACTCACAATTTAAAATTTTTTTTCGCCGAACCTTTCACACAGAATTTCGGAAGACGTGTCTTTGATTAATCTAAATATAAAATTGGATTGGCCTTTTTATTTGTAGAAAATATTATGAAATATTATGAGAAATTATTTTATTTGAAAGTTTTAATAAATTTTGAATATATTTGGCGTTAATTTTGCAGAAATTTATTATTCACAATTAAATGAAACTACGTGATGTAGTATTATTTCTACTTTCTTTAAGTTCTTTACCACGACCTAGGTTTCGTTTTATTTCAACATCATCAGGTTGGATATTAGCTATCTTTACTAAAAACCACATAGTTTCATTTGTTTTAATAAATTGCTAGTATCAATTGTTTTTCTGTTTTTAAGCCTATAGCAGAAATAGTGTTATTAGCAATAATACAATCAGTTCGGGTTTTAATATTTTTCGAACAGTACTTAAAAAAAAAGTAAATTGAATATCATATAAATTTTAAAATAATAAATAATATGTAATTCAGTAGAATGCGTGCAAAAAAAGCTAGTATTCCATTTTATTTGAGTGGGGAGCTTGATTTCACTGTATGGAGCATTATATCACAATTGGCAAAGAGTTATCTCGACAGACGGAATTAAGATCTACAACCTACGATATATAGATGACATAACATTCTTGGTTATATTCAAAATGGAGCTTGTCGAACTGATGAAGAGATTTGAAAAAGAGGATGAATTCTTGGGGCTTAAGATCAACAAGTCTAAAAAGTAAATTTTGATGGTGGACACATTTGGCCAAGTCACTCGCCGTGTACCACTCCGAGACATGGAAGTCGTTCGTGATTTTTACACTCAGGATTATAGGATCATATGCATCGAGCAAGAAAGAAAGCTCCAGAAAGGACATTTGATGAAAGACAGGTATGACCGAAAGTGCAATAAAGTAAATTTAATATGGTTTGAACCCATAGAAACATCTCTTTCACCGCCAAGAATCACTGGTTCAAGAACTTGTTTTCTCCATCACCAGGGCGTCAAATCTTTGAGAATCAGTTCATCAGAGAGAAAAATTGTAGACACTTCGTATATATGGAGCTGGCAACCGATACGTATATTTTTTATGGTTGACACAGTCGAGGAAAAGCGACTACGAAGGTGATTACCAAACCGCTGGCCGGATAAAATCAAAATAATCGCAGGAATTTTAATAAAAGCAGACAGAAAAGTTACATCGAGAAATATACATTTCATGTTTGAATGTGTTTTAGTTAATCATAATGCCTCAAGCAAGGAATTTTATTACAGCGTCAAAGTACGTCATACGGGCAATTAAAGATAATATATAGTTTCAAATGGTAAATAAAACAATGAATATTTTTCTTACAAATACACGAAAACAAACGATATAAATAAAGTTGTTATGAAATGAAATGAAACAATTCAAGCCACATATCGAAAAATAATAAGGGAAGAGGAATTAAATCCGACGTATTTCGATCTGTATATTAACTTACTTAATGCGATCTTAGACGAATTTCGTCAATTCGGTTTTACTTCGCTTATTTATATTCAACCAATTTCAAAATATTGTTATCTTATGGAATTTGTTCGTACATTTGTAAGCTGTAATAATTGCAAGAGACAAATTTAATGGTACCAGTGATAGCCAAAATATTATTTCGAAAGCCTCCGAATTCAACAAAAACCTGGGAAATAAAAGAATACTATTAGTATACGCAGTTAAACTGAGCAAGGTGTGACTTGAATATATCAGGATACAGGAAAATCAAAATGTTCTAGCCTTTCATTTCAAAATAATTCATAAAAGCCAAGTTAACTAACTTAAACAATAAGATTTATGTGAAAATATTTGTGGAAATTTAAGTCCCTATAATCCATTCACATACACTTATATTTTCGTCAAGTGACCATGTCCATCCGTATGTACTTGTAGTTTCATCATGTTCTTGTGTTCATTCGTATGTAATTGTCATTTAATCAAGTCTCAGTGTCTGTTCCTATATATTTATAATTTTATCAAATCTTGATATTCACAGAATCTTATGTCTTTCACTTTACGATCAATTGTGATGAAGTTTTGTAGGGATACGTCGTTGAATTCCGTAAATACACGATTTCTTTTGTTGCTTTTGAAAACGTTAAAATTTTATATAATAGTTTTAGCTAACCTTAAATTTTTGTACTTTTATTTGTACCTAAATATTTATGAATTTAACTTGTCTTTACGTGGTTAATTTTAATTCAGGCTAAGCTTTCGTCCAGATTTCAAAATTTGTTAAATATTTTTTTAATCTGCGTATTTGATACAAAACTTAACTAATAATGAGTTTAGTATTAGAAACACTTTCTTATAAAAATACCCCAATCTTTATTTTAGCTAAAACATGTTTTCTTCCAATTATTAGGTGTTCTAGGAATAATGAGGAATAAGAAAACACGGTATATATTAGAGTAAAGTAAAAATGTTCAAAAATAATTTCAAAATTTTCTCAAATAGGTGAATTTTTGACACATTCCTTTATCAAATATCTAATGTTTATTAACAATATATTTTATATGGTTACATATAGGATGTAATTTTGGAGAAGGCGGCCAACATTTTTTCTTATCGTCTTTAAATTTATTCAGAGACAATTAGAACGACGATAAAGATATTAATAGGATTTTAGTTTAAAAATCTATGAACTACATAATTAAAAAAAATTAATATTAAATTTAAAAAGAACGTCTTTGACTGGCCGCTCCCCCCGACATATGAAAGAAGATGGCCGTAAGTTTAAGGAATGGGAGATATGGTGGCAGTTTTTGTTTCTTATAGTATACAGTCCGATCCCAAAACAATTTAAAGGTCAATGTTAATACTGTTCCAATTTTTTATTACTGATTTCTGACCGCAGTAAAACATAACTTTTTACTTATAAAACCGAAATAAAAGTATTAAACAACAAATGGAGTTCATTTCTTTACCTTCGCTTGTAAACATTTCTTTTCGTTGGCCATCTTTGCCAACTATCTGGATGAGACCGACATATGCAGTAATTTAAAAAAAAGAAGAAAATTTTAAACATAATTTAAGGTGACATATGAACATTTAAAAAAATGGCATCGAAACTCTGGGTAAAAATGTTAAATCCAACACGTTATTGTGAAAAAAATTAACTTCGTTGGCAAATCACAACATGCGCTTCTAATGTCAAATTAGCAAAGCAAAATAATGTTGCTAATTTTACAATATAACGGTGAGAAATATTAATCAGTGATCTCTCCTCTACGGTCATATTTCTCAAATTTTTTCTAGTACACAGACTTTTTTGTCATGATTATTATAATGAACTAGCTGTACCTGCATGAAATTTGGAATTAGAAATTTTTTCCTTCACATATTTCTCTTGGGTATAAATTATTACCATACCATATTTTATCAAAATCCCTCCAGTAAATTTAGCGTGATTGTCGAAGGAATTCACATACAGACAGATAAAAATTCTAATAATCAATTTTCTGGCTGTAATTCCTTATGCTAAATCAACCAATCCTTTCCAAACAATTTTCATATAGAATTCACGCGTTACAATTTTATTTTTAGTATAGGTGATATGCATACATCTATTAGTAATCGTTGGAAACCATAATAATTGGAAAATTCTCCGACCATAAATACTTATTTTTGGTAAAAAAACACAATAGGGTCTTCTAAAAAAAAGCGCGGATATCGATGCAACTCTAATGTTCGTGTTCAGATCGGTCGTCCGTTTCATTCTCCCCTTGGACTCCTCACCGTCCCGCCAACGGTTTGCGAGATATTAGTGTTGTTTCAACCGTCCTTTGTTTCAGTCGTACCCAGTCTAACCTACTGTTGATCCATATTTATAATGAAGCAACTCCCATAATACCACCGACGCTTTTTCTTCTTAGGCAATCTACGTTAATATAATTAATGAAACGAGCGATTAATTCAGAAATAATACAACACTAACCCACGAAAACGAAACACATAATACAAACGCGTCAATGACGAATAATTCAGCTCAGGATCGACAGAGGATGAGGTCGATTGTAGGCGGTGAACACCTCGCTTATTGAAATCAAATGTGGGCTAGATGATTAAGAAAGGAAGTTGGAGAAGTACTTAGATGGTTAAATAATTGTTATTAATGAAATGTTTGCCAATTAATGGAAATATTTTATAGACAATTTGTAAATATTTCGTTTATACACACACACAAATGCGCGCGCGCACGCGCACACTCGTATACGCATACATGCACACACGCACACATGCACAAGTACACGCACGCACACGCACGCAAGCGCAAGCGTGCACTCGCGCATGTGCGCACGCACACAGCGCCTTAGCTCACGCACGCATGCGCACACGCGCTCAGGTACGCACGCATGCACGCACCCACGCACACACACGCACACCCACGCACACTCACACGTTTACACGCATACGCACAGACACATTCACCCCCACATGCACACACACATACACACACGCACACACGCACTCACGCACACGCACGCACACGCAAACGCACACGAACACGCACACGCACACGCACACACTCACACACATCTTATATCGTACATGGAATAATTTTTGTTTGCAGTTTTATCGCTAATAAAAAAGTATTGCGACATGTTGATGAATTTTGTGAAATATTTAAAATTTTTCAATTTTCTTTTTTCCTTTCACATTGATCACTGAACCGCATCCGTTAGACCAAAACGATTCTTTTGCATATAGCTCTAGCAAAGTTTAGGGTTCGCTTTTATATCATTAGATAAACACAGGACCTGAGGAATTTATGCAGGCTGAAAATTTATTTTTGTTCTGCTTAATGAGATAACTAAAATCTGGGAAACATATACATAATAGCAATCAGAACTTCATAACTTTTATATGCTAAAGCGAGTTTGCTTGATTGTTTGTATGGTTTTCAAATTTAATTACTTGAGATATGTCTCTAAAATTTAAAAAAGTATAACAAATATCATATTAATGATCATGAAATAATCTTTTATTAAGTAATATAATTTTTTTATGGAATAATAAAAATTACCCCTTTAAGGATAAAAAGTATAATCACGGCAACATTTTAATCTACGGCTATCTACTACAGAGCACAGGATTCTCTTCTCGCTTCTCTTTTCTCTTCTTTAATAATGTGTATCTAATATCCATTTTCTTTATTCAAATCCAATATTTTTATAAGAATATTATCTTCTTACTAAATCACCATTTTTTTCTTTTCTATGCCATAGAAATTGTGGGTCGGAGCAGGTACTTCAATTAAAAAAATATGTAAGAGGGTTTACTCCTAGGCTTTAGATTAAATATATGAATGAGATTGACAGAATCTCATTTAACCATCACATAAAGTTTTCATTAGTATCTAAAATATAATTTCTATGTTGTTCGATGCACAATTATGATAAACTATTTTGAAAATGGTTAATAAGTTGCTTAACCAGGAACGACCAATCGTTCTTTTAGTAAATTTTTCTCCATGTAATATCGCATCTCAATTTTATTATAATATTGATAAATAACATAATGAAGTAGCAAAATAAACTTTAACTTCTAAGTACAATCAAATAAATGTGGTGACAGATCTATTATATGACATGACCAAACTATTTAATTGTGGGAAAAAAAACGCTGTTAGTGTTTTGTTTACATTGAATATAAAAGAGTAATTATTTAAAAAAATATTCATGTTATATTTAAATCTTGCGCATCTTATGTAACCTATTTTTGCATTTTGTATCAAAATTTTCATTTCACCTAATTTTGTTGAATGGCTGTTTTGTTGTTCAATTAATTAATGATTAATGTTTGTTCTCAAAAATTTTGTTGAATGGTATTTAAAGTGCAATAGCTTATGTTGCATATTTTTTTTATTTATTTTCCTTATTTATCAAATATTAATCTTCAAATCGTTATGATTTCTTTTCTCTAACTTTTCAGCAATACGTTCAATAACTCTTCTAATGAAACCAAAAAAAACTTGATAAAATAAGGTAAACAACTTTCTATAAAAGCGTAAACAATTTTCTCTTAACACTCAAAGCTTAAAGTCACAGTTATCAATCAAAATGAAAATGAGAGTATACATTGTTACACTCAAACTATCTTAGACTTACAAAATCGACTCTAGGAAACAGCTAGTGATAGCAGCAGATACTAGAAAGTTAAAAAAAAACCATGAAATCCATTTCAATATATTATAATGTACCAATAAAAATTACATTTCATATAATCTGAAGCTATGAACTATTAAGCCAGGTATTTCTCAACGATGTATTGGCTACAAAAGCTAATTATAATTATGGCATTTTCATAATTATTTTATGAATAATATATATATATAATTATACTTTAAAAAGCCAGACGTTTTGTGAAACGAGTTAAAAATATATTCCTCTCTAATTGGAGGCGCACGTAACTATAAATTAAAACATTCGGAAAGAAAGTACTACTGTCATAATTAATGCACGGTATGATATACAATATTGTGTCATTAGTATCAAAAGAAGAAAAATGAATGAAAAGGCCGTTTTAGTATAAAAATAAAACCATGTGGTGTTATTTTTATACCAAGCAGGCATGTTTCGATTTCGAAAATAATTAATTAGTTAAAACATCGCTGGACAGAGATAGAGAGACAATGATCAAATTGACAAAATAGTGAATAAAAGAAAAAGTGTTTATCTTGAAAGTCATTTTGATGATACTTTCCAAAAATGTTATAAATGATGATTTCCTTTCTTTTTTAGTCAAAGTCAGATTTTTGCATAAACAATTTTCCAAATTTATTTTGAAATTGTGTTGACATTTTAGTATTCTTTGAAGTGTAATATTTTATATTTAAAATCCCGTTATCCATAACATTAAAATAGCCCTAATGAAGTAACTTTGATTGTATAAAACCTTGTTTGCATCCCGTTATCCTTTTTCTAATATACTAAAATTATTTGTGAAACGTAACATTAGTAAAAAATATAATAAAAAAAGGATACTTTTCTCCAAATGATTAATTTTCACTACTGGCAATTTTAAATGTACTGTTAAAATTACACTTTCGTTCAATTAAAATTATTGTCATGTTACGTGGTGGGCAAAATTTTAGAAATATCTTGTGTTTCGAAATGTAAGATTCCCGTCTAAGTGATTATTTATATTAAAGCATATTGTGTATATAATTATTTAAATATTATATTTTTTTATTTACAATGTATCCGGAAACGCACTCATACCCTGATTACATAATGCTTTCAGCATTTAGCTAATAAATATAATGCTTAATATAACGCTTTTAGCATTATAATGGTCTAACCCGGCACTCATAATTAGATTTTTTCATTCTCACAACTAGGGCTCAAATTCATTTGTTTTGATATTTTTTTATACACTATTCAGCCAAATACAAATTCAAATATTGAATAATAACGGCTGTAAGTTTCCGCGTAGAGATAATATTATACATAGTATAATACTTCCTGAAATCAGAAGATCCTACTTATTATTAAATATAATGTTATTTTCCATGGATATTATTTTGTAGTAAGTTTTGCTAAAATTTTAAATTGTAATATTTCTGCAGGTAAGCAATTAAGAATACTCTCGAAAAGAGTATTTTTTAAAATTCTATACATATTTATAATTCTATATGTACATCGTTTTTTACTTCTACGCCTGGAATCGAAAAACTTTTGTACTGATATCATAACTCAAATAAAGCAATTTCATCTTCGATTTTATCTTAGCGAGTTTAGCCTATTGAGTGACTAGGAAATTTAATATTTATTTACTTATCTAAACTTTTCAGATACTACCTTACGTCGTTTATTTCTTTGGCATTCATTCAAGGTAAGTTTTTAATCACCATCAGAAAACTTAAGAACTTGGCTTATAATTCAAGAAAATTTGAGAACCAAATATAAAAAGTATTTAATTTTATATTGAAGTTTGATATTGGTCATTTTTTTTATTTTTTCTAGGTATTCGTTCGAAGTGCCAATTTATTTTGGGAGTCCGGAATATTTAATGACAAATTTAATACTAAATTTTGTTCAGGTTTCTGGCATTGCAACATACTGTAGTTGAAACTTTAGTTGATAATCCAACATATTGTACATACAATTTTGTCCATGGGGCAGGAAACAATAAAAGATGTTTAATTATGACTGTTGAAAAGATAGTTTTTAATAAATTTTATTATCAGGAATATATAAAGTATGATATTGCGTGTTATTGAGAACAGATTAGAACAAAGTTACCAATGCAGTACGTAAGTATGTACTTGTGCAGTAACAGAAAAAAAAGTTCACTCTCAATTTTTAGGTCTTCAAATGAACTTATCGCCACCTTCTTATCTTGGTCTATGTGTATATATATTACTACAAATATTCCAAAGTTCAATGTTTTGGGTATATTGAAAGTTTTGATGATCAATGTGCAGCAAATTTCATATTCACTAACTTTAGATATACACAGATACCAATACCGACTCGAAATTTTCCATGTGTGCCTACGGCAGGTTTTTATGAGATTTTGTTCTGGGTAATGTCTTGCATTTAGGCTATATATTGGTCGGGTATATGTTATGTGTACGCACGATACAATTATGTAAATTGATGGTCTTTCATTCGTAAGTTTTAATGCAAATTTTGTAGTTTATAGATTATATATGTAATATAAATTTTTATAGTTTTAAAATCCTTGAAAAATATTAAACCCATGGCTGAATGATCGAAGTTAAAATGGTGTTCTCAAAAAATATTTTGGTGCTAATAAAATTTCTAATATTTAATTTTTACTACAAATACCAGTAAAAATATGTATTAATATATTTTTCGTCCAGCTGTTAATTTGATGGATAATACAAAGTAAGTAAAGGATTTCTTGAATAATACAAAGTAAGCTGTGAAGCGTGGGATAGTTATATTTGTGCCCTTGATTACCTAACTTGAAAAACTCGATTAATGAGAGATATATTTTAAAATTGAGATAGTTTTTAATTGGATAAAATAAAACACTTTAACAGAAAAAATTAAATATACCAAAAAAGTTAAGCAATCAGTCAAAAAAACTTTAGGTTTTAAGACCCTATGTGTATGAATATTTTCTATTGAAACAAGTAGCCATTACTTAGCTCTATCGGAAATAAATATTTAATTATAGTAAAATAAAGGTAGCAACATCTGCTTGTCATTAAGACAAAGTGATAATCATACATTAAGAACTCGTGTCATTAAGTGTTAATAAATGAAATGCCATTAAATTTTAGACATATTAAAGGTTAAAACTAATGCTCAGTAGAGCTGTTAATAAAAAATATTTGGAACGTTCTAAAATTGTGCCAAATAAACTAACTGTACTTTGTTCTAATAGACCATTTTCGTACATACAGTAAGTTCAAGACCGTTACACTTGAAAACAATTTACTCGAACTAAGCGCGGAGAGTAAGTGGCCTTTTTCCCAGCAGAAAAATTGCAAGATGGAAGGCTTATGAATGGCGGGGAATTAAAAGAGAAATATAAATGGTAATATTTGATAACTTTTTAAAAATATATGACTGAAAAGTGAGATGTTAATTCATGTGATATGAAGGAATTGTGCTTAATATTGGCAGGTAATCTACTCCATATTAGAATGGCTTTCCTTTAGTCGACGACAGGTAGCTTTTAATATTCATAATAATTCGCCTGTAATCCATTCACTGATTGCTACGAGAGGATCGAATAACCTTTATTATAGTATTGAATATATTTTGGGTTAATTTTGTAGAAATTCATTATTCACAATTAAATGAAACTAAATGAAACTAAAACAAAGATATCTTTGCTAATATCCCACCTGAAGATGTTGTAATACAACGAAACCTAGGTCGTGGTAAAGAAATTAAAGAAAGTAGAAATAATACTACATCACGTAGTTTCATTTAATTGTGCCTTATTATAGTATTGATTTTGAAAATCAGATAACTGGTTCATTATCAAATTATAACACAGAAGAGTTACGGTAATTTTTTTTTTATCTGCTTGATCTTGAAAACAGATTATGAAGTGGCTCTGTACATAGATTAGTTTTATTTTTCTAATGGTTACCTTATCAACTCTCTGGTAGAAAAGGCTGTACTGATATGAATAAAACAAGTGGACTCGGAACTACTATTAAATAAAATTATTTAACTTCCATTTTGTGCGTTTACTACTTGAATCTCAATGGAAACTGGTAAATGATATTAAAAAATATTGAAATATATCTACATTAAAGGCCTTAAAAAAATTATTATTTGTTACCCCCATATTTATACAATACCAATTGAATTTATTTATTGGCCACGGTTTTAAATTTACAAAAATTTTCTTAATAAACAATAGAGGTGGTTCACTTCTCGTGGTTTATTAAAAATTATACTTTTATAATAGAAGATTACATAATAACTACGTGTGTAATTCCATACCAAATTGTAAATCAACTAGAATGGTCTACATGTTTAAATCATGGAATTTCTAGAAAACAACTTAAAAAATCATAACTTCTAAACTCTTAACTTTCGCGAAAATAATTTTATTTTTAAATGACTCGTTAAGACGTCTACTACAATGAGAATGTGGACTACTATAAATGGGCCACCTATATATAAAACGTAAACTAAAGCAGCTAATTTAGTTTGATTTTCTTCAGCAAAAACAAAATTCACTGGTCTTTAATTAGACTCAATATCAATGTACATTTATTTTTCTTACGGTGTCACATTCACTCTGTAGCAGAATTTCTTTTCAATAATCCAATTATCCTTTTTACAATTTATGAGTAACTATAATAGTATTTCCTTACCGATATATTATTGAAATAAAATAAATACTTGCTCAGATAAAAGAAATAAACCAAAAAGGAGATTTTTGGTACATTTTACCTGAATAGAAATACGTCAATAAATTTGATTGAATGCGGAATCTACTCTTTACGCTTTTGATTGTTATTTTTTGAAATTGTTTTGTTCAAAACTGTTTCTATTCAAAAGCGTGCTCTGAAACTTTAAATTGAATAGACCTATTTATGTGTAAGTTCATGACAACATTACTAGTGCTTTGCATAAAGAAATAATTAGTATGCTAGATAATTACTTCCAATAACATTATTTACAGATAGGATATGTCAACCGAAGTCCTCAAAAAAATTAAACTTACAACAAAAATTACAACTTTCACCAAGATTTATATCTTTACAGTCCGGCGATATAAAAAGGGTTAAGAATTAAAGCCATAGAAAATAATTTCTTTTAGATTGGCTAACCGAGTCACTGAAATATAGCAATCTATAAGTTCTTTCCGGTTAATGTTAGATCGTCTAGTTTTTCATTCTATTATAGGACTGAAGTAAAGGAAAAAAACAGAAATTTTACTTTGATGTCTGGCTTGCATATACAGTTGTGTTCATTAAAATAGTCAAAATCAAACTCAAGAAAGATTGTTGTTAAATAGGATCCACTTCGAAGCTTATATCGCGATTATTTATATCAATCAATATTGTATTGCCTTGGTTTGTATCAATCAATTATCACCATAATAGCCAATAATCAATAGGAAACGGATAAACAAAATTGAAGTTGATGAGTGGAATGAGCGTTCACGTATTTCAGACATCAAGGAAAATAAGAATTTTGCAGCACATTGAGTGGCTCTTGAAAGAAAACAAGTTACAAGAAAAATCAAAAGAAATACGTACGTGTCAAAAGGAATACATATTAAAAAAACACATTTCATTTACGAAAATAATTGAAACTCCAAAAAAAGTAATATGAAAAGGAAAGGAAAAGTTCATTAAATTTTTTATCAGTTGCCACTTTATATTCCTGTAGTTAAAAGTACCTCATATACTTTGGTAATTTTAAATTCTAGAAATATGCTCAGATTATTTTAAGCAAATGGGAATAAAACTGCTTGATGTTTCCCTTTCCGTAACTTTGGCTGTTAAAGCAATAAATTCTAAAAATAATTCACCACGCAAAATTCAATGTCGTAATAGATATAACACTCAATAAATCTGGACGAAAAGCTATATCTCACTAATTACAGAGTTTTTCAACTTTGTATAATAACTTGGCTGCTTTTTTCTTACACTTTTTTACAACTAATTTCTTAAAAAGGAACTATGATATTTTTCGATTATGATATGTGAGATACAAATTTACAGTAATTATTCTTCTCACAGTTACAATGAGACATTAATTTACAGTAACCATTTTCTTAGTCTCTACCTAAACAGTGACGTTATTACTAGCTCTTAAATATTAATGACACCACCGTCTTCTACTAATTTAGCTGTCTTTACTTTTATTTCGATTTATAACAGCAGATTCAGCTTTTCTCATTATTTACAGATAAAATACGACGTTAGTTTGTATTTTGTATAATTATATAGCACTAGTCTGGACGACGATGATTTCAGATTTCATTTAAAATTTTGGTAATGTACTTTTTATTAAAGGATTTTCTGTGTTAACTTACATCTATGCTTAAATTAGCACATATATTCTTGTCTTAAGTTTTTTTGTCTTCAAGAATAGTCTAATAGCATGGCTGCGAACTTCTGCTCTTACAGGACATTCTTCTTAAAGAGTATAGGTGACGCGAGTTTGGTTAGCTTCGTGTTTATATTTTATTAATTATGTTATAAAAATAGCATGGAATGCAATTTCACCACAGACCGCTAATCCAAATATATCGTTTCTATTGATTCAAAATTATATCGAAAGTCGCAGCACATCATTTCACGGAAATCGTATTGCGTTAAATTCATTTTAATGCAGAAACATTAAGAATTATGTGACATCGAAAAAATGCAATTCAGAGAGTTTCATTTTCGCAACTACGAAACTGTTTTCCATGCCTTCAAATTAAGTGAAATGAAATGGTTCGGAGATATAAAGAAAAATATTTAAAAAATGTGCCCTTCCATCCTTCCATTTCAGAAGCTACTGAACATGAAATTATGAAAACCATCATTTTTACGAGTCTACGCAAAGTCTGAAGGAAAATTATAGCGTTAATTCTAGATATATTTTTTTAAATATGCACCATGATTTTACGCTTGTGAAAGTTGAAGTTGGCAATATATTTACATTGCGAAAAATTTGTGTTTGTAAAAAATTTTATAGAAATATTATGTACCTTTAAACAATTATATATAGTTAAATGTGAATTTCTATATTACGAGTTCTACTGTACTTAACAGACTTTTCAGTCTAATTTGAACAAAAATTATTAGTAGTATGGTGAATTATCATTTCAAGTTATTTTAATAATGGTGTCATGTAGTTTGCGTTTACGAAGGGCTTAATATGACACCAAGTTTCCTATTCATTTACAGTTAAATAATCTTGCATATATTGTGAGTATTTAGCACATATTGCAAAAAATTATTCACAGCTTTTGAACAAAAGTTAACTTTTTAAAGATACATGCTTCTGTCAGTTGAATTAAATTTAATTTTATTGATCGGTTTTGACAAGTAACAATAAGTGCACGAGTTTTTTGACAATTATTTCCTTAAACACTATTCAAATTAATATTATTAGCCTTTAAATAATTTTCATGAGGAAAGGATAATTATTGGTGCAAAATTTATGATCGATTAAAGTATGAAACGTATACCGTCGTCGCTTTTAACTCAAACTGGAAAGTATGGACGGCAATTTGCATGAAATTTGTTTTTGTATTAAGTAATTTGTGCAGCAGCAGAGAATTAGCAATTCATATTTATTTCAAAGAAAGATAATAATACCATTATCTATGAATAATGTTCGCTTTGAAACTGGCGTCGTTTAGGTTCTTTCGAAATTAATTTTTTTACTTAATACCTGTATTAGAAGAAAATACTTTTGATAATTAAACTATAAATGGAAGTATGCACAGTGAATGATTGGACTTCAAATTTATAAATTTCTTTGATGAAATATTTCAGTTAGAATTATAAAAAATATGACTTCCATTAATCTAAACATAAAACTGAATCGGTCTTTTTATTTGGTAAAAATGTTATATATTTTATAGCAAAAGTGTATTATATTTTCATTTAACACGTTTTAAAATCTTACTATAAAATACGTACGCACATATCAGAGTTCCATATATGCTTGTATTTCCTGAAGTAGGTCCAATTTATTTCCATCTCATTAAATACAAAACTAAGCTTATGTTTTACCTAGGTCATATTTGATCTGCCTTCAATTCAAACTAAACTCAGACTATCACACGCATTCACACAAATTTCCGAAAGTAAATTACATTGAAATCAATAGAGATATTGTATGTTACAAATTATCCTGGCTCTGTGATTTACTTTTTTATCCGTTTACTAGATATTAAATTTGAAAGCTTTAAACTTTATGATATTTTTATTTTTCATAACTCTTCTTCAAAACTCCGCCCGGAAATCGGACTGGGCTGTGACGAGACGCGACCCATAATATGAGAACTTAAATTACGTTACTATGGCTACATAGCCAATAATAATATTGGACATTTGCGTGATACATTAACTTTGAGGTTTTGTTCCGTCTTTGGTCAACATTAATTGTTTTTTGATTTTCTTTATTTTAATCTTTCTCTCTATTAACCTTTTCTAAGATTCTCACTTTTACTACTGTCTTTTTTAGATATTTTGCAATTTTTTGAGAAATTTCCACAATTCGACGTGTGATATCTTATTAAGTACCGTATATTATATTTTTAGCTACATTTTATTTATTTGATTCAGTGAAATAGGATAAAATAAAATACACCTTTGCATCGTGCACGCATAACAAAACTTGGAGGTAAACTAAAATATTATGCGTCGCTGTACACCTTTTTAAATCCTTACTTTGTTGCGATTGTATCAATCACAACAAGTACCAGCATAATGTTAATAATTATCTAATGCAGGCTTTATTTAGAACTTTATGAAATTAATAAGTTCAAGTTTGTATATATATATATATATATATATATATATATATATATATATATATATATATATATATATATTTATATATATATATACACATATATATATATATATATATATATATATATATGTATATAATATTACTAATATTTTTTAAATTGTGAAATTCCGTATGTTCACGTATACATAATCAATTATTTTTAAAATTATGAAAACTTTCGTACTCAACGTTTTCTCTGATACTCGTGAATTGAGCGTAACAAAGCGATTTTGAAAAGTAATATTTTTCTATGGGAAAATAGAATTGTTGTAAAATCACCCACGTGTTTGTCTAATTGTTTTTTCTATTTATCACAACTGTTTATTTATAGAACGATTCGAAGCAGAAATTTAAAAATACCTGAGGCCACATAAAGTATCTCCAAAAACTTAATTAAACTTCATTAGAAAATTACAGCGATAATACTAGATCACGTTCTGTTAAGAAATTCATTTTATTTTAAGATTTATGAAAAATATATGAGACGACATATTTAAACTGTAAACCATAATATTAATTATATTAAATTATTTTTAACGAAACACTATATATCTTTAAATGTTTGACCACTTACCTATGGACGTAAGGAAAGCTTTTAATTAAAGTTCTTCTTTTACGTAAACGTTCCACTCAATTTTTCCACTTCAATTTATAATTTAATCAAGGGAAAACTAAATTTTATTACCAACGTGACTTCTTAATTGTGTTAAAATATATTTTAAGTTAAATATTTAAGTAGATGAAACAAGAAAATCATTTGCCCTTGTTTAGTTAGCTCTAGTTTAATCTAGATACTCAAGGTTTTAAGTAAGCTTAGTAGAAACATACTTAAAACCTTGAGTATCTAGATAGAGCTTCAATTTATTTGTATGTTTTAGGCTTATTCTCCTAAAATTTTTTTTGCCAAAATAAAATTTCAAATGAATATCCAATTTCATTGGTGGAAAACTAATTTTTCTTAACGAATATGACTTCTTAACTGTATTAAAATATATTTTCATTTGAACATTTCATTACATGTTATGTGAAAATAGTCTGTATTAAAATATTTATGGTAATGTCGTCCCTTCCTCTATAATGCGTATAATCTATGATTCCATCAAAGAATTTCCTTTTTCTATTCGGTGATATCAATAATTGCCGTATATTTCAATAATTCAGCAATCAGTCATGTTTAGGAAATTTATCATTCAGGACGCTCAGTGACTTAAGTGTAAAAAGAACTTCAATTTATTTTAGGCTAGCTTTGATCAAGATCGTTTTCAGTTAAAATTTAATTTGAAATAAGTATTTAATTTCATTATGGAAAACAAATTTTTCACGCTGTCTCTAATTTCTTAATTGTGTCAAAATATATTAAAGTTAAATACTTAAATAAATGAGACATGAAAATTGTATGTCAAAGTTATCCTAACTTATATATTAAGGACATTTAAAAACTTAAATATTTTGATATAGATCTAATTATTAATTTAATATGAGCTCATGCCGATTATGATGATTTTTTTATTTGAAATAAAATTTGAATTAGATCTTTCAATCATTGAAAGAAAACTAATTTTTCATTACGAATTTGACTCCGATATTACGTTAAAATATGTTTTAAGTTAGATATTTAATCATATGAAATACGAAAATTATTTGCCATAGCTAGGATTTTAAAATATTTAGGATAATTAAGGACTTAAATATTTAGATGGAGCTTCACATTATTCGTTTATTTTGAGCTCGTCCTTATAATGACGGTTGTTAATATAAAATAAAATTTAAATTAGGTCTCCAATTTTAATCACGGAAAACTGATTTTTTATTACAGATGTCACTCATTTATTGTATTAAAATATATTTTGGCTTAAATATTTATAAATAAAGAATATGAAATGAATACTATAAATTAATATTACGCATAGGGAGAACTTAAAACACTCCAATATTTCTGATGCCAAAATATTTTAATGTTTAGGCACAACTTCAAATAATTCGTTATTTTAAGTTTACTTTGGAAATCCTACTTATTAAAATAACCACAATATTGTAATAATTAAAAATATTTTATTTTTCCTTTTATTGCGAAGCTCAAATTAGCAAAATGTCAAAATAATGTTTCCAATTTTACAGTATAACAATAAAAATTATCAATCGGCGATTTCTCCTCTACGGTCATTTTTCTCTAGAATTTCTCTACTAACGTATGGTAGCGTCATTTTTTGTCTGCGTTCTTATATGCGTGTCATGTATACATTAATTAGTAATTTAACTGTGTTTAATAAGTATTAAAAACTTAAGCAGAGACCAATCTTTAGAATTTTGTTGGCAATGACAAATATATTTTATCACATGCTTGAAACGATATTAATATTGAATAACTGGTAATCTAAATATGTTAGTCGGCATGTTTTTCATTTAGCATATTTTTTGTAGCCTGTACTTCGAAAGTGAAAATCTAAATAGAGATAACTTGGCCACGATCCTAAGTGTTGTTACTAATTCAATGTGTGTTATTGAGCTACAAGCATCGCCTGAAAACGAACTGGTGGAGGCTCTCTCTTCACTCTCTCTTCTTTGTTCTCCATTCATTGCTCTGGGGCAAAGCTGTATTTAACAGAAATATCAAAGAACGTGCCGGTTACTCGAATCAATACGAATCGTTTGTTTTTTTTTCTCTGATCGGAGAACATAAATTCAATGAGTGCCTATCCCTATTATTTTTATTAAAATGAATTAGTTTTAGTTAATATTATTTCTCTCTCATTACGATTGCATCAAAAATCAGAAAGAGCAATACATCTTTGTCCTTCTAACTTTTTTATTTCACTTCAAGAATATCTAGGGTGAAAATAATGTTATATAATATATTATCAAAATCTACACAAGATGTGTCGATTCGTAAAATTGATAATGATAATCCATATTTATGCACAAGAAACTGCCGTAATACCACCGACGCCTTTTCCCCTTAGGCAATCTATGTTAATATAATTAATTAAACGAGCGATTAATTTAGAAGCATAACAGCACCCAGCCACATTAATGCAACACAGCGATATAAACGCGCTAATGACGAATAACGCGGCTTATAATCGATAGAGGATGATGATGAGGTGACGACAGGCGGTAAACCTCTCTCTTATTGAAATTAAATGGTGACTTGAGAAGGGAAGTCGGGGAAATGGGCAGATGTATTAATGATTGTTGTTAATGAAAGGAATTGCAAAGTAGATGGAAATATTTTTTAACTATTTGTAAATATTTCATTTAGAAGGTATATCGTACATTGAATGATTTTCGTGTGCGGTTTCATCATTTCCAAAAAAAGCGTGCCATCTTACGACATATAGAGAAATTGCGTTAAATATTTCAGCAATGAGTATTGTTTTTTTTCTTTTCAAGTCGATCACAATGGAATAGCAGAATGGCACCCGTTAGATTGAATATTTTTTTTACATATAGCTCTGGCAAATATTCTAGCAAACTTTAGGGTTCACTTTATAAAATTAGAAAAACATAGCACCTTAGTGAACTTGTACATACTGAAAACTCATTTTTGGTTTGTTGAATAGAATATTTAAATTTTAGTGGGAATGCGGGAAATAGCAATCGTTACTTATAAATATTAAAGTGAGTTTGCTTGATTGCATTTTTTTTCGTTTTCAAATTTTAATTACTTAAGCGATATCCTTAAAATTAAAAGGAATGAAAAAAACTAAATTCCTTTCAAATATACGGGTAATATTGTAACACAATTTTTTACCACAATGAAAAACATTAGCCTGTTAGGGGTAAGAACGATAAATTAAATATATAATAAGAAATCATGACAACATGTCAATCTACTGCTACATATTGCAGATCAAAAGTTTCTCTTCTTACTCCATTTCTTTAAAATGAGCCTCAAATTGTTTACCCCTTTTCACTATCAAAATCCAATGTTTTTACAAAACTATTGCAATCAATTTTCATGCTAAACTCCCATTTTTTCTCTTTTTCATGCAACATAAATTGTGGATCAAAGCAAATAAATTTAATTAAAAAACTATGAGACAGATTGCTCTGAGACTAAACTTGTCCTTCGTTGTATAAATGCAGTCAATATTTATATAGTCATCAAATACAGTTTTCATCAGTATCTAAAATATTATTTCTACTTCGTTTGATGCACAAATATGATACATTGATTTGCAATGGTTACATTAAAATGTATTATAATACCAACACAGAAATTCTAATTAAGTGTGCGAAATAAGCTCTAACTTCTAAGTACACGGCTATCAAATGCTGGCTGGATGGTTGAGAAGGGAAGTCTAGGAAATGGACAGATGGATTAATAATAGTTACTAACAAAAGGAATTGCAAAGTAGATGGAATTATTTTTTAACAATTTGTAAATATATCGTTTGGAAAGTATTTCGTACATGGAGTTTTGTGTGCAATTTCATTGCTTAAAAAAATCCCTTTTTTATTGCACAAAAAAGAACGCATGAGTTTTTTGATCACATCAAGTTAAAAAACTATAACTTAAATATTTGTATTTGACTTACAAGATGCAAAACTTGCGTAGCGTGCTTTGATAAATCACGCTGTACAATTTACATTCATTTGGCTTATCTTCCAAAATGAGTCTTATTATATAGGTGTTTAAATTGCAGTAACTTAAGTTTGCACATTTTTTTTAATTATAAATAATGAATATATTTGGCGTTAATTTTGTAGAAATTCATTATTCACAATTAAATAAAACTACGTGATGTGGTATTACTTCTACTTTCTTTAACTTCTTTATCACAACCTAGGTTTCGTTGTATTACAACATCTTCAGGTGAAACGAATATCAAAGCTTTCAAATGAAAACAAAATGGCAGTATACAATATTATACTTAAACTGATTTGGACTTACCGAATCCAACTCTAGAAAACAGATAGTAACAGCAGTATACTTTAACTAGCAGAATCCTTTCGATATATTATAATGCATCAATAACAAGTACATTTCAGAAGATCTGAAGCAAATTTAACTAAAATTATGGCTCCCAATTAGATGAATCTGCAAGCGACCAATTCATAAGACTGAGAAGAAATAACGTAACAAACCTCGTACATTTCTTCGACATTTCTCTTTGTCACAATACAATTCAGACCGAAAACAAAGGGGTTAGGGATGTGTCGAGAGTATTGCTGTGAGAGGCAAGATATCAACAACGCCATCATATAAACGGCAAGATAAAAACAATATGTTCCTTATTTTTGGTTTCGATGTAATGAAATTTTGTACACATTTTTGTTGACATGTTTTTTAAAATTTCTCGCAAGGATTCTTGAAAAAAATAAAACTCAATAAATATTTAAAAAGAAATAAATTATCATATCCCCAAAAACTGAATACTTACGCAATAGTATATAATCTTCAGCAAAACCAGGAGCAATGAAAAACCCGTTGTTTCCTAAGACCTCTCGTTTGTAAATAAACATGTTCGTTACAATTACGATTCTGGCTCACATAATTTTTAATAAGGTTGTCTCATTACTCCTAGGGTAATATGTAAGAATATTTTTTTGAAATAAAAACCGAATGATATTTATTTTCAAGAGATAAGATTCACCTACCTTCAAAGCTGTAATAATTCTTCCCTAATTATATTTCAAACTATGAAAATTAACGTACAGCTTTTCTTGTTAATTAACTGAAAGAATGTAGGAAACACCTGTCACGTTCAAACGTAACATATACTATTCAGATTACATATTTAAATGGTGATATAAATAATACTGATAATATTTAACTAATGTTCATATCATTAAGCTGCTGGCAATATAGCTGACGCTTCCTTTTCCAGGAGAAAATTATGAAGAGTAATTTGCATAAAAACGATTCATTTAGTAGGTAAGTATTCAGCAAGAGCGGAGTAATGATACCCGGTTATCTGATCCAAAGATAATAACATACTAACGATGAGTAATAAAGGCCTTTGAATCGATGTGTTTGTCAGCTTTATATAACGTGTATCATCAAATCTCTACAAGTAAAAGGCATTTCGGTAAAGGGAAGTGACAAAGTAGGATGGTAAATTTATATATTCTCTAAATGTATTTAAAGGTAAAGTTATAACAATTGAAATATTTCTAGGGTTATTTAGGCTGACTCAAACCCCTAATAGCGAAATGAGCTTGATATCATTTCATAGTTCATTTTTTATCTTAGCATTACTTTTAATTCTTTTGAGAAATCGATGTTTAAAAACAATTTTGAAGTTTACAACAATTTTGATGTTTGTTAGTAGAAGTTATCTTTGAAACTGTGTAATTACCTCTTAGAGGTAATTACACAGTTTCAAATACACAAAGCAGGATATTATTTAGACCCACAGAAGTACAGTTTTTTATGAAATTTTATTGATAACCACATACATGAGCAGTATATAGAGCATTTAATAGCATAATTATTTAGTTAATAAAACCTGTAATTATATTTTCCAATACCGGAAATATATCTTATAAAACGAATTAAAAAAGTATATACTCCACTATAATTTGACTCACACATAAGTATAAATTGAAAATTTCTGAAATGGAAATTTTTTTTATCGTAATTTATGTACCGTATGCCTAAATAATAAAAAAATATCTTTAGTAACAAAAGAAAAAAGGATAAAAGACCTGTGTCAGTATAATACCAAAACCATGTCAGTATTTCAGAAGAGATAGAAAGATAATCATCAAATTGACTGAATAATGAATAAAAGAAAGTGTTTTATATTGAAAGTCATTTTGACGACACTTTTTTAAAGTGTTGTAAATGTTGTTTTCCTTTTCTTTTCTAGCCAAAGTTGGATTTCGGCATAGATAATTTTCCAAATATATTTTGAAATTTTGTTTACATTTTGTTTGCAGTTTAATATTTCATTTTATAAAATCAAGTTACCACTGAATATTTTATTTTTATAAAATCCAGTTACTGCTAAGATCAAAAATACTCTGATAAGATAATTTTGATTTTGTATAACTTTGTTCTCGACCAGTTATCCTTTTTCTAATTTACTTCAAGTATTTATAAAACGTTCCATTAGTAAGAAATGTAATATAAAATTTATAAAAAAAATTTCCACCATTGTCAATTTTGTTCGTACAATCAAGAATAAAGCTATAGTTTAATTAAAATTATTTTCGTGTTCCGATCGAATAAAATTGTAAAAAATAACTTGTCTTTCGAAATATAAGATATCCGAAAAATCTGAAAAAATATTAATATTTAAACATTTTGTGTATCTAATGCTTTCTGCATTATATTTTTCTAATTACCGTTTATTCTGATATGCACTCATTTCCAGATTCTTCATTTCCAGGATAAGGAATTATCTTTAATAATAATTTGATTTTTTTTCGAGATTTTTTTTCATGAATAGTTAAGCCAAATCCAAATTTCAACTTTAAGAAATAACGGCTACAAGTACAAGTAGTAGTGCACAGAAAAAATGCTTTTACGTAATACAATATTTCCGAAAATCTTAAAGTCCTATTTGTTATTAAATACAATGTTAAATTACCACAGAATAGAATTTTCTCAACAAGAGTATTCTTATACAGATTTATACCCCTTTATACTTTTTTCTTTCTTTATTTCCTCGAATGGAAAAACTTTTGTATCCTATCAAAATTTACTTTCATCTAATCATTAAACTATTTTCATCTTCAATACTGCATTAACAAGTCTAGTCAACTGAGCGATGAGGAACTTGTGTGGTTATTTATTTATCTGAAATGTTCAGGTTCTACCTCCTGCTCTTTATTTGTTTGCCATTCTTTCAACGTAATTTTTAAATCATCACCACGAAACTTAGTTCGGCTAAGGAGATAAGCAACTGAAAGGGAAATAAGAAATTCTTACAATTTGGTTTTGCTGTTTCCTGTACTGTTATTGTCATATTGTTATAAGGAAAATTAAATGACTTTCTGCGGTATCTAATTTATAATCACTTTAATGCAAAACTAAAAATATATTAAGTTGAAAATATATTACCATCGCACGCTGTGTTTAATTAGTGATTACTCAGTGGTACATTCAGCGGGAGTATTCGCGTTTGACAGAGTTCACGATGTTATAATGGGTATGATACAACTCATACTTATGACTATTAGAAGTTTTAAAATTAAAAAAAAAAGTTTTGTTTTTGTTAGAAATTTGGCAAATGCCTACTATGGCCAACGCGTGCGTTCCGTAACTCACAAAACTAGCGTGGAAGAGCTCAGATAGCAAGTGAGAGATATTCCGGCTCTCGATGATCCGCTTTCACCTCGGCGGAACTTGTTCGTCTGCACAAAGAACGTGTTAGATTGAGTCAAGAACAGGAATCACAGTCATCTACGAGTGTGGCGGGTTTAAGTGGTGTAAGGCAGTCTCGAGCACCATAATTTGATGTAATTGTGGCTCCAATGGTGGCAGAGAATGGGCCTACCTCATCAACATTCATCAGAAGGAGCCAGGCTACACCCAACAATAACAGGACAAGGCCACAATTAGAGCAGATTACGCGTGTGCTGATCGAGGAAAGGCTCTTTTCCACAATGTCGCCGTACACACAGATACGACGGTTGCGATACGCAGGAAAATACGGTATTGTAGGACAAGTAATTAATATTCTGATTCACGTAAACAACAAGTTCTTTTCTACATCTTTCAAAGATCAATACCAAGCAAATCAATCTATTATTTATGTTAAATCTTATCATACTATAAAACTACGCAGTATTTGTTTAAATTTGAACTATTCGCTTAAAAAAAATTTAACTATTCGCTAAATATTAATTAATGGAGTGTGATAAGCACGAAAATTCCATTTCTCATTCGTTGGGAGTCTAGCTATTCGTAGTTTTGCTACTCGAATTGACTTTAAGAGACTTTATTCTCTATTCCAGAAAGGTTATGTTATAAGATATATTTATCAATAATAAAATAAACTTTTCACAGAAATCTTTAAAAGGCATCCATCTTTTGCAAAATAATTTAAAGCAAGAATTTCTGATAAGCTTTTTGCTGAAATTACGTTGCGAAAGCCGTAAATATTATATTTATCAAAGGATTCATAGACATTGATACAGTCACATGAGCTAATATATCTAAATCTACATAAATAGTATATGGAAACTTTGTGTTTTTTTATTACTCAATTTAAAAAACTATTTACGTTTAAAACAAATTGCATTTGTCATTGTATAAAAATGGAATTGAAATTTAAAAAATTAATTATTAATACTTCTTGTATATTTTGAGTTCTACTTCTTTTTTTTAGAGTACATTTTAATTTATTCAGCAAGCCTGCTTAAAATCTATTTCACTAATTTAACAGCTCTATTTAAACTAAATATTTAAATACCGATAATAATTAATGCAGATAACATCTAATTGATAAATAAATCACAATGCGATACACAATGTAGCTAATGCTTCCTTTCCCGAGGTAGAGAATATGAAATGTAATGTGCCTGAAACCGGTTCGTTTAATAGGTTATTATTTGAGCACAGTGGAAAAGTTTTTTTCTGAGAAAAGAGATTTTCCTTTATATAATTTAATGATAATAACGCATCGATAACAAGTAATAAAGACTTTAACATTGACATCTTTATCGCTTTATGTTTTATGACTTTCAAGCTGGCGAAAAGTTATTTTGCTAGGAAAAATTATTTAAATTACTAAGAAAAATATATAATAAACAATTTTTTTAAAGGGAAAACTTACTTTTCTTCTATTTTATTTATTTCATTTAATAATTCATATAATTCGACACTGTTTTCTTGAATTGAATTTTTTTATCGAATTTATTCATCGCTCAAAATTTTTCAATTTTTTCAGGATTGGAATTTATATATCAAACAAATTAATGACTTTTAATTTGGACTAAAACTTTATTCTATTCAGTCACGAAATTCTGAAACTAAAAAAAAAATTTTTTTTAGTATTCAAACTTGACTCATCACTGAAACCTAATTCAATTTTATATAATATATAAATTTATTATATTTCAGGAATTTATTATATTTCAGAAACTTAGATCTTTCTATTTCCTATCGACTTCCTCTTGGATATGCCTTTTTTTATTGCCTGAAATTCAGAAAAGGTCTTGCGCCTACTAAGTTTATCTTTCCGCTATTAAGAAGAACAATTCTGTGCACTGTATTATTGAGTAAACTGTGATTATTCGCACAATCATCCCGTTTTTGCTATACCACCCTCTTGAACCGAATTATATTAGAACTCTTCATTTTTTCGCGACGTGAAACTGCTCAACCACCTGATAACGGTCGCATCAGAGGATGACTTGTTTACGAGTGGAAGTTGTTTATGAGTGAAAATGATGAGTGAAAGTAAATTTGTCGAAATGTGTCATTGCCATCTTTTGTGGTTCTTTTGCATCGTGTATCCGTGTTTAATCTAAAGTTCAAACTTTGTTAAATCAATAATTTCTTATCGTTACGAATGGGTAATCTATAATGTATCGATAAAGGTATGTAAATAAACCAATAAATGTGTACTGAATTTTATGGCTTTATGAAAACCCGCAGTACTTATTTAAATTTACTATTACCTAAGACTACGTATTTAACAACTGACTAAACGTTAATTTCTGGAGTATGAAACGGACAGAAATTAAATTAATCAACGTTGCACGTATTTAGTAAGGGAATTTAACAACGGAAAATTATTTTCCTATTACAAGTAAAAACGATAGGTACAATTTATTGGTTAGCAACATTTGTCTGCAATTTTCCAGTTCCAATAAAATTATTCTTTGTATAGTTTTTGCAGAATATCGTTTAAAAATGATGATGGCATTCGTGGAACTGATTTCCCAGTTTGGAAATTTATTGTTTCGTTTGTTCCATTAAGTGCCATCAAATGAAGCTAATAACGATTTTATTTGAGAATTGGATATACTGTGTTGTTTCTTTTGTTTGTATAGAATAAGTAAGTTTTATATACATTGCGAATTATTTTCCAAACGAATAACGTTTCCATATAATTTAATGAAAAAATTTTGAAAATTTAATATAAGTTCGATTTATATTTAATTAACTGCAATATCAGATTTTGCTTATTTGGAAGTTCATATTAGGTTAGCTGTTATGTTGGGTTTTTTGCAGTGGAATGAATAAAAAAATTTCATTGAAAGTTTCATATAACTAGATAATTTACTAGACCGAGCCACTTTGTAAACAATTTTGATGGCCCTGTAATAGTGCGCTGAATGCGATCGCTGTTTATTTGAGGCTCTCGTTTGCACCTACTGTCTTTTTACTTGACTCTGCGCCTGGGACTCACCATCCACGCTTTGTTATTGTAAGCTTCTAACTGGATCAGTCGTGTCTCTATTTCCTGAAGTAAAAATTTAGTTTTATACCGCTTTTTTCTGCCTTATCGTTTCTGTGTCCTGTGGAATTTCACGAAAGTAGTCCAAAGAATATTCTACTTGTATTCGGGTACATATGGGTAATTTTTAAAGATTCAGTATTTTTATTGAAGCAATTACGATATTTCAGCAAGTGAAAATAAAAATAAAACGCTCTTATTAAGGCTTACTTAATTTTCTATGTAACGCAAGTGTATACATAAAACTATTTTTTTTAGTGGACCTCACTCTTGTGAAATTTTAAAATGTTTAATTTGGATCCTGTTATTTATTTCAGAAAACGAAATTAAGTTTCCCTAATCAAAAAATCAGCTTATTTTTATTTTATTTATATTTATGCTCATAGTTAGCACTTAACATTAAATTACCGTGATAATACTTAATCCAAAATTAAACCAAAAAATTCACCAACTCGATAGCGAAAAACGTATCGCAATTATGCAAAAGTCAAATAATGCACAATATGTTTTTTAATTAGTGATTTAAAATTATATAACGTCTAATTAATTTTTTAATAACGATATTGTTCACAAAAGTTATCAAGGTGGAAACAGTGAACGGCAATTTGCATCGTGATTATTCCAAAGTCGCGGAGCAGTAGTTTTCGTTTATTTGATGCCGAGATAACAACACGCTAACCACGGGTATTAAAAGCCTAAGAATCTGTATCTTTATCAGATTTATGTCTTAAGGTCAAAAGCAACATTAGAAGTTGACAATTTTTTTGGTACCTGGACGCATCGAAAAATTATTTACTTATATAAAAAATCGTGAACTTGGATATGATTTCCTTTAGATATTATTTCCATTGCATTTGAAAAACTTTAGACTCACACTAGGTGTAAGGTTACAGGATAATATAGCACATCAGTTAAAATGAAATTTTACCACCAATACTCAAATTTTGTTTACTCGCTCTAAATTAAGGTTAAATAAATAGGAAAAAATATATTAGTAACATAAACATAAACTTTATCGAGTTATGAGTTAAAAATAAGCGCTTGTGAAAGTGCGCCGTAAACTTACAACCATATAATATTAATATCACGTTTGTAAGACTTAAACATCACATCCATACATCTCAAGTATATGCTCAATTAAACCTGTCCATAATTCTCGTATGCTAATAAAAACAGTCACGAATTACGACAAAGCCATTCATTTTAATCAATTTCACAAGAAAGCTCTAGTTAACTTCACCAGAGAGCTTTGGTTAACTTTACAAGGCAGCTCTTAAAATAATAAGTTTACCCTATCGAATGAAATATTCTTAGCTTGTGTAGAAGCATAAAAGTTCAAGGTACGAGTACAAACCTCAGTACGAGGATTTTTTGCCTAATTAGCAAGTATAAAAATTTAAGGGCACATGGCACTTTTATTGTACTACTTGTTAATGTTAATATTATTTTTCGCAGGGCAGAGTTATAAATATTATTAACCACTTTATGTGTCACTAAAAAATATAAATATTTGTTCGAGTGAAATTAACATAATATTTGTAGGTTTTTATATTTTGTCACCAAGTTGTTATTACAAACACTCTTTAAGAAAAAAAAATTGCTTTTTCTACTTTCACAAAACCTAAATTTGAAATGATTTAAAATATATTTTTTTTAAATAAGTAGATATGGCTACTTTAAAAATTAGATACAGTTAATTCATATTTGTGAAAAAGCTACTACCACCGACGCCTTTTCCTCCTTAGACAATCTACATTAATATAATTCATTAAACAAGCGATTGATTCAGAAGCAGTGCCTCAGTGAGCCACGCTGACATAATGCAGAGATATAAACGCGCTAATGATGAATAATGCGTCTAAGAAGCGATCGAGATTGTGGTCGGGATGGACGGGACCCTCGTTTATTGAAATTAAATGCAGAGTAAATGATTGAGAAGAGAAATTTTGAAAATGTTTGAATGGATTAATAATTATTTATTTACGATATAAATCGCCAAGTGGATAGAAATCTTTCATGAAAAATTTGAAAACAGGTCGTTTAGAAGGTATATGTATTGTATTTAGAATAATTTTCGGGTGTAGTTGCATTGTTTACGAAAGTGACAGCGACCAGCATTACGACATACTTAAGAATTTTGCCAAATGTTTCAGCATTTTTGTATAAGTACATCAAACATACTGCAATAGCAACGCACTGTTGGACTAATTCCTTTTGCAAATACCACTAGAAAAGGATTAATTGCTGCAAATTTTGAGTTATATTTGTAATATCGTTATGGTTAAATTTCATTTGAAACCATGGTTCCCTAATTTCATTATAATATTTATTAATTATTCATATTGCAGTGAAATCGATAAAAAATAACAATTTTTAAAAAAATACAAAAGAAGATCGTAAACTAAAAAAAAGCGAACAAAATCCGAAAAAAAAACTTTTGTTAATACGATCACAGAAATAAACTTTATAGTTTTTTAAATATAATTCCAAACGATACGTCTGGTAAAAACACGTAATATAATATAGCTTAAGGAATACTGTGAGTAATATAAACATGATCTTTATATTTCACATTAAAACATTTTCTGTCTGCGCGAGTTAGAATTTTTCGAAGAATAAAATGAAATTAATTTTTCTATACGAAGATTATAATGGGTTTAAAACAGCTTCACGTTTTTTCCGAGCACCACTTCGGAAGACAAATATATCTTACTTATATACTATCTTATGAAAATTCTTCTTTATATATCTTATGAAAATTTTGGGACCTTAGAAATTAATAATTAGAACTGGTAATATTTATTTACACTATTTTAATTCGCATTTAAAAAAGGAGGGGAAATATAATATATAATATGGGATACTTGATTTACAAAAATATTGCTTCCAAGAAATTTTATTAGTGAAATTTTTATTTCAGACAGTTTTTTCAAGAAAATATTTCTGGTAAATTATTCACTAAATTATTTTACAAATATTGGGTGATGTAACATTTGATAACACAGGCCTACAATGGTTTCCCTCTCTGAAGTTTGAATGTGGTTTTCGGTGGTTTTAGTGGGTTCCGATGATGATTACAGTAAAAATAAATAAAAAAATCTAACACCTCAAATTTTTTATATATTGCATTATTTATTTTGCCCAAAATTACCCTCTGAGTTCACATTCAAACTCGTTGGAAAAAAACGGCTTACATATTCGTAATTAGTGCCCTAAAATACCTCAAAATTAGTCATTAAATCTTAGAGAGGAAAGAAAAAGGTCAAATTTGCAGACCTCTGATAATTAAATTAAGTAGACCTGATAATTCTATAAGTGTTTACAGCTATTTGCTTCGGTGACAAGTCTCTAACGGAATTATTTTACCGTACAAAGTATGCATTGTATGGTATATTCAATATGCATAGGTCTTTTTACGATAATTTATTCAAAATATCTTTCCGATCCTATCAGAGGAAAAAAACTTTTAAAAACCAAATTTTTTTAGTTCATATATATTATTTGAGAGCACTATAAAAACCGTATTAAAAAGTATTTTGTCATTAATTTGATTTAGCAAGTCTTCAAACAGTAAAAAATAATCAATCTAAAAATAAATAATAATCACTACAAAAAGTAAAAAATAATATGACCCGAACACCTTATTTCCAAAATACTATTGAATTATTTGGAGTTAATTTTGCAGAAATTCATTATTCACAATTAAAAGAAACTGCGTGATGTAATATTATTTCTACTTTCTTTAAGTTCTTTACCGTGACCTAGGTTTCGTTGTATTACAAAATCTTTAGGTGGGCCATAAGCAAAGATATCTTTGCGAATAGCCCACCTGAAGATCTTGGTAAAAACTTAAAGAAGGAGAAATAATACTACATCACGTAGTTTCATTTAGTTCCAAAATACTAAACAAAAAATTATGAAAAGGCAGGGTTTCTAGAAGTCTACGTAAAGGCTGCAAAAGAAATGTAACGTTGACGCTAGATGTTACATTTTATGATATATTCGTGATCTCACAATATAAGCTTATTTATCATATACAACGATTAGATACATTTTTAAAGTCCAAATAATTTATACTCCGAACTATTGAAAGTTACTTCTAGTATTTTTATATGCCCTATTTATAGCAAATATATAAATGGCGAGAACAACTAACGGAGATAACATCTAACTGATGAATAAATTAGGACCTGATTAACAATATTACTGACACTTCCTTTCCGACGTGGATATTATGAGGATATTTTGTATAAAAACATTTTATTTAGTAGATCACAAATTAAGCAAAGCGGAATAGTGATTTTAGTTTAGGTGATATAAAGATAATAACACGCTAAACATGAGTGACAAAGCCGTCAGTATTAATAGCTTTATTGTGCGATGTTTTGTGAGTTGAAAGGAATCAGACGAAAAGTCAATTTGCTGTAACGAACGATTTAGAGTTCGATAAGCATATTTGGTAAGAAAAATTTTTGATATTCTTCATGAATATTTTTTGTTAAATAAAGTTTATGACGTATTATCTGAAAAAATAAAAAAGTTTTCTTTTATCAGTTCAATTCTTTAAAATCGTGACTTTTCAATTGAGCCCAAATTTTATTTTGTTCTAACATGATATTGTAAAAAACTAACTCAATTACAAAACAAAACAGCATTTGGTAACTAAAATATCCTTCTATATCTTATGAAGATCAAAAAGATAGTTAAAAACATAATTTTCTCTAAATCTAGCCGCACTAAAAAACCGTTCCGTAAAGTTTTTAGTGGTATGAATATTTCCCATTAAAAGTAAAACAATATTATGATTTATGGAATAATAAAAATAGCTTAAAAAGTTTAAGTTCCAAATACATAATTTTTTTTTTAGTTTTTCTCGTATTGAAACTTTTTGGTAACATATGAAGTGAACCAGCATTGAAGGTGGAATAGATTTTTGAGCTTGTAACTTTTCACTTTGTTCTCTAAAATAAAACAGTCCGTGATCAAACGGATGCCCCGATGTATAATGTACCATTCTTGTCTTGAAATTAGTGTAAACAAACATTTAAAGGCGTATATACGCACGTACGTACGCATAAACGCCAATATGATTAATATATATCTATGAACATTTCCTTTCAAAATACTTTTTTTATCCTTATTTCTATTGATCCAGATCTAATTTGCATTGCTTATAGGTAAATAACATTTTCATTTACTTAGTTTGATGCCAGAATCAACTGTATTGATAGCAAACACGTTCTTCGTGAAAACACAGTAGAGGAAAACTCAGCAGATGAAAACAACATACGTATGTTTTCATTTACTGACTTCATTCACATCATTATATTTTAAGTGCCAGCATTTCTATTTCGACGTAGGTAAAAAACTATTCAGTTTAAATGACACTAGTGTATCATATTAGACGGATAGTTTTAATTTTAAAATTATATTTTGTCGTTTCTTTTGTTTTTTAGGAATAAATTAGTTTTATAATCATTAAAAATTGCTTGGCAAAGATCTACCTTACGCCACATTTAAAAGTTCTAGTTAGGTTTTATTGACTGTGATATCGATTTCATTGAGTTGCAAGACGTTAAATAAAAGTTTTTTTTAATTTTTACAAAACTAGAAAATTTATCGAAGTGGACCACTTTATAAACAACACTGGAAATTCTAACGCTGCGATTGAATTCGATCGCTATTTATTGAAAGTGCTCACTAGGACCTAACTTTCTTTGCAGTTGACACTTCCCTTGAGACTCAATGTCCACGCATTATCGTTTTCTAACTAGATCAGACGTGCCTCCGTTTGCTAATACTCACAATTTGATCTCACACTGTTTTTATGTCATATTGTTTCGATATTTTGTGTATATTTATGAAAGAAATCTCAATAATTATTTTATTTATATTGATAAAGTACACAATCTCTACAATATACTCATATTGCAAAGAGTGCGTACTTTAAAAGACGCAATTGTGAAACTTCAGCAAGTAAGAAAAAATTTTAAAAATTCTTACTGATACATGACGCAAGATATGTAATCTCGCGGTACCTAGAAATCTCAAAACATTAATTTTGGACTATCTTCCTTATTTTAGAAAAATCTATTAAACCGTTTTACTTGAAGGATGAGTTTACATGTATTTCATATACGTTTATGTTTATAATCAGTGCTTAAAAACATGGTCATGGTGATGGTGGTTTAATTTAAAATTTAACGAAGTTAAATACATTCACTCCCTAGTAAAAGTCGTATCGCAATTAGGCTTTGAATAAATAAAAAAATAAAGTATTTTTTTTAAATGTTGTATTGTTAAACAGCAAAAACACATCATATATACAAAATTTAATTGATCTTTAAATAACAACGATACTCATAAAATTCCTCAAGGTAGTAAAAGTGAACTGCAAATTGCTTGATAATAATTTAATAGCAATTGAACATCAATTTTAGCTTATCTGATATAGAGGTAACAACACGTTAATTGTGAATTATAAAATCCTAACAGTCTGTATTTTATCGACTTAATGCAACTTAGATTGAGGTGAAAAGAAACATCACCAGTGAATAATTTTTTGGGAACAAGCTTGCCGAAAAGAGATTTACTCTATACTTAATGGATATTTTTCCAATGGCAAATAAATAAATTTCCTGTTACCTTGCTGTCAGTTTTTATTCTACGTTTTTTAAAGTACTTGTAAAAATTCAAAACCTTTTGGGCGTTGGTGAAGAAAAAAGTGACTCAAGATGTGAAAAATTTGTTCAAGGTACATTTTAATTACACTACAGGAATAATAACAAAAAAGAAAAGTGCTGAATCGACATCGCGTGAACCACGAAACGTAAATTTGGCTTCTGCTAAACGATTGATAATTTTGATTGATAATTACTTTTTTGTAAAATCGCTGCTCCTTAAAAAATAACAATATTTTGTAAAAATTCTATAAACTGTTCTAGCTCCTACGATGTATATAATGAAATTTTTTTGTATTTCGTTCTAGACCATACCGTAGAACTGAGATGTTGTATGTTAATAAATGCTTTAAATGAGAAATATATTTTGAGAATGAGGCTTTTTTTGTATAAAGCACTAATTTTATATATCTTTAACATTTTAAAATACATAATATTAAACTAATAGTAAATGAACTTTTTGTTAAATGATTCTTTCTTCTACTTTAAAGAAAATTCCTGAATTGGGATATAACTTTTCCGCTTAAATTTAATTAATTAAATTTAAGTTTAAGCAGTTTTTACGGCTTAATTAAATTTAAGTTAACGTTTTTTAGGCTTGGCACATTACTGGAAGTTTAATGTACATGAATTTTTTTCGGACAAGTGAATTAAGAGTTATATCTCGTGACAACTATGAGAAATGTATCAAATATTTATACTCCCAAGAAGATCTGGAGATGATGCATATTAGATCAAAAATAGTCATTGAAAAAAGTAAAAAAATGTCGAATTTAAATTTACCTTGTTACGGACAAGTTCATTTAATTGCTCTTAATTCATATTAAATATCTAGTTTATTTAATATGAATTAAGAGTGCATATAATTATTCACATAAACAAATTGGAGATATTAATTGACAATTAACAATTGTAAAAAATCGTAGCAAATTTGTAATTGTTATACCTTAAATCTCACGTATCTATTTATAAGCCTTAAAGTTTACACTCACTTAAATTCATCTGTAATTTTGTTGTACAATTAATAATTTAAACAGTTACAACTTGATACAAAGCCATTCATTTTTATTGCAAAACTTCACTACACAGATCTAGTTAACTTCAGAAGACAGCTTATTTTACCTACAAATGATAAATTTACGCTATTGAAAATATTCTTTACCTGAGTAGGAATTTCAAAGCACACACACAAAACTCATTTAATACGAATGAATATTTATGGGTATATAACATTTCTACTAAACCATTTACCAATATTAATGTTTTTTTTCCCAGGCTTTATCGGAATATGGTGTATATTTAATAAAACATGATAATTATAACAACCGTTATATCCTATGAAACCTATGAAACTTAGGTAAATTTTTAATAAAATTGTTATTTTAATTTGACTTTAGCATTGACATAGTTTTGCAATCATTTTCGATAATATTTATGAAATCACTTCAGATAAATTTCCGCCAAAATTGTTTCAGAATTTACGAAGAATCTAACACTATTTCTTAAAACTTGACCTTCTAAAGGTTCGAACCAATATATAAAAAAGAAAATATTTTTAATTAATTTTACCCCTCAAAACCTCCCAAATAATGTTGGCCCTCAAATTCGTCCTCATATAAATATTTTTGTGTAGTCATTTCGGGTGTGTTTAAGTTAAAAGATTAAAGTCATAAGTTTGTAAACTATAAAGCACTATGTTAAATTTCTTGAGTCTACGTCAAAAACTTTCTGTGAAAATTATAGAGACAGACAAACGTATAGATAAACATTGTTATAAAAGGGTTTTGTAAGATCATTTTGTAGTAAAATAAATAAAAAGTATACAAACATAATCAAAATAAAGCAGCAGTAACACACGTTAGTTCTTTTGATTCCTTGCCATATTTTTACTTTGCAAAAACCTGAAATTAAAACAATGTTACAAAACAAATTTTCGAAACAAGTGAATGTCTCAACTCCTTAAATTAAATAAAGATTATATATATTTGTAGAGAACAATTGCTACAATACCTAAGACACCTTTCCCCATCAGGCAATCTTCATTCATATAATTCATCATGGAAAATGGTTCATTCAGAAGTAGCAAGATATATACAGACTAATGACAAATAATGCGGCTCAGAATCGATCAATGATGAGGTGGCGAGCCTCCTTGTTATTGAAATTGAATGCAGGCCGGATGACTGAGAATGTAAGTTGGGAAAATGATTGGGATGGATTAATAATTGTTATTAATGAAAGGAATGGAGAAGTAGGTCGAAATTATGGTAAAGCGTTTAAAAGTTGATTATATGGATTGTATTTAGAATAATCTTAGCGTGCGCTTTTATCTTAAATAAATAGCGAGGAGTATCGCGATATTTTGATGAATTTCGTGAAATGTTTCAGCATTATTTAGGTATACCATTTAAATTAAAATACCTGCATGCTCCTGTTGGACTGAATTGTTCTTTTGCGTAAACTTTCATCCAATATTCTAACAAATTTATAGTTATCATTTATAATATTAGATATTATTGAATATATTTGGCGTTAATTTTGTAGAAATTCATTATTCACAATTAAATGAAACTACGTGATGTAGTATTATTTCTACTTTCTTTAATTTCTTTACCACGACCTAGGTTTCGTTGTATTACAACATCTTTAGGTGGGATATTAGCAAAGATTAGCTTTTAGGAACAACCAACAGCATTTATATGTTTCAAACACAATAGCGGAAGCCTGGTTTGTGCGGATTTTTCCATTGTTTATGTTAGTGAGTATATTGCAGGGGCGAAGTGTAGATTTTATTATATTACAGAGAGTTATACAATATACCAGTATTATAGTGAGGGTAATAAATTCAATTGTTGTTATTATGTGAGGTTATACAATGCAAACTTTACGGTGTATGTAATATAATTAAATGGAAGTTATTATCGGTAATATATTTATACAAAAGCAAGGGAATTTGAAAATAAGGACAAGGTAATTCACTAATTCTACATATCTCCGGTTTTGTGTATTGTGTATAATAACTTCCATTTAATTTTATTACATACACCGTAAAGTTTGCATTGTATAACCTCACATAATAACAACAATTGAATTTATTACCCTCACTATAATACTGGTATATTGTATATCTCTTGGTAATATAATAAAACCTACACTTCGCCCCTGCAATATACTCACTAACATAAACAATGGAAAAATCCGCACAAACCAGGCTTCCGCTATTGTGTTTGAAACATATGAATGCTGTTGGTTGTTCCTAAGAGTTAAACTTTGCTAATATCCCACCTAAAGATGTTGTAATACAATGAAACCTAGGTCGTGGTAAAGAAATTAAAGAAAGTAGAAATAATACTACATCACGTAGTTTCATTTAATGGTGAACATTAGATAACACGATATCGGAGTGATCTAATTGAATCGTGAAAAACTTATGTTCAGTTTGTTTATCTGAATATTTAAAATCAAGAAAACAGCTATGTGGCAAAAGTCCTGACCTACAAATATGAATCTATTTGTTTGTATTTTTTGTTTTAAGTTTCAATTAGCTAATCGATCTGCATGAAATTTTAAAAATTTTAATCTAAAATTTAATTACGCCTTTAGGTTAGTTCAGGTGTATAAAAATACATAACGGCTATTATTCAAGCCACTGCCATCTACTTAATACAGGTTTCCTTTTTTTCCACAGCATTTTTCGAATTATGTGCATTTAAAATTTCTTAGTTATTTTCGCTGCTAATATCGATTTTTTTAACTAGATGTGATTACAAAGTTATTAGTTTCATGTTTCCCTACCCCACGCGCTAGAAATGGCATATCAGCACTAGTATTTTAACAAAATTAAAAGACAGATTTCTATACAATTTAAGGTTATTCACATTGTTTTTTAATTACCCAAAAATTACATAATAAAATATTCTAAGAATTTATATTAGAGTTTTATTTACAATTTAATTAAACTACGTAATATAGTATTATTTCTACTTAAGTTCTTTACCACGACATTATCTTCTTTGTATTACTACATATTAAGGTAGGCTATTAGCAAAGATAAGAAGATAATCTTTACTAATATTTTTATAATTTTTATTAAATTTTAGTGTAGTTTTGTAACTTATTCTACAAATATTTAAAATACAGTTATGGATAATTTTGATTTTATAATCCTGTATATTATCATTTTGCTAATATGCTGAAAACCTTTGTGAAACATTACATTATTAAAAAAAACAGATTTAAGAAATGAATAAAATAATGAGACTTTGCTTCGTACTATTCATTTCACGACGGTGTAGTTTAGCTATACTTTTAATAACTAACATCTTGGTTTGAATAAAATTACTTTCATGTTATAAGTAGATAACTGAAAAAAAATATTTTGGTTTTGAAATAAAATTGTCCGAAAATTTGAAATGAAAATTTGTAATTGAGGGTATGGTGCGTGATAAAAGCATCATAATAATCCAATTAAAATATTTGTGTGCTCTTTTGGAATTTTTGTTCGTACAAAAGAACTTAAGATTATGAATAATTTCAGTTGGTTTAAAATTTGTTTTTATCCATTGAGTAATAATGACTGTGAGTAGCGTTATAGAAGTATGAGCAATAGATGTAAGTAGCATAATATGTTCGCAAATCTACGTCATTTTCACCGATATACTTTTATAGTACATTTTTATAACTATTCAAAAGTATAAGATTTCCGGTCGATAAATATTTCAATTGTCCCCAAAAAGAAAAAAGATTTCTCATAATCAAAAATTCCTAATTTTTTTTCCTATCCTGGAAACGAAAAATGTCTGTACTTAAATCAGAATCTACATAAAATATTTTCATTTAACGATATTTTAATTAACGAATCTAATCACCCAAGAAACAAGGGATTTGTTTGAATATTTATTTAACACTGAATGTTTTGGGTTATGTATTTAATATAAAAACATATTAATTTCCATCAGCTAAAAATTTTAAATATGGAGTGCTTTAGCGATGTTATTTTAACTTTTTTCTATACGATTTTTAAACATATTACTTTAAGTGTCATCTAATTAGTATAAATCATTACTATAATAATAAAATCGCAAACTTATAACAAATCAATGCAGAATTAAAAATATATTAAATTTTTGCTTGACATTTATACTCTATATATTTTTCTCTATAATTTAATTTAAAATATTGTTGGTTGATTACAAGTGCTTTGTTTATGACTCCAGCGTACTTTCAATAATTTAGTTCCCTAAAAACGTTTTGTAAGGAGACTGTTAAAAAAGGTATGACAAAACATAGATATTACAGTTTTAATGTGAATTGTGAATAATGAAACGTTCATTTTGTTAAATTATCTTCTCTAAATTATTTCTCCACTTTGTTTAAAAGTACACGATGTCAAGAAGTCGCATTTCATCCTAGGAAAGTCAGATAAGAAAATTAATATTTTGTTTATTCATATTATTGCAATAAGTGAAATATTAAATTTAGAAACTACAGTAATCTTTCACAATTCGTGAAATTGTTATTCGTTATTTATTGTTTCAGAAATTTTATTTAGTAATAGTCGTCAGTCTATTATGGTACAAATACAAACATATGTACACACGTACGTATACACACAGTAACGCACATAGTCTTTTGGAAGAATCGTTAAATTAAGTACTGGTTATTTATGATAATATGTACGACACCACGCCACACTATTTAATTATATTTAGTAATTTTATTTCACATAAGTTATGAAAAACAAGATGCACGATTTAAATAAGTAAATCATAATTGTTTTATTATTATATTTATGTAGATTTTATTCCAAAAATTCTACGAAAAGACTTCAAACTTTCGATTTCTTTAAAGTCTCGCTATACGCGGTTTTGTTACTCGCGGTAACTTTAAGGAACTTAATTCATGAACCAGCAACAAGTTACAAAAATATTTTATTGGAAAAAAACATCAATCCCTTAAACTTATCCTCTGTTTAGAAACTTACGTCAAGTAAATACTTCTGAAAAGTTGCTTTACTGGAGTCTTAATGTAAAATACGAGTATTACGTTGGCTTAGAAATAAAATTTTTGGTAAAGTTAAATAGATAAGATTCAAAATTTGCTTCACTGAAGTCTTAATGTAAAAGACGAGTTTTACGTGGGCTTCGAAAAAAAATTTTAGTAAAGTTAAATAGATAAGATTCAAAAGTTGCTTCACTGAAGTCTTAATGTAAAAGACGAGTATTACGTTGGCTTAGAAATAAAATTTTTGGTAAAGTTAAATAGATAAGGTTCATTGGAATATTAATATGAGATAGTTTACCTAACTTGAAATAAATGTTATGTTACAACTTTGTAGTTTTTTATTTATCTGTTCCATAAACAAGGTCTGCTCTCTAAAATACATAACAAATAGTTACATTTTAAAGTAAAAATCATTTATACCTCTCATATAATTTTACTTCCATTATATTTAATTTATTCAAAATTTTGCTTAATATACTTTGCCGCCAAATATAAAGTCCTGTTTGTACCAAATATTTAAATGTCGAGAATAATTAATGCAGATAACGTCTAATTGATTAATAAATCATGACGCGGTTCACAATATAGCTGACGCTTCCTTTCTGGGGTGGTAATTACGAAGAGTAATTTGCATGAGAACGGTTCGTTTAATAGATTATTAAGGCAAAGGCGGAAAAGTCACATTCATATATCTGATGCAAATATAATAATGATGAATATTAAACCGATAAACAAAATATTTAACTATTATAATTTTTATTGGTTTTATGCGATGTCTTATGAGGTGAAAGAAATCAAGCGAAAATATAATTGTGCTAGAACTTTTAGTGAATGAACTAAGATTTGTAAACCGAGCTTATCGATTTAATTAGAGTTTAAGGGATCGGGTTTTAGACAGTTGAGTTGAGTTGAGTTTTTGAGTTGAGTTTTATATTTTGAGCAAGTGGACTGAAAACAATATTTTTTGGACTTAAATCTAGTCTGACTTAAATTGTTATCCCTCTTTAATTTTTTTATTTGATAACATAAATTTATCGGTGTCGTACGAATGCCAAAATATTGATGATAAAAAATAAATGATGATTAAAAAAGAAAGTGATGGAATGAGCAGAATTTGATACAATAGTATTATTGTTGCATATAGTTCTACAATCATTTCAATTTAATATTAATCACGTGTTAGATTGAGAATTTTATGTAAAATTCACTTGCACGAAACAACAGATTATTCGTATTACTTTAATTGTATATGCTAATTGCCAAAACAATTTCCCTGTACGGAAGGAAAGTTGTTGCCAGGCTGTATCAAAGAAGTTTTTAAAACATTATAGAAATTTCTAATTTTACAAGTCTTCTGACTAATAGTCAGCTTTTCACTAATAGTCAGGCTTCTGAATAATAGTTTTCCTATTAATAGTAGAAAAGTCGTTGCCAGGTTGTATCAAAGATGTTTTCAGAACATTATAGAAATCTCTAATTTTACAAATCTTCTGACTTATGTCTTGTGACTAATAGTCCTTTCTTAAATTTTATTTTTCAACTAAGTAAGGTAAGGTGGTTGGGGTGAATTTCAAACGCAATATACAGTACATTTTGCAAACAATTCTAACAATTTGGAAAAAATAAATTATAATGAAAAGCTAAAAAAATTCATCAGCTTGTGAAACACTAGTTTTAGGGCAAGAAAGATATGAAGCATTTAGATGACTTTTGTACTTCTTTTTTAATTGACCACTATAGAGTGTCCGATATCATGTCTCGTGATATCAAGTCTATAGATTTATAAGAATGCAACATTCCCTCAGGATTCTTATATATATTAAAAAATATAAAAAGAAAAATGTTTGGTAAAGTTAAATTCGACAGAATAAGCCATCAAATAAATAGACCTAGAGACCTTAAGCAGAATGATGATTCTATTCCACCAGATCCTAGTATACATTTCTATTTTTGAAAATATAACGAAAAACTTGAAATGGTCTCTGAAAACGTTCGATATCAAGGGATGATATTTAATTAAGCTTGGATTTATTGAATATATTTTACTTTTTTTTGGAATGGCAACACAATTAAGATTAATGACGAATGGTTTAAAATTAATGGGTGAAAATATAGATGTAGCACTGAATATTAAGAAACCCAAAATATAGAAAAATAGTAATGATATACAGAAATTAGTTAATAAAACACCGTTATGTACAGTAATTACATTAATAAAAAAATTTAAATTTGGCAAAAAGAAATATAGCGGAATATGTTCTATTTGAACCGATTAGATGAAAAAGGAACAAAGAAAACAGCAAAAAAATAATTGTTATGGATGTTCTGGATTATTATCAAAAACTGGCACGGAAATAAGCTAAACACATCGCAACGATTAGTGATAAGAAACGGAACAAAATAATAACAATACTGAATGACTCAAGTAGCTAAATGAAAGTAGACAAATTGTTCGATAGATAGATAAAGAAATTATTAAAATTGACAGAAAAGACTACAAAGAAAAAGCCGAAGACGGAACACGATGAAACGGTATTTGACAAGAATTTATTCGCAGGAAGTTTCTTAATATATAAGAAAATTTTAAATTTAATGACCCTCACAGTATATAAATAATCGCAATAAGAGAAAATATGCTTTGTTATATAATAATATTTCCGTCGTCAAATTCGAATTTAATTGATATCTGTCAGTGAAAAAATATGCATGTTATTATTGAAAATAAATGCTCTGATAAAAATAATTAAAAAAAAAATAAATGACGGAATAAATAATGAAAATTTTAATTAAAAATTAAATATTGACAACATACTCATAGTAAACGTATAACTTTGTATCAGTTTGTTGAAAAGGTGACATGTAAACGATCATTAAAAGAAAGTTTCATTCACAGTTACTGTGAAATAGTATGTGGAACTGGCGTATCGATTTAAAAGTATAGATTTAATACGGAAATCAATTATATTTTGTCCATAATTTTTTTTTGCAGACGTACAGAATAATTTAATAGTATAATAAAAATAAATTGCTTAATTAATATCAGATTTTATATAATAGAATTTAAAAAAGTCTGTTTGTATTGTATTAGCTGTAATATCCGGCTATGGTGGAAAAAAAACTTTTATTTAAATTTACATATAACTAGATAATTTACCACAATAAGCCTCTTTTTGGACAATGTTAGCACAGTGGTTGAATTCGATCGCTGTTTATTGAAGGCGCTCCCCCGCACATGTCTTTGTTGTAGTTGACACTTCCCCCGGAACTCACTATCTACGCCTTGTTATTGTTATATTATATCTGGGTCTGACGTTTTCTTTGCCTTCCTGTTACTACGTAACGTTAAATTTTATGAAAGTAATCCCAATAAATATTTTACTTTTATTGATTGACTATTCCAAAACGTATTTAAGGAAGAAACTGTGATTTTTCTGAAAGCAAAAATGAAACAAAAACTCATGTACGAAGATATATTATAGAAATTTTAATAGGTTTTTGAATAAAAAATTTACGGACAATGCCATTCGTTTCTCTCAGATTTTATAACGTTACATGTGTTTCACTTCAACTCTGCCAAGAATTGCTTTGATCATTAATTTTTTTAAATTATTAAATAATTATTTTTATGAAATCTCAGTCTTACGTTTTTGGTAACGTTTTATGCTCCTAACTATTGCGTAAAAGGATGAAGTCATAGAGTTTATTTCACCTATCTAGAGTGCACAAGAACATCTTACAGCGCTCAGTATATTTTTGAAAAAATCCAAAATATTACTGGTTGAGCCTGTCGAAAGTAATATGGAAAAAAGAAAGTATTAAATCGATCATATATAACACGGATCAGACCTTTAGCACCTATATTTAACAATTGAGAATTCGGGTAATTTTATTACAATTATTTTTAATTGATACCTTACGAAAGATCAATATTTTTGGAAATCTATACACATTCTTGACATTCAATTGCTATGATTTTTTCGATGAGCACAGCACAAATAAGAACATAATGCGTAACTTAGTTCTAAACACACTTATTTTAACAAGGTAATAAAGGATAAATCAAGAGAAATCATCGAAAGCTGTATGTCGCGTAACTATAAGTGCTGACTGTGTTACAAAAAATTGTTCTGATGGTTTTTATTTGGCTATCTTGTTCTAAAAAATAACATTGCTATTATATATTAACACGCTGGTTTTCTTTGTTCGTCTATCTGGTATATTAAGGCTATAGTTTACATTCACTTAAACCTATTCTTAATTATGTTCTCTAAAACAAAACAAATCACATACAAAACTTTGGAAAGACTCTAGTTAATTTAACACGGACTGCTTCCCTTATTTGTACAAGCCGGATATTAAAATAATAAGTTTAGCCTATGAAATTAAATAATTATTGTTTGAATAAAGCATAAAAACCTACCAGGTACGAGAGGAATTCTCATTATTCGGATTCCGAACCTACTTAGCAGGTATAAAACTTTATGAGTTTGTTGTATTTCAAGCAAACTTTTATGAATTATAAAATTATTTTTCGAAGGTACAGAAATATCTAAAAAATGTTACATTTAGAATAATCGTTATATTTTTCTGATGAATAAAATGAAGTTCTAATAAAACTGTTTTTTTTTTCATAATTTTGAATTAGCAGTTTCGTAGACAGAAGAGGGAATACAATTTTCGGCAAATAGTTTCGAAAATATCTCCAAAAGTGCCTCGCATAAAATTCTGTAGTGTTCTGTAGTTGTAATTATCTTTTTATATCCCAATTTGATATAAAAGAAAGGTAAAACTGAGTACTTTGTTTGCCTTTCAAAAATTTCCTATGTAAATATTTGCAAGTCGGTTTGCTTTATTACTAAGTTAAATTTTACGATTTTACGTAAAATATGTACAAATACAAATAACTTGGATGGAGTATAAACACGGTTTTATTATGGTTTTTATTTCCTTTTAAGAGAAGTGAACAAAACTATATAAAAATATTCAAAAGGCGGCAACAGTAAGTAATAAATATTTTGCTCCTCGAATTTTTAGTTACATTTTCATTTTGTTAAAATCTTAAGTTTAAATAACTTTACAAATTATATTTTCTAAAACGAGTAGATTTGGCTGGACATTTTGAAGTGTAGATATCGGTAATTCATATCTGTACAGAAGCAACTGTCATAACACCACCGACGTCTTTTTCCACTGGGGCAATCTACATTAATATAATTCTATAACAAGCAGTTAATTCAGAAACAGCACATCATAGAGTAATAATAGGGAAACACAAAGATGTAAACGAGGTCGCGACAGGCAGCGAGTTCCTCGCTTATTAGTACTTAAATACAGGCTGTATAATTGAGATAAAACGCTGAGAAAATGTTAGAATATGTTAATAATCATTATTAACACAGGGATTGTAAAGTTGATGGAAATATTTTATAAACAATTTATAAACAGTTCGTTTAAAAGATGATGAAACATAATGCATTAATATCTAACCAACGTAAATTCAGTTCGTTCAATATGCGTTAAGCAAAACCTTAATATAAATTATATAACCCCAATAAATTTATAAATTTTCAGACTTTAGTAACTTTTTGTTAGCATGTTAACGACACGTTAACAAAAAGTTACAACTCTTAGCATTATATAAACAAAAACTCCTAAGCTATTAAATCCAAATGTTCCTTAACAGTTTCCGCCCCGAGAAAGGGATCGTCAGTTGTATTGTGAGCGGCGTAGCCATTTAAATATCAATTAAATTAACTATACTATGTATACTCGCCATTCAAATATATTGTTCTATACTTCTTATAAATAAAAACGTATGCTATTTGATCTTTTACTAGTTTGTAAACTGTTTTTCTATTTAAATTTTTCATTAGACTTTAATTTAAATATCGTTTCAGTCCTTTGAAGAAATTTTGAACATTTAAAAAAAAACAAGAAGTGTCAAAATGAAAATACTAGCCATAATAAGAAATGGTAAATTGTATCAAAAGAAATAAATGATCAATATTAATGACTTAATATTGACATTTATGTGATATTAAAAGAGAGAAAATTTAATTTTTTTATATTATAAATAATGCTAAATTTGATGCGTGGATGACTTCAGACTAAAGCCTGAATACTCGAAGCTTATTCAATTGTCTGAATGCGATATGATTCATTAGATAGAATACTTATTAAGAACAAATCGCGAGCAGCTTGATCGAATGTGCGTATATGTGTTTGTTGTTAGTTGAGTTTCACCGTAATTTTAGCTCTGACTATATTTAATTACAACTTCATTTATTTATTAACATGGTAAATATTTGATAATATTAATAATTAAAAATTCATCTGTTATTGAAAGGCAAGTCATAACTTAGTTATAATTCAATGTAATTTGCGGGGAGCCCTTGGGATTGAAGATATGCGCATACTAAATTGAAACAACATAGATGGGAAACGTGACAATATGTTGTCACGTTTCCCATCCCCAAGCTTGAAGATAATTTATCGGTAGAATAAAGACATAAAAATTGAAATGTGTTCACATGCTATGCTATTTAAGCCTTACGGATTAAATTGAATTGTTTTGAAAAAACGAAAATTCTCTAATTAAAGAAGAATATTAAAGAAATCTAAAAATATAAGCATAACAGTTAAGTAATTTCATAAGTCATACGATTATTAAATTAGTTAAAGTTTAAACGGGTTTAAAATTAATTAAATGCTATTTCTGTCGTAGAATGATCTTAATAACCTTACTTTTTTACCAGCAGTTACTATAAGTTTCCAATCTCTTTTACGAAGGATTTTCATGGGTCACCATGATTAGGCAACAAAAAAGCCAGTCCTCTCTACCTTACGCCATTAAAGCAGTGCATTGTGACTTCTGTTACATTCCTTTTACCTCTCTACATCTATAAATCACAAGAATGTGAAGCTTTGTAATGGGTTTCAAAGACGAGAGTGAACGAAAATATTTCAAAGAATAATTTTCGCTGCATTACTACTCTAAACTATGGCATAATGATATGCTAATTATAGTCTTGCCCAAAGAATGGTTTTTCTAACACAAAAATATTGTTTTGGAAACTAACATAAAGATTGAAGATTAGTGTGAATAAACTAAAAATTAAAAAACAATTTTTTCCACTTTTTATGTTAGTATAGATTAAACTGGACAACACTCATGTGAATGAAAAAAATATTTTTATTGGGTTTTGAAAAATATTGCAATAGTTTTTCTCATATAAACATTTAAATGGGAAAAACTTACTAAGTCTTCGTCAAAGTACGAGGGTCATACTGGAAGTTTTTATAACTAACTGATCACTTTTAATAACGGTAATAAAGAAAATTAATGCGTATTTTAAATATCTAATTTTGGTTATGAGCAGAGCACAAAATATAACTTGTCGATAGGTAGGAATGGCAAACGTGTTACGGATATGATTCAGGTGTCATATGTTATTCTTAGCCAGGTGATGTAGTATTTTAGACGATTGAATGCAATAAGCAGTAAAACTCTTTAGTTAATTGTTCATAAAGAACTTTTGTGCTCTAGTTACAAGCATATAAAAAGTCTGCAAAAGAAAATTTACGAAAGTGTTAAACTTTTAAATTAAGAACGTTTAATATTTTGGCCCTTGCATACGTACGTAGGCATAGACCTAGGCTTTGATTAAAGTGATGACTACGAGGTAAGAGGTAAAGAGGCGCTTGCATTTCAAGTCTTGGTCATTAATTAAATCTGGAACTCAAGCTCTAAGTTCGACGAAAATATTTGATCGTATTTATGTCTATCAGTATGAATATTCAAGCAATTTTATTACCGATTTAATAACAGCGGAAGTGGAGAATAACATTAAAGTTCTTGTTTTTGACAAAATGTCGACAACTTAATTAATATGTACAATTTTTCAGCAAATAATTAAATATTTTTTTAAATGTTTTCTCACTAAAATTATTTTAATCCATACGAAGGTTAACATGTTTGAAAATCTGTTACGCTTCGGAAAGTGACATTCTTTGGGTGTAGTATTTAATTAGTGTTTTTTATATAAACGTTATACCTTCATCTTTTACTTTATATTTCTATTTTAGAACATATAACCATATTCACACTTTGTTATGTAAAATGCAGAAAATAAATATTTTTTACCTGTAAATATTGCAAAAGAAAATGTATTTTTCTTAATTAAAATTAAGTCAAAAAATATCAATTGATCAATATTATTGCGCTGTTTCACTTTGATATCATCATAGGCGGTAGATAACTGTGCAAACAGAGCTAACATCTTAAAATATTGCGAGAAGGATAAGTACCTATTTATGTATGTACTCACGCGTATATAACATCTCCGTTATGATTTCAAACAAGAGTTGGAACTTACGCAACGATTTAATTGACGTGTTTAAAATGCATTTGTTTTAAATTGGCGACATATATTTTCATAGCATTCTCCGAAGATATGGCTACTATTTTGCCTTATATTCTGCGCAGTAATGCACTGAGGCATTTTACTCGAATTTGTCATTTGTTTTTATTATTTGGTGGCAATTTGGAAATTTCGTGGCATGTCATGATGAATTTATTATGAGAAAATTTGCTTTCCATGATTTGTTAAGACTATCATTGTTATTTAAATTGGTGAAAATGTAATATATATTTAATATAATTTAAGATTGATTTTCATTTTACGATGGAGCCCTATATCAAATGATTGTTTACAAAGAGTTTAACGAGTTCAAGCGTGGCCAAACTAACACCATCAGTAGCAACTGAAGATAACATTAATGCTGTGGACTCATGATAAAGACTAAGTACAGAATTACCGATAAGCAGCTGCGGGAAAATTTTAGTATTAATGTCAATTACCTACATAAAATTCACGAAAAAGCATGAGAAATTTGTGTGCTAGGTAAATACTTCATGATTTACCAAAGCTTAAAAATATCATCACGTTGATCGGAGCAGCAAAATGTTAAAGAAAAAAATCGACGGAGGTCACTCAAATGCTTTATTCGGCATTATCGTGGATGACGAAGACGAGATATACTGTTATGAATCCGAAACTAAAAGTGGCTTGCGCAGTACGCGTTTTCTTCTGAAGAGTTGGCTATAATTTTGAAGAAGGGACGAAGTAATAAAAAAAAAGTTCGGTTTTCTGACGTACGGGTTATTTTATAACGATTTTTCTGAAAAATCAAAGAACAGTTATCACTGACGGGGACATTAGGAATTGTTTGGCTATTGTTTTGAAAAATGGTCGACAGGCCTTGCTTTTGCAGCACAAGCCTCCTTTACTATGACAAAACCTCTTCACACTCAGTCATATGAACGACCGAACATTTCCCTAGGTCGGGTGTAGAAATTATGGATCAGCCAACATACAACGTGACATTGCACCATGCGATTTCTATTCATTCTCCAGGTTAAAAGGGTAAATTGTTAGAAATTGATTAAATAATGTCAAAGAATTGGTGACAATATGAATTTTTTTTAAATCTAAATCTTGCTCAAGTTTATTTCCTACGTCAAGCTTATAATTAAAAGATATATGATGAAATGTAACAACAATTTAATTTTCTAGTGAAGTTTAATCTTGGTGACTTTTAATATTTTCTAGGTATGCATTCAAGGTGCAAACTTATTTTTTCAATCCAAAATTTTTAATGTGAAATTCAGTACCAAAATATTCTTCATTTTACTGGCATTATAGCTAACTGCAGTAACTTTAATTGAGATTATGACATACTGTGAATTAAACTTCCGAGTGCCTGTTTTTTTGTGTTTGAGAGCGAGTTGCAGGAAGAAATAAAAAAAAAATGAAATGATGGATTGTTCAAAAGATAGTTTTGATAAATCGTATCATTAGGAGTGGAAAAAATATGACAATGTATGATTTTAGTTTCGGTTTTTTTAGAACAAATTAAAACAAATTATCATTTGATATATAGTCCCTTGTGCAGTAACTAAAAATAAAAGTTTGTTCCTAATTTTTAAGTCCTCAGATTAACTTGTACCTAGTTTCTTATTTTTTCTATTATATGCATATATAGTATACTATTTATATTCCAAATTCAAAGGTTTTACGTGTATTGAAAGTTGTCGATAGGTTTTGCATGATCTGTTATAAGTGGGTCAGTGTGTACCAAAATCAACGATTACTGGAGGTCCATGTATCAAAATGCAATAAAGCTTTATGCAGCAAATTTCACGTTCACTCCCTTATTAGGTAACTAATGTCAGCTCTGGATTTCAATTTTATTTAGCTGGACTAATATTTGCTTGAGATTATTTACATGTGCGCATGCCTCGGTTTGCAAGTACTTGACTAGGGTAATCTCGTGCCCTCAGATAGATATAATTTAGTTAATTATTTTTTTTAACAATTTCATATGGATTTGTTAGGCATATGTTAAGCTGATGCATGATATATATATATGTAAATTGCTCATCTTTCATTCCTAAGTTTTAATGCAAATTTTGATGTTTTCAGAATTTATATGACTTTAAAATACTTGAAAAAAAACTAAACCGAAACGATATTTTAAGTAAATGATTAAATTTAAAAAGGTATTACAAAAAATTTGTATTTCTATTCTAATAATTTTCTAATATTTATTATGTACTACAATCACTAGTAAAAATATATAATAAAACATTTTTCGTTTCAGTTTTTAATTCTGGTGTCCAAATAATAAAATGTGGCCTATAAAGCGTAAGATAGTCACATTTTTTCGCCCTTGGCTGCTTCAATTGAATAACTTGATAAATAACAGGCATATAATAAAACGAATATTGTTTTTAATCGGCTAAAGGAAAACTCTTTTGATGATCGTAACGAGAACAAAAAGAGTTTTAAAACGGTTTGTGTATGAACGTATCCTAATAAAATATGAAACAGTCATTTAACTTTGCCCGAAATTAATATTGTATAGAAAGAAAGGTAATAAATTCTGCTTCTTATGAAGTTAGAATGATAATCATACGTTGAGTTCTTGAGACACTGTTAGTAAAATAAATTCTATTGAATTGTGGGATAAGTCATATATTTAATATTCAAAGGTACTCTCGATAGGGTAGTCAATAAAAAAGATTTGGACCGTTTTAAGATAGTGCAAAATGCATTCAGCATATTTGGTCACAGCAAACATTTTCGTAGCGATTCGTACCGTACTACGCGCGAGGGGTAATTGGTCTTTTGCTGTTTGGAAAAAAACTGAAGACGGAAGACTATTGATAAAAGGTGGGTAATTAAATAAGCAATACTATTCATAATGCTTTGTAATTATTTAAAAATGTCGATAAAAAGAAATATGAGTGATATGAAACAATTTTGCTTAATATTAGCAGATAATTTTCTCTACATAAGAATAGCTTTTTTTTAGTTGATGACAGACAATTTTCAATACACCTAATAACTCACCAGTAATCCATTCAAGGACTGCTTAGAGGATCGGTTTACCCACACTATAGTCTTAACTTTGAACTTCAGACAATGGTTCATCCTCCAATCAGAATACAGAATAGATATGTTGATTTTTTTTATCTGCTTTATCTTGGAAATGGATTGTGAAATGACTCTCTTTTTTCCAAAATATATCTTCTTCATTCTATAACTTAAAAGAATGTGCTGATATGCATGAAATAATTTAACTCCGATATTAATAGAAAGTAATATTATTTATTTTCCAATGTGCGTATTTTCCACTTGAATCTCAGAATCTATGGGCAGATGACTTCAATCAGATATTAAACATCATTAATGTTAAAAGCCTTTTAAAAATTAATATATATTATAAAATATTGATAGAATTTAATTATCCGGCACAGGCTCTAATATACTAAAGTTTTCCCCATAATACATAAAAAACGTAAAATTCACAATCTAATTTAATTCAATATCTTTCAGTAAAAACAAAAGCCCTTCGCTTTTTTCTTCACTCAATATCAATGTACGCTTACTATCCTCAAGGCATCATATTTATTCCGTAGCAGAATATTTATTCAGCAATTCCGTTATCCTTTTTACAATTTTTAAGTAATTTTATTAACGTTACTATAGTATTTTTATAGGTTCGTTTCAAAAGAATTTTCTTATCAATATATTATTCAAATGAAATAATTACTTGCTCTGACAAAATAAATATCCCCAATAAAAGATTTGATACGTCTTACAGGAATAAAATACCTTTATAACCTTTTTTGAATGCCAAATCTACTCTTTACGTCTCATATTTTTATTTTTTAAAATTTTTTTCTACGTTACGAGTATATTATTCGACAGTGGAAATAAATGAACGGGGAAATCTTTTTTTAAATGGATTTGCTAAAAGGAAAATCTGAAAACTCTTTCATAAAGTCTCCCGACGCCAAAGCTCATTATGTATATTTACTGAAGAAAAATCTATTCAAAGACGTGCTCCGAAATTTTAAACTGAATAAGCATATTTAGGTTTAAGCGTGAATATCATAGCAGTATGGATATTGCTATGTATAAAGAGGTAAGAATAATTAATGTTGCTATGCATAAAGAATCTTTATGTTAGGTAATTACTTCTCATAAAAATTGCAGTCTTTATGGTGTAAAGGATGCAATGAATACAGCGTGACAGTGTGTTAACTAAAGTTTGGCAAGTAGAGGAAGAACCATGCCGGGTGTATGTTCACGAGAACCTTTTCAAAAACTAATTCTAAATTGTATATTTATGTTTTCTTAAGGGGATTTCTTTTATTATTTAAGCCTCAATTTCATAAGATCACCAATATTGCTCCGCATTAAGCAGTAATTATTGTGTTAGATAATTACTTCTTATAAAAATTTTCGTCTGAATTCTGTATAAAATACGGTCCATGACAATATGTCAACCAAAATTCAGCGGATACAGGAAGACACATACCGGATGTAAACATACACGAACCATTTCGATCACTAATTAAAATCTTAGAATAATTTTTCGTCGGAAAAAACTTTAATATTATAACTCTCGCCAAGTTTCATATCTTCAAATTCCGGTTAAAAACTAAGAGTTAATAACTACAACCACGGAAAATATCGTATGTTAAGACTGACTGATTACGAACTTAATCATTACAATCTTGGGTTGTTTCCGATTAGTGTGAGATCTTCTAATTTGACAGGTCTCATGTAAATAAAAAAAAAAAATTATTTTACTATAACGGCCCAGTTGTGTAAAGGTTGTTGAAAACCTCAAAAAAATTATATTTATTCATTACAATTTTAATTGCAATATAATATTTAAAAATTACAAAAGTAACTATGTATAAGCGATAGCGACGCAAACTCTATGACGGCTGGTATCAGACCGCCTGTCCCTTTTGTCTGATTTATGATTTTACTTGTGCACCGATCAGCATTCCTGCAGTTGACTTATCATCTGACTTATATTAGCCTTCTCGTATGCGTTATCTCATATCTCGGTGATTATGGCTTATCATCCGTTCATAGTGCATTCGGTGCTGTGTAAACTTCTGGTGGTGTGCAAATGGCTTCGATGCCTACTTAACTCCCGGCCTGCATGCATAGTTTTTGTGTGCAATGATTTAGTCAAATTGAAGTTCGAGAACGTTTAATCTTACGTACAATCCGTTTAGAAACCTGAATCGCGTTGATTTATCATCATATATCAATAATCAATAGGAAGCACATAAAAAATTAAGATTGGACTGAGTGTTCACTGAGTGCTTCAAACTTTAAGAAAATAAATATTTTTCAGCATTTTGTGTGCCTCAAACGTTAAGGAAAATAAACATTATGCGGAACTGAGTGCTTGAAACATTAAGGGGAAATAAACATTATCCAGAACCAGCAGTTTTTTTTAGTTATGAAAAATTAATTTAAAATTATTTTCTACAAAATTAGCGCCAAATGTATTCAATAAACGTGCAGCACGTTAAGCAGATATTGATGTTCATTTAAACGTTTCTTGAGACTTTTTTGTGATATTTTATATCAATTCTTATTGGCATATGTCTTCTAATAGGCAGTTCTTTTTTGCTTTGAATATTAGTCGTACAGTTTGGCCGTTAGTTTCTATAACTACTGTTGTATGACATTCTTCTTGAAGAGTGTCAGTGATGCCAGTATGGTCAGCTTCGCATTTGTATTTTAATAAGAAAATAGTTGTTAAAACAGCAGGGGATGAAATTTCACGACCAAACCCTTATTTAAATTTATTGTCTTTAAGACTTTAAAATTTCAATAAAAGATTCAGAAATTACTACAGGGAAATCGTATTTTGTTATATTATTTTTGGGTAAACACAAATAAAAAATTATACGACATGAAAAAACCTAAATCAAAGTGTTCTCTTTTTAAAATCGGTGAATCGTTTTTAATGAATTAAAATGAAGTCAAAAGTACTTTTAAGCTCCAGTGTTCCTTGGACCTAATTAGGAAAAATTTATAAATTTTCGGTGATTAAATAATTGCATACAAGACATCGATACAATAATTATAACACTTGATACGTACTTTGATTTTTTTTTCCAAAATTATAAAAATATTTTTTTTTTTTAAATTTTGCCAAATATAAATTTACCAAATATATGATTTTGAAATTTTACCAATGGTGTCTTTTCCAACAAACAGTTTCATACCAATATTTTCCAAAATTTCGACATTACAAAAATTGACATTACAAATAAACGACGTGACAGTTTCAGATTAAAATTTTATTGTCACTGAGTTCGAAACCTTCTTCTCGAATATTTCTATTCAAACTACAAGATGTCCCGTTTCTGATCCCCTAGTCATTGATAGACTCATAAAGTAGAATGTAAAGCTAAATGTCTCTAAAATAAATTTTAATCATGTGACATGAAGAGATATTACAAAAACCTTTAAATCGCCAAAGGAAAAAAGTTTGAAAAATTATGGGGGCTGTCAGTTACTATTGGCTTTGTTATCCTAAACATTGCTCCAACCCTACAACTTTTATTTAGTATATATATTGACAAAGGCAAATTTTCCGATTTTATGAAACACAGTATTACACAACTGAAACACAGTATACACCTATTTTTAAGGCGGGTTGCTCAATGTTGTTGCGGGTTGTAAGAGCTCAATGTTACTTGTTCTCAGCCAGATTTTTGAAAAACTTGTTTTAAATCAACTTCTCTGTCATTTTAATAAACATAGGATCTTACGTAATTTACAGTTTGGGTTTACCGGAGGAAATTTCACGCAAGATGCTGATTTCACCTCACTAATACTATATACTAAGATAAACAAAACGGGAGATATGTATAATAAGTAGTATAACCATATTCTAACTATCAGGTACCTATGATATTCTATAAATATATTACTGAGGATAATATCTATTTCATTTTATTACATACACCGGAACATTGTATAACCTCATAGAATAACATCAATTTCATTTATTACCCTCACTAAAATATTTGTATATTGCATAATTTTCGAAATTATAATAAAAACTACACCGCTTTCCTATAATAACTCATTAACGTATACAGTGGGAAAACCCACACAAACCCGGCTTCCTCTATTGTTTTTTATAATATGTAAATGCTGTTGGATATTATTACCAGTTAGTCTTTGCTAATAGGCCACCTAAAGATGTAGTAATACAACGAAACCTGGGTCGTGGTAAAGAACAAAAAGTAAGTAGAAATACTACTACATCACGTAGTTTCATTTAATTGTGAATCAGGGATTATGTTTAAGAGGTTATATGAAAGATGTGTAGAGGTCATTATTGTGTATAGTAAAGTACACACTCATTAAGAGGGACTAAATAATTAATTGTATATATATATATATATATATATATATATATATATATATATATATATATATATATATATATATATGGATGTCTTAATTGTTTAATTTAATTTTACGCCCGTCACAGATGAAGTTGGCAATATATTTACGTTGTGAAAAATTATGTTTGTAAATAATTTAATAGAATTCTGCGCAACGGTAAACAATAATAAATATATAAATATGTACAGAATTCTTACAGTACGAGAGAACCGCACTTGTTTGGTTTCTTATGCTAATTAAAAAAAAAAAAATTCAGTATTCTTTTGAATTATAATTTCACTTTATTTTAATAATTGAGTAATATATTTTGCGTCTAGGAAGGGATTAATATATCACAAATACAAAGTTTCTTATTCATTGAAAAAAAACATATTTGGATGTATTGTAAATATCTAGTACTAACATCCAAAAATCAGTCATATTATTTGAAAAATGTTTAACTTTTTACAGATATACGTTTCTGTTCGCAGCAATAATTTTAAATGTATTGATCGGTTTTACTAAATGACTATAAGCATACAAGTTTTCTTGATAATTATTTCGTTAAATAGTTTATTTAAAATAATATTATTAGCATTTAGATCATACTCATTAGGAAAGGATAATTAATGGAGTAAAATATAAAATTAATTATGATATTAAACTTAATTCAAAGATGACGCCAAAAATATTATCGTGGCTTTTTATCCTTAACTGCGAATTACGAATGGCAATTTGTATGAAAATTGCTCTTGTATTATGTAATTAATGCAGCAGCAGAGAATTTGCAATTCAAATTTATTTCAAAAAGAGATAATACCATTAATAGTTATGAATAATGATTGCTTTAAAACCGGCATCGCGTAGGTTCTTTCGCAATTTGTTTATTAAGTTGATCCCGGGTCAAAGAAACAAATTCGTTTGTTATTGTAATTAAATTATAAATAAAAACATGTACAATGAATGATTAGACTCACAATTTTAAATTTTCAAGGTAGAATATTGGAAAATATTTGTTTGATTAATCTAAACAGAAAACCAAATTGACTTTTTCATTTGTAGAAAATTTCGTGCGTTTTATAGTAAAACATTGAAGAGAAAAATATGAAACAAAGTTTCGCAAATAGATCATAATATTTCTTGAAGTGTTGAGGAGTATAAAAGGAATCGATTTCATTTGACAGTTGTAACAAAATTTAACAAAGTGTTTTTCAGATTTTTTAAACCTATAGCTGGAAAATGAGAGTGGTATAAAGAGCAATGCAATCTTGAATATATTTGGGGTTAATTTTGTAAAAACTCATTTATCACAATAATGAGAATAGTGTATATGGCGTATATTTATAAGCTATAATACTTGCAGGATCGGTATAAGAATATAGTCAGATAAAATTTTACAGCTCTCCGTTTCAAAATAACTTTTAAATGCGCATGTTGATTGAACCGTAAGATTCATGTAAAATAATTTCACATTTGTTTGCATAGGTTTCTTCGTAATAAACAGAGAAAGAAGAGAAATATTGCAAAAACTGTTTGGTGAAATAAGATAATGCCAGTAAGTTGTGATACGGGAAAAATATAGATTAAAATCTTGATGATTTTTTTTTAAATCTTCCACTTTTTGGTTCGAAATGAAAAATAAATTAAAAAGTTGTAATTTTGTCAAGTGCCTCTATCCATTCGTGTATAATAACAATTTTGTAATGTGTCTGTGCCATCAGTATTTGCATATAACCATAAGTGGCTGTATCCATCCATATGTACTTATAACTTCGTCAAGTCGCTATATCCATCCGTTTAAACTTTTATTTTCGTGAAGTAACTGTGTCCATCACTACGCATTTTTATTCATTGAAGTATTTACTTGTAACTCCTTTGAGTAAATGTTTATCCGTATGTATTATAATTTCGTGAAGTTCTTGTATCCATCAACATATACTTATAATTTAATGAAGTTTCGGTGTCCACAGTATCTTAGTTCAAGACCGATTGTGAAAAATTTTTGTAGGAATACATTGTTGAATTATGTAAAAACACGAATAAATCAACTAATTTTCTTTGATGTCTCCGAAAAAATTTTATTAATATTTATATTAGCTTTACCTTATGTTAACCTTAAATTTTTATGCTTTTATTTGCATCTAAATACCTATAAATGTAACTCGTTCTTAACTCGTCGATTCAATTAAAGCTAAGGTTTCATACAGACTTGCTTCCAAAAATATTGCTAAATTGCTTTTAATTGATTTAATATCTTATGATATTAGAATATATAAATTTGACACTAGTAGTAAATTTCCCATAAAAATGGCCCAAAATTTTATTTTGGTAAAAATTATCTATTTGTTACTTTTCTAAACATTAGTCTTTTCAGGAAAAACTCGAGAACGAATTTTTATTAAAACGAACATATAGCATTTACAGAAACGAAGAAAATTTGTTTAAAAATACTTTTCAAATGTAAGAAAATTTCTTCAAAGTAGTACTATTAGTTTTTATTAACATTCTATTTTATTAATAATTTTGGGGGAAAATTGAAATGGCGATAAAGATATTAATATAATTTTGATTTTTGAAATTCGAAATAGAAGATACTTCTGCTAAATAAAGAAAAAAAAACGGTTAAAATCAAATTTATGAAGAAAGCGTTTGACTACCCCTCTTGGTATATGAAAGAAGATGGCCAGAAGTATAAGAAATAGATGGACTGATTGGGAAAAATTATAGTAAGTTATTCTTATCGTATACATTCTGACTCGAAAACAATTGAAATATTAGTATTAATGTTGTTGAAATCTCTACTGACCTTTGAAACAGCACTTCAACAGAAAATATACGTTTCTGGTTACAAAGAAAACTAAAATATTAAACAAAACCTGGAGATGGTTGTGAGCATATATGATATAAGGCTACTCCCAAACAGTGTTCTTTTCTTTACTTTTATGTGTAAATTTTTTTTTTTCGTTGGCCATCTTTTCCGTCTATCTGAAATGGATGACCATATAGAGAAATTTAAAGAAAAAAGAAGAACCTTAGACAGTTGTGAGTATATTTTAATATCTCATGTATATATGTATATATGTGTTTAAAAAAATAGAGTCGAAATTCTGAATGAAAAATATAAGATAAACACGTAATTTTGAAAATAATCAACTTAAGGTAATATTTTTGCATAGCTTTAATAATATACGAAAAGAGAAAAAAAACTTCCTTTTTATTTTCTAAAACCACAATACACACTCTCGGTATCAAATTAGCATAGCAAAACATCAAAATAATGTTGCAAATTTTACAGTGTAATAATGAAAATCAATAATCGGTCATCTTTCCTAGAATTTCTCTAGTAACAAACACTAGTATTTTTGTCGTTGTTCTTCTTATGTATGTTATGTATACATCAATTAATAATTGTTGGAGTGTGGAAAATTTTTTTAATTCCACTTTTTAATAAGTGTTAAAATCATAATCAAATACAAATATGTAGAATTTTCTTCATATCGAAAAATATATTCCATCACATATTCGAAACGATAAGGAAAATAAATAAGTAGCAATCTATATATGTTAATCGCCATGTTCATTTAGTGTGTCTTTAGTACCCTATACTTTAAAAGGGAAAATCTAAATAGAGATACTTTTGTCATAGTCCTAAGTATTGTTACTAAATGAATCTTTGTCACTAATCCATCATCCAAGCATCATTCAAAGATTAATTCATAGAGGCTCTTCATTCTCTCTTCTTTCTGCCTTGTTGATTGCTCCGGGGACCAAGCTGTATTTAATGGGAATCCCTCCCGAATCACTGAAAGTTTGTTTTTTGCTTTTTTTCTGAACAGAGAACATAAATTCAATGTCTACATTTCGCCAATATTTTTAATAAAATACATTAGTTTTATTATTTTCACTAAACAGTTTTCTGTGGCATCTCGTAATTGTCGCAGACAATGTAAATTAATTCACAGTTTCAAATATATGAATAAAATGAATAGCTTTTCCATGTACCTATCTAATGCACCTCTTATGGGTATAAAACAAGTGTAGTTAACCTTCCGTGTACAAGATAGGGTGTGCGAACCGTGGATCTGCAAAATTTATAATTATTTTCAAACTAAAAAAAGGAGGAATACGTTTTCCTAGTAGCTCGATTTTGCTGGTCCCATCAGTGCCATTGAACGAGTTGGATGGCCATTTTTCCTTGCTATATATATGCGCATATAGTGCATTTAGGTAACACACAATTAACTTTCTATTATTCTCAATATCAAGATCTAATCAGTTTCAATTTCAAAATCAAAAATGTATTTTTTTATAAATTGTTGTTAAACTGTTCAAAATAGGCAAGTTGCATTTAATGAACAACAATATAAATGCGTTTCTTTTATTTCAAAAAGTGTCATGTATTAGACCGGCGTTGCTAAAATATTCTTCAGTTTACTTAGCATTACCACATTGTTCTTGAATGACGAGTCTTTTTTCCATATAGATTCTATTTCCCTTTCATTACGATTGCGTAGTTGACAAATTTGTTCAATAAACAAAAATATAAAACATAACCAAAAAGCAGAAAGGACAATACATCTTTATCCCTTTGACTTATTCCTTTTATGTTGAAAAGACCTAGGGTTAAAATAACGTTATAAAATATGTTATGAAAGTCCACTCAATATGTGACTATTCATAAAATCGATAATGTTGATCTATATTTAACCAGAAACAACTGCCGTGATATAACCGACCCCTTTTCCCTTTAGGCAATTGACGTTAATATAATTAAACAAACGAGTTATTAATTCAGAAGCAGTACAGCACTAAGCCACATTAATGCAACACAGCGATATAAACGCGCTAATGACGAATTATGTGGCTCAGAATCGATAGGGGATGAGGTCGGTGGCAGGCGGTGAGCTTCTCGCTTATTGAAATTAAATGTTGGCTGGGTGATTGAGAAGGGAAGTTGGCGAAATGTTTAGACGTATTAATAATCGTTACTAATGACAGGAAATGCAAAGTAGATGGAAATATTTTAGAAACAATTTATAAATATTTCGTTTAAAAAGTTTAACGTGTATTTAGAATTTGTTTTAAATACTTTATCGTGTATTTAGAATTTCAAATGTATTTAGATTTCGTTTCCAAATCTTATGTACGGAATACAGCCTTTCATAGGCTACATTCTTTTTTTATGAGCAGGAAGTGCCTTTTATTCTGTCATAGATATTTTTTCTTGAATAAAACAATACCCTTTGGGGGTAAGAACGATAACTTAAAATGTAATAATATATTATGGCAACATGTTAAACTAGGGCTACTTACTCCAGAGTACCGGGTTCTCTTCTCGCTCCATTTCTTTTAGAATGAGCATTTAAAAATACATATTCATTTTCACTCTTAAAATTCAATATTTTTACAAAAATATTATGTTCATACTATACCAACATTTGTTTTTTTTCACGCAATTTAAATTGTGGGTCAAAGCAAAATATTTTACCTAAAAGGACATAAGACGTATTGCTCTAAGATTTAGAGTCAAATACTCTCAATCATAATGTAAATATTATCAATTGTCACGTAAAATGTCTTATAAAATTTTTCTCAATACCAAAAATAAAATGTCTATTTTATTAAATGCAAAGAAGGGATACACTAATCTGTATATTGTTTATCAACTGCTGATTTCTTTCCTTGGTTTAGACAATTTTTATCTATGTGACAAAAACGTCACACTTCAGTTTTATTATACTAATGAAAAAGTCCTTTTTATGTGTGCAAAATAACCTCTAACTTCTAAGTACACGGCAATCAAATAGATGTGATGAGTTGCGCCGTGAATTGTTTTCTTCATATTGAACGAAAAAGCAATGAATTTAAGTACTTGTGTTTGATTTTCATATTGCGTAACTCGTGTAGCTTATTTTTGTATACGGCAGCAAATAACTTATTTTTGTTTCGTTTATCTTTTCGAATGGTTAATATTAGATACGTTTTTAAAACAGAGTAACTATATTGCACTTTTTTGATTCATGTACTTTATTTATTAAATATAAGTCTCCAAAAGCATATGGTCTCTTTTCCTCTCTTTAATTTTTTAATAATATGTCCATTAACTTTTTCAATAAAACTTAACTTGATTAAACGCAAAGAGTTTGAATCAAAAGTCAAAACTATCCGATGAAAGCAAAATACAATATTATACTCAAAGTAATCTAGACTGGCCGAATCGATCTATAGGAAAATGGTAATAAAAGCAGCATCAAGATGCTAAAAAGGTTTAAAAGACAATGAATTCCATTTGAATATATCATAATGCATCAATAAGAAGTAATTAAAAACTGTTAAGCCAAACATTTCTCAATGAGGTAATAACCACCAAAGTTATCTAAAATTATGGCTTTCAAGTTAGATGAATTTGCAAATGACTTTTTCATAAGTCTTCCCACATTGATTTTCTAACCGGTAGCAAAGGAAAATCAATGGACATTTCTTTTTAATATGATACAATTTACACGAAGAACAAATAAAAGAAAAGAGAGAGGAGGAATTGATGTGGTGAGCAAGATTTAAACAACGCTATTACATTAACGAAAGATAAAAAAAAATTCTAGTTTGTGGTTTTGATATATTGAAATTTTTTATTTATATAGATGAAAATACGTCACAAGAGGTGATCTTTTTTTATTTGAAACGGCACTAGTGAATGGGGGACACAAAAATAGCATGTTATTTGTTTTTCCTTACGGATTCTTGCAAAAATTAAACTAAATTCAGTAATCGCATGAAAAGAAATAAATTATCATATCCGTAAAAATGATTACTTATGGAATCTTATATAATCTTCAGCAAATAATACGAGCAATGTATTACAATACATTGTTTCCTAAGATCTTGCATTCGTAAAGAAAGATGTTCGTTACCATTACGATTCTGGCTTACATAATTATTAATTAATATGTCTCATTACACCTAATGTAGTATGTAAAAATATATTTCTGTAATATTAATCGGATGCTATATATTTGCAAAGAATAAAATGCATCTACTTCCAAAGGTATAACAATTCTCTTGCAATTTTTATTTCGGCTTTCCTTGGCAATTAATTGAAAGAATGCAGTGAAATATATGTCACGTTCAAACGTGACATACACTGTTCATATTACATATTAAAATGATGATATAATTTATACAGATAACATTTAATTGATGTTCATATGCCGACGCTGCTGCAAATGTGGCTGACGCTCGCCTCCCGGAAGAAAATTATGAAGAACAATTTGCATGGAAACGTAGTAATTTAGTAGGTAATTATTCAGCAAGAGCGGAGCAGTGACATTCGGTTATCTGATGCAAAAATAATAACATACTAACGACGAGTAATAAAAGCTTTTGAATCGATGTGTTTGTCGGCCTTATGTAATGTGTATCATCAAATCTGTAAAAGTTAAAAAGTATTTCGGTAAAGGGATGTGAGAAAGTAGAAGGGTAAATTTTAATTTTCTGTGAATGTATTTAAAGATGAAGTTAAAATAATAATTTTAATAATTTAATTTTATTGAAATATTTCCACGATTCGGAAGCTTAATTAGTGACTCACACCCCTAATGACAAAATAACCTTGGTGTCATTTTATTGTATATTTTGTTTGTATCTTATCATTGATTTTGAATCTTTTGACGCACCGATGTTTAATACCTTTTTTAAATTTTAAATTTGTTGAAGATTTTTGTTAGTGGAAACTATCTTTACTGATTTATAATTAAATACATAGTTCCAAACTCTCAATGCAGGATATAATTTGGACCAACTAAGATGTAGTTTTTTCATGAAAGTATGTAGATAATGATATTCATTTCTTTTTAATTTTCTAATTATATTTTGAAATTTAGTTGACATTTTATTTCCAACTTAATATTCCATTTTTAAAATCATGTTACCAATAAAATCCATGATGGGACAATTTTCGTTTTGTAAAACTTAATATAAAAACAGAACCACATTGGTGTTTCAATTTCGAAGAAAATTAATTATTTCAGGCATCAATGGAGAGAGATGGAGTAAAAGAAACTGTTTTATTGTGAAAATCATTTTGACGATACACGTAATTTCCTATTGTTGTGAATGATATTTTATTTTTCTTTTCTGACCAAAGTCGGATTTTCGCATCAAAAATTTTCTAAACACATTTTCAAATTTAGTTGGCATTTTATTTACAACTTAATATTCCATTTTTAAAATCATGTTACCAATAAAAAAAAATCAATTTTAATTTTATAAATTTTTTTTTGCGTTCCGTTTTCTTTTTTCTAATGTACTAAAAATATTTGTGAAACGTAAGATTTCTTCAAGCAATTACTTTTCACCATAGTAAATTTTGGCAGTACAATTCAAAATTAAGCTATCATTTAATTAAAATTATTTTCATTTTGTGAGTGGTTGAGATTTTATAAAATACCTCGTCTTGATACTTACATTTAAGCATATTGTATACATAATGCCTTTACAATTTAATTGATCTAATTAGAGTGCATCCAGGTGTGCACTCATCCGCATTTTCCATTCCCACGAGATGGACTTTCAAGACAATTCATAATAATCTAATTAGTTTCGAATATTTTTTCAGGTGTAATTTAGTTATATATATATATATATATATATATATATATATATATATATATATGATATATATATATATATATATATATATATATATATATATATATATGTATATATATATATATATATATATATATATATGTATATATATATATATATATATATATATATATATATATATACACTTCCATCTATTTCCTTGCTACCATATGTAGTTATTTGGTTTTATTAGGAAACTAGGAAACTTACGAATTTAGTTCCGCCAAAAGTATAAGCAACTGGCAGAAAAATAAGATGTTCTTGCGATTTTGTTACAGTTGTTCCCTGTCTTGTTATTAAATATATTGTCACATTATTATACAAATAAATAAAATTTAAATGTTTTAATGTGATCTTAGAAACTTTCGAAAATTCCAAGAGCTACTGACCTATATTTTATAAAAATTACAGATGGCAATGCTGTAAAGAATTTACTTTATGAAGATGCAAATTTATGTAGACACTTTATTGAAAGCCTAACACAGGGCAGGGGTATACTACAGAAAAACGCGATAGTGGGTAGGGGAAAGGGTGGATGGAGCACAAGTCGGGCCACTCGATATTTAACCTAAACAAATAATTTGTGTCTAATATTAAATGTATCTTTGCTAATAGCCCACCTAAAGAGGTTGTAATACAACAAAACCTAGGTCGTGGTAAAGAATTTAAAGAAAGTAGAAATAATACTACATCACGTAGTTTCATTTAATTATAAATAATACATTTCTACAAAATTATCGCCAAATATTTTCAATATCAAATATTAAAGTATAAAATTAACGCATTAAAATAATGCACTTGCATTTCAAGGTCCCATGCGGAAAAAGTCACAAGGTACCGCCGGGTATTTAATAAGAATAAATTATATGTAGGCATCCCATATTTAAACCAAATTACAATAAATTATTACCCAGCATATATTCCACTAATTTAGTTTGAAATGTCATACTGTCATACACCTTTAATAATCCCAATATAGTGATACAGCAGAAGGCCAGGTTTCCTTGATTTAGGATCAATTCCTTTGTTTTATGCTAATAGCGGTAAATCATAACAGAAGGCCATGTAATATCATAATATCATAATAGAAGTTAATGTTCCCATTATATAATGACCTATTACTTTCTTTTGTTGTTTCTAATAGTTATTTATAATAATTCTATAAGGTCTTTAGGGAACAAAGAAATGTAATCATTCACACGTCCTTAGGGAACAAAGAGTGATTCAGTTCAGCTCTTTGTCCTCCATTTTTGTTAGTATATAAAACAACTAACTTACCGCAGCCAAGAGACTTCCAACTCTGTTCTAGACTTAGTTCCGTCGCAAGCAGGCTTTTATGAGCTCCTTTAAATCTAAAGTATCCTCTAGTAAAACATATAATTTGATATAAAATAATGATACCCCTCTTATTTTTTATCTTTATTTTTTAAGTCTACAGTGATCATTGTCTTAACATATTGGTAACCGTGATAGGATTTCAAAAATCCGGGAAACGCTTCAAATAAACCTATTTATTTTAAAATAGGCTGGCGAAAAACCTAAAATTAAAAAAATTATTACATTGCTACTATATTGTCTCCGCGACGCTAATAACTTGTTAGGGCCATCACCGTTGGAACTCCGGCTAATTTAGGAAGCCAATAATTTGGATAATAGTAGGAATAGTTTTATAGGTACCGTAATATTCTATAGGTTTTCGAATTTTGGGTTTAGTTTAGCGGATAGGAAATTCAAGTAAGAAAATTAATAAAAAATTTACAATTTAATATAAGTAATTATTTATACCGTTTTTATGGGTGCAAATTTAATTGTTAAGGAAGAAGTTTCCCACATGAATCTTTTGGGTGGATGCTACTTATCGCTACCACGCTGCCCCGCTAAGTGCCCATTTGACATAACCCGCATTTTACAGGCGTCTATCTGTTAATGATAGATGAACGAAGGCGACGAGTAAGGCTAGCGATTAGCGCTGTTCTAGCTCTTTGCCTGAGCTGCCTTGAGGTAAACGTAATCTTAATAAAATATTTATAGTAATTGTTAGTCACGTTAAGTAACACGAATAAAAGAATGAACAAATACATATTATTTTTTGTTTTATTTTTATTCCATATTTAATTTTATATTTCTCTATTTATATAGCTTTTTCAATCTTAGAAAGGAAAACAAATCTAGAAAATCTAGTATTATAACATAGATTGTGTCATTTTTCAAACAAAAATATCTACAAGATTTATTGTTTAATCTCTCTTCCACCTCTATTTTTTCAAAAATAATTAAACAAATCTAAACAAAATTAAGGTGATAGCGTTTAGCAATTATTTTCAGTCAAAATTTAGTTATTAATATTAGGTTAAGTAATATTAGGTTATGTAATACACAAATAGCATGATATTCTTAGTGTCTCCTAAAAATGCAGGAGAAAAGAAAATTAAGTTCAGTAAACTATTAAAAAAGAAAACAAATTACCATATCCTCAAAAATATATACATTAGTTGTATAAATTTGATCACCATCAGCCATCAAACGGGGCAACGTTGTTTCCTAGTATAATTTATTCGTAATTAAAAATAGTCGTTTCGATTGAGATTTTGGTTCACAATTTACAATTAATATGTCCCGCTGCTCTCATTGTGGTATGTAAGAATATTTTTAAAAATATTAATATAGTTCTATGTACTATCAAAAACTATAGTCCATTTATGTCCAAACATCTAACGATTCTCGTTAATTTTTACAGTTCAGTCTATTGAAAAGATAGTACGGTTTTTCCTTTGGATTAACTGAACGAGTTTTCTGAAGTGTGTAACTACATTTAAACTTAATATGTGTAATTAACGTTAAGTATTAAAATTATGGTAAAATTAATGCAGATAACATCCAATTGATGTTCACACCTCGAAGCGGCTTGCTATGTAGCTGACGCTCCTTTTCCGGAAGCAAATTATGAAGGGTAATTTGCATAAAAATGATTCATAAATTAGATAAGTAATTCAGCAATGGCAGAGCAGTGATTTTCGGTTATCAAATGGAAAGATAATACCGTACTAACAAAAAATAATTAAGGCTATTGGTAAAACTTACGGAAGTATAAAAGTACTTTGGCAAGGGGAAGCGAGGAAGTAGGTTGAACGATTTTGTTACAAATAAACATACCAACAAAATAACAACAATTACATTAATGATTTAATTGCACTGAAATATTTCCACGATATGAATAGAAATTTAACCTGTGACTCACACCAAGAATAGGAAACATAACTTTTTCTCATTTTTATTATTATGTTTGTGTGTATTCCATGATTTCTGAGCTTTTCGACTTACTGCAACGTTTAATGAAAATTGCGGATCTCAAACAAAACTTTTCTGACGATTTTATGAATAGAAATTATATTTGCTGATATATATTGTTAAATACGAAGTTTGGATTACTTGTTATAGGATTATATAATGGTTTAGGTTCAATAAGTATTTCCAGAATATATTGGTATGTTATTAAGTAAAATACTGTTAATATGTTTTCGAAAGTTAGGGACCTTTCAAAATTGACTAACAATTCTTCTTATTTCTAATTTGAGTGAAAATGAAATCACATCCATATTTTTATTTAAAAAATAAATATTCATTAGTAAGTATTATAAGCTAAAGGATTTCTCTATGAATGCTGGTATCAACGAACTCTGATCATCATATCTCATACTATGCGGATTTAATCTTTAAGGCCTTTTCGGCTGAACTTTCCAAAAATATGATATTTTTCCTTTTAGTTTAGATACTGCGTAGACAATTCTCTGAACATATTTTGAAATTTTGGGTAATTTTTAGTATTGCTATGTAAATAAAGGGATTTATTTTTTAAATAATATTACCAATATTATTACTTTAATGAGATCATTCCCATTTATTATGCCTTTGGTTCGCCCCATTACCACTTTATTAATATTTTTAAAACATTTGTAGGAGGTAATATTAGCACAAATTGTAACAAAAAATATAAAAAGTATAGACACATTGGTTCAAACGATTTATGAAATGGAATTTTCACTTCATGAAAGGCACTTCCACAGAATCTTAGTACAATTTGAAACAGCGCATTTTATTATTGTACAAAAGTACATATTTAGCTGTTGGCTAAACTAAAACAAAAAGCATTAAAATTAAAGTGAGAAACGTTGTAAGTGTTTGGTATTGCAATGGTACTAATACTAAATTATTTTTGTATTATAAGTAAAAATAATAGGTAGCATTTAAGGATCAACAACAATTACCTGCAAGTTTCCAGTTCCAATACAATTAGTCTTTCTTTAGTTTTTGCAGAACAAAGTTCAAAATGTTCGGTGGGATACGTGGAACCGATTTTCTGGCTTGGAAATTCATCGTTTTATTAGTTTCATTGCGAATTATCAAATAAATATAATTTAGATATTGATAATTTATTATAATTGAGAATTTATAATATTTTGTAGTTTCTTTTTTTCATAGAATAAATCAGTTTTAACAAAATAAATCCTTTACCAGATTCAGGACGTAACTCGCGAATATGTACGTAAATCTACGTAAATCCAATATGAGAAGTTCGACTTATACTTAATTAGCTGTAATATCAGTCAGAAGTTTGTATTGATTAGCTGTAATAACAGCTTTCTTTGCGATGAAGGTCGTCGAGTAAAAGTTTTCATTGAAAATTTCACATAACTAGATAATTGGATATTTGAATACATTTTTTTAATTTTATTAATCATATATTTTATTTGATTTGACTCGGGTTTTTTCGCGGTAATTATATATTTAATGAGTGAACCTAGATATTATATATACTAAGTACTCACTATGTCCCGACGTTTCTGACTGGTTGCACAGCCTGTGGTCACGGGAAGACTGAAGTCTGGACATAGTGAGTACTTAGTATATATAATATCTAGGTTCACTCATTAAATATATAATTACCGCGAAAAAACCCGAGTCAAATCAAATAAAATATGTGTTCGAATCGCGAAAGTTTGAAAAAGTTTATTAATCATAATTTTAAGGTACAAGCTAATGGAGAGTGACATTTTTTTTAGTTATAAAAGTTTAAATTTAACCTTTAGAGAAGGACGGCAATACTGTGTTGTGGGGTCATTTTTAATATTGCACATTATATTCTACGAGAGGAAAAGAGATAGGGATATACACAACTCTATCTGTATCTTCAAATTTAGAAGCCTACAACTGGCTTATTTTTCGATCAACTTTTGAATTTTTTTGAAGACTGGTTTTTAATTAACTTATATTTCACAATATGAAAAATGTCAAAATTTAGAATGAGTCAACTACCGTATTTACTAAAGCAAGCCTTTTTGCAAACAATGTTAATAGCCTTGGCGCTATGGTTGAATTCGATCTCTTTTTATTGAAAGGGCTCCTTCGCCTGTCTTTCTTTGTTGTTGACATTGCCCCTGGGACTCACATTCCACGCTTTATCGTCGTCGTCATCTATCTGGGTCGGATGTGTCTCAATTTACTGACCATCAAAATTTAGTCTCGCAACGTTTTATTTACTTTATTGCTTTTGTACCTGGTGCAAGTTTATGAAAAAAAATCCCATGAATTATTCTGTTTATATAGATTGTGTACTTTTTGTATATTATTTTGATAGAAGCAAACATAATATTTAATAAAATGAAAATAAAAGTGAAAAGCTCTTATTAAACCTGCGTAATGCTTTACTTAATTCACGTATATACATGTAACTGATTTTCCTAAATATGCCCTATTATTTTGAAATCTCAAAATTTTTGAGTTTGTATCATATTATATTATTGATTTCATAAATAAAAAATTAGTTTATTTCTACTTTACGTATTTTTATGCCCATGATTAGTAATTCGCATTACGAACACCGAACTGTGGGAATGATTTTAAATGGAAAATTTAATTGAGGAATTCTTATATTCAACAATGTGAACGAAACCGCATCTCAATTATGCAAGCATCAAATAGCCGACGAATGAAGCCAACAGATGTGAACACATTAGCATTTTTTTAAAATTTTTAGTTAACGTGATGCTAGCATATATTGTTACGTTGTACCTGTGATATATTTTTTAAGTTCTTATAATTAATTAAAAGTATTTTTGGATGAAATTAAAGAAAAGAGTGACTCATAATTCAATAAAATTTTTCCGACATAAATTTTGATCAGCTGGTAAGAATTAAATCGAAACCACTTGAAACATGGAACAAAGCGTCACTACCTCCAAAAATATCTGGCTACTTGTTTGTTAATACCACGTAGATTATTATTATTTTTTTATTTCGTTCTTTGATAAACGTATAAGCAAAATATAGTTGAACAATCAGCGTTTTAAACGAAATGTGTCTCCTGGAAATTAAAAGTTTTTATAGGATTTAAAAATGAATGTGTTTTATGTTTTCTTGACCGACTATAAAAAAGGTGGAAGTTGTATTGCGTTGGTTGATTTGCGAATTTATCTTTTCTTCGAAAAATCGTATCAGCGAGGTTGTCCCTCTTAAATACGATGATGATCTGATAATGAGGTCCAGAAATGAACAATGGAACTACTTAACTAATAGTTCTAAATCACCTGTGATTTAAGGTATTTGCTATTAATAATTGTCACCTTGAAAAATCTGATTTTGGACTTCGGATATAGAGAACGAAACTCCTCAATAGTTAACAGCTAGCAACTCGTGGCTGCTGGTATCGCTTCACTTTTTTGTTTTGTTTATAACTTTTAAGAAGAAATTGTATGTTTACCAGCTTTTGTCCGCGACTTTTAAAAATTATACAATTTTCTAAAACCGAAGATAACTCGAGTTAGGTATAGAGTGATGATTAAAGCTGTTAATGATTAAAGATTCTAAAAAAAATATTTCCAAAAATCGACTTTAAAAATAGTAGGTCTAAAAATAAAAATAATTAACTCAATATAGACACCTATTTATTAATATTAAATAACAAAGTAATGTATTTTTGAAGTAGGTGCCGACACGGCTGATCAATTTAAATAAATGCAAAATATTGTAACATAGACACGACCTTTATTAACCTATTTCGTACTGCGAGTATGCCAGAAGTTAAAGTTTTAAATTTAAATTACAAATTGAGTAAAATTATAATTCGTTTAATACGGTCGATAGTGAAAGTATTTTAGAAATAAATAACTTGTTTATTGTAAATGAATAGATATCTATTTCGAGTTAATTATTCAAACCAAATTCTATTATATATTGAAAAAAAATCTCAAATTTGAATACCAGTTTTGTGCTTCAAGGCAGTAGTTAGACTTTGACTGATACTTTTCATAATAAATTAACTCGTTGTCGTCTTATTACTTTTTCAAAGCCTTTGGAATCTATCTAGTTATGGCTGGCAATATTTTTGTATATTTTACATATTCTAGAAAAAATAATGTTTTTTACTTTCGTCCTAAAAATGCTTCAAAAATATTTCATTAAACACGCATGGAGATAAAATATCTTACAAACGTAATTCTTTACTAAATTGAAACAAATTAATTTTAACCATATCTAAATATTATATAGAATCAAATTCTATTAAATATTTAGATGTAGAAACTAGACTTTAGATACCACTCGATTCTATAAAAAAGGTGAATGAACGAGCGGTGTTGAAAAAATCTGGCCACGTCTTATTATAATTAAAAGAATCTTTATAAATTTACAATATTATCATATAACGTTTAGCAGGTGCTTATATTTCAACAATGATCCTGAAATTACGTATATTCAAGAACATCGATTTCGAAAGAATACATAATACACACTATTGATACGTACACAAGATAATTTCGTCATGGTATGTGCATTAAAATGAAATTTATCTTTACGATGGATCTCCTTCAATTTTATTTAAAGAGATCCATACTCAAATTTTGTTTACTCGCTCCAAATTCAGGTTAAACAAATTAAAGAGAATAAATTAGAGTGAACTTGTGTTCACTCATAAGCCTTTGTCCTTCGCCGTTGAATATTAAATATTAAGCTTTAAATACCACGTTTTGTCGGCTTTAAACATCACGTCTATACACCTCAAGGTTACGTTCATTTGAACCCACCACGAATTCTGGTCTAGTAATAAAACAGTTGCGAAATACGATAAAATAATTTATTTTAATCACAAAATTTCACAGACACCAGACAGCTTTGTTAAAATTACAAGGCAGCTCTGGAAATAATAATTTACCCTCTTAAATGAAATATTTTTTACTCGAATAGAGGTATAAAAGGAAAACGAAAAAAATTCTCACTACTAGGATTCGTACCTATTTAGCACGTATAAAAATGTACATGACATTTCTGGAATAAACTATTTACCAACATTAATATTATTTTTCGCAAAGGCAAGATTATCTTAATGAAATATTTATAGTTTTCCGATAAACTTAAGGTAAACTTTTAATAAAACTTTCTTTCATAATTTTGAATTTAGCAGTTTTGGAGACAAAGGGAGGAATATATTTTTTGCGATTATTTTCAATAATATACTTAAAACTGCCTCACGTAAAATTCTGCTAAGGGTTGTTTTGGAAACTACGAAAATCTTAAGATAATTTCTTAAAACTTGGTAGTTTAATTTATATAATAAATGATACATTAGAGGAAGAAGAAATTATTTTTATCATTTTATTTGCCACTTAAAAATTTTGATATATCTTTTGGTGATAGCTCTGTAAATATTTGTCGGTTTACATGCTTTACCATTAAGTTTTTAGATCAAATACTTTGTCCCTTTAACTTTTTACTACACGCTTACCCCTTTAATTTTTACTACATTTTCATTTTGATAAAACCTAGAGTTAAAATATTTTTATAAAATATATTTTCAAAAATAAATGGATGCGGTTACTTTTTACATTAAATAACGTTAATTCATATTTATACAAAAGCAATTGTCATAATACCACTGACGCCTTTTCCCCCTTAGTAAATTTATATTAATAAAATTGATTAAAAGAACGATTAATTCAGAAGCAGTATCGCAATGAGCCACGTTAACGTAAAACATAAATATAAACGCGCTTAATGATGTATAATGCCCTTAAGAAGCGATCGAAGATGTAGACGCGACAGGCGTGACCCCGTTTATTAAAATTAAATGCGGAGTGAATGATTGAGAAAGAAAATTTTGCAAATTTTTAGACGAATTGATAATTGCTATTACATAAACCAATTGCAAAGTTAATTTAAACATTTGATGAATTATGTATAAACAAGTAATTTGAAAGCTTATTACATGTATTGTATTTAAAATAAGTTTCGTGTATGGTTTTATCACTTACGAAAAAGATAGCAACTAGTATTACGACACATTGATAAATTTTACTATAATTTTCAACATTTTTGTATAAGTACATCGATAAAAGAATACAAGGTATTTTTCCTGAAGAAAGAAGTCGGCTCGCGCCTAAATCTCTATAAACTGTGGTCACATAAGCAAAGAGTCTTCACCAGTCGACGTTGGCTTGTAAGCGGCATAATCCCATTCAGTAATACCCGACGATGTACGCAGGCACGGAGCTCCGGACCATTCACGTTCGGATATATCTATAAGCACGCTACATGGGCACAGGGCGCTTGTCCATTGCTCTATCTCACTCATCGGCTATCCAACTTTCATGTATCACTATCTCTTAATTTAGTGCCATAATTTTGTATATAAATCATATAGTACAATTTATTAACTTATCTGGACGTTTACATTTTATATCATAATTAATTTACCTATCTCTATTAAAAATACTCCTTTCATTAACAACACGCTAACAACGAGAAATTCTGTTTTGGGTCTTTATAGATGTTTCAAAATATATACTGAAATTTTGCATAACATACATTCAAAAATATATTTACTTTTATCAGAGGAAACCAGGGTGATAAGGATGAGACAAAATTTATTTGTCAAAAATGATTAAAAATAAAGAATAAGACAATAGTAATGAGAAGTAAGCCGGTTTGATTAGTTTCTTAATTTCTAATAGAATAAGATCAAAATGTTAATATTATCTGAAAAAATGAAATAACAGCAACAAACTGATCACAAAAAGAAACTAAAAAAATACATTGTGCAAAATACATTTTTCTATACCGCATATAACATACACGAAATAAGAAATTCCAGATCCCAGAAATTTCAAATGAAAATAAAACAGAATTAATTAGAGAGGATGATGATATTAGACCATGAGAAACCTCTTGAGCGGAAAGTGTTTGAACTGCGATCGATCGCCACAGACTTTACAGACTTTAGAGCTGTTGTATTTTTATTATTTTATTCCATCTATGATTTATTGACCCTAGTTTTTATTTAGTATAATAGGTATCATTTTAATAACTATGATATAAATTCATGAATTGGAATTAATAATAATCTCTGAACCCATTTCCATAAATAAATATATCGAAAAATTACGAAATATTGAACAAAAAAAACGTAAGAAAACTAAAGTTTTTATTGCGTTTTAGTTTTCTTATATTTTTTCTCACAGAACGTATTTTCACAGGTGTCTGACCAGATTTATAGCAGTACGTTTCATATTATTTAGTAGCTATTAGAGAAAGAGAGAGAGAAAGAGATAGAGAGAGATAAAGAGAATTGCCTAATATGTTCATTCTACATGTGTATGCCGACCGTTGTGTTTAGTCGACATTTGCACAGTCGTCGAAGCAATTGTGTAAATTTTGTAATACCGAGATACTGATATATCGAGTTCTCGCTGCTCTCGTACGTATTTAGTAACACATTGCAAGCAATTAAGGTTGTCTTTATTTAAACGCTTTCTTTACATTTATTTAACAACATTCATATAGTAGTGATACAATTTAATTAAATTGACTATTGAAATATGGCGGTGATAGCTATTTGAAAGTTTTAAAGGTGAATACAACAATATCAATGTGATGCTTCATTACCATATTTAACAACCCGTAGCAAACCTTATCTCTGTTGTGAAACTGAATACAAATTAGTATCGACATCACAATTAGAATTATCTGAAATAGACATCTGAAAGGATATATCTGCTTCAGTGCGTCAAGAAATAAGGCTTAATTCACAGGGCCCTCGTTTCCAATCTACTTCTGGTACAGTTATTCAAGGATTAGTACATGAGCTCAAGCATAATGTGTGTAAAACTTGAGCTCCGATCTCACTCCGATGATCACTTTAGGATCAATCAAAAGCTCAAGCATAATATGTGTAAGACTTAAGCTCCGATCTATTCATTTTGGGACCAATCAAAAACTCAAGCATAATATGTGTAAGACTTGAGCTTCGATATATTCATTTTGGGACGAATCAAAAAAGAATATATCTTTACTAAAGCGTTATCGATTTTTATCAATTTTCGATTCAACCGTTAAGTGCCGTAAGTTAAGTGTCGCATTACGAGAGTTTCTTACACATTTAGGCTTATTGATATTTTATACCCATATAATTTTTTTATATGCCCATATAATATTTTTACAAAAAAATATTTACAAACGTTTATAATATTTTTCATGATAATAATAAATTGCTTAGAACGTTTTAAAATTACGCAAAAATATCGTAAATTAAAAAAAATACGTGATTTGGAGTCTTTAGCACAGTTTCTTGAAAAATATTAGGCAAACTTATAAAATGCTCTTTTTTCCTAACAATGACTTCAGAATTAAAGATTGAAGAGGCGTAGTGTATTAAAGGGTAACTTAAAAATATATTTTTCTGAATATTTGCAACAACGTCTCCAGAACTATTTGATACAAAATTCTGCAAAAAATACTTTTAAAATCGTTATTAAATTTGTCTTACGCTTTCAGTTGTTACCGCACATTACGGAGCTTAAAACATAACAAGAGATGGTAAGGACGTAGCCTCCGCATCACAAATATGATCCCCGTACCATGAGTCGTTCTTTTTATGATGACCTATACTTTAGTGGCAGAGAGAATGCTATACGTGGTAGAGTTCCGTTGTTCATTGATTGTTTCTAATTATGTATAGGAATAAAATACCGTAACCAATTGTGATTTTTTTTAATCAATGAGTAATTTAAAAACAGTTGGTTGGGTTTCACATCAAAAGGGAATTACAATATTAACCCATAAGTATCGATGATCTGGATATGTTTGGAGACTGTCATCTTAAAGAGATAACAATTTCACACTTAAAACCAGTTAATTTAAACAATAATTCGAGAATATATAAACGTTATGAAAATTTAAAAATAATGTAATGAAAAGGTTTTGTTAAGAAAAACGTAAATAATTATACGCGTGTACATCTAAATGAACAACTTTTATTGATTGTATTTGGCGTTAATTTTGCAGAAATTTATTATTCACAATTAATAAAAAAAGCTAATAGCCCACCTGAAGATGTTGTAATACAACGAAACCTAGGTCGTGATAAAGAACTTAAAGAAAGTAGAATAATACTACATCACGTAGTTTCATTTAATTGTAAACAACTTTTGCTTTACGACTCGTGGCAATTCGATAAGTGGCTATACTTTTAAATTTTCAACGTTTAATAATTTTGTCTTACATCTATTTCACATATAAACCGAACGAGATATGTCATTTAAGTGCATACTCTTACATACTCCGAATACCACTCTATAAATTGAAATTTATAGATTTAAACCACTAGACGGAGTAATTGGTTTGCTAAAAGTAAATATAGATAAAGTTTGTTCAGCACACTTTTTAAATAGTAAAGTAGAAGCTATTTCTACCCGCACCCATTTTCAATTCTTATCCAAAAGCAATGACTTATTTTAGCCAGACATGTCATAGATTAAATGGCAATAAGACTTCGCGTCGACAGAAACTGTAAACAGTTTCTTGGTTACGTTGACGTAGGCATTGGTTTAAGTGGTGACTATCTAGCAGAAGATAAGGAGGCTCTTGTATTTCTTGTTAGGCCATTAACTCAATATAAAAATCAAGCTAAAAATTTGAGAAGAAAAAAATTATAATCAAGGTTATATATTTTGTTATGTCTACAAAGATATTTGATTTCATTGCTTTCTATCAGGAGAAATATTTTCCTTCAAACATTCCAGGAAAATGAGAGCGTCGTTTGCTTTAATTTTTTATTAAAAAAATATTCTAGAAAAATTATAGCGTAATTTGCATAAATTTTTTGTGTCGTAATTTTTAAATATGCACCATTATTTTATATCCGTAAAAGTAAAGTTGACAATGCATTTACGTTGTAAAAATTTATATTTGTAAACAGTTTAACATAAATAACATATACCGTTAAATAATTATAAATATCTAAATGTGAACGGAATTGTCGCAGTTTTTAATAAAATTTACACAAACATTTTCAGTAGTGGGGTGAACTATTGTTTCACGGTATTTGAAAAATTATGAGCTATGTAGTTGGAATTTACGAAGGACATCAGGATTCTGATTTATTTAAGGGAGGAACAAACTTGAATTCCTTTTAAATGTCATATAATAATTCGTAGCGTTTGGACGAAGGTTAAGTTTTTAAAATTACACTTTTCATTTCGTAGAACTAATTTTAATCATATTTACCAGTTTTTGGCAGACGACTATAAGTGTGCGATTTTTATTATGTTTATTTTGTTAAAAAATATATTAGAAGTATTTAAATCATATTCATTAAGAAAGGATATTTATTGGTGCAGAATTTATGATTGATTAAAGTATTAAACAAAACATGAAGATGACGTCAAAAATAACATCGCCGCTTTTTATCTCAACTGGAAATAACGAACGGTAATTTGCATGCATATTATTCCTATATTGTGTAATGAATGCAGCGGCAGACAATTAGAAATTCAAATTTATTTCAAAGACAGATAATAATACCATTAATTATGAGTAATGATCGTTTTAAAACCAGCGTCGTTAAGGTTCTTTCACAATTTGTTTATCAACTTGGTACCGGATCAAGGAAGCAAATTCTTTTGTTATTGTAATTATACTATAAGCAAAAGTATGCGCAGTGAATGATTGAATTTACAGCTTTAAATTTCTTTTTCATCGAATATTTCATGTAAAATTTTACAAAACGTGCCTTTGTTCAATCTGAATAAACATTTCGTTATTGATTTAATGAAAATGATAGTGGAAGTATATTAATATTATTTAGTTTACTTCTCAAAACACCGTAAAACTATATTGACAAAACATCAAAACTTTAATAAATAATTTAAATATTTTCTGAAGTATTTAGTCATTGTGGGCAACTAAGTCAACAATTATTTTGGTCAATTCAAACCTTAACTTGTTTGAAAATCTTTTACGCCTTGGAAAGTGACAATCTTTGGGTGATGTTCTTAATGAAGTGGTGTAATTTTTATCAATTTTATTCCTTCTTCTTCTGTTACTTATTTTACTCATTTCTATTTTAATACATATAACCATATGTAATTATTATCATTTTGTTGTTTAAAATGTGAAAAATAAATATTTTTATACCCGTAAATACTGAAATTTTTAAATTTATTTTTCCTAATATAATCGATATTATTGCATTGCTTTAGTTTTATATCATCGTGGGTGGTCAATAAATATGTAAGCAATACTTACATCTTAAAACGTTTGTCGCGAGACGGAAAAGTGTATGACTTAAGCCTACGGAAAATGGAAGTTATTTAACACTTCTATGATAATTTCGAACAGTGGTCGTCCCCAACGTACGCCGCAAAATAATTGGCGCGTTCAAAATTAATTTGCTTCAAATTGGTGGAATATGTTTTCATAGCGTTCCCCAAACCCATCGCTTCTATCTTGTTTAATGTTCTATCTAGTAAAGCATTGAGACAGTGTACTCAGATTTGTTATTTGTTTTTATTGATTGACGACAATTTGGCATTCGCCTGTTACGTCAAGGCGGACTTAACACAAGAAAATACTGTTTCGATAACTTTTTTTGAATATGGTTGTGGTTTTAATCAATAACAACATTGTGATTGACTTTCATTTAGTGATGAAGTCCCATCTCACATTATTGTTTACAAATGGTTTAACGAATTCAAGCGTGATTAAATCAGTGTCCATTTAAAATAACATTAATGCTGTGCGACTCACGATAAAGACTAATTACAGAATTACCAAACAGTAGATACGGAAATATTTCAGTATTAATATCAGTTAACCACAAGAAATTTTATACGAACATATAAATGTCAGGAATTTCTATGGTAGGTGGACACTCCATGATTTAACCGAATTTCAAAAACATCATCACGTTGATTGGAGCAGCAAAATTTTTAAAAAAATCGACAAAGTCGGAGTAAACTTTGGAGTGCTATATTCAACATTATCACGGATGAAAATTGGATGTACTAGTACGAATCCGAAACTAAAAGGCAGTTTGCGCAGTGAGTGTTTCCATCTTAAGGATTGCACATAACTTTAAAAAAAAGAGGAAGTGATGCAAAAAAGATGCTCAGTCTTCTGACGGACGAATCTCTGTGCAATGATTTTTATAAAAAATAAAAGAACAGTTATCATTCACTGGTATGCAAAGAATTGTTTGAATATATTTTTTTTTAAATTGGTCACCAGTCCACACTCTTGCAGCACAAGGGTCCTATACTATAACAACACCCCTTCACACTCAGTCAGATGAATGACCAAAATTTTACTAGGTGATGAGTAGAAATTATGCATCTTCCAACATGCAACCTGATTTATATTTATTCTCTAGGATAAAAGGTAAACTGTGAGAAATGTCATTATATTATGTCGAAAAAGCGGACGTAAATAAAAGATATATTAGGACAAAATACAAGTAGTATTAAATTTTATATTGAGTTTGCACATTTCATCCAGAAGAATTTTGATTATTCTATACACGAGCCATTTTTGATATGATACATATAAATAAGCCACGCTAAATATAAATACCGTATTTAAAAGTGCGTTACTACCGTATTAATGCGGTAGTGTATTTCTATGTAAGCAGTAATTCTGTAATTATATAAGAATATGTGCCCCAAATTTTTCGGAAATCGGTAAGAAGTAGACGTAAATTAGCAATCAGGCAAACTCGCTTTTGCATTTTTAAATTACGATTACTGTTAGCAGCGTTCTTTGTGGAATTTATGTATTTCGTTAAATAGGCCAATAATAAGTATTTACTCCGTTTAACAACTAAAGTGTCTTGTTTATCTAGTGTCATAAGTTAAACTAGAAAATTTGCAGTCACTAAACCTTTCCTGGAGGTATTTTTCAAAGAATAATTTCCTCCGACAGATACGGTGCTATTCCAGCAAGATCGATGTATTTATACAAAATTGTTGAAACGTATAGTAAAATTCATTATGTGTCCCAATGTCCCTATGTTTTTCGTAAGCGATAAAATCGTTCACAATAGTTTTTCTAAATACAATACATGTAATAAACTTTTAAATGATCTGTTTATAAATTATTCATGAAGTATTTAAATCCACTTTGCAATTCGTTTCATTAATAACTATTATTAATTCGTCTGAAAATTTTCAAAATGTTCTTTTTCAGTCATTCATCCTACATTTAATTTCAATAAACGAGGGTCTCGCCTGTCGCGACCACAAATTCGATAGCTTCTTAGGCGCATTATTCATCATTAGCGTGTTTATATTTTTGTGTTACATCAACGTGGCTCATTGCAGTATTGCTTCTGAATTAATCGCTCATTTAATGAATCATATTAATGTAGATTGCCTAAGGGCAAAAGGCGTCTGTGGTATTATGACAGTTGCTTTTGCACAAATTCGAAATTATGTCATCTAATGTAAAAAGTAATCACATCTACTCATTTTTGAAAATATATTTTATAAAAATATTTAAACTTTAGGTTTTGTCAAAATGAAAATGTAGCAAAAATTGAAAGGACGAGCGTGTAGTAAAAATTTAAAAAGACAAAGTGTTTGACCTAAAAATGTAGAAGCATACAAAACGACAACTATTTTAATAGTTGATAACTATTAAAATATTTAAAAAAATATATGAAAATTTTAAAGGAGCAAATAAAATGATAAAAATCATTTCTTTCTTCCTCTAATGTGTCATTTGTTATATCGATTAAAATACCAAGTTTTAAGAAATAGTTTTAAGACCTTCATAGGTTTCAAAACAACTCTTAGCATAATTTTATGTGAGGCAATTTTAAAGATATCGTTGAATATATGCGCAAAAAATATATTCCTCCCTATGCTTCCGAAACCGCTAAAGTCAAAATTATGAAAAAAGTTTTATTAAAAGTTTATCTAAATTTATGGTGAAACTATAATGTTTTCATTGAGATAATCTTGCCTCTGCGAAAAATAATATTAACGTTGGTAAATAGTTTAATATAAATGCCATGTACCCTTGAATTTTTATACGTACTAGATACGGTATCCTAGTAGTGAGAATTTTAGCCGTATCTTTAATACCTCTACTCGTGTAAAAAATATTGCATTGCATAGGGCAAATTATCATGTTCAGAGCTACCTTGTAATGTTAATAAAATTGTCGGACGAAGTTATTATGAGTTTTCTTCTGAAATTTTGTGATTAAAATAAATGACTTTGTTGTAATTCGCAATTGTTTTTATTACTAGACCAGAATTAGGGATGATCTTAAATGAACGTAACCTCTAGGGTAGTATAAGTGTGATGTTTAAGGCCTACAAACGTGATATTTAAGGTATGATATTTACAATTCTACGGTGAACTTTCACGAAGGCCTTAAAACTCAATAATATTAATGTTCACACTAATATACTCTTTATAAATTGTTAAACCTGAATTTGGAGCGAGTAAACGAAATTTCAGTACGGATCTTTTTAAACGAAATTTTAGTAAGAATTTCATTTTAGTGGATGTACTATGACGACATTTTCTTGTATAGGTATCAATAGTATGTATTCGTTCGAAATCGATGTTCTTGAATATACGTAATTTTGCGATTATTGTTGAAATATAAACAGAAACGTTATATGACAATAATGTAAACTCATGAAAAATTCCCTTAATTATCATAAGACGTAGCCAGACTGTATCAACACTACCCTAACAAACTTTTTTATAGAATCGCGTATTATTTAAAGTCTAGTTTCCTCATAATTTTATTCTACAGGTGTCCAGTTGCAGATTTCAATGTTTGAAAAGTTGTAAAAAAAAACTGCACCTCCAATACAAAGTAGGTTTATTTTAACTTTATAACAACAAATGCGGATTTCACTTTTTCCAAATGGCGGCCATCGAGTCTGACACACTCTTCGAGTCTAGCACGCATGTTTTCAAAAACGCGTTTGCAGAGCGACTGGGGTATCCTACTGACTTCGGCTCGAATATTTTCTTTAAGTTGTGTCACAGTGCTCGGATTTGTTTTGTAAACAACGGATTTTAAGTAACCCCATAAGAAAAAGTCACATGGGCTTAAATCGGGTGACCTAGGTGGCCACGGTACGGTACCGTTTCGGGATATGTTTTTTTCTGGAAATAACTACCGCACTGCATTCATGGACACATTAGCAGTGTGAGCTGTGGCCCCGTTCTGCTGGAACCATGTGTTTTGGTTGAACGATGGATTATTCTGTAGTTCTACTCTGAAAAAGTCATTTAACATCTGGGCATATCTCTCCGAATTCACAGTTACAGTTTGGCCATGTTGATTTTCAAAGAAAAAAGGTCCTATGATTGCAAATGCAGACATGGCACACCAGACTGTTACTTTAGGCTTATGTAAAGGCTCTTGATGCATTTGTTTTGGGTTGTGGACATCCCAGTAATGAAAGTTCTGCTTATTCACATATCCTCCAATGTGAAAATGAGCTTCGTCACTAAACAATATATTGCCCATCCGGGTAGCAGTACGAAATCTCAACAACATCACCTCCGCGTAAGTTTTTCTTAATTCAAAGTCAGAATCGCGTAAATCTTGAACAATTTGAATTTTATATGGATGGAACTTGAGCTTTTTTTGTATTATTACCTGTAAAGTTGATTTCGGAATTCCCAATATCGATGAACGTGTACGCAGTTATAAACGGGGATTTTCAACGACAGAAACCATAACACGCTTGACATTTTCATCCGTGGCTACCAATGGTGTAGGTCCTGGCCTGGGCCTATTTAATGTTGATCCTGTAGCTCTGAACCTTGCTACCCATGACTGAATGAGGTTGATCGATGGTCCATCACGTAATCGACGAATACAGTAACGATTATTAAATCGACGGCGTGCTACAGACAGCAAAAATCCACTCGAAATGTACGCCTCGACGGCAAAAGCACGGTGCTCTCCACTCCACTGTTCCATGACTACTAAAATATCCGCACCGCTTGCGTTTCTAACGACACCCCCCCGCGCCTCTCTTATGTGTTGCGTTCAGAAACTATGTTTGTTCAAACTTTGAGATCTGCCACTGGACACTCTGTATATAAAATTTAGATGTGGTTAAAATTAATTTATTTCAACTGAGTAAAGAATGATATTTGTATGATAATTTATCAACACACATATTTGAGTGTTATAGAGCGCAAAGATTTTATAACAAAATTAAAAAACCATATTTTTTCTAGATTATATAAAATGTACAAAAGAATTGCAGGCAATAGCTTAATTGTATTTCCATATATTTCGGTAGCAGTTAATTTAGTATAAAGAATATCGGTCAAAACCTAATTACGGAGTTAGGCTGCCTTGAAGCGTAAAAATGGTATTCGAGCTTTTTAAAAAAAGAAATGGTTTAAATAATTAAGACAAAATAGATATCTATTCATTCACAACTAAGCTACTTATTTTTGAAGTTGGTGCCTACACTGTCAACGACATTAAACGAATTATGATTCAACTTAATTTATAATTTAAATTTAAAACTTTAACTTCTGAGGTACTTGCAGTATTCAGTTATTAAATGCAGTTTCATAAAAGTCGTATTTAAGTTACAATATTTTGTATTTACTATTGCATCGATGGTGTTCACACCGATTTCAAAAATGCATAACTTAGTTATTTAATATCAATAAATAGGTGTCTATATTGAGTTAATTATATTTTGTGCCTACTATTTTTGAAGTCGATTTTATGAAAAAACATTTTTTTTAAACTTTTAGTGATTAATAATTTCAATGATTACTCTATACCTAATATCCAGTTATCTTCTTTTTTAGAAAATTGTATAATTTTTAAAAGTAGCGGACAAAAGCTGGTAAGTAGATAATTTCCTCCTCTATGTCGGTTATAACTAACAACTACCCGTTAACTATTGAGGAGTTTCATTCTCTATGCCTGGAGTCCAACATCAGATTTTTCAGTGACTACTATTAGTAGCAAACATCTTAAATCATAATGGTTTATTACCATCCGTTAAAGAGTTGCATATTTTATATACAGAATTCATCAGTACCTGATTGATGATGTAGCTATTTTGCAAAGTAGAAACTATCAATGACAACTACCTTGAATTAAGGTTGATTTACTACCATCCGTTAAAGAGTTCAATAGATTTTCTCCAGAATTCATCATCAGTTACAGAACTAGTCGATGGTGTAATTATTTTCCAAGATAACAACTACCAGCAGCAAATATTTTGAATCACTTTTGAGTCATCCATCCGTTAAGGACTTCTATTGTTCATATCGAGAACTCATCATAAGAACCTAACGAGGTGAATACTATATTGATTTTGCAAAGTAACACCTATCAATAGCAAATATCTTGATAAAGAGTTCCATTATTCATTTCTGAACCTCATCATCAGATCATCATATTTACAAGGGACCACCTCGCTGATATGTTTTTTGGAACAAACGAAAAAATACGCAAATCAGCCAGAAATCGATGTACACACACACAAAAAAATACACATCAGACATAAAACCTCCTCCTTTTTTGAAGTCAGTTAAGAAAATATAAAACACATTCATTGGTGAAATTCTATGAAAACAATTAATTTCCAAAAACAAAAATATTTTGTTTAAACAGTATGTCAAAGAACGAAATACAAAAGTAATAATCATCTACGTGGTGAGAACAAAAAAATTACGCAGAGATTTTTGGAGGTCGTAACAATCTTTTCATATTTCAAGTGATGTCGATTTAATGTTTTCCTTTTTTGTATCACTTTGTAGGAACAATTCCAAGTTTACCTCGGAAAAGTTTTATCGTGCTAAGAGTCACTTTTTTATTCATTTTCATCCAAAAATAGTTTTAATTAGTTATGAGAACTTAATAAACATGTTAGAAGTACAACATAGCAACATATACTAGAATCACGTTAATTGAAAATGTTTAAAAATGCTAATACGTTTATATCCTTGTTTCTACAAATAATTCACTTCTGATATTGTTTTAACCTCAATACATAAATCTGATAAATATACTGATTCTTATGCTTTATTACTTGTCGCTATCGTGTCTCGGGATGAAATAAACGAAAACTACTGCCCGCGGTTCTTAAATCATTACAAGGCAATTTGCTGTTCACTCTTTCCACCTTGAGAAACTTTGTGAACGATATCATCATTTAAAAAATTAGACGTCGTGAGTTTTATACATTCTCACTATTTAAATATGATGCATTTAATTAAACGAGATTAGGCGTTATTTAATCCTTATACAATTGCGATGCGGTTTTGTTCACACTGTCAAGTGTGTGAATTTCTCTATCAAATTTTCTATTTAATACCATTACGACGGCTCGATGTTCGGATTATTAAGTACTAACCATGAGCATAAAAATATATAAAGTAGAAATAAACTCATTTTTGAATTATGAAAACTTTATCCCATTATATCAAATCAATAATATAATATGACACAAAAGTCAACATTTGAAGATTTCAAAATAATAGGGCATAAGAAAGAGCAGTTACGTGTATGTGTGTACATTAGGTAAATCCTTACGTAGGCCTTAATACAAGCTTTTAACTTTTATCTTAATTGTGTAAATATTGTAGATGCTTCTATCAAAATATCCAATCTATTTACATAGAATATCTATCGGGATGGCTTTTATAAAATTTCACCAGATAAAAAAACAATAAGGTAAAGAAAATGTCGTGAAACATAATTTTGATGGTCAGTAAATTGAGACACGTCCGACCCAGATAAATGACGACAACGATATAGCGTCGAATGTGAGTCCCAGGAGTAGTGTCACCTACAAAAAAAGACAGGCGCAACGGAGCGCTTTCAATAAACAGAGATTGAATTCAATCGTAGTACCAGGGCCATTAATACAAAGAAGCTCGCTTTACTAAATTATCTAGATATGTGAAATTTTCAATGAAAATTTTTATTCGACGTCCTTCATCGCAAAGGAAACTGTTATTACAGCTAATCAATACAAACTTCTGACTCAGCCAAATTTGATATTACAGCTAATTAAATATAAATCGAGCTTCTTATATTGGATTTATACAGATTTTTACGAAAATATTATCGCGAGTTACGTCCTAAATACGGTAAAGGATTTATTTTGATTATAAAACTGACTTATAAAATTTATTCTATACAAAAAAAAAACTACAAAATATAACCAATTCTCAAAATTTAACGATTACATTTATTTGATAACGCGCAATGGAATGAATAAAACGATGAATTTCCAAGCTAGATAATGAATTCCACGTATCCCACCGAAAATTTTGAACTTTTTCCTCCAAAAACTAAAGATAGATTAATAATTGTATTTAGAACGGAAAACTTGCAAATAATTTTTGCTGACTCGTAAATGGTACCCTATTATTTGTACTTATAATACAAAAATAATTTAGTAGTAGTAAAATCGCGTTATTAAATATGTACAACGTCGATTATTCTAATTTTTGTGCTTCTTTTCTCTGGAAATTAATGTTTAGCCAAATTTAAACAAATACTTCGCGAAACCACGTAGATATTGCAGTAAGATCCTGTAGAAGTGCCTTTCATGAAGGGAATAGTCCATTTCATAAATCGTTTGAAACAATGTGTCTATAATTTTTATATTTTTTGTTACAATTTGTGCTAATATCACCTTCCACAAACTTTTTTAAAATATTGGGAAAAGGGTAAAGGGGCCAAGCGAAGGTATAAAAATGGAAATGATCCCATTAAAGTAATAATATTGATAATATGATTTCAAAAATGAATCGCTTAAGTTACTTAACAATACCAAAAATTAACCGACATTTCAAAATATGTCCAGCGAACATTTAACTTAAAAAGAAATGAAAGAAAAATATCATATTTTTAGAAAGTTAAATCGAAATTAAAGATTAAATCCGCTTAGGATGAGATATGATGATCAAAGTTCGTTGATACCAACATTGTTAGCTAAATCCTTTAGCTTATAATCTTTACGTATGAACTAATTATTTTTGTAATAAAAATATCGATGTGATTTCACTCTAATCTAAGGAAAAATAACTTCTTCCTCAAATTAGAAAAAAGAAGCGTTGTTATTAATTTTGAAAGTTTTCTAATACAAATTACCGTATTTTAATGAATAATTTACTAATATATTCTGTAAATACTTACTCGACCTGAACGATTATTTAATCCTAAAATAAGTATTCTAGGGTGCGTATTTAAAAATATATATCGGCAAGATAATTTCCATCAATAATATCATCAAAAAATTTGAGGTCTGCAATTATCATTAAATGTCGCAATACGTCGAAAGACTCAGAAATCATGGAATACACACAACGGTAACAATAAAAATACGAAAAAATCATTTTTTCTATTTCTGGTCTGAGCCAGAGTTTAAAGTTCTATTCTCATCGTGGAAATATTTCATTACAATTAAATCTTGAATTATTGAATTTATTTGGTGTTAATTTTGTAGAAATTCATTGTTCACAATTAAATGAAACTACGCGATGTAGATTTCTACTTTCTTTAAGTTCTTTACCACAACCTAGGTTTTGTTGTATTATAACATCTTCAGGTGGGCTATTAGCAAAGATAGAGAACTGAAAGAAAGTAGAAATAATACTACATCACGTAGTTTCATTTAATTGTGTACAATTAAATCGTTAATATAGTTGTTGTAATTATATTTGTACGTTTATTTACAACAAAATCGTTCATCCTACTTCCTCGTTTCCTTTTACCGAAGTACCTTTATACTTCCGCAGATTTAACCATACACGTCACATAAAGCTGTCAAAAATATCGGTTCAAACGCCTTTATTATTAGTTGTTAGTATCGTATTATCTTCCCATTAAATAAACAAAAGTAACTCCCCTGCTATTGCTGGCTTAGTTATATGATAAATGAATTATTTTTATGCAAATTACCCTTTATAATTTTCTTCTGGAAAAAGGAACATCAGCTATATTGCGAACCGCATCGAGATGTGAACATCAATTGAATGTTATCTGCATTAATTACACCATTATTTAAGGTAAATACACATATTAAGTTTGAATGTGGTACACTTCAGGAAATTCATTCAGTTAATCGAAAAGAAAAACCGTAACTTCCTTTTCTATAGACTGAAATGTAAAAATGAACGAGAATTATTAGATTTTTGAACATAAGTGGACTTTGCTTTTTGAAAGTACATAGGAATAAACTATTACTTGAATAAAATATTCTTACGTACAACAATAAGAGCAATGGGACAAATGAATTGAAAATTATGGAACAAAATCTCAATTGAAACGACTGTTTTTAATTGCGAATAAATTATACTAGGAAACAACGTTGCACCATTTGATTACTGATGATAAAAACATTTACAAAGCTAACAGATATGTTATTGAGAATATGATAACTTCTTTTCTTTTTTAATAGTTTACTGAACTTAATTTTCCTTTCTCCTGCGTCTTTAGGAGAAACTAAGAATATCGTACTATTTGTGTATTACATAACCTAATATTACTTAAACTATGACTATATTTTTGGTGCAAAAATTGCTAAACGCTTAATTTAATCTGTATATCTTAATTTTGTTTAGATTATTGAATTATTTCTGGAAAAATTAGACATGGAGGAGAGAGTAAATAACAAATCTTGATGATTTTTTTGTTTGACAAATGACACAATCTATGTTATAATAATAGATTTATTAGATTTTTTGTCCTTTCTAAGATTGAAAAAGCGATATAAATAGAGAATTTCATAATTAAATACAGGACAACAAGAAAACAACAAAAATCACATGTATTTATTTAATCAAGCAGTCATTTATTAGTGTTACTTAACGTGACTAACAATTACTATAAATATTTTATTAAGATTACGTTTACCTCAAGGCAGCTCAGGCAAAGAGCTAGAACAGCGCTAATCGCTAGCCTTACTTGTCGCCTTCGTTCATACATAATTAACAAATATACGCTACTGGCTCTATTTATGTACATACGGTTTCATTGGATGCAAATTTCAGAAATTCTGGACGTCCTGTAAAATGTCAAATGGGCACTTAGCGGGGCGGCATGGTGACGATAAGTAGCATCCACCCGAAAGATTCACGTGGGGAACATCTTACTTAAAAATTAACTCTGTACTCATAAAAACGTTATAAATAATTACTTATATCGAAGTATTGAAAAATGTTTATTAATTTTCGTAGTTGAATTTATTATCCGCAAATTCGAAAACCAACAGAATGTTAGGGTATCTATTAAAACAATTCCTGTCATTATTCAAATTATTAAATTTCTCCAAATATATAATTATAAATTTAAATTCAATATTGACGTCCTTATGTCCACCTTTTATGTTCTTTTATGCCTACGCATTACACTATTCAACAACGAAACAATTTTTTGCGAGTTTTTTTCTGTTTCGATTTCTAAAACGCTTTATTTTTGTTCTTTATATGTGATTAATAAATATTTGAATTTTTATATAACTATATAAGTAGAAGCATGTTTTCAAAAGTAAATATCGGTTTAGCGACAAAAAAACAAACTGTATTTCACTAACGAAAAATAAATGTCGCGTGCGAGTTATGGATAGCGATGCAACAAATTCTATGTGACCCTAAATTCAGGAAAATTTAAAAAAGTGGTAAATACGACACAGAGTTAGTCAGTTATATTTATTAACATAAAATAAGTTTCATAATGGAATATTCATGGGTCTGGCCTAAGTTTAATTTATTGTTTTACAAGCAGATGCGTAAATTGCAACATCTGTTAAAACTTTTATGAATGCTAACAGAATCACAAAGAACTCAACAGACATAATTTTATTCTCAAAATTTCAATAATTTTTGCCTAAATTAGGAAGGTCTAACACGCTTAATATTTTACATTAAGTTTTGGAATTACTTTACAACTTCTTTTGTGTTTAATACTTGCTACAATTTTATCAACTTTAGATCTTAGTGATACTATTTTTTGGTTTTTGATATCGCACTTGTTTATTTGAGTACACCATAAAGAAAGGCTTGATAAAAGCAAAATTTCAGCAATCGATATGTAGCCTTATTTACATATATAAGACCTTAATATTAACTCATATTATAAAATTAATTTTGCATTGTAGCAAATCATTTCTGTGAGATAAGCTTGAAAATTATGATTGAAAGCTATAAGTTTTCTTGCAAATTGTCATTGGCCAATGTTAACATTGAGAAATGCGTTTCTATATGAACACCTCTATTGTTATCAATCCCTTTAAACTTGCACATACATCACTATGGCTAAATTTGTAACGAGAAATATGTCAAGGTTAAGGAACTCTATGAAATTTCTTAACCATTTCTGAAGAGCTTTCAAATTTGCATTGTTAAAAAGAAAAATTATATTTTTACAGAAATATGCTTCAAATACAACTAATTCTAACAAGCCATATTATGAACCGCGTCATAATTTTAGTATCAAATAATTGTTATCTGCATTAATTTCAAACATTTATTATAAGTAGGACTCTGACATTTAGGGAAATAGAATTTTAGCAGTCTTTTTGAACTTAAAAATTTATAAATTTGTTAGATTATTATGGATTGTAAGTCCATCTCGTGGGAATGAAAAATCCGGATATGAGTGCACAACCGGATACATTATAATTAGATCAATTCAATACTAAAAGCATTATGTACACAATATGCTTAAATGTAAATATTCATTTCAGATTTTCGGGCAATCTTAAATTCCGGAAGACAAATTTTTTTGTGGAATTTCATCGACTCGGAACAAGAAAATAATTTTGATTAAATTATAGCTTAATTTTTAATTGTACAGCCAAAATTTACTGTGTTGAAAAATTATCGTTTGAAAAAAGCATAATTTTTTTAAATATATCATTTTACATTTTTTATTAATGTTACTTTTCACAAATATTTTTAATTTATTAGAAAAAGTATGACGGGACGCGAAAAAGTTTTATAAAATTAAAATTATCCCCACAGAGTGCTTTTGATTTTATTATTAACGTGATTTTTAAAATGACATATTAAGTTGGAAATAAAAGTATATGTTTAGAAAATTATTGATATGAAAATCCGACTTTGGCCAGAAAATAAAAGGAAAACATCATTCACAATATTTTAGGAAAGTATCGTCAAAATTACTTTCAAAATATTACAATCTCTTTAATTAATTTTCCAGTTAATTTGATCATTGTCTCTTCGTCTCTCTCCATCGGTGCCTGAAACAATGTGATTTTGTTTTTATATCAATACACGTTTTTACTAATTTTTTTCTTCGTTTGTTAATGACATTCAATATTTTATTTAAACATGCTGTACATAAATTACAAAATTAGTAATTTCTTTTAAAATGTTTTCAATTTCTTGTTACCTGTGAGTCAAATTAGAGTATATTTTTAACTCGTCTTACAACATATAGTCTGGTTTTAGAAAGTTTAATTACCGTGTTTATTAACTGAATAAGTATGCTAGTAAACACTTTATATACTACTCACGTATATGATAATCTACATACTTTCATAACTGTTGGAAACTACATATTTAATTACAAATCAGTAAACATAGTTTTCACTAACAAATATCCTCAACAAATTTAAAATATAAAATAGATATTAAACGTCGATACGTCAAAAGATTCAAAAGTAATGCTAAGATACAAACAAAATGACACCAAAGTCATTTCGCCATTAGGAGTCTAACTCCACTAATCGTGAAAATATTTCAATAAAATGAAATTATTGAAATTACTCTTATAACTTTACCTTTAAATACATTTAGAGTAAAATTAAATTAACAGTCCTTACCTGTTCACTTTTATAGACTTGATGACACCATTATATAAAGCTGACAAACACATCCATTTAAAGGCTTTTATTACTCGTTGTTAGTATGTTATTATCTTTTCATCAGATAACCGAATATCATTGCTCCGCTCTTGCTGAATACTTACCTACTAAATGAATCGTTTTTATGCAAATTGCCCTTCATAATTTTCTTCCGGGAAAGGAAGCGTCAGCTATATTTCCAGTGGCGTCGTGATATGAACATCGATTAAATGTTATCTCTGTTAATTATATCATAATTTAAATATGTAATATGAGTAGTATATTTCACTTTTGAACGTGACATATATTTCACTACATTCTTTCAATTAATGGCAAGGAAAGACCAAAAAAAAATTGGACGAGAATTATCATACCTTTTGTAAGAAGGTGGATTTTATTCTTTGCAAATATATAGCATTCGATTAAAATTACAGGAAGATATCTTTACATACTACACTAGGTGTAATGAGACAAATCAATTAATAATAATATGAGCCAGAATCGTAATTGTAACGAACATCTTTCTTTACGAATGCAAGATCTTAGGAAACAATGTATTATAATATATAGCTCGTGTTATTTGCTGAAGATTATGTACAATTCCATAAGTAATCAGTTTTTCCGGATATGATAAGTTATTTCTTTTTATATGGTTAATAAATGTAGTTTAATTTTTGTAAGAATCCGTAAGGAAAAACAAATAACATGCTATTTTGTCTGCCATTGAGTAGTGCAGTTTTGAATAAAAAAATTATCACCTATTGTGATGCAATTTCATCTACATAAAAATTAAATATGTCAAAACCGAAAATAGGAATTATTGTTTTTTTTTTATATTTTCGTTAAAATAATAGCATAGTTTAAATTTTGCTCATCACAGTACTCTTTTATTTCTCTTTTATTTCCTTTGTTCTTTGTCTAAATTGTATAATATTAAAGAGAAATGTTTATTGATTTTCTCTCGCCGGTCAGGAAATCTTTTTAGGAGCTTTTATGATATCGACATTTTCAAATCTATCTAACTTGCGAGCTATAATTCTAGATAACTTTGGTAGTTAGTACCTCGTTGGGAAATTTATGGCTTAACAGTTTTTAATTACTTGTTATTGACACATTATAATATTATTGACACATTATAAATCATTCACTATAGACTATTCGGTCAGTCTAATTTAGTTTGAGTATACATGAATAGTTTCGACTATATATGGATAGTTTCGACTTTTGAGTTTTGAGTCGCGTTTACTTTATAAATATAAGTTTTTTTGAGTTTTATTGAAAAATTTAATGACCGTGTGGTTAAAAATTAAACAGAGGAAAAGAGAGCATATGGTTTTTAAGATTTATTTTTATTAAATAAGGTTAATGAATAAAAAAACGTGCAATATAATTATTCTACTTTAAAAACGTATCAAACATGAGCCATTCGAAAAGGTAAACGAAACAAAAATAAATAATTTGTTGCGGTATATAAAAATAAGCTACACGAGTTACGCAACATGAAAATCAAATACAAGTACTTAAATTCATTGCTTTTTTTGTACAATATCAACAAAAAAATTCACGGCGCAACTCATCACATTTACTTGATTGCCGTGTACTTAGAAGTTAGAGGTTATTTTGCACACTTAATAAGGACTTTTTCATTAGTATAATAAAATCGAAGTGTGACGTTTTTGCCATATAGATAAAAATTGTCCAAAACTAGGGTAGAAATAAGCTGATAAACCATTTACAGATAAGTGCATCACCTTTGTGCATTTAACAAAATTGAAATTACAATTTTGGTGCTGAGAAAAATTTTATTAGACGTTTTACATGACAACTGAAAATATTTACAAAAATTTTATAGGACAACTGATAATATTTACATTACGATTTAGAGTATTTGACCCTAAATCTTAGAGCACTACAATTTATGTCCTTTTAGATAAAATACTTTGCTTTGACTCACAATTTATATTGCGTGGAAAAGAGAAAAAAATGGTGATTTAGTATGAACATAATATTTTTATAAAGATATTGAATTTGAAGAGTGAAAATGGATAAGTAGTTTGAAATACTTATTACCAAAGAAATGAAGCGAGAACAGAATCTGGTGCTCTGTAGTAAGTAGCCTTAGATTGACATGTTGCCATGATATATTACTACGTTTTAAGTTTTCGTTCTTACCCCTAAAAGGTATTTTTTTATTCAAGACAAAATGGAATAAGAGGTACTTTATGCTCATAAAAGAGGAATGTAGCCTATAAAAGGCTGTATTCCGTTTAAAATTTACAGATATTGGTTAAGCAAATAAGATTGTAAAACGAAATCTAAATACGTTGTAAACTCTAAATACACGTTAAAAAATTTTAAATAAATTCTAAATACATGTTAAACATTTTAAACGAAATATCTATAAATTGTTTATAAAATATTTCCATCTACTTTGCAATTCCTGTCATTAGTAACAATTATTAATCCATCTAAACGTTTCCCCAACTTCCCTTCTCAACCATCCAGCCAACATTAAATTTCAATAAGCGAGAAGCTCACCGCCTGCCACCGACATCATCCCCTATCGATTCTGATACTGCATAATTCGTTATTAGCGCGTTTATATCGCTGTGTTGCATTAATGTGGCTCAGTGCTGTACTGCTTCTGAATTTATAACTCGTTTGTTTAATTACATTAACGTCGTTTGCCTAAATGGATATCACAGCAGTTGCTTCTGGCTAAATATAGATCAACATTATCGATTTTATGAATAGTCACCTATTGAGTGAACTTTGATAATGTATTTTATAATATTATTTCAACCCTAGGTCCTTTCCACTTTTTTGTTAAGTTTTATATTTTTGTTTACTAATTTGCCTATCTTGAATAGTTTAATAATAATATACAAGAAATACATTTTTGATTTTCAAATTGGAACTGATTAAATCTTGATATCGAGAATAATAGAACGTTAGGTGTATATTACCTAAATGCGCTACGTGCAAGGAAAAACGGCTATTCAACTCGTTCAATGGAACTGATGGGATCATCAAAATCGATCTACTAGGAAAACGTATTCCTGCTGTTTTAGTTTGAATACGCACACTTCGTGATTCGCACACCCCATCTTGTACACGGAAGGATAACTATACTTGTTTTATACACACAAGAGGTGCATTAGATAGACACATGGGAAAGCTTAGCTCATTTTATCTATATATTTGAACCTGTGAATTAATTTGTATAGTTTGCGATAATTATGAGATTTCGCATTAAAACGTTTAGTGAAAATAATAAAACTAATGTATTTCAATAAAAATATTGGCGACAGACAGGCATTGAATTTATGTTTTCCGTTCAGAAAAAAAAAGCAAAAAGCAAGCATGCAGTGATTCGGGGAACCCTTAACATTCCCGTTAAATACAGCGCTGTCCCCAGAGCTATCAACAGGGCAGAAAGAAATGAGAATAAAAAAAATCCTCTAGGAGTTATTCTTTGAATGATGCTTATGGATCAGTAACACATATTTAATTAGTAACAACATTTAGGACTGTGACAAACATATCTCTATTTAGATTTTCCATTTTAAACATATTAAATGAACGTGATGATTAACGTATATAGATTTTTTATATTTTAAATTTCCTTGTCGTTACGAACATGTAGTGAAATATATTTTTAGTTATGAAGGAAGTTCTAAATATTTGTATTTCATTATGATTTTAACACTTATTAAAAAGTGGAATTAAAAAATGTTTCAACTTTTGGTTTAATACACCGACAAATATTAATTAATGCATGCATGACATACATAATAAGAACAATGACAAAAATAGCACTAGTGTTTGTTACTAGAGAAATTGTGGGAAAGATGAGCCATTAATAATTTGCATTATTACACTGTAAAATTTGCAACATTATATTGATATTTTATTATGCTAATTTGATACCCAGAGCATATATATATTTTTCAGTTCTCGTGTATCATTAAAGCTATGCAAAAATATTACCTTAACTTGATTGTGCTCAAAATTACGTGTTTGTCTTATAATTTCTAAGTCTGTCTAAGATTCTTCTTTTTTCCTTAAATTTCTCTATATGGTCATTTTTTTCAGAAAGTCGGAAAAGATCGCAAACAAAAAAAAATATTTACACATTAAAGTAAAGAAAAGAATCCTTTTTGGGAATAGCTTTATATCATATATGCTTATAACCATCTCCAGATTCAATATTTTACTGTTGAAGTGATGTTTCAAAGTTCAGTAAATAGAGATTTCAACAATATTAATATTGACATTTCAATTGTTTTTGGGTCAGAAGGATACGATAAGAATGACCTACGGCCATCTTTCCCAGTCAGTCCATCTCATTATTACACTTATGGGCATCTTCCCTCATATATCAGGTGAGGTAACCTGTCAAACACTTTCTTCATAAATTTTATTTTAACCATTTTTTTTAGTTAAAAGAAATATTTTCTATTTCGATTTTCAAATATTCATAAATCAAAATTATATTAATATCCTTATCGTCATTTAAATTTTCACAGAATAAATTTAAATAATATAAGGAAAATTTTGAATAAAATAGAATGTCAATAAAAACTATTCATACTAAACAAAGTGAAAACTTGACTACTTTGAAGAAATTTTCTTCCATTGGAAAATTATTTTTGAACCAATTTTCTTCGTTTCAATAAATGCCATATTTTCGTTTGAATCAAAATTCATTCTCCATTTTTCCTGAAAATTCTTTGCCTAATTGATTGGCCTATTGCTATTTACACAATTTTTTGCGAAAATAAAATTTTAGGCCATTTTTATGTGATACTTCCAATGTCAAATTTATGTATACTAATATCAAAAGATATTAAATCAATTAAAAGCGATTTAGCAATATTTTGACAAGCAAGGTTGAATGAAACCTTAGCCTAAATTTAATTGACCAGTTGAGGACGAGTTAAATTTATATGTATTTAGATGCAAATAAAAGGATAAAAATTTAAAGGTCCACATAAGGTAAAGCTGATATAAATATTAATAAAATTTCTCACAGACAACAAAAAAAATGAGATTTTTTTTTCGTGTTTTTACATAATTCAGTCATAATTAAATCGGTCTTGAAATGAAAGAGCTAGTATACTGTGAACACCAAAACTTCATTAAACTATAAGTACGTGTTGATTGATACAAGACCTTGACAAAATTGCAATACAGGCACTTGAAAAAAATATAAGTATTTACGATAAAATATAAAATATAAGTATAAGTATGTATACAGGCACTTGAAAAAAATATAAAAATTATAAGTACATATGAATGGACACAGATACTTAAAGAAGTGAAAAAGAAATACTTATGGACACAGAGACTTGAATTAATAAAAATGCATAGAGACGGACACAGTTACTTGACGAAAATAAAAGTTTAAATGGATGGACATTGATAGTCACTTGACGAAGTTATAGGTACATATGGATGGATACAGCGACTTAAAGTTATAAGTAAATACCGATGGACACAGTTAGTTGATGATTTTTAATACTAAACTCAGAGGCTTGAAAAAATTATAAATTCATACTGATGGCACAGGCACATTACAAAATTGTTATTATACACGAATGGATAGAGGCACTTGATAAAATTACAAATTTTTAATATATTTTTCATTTCAAACCAAAAAGTGGAAGATTTAAAAGAAATCATCAAAATTTTAATGTATATTTTTTCCAGTAAACAGTTTTTGCAATATTTCTCTTCTTTCTCTGTTTATTACAAAGAAACCTGTGCAAACAAATGTGAAATTATTTTACATAAATCTTACGGTTTAATCAACATGCGTATTTATAAATTATTCTGAAACGGAGAGCTATAAAATTTAATTTGACTATATTCTTATGCCGTTCCTGCAAGTATTATAGCTTATAAATATAAGAGCAAGCGCCATGTACACGCCACTATCCAAGTAAACCAGTCTAAGTCTACAGAGACAAAAATATTTTCCTTTTGTTTCTTTCTAATTTTTTTGAGTTTAGTTTTTATTTTCTGTAAATTAGGTTCATAATTTTCAAGTTAGCTCATTGAATATGTACGTGTATATGTACGTGTAAAGTAAAAAAAATGTAAATTCTTAAAATAAATTACACAAAAATACCAACGATTTAATCATAAACTCCCAATGAAGAGGGTAGGTACATGAACAGTAACCTGTTAAACATAGCCAAAAGTGTTCATAAGAGTGTAGTCATCTGGTCTAAAACTCATTCTAAAGGAAGTATATATAAAGAATGTTGACTTTATTTTTAAACTCTTAAACAATTTAAAACCAAACTCAATCTGGTCCCAGAATTTACAATAAGTGTTTAAACGTTTAGGGACAAATCGTATTTTTTAATCATTTACCGATATTAGTATTATGTTGTGTCTTTTAAATATGTTAAGTTATATATTTTTAATAGACCTAAAAATATTTTTTTTAAGACTACATGACCTACAATCATCTGTGTAGTTTGGTGATTAACAAGCATCTATAGACAATGTTCTCTTTTTAGTTTTGGGTACTTTATACTTTAAAGTTTTTATGCCATATGGTTGTAAAGGAAAACAACTATGATAAATGGAAAAATAACTAAATGGACACGTGAATGACAAAAAACAAGGATTTGGTTTTCACATAGCATATTTCATTCCGAAATCGATTTGCTACGCTTAATTGTCGATTGTCGCAGAAAACGATAAAAGTTAAAAATTTTGTAATAATGTACAACTATCAATAATGTATACATAAACATAAGAACCTTAATTAAATGTTAAATAAAGATATTTTAGATACTTATTGACATTTCAGTAATATCATTAGCAGGTACAATCCTAAAGCAAATTTTGAATATGAAAATGTGTGCAGCGATGCAAATTATTTTAGTCTAGCTCCAGCTTTTGTTACGCCTGCATGATGTAAAGGTGTAATTTATTTATTCTATGCTAAATAAAATAAAATATGGCTAAAACCAAAACAGATAATACTTATTTTGGTATCACACTTAGAACTGCAGACAATTTTACAAAAATTATAAAATGTTCATAAAATACTTAACAATATTAAAATTATAGAAAATATTATAACAGAAAAAAAGATACTGAAATAAAGAAACGCAAAAAAATATAGCCTCTAGGTTAAGTCCTTACGCTGCCGAGGAGAACAAATGCGCAATATTATTCATATTGCCCATGTAGCTTATTAATGTAATTTTCATCTTCAAAGTATATTTCATATCTTGATACAAACTGTTTTTCTACAAATTAACTGTGCTCTGAAGAAGAGTTCGATTGATTTAATATAGAAATAAGGTTATAGACGAAATATTATCTAACATTGTATATCAATGAAAATATCCTATAAATGGACAAAAAACATAAATTAACATGTTGGTAAATTAAAATTTTATGAATGTAAGAAAATACATTCAGACCAATAATTTACATTTCACGATTTGATTTTTTGATCAATAATTTAGGCATTTTTATAGTTCCCTAGTGAAACAGAACACCCTTGAGGTATCGTCATGTTCATCAGTCTATCAGTCATAGCTTCACAATATCTACTTAAGACGTGGAATATCGCAATATCTTCATATTTTTTGTTGGTTGTAATCATTGCTAAGAGTTGTGTTCGTCCATTATTCTACTAAGGAATATTTTCAAATATGAATGTTCACAACCTATCTCATATTGTTATATAAAGCTTTGTAAATATTTTGATTTCATCTATCCAGCAGTTATATGCTCTCTTTGGTAGTTATTTCCTCTCAACCTTACCAACATCAAAATTAAGCGCAGTATCTGTCGTCAGCAACACATCTCTAGAGTGCCTATCGTTTTTCTCTCCGTGAAGTAATTTTTTAAGAATCGGTGCACCACAAAGGAAGATCGAGAAAACGAGTATTTGGACTAGTCTTTTTTTGATGGTGTTGGAGATGTTTCTATCGGTTCAAATCATTAATTTTACTTGTCGCATCTTCGGCAATTTGTATCCTGCGTCAAGTATTTTTCTCGTAAACTTCTTCCTTGCTCCATATTAATCCTAAGTATACAAATTCATGAACGATTTCCATGTCCCGGGGTTGCAAATTTGGTATTTGACTATATTTTTTTTATTCCGTTGATCATAATTTCAAGGTACAAGCTGATGAAGAGTGAAAAAAATTTTTAATAATCTTAAAAATTGACCGAGTTATAAAAGTTTAAATTTAACCTTTAGAGAAGGACGACAATACTGTGTTTTGAGGTCATTTTTAATATTGCACATTATAATCTACGAAAGGAAAAGAGACAGGGATACACCCAACTCTATCCGTATCTTCAAGTTTAAAAGTCTATACCTGGCTTTTTGAAATTTGTTTCAAGACTGATTTTTAATTAACTTATATTTCACAATATTGTACAAAAATATCAAAATTTAGAATGAGTCAACTACCGTAATGCGAGTGACTTGGGTGACTCTATCCAACATCAAGATTTACTTCTTGGAATTGTTGATGTTGAGTCCACTAATTCATTCTTTTTTAACTACCTTTACCAGTTCATCGAGCTCTATTTTGAATAAAACCAAGAGTATGAAATTGTCTAAGTACCGAAGGTTCTTAGTCCTTTCTATCCAGATATCGTCTTGCCAATTATGAGAATCCTGCTTCATGCTTTCCATCCATGTAAATGAAGTACGAGTTTGGCCGTGAATTGTGTCAAATTGGGTAAATACTTTTAAGTAAGTAATATTATGCATTAATATATCAATTGTAAAATACTTAAAATCGTAAGTATATAATATAGAGTATTTTACAATTGATATAATGGTCAACTAATTTTTTTTAATAACCGTTTACAAACTTAAACTTCAAAGCGATTGCATTGTTCTTTATACCACTCTCATTTTCCAGCTATAGGTTTAAAAAATCTGAACAATACTTTATTAAATTTTGTTACAATTGTCAAATGATATCATTTCTTTTTATACGCCTAAACACTTCAAAAAATACTAGGATCTATTTGCGTAACTTCGTTTCATATTTTTCTCTTAATCTTTCTCTAATGTTTTACTATAAAAGTCACGAAATTTTCTACAAATAAAAAAGTCAATTCAGTTTTCTCTTTAGATTAATTAGAGAAATATTTTGCAAAAGTCTACCTGAAATATTTTAAAATTTAAAATTGTGAGTCTAATCATTCACTGTACATGTTTTTATTTATAGTTTAATTAAAATAACAAAGGTTTGTTTCTTTGACCCGGTATCAAGTTAATAAACAAATTGCGAAAGAACCTTAGCGATGCCGGTTTTAAAACAATCATTATTCATAATTATTTATGGTATTATCTCTCTTTGAAATAAATTTGAATTGCAAATTCTCTGCTGCTATATTAATAACATAATACAAGAGCAATTTTCACGCAAATTGCCATTCATAATTCGCAGTTTAGGATAAAAAGGCACGATGATATTTTTGGCGTCATCTTTGTATTAAGTTTAATAGCATAATTAATTTTATATTTTACTCCAATAACTATGCTTTCCTAATGAATTTGGTCTAAATGCTGAAAATATTATTTTAAATAAACTATTAAACGAAATAATTAGCAAGAAAATTCGTATATTTATAGTTATTTAGTAAAACCGATCAATATACTTAAAATTATTTCTAGGAATAGGTTAACAGGGAAAAATGGCTAACTTTTTTCAGATATACGTTTATCTGTAAAAAGTTAGCCTTTTTTCTATGAATGATTATTTGATGTACGTAATATTTTTCGTACAAAATATTTTCAAATATTTTTAAATATTTTTCTTTTTTAAATGAAGAGGAAACTTTGTGTTTGTGATGCCTTCCTAAACGCAAAATATATTATTCAGTTATTAATATAACGTGAAATTATAATTTATCAGACTAGTGACAATTTTTATTTAAATTAGCCTAAAAAATCAAACAAGTGTGGTAGAACTTGCACTGTAAAAACTCCGTACATATTTAGGTATTTATTATTGTTTACGGTTACGCAGAATTGTATTAAATTATTTACAAAACATAATTTTTCACAGCGTAAATATATTGCCAATTTCATCTGTCATGGGCGTAAAAATAAATTAAACAATTAGCGTATCTAGAATCAATGCTATAATTTTAAAGTAACCTTTACGTAAGCTAATAAAAAATAAGTTTTTCAAAATTTTCGTTTTTGTTGTCTCTGAATTGGAGGGAGGAAGGGCATATATATATTTTTGCACATATTTAAATATATATATATATATATATATATATATATATATATATATATATATATGATTTTCATTGAGTATTACTTATTAAAATATGTATGATTTCATATGCTTTATTGGTATGCAAAATTTCAAGATTCTACGTCAAGCTATTTCAGAGAAAAATACCTTCGACAGGCGGGCACACGAATGATCTTAAGGCTATGGTTGTTTTTATATATTTTTTTATTTTTTCTCAAGAGTTATTAAATTTTATTTTTAATTATTATGAATAAATATCCTTATTATCTATACGTATATATACATTTAAATAATTAATGTGTGTGTACTTTACTGTACACTATAATGATCTCTACACATATTTCACATAACGTCTTAAACATAATTCACAATTAAATGAAACTACGTGATGTAGTATTATTTCTACTTTCTTTAAGTTCTTTACCACGACCCAGGTTTCGTTGTATTACAACATGTTGAAGTAGGCTATTAGCAAAGATTAACTCTTAAGAATATTCAATATCATTTATATATTACAAAACATAATAGCGGAAGCCGGGTTTTTATGGGTTTTCCCACTGCTTACGTTAGTGAGTTTGTTGTAAGAGAGCGGTGTAGTTTTTTTTATAATTTCGAAAATTGTACAATGTACAAATATTTTAGTAAGGGTAATAAATTACATTGATGTTATTAGATGAGGTTAACAATGCAAATGTTCCGATGTATGTAATAAAATTAAGTGGATATTATTCTCAGTAATATATTTATAAAATATCATAGGTATCTGATAGTTAGAACAACGTTATACCACTAATTACACATATCCCTCGTTTTATTTATTTATTCCTTTTTATGTCCTTTTTCATTCTATTTAATTTGCTTATCTATATTTTTTATATTCAGATGTGTAGCCGGACTGAAACAATTTGAAGTGTACTGCAGTATCAATGTTGTCTAATTATATTATGTCTTGAAGATATTAAGTGTGGGTGATAATATTATAGGTAATGTGTCTTTTATGTTTCTTTATTTCTAATGTTTCTAAGATATTAAGTTTATTGTTTTTTTTATTAATTTGTAATATATAGGGAGCATCCTCTCATCGTAGAAGCGTAATCTCGTACAAGAACGCATCCTCAAAAAAAGTTGTATTTCATCTTAATGAAATCTTTTGAAATAGAACCGGATTTGAACCTAAATATATCATTAAGAACTCTCTTTATCTCTGTAATAAAATACAGAATATACACCTAACACCCAACTACAAATAAGTATCACTCTATACGGTATACTTATTTTCTATGTTTTTTTTACATTCTTTATTTTGACATTCTTATCTGCTGCAAAGGTACAAAGCGACAGTTAGACTAGTTTGTTAATTTTGGCCAACTTCCTACACAATTATATAAAATTCACTTTGGAAGAAGAATCCGATAACAAAATAAAACTTTTCAGATATCACAATAGAACACAAAAACAATAAACATAAATTGAGTATATTTAAAAAAGACACATTTGCCGACTCCATAATTCATGGTCATTCACAACACCCTTGGTCTCATAAGTTAGCAGCCTTTCATTCGATGATTCACAGAGCATTAACCATCCACCTAGAGAAACCTAATTTACATAAAGAAATAAAAACTATGAAACAAATCTCAGCAAATAATATTTATAACCCATCAATTGTCACAAAACTTTATCAGAATAAATTACTTAAAATACTAATCCAAGCCAAATACCCGGTCGTACCAAATAATAATAAAATTTATTATGAGTCCATCCCATATTTAGGGAATGTCTAATTTAAACTAGGAAAACTATTAGCTAATAATCAAAATATAAATAATACTACATATACCTACAGTACTTCAAATAACTTGGGTAAAACCGTTATCAAAAATAAAGAAAAAATATATAAACATAAAAATAGTTGTATCTATAAACTTAAATATAACGACTGTAATAGCGTATACATAGGTCCAACAGGAAGAAATTTTACTACCAGATAAAGAACACATTGCCAGCTAGCGAAATAAAAAACCAGACACGAAACTAATGATACCAATTCGAAAGGATTTATTATGAAATTGGAAGTACCTCAGGGCTTTATATTGGTTCCATTTTTCTTTCTCGTCTTTATTAATGACTTACCATTCATGGTAAGAAATATGTGTGATATTGTTATTTTTGCTCATGATATCTCCTTAATTTTAATTGTGGATAGGACAGAAACAGACTTAACCAATACTAATGAAACTCTAAATAAGGTAAATAAATGGTTTTTATCAATAACTTGTATTTAAATGCTGGAAGAATACTATATAAAATTTTCGCCACCTTATGCACCCCAGGTTAATAGCAGTGTATTTTTGAACAACAAAGTATCAAAATTAGTAAGCACTGATACATTCTTGGATATAACTTAATTCATAACTTAAAATGCTGCTTTACATAAGTAGCATTTTAAATATAGCTTTTCTAGCAAGTAGGTTAAGTTCTGCTGTGTTTTCAGTTAGAAAAATTAGAAAGCTGACTAAAACAGCAAAAGCCAGCTTAGTTTATTTTGCTTATTATCATAGCATTATGTTGTATGGTATTATGCTGCGGGGTAGTGCAGCAGATATTAAAACCATTTTTATTCTGAAAAAGAGAGCAGCTCAAGCCATATATAATATTAAATATCGAGAATCAATACAAGATATATTTAAAGAGGCAAATATAATAACGGCAAGACTAGAGTCTTGACGTCATTATATGTCTATGAAAACCTATTGAAAGTTAAGAAGAGTTTAAATTACTTTGTTAAAAATTCTAACATCCGTACTCTTAATACAAGAAAAACAAATAAAATTCATAATTCTAAATATTAAATTACAAATTTCTAATAATTTTTCTTTTTGGTAATAGTGTCAGCAGGCACTCCCAATTTCATAATAAATCCTTTCGAATTAGTATCATTAGTTTCGACTCCTTGTTCTCGATTTTACAAATAGGACTTATTAACTTAAATTTCCATACCATCAATACCGTACTAGCTTAGCTTGTTGCTAAGTGTGTTATAATACAAGCAATTAAAAGCCTTGGAGAGTTCACAGAATACCCATATAGTATCGTAGGAATCTCCCAGGCTCTGCTGATAGTATTAGTGAGATGAAATCCAGCATCTTGCGTGAAATTTCCTCCGGTAAACCCAAACTGTAAAATGTTGGTTGTTAGTTACAACCAATGGTTGTAACTGACAGCCCCCATAATTTTTTAATTTTTTTTACCTTTGGCGATTTAAAGGTTTTTATAATATTTCTTCAGGTCATACGTTTAAAATTTATTTTAGACACATTTAGTTTTACATTCTTCTTTAAGAATCTATCAATGACAAAGGGATTAAAAGGGAGACCTCTTTAAGTTTGAATGTAAATATTCGAGAAGAGGGTTTCGAACTCAGTGGCAACCAAATTTTAATCTGAAACTGTCACATCATTTATTTTTAATGTCAATACCTCCTCGATATTTTTATGTTGCTAGTTTCAGTATGAATCATTTTCCATGTGATTTAAGTTTTGCGATAAGACAATTTATTTATTTGTAAAGATTTTGCTTTAAGGCACAGAATTCTAAAATGGAAATATCCTCACAGTTTTTTCTTTGTCCGTTACGAATAAATTTTACAAAATTTTGGGAACATATTGGTTCGAAACTGTTTGTTGGAAAAGACGCCATTGATTTTTTTAATTCTTCGTGTAATAATCTTACATTTGGTACATCGCTGGCCAAATTTCAAAAAATATATATTTTTAATATTTTGGAAAGAAATCAAAGTACGAATAAAGTGTTATAATGATTGTATCAGTGCCTTGTATGCAATTATATAATCACCGAAAATTTATAATTTTTTCCTAATTAGGTCCAAGGAACACTGGATTTTGATTTAGGTTTTTTCATGTCACATAATTTTGTATTTGTGTCTGCCTAAAAATAATCTAACAAAATACGATTTCTGAGTAGTTATTTCTGTATCTTTTATTGTCATTTTGAAGCCGTAAAACAATGAATTTTAATAAGGGTTTGGTCATGAAATTTCAACCCCTGCTATTTTAACAACTATTTATTTACTAAAATATAAATACAAAGCTAACCATACTGGTATCGGTAAAACTCTTCAAGAAAAATGTCTTAAAACAGTAGTTACAGAAACTAACAGTCATACTGTACGACTAATGTTCAATATAAAAAGTAGAGCCTAAAAGAAGATATATGCTAATAATAATTTATATAAATTAACACAGAAAATCCTTAAGAAACGTTTAAATGAAGCCTGAATGCATTCACGTCCAAACTGGTGCCGTCTAATTAATAAACAGTTTCAACGAAAACAATCTAACACTGTATTTTATTTTATGAGAAACGACAAAAGCTGCATAAACTATTATAAATCGAAACAATAGTATGAATAGGACGAATAAACAGAAAGAGGTGGTATAATTTTTTAAAGATATAATTATTACGTTTGCTTTTACAGAGATTAATAAGTTGGAATGAATTATTATCTCATCATATCTATAAGAATATTAATTACTATAAATTAGTATTTCATAGTATTCCTAAAAATGGTAAAGTTCCTCTTTAAAAAGTTAGCCATTAAAAAGTAATAAGATAAAAGCAGCCAAGACCTTGCACCGCTTTGCTACACAAGTGTAGGTTAGACCTTTTGGTCCAAATTTAATGAATACTTTATAACAACATTGAACTTTGCACAGTGAAATATTTTCAGAATTTATCGCTTTATAAGCCAAAGTTTTCCAAAAAGTGTTTTCTAACAGTTTCATTCCCTTTTATTAAAATAACTTTAGCCGATGTTTAGGACTTTAAATAATCAAATATTGAGAGGTATTTTATCTTTTGGAATATAAGTTGGCAACTGATATGAACTTTTTCTTTAAAGAAGTTTGCTTCCTTTTTCATATTAAGTTTTTTGTAATATCAATTACTTTCGCTAAGCAAATATTTTACTATTTCAGTTCATTTTAAAACATGTTGGTTTTATTTTGTAACTTATTTTATTTCCTTTATTTTATTACTTATTTTTCTTTTAAGTAGACCTACTACTCAACGTGATGCACTATTATTGAGTATATTTGGATCTAATTTTGTAGAAATTAATTTTTTACAACTAGATGAAACTACTGCATAATGTTTATTCCCTTAATATTTGAAGCACTCAGTTCTGCATAACGTTTATTTTCTTTATATAATGTTTATTTTCCGTAATGTTTGAAGCACTCAGTGAACACTCAGTCCAATATTCATTTATATTATGTGTTTCCTATTGATTATTGACATATGATGATTGATTGATGTAAATCAACGCGATGCAGGATTCTAAGTGCATCGTATTTAACATAACACGTCTAGAACTTTAATTTGACTGCAGCATTGCACACAAAAGCTATGTTTGCAGGCCGGGAGTTAAGTAGGCATCGAAACCATTTGCACACCACCAGACGCTTACACAGCACTGAATGCACTATAGGCGGATGATAAGCTATAATTACCTAGATATGAGATAACGCACAGGAGAAAGCTAACATAAGTCAGATGATAAGTCAACTGCAGGAATGCTGATCGGTGCTCAAGCAAAGGTGATGAGCATAAACCAGACAAAAGGGAGTCAGTCTATTACCAGCCGTCATAGAGTTTGCAGGTCGCCATAGCTTATACGTAATCACTTTTGTAATTTTTAAATATTACATTGTAATTAACATTTTAACGAATAAATATAATTTTTTGAGCTTCCTCAACGCCCTTTACTCAACGGGGCAATTATAGTAAAATAACTTTTTTTTTTTATTTGAGACCTACAATGACATCGTCAAATTGGAAGACCTCACACTAATCGGAAATAACCCACGATTGTAATGATTAAGTTCTTAATCATTCAGTCTTAAAAGGAGATATTTTCTGGGGCTGTAATTCTTAACTCTTAATTTTTAACCGGAATTTGGAGATATGAAACTTGACGAGAGTTATAATATTAACGTTTCTATTTTAAGATGAAAGTTAATTATACGGTTTTGAATTAGTGATCGAAATGGTTCGTGTTAGTTTACATCCAGTATGTGTATCCCACTACCTGCAGAAATTTGGTTGACATATTTTATTTTATATGGTATTTTATACCGAATGCAGACGACTATCTAACACAATAATTACTGCCTTATGCAGAGCAATATTGATGCTATGAAATTCAAGCTTAAATAATAAAAAAAAATTCCCTTAAGAAAAAAGAAATATGTCATTTAGAATTAGTTTTTGAAGTGATTCCTGTGAACATACAACCGACATGTTTCTTCGTCTACTTGCCAAACTTTAGTAAGAACATTGTCACTTACGCGTATTCATCGCAATCTTTACAGAATACAGACGACAAATTTTATAAGGAGTAATTATCTAACATAAAGATTCTTTATGCAAAGCAACATTAATTCTGCTATGATATTCACGCCTAAACCTAAATATGCTTATTGAGTTTAACATTTCGAAGCATGTCTTTCAATAGATTTTTCTTCAGTAAATATACATAATGAGCTTCGGCGTAGGGAGGCTTTATCAAAGAGTTTTCAGGTTTTCCTTTTAGCAAATCCATTTAACGAAAGATTTCCCCATTCATCTATTTGCATTGTCGAATAATATACTCGTAACGTAGAAAAAAATAATTTCAAAAATTAAAAATATACGGCGCAACGCATAGATTTGGGATTCAACAAAAACATGATAAAGGTATTTAAGTTCTGTAAAATGTATAGAATCTTCTATTGGGGATATTTATTTTATCGGAACAAGTAATCATTTCATTTGAAGAATATATTAACAAGAAAATTCTTTTGAAAAGAATCTATAAAAATACTATTGTAATGTTGATAAAATTACTTTAACTAAATTGTAAAAAGGATAAATGAATTACTGAATAAATATTCTGCTACAGAATAAATACAATGCCTTGAGAATAGTAAATGTACATTGACATTGAGTGAAGAAAAAAGCGAAAGGCTTTTGTTTTTACTGGAAGATATCGAATTAAATTAGATTGTGAACTTTACTTTTTTTTTATCTATTATTGGAAAAACTTCGTTCATTTATGTGCCTATGCCGGATAATTAAGTTCTATCAATATTTTATAATACATATTAAATTTTAAAAGGCCTTTCATATTAATGCTGTTTAATATATATTTGAAGGCATCTGCCTATAGCTTCTGAGATTCAAGTGGAAAATACACACAGTAGAAAGTAAATAATATTACTTTCTATTAATTCGGAGTTAAATCATTTCATGGATATCAGCACTGTCTTTTCAGTCACAGAGGTAAGAAGACATATTTTGGGATGAATTAGATTGATCTATACGGAGAGCCATTTCACAATCCATTTTCAAGATCAAGCAGATATAAAAAATTTACGATATCTATTCTGTAAACCGATCCTCTAAGTAGCAGACTTTGAATGGATTACTGATGACTTATTACTTGTATTGAAAATTGTCTCTCATTCACTGAAAAAAAGTTATTCTTATGTAGAGAAAATTACCTGCCAACATTAAGCAAAATTGTTTCACATCACACATTAATATGTGTTACTCACTTTTTGATTTAATGTGAAGAGGCCTTGTCATAGTAAAGGAGTCTTGTGCTGCAAAAGCGAGCTTTTGACCATTTTTTCAAAACAATAGCCAAACATCTCCTAATGTACCTGTCAGCCATAACTGTTTTATGATTTTCCAGAAAAATTCTTGTACACTAACCCGTCCGTCAGAAAGTCGACCTTTTTTTAGTACTTCGTTCCTTCTTCAAAATTATAGCCAACTCTTCAGAAGAAAACGCGTTCTGTGCAGACCACTTTTCATTTCGGATTCATAGCCATATATCCCGTTTTCGTCATCCGCAATAATGCCGAATAAAGCATTTGAGTGACCTCCGTCGATTTTTTTTCATTACGATTTTACTGCTTCAATCAACGTGATGATATTTTTAAGCTTTGGTAAAATCATGAAGTATCCACCTAACACATAAATTCTTAATACTTCTTCGTGTAAAATTTTATGTAGGTAATTTATAATAATACTAAAATATTCCCGCATCTCCTGATCGGTAATTCTGTACTTAGTCTTTATCATGAGTCAACAGCATTATTGTTATCTTCAATTGCCACTGATGGTATTAGTTTGACCATGCTTGAACTCGTTAAACTCTTTGTAAACAATAATTTGATATGGGGCTCCATATAATGAAAATCAATCTTATATTATATTAAATATATATTATTTTTTTACCCATTTAAATAACAACGATAGTCTTAGTAAATCATGGAAAGCAAATATTCTCGTACCAAATTCATCGTGACATGCCACGAAATTTCCAAATCGCCACCAATTAATAAAAACAAATGACAAATTCGAGTAAAATTCCTCAGTGCATTACTGCACAGAACATAAGACAAAATAGAAGCGATATGTTCGGAGAATACTACGAAAATATATGTCGCGAATTTAAAACAAATGCATTTTAAACTGTCAATTAAATAATTGCAAACGTTCCAACTCCTGTTTGAAATCATAACGGAGGTGTTACATACGTATGAGTACATATAGGTACTTACCCTTCTCGCAATATTTTAAGATGTTAGCTTTGGATGCACAGTTATCTACCGCCCATGATGATATCGAAGTAAAGAAGCGCATTAATATCCGTTAATTGATATTTTTAGATTTAATTTTAATTAAGAAAAATAAATTTTCTTTGCAATTTTGTCAAAGTGAAAATGTAACAAAAAAGCTGAGGAGCAAAATATTTATCACTTACTTTTGCCCAATTTTTTTGTATAGTTTTGGTCATTTGTCTAAAAAAGAAATAAAAAATCATTATAAAACCATGTTTATGAATCAGTTACTTCATTCAAGTTATTTGTATTTGTAAATATTTTACGTAGATTTGTCGTAAAATTTGACTTAGTAATAAAGCATACACACAGAGAAATTTTTGAAAGGCAAACAAAGTACTCAGTTTTGCCTTTCTTTTATATCCCTTGGGATATTAAGACTTAATCACAACTACAGAAAATTTCATAATTTTATGTATGGTACTTTTGGAGGTATTTTCTAAACTAGGTGTCGAAAATTATATTCACTCCTCTGTCTCCGAAACTACTAAGTCAAAATTATGAAAAGGAACAGTTTTATTAGACTTCATTTAATATTCATCAGAAAAATATAACGAATATTTTAAATATCACATTTTTTGAGATATTTGCAAAAAATAATATTATTATTCATAAATAGTTTGCTGGGAATACTACGAACCCATAAAGTTTTAAACCTGTTAAAAAGGTTCGGAATCCAAATAATGAGAATTCCTCTTATACCTGGAAGGCTTTATGCTTTTTTCAAACAGAAATTATTAATTTAATATCCGGCTTATACAAATAACTAAAACTGTCTGGTTAAATTAATTAGAGTCCATCTAGATTTCGTAATTAAAATGAATACCTATGTTGTTATTTACGATTTTTTTGCATTTAGAGAACATAATTAAGGATAGATTTAAGTGAATGTAAACCACAGCCTTAATATATCAGATAGACAAACAAAGAAAACCAGCGCGTTAATATATAATAGCAATGTTATTTGCTTAGAAGAGATAGCCAAATAAAAACCATCAGAACACTTTTTTGAGATACAGTCAGCACTTATCGTTACGCGACAAACAGCATTCGCTGTCCTCTGTTGATTTATCCTTTGTTACCTTGTCAAAATAAGTGTGTTTAGAACTAAGTTACGTATTGTGTTCTTTTTTTGCTGTGCTCATCGAAAGAATTATGATAATTGAACGTCAAGTATGTGTATAGGTTTCCAAAAGTATTGTCTTTTTACAAGTTATCAATTAAAAATAATTGTAATAAAATTACCCAAATTCTCAATTGTTAAATATAGGTGCTAAAACTGTGATCCGTGTTCTATATGATCAAATTAATGCTTACTTCTGACAGGCTCAACCAAAAATATTTTGGGTATTTTTAGCGCTATTTATTTATTTATTTATTTCAGAAAATACCTCATGTTCAATTTCCAAAAAAACAATGGAATCAATTACACGAACAATATAAATAATTTTTAATGAAACAGAAAAATGTAATTAAATAAAATTAAACAAACAATTAATTAATTAGTAAACATAAACTCAGAGACAAGTCAAAAATCGCATTTCTGAAGTCAATGGTGCAAAAAAATTTCAAGTTAGGATGCCCCTTTGGAATATTATGTTGATGAACACAAGTGCATCAAAATATAATGAGCGCTGTAAGATGTTCTTGTGCACTCTAGATAGGTGAAATAAACTATAAGACTCCATCCTTTCACGTAATAGTTAGGAGCATAAAATGTTACCAAAGACCGTTAACTGAGCGTTACCATAAGACTGAGATTTCACCAAAATAATTATTTAATAATTAAAAAAATTTCATTATCAAAGCAATTCTTGTCAGAGTTGAAGTGAACTATATGTAACATTATAAAATCTTAGTAAAAGGAATGACATGGTCCAACAATTTTATTCAAAAACCTATTAAAATTTCTATGATATTTCTTCGTACATTAGTTTTTGTTTCATTTTTGCTTGCAGAAAAATTACAGTTTCTTCCTTAAATACGTTTAAGAATAGTCCATCAATAGAAGTAACATATTTATTAGGATTTCTTTCACAAAATTTAACATTATATAGAAACAGGAAGGTAAAGAAAGCCTCCGACCCAGATAGAAGATTACAATAACAAAGCGTAGATAGTAAGTTCCGGGGGAAATGTCAACTACAACAAAGACATGTGCGAGGGAGTGCCTGCAATAAACATCGATCGAATTCAACCACTGCACTAACATTGTCCAAAAAGAGACTTATTGTGGTAAATTATCTGGTTACATGTAAATTTAAATAAAAGATTTTTTTCCACCGTAACCGGATATTACAGCTAATACAATACAAACAGATTTTTTAAATTCTAGTAATATATATTACTACTAATCTTTTATCATCATATTATACAAAAATCTAATATTAATTAGGCGATTTATTTTTCTTATAATATTAAATAATTCTATAGGTATATATAAAACAATTGTGGACGAAATATAATTAATTCTGGTATTAAATTTATACTTTTAAATCGATACGCTAGTTCCTTATACTATTTGACAGTAATTGTGAATGAAACTTTCTTTAAATGATCGATGATACGAGTATCTTAACTTTTTAACAAACTGATACAAAATTCGATGAGATGTTGTCAACATTTAATTAAAAAATTTCCATTTTTATTCCCTCCATTATTTTGTGAATTATCATTACCAGAGTATTTGTTTGGCATAATAACACGAAATTGTTTCACTGACAGATGTAAATTAAATTTGAATTTGACAACGAAAATATTATTATATAACAAAGTATATTTTCTCATATTGTGATTATTTAAGAATATTGTGTAGGTCATTAAATTTCAAATTTTCTTATCTATTAAGAAAATTCCTCCGAATAAAGTCCTGTTAAATGCTGTTTCATCGTGCTCCGTCTTCAACTTTTTCTTTTCAGTCTTTTCTGTCAATTTTTATAATTTCCTTTATCCATCTTTCGAACGATCTATCTACTTTCATTTTACTACTTGGACCATTCAGTATTGTTACTCTTTTGTTCCATTTATTATTACTCATCGTTGCCACGTGTTTAGCTTATTTCCCTTTCAGTCATTGATAATAATTCAGAACATCCATAACTATTATCTTTTGTTATTTTCTTTGTTCCTTTTTCATCTAATCGTTTCAAAACTAACATATTCCGCTCTTTCTTTTTGCCAAATTTTTATTTTTTTTTAGTGTAATTACATTGTAATTACATTAATACAACAAAACCTAGGTCATAGTAAAGAATTTAAATAAAGTAGAAATAATACTACATCAGATATTTTCATTTAATTGTGACTAGTATCTGTTTATTATCACTGTTTTTCCATACTTTGCTTTTCATAATATCCAGTGCTCCGCCTGTTTTTGCACCCATAAATTTTAAACCGTTTATCATTAATCTTAATTGTGTTGTCATTCCAAAAATATATTTTCAATAAATCCAAACTTAATTAAATATCATCCATTGATATTGATCCTTTCCCGAGAGCAATTGAAGTGTTTCGTTATATTTTATAAGAATAGAAATGGATACTAGGATCTGGTGGAATAGAAATAGCTACGGTTTAGTGGATCATTCTACTTAAGGTCTATTTATTTGATGGCATATTCTGTCTAATTTAACTTGACCAAAAATTGTTTATACTTTTTAATACCTATAAGAATCCCGAGGAAATGGTGCATCCTTATAAATCTGTCGACGTAATATCATGAGACATGATATCGAACGCTTTATAGTGGTTAATTAAAAGAGGTACAAAAGTGGTATAAATGCTTCATATTTTTCTTTCCCTAGAGCTGTTTTTTCACAGGCTGATGAATTTTTTTAACTTTTTACTATTATTTTTTTTTTGGAAATTGTTAGAATTTTTTCCAAAATGTACTCTATATTGCGTTTGAAATTCTTCCCCATTCCCCTACTTACTTGAAAAATTAAATATAAAAAAGGACTATTAGTCAGAAGACATTAGTCAGAAGATTTGTAAAATTATAAATTTCTATAACGTTCTGAAAACTTCTTTGATACACCCTGGCAACAGGTCATCTCTAATAGTCAGAAGACTATTAGTCGGAAGCCTGACTATTAGTCAGAAGCTGACTATTAGTCAGAAGACTAGTAAAATTATAAATTTCTATAACGTTCTGAAAACTTCTTTGATACACCCTGGCAACGACTTTCCTTCCGTACAGAGAAATTGTTATGGCAAGTGGCATATAAAATTAGACTAATTCGAATAATCTATTCTTTCTTGAAAGTTAATTTTATATGAAATCCCTATTCTAACACGTGATTAATATTAAATTGAACCGACTGTAGAAGTCTATGCAACAATAATACTATTGTATCAAATGCTGCTTATTCCGTGTTTCCGTGTCCTCTGTCCGCTTCAAATTGTTCACACCTGTATAAAAATTTAAAACTCGACATTTACCGCCTAAAACCCGACACTTTAAACTCTAATTAAATCGATAACCTCGATTTACAAACTTTACTTCATTCACGTAAATTTTTAGCAAAATTATATTTTTGCTTGATTTCTGTCACCTCATAAGACATCGCATAAAACCAATAAAAACATAACAGTAAAAGATTTTGTTTATCGGTTTAATACGTTATTATATTTGCATCAGATATATATATGTAGCTTTTCCGCCTTTGCCTTAATAATCCATTAAACGAACCGTTCTCATGCAAATTACTCTTCATAATTACCACCCAGAAAGGAAGCGTCAGCTTTATTGTGAACCGCGTCATGATTTATTAATCAATTAGACGTTATCTGCATTAATTATTCTCGACATTTAAATATTTGGTACAAACAGGACTTTATATTTAGCGGCAAAGTATATCAAGCAAAATAATGGAAGTAAAATAATTTTTACTTTAAAATATAACAATTTGTTATGTATTTTTATTGAGCAGACCTTGTTTATTGAACAAAGTCTGCTCAATAAAAAAACATAACAAACAAATAAAAAACTACAAATTATAACATAACATTTATTTCGGGTTAGGTATACTATCTCATATTAATGTTTCAATGAACCTTATCTTAAATCAACGTAATACTCGTCTTTTATATTAAGACTCCAGTGAAGCAACTTTTCAGATGTATTTATTTGACATAATTTTCTAAACAGAGGATACGTTTAAGTGATTGGTGTTCTTTTCTAATAAAATATTTCACTGGAGTCATGAATAAAGCACTTTTAATGAACCAACAATATTTAAAATTAAATTATAGAGAAGAATATATAAAGTATAAATGTCAAGCAAACATTTAATATATTTTTAATTCTGCATTCATTTGTTATACTCATGAGATGATACTGATCTTACTTGCTTACTTAAAGTAACATTACGTTTAATAACCGTATAGAAAAAAGTTATAGTAACATCGCTAAAGCACTCCATATTTTGAAATCTTTAGCTGGAAGAAATCAGCATGTTTTGCTGTGACGATTTGTAAATGACATTAAATACCATAATCCAAAACGATCAGAGTGGTAAATAAATTCCTTGTTTCTTGGGTGATTAGATTCGTTAATTAAAATACCGTCAAATGGAAATATTTTATGTATTTTCCGATACGAGTACAGAAATTTTTCGTTTCCAGGATTGGAAAAAAATTAAGAATTTTTGATTATGAGTAAACTTATTTTTACGACGACAATTGACAAAATTTATCGACAGGATATCTTATACTTTTGAACAGTTATGTAAATGTACTATAAGAGTATATCGGTGAAAAGTAAAATCATATTTAATAACATTGAATGCGTTCAGATTTGTGAACTTATTATGCTACTTACATCTATTGCTCGTACTTCTTTAACGCTACTCACAGTCGTTTTTATTCAATGGATAAAAAAAATTTGTACCAATTGAAATTATTGTTAATCTTATGTTTTTTTTTGTAATATGCACACAAATATTTTAAATGGATTATTATGATGCTTTTATCACGCCCAGCATCTTCACTTACAAATTTTCCTTTCAAACTTTCCGACAATTTTATTTCAAAACTAAAATATTTTTTTTAGTTCATCTACTTATAACATGAAAGTAATTTTATTCAATCCAGGGTGTTAGTTATTAAAAGTATAGCTAAACTGCACAATCGTGAAATGAATAGTATTAAGCAAGGTATCATTATTTTATACATTTCTCAATACTGTTTTTTTTTAATAATGTTGCGTTTCACAAAGGTTTCCAGCATATTAAGAAAATGATAATAAGGTTCAAATAGAGGACTATAAAATCAAAATTATTCCATTAGTGTACCTTTGATCTTATTAGTAACTTCATTTTAAAAATTTGTGGAATAAGTTACAAAAAAACACTGAAATTTGACAACAATTTTATTACACGTTTAGCAACTTCTCTACGCAAAAATCTTTAAAAAAAGAGAATCCTATTTATTTATATCATTGGAAAGTGTTGTCAAAATGGGCTTAGAAATAAAATATTTTTTTCTCCTCTCTATTTGATCTTTTCCTTAGTTAAATAAAGATTTTAATAGTTTATTGTGTCCATATTTAGTAAAAATCCATCAATAATCATTTTCCTTCTTCCTCTCTCTCCATAAGACCTACCCTCCTCGCTAGTTCAAGATGAAATACGTATTCGATTGTACGAGTATTTTTGCTGCGCTTAGGATGAACGATGATAAGAAATCATCCATATCAATATTTTTAGCCAAAAATTCATAAAAAATTAAAACATCGATGTGATTTAATTTTTATGTAAATATGGGCTTCCTATCCGGGGAAAAATACGTACCTCACGTACAACAAATATTTTGATACATTACATGCGTGTCAAAAAACTTCTTGATTCCTGTATATTAAACATAATGTTCATGGGCAATTTTCATTAAAATATTTAAGAGTACAACTCGCGTGAAATGAACAATGAAATCACGCCACGATTATTTTCGCTGTTTGAGGACTGAGTCATTATTTAAGATTCTAAATTCAAGAAATATTTCAGTAAGGAAGAATTTCAGGACATTACTAAAACTAATGGTAAAATTTTCCTTTCAACATATTTAAAGAAAATTTAAATCGTTCATCCTACTTCCTCGCTTCTTCTTAACAAAATTTGGTTTTGCTTTCACAGATTCGATTATACACATCACATAAAATTAACAAAGGTATCGATTCAAATCCCTTTATGAGTCGTCCTTAGAATGCTATTATCTTTACATCAGATTACCGAATATTACTGCTACGCGGTTGCTTCAAAATTAGTCGTTTTCATGCAACTTACTTTTCATAATTTTCATTTACGGCCCGCAATGTAGCTGGCGCTTACTTTCCACTGTATTACAACATCTTCGGTTGGGCTTTTAGCAAAGATTATCTTCTTATTTTTGCTAATAACTCACCTGAAGATGTTGTAACGCAAAGAAGATAAGGCCGTGGTAAAGAACTTAAATAAAATAGAAATAATACTACACAACGCAGTTTCATTAAATAGTAAATAAAACTGTAATACAAATTCTAAGAATATTTTATTTTATAATTTTTAGTTAATTGAAAAACCAGGTGAATAACCTTAAATTGTATATAAATCTATCTTTTACTTTTTTTATAATGTTAGCGTTGATATGCAATTTCTATCGCTTGGGGTAGGGAAACTTGAAACTAACATTGTAAACACATTTAATAAAAACATCGATATTAGCATCGAAAATAACTAAGAAACTTTAAATGCACATAATTCAAGAAATGCCGTGGAAAAAAGGAAACCTGTATTCAATAGATGGTAGTAGCCTAAAAAGTAGCCGTTATGTATTCTTATACACCTGAACTAACCTAAAGGTATAATAAAATTTTGATTAAAATTTTTAAAATTTCTGATGGCTAATTGAAGCGTAAAACAAAAAGAAACAAACAAAAAAATTCATATTTGCAGATTGGGAGTGTTATCATATGTCAGTGTTCTTGATTTTAAATAAATTGTTAAACAAACTAAACATAAATTTTTCACGATTCAGTTAGATCACTCCAATACCGTGTTATCTAGTATTATAAATTAGAACTATAAGTTTGTTAGAATATCGGAAAGAAGTTTATGCAAAAGAACAATTCAGTCCAACGGGTGCATGCAAGGTATTTTATTTTAAATGGTGTACTTAAATAATACTGAAACATTTCACGAAATTTATCAAAATATCGCGATACCCCTCGCTATTTATTTACGAGAAAAGCGCATGCTAAGATTACTCTAAATACAATACAAGTGATCAACCTTTAAACTACTTACCATAATTTCGATCCACTTCGCCATTCCTTTCATTAATAACAATTATTAATCCATCCCAATCATTTTCACAATTTCCTTTCTCAGTCATCCGGCCTGCATTCAATTTCCATAACAGGGAGGCTCGCCACCTCATCATCGATCGATTCTGAGCCGCATTATTTGTCATGAGCCAGTATATATCTTGCTGCTTCTGAATTAATCGCTCGTTTGATGAATCATTTTACATGATAAATTATTTGAATGAAGATTGCCTAAGAGGAAAAGGTGTACTTGGTATTGTAGCAGTTGTTCTCTACAAATATATATTATCGTTATTTAATTTTAGGATTTGAGACATTCACTTGTTTTGAAAATTTGTTCTGCAACATTGTTTTAATTTCAGGTCTTTTTCAAAGTAAAAATGTAGCGAGAAGTCAAAAGAACTAACAAGTGTTACTACCCATAAATAATCATTTGTATTAAATGCGTGCAGAGCCCTCATAGCAAAAGTTTTATTAAGCGTGTTTTGAAATTCCTACTCAAGTAAAGAATACTTATTCGATAGCGTAAATTTATCACTTGTAGGTAAATTGAGCTGTCTTGTAAAGTTAACTAGTTTTGAATGGCTTTTTCGTAAGTTGTAACTGTTCAAATTATTAATTGTATAAAAAAATTAGGGATAAATTTAAGTGAGTGTAAACTTTAAGACTTACAAACAGAGACGTCATATTTAAGGTTTAATAATTACAAATTTGCGGTGATTATTTACAATGGTTAATTGTCAATTAACGTCTCCAATTTGTTTATGTGGATAATTACTTAATATGAATTCAGAGCAATTAAACGATCTTGTCCGTAACAAGATAAATTGAAATTTAAAGTGTGTACTTTAGTAATATTCTATTATAAATTGATTTCTAGTATACATTTTTTTTAAACGAATACTTTTGACCTAATATACTTCATCTCCAGATCTTCTTGGGAGTATAAGTATCTGATACATTTCTCTTAGTTCTCATGATACAGAACTCTTAATTCACTGATCCAAAAAAATCCATTTACGTTCAACTTCCAGTAATGTGCTTCCTTGGAATTTTGTTTTGTATTATGCTTCAGTTTTAATGAACTTTCAAAGCGTCTTTAGCATAATTAAAATATATGAAATAACGACGGAAAATTTTCTACGGCTTTCATTTTAAACTACGAAAATTTTATTATATTTCTTTGTACACATATGTTGAAATGCTTTCAAAATTCAATAATGGAGAATTGATCAAGCCTAAAAAACGTTAACTTAAACTTTAAATAATTAGTATGTACTTAAAGCCGAAAAATTATATCATAATTTAGGAATTTTCTTTTAAGTAGAAAAAAGAATAATTTTACAAAAAGTGCATTTAATATTACCTTAATATTATGTATTTTAAAATGTTAAAGGTATAAAAAATTAGTGCTTTTTACAGAAAACGCCTTATTCCCAAAATATATTTGTCATTTGAAGCATTTATCAACATGCAACATTTTAGTTATACGGCATGATCTAGACCGAAATACAAAACAATTTCATTATCTACATCATAGGAGCTAGAAAAGTTAATAGAATTTTGCAAAATATTTATATTTTTTAAGGAGCAGCGATTTTACAAAAAGTAATTATCAATTGTAATTCTCAATCATTTAATAGAAGCTAAATTTCCATTTCGTGATTCACGCGATGTCGATTCAGTACTTTTTTTTTGTTATTACTCCTGTAGTGTAATTCAAATGTACCTTTAAAAAAATTTCACATTATAAGTAAATTTTTTCTTCACCAACGCCCAAAAGGTTTTTAATTTTTACGAGTACTTTGATAAGGGGTTATAGCTGCAAAAGTATAATAAAAACTGGCAGCAAGTTAACAGGAAATTTGCAAAAACATCTGTTAAGTTTATTGAAAATCATTTTTCGGCAAGCCTGTTCCCAAAAAATTATTCACTGTTGATGTTTCTCTTTACGTTGCATTAATTCGATAAGTTACAGTCTGTTAGGATTTTATAATTCATAGTTAAAGTGTTGTTACTTCTGTATCAGATAAACTAAAATTGCAGCTCAATTGCTGCTAAATTATTATCAAGCAATTTGCGATTCACTGTTATCACCTTGAGGAATTTTATGAGTATCAATGTTATTTAAAGATCAATTAAACTTTGTATATATGATGCATTTTCGCTGTTTAACAATACAAAATTTGACTTTATTTTTTTATTTCATTAATGCCTAATTGCGATACGACTTTTACTAGGGAGTGAATGTATTTAATTTAGCTAAATTTTAGATTAAATATCATCACCACATTTTTAAGCACTGATTATAAACACAAATGTACTTAAAATGCATGTAAACTCATCCTTTAAGTAAAACGGTTTAATAGAATTTCCTAAAATAAGGAATATAATCCAAAATTAGTGTTTTGAAATTTCTAAGTACTGATGTAATCTTGCATCGTGTATCAGTAAGAATTTTTAAAATTTTTTTCTACTTGCTAAAGTTTCACAATTGCCTCTTTCAAAGTACGAAATCATTACAATATACTCAATTACTATAAATAAAATAATTATTCGAATTTCTTTCATAAATGTACACAAAATATAGAAACAATATGACATAAAAAACAGTGTGAGACCAAATTTTGACTATCAGTAAACTGAGGCACGTCTGACCCAGTTAGAAAACGATAATACGTGGACGTTGAGTCTCAGGGGAAGTGTCAACTGCAAAGAAAGGTAGGCCCGAGCGAGCACTTTCAATAAATAGCGATCGAATTCAATCGCAGCGCCACAATTTCCAATGTTGTTTATAAAATGGCCCACTCAGGTAAATTTTCTAGTTTAGTGAAAATTGAAAAAAAACTGTTATTTAGCGTTCTACAATTCAATGACGTCAATATCGCAGTCAATAAAGCCTAACAAGAACTTTTAAATGTTGTGTAATGTAGATCTTTGCAAAGCAATTTTTAGTGATTAAGAAACTGATTTATTCCTAAAAAACAAAAGCAACGACAAAATATAATTTTCAAATTAAAACTTTCCATTCAATATACACAAGTGTCATTTAAAGTAAAAAAAATATTGCAATCTATTTTTTTTTAATAGTTTTTCACCTACGTAGAAATAAAATGCTGGCACTTAAAATATAATGATGTAAATGAGCTAAGTAAATGAAAACAGACGTATATTTTTTTCATATGCTGAATTTTCATCTACTGTGTTTTCACGAAGAACGTATCTGTTAAAAAAACAGGTGATTCTGGGCATCAAACTAAGCAAATGAAAATGTTATTTACCTATAAGCAATGCAATCAATAGAAATAAATATAAAAAGAGTGTTTTGAAAGGAAAAGTACATAGATATATATTAATCATATTGGTGTTTATACGTATGTACCTACGTGCATATATACGCTTTTAAAGGCTTGTTTACATTAAATTCAAGACGAGGATGGTACATGACAGGGGGCATCCGTTTGATTACGGACTATTTTATTTTATAGTTTTCAAGGGAAAGAACAAAGAGAAAAGTTACAAGCTGAAAAATCTATTCCACCTTCAGTGCCGTCTCACGTCCTATGTTACCAAAATGGTTCAATATGGGAAAAAATTAAAAGAAATAAACTGTTTGGAACCGAAATATTTTAGGCTATTTTTATTATTCCGTAAATGATAATATTGTTTTACTTTTAATGGGAAATAGTCATACTATTGAAACTTTACGAAACGATTTTTTAGTTCGGCTAGATGAAGAGAAAATCATATTTTTAACTTTTTTCCTGATCTTCATAAGATATAGAAGCAAATTAAATTTGCCAAAATTTAGAACGAAATAAAATTTCGTCCCAATTGAAAAGTCACTGATTTAAAAAATCCTACTAGTTAGTGCGAATAACGAAATAATACGAGCAAAGGGCAAAAATCCTAAACAATAGGGAAATAGAAACTTAGTGGAATATCACGAAATGAAAAATGGGATAATTTTTTGAAATTAAAGAAGCTGACTTGAGATGTGCGAAACTGACTCGCGCGTATTGTTTTTCGTATCTGGTTTGAAGTGAAGCTACTTTATTTATTGTAATTAACATTAACTTCGTCGCGTAATATATTTTCATAAAACGTAATAAAATCAACCGGAGAGGGCGCATATCACCATGAATATCTCATAAACTCTAACATCTTGATCCAACGTTACAGTGCTTTAGCAACCTTTGTGAAGACTTCACAAGGGTTTCTAACCCTTCCTTTTCATAAGTTTTTTTTAAATATTTTGAAATTAAATGAAACTACGTGATGTAGTATTATTTCTACTTTCTTGAAGTTCTTTACCGCGACCTAAGTTTCGTTGTATTACAACATCTTCAGGTGGGTTATTAGCAAAGCCCACCTGACGATTTTGTAATACAACGAAACCTAGTTTGTGGTAAAGAACTTATAGAAAGTAGAAATAATACTACATCACGTAGTTTCATTTAATTCTGAACAATGCATTTCTGAAAAATTAACGCCAAATATATTCAATAGTAGTTTGGAAATAAGACGTTCGGGTCATATTTTTACTTACTTTTTCGTATTGAAACAAAATATCATGATGTATTTAGCAAATGATCTAAGCAGTTAACTGATTTGGAATAAAATGGAAAAGAAAAATATCAGTCACTAGGTTTTAGGAAAATAATGTTAATATTTTATGCAATTTGATCATTGTTTTATTTACCCAAATAATTTAACGATTTTTTGTCGGATGCATTTTAGAAATCAATAGAAATCTCTCTTTCTCTCTCTCTCTCTCTCGTTCTGCCTTTCTTCAGGTTTAGAAGAAAAGTAATATGAGTATCTAATTATACCCTTTGTTTGGGGTGAATTATGTTAAAAAATCATAAATACCTTGGAACTAATTGAATATTTATACATATTGAATTAACGGTTTTCAACTAAAACTGATTCCGTAATTTCAAGCAGTTAATTTGTAGGGCGATGACGTGCTAGCCGTTCTCAGCTTACGGCTATCCCCAGGATGAAACAATGCCATGTGTTGTTAATTGTTTACACGATACAGGTTATTGATTCGTGGCACCCACACTCAAAGAATAACTGTGTATTTATAACAAACTTCTGTCACGTAATTTACTGATTATAAATCTGACATAAAAAGTGAACAAACTTAACACGGATTAAAAATGGCTTGTTTTCCATTTTATTAATACACGTATTATATTTCTTCAAAGAATTTAATTCACTAAATTAGTTATTATTCATTTTGGTTTGTTTTATTAAATTTTCATTGTAAATGTGGATTTTCATCCTAAAAGCTATATTTGTTGCTCTGTAGACTTTTCAACTTGATATCCTTCCACTTATGTTTTATTAAAAAAATAAGTAATTGCGAACAGTAGGCCGAAGCCAATTCTTAAACCACAAGTTCCTAATAAATATATTGTACTCCATTTTCTGTGCTACATTATTTACAGTTGGCCAAGAATTGTTCTTTTATATAAAATATTGTGCCGGTCTTGATAATTTTACTTTTTTCTTTCTGTAAATAAAGCATAATCGTAAAAAATGTACATACTAAAAACAGCTCCGCTTGTGATTATCTTAATAAAAAATCTACTCCAATTGTGCTTTACTCTGAAGATAGCACCCATAAACGTCAAATTTACGTAATCGTTCATATTTATTTAAATGTTTGGATTTGTTACTTTTTACTTTAGTTCATGTTTATATTGGAAACATTTTTAAAATAATGAATAATGTCGTTTAATATATCCTTTTGATTATTAATGTATATTCTTCCATTTAAAAACCAATAGAAAGTGAAATTTCTAATGATGTTAAACCTTTTTTTTCAAGTTACTTCAATTATCAAAATCTTATAAGTGCTTTATAGCGGGATATTTAGAGAAGTAGTTGATATATTAATGCGAATCCTAAATGTAATGATACTCATTGCTTTCTTTGGTTACATGTTTTAATTTACTTTATGCAAGTTTCATTTCAAACTTTGGTAATCACAAACGACGAATTAGTAAGAAAGAGAAGCTTGAAGCATAAATTGACAAGAATTAGGTCGGTAAGAACTTATAAACAATAAAGTAAAAGAATGAAATAATAAAATAAAAGTATACTTCACGTAAAATTCCTACTTATATATTTATTTATGTTACAAGAAACTTGCTCTTTTCAAAAAGTGCTACATGCTATTGATATAAAAATAACCAATAAATACTCAGGAAAACGTGAATAATTAATTGTTTTATGGCTAAACAGGTATTTTAAAAAAAAGTACCAAAACTATTTCTTATACAAGCTTGATATTGAGTTATTTTTTTTTGTTTTATTACTAATACAGTTTTTTTACATTATTTCTACATGTAAAATAAAATACAACAAAAGTAATTTTAGTTTAAAAATTTACAAGTCATATTTACGAATACCTCAAATTAGAGTGGAGTAAAAATTTTGAGTCGTTTTAAAATTTGTTTGGTTTTCAAAAGTATAATAAGTGTATTTTATTGAATAGTTATATTAATTCAAACTGCATATACTAATTATGTGTATGATCATCTATAAAACAGTGTAAACCTATGTCGTCACAAGATTATTTCAAAAACTATAGTAAGCATTTGGGACCTTGTACTTAATTATATATGACTGAAGATAATTTTCATTAACAAATTTCGGGATAAATTTGTGATTCAGAATAATGTCAATATATCAGTATATTGAAAGTGTGAAAAATAATACTACGATATATAAAAAGTTAACAGTGAAATCAAACCAGAATTATTTTCTCTATTTGGGGGTTGATTCACTATTTATGATTCTAAATTACGACTATATTTCAATACAATTGTTAAAATTATTACTATAATTTTACGTTTATGTCTATTAAAAGATATTTAAATTGTTCATCCTACTTCCTTCCTTTCCGTGATCCATGTACATTTTTTCTTTCCCAGATTTGATTATACACATAAAATCTGGAAAAAGCTGTCAAAGACATCGATTGAAAGGCCTTTTTTACTCGTCGCTAACATATTTTTATTTTTGCAACCAAATATCATTGTTCTATTCTTGGTGAATTACTTACCTACTAAATAAATCGTTTCATACAAATTGATCTTCACAACTTTCTCCCGGGAAAGAAACGTACGCTTTATTGTTAGCAGCGTGGTGATATGACCATTGAGTAAATGTTAGCTGTATTAATTAAGCCACCTATTAAATATTTAATGTAAATAGTATATGTTATATATGAAAGTGGTAGATATATCAGGAGAATCTTGCAATTAATCGACATGTAAAGCCCCATTATATTTTCAAGGGATACTCTTATGGACTTCTTACAGACAGACAGTCGTAGATAAAAAGACTATTTTATCTACGAATTCTTAGTCCTACGAAACGATGTGGGGCGGTATCAATAATAAGATACACTGAAGCCTTTTTAATGATAGTTTATGATTATATAGCTAGTAAATATGTTATCCAGTATACGATCATTTTCTTATATTCTCTCCTTTTTTATAGAATTTAGTTTTAATTGTTTTCCCTATGCATACAAAAAACTCGCAATATCCTACTATCGAATGTCTGCCTATTTATAAAAAATGTTCTGCAAACAAATGTTATCTCTCATAAGAAAAAAATTTAAATTTTCAACAAGATGAAATTTTTGTACTAATATAAAAAAAATAAGAATTTTTTTTTAAATATCCACTTATATTAAAAAGAAATACCAAGTATGCAAACTTAGAATTTCGTTGCAAAGTGATTAAATAATGCCCACTGTATAGTTTTGGAATACACTATTTAATCTATTATTAAGTTTTTTTTTCATTTCTTGCCACATCGCTTCGACCAAAAATATTCATTAAACATAATAATAACAAAAATTTAATTAAAAAATTAAATTTTAAATTAAATTAAAAAATGAAAAATGTAATTTAATTAAAAAATGTTTTCGTGTCACTTAAATCATTTAATTTGTCTTAGGGGTACAAGAATATTCTCATTGAGTATAAACGCAAAACATTCAACCGCAAATGTTTTTCAGATTTATGGAAAAAAAACGAGAGGTGTGGTCCCCCGATCGGAACGAAGTCGCTTTCGCTATATGTTATGAAAAAAATAAAAGGCACAATGAAATAAGTTAACAACGTTTTATAGTAATTACATGAAAAACTAAAAGAAATGAATGAAGGAATCACTATATTCTTTACATCTTTGAGCATTGGTTTTGTGATCTTATAAATTGTGACTCAGTCATCAACGTCTTAGTTAATTCGCCATTGAAGAAAAATATTTATACATATGTAAATATGTGTGTATGTGCGTGTATATATATATATATATATATATATGTGCGTGTGTGTGTGTGTGTGTATATATATATATATATATATATATATATATATATATATATATACATATTTTATCTACAGAAATAAAAACCTTTCAGCACAATAAAACATTGTTAATTGTAATTTATAAAAAAATTATAATGGCAACGAAGCGATTCAAGCAAAATCTTTTAATTAAACAAATTTTGCGTAATACGTGAACATTACTGTATGATTTAATTTTGTCGAGTTGTTAAGTTTGCCGATGCAAGCAAAAGATGATACCATAAATTATGTTTTAAATAAATCTTTCACTTATTGTCAATTTAACAATGGTACTTACCTGATTTCATCACCATCTTCAACTTCTACTGAATCACTTTCACAATGCATTCATTACTGATAACAATAACACGATTTTGAAAAGAGTGAAGAGAAATTAAAAGTATTATGAGGCGTAGTTAAAACAAATGCTTGTACTGTAGCAATGGTGTCGTTCGAAATCTTACACTTTTTCGAGCTAGCTCTCATTCACCAAGCGTGTAACGTAAAATAAAGAACTTTGTTCTAATTACTTATTTATTTTTGTGAAGTTTACATGTTGAAAAACTGGTGGAAAGAAGAAATCACAAACTTTGGAGATTTATATTTGACGAATAATGATATTAATTAAAACAATTTCAAAGGGCATTTTAAATAAAACTACTTATTTTATGCTACCCAATTGAAAGGTAACAAATTAACACTTAGTGTTAAATAACCCAGGCTTCCAACTATTGCAAAATTATTCCTCTAATCTCACTTCCCGTCTGGCGTCCAGTTCTGTTATTACTTTCGCTTTACCTCTGTCTTCCAGTTCCGTTTGTTAATCTGTTTTCCAAGTTTTGTTGATTAATTTTATTTCACAACTGTCTTTAAATTCTGTTTGCTAATTTCACGTTATATCTGCTTTTAAGTTCTGTTTATTAATTTCATTTAATATATGTCGTCAAGTTCTGTTTGCAAATTTCACTTTACATCCGGCACCAAGTTTTGTTTATTAATATCAATTTGCATATATTTCCAAGATCAGTTTACTAATTCCACTTTACATCTTACTTTCAAGTACTGTTTATTTACTTTATTTTATAAATCTATTCAACGTGAAGTGGAGTTAATAAAGATATTTTGTTTATTAACTTCACTTTCCTACTACTACCATGTTTGTTTGCTAATATCACTTAACCTCTGTCTCCAAGTTTTGGTTTTTCTGATCTTGTTCCACGTCTGTCTAGGTTTTGTTTACTAATTTAAGTATATCTCGGTTCAAGTTTTTTTTATTAATTTAATTTCACATCTATCTGGAAATTCTGTTTGTTACTTTCAGTTCAAACTCATTTACTTGGCGATAAATCAAACCTTGTTCCACAATATCAATCACTATTCCAATAAATGACATAATTGTTTACATAAAAAAGGCTTATATTATTAATTCAAACGTAAGTAAAGCAACAAAATATATTTACTATATTTTATTAGCATATATCATACTTCATAATGGAATATGTTACAGGATTAAGTGAATATTATTCTGTTTTTTAAAGAGCCGATACGTAAATGATGCAATTTATTAAAGCCTTTATGAAAAAAAATTATCATAAAATATTCGCTTAATTTTATAACGTTTTCCAAAAAAAATTTTTGCTTATTTACAAGAGTTAAGAATTCTTAATTGCTTACATTAAATTATGTAATAGGGTTAAGATTTCTTTTGTGTTTAACGTTTGGTATATTTATGTATTTATATGTCTTAGTATACAGCTTTTTTATTTCATGGGCTTATATGCTACTTTGTATATACTATGCATGAAAGTCTTAATGCCGACCATATTCTAACAATACACACATAAGATCTTGAATAATCATCGATACACATATGACATCTTCAATAATATCATTTTTGCATTATAAAAAATTATATTTATGAAATTATATTGGATAATAAAACTTTAAAATTATACTGTGAGCTGTCGTGTAGCATGATTTAAGTCAATATTTCAACCATGAAAATTTTATTATAGGTAACAATAATTTGTTACCGCTAATAAAATTTTCATGATGCACACAATATTATAATATGTCATAAAAACGTGTCTATTTTTCATGCAAATTATTCTGTGCATCAAACTGAAAAGAAAATATTGAGGAAATAAATGATAATTTGATTTATTATGTGCGATATTTTCCGAAAAAATCACTGTTTAAGTCGCAATGCTAACGAAGAAAGTTTACATTTTTTCCCACCAATGCGCTTCAAATACACTTTGTACCCAGAATCACTTGTGCTAATAACTTTGTTTATTGCACTCAGTTTACAAATATACAAATGTGACACCAATGAGTATCATTTAACACGTTATTCTGAGCAATACGAAAATTCATTATTTGAAAATACTGAACTGTATCTTAAAATCGCTGTCTAATTTGAAATTCCAACGAAAAAAAATTTAAAAATTTTATACACGTTTCTAATATAGGTAGGTAGATATATAAGAGACACCTTTTTTTAAAGTTTGTGAATATGGCAACACGTATGTTACTCGCGTTATTAAATGGGTACATTTTTGGAGTATGCCGGAGCCTTTATACTGTAATTGTGTTACAGTGATTTTTGTGTTTTGATACTGTACAAGTATTTAGCCAATATAATATTCTTCATGCAACAGGTTATTTAAATAAATATTAATGAAGTTCAAATTACTGTATGATTAATGACAAATAATAAATTGATTAAGTTTCATACTTTACTTCATAAGAGATAAAAAGGAATTTGGATCTACAACATTGTATTTTATTATAATTATGTAAAAAAATTATGGTTAAAATTAAAAGTTATTGTTTTGAATGGCTGAACATATGCGATGCTGGAAAAATATTCAAAACTCAAGTAAATTTAAAAAAACAAAACCTCAAACTTCCGAAGAAAGTATTTGTTATACATTTTTCTTAACAATTTGCTCATCCTGGCAAAACGACTTTTTGCCTGGTTTCTTTCACATCATAAAACATCGCATAAAACCAATAGAGCTATCAATACTGAAGTCTTTATTACTCTTTACGTCTTCAGGGCGTTATTATTTTACATTATATGAACAAAAATTATTGTTCCACCCTAACTTAATTAATGACCTGTTAAATTAATCGTTTTTGTGCAAACTATTCTTCATAATTTCTGCCGCGGAAAAGGATGCGTCAGCCATATCGTGAACCACGTCATGATTTATTTATCAAATAGATATTATCTGTATTAAATATTCCCACCATTTAAAAACTTCCTTTAATGGGCTGTTTTATTTGACGAAATAATATTTGGACTTTCTGAATTAATAAAAATCGTATGATACAATATAAAATATGCAAGAAATATAAACAGTTTAGACTTTAAAATTTACCCAAATTTTCTATACTCTAAAGTCTATATTTAGAAGTACAAAATGTTCACTAAGCAAAGGGATAACAAAACATGTTTCTAACAATATTTACATCGAATTAGGTACTTTAAGTAAAATTATTGCTTCTGTAAATCTATCAACGAATTCTTCAATAAATGCAAGGGTATGAGTATTGCACTCACGCCTTTTTCAACACGACATTATAAATTTCGTCAGAAGTTTTCATTTGAAATAATTTTATTAAAGAAGTACGCCCTGAAAATAATTACGCAAAACAGGTATTTTCTTCCTAATAAAACATCATTTATAACTTGTTCATTTCGTTAAATTTCTTCCTCATGTCGTTAAATTTCTTAACGTAAACGCGAATAGCGTGACTGCCGATCAATGAAAAAATTAAAGTTTCTTGAAGTTTTAGATAATGAGAAAAAGGAGTAGTAGTAAATGATCACTGATATAGATTTTCTAATGCGATAAACGTTTTATAATTAAATAGAGGGGGTGTGTATAGTAACGTGAATATCTCAAAACTATGACATCAAGACTCATCGTTAGATACAGTTTTCCCCCTACTTTGTGTAGAGTTCATTTATTTGTGTTTTTATTTTAAGATTTCGGATTCAACAGTTCTAGAAGTAGGGACAATATTTGTCTATTGTGTAGTTTTCAATTTATCTTTGATGATGTACTATATCAAAATAATGAAAAATATGTTTTGAGCCATTTTGAGTGCTTTCAATCACCACACTAAGTAACTCACACTATATGTAGAAAATGAATTCTCTTTCCAGAACCACTTCCTCTTCACAACTTAAAAATTTGTTACAAATACTTTTGAGCCAACATAGCTTAAGAAATATGCTAATTAATACGCTTTAATACTAAGCCAAATTTTAAGTTTCTCCGTATATCAGAGAGACGGCTATGACAAACGAACAACGGAACACCTGAGAGATCTGAGGAAGTTTTCCTTTTTTCCTATTGCTGAACGTTAAAAATAGTGATTCTTTCCGGGAAAAAAACATTTGGAATTTTTGAATACCTTTTCGTTCCTCTCTAGTTTCTTTTGGATTAGTTTGCTAGGTAATATTAAATATTTCTGTTATCAGTACCACTTGAAACTTTTTCTATCCTAGAACAAAAATTTTAGTTTAATCTGTTTGGACCTTTTTTATTAATTTCAGCTTCGATTCTTCAGTCGCTTCCCTTATGTTAGTACAGCAATATGTTGTGATTTCATTTTTATTATTTTGAAAAAGTAATGAGCCTTGCTCTTTATCTGTTTCTAGTAAAGGACTATGTACGCATGATTTGATTACGTGCATGAGCGTACATATGTACGCGTGTATGTATATTTATGTTAGTTCTATAAAAGTTGATTATTATTATATGAAATTTCTAAGACAATAAGTTATGAATAGCAGAACAATGGATAAAGAGAGATTATTGTACTTTTAAAACCTAATTTTGAACACATTGGTACAACACAAATAAATGAAATATTAAATTTCTTATGAATTTTTCCGGCATGCTAAGTAGTTTTGTGACATTACGTTCTAATAAAAAAAATGATTTTTCAAACTCTTTATTTTACGATATGTTATATAAAAATCCACAAAATATATTCTTTGTCACATCAACTTTAAGCAAGTGTCCTTACACTACGTTTTTACTGAACTAAATTAATAAAATTATGCTGGAATCGCGTACAAAACACTTAACATATGATACTTCCAAATAAATGATACTTCCAAATAAATTGATTGTGTGCGGAAATCAGAATTTTACATATTTTTAAGTTGATTTTTGTTTTAAATCGGAGGTAATCATAATTAATTTTTATTAAGTGATAATTAAAATAACGCCACGTTAAAAATAGGGAAAAGTTTCAATAAAAGCGCTAAATTACCCTACTTTTTAATGGCTTATATCTTTAGCTGAAATAAATTCGTAAATTTTGCACTAGCGGTTTAGAAATTACATCGAATAAATGGGACGTGAAACCTTTAGATATTTTATCCGCTTTCTGACATCAGTGAAAACGCTTTTTGATTCTGGTAAAAGAATAGAAGAAAGAAACATATAATATGGAAGTATACAAAATATTATTTCTAAAACGGCTCTCAAGAGTATTTATTGTTACAAATGTTGATACTTAAAACGTATCAGCACAATATACTATAATAGAATATTTTTAGACAGAAACATTATATCTTATAAGGAAGAGGGCATTTAAATTTTCGGAAACATTATACTACGTACAATTATTACTTCCATGTTGCTATTTGAAACCGTAACTCACGACTAAAATTTTTCAATGTTAATAAATGAAAGAAAAAAAAAATCTCGCGGCAACCAAAATTATAAGAAATCTAAAGTCTTTACTTACTTTCTTCCCTTACGAATAAAAAATTCTTACATGCGCTCAAATACAAATATTTTTTTCATACTTTCCATAATATTTTAAAAATGTTCATCTACTTGTAACATCAAAATAATTTTAAATAAATGTAAGTGTACTTGTGTGAATATTTTGGCTAAAATTCATAATTTTGAAAGTCCCATTCATTAATCATCAATGTATTAAAACTGTAATAATACTTTTTATGTTTCTTTCTGGTATTTGGTACTAAAATCTCGTTTCATACACGAAATTACTATTTGAAATAGGACGCAAATTACGATTTATAAATATAAATTATTCTGATAATCCTTTTCTTTCAGTTCCTACAATCTCTATGGCAAAGTAATTTTATAAATAAAGAGATTCGTCACAAATAATAATACCAAATCAAATCAAAATTCCCAACTATATATAGCAAAATATTTACATAGATATTTACATAGATACAAGATTAGATATCTTGAATAAAAAATAAAAGAAAAATATAATTCGTGTTTTTAGACAAAATTAGTTCGAAAATTTACCGATTCCTTCACTGACCAGCTATTTTAATCATTGCTTTAATTACCCACTCATTTTAGAAGTTCATTAATATTTTGCAGAAATAAAAAAATTGTGTATACAAGTATCCAGGTATCTCTGCTTCAATCCAATACACCTCCATATCCGCTTCTTAAATTCAAGCCAATTCACTCCAAAATTAATAAGACATCTTTCATTTTTGTGCCCAAAGAAGTTATTTATCGAAATAACAATCAAATTTTCCTACTGAATCGTAAAGTTGACTTGTTTTTAGCATTGTTACCAATATGATGTGTTATATTATTTGAACCTGCTGTATAATGAAAAACTACAATATTAATTTCAGTCCCACTAGATCTCAGTTTGTAGGTACTGTCATAAAATAGAGCAGAAATAAGTTTTTGAATTATTTTTAAAGTTACCTAGTTTTAAAATTATATTTAGCGTGTTTTATTGATTAGTTAGGTTAATAAGTACTGAAGTTACTGATCATGTATATTTCTATATGAAGAACTGCATAAAAACATCCTAAGATACGCACAACACATTAAATCAAGCCAAGGTCATATTCACTATTGTTATATTTTGGAACTAAGTCCTATGTAAATTGCAAACCGTGGAAATATTTCAGTGAAATTAAATTATTAACCTTTATCTACTGACATGATATTTTTTTACATAAGTTCTGACGTGGGGGCCTGAGCAGCTCGTGCCTTTAATCGTTGATGTAAACGATAAATGAAGATTTTATGGTTCAAATAATTAGTGACTACCTAAAATAAGTATATTTAAATAAAACAAGTGTATTTTTAAAATTAATTTTTATTTTTAAGTAACATATTTATATTAAATTAAAAATTAAGTAACATTTTTTGGAAAAATTTACTTGAGATCAGAAAACAGTCTGTATTTCTTAAAAAACTTACCAAAGTTAATAACATTATTTGTACTTTTAATCTTCAATAATATCTCTAATAAACTATATATAATTAACCGTAGCTATTACATAAAAACAATAAAATTGCAAGACACAAAATCTTACAAACTAGGCACAATCTGGGCAAACTTTCTTAGCGCATACGTGTTTTTTACACAAATAACATGTATGTGTGGACTTTCTTTGAAGCTTCAATAGACATGTGTGACACCTTCTTCTTATCTTAAGTCCTTCTTCTTCAACTTTTGGAAGTTCTGGATGTCCAGAAGAAGGCATTTCAGGTCCCAACACTCGTGTCAAACTCAAGCGTAGTTCACGAGACAGTTTTTCATTCTGTACTCTGCGTTTTAAGTGTGGCAACACCAAATGACGGGCCAACTCTTTTATGAAAATACCTCTTTCTGTCATTTTTTCTTGGTGTATGTCATACAAGATATGGCTATTGACAGAGCTACAATCTAAAATACGATAAAATATTACCATCGGCCAACGTCGTGTCCTGCGGCTGCATGTATATATAGCACACTTTTTATCTATTTCGTCCACTCATCCTTTGGTTGTATTATAGAAGTGGATTATTTCAGGCTTTCCAGTAGATTCATCAGTACCTTCAGCTTGGTGCATAGATGATAAAAGAATGACTGCCTTTTTTTTTGAGGCATGCGAAACAAGTGTATTTTGACCGGCAAAACCATAAAGTGTAGAATTGACTTCTCTTTTTTTTGACGGTAGGAATTCTTTCGGTATCTCACGTTTGTTTTTTTTTCAACGTGCCAACACATGTTAAACCCTTTTTTTTCAAATCATCGACGAGTTCAAGTGAATTGAACCAGTTATCACAAGTAATATTTATGTTACTCCCTTATAATGGCTTTGCGAGACGAATAACTGATTGCGTTGGTACCAGGAACTTTTTTTCATCATCTGACAAACCTGCACCATCTGATCCACGTCCTGTATATAAATATAACAGTTATACAAATAACCATTTTTTGCGTCACATAAGCACATTAGCTTCAATCCGTATTTTGCTGGTTTCATTGGCATGTAAATCATTAGGTGTGTACGTCCGCGAAAAGGGACTAACATTTCGTCAACTGTGGCATACTCGCTGACGTTATAAACCTTTTAACAATTTTCCACAAATTGAGTATACATTTTTAAAATTGCTGCTATTTCGTCAGTCTTACGTCGTTCTTTGCGATCAACAGAGTTGTCAAATCGAATGCAGTGCAAGATATTGAAGAATCTAATTTTTGATATAACACACCTGAATATCTCTCGACCCGTACCGTCTGTGGTGAATATATAATCCACGTTTTCGTGATTAGATTTGAATACGGCCGTGTAAAAGAGTAGACCAATAAATGCATGAAGTTCAATGATATCTATATTTTCAAATTCTGACCGATCGCCTTTTGAAAATTTGGCTCTGTATTGATTTATATTTTCATTAGTCCACTTGAGTATCTCTTGTAACACGTCATTGTCCATAAACTTATTCCATATTGAATAGGGGTTTAAATCATTTGCTGTTAGGTTTGAAGAGTTGGTCCGTCTTATAATGTTGTGTTGAGGCGTCCTGACTGCTCTTGATGGAGGTTGCCGTGACCATTTGTATCGGTTTTTGCCGTAGTAACACCGTAATGACCATAGTGGAAGTTCGTCTTCGGAAAAATCTTGTTCCGATTGCTCTTCAGGCTCTGAGTCAATCTGAGAATCTTCATTATGCCCTTGTTGCTCTGGAATAAATGTATCACCGAGGTCTTCTGTCTCTGATCCGCTAGACTCTTCATAATTCACCTAAGATAAGAGAACTGATTCAAAACCCGGGTGTCTGGTCGCAATCGACTTCCTAATTCTAGAATAACGGGTATGATCTTCGTCATTAATAGTCCGTTTTCGCCCCGATGATGTACTTGGTTCCATTTTATATTACTTGTCCAACTATTGAAAGAAAAAGTTATTATTTGTAACTTAAGTGATTTTAAAAAAAGTTACGTAAATACTGACGATGGGTCAGAGAGGCCCGAAAAAAACTTCGAAATGAATTTACTTACCAAAATTGCGAGCGCCGACACGTAAGCTACCACTCACAGCCGCGGCGTTACTAAACTCGAAGCTACAGGAAGCCGCGTGTGCGCCGGGTGCGGGGGAGGGGAGTTATTCGATATTATTACTGTTGCTAAGCCGGAGCGACCCCCACGTCAGTAGTTAAAGGTTAAAACTCTTGTTAGAGTTTTACTTTCCAATACATTTAGAGCAAATTAAAACCGCCCATCTATTTTCTCACTTCCTCTTTCGAAAGCACTTTTACCTTCGCTAATTTGATTACGTACATCACACAAAACTGATAAAGACTTCGATTCAACAAGGTCTTTATTATTCGTCGTTAGCATGTCATTATCAGTGGCGTCGTGATATGAAGTTAAATTAGATGTTGTCTGTATTGATTACATCATTTAAATATCTGAAATCATTTGCATGTGTTGAGTTGTATTATGACGGGATACTTCAGAAAACCTTTTCAGTTAATCGATAAGAAAAGTCGTGCTTACATTTCATTAGACCGAAATGTAAGTAGGATTACTTTTTAAATATAGACGTACAGAAATAATTTTTGAATGTAGATCAAATTTTCTTTCAGAGTATATAGCACTCGACTAATATTTAAAAAAAAAATTCTTGCGTACTACATTAAAAGCAATGGAACACATTGACTACTTGTAGTATATGAAATTAAATCTTAGGTAAAATTACCGATGTAAAAAACAATGTCATGTGCAAGGTAATAGGAAATGACATGTTGCAGTATGAATAAAAGGATTCAACGTCCTTTTTGTTTACTGACGATGATATAAAGGGAAATTTAGAATATCGCGCTATTTTTTTGCCCATCGTTGATTAGCGCCGTGGTAGGCGATAGTCACCTGAATTAATACAATCCAATGTAATTTAATACAATTTTTTTTTCCTAATTAACATCAAAATCCTACTTAAAAACAACAAGAAAATTAGATGTTTTTTTTTAATTTTGGATTCATGCCACGGTGAAATAAGAAAAAAAAGCCCAAGTTTAAAAACTTAGGAATTTGCCACAATTAAAACTGTGAGACGATATTAATTAAATAATGTTTATTGTTCTTTAGCGCCTAGGGTTTAGAGAATTGCATTTCATTGCAAATCGAAACTTTAAATAATTTGTTTTTTTTTTCTTCTTAATTTTTTGTTTCATTGTGTTATCAAAAATATTCACTGAAAAGTATAATGAAATCACCAAAAAAGAACTTAATTTTTTTAGTTTGTTTCCTAAATTAGCTTAAAGGAATTTGAAAATAAAACTATATTTTCACCAAAAGTAATGCTAAAAGATATCATGTCAAGTATCTCTTTATTGAAATATGTGTTGAACGATTTAATTAATTTAAGATGAGGTGACAAACAATTTTGGAAATTTGTATTTAATAAACAATGCAATTAGTTAAAAAAATTGCAACGTAAATCATTTTATTTTAAAGACCTATATGATGATATCCATTAAAAAAACAAGCAAAAAAAATTATTTGTCAAATTAGTTTTAAATATATGAAAGTAAGCTGCACGTGGTACGCAAAGCACAAAAAAAATTGGGGTAGTATCTTAGAACCTTATGTTATAGAACCTTAGACTATTTGTAGCGCGATACAATAGTTGGTCATTGAAAATATCTATCCCCATATTATTCTGGTTAATTTGTATGTGTCGATAAAGGTTATTTTTCATAATTAATAAGTTTTTTACCAGTATTCTCATACAATTGAAATTTGACGTTTTGTTATGTGGAGAAAACAAACGATTGAGGCTGCGGGGAGTGATATTATATTAGGAAATTATATTTTAGATTTTGATAAAAATATTATTGCATGCCATATATGTAGATTAATAGATTGCTTAAAAGTATTAAAAATATAACTCTATATCTCCTGGCTAATTGAAAAGTAATTAACCTTAAATTGTACAGCAATCCGGAGGCAATTTTTTTTTCTGAATATTAGTTTAATCTCCGATTTCTGTCGCGTGAAAAAGATAAAAAATAGTGGTGTAACTTGAAAGCGACGAAAACTACTTCCAAAGATATTGCAACTTAGCGGTGGAATTGTCTACATAAATTTCGATACTCAGAATCAAAGAAAAGGCATGAAAACATAAATTCGTGCCTTGCAGTAAGTGGTCGTCAGTTAATATGTTAGCGTCATGTGATATTATATAATTTTGTTACCGTTGTTGTCGTCCCTAACAGTGTGATTTGTTTTCTATTGCAAAAAAATTCCATTTCAGAATAAAGTATATTTAAGGTTCACTTTTATTATATAAACATATGTTATATGTATTTATGTATATATATGTATATATATATATATATATATATATATATATGTGTGTGTGTGTGTATGTGTGTGTGTGTATGTGTGTATAGACGTATGTGTATAAATAATAGGTTAAAAGATCGGTTAAGCAGTTGACGCGTAAAAACAAACAAAGAAACCATCAAATGAACTAGCTTTTGCATTTGTGGGATTCCTATCACATATGTTTTTTTCGGATTCCATATATTCCATTAAATAGGTCAACAATAAGTTTTCACCCTGAATTAGTTTACTTAAATAAATTACTAGTATTACAATCTGAACCCAAACTCTAATAAAACCGTCGTTAGAAGTATATGCAAAATAACAATTCAAGCCAACAGATACGATGCAGCTATTCCAGTATGATTGACGTACTTACGCAACAATGTTGAAATATTTGGGGAAATTCATGAATATGTCGCGACAACATATTAATATATTTTATATCCTTCTAAGCAAATGTGTGAAAATTGTTAATAAAACATTTCCATCCACTGTGCGATCCCTTTCGTTAATAACAATCATTAATCCATCGGAATATTTTCCCAACATCCTTTTTATGATCATCCAAACTGGATTTAATCTCCATCAGCGAGAGACTAGCCGCCCTTTTCCACTTTGTCCTTGATCGATTCTGAGCGGCATTGTTCGTCATTATATCGATGTTTACATTCGTCATTATCTCGCTGGCGTTTATATCTCTGCGTTACATTAAAATTACTCGATTCTATACTGCTTCTGAATTAATACTTCGTTTAATGGATAATTTTATTAAGGTTGACCGATGGAAAAACATTTTCGGTGGTGTTTTGGTGTTGGTCTCGTACAAATATGGACTAACACTATCTAACTTTAGCAGTCACCATATCTATTCGTTCTTAAAAATATATTTTCTACGAATATTTTAACTTTAGGTTTTGTCAAAGTGAAAGCGTCTTGTTTTTGTAATTTTTGTTTATTTTACCAGAATTTTTCATCATAAAAACATATAAACTTTAAAATATCTCGATAGTCATTATTCAAAAATATTTATATTTCATTAAAAAATATTTATATAAAATTTGTTGAGGGGGAAATAAGAAAATATTTTTTTTTCTTTCAGGTATCTTGAACTACTAATCAAAACTTTGTAACAAACTAATTAGAGGTTTATCTACAGATTACTGGAAAGTTATTATAATGATTCTAAACGTAATGTATTTTTTAAACATTCATACTGTTCTTATGACTGTGTAAATTAATATTGATTTTAGTTAAATAGAAATGTAATGTAAACTCATGTGTTTGCGTATGTCACTGTACACATCGGTGTACGGAATCCTTGCAGTGAGAACTCCATTCGTACTTCATCGATTTTGAAACTTCTATTCAATGAAAGGAAAATTGAATAGGGCAAACTTATCATTTTAATATCTTACTTGCAAAATTAACTAAAGCGGCCTTGTCAAGTAAACTAGAACTGTCTTGTGAAGTTTTGTAATATAAATGAACGGCTATCTTATTTTGTGACTTTATGTATTAGTAGATCATAATTAAAATTTAACATAGGCGAGTGAACGTTTCTTACATAAGTGAATAGAGTGGGAATACATAATATATTAGGCATATGTGTATGTATATATATATATACGTATATATATATACACACACACAAGTGTCCAATAAGTCATGGACCAACTAAAAAGAGGATGAAGACCAAGCCATGACTGCGTTACTGACAAAATTTAATAAAATATATTATTTTTAGAGAAATAGACATTTTTTAAAATGTGTGAAAGAAATAGTGATACTGGGTTGATTTTTGAGTGCCATGGCTACAAATTAAGTGTGCCTTTAAATTTTTTTTTAGTTAAGTAATAAAAATAAATTTAAATTACTTGAAACACTTTAAGACAACAAATACGGTCCTACCAAAAAAAAATTCAAAATGTCCTCTTTAGGATTTCGTAATTTTTGTCGCCCAATTTTGACTACTTATGCTTAAAACAATACCGCCAGTAAATTACATTTCAGTATTACCCTATCTAAATAAAATTTTAGTACAATATAAATATACTTTTAACTGATGTGCTGTGGTTTCCCGTTGTAAAAGTACCTCTTGTATATATTCCAAATTTTCTAGTGAATATCTGCTACTCATTATATGATGACATTTTAATTTTATACAGACATCTCTTGAAATATTTTGCAATTATATTTATTGAGTTTATTCTAAATAATGTTTGCTCGCCTGTATTTCGACAAATTATTCGCTGCTGGTGTTTCCTTTCACATCATTATTATAATTGATAAAGATACAAATTCCTATATCTTTATTACTTTTCATTGGCGCGTTTGTATAAAGTACCCACACGTATAGCTAAATTAAAGTTCCGTTCTGCGGCTGCGTAATAATTTTTAAGCAAACTTCACAGTTCACTATTTCTCCAATAAAAAAAGGCAGTGTTCCCTGTATTGTAAGCGACCTCTTCAATTAAAGAACGATTAAACTTTATTAATATTATAATTACCTGTACCCGCAACTTTGTTGGTGTATGGACATTTAGAATTTTTATCACACCAGCTATAGTGATAAAAAAATTCTGTCAAGCATAAATAAAACCCACACACAAAGTTCCGTACACATATAATAGGCACTTATAAATATTTAAAGGTACATAATATTCCTATTACACTATTGTGTTGAATGTTTATAACATTAATTTTACACAACGTGGTTTATTATCTACCATATCTTTCACAGGCGTAAAAACCTAGGGCATACTCAAAAATATAACTATAAATTAAAGATTTTGAGATTTTTCCTTTATTTCTCCTATAAGACTGTACTTTTTGTCTAATTTCATGATTCTAGGTCAATGGGAAGTATCCAATAAGTTTTGATTTATTTGTGAGTGTCAAAATATGCAGCATACATGGCAGAATTTTAGGATCTTTTTAATTGCTTTGACTCAGAAACTTAATTTTTTACAACCCCAAGGGACCATGAACCTAAGTATTTGATACTAATTTGAACTTGATACTTCCTGAGGCATACGATCTTGACTAACAGACAGACGAACAACGAGTAATCCTATCAGCGTTCTATTTTTTCCTTTTGAAGTATGGAACCCTAAATATAAACGTTTTTAAATAAATACACTTTGTATCGAAATGTCCAATATCCATATTTTTGGCAAACAACTTTATCACTTCATCTTTATCAATATCCTATTAACTGCTATTGCACGATACCCGAACAAATAAGCATACTCACAGACCAACGGACAAAATTTCGAAAAACAGTAATTTTGTGTCCTTTTACTTTTGTTAAGTTCTCCTAAATATTTTTTTTCTAAATACCTGTGCTGTAAGTACACACAGGTACAAACACGGTAATTCCTCAACTTTATTATTTAATATATTGATTCTCGCTGTTTATGTGGACCTTCATATTATAAATAGAATCGTTTACTATTTATTATTTGTATAATTGCGATACCATTCTGACCATAGAGTGGGGAAAATGTTTAGTTAGGTCTTAAATATTATTGTGGTTGTTCAACCAGGTGTCAGGGTATTAAATACGAATTAATGTGTGGATACGTAAGAAAATTTAATGGCACTATTTTATTCAAATAAAAAATTTGTGTTAAAATTGTAACTTACCCAGACTACTGACCCAGATAGAAAACGGCAATAACAAGGCGTGAACAGTCCGACTTCCACCAGGGGAAGTCCAACTAGTAAAACGGACAATTTAGAGTGAGCTCCTTCAATAAATAGTAATCGAATTTAGTAGAGTGTGAAAATCACCAATATCGTTTATAAAGAGGCCCGGTCCAGTAAATCGCATGGTTGTGTGAAAATTTAAATGTAAACTTTTATTCAACGTCTTCCAATTAAACATAAGTGGATATTACAGCCAATCAAATATAAATATAATATTAGGAAGCTTTTATCATCTGATTACAAATAAATGTCCTATATCAGATAAGCGATTTATTTGTATTATACATTTTATTTATTCTATAGAAAGAAATAAAATATAAAAATGTAATTATTTCTCAAATCCTTTTATGTAATTACACACGACCGTTTTATTTAAATGAAAAACATGTTTCTATCTATTCATTTATAATATAACTACATAGTTACCTAAATAAAAATGGAAAAGTTTACACTTTAAAAATATAATTAAGTAATAAGTAGATTTAAAAAAATGACATGTAATAAAGAACATGTCTATTATTAACACAGGTGATTCGATGCATCAAATTAATTAAAGTGAAAATGTTATTTCATGTTATGATACTTTCATTAAAATGATAAATTGTCCGCTTTGGCCTCCAAGGACATAAAGAGCTTTCAAAGGAAATCTTATCGGATAAACATGAATCAAATATTAGTTTACTCATATCTTCGTACGTAAGTATATCCACATTCAGAGGATCATAAAATGCGAGATAAGGAAAAAAGAAAATAAACATTACAAAAAAGAGCACAACTGGCACTATGAGGGTCCCGCATAAGTAGCTCCGATGAAAGTGAACTTTTAAAGCTTAATAATTCGTAATCGGATCCCTATTCAAAAAAGTTTCATAACATACTCCCATGAAAGACCTTTTAAAGGATACCCTGCACAACAGAAGTAACATTAATAAATTTAATGATTTTTTTTGTAATTTTTCAAATTATAAATTCTTAAAAATTATTTAGTTAATAATACACGAAGATCATTAAAAATGTTTCTTGATAAATAAGTTTAAGAAGAAGAGAAAATCCAAATCGTTCATCATAGGAAAATATTTTTCGCTTGATTTATACAGACTTAGAAGACATCACCTAAAATCAATAAAGATTTAATAATAATGTCTTTGTCACTCGTCTTCAGTGCGTTATTGTCTTAACACGATGTAAATGAAAATTACTATTTCGGCATTGTTTAATTAATGACCCTTTAAACAAATCCTTTTCATGCAAATTTTCCTTCATGATTTCCACGGGGGAAAGGAAGCGTTAACTATATAGCGAACCGGGTCGTAATTTATTTATCAATTAGTTGTTCTAGCCATTTAGATATTTCTCATTAATCGGGCTATTATAATTTGCGAGGTATAATTTTGAGCAGACTTTATGTGTAAATAAAAACTACTAAAAGTAAAAACAAATAACGAAAAATTAAATATGATTTGGACTTCATAAATTAATCGATTTATTATATAATATATAAATACTATAATTACTAAGCAGACTTTTTTTCTATAAAACACAATAAACTTTCCCCTTAACGTTTACATTTAACTCTTTGTCTATTTTTTAAAAGACTATATGGACATGTAAGTGTATTTGTAGTTTATAATTGACGAAAACAAATCTCTGAGCAATTAAAATTATAGGAAATTTGAAATTTTTATGTTATAAAATTAAAATAAAATGTTATAAAGGCAAACACTGTAATTTCATCTTGACAATGCTTATATAGTATTCAAAAGTATTTCATTTGAAACCCCAAGATGTTTTCAGAATTTTTATCTATTCATAAAAACATTCATTAACTAAAAACTACTTATTAACGGCAGAGCTGAAATTCATAATCGTGAAAAATCCGTTTAGTGAAACCTCTAAAACAATGTGTTAGCAAAGTAATATTTTTTTAAAATTTTATATCACATTTTGTACAAATATCATATTTCACGAACGTTTTTATTATATTAAGAAAAGGATTATGGGACTCAAAAAATATATACAGAATCTAAATTAGTAGGCTAGGTTTTATTTTAATTTATTTGTAACGTGATTAAAAAAAATGCTTACTACATACGTCCTAAACTTTTAATTAAATTTAAAATATATTTAGGAAATTTTCGACGTGGAAATCAACTCTCGACTAAAAAGACAAGAAAAACGTAATTCATTATCTTTTTGGAAATGTAGTATCAAAAAGGTTACAAATAAAATATTTTTCTTTCTGTCACAATCTAGTAAATTTGATAAATGCTTTAGGCGATCTCTCTCTTTCTCTCCCTATCTTTCTCCCTGTCTCCTTCTCATGCACTCCTTACCACTCATTTCTATATCCCTCTCTCCCTTTCTCCTGTCCCTCTTTATAGAGAGGATATGTAGAAAAGTATATACTGGTATCCGAGTACTTTCGCTCCACGTATGATAATTAAAAGACATCGACATCAAAATCGATAAACAATTCATTAGACTGGAAATCAAAACATCGATGTAATTTAATTTTTATACCGAAACAGCGTTTTCATTCATTGAAACAGAATTACTTTCTACGTAACCGTAATATTCCTTGTTTGGTTACTAATTTTATTTAAAAATACTGTGCTATGAAATAATACGATTGTAATTTCGGTCCGAGAAATCTTACGTTTATAGTTACGTACGCCTTAAATTAAAGAAGAGTAGACTTTTTGGGCAACTTTTGGCTGGTTTTGAAAACTGGTTTGGCTGGTTTTAACGGCCTGGTTTTGAAAATTATTATTGGATTATTTTACTGAAAAGTTATTCTAACGACTTATTTAATAGTTATTCTACCGAATGTGTTGACCATGTACGTAATTATCTGTATAACCATATGAAAAATATATTCTTACTTTACTTATACAATTATTTAATCCTTTATTAAGAATTCCAGATTCGGTGTTTAATGGTAAATTAGCAAAGATAACTTTTATCAATAAAAGTCTTCAAAATATGTAAAGTCCACAATAGTCACTGAATATCGGTACGTCGAATGGTTCATAATTAATGCTAAAATAGCTAAAATACAATAATGCAATAGATACAAAGTTAACAATGAAATCACGCCAATGCCAGTTCCGCTATTAAGGGTCTGAGTCCCTATTTAAGGTTTGTAAAAATATTTCAGTACAATTTAATTATTGTAATATTTTTACAATTTGTTTTAATGTAAATTGCTCTTTTCGTGCAAATTAGTAATTGGAAACTGGAAAGGAAGCGTCGACTTTATTGCCAACGGCTTCAGGATATGAACATCAATTAGATGTTATCTACATTAATAATACTGTTATTTCAATATTTCATATAAACAGCACATGGTAACTTTTAAATGTGTTAAATATTTCAGAATACCCTTTCAGTTAATCGATAAGTAAAGCCGAATTTATTTTCAAGATATTTTCGTATGGAGAACAATAATTATCAAATGAAGCTTGTAGTGCATATGCCGAACCCGAATTTCGATTTCTTTTAAACTATGTGACTCGTTTCACAGAAAAATCCTAGTTATATTATAACCAAATAATTTTCAAATATATTATACATTAATCAATTTTCAAATGCATTTTCATAATACGTAAATATTTCCGTTTTACCTTAATTCAGTGTGCAAAAAAATAGACGCTCGTGACCACGGAGTATTTTCTGAAATTCTTTAAATACTGCTTATTTTTAAACTCCTAACTAAAATGAGATTAATTAGAGCAGCAAGATTTATTTTCGGATTCTGCTAGAAAATATGAAACAAGAGCGATAATGATAAATTTTTATTTATGACTTTGTTACTGAGAAGTAACTTAATTTAAAAAAAACTATATTTTTATACTTTCCATATTTATTCAATCTTAATTATATTTAAACTTTTCATAATAATATCCATATAGAAAGAAACTTGCGGAAAGTACCAAATTACCAGCGTAATCGATTTTCTGTCTGCGTATCACTCATTATTGAAGACTCAATGAGATGTTTGATGCGTGACGTCGCATTTCGCTTTGATCATGCTGTACTCAGTGAATATGTACTTCAAATATACATATATATATATATATATATACATATATATATATATATATATATATATATATATATATATATATGTATATATATATATATATATATATGTATACATATATATATATGTATATATATATATATATATATATATATACACACAGTATGTTATTTATGGGCGCATAATAAAAGTAATAAAACACAAAAATACAGTTTTTGAAATGTTTGTCTCTGTCGATTCCTTCACGTGCATACATTATATAAAAACTACTAAACAATTTGAATAACATTTTTATAAAAAATTTTATGAAAAAGTAATAAAAAGAAAATTAAAATTTTTAAAATTCATATGCATAATACACCAAAAAATTAATAATATTCATTCAGGTCTACCTTTCACAATGGCTTAATTTTCAACTTTAGATAGGTTTATATAGGAGAGGAAAAGTTAGTGGCTTTATACCGGAAAGACTATTTAAATCCAGCAAAGCATCTCTGTCTATAGTCGCCGTTTACCTTATTTCGCCCAAAATGGTATAATTTGATCAGCAAAAAGAGTAAAATGCAAATCTCTCATTTTAATTATCTTATTGTTTATTCTATACAAACCCGATTCTTGCAGATGATTTATTCGCTTTTTATTTAAAGATTACCGCCTCATAAATTTCTCATTGTTACCACTAATTGACTTTACCTTAATATCTTCTTTAATTTGATAAACCCTTTTTCATTCCCTTTTAATCTCAATTGTAGTAAAATATACAGCTCTTCACCTCAGATGGCGATATCTCCTTTGATTAATAAATGGACACCATAAATCCGTGAATGAGACCAATTACAAAGTACCCATTGTTCATAATTAGGGTTTATTCCGAGATTAACGTCAAATTTTGCTGCATTGTTACTTCAATTAATAACTTCCTTAACGGATCGTTGCTAATTTTTGACCTAGGTCTTAAAAGACTGCTTATTGTGTGAGCATTATGAGTTCAGTTTTCACACATTGAAATAAATATTTACTTATAAGCTGTAATAGGTACATTTTTATTTTCAGGAAACTTTCTTCTTTTTAATTCTGAACAACATTTGCAACTTGAAGGGATTAGAATTCAAAAAGCAAGATTTCACAATTACGGCATCAAAAGCGCTATTGAATTCACGCGAGACGTCTAATGTTTATGTTGGTAGACAGAATACGTAATTCTGTTGAAGAAAAATACTCTCTTTTCCATTAAAAGTAAGTGTTAATTGCGGCTGCATTGTCCATAATTGGTTTATATTAATAATTATGAGTTTGAATATTAATATTATTACTTAGAGCTTTATTTGATCTTATAATTATAAACTAAAATAGCCAATGTTTTTTTTCAGTCGATTGTAAAATTTTTGAAAATTTCTAAGCTTACATATAGACATTTGAAAGATTCATAAAACAATATTCAAACGAGCTGACGTCAAAAATATTGAGGTTTTAAAAAAATATATATAATAAGAGCTCTTCATTGAACGGATAATTTATATATTGAAAAATTGTAGTGGATATATTATATTGGTCTAAATTTATATTGCAGTCTTTACAATTTAATACTGCAAAGAGCTTTGAACTTCTTAATATGGAATAACCCTACCGCGTGTTATCTATTTTTCATGATAAATTTACGAATAATAAAAAGACAGAAAACCGATCTCTCTTCAGTTTTGACCCATTTATTGTATGTAGGTACATTATTTGGTTTCTAATAGGACTTATTGATACCTAATATATGCAGATGTAATATTACTTATAAACCCTCTACTTTTCGCGCTCTGTTCCTGGAAAATAAAAGCTTCTAGAGAAGTTTTTCTTGTGCGAGTGCGGCAATCGAACTTCTGTTCTGTTTTCAATTAATTAATCGGGAAGTAAAGACTAAATTCAAAATAGAAGTATTTTGAAATAAACTTAGAGAAATCTTCTTCGTGAATGTCGTTTAGGACGAAAGACCAGCGAAGCATCACGCAATATATACACAAAGATAGGTGAAGGTTTGTCCTCTTACGACACACTAGTTCCAAAGATTGAAAGAAGGGAATTTTGACATGTCTGGTAAACCTCATCATAAGCGACCTCCTGCAATTTATTTAGAAAAATTTTAAAGCTCTTTTGAAACATATGCCAGATGAAGTTTGCATTTTTAGCAGAACTATTTTCATGTTCCTATACTATAATGGAAAAACATGCTACGAGAAAGAAGTGGAAATGTTTTATTTGTACTTGAGAGCTAATGTATTCTTGTAACTACTGAGTTTCCATAATATCAACAAAATACCAATGTATCTGATTACAGAAGATGAAAATTCAGTAGATTTTGTTAATTTTATTTGAAAACGCCAGTGGCTAGAAGCAAAATATACTTTTGAGTACATGGTGGGGTATAAATGGTGTTATTAATTTAGTTATTCGTTGGGAACTCTTTCAAGCTAACAGTAAAATTAGAGCTAAGATTTATTGTGGACCATTGAGCAAAGTCATTCAAATCGAAACGAAGTTTACTTTTTACATGACAATGCTCGACCTTACGTGGCAACATTAACACGTGATAAACTACTTTCGTTTGGATGGAGCCCACCGTACTCTTCAGATCTTTCGCCATCTAATTACCATCTGTATTACTCTCTGTCTAATAATTTATCTGATAGAAAATTTAAAGACGAAAGTCATATCAAAATGGAACCTAACTGGTTTTTCAGCCAAAAGCCCAAAGATCTCTACAAGGACGGAATATCGCCTACACGTTGACTACAAGTGTTAGATACCGACGATGCTTATATAATTAAAAGTTGATTTTATTGACTACATATTAAAAGTAATATCTGGTCAATAAAATCAATCGTTACAACCAATATAATTGTTGCGACTTTACAGAAAGACATACTGAAATAAAGATGCCAGGTCATAGAAGTAGAAACCAAGGGGAATAGGAAATATTTGTATAAAAATCAAGGAAGATTAAAAGAGAAACGATAATTAATGTAGGGAAAAGAGAATTTCAGTCAATATGGAAAGTAACTAAAAGTTTAAATAAAATAATATTTAATAACATATGACATTTAATTATTTTACCGAAGTACATGTTAATATCTGCCATCATTTAGTGATGTAATACATTGATAAGAAGTTATCTATTACTTTACACCGTTAACTATAATAAATATTTATCAAATAAGCATTGTTTTTTTTAATATCGAGAGGTCGGTGGAAAATTGTAATAGAACTTTGAAAGAAATATTACGGTGAAACAAACTGCTACTTCACTACCACATCTTAAACGTTGATGCCTAATAAAAGAAAGCCTGACTAGAGATAAATATATTTAAGCAGATATTATAAACAAGTATTACAGAAATTATTACAAATCTGGATGTAATAAATGAGAAATTTTAGTGATGGAGTTCAATTTGCTGCTCTTGATAAACACGTCAATATCTCATATTTTAAGTAGATGACTCGAAAGGTGTGTTTGATATCAGTTCATTGAAATCAGCAATTAGGCTATCAAAATAGTGGAAGGAATTGAAGGACCATGATATATCAACACGAGTACACAACATATTATTAATTAATCATTCTTCCATTCTAATGGTTCATGTCCGAAAGGAAAAAAGAAAAATAAAAATCATAAAAATGTATTTATCGTTTACCGTTGAAAAAAGTAATAAAGCCCATTTTTATAAATATACTTCCATACTTAGCTTATAGTTACGTTAATTTCTCCAATGTATACCAGGTGAAAAATGTTATAGCGCAATCTAAAACACACGCGGCGCCATTTGTTGATATAGAGAGGTAGACTATAACGTTTGTGTAATTATTACACCTTGATAATCTTGGTACTTTTTTTTTCTTATTGTACAAAAGCCATATAAATATATTTTTGAATACCTTAAGTACTTAAAATTATAACTTCTGATTAAATAAATCAATTACAATAAGATAAAAAGCTAGATGTTCCTTTAGTTTAGTTAACCCCATTTTTTCCAAAAAGTCTGTTCGAATAGACAATAGTTTTTACATGACGTGTGAACAAAAAATATAAAACAGATAAAAATTCCAAAAATTGTACTAATGGATTATATCATTGTTCTTCATACCCCGATTTTTGGAATGAAGTTGCTTGTTGCAAGTTTCATACTTGGCGAATGAGAGCTCGCCCGAAAAGTGTAAGATTTCTACCGACACTTTTGCTACATTATAAGCGTTTGCGTGTTTACAAGCATATGTGTTGTATAGGTATATTACTACAGCATAGATGCGCGGCATGCCCATCAGCTCTATTCGTTTAAGGTGTGTGTTTAACAATCCGTGTGCGCCATAATACTCATAACCTCTCTTCGCTACTTTCAAACTCGTATGATGGTTATCAGTTTATTATTAGAATTATAAAAGTTATTTAGTAGAAGTTGTGGATGGTGGTGACGAAGTCAGGTAGGTACTAGAATTAAAGTAAAAATAAGTGAATAAGTTATTTTAAAATTAAATTTTTGTATGACCTGTTATTCACATCGACAAAAGTTAACACATATATTAACTAATACTAAAACTAAATCATATAATATTTTTTACGTACTATAAAAGTTTTGATTAATTAATAGATGTTGATCGGATCGCTTCGTTGCCATTATTTTTTCATCAGGATACAGTTTTTTCGAAACACTTAGATAAAATTGCTTCCCAAATATATGTGTCTCACTTATAAAACTACTATTTTTCCTGGAATCTTAATTTTACAATTTTTGAAAACAATTTTTATCAAAAATAAATAGTACATAATTTTTCAATTTTAAATTTGGTTAGATATTTATATTTTGAATAATATAACATAAATTCAGCGAATTTCATTCACAATGCGGTTTACACGAAAATTCCTCAACCATTTCATGATACTCAACGTAGTAAATATTATTATTCCTGGTTATCATTCGTGAAGTTGAATATTATCCAAATATAACGCAATAAATATTAATACGGGGCCATAAAAATAACGTGAAGATGTTACGTTAGAAAAGTATAGCTACTATCGGTTCTACTATAATTTTCAAATATAAACACTTTATGGATAGTAAATGGCAAAAACGACATTAAAAATGAAATATTTTCAAAGAGCGATATTAAATAGGTAATTGATGCAATGAACAGATGTATATCTTCGACATACTCAAGACACTCCATCCTTGATCCGCAAGTATCGAAAGTAAGAAGTAAGAATTCATACCTTCGACATCACTTTCGGTGCATTGCTTTAAATCTGACGTCCATCGTCAGATTACCATTTCTTTCGTTTTGATATTTAAAATATGTATATAAGAAACACGTTGCTTTTGGTAATAACGGATTGATCTTTCATCAAACCATTTACAGTTTTCTTACATATGCCTATATCATCAAGCAGAGTTCCTGGCAGATTATTATCTGAATTCTTAATAAGTTTTCTCTAACCTGCTAGTCAAATATAAATATATTCTCGTAATATTTCCGATGGTAAGTAGTCTTGTAGGGTTATCTCTTTCAGTACATGCCTAATTATTTTATTTATTCTTAATAAGAAAATCAACACATTAAGGCTTTTATTGAATATGATATCGTCCCTAAAATTATCCCTAGATTTAAACACATTGCTCTACAATAATAATTTTTACTCACAAGTTATACTGTTACTGTCAAACCTTTTAGTTAAAATTTTTATTAATATTCTGAGGTCTTTTTTTAATATTCGTATGGTATTTTTAAATATTATATTTTTGGCTAGCTACTGCTATAGAAGCTGACAAATTAAAGGCGGAATAAAAAAAATTACATCCAATAGGAGTCGTTTATTTTTCGTAATTAGCCAATTACTATCTTTTCTTAAAACAAAGGCAAGTTATTACACAACTAAGTTTGAAAAATTTGCTTATTAAATAAATTGTTCCTGCACAGATTGTCGTTCAAAGTTTCTTTAATTTAAAGTTAACATTCTTAGCTTTATTGTATTTAATTTAAGGTAAAAATTCTTAATTTTATTGCAGTAAATTTTCTTTCAAAGGTTAAAGTAAATATCTTCCATAGCTGCATTGATTATCGGTTAAATGTTTCAGTTTATATTTCATTAGTTTTTCAGTCATTGTACAGAGTGGATTTTAAAAATTATTTCCAACGAGCAGATTTTAGTAGGAAATAAATTCCACATCCACTTTACCCATTAAAAAATAAAAGGATAAGAAAGATTGTTATACCTCTTTACGAACTAAATATAGGTACAATATTTTTGCTCCCGTATATAACAGCGGTTTGAAATATTTTTCAAATAGATAAAGAACATGACCGTAGTCAATTATACTTTCCACAGAAAGAATAATATTTATAAATCTTCATAAAATCGCGATGATTACAGGCCGCGAAAGCACTACTAAGGAAACGCGCTGCCTTTATTTGTTATTGAGTAGTCAGGTGGAAATCATTGATTTTCGTCTACGATGCGGCAGAGCTTGCCTTTACCGATTATTCCGTAAACTTATATCATTAATTCCCTTGTATTCTTCGTGTTCATAGCTGAAATACTCATCATGTGGCCATCTACAAATTAACTCACAATAAGATGGATTTTCCGAAATTTTTCGTGAATCTAAATATTGTCTTATGGCTGAAAGAGAAAACGTTGAGATCCTTTTAGCAAAGACAAAATGATAATTTCAATTTATTTTTATTACCATCAGTTTTCATATAAATTAAGGTCAAAAAGTTTTTGATCTAAGCTATATATAACATGTGAAATGGAGATTATTAATAATAATTAATATTTATATTTTTTCACTTATTTTCCACATATTTCATTACCCTTTTTATAACTTTCTATCAACATTTATTTTTATTTTCAAATTTTGTTAAAGCTTTCCTATTTCCACTGATAATCCATATCTTGTTAATTTTTATTTTTAAAGCGCTACGTAGGAAAATTCCTTTTCACTGACTGTTATTATAAACATTCTTCTTGGCTATAATATAAGAGCCGATATAAGAGTCCGTTAATATAAACTGTTCACCATTGCTATGGTATGAGTCGTCTATATCATTTTCAAATAATACTAACTAAATATGAAATATTTGTAGTGTTACTTATCCATTAAATTGTTTAATAAATTATTTTTAAATAAAATTTCATAATTTTTATAAAACCTCATATCTGTAATTTGAATCTCAATCTCAATAAAAGAATTTGCAAGTAAACAGGGCCTTTGTTGAATATATTTGGCGTTAATTTTGTAGAAATGCATTATTCACAATTAAATGAAACTACATGATGTAGTATTATTTCTACTTTCTTTAAGTTCTTTGCCACGACCTAGGTTTCGTTATATTACGACATCTTCAGGTGGGCTATTAGTAAAGAATTCTTTCTACTACATCACGTAGTTTCCTTTGATTGTGGAGGATATTTTTTTTCTAACACTTTTTTTTCTTGTCGTAATTACTTACCCCATTTAAACGTTTAATCTTAATACAATTACTGAACATTTAAAAAAAATAGTTTTTCAATTAACTTTTAACCATGATCACTCACCAAGGACATTAGATACGTAAAGTTTAAATGCGGAATTCTTATAAGGAAACTTAGACATTTCATCGTTCTGACAGATAACTATCATGATAATTATTAGTTTTAAATTAAAAAGTAATTAACTCTGTGAACTGTTCTACCCGTATAGTTGCACAGCACCGATAATAAAAATATTCTATGTGTGAGCAACCAAACCATAATCCAAAGAAACACGCTCATGAATTACCAATTTTATTGACTTAGAAACATTCAAAGAAAATTTCGCTACTTAGACTGTAAACCCAATTATGTCATATTTGAGTTTACACTTAGGTTTATAACTCGAATAATCTGTCCAATAAAATTAAACAAATACAATTTAAGGAAGCCCGTATAGTTTCAGATATACGATAATAAAATATTCTATGCATGAGCAACCAAACTCGAGCCCAAAGAGACACGCTCATGAATTACCAATTTTATTGACTTAGAAACATTCATAGAAAATTGCGCTACTTCGACTGTAAACCTAATTATGTCATACTTGAGTTTACACATAGGTTTATAACTTGAATAATCTGTCCAATAATATTAAATAAACACAATTTAAACTAGCTAACCGTGCATTTCATTGCAAAACTTTCTTAAAATATTTCATTCCTTAATCTATCTTACAGCAATACATTCATGACAATATGCCATCAAATATCTTGACATAATGACACTCTTTAGGAAGTACTCTAGTCCGATCGATACTCTCATTGAAAGAAAAGTTGTTACTCATGATACATCCACATTACGTCACTTAGTAGAAAGCTAATGGCTATGACATTATGAAGGTGTAATTGACGTGATAACTTATAAATTATTACTCGAAAAGTCCAAAGAAATGGTCTGTAAATAGGAATAAACACTATGAACATTATAGACGTTGGGTATTGCATTGAGTACAAAAAAAAAATTTGGTTACATAGGCAAACTAATTTATTTATATGTAAAAACATTTAATACAAGTTTAATAATCTTAGTAAATAAGATTAAATAAATAAAATAATGAATTAGTTTGTACACTGTACACAATACATGATAGAGTTTGCTTAGAAGAATAAAGTTTAATATTGTCTATTTACCAATGCGTTATAAATAAATATACAAAAAAATTTTTTTCTATGTACTTCTTTGTAAACCCAACCAAATCATCCAAACGATGCTGGTTTGCAGTTTTATTCCTCGCACATACAAATAAAATGAAAACTTATTGGCCGGGTTCTGACTGCAAAGTAGTGATAGGGTAATCGACCGAATATAGCGCTTGCTGTAGCAAAAATGGAAATATTTGAAGGCTTCTGTCAAATATTGTCATAGAGAATATGCATTATGGATTTGTTTTTGAAATGAGACACGATGATCTTTGCGTAGTAAATTTTATAAATACTACAAGAAAGAGCAAATATAAATTTCACATATTTCCAATATCGAATTGGAAATAATGTTAATGAAATAAATGCTGCTATCTATATATATAAAAAAGTAATGACCAGCGTATTCAGTCATGTACGTACTTCTATTCAGTCAGGTACCTACATATAGAATTAATTTAAACAATATTTACATAATTTAGTATTAATAACACACTTATTTTGATGAGTTAAAATGAAAGACATCACGTATTCTGGGTTCCGACAACTAATGTCTGATTATTATTCATTAAATATATCAGTTAAATATATCTATATTTTCCAAGAAAATAACAAGATAAATAACTTAATAAAAATAAATACGATTTTATAGAAAATGCGAATAATATTTACTTTTTTTCGACAAAATGACAAAAAAAATTCATGTATAGTTCGGAATGCAAAATAACGAAAAAATTCTAAGTGGTATGTCTCACAGTCCAGACTTTTTTTTTACTTTCATATTATTCACGTAAACGGGAAAATCAGAGTCGTGAATTTGACGGGAATCGATAAAATTTACACGACTTTAAAGTAGCCGGCGTTAGACGGCGCTGCTGTTTTGCACATAGCAAACATTCCTTAACTATTACACAGATATTGTTGAATAGATTGCAAAAAATTTAACACAAATGTAATAAATAAAAATTGTATCTCATATCAAATAAAAGAACGAAATGCAGTAAAATTTTTTAAATGTATGTAAAAATGTCAAAAAATAATCTTGACATTGGTATATTGTGAATATTTTAGCACTTAATAATTTTCAGTAAAGTTACATTACCATATTAAAGGGATATTAGCAACTAACTTTTGTTATCTTACACTTATCAAAGATACACTAGGCATTATAATTACATTATTAGTGATAACATAAACATTTATAAATTGTTCAATAGGAACACTAAGTTACCTTAAATATTTGATGTATCTGTACATTTACCTAGTGTAAGCTCTATTCGTGACAAGGAAGTTTATTTTATTTACTTGTGACATAATCCGGATGTACCGGAGGAGAAACATGATTTAAACTTTTCTATAAAAGGTCCTTATAACTTCATAAAACACTGAACCAAAGAGCTGCTCACAACTAAGTAGTGGTCCATGTCGCATCACAAAAAACCTTCGTCGGTCACTGGCGTTTTTCTCAGAAAACATTTAACATGGAAACTTCAAGTTTCTTGTGCACAGTGGTAAAATCTGCAAAACTTGCATCTAGTTAACACGTAAAATATATTTAAATTAAAAACAAACCAAGTAAATTGTTTTTTAAAACTTGGTCAATTTGAAGATGGCTTACTTAAGAATTTTATGTTAGGTAATTCTAGAGATTCTGAAAAATGTCTTCAAAACTTTTTGCAGAAAAGTTTTTTGCAGCATTTTTTTACCCATAACGTATGTTTTTTTTATTGATGAAACTCAAAAATATTTGTATGGACATTTTTCAAAGGCAAATAAAATTACTTTTTAAATGTATATTAATCAAAAGAGCTAGATATATTAATTTTAAAAAAAATTTAAGATTTTATTTAAAATAATTCCCGAAATATTTTTAAATGTGTCAACAAAAATATGTTCGCCCAATGTTCTGTCTTCAAAACTATAGAGATGATTCTAAATACAAAAATGTTTGAGGTATACACACAGCTACATAGTCTTGTATATCTCTCACTGATATTCTGTGAAATATATACGAAATATTATATTAAATGGTTAAAATTAATATTAATATTTGTAAATATAGTAGTTTTATCTGGAGTCGTTAAGACAAAAAACACACACAGGCTGATATTTTAATCTATTAGCACTTCTTCAAGTAAACCTTCGTATTTTCGAAATTCAGAATATTTGAAAATTAGGTAATACAAAATGTGAGAATAGAACCTATCGAAATAACAAAGAAATTTAAAGACTATAAAAAATGTAACCAAAAATTAAGCTTTAGCTTTCCAACTTTGAAAAATTACTTTTTAAACGAAATAAAAGAATTTCATTTTTTTTTTAAATTCTCATATCATAAGATCCAGCTCTACCATAAGAGCCAATCGAGCAACTCATAATTGTATATATATACATATATATATATATATATATATATATATATATATATATATATATATATATATATATATATATATATATATATAGATATATATATATATATATATATATATATATATATATATAAATGGAACAAAAATAATTGTTTCCCCGCTCAAATAAATTCCATGCTCGCCTGAAACCTATGCAATATTTCCCGGTCAGGAGGGTAGGGCCTTAAATCTAGCTAATGAGAATTTCTTTAATTAATAATATAATCTATACCCAAAATCTCTAAAATCATTGCGATCAAACTTCAAAGACGCCGGGTTACTAGAAATATTAAATCACTTTAAAAATGTGTACGTAAGTAAGTGTATACGGAACCATTTTACAGGCAGTTCTACTCATGTTTAACGTATTTTTTTTAATTTATGCATTTAATGAAAGAGCAAACATTTTCCAAAAATATGTGTTTTTATTTGTTAGTTATCATATAAAAATCGCTAAATCGATTTTGATAAAATTTTCATATTGCACGTTTATTATCTCGATAGTAAAATGAAGTATGTACCAGATTAACACGATGTCAAAAAGTCTTTTCCACGCGTTTCAAAAACTTCATTTGTACATAACTTTGTATATAAATAAATCATGCAAATAATTGTTCGTCCACTGCTAATTATCGTATCCATTTTTTCCTAAACTTTGCAAATCTATGCAATTCTAATGACTTCACAATAATGTACCATCTAGCTGACATGACAATTGAAGGAGAGATGGTCATAGGGACATCTCAACGATCAACAGTAAACTCATCGAGTTTAGGCTCGTTGGACCAGACTCAATGAGCCATTGGTTACACATTTAACCAGGAGGAAAGTATTCATAATGTTAGAGGGAGGTGGAAAATGGTATAAAAAAAAACAAATTTCAAAATTCACGAGTATATAATGTTTTATTTTTTAGGATAAGAAATTTAATATTATATTTGTTTCAATCGTATGTAGTTTAGAAGTTGAAACTTCTGATATAAAGAGAGGCAGACGGCCAAAAGGACGATATTGCCATAACCATATGGCCCATTCAGTCCGTACGGAGTATATATATATATATATATATATATATATATATATATATATATATATATATATATATATATATATATATATATATATACATATATATATATTTATAGAACACTAAAAACTAAACAATAAACAAAATTTTGTTACTAAAAATAATTGTGAATATTCCTTTCCGTCAGCATTTTTATTACTTTTAGGATTAAGTGAGTCAAAAGGAAGAAAGCGAGAAAATACGACCAAACACGGGACCGTCTATCTCTCCGTCTGCCCGTCTCATTAGTATTTAGAAACTTCAATGAATTTTGCAAATATCTGATACAATTGGTAATCGTATTTTATGTAAAGCAAAATATATTGATAAAAAAAGATTTTGCATAGCCATACATTCAAAATTATATTTGATAAAATACTCCTCGCCCTCAACTTCTTGTTCGATTTTGAACTGAAAGAATTTTTTTAAATTTTAGGTTAGTATTTGACTGGAACTTTCGGCTAAAACACTAAACTTTTAATTTGCTTGAACTAATAATTTCCATAGCGATAAACACATTCACGGAACCTTAAAATATATAATTATTTATTGTAAAACCTTTCTGCACCGGTTATGAAAACGTTACGTAAAATTTTTTTTCATAATTTCAACTTTACATTACAATATATCTCTCCAATCCTGGCCTCGACACTTGCGTGCCATAATGTCTCTGATAAAGTAGTCGTACATATAATATTTGAAAAGTAAGAATAAAAAAATGTCTTCGTTAACAACAACAAAGTCACTCGAAACTTTTATTACGTTGCAAAGAAGGGGATGCAGTTTTCGAGCGTTTACGTTAAGACAAGCATTTCATTGAAGATTTTACAAAGATTAACTTGGATAGTTTCCAAACTGAAATTGGCACGATAACAACTTTTATTAAATAGATTTGCTAATCTAGTTTCTTCTATCATCTACTTATATCGATACATATTAGTGACGTCTTACTTTACATTGAATAGCCAAAAGGAAAAAAAAACTTTAAACATTTAGATAAAGTTCCAAAGCTATTAACAAACAATCAATAATAAAGTAACAATTAATTAATAGATATAAATAAATTTAAGTGTGTGCGATTTTAAATTTTCTACCTTTTAAATACTTTTCTATAACACTGCGTGTTTATATATATATATATATATATACATATATATATATATATATATATATATATATATGTATGTATATTTATATTTAAAGGGATTTGACTTAAAAATACGACTTAATCTATTGACATGTAACCGTTGAACCAATGTAGTTTCAATTTTATCGTAATATTTCAAACGGATCCGATGCTATGATTATATTGGCAATGGAATTGTAAAGCACATCTACACACATGTTTTTCGAGGATGTGATAATTACACGTACGCGTTTTGTTATACATCCTATATATACCTAGTGTAGGTCAAGTATGCAGTCAAATATAGTGGAACTTAGAAATACTTTGTGAAACCTATATTTGACCTGTCACTAAAAAATTTGTGGCCACATTTACAGTTTATATTATATTGACGAAGGCATTATCTATGATGCGTTAATAAAGGCAGTACCACGTAGCACCATCTGTGATGCTCTAAAAAAAATCCTGTATATAATATTTTAAATTGTAATGAAAAATAACCTTTCTAAAGAAATCCAAAATTGCACGCGAACGCAGTCGTGGGAACAGTCGGTATAATGTATAACACACAAAAACAACCAGACAAGTATGAATTGGGTTAGCGCACGAAAATTTACGTAGCACCAAACAGTATTAAACTTATAATTTTATATTCCTCAAAGACACTGTAAAGAAGGAAATTATTGCTGCATTCGGAAAGGAATTATCCCATATCTTAAAAACTACACAATGTAACTTATTCAAACCGAGTTTTTTAAGTTTATTTTATATTCAACCCCACCTTATTTTTTCAGAATGTTTTAGACGTTAGTTGGTAAGTTAGGGGTGGGGGAGCAAACTTTTTATTGTCACAAAATCAAGTTAAATAGTTGTTCTGGCACAACTGTATAATGTTACAAACTTAAGTAAAAGTTATTCTTGAACCACTGAAAAATGTTGAATACCCATGGAAGATACAACACACACATATGTGCACTAGATTTATTTTTTCACCCTCAGTTACATCTGCAATATTATTTTATTTATAATTTTACTATTTCATTGTTTAGCAGTTCATAGAAAACACCTACCATCCAAATAGCAATACCAGTAGTGCTAATAATCGACATGTAATATAGCTGTGAAACACAGAGGAAAAGATGCCCACCTTCCACCCGGGATATTTCAAGGCCCCTCTTGGTACCTGTAATGACCCATCTCATACAAATAATGACCCATCTCATACATACAATAGAGGGCACCGTAGAAGGTCCCCTAATAGTGTCCCGTATCTACAGTCTCAGCGCTTCCACCCAACAGGGTTAGAGTCTGTTTCTTCTCAATGAATCATTTGGTTTTTTCGAGAACACTTTTCGCAAACCCTCTAAATGACTCAAAGATCGATCCAGTCCCAACCAAGTCTCGATGACTAAAGATACCACGTCCTAAGTTTCCGCGTGAGCATACGTTAATGTTTAATGTTTGCTCTCTGACTAAGCTCTACGCGCACCATCGTGCTCACTGCAGTGGAACAAAATATGATTCATACCCTGCGTCTGAATTCCGCAAATTAACGTCGGGCTATCTCTGAGGGTAAACCATTACAAACTTACACAAAATGAACCAGGAACGAGGACCACCTGGACTGCCAATACGTAACGACTATCTCTACGAGACGTCTCTTTCTATCAACAAAATATTCATTAGCCAAAAACTCAAAGTGCAACGGACCCGCAGCGAAACTCTCACCTCATGCCAAAGTGAAGTTCGCCATGCCAAGTTGAAGTTTTTTGGCCTATGCGTCATCAATTGAGCATAAACTGATGACGCATAGGCCAATTTACCAAGCTATATTACCGTGTATGTCACTTTGAGGGTAGATTTATTCAGCACAGACAGCTTCGGCAAGCCGGGCCACGACGTGGAAGGCTACCCTACCCTCTCGAAACCTATATTTTACGCCTGTATTAAAAAGCCCTGCCGTGCATGAAGGACCATATCAAGGTAGGTTACCTGATCCCACACGCGGATCCTAGCACCGGCCATAACCACAGACTGCTCCCTCGCCAGCCTGCTCTTGAAGAGGATAGCCTTGGACTTTTGTGGGGCGAAGTAAAGCTTGTTATTTGTGTATCATGTATCTTTTCCAGTCATGTATCTTTCTTCGGCTCAGTCTTCCGCCCAATAGCAGAGTGTCGTCCGCATATGCGATAGTACCGCATCCCTGAAGGGGTATCGCAAGTATACCATCGAACATCACGTCCCCTGGTCAAAGTACGTTCACAAAAGTAATCCATAATTATCCGGCGGAAGTTCGCTGGCACTCCCCGGGATTGTAGTGCGGGCAAGATGGCCAACTATCAGGTAATGTTAAACGTGCCGAAGATATTCAAAGAGATTCCTAGAGCGTATTTATCTGAGCACATGTCGACCCAAGATAAAACTGCTGTGATCGCGTCCGATGTGGGCACCCCGGAACGAAAACCGAATTGTCTATCGGAAACCGGCGAATGAAATAGTTAGGCCAATAGACGTACCGCCAATACACGCTCCAGAAACTTCCTGAAGGTTGGAAGGCCGCAATGGGTCCGTAAAATGTTGGATCGCTAGGCCATTTCTCATTACTTTTCCCTATGACTTTAAATCTCCCCACTTTCCATACCTTCTGAAAGGATCTCTTTCCAAGACAGCGGTTAAAGATTACAAGTGTCTCATTCGCCGTGTTTTTCCGTACTAATTTTACTAATCTATTGTCAGAACCTTGACTAAAAAATAGATATTCTATCGATATATCTATTTTTCGAGTCAAAGTTCTTAACGATGACATCTAATTCCAAGTGCCGTAGCTTCGGATCGGAGCTACTATGTGGGACTATACTTGCTATATATCTGATATTCCGCTATTCGACTGTGAAGATCAAGGCCATCATCAGGGAAAGTGATGTCAAGGGGTACTGGAGGATGTAGTAAATATTCCCCGTGTAACTTTCATCGGTCCTCTGAAGGACGCAAAAAGCAAAGGGTTTCATAGTGATCCGTATACTGTTGTATACGATACCCCAGGATTCCGAATTTCCCACACGGGCAACAAAGCTTCGAAATTGGGAGCGTCTAACCTACTTAATCTTTATATAATAGTTACACCGGGCGTCTAGATGGACGACCGGACAGACGGATAGGACGAAATTACAAGGGTTCATTTTACTATTCGGCTACGGAACCCTAAAACAGGTAGGGTTTATTGGTTTCTATTTTAAGGTTTACCATTTTGAGGTAAATTATTACAGCTAAATTAAAATATCCACTAAACATATTATCGATAATATGTATATTTATCAAAAAATTCAACGACAAATATTGGTAATTATTACAAATGTTATATTATGATTAGTTTTCTTTTTCAAAATGAAAGGATAGAAGCTCCTTCAAGTTAAACAAACTGAACTTCTAGCGTTTAATCAAAATCGTTGATGAAAATTATGTCTGACAAAATTTAATACAATATGGAAATTTATAAAAAAGTTATGTATGTCATATATGGAGTACTTATGACATACATGTGTATACTTGGAGTATGTATAGCATATATATATATATATATATATATATATATATATATATATATATATATATATGTATATATATATATATATATATATTGCATACATAGAGTAAATGTGTCATATCAACATATGGTAAATTATTTCATTATATGATAAATAGAAAAGTGAGCTTATTTGTTCCGTCGTCAGACCTCTACTATTCAATTAATTTCCATGAGATTTGGTAAACCCACAGCCGTCCTATGTAAATAAATATAGATTAACATTTCATCCAAATAGTTTTTAACTTTTGGTAAATAAACAAATCAGCTTGTTAAGAAAAACAGCGTGAAAATAAATATGAATAACATATTGCAGCAACACTTCAATTTATTGTTAGCTATTGCAGAATGTACGCGTTTTTATTTCGTCTTCATTAATTTCATTTTGAGCGTAACTTTTTTCATTTAATACAAAATCTGGCACCATCGAATATTAGTTATTTACAAAAACAATATAAGGTTTACTTCGAAAACTTGATTGATTTCAAAGTCTTTGAAAGGATTAATTACAATTATTTAAAAATGGTGTTCGGCTTATAATTTAGTAATAAACTCCTATAACACTAAATCACTAAATGACCCATTTACGCGTAATTACCATTCAAATTTGTTGTTAGCCACAAGAGGTTGACTATTATAATCGTTAGAATCAAAAATTAACGCTAATTGCTAAAAGGTATCGCACTACGCAATATTTAACATAAACACGTTTTTAATATTTGGTTGTATAAATATCAGAGCTGAAATAACAATTTATGTCACGACTTAAATGAATGAATTTTTAGAGGAATATTACATGTTTACACCGCGTAGGAAATCGGTATAAGTGATACGTAAATTGAGTTAAAGTCATATTCCTTGAGTACTATTGATACAGTTAGCTAGGGTAAGTAAAAGCTCTCCGAAATTAAATGATGAAATGTGAAAATTTCGTAAAAGATATCGTATCCGCTAGTTAACACATCAAAGATCAAATTTCTCGAAAATCAATTCCTATACATAATATGTTGCTCTAGGTTTTATAAAACTTATAAGGTATAAAATTATTCAGAAATTTTATGTTTTCGAAATAGAGCGTGAAGAGTAGGAAGTGTGTATGTGTTCATGTGATGTATATTACGGAGTCAGATGCATAGAATATTTTGAAAATTTGATTATATTATAAAACATTGTTATTATTTTTAATTATAAAACTCTTAAGTACCGTAGAACCCGCACCAGGAGGGTTCCACAAACTCAAGAATATGCATACATGAAAACTCAGAGATTAATATAAAATGTATTTTTTTCACATTTCCAAAATAAGAGGTTTTAAATTTGGCACACACACGCACTCATATATATATATATATATATATATATATATATATATATATATATATTTATATACATATACATATACATATATTTATATATATATATATATATATATATATATATATATATATATGTATATATATATTACATATGTACAGCCAGACACGTTGATCTATTTTCATTATTTTTTGGTTAAAAGAAAATGGTCTCAGACGACGGACTTCAACCGATAAGAATTCAAGGTCCATTTGAAAAAATTAATACCGAGTTTGAAATGATGTGATGTATATTTTCAAAACTAATTAAGTCACACATGGTGGTCAGAATCTGATGACAGAGCTGGAACGTGGTAAAAGAACTCCTTCAGTAAAAATTAGATTCATCGAGCATGGGCTCATTTAAATTATCTTTATAATTCCATTGGTCGCAGATAATGACAAGGATTCGACGATGGAGCCAGAAGATGGTGTAAGAAACTCATCAATGGCGTGGAGTATATTGATAACTTGTGCGCGCATTTATTTTTTCTTGACGGTGCTTTTGATCACAAGCAATGTTGGTGCAGAAAGCTGGTTACAGCACTCCGAAAAAGTGAAGTGTAGTTTTATCGAGTTTGAGTTCGCGACAGTTATCTAGATGAGATTTTTTGGTAACAAATGGTGACCAAGTCTGACAATGGAGCCAGATGGCGGAATTGACGAGTGATTTGGTTACAATTAGTGGCCATTCTCTTTCGATAGAAACGGCAGGAGATGACAAGAATTCCTTAATGTTGAAAAGTATTTTCATTGATTTTGTGCTCATTTAACTTATCTGACAAGTCATTCAGTCATAAGTAGTAGCCAGAGTCTGATGACAAGGTGACAATTACTCCTCAGTGGTGAGGAGTAAGCTTGTGGAGTTTGATGTCGTCTGATTTATCTTGATGCAAGAAAAGAAGAAAGTAAGTAAATAGACATATATGAACAGGTACATATATACAAAGGAATGAAACAACTGAGTTAATAATAGGTAGGTGAAATAAAAAAATATGTAAAAACTCATGCTAGAAATACACAAAAAAAAATAACAAAACGATATACTTGAAAAAGAACAAAATTATATATATAAACAACTAAAAACTAAATAAATCAATAATATCAGGAACAAATTAATAACATATTTTCAAATATTGAATATATTTGGCGTTAATTTTGTAGAAATTCATTATTCACAATTAAATGAAACTACGTGATGTAGTATTATTTCTACTTTCTTTAATTTCTTTACCACGACCTAGGTTTCGTTGTATTACAACATCCTCAGATGTATTACAACATCTTCAGGTGGGATATTAACTTTGCTAATATCCCACCTGAAGATGTTGTAATACAAAGAAACCTAGGTCGTGGTAAAGAAATTAAAGAAAGTACAAATAATACTACATCACGTAGTTTCATTTAATTGTGAACATATTTTCAATTAATTGTATATTCCAATTTGTCTTTCGTCGCATTTAGCAATAATCAAATTTAAAAAAAAGTCTGATCTCATTAAAAAATTTCGCTTTGGATCAATCGTGCTTCTTATATAACAGCTGATAAATGTAATTATAACGCTATTTGGAAGTGATAATCGCCATCTATTGCTGAGTAGAAATAATTAACAGTATGATTTATAGTATATTTTTATTCAACTAATATATAAGTAGTATTCAACTAATATAGAAACGAGAATAATATATTAGTCTATACGTATGTGTGTATGTATATACGTATACATGCATGTAAGTATGTTTTATATATGATTGTATGCATATTAATTTAGCGTCATAATAGACTAGTTCGATTTCAGCAGTTAATTAATTCTTCGTAAGTTCATGATAATCTGAGTAACAAGATATCACGAGTACTAAAAATTAAATATATAAGAGTTATAACAAAAAAATTAAATCGACTTGAAATAACTACTGAACAAATTTTAAGTTTAAATTTATTAAAATACGAATATTAATAGGACTATTCTATTACAGAATCTATTACGGAAAAAATTCTTTCCCGAATATGAATAAATTTTCAAAATACTGATACTATTAGAATATTTACTTTTGCAGTAAAATTTTATTACTGTTCACATGTTCAACATGACAAAATATGTAAAATACTCTTATTGCAAGAGATTTATGTAACTGGTTCTAAGTAAAAAGTAATAGTATTTATGGAGTTGGTTCTAAATTGATAGTGAATAAATATGTAAAATACTCCTGCTGTTAGAGATTTGTAGAATTGGTTCTAGAGAGAAAGTGAAAAAATATGTAAAATTTTGCTACTGGTAGAGATCATGAGAGCCACGATCGATTTGGTACCGACACCAACATTTTCAATTTACGTCATTATACTTATGAAATATAAACAAATAAATAAATAATACTAAATAAATAATACGCAATACTGTACTAATTTGGAATTTTCATTCATGTTGTAAAGTTCGATTCTACGATTTCCACGAATAAAATTACATTCACTATGTATACTTCTATTTAGAGTTTAATTAAAATAACTAAGAAATTTACTTCTTTGATCCAGTATCAAGCTAATAAATAAAGTCCGAAAGAACTTAAGCTATGTATGTTTTAAAGAAGTCGTTATGCATAATTAAAGGATAAATTTGAATTACTCATTCCCTGCTGCTGCATTAATTACATAATACCAGAAGAGTTTTCATGCAAATTGCCCTTCGTTATTTCTAGTTTAAAATAAAAAGCGACGACGATATTTTTGGCGTCACATTTTCATTACGTTTAATACTTTAATCAATCAACCATTTTACGCCATTAACTATCCTTTGTTGATGAGTACTACCCTTTCCTACGAAATACTATTAATATAAATTTGGATAAAGTATTAAACAAAATAATCGTGGAGAAAAACGGTAGAATTATATTTATTTGCCAAAAATTGATAAACATAATTGAAATTATTTCTACGAACAGAAACGTATATCTCTAAAAAATAGTCTTTTTTCAAACACTATGAATCATTATTTGATACATGTGCAAGATATTTAAAATATGTGCAAGTTTATTTGTAATTATAGTATATAAGAAATCCGATATCCTAAGAATATACTAATATCTTCGTAAACACCAACTGCATGACACATAATTAATAAAATAACCTGAAAATATAATTTATCACACTACTGAAAATTTTTGTTTAAACTGGACTAAAATTATAGTTTACACATTTAAACATTTATAATTGTTTTAAGATAAATAGTATTTCTATTAAATTATTTATAAATATTAATTTTTGACCACGTAAATATATTGCCTATTTTACTTTTCCCAGGTCCTAAAATCGTGGTGAATATTTAAAAAAATTAGGAATTCTAGAACCAACGCAATCAACAAAAATTAAAACCACTTGTAAAATTTCAAAAAATATATTTATTTCATTATTTTGAAAAAAAAATAAAAATATTAATAAAATATTCTAATTTCTTGCACTTGTGTCTTTTATATACTTTAATCACTGAAAATCTATAAAGTTTAAGAGACTTGTCAATTACAATGCATTAAAACAGTTTCTCAATTGTAAAAAATTGTATATTTTAATTAATTGTTAAAATTAATTTATAACTTCTGTCCAACGATTTCTGCTACTTTTGTTGTAATTTTGAATCAGTAGAAACGATGGTGAAATTTCACCCCCCGCTCTTTTTAAAACTATTTATTTAATAAAGTATGAATATGAAGCCGACCATACTCTCGTCACTGATATTATTCAAGAAATATGTCCTACAATAGTAGAGACAAAAACTAACAGCTTTGCTCTAATACTAATTTTCAAGACAAAAAAACTGCTTAAAAGAAAATATGTGTTAATTTAAGAGTGATATAAGTTAACATAGAAATTTTAAATGAAGCGTGAAATAATAGTCGTCCAGGCTGGCATTGCTTAATTATGCAAAACATTTGACGAAAGACAACGCAATATTTTATTTAATAGAAAAATATCGAAATAATAGTAAATATACGATGACGTAGCAGAAAATGTTGGTGAATTTTTTTCAGGGTCTAGTAATTACGTCACTGTTTTCTAATTTTAAATTAATGTCTTATAATGACTAATAAGAATAATAACTGTAAATTAGTATCTAATCACATTCCAAAAATTGGCATATTTCCTCTTTAAAAACTTCCAAGCCAAAAAAGCTACCAAGCTCTTGCAAAGCTTTGCTAGACAAATGTAGATAACTGAGTTCCAGCTTTGCATCTATATTTTCTTAATATTTTATCTATCACAACGTTGAACTTTGTCGTGGTGAATAATTTTCAAAATTTATCGCTTTAACAACGAAAGTTATGGAAGGAGGAAATCCTAAAGTTTCCATTCTCTTTTCTTAAAAACAATCTGAGGAGATATACAGGACTTCAAGCTACCAAAGCTTAGGAAGTATTTTATCTGTTGTAATATAACTGACAAAAAGTATATCTTTTGTGATATAATTTGTCAACTGATAAGAATTTCATCAATGAACTTTGCATCCTTTTTCACGTTAATATTTTCTTTCGGATTTTAATTATTTTCGTAAAAAAATATGTTCCCTTTTAATCTTACATCGCTTTTATAAATTATTTCCTTTAAAATATTACTCGATAAGATACACCATTTTTATTCATCTTAATGTCTGAAATATCTAAACTCTCAGTTCACTCACCATCTTCAATAAATTTATCCGTTCATTATTGGTTATTGAAATAAATAAAAAGCAGATAAATATACTGATCATCCTCTGATAATTGAGTGATACAAATCAGCACTATGCAAACTTCTAAGTGGATAGTAACTAATATTGAAAGTTTTCAAGCTTCAGTTTGTCTATTGCATTGTACACCAAAACCATATATGCAGACTACGAGTTAAGTAGGCATTCAGGCCATTTTCGCACTACCAGAAGCTTATACAACATCGGTCGCGCCACATACTGATGATAAACCATAATAGACCGGTGCAAAAGCGGAGCCTATTAACATAGTTACTTATACTAATCTACTTTTTAAATATTATATTGTAATTACCATTTTAATGAATAAAATGTATTAATGAATATGTATTTTTGAGGGCTCCCAATAAACGCTACATAACTCGGCCATTATAGTAAAATTGCTATTTTTTTTACTTTTTTTCTTTACTTGAGACAATAATGTCAGGTCAAATTAGAAGATCTCGTACTAACCGGAAATAATTTATAGATTTTAACGATTCTATTAGTCAGTCAGCCAATCTTAAAATAAGCTCTTTTACAGAATTGTAATTTTTTACTTTTAGTTTTTTAATCAGACTCTCAAGATATGATACTTGACGATAGTTATAGTTTTAACGTTTTTTGTTTGAAAGGAAAAATAATTATGCGATTTGTAATTACTTATTAAATTATGGCATTATGTTTTCTACGGCGCTGCGTCAACAAACAAATCACCTTTTTTAACTAAATATGACAAACTTCGATTCACCGGTCCAAAGGAAAAGGTTAAAAGGGTTAAAAGGTTGTAAATTAAAATTAAGGTTAAAATCATCTTTTGTCCAATACAATTGACAAGGACCCACTGCATTCATTTTTCTTTGCGTTCAGGCCATAACAGATGTTTTCGAACAGCATCAATACCAAGCAAATTAGCGTTCTGTAATCGCCTTTGACCGTAATTAGTGACACAGGTTCTAATCGAGATTTGTTAATTTTGTCGCAAATTTCTGGCGCCGTTAGGTATCTATTCCGCTTGCTGATAACGACAATGAAGTTGTCCTCATTAGAATTGGCACTGTTGGTCGTTCTGAACGTGGATGATCTTGATCACTGTCAGTTTTCTTGTGTCAAATAATTGTGCGATGAACACAAATATTCGATGTTTGAATTGTGCGAGAATTTTACGTTCGAATTAGCCTTCATTATATAAAATGCAGGTTGCATTTTAGTGCTAGTTTTGCATTTTCTCCCCATTTTGAAGACATATTGACTGTAAGAACCATAAGCGCAGGCTAAGTAGAATCGTATGTGCATAACTTCTTAAAAATACAAGTAATCTAAAAGAATAATTTGTTTTAAGAAGGTAAAACAATTGTATATTTTGGGTAATGCAAAATAGTAGCAAAAATTGTTAGTAATAACGCGGTCATAAATAATTAAATATAATCATAGTCAAGGTCATAATAAAAAAAGATAATATAAGTAAAGATCACTGCCCACTATTTATCCTTGTGTATATCTGTATTCAATGTAGCGATAAAGCATGTTAACCTACATAAATATCACTTGTTTATACGCAAAAATCTTTATCGCAAAATTTTAGAGAGGACCAGAAAAGTATTTAAGAAAATATTACCTTGGAATATTTTGTTTTCGAAATATATATATATATACATATACACACACACACACACATATATATATATATATATATATATATATATATATATATATATGTATATATGTATCTCAATATGTGAGCACGTCAAATCCTTTATACACAAATTATATCTAATTATAAGATTACTTATTAGGTAAGTAAACAATTTTATATTCTTTTCAAAGTAAAATTTTAATATATACGTCAAAATTGTTTAGGTTTTTAGAAAAAATAGTCCGAGAACTAGTATTGAGAATATACCCAACAGTATGTTTTTATAAACTCTCCCATCTGAATCTGCTGCAGTAAAAATTGTGAAAGAACAGCTTTAGCAGCAGCTTACCTGAAGTTTACAAGAAATTGCTGTACCAACGATTCACTAAGGGCTTTTTCAGAAGTTCATAATATTTTCATGGCTTGAAGTACGTACTAGGCAATGCGTTTGTATAGTGAACAATTATAAAACTATTTGTAAAAAGTTTTTAATAAAAGTAATATGACAAATATATAAAGGACTCTAAATGTGAACGGAAGCTTCGCAATGACAGTTTCGTTCGTACTTAAAAGGTTTTAATTAAAAACAAATTTGATTACGTCTGTCTAGAATATTATTTCTGGCTCATTAACAAATCCAAAGTTAAGTCTTACACGTATTATGATTAAGCCTATATATTAATCACGTACAAATATTTTGCTGAACTTATAGCAGGTGGGCAGACAGCAGCGGGCAGCGGACTCGCTGTAGCCGATATACGAGTATCCTTTCAGATATTCGTGTAAGATAAATATAATCTTATTATCGGTTTTAATTTATATTCAGTTTCAAAAGAGGTATCAAATTATTTGACAGGTTATTAAATACTCTAATAGTGCTTCAAACTAATATTGTCCCGTTTATATATTGCCCTCCCCAATGGTTATTTATTGCATAGATGTTAAATGAAGGTATAGTTAAATCAATATGAACAAATCATCTGAATAAAGACAATCAGGGAAAAAAAGGTTAGATTTCTTATCAAATTTTACCTACATATATATAATCGTGGTTTACTATGTACTGACCGACCAATAAATACATGGACTCTTAAAATTAATTTTATAAAAATGAACAATTAAAATGAATTTTTGAACAATTCAAATGAATTTTTAATGAACAATTAAAATGAATTTTAATGTGTTTCTTCGTGCGTATATTAGGTATTAATACCTTTTGTTCAATGATTTAAATTATTATGTTATTTTTCCTACTTTATAAATGTAACCACGTTTTAGAAAATTTCACTCGCCGGTTCTTTATTCATTATTTCTATTTGCAATTTCTGCTATCTTTTGAAAAAATTAAAAAGTAAATTTATATAAAATAGAGCGTTAGACATATTGATAACAAATATTTTGTAATTGATTTGTTATTCTTATAAAATTATAATAAATATTAATGAAACCAATATACCATACCTCGGTTGTCCGTCTGTCTGTGCGTCAGAATCCCATTTCTCAGGAATATCTAAATATATGGAGGTAATTTTAAAATTAATAACATACGCTAAGGTCTACGACCCCACACTCCGGAGAAAACTTACAGCTTCTAACTAAAAACCTTTAAAATATCTCGAATTTACATATTGTAGAATCAAAACATATCGGGTACTTTCCATTGAACTGGAATCTTAGATTGTGGGAAAAAGAAATCATTGAATTCTAATGCTATATTACTGGAATTATAATAGAACGAGGTTATTTTTACTGGTTTTTCGTCTTTTTCTTTACATATTTTTAAAGTAGACATTTATTGGATATATGAAAAATGTTATGAAAAAATCTCGAAATAAATGGATTATGATTATGAGATCATTAAAAATTAATAATTAAATATTTACAGACATGAACAAATGAGTGATACCTTTGATAGAATACGAGTTACCTACATAAGTGAACTAAATCTTACATTACTGAATTAATATGTGAGATAAAAACACATAGTATATTATTTAACTTTTCTGCACTGATGCTAGTTTAGTTTTCATTAGAAATAGTAACTTATATTACCAATAATTTTATTATGATGATTGTTCAATGGAAAATTTTATTATAGATCGTCTGAGTAGCTCATTAATAGGTTACTCGATTATGGAAGTCAATTATAATGAAATACGAATCTCGGTCGTAACGTTTATTTTTAATAACTTATATTCTTGTAAAAGTTGTATTAGGGAAGAAAAATTATTTATTTTGAAATGTATTTTATTTCTGTTCTCAGATAGCAAAAAGCGAACAATTTTATAATACTTTATTTTTCAATTCTTACATCACCTGAAAACTTTCGAATCATAAAATTTTTTTGCTATATGGAGTAAAAAATTTATTTTTTTTATTTAGATTTGGATAAAAAAAATAATACCGAATTGGATTTTATTTATTAACAGTATGCTCTCGGATGACAAGACACTACCAATATAACGAACAAAAAACTAAACACACAGAAAACTAGGTGTTAGTTTATATTAAAAGTACTATGTAACTTTACGTTAAAAGTTTCATTTGATACGAAAAAAATAATGAAGTGTTATCTGCAAAATAATATAAGTGATGCGTGGATAACATTATGCCGAATAAAAGTTTTAAGATATAAAATTTTATGATGAGTTTTTTGAATGAGTTTATTGGTCGAGATTTCAAGTTTCGGTATCACTCATTTCATACTTTTACGCATTAATGGTAGCGACACGTAAATGTTTAACAATTTTCATGTCTGAGCAATTTATATATTAAATACAAAATAGATTAAATTTTTCAAATAATCATTGAAAGGTATTATACTGGTTCATTTTAACAATCCTTTAACGGTTACGCATTCAGTTAAGAATTATAAAATTGTTAAGCGAGTAGATAAAAATAATTTAAAAAAATAAAATACATACTTGTGTATTCGCGTGGCATTATTTTTAATTCTTACGATTTGGAATACTAAAGAAACTAAAGAAGCGCTGATAATTTTATATAAATACTAATATAGATTTTATTTTAAAATATTTTGATTAGTTTGGACAGTTTATTGTCTCCCTCGTTTCTTTTAACTAAGATAAATTTATTTCGTTCAATTTGGGTTAAGCAAAACTTAAAAATAAATTATATAACTATATAAAATATAAAATAAAGATATAAATTTTCAGACTTCAATAAATTTTCGTTAACTTGTGGTTATCTTAGCATCTTATAAACGACAACCCCTAAGCTGTTAAATTCATTCCTTGAAATTCTTCTTAACAGTTTCCGCACAGATAAAAAGATCGTCAGTTGTATTGTGAGCGGTGTAACCATTTAAATATTAATTAGATTTAACTATATTATGTATACTCACTACTCAAAGTTATCACTCTACATTTCTTATAAAAAAAGTGTGCTATTTAATATTTTATTAAGTTATATACGATTTCGTACATAATTTTTTTTTCACATTTATTATTAAGCACAGTTCACATTTATTACTGAACTTCGAAAATATGTTACGCGTACAACATTTAAATTTCTACTAGCTTTATATTGATCAAATTTTAAAACTGTTCTATTACAATGACATCTATTAAGTTTATTGGAAATTATTCACAAGTCCCTGTTACAAAAAACGATTCACTAATTATTATTACCTTTCACTGTTTTCACCTTGAGAAAAAGAACACCGCTCTGCTGTGAGTGACATCGTCATGTACCTACAGATCAGTTACACATTATCACCACTGAGTGAATTACTATCTCAGCTTGAACATGGCCTTAAACACAAATTATAAACATAAACATGCATAAAGTAGAAATAAACTGATTTCTTGATTACACAAACTTAATACAGATTTCTGAATTAAACAATGTGGATGAAATTAGAAATTTCGAGATTTTTAAATGATTACTTTACGTAGGCCGTAATAAGAGTTTTCTTTATATTTTTACTTGCCGAAAGATCACAGTTTTTCCCTTAAATACGTTAAGAATAGTCAATCAAAGGAAATAAAATATTTATTGGGATTGCTTTCATAAAATTTAACGTTATGTAGAAACAATAAGACGAAGAAAGCGTCAGACTCAGATATACGATAACAATAACAAGGCGTAGATAGTGAGTTCCGGGCGAAAAGTCATCTACAACAAAGGAATGTGCGAGGGAGCGCCTTCAATAAACGCGATCGAATTCAACCGCTGTGCCAACATTATCCTAAAAGAGGCTTATTGTGGTAAATTGTCTCGTTATGTGTAAATTTAAACAAAAGTTTTTTTTTCAACGCCTTCCCCCATAGCCAAATATTACAGCTAATTCAATACAAATAGACTTTTTTAAATTCTAGTAATATAGATTACTACGAAGTTTTTATCATCATACTACAGAGAAACGTCTTAGATTAAGTAAGCGATTTATTTTTATTATATAATAAAATTATTCTGTACGTCTGTATAAAAAAATTAAGTACAAAATATAATTAATACTCATTTTAAATCTGTACTTTTAAATCAATACGCTAGTTCTAAATACTATTTCATAGTTTACATGTTACCTTTACAACAAACTGACACCAAGTTCTGTGTAATCAATATTTTATTTTTAATTAAAATTTTTATTATTTATTTTCCTAATTATTTTCTTATTTTGTTTACTATTATATTTAGAGCATATGTCTTCCTAAATATGATTCAAATAATCCACTAAGAGATAAAAGTTAAATTAGAATTTCACAATAAAAATATTATTACATAACGATGTATAATTTCTAATATCATTATTACTTAAAAATATTGTACGGGTTATTAAATTTCAATTTTTTTCTCTATTAAGAAACTATCTGCGAATAAAGTACTATTAAATCCCATTTCATCATGTGCCAATTTCAGACTTTTCTTTCAGTCCTGTTCGTCAATTGTTATAATTTCTTCTACTCATCTTTCAAACGATCTATTTACTTTCATTTTGCTGCTTGAACCATTCGTTATTGTCATTATTTTGGTCCATTTCTTAATAATCATTCTTGCCCTATGTGTAGCTTTTACTTTTTCAGTCTGATAATGATTAATAAAGTGTTCATAATTTTCATTTTTTTGCTATTTCATTTCTTTTTCATCTAATCGTTTCAAAGCTAACATATTCCGCTTTATTTCTTTTTGCCAAATTGACTAGCACCTGTTTATTATCATTATTTTTCTATACATGAGTTTTCTTAATATTCAAAATTCGACCTATTTTTTTAGGTATAAAATTTAAACCGTTTATCATTAATGATTGTCGTGTTGCCACTTCAAAAAAGTACAATATATTCAATGAATTCAAGTTTAATTAAATGTTATCCATTAATATTAATCCTTTCCCGAGACCAATTCAAGTTTTCCTTTATATTCTCAAGAATAATAATGAATATTATGATATGGTGGGACAGATGAGCTAAGGTATAGCGGATTGTTCTACCTAAAGCAGCTATAACTATTTAGTTTATGCTGTCTAATTTAACTTGACCTAAAATTTTTCTCAAATACTTTTTGATGCATGTGGGAATCTTGAAGAAATATTGCATTTTTATAATTATGTAGATGTGATATCACGATACCAATATCGAACGCTTTAGTGTAATCAAGTAGTATCAGAAGTATAAAGGTCTTCTAAATGCTTCATATATTGTTTGCTATACAGATGGTGGTTTACAGGCTGACGATTTTTTAAAATTTTTTTACTATTATGTATTTTTGCAAACTATTAAAAAGTTTTTTGCAAACTATACTCAATATTTGGCCAAAAATTGCATTTGAAAATTGGCACTCACCTGTCTATTTGATCGTTTACTTAGTTAAACAAAGAATTTAGTAGTTCATTGAATTCATATTTAGTGAAAATCAATTTCCACCTTCATATCTCTCTCTCTCTTCTCTTTCTCTGCTTCTCTCCCTTTTCTTCTTTCTACATCCCTTTCCATAACACCTACCTTCCTCGCTAGTTAAAGATGAAATACGAGTATATATTCGATGAATGACAAAAAATAATAAACATTTTTAGCTAATCATTAACAGAAAATTAAAACGATGTGATTTCAGTTTTATATGAAAATAGGCTTCTTATCCGTAGAAAAATACCTACCTCACAAAAAATAATGATTTTGATACACATGTTAATATGCGAGATAAACTGTGCACGTCTTCAAATTATGTCACACTCAGACTGAACGATTTCTTAAATCCTGTGTATAAAACATAATGTACCTCGATAATTTTTGATTAAAAAATTTGATATTCCAAATAACATTGAACGTCGCGAATAAATTAACAACACACGTGAAATGAACAATGAAATCAATCCACGATTATCTTCGCTATTTGAGGCCTGAAACAATATTTAAGTTCATAAATTCAAGAAATAATTCAGTATGTTTATAAACTATATACTAAAACTATTATTATAATTATATTTTAAACACATATATAATTGTCTTTCATCCTACTTCCTAGCTTCTTCTCAACAAAATTTCGTTTTGCTTTCACAGATTCGATTATATACATCACGTAATATTGACAAAGGTATGAATTCAAAGGCGTTTATGAGTTGTCCTTAGAATGCTATTATCTTTACATCAGATAACCGAATATTACTGCTACGCGATTGCTTCTAAATGAATCGTTTTCATGCAAGTTGCTCTTCATAATTTTCGTTTGGGAAAGGGAGCGCCAGCTACATTGCAGGCGGCCCCATCATTTGAACATTAAATATTATATGCATGAATAATATCGTTATTTAAATGTTTATATAAATAGCTTATATATGTTTAAGGTACATTTTTTTAAGTATATTATATTTAAGTTACATTTTTCAATTAATTAATAAGAAAGGTCAAACTTATATTTCAATGGACTGAAATTTGAAGTGCAGTAATATTGTTATTTCTAGAGATAAGGGTGGACTTTATTCTTTGAAAGTGTAAAGTATTGGAAATTTTTTCGAAAAGATATTCTTACGTAGTACGGTAACATATATGGTAAACATTAATTAAAAACCATATGAGCCATCACCTCAGCTGAAATGACTGTTTTTACCCACGACTTCAAGGTCCTAGAAAATGACGTGATGCAGCACCAATAAAAAGATTCATTGACCGTACTGATTGCTAAAAATGATAATAAAATTTAAACAACTAATAGATTCCTACAAATACGAAGCTTTATTTTTTATTTAAGTAGGTAATTTAATTAAGTTTTATTTTCTTCCAAAATGTTTAGGGGACACTTACAATATCCATGCTATTTACGTGGCTGCTTACTTATTAATACCGTTTTTCGATAAAAATTATAATAAAGAGTAACTAGATTAACAAATTTAACGTAACAGTACAACCATATTTTCATCAAAATTAATTGCTAAACGCTTTCATGTTTAGTTTGAAACAGACTTATTGAAAATGAGAGAAGGAATTATTTTTAATAAGTTGAGAGGCTTATATTTAAAAAATAATGCAATTAAATAAGAAGTCATGAATTTCAATGACTTATCTAAGACATCCATACGAAAAGATAAGCAAAAAAAATTTGTTGTTGGATGCGATATGCAAAAGTAAGCAATTCGAATTACGCAAGGTGTAATTACAAGAGGAGTAAATTTCAAAGTTAGAGCAGCTCTTTAACAGACAATTCAAGACGCTCTTTTTCACGCAATGACAGAGTTTGGTCATTTTAAATAATAGTTCTCCCATCACACTTGTCTAATCGGCCATTTACTTAGTAGATGTAGCTTAATAATCAAAATTAATTAGGATGTTTTGATAGCATTATTATAAAATTTAAATATGACATTTCTCTCAAATGGAGATTTTTTTTAAACAAGCTTCTGAAACAGCTATGAATAAACCATTTTTGCAATATAAAAATCAAATTGGAAATGGCATTTTAGATATTGATAAAACTATTTACTACATAGCAATTGATGTAAATAGTTTTATCAGTATCACTACATAGCAATTGATAGGTTGCTTAAAATAAGTAAAATTGTAATAAAAATTCTGTGAATAATTTATTATGTAATTTTTTGTTAATTAAAAAAATTATGGGAATAACTTTAAATGGTACACAAATCTGTCTTTTATTTTGCGTTAAAATACTAGCACTGATATGTTATTTCTCTTGTATGGGTAGGAAAACTTGAAACTAATAGCGTTGTAATAACGTCTAGTAAAAACATAGATATTAGCAGCGAAAATAGCTAAAAAAAATTAAATGCATATAATTCAAGGAATGCCATGGAAAAAATGCCTTAGCCTGAAAAATGGCCGTTATGTATTTTTGTGCAAATGAACTAACGTAAAGGCGTGATTAAATTTTCGATTATAATTTCCAAAATTGCATGCAGATCGGTTAGCTAATTGAAGCATAAAACAAAAAGAAACAAACAAATTCGTATTCGTAGGTCCTAACCTATGGATAAGAATTTGTTTGTTTCTTTTTTTTTGAATTTTTTACTGTTAACCCATACATGTTTTCTTGATTTTAAAAATTCTGATAAACAAACTAAACATAAATGTTTCATCATTCAATTAGATCACTCCAATATCGAGTTATCTAGTATCATAAATTAGAACTACAAATTTGTTAAAATATTGGATAGAAGTTTATGCGAAAGAAAAATTCAGCCCAATGGATGGATGTAGGTATTCTAGTTTAAATGGTATACTTAAATAATGATGCAACATTTCACGAAATTCATCAACAGGTTGCGATACTCCTCGCTATTTTTTTACTACAAAAGCGTACGATAACATTATTCCAAACACAATTAAACACAATTAAATGAAACTAAGTGATGTAGTATTATTTTTACTTTCTTTAATTTCTTTACCACTAGTGGTATAAAAATTAAAGAAAGTAGAAATAATACTACATCACGTAGTTTCATTTAATTGTGAATAATGAATTTCTACAAAATTAACGCCAAAAATATTCAATATTATTCTAAACACAATCGAAATAATCAACCACTAAACTGTTTACCATAATTTCAATCCATCGCGCCATTCCTTTCAGCAATAATAATTATTAATCCATCCCAATCATTTTCCCAACTTCCTTTCTCAGTTGTCCGGTCTGCATTCAATTTCCATAACAAGGAGGCTCGCTCATCATCGATCGATTCTGAGCCGCATTATTTGTCATTAGCTCGTATATATCTCTACGTTACATTAAAGTGCCTGGTGCCTTGCTGCTTCTGAATTAATCGCTCGTTTGATGAAACATTTTAATGAAGATTGCCAACGGGGAAAGGTGTCTTTGGTATTATAGCAGTTGTTCTGTACAAATATATATTAACGTTATTTAATTTTAGGAGATGCGATATCCAGTCGTTTGGAAAATTTGTTCTGTAACATTGTTTTAATTTCAAGTTTTTGCTAAGATAATATGTAACAAGAAGTCAAAAGAATTAACAAGAGTTGCTACAGCTTTCTTTTGATTATTTTGTACACTTTTCATTTATTTTTCCTCAAAATGATTTTACAAATCCCTTATAAAACAATGTTCATACATATGTTTGTCTGACCCTGTCGTTTTCCACAGAAAGTTTTGACGTAGACTCACGATACTTAACACAGTGATAAAGCTTACAAACCTAAACATACCCAAGAATTACGACACAAAAATATTTTTATGGAATAATATAGGGGCGAAATTATTCAAAAATATTTTCTTTATTTTCGTTTTGAACCTTTTAACCAAGTTTTAAGAAATAGTGTTAGAATATTGGCAGATTCTAAAACTAATTTCGCAGAAATTTATCTGAAGTGATTTCAAAAACAGTGTCGAAATGTTTCCCAACAAATATCCGGATAATTATAACGCTTGTTACAATCATCATATTTTTTTAAACATCCACCATATTCTGCTAAAATCCTAGTAAGAGTAATATTAATATTGGTAAATGGTTTAGTAGAGATGCTATGTATTCTTAAATATTGATTTGTGTAGCGATAATGTTATTGAGCATATTTTGAAATTCCCACTCAATTAAAGAATATTTAATTTAATAACGTAAATTTATCACTTGAAGGTAACTTGAAATGTCTTGTGAAGTTAACTAGATTTGTGTTGTAAAGTTTTGTAATAAAAATGAATGGCTTTTTTGTAATTTGCAACTGTTTAAATTATTAATTGTATAACAAAATTAGGAATGAATTTAAGTCAGTGAAAATTTTAAGGTTTACAAACGGAGACGCGATATTTAAGGTTTAACATTTACAAATTTGCGGCAATTTTTGACAATAGCCAATTGTTAATTAATAACTCCAATTTGTTTATGTGCATAGTTACATAGCTTCTCTAGTTTGTTTATTCTGAATTCGGAGCGATTAAACGAGCTTGTTCGTAACAAGATAAATTTAATTTTAACAAACGTACCTTAGTTACATTCCATTATAAACTGATTTCTAGTATATATTGTTTTAAACGACTACTTTTGACCAAATATTAATCTCAAGATCTTCTTTGGGAATACCTGATACATTTCTCCGATTTGTCATGGGACAGAACTCTAAATTCACTTATTCGAATAAATTGCACGTACATTAAATTTCCAGTAATGTGTTTCCTTATATTTCGTTCTGTATTATATTTAATTTTTAATCGCAATTCAAAGCATTTAGCTCAATTGGAATATATAAAATAAAGGAACATTTTTCTACCGCTTCCAATTTTAACCTCAAGAATTTTGTCATATTTTTTTGTTTAACTCACAAGTATATAGTGCGAGTTAAAAAACTCTCAAAATTCTATAAATATCCGATGAATTTACTAAGCATAAAAACTTTAACTTAAATCTGACTAAAGAGTTAGTTTTCCTTTCAAGCCGAAAAATTATATTTTCTTTTAAGTAGAAGAAAAAAATATTTTACAAATAGTTCATTTAACATTACTTTAATATTGTATATTTTAAAATGTTAAAGATGTAAAAAATTAGTGATTTGTATAAAAAATGTCTCATTCCCAAAATATATTTTTCATTTTAAACACTTATCAACATACAACATCTTAGTTATACGGTATGGCCTAGACCGAAATACAAAAAAAAATTATAATCTACATCGTAGGAGCTAGAAAAGTTTACAGAATATTTATAAAATATTGATATTTTTTTAAGGAGCAGCGATTATACATACATTATCAATCAAAATTCTCATTCGTTTAGCAGAAGCTAAAGTTCCGCTTCGTAAACCACGCGATGTCGATTTAGTATTTTAATTTATTGTCACTCCTAGAGTGTAATTCAAATGTACATTGAACAAATTTTTGAATTATGAGTCACTTTTTTTTCACCAGTGCCCAAAAATATTTTTAATTTATTACGAATAGTTTGAAAAGACGTTATAGCTGCAAAAGTAGAATAACAACTGACAGCAAGTTAATAGAAAATTTATATATTTTCCATTACAAAAACATTTATTTAGTTTATTGTAAATCATACGCCTGTTTGAAGAAAAAATATTCAATGGAAATATTTATTTTAATCTCAATCTAAGTTGCATAAATTCCATAAGATATAGATTGTTAGGCTTTTATAATTCCTAATTAACGTGTTGTTATCAGATAAATTAAAATTACTGCTCAATGGCTGTTGAAATATAATTAAGCAATTTGTGGTTCACCGTTACCTTGAGAAATGCCAAGAGTATCGTCGTTATTTAAAGATCAATTTAACTTTGTATATATGCAGTTTCGCGGTTTGAAAATACGGAATTTAACAATTTAATTTTTTTATTTGTTCAATGCCTAGGTGATTACGACTTTTACAGAGGAGTATGTATTCCTTAGCTAGATTTTGGATTAAATATCTTCACTATTCTTCACCAGGTTTTGAGCACTAATTATTGACATAAAATGATACATGCATTTCAAACTTATCCCTTGAGTAAAAGTGTTTAAAAGAATTTCCTAAAATAAAGAATGTAATCCAAAATTAATATTTCGAGATTTCTAAGCACTGTACTAAAGTAAGTACTGTACTGCAAGTACTGATTTGTGATTTCTAAGACTATATAGTCTTGCGTCGTGTAAGTTTCAATCAGATTTTTTTAACTTTATTTTTTTACTTGCTGAAGTATCACCATTGCGTCTTTTAAAGTACGCAATCTTTACAATACGCTCAATTAATATAAATAAAATAGTTAATGATATTTCTTTCATAAATTTACACAAAATATCATAATGGCATGACATAGAAAACAATGTGAGACCAAATTGTGACTTAGATAGTAAACAGAGGCACGTCTGACCTAGTTAGAAGAAGATAATAACAAAGCGTGGACATTGAGTCCCAAGGGAAGTGTTAACTATAAACAAGCGCAGGTCCGAGCGAGAGCCTTCAATAATTTGCGATCGAATTCAACTGCCGCGCCAGAACTTTCAATGTTTTTTATAAAGTGGCCACTCCGGTAAATTTTCTAGTTATGTAAAAATTTGAAAGAAATCTATAATTCAACGTCTTGTACTTTATTGAAATCGATATCACAGTCAATCAAACCTAACTAGAACTTTTAAATGTTGTGTAATGTAGATTATTGCAAAGTTCTTATCTTTAGTTTATAAAGAGACACCCTGCGTTAAGTAAGCAATTTTTAGTGATGATAAAACTTGCCATCTAATATGATGCACCAGTGTCACTTAAACTGAAAAAAACTATTTCAATCTATTTTCTTTTAAATTGTTTGCACCTACAATAAGAAATGCTGGCACTTTAAAATATAATGATGTAAATTAACTCTGTAGATGAAAACATACGTATATTGTTTTCATCTCCTGAGTTTTCATCTACTGTATTTCCATGAAGAATGTGCCTGTTATCAATGTGGATGATAGCATCAAACTAAGCAAATTTTATTTACCTATAACCAATGCGGACTAGATCTTGGTCAATAGAAATAAGGGTAAAAAAAGTGTTTTGAAAGGAAAAATTCATATATGTATATATATATATATATATATATATATATATATATATATATATATATATATATATATATATATATATTTATTTATATATATATACATATATATATAATTCATATGAGTGTATATGACCGTTTATGTATGGACATGCATTTATATGCTTTAAAAGGTTATTTAAATTAAATTCGAGATAAGCATGGGACATTAAAGGAAGTATCCGTTTGATAACGGACTGTTTCATTTAATAGTATTCAGTGGAAAGAACAAAGTGAAAAGTTGCAAGCTGAAAAATCTCTTCCACCTTCAGTGCCGTTTCATCTCCTATGTTACCAAAAAGTTTTAATGTATGTGCTGCAAAACTAAAAAAAAAATTATTATTTGGAACCGAAAAATTTTAGGCTATTTTTATTTTTTCGTAAATGATATTAATATTGTTTTACTTTTGAATAGTTTTCCTACTAAACACTTTACTATACGGTTTTTTTAGTGCGCCTAGATTTAGAGCAAATGCTGATCTTTACACGATATAAAGAGAAATATTTATTCATCAAATTCTGTTTCGTAATGAATTGATTTGTCGTAATGCCATGTTTGAACAAAATAAAATTTAGATCTAATTTAAAAGTCACTTTTTTAAATAATTGAACTGATACAAAAAAATAAATTTAATTTTTAGATATCAAGTGATAAACTTTATTTATCAAAAAATATTCATAAGTACCACCACCCATTTTTCTTAGCAAATATGCTTATTGATCACTACATCGTTCGTCACAGCAAACTGACTTTACATCTGATTTCTTTCACCTCGCAAAACATAGCACAATAAAGATATTAATACTAATGACCTTGCTACTCATTATTTGCGTGTGATTATCTTTACGTCACTTAAACAAAAATCGCTATTCCGCCATTGCTTAATTTATGATCAATTAAATGAGACGTTTTGATATAAAATATCCTCATAATATCCACGTCGGAAAGGAAGTGTCAGCATATTGTGAATCTAGTCCGAATTTATTCATCAGTTAAATATTATCTGCATTAATTGTTCTTTCCATTTATATATTTGGTACAAACAGGGCTGTTATATTTGGCGAGATGGAATTTTGGATAAATTATCACAATAAATAAATAATACAAGAAGTGGCATTCAATATGTTTTGACGTAGGGAGAATAAATTATTTGGACTTTGAAAATTTATTTAATTTTTGGATATGATCAATAAGCTTATCTTAGTCGTGAAACAAAGAAATAAAGACAAATTTTCCATTGAACACCACCAAATTAAATACCATTTCTCAAATTAATGTTTCAAGAAATCTTATCTTTGGATCCTCCGATAAAGGTAATGCCCAGCTTTTGCATCACGACTTCAGTGAAGCAGCTTGTGGGAAGTTTTCACTTGAAGTAATTTTCTACAAGAAGGATGGCTTTAAGGGAATTATGGAAAATGTATATTTTCTTTTTAATAACATATCTTCATTAACGTAGTTCAAGTTAGTTAAAGTTACAGCGAATAACGAAACTGTACATAGGGAAAACCCTAAACAAAAGAGAAATTTAGTGAAATATCACTTAATGAAAAATAAAAACAGAGAATTTAGTGAAATATCACATGATAAAAAATATCATAATTGTTTGAAATTAAAGAAACCAACCATGTGATGTACGGGGCTAACTCGTGCATGTTGCTTTTCGTAAATGCTTTGAAATGAAACTACTTTATTTATATTAAATATATTTGGCGTTAATTTTGTAGAAATTCATTATTCACAATTAAATGAAACTACGTGATGTAGTATTATTTCTACTTCCTTTAATTTCTTTACTACGGCCTAGGTTTCGATGTATTACATCTTCAGGTAGGATATTAGCAAAGTAATACAACGAAACCTAGGTCGTGGTAAAGAAATTAAAGAAAATAGAAATAATACTACATCACGTACTTTCATTTAATTGTGTACTTTATTTATCCTAAACCATCATTCGTCGACTTCGTAGCGCAATACATTTTTCATAAAACGTAGTAAAATCAACGGAAGAGGACGCGTGTATATAACGATGTCGTGTTACGTCTAGCGTCAACGTTACAGTTCTTTTACAACCATTAGGTAGGCTTATAAAAACCCTGTCTTTTCACAATATTTTATTTATTGTTTTGGAAATAAGGCGGACGGGTCTTACCTTCTTTTTACTTTTTTCAGTATATTTCTGAAGACTCACTAAATCAAATTAATGACAAAATATTTTTGAGGCTCTTTAGTAGTGCTCTCAAATGTTTTATATAAAATTAAGAAAAATTCTTTATTTCAGAAGTCATAATTTGCTTGTAAGTATTTTTTGGTATCACGAAATCATTTTGGTTCTCACAAAATCATTCACGTGTCTGTGACTGGCAGATACTTCAATGATTTTGTGAGAATATAGTTTTTTTTCTTTTGAGGTAAGGAAATCTAAAAATAATAAACATTTTTATTGGTTTCTTCTGGGGGAAAAAAATTGTAACTCCAGCTTTCGGTCTTTTTCCAGTTTCTTATGGATTTTTTTTAAGTTGAGGTAAATTTTTCCAATAATCTGTACATGTTCAAACTTATTTCCTTCAAGAGAACAATAATTTTAAAAAACATTTCCCAGCAGCCCTTAATTTTCAACAGTTTCTTTTCGATTTGACTGTAAGTTGATGCAAATTGTTTCAACAATCTGTTCATCTTCAAACATTTCCTCCATAAGAACAATATTTTTTATTAAACATTTTCCAGCATCCTTTAATTGTCAACACTTGATTATTCAATAGCTTCCTTTAGAAACCAATCTGGTATGTTGTAATTTTTCCCATATCAATTCACTTGTGAGCCATATTCTTTTCTCCACAAATATTATGTGTGTGTATAATAGATCCGCATATTACGAGAAATTATTAATTGTAGTTTGTGATATATATATATATATATATATATATATATATATATATATATATATATAAATATTTATTTATATATGTTTACCTCAATATAATCCATGCTTCGCCAAATCTTCATGCACTAACCTTCTAAGGGGACTGAAATAATAAAATTATGTTAAAGTCGCGAACAAAATACATACAATATTTCATTAGTTGATGTGCGCCAAGTATCAATTTAATGTATTTTTAAGTCTGGTATTGATTTGATTTAGACCAGAGATAATTTATTCATATAATATAATTCACAAGGAATTCGGAAATCCAGATACAGTATTTTAATGTCTGCGTATTATACTCCTATTTAATACACAATTAGTTTTGCTTAAATCCCATACGTGCCTACTTGAACTCCTTTTCACCGGTCCTCAACTGTCAGATTTTATTTACTTTTCCGCGTGGCTTCCTCGACCTATTAATTATTAAATCGTTTGAAATATTAATTCCAATAATTCCAGGATTATATTTATGACTTTTGTAAAGTTTATATCAATACTTCCAGTAGTTTTCAAATTCAATCCATGCAGATAGAGGAACGGACAGGCAAAATAAAATTGCTTAATACTAAATTCATTTTATTATCCTAATATTGAAACCAAAAGATGATTTAAAATCTAATAATTCGTAAATCACAAGCAGATCTTTCAGTTTTATTTGTCGTATGATAATAGGGCACTGCAGTTAAGTACAGCATGTAAAACAGTTGTAATAAAATCGCAAAAATATCTTATTTCCCTCCTAACTTCTTTCTGTTTAACAAATCAAGGTTATAAGTTTAACAATGGCTATTTATAAATCAAATTTAAAAAAATAAATAGAATCTAAAAAGTTCAGTTCGATAAATTATTTGAAACTAAGTTAACTAGGCTCGTTAATGCTAATAGAAAATATTTTATATAGTTCCCGAAATCAATAAAAAAGTTTTCCAGGAACGGAAACAAGAAAAATAGAAAAAAGAAAAAGGTAATATGATATTAAGGAAAATATACTTTTCTGTTGGCTTTACAATACACTTTTTAAGTTGTAAGCAATGAGAGAAAATGTATCTTGAAGTTTTATCAAAATATCCTACAAAAGAATGCCCATGAAAAGTATTATTATACTTAATAACGAAGAAAACCTTCAGATTTTTGGAAATATTATATTTTGTATAATTACTACTTATATGCTGCTGCTTACTGTCACTCTTACTCAAACCGCCATTTTAATTTAGCTCAATAATGTATAAAAATCCACCACGAAACGTAACAAAAAATTCAGATATGCATTTGAAAATTATAATTAGATCATTATAATGCTTTTAATAGACACTATAGGTCTAAATATATATTTTCATTTCAGACTTTCCGAGAATTTAATATTTTCTAAATTAATTTTTTTTAAATTTTCATCTACAATTAACATAAAAATAATTTAATTAATCGAGAGTGTAGTTATTAATAGCATCTCTCTCTTTCCCTAGATTCAAAAGAAAAGTAATACCGATATTTAAATATCTTTTTGCTTACAATGAATTATGTTAAAAAATCATGGATGATTTAGACCTTAGCTAAATATAGCAGTAGCGCGCAGTGCAATTCCACTTAGCATATTCTTAACATCTGTCATATACAAAAGATACATATTTGAATATTTTTACATATTTCATTTACAGTATTGAAGCGAATCTCGCAAATTAAGATGTGATTAGTAGTCTGAGTGAACAAACTTAATGCTACCAGTGCGTGTAATTTCAAATGAAACGCACAAACTTCATTCCTATCTCACGACTCATGAAATTATAAGACACTTCACGTTGCAAAAAGTTTTCTATAAAAAAATAAAATTGATTAAGCACCTAACTTGTAGAGCGCAGACGAGCTAACCGTCCTCAGTTTACGGCTATATCCAGAATAAAACAATGAGTTGTGTTGTTACTTTTTCCCACGGTTCACTTTATTGATTCGATATACTGGCACACACAAACAATAACTGTATGTGTATAATTACGATCTGTCATGTCATTCACTGACCAAATGTCATTATGTATACACAGGTAAAAATGTAGTGAAAATGGCTAGTTCTCCATTTTATTATTACTCATATTATATTTCATCAAGAAAATTAATTCACTTTATTACTTAATGTTTCATATCTGGGTTTAATTTATATAAATGTGCATTTTCGTTGTAAATGTGCATTTTCGTTACGAAAGCAATGTACATTGCACCGTAAATTTTTAAGGTAAGATTTCGTCGATGAAAAAACAAACAAAAAAAATGTACGTTAAAAAAACAGTTCCATTTGTGATGACTGATAAAACATATACTTAAATGTGATTTTATTTTGAAGAAAAGGCCGATAAATATTAAATACATGTAACGGTTCAAGCTTATTTAAGTGTTTAAATTTGTTATTCTTTACATAAGTTCGTGTTTATATTGAAAATATTTATTTAAATCGCAATCGAAAATTATTTTAGTTAAATGTATCGTTACGTATATTAATTTAATTTACGTAACGTGTCTTCAATTTTAAAACTAATATACAGGGAAAATTCTATTGATGTCAAACCGCTTTCGTTTGGATTTACCTAATTTCACAAATCCTGATAATAGCATTATAGCGGGATATGTAGACAAGTGGTTGATGACATTTTAATGCGAAACCTGAATGTAATGATATTTAATCCAAGAAGCCTAAATTGACCACAATTTGGTCGGTAAGAACTTTGATAAGAAGATACCAAATCATCTTACACTAAAATGAAAGTTCATGCATAATTCATATATATATATATATATATATATATATATATATATATATATATGTATATGTACATGTTTTACTTATATGTACCTACCTCAGCAGCTTGCCCTATCCAAACGCCACTGAAACACAGATTATAATATATACTCAGGAAGACATAGATAATTAATTTATTTCAAAATTAAAGCATCAATGTAATATTATATTTAGAGCTAGGGCTTTCTATTCAAAGCTCAGGCTTTTTATTCAAAGTGCAATAATCATTTCCTACACAAGTGTGACATTTACTTTTTTTGTTACTTATTTTATTTTTTACACTATTTCAACATGCTGTACAATAGAACACTACAATTACAATTTTATTCTTGAAAGTTTTCAATTTATATTTACGTAAGCCTTTATTTAGAATGGAGTGAAAGTTTTTCATCGTTTTAAAATTTCTCTGGTTTTCAAAAATATAATAAGCGTATTTTATTGAATATTCATATTAATAAATGCTGCATGTTCTAACCGTGTGTATAATCATCTAAACAATTGCGTAAAAACTATGTCGTCACTAGATTGAAAAACTATTATTTTATACCACAATAGGCACTTGGAAAATTGTATTTATTTATGTGCCAGTAAAATAACTTTCATTAACAAACGTTGTCAAAAATTTTAGATCCGAAATCGGTATTAAACTTCGGTACGTCGAAAGGGTAAAAATAATGTTATAAACAAAGTTTTCAATGAAACCATCTCAGAATCATTTTCTCTATTTAGGCTTCGAGATTCTAAGTTACAAAAACATTTCAATATTATTGTTAAAATTTATATTACCATTTTACCTTTAAATCCATGAAAGGATATTTAAATTGTTCATCATACTTCCTTGTTTTCCCTAGACGAAGTATCTTTTTCTTTCCATGATTTTATTTTACACGTCATATTCGTATGAAGCTAACGAATATATCGATTCAAAGGTATTTATATTCGACGCCAGCATATTATTATCTTTGCATCAGATATACATATATAATTGCTCCTTTATTGCTGATTTACTTACCCACTAAATGAATCTTTCCGTACAAATTGCCCTTCATAATTTTCTTCCGGGAAAGGAAGAGTCAGCTTTATTGCGGGTATCGTAATGTGAACATTAAGTATGTGTTAACTGTATTAATTATGCTACAACTTAAACATTTTATTTAAATAGTACATGTTAAATATGAAATAATATATGGTACAATAGGAAAATCTTTTACGTAATCGACCAATATAGACGTCTTTTATTTTCAAGGGATCCTTTTACAGACTTCTTACGGACAGATATTAATAGTATCTGAAAAGACCATTTTATAACGTTAAATTTAAACGCACAACATTAAATCTCAAATATTTTCTCAGATACATACGTGAACGTTATTGCATGATTTAATTTCAGTGTCACTTAAGTCAAAGTGTAAACTTTTGTCGATTCAAATAAAAGATGATACCAAAACTTAAGTTTAAAATATATCATCCACTTATTGTCATTTTAACACTGATACTTACCTGACTTCGTCTTCATCATCTTTAACTTCTACTAAGTTACTTTCACATTGCATTCTTTATAGGTACCAATAACATGAATTTGAAAATAATGACGAAAGATTACGAGTATTATGACCCGCACGGATTGTGTATTTAACACACGCTTAAACGTATACAGCTGATGCGCACGCCGCACATCTATACTCTAGTAATATACCTGTAAATTGACTTACGCTTGTAAACACGCTAACGCTTATACTGCAGCAAAGGTGTCGGTCGACATCTCATACTTTTATACTGTAGCAAAAGTATTAGTAAAAAATGTTACACTTTTTCGGCCTGGCTCGCATTCGCTAAGTGTGTAACGTACGATGAAGAGCTTTGTTCCAATTATTTCTTTTTTCACATAAAGTTTACATGTTGAAAAATTGATGAAAAGGAGAAACCACAAACGACTTTGGAGATTTATATTTGTCGAATAATGAAACTATTTAAACAAATTGTAACATAAATTATTGCATTTTCAAAGGGCTATTTAAATAACCCTCTTTATTTTATGGCACTCAATTGAAAGGTGCGCGAAAAAATTAACACTTAATATTGAAAAACACGGGCTTCCAAATACTTCGATATTGTTTCTCTAATCTTACTTCCCCGTCTGGCGTCATTTTCTCTTTACTTATTTTGCTTCACCTCTGTCTTCCAGTTTTGTTTGTTAATTTCACGTCTGTTTTGAAGCACTTAATATCTCACAATTAAATGAAACTACGCGATGTAATTGTAATGTATTTCTACTTTCTTTAAGTTCTTTACCACGACCTATGTTTCTTATCTTAGAAAGTTGAAATAATACTACATCACGTAGTTTCATTTAATTGTGAATAATGAATTTCTACAAAATTGACGCCAAATATATTTAATATTTATATCTGCTCTCAAGTTCTGTTTGCTAATGTCACTTCACCCCTGTCTCGAAGTTTCATTTTACTGATTTTGTTTCACGTCTGTACTTAAGTTCCGTTTGCTAATGAAATATATCTGGCTTCAAGTTTTATTTATTCTGGATTAAAAAATAGTTTTATTAAAATTCGATTTGCTAATTCCACTCCATATTTGCCTCAAGTATTAATTTTTTAATATCAATTTATATTTTGTAGGTTCATTAGCTAATTTCACTACGTATTTCATTTCGCTTTTTCTTAAATTACGTGAAAAAAATGGTAAAAAACAATTCTTTCTACTGCACTATAATATATATATATATATATATATATATATATATATATATATATATATATATATTGAATTTAAAAATTATGCTATTTATGTAAATTATGATATTTATCAAAGCCTTTATGAAAGCAAAAATGATAACAAAATACTCGCTTAGTTTTATAACGTTCTCAAAAATTTTTTTCAGTTGTTGCAAGAGTTATGAAAGCGTAACTCTTCTAAATTGCTTACATTAAATTGTGCAATAATTTTACGATTTCTTTTTTGTTTAACGTTTGGTATATTTGTGTAACTTTATATCTTAGTATTCAGCTTTTTTATTTCATTGTCTTATATGCTGCTTTGAGCATACTATACTTGAAAGTCTTAATGCCGACAACGTTCTAATAATACACATATAAGGTCTTGAATAATCATCGATACGCATATGACATCTTGAATGATTATACATGTATGTCATTTTAGCATTATAAAAAAATATTTTTATCTAATTATATTGGATAATAAAACCTTAACATTATACTTTGAGCTTTCCTGTACTATGTTTTCAGTCAATATTTCAATCATGAAAATGTTAATAGCGGTAACTATAATTTTAATTTTACCCATGTGCCACAATGTTATAATATGTCATAAGAACGTGTCCATTTTTCATACAGGTGATTCTGTGCATCAAACTGAATAGAAAATATTGAGGAAATAAATGATAATTTGATCGACGATATATATTTTCCGAAAAAATCACTGTTAAAGTTTGCAATGCCAACGAAGAAAAATTACATTTTTTTTCAGAAATGTGCTTCAAATACACTTTTTACACAGAATCACTTGTGCGAACAAGACACTTCTTGTGTTGCACACAATTGCAAATATGCAAATATACAAATGTAACTAAAAGGAGTCGATCATTTAACATGTAATTCTATGCGATATGAAAATTCATTATTTGAAAATACTCAACCGTCTTAAGAGAATTGCTGTTAAATTTAAAATTCCAACGAAAAATATTATACATTTTTACATTCTTCCCATATAGGTAGATAGACATATAACAGACACCTTTTTTGTTAAAGTCTCTAAATAGAGCAGCGCGTATGTTACTCACGTTATTAAATGCGTACATTTTTTGGAGTTTGCCGGGCCTTTATACTGTAATTGTGTTACAGTGATTTTTGTGTTTTGATACTGTACTAGTATTTAGTCAATATAATATTCTTCATGCAACAGGTTATTTAAATAAATATTAGTGAAGTTCACATTACTGTATGATTAAGGACAAATAATAAATTGATTAAGTTTCATACTTTACTTCATAAGACATAAAAAGGAATTTGGATCTACAACATTGTATTTTGTGTGTATTGTATTTTGTCTACAACAGTGTTTTTTTATCAATACTGAAGTCTTTATTACTCGTCTTTAGGGCGTTATTATTTTATATTACATGAATTAAAATTATATGTCCACCCTGGCTTAATTAATGACCTGTTAAGTTAATCGTTTCGTGACGTTTTCGTGCGAATTATCCTTCATAATTCTACCGCGGGAAAGGAAGCTTCAGCCATATCGTGAACTACGTCATGATTTATTTATCAAATAGATGTTATCTGTATTAAATATTCCCACCATTTAAAAATGTTTTAACGGGGCTGGTTTATTTGACGAAATATTATTTGGACTTTCTGAATAAAAAAATCGTTAGATATAAAATAAAATATATAAGAAATATGACCGGTTTAGACTTTAAAAATTTGTTCAAGTTTTTATACTCTAAAGTCTAGATTTTGAAGTGAAAATTGTTTACGAAACAGAGGGACAACAAAACATGTTTCTAATAATATTTACATCGAATTAGGTACTTTAAATAAAATTAATGCCTCTGTAAATCCTACCCATGAATTCTCCGGTAAATCCAAGAGATATGAATATTGCACTCACGCCTTTTGCAATACGACATTTTAAACCTCATCAAAAGTTTTCACTTGAAATAATTTTCTTAAGAAAGTACGCCCTGAAAAGAATTATGCAACACAGGTTGTATAATTCTACCTAATAAAGTATTGTTTATATTTTTGTTTCTTCTTTATGTGGTTAAATTTCTTAATATAATCGCGAATAGTGGGACCGGCGATCAATGAAAAATTAGTTCAATAGAAATGTCATGTAACCTCATATGTTTGCATGTGCCTCTGTAAAGACTTATGTACCGAATCCTAGGAGTGAGAACTCTGTTCGTACTTCGTAGATTTTAAAACTTATATTCAATGAATGGAAATTTGAATAGAGTAAACTTATCGTTTTAATATCTTAGTTGCAAAGTTTACTAAAACGCCTTGGCAAGTAAATAAGAACTGTCTTATGAAATTTTGTAATCTGAATGAATGGCTATGTCTTACTTTGTGAATTGTTGTATTAGCAGGTCAGAATTAAAACTTAAGATAGGATAGTGAATACATGATATATATGGCATAATGGATATATATATATATATATATATATATATATATAAATATATAGAGGGGGATAGTTAAAATCATTGCTCCAGATTGATCCTTAGTGTACCACAGCTACAAATTAAGTCTGATTTTTTTTTAAATAAGTGTAGTTGGGTAAAAATCTTTTTAAATTATTTAAAACACTTTACGGCAACTAATACGGTCTCCCAAAAAAAATTAGAAATATGCTTTTAGAATTTCGTAAATTGTGTTGCCCAATTTTGACTGATTATGGTTAAAAAAATACAGTGAGTAAATTACAATTGAGAATTAATCTATCTAAATATATTTGTGTAGAAAATAAATATAATTTTAACTGAAGTACTGTGGCGCAATCCTGTAAACGTATCTTCAGTATGTATTCCAAATGTTCTTGGGAGATAAACACCAGCTCCTCATTATATGATGATATTTTAAATTCATACAGAAATCTCATGAACTGTTTATTCAATAGATACTGCTTATAGCAACTGCTTATAGCACCTTTAATTCAGCCATTCGAAAGAACTTCATACAAATTACAGTTTCTCGGTTTCTCATTATTAGGATTTTTCACCATTTTGTCATACATAGTTCATATATAATTCAAAACAATTTATTTCTGTTAAAAGTTGAACGACATTTGTATTAAATCACAGCCTTGTCGTTAAAGTTAGAGAAGGCAAAGAATCTTGTCTGACACACAGACAGACGGACAGCGAGTGATGCTATGAGACTTCCTTTTTTCCTTTTGAAGTACGGAATCCTAAAAATAAACTTTTATAAATAAATACACTTTGTATTGAAATATTAAATTGCCGTATCTTTTCTGCAAAAAAATATATCGTGTACATCGGTATAAACTTTACCAAAATCTTATAAGCTGCTTTTGCATGATACCTGAACAAGTAAACAAACTCACAGACCGACGGACAAATTATCCAAAAACAGTAATTTTGTGTCCTTTTACTTTTATTAAGTTCTCCTAAATTATTTTTTTCTAAATACCTGTACTGTAAGTACACACAGGTACAAACACGCTAATTCCTCAACTTTATTATTTAATGTATTGATTCTCGTTGTTTATATGAACTTGATATTAGAAATAGAACCGTTTAATATTTTTTTGTTTATATAATTGCGATATCATTCTAAATATAAAGGGGGGGAAATATTTAGTTAGATTTTGTCTTAAATATTATTCTGCTTGATCACCCGGGTTTTAGAGTATTGAATGTTAATTTTATGCCTGGATATGTGAGAAAATTTAATGACAATATTTTATTCAAATAAAGAATATGAGTAAAAGTTATAACTTATAAATATATAAGTAATAACATATACTAAAAAATATACAGTTATGTGTAAGTACTGGCATTATGTAAGCCATAATAAGAGGCTTTTTAATTTTCATTTCACTTGCTAGAAGATCGCACTTGGCACTGTTTTACAAAACACCCAATCTATATGAATGGAATATTTATTGGTTTTGCCTTCATAAAATTTAACAAGACATAGAAACAATAAGGTGAACAAAGTTAGAATAAATTGTGATGGCAGTAAAGGGAGACACGTCTGACCCAGATGGAAAAGGCAATAGCAAGGCGTGTATAGTGGGACCCAGGGGAAGTCGCAACTAGAAAAAACGACAAATAAAAGTGAACCCCTTCAATAAATAGGGATCGAATTTAGAAAGTGTGAAAATAACCGATATAGTTTATAAAGAGGTCCGGTTCAATAAATCATCTGGTTTAATAAAGGATTCCAATTCAGCAAAAGCGGATATTACAGTCAATAAAAAATAAATATTTTTTTTTAAGTTTGGATTACATGGATTATCGGAAAGCTTTTATCATCGGATTACAAATAAATGTCCTATGTTAGAAATATAGATAATATAGCGATTTATTTCGATCATTACTCTTATTCATATTCATTTAATAAGATATAAAACAACAAAATATAAATAATTCTCAAAGCTTTATATCTAATTGAACACGGTAGTTTTATTTAGATGAAAAATTATTTCTATCTATTCACTTATAATATATCTATCTATTTACATAATGAAAATAGAAATGTTGGCACTTTAAATTATACATTTAAATTATATGTATATATATACATATATATATATTTATAAAAAATAGTTAATTAAATGATATCAGTATATATATATATATATATATATATATATACATATATATATATATATATATGTAACAAAGAAAGTGTCTGCAATTAATACAGATGATTCGATGCATCAAATTAATTAATAAAAAATGTTACTTATCTGTAACAAATGCAAACTAAGTTTGATACTTTCTTAAAATGATAAAATGTTCGCTTTAATCTCCAAGGACGAAGAGTTTTCAAAGGCAATTTTATCGGATACACATGAATCAAATAAGGTCTGCTCATATTCGTACGCATATATATATAATTTTAAAAGTTCGTAAAATGCGAGATAAGGAAATTATAAAATAAACGTATTAAATACGAGCACACGTAGCTCTAATGATAGTAAACGTTTAAAGCTTAATAATTTGGAAACGCATCCCTATTCGAAACAGTTTCTTAACATACTTCCTTGAAAGACCTTTTACATTTAAAAGACCTTTTACATATAAAAATATTTTGCTAAGATGAATGACTTTAATTTTCTCAATAAACTTATTTACCGCGTAAAATTGTTGATAATATTTGTACATGTTTAATTAAAAAAATTTTGGATTTATAGATTGAAAAAATTAAAAATTTTTTTTATAAAGTTTTTTAATGGTAATTCCATTGTGTAGGGTATCATTATACCCTACACAATGGGATTAACATTAAAAAATTTTATAAACAATTTTTTTAATTTTTTCAATCTATAAATCCAAAATTTATTTAATTAAACATGTACAAATATTATTAACAATTTTACGCGGTAAATAAGTTTATTGAGAAAATTAAAGTCATTCATCTTAGCAAAATATTTTTCGCTTGATTACTATCAACTTACAAGACTTCGCCTTATACCAATACAAATTTAATACTAATGTTTTTATTACTTAATTTAAGTGCGTTATTATCTTGTTATGATGTAAATAAAATTACTATTTCAGAATTGTTTATTTAATCACCATTAAACAAACCGTTTTAATGCAAATCGTCCTTCATTATTTCCATGTTAGGAAAGGAAGCGTAAGCTATTTAGCGAACCGCGTCGTCATATATTAATCAATTAGTTATTATCTGTATTTATTTTTTTTTTATATTTTGATATTTGGACTTTAAAAATTATCCTATTTATTATACATTATATAAATTCTATAATTGCTAAGCAGACTTTTTCATGAAATATCTGAATCAAAAACAATGAATTTTCCACATAACTTTTACAACGAATGCTTCAATATATCTTATCTCTGAACTTTTTGTTAAACCTATTATTGCACTTTGACATCAAAGCTTCAGTAAAAAGGTTTACAAAAGTATTCGCTTGAAATAATTTTCTTAAAGAAAGATGTCCTTAAAAGAATTCCTCAAGATAAATATTTTCTTGTTTCTTCATCCTGAGGCTAAGTATTTTAAAATCATCGCGAAAAATATAAACATGAAAAGACACACAATCAATATCAAAATGGAAGTATGATGAAATTTCACGCAACGAAAAACAGTATCGTCATGTGTTAAATTATATCTTTTTATTTGTACCGATAAATTTACTAATAACAAAATTAAAATTTATTTAGAATGTGGCGTGAAAAAATGTGGCGATATTTATTGACATAAAGTACTTTTGCGAACTGGCTTCTTGTGATTTGAAAAAATTTAAAATCTGGGTTTCTTTTTAAGGGTTTCAATTTTCTCTACAACTTTGAACTTATTTCCATTGTTTCAGTTACCTCTACAACTGAAACTTCTTTATACTTTTAGATTATGATTAAAAAATGAATAGCATGCACTCAAATACTGTAATTTCATCTATACAATGTATATATACTTTCCAAAAGCATTTTATTTGAAGCCTCAAGATGTTTTCAGAATTTTTATTTATTCCTAACAATTATTTGAACTAAAAAGTACTCATTAACAGTATAGCTGAAATTCAATATCGATAAAAATATTACTCTACAATGTATTGGTAGAGTAATATTTTGTTTTTATGTTTTATATTACATTTTGTACTAATATCACATTTTACGAACGTTTTCGATATATTAAAAAAAGAATTATGGGATTCAAAAATATTTAAAAAATTTAAATTAGACTAGGTTTTATGTTAATTTATTTGTAACGTGATAAAAAAATACTTACTACATACATCCTAAAATTTTAATTAAATTAAAAATATATTTAAGAAATTGTCTACGTAGAAATCTACTGTCGAATAAAAAGAAAAGAAAAACATAATTCATTGTTTTTGGAAAAGTAGTGTCAAACAGCTTACAAATAAAATGTTTTTCTTTCTGTAAATTTGATAATTACAGAAAGAAAAACATTTTATTTGTAAGCCGTTTGACACTACTACTCACTCTAGTAAATTTGATAATTGCTATAGTTAATCTCTCTTTCTTTCTCTCCCTATCTTCCCCCCTGTCTCCTTTCATACTGTCCTCACCACTCATTTCTATATCCGTCCCTCTCCCTTTCCTTTCCATCTTTACAGAGGGGATATGTTGAAAAATATATACTGGTATTTGAGTACTTTCGCTCCACGAAAATAATTACTTTCTACGTAAGCGTGACATTGGCGACATCCTTGTTTGGATATTTTATTGAAAAAATATTCTAACGACTTATTAAATGGCTATTCCACCGCACGTATTGACCGTCTATGTAATTACCTACATAACTACAAGAAAAATAAATCCTTATTTGACCTAAACAATTATTTAATCCTTCATTAAGTATTCGAAATTTGGTAAAGGTAAATTAGAAAAAATAACTTTTATCCGTAAAAACCTTCAAAATACGTAAAGTTCACAATATTTATTAAATATCGGTAAGTTGAATGGTTTAGAAATAATGCTAAAATAGCTAGAATACCCTACAATAGACACAAAGTTAACAATGAAATCACGTCAAGGCCAGTTCCGCTATTAAGGGTCTGAGTCCCTACTTAAGGTCCTGTTTGTAAAAATATTCCAGTACAAATTAACTATTAAAACATTTTTTAAAATTGTTTTTTAATACATTTGAGCAAATTTAAGTCGTTCCTCCCTTTTCCTTGCCGAAATGCTATTTACTCTCAGAAATTGGATTATACATTTCATAAAAAGCTGACAAAGGCACTGAATCAAAAGTCTCTATTACTTGTCTCGTTACTCGTTAGCTAATTATTGACTTTGCATTAGATAACTGAATTATCACTCCGCCGTTACTGAATTAATTACCTGTAAAATTAACCATTTTCGTGCAAATTTTTCTCCATAATTTTAAACTGGAAAGAAAGCGCCAGCTTTATTGCGAGCAGCGTCATGATATGAACATCAATTACATTGATTATATCGTTATTTATATATTTTACATATAAGACACATATTAACTTTTAAATGTGTTTATTATTTCAAAACTCTCTTTCAGTTAATCGAAACGCAAAGCCGAACTTTATTTCAAGAGATTTTCTTATAGAGAACAACCATTCACGGATTATCAAATGAAACTTTTAGTACATATGTCGAACTGGAATTTCGATTTTTTCTAAATTATGTGATTCGTTACAAAGAAAAATCCTAGTTATATTATAACCAAATAATTTTCCTATAACCATACAAAAAAATCCACATAAAACAGTTCCACCACAAATCGTTACTTATTACTAAAGAGGGAATCACATTCGTGATTCAAACACGAGTAAAGTAATAAAATAGACTTCACTGGCGTAAACAAAGTTCAATAATAGGATATTTTATCGACTTATCTGAATACTAATCAATCCCTTTACGAGCAGATACGTAAGTTATACTATTTACGAAAGCAAACAATACTATAAATACTTGCTAAGTTTATATAATATATTCCTACTTAATATTGTAACTGAGGAAATTTGTTTTTATTAATTGTATATAGATGCAGATCGTGTCACGATTGAATATATATTTTTTCGCTCGAAAAACTAAGTAGTTTCTTTGGAGAAAAAAAAAATTGTTTGCATACCCTAGCGTGGGTGTTTTTGAAAAAAGGGCATCTTTCTTTAGAAAATGATACCATTTTAATTTTGTTTTAATTATTTACTATGTTTTAAATTTATGGTTCTTAAATTTTGTATTTATTACGTCCTATATTTAAATTTATCTAAAATATATTTGATTCCATTCCGTGGTGTATATGTATTTATAAACATGTAAGAACGCGTTACAGGTCGCAATTGTTGACCAATTTTCGTGGTTTTTTTTCTATCCATTGGTTAAATATCAAAATAGAAGCGCATTGATTTCCATAAGCATTTATTGAAAAATTTCAGTTTATAAACAATTTACAACAATAACTCTCTTTCCTCATGCTGGGCGACTGTCCTAAATCTTCGTTTTTTGAGGTTTTTCTTGCTTGTTACTTCCACTCACTAAAGTTTTAAACTTTTTTAAACTTTTTCTCGTAGTGTTTTACTGAGTAAACAATAGTGGGAAATGTACACTTATTACCAAGGACTTTTCTTTTCAATAAATGATGCTGCTATGTGTCTGTCTGTTCTCAAACAGATTATTAATAGTCAGGCACACATCTTAAGATAAGCCCTGCTCTGAAGTCGTCCTTTGCATTAATTTGCTAAAAACGGCATAATTTTAACAGTAAAAAATTAAACAAATCAAGTGTATGTCAAGAAATTAATAATAATCATTCAAACCTGTTTTTTCCATAGCTCAATTTTAAATGTTTAATAGATTTACATAGGAGAAGAAAAGTTAGTGGCTTTATACCGGAAAGAGTATTTAAATCCAGCAAAACATCTCAATCTACAGACGCCGTTTATTTTATTTCGCTCAAAATGGTATAATTTGATCAGCAAAAAGAAAAAAAAACACAAATCTCACATTTTAATTATCTTATTGTTTATTCTATACAACCCGATTCTTGCAGATGATTTATTCGCTTTTCATTTAAAGACTACGCCACGTAAATATTCCATTGTTACCACTAATTGACTTTACCTTAATATCTTCTTTAGTTTGATAAACACTTCTTCCTCCCCTTTTAATCTCAATTGTTTTAAAATGTACAGCTCTTCACCTCAGATGCGATATCTCTATTGATTAATAAATGTACGCCATAAATCCGTGAATGAGATCAATTACAAAGTACTCATTGTTTATAATTAGCGTTTATTCTGAGGTTGATGTCAATTTTTGCTGCATTATTACTTTAATTAATAATTTCCTTAACGGATCGTTGCAAACTATTGACCTAGATCTTCAGATATTACTTATTATGTGAGCGTTATGATGTAATGATCTTTATTATTGAATTCAGTATACACACATTGAAATAAATATTTAATTATAAGCTTTAACGTGTACATTTTTGTAGTCAGAAAACTTTCTTCTTTTTAACTTATGGACTTGTTGATACCTCATATACGCAAATGTGAAATTATTAGGATGGCAACTTTTTTCGATCTATTTCTGGAATATTATAGAAGCTTCTAGAATATTTCTTGTGGGGTATATGAAGAGTGCAGTATTCAAAATGATATTCCGTTTGCAATTGAGTAATCGACGAGTGAAGAATAAATTAAAAATAGACGCAGTTCGAAGTGAACTTAGAGAACTCTTCTTCATGAATATCATTTAGGGCGAAAAACCAGCGAAACCTCACGCAATATATACCAACCAATATGTGAAAGTAGTCCTCTTGTGACACATTGGTTGTAAAGATTTAAAGAAGGGAATCTTGACATGTCCGATAAACCTCATCTAAAGCGACCTCTTACAATTGACTTAGAAAAATTTAAAAGCCTTATTGAAAAAAACCACAGAATAAGTTTGCGTTTTTGGCAGAGCTATTTTTAAGTTTTTATAGTATAATAGGAAAACAACTTCATTTTTTGAGAAAGACTGTTTGTGGCTACCACATGAGTTAATACTCTTTCATCTTAAGAGGAATGATAATGTGTGCTTGGAGCTACCGTGTTATCACCATACCAACAACAGGCAAAAGTATCTGGTTACAAGAGATGAAAACAGAGTGGCTTATGTTAATTTTTAATGTAAACGCCAGTGACTTGAACCTAAAGAAAAAGGTGTACCTAGACCAAAATATAATACTGGACAAAATATACTTTTTGGTACATAGTGGATTATAAATGGAATTATTAATTGATTTATTTAAAGGAAACTCTTTCAAACTCAAGGTAAAATTAAAACTAAGATTTATTGTGAACCATTGAGCAAAGCTAAACTTCCTTCCAATCAAAGCAAAATTTATTTTTTACATGACAATGCTGAACCCCCGTGGCAAAAGTAACACGTGAAAAACTACTTTCATTTGAATGGAATATGCTACTTCACCCACCGTACTTTACATACCATTCGCCATCTAATTGCGATCTGCACCGCTCTGTGTCCCGTAATTTATCTGATAGAAAATGTAACCCACTACTGGTGACGTATATGTCCATGAGACCGTGAAGTTCGATAAAGTCGAATAACTCTTTTATCTGTATTCGATTAGTGTTCTGATTTTGAGTAGCTGTTTTATTGCGCATCCCCCATTGTCAGTCCTTATCATAACGGTGCCGCGGCGCTCGTTCCAGAGTTTTGGCGCCAACCCGATGCGTGAGACCGGCGTCACAAACTACGTAAGTTAAATGGTTATTTTCGTATTTTTATTCCACACGTTTGATAAGACTTTGTTATTATTATTACTAAGAAGTTATTTTTATTGTGTTATTTTATTATTTATTGTTATTGTGTTATTTTATTATTTATTAATATTTCATAAAAAAATATTTTCTTTTGTTTTCCAATTTATTTACATATTTTGTTTCAGCATATTTTATAAAATTCAACAACGTTATTTTCACGCTTTTCTAGAAGAAGCGTTATCTAATGAAAGGGAAAAATCTACAAAATGAAGTAAAGATTCCCGTCGCCAATCTGTTCGTAATAGAAGTTTCGATATTACAACTCAGTTACCAGGACAAAAACGAACTATTCAAGGTGAATTCCCCTCTTGGAATTTGGAGATACTTCTTAGTTGATAATATAATTGATATTATTGTCAAGTATACCAACCCAAACATTGACAGCGTCAAACATAGATACAGCAGAGAAACATATGCGAGCCCAAATAACCTCAACGAAATACAATGCTTGATGGGTTTGATACTATAAGCTGAAGTAAAAAATCTAATCATCTGAATGTTGATGAGCTTTTACGAACGAAAGATGGGAATTGGATTAGAAGAATGGTGGTGTTGTAGAAATTTTTCGACTTTCTATGCCTCTCCAGAGGTTTCAATTACTGCTGTGAGTTTTAAGATTCGATCATGTTAGCACGATATAGGAAAGAAAATCAGGTGACAAGATTTGCTCTGTCAGAGAAATTTGTCTAAAATCGCAATGATAATTACATCTTATCTGCTTTTGTGACTATTGATGAATAATTAGAAGCTTTTTGTGGAATGTGCAAATTAAAGTATATGCCGAAACTAAAAACCCTATATCACTTTGAGCTACAATGTCACTAAGGACGGCGTTCATGTCGTAGTTTGTTTAAGTGCTAATTACAATTGTTCGCCAGCAACAAGGCGTCGGCCTATGGTAATATTTCATGCTATGCTGAATGTTAGTACTATAAACAATCAGGTGATACATACAGCTAACAATCAAAACAGATGATTTGAACGCCCTAATTTTATTTTTTGAAAATTTGACAATGGGACTAATTGAATCATGTATAAGAGAACGGCAGACACAGTTTAACGTGTCCCAATCCTTGAGACAAAGGCTTATAGAAATTTTGAAGATTTATGATATCCCCAATCCGGTTGCTCTTTCCAGATGTGGCTGTAAGTGTGGATGGAAAAAAGAACAGAAACACCAAGTACAAATGCTATAAATGCAAGAAATATTTGTATCTTGACCACGTAGTGCTCTATTGCACAAGCTGATTGGCTGCTGTAGAAGAGTGATTTTACAGGTATAATATTTTTGGTAGAAGGATAAACATTTTTGTTTATTTTCTATGAGTTCCCAGTGTCATAAGACTTATAAAGGTTCATCTAATTACAAAATTATTGGATTTTTGTATATTTTTTTGATTTTTAAAATAGATTTGTTAAAAATCATATTTATTTTAGTGCTTTATGTCCAGTTTTATAATGTCTAATAAATAATCTGTATTTTATAAAACCCTTATGTTTTATTGTCCAAAAACTTTTACTTTTACAACTTATCCATAAAAGTAGCATGTATAGTTAATTAATGTAAAACGCTTAAGTTAAAAATCCCGATGCATGGGACCGACGTCACCAGTTCTGTAAGCCAAATTAACGTCACTAGTGGTGGGTTTAAGAAGAAAGTCATAACATATAAACTCTTAAGAGTTTACTGAAAAAATATTCTGAAATAAAGATGCCAGGTCATAGCAGTCGAAACCAAGCGACATAGGAAATATTTACACAAAAACCAAGAAAGAGAAATGGTAATAAATATAGGAAAATAAAATAAAATGTCATATGGAAAATAACTAAAAGTTTAAATAAAATAATATTTAATAACATATATTTTTGAATTATTTTATAGAAGTAAACATTAGCCATTATCTAGCGATATAAATGTAATGATAAGATGTTATTTATTATTAAACTCCGTTAACTAAAACAAACACTTCTAAAATAATATTTGTTTTGCTAATTATAATTTCTAAAAGTAAACATTTCGTATTGACGAGAGGTCGGTGGAAAATTGTAATAAAAGTTCGAAGGAAATATTATGGTGAAACAAACTGCTACTTCACTACCACGTCCTAAACGCTGATGCCTAAAAAAACCTGACTAGAGATAAAGATATTTATGCAGACAGTATAAGCAAGTATTACAGAAATTATTAAAAATCTGGATATAATAAATCAGACATTTTAATGATGGAATGAAAATTGTTCCTTCTGATGAACACGTCAATATCTCATCTTTTAACTAGGTGACTCGAAAGGTGTGTCTGATATCAGTTCTTTGAAATCAGCAATTAGGTTATCAGAAAAGTGAAACGAATTGAAGAATCATGACATATCAATACGAGTACACAACATATTATTAATTAATGTAATAAAATCATCAATTCTAATGGTTCATGTCCGAAAGGAAAAAATAAAAATCATAAAAATTTATTTATCATATACCGTTGAAAAAAGTAATAAAGCCTTTTTATAAATATAAGTTCCTCATAACCCGATTTTTGGAACGAAGTTCCTTATTGCAAGTTGCACACTTGGCGAGTGAAAGCTAGCCCGAAAATTGTAAGATGTCGACCGACATTATAAGCGTTTATGTGTTTACAAGCATATGTCAATGTATATTACTACACATAGACGCGCGGCATGCCCATCAGCTGTATTCGTTTAAGGTGTATGTTTAGCAATCCGTGCGCCCATAATACTCTGAACCTCTCTTCACAACTTTCAAACTCGCATTATAGTTATCAGTAAAGAATGAATTATGAAAATAATTCAGTAGAGATTGAGGATATTGATAATGAAGTCAAGTAAGTACCAGTGTTAAAGTAATATGATAAGTAGTAAGATGATACGCGAATAAAAGATGATACATAAATTTAAGTTTAAGATAAATTATCATAAAGTAATATGATAATTTCATCATATTACTTTATGATAATTTATATCATATTACATTATGATAATTTATGTTAAACTTAAATTTATGTATCATCTTTTATTCGCGTCAACAAAAGTTTACTCATATATTAACTGGCAGCAAAATTAAATCATACAATACTGTTTACGTATTATTCAAGTGAAGCGATCCAAGCAACGTCTAAACAAAGACGTTGCTTGGATCGCTTTATTGCAACTGTTATTTTTTGTGTATTATTATGTTTGAATAAAAAATTCATTTTGAAACTTTTAAAAAAATATAATTAATTACAACTTTATTATCATTCATTCCTATATTTCTTTTCATTTTTCATTTCATTGTTATCAAAGTTATCAACTTATTTCAGTTTGCCTGTTATTTAATATGTATATATATATATATATATATATATATTATTTTGTATATCGAAAGGAACTTTGTTTTAACCGATTAAACATTTTTAAAACAGATACACAAAGTGAACCGTTTTATATTATCTAGGCCGATACATATAATACAGTGATAAAACTGAAGTAGAGATCTTTAACAAAAGCTTAATTTTAAACTCCCTTTTTATAGTATACACCAACATGCTAGTAATAAGTTACCGTCCGTGAATATAACAAAAAAACTCCCGTCCTTTATTTGTTATGCTGCATTAAACGAATAAATGAGTTATCACTGACTTGACCTTTTCACTGACTGTTATAATAAACACTCTTCTGATTCTGATAAAAATATAAGAGTCCATTAATATAAACTATTCACTATTGCTATGGTATGAATCGTCCGTATCATTTCCACATGGTACTAACTAAACATGAAATATTTGTGGTTATCTATTCATTAAATGGTTTAACAAGATATGTTATATAACATTTTAAAATTCTTATACTAAGCTCATATACGTAAATGAAAAATCTACCAGTACAACCCCAATAAAACAATTTACAAGTCCCATTTACTTGTATATTTGGTTTTAACACTTTTTTTTCCTATTGTAATTATGTACGCCATTTTAACTTTTAAACTTATCAAAATTATTAAACATTTCAAAAAAATTAATTTTTCAATTAGGTTTTGACCGTGATCACTCACCAAGGATATTAGATCCATAAAGTTAAAACGCAGAGTTCTTATAAAAACATAGACATTTCGTCGTTTTAACATATAACTATCATGATAACCATTAATTTAAATTTATAAAAATAATTAACTCCATGAACTGTTCTACCCGTATAGTTTCAGAGATCCGATAATAAAATATTCTATGCATGTGCAATCAAACCCGAGCCCAAAGAGACACGCCCAAAGAGTTCATGAATTTTCAATTTTGCTGACTTAGAAATATTCAAAGAAAATTTGGCTACTTAGACTATAAACCCAATTATGTTATATTTGAGTTTACACTTAGGTTTATAACTCAAATAATCTGTCCAATAAATTTAAACAAATACAATTTAAGGAAGCCCGTATAGTTTCAGATATCCGATAATAAAATATTCTATGCATGAGCAACCAAACTCGAGCCCAAAGAAACACGCTCATGAATTACCAATTGTATTGACTTAGAAACATTCAAAGAAAATTTTGCTACTTCGACTGTAAACCCAATTACGTCATACTTGAGTTTACATATAGGTTTATAACTTGAATAATCTGTCCAATAAATTTAAATAAACACTATTTAAGCAAGCTAGATAACTATACATTTCACTGCAAAACTTTCTTAAAATATTTTATTCCTTAATTTATCCTGCAGTAGTATATTTATGATAACATACCATCAAATATCCGGAAGTAATGACAACTATTTAGAAAGTACTTTAGTCCGATCGATACTTATATTGAAAGAAAAGTTGTTACTTATAATATATCCACATTACCTCACTTAGTAGAAAGCTAATGACTATGACATTACGAAGGTGTAATTGACGAGGTAACTCATAAATTATTACTCGAGCAGTACAAAGAAATGTTCTGTATATAGGAACAAATACGCTGAAAATTGTAGATTTTGGGTGTTGCATTGAGTACAAAAAAATATTTGGCTATATAGGCAAATTAATTATTTCATTTATGTGTAAATACATTTAATACAAGTTCAATAACCTTAATAAATAAGATTAAATAAATAAAATATTGAATTAGTTTATACACCATACACAGAACAAGATGGAGTTTCTTTTAGAAGCATAACGTTTAGTCTATTTGCCAAGGTATTATAAATATATAAAAAATATATTTCTATTAAAATAGATACTTTTTGGGCGGGTGCCGACTGCAAAGTAGTGATAGGATAATCGACCGAATACAGCGCTCGCTGTAGCAAAAATGGAAAAATGTGAAGGCTTCTCTCAAATATTTTCATAGAGAATATAATTTACTTGGATATATTGTTATTTTTATTTTTTATGCATTAGGAAAAATCTTTTGCAATGAGACACGATAATTTTTGCGTAATAAATTTTATAAAAACTACAAGAAAGAGCAAATATAAATTTCACATATTTGCAGTATTGAATTGAAAATAAATTTAATGAAATAAATAGATAACAGCTGTAAAAAGAAAGAAGCAACCATCGTAACTTATATTCAGTCAAGTACATACATATTGAATCAGTTTAAACAATATTTACATAATTTAATATTTAATAACTGCATTTATTTTGATGAGCTAAAAATTAAAAGACATCATTTAGTCTGGGTTTAAACGACTAACATCTGGTTACTATTCATTAAGAAAAACATTTTGTTAGATATATCTCTGTTTACAACAAAATAACAAAAGAAATAACGTAATACAACTTAATACAATTTGTCAAAAATTCAAATAATATTTACTTTTTTCGACAAAATCACAAAATAAAAATTCATAGTTAGCACTGAAAAATAAAGAAAAAATTGTATGAAGTATTAGTCATAGTCGATATACTTCGTTACATTAATATTATTCATATAAACGGTGAGATCAGAGGTATTTATGATATAAATATAGTAAGTTTAATTATCCAACTCGAATATTTACTTAATCTGTCAATTTTAACAAATAACATCTTGTTTATAAAACAACATTCAGGAAAAGTCTATTTGTCTATGATTTATGTTTGGAATAAAATGATAGTGCTGATATATACATTAGCATATGCATTGCATGGGAGTTAAATAAATTTTTTTATACATTAGTTATGACCGAAAGTTATTTTAATTAAATATGTCATTTGTTGTTTCTTTCTATATAATATAATACGTAATTAATAACATACGTAATGAGTTCTTATTATAAACAAATTATATTAAATGCAAAAGGTGATAGTTATACATTAAAAAAAAAGGACCATAATTTGAAGATTTAAAAACTTCTCTGTGACGTCCTCTGACTTTGAACCAATAACAGGGCATTTGCGGTGCTGATTAATCACATCCAGACCAGCCGTAAATTTGACGCGGATCGATAAAACTGACACGCATTTAAAGTTGCGGATGCTAGGCGGCGCTGCTATCTTGCACATAGCGAATACACCTTAATTATTTTACAGACTGTTATAGATTGAATACATTTAAAAAAAATAAAACAATTATAGTGAATAAAAAAGTGTGTCCTTGTATCTCATATCGAATAAAATAACGACATGGAATGACATTATTGAAATATATGTGAAAAAAAGTCATGAAATCGGTATGAAGTAAATAGTTTAGCACTTAATTATTTTCAGTAAAGTTACATTAATATATTAAAGGGATAAAATCAATTAACGTTTATTGTCTTACATTTGTCAAAGATGAGCTAGGCAATATGCTTACATTATTAGTGATAATATAAACCTTTTTAAATTATTCAATATAATCACTAACTACGCTTAAATACTAAAATATTATATGTATCTCTAAGTGCATATAGTGCCAGTTCTATTCGTGACTGCCATGTTTACTTTATTTACTTGTGACATCATCCGAATATTCCATTCTATTAGCACTTTTAAAAGTGACCCGTCGTATATTCGAAATTCAGAATTTTAAAAATTAAGTAACACGAATTGTGAGAAAAGAACCTAAGAATTGAAGTAACGACAAAATTGTAAAAGATGCAATGCAAAAAAATATTAACTTGGCTTTCCAATATTTACCCAATATTAAAAAATTACGTTTTTAAGCGGAATCAAAGAATTTTGCACGCCTGAAACCTATGCAATATTTCGTGATCAAGAGAACAGGGCCTTAACTTTAGCTAATGAGCTTTGGTGTTAGTAAAATAATCTATATCCAAAATTTATCAGGTTATTACGACCGAACTTAAAAGACGCCGAGTTACTAGAAATATTAAACACCTTCTAATATGTACACGTACTCAAGTGTATACGGAACTAACGATAAGAGGCCGTTCTATTCATTATAACATATTTTTAATTCATGATATCAGTGCGTGTAATAAATGAGAAAAGATTTTTCAAAAATATGGATTTTTATTTGTTAGTTATCTTATAAAAATCGCTAGATCAATTTTGATAAAATTTTCATATAATACAATTTATTATCTCAATAGTAAAATGAAGTATGTACCATGTCGACACGATGTCAAAAATGATTTTCCACACGCTTCTTAAACTTCATTTGTACGGAACTATGTATATAAATAAATCACGCAAATTTTCGTCCACTGATAATTATCGTACTCATTTTTTCCTAAACTTTGCAAATCTATCCATTTCTAATGACTTTACAATAATATAGTGCCATCTAGCTGACATGACAATTGAAGGAGAGGTGGTCATAGGGATATCCCAGTAACAATAAACTCATCGGGTTTAGGCTCGTTGAACCCGTCTCAACTGGTTACGTACTTAACCAGGAGGGTAGTCTTGATACTGTTGGAGGAGGAAGGTGATCGTGGAAACTTCTCACTGCTTAACAATAAACCCACCAAATTATTTTTCTCAATAGATTCTTTGGTTGCAAAATCGTGGTTTTATTATTTTTTACTACCAATTTTACGTATTGTATCTTATACATATATATATACATGCATATATATATATATATATATATATATATATATATATATGTAAAAGTGAAATTTATATTAGTAAAAAATACATACTAGTAAACCTTACTGTACCAAGGTTTCGTATATAAATAAGCAAATTTATGAGTTTAACCATTTGAAGGTAAAAAGTGTATCTCTTAGACCATATATAAATAATAATATTATTTTTTACCCTATCAATAAAATATATATGTATGAAACTCTAAAATCTAGACAATAAACAAAAAATTGTTTACTAAAAATAATTGTGAATATCCATCCCTGCCGTCAGTATTTTTATCGCTTCATAATTCCATGAGTTAAAATCAAACATTTTGACATAAAAATTTGAAATTTAGTATAATGTAATATTAAAAAAAAAACTATTCTAACCCGCATACATCTCAAAAGCTAATACACAAAAATATTAAATGGGAAAGGCAAAAGTAATCCTTTTTTTATATTCTGTATATAGTGTTGTATAAATTAAAAATAGTATTTATCAGAAACCTATAGATATTTTAATTTTAATTTTAGACAGCATATCTTCAGAGATGTATTGAAAAATATACAAAAAAGGTATGTCACGGCCGCATTATTTTCGAGACTACTGAGTCTAAAATTGTGAAAAATAGTGTATTTAAAATTCTACGCAAAGATTGTAGGAAAAATTATGAAAAGGTTTATATCATAGAGAATTTACGTCTTTCTTTCTTTAGGACTCTGAAAACATATTAAATAAAAAAGCGAAGTACACGTCATAGTTATATATATATATATATATATATATATATATATATATATATATATATATATATGTATATATAACTATAAACATTTCAAATAATTCAAAAAAAATATTAGAAAAGATGATGGATAAAAGGTTTCTCAGTTTACTAAACTTACTCTCGCAACATTTTTCAAAATAATCAATATCAGAAGGCAGTTAAGCAGAAGCAGTAAATTCTGGCAACTTTCCTGTTAATTAGAAAAGACTGGTGGAATAATTAGAAGAATCTGGCGCGTAAAAAGTTTCCCAGTTTGCCAAACACCGTTTTCAATCGTATTTTTTCATAAAATTTTGCCTATACAGTTTTCTAAGTCAGCCAGTGTTAATATTTAATAAATATATAAGACTATGTTGCTTTCTTTACCGGAAAGATTATATAATTAGATCACCTGCATATATGTTTATAGTTTTAAAAATTTATGATTCTATTTAAGGGACATAAATTTAAATTTCAAAAGAAACACTGTAAATCCATTTTATTAATATTATAAAAAATTTCACCTTTAAGGAGTAGCGCATTTTATTTTAAATTATTTCTCGTTAGTATTTATAAACTTCACTTTTGGGGTTGTTAGTGAAACAAAGACCTCTAATCCAGGACCTATCCTTTTCATTTCCGTCCGCCCGTCCTTTATCACATCGTTACAATTCCTATAATTATAAACATACTTCAGTGAGTTTTGAAAATAACTGCTTCAATTGATAATCTTAATTTTTATGAGGCTAAATATTTTAACAAAAAAAGATTTAATATTGCCTTATATTTAAAATTAAAATCTATATAATACTCCTCTCCCTCAATTTTTGTTCAATTTTGGACTTTTTTGAAAATTTTATTTTGAGACTTAATTGGAAATTAAAACATTAAAATTACCTTCGGATTGAACTAATAATTTCTACAGGGACATGAGCATATACGGAACCCTGAAAGCTAATTTTTGTTAAACTGATGAAGCTGATGAAGCTAAATGTTTTGATAAAAAGAAGGTTTAACATAGCCTTATATTTAAAAGTAAAATCTATATAATACTCCTCCCCCTCAACTTCTTGTTCAATTTTGAACTTAAGCAATTTTTGAAAATTTCACCTTGACACTTGATTGGAATTTAAAACATTAAAGTTACCTTTGGATTGAACTAATAATTTGTACAGGGATATGTGCATATACGAAACCGTAAAAGATAATTTTTTTATTTTAAATGTTTTCTCTACACGTAATTAAAACTGGAAGACGCAAATCGTATATAATATATACTTTACAATATAAAATACTTCAACAAATATTTCTCATACTTGCATCGCTTTTTTAAACTAGTCGTAGATTTATTTTTAGAAAATCATAAAAACAAAAGAAAGTGCCTTCGTTATCAACAACAAAGTTATTCGAAGCTTTTAATACGTTGCTAATGAAGAGGGTACAGTTTTCAAGCGTTTACGTTAAGCTTTTCAATGAAACTTTTACAAAGATTACCTTTGAAAGTTTCCAAACTGTAATTGGCACGCCAACAACCTCCATTATGTAGATGCGTCGAACTCTGCAAGCTGGATTCAACATTAATCCAGCTATTTCTAGTACATCTACTTATATCGATATATATTTATATATATCGGTTATGTCTAGCTATCTTTCGATACCCTGAATAGTTAAAAGGGAACATGTAAACCTTAAATAATGTTTGAAAACTTTTATCGAGATACAAAGCATGAGTTTAGAAGAATAATCAATAGGAAAGCTTCAAAGGTTGCATTACATTTTAACCAATACAAATCAATTTAATGGTTTTTCTGCAGTTTTAAAATTTTCACTTTTTTAGTACTTTTTTGTGTACACCTTTGTAGAAACCGATCGGTCTGCCTGTATGTATAAAAGCTTTTAACTTAAAAATACTACTTAATTTTTTGAGGTGACTTAATAGAGTCACTAATGGGAACCGTTGGACCAATGTAGTGATTGCTTCATCGTAATATCTCAAATGGTTCCTAAATTATGATGATATTGACATGGGATTGGTGAAGCACATATACACATTACTTTTTGAGGCAGTGGTTTTCACACATCCGTGTTGTGGTACCCATTTTATATAAACCTGATGCGGGTCAAACATGAAGTCAAATCCAAGGGAATCTAATAATAATTAATGAAACCCATTTCTTTACTCTCTGACTAGTAACTAATATATTTTGAGGCCTTATTTATAGTTTATATTACATTAAATAGGTGCATTAACAATAGCATGTAGCTATTTAGGATGCTGTAGGAAAATTCTTGTTAATAAATTTATTAATATAAAAAAGTAAGGCTGCTCTAAAGAAATCCAAAACCCCATGTAAACGCAACTGCGAGCTTAGCTAGTATAATATATAACACACAAAAACAGTCTAATAAAAATAAACTGATTAATCAACTTATTAGTTTTGTATATCTGAAAATGTGAAAATGAAAATTATTTCAGCGGTCGGGAGAGGAAGTATGCCATATCTCAGAAACTAGGCAACATATTTTATTCAAACCGATTTTCTTTAAAGTTTATTTTATGTTCTACTCTGTTTTACTTTTTTCGGAAATACATATTAGATGAAAAGTTAGAGGGGGAGCACTCTTTTCAAAACATTAAAAACATGCATCTCATCAATTCTTAGCTTAATTAAAAAAATATTTCGAAACTTCTAAATCATGTTTAAGACCTATCTAACGATATCCCACATGCCTATGCACACTGGATTTTTTTATATCCCTCAGTCACCTCTATGAAGTGCCATCCCTAATATTATTTTTTTTTATAATTCTACCACTTCATTATATGGCGATTCAAAGAAGACACTTACCATTTAAATTTCATCTATAATATGCATATAGTCTCCAAGTGAAATGGTTTTGATATACGGACAGACAGACGAACAGAGAGACAGGACGAAATCACTAGGGTTCGATTTTTTTCATTTCACTACGAAACACTAAAAACAGGAGAGTTTTCTTTGTTTCTGCTTTAAGGTTTACTAATTTAAGATAAATCATTACATCCCCATAAAAATAACCACTAAACGTTTAATCAATAATTAGAAAATGTGCCAAAAAATTCAATATCAAATATTTTTAATTATAACAAATTTCGTATTGTGATCGGTTTCCTTTTTTAAAATGGAATCAAGTAATATACTCCGAATTAACTAAACCGTTAAAGCCAATGAAATCATTGGCTGAAAAAATTGTATACAATATTTGACTGACGGAAATTGAAAAAGTTGTTGTGAATTTAGTTTCCACACAAAAAATGGGAAAATTATAATATGCAATATATAACTTAAACGTAACATTTAACGAGACACTAAAAATATTTAATAAACTCCCTTATAATGAATGCCAAATAATTGGCCAGTGACGTCACAAGCCAGTCGTGTTCGTCAGTTTTCAAGTCGTTATAACGTTGTAACGAAAGTCCTAGGTACGATAAATTTATTTTAATTGTTTTTTAATATTATTACATATTCTGCTTTAGTAATAAAAAAAATATAGCCAAATGCCCTATTGAAATTTATAAAAAAGTTATTAGGCCGATATATGGCATAAACGGAGTACGTATGGTATATTTATACATCGAGTATATATAGCATGTGTATAGCATACATGGAGCATATATGGCATACATGAAGTATATATGACATATTAATATAATTTTTTTGTTATAAACATTTTTTGTTACGACATTTTGTCGTTTAATGTTGGACTCGACTAAAGTACAGATATTGTTAATAAATTAACTGTAAATAATACAAGTTAATACTTCAAGGAAGAAAGTGAGTTTATTTGTTCCACACTCGTATCTCTACTTTTCAACCAATCTCCATTAAATTTGGTGCACCTACAGTCGATTTATGGAAATGAACATAGACGAACATATAATCTTGTTCTAACCATCAGAGACGTTTGCTATTTTATAAATATATTAGTGGGAATAATATCCATTTAATTTACTACATACACCCGAAGCTTTCCATTGTACAAGCTCATATAATAACATCAATTTAATTTATTACCCCCATTAAAATACTTTACTAAATTTTCGAATTTAAAATAAAAACTCCACGGCTCACCTAGAATAAACTCACTAACGGAAGCAGTAGGGAAAACCCGCACAAACCCGGCTTCTGCTATCGTTTTATCTTAATATATATAAATTACGTGTCACAGTGTTTGTTCGCGATGGACTCCTAAACTACTTAACCGATTTTAACCAAATTTTGCACACCGTGTGCAGATTGATCCAACTTGAAAGATAGGATAGCTTACATCTCAATTTATAGTCACAATATTATTATTTTATTGCAAATTATTTATTTACTATCCGATAGCCACGATTATTTATTAGCTCCAAACGATTCCAACAGATGTCGATATCTATTGTCTGGATTGAGTATGTATTCAATAGATGGCGCTGTGTTAAAAGTACAGACGTTTGCTACATATTAGCTACAATTTAATAACATAACCGCCACGTGTTGCTGAGGTTAAAGTATACGACAAATTTATATTGTAGTAAACGTAATACAGTGAAATTTAATATTTTTACTTTTTTAACTTTTATAAGATAGGATAGCTTACATCTCAATTTATAGTCGCAATATTATTTTATTGCAAATTATTTGTTTACTATCCGATAGCCACGATTATTTATTAGCTCCAAACGATTCCAACAGATGTCGATACCTATTGTCTGGATTGAGTATGTATTCAATAGATGGCGCTGTGTTAAAAGTACAGACGTTTGCTACATATTAGCTACAATTTAATAACATAACCGCCACGTGTTGCTGAGGTTAAAGTATACGACAAATTTATATTGTAGTAAACGTAATACAGTGAAATTTAATATTTTTACTTTTTTAACTTTTATAAGATAGGATAGCTTACATCTCAATTTATAGTCGCAATATTATTTTATTGCAAATTATTTGTTTACTATCCGATAGCTACGATTATTTATTAGCTCCAAACGATTCCAACAGATGTCGATACCTATTGTCTGGATTGAGTATGTATTCAATAGATGGCGCTGTGTTAAAAGAACAGACGTTTGCTACATATTAGCTACAATTTAATAACATAACCGCCACATGTTGCTGACGTTAAAGTATACGACAAATTTATATTGTAGTAAACGTAATACAGTGAAATTTAATATTTTTACTTTTTTAACTTTTGGTGTTTGCATACCTGACCATGTTTTACTCAGACTGAAGTGTAAATTAATTCATATTATCCTGAGAACAATACAGTGAAATAATTTTTGCTTTTCAATTATTAGTACTTCATTGTTCTAAATTCGTTAATTGAAACATAAACATGTAAGTATTATTGCATAGTTATTTTATTAAAATTGCTATGCATCAAATTACGAAGGCTCCAGGATCTAAATAAATCTGGTTATCTCTAACAGCATGTTTTCGATTTTTTTCAATATTTCAATGTTTGAATTATTATTTTTAGTCAAATGCCACCGAAAAAATCTAACCTCAACAACGCACGGAGCAGAGAGGCACGACGCAAACGTGTTGAAAGAGCTCTTCAGTCGGCAGAACAAATCGCAACAAGAAATGCAGACCAAAGCATCAGAACAGCAGAGGGCCGAGCACAAGAATCTCAAGAACAGCGTGACGAACGTCAGCGGCTGAATATTATGAGAACAAGAGTGGCACGACAACAAAACGTAGCTGCAGTGCGAGTACAAGAACGACAAAGGCAGCGAACCAGCCGCTCATTAACACGTGCATCATTTGTTCGTCTTGCTTTTGAATATGCACCAGATATTGACTACTCTACGCATTCAAAATTGCTATCGGTGCAATGGATAAAGTATGTCAATATTGCCAGGCATTGAAATTTCAGAATGAAACACCCGGCATATGCTGCGCATCCGGTAAAGTTGTCCTGTCACCTCTACCTACTCCGCCAGAACCTTTATTATCCCTTCTTGCTGGCGATTCAGATGATTCAAAATTATTTTTGCGTAAGATACGCAAATTTAATTCTTGCTTCCAAATGACGTCATTTGGGGCAACTAAAATTTGCGATCTCGCATCCGATGGACGTAATTTTGAAACTACATTCAAAATACAAGGTCAAGTGTACCATAAAATTGGTTCATTGATGCCAATGCCTGATCAGGATCCGAAATTTCTTCAAATTTATTTTATGGGCAATTATGAAGAGCGCGTAACAACTCGGTGTCAGTATAATTTTATTGAACAAGCAGATGAAAGAGCAATTGTGATATTGCTGGAAAATTTTTTAGAAAATCAGAATCAACTGATTCAATTGATTAAAAGAGTTTCACCACGATTGCAAAATGACAACTATCAAATCGTCATAAAAGCCGACAAAGTCCCATTAGGTGAACATGCTGGCAGATTCAACGCTCCAACCCTTGATGAGGTTGCTGTTCCCCGTGTAAAAATTACACGGCGAGACAACACTGTTAGTACGATTTCGGATCTTCACCGTTCATATGACGCACTTCAATATCCATTAATATTTTGGCAGGGGCAAGATGAATATCACCTTAACATCAAACAGTACGATCCAAATACCGGTAAATTTCACTATTAACGATTTACTTTCCTTACTGAATGTACGTTTTTTAATTTCTTTTTTTTTTTTTTCAGGTGCTCAAAAAGATAAGAAAGTTAGTGCAATGAACTATTATGCACACCGATTGATGATTAGACATAATCAAGTCAACTACATCCATCGATATCGTCAGCTATTCCACCAATACATTGTTGATATGTATGCTAAGATTGAAAGCGAACGCTTACGATTCATTCGATACAGCCAGCCTAAATTACGCTCGGAAGAATACATTCATTTACGAGATGCTGTTGTTGGGAACATCGATGGAAATTTAAACCCCAATGAAATCGGTAATGCATTCATTTTACCTTCAAGCTACATCGGCAGTCCACGGAACATGCAGGAATACATAATAGATGCGATGACTTACGTACGTCATTACGGCCGACCAGATTTTTTTATAACATTCACATGTAATCCGAATTGGAAAGAGATACAAACTTTACTATTACCAGGGCAAAAAGCAATTCATCGTCATGACATAACTGCACGAGTGTTCAAGCAAAAATTGAAATCTTTAATTGATTTTATTGTTAAATATTCTGTTTTTGGTATCACACGTTGTTGGCTGTATTCGATTGAGTGGCAAAAACGAGGTTTGCCTCATGCCCACATTTTAATTTGGCTTCAAGATAAAATCCGTCCAGAAGAAATTTTTCAAATAATTTCAGCTGAAATTCCAGACCAATCAACTGACCCAGTATTATTTGATATTGTTACCAAACACATGATCCACGGGCCGTGCGGTGCTTTCAACATGACATCACCATGCATGGAAAATGGAAAATGTAAGAAAAATTTCCCAAAGCCGCATACGAATGATACTATCACGGATATTGACGGTTATCCAATGTATCGGCGCAAAAACACTGAGAATGGTGGCCATACATTTACGATGCGACTGCCGAATTCTATAAATCAAGTAGAATTTGATAATCGGTGGGTCGTACCATACTCACCATTACTTTCAAAAACTTATGAGGCTCATATTAATGTCGAGCTTTGCAGTTCTGTAAAATCAATTAAGTACATTTGTAAATATGTAAACAAAGGCAGTGATTTGGCCATATTTGGGGTACAAAATGTAAATGAAAAGGACGAAATTACACGATACCAAATGGGAAGATACATCAGCAGCAACGAAGCTATTTGGCATATTCTTAGCTTTTCCATACACGAAAGAGACCCTGCTGTCCAGCATTTAGCAATACATCTTGAAAACGGTCAACGTGTATACTTCACTGAAGAAAATGTTCTCCAAAGAGCGCTTGAGGCTCCAAAAACAACACTGACTGAGTTTTTTACATTGTGTCAAAGATCTGATATTTTTGGCCAATTCGCAAAGACATTGATATATACTGATGTTCCACGCTATTTCACATGGAACAAATCTGGTAAAAAATGGGAGCCACGAAAACAAGGAAACCCACATCCTTCCGTTACAGGAATATTCAAAGCTAGGACATTGGGGCGACTTTACACGGTGCATCCAAAGCAACGTGAGTGCTTCTATTTACGTTTGTTACTGGTGAATGTTCCTGGACCTACGTCTTTTGAATTTCTGCGAACAGTCAACGGCCGAGTATTCAATACATATTAAGATGCATGTCGTGAACTGCAATTGCTAGAAGACGATAACCATTGGGACTTAACGCTCGCTGATGCTGCGTTGACATCAACGGCCAATAACATTCGTCAGCTATTTGCCATTATTTTGACGACATGTTATCCATCACAAGCACACACTTTGTGTGAAAAATATAAAAATTGTATGATAGAAGACATATTGCATCGAATTACACGAACAGATCAATGCCAAAATACAGATTATACGCCAGAAATGTATAATAAAGCGTTATTGTTGATCGAAGATTTATGTGTTTTGATTTCCAATTTTCCACTATCTCATTATGGTATGCCATCACCTGATCGCCCAGCCACCGACTTAGTCAATACCGATTTACAACGTGAAAAACAATATGATCATCGTAATTTAGCAACAATTATCGTGAACAGTGAGCCATTACTGACAGCAGAACAAAAAATTATTTATGATCGGATTATGATGACTGTTGCTGCTGAACAAGGTGGTTTTTTTTTCTTGGACTCACCAGGTGAAACCGGTAAGACTTTTCTAATATCGTTGATTCTTGCTAAAATACGATTACAACATAAAATCGCATTGGCAGTCGCATCGTCTGGCATTGCGGCTACTTTGCTAGATGGTGGGCGAACGGCCCATTCAACATTTAAGCTGCCATTGGACATTCGTAATAAGCCAAACGCATTATGTAATATAAAAAAGAATAGTGGAATAGCTACAGTGTTGCGAAAGAGTTCAATCATAGTTTGGGATGAGTGCACAATGGCACACAAATATTCACTCGAAGCATTGCATAGAACTATGCAAGATTTAAAAGGCAACGATAAACTTTTCGGTGGTGCTATCTTGCTATTGTCTGGTGATTTCCGACAGACCTTACCGGTTTAACCTCGCTCTACGTTCGCGGATGAGATCAATGCATGTTTGAAGCAATCATTCTTATGGCGAAGTGTTGAAACGCTTCGATTGACCATAAACATGCGCGTACAATTGCAAAACGATCCATCAGCACAAATATTTTCCGAACAATTACTAGATATTGGGAACGGTAAAATAGAACTGCAACCAAATACACAATGCATTAAACTGCCTGACAATTTCTGCACTGTTCTTCAAGGAAAAAATGAATTGATTCAGAGTATTTTCCCAGATATACAGAGTAATTATTTAAATCATAACTGGCTCAGTGATCGGGCTATTTTGGCAGCCAAAAATGTTGATGTTGACGAAATTAACTTCAAGATACAACAGTTGTTACCAGGCGATCTTATGTCTTTTAAATCAATCGATACCGTTGTTGATGAAAATGACAGTGTAAATTTTCCAAGTAAATTTTTGAATTCACTGGATATACCTGGAATGCCACCACATAATCTTCGATTAAAGATTGGTTCACCTATCATTCTCCTGCGTAATCTGAATCCACCTCGATTATGCAACGGTACGCGTTTGGTTATCAAAAATATCACCGGAAATATTCTTGAAGCAACCATTTTAACTGGAAAGTTTAAAGGAGAAGTGGTCCTGTTGCCACGTATTCCAATGATACCCTCAGATTCTACGATACCCTTCAGAAGGCTACAGTTTCCAGTTCGTTTAGCATTTGCCATTACCATAAATAAGTCTCAAGGCCAAACAATGTCCATTTGTGGTTTAGATTTTGAAAATCCATGTTTTTCTCATGGGCAACTATATGTTGCATGTTCACGTGTAGGAAAACCGTCGAATCTATTTGTGTTAGCAAAAGACAGGTTAACCAAAAATATTGTCCATCGATTAGTGCTAAATTGAATTAAAATTAAAAGTACTTATAATTCGAAATAATATATTTTATTGTCGAAATTTGAAACTATCTGCTATACCTACCTCATTTATAAGTTCAAGTCTCAGATGTTATTTACGAACAACTTTGTAATATACTCATTTGTTAAAAAATTGATTATCAAAAAAAAAAAAAAATTTAGAATTAATTCTTTTGTATTGATTTCTACTTAATATTAACTGTACGAACATTTTGATCAATCGTGTTCAAAGTCCTTCCCCTTCAAATCCCAATTCAGTCGATTTTCATATAAGCTTTAAGGTTTCCGTCTTCATTCGTAATCAATAATTTCATTATATTAAGGAGTAACGGTAGTAGAAAACCAGACATGGAGATTACCATGTTTTATTACAAATGGCATCTATGTAAAAAGCTTGATGGTGTCCATATGACTAATGTTCTTCCAACTTTCTCCGTTAATAGTTTACTACCATGTAATATAACAAAAACTTCAACCACAGCAACGCGTGGTCGGGTCTGCTAGTATAATATATAAATGTTTTTGGAAGTTCCTAAGTTTTAATCTTTACGAATAGCCCACCTGAAGATGTTGTAATACCAGGAAATCTAGGTCGTGGTAAAGAACTTAAAGAAAGTAGAAATAATACTAAATCACGTATTTTCATTTATTTGTGAACATTTCTTCCCCAAATAGTATTAATTTTATGGTAATAAAACATATCATCTTGTGTTGAATATATTACGATTTATGAATTTTTACATATTGCCCCTGATGTTGTCATACAACAATATCTAGGTTGTGGTAAAGAATTTATATAAAGTAGAAATAATAATACATCACCTAGTTTCATTTACTCGAGAAAATTTAACGTATCATCTTATTAAAGATAACAGCGAAAACATAAGAATAAGCGTGAACATAAGTATGTATAACACATTGTGACAACACTTCAGCCTACTGTCAGCCATTGCAGATACCTTCAACTCGTTTTCATTTATTTTATTTTGAACGTAATTTTTTTTTACACACAGAAAATTTAATCAAATCTTTTCATGAATTACCATATTTACAAACTTTCTCTATAATTACAATCAGTTCAAAGTTATATTCAGCTTGTAGTATAGTAATAAATTCCGGTAACAATAAGCCAATAAACTACTCATTCATATTTACACGTCATTACCATTCAAACTTATGGTTAGAAACAAGATGTCGAATATAATATGATGCTAATCATATTATAATGCTAATTATCATACAGGTATTGCACTACGCAATATGTCAAGTAAACGGCTTTGTAAAATATGATTATGTAAGTATCCCATTTTTGGAGCTCAATTAGCAATTTATGTAACGATTAAGATTAATTATTAAAAAAATATTACATGTTTGTACTGCTTAGGAAATTGGTTAATAATGAAATTAAACTGAAACGCTCTAATTATTATTGACATAGTCAAAAAAAACAAAATTACGGCTAAACATCGGAATGGAAGGAGGGAAGATAAAAATTCTCATAGATCTTTGTTTTGACGTTTTAAAAAGAGTTTAAAATGTCTCATAAGATATGATGCTCACTAGTCAAGACATCAAAGGTCAAAAGTTACGAAAATCGTTTCATTTTTTGCGAATATCTCGCTTCCTATACCTTGTATGTCGCTGTAAGTTTGGCAAAGTTTATGGAACAAAATTATCCCTGTGATAATGTTGTATCAAAATATGTAATTAGTGAATAGTAGCGCCATCTCTTATCGTTTTGTAGAAACTGTTTGTCTGTCTATGACAATTTGCTAAAATAAAAGACAGTCTGTTGCGATAAAACGTGTTTTACTAGAGGTTATGGGCGTACTCCGTGCTAAATTATCAGTTATTTTCGTGAAATAGATAATTTGTGAAAGTTATATCGCGGAAACATGACTACGAACTATATTTCCAGTGTTCCTAAACTAAAAGGAAGAGAAAATTATGATGAGTGGAGCTTTGTTGGTTATTGAAGGAATGGATAAGTACATCAAGCCAACGGCAAGTTTTGAAGTTAAGCCAGCAGACGACGCAAAAACGAAGGCAAAGCTAATATTGACTGTGGACCCATCGTTGTATGTGCATATTAAGAATACCAAGAGCGCAGCAGAATTATGAACTACATTGAAGACCATGTTTGATGACTCCGGTTTCTCACGCAAAATAACATTGCTGCGACATTTGATTTCTATTCGGCTAGATAATTGTGATTCAATGGCTACATATGTGACTCAAATGGTCGAGACAGCTCAACAGTTGAACAGCACAGGTTTTACAATCACCGATGAATGGGTGGGTTCATTATTATTAGCAGGTTTGTCAGATCGTTATTCTCCCATGATAATGGCAATTGAACATTCGGGCATTTCGATAACTGCAGATGTCATAAAGTCGAAATTGCTCGACATGGAAGTAACCAGAGACAATGACGCAGGTGCTGCATTTGCAGCGCGAAATAATCATTCGTTCAATAAGTCAAAGAAAGGCAGTCCCGGTCCTTCAACGTCAGTATCAAACAAGAAAATGACAGCAGCAATGACAGATTTATCGAAAATAATTACATGCTACAAATGTAAAGAAAATGGTCATTATCGAAATCAGTGCCTTTTATTGAAGAAAAACAATAGTAAATATGTTTTTAATGTCGTTTTTCTGAATGGAAAGTTCAATAAAACTGAATGGTACGTGGATTCAGGTGCCAGCGCTCAGATGACGGTGAACGAATCTTGGGTAATAAACATAAACCGATCACCGTGTTTACCAGAAATAGTGGTTGCAAATGAATCTACAGTGCCAGTAGTTTGTTCCGGAGACGTCAACATTGTTTCAGAACTGGAATTTTGAAATTACAGTGAAGGATGTGCTGTGTGTTCCCAGTTTGACAACAAATTTATTATCCGTGAGTGAACTGATTAAAAACGGAAATAATGTGATATTTGATGAAAAACACTGCTATATTCGAGACAAGAATGATGTTTTGATTGCTACTGCCGACCTGTCAGATGGTGTTTACAAGTTGCGGTTAGAAACACAGACTTGTATGTTGGCCGCACCAGCAGTTAGTGGAAATCTGTGGCACAGAAGATTAGCACACCTAAATAGTCAAGACATGAACAAGATGAGAAATATTGTGAATGGTTTGTCATATGAACAAAATTTTGACATAACCAAATATCAGTGTACAACTTGTTGCGAGGGAAAGCAAACAAGATTACCCTTTTCGCATGTTGGTGAGAGAAGCACAGAATTATTACAAAGAGTTCACACAGATATTTGTGGACCAATGGAAACCACGTCATTGAATGGTGCTCGATATTTCATACTGTTTGTAGACGACTTCAGTCGGATGACTTTTATATACTTTATCAAGAATAAAAGTGAGGCGCTCAGCAAATTCAAAGACTTCCAAACACTGGTTGAGAATCAGTTGAATAAGAAAATAAAGATGATACGTTCAGATAATGGACTTGAATTTTGCAATAAGGAGTTTGATAATTATTTGAAACAAAAGGGTATAATTCATCAAAAATCAAATAATTACACGCCTGAACAGAAGGGTTTATGTGAGCGAGCCAACCGTACAGTTGTGGAGAAGGCTAGATGTCTATTGTATGATGCAAAGCTGGATAAACGATTTTGGGCAGAGGCAGCTAACACTGCTGTCTATTTGGAGAATAGATCCGTTGCTTCAAGACTTCAGACACCTCCGTACGAATTGTGGTATGGGAAGAAACCAGATCTCAGTCACATCCGTTTATTTGGAAGTAAAGTCATGGTGCATATCCCCAAGGAACGTCGTTTGAAATGGGATAAGAAAGCCATGGAGCACATTTTAGTGGGATATAGTGAAGAAGTCAAGGGTTACCGGCTGTATAATCCTGCGAAGAAGAGTCTTGTTATAAGTAGAGATGTTATCGTGATGGAAAATGAATCAGAGCTCAAAGAAACAGGCAACAAGTCAGCTATCTGGATTCCTAACGAAGAGACACTTGCAGATAACATAGAAAAAGAGAGCACAGTTTCAGTGGGGGATAAATCGTCTCATATTTCAGAGATAGAAGACTGACCATCAGATTATTCCTCAGTGTATGAGGAGAGTAATGAAACGATAACGGAAACTTCATCTCCAACCACAGACATATTAGACACAGAAGTCCAGACGACATCAACCCCAGAAAAAACACCAGAATTACCTGAAAAGCGTTCCAGGAAAGCAACTGAACGGTATGGTTTTACATGTCTTTCCAACACTGTTTCAGCATTAGAGGAGATAGTGTTCTCAGAGGTTCTTGCAGGGCCTGAGAGTGAACAGTGGAAGAATGCCATGGCCGACGAGCTGCAGTCTTTTGAGGACAGCGATGCATGGGAGCTCGTTGACAACCCCGGTGATGTGACAATTGTGAAGTGCAGGTGGGTGCTTAACAAAAAGTTTGATGTGGACAATAATGTGCGGTTTCGGGCTAGATTGGTGGCAAAAGGTTTCTCGCAGAAACCTGGAATTGACTATACGGACACGTTCTCTCCCGTGGTTAGACATTCAACGCTCAGATTATTGTTTGCTCTCAGTGTTAAGATAAATATGAGTATTGATCATTTGGATGTTACTACAGCATTCCTAAACGGTTTTTTGAGAGAAACTATTTACATGTCATTACCTGAAGGTTTTATGAACAAAAGTGGGGGAAAGGTTTTAAAATTTAAAAGAGCAATCTATGGGTTAAAACAGTCTTCCCTTGCGTGGTATGACAGAGTTAAAGATTTACTATGCAAATTAAATTTTAAAAACACTCAGTATGAGCCTTGTTTGTTCACAAAAACTAAAGGTGAAGCTAAAATTATTGTGGCCTTATATGTGGATGACTTTTTAATTTTTTCGAATTGTCCTGTTGAAAGTAAAAAATTAAAAGAGAATCAGAATTTAAGCTAAAAGATTTATGAGCTGTAAGGCAATACTTAGGCATGAAAATAAATGTTAGTAAAAATGTAATTACTGTAGATCAGCAGCAGTATATTGATCAGCTATTAACTAGGTTCAATATGTTGGATTGTAAAATGCATAAAACACCAATAGAGTGTAAACTAAATTTAGAGAAACCTGATAAATGTGTACCTGATGTTCCATATCAGAAGTTAATTGGATCATTAATGTATTTGGCAGTATTAACCAGGCCTGACATTTCCTATTCTGTTAGCTATTATTATATATCTGTGAGCCAATTTAACAGTTGCTATGATCTTACACATTGGCATTATGCTAAACGCATTCTTAAATATCTGCAATGTACAAAAACTTACTGTTTAAAATATTTTAAGGGCGGTAGCAAGTTAGAGGGCTTTGTAGATAGCGATTGGGCCAGCGATGCCATAGATAGGAAGTCCTACACGGGCTTTTGCTTTACTATGTCGGGATCTGCCATTTCATGGCAAAGCAGAAAGCAAAAGTCCGTATCGCTCTCTAGTACAGAGGCAGAATATACTGCTTTGTCTGAGGCAGCTCGCGAAGGAGTGTATTTGAGAAACCTGTTACATGAAATAACTGGTAACTTATCTGTAATACAGATCTATTGTGACAATCAGAGTGCTTTAAAGTTGTCATTAAGTAACCAAAGTCACAACAGATCAAAACACATAGATGTGAGGTTCCATTATGTAAGAGATGTTAAAAATTAATATATTAAAGTTATGTACTTGTGTAGTGAGGAAATGCCTGCCGATTTACTTACCAAAGGACTGTGTACTATTAAGCATTATAAGTTTATGTGTAAATTGGGCATTGTACTTAAATAAAATTGTTGTTTATTTTGATAAGTGGGAGTGTGATAATGTTGTACCAAAATATGTAATTAGTAAATAGTAGCGCCATCTCTTATCGTTTTGTAGAAACTGTGTCTGTCTATGACAATTTGCTAAAATAAAAGAAAGTCTATTGCCATAAAACGTGTTTTACTAGAATCCCCAAATTGGATTTTTTGTTTAAAAATTTTTGAATTGAAGCGCGAAGAGTGGGAAGCGTCTATTTGTTTACAGTATAATTTACAAAATTAATTTTGTCGTAACAACGTTTTTGTTGTTATTAATTAACTTTGAAAAATATTTATTTATAAAACTAACTATTAAATCTAGTCAAATTATAAATAAATCTATTAAGCACAAGTCGCACCGACACCGGGAGTTTTCATGTATATATACAGCTGTAACTCGTAGACTCAATGTTCGATTTTTGCTATCTTTTTTCGTTTAAAAGGAAATGGTTTCAGATTTTATTATTTTTATTATACTTAAGTTTTCATCGATTTCAGTCTAAAGTAGAACATTTTTATACTTGACCTTAATTCAAATGGAATAACTCAAAAACGTCTCCATTCTTAACTGTTTCATTGTACTAAACTTGTAACGAACCATCATATCTCATTTGTACAACATTTGTTCGTCTTTTCCAAGTAATATTTAAAAAATACAGTTAAGTATGGGAAAATATTTCAATTAAAGTAGCAATTTCATTTAATTTAACAAAAGTGTGTGAAAAAAAACCAGTTGCATTGGCAATATTAACTAAAAAATCTTGGTAATTCGCTTTACATCCAGAAGTTTTTGTAACACTTTAAGCTTCTTATAATGAACAGAATGTCTTCTTTTAATTTTAAACGACGATAAAACTCCTTCTTACACTTCTTTATTACTGCCTTGAAAAAAGTTCAGTTTCCACAAATGTATGTAACGTTTTCGTAGATGTCTGTCCCTTATTCTTAAGTTCTTTCAAAGAACGTGAGAAAATATTTACCGATTTGTGTAGAAGTGTTGATGATGTCCTGAATATCACATCGAAGCACCGTCAACATATCGAAAGGAATCAGTGTTACCCTCACCTTGGGAGTTTATTTGTGCGGCAAAATTAATGCTTCTCAATATGTTTAAATTCGAATGACTTCGGTTGTTTTTCCTAGCTTCGCTCGCCGGATCATTGATAGATTTACCTGGGCAATATATTTGAGATTCACTTGACATTATTTTGATTATTTTTTTAAATACAATTAAATACCTCACTTATAAAAGAAAAGGCATACGTATGACCTATTACTATTATTTTTGCTTTTAAATTATTTTATATTTATTGCGTTTTGTAAATTGATTTTCGAAATACTACTCCATTTAGTCTAGCAATATTAAAAATTCAAAATAAACATTGAACAGAATATAAGAAGCAATAAATCTGATCCTATATACTTAAAAGACAATTATTACCATCAACTAATAACTTTATCAATAATGTCAACTTTTTTTCTATTACTTCGGTTAATGACTTATTGTTATCATAACTAGTCTTATAAGGTTTGATTTCACTATATTAGATTTATGCTGATTCAACTGTACCATCAAAAACATGACAATTTCTCGAAAAGCGGTTAGCAAAATTAAAATGCTGAAATTACCTTGCATTGCTTTCAGAAACATAACGACAACACGAAATATAAAAATAAAATTTCACTTTTTACGTAAAATTCTTTTGATTATGAATATTAATGTTTCATCCGCAATAGTTGAGTTAGGATATGAAATTAATTCAGGTAGGATCCAGCAACAAAATATAGACCTGTGCAAGATTTTCCATGAGAAATCATTTTTTTCTGAAATTGATAAAAGTATTTCATATTAATGAAAACACAAATTTTAAATTCTTAACGTGGGCTGTATACAGTATGCTTATGTATAACTATATATGTCTTCGTTTGAGTTATCTTCCTTTGGCGTTTTTCATATTTATTCCTCATAACAAGAACCTTCGTGTATCAGTTTTGATGTAGTTCAATTCGAACGATGGATACAAGAGAATTGAAGAGAATTGAAAGAAACTCATGGTACAAGAGATTATTTATATAACTTCATGAAGAATACATTAATCACTTTTTTCGTTTTTTTTATATATGTTTTAACATATCTTATAAAAGAAAAAATAAAAGTGTATGGTGATAGAATTTTGTCATTTTTGGAAAAAGTTTGCTCTTTAGTCCTTTAGTCTTTAGTCTTTAGTCCTACAAGTTAAAATATGAAATAAATATTTATATGATATAAAAAAAATTACGCCAAATTTATAGAAATTTCAAATATATTTTGGTTTTATAAAAATCAGGAAATCTTTGTATTACTATTATTTAATAATTATCTAAAATCCTACGACTTGTAGTAAGACACGTATTGTAACCCGTTACTAATTACATTTTCTACAATTTTCATAAAACTATATCAAATATTAATGCGACAATTGGATTTAAATGCATTTGCAGAAAATTAAATAAAATATGACTTTTATGTCTGCACAACTGACAAAATTAGCTTTAATTAACTTTTAATTTTTATCCGCTTTCTGAATTTTATTTTAACGATCTGGAATTTCAGTGACAGAGAGCTTACTATTTTGCATGCTGTCTTCTTTGTTTCGTAGAACAAAATACTTGGATTCATTTAATTGAATTTAAACAAAAATCGTTAATTTCATATTTTAAAAGGGGAGATAAAAACTTTGAGTTTTTACAAAAATACATTTTTCTAACCAAAAGTTTAAAAATAATTTTAATGCACTATAAACAAAGAATTTATTTAAAGTGGGTGCATAAATTATCAAATATCATTGTTATAAATTTGTCAATTTCATATTTTAAAAGGGGAGATAAAAACTTTGAGTTTGTCACTTTCATATTTTTGTCAATTTCACTTTGAGTTTGTCAATTTCATATAATTTGTCAATTTTGTATTTTAAATATTCGTCAATTTCATATTTTAAAAGGGAAGATAAAAACTTTGAGTTTTTACAAAAATACATTTTTCTAAACAAAAGTTTAAAAATAATTTTAATGCACTATAAAATTATTTAAAAATTTATTTAAAGTGCGTGCATCAATAATTGTTATAAATTTTATAAATTTCCATTGTTATAAATTTCCCCAAGTTTTAATGTATAAATCATTTATAAATTTATTTCCACATTTTATTTCACATCTATAGATTAAAATATCAAAACTAACTATAAGATTTGGATTATAACAGGTATAAAAAATTCAGAAAACGAAAATTTTAAAAATATTTTCTAGACATTTTGTGCATACTTCCGCGAAAATATTTTTAAAAGCGTCAAATTTATTTTAAAACAAATTATACTAATTCCCGCTTTCATTCTCAATGCTATCTATAATTAAGAATTTTTCAACAAATATCAATTTTTAAAATTTGATTTAATATTTCAAAATGCCAACTTCATATGTTAATAATCTATCAAAACAAATATTTTACCGCAAAAACGCTCGCACACCAACCTAACAAATTTAAATGACGATAATTACTTCCAATTTAAAACTCTTTTCCATTGCTTTAATCAAGCATTATACATACCATCCACTGCAATATGAGGCATTCACAGGCGAGTTCTATTATATTCCATTTCGTGATATATTCATATTAATTAAGCAGACGTATCGTTATCTCATTTGTGCGATCAGATATAACTATGTGAAAAAGAAATACCACGTAAATGATACGAATTATAACGATAACCCAAGTATACATGCAAACACTTAATATTGCGAATACCAAAATAATTAACAGCTACATCTGTTTCATTTACAAGTTACTATTTTAATCTTGAAACATTAAAATATTGTTTTATAATTCTTACTACAAGAGTAATTTCTTTTCTTTTTATAAATGTTCTTAATTTAATAATTCGCTTATATTTACATGTTAGTTTGTTCAGTTTCATCACTGTTTACCAGATTCCAATGCAGCCTATTTAATGCACCACTGAAAGTGTATTTTATAGATCTAGAAATATATAACAATAAACACTTTCTGAGCTAAGAGTGGCAAAATAACTGGCATTTTTGCAGTGTTAGCCCTTACATTCTGTAGATCTAGGTTAACTTGTTATAAAAAATAGAACTGATTTCGTTGAGAGAAATTTAAAGCAAAATTTATTAGAATAGCAAAAAAGAAAAATGTACTTGACTGATTTCAATTAGATAAATACTTGACTGATTTCAATTAGATAAATTTGCAGCAAAATTTATTCGAATTAGGATTCTAAAATTTAAATGAAAATAGAAATGTTTCGATTGTTTGATTTGGCCGCGTTGAATATTTTACTTTCAAAGATTTAATACAATTTCCATCTGTCATTTATTAAAGGAAATATCGGAGACTAATATCGGAACCTATTTTGACTATATTGATATTATTATTATTTTGACTATATTGATATTAAAGAAATATAGGAACCTATTTTCACTATATTGATATTATTACGAAGTTTAAGGTCACAGAAGAAAATTCAAAGTAATTTCATTGAGCTATTCTCAATACTTGGCCAGTATTTGGCAAGTAAAATCATTGGTAAAATCATTGATAAAATAAAAAATGTACATCTGTGTCCCTATTGGTTTCTTAAGTAAACAATCGCTTGAAAAGTTGTAATATGAAAACATTAAAAACAGCACAGGACACAGGGAAGAAGTAATACGGAGACTGCACAAAACGGAAACCGAAAACAGTTGCCGAACATAAAAAAGGCAGTTTTGTAGAATTTTTTGAAGTTCTTTAGGCGCGTTATGAAAAAATGATTAGAGTGAAATTTTAAGATTCGTCACACAAAAGTTACAGTATGCAGTTGCAGCGGTTGCAGTCTCGAAACAAAAGCTACCAACAAAATAGAAATAGAACCTCTATTAGTCGCGCACGTTGGCACCATCGTCGCCTCTGTTCACTGTTTTCATATTCATAGTATTTATTTTCCACATATTTCTAGTGTCTACATTCACACACGTGTTTTAGTTTCATATAAATGCCATTTATATATGTGCTGATAAATTATATTCAGTAGTTATTTAAATTCAATATTTTGATTAATATATTTACTATTCGTAAATATTAGTGAAAAAATTGTGTTTATAGACTTTTTCAAGTGCTCCAATATAATTGAGGTTATTTATCCGTATGTATTATTTATTGATATAAATTAAAATATTATTATTTAACATAATTAATACTAAATATTATTAAATTATTAATGTTAAATATTTATTATTGGTTATTCAACATTTTAAAAGTAAATAAATAAATTTAATAATAAATTCAATTTGAATTCATTATTAAAGTTTATTCATTTTTTATATATTGTTATCATTTTCTTACTCTAATATTCACTTTTAATTTTTATCAAAAAGTTTTCATTAAATTTGTTCATTTATTTTTATAAATATTTATTATTTTCATCTATTCAATTTAATAATAAAAATTGAAATCTTTTAATAATTTAGTACAAGTATGTATATTAATTATTCTTTAAATTTTATTTATAATAATTGTATATATGTATATATATAATTAAATATTAAATTGAGAAAATTATAATTCTTTCTATAATAAATAAATGAAACCTGGTTAACCAATGATGAGTCGATTAGTATACCAAATTTCAATTGTATAATACAATATAAACGATCAAACGTTCGAACTGGAGAAGTTGCCATTTATCAGAATATGCACGACACTATCAATATCATTACTCCAAACATTGATATGACTGTAAGACAGGCGGAATTGGCAAGTTCAACAGTGACATCAGTTGGTGAGTTTTGTGCAGCTTAATGCAAAATGGAAGATGGCAACAAAATTGTTTTGATTGGTATTTACATTACTCCAAATCAAAAAATTCACGACGACGACGACATCATTCATATCTTGAAAAGATTATTATGGCCATATACAACAGCTGGAGGAGAATATCTTGGTAGAGGAGAAGACAAGTTACCGATAATTTTAAGTGGGGACTTCAACATCAATTTTTCCCGTGAAGATGCTCATCCACTTATTGATTTCCTCCAAAATGACTTGAATCTAGCCATGAATAATAATCCTCTGGTTTCGACAACACGACATGGCACTACCATAAATGCTGTATTTGTACGATATCTCAACGCTGTTAATACAAGACTTTTTGTATCATATTTTAGTTATCATAAACCACTGATAACTGAAGTTCCGATTCAGTCATTACCGGAAGATGCTATGGCCGTGGACATAATTTAAAAATAACATTCGGATAATAAGAGAATTTATGTTACCCTTAATGTAAGAAAGTAAATATTTATTTATTTAATTTTTCAAATTTAAACTGAACTTTTTTGACTGTATTGGCTATCCTTTTCCAGTCCTTTTATTATTTTATTGTAATTTATTATTTGCATACAATTAAAAAAAAACTATTTTTTAATGATGCCAAAGAAGTATAACTTCTCACGCGCGTACATAACTACACGCACCCTTTTTTTTAAATAAATGATGTAGTATTATTTCTACTTTCTTTAAGTTCTTTACCACGACCTAGGTTTCGTTGTATTACAACATCTTCAGGTAGGCTATTAGCAAAGATTCTATTACTGGCTATTAGCAAAGAATCTTTGCTAATACCCCACCTATTCTATAACTGGCTATTAGCAAAGAATCTTTGATAATAGCCCACCTGAAGATGTAACACAACGATACCTAGGCCGTGGTAAAAAACTTAAAGAAACTAGAAATTATACTACATCACGTAGTTTCATTCAATTGTGATTGGTGAAAGCATTTTTGAAATCAGATAATAGTTTCGGAGATTACCTCCTACATCCAAACTTACAAACTGTTGCATTTTTTTAACGCCCTGAATTTCTGATTTAGCTCCTCATAAAACTTCATATCGGGCGCTTTATATGAAAATCGATTCTTAAAAAATAAACTCAAATATTATTGAGACATTTTCAGGTTCATATGGTTTACTTTTATTCTTGTTTCAAAGTTCTGCGTCAAACGTTTCTTGACAAAATATTGTGTAATATATCTAGATCAAACTAATAAAATTCCAAAATAAAAGATCTTAGGTCTCATTTTTTCTCAATTAAGGTCGGTAACAGTCTACCAGAGTTGCTTCAATTTTTTTGTTGAAACTGTTTTTACTGAACGTGGACGTAGAGTATTAAATATCACATATTCCATTTTCGTCGTTAATCATCAGTGCTTTGCGCTTAAATTTCCATTAGCATGTGGACACATCATTATACTGTACCGGTACGAAAATAACTTCAATTCAATCAATATTTCTCTGAATAGAATATTCTTAAACCTTTTATCTTTTTTTGTATTTTATTATTTCAATAGAAATTTGGATAAAAGTTTAACTGCCACAGTAATGTATAGGCAGCCAGAAGAACATGATTAAATTCTATTTATGCAGTTTGGTGTTGAAGTACTTACTTGCTGCAATAAATTTATAATTAGACAATAAAATAGTGAATAAAGATATATTACGTCGGAACACGGTAAATTGAGTACCCAGCTAAAAGTAGATTAACGTACATCTTAACTGAAAGTAGCAACGGTGAGATTCGCATATCTGAACGTGACTGTTCATAGTAAAGTGGGAATTCGAATTAATAATTTTCGATCCTTCTAAATTTTGCTTTCCCAAAAAATATGACGATCGAATACAAATTTTAAACCACATCGTGATGTAATGACTTTAGACGTTGTTTGTGTGTCCCATAGTATATAGAAAAATTGAACACATAACAATATAACGTTACGGTCGAATAAAATTGGTTGAAAATAAAAATACAATTTTAATACTAAGAGATTAAGTTAATTTTCTAGTTTAAAAATTTATTCATAGAACAATTTTAAATTGGACCCTGGTAAGGTCACTGATACACTTGTTGATTTGCCAGTCACAGTCGTTTTTTTTTCAGAAAGTGTTAACGCAGAAATCTGAAATTTTGCATAATGTTAAAACATATTATCCCACACATATCCAAGAAGCTGATATTCAAAGATATTTGCATCAAAAATTTAAATTAGGGCTAGGGATAACCTAAGTAAAAATTGCTTAATTCATTGTTAGTATGAGATACGAAAGTAGTAAATATCTGAAAAACTTTGTGGAAACCATTCAGAAGAAATAGCTATTTCTATATTTCCAAAACCAATGAAGGCAAAATTATGGAGAAACAGGGTATTTCGAAGTCATTGTTTTTAAGATCTTCGCGATATTATATATCGCTGTATTTAACCATATTAGTAATCATTAAATATTGATTGCGCCAGAAAGTCCATATTAGTAGTAACTTCTGATAAATAGAGTAATTTTACTTTAAATGAGGTACAAACTACTTTGAAATTTTAATGAGGTGCAGATCAAATGCACATTTGGTCGATTTTTTATTGCTCAATGGCAATTTTTTTACGTGATTAATTATAGAAATAAAGAGTCTAACATTTATGTTTATGCGGATATTATAAACGATTATATTTTTTACCCTTATTCCTCAAATCGTCTTCAAGTTTTAATAAATACAATTTTTCGTAATATTATATTTAGTTAAAATTTCATAAATCTTATAACAGATAACACAACAATTCGTACAAAATCCTCTGTACTTTACTTCCAAGCCACTGTTCACAAATTAGATGGCCACAGAAAGTAAATGTCATGGGATTCTTCAGAAATATGCAAAATTGAAAATTGTTTAATTGCCTTGTTACTAAAATAACATCGGTTACAAAAATTCGTACTATACCAATTTTTGCTCTGTTACTTCTTAGACTATTATTATTCACCAACCTTTAAGGTTGCGCACTAGAATTTCAAATCTATTAATGAATATTCAATCAGCACAAGAAGTAATACAGGTTTTAAGTTGAACACCAAGTATTAGGATAATAAAAAAATTATTGAAATGATACTAGCGTGATATTTCAATGAATGGACAAATAATCAGTTGTATAAACTAAGAGAGGGGAATTATATAATTTTTTTTTGTTTATAATAAGTTTCCAAACCCATATTTTTTCCAGGACTTTCTGAAAACTTTAAAATAAATAACTCCCCCTTTTCCTACTCCGGACGATTTTATGGAACGGTGTGATAAAAACCGAATGTTGTTTTTAAAAGTTCAATATGATTTCCATAAATAGTATTCGCGAAATATTTTAAGTGATAACAATTACAATTAAATAAAACTACGTGATATAATATTATTTATACTTTCTTTAAGCCAAATATATTCAATATTTGATAACAATTATTTAATGGATATCTGAATCCTTAAAGTTTGATAACATATCGAACTCCAGAAATCTCTGTCGGAATCCAGAAATCTCTTCTGGAATAAATTCTGGAACAGAGATGCACTGAAATATGGCCGGTATAATGAAAATATATCCAAATTTCTTGATACCTAAAAACGTGGAAATAAATTACCTAGATTTATAAATGCATGAAAATGTTTTCCACGTTCTTCGTAATATTATATTTAATATCACGTGACAGTTTTTAAATGTGGTTTTACGTGGAATAAAATATGACAACATTTGAAGAAAAATCTTTTAGAATGATTGTAATTGAATATCTAATATTTGATTGACATCGAATATTTACATTGTATCAAAATAACATTATCGTATTGATTTTGTAATGAAATACTTGACAAGGAAACTTCAATATTTTTATATTGTTTCGCGTAATTTTGCGCCGACTATTCAATTATACCAAACTTCCCTAATGACAAAAAACATTATAACAAAATACTCAGATTGACAAATATTTCAATGTGCCTTTTCTCTCTCTCTATAATTTGAAAAATTCTCATCATACGCTATGACGTTGTACAAATTACTTTTTGAAGAAGCTTTTATTGTATCCCATTTTATCTAGGTTAAAGCTTTCTTTATTTTGATACAAAATTTTACAAAAATAATGTATTTTGGCTACGAAGTTAAAACCGGGAATAATTTATCAACATACATGATCAACTTTACAGAAGATTAAAATGTTTTACCAAATGAGTACCCCACGTAATGTCATATAATATGTGCGTACCTGCGTGCCTACATACGTGTGGGTATGCTTGCATTGTGTGAGCGTGCGTGTGTCATATACACACGTATGTTTGAGTCTATATGCTTGTGTATTTTTTTTTTGGTACGTACATGCTTGCTCATGTGTGTCCTTGCATACTTGTGTACGTTCGTCGATCCAAAGTACAAACCAATTTATCGTTCTAAATTAAATTCAATATTTGACAGTTGCTTTTAAATATCTCCTGATGTTTTAGATTACCAGAAACGCATGTCAAAAATATAAAGATATAATTAAATTTCGTAGAAAGTTAATAAATTTCTCCGTTATTATTATATAATATGCTCATACTAATATATGACATTACTTAACACTAGTTGAACTAATTTTCATTTGATAGGAAATACATCCCAGGGTTTAAATAAATATTCAGAAGTAATTGCGCTCCTAAATTTATTGAATTTGTAAACTGTATTTATAGATTGCCTGTAGTTTTCTCGCACGTGTGTGTGGCTGTCGTTTTTACTCAATCGTGTACTCAAATAAAAGTAATGAAATAATTTGTAAAAGTATTTACTTCAACAGGTTATATGCTCAGAGCACATCTAGTTGAGTAAATAACAATATAAAAAAATACGGACGTTTGAGTAATAAAAATACAATCGCCCATCGATACATTGACACGATTTAAAGTCTCTCTCATAGCGTGACATCTTGGTTATGAAATCATTGAAGACTCCGTTTAATTCAATACAAAAGGTGTTCGTATTATATAATGATGCTTATTAAAAAGTTATTTGAACCCAATAACTACAAAACATGGCGATGTGCTGCTCGTATATAAAGTATCTCCAATACAAAGATTTATAGAAACAATGATAACAATGCATTAAAAACAATCGCAACGTTGATACAAAGCTCAGCCTAAAAGCAAAAACCAAAACAATCTTATTAGTTGATCCAGTGAAATATATCATTATTTAAGAGATGAAATCGTAGAAATAAGTCTAGATAAATTTGCAAAAAACTTTTTATAATAAAGAGTTAACGCGTCATATAGGTTTGTTAAAAAATCTAATTACAACAATGTTAGAAAACTGCCAAAACATAGACGAGTACGTAAACAAAATATTGAGTGCAGCACATAGACTAAGAAATATTTCTTACGCAAGAAAATATTGCACTTCCTCTACTAATTTCAGGTGTCTCAGGTCACTCGTCGTTTATGAACGACACCTAAAATTAGTAGATGAAATGCAATATTTTCTTATATTTTGAAATTATTCCATCAGAAAAGTATTTCTCAATGTCCTTAAAAATATATCTGAGAACAACACAACTACAAGATTTAAAAAAAATCTTGAAATAAATTGTGTGAACCCAAAATTGTTTGGTTTTCAAATAGAAAAAAGAAATAATTAAGCATTACAAGCTTACATAAAAAAAAATCTAAAAAGTAGCTAATTATCAAGTTTACTTTGAGAAATGCCAATGGCAACAGCAAACCTGAAGATCCGAATGCTAAGTAAAAAAATAATAAATCTAATTTAGATTAAAAAATACCATAGCGAGAAGAAATAGGGTCTTTAATAAATTTGGTTAAGGTGAGCAGGCCTGACATCAGGTATCATGTAAGCTTAGTGAGTTACTTTTTGACTTTTATGAAGACAGCCGTCGGATTATCCTAAAAAGAATACTAAAGTATTAAAAACAACAAAAAACTACAGTCTGTACTTCTCATCTACAAAGAAAAATATAACAGAATATTACAATGAAGCAGACTATGCCAACAATGTTTACTCTAACGCATTTAGTGAAAGAACATATGTTCATAAAGAAATAGTGCAACAATAGCTTGGGCCAGTTAGTAATAACAAAAGGTAGCACAATCGATTACTGAAGCAAAATTCATGGCTACATACAGAATTATAAAAGAAAGCATGTGATTAAAAAGGCTCATATTTGACATAGGGGAATATAATCAAGGCTCAGGGTTTATTAACATAAAAAATCAAGCTATAAAAAATATAAATTACTCCAAACGGTGCGAACACATTGACATCAAATATAAATATGTTCAAGAAAAATGGGTAGAAAATGAAGTGCAAAAGGATAGAAGGTTGATGGTACTATAATAACGATTTTGGTATCACTTAATAAACAGTATACATGAATATGATTAATGTGGTATTAAGTTGCATGATAATTATTTTTTGACTAGTCACCTCTTTAGCTAATAGATAATAAAGTAGAATAAATTTACTTAAAATTATTTTTTGACTGTGACTGTCGCGATTCCTAACACACGTTAGTTTAAAAGGGTGGAATGTTGATAATACAGCAGTAACTTTTTTTGATGTCACTAATGCAGAAAAATAATATTGTTTACTAGGAAATATTGAAATAGATTCCCTCCGTTACAAAAAAATATATGTGCAACATCACCATACCGTTTGTTCATAAATAATCAACCATTCAAAATAAATGCGATAACAATATTTAAAGTTAAACGGAGTAGAGAACAAAATATCTGCCTCCTCAATCGACCACCTTCCACCAACTTAGATTAAGAGTAATATTAATTACAACCAAAATCACAACAAAATTACGCCGCATATTTTTATAACATATTTTTAAAACGATAAAGAAGAAGAGAAATATTAGAAAGCCACAGCTATTATTTGCTTATAAATGTCATAATAAATCCTGTAACGAAACTTTAACACATTCAGCTTAAAATATATTAGGAGATAATTAAAACGATTTCTCTTCTTTGAGTGCATATTTAATTTATAGGTATCGTCGAAGTAAAACATTGATTGAACTTTTCTTAACCACCGGCGGAAAAGATCCCGTACAACTTAAATTAATGTGACAAGTAATCTAAAGAAGCAAATACATACATAGTCATAAATAATTAACATAGTCATTAAAGTTAAAAAAATTATTATTAGAACACCATGTACTGTTCCTGCCAAATATTATTCTGTATATATATATATGTATATATATATATATATATATATATATATATATATATATATATATATATATACACATGTAAAACAAGTATTCTAAATTGCAAAATAATACTAACATTTATTTAAAAGTAAAAGAAATATCACTTCGTTTCTTTTTCAGTATCTTCGCGCCAAGTACTCTAGACAGGCATGAATTGATTTGTTATGTAGTACCAATGGTCTGCTCATTTAAACGTCACTCAAGAAAGACACTCTAATATCGCATATATCAAAATGAAACTGTAAATCAGTTAAAACTATTTCACTTTAAAATTTTATAAAGTAAATGGTATGTACCGAAATAGCATATACGGGTTCGAAATATCAAATATTCCTACTAGATGCACCTGATCATCGAATATTTCTACAAAATATTTTGTACTTATGAATTTTATATGATCGACATCAAGGAATGTCTGCTTTCTCCTATTCATCTTTTAATTGCTGTTAGTAAAATAAGGATGCAATGTTCATATTTATATTATTTATTATGATAGTATATTAATTTCACATAGTGATTATAGTATACCGTTTAATAATATTATGGGTAATAACATTTCTTTTTGTGAATAGTCGTTGACTGACTTTTAAAATTAATTTTTTTTTCAACAGCCTTTACTGGGTATGGTTAGTACAAACTTAACATTGTTAATATATTACTAAGATTATTACTTAAATAAAGTACTTATGTATTTCTAATGGAAATAGAACATTGGCAGGTTAGAAAACCAATATGATCCATCTTAAGATTAAACTAATATAACATCATAAACTAATCTAAACAGATTAAGATTAAACTAACCTTCTCAGCTCAAAAATTAAATACAACTCCTTGACAAAACTACAACTGAAAGAGTTAAATTGTACAACCTGATACGTTGGTACAGTTTAACTCTTTCATGTTTCATGGTAAATTTTTATCACCCCACTAACCCACTAACTTCCTGGTCATTTTGAATTTCTCCATTAATTAGTCGTAGCGTATTTATTTTTTTTATTTATATACTTATTATAAAAAAACCCATATCCGGTTTACACGTCGCCCTAAAGCACTCAACATGTTTAAACACTAAAAGTACAACTGTTTACATTACACCTAATAATATAAATAATAACTAATAAAACAGAAAAAATACAAAGCAATTAAAATTAAAAATTTAATTTGCTAATATAATGAGATATGAACTACCAACCAACTTCATAATCGTGTTCCTAAAGCATTCAATGGAACATAAAATCATCAAAATTAGTATACGTACATTTTTTTAAAATTAAAAATCCATTAAAGTTTTCTAATAATTTTTCCAACATAAATGTATAAATTGTTGCATAGGAAGATCAGTTGCATTGGTTTCAAGGATACTACGGACTTCATAATTAAACAAAGTCACAAAAATCAAACTATGCTAGAAGTCGTGTAAATATCGTATCATAAATCCTAGCACCCTGTAGGCTTTCCGATAGGTTTCCATGATGATCATGAAGTGTTAAATGTTTATCCGTAATTGTAATGATGTCCCTCATGGACGATACGCTTTCGAGAGCCGTTTAATTTAATTATTATTATATTAATATTTCTGTATCAATTGTACAGCTTGGCGTGGATACGTTATCGTTACGCATTTGCTCATATTCAATTATAGCTTGTTGCTCAATATCCATTGAAATACTGTACCTATATTACTTTGAAGCAGTTCATAATCAGATTGCTTTTCTACTCCCGAGATTAGTTTCAAATCATCGGCAAATAGAAGGCATCTGACCTCAGAAGACAAATCATTAATCATAATGAGAAACAAAAGAGGACCTAAATACTACCTTGGGTGTTTTTGAGTAATATATGGTAAAAATGAGTAGTACTATAGTGGACGAATAATTTTACCACCAACAATTTTGCTAAGAGGTTATCATTTTCGACTCAGCCAAATGCCTTCTTAAAATCAAAATAAGCCATGTCTAACTGCCATCCACCTTCTAACTCCCTACCAATAAGATCTACAATATTAGTAAAATTAGTGACGGCAGACTGTTTAGGACGAAAACTGTGCTGATAGTTCGTCATCCGGTACTGAATTTGAGCATATCTGCGGCGATGTAAAATGTTATCAAATACCATAGTAAATGTACATAGATAACAGTATTATAGGTCTGTAATTTTTTACATCACACCTGAACAAAATTTAAAAACAGGTATTATCCGAAAATTTTCTAAAAGGGTTGATAAATTTCAGAAGTTGAATATAGATTTAAAATAAGTAAAATCGATTTGATGAAGATCTCAGAGCAGGCTTTGATTAAGTACCAGAATAGGCTATTAGAACTGAGGGCTCGTTTTGGCTGGAGCTGTTTCAATGCTCCACTTCAGAATAGTATACATTTACGATATGCAAGTAAGATGCACTGTCTGTATTGACGACCCGTGTCCCTTTTGTATGATCTAGTACTGGTTCATAGACCAAAAACACTGATTTGAAATATTCCGCGAAAGTGTTTGCCGTCGCCTCACTCGAATACCTAATCCCATCGTATATCATACTCAAATAAAGGTTTATGTCTTTGAATGTGCGTCAAAAACATTTTCGAGTGAGACTTAATTTTAGCTTCCATATTTCGTAGTTATGCTCCACTTAGAGCTGTAACGTTTGACCCGTGCACGCCAAAAACTATACATTTTGTGACCATAGCTCAAATCAAAATTGTTTGAACATTTACGAATTAATAATTTAGTGTGAATGTTGTGGATAAGCGAATTTGTTGCCAGACACAGAATTTTGCACGGAATTTACACAGCTGCACGGTCTAGGTACATATTGGTTTAATTATAGACTGTTAAATCAATATTTGAGATTTTAATGGGAATTGGTAGTAGTTTCCGATCAACAAGTATATTCTTTTCGCTTTGAAATTGAGTTATGCAGCCTTTCCTCTCACATAATGTTTCCAGTTCAAGATGAAAATTACGGCATTTTGTTGGTTTTGCCTGAAGAATCTGGTATTCTCTAAAATTTAGATTTAGATTGCTGTCATTTCTCTGCAACGCGAAGCTCACAGGAACTGATTTCAATCTTTTAAATCTATTTTCCAGTTCCCGGTGTATATGTGGATCTTATTAATTGCAGTTTAAAAATTGTCAACTAACTGTCTTTGTTTAAGATGCAACTTTTGGCATAATAACAATGTCATGGGCATATGTTGATATAATAACATTATCATGTGCATAGATTAAATGTGGTACTATTCTTTTCATATAGGACCATTTCTTTTGATATAGGAGTATCAACAGTATGGAATTATTGTTAACATCGGATGGAACTTTTAATAACTCCATCATGGGATACTCTAAAGTTTCTTTTAGAGAGGATTCCAGTAACCGATAATAATTCTTGGGCAAAATTTGCTCATTTTATAAATTTGGCCTAATGCCATCATATGGCAAACACATACTAAAAATACCGCTAAACAGTAGATTTTCGATTAAAATTCTTGTTCTGTTACAAATGTTATTTAGTGTACTTGGTCTGTCGTTGAATGGTTATTTCCAAACCCAAATTTGAAACTTGGCACGCTGAATAGTAGTTTAAGATGTTTTAACTGTTTCTAGAATAACCAAGATATGGAAAGTAGCAACAATGTTAAAGTTAAGCTATACAGCGTTACTTTCCCAGCTGGCTTATCGGGCTCTTTGAAATTAATTATTTTTACTATTTTGAAAAATTCAGGAACATGGTCTAATCGAAAAGAAGCTTTTAATAAGTATGTTAATATAATAATCACTTTCGGCGGAAATTATTTTAGTAGGTTAAATGAAATTTTGTCAATTCTAGACGTCATCTTAGGATTGAAATTTTTATCGATTTTCTGTACAATTTAGATTTGAGTGACTTTATCGTAGTTTTGAATTATTAATCGGGTAGTGCATTTATTGTGGATTAAATACTGTTTAGTTAAAATAAACTAGGTAAATTTTTTGCGAATACTTCAGTTTTTCCATCTTTGCATCTTGCCCATTAATTTTGTTCATTTTGATAGTTGCTTAAATCTAAAGGTTTTTTTAATTAGTAATCCTCATTAAATTTTGGTCTTATATTGCCCAAATATTTTTCAAAGCTACTCTATTTAAATTCTTTAATATATTGTTTCAAGTGCCAAATTTTTCTAGTTTTTTTTTCTTTCTGTTATTAGATCTTAGATTTCAAGATACAAGTTAACTTCGTTTTCTGGTTTTTCATTTAGTAGTTGAGTGGCTATTTTTTCTGCTAGCCAAATCTATCTATTGCGGCTGATTGCAATTTCAGATTTTCATTTATTGTAAGTCTCATAATTTATCTAATTAGGTAATCTAATATTTCACTAAATTTTCCACATTTAATGAATGTTTTGGTAAAATTTTGTTATTTATGACCGGAATAATTGTCACACTAATGGTAAACAAAACTGGTGAAACAGCTTGATGAAAGTTCACGTTGGTTTTTAGTGCTCACTAAATTTGATGAAATTACTCTAGAAATGCAGAAGTTCAATAGATCAGGCATTTTATTGCAATCAGTGGGCCAGTAAATAGGCTCACCCGTCTAATTGAAGTCGCATTTAGAGATTTTTATAATATTAAGTAATTTTCTACCTTTACAAGGAGTTATAACTATTGATTCCTACATTGTATATTTAACATTGTATTCTAATTCAATGATAAACCTGGGGTCTAGTTTTGAAAATAATTCCACTCACAATCTTTTTGTCATTTTAAGTTGAAACAGCGCTAATATTTAGTTCAGCTCTAACACATTTGATAGAAAAAATGGTAGTATTTGCTTATTTTTCCCTGATTTTTTCTTATTAAAAATACGGAATTATCTTTTTTATAATTATGGTAATACTGGGCATCTACATGCTTATTTACTACGATGAGAGACTAGGGTTGAGTAGGGTTTAAACGATTTCACTTTATTGTAATCTTTTTCGAAACACTGGTCTCAGAAATGAGAGCATTATTGGTATTTTTCATTGACAAAAATATTTCTAGTTCAGAGACATGCTAGTTCAGCTTATTTCTGTTCCATATTATTTTGGGCTGGAATAGCTTAATTAGTATGGGTTTGGCTAAGATTTTTCTAGTAAAATCATATTAAGCCAACAAAAAATATTAATTTGTCACATATATGCAATAAACTTAGGAACCGAAAACAAAACACATCGATACTCTCTGTTCGTACCTGCTATGATAAATATTTGCGCCAGTCATGTACTTAAGAGTCAAACCTAAACTTTAAGAGTCAAATTGGTTTATATACTTTTTTATAATAAAATTGAGTGTAGTTACTTACAGAATATATAGAAAAATCGATTTACCAAAAAATATGTTTAGCTCATAATAACTCTATACGGAAATGGAAATGTCATTATATCTTTCTTTGTGCTATAAGTAATTCTTTCATTCTAAATTTAAAGATTAAATAACAGGATACCGTAGAATTCCATAAGTAAGTTAGTATTAAATGAGGTGTTAATTGGGAGATTGCATAAATAAAAATATTACATATAGTTAGATTTAATTTTATTACAGGGCGTAATCCTTATCTACATATATAATAAAATTGAAGAGAGGGAATTTTGTACATTGAAAATATTTAATAAAACTGATTGATTTAGCGTATAAAATGATATTAAAAGCCAGAATTTTTTTTAAGATTTTTTGGCTGTCTGTAGCTTAATTTGAGTAGATATCACGCCAAATCTATTTAACGCATTTTGATGAAATTTGGTGTGGTAATAGTGTATAGTCGAAAATAATACACAAGAGAGAAAAGAAAACATTTTTCTATTTTCCCAATTACACGAGAACGATGTCCTAGACACCTAGTTATATAATATAATTTCAAGTTATTATTCGTAGTTTTTCCTGAAAAAAATGTTTTGACAGATCGACAGACGGCTCAAAAGTGACACTACAAAGATTCGGTTTCTTTTCCATTCTGAGGTATATCACATTAAAAATACTAATGCCCTTTAAGGAATAAAGACGATCTATGTCTGAATTTTAACGCCTTCCTAATGAAAGGCGAACACAATGGAGCGTGCACAATTCCATACATAGTTGTAGACTTCGATTAAACAGTACTTTGATTGGAATGAAAGGACATGGCCAATTTATATATATATATATATATATATATATATATATATATATATATATATATATATATATATATAAAAGCTACCATTCCAGGCTTGTTCATAAAGGACCTGACAACGAAGACATAACATGCATTCGCATTTGTCACATGTCTACATTACAATTAATGCACCTAATGAGATATCACACAATATTCGAAACGTTAGGCAATAGAAATAGAGGTGTCGTGGATGATTAGTAGGTGTAGAATACCAAGCGTGAATAAAAATCCCATAATACCCAACGAAAGAAAGTGTCACGAATATAAAGCAAAGATACAAATAGCTGTCATTTGTCAGTATTACCAACTTTAAAATATTTATTATTTTAAAATAATACTGTTTTTGCATTTTATTTCGTAGGTCAGATAATATTTATATTACAATTCTTGAATTGAATATATTTGGCGTTAATTTTGTAGAAATTCATTATTCACAATTAAATGAAACTACGTGACGTAGTATAATTTCTACTTTCTTTAATTTCTTTACCACGACCTAGGTTTCGTTGTATTACAACATCTTAAGGTGGTCAATCTTTGCTAATATCCCACCTGAAGATGTTGTAATACAACGAATCCTAGGTCGTGGTAAAGAAATTAAAGAAAGTAGAAATAATACTACGTCACGTAGTTTCATTTAATTGTGAATAATGAATTTCTACAAAATTAACGCCAAATATATTCAATTCAAGAATTGTAATATAAATATTATCTGAACTACGAAATAAAATGCAAAAACAGTATTATTTTAAAATAATAAATATTTTAAAGTTGGTAATACTGACAAATATTAATAATTGGTAATACGATATGTCATGTATCAGATGTATAAGTTTGCCAATTTTTAGGTTTTTTCTCCTTGACCGTGTCAAAAAAATAGCTATCTGTGTACGAAACTACTATCGGAAGTCGGTGTAGTGCTGCCTTTGCTAGGTAAATAGATGAGTTTACAAAAGTCGCTGGAAGTTATTGAATGGAGGCAGCATGTGATCAATATTCCTGAAAAACTATGGGGCAGGCTGATATTCAGCAGTAGACGTATTCCGGCCGATGGTGATTATGACGTGTATGATAACTCCCATTAGCGTTACTGATTAGGGATTGACTAGAGACTATTTAAGATTTTAAAGTAACGATTCACAAACAAACAAACACAATTCAATTTTTTTTGTTTTACGTGTGACTTTCGTGATTAAAAACCTGCTTCTGTACTAAATTAAAGTTGAGTCAATAAATTTGGTGAACAGACTGCCATGATGTCATTAACACATTTTCCATATTCCCCTTTTAATATGCATGGTATTAAAAAAGCTTGAATAACTTTAATCTTCTATTTTTCAAACCTGAGTGTAACATTGAACTTTGCGATGTGAATCTTAATTTGTAAATATGCTTTAAGAACGAAGGAGTTATTAATATTTCTGTAAACACAAACAAGTGAAATCGGCAATAAAATTAACATTACAATATATAATATAAACCTTTCAATTAACATTTTTTTCTAGTAGCTATTAAATGTAATAATCTAGTATTAAAATAAAATTAAACCTTTTTCAAAATTGTATTCAATTCATTAGTCGCCTTCTTCTCATATCAACCGTTTATAACAAATCAAGTATAAATAGTTAATAATATATATATATATATATATATATATATATATATATATATATATATATATATATATATATATATAAGCGTCTCCCATAATACCATTGTACGACTTACAAACATGCTAGTACTAAAGTATAACTTAAGATGATATAATGATATTTATATAATTAAAGAATTTGATTCATGACTAAAGAGAAAAGAAAATAATACTTTTAAATGCCAATCACTCCATAAATATTATCAAGAGGGAATTCCCAAATCAATTAACTATTATAGGTAGGAATTCAACTAACTGTATCTGAATAATGTCGTTATTAAATAAGTTTAATAAATTTGGAAACTAAGTGTAGTATTCTCATAATTATACCTTGAATTCGACTTGAATTAAACCATTTTGCTTTCAATTAATGATGTTTGGATATCCATTGTCCAATAAAGGCTTCCTTCGTCGTCTTCCAACAGGATTTATCGGTCGTTAGTCTGATCCAGGTCGGTCTGACGACGGTCTGTACGTCATCGCTACAACGGGCACGACCGCCTGCTCTACCAATGTAGCGTCACTGGCCGAAATTACAGAATTTTCGTTTGTCTCCTGTAGTGTTTTTTTCTGTTGACCTGTAGACTTGGGTGTATATAAGATTTTTCTCAGATCTAATATTCTTATTGACTAGATCTTATCTTGTTATTACATCTGAAACCGGAACGGAATTTTCTATTTAATTTTTTATGTTTTCCTCTCAAAAATCTGACCCCTTTGAAATAAAATCTCCCTCCTTTAAATATAAATATACAGTCTTGTTATTCTATATGTTTTCTCCTTTTTTAATTTCGGATATGCCTAAAATATCTCATTGGATGTTTTGAAGAGGGTATTCAACTTAATTTTATCTTCTTATTATTAGTGGATATAAATGTAGCATTCTGGTTAAAAGAAAAGTATATGCTTATAAAAGTATAAACTTTACATCGGAACGCTACTGATGTAAAGTTTCCTTCTGATGGAGAATTTTACATAGTCTAAGAGTACCGCGGCGACCATCCGTGCTGGAAGCTGTTACATTTGTTAATGTTTTATTTTTTTATGATTTAATGGGACCGACTTACCCTTTTTCCTTAAACTTCGGAGAGTTCTCTGGTTGTTGCAGTTTTTGTGTTCAATAAATAGTAACTTCCTGTTTACTCATTTTATTTGAAGACTTTTTCCTTAAGTTGTTCAAAAACTCCATCTTTATTCCCAGTAATTCCGAAACAATTCTTTTGTGTTATTTTGTTTCACTCCGATATTCTCATGACAATTTTATAGTGTTAAGTATTTCATTTTTTAATTTTTTTACTTCATCGCTTAACATTTTTTTTTAATTGATACTTTTTGTTGGTATTGTATTGTGATAATTTTTGTGGGTATAAAGTATTGTCGTCGATTCAAAGAGTTCCTTTTCTTATAAATTATTTTTTCTTTTCTGGAGTATTAAGAGCTAGGTCTATTTGTGTTGCCTTCGTGCCTTTCTTTCCAATTCTAATTAGAGAATCAGTTTATGATTAATTTATTGTTACTTGCAAAATAATGTTTACTAAGTTTAGAGTTTCTTTTTCTAATTCTTCGTATAGTGTTATCTTTTTCATCCATGCCAATACTACTACATTTTACTAACAAATACTACTTCCAAATACTACTACGTTTTACTAACAAATACTACTTCCAAATACTACTACGTTTTACTAACAAATACTACTTCCAAATACTAATACACATTACATTTCTCTTTTTATTTAGTCAGTAGATTTTTCTTGCTCTTCCACTTTGACGTTGAACCTTTTGTATATTTGTTTTATTTCTTTTAATTTCTCATTTTTCGTTTATATATAGCTTCTATTATATATTTTCCAAAATTATTTAACTTTTTTTGCCTTAACATTTCTGTTTGTATATTTGTCAATGTTTCTATGATTTTTTCTATAGCTAGTATCTTCATTAAAATCTGATATTTCTAGCGCCCTTTAGCATAGTTTGTGAAACTAGTGTGTATAGCAAATGACGTAGCGTAGCGTTAGAGATAACATTAAATTTCGCCGAAAAAATAACATGTGCCACTCATTGATTTACAGTTCTCTATCTTTATATGTTTTTCTTATTATATATAGCTTGTGTGAACAACTCTGTTAAAAATAAATATTTCTACGATGTTTTTCATTTTCACTCTTTTTTCCACTTTTTAATATTTTGGTACATATGGTTTTGAATATTATTTACATTTTCTTTATTTTAATTTAATTTTGAGTACAATTTTTACCACTTTAACTATTTCAAAAGACACAAATACCACACAAACACAAATACCATATATATATATATATATATATATATATATATATATATATATATATATACACATATATGTTATGTGTGTAAATATTTCTCATGATTAGAATTACTCGGCTGTTTTTTTGCATCGGTTCATTCATACTTGATGTTCATATTTGTGACGTTAGAATTTTGACAACTTCAACAATACGGCAGTAAACTATGCGACCATTACTGAACTCATGCATGTGACTATGTGAATATGCCGCTTTTACAACGTAATTAATTCGATTTGCCGATTATACCAGTTAATTAACGCAAGAACATTACATTTTTACTAGGGTGGAGCATTTTTATGATAGCGTATTACAAAAATTACCTTGTGGACCCATTTGATGACCGAGAAATAATAAAACAATACGATAGTAAACTGTGCGACCATTACTGGATATGTCTCTTCATTAATGTGGCTATGTGGAAATGCCGCTTTGGGTACTTAATTAATTTACCTTACGATTCTACCAGGAAAAACGTTTTTTTCTCTCATCATAGTTTAATGCTTTAAAATTCCATGTTACAGACCCATTTAATAATAGATAAAATATTTTTGGTCTCATTGTATCTCGATGTTATAGTCGGTGATATAGGGTGATTTAGGGTCCATGTTGCTGCATATCATTAATAATTAAATTTCGAATTAAAGTTTAGCTTTTTGATATATTATAACTCTGCAATAAAGGAACGAACAATGCATATATTCTGTGGAGCAGAATAAAACATAGCCTTCGCGTTATCTGCCGCTTCGCACACGTGGAACGAAATTTAAGTTACTCAATCACGTTTCAACGCTACGATGTGTTTATATAAAATTTAACAAGGACGTAATTCTTAATCCATACTATCTCATTAGTAAGATTTAACCAGAATAATAAAATCAATAAAGAAGAATTAATCTTTTCACTTCCGCAACATGTAAATTTTTGTCACAACGCATATATAATAATAACCTAATATTTATATATAAATAAAAAAAAAAAAAAATATATATATATATATATATATATATATATATATATATATATACTGCGATGGTGCTATTACGTTTACATAGGCCTGATATACATGAACGTTGCCGCAAATGAAGAGCTTCAATTCATATTTTTAAACTATCTCATACTAGGGTACCCTAAACATAAAGTAGGACCAAACATATTATATAGTGTTAACACAATATATGGCTATTTTCGTCTATTCCATCACAATAATCGTAAGAACTTGTCTTTCATTCGACCTAAGGTTTATGCTACGCATGAAGGAGGGATTTGAATGAAAAAGTCAAATTTAAAAAGGTTTGAATTCAATTGTTTTAAAGCTTCAATAATAATTTCATTAATTTCAGCATATCATTAGGTCTGTTTTGTAAAGGATTGTATGATGTAACATATACAAAGTTTCAATAAGTATAAACAATAGCTTGAATATACGCATATTAACGTGTGTAAGTTACGATCATAAATTTTATAATATTTCCTGAACGCATTAAACAAAACCAAGGAGTCCAATATCCGCAGCATTACAGCATACCCCGCCAGACATGGGTCTTATTGAATTGTCATTTTGATTATAATAACAAATGTTTTAAATAATCATGCACAGGAAGATATTATCGATTGGTTCAGAAAATTCTAAAATGAGGTAATTTTTAATGAAGAAAGAAAATCACAATTCGAAACTAAAAATGGAAAGAAAATATTCCAGGTAATTATTTATCTAATTTGTGCTTACAAGGAATAAGAAAGTGATTACTTGCTACATACAAAATAGGTATTTATATTCAGAACTATATTTAATAAATCTTCTCTATAAACGATGAATAATATTCTAACACGAAATGTGAAACAATTTTTGTTAAGAAAATTATGACAACTCCCTATTTCTGAGTTGTAAAAAGTTATTTGTAATATTACTAGCACACATTATTTAAATATTCGTTTATTTGTGAAATAAACGAATATTTAAATAATGTGTACAATGTTAAGAGGGGTTTAGCAAGAATCCAGTGTTTCGAGGAAATTCAGTTCAACGCTTTATTATGAGCTAGAGACCAATACCAAGTTGCTTATACCTGTTGAAGTAGCTAGTGATAAAAACATAGAAGCTGTTCAAAAACTACTTGATAAAGACAGGCACACGATGTATCTATAGATGAGAGGGACTTTCAAGTTGAATGCGCCATAAAAGTACACAAGCTTAGTACATTGTGGTTTTTTTTGTCTGACAATATCAAAGAGGAAAGAAAGAATGCAGGAAAGGGTAAAAAATCAGAAAAAGGCCAATCCAGCTAAGTTAGTCCAATCAGTATATTTGACAAAAAATCGGTTTTATTATGATCACGTTCCAACGAAGACATAAAGCAAGATGTACATTATATAAGACGATCCTCAAATTTCAGTTCAAAAATCTAGTTTAGTTCAAAAGTTAATAATTAGAGCTTTTTCTTTTTTAACATAAATAATCTGGCCTTTGTTGTTATAAACCGATAAAATTCTATCGCAATTGCTAGGTACACCGAAAAAAGGTTTCCTCAAGTCTTGGTTTAAAAAACAATTCAATTAAAAAACAAACATTAGAATTCTTGACTAAATGCCCTATTTTCCTGTGAAAATAAAGATTTGGCATTTGAGGAGGGATAAACTATAAACAATTTATAAGCAACTAAAATTTTGTCATTGGAGTTACACGCATACAACCGGAAGAAACTCCGTATGAATTGACACTTTCTCCATATGTCAAAAATACTTAAAATATTGATATTTCTCAGAAAATATCAACTTAATTATAGTATTGGAAGAGACTTGCATCTCGGAAGAATTTTGGAAAGACACTATTTGTACCTAGTTTATACCTATGCAAGACTTCCTAGCGTGTAACTGACATTATTTTGAAACAAGTAAATAGCAAGCGATTGGGCAAAACCTATGTAGCGACTTATCAACATTAATTAAACCGATTTATCTATAACTTATTATTAAATACAAGTAATTTTTGACAAGAAGAGCAACAACAACAAAAGGTTTTTAACACAAAGGACTATCCGTTATAATTTTTACTTTATATTCAAAATATGTGGAACTTTTATCTTGTTAACGAATATGCCAGTAATAGTTGTTCAATTATAAATAAAATTATAGATAAAGTTAAAACATTTTGACTTTATAACGTTAGTTCATATTTTTAATAAATCACATCGTTCTGTAACTTTAAAGGAAGCTGTGGTTCTTCGAACAAAATACAGAACTTTTTTAATTTATTCATAATTTTACCAAGAAATATTATATCCAATCATGTTTTTAAAACGTTTCAAAATTACATTACCTCACTTTGCACCTAACGCTCACTTTAATTTTATTTGATAAGCTTTTTGTTTCCAACTATGAAACTAACAATTGATAATCGCAAATGTGAAGTGATGGTAAAAAAATTATTTAATTTTGCCAAGTTAAATTGAAAATTTGAAAGGACTACGGAAGTAAAATATTTTTACAAAGCATTATTATAATACATACATTCATCTCATGAAGAGACGTGTTATTTCAGGATAATATAATATTCCATGTATTCCATTTACAATATTAGACAGTCATATACCAGATTCTATAGTAACTAGTCAACTTCTTAATAAATTGTTTATGTAGATATTTTATTTTTAACAACAACTTTTAAATTAGGCTCAGTTTTTTTTCTCGAATTAATGAAAGCTCTCGAATATCAATTAACATATTAGTTGGTACCATATCTTATTCAAGCTAATAATTATCAAAGCACGTATCAAATAATAACCTAGTTCAATTAACAAATTAATATAAAAACTCAATATTTGTTTATTATATCTTTATTTAAAGAAATTTTGTATACATAGTTTCTATAATAAAAGAAAATAATTAGCTACGATTTAAATTTAACTTTATCGAGAATTATTACTTACTTCTGAGCAACCAAATTGCTAACAAGTTTGAGTTATTTATGACCACACTTGTTACAGGACTACGATAAATTATGCTATCAATCCACTGTCTTTCATACATTTTTCAGGGTTAACGACTACAGTTAATTATATTCTCAGTCGTATATTATCATGCATTCAAGTGAATAATTAGATAATAAATAATTTACAAGTAAAATGAATGTAATTAACTATTCTGTAACAATACTTAGCTTGACAAACTACATACACATGCGTCCTTGGCAGTGATATATTTTCTTAATTATAAACGAAAAAAACTAAAAATTTTCTGCAATATTTACAAATGTGAGTTACATTCATCACGAAGAATTCCATGCAAAAATACCATTTTATACCATACAATTTATTTACTTTAGAATATTACACCAATTTTGCTAATGTTTTTAGTACACTCAACATTTGGTTGTTCATTTTATTAGCAAAATTCCAAGAGAAATTTTGCTGGCCAGAATAATTTTTACGTATTTTATAATTTTATCAATAGTAGCCACAATAGTTTTTAGGGTTCTGTATTTCAGTAGAAAAAAAAAACAAAAACCGTTATAATATTAAGCACGCGTACGTCCGCCATTCCTATTCCATAGCGATTTCAGAAGACATTTGAAATATATAGTTGAAAATTGGCATAAAAATGGGGCTTATTTATTTGCATTTCTTGAAATAATAAAACATTTTAAAATAGTATGGTGAGAATTTTATATGGTTATAAACAAAAAAAGTAGAAAAACAAATTATGATATCAGTCGTATAGAGTAGCAAGTGAAAGTACGAGTTTTATATGGGCAGAAGAATTATAAGCTAAATTTGGAGATTTTGATGAAAAAGTCCATAAAAATTTAATACATTTACCCAGTGTTACATTTCTAAAATTGCTCAAGTTAAAATTATTAAGTGAAATATATCTATTAAAGTGTTTCAAAAGATTTACAGAAAAACTATAGCAACGACACATTATATTTATTATATGCATTGCGAGCCATTCGTTTATACTCTCTATATAACATAAAAATAAGCTCAATAAATATGTTTTAAATTTGTTTACTAAATTGAATGTACGATGTTAACGTTATTGCTAGTACCACGTCAGTTGTTATTTCGAATCATCGTGTCCGCAAGTGAATGCTCCATTTAGACTGCTCCATTGGGGTTACGAACCAGTGATAAAGTTTTCACTTAATTAAGAGGTAAAAAATAACCAACGGGGATCCATTTGAAGGGTAAAAAATGTTACCCTAAATTTTATAAATGTTTGAAACGCTAGACTTGTCTATGTGAACAATACATAACTTTTTCAATCACGTGTTCATTTGAAAAATAAAGAAAATTTTAATGATGATTAATAAATATACATGTTGGGTCGCAATTACCGATTGATGAGACACCAGAAAGACAACTGACCATATATGGCTATAAATAGAAATAAAGCAACAATGGGAAACACATAACTAGCAATGTGTTTTTTGACAATCGCAAAATTGAGATAGATTCGTCTGAAAGCCGCATTACTAATTATAAAATTTTATTTTATAAATATGTATATATAGTCTGAAAGATATTGTTGCCGATTTTATGATCATATGAAACATTATCACGATTTGTATATTTAACGTTAAATCATTCGTTAACACTAATCTCCGCGTGCACCGCATTCATTTTATATTATTTATACCTTACGAAAAAAATATTTAGAAAATTTATTATATTTGGTTTATAATTATTGTGCGATTATATTTATGTGGAAGCTTTCCTACTTACATCATATTCATGCATAGCGAGTTCAATCAATTAATGTTCAACTTAGTTTATTTATTTAGAGGATAATCAATTCCTTATAATTAAAATTAAAAATCAAATAAAAGGGCAGAAGCGTACTATGATCTAATATTGAAATTCTTAATTTTCTCTTATCAATATCTTTAAATGATTCCTATGATATTTTTACTTGAAATAATATGCCGACAAATAGCAAAATTATTTTATAATTTTTTAATCTTTTATCTCCTGAAATTATACTAAAATATATTTTAACTTGGTTCCCTATGTACTTAACTGAAAAGATCAATATTTCGTAAACCGATTTAATTGAAGATTGAACATTTGTCGAATGATTTTATTCCATACCTTAGATCTATTTTTAAAGAAATATTGCTAGTCCTAATTCGCAGTGTTAACTTGCTTTTTTAATTAGTTTGTGCACATCATAACAAATCAACTCCTGTTTAATAGATTACGCCAACATTGCCAATAACTCTCGATATGTACGACTATACTATTATAATAAATTTGGTATTTGGTTCATAGAATCAATATAATTAATCTACAGTTCATCGGCACGATCTACAAATAACAGAGTTAAATAATGTCCTTTGTTTCTAGGATACAATAGCAAGGTTGTTTTCTATTGCGATCTTTTCACAGAATTCTTCGTTATTTATGCGGACACTAATATATATATTTATTGCACGAACATCGCCAAAATTGCCGAACGTACCGAATATTGCGTACCAGCGCAAAAGCTGTTAAATCCAGAAAACATTTAGGTGCCAACTACAAAGTATCAACACTATTAAAATATGTGAAAGGTGATTCTTACGAATGTTTTATTCGAACAACCCTTGCTGACGATATCGATAACCGGTCTCTAGGGTATAGAATAAATATATGGTTTCAGTATGATAGATCTCCATGACCCTCCATTAACATGGTCACAAGCATTTAATATCGAGTTTGATGAGCAATGGCTGGATCGATTAAAGCGATATAATTGCAGGGCTTTATAAAGGATTTCGTATTAGCTATGCCGTAACATACGTAGAAAGTAATTAAAGTAAGAATCAAAGAAGCATTTCTAAAAATTAAATGAACATCAAAGGATTTGATTGAAATACATATAGCAAACTTCGATTTATTTCGATTATTCATTTAATCTATGGAAGACTAGGAAATCTGTTCCCAAAATTACAAATGTTATATTTAACATATGATAATGTATTTTTAATACAACACGGCGACAATACAACGGTAAAGCACAACAACACAACGTCTAAGCAGTTTTATTCTATTCTCGCTTTCATCACTTAAATGTTACTGTGGTATATTGCGTTAATGAAAATGCTTATGATATTTAACATCTTGGCACATTGTGGGGTTTGATTAGTGGCCGCTCGTTAAGTTAGTCTGGACTGATGTTCATAATCGTGTAGCTAAATTGCCACAGACCTGTGACACGCAACGCAGCAAGAAATTATGCTAGAAGGTTAGCAAGTATAAGAATAATTAAATTAATTCAGTATTATTAAATCTTATCGTGTTAAATATTAAAATAAACTTTTTTTTTTCTAAGAAGTTTTGACACATTTTAAATTAATATTCAATACGGCATGCAAGACGACAACTGACTAATTAATTTAGGAATAACCAAATATATATGTGTTTGTAAATTAGCAACCTATGCCAATTTTCAAATATTGGGAAATGTGTATTTGTTAACTGAAATATATGCATATTATTATAAATTAAATTATTTCATAATATATTTTATGCAATTAAAAATCAACTTCCAAGTAGTACAAACAAAAAACATGGGAAAGAAACCAATTAACTAAAGATCATATGACGAACTCATGAGATTAAATTTGGAATTAAACCGGAAAAAGGAACTAATTTATCGACTATCAAAAATTTAATTCTTGCAGCTACAGTTTATGAACTCTATAAGAAAGTTTAACGGTTTTAAAACTTAATCTTTGCATCAAGATATTCTTCTAGTATATACACGGGCCTAATAAATATCGACGTATATTTTCGTTAATACGCATTCGTTTATTTATCGTTGTGTTTGAATCGACGTTTATGTGTTTACAGTCGTGTTTGAATGGACGTTATTGACTTTTTTTAAACGGGAATTAGTGATTTGCTTGCAAATATAAAATGATATGAGAATGGAAATACACAGAAATATAGACCCAGACGTGATAGTAATCGTAATAGTATTTGATGAAGAATTCAGGACTAATGATAGAAAATTAAAGGAACAATATAGTATTTTAGAGTTTTCTTAACGGTATCAGAAAAACCAAATCATTTTTTATTTAGTTTTGGCTAAATTCGATCAAAAGTACAATGCAGTCAATCACATTTACTAGCATCTGAATCTTTAAATTAGAACGTAGAATTTTTACAAGGTTATAGTGTACATACGTCTAAACTAATTTTGAAATTAAAAATGCAAAATTTTGTAATTTGTTGAATAAATTACTAGCACTTTCTTTTATTTTCCCTACAGGCTCTCTGTCAAATCGATTTTTCATAAAAAAATTTATAGAAAATAGACAAAAAATTATTAATGTCGTAACGCCAGTTAACGCCAATCCATAGAGATTTACTAAATTTATTTGTGATGATAAAATTTATTGTGCATCTTTAATTTACAATATGTTAAATAGAAAAATAATTTCTAATAAGCTAGCTTAACTCTGTTTTGGAAAACGCAATAAATGAGAAAATGAAAGTAAGGGGATGGAAATCATTCACGTAATATTATTCATTTTAATTACAAAAACGTAAGAAAATTTAATTACCTTTCTCTTTGTGTATAAAGTTTTACGTAATTATACTAATTTTCATAACTAAGGACGTTACAGTAAACTTTGCCACAATAAAGTAAATAGACGGTTTCGTCACATTCAGTTTTATGACTAGGTACACGACAACGTTGAATTTGGCTGTAGTCGTAAATAATGTAATAAAAGAGTAAGATTGTTAACTACGCGACCATTAATACTTTGAATTATTCAAGTATGTACCTTTGACGAAACTTAATTGGCAGTTTATATTACGGTCTTTACGAGTTAATTAATTATTAGGAGAACGTTACGTGTTTATCCGGTGGTCAAGATGTAGCAAAAGGACTTTTTTGCGGATTAGGTTTGAATGTACATTACGATTATGATAAAATGGAAGTGAAATTAAATTACAAGATAAACAAAACAAATCACCAAATGAATGTATTTAAATAATATTCTGTTAAATATAATTCAATACATATTTTTACAGAGAAGCTTTGTTTTAAATTTTTAATTAAAGCAGTCTGAATAAATGTTTTATCAATTAAATTATGGACATGAAAATAATTATTATGTTTTGTTGAGAAATATTTATCGAACAAAAATCTAGCTTCGTTATTTCTTTCTTCTAAGACTTGAATATGAGATTGGAGAGTATATAGTGTTAGATAATAAAAGCCAAACAGTAAAGAAAAAAGATTACAGCTAAATTCTTGTTAACACTATTTCTTTGTGTTGCGATAAATTTTCGTTCCGTATTTTTTTAGGGGTGCTAAAGAATATATTTGTAATTAAATAGCAAAATCAATCTGGCGTCCAACATTATTTAAACTAACGAAGATTTCAAAATTGCTTTAATACATATTACAGATTCCCTTAAATACAAGTAACGAAAGTTAAAAAAGGTCTAGAGAAAGAGAGAAAGAAATGTTTATTATCTCTAAACTATAACACGAATTATATTAAACCATTTCATTAACTTTTTAATTTTTTTTTCAAATAAAACAATTGACATAATACATAGACCCGGAGTTTAAAAACAAGAACACTTATTTCTACAATTTCTTGATTAACGTTTTCTTCTTCGTTTAGAACCAATGTAACTCTTTAAATTACCATCGAAAAATGTAGTATTTAATATCTTTTTAATAAAAAATTTGTTTTTTTAATGGAAACTCATCATATAAATAAATTAAACAAGTATTTCAAAATCAGGTAACTCGATTAACTGACTTACATTCCACTTAGTTTATATACCATAAACAAGTGTTAAGTCATGTCGTCAATAAAAAGTCCGTTTTCCGAGAATATTCCTAAAAATGTAGTAAAGCAAATATTGAGCGACAGTTCTGAATTATAATAATGAAAATAACATTTATTTTTTTGTAACGAATACATTATTTACGAGTTTAAACAATTATCTATTTATTAAATTAAATAAACAGCGAGATCTTATTGGGGATTGATCTTGAAATTGTTTCAACATCGATGTGGTATAATATTTTATGGATATATTAAAAACATAGGTTAAATTTAAATAAATTCGTTCACATTGATGTTTTAGACATAATTGAAATGAAGGCCAGTATTTAATTATATCAATTTACTCTGGAGGTTAACTAGTAATTACGATAGAATTACAAAGTTATTTTAGGAAATTATTTTCCACAATATTTAAAGAATATAAATATTATTGAAAGCAGGATTTTAAGTGATAGAAAACTGCGGCATACTACTAAATACGTGAACAGATTGATATTACATTTATTTGTTAAAACTAGGGTACTACATAATTGCAGTACCCTAGTTTTAACAAAAAATGTAGCGTTTTTAATTGAGATTTAAAAAAAATGTGACGTATAATACGAGTACTGTATCAAACCGAATGAAAATATACACACATATCATAAATAATTAAATTAAGTTAATGTTCATCACTTAGATATATGATGATCTTTAAGTTTATATGTGATTAAATTGATGATAAAAGTATTTAAACCAGGTAATGCTTCAAAAATAACTATTGTTCCATAAGTGTCATACTACTTTTTGTTCCAACAGAAAATTAACTAAATTTTACCGAAAACGTTATCTAGCATTAGTACTATAACATTCTAAACACACACATTGATTTTTAAATAAGGTGCAACGAGAATGACCGATTTTTGTAAGTGGTGAGTCAGCAGCCGATGAAAGCCGACTTTTGTGAGATAACGTCGGTGGCCAACTTTCCACCAACTTCCTGTCCAAGGCAAGATGTGAGCGCGACTGACTAAACGTTTCCATGTCTGTTGGTATGTATTCAGTCCTATTTTCTATCCTTTTCTCTGTTACCACGTTTTATTTCACAAAGTTTGGCTCGAAGAAAATCAGCCAAAATCGCTCCAATTTTTATAGTAGCGATTTTCATGGGATTTGTGCGTTAAAATATTTAATATCACATGTTTTATTTTCTTTGATTATTGTCGGACCAGTTATTGTTGAGTATCTGCATTGTGCATAATGCAACATTTAACCTGTGCTTTCCAAACCATTCATCATTCAATTAACTTCTAGTTAACTACATTATCTGCTAAATATTACTTTTTACCTCTAAAGTCATCTTGCTAAAGATCCACCTTGCGTTTAAAAGGACGGCGTAATCGCATATTTTCATCTTCAATTTCTTGGAATACATATACAATTAATATGTCATAGTAAATTTATTTTAAGCAGTAATTTATAAGTGAAATTAGATTCAGTTTTGGGTCTATAAAATGTTTTGCTTATTATCCATGCTTAAAAGCCTTATTCGCCACAAGAAATAACATGTTGGCTCTTCAGTTCCTATTAAAACAGCATTTATAGCGCTTTCAATCATGCCAACTGATTTTAAACTAGACTTTGACGAATATTCAAATAATACACATTTGTTGTCTTCAAAGTTTATAAAATATTAAGATTATGCCCAATTCACTTTCCCGTGACAAAAGATTTAATTTTCAGTGAGTTTTAAGGAAATGATTATATTTCGGTATAACAAAAGTTTTTTTTTATTTGTTTATTCATTTTATTTTTTAAGGATATTTTTTTTTTATATTACATATTAAGAAAATAAATTTCACTAATGGTAGACAACATCCGTAAAAAATCAAATACTCATACTGGGTATTTGATTTCCTACAGATGTTGCAGAAAATGACAATAACACACATAACTAATCACGTATAACCAATACACAACATTATTTCTAATGTAAGTTGAAAAGGTAGGCGTTTCAGTTAAATGAATTGCTTTTCATTTATGTTGCATTTTCACCACTAAATGGATAAAGTAATTGGTTGCATTTTGTATGTGACTTTGTTTAGATGTTTAGGCGTATGATTTCTGCTCGCCTACTAATGAGTACTAAAACACAAGGAATAAAAACGGTATAATAACCATTTTAACCTGATTTTTTGACATGAATTTCCACGAATTTCTTTTGTTTTTTTTTCGGTGTCACGGTGGCTAACGATTTGTAATACTCTAAAACTCATAAACTGTTGAATATATGAATATTAATGTAGTATACATATATAGCGAATATCTTTCTTATCTCCGTTATACTTGTCATAATTGTGACAAGTTTGTAGATCGTCTGTCATAAAACTTTAAAAATGTCCAAGAAATTGTTGTAATTTCAGAACCAGTGGACTAAATTTCCTAATATAAACTTTAAATGAATTATAAGCTACATAAAATAATTCAAATTAGTATAATAGTCAAATATTTAAAAAATAAATGTTTATGGCTAAAATTGTCATATGCCTGGAAAAAAAGTAATGTTAAAAAAAATACAACAAAATAGCAAAATTATTCAAGAAAAGGCAATTCAAAATGCAGAATATATTCGTAGTCAGAACATGTACGTAGACTAGAAGTAAGAGAAGCTAATAAAAACCATCCAGTGGGGCAATACGAGTCCCCGAAAAAGGTATGAAAATTATAATCAAACAATCTTCAGCCGTGTATGTAGCGACAAGTGACTGATAATATTGTAAATTGTTTAGTAAATACAGAAAAAATATCCGTTGAATCTGATGTGGAAAGCAATAAAACTATATGTCGAGTTTATCGAATTTGGAAAGTATTGCGGAAATGCGAATAAATATTTGCAAGGGAACAAATACTTCGTTAATACGTTTACAAATATTTATTTCAGAGGTGTTTGTAATATTTGTGACCATATATGATTTTTGAACGATATAATGAAAATATTAAAACCAAACACCTCACCTGTGTTTGGCAGCGTTTAGTACTATCGTGGGACTGACGATTTTTCAAGCTTGCAAAACTTGTATTGCATCGAATAATGCGAATAAAATACCGGCTTTGAGCTTAACAAACGACTTTAAATACCCCGATAAACGAATAAATTTTGATCCATTTGAATAGAAATTTATTTCACCGCGATTATGTTTCAAGCAAATATGACGGTAACTAAGGTATTTTGGGGCAAATTACAAATGTACCGGTGGACGTCAATAATATAGTTAATCAATTGCCAAGAAAATTGTATGATGATTACGCCATAAATGTTTATATTAAATTAAGATTAATTTAAATCACCGTATATAAGTGGTTATGTTTAGAAATCAATTGTCAAAAGATAATTTAAAATATTTAAATAGACAGGCTATTCTATTATATGTGCAACATTTCTGTAAATTATGAAAAAATCATTGATTTTAACGGTGATAATTGAATATCGATGATAATTGATAACTTAGATTAAAACGAAAATAATTATCTTGAAAAAGATACAACTGGAGAATCTGAATGTCTAGTGGCTGAGCAGCTCACTATGATTTGGAATGAAGATGAATGTTCGGAGATTGCTCCTGAATAACATAGTACACCTATGAATTTAATATGCGACACGCATGCAGGGAAATTGTTGTTTCTGAGTTTTTATTTGGGTGAGCCTAGGTATTTCGATTCAAAATTAATGGTTACTCCAATTATGATAGTAACCAGCGAAATCAGAAGAAAAAGTCGTCGTGGAATGGTACTATATTACATATGCTATATGGCAATGAAAGTGTTAAGATTACGAGTTATTACGATACTATTGAATGTACAATACTATTAGACGTGGTTGTAAAAAAAATGTAACAAGAGCTATGCTATAGGATCGTACATTCGTAAAATATTTCGTGAACCGAAATACAGCATTTTTAAAATCAGTGCCCAATTCAGTTCTATATTATAATCATAGAAAACGCGACTTTTTTGCAAACGAAAATAGATGGCTTCTTCTATTGAAAATTCTGAAGGAATTTTCTAGTCGGCTACAAAAATGTTAAGTGTGTTGGAACAAAAGTATGAGAACACATTTGGTTAATGAAGATCCAATAATTTGTTACTTGTTTTTCAAGAAATTATTCGATACAATAATGTGTACACTGAGTGTAAAGTTGAGTATTATCTCGTTCAATTACAATGATTAAGTAATAGATTATTTTAAACCTATCGAATTTCAACATCGTGGTAGTCTACATGGGCATATATTGCTTTGACTCAAAAACCATCCTACGGAGATAATTTTTGATAATATGCCGGTAACGATACAGTTGATTGAAACATTATTAAAACAGGCTCATTGAGTAACGAGCAGAAAAGATTTGATGGGATATTTATGACAATCAGACCAAAACAGGCAAATCTCCCTGTTATCTCGGTATAACTTATAGGGCAATGCCCGTCGCAGTTGTCCGACAATCACAGCAAATGGATGCAAAAACATGGTGATAAATTGAGAGTTGCTCTCAAGACCAAGATTTACGGAACGTTTGTTGAATTTCTTGTCGATAACAATATCGGCTACAAGAGATATTTATTCGTGATTCGGTCAACTTTGGAGCAACCAACGATAATATTCAAATGAAACATGTCCGAGGTTTACACAAATATTTTAATCCATGGATAGCTAAAATCTTGTGATCAAACACAGATTTACAATTTATTTTGGACCAAAAGTTGCGCCTCCTATGTAGTCGTGTAAGTAAAAGAAACCGAACCGCGGAATGAGCCATTTACACTGAGAGATAATTAAATTGAGTGAAGAAAATCCTGGGCTCAATTAAATGGATTTCATAAAATAAATAGGCGATCAAATATTAAATACGGTAGAAGTCTCAAGAGGCAGGTTACGCTAACCCATGAGCCACGCCAGCAAAGCGGTGGTATAATATACATACCTAAAGTTTGGTAGCAACAAAGACATCGATCTCGTAAAAAATTCAACAAATGGACAAAGATAGTCTAGATTACAATATTATTGCCATTTGGATGAATAAAAGAGAAAATATGAATATAACCAGATAATGTACATAATATATGCCTAGCCGGTTTCGTGGCTTGGTATGGAGAGATTTCTACTTAAGGTGCGGATGTTGACAACCGAAATACTAGCACTTCGTGATATCGTCATATATACTTCGTAATATCTTGGTTCGTAAAAGAAAAATGAAGAAGTATAAATGACATATAATTGTCATATAATTAGATATTTTCATTATAATATTGATAATTCAAAAATTGTAAACATGAAATGATAACGCTATTTCTTCCATTTAAAAATGAACCAGCGCATAGTTTATATCAACGTACATTTTTAAAATTATACGGTGACAACAAACAAGCTATTTTATTAAAAATTAAGGAACTTTGAAATAAAGGATTAATATTGAATTTGTCTAAGAAGAGATACGTGCAATGTACATAGACGACCATAACAAAGTAAATGAACAATTAGGCAATTTAAAGGATATCAATAGATTTCTGAGTAACATGCTAGCGGATAATGAAACAAAAAATTATTATGACTTCGACGATTGTGAAATAATAAGGGCAATATTAGTAGCCAAAGAGCGTTAAAATGTTTGAACCAAAGCATAGTATAGTCAGTTGGTACAATGTACAAATAATGGTCAGCGTGAGTTAAAACTTGAAATCATTCATCGTGTTCACACACCAAGCTCGGTCCGTTACAGCTCTGTTCAACTGGACCGGTTGACAGCAGTAAGACATTTTTATTAAAAATTTCAATGACTTAAAACTTACAGTCGTTACATTCAACTTCACAAGAAACAGATTAATCTTTATGTCATATGAGCCAGCTGTAATTTTAGGCGAGATTACAGTGCACATTAACTTTAGAATTGTACAAATGCGTAAAAAGGAAAAAGTACTGTCAAAAGAATTGTTTCAAAGCACGCGTGGTATATTTGTAACGTAAAATGTATATTTGTTGATAAATTAGCATGGTCTGTGCCGATGTATTTTCAAAAATAAATTCTAGATTTTACAAAATCACCGGTGTATACGATTGTTACTTTAGTGGCAATGACATAATATTCATGGGTGATTTCAGATAATTGCAGCTGGTGAATACAAAATGCCGATGAATAAAGGGACCGATTCTTTAGCAATTTTCAAATTATTTCAAATTAAATGAAGTTATGCTACCGAGCAATGTGGTGTTATCTTCGAGATTTACAAAAATTAGTAGTAGCGAAATACTTGGAAAAGGAGTAGTCGAGCTAATGGGAATGCGCTTAATAATAGACCAATGGTATTGAGAAAATGAATCGCATGCCATACGCTTATTTCGCGAAAACAAGGGCGTTGATTCTGTCAATTCTATAACGATATCCGATGAGAATTGTTGTGTTGCCGTTGTCAGTCCATCCGGTTAGTCAAATTAGAATCAATTCACGACTTCACGCAGTGAACTCCATAAAATAATATATCCGTCGTCGAAATGGGAGGTTTGCCCCACCATCTAAATTTACAATACTTTAGATATTGTATACCTTACATGGTAACTGCGAATGTTGTCCTTATCGATGGGATAATAAACAGTATGGTTGGAGTTTTGAAACATTTTGGGGATGAGGAATATTGCAATGAAACAGCTGATATAGTGAGTGTTGATGTTATTCGAAAAAAAATTAAATAAAACACAAAAACAGTATGGTTACACTTCTCGCAGAGTAATATTGAAAAAATGGCAAGACTAAAGTTTGCTCTGTTGGTAGTGTACAGTGGAAATGTATTGGACAAAACTTGGACTCCCATCAATATAACAAGAGGCTCGATATCTCAATACGTTGTAGGCGGTTATAATTTTCTTTGGTACCGGCAGGTGCAATCATAATCTCAAGTAATATATAGTATTCAATTATAATCAATCACAAGAAACTCAATAGGTGTACGTTGCTCTGAGTCGTGCTACATCATTAAATGAGCTATATTTAGAAAATTACAAACAAAATCAAAAAAAACTTTTCACAAAGTTTTTTTTAAAATACGTCTGTATATCAAGTACATAGCGAAAATGTCTGCTTAAAAAATAATAAATTAAACACGCTCACTAAAAGCCGCGATTTCATAAACCGCGAAAGTAACAATAAATTAATCATAATCGGAATGAAGGTCAAAACCTATCGTCAGAATATTGAAATCGATGATATGTTTACCAACGCGGTTTTACTAATGTACTTTAGAGGCTGAAAAGCGATAAAGGGAGTAGAAAAATTATGATTTTTTTTCAAATTACCACGAGAACGATAACGTATCCGAGTCGTCTAAGCTAGTTTCAAAACGAATGAAGGCGGGTGGAGTTGCAATGTATCAAAATGAAACAAGTCGAGTAGCTTGCAACCCACATCCTACGGTGACATTTGACAATATTAATATTCTCAGTGGCACCGGCGACATTACCATGGCAGAGGTAATATTGGGCGGCCAGCATTTTATTATTTGTATTTAGATGTATCTGAAAGCAGAACCTGTTAATTTAAAATTACTGCTGCATATAGTTTTATTGGCACGAATTTAACAAAGATAATGAAATTTCAACCTGATCACGATATACCGAAAATTCTTGCCAGCGATTTCAACATCGAGCCCACAAACGCTAAACAACAATCTTGGTTACTAAAATATTTAAATATATGAGTATGGATTAATGTATGATACAATATCACCAACCACTCTCAACAACACCACTATAAATGTACGGTTTATAATCATTCATTCTCTTCGCAGCGATAGTGAAAATAAATAGAGGAATAAGCTAAGCATTTGCATAATACCACCTTGAATTACAGCTGCATGTAACAACATGTCTATTTATTACAGCTACATGTATTACAGCTACATTTAATTACAGCTACGTGTAACAACATGTCTAGAAGCATTTGCATAATACCTCCTTGAATAACAGCTACATGTAACAACATGTCTATGCCATAAGGCATTAGAAATAATTTAAAATATTTTGACATTATTGATATTTGAAGACTTTATTGAGGTTTTGTGATTTTATTAAGATTCTGTTGATACCTCGAAAAACCCTCAATAAAATAAAAATTAGGTAATTAATTTAATCCTGAAGTCATTGCAGTGTACGATTGTGGACGAAATGATAAAAATTTTAAGTCACTGTTCTATAATTTTTTAACAAAAATCAAAGCAATGTATAAGTACCTAACTATAGTATCATTGTCCCCGAAATAGGTAAATGAAATGGGAAAATATTGCCACTAGTGTGGTTAATGGATGTTCAGAAGGGTACTACACAAGAATTTGTTGTGTGAACGATGCAAAAATAAAATAATGTTAATATGTAACCCAGCATCTAATATCAAGAGTCGCTATAATGAATACGATTCATTAATTATTCTGTCATATAACTTCAACTATTGCAAAATTTGTGCATTAGAAACAAATCAATATTCAGATCGCAAAGATCGAATTGAAAGATCTAAAAAAGTAGAAGGAATTCAAAAAAAGGGTTCGATCGAATAATTTTTCAATTCTACAACCAAAATATCACCCTCAATAGAGTATAAACTCCAATAAACGAAGTTGCCGATGCAGAATTAAATAAGAGTACTACAGATATTGAAAATATAGAAAGGTTATTTAACAATTGAAAATTAAATCGTTGATTCCATAGATATAATTATCTTATTTCAAAATCCAATAGTCCAATAAAAGATTAAGTAGAAACTGAAGAATAAATATGTTTTGTGCCAACCAAATATTATACACATTATTTTTATGCCAAGTATATTAATGGATTAATAGTATTATGACAATTAATATTATGCAGCATAAGGGAACCTCAATACACATATGTATGAAAATGGTGTTATTTTTACCTATTATAGAATGAATAAAAATCTTATCTTAAGTCTTATTTTATTTCTTGCATATTGACAACTTATGAATAAAGCCTATGATATATATATATATATATATATATATATATATATATATATATACATATTTATATATAGATACATAATGCAATTCTATTTATTGGCATACCATTTATAGTTTTGGAATTATAGCCTCTGCAAAATACATGCTATTTTGGTGTCGCAATTCTTCTGACGTCGCAGCTCAGTCGACCGGTGAGTAAGAGGTTCATCAAATTCGTGTCATGAAACATAAATTTTGTTAAAATGTTTTATTTATTTCATACACAATATTTCGGTATCGCGCGATGGAAATTCATGAAACAAACCCCCTAGCAGCTGTAATCCAAAATACAGCCTACAGTATTTTTTCTTCGGTCATTAATGTTATATCCTGTATTAATTACATGTATTGTCGATGTAAATATTATAATACTATGAAGATGTTCAAATACTATGAATACTTTAGGTCAATGTACTAAATTTTTTTACTCTTAATAAAGTGATGAATTTTCGTTACTATATTACTATTGAGACCATGTTCTGAAATAAACATGTTCTGAAAAGTTTTCTTAATTATGGTCAACGTGATTACATTGCATGCTAACAGATTAATTTATATATAATTACAATTTAAAAAAAATTAAAAACTCACTCAGCGAACACAAACATGGGTTTAAGAAATTTGGCACGGGGCAATTTCCTCCGGTCAGTTTTTTTAGTGCACCATTTTATCCTTCGAAATCTATCAATTCCTATTTCGATGTATCCCAAGCGATATTATGGAGCAACAATAGATATTAATGTGTTATACTCTATACCAACACTCACTCTTAATATTAGCTAAGGCTCAACACTAATATTATAATAGCATATTGAAGTTAAGCTGACACACTTAAGAGTATAGGTAAATGGAATGGGAAAACTAAAGTATGTGCAGACATTGAAGTATGCATAATATTTCTATTAATCTATTTACAGATAAAAATATAAAATTATTTTGTACCATTTAAATATATGGCCTGGAACACTTTCGACATGCGTACAAATATCATGGATACCAATGTTTTTTTTTTAAGTTCTGTTTTAGCATTTACGGAGACGGTGGTTTTTTCACATTTCTTTATTGGACATTTTCAATTATGTTCTTAAAATTTTCTTCTGTAGATATATTTAAATGCCTTATAACCAACTTCTTAAATAATATCCCACATGACACATGAAATAAAAATTTCCTTGTATGAAATTTGTGCATACTCATTTTTCAACATTTTAATGTTAATAAATATGCCTTATCATTTCAAGTTTCTACTTCAAATGGTTCCTGAAAAAGAGGGTTTTGACTGAAAAACGAACGGAAAACATATAGGTGTTTTTACAAGAATTCTTCGAGTAATTTGCGCATATCCACATTTAGAGGCATATTTAGAACTATATCTCCAACTCGTATATAATTCAATAATTGTGCATATAAAGCAAGCCTACCGGAAAAGAACTATTGCAAGAAAACCATACAAAATGCCCACTTCGGTACTTAACATCAAAGGTTGAAAAAGTTAGTGTGATTGCCCCGTACGGTCGTGTCGAAATTCATAGACTTTTAAATTATATATTAATGCGTACCATAAGTAAAGAACTTTTCTTCCAAATTGTAAAAAAAATTAGCTATTAAGGTACTAAGGAAAAGCCGGAAAAATTATGAATATTCTTATTCAGTTTTTAAATGACCCCGAGTTTAAAGAAACATTTTATTTTGTAGCCTCAAAGTATCTGCCACGTTTCAATGTTAAACTTATAAACCAATCACTTAAATATGAATTACAATCCAAAGGATAACATAATATCGCCACTGAAAATTAATCTTAAATTTTGTCAGGAGACACTACTAATATCGACTAACGTTCAACGTAACGAAATTGAAATACGTATTTTAAAAAAAGTCATGACAAAATTAGCGCACATTCGAAGTATTACTTTCATGGAGTTTGCTATTGTGGTTATAATGTAAGTTTATACGTATAAATTTTTATTTTGCACATTTAACTGCTCAAAACAAAATATTAGTTTTTAGCGTCAAATAAATAATATATATTCTTTTTCAATTTTCCACTGAGTATTAGACTAGAACGTTTAATGCAAACTTTATACGCAATGGAGTCATCTGTTGACAGATAACACGTACGTACACTGGAGTTAAACATTTTTTCATGATACGTAAATTATTAATAAAACACAGAAGTTAAGTATAGAATTTAAAATTAATACTATAACATAAACAGTATACTATCGTTACTCAATAATTAGTTATATTTTTTTGCTGAACACATTTATAATTACTTCACAAACGTGAAAAGGGAGACTAACGTTAAAACACACAAAGGTTTGATTCTAAATGCACATTACATTTAATTACATCTTTTTCATTTTTAATTAAAATAGAAGTATTAAATTTAATTTTTAATAAAATAGCATTAATATTTTTCTTTATAAATAGAAATAATGTACATATAGCCATGCAGTTTAAAACTGATGTTGCATGCGTATAGGAAATTAGAGCCAGTTTTGTAATTATGGTAACTTGTTTTATTGACTTTTTTCTATTATTTGTTAGTGATATCTTCAGTCCCTTTAAAAGGGAAATAATATTGGACTTCACGCAAATATTTAATTCCAGTGAAACATCCGTATATATGTGAAAAAGCAAAGAAGTAAACGCTCTAAAATTTCTTACAAGTAAATTTGTGTTTGCTTGGCTATTTTCATGTTTTTATTCCAGCGTTGTTTCTTATTAAAGACAGATAGCGTTCAGTGGACATGATACGCAAACATATCATGAAAAAACTCTTTTCTCAATTTTTGTAAAACAAGGAATAGGAAAAAAAAATTATCGAAAAAACAAAACTCCAGATTTATCTTAAGGCAGAAAATCTTACGTTTTAATTTTCTGTTTTGAACGAAGAAAACTCAGGTTATAGTAATTTGGGGAAAATAAGGAATTGAAACAAATGTTTGGAAATTGAGAACAAATATGAAATAATTGGCGTTGCATATTATTATGGACTGGTTAACCATTATTTTCATCACAAGTAGAAACCTGAAATAAAACAAATGAAAAACCTTCGTAAACCTCCACAAAACTAATTTCAATTGCCGATATTTTTTTTATTTTGCCTTGCAATGCAAAATAATAAAAAAATTCGACAAACTGGTATGTTTCACAATGTTCTAAAGAGATTTTAATGCATACAAATGTACCATATAAGTAATCCACTCAGTATTTGGTAGTACAATAAACTTCTCCTCAACAAACTACGAGGTTTCATAGTCACATTCGTGAATATTATTCGCATTTACCTTCAAAAACGTGACAACGTTAAAGTTGTTTGTAATCGTTAGCATCGTAATAAAACAGTTGGGTAGTAAACAGCGCTACCATTTCATATATTATTTAAGTGTATAACTATGTAAACGTGCCAACTTGGAAATTCATTCAGCAGTTTATATCATGATCTACGTGAGTTGTTTATAGAGAAAGCGTAATTTCGAAACACTGCCGTGTAGAGAAATTATAAAGATGAGAGACGCAGATCGCAGATGGGATTTTGACGAGAGTAAATAGAAAGGTAAAAACCAATGACTATTTTCAATAATGAATATTCCATTTTTTGCTTCAAAGGAAAAAATTAACTAATTTGATTTTAATGTGCTCGATATTCGTGGCTGCAGGTTAGAATTTAAATTAAAAAGAATACTAAAAGCATCAAGTAAATTAACCAGATTTCTTAAAATACTATTTTCATTTTCCTCGTTTCCTGTATCGGTTATGTCAACATTGAAAAAAATATATGCAAAACGCGGTTTCTGCTAAAATATAGACACAAAATTAAATCAAATGATTTGAATTAAAAATACTTTCAATACAACCTAAATTTCCATTATCGCAAAATGTGGACATTTCTAGGATTTAATCACCCATGTGACCTTTAGCATGGTTTGAACGCCGTCTTCAAAACTAAAAAAAAGTTTCAGCGAAATTATTTTTCTTAGAGAAGTCCTCGATTTCGGAAAAATGGAAATGTTTTGGAAGCTCTGTCAAGGTTTTTGCCAGTAATAAATTCTATTAATCTACTCATAAGTTTTTGACATTTTCGTCACTTACATATATCATAGATACCAATTTTTTTTCCTTTGCCATAAAAATTAAAAATTAAAAGTAAATTCTAAAGACATGTAGGTACTAAAAAGCTTTAAAATTATCAAAAATCGATTAAGTTTATAAAAGTGGCCATAACTTAAACGTAATAAATAGAAGAATAAGAAAAATCGACCAAATGTATGAAGAAATAATATCTACGAAGAAAAAAAAGTAAATATATCTATGAAGAAATAAAATATATATAATCCTTACATTTTACAAGTTTATTGTTGGTAATTATTTTATTATTTGTCTTGAAAAAGTAATTTAAGGAAAATAAACAATAGGTAAAGTAATTTACCAAAAAGTCCAAAATATTAAATGACCTAATTCCCAACTCATCAAACATCCCTTCACGGACTTCCACAAGAACGAATGACTTTGGGTCTTTAATCAACTCTGAAAGCTTTCTGGTAGTCGTTTGGGATAGATCGAGTTGAATTTTAGTCAAGCTTTTACAAACTATCTTTATTTCAAGTGTAATACAATTATTTATGGAGTCGGGTCATGTTTCAGTTACTTGAGAAAAAACATTTTATTACACAAATAATAGGTTATTCGTCTTCAACCAGTATTTTTATGACGAAGATCATTTTTAAAAGTTTAATTTTAAGATTTTCTGTATATTTATTTTTGTGTTATTAACATCAAAAATAGGGACCTGATACGATATTTTAAATAAGCAAATACGTTTTGCTCGCCTAGTAAAAAATATTCTTTTTATGTTACAGCTGCATTTCATCCGATCCCTTGATAGAAAATGTTCATTTACTGCAATGTTACTCAATAAAAGTAGATTTTTATTCCTGTCGCATTACCTTTTTATATAATGTATTGAGTACGAGTATAAATCGCACCATAAAGGTTTCGTACACGTTTAAGTATATATAAATATTTTTGGTGTTTTAAAAAAAATAAATTTATGATATTTGTTTGCTTCTTGAATTAACAGATGCTCAAATATTGAGATCAATGAAATTGATAGATCCATTCATCACATTCTGATAGTGCTAAGATTATGAATGCAAAAAACTGAAGATGATCGGGATAATAGTTTACCATGTCATGGCCTCGACTCTTCTAAAGTTTTAGCCGTTTATTATCACAATTCATATCTAAAATTTAAAAAAAAAATATTTATGGAAAAAAATTATTGTAAGAAACAAACCCAAATTAAAAAAAAATCTTTTTAGATATAATATTTGTGTAGACATATTTCATTTTTTTATATTTAGATATTTTTGCCTTTAAATAGGTATGTCATTGTGCGGAATTGTTGTAGCCTGAGTTAAATATGATATCGGACAAGTGATAGTTTGAAAGGAAAAGTCAAGAATATACGTGGTATCTCTGATAATTAGTATATTTCATAATGTTTAATAATTAGTTATCTCAATTATCTCTTTTTATCACTATTGTTTGCGCATAGAATTGATCCCTTTTTTTAAAATTTGGATCACATTTGAATAAGATGCATTTTTACGTTGGTCACAAAAGGGTTAAGGTAACAGGTTACAGTTTACAGGTTTCAATCGTTTGTGGTTTCCTTAGCGCTCATAGTAGTTGGCAAGGTCAATAGCTTAAATTGAAATCAAAACTTGAATAGTACTAATATTTGTCACTGTCATATCAACGTAATTTTAATATTACAAGAAAAAAACCCAGATTTTTTACGACCAAACATAAAAAATACAATTTTTTTTTCATTTTCCTAATAATGTATCAAGATAACGTTCATAGGCTATAAATTTGCACACCAACAAGCGGCGCTGGTCTGGGTTAGTAATTTACTACCAGTAAATACAAGTAAATTAATAATTTTTTGACCTGTAAATATTTGTTCGAGAGCGGTGTGATTTTACAAATACGTCTATACATAATAATTAAATTATACGTAATAAATAAATTTTTATATTCAAGTTATGTACTATATTTTTTCTTTTATTATATACAAAATATTAAGCATCAAACCTATTTGCAATGTGTGTTCCTTTCCCTATTTTGAAACAATAATATGTAAAAATGTGGAAAAATTCCGAAAGTAAATTTTGATAATTGCTTCGAAATTAATTTCAAGTAACATAACTGTTTTAATTTGGTAACTTAAAAAAAACTCCCAAGGACGAGCAAAAGATAAATAGATATTACTAGGGAGCTGGCTTTGCTGATGTGCGATAAATAAATTACCATAAATTATTGAAACACGTTTTGCAATATTTAATGTAATAAAATGTTTAAGATGAACTGCAGTAGCAAGTCCAATTATCGATGGATAAAAATCATTATTCAACTGTCATAAACGTGTATAGGCATGTATGGTATGACGTAAAAAGAAACAAAATATAAGATCTAATGCGCTATGTACAAGGAACGAATGTGTACGAAATTTTACAAATCTACGAACTTATGAAATTTATTTCATAAGCTCGTAGATTTGTTGATTTATTTGAATCGTAAGATTTTATTGAATTAAAATGTTCGTAGATTTTATTGAATTAAAAGGACACATTACTATTATGAACGTACGGATATTAGTGTTAGAACATGTCAATCACAGATCCAGTATTAAGCAATTTTCTTACCAAGGTATTGACACAGGTATGTTGCTTTGCTGATAACAAATTAAATTTGACATTTGTTGTATAATGTAAAGGTGGATAATTTTAAAAAGGGGGAACAGACCTTTCAAAAGTAAATAGAAACAGCAAGTTTAACAATCACCTACATGAATATTTTCCATGGTATAAAACGTATTTGTCCTAAAGAGTTATTTTGAGGGATTTGTCCATGCTGTCGATGAAATTACATGAATTGTTGATATATTATTAAAACTATAAATACTTAACTTATTTTAAAACTTAAAAATAAATTACTTTTTAGTTTTATAAAAATCGTCCTCAAAAATTGCATAATTATTATTATAAAAAAGTTATTATTTCACCATACTTTTATTTTTATTTAAAAAAACCCGTGTAGCGGTTTTTATAAAAATGAAGACAGTGTAAAATGATATGACACTAATATTTTGAAGAAATAAGAAGAATTATTTACTTCTTAGTTTCGTTAAAAATTATCCTGAAAAATTGTATAATTAATATTTTAAAAAAGTGATTATTTCACCAAACTTCTTTTTATTTAAAAAAAAACCGTGTACCGATTTGTACAAAAAAAACAGTGTAAAATGATATTACATCAATTTTTTGAAGAAATAATAAATATTTATTGCTTAGTTTCATTAAAAATCAACCTCAAAAATTGTATAATTAATATTATAAAAAAGTGATTATTTCACCACATTTTATTTTTATTAAAAAAAACCCGTGTAGCGATTTGTATAAAAAACGAACACAGTGCAAAATGATATTACACTAATATTTTGAAGAAATAAGAAGAATTATTTACTGCTTAGTTTCGTTAAAAGTCATCCTCGAAAATGTTATAATTAATATTATAAAAAAGTGATTATTTCACCACACTTTTATTTTTATTTTAAAAAATACATGTAGCGATTTGTATAAAAAACGAAGACAGTGTAAAATTATATTACACTAATATTTTGAAGAAATAAGAAGAATTATTTACTGCTGAGTTTCGTTAAAAGTCGTCCTCAAAAATTGTATAATTAATATTATAAAAAAGTTATTATTTCACCACAATTCATTTTTATTTAAAAAACCTGTGAAGTGATTTGTATAAAAACCGAAGACAGTGTAAAATGATATGACACTAATATTGTGAAGAAATAAGAAGAATTATTTACTGTTTAATTTCGTTAAAAATCATCCTCAAAAATGTAAAATCAATTTTACAGGCACATACAAAATTAGTAATTTCACCATACCCTTTCTTTTATTTAAAAGAACTCATCTAGCGATTCGTCTAAAAATTAAAGTCATTGTGAAATAATGTTATATTAACATCTTAAAAATATAAAATTTGGTCAAAATCACTCTCAAAAATTGTACAATGTGCATTGTTGTATGTTAAATACATTACAAGAAAGTACTAATTTCACCACACTTCATTTTTTTTTTAAATGCGTTGAGAATTTTTCTAATAAACTAAATCAAGTTAAAGTACTTTTATATAAAAATGTTGGAAAAAAAGAAAAAATATTTGCCATGTTAGTGTTGGTAAAAATTGCTCTCAAAAATTGCACAATAAACATTACGGGAAAAATGGGTGTTTCACCATTCTTCACTTTATTTAAAAAAAAGCGATAAAAACGCAATTTTTTTTTCGCGGACTATTAAAATGATTTTATGTTAACCGTTTCAAAAACAGAAAACAATCATTTTCAATAAAAAATTGTATGATAATTTCAGCATTTTACTTTTACACGACTACCTTAAATAGTAAAAGGTACGTCAAAGAAGAAAATCAATTTCGTTGCTTCCCTCCTACAAGCGTGAATACTTGCTTGAAATAAATGTTTAGGTACTTTAATCACTATTTTCAGTTTTAAGTCAAAACAATATCTAACATGTCTAGTGCCAAGTCTGATAAAAATTATAGAACTATAGGAATATAAAAGAATTCGAAACACTTCTACATAACAACATCGTCACAACCGACAAAAGGCACGCATGATTTCCACCCATTTCTTTGTTAATTAACTTTGTTGATTATCTGGCTAAGAAGTTAGATCGAGGGCAGCAAGTAGATGTGGCCTACTTCGACTTCAATAAGGAATTTGACCAAATCAATAATGACATTCTCCCAATATAATTATTAGAGACAGTATGTCTTTGTAAATTTTTGCTTAATATTTATACACATAGAAGTTCCAATTCTAACATAGTAATTCCAATTCTATTAATTCTATTGTTCTCTTTTTAATTCCAATTCTAACATAGTCCAATTCTAACATATAACATTCAATCTAACAAAGAAGTTCCAATTCCTGATCTTACATTACGCTATCTCAAATCAAAAAATTCAATAATTTAGATTTTAATTATGCAAAATGACTTACTGTCAGTTGTCAACACTGCTTGTTGCCTCCTATTATGTTGGATGATTATTTGTTTCAAACCTGTTCCAGCGTAATGTTAACTCAGTATTCCATTCAAATTGAAGAAATAAACTACATTTTAATGTGAATAAGTATGTAATGATGATGGACTCTCATTTACACTCCCCTTTGTTCAAAGTTATAAACAAGATACAGACACTCTTAAAAGGATTTCATCAGTTCGATACTTGGTATGATTATGACCTTATAATCCATAGCCAAATCATCGAAATCCGTAAGACCTGTTAGAAAGTACATAAGATATCAAGATTTTTGATGCGACACTTATCAGCATTCTGTCGTGACTTTATTTAACTCGCTTGTCTATGGTATTCTTAAAACAAATGATATCATATTGTTTCCATGTGAAACTTCTTCCGTGTATACTCATAATTGAAAAATATTAAAAAACTCAATAGATTTTTAATAATCGTTTAATAATCTTATTTGTTTTCTTCATATTTTATTATGGGTATTATTTCTCTATATAATTATTACTTTCCTTCACTATTTAATTATTAGTTTCCTTCAGGTTTTGTTAATTTGACGGTAATTGCTTTTAATCTTGCATTCTTTTTTTTAATTATTAAATCATTACGTCGAAACTCTTCAGTTTAGATCCGCCTTTTACTCCTAACTATTATATAAAAGGACAAAATTATAGTTTATTCCACTTGCCTAGACATTGTACAAATATTATGCTGTATTCTCTTTTTCTTGCACTGACATTGATTAAGGAGTAACTAAGAGAAGCGTTTAGTTTTGACATATTTTAGCTGTATTAACCACGTCAGTAATGCGATTATATAATTGTTTAATTAGTTACGCCAATAGTCAATACAATGTCAGTTGAAATTATTTTTTGTCTTCTTCATTTATAGTTTTTACTACGTTATAACACAATTTGTCTATTTGTTATTTTCACATGCGAGATGCGCATTTGGGTCAGTTTATAATTTGAGCATGACGTTTCAAGAAACAAATGGAGAAATATGACCTAATCTAATATATACTAATTTCTATAAGCGTCTTCGCCCGCATGAAAACTTATTTATGATAGCATTTGATATTCCGAGGTGGTATTTTATAATTATAAGGAACGAATATTTAATATATAATGAGTATAAGCGAATTATATTTCATTGAAGGAGTTGTTAACTTAGGCAAATTAGTACCTACGCAGTCTGGCCAACGCTAAAGTGTCATTACTAACAAGGGAAGACTCCCGTTTATAATACTAATTATATAATTAAATTTTCAGAGCTATAGTTTCTGGCAGGCAAGAGGACAGATATTAATATTACGACAATGTTAATATCTGTCTGTAATAATAAATGTATTAGCGTTTAAATAATGGTTACTTATTAATTAAATAAATATTTTATTATGTTAGAGCAACAAAAATTCCTTTAGATCATATTTGAGCTTTAGAAAGCTTTTAGAAATTTCAATTCATCAAAAAATCGTTTCATAAATATAGTGGGATAATAAACTGAAGTTGCTAACGCCCTTGTAAAATTAAAAAACTTTCTATTTATTAGACTTCAAAATTTATCTCTTGTAACATTTTCTGAATCGTTCGTTTTTTTAAGGAATTTCTCAGATTTTTCGTCATCTGAAGTACACCTAACAGTTTGTCTTTGCCATTATTTAATAGCATACTTACGGGTAAATATTACGGGAATCTAATTTATAAAATACAATTCCACGAACTGAAGTTTCAGTGCTTAAGATATAAAGTTAACCACAATGAAATGAAACTATGTTATGTAGTATTATTTCTACTTTCTTTAATTTATTTACCACGTCCTAGGTTTCATTGTATTACAACATTTTCAGGTGGGATATTAGCAAAGATTCTTCAATCTTTGCTAATATCCCACCTAAAGATGTTGTAATACAACGAAACCTAGGTCGTGGTAAAAAAATGAAAGTAAGTAGAAATAATAGTATATCACGTAGTTTCATTTAATTGTGAATAATGAATTTCTACAAAATTAACGCAAAATATATTCAATATATAAAGTTAACTTATTTTACGTTTCATGAATATCATTGTTGATGCGTTTTATTTTTCACAACTTTTTGTACAAACCTATAATTCCTGAAGTTCTATTTTTGTGGCTTTCCGCTATAATTACCACAAATATATTGTGCCTCTCTCTATACCAAATACACATCTAACCCAAAGAGACGTGATATGATTTTAGTACCAAAAACTAAGTTACATTTTTTTAAAACTTATGTTAGGCTATGTCTAAATGTTTAATTTGAGATATATTTTCGGTAAAAAGGTAGAAAAAAATTCGTGATATTGTTCACCAAGAAATGAGTTATATTTATTTAAAGATATATTTTACGATAGGTTAGTTTGAAATTTTAAATAGGGTTAAACAGGAAAGAAAGCTTAAGTGGTTTAATATCAGATAAAGTACTTAAATATAGCAAAGGATCACTCTATAGTCACCATTCGTCGAATAAGTGTGATTTTATCAGCATCACTCTATAGTCACCATTCGTCGTAATCGTGTGATTTATCAACAGATAAAAGAAACCATACATTTTAAGCACCTTGCTCTTTATTTCTTCCAAACCTGATTATTGCTTATTATATATTCGCTTTTCATTAAATCTTATCGCTTTGTAAATCTTTTTCATTATTCCCATAAATTTCTTTACCTTAATATCTTCTTTAACTTGTTAAGCATTTTTTCCAATCCCGTTTAATTTCAATTAAGCTAAATGGAATCGCTCTATCCCTCAAATGCAATATCTCGTTTGACTAATAAATAGATACCATAAGTTTGGAAATAAGATCAATTGTAAGGCATCCAATGTTCATAATTTTCATTTCTTCTTAGATTTTTTGCTGCATTGTTACTTTTATTAATTCCTTTTTTAATCCGTTACTTAATTAGGACTTTAGAGAGTTCTGTTTATATGGATATTATGACGAAATTATATTTTGCTTTTGAGATCATCATTAGCTTGGTATCGGACATCGAGATCTCCATTAATATTGTATGTTGTAGATACATTTTAATTTTGTTCGTGATACTACGTGGATAACAGCAAAGGGACAGATTTAATTTCAATAGACGCAACATCCAATGTAGCTATACTAACGGACATTTTTTTATACGACGCAAGCTCTGAAAGTTCAGTTATAGCGGGGTAAGTATCATATATGAATTACTATCGTAGTAGAGTATATGAGCTTGTACCGTTATTACTTTAGAGTCGAAATATTCATGTATACTCATATCATCGTCTCCTTCAACATTACAATCGTTCATTAATATAACAACAGGTAAGTTATTAATACTAAGTTTTAGTTATTAAAAATAGTACTTTTTTCTGTATAGTAGGTACTTTTATGCCCAGTTGTCTGAAAGTGTCAAGAATCTCTTTCTTATCACTACTTTCAAAGTCCATGATACTTTCTTCTTCGTAAAATGTCAGAAAATATCGCGCAAATTATTAACGATTTTCATAGAACACCGCGTAAATTTTAATATCGTTAAAAACTTATTTCATTGTACAAATACACGTTATTAAAACTAAATACAGCTTAATTAGTAAAAAATTAATATCTGTAAGTGTATAGTTTAACTGTAGTAACAATATTCACCCTAGCTTTTATAATGTAATTTCAAAAAGACACCTTATAACAGGACACTGTATGGAACTGTCAGAGTTACATTATTTTCGCCGGGTCGTAAACTACATTGACTTACACTGTATTAATGTTTACAAAATAATTTGCTATTGACTCCAACTCTCGATTTTTATCGGTCAAATGGTGCGTCTTTCAATTCTCTGTCAAATGACGTACATAACTCATAATGACAATCTTCTAACTTCCGTGGTGCCCGAACTTAGGAGACGATATGAATATTTTAAGTTTTTTGTAAGTGTGGATTGATAAGTTTTATTAATACACATAAATATTAAAATTCTATGTCAAGTAGTTTCTGAGAAAACTAGCTGTGACAGGAAGATGGATAGACACGCGAGTGTTCTTATACGTTCGTCTTTCCTTTTAAACTACGGAACTCTAAAGCGAGCGCCAGTAACTTTACTTAGACTAGTTCAAATATGCACCTAAATTTAAATAATTGGAGTATCTTTCGACATTTACATTATAACAGTGTTTACAATTTAATATTGCATCGAGTTTTTAACTTTTTGGTACTTAATTACTCCTGTACCACGTCCGAGCCGTCCTGTCGTCATAAATATTTCATTGGAAAAATGCAGAAAACAAATTCTCGTTCAATTCTATCAAGTTCGGAAGATGTAGATTTATCGTTAAATTTTATAACGCATCAATCAATGCCTGAAATTATTTGGGAATTAGCAGGAAGGATATTCTTAAATAATTGTGTCAGGTTGATCGCAGTTAAGAGTAACGGAAAAAGGAGATATTTTGGATAAAACTAATGAAGTTCGTCAAAAACTAATAAAAATATTTATACAGATTTAAATAAAATAACATTGAATCAATACAGAATATCGAATTAATTTAATCAAAGTTCATGCTAATATCTGTTAACTAGTGATACGAATGCAATGATAAGAAGTTATCTATTATTTTGTACCTTTACTATAAAAGAGGATTTCGAAAGGATTATTGTGGAAGCTAATATTTCAGAAAGCAAATATTTCATAATTTCTAAGCAATCAGTTAAAAATTGTAGGAAAATGTTTGAGGATTATTATGATAAAAATATATTGCTACTCAACTACCATGCCCAGAGTACTGACGTTTAGACATATATTTTTATCAAGATAATACACGCTGATATCATGGAAAGATCAATGATTTCAATTTTAAAATGATTAAAATCGAAATTGGGTTTTGTGGTGAATACATCCACATCTCATGAATAGGTGACTCAAAATGTGTGTTTGGTATTAGTTCATTCAAGACGAGTCAATTGGGGAAATTGATTCTGAGAAGGAAAAGTGAAAGGAATTTAAGATTGCTATATAACTAAAACACATAATGTATTACTAATTGATAAAACAAAGGAGACCAGGATATTGGGCTAAGAGTTGCAAAAAAAATATAATATTTTGAAAGGTTTATTTTTGAATATGCAAAAAATCAACAAATGACAATCAGGAAAAAGTAAAAATAAAGTGTAGTTTTAAATTATAATACGAAATAAAAAGCTACTTTCTAAACGTCTATATATTATACTTTTAATATATCAAGAATTGTCGAACAGAAATAAATGTAACAAAAAGTCGAACGAAGTACATCACAGCTTTTTGAAAATGACTACAAAAAATAATCAGTACCAATTTCTTTGACTTAGTATATTGCCTTCATCTAAATTAAATAAACTTAAACTGTTAATGTTGTGGAATTTATTATTTCTATACTGTAAAAATTAATGTATTTTTTGCTCTTTGTAAGTTTTTGTCGCTTCTATCAAAGACCATGTCAGTGCTGCGAATTTCGGGGATTAGTACTTGACATCTATGTATAGAACAGGCTTGCTTTTGAGAACTTGCTCTTTCAAAGGGTTTAACATTAACAAACTATTATGAAAAATAACCTGAGCTTCCATTAAAAATACATGATTCCATATTCGTCTGACTGACGATTTAAATATCACTTTAAGGAGCTTATTTTTCATTTTCTCTTTTTAATAACATAATTTTTATTCTTTAACATCCAGACTCGTCACTTTATGGACTGTTGCTTCAAACTTCAACGGAAAATACAAAATAATAAAAAAAATATTATAACATTGTTACTAATTTTCATACAATGAAAATAGCAAAGTGTTATTACATATCTTGTGTGAGTACTTTTACCATCTGAGAAGGAAATTTATCCATAAATATTATTTGCGGTTGCATTTTATATTGTGGTTGCGTTAAGACTATTAGACCAATTAATTATTTAACATTATTTCCTCTGTTGTTGACTAGACCAATCATACATTAATGACTTTGTATAACATTGTTTAACATGTCCAGTGGGGCAACATGGAGATAATTTTCATTGTTCATAGAAAGAAATTTTTTTTACTTACCTGAGTTTGTTATTATCTGCAACTATTTTGTATGCATAAAAAGGGATTTCGGACCGGACTCGATATGTCGAAAACGTGATGACATTCGCACTGAATGTGTTAAAGCATGGAAAAAATAAAATATTTACATAACAACTTGCTTATTTGTAGATTATATTCCAGAAGGTTTTTACTCACTCCACAGTAAACAGGCAATAATGAATAAAAGCTTTTATGTGTTTACATCAAAATCACTTCTGTCTCTACGAGAGTAGCACAAAAAAGTCCATAGAAATAGCCATAATGGTAAAAAAATTAATTAAAATTTTGAAAACCAAATTATCCAGTAAACTAGTAAGGTACTTTGATTGCTTTGATGAGACCAAGTGTGATCATATCAATCTCACTGAAACTAAAGAAAATATCAATGAAAATATCATCATTGAAAATTGTTCTGGAAAATAAAGAAACAGTTATCCCGGACTGATACAACAACAATCTCCTGCCTAATTTTTGGTATAAATTCGAGAACAACGCCTTTAAAATTAAATCCTCTTTCATGACGACAACCTTTGCATTCTCAACCAGACAACCAGTCGTGTATTTCATTATGTTGGGTAAAGAAATTATATCTGGTCAGCTATTAGGCCCTGAACTTGCCCCATGTGATTTCTATTTATTTCCCGGAATAAAAGATAAACTGAGAGAAATGTGATTCCCGGATTCCGAAGAAGCAGTGGTAGGAAAGTAAACTGAAAATATTGTGCAGTCAGGCAGAAAGTAAATTGAATATTATTGTCAAGAATTATATGTCACAAAAATGTTTGTATTTGTCATGAGTGGTGATGTATTGTTACGTTGTTACTATTCGTAAGTATATGATGAATATAAATATTTTTTGGTTTGGTTTTTTGTATGTAAATTTTGCTTCAAGCAGATTTTTAAAAAAATTGCTGAAAATATAACCATAAAGTAGCTTTTTTCTAAAACATAGTCAGTCATATTTTATTTTGCATAAGATTTAAATTAAATTACTTAAATAAGTACATTCGTGTAAGTTATGCCTCATCTTGAGACAAATTTATGACCAAGACAGGCAATTGGAAATATACATTCAGTAACGAAAAATGTCATCTAAACAAATTAATTAATAAGCAACATATGTGCAAAATATCACTTTTAAAAATTAAAAGCAACTATGTCTTTTTGTTTAATTTACGCAACGACTGAACTTATAATATAAAAGATGTCATTTTTATTCTTTAACATGCGGATTAGCACTAAAAAAGTCAATTCAAAATCAACTATTTGCTTTTCATTCCATTATTTCGGCAAAATGAATTAAAAAACAAATAAAAGGAGAATTTTAAAACATAGTTATGGGAAAATAAACACCACAATTTTTATTTCCTTTGGGCTACAATTGAACTTATGACACATACTACGTTAATAAAGCGATAAAAAAGTAAGCCATAATCTACTAATACCTGCGTTGCAATCTTTATTCAAGCAAATTGTTTCAACAAAAGAAAATAAATTAGCAAACAAGTAAATACTACTTGGTTTCTTTATAAACTTTTGTTCCCGTTTCTCAAACTTGTTTTGATTACTACAAATATATAAATTCAAATACTATATAATGTCGGTAACCATTTCTCTTTCTCTAGCAAATTTACATATATGTATATGGCGATATGATGAGAATATTGTTATTTATTATTGAGATACCGTTTTTACCTACTTCAGTCATTAAAAATGCAAATAAATAAAAAAAACGATGTAAAGTCCACAGCCGAGCGTTTTCATACTGGTACATTAAAAATGGCTAAAGTTTATTTTTGAATATTTTTTATTAATTTAACACAAAATTTAAAAATTTAGTAACGAATATGGCCTCCTCTAGCTAAAATCATTGCGCTTAATCTGCTAGGCATGCTTTCGATGATGTTTTTTATCATTTCCTGAGGAATATATTCCCATTCAGCGACGATCACATTTTTAAGGGCCTGAATATTTTCTGGAGCTGGTTTTACGGCTCTGACGTGTCGTTTGAGATTATGCCATATGTGTTCTATCGAATTGAGGTCGGGACTTCTAGTCGAGACTTCTAGATGCCAAGTCTCAGTAGGTAGACCATTTTTTAATGATCCATTTTTAGTAAGAAAGAAAATCCACAGATCAGGTCAGTGAATGATAAATACAATTATAAGAAATTAATTATACTTTCATCTTAACGAATTTAATCAAAATATAATTTTTTGCCCACGTAATCAAAATAGGAGTAAAATATGTTCCAAATAGATAAAAAATACGACCCCAGTCAATGATAGTGACACCAGAAAGGATAATATGTACAAATCTGGATACAGCTGCCATGATTAAAGGCCGCAAAAACATGACGAAAGAAACGTGCTTTCTTTGTAGTTGCGCAGCCAAGTGAAAATCATCGATTTTCGTCCACGATTCAACAGAGTTCATCTTTCAAGATTATTTTGTAAATATATCTCGCTCGTTCTCCTGCGTTCTCGGAAATCTTTCATGTAATACTTATCATGTCGCCATTTTTTATGTTAACTTACGGTCAGATGGAGTCTTACGTTATATGGAGTTTCCGGAAAATTAATATTTGTCTTAGGACTAACGGGGAAACAATAAACTTCTTGAGTTAAGCCTTAGGTTATGTGGAGTTTCGTGGAAATTAATAATTTTCTAAGGAATAACGAAAAAAAATAAGCTTTCCTGTAAAAGGCAAAATTATCAATTCATTGTCTTTTTATTCCATTGACTTTTGAAATAATATTAAGTAAGGTCCAAAAGTTTCTAGTGTGAGGTGAAATATAACATAAGGTATAAATAGGTATATATATTTAAACATAATGTATAAATAGTGGAAGTCAAAAGAACTATTATTATTTTATTTTCATAATTCAATTATATTTCAGTACATTTTTAAAACGATTTATTAACATTTCCTTTCCATTTAAATAAAAAGTTCCAGAGGGTTCTTTTTCAAAATAAACTGTAACTACCCGACTTCCACTTATCGTTTATATCTTTGTTTACTTTTATTTTCAAACTGTGAAAAAATTTCATTTCACTTACTGTAAACATTATAAAAGGAGTATAAATAGCATAAATAATTGTCTCTTGATACTGAGTAAATGTAATATATTTGTAATCTTATATATCGATTATGTTTTTCTAAAAAAAAATTCAGCATTATTAAACCATCCCCACTTCATATATAATAGCACAAAGCAACGTACCAATAAAATCCGATAAAATAATATACAAGTTAAAGACAGGAAGAAGAAAAGAATCGAGACCTGAATCTTTAAATAATTCGACGACTTATTGGTCTTTACATGAGTCTTTTTTAGAGTCCTGCAGCTCAAAAATTGGAACCCTTATAAGATTACTCACTATCTGTCAGTTGACCTATAAGGGTCAAACATAAAAGACACGATCGAACGTATGTGGCTGGTAAAATGCAAGTCTTTAAAGTTTGCTTGAACTCACCACGCTATTGGGTGGCCACTATTTTAAAGCGCTTGACCACTCGATATCGTATGAACGTGGTATATATGATCTCTCCTTAATTATATATCTTATTTAATGTAAAAAACTAAGTTCGTGTAAAAAATTATTAGACGTAACACCTTTTTTGCGTCACATTTTGGAAATTTCACCAAGTTACCATCAGAAAACGTTTTCCTATCAGCATGGGTTTCTGGTTCAACCTAATAAACTTTGACCAAATTCTCACACATTCCAATGCCAACTTTTCCGGCTTAGAAGTATTAGGAAGAAAAAAAATCTTATTTAAATTTTATACCCAATTATATTATAAATTTGAGTAGCATATTAAACAAAGATGATTTATTTTATCTTTCAATTATATATCAATTATATCTCATATAGTCAACCAAGCCGAAAAACACTTCCATAAGGAATTTTATTCCTTACTAAAGCCCGCTGTATTACATTCACGTTAAACCTCCACGCATAACAATAACAATACACAAAATAAATGGAGAAACGGAATTATTTTAGGGTGAGTATTGATTAAATCAATACTTACCCTAAAGTAACAATTGCTACTTAATATAACCCATCTAGGTACGAACTTAATAGCTGTGGCATTAAGAGGGCGCAATTTAAGTGATAACTTATAAATTATAAGTTACTTGAGAAGTACAAAGAAACAGTGCGTAATTACAAAATAAATATGATAAAATTAAGAGCAAATAAGAATAATGTGAAGGATTTTTTTTGCCGTATAAACAAAATCTTTATTTTATTTATATAATTTTGAACGCGATTTCTTGCAAGTTAAACAATTCGAACAAATAGAGGTAAATAAATAAATTTATTTATGTAGCATGCAATATATGTTATAGAGTTCTAAAAAGATGAATAAGGTATAGTATAATATATTTTTCCTTAAAACGCTTAAAACAAAATATTACCTTGAATTTTTCTTTACAAAATATTTTCTACTTGAGTCACGCTGATTTGTAGTATTGTACTTCACATAAACAAATGAAAGAAAAATCTAGAAATAAATAGACAATGTTTTTCCTAAATATTTTTAAAAACATCTAAGATTATTATGAATACATCTAACATCAATACTTAGGTAAATTTTTAGCGACGTATATCACTAATATAAACAAATTATGATAAACAAAAAATATATACTGAGCGATATATAGAGTTAGTGAAGTATAATATGAAATTCTATATATATATATATATATATATATATATATATATATATATATATATATATATATATATATATATATATATATATATGAACTGAGCCCTTCTAGTATGAGTTTTGTTTAGGTTTGCCAGCTTTACTTTATTTATTTGTAATATCACCAAAAAAAAGTGGTTGTATTACAACATCTCTCAGGTCAGTCCCATCTTTGCTAATAGGCCACCTGAAGATGTAATACAACGAAACCTAGGTTGTGGTGAGTAGAGTTGAAAAAAAATGGAAATAATACTACATCACGTAGTTTCATTTAATTGTGAACAGTAATATTCTCAAAGTAAATCTAATTTACACTAATGATGCTGGCAATGCTTCATATATTTAAAAAATTACATTAATTTATGTTAATAATTATACCGTGTTTTGAACTCTACATTTTCACTGACTGATATATTCGTCATTCAGATTTGTGGCTTATCTTATTTTGTAAAACGTTCGTTCTCATTTTCTAGTGTTCTCAGATTAAATTTTGTAGTATTTTTAATTTTTGTAGAATATATTTAATATAATAAAGTTAAAAATACACTAGCTACTTCATACAAATATGAAAAATATAACGTAGACTATTTATTTGTTAATTTATCTTTCATGCTTTTAACTACCAATCAAATTTTAATTAATCTTTTACATAGTTTACATGTATCCTCAAGCCTTTTTCACGACATAAAAATAATGTCGATAAGCAACACACAACAAGTATTTAAATGATAAATAAAAGTATTATTGCTGAACCATCATGTTTTTGTAGAATATTATTTTCATGGATGCTTATTAAAAAAAATTCCGAATCTTTATGTAAATACTTCTCTGTACCTTTTCATCTGCAGTGGGAAAATCGGCGCAAACCTGGTTTCCGCTGTTTTGTACAATATTTAAATGCTGTTTGAAGTTCCTCAGAGTTAATCTTTGCTAATAGCCCACTTGAAGATGTTGTAGTACAACGAAACCTAGGTCGTGGTAATGAATTTAAATCACGTAGTTTTATTTAATTGTGAATAATAAATTTCTAAAAACTTAACGCCAAAGATATTCAATATTTAATATCTATACATACAATAAAATCGTAACTGATATTTAGTCTATGCATCGAAGATATTACGTAAAATATTATTGAAAACCTTTACTCAAAACTGATATAAGCCGTAATAATAGTGTTTACAATTTTGTTCAGGTACCATCAACATATATCACGTCGACACTAATAAACAAATTTAAAACAAAAACAATTAATGCAGTTATTAGTTGCGTCCTAGTTTTAGAAGATGCAATTCATCAAACTTGTACACTATCCACGTAAAGGCCAAAAATCCTCAAATTAAACGGAAAAAATTTCTGAATCTTTATTTATAATTTTATCTATAATTGCATTGCAATGAAGTTATAAAATATTAATTTAACAATTATATTGCACTAATCTCACTTTTTTAAATAAATAAACAATTGTAAAAAATATTAACAAATAGAAAACGTTAAAAATAGCGGCTAGCACAGAGAAGGGTGATTCGAATAAATAAAGGTCCGCACAGGGATATTCACACAAAATGGAATAGAAATAAACAGGTTGATAAATGTATGAACATGTTTTCTTATTTATTCACAATTTTATAATTAATATTAGCCAATAGTCCCTCAATATTATTTTACTAAAGAATAAAATACAGAAACTTCTGGAAAAGTAACTTTTAAAACGATTCTCATTAGATACTCAATCTAATATTTTATTGATATTGTATATCTGTATTGCTTTAAAATAATATTATCGCATTCATAATATACTGAAATTTGTAAAAATGAGACTTCAATATTTTTTGTTGCTACATAAAACAGTCACGCTAACTATTCAATAATATTAAACTTCCGTAATAACAAAGAAATTGTCATAACAAAATACTCAGATTGATAAATGTTTGGATATGTTTTTTTCTCTCTTTGTAATTTGATAAATTCTCAATATCACAAGACAGTTTTCCAATAAGGCTTTGTACAAATTACTTTTTAAGAAGTGTCTTGGGTATGTGTATAATTTTAACACAACTTTCTGTATTTTATTTCTAAATGATATGAAATGAAATAATTTGGCTATGGCAGTCAATACCGTATTAAATTTAGATCATTAATCAAGAAAAATTTCACAGAATACTAGCGACCATTTCCGAGTTCGTACGAGTGCAATTAAATTAGTTGGTAAGATCTTTTGTATAGGTGTGTTCTTTCTTAGATTAACTTTATTCTACGCCTCATTCCACTTAAATAAAAATATAATAATTTGTCGCGACAGGTTGCACTTTTAATTTTACCACGCCAAATGCACCCGTTTCTTCTGCCGCCCTTCGGCATGTGCAATTACAATGCACAGAACGTCATCAAAATTTATTTGCAAACATATCAATTCAAACATCTTTTAATTTTTATTAAATCATTGATCCAAATTATAAAATACACAAGACAATTTTTGGATATGTATCGGCCCAACTCAACTTTGTATATTTGTTCGTTAATGAACGTAGTTCTATGAATCACTTTAATGAACGAAAATATATGAACGTATTGTGACTTGACGCGTTTGTGATATTCCCACACAAAGAGTGACCGATTCCCTCCCAACCGTTCTCTATCTCCAAGTGCGAATACATAGCACAGAAACTCATCGAAATCGTATCCCTGCTTTTATTTACTTTCAAAAACTTTATTTTTTCTTAAAATACTAATCCAAGTTACAAAGTGTAAAGGGTAAACTTTTATCTAGATAAAGCGTTTAAAATTTAAATAATTGTTGATAAATTTACGTAAATTTCGCGACTTCCAACTTAAAACAATTACCGTAGTTTATCCATGAATTATAGATACATACTGCCATAAACTTTTCTTTCAATCTTGTTCAGACCTGCAATTACCCTAGACATAGGTTAAATGAATATACAATAATTTTCCAGCGTTAACTATGTCTCAGAAATTAAGCAGTATATGTATATATTGTATAACTAATAATGATCTAGAAAATATATTATGAAAATTGTATGTCAATCGGTTAAGTAGCGTGTTCTGCGAAAATCTTTAAAAAGAAACAAAAAAACAAATCCTTTTTCCTTATTTTATTTGTGTCACTAAAATATGTTATCAAATGAAATATCTACATGGCATAAGGGAATTTAGAATAAAATTGAGTACATGATTTTTTTATTCCATGCATAATGAGGTTTATTGTTTGAAAGGGCCAGAGTTATAAGGGTCTTAAAAATATTTTATCGTAATTTTGGGTCATCGAAACATTTTTTTTGGAACTACTTTAGACATATTACAAAATCTCAGTTTAGTTAAATGAGCGGACTGTTGAGGGTACCACAATAGCTTTTTTGAAGTCACTGAAGCAGAAAAACACGACTGTTTAGTAGAAAATACTGACGGATGATTTAGCTTCGTCTATGCGTTTATATTACTATTTGTTCAGCACGACGGGTAACTTTCACCAGAATTCGCTGTATATTATATAAATATATATATATATATATATATATATATATATATATATATATATATGTATATTTATAATAACCTTTTCATCAATATAAGTTTCAGTCTGAACAAACACTGCTAATAGCGAGGTTTTTGGTGTTCGTTTTCATTGACAAACGTCGTGTTGTTTTTCATTATTCAACGATTCTGCACGGATAACTTTCAACTAATCCGTGCGGAATAGTTAAACGATTCCGCTTGAATTTAAAACAATCATCGTCGTAATACCTAAATTATTTCGTATTCATCCTTGCATATTAATATAAGCTCATGATTTGAAATTCATATTTAGAGACCGTCAGACCCACCCAAACAATCAAGAAAACCTATTAAGTACGAGTAAACGCACATATGAATAATAAGTACGGATAAAGCATAACAAAATTGAAGGGTGCATAATATTTCTCGTAAACAATTTAAAAATGTTAATATGACTTTACGACCTCCCCCGGACGGGCACGAATAACGACAGTAGCATCGCACGGCCCTAGTTCCTCACCTGCACGCCCACGCAACGTCAGCATGTGGCAACTATTATCGATCTATCGACACCAACGAACATTTGGTAAACGTTTTGTTAAAGATGATAATTGACAAACTAAATTATACAATTATTTATATATACTATGCATGAAAGAAACGATAAAACAACAAAATACGCTTGACACCTAATAATTATAGTATGCAAATTGGAAAGGATTTATTTCTATAACCTGTGCTATAATTACTTCTGGTTAAATTTAAAGTTTCTAAGTCAACACAAAAGTAACCTCTGGGTTTTGTTGAATGGGATATAAATATAGACATAGCATTAAATACTGATATCAAAATATTTGAAAGGCCGTACCTTTTGTGTTGAATTAAAATTAAATGAAAAATGCGTTATGTCTGATATATCGAGTATTGAATGTACGTGTTATAATATCAAAATATCTGAAATATCTGAACGGACGTGCATTAAATTATAAGTATAAATTTTTGGTTATTTAAATTTTACAGAGCTTTGTAGAGATGAAAGGGGTTCATGAACCTTGGTAGTGTAATTTTAAATTTATAATTTCGAGTTGCTACATTTAGCCGCTCCTGAGATAACGAATCTTGACAGGTGACAGATAGACAACGAAATGATCTTATAATTATTCCATTTTTGTTATTTCATTCTTAAATGCAGAACCCTGAAAAAAAATTATCAAGGAAGGAATTTCTACGCTTTGTATTTAAATACGAATACTCACGTTTATCGTTGTGGAGTTCGATTGGACAATGCGTTCATTGAGGTGAAATTTGTACGTGAATATCGATCAATTGTTTAGGAATAAACAATATGTGTTAAACCTGAAGTGGTGACACTCCGCAACAGATCATGATACCCGTATATATCAAACTTCTTTATTAATAAATTAATTCCTTGAATGTTCTTTAATTCCCCACACGCGCGCCATATATAGATATATGCGTATATATATATATATATATATATATATGTGTGTGTGTGTGTGTGTCAATAGTGTGAAAATCCGTAAATAAACATCAGAATAATTTTATAAAAGATATGTAACAGTCAAAAAATACACGTATTCACTAATGCAACATGAAAAGTGAAGAATATCATTCCAAAAATACTTACGTCTGAGGACGTCACTCCTCGACCAACAATGATGGACAGTCCTTGATGCAACCGCACGACTCAAGCACTTTACATTATGAACATAAACACTTAATTAAATACATTGAAATTCTAACTATTGTCATCCGTGTGACAATTTCAACTATCTACTAAAGTGTGAATCAAAAGTTAAATATATCCAAATGCCTATCAATTAAACTAAATATACATAAATCGAAACCATACCTACATTATTTCATAAATGCTAGCTTAGAGCTAAGTGGAAGTAAAGCTTAATTTAAAATATATATATATATATATACATATATATATATATATATTTGAGAATCAAAGGTGAAAAGTACGAATTATCGTCACAGTTTTGCAGTATGGCTCTATGTCTATCTTTTATTATTTTATAAATTTATTTAATTGAAAGTTGATAAATTTTGTGCCAGAGTAATTAAATTGCCTATATATGCACGAATATATTATAACAGAGTGATTGATGGCCTTTTTATTGATTACAGACCGATTGAAGATGTCTTGTATTATAAAATACTGTCTCACAAACAGACAGAATTTTAAGAATTTTTTTATGTTTGCATGATGACAACTCAATTTGCAAACATGATTAAACTTGGTTCAATTATTTTTACGAACATAACACCAAAATTTTATCAATATTAAATTGGGTTACCCCTTTTAACATACATAGTACTAAGCAACGTAAATCACATTTCTATGTATTTTTCTGTATTTCATACCTATATGTAACGTTGAACTTTGCAATATTAATTTTTATTTAAAAAAGTATATTGAAAACGAAGGAATTACTAACATATATATAAACAGTTACAAATAATATAAACATATATATAAACAGTTACAAATAATATAAACATATATATAAACAGTTACAAATAATATAAACGTATATATAAACAGTTACAAATAACACCGACAACAAAATTTGCTTTACAATAACTTATATGAATCTTTCAAGTAACATTTTGTTTTAGTACATAAGTAATAATTTACTTGCAATCATCATCATCATTAGTTCCAGTCGGTCTGGTCGGAGCATAGGGCAAACGTAAAATTTCTCCATTTGGTGCGACCAGCGGCCAGTTACTTAACCTCTCTCCAGGTCTTTCCAGCTGTCTTTCGGCTTCGTCAGCCCTTCGTAGCGTGTGACCGATCCAACGCTACTTCCTCTCCCTAATCTGGTCTGCGATGGGTTTTTGATCCGTTTCAGCCCACAGATCCTCGTTCGTCTTCACCTCCGGCCACCTCACGTTCATGATGCGGCGAAGGCATCTGTTCACGAAGACCTGTAGTTGGTGGGTGAGACCTTTGGAGACACTCCACGTCTCACAGCCGTATATCAGGACGGATTTGATGTTGGTGTTGAAGAGTCTGATCGTCGTCCTTTTGGAAATAGAATACCACTTCTCCACACCGGGTATAGCTGGACGAAGGCTCCATTTGCCTTTCTCACCCTGTTCTTTACGTCCTCCTCGGCTCCTCGGCTCCTCCGTCCCTCGTCACCATACTTCCGAGGTACTGAAAGCTCTCCACCTTCTCGACATTCTTGTCGCCCAGCTTCAGGGGTGAATCAACGGTGGTATTGAGGCGCATCTCTTTCATCTTGCCGACGTTGATTTTGAGGCGCGCTCTCTCTCTGCATCAGCCTGCACGCTCTTCAGCTTGTCGTCAATGTCTCTGAAGCGTCAATGTCTCTGAATTTACTTATAAATTAAGAAGAAATCTTTAAGTAGTGTTACTGTTCCGTTTTTTCTCGTTTTTAGTTTTTTTCTTTAACAATTTTTGAACATATACCAATATATATATATCAATATTCCTACGACCACAATAATTCAGTAATATTTACAATGACACTACTATTTTTACCAGATATGCAACAAATGAAACTATGAGGCGGCTCAATCATTCTAAACGCACATACCTACCTGTATGTATGGTCAGAACTATGAAAACTTCGGCGTCGAGTACGATTGTCAGTGTCCCAATAAAACATATCTGATACTACGGCAGTAAACTGTGCGTCCATTACTGAACATAACTAACTATTCAAGTATGTAATTATGTTAACTTGACGCTTTTGGTGTTTACTTAATTTACCTTGCCGATTATACATAATTATTGCTGAAATGTCTTATGTATATACGTCTTATATATATATAATTATTGCTGAAATGTCTTATGTTTACTAGGGTGGAGGGAAAAACCTTTGTTTTTGATATCGGAATGTAATACTTGGGTAAAGTCGTTTTATTGCCTCATGTAATCATAGAAAAGAATTTCCCTCCAATTTTATATTTAAATAAACCCTTTTGTGATATATCGCCTCTAGAATCGCATTCCACTTATATTGTTGTTGCGAAAGTTAATATATTTTTTACCTAATAACTTTGCAACTAACAAACGGATCGCTACCAAATTTAATGAGCATATATTTACGAAATATTGGTAGAACAGTAATATACAATATATATGATATATAATCCGCGACTACGATAATTTTGATTTACAGACGCTGTAGACTAAGGTTGTAAAGATGAAATGTTTGTAACTCTTTTTATGACTATATTTATAGTTGAGCAACAAATAATGGTTTTTATTCGTCAGCAAGATAAAAGTTTTACATATTTTTAATATGAAATTAAATTTAAAAGATAAAATATATTTTAAATTTTCCTCTTTTTTATCCTTTTTGGTAAAAACCTCAGAAAATAACTTAGTTGAACAAAATTTGTATGGATAATGCAGGTAGATTGACATAAAAGTTTTGTCGAACTAATTTTCTTCTTATTTTCTTTCGAAGTACTCTCAGTCGCAGTCACTAAATTACGTTAAAGAAGACTTCCATTCGTCATATAATTCAGAGAAACTTTTTTTAATTTGATTATATATTTTCAAAAAATATAACCAATCATGTTTTTTAAACCATTTAAAAAAATAATTACCTCACTCTAATTAACACTCTTATAAATAAAAAATAATTAAAGAAAATGTGAAGTGAAACTGAAAAATATAATTTATTTTTATAAGACTTTTTTTAAAACGAATATTGAAGTAAAATAGCGTTTCAAAGCGTCATTAAAAACGGCATGTTATTAAAAGGTACGTGTTATACCAAGAGTACATCGTAAATGAGGTACACGATATGACATAATCGTAAAGCAAATTTTACAGTAACTAATTGGTTTCTTATTAAATTGTTCATGCAGAAGTGTCATATTTAGTAACAAGTAATGAGTTGCACTTATCTTTTCTAAACCAGTGTGTCTCTATCTTCTATGTAAAGATTATAATTATTGGAGCATGCTCTATCAAATAATAAAATATCGTTCTTATATTACTTACTCAAAAAAACTCTGAAAATTTAACATTTATTTATAAGGACATATCGATTCAAGGAAATTTTGTATATTTAGCCTTCCGTAATATAGAATTGTTGCTATTAAATTTGCGGAGTTACTGCCAATTTAATAGCAACGATTTATTTCTAAACCTAAACTTACATTATTACTGACTTCTGAGTAAAGAAATTCCTAGCGACTTTAAATTATTTACCGCCGTCTCCATACAGGATCACGACAAATTGTACTATCAATCTTCGATCTTGCATTCATTTCTCAGGGTAAACGACTAGCGTTAATTATATTCTCAGTTGTTTATCTTAGTCGGATTGACCAAAATTGCTTAAATTCAAATTCTGGAAAAAACAGAGTTTTTAAGATTTATTTACCATTTACCTGAACCATAGCGATAATACATTATATATCCATGTACTGTAACCGATTTGATTTCACTCTCTAAATAACCTAAAATTAAACGCAAATAAGAGTAAACTTTCAAATATTTACTAAGTTGAAGGTATAATATTGATATTATTTAATAATACATTAGCTCCCATATCGTACCATCATGTCAGCTAGTGTTTTCTTAATTTAGGTTGCGTAGGAGAGCGGTGACCAATAAGATGTCCTTTATTCTGACTTCCGATTTCCGGACGGCGGTCTCATTTTAACTTGGTTTAGAGGTACAAAATAACAACCGTGACCCTTTTAAGTTATAATAATAATGTAACAATAATACGTTTTACGAATATTTTGAATGCTAGATACGAAAAAAAAAAAGATTTGCATAATGAAACACTACTTTTGCAATCACACGTTCATTTGAAAAATAACAAAATTTTAAATGTATCCAACATTGTAAATTTTAATTAAACTAACTATAAACAAATGTGTATAACCTAACGATGTTGAAATAATTCAAGAACAAATATGGCTTTTCTAGATAAACTGGACAGAAGGTTATTTTTATTTTGTCCTGTTGGATTCTATCTGCCTGTCAACAGATTTTAAGTTATTCCCACAAGAGCCAAAACATTTTCTGTGCGATTGTTTGGCCTCTCCTTCTTTTGACAAGAGTTGAATCCTCGGTAACTATGTCTTTAATGGCAAGCTAGTTTTTATTTATTTTAAGATAATTGGCTGACACCATTATACGCTCCAAAATAGAGATTTTTGGATTGTTTGTAGTACAAACGTAGTAAGGAGTAAATCAAGTCCTAGTTTTCCATAATATTTTATTATCTTCATGAGCAGATTGGAGCAAGTCAAACATCTGATTAAATAATTTCACTGCTTATTTCGCGTCCTTGTAGTTGGTGGTAACAATTGATTTTCTCTTTTTCTCAAAATAACCTTTCTGCCTTGTTGGTAACAATAGTACTTCTCTCTTATCTCCCTAATTTATTACTGACCCTTTTTTGTTTTCTCATGGCATATGTTCTCCAACTTTCAATTTCTTCTCAATTACATATTTCCTTAATGGATCCTAACCATCCCAACTAAATGAACATTAACTTCTAATGATTCCTTTGCCTATTAAGCACACGTGCGCCGATCATTTGTGTATATAACATGACTCTTTGGAAGCAATTGGTTGCTCTTGGATGTTTGTGGACTTTATGTTTTCAGTATCCAATTACTTGTCATTATATATTTTTAATTTATATGTTTACCCAGAAATGGTTGTACTTCCGGACTTTTACAAGGACGCGAACTTTAATCGACACAGAATGATTCATTAAGAACAAATCATCTCTCAAAATTATTATTTTCAAATACGTCGTCTCTTACTAATAAAGTATGAAACTACTCAGGATTAGCATTATTTATAGCATGTCTAAAATAAAAGGGCCTTACAACTGGAACGTTTTTGTGGGGTATAATTCATAACCCCTTTTGATTGATTAAATATTTGACGGTGTACATCCTTCAGAATAGTAATGGAATTATTCAAATTTGCATTCAGATAGAATTTGATGAGTTCCTTTTTTCTATTCGTATTAAAAACTTCATCAGTCCATTCACTCAAAGAAATAAGATCCTGGCTACACTGCAATTTAAAAATTTATCTTGTTTACTGTACAAATTGCGCGTCAATGTTATCGATTTCCACTAGAACTTCTTGATCATTATAGTGATTAAGACATTGTTATATGTCCTTCAGTTACATAAATACAAGGTTTAATAAATATTTCCATAGACATGAAATAATCTTTTCAGACTGCCTAACGGATGACCAGTAAAACACCTAAATGTTTGTGACTCGTGGCGTTAAACGCACGTCCGAGAAGTGGCGGAATTTGGTAAATCAAGCGGGTTTCTATAGAGTAGCCTGCGTAACATGAATGAAACAAATTATTAGGGCCATGTAGCACGTGGATTCAAGTAATAGATGCAAATGATGTACATAAATTCTCCCACGATCCTGTTAAAAGAATTGTAAATTTACACATATTTTGAAATTCCAGTATTAACATGCCAGAATTCAAAGTCTCACAAAAATTTAGATAGTTATAGGGATTTAGGTTTAAAGTAAATATATATTACATTAAACCGAATGGTCAAAAAGCACACAAATACCATGATAAGAAACTTCATAAAGGAACATTTTACAAAATATAAAGATTATTTTAAAGCGCAAAATCTTTAAAAATTATTTAAACTGTAATTTTCTCCAAAGATTCTATGAATCGATCTATAAATATATTATTATATTGAATAAAAGTATAAACACCAATTGTTTCAAATTTATAATATTGCATTTCGGCCTTTAATTCGACTTTTCGACTAATTGTGAAGCGTCACATTATTATGTTAATTATTATAATTGACTAAGTAATTACGTATTAACAGCAAATATTACTAAGAAATCATGAATTCTTTTGTAAACTCTTCCAAAACTCCCTACACCAAAACTATTTAGTAAGCCTTTCTGCATTCTGAGAATCTTGGCATATTTTATACTTCAGTTTGGTAGATTAATATTTTTTTAAATGAGATATTATTCAGGTTTTAATTTTTTTAATCTAATCCTTTTTAAGAGCCACTCACATTTTAAAGTAATATTGTTTTAACTTTTTTGTACATTTTGATAAAATTATTCAGGCATCAGAAATGAAATACAAAAAAAATATTTTAAAACCTTAAGAAGTGCTCAAAAATATAAACGAAGGAATTAATATTTGTTAGTAATTTAACAATCAAACGAGTGTCCCAAGATCTTTTATGGTTCTATCTTCCTTTCTGGTATATAAACCGGTTCATTTAAAAAAGACAATTTATATCAGTAACAATTAACACATATAATCACCCCTATCAAATAATCAACTTTTAAACTATATCTCATGCTTTCCACAAAGTACCCGCATACCCCATGTCACGCCATAAAACCTTTATGAAAAATAATACGTTCAAAAGTAATATTTCAGTTGCATTCCATTCCGTGATAGACTCCCATTAAGTATGCAAACACACAAATTTTTCTCTTTTTTAACAAATACTCGTGTAAAAGGAACTTTGTTATCAAAAATACCTTCAACGGAAGGGTGTTATTGACATGATAACCCATCAATTATTACTGAGCAAGTTAGAAAAAATAACACACGTAAGTAATTAAAGGCAAATTGGTTAATTAAATCGAACAGTAGTAGCGGGCATTTACTGGCGGTAATTATGAACGAATTTAAATGAAGAAAGAGGATATTGTTTTCCGTGGTGTGTGTTTTTTCGTTATCATAACTAAATATTGATGTTCTGAAAAACATTTTCGACATTAACATTATAACTTCCACCAATACTTGATTACGACTATTTTTATATGATACCTTTGTAGTATATCTTCGCATAATAAATATTTTTCAATTCTCAAACGATAATTGGGTATGTTAATGTGTCACTAGTCTATTGATTTTCTAAGTATTCATCACTATATCGATATAATTTGAAAGACATCTGAATAAATAAATGAAGTACTTAATCTAATATGTATCCAGAAATTAAATAAATCTTTATATGATAGGTTGGAACCATATAACGGAGAAATAATTAATTCTAGGGTCGAGGTATTTAAAGAATATTTACCAAATCCCACTGCTTATGAATTTATATTTACTAGCCTTAAACTCACTAATTCATGCAACGCGACGCAGTTTATTGGTGTGCTACAAATTGTTAGCCTATGCACATTATCTTGACCGTTTACATAAAAATCTAAAATAAAAATATGCCTTCCATATTTGTTTACTAAGCAGTTTTGTTTATTTTGATCATTAATGACAAACAACATCAGTATAGCGATAACAATTACTAGCATTATTATAGATTTAATTCGATTTTTAACTATTAACAAGGCCAACTAATTGGAAAAACGTTTACAATGATTTTGTATTCCACATCCGGTTTTCTTAAGGTAACAGTAGCTGTTAATTGACGATGGTGATAGTCTTCGATTGTCGACAGTATATAAGGCAAAGGAATAGGAGAATCGCAGGAGAAATGAATTTAGACTCATCAAAATTGTTTATACCATGAGCCGTAAGGGAACCCATATATTCTCGTGGCTCTCGTAAAAAACACATCATATATGAGACCAATTAAAAAACAAAAGAGATTTAGAAAATTTTAAAAAATTACTTAAGATATTAATTACCGGTTATCCCCGTTTCCTCGTGACTCCTTTCCTTTCGAAGCAATACATGTGCAATGACATGTTTAACTCTCAAATTAGTAGAAAGTACATAAATTTCTCACTTTGTTTTCCCTTATGAAACGCAAAAATTTCTGATTAAAATTTCAATGGTGGAAGCATTGGTTTGCATTGGCATTGGTTTGGAGTTTTAATAAAATCTCACTAAATGTGCTTCCATGTTGTCTTTCTAGTTTTTATCATCTTTCTCTATAGATTCCTGAAAAAAAATATTTAAATTTATAAGCTATAAATATTTAAATTTATTAGCACCGCAAACGGGCAAACGTCATAGCTAATCTTGTGTTTGATAAAACCACTTGCGGCATCTGGATAGAAACTGAGACTAGATAATGGGCATTTAATTTCTACAACACCGTCTGTTTATGAACTGCATGTTATGACTCCTAGAAAAGAAAATTCATTACAGACTATTAAACCCCACTTTTTAGTGTTAATATGTAAAAGTGCAGTATATTCTTTGTTTTTTTCAAGCTTCATTGATTTTTGAAGTTTTTCTTTTGTATACTCCATAAAGTATATCCAGTTTGTGACTATTTGTGTTGCTTTCACCATATTAGAAGTTTTTTGACACATAACTGGTTTTATTTTTGGTTCATTTGAAATTTATAGCGTCATTGAGTCTTACGAAATCATTCTATTTTTTTTAATTTCAGAACTAACGTCCGTTTTTGAAATACATTTGTGCAAAAAAATTGTGAACAAGCTTCATTACAAAACACCACCGCAATCGTACATCACCCTCCATAAGAGACTTTGCGAGAATAGCCTCTCCTTCTTAGCATAAATTTCGTAATGCCCGAATTGAAACTTTCTACTAAATTATACTTTTACTGTAACCTAAACAATAATTTAGGTTAGTATAATTAGTATTTATTTCCAAGTAAATGACCTTTTCTCTTATTAATGTTCACAACATTGGTATTGTCATCGGACTCGATTACAGAAAATGATTTTCGATGATAATAATTTAGATGACAACAGGTATATTATTGAAAATTCTAATCACTGCATTCTACTCGAGTTGAAATTTTTTTGCTTATTTATTATTTCGCCAATACGCAATTTTCGTTATATCAACAAAACTACCATAATGTATTTGATATATATATATATATATATATATATATATATATAAGTTAATACTGAATTAATAAAGAAAATTTATGCAGTAGCTTTATCGCTATTGGGGAAAATTGTAAAGATATAACTTAAATCAATGCAAATAAGTAAATTTGCATAGGATCTACAGTTATATACAAGTGGTGTTATTATTTTTATATTATAAATAGGCCTCCAGTATGAAATAATTCGTCGCGCTACACCGGCTATATACGTTGAGATTATCAGCATCAAAACGTTACTGATAACTCCAGCTATTAGCCCACTTAAACATCGTCTTCAAGATGTCCCCTGTAATGAAAAGTCAAGTAAAATACTCTTTTAAACAAATACTACGTTGATCAACCCTCTCGCATCAAATTATAAAAAGGAACTAATTGCTAAATGGTTATTAACACTAACTGTTTCAATGTGTAGTCCACAAACTAAATCAACATAAAGATATCGACACCCACTACGTGACGGTAAGATCGGGAATGAATCTTATTCGAAATCATCTTCTGAAAACACTAGCTTCTATGACATGGCTATCGAAAAAAACTGGTGTTATTTTGCTTTGCTATGTGAATAACATGGTAATTTATGGGGTAAATGTTCCACATAAACTAGTTCAACTAATAATGCTTATAATTACCTTATATACTTCGTATATCATTCTATTGCAAAGCAAATTTACATTTAAACCATTATCTCGTTCCACCATAAATGAGAACTAGAGATTCTAGCTCTTACTTTTATGTTTAATAGGTCAGATAAATGATATATGTATATAAATAATTCATTAAGATGGTAAACGCCGTGTCACGATATATTTGTTTAAACATACACACAGCTTGATTATATACACAGCGCTTCCGATTAGCGCTCTCTCACTTTGTACATTAATTTACATACTCGTATATTTTGATCGAAATAGTTGACCTTATGATAAGTTACGCAAGGATGCATGACGCTTTGACAGGATCTAATTAATTGAGTTACTGGTACAATCAAAAAACCCTCAAGCTCTATTAAAACTCACAATATGAGGGTTACAGAGACATTTAGATCTTTATAAACGTGTAATATTACATAGTATTTCTATAATGGGGCTAAAATATGGGGGTTCCATACAAATTTAGATCCTTATAAACGTGTAATATTACATGGTATTTATATGAACTGTTTATTATATTATTAAAATATAAATTTTTCACAACATAAATATATTGTTTACTATAATATTCATGTGCATTTAATCATGGTGTAAATTTAAAGATTTATAAGATTTAAGATATTCGCTTCAATTTTCCCACGACGTTTTTGTAAGCTTTTAAAAATGCTTAACTTTTCTTTCATAATTTTAGGTATAGTAATCTCGGAAATAAAAGGAATGAGATATAACGAGGAATAATATAATAATTTAAATATTATTCAGAATAAAAAACGTACATTTACATTTATAATTTCGTACAAGTAGTTTGGAAAGTAATATATGTATATTCAATAGCTGCGGAAAATGTAATATTTACCTCATTTCAAAGTCATCGAATAATTAAATATTTACTTCAAACTGACATAACTATATTAATTTTTATTCTACTTAAATAATCTGTAAAACATTTGAATAGATATTAGAAAGAGAAGAAATGTAATGCCCATTTTTATGGCCAATAGTACACCTTGATACTAAGATAATAATATGATTTTAAAACCGTACTTTCGTCCGACTTTCATAAAATCATCAGTTTATCAGATAAAAATGTCTATTTGTGCTTATGAATTTTGCGAAGCGATAAACTTTTATTCTCTATTCGGATATGTATGTTTGGTAAAATTAAATTATTAGTTTTTGTTTTGAGGACAAGCAAAGTGGGTCCATATAATTATCCATCTGTTTGCCTGTCGCACAAACAAAAAACCTAACAATTGTATTGAAGTGTACATATGTAAATGTACGTAAGACTAACAAATCTGAAACAAATCTGAACAAAAAAATTAATCCGAGTGTACAGCTAGTGTCATATTTGCAACATTCATTATTTATATGTTCACAAGACACTTTTTTTCCAAAGGCATATACTTTATACCCATGTATGGCAACTTACGTATCTATACAACATATATTCAATGCTTGTTTACAACACCTATCAGATTAATTACCATTAATTAATCTGCAAGGCGCACTGACTTGTCATTTTTTAATATCGCTCTCTCAATTTTTGGCGTTTCATTATATTATTTTATATTATACTAAATTTACTATATTATTATATGTTTTATAATGTTAAGTTTGTTGAGTTAAATGTGTAATATTTTTAAGTATAAATACACTCATATTCACGTGGCGGATGTTCCAATACAGAACCTATACAGTTCTTCAAGAATACGATGCTGTCATATCACCGTAAAATATACACAATCAAAATGATCTAGGCACAAAAAATATGATTTATGACGAATGTAAACACTACTTTTTAATTAAACAATGTCAAAAAATTTTTACTTGAAGCAAAGTCACTTAATAAGCCCCGCAGTGAGACTGTGCAAATATTGTTAATCTTGATGTATAATCTTGAGATAACAGATAGATTTATGATGAATATTTTATTCAAATATGTTCTGTGACAGACGTGTGTAACTCTTTACAGAAACGACTCAGTGTTCCGGAACATGGCTATGTTTCAAACGAACCGAAATTATTTCGTTATTTTAAACGTATCATTTGTAACATTGTATCTCGGGTTCCAAACTGATGAAAAGAAACGAAGCGAATACTGTTTTGCTGATTCATTTCAATGAGCAAGATGCAGATGTGGACGGTACGATACAAACTGCAAAGAAATGTTTATATAAACGATATATTTTATTCGGCTTGACTGATTGTAAGTTGATTTCATGATCAACGTACGAAAGTGGCAAGTTTAAATATTGGCCAGTTTATTTTTAATTATTCTATTGCAAAGCAATTAAAATTAATCATATTTAAATTAAGCAATTTAATATACAAATACATTTTTGTACCTTTCATTATATTGGATGGAATATTAAAATTTAATATGTTTAAAAATTATATGTATACCTCTAGTATTTAAATATTGTATATTAATTATTAGCATATCAAAATAATGGTATTAACAATTCGTATAAATAATTTTTAAAATTAATTTACTACCACTTACAGAAAAAAAAACTCGGTACATGAAAATCGTGTAATAAAGGAAAAAGTAATAAATGGTTCCTTTTACTTAGAATACATACATATACTTTGAAATAAGCCCAATACCAATATTTAAACATCCATTATTATAATAGTAATATAAAAATTTTAATTTTTGTCATTTTCTCTCCGGACAATAAAATTTCAAACTAAATACCACAACGTTCAACCCACAATAAAGACATATTCGGTATCGACACCGTCGATACATTATAGCAATATACAAACATTCATTTCATATCTGTTCCGTTCCGAACATGATCTGTGGTTCGGAACACTGAGTCAAGTTCCAAATGAAACGTATCATTGTTCAGGAACATTTCAGTGATCTAGATTCAAATGTTTCAATCACAACAAAGACACATACGGTACACCTCTATTCTGTAATACTATTTTTCAGTGATGTCAGCAAAAGGCCAGTCTCGCCGGCGCTAGCATTCCAACATCTTTGGATATCGGTGTCCAAACCCAGATTTATCGTAATGTAATTGCATATGTTTGCAATGTGTTTTTTCTGTGAAATATTTTATTTTTTGTATTTTAAACGTTAGTTCGTTTTTAAAGAAATGTTTTAATGATTGCTCAAAAATTAGGTATTTGTGATTACTCTGTAATCATTTTCTGTATAACTTAACATTTAATTAAACTAATATTTCTTTCGAAATTTTTGGTATTATTATATGTTTTTTTAAGTTACAGTTATACTTACAAATTGTTTGAAACACTAATACTTATCTTAATCTTAATACAACCTTTACTGAAACGTAAACTTCATTTAAACCATTTGCGTAGTAGAAAACGTAAATTTCACAGATCTAATGCGTATTTCAGAAAGAAAATTAAATAATCTAAACTAAAATTGTCTTACGTTATCGAAACTGGCAGACAATTAAATTAGAGAGATATGGCCAAATTTGGCCAAATTTGTCCACCGTAGACAAGAATAAATATGATGTCAAAATGCAAAACAATTAATAATTTCTTTTTCGAAAACGTTCGTTTTCATGTAGAACTACCATTGAAATAAAAAAAGGTTTTGGTTCAATTTTTCATTTGGGTCACATAATTCCCTATAAATATTGCTAAATACTAAAGCTAATAAAATATCGAGTACTGAATATTTAATTATTCATCAATCAGCTAAAAAATAATTTGTGGGGAAACTTATCCAACGTTATTTTTCAAATAAGTAGTTATAATAGTTGTTATGTGAATATATAAATCTAAAAACATTCTTTTTTGTATAAACCTTATATTTAGTAATAAATTGACACTAACACATCAGTTCAGCATTAATTTATTTTCTTTGTATTATTTCTCATTCGGTACTAATTCGGTACTAATTTCAAATTCCATTACACAATGCGGACGATGCGAATATCGGAAAATAAGACATATGATCTCACCCCAACAATTAGGTTAAAAAAATTAAGAAGCATGTACTGAAATAAGTAGACGTTCACTCTGTAAGTAAATAGTGTGGGATACTCAAGGCACGTGATTTATTTTAAATACATAATAATGTATGCACAATGTAGGAGATACAACTACATTTATACGACTATATATGTATGTATGTGTGTATATATATATATATATATATATATATATATATATATCTATGTATGCGATATATTAATATCATTATTTCTATATCACATGTTTTTCACAGATATTAAATGACAAGGCATATTTTTCACTTCTGTTGAAATTTGGCTTAGAATAAAGAGGAACAAAATTATCAATCTAAGTGCAATTTATAGAATAACCACGTGTACGTATGAACAACCACGTGTACGTATATACATTGTGAAAAATTAACAAAATTTCTCCAAATCGCTGATAGTGAAATAATATTGTTAGCGTGTAAGACATACTAACTAAAATTAGCATGCTCTTGTACGTGTAACATATGGAAGCACACGGTTTCTTTACGATGAGGTGTATACAGACAGAGACAACAGTCTATTGGAAGAAATACGAATTCAAAGTAAACGCACTACAAAAAAAATGTGTTTTATATATATTTTAAGAGACAATAAAATAATAATATTTAAAGCAATAAAATAATATTATTGCAATTGTTAAAACAACATTATTTCAAACCCGGTCGAAGGATGGCAAGGTGTTCTACTCACATTACTGTCATCCTATGGTTTTTAACGTAAGCATGAAATAACTAGTATGAAATGAAGATTAAAACTAATGATTAAAGCTATTAATTGATTTTTCCCTATTTTACTTAAATTCCTTTCATCTGGTACATTTTCACTTGACTATCTGATCTAGGGGATATATTTTAGGGAGCTTATTAGCATCTTACATTATACCAACATGATACCTACAGGACACCGATAACGTTACCGGTGGATACAACATCTCACGCACTCATTTACAACACTTTACGATTTCTTAGTATTTCTTCTTAGTGTTTTGTGTCTTAAATATAAGAAACGAAGCTAATAAAACGTATTCCTATCTGATGTTATTGTGAAAACGACAACATTATGAAGCGTGCGTTTTCATAACATTTTCACGCTACGACTCGTCGGTGTCGTAGTGTGGTATGGCCATGTCGTGTCGGCGTCGTGTTAGAATTGACGCTAATGTTGACGTCGTGCAGTTGTCGTGACATATAATTTAAAAACGCCTTATCGATTCTTATGACCGTCTGGTATTCCTATTCATTAATAATTATCAACTTTTATGCAAAAATTTAGATGTAAGTTCCCAAACTTGGAATACTCAACTTATTCAAATTGTGTTTTAGTGGTTGAATACTGGTGACAGTTATTGGTGGTTAAGTTTTGAAATTAATTATAGGTCAGATTTAACTGCTTACGTATAATTCTAATGAAGTTATTGATAAAAAATACTGCGAGATACTAAACTTAGAGCGTCATGTCTTTACTGATTATATACCATCTCGTTTATATTCGCTTTGTGGTCTAAAAATTTGTATAAACCCTTGCCATTCCCCTTAAATGCCTGAAATATTATTCCTTGCAGTCTTTGTTTCCCTTTATTTTAACCCCACTTTTCTTCGGGCGAGGCTAAGTTGAACTAATTTTAACCCCAATATAATTTTTCTAGAACATTTTAATTTAATAGGAAAAAATTACGTATCATATTTTATACATGAAGGTTTCACGAAAATATAAATGGTAGGAACATTTTTCCGTCAATAAATTATTTATGAATTTATTTAAATCTCAAAATGATACAATTTCATCACAGATTATATCTTGTTATGACTTATTTTAGTTGATCTTGTCGTAACAATTAAAGGTATATTATTTTTAAACATTAATATAATAAAAAAAAGATTAATTTTAATCTTCGTAAACTTAAATATTTTAAAATACCTGTTATTTTTCTTTTCTTACTAATTCTATTATTTTAATAGAGATAAAGATATAGACAGCTAAAAATAATATATTTCATTTAAAGTTACAATCACAAGTTAACAGGCCTCTAAGCCACTTAACCGCCTACGCAGATCTGGACGAGCAATAGATGGAACATTTACAAGAATTATAAAGACAAGGAGCCAAATATAGGAATATTGACCGATAAATAAAGGAAATCGATTAGCCAACATCAAGCTGAAATGAGTCAGTCCTTTATAAGGCACCATATAAGTGATGAATGCTTGAAACTTTTCAGCATGTTTTCAGTAGCAAAGTGCATAGTAATGGTTAATATACTTTATCTCAAATTTGAGAGAATTGTATTCGTAATTTATTTTTATTATAAATAAATAAATTTATTAAAAATATATTCTAACGATCAGTTTAAGGCAAAGAACATTGTGATGAAAATTTCTTATTATACTTCACGCTGCACAGTGGAAATAATACCAAATTTATCAAACTATTTAAACTACAAATATCTTCTAACAATCAGTTAAAGATACAGAACGTAGTAATGAAAACTTCTTATTATACTTCACGTTGCCTAATCGAAAAAATACCGAATTTATTAAATTATTTAAACTACAAATAATTCTAACAATCAGTTAAAAACCAAGAACATTGTGATGAAAATTTCTTATTATACTTCACGTTGCCTAGTCGGAAAAATACCGAATTTATTAAATTACTTAAACTACAAATAATTCTAACAATCAGTTAAAGACAAAGAACATTGTGATGAAAATTTCTTATTACACTTCACGTTGCCTAGTCGGAAAAATACCGAATTTATTAAATTATTTAAACTACAAATAATTCTAACAATCAGTTAAAGACAAAGAACATAGGGATGAAAATTTCTTATTATGCTTCACGTTGCCTAGTCGAAAAATACCGAATTTATTAAATGATTTAAACACAACCTAGAAACAAGAAAAGGTGCGAAAAAGTGTAATATAAGTATATAGGAAAATACGTAAGATAAGTACATATTCGCAAGTATATCTTATTCAGTCTATATACTCGTATTCTGCCGTGTAGTACATAATACTAAGCGACAGTCGCACAATTTGGCTTTGTTGAAGCAAATTGATACACGTGAGTACTTTGAACGAGTACAGAACAATTGTTTCCAACACCTTTATTACATCAAATTACTTTTTCAAAGAACTCGTCTCGTTTCACTTCAATTTGTTTTGAGTGGAAAAAATAAAGTGAAAATAATAACTGGAGCGTACTTTTTTTATTTGTTTACTTAATGACCAGATAAATGTTTTAGACTGCATATCGACTTTCATCGTGCATTGAATATTTCTACAATTAATAATCTACATTATACTGTACAACTAAGCAGAAAATATTAAGGAATTATATGAAAATTCTTAATCATTTTTGAAATAAATTAGTGCCAAAATTTAAATACCAACAAACAAATATATTTTATGGTTCCGTTCCCCCAAACGGAAAATGCAATCCTTATAAGAACACTTCGTTATCCGTCTGTCGGTCTGCCAGGCCCTTTTTCTCATGAACGCGTAGAGATATTAAGTTAAAATTAATATCTTATAGTTAGGTCTACGGTCCCTTGGACTGTAAAAAAATCAAGCTTCTTAGTAAACTCAATAAAGAATTCAGCCATGCTGCATACTTTGACACTCACAAATAAATCAAAACCTATAAGATACTTCTCTTTGACCTAGAATCATGAAATTTTGCAAGGATCAAAATCTTACATTAAAGGTAAAGAAAATAATCCGAAAATGCTTAACTTGTGGTTACATCAGGTAAAAAAAAATATTTTTAAATATGGGTCTGTGAAAGGTATAATATGCCATTTATTTTAGTTCTTAAAAATTAAAATTTTGTGAATAGTTTAATAAAGATATTATGTACCTTTAAACCTTAATAAATACCTAATAATAAATAATAACCCTCGTAGTAAAGTTCCACTCGTGCTTGACATTATTTCTTAAAGAAACATATTTCAAACACTCGTATGATTGGTTTGATGCCGGGAATCACTTGTATAAATAACAGACACATTCTTTGTTAGAATTGTAAAAATAAAATTGCCATTTTTATAGTTCAGTAATAACACAAGAATTGCTTATAAGTAAATTTTTTTCTGTATGTTCGTCCGTATATTACAGTCCACAGATTCTTAAGTTTAATATACAATAAATGTGTATAAATAACTGTACATATAATTTTGCTAGTTGATACTGCATATGCGTATCCAAATCATATAATATTTTTAGGGCTCGTCCTCGAATACAATATAATATTTTTAGGGCTCGTCCTCGTGCTTGTAATGTGGGCGTGAATTTTTTTGAGCATCAATATATTAGAATCTCATTAAATAGGTTTAAACAAGATTAAAGTTTTTCACCTAAAAAGATAACCCATTCCAAACTAATAACTTAGAAGCAAACACATACTTTCCGTCCATCATTCGAAATTTCAAATTTTTCCTATATTTCCTTTCATTTCTTTTTTCTATTTACATGCACAATAATTTTTCGTCAACAAGTAAATTTAATAACTGTTTAAACATAATAGTTTTCCAATAAACGAGTATGTTTTCTTAAATATAAATATTTAAGAACTGAAAATAAACCAATAAGAACTCCCCATGGAATATTAAATAATTTAGGTACCAAAACGTAAGGAACTTTCATTACATTTCTCTTCGTAAATACATTTCACGTAATTATCATAACTTTTCTTAACTGAAGATATCACAATAAACTCTACAAGCGTTAATATAACAAGATGATTTCATCACATTCATTTTCATTATTAGATACGTGACAACGTTAACGTTTTCTGTAATCATTAACATCATATTAAAGCGCTAAAATCATTAACTACACGGCCATTAATGTATTTAATTATTATACTTTAAAAGAGCCTTCATTGGCAGTTTATGTTGCGGTTTTTACGAGTTAATTATTATGAATACTTTACGAGCGGCGAAGACGAGGAGCCTGAAGTGCAAAATAGGTTTGAATTCTATTTTGTAAAGTTATGTTAAAAGTTACGATGATGATAAAATAAAAGGAAAATGAAATGGTTAGAGTAATAAAAAGAGTTTTAAAAATGTCTTCCGTGTGTAACAACCACCAAATGATAAATATATTGAATTCCAAATGTACAAAAAAAAATATTTCACTACTTCGCTTTCGTGTTTATACATATGGGAAGATAAGCTTTAAATTAAGTTTATAGCAAAATAGCCATGGAATAAAGAAGTAAATAAGATGAAAATAATTACAACACCTATTATTTCGTAAAAATTATAATTAATTCGTTAGCATCTAGGAATGGATCATAGAAGGAGAGAAGAAGATTTCGAAATAAAATATCAGTAGAAAAGCACAAATCACCAAAGAGTCTGCGTATATATGCGTACGTACGTACGTAATTACAAATATTCTTTTCAAAAGTTTATGAAATTTGACTGACTACAGCTTATCAAATTTGACTGACTATAGCTTATCAAACTTAACTGACTCAGAGAAAAAACAAAACGAAGAGTTTCTGAGCAGATGTTTGCCGACTTAATGGTTACGTTGTTTGATGTTCACATCCAAGAGGTTATTTTCTTTTATATTTCAGATAACCCCTTTTAAGGCAATCTCATCCAGTCACATTCGTGACAAAATTTGAGGTTTGTTGATTTAATATTAAATTATGACTCTGTTACACATTTTTATTAGTGTGACATAATGCGAGATTGTTTTAGTATTAAATTGTGGCTTTGTAACATATTTCTATTAGCGTGTCAAACGGGTTGTTTAATTTTTATGACAATTTTTTGGTGGAATTTTTATCAGTCCTTTAGCTTTTTTTCATTATTTTGATTAAACCCTTAAAGATATTTCCGTATTTAAAGATTTAAAGTAAGCTGGTATCCAACAGTATTTAAAAATTTAAATTAATTTAAAAGAAAAAAAACTAGATGCAGGGAGAGAGAGAGAGAGAGAGAGAGATATGTTTATTTTCCCCGAATAATAAAACAAAATATAATACATCTTTTTATTCAGTTCTAATATAACTATGGATCCAATATTGACTATAGAAAATATTTCGTTCTTAAGCTCATACTGATTATGAGGACATTAAATGAAGAGCAACCATTCTCTGTGGAAACAAAAATTTCTGATATGACGATAGAATTTGCCTGTGTACACTTCCATTATACCGCAAATTAGCTACTAAAAACCACAAAAGAAACTGCAATGAGGATTTTATACAATTCAGCCTCCATGGAAGAAAAATGTGTGATAAATATATTTTAATTAAACAATTTATTCCTATTTATTTTCTAATATTCATCTTTTTTGCTCGCAACTATCTTGCAGTATTCCGTTCATCAATTGTAACTTGGAAAACAGTCAATAATGTACTTTTTTCTCTAATTTTCTAACTTTACAACGATGCATTTTCAGAAAAGTTGAGCTCTCACACAATCCTTTTAATTTTGTCCCATGTCAGTTCTGTTAGATTAAATTCGTACCTATACTTCGGCAAGCATAGATTATTGTCCACTCTCTTCTTACTATGGCAATTTTTAATATTTTTCTGTTAAATTTTGCTACCAAATTTATTTTGGAGTTAATACGCATTTTCGTCAAACAGTTCGATAAACGTTAATATTTCCACTGGAAATTAACAACAATTGAGGAAAGTGTGAAAGATTTCTTTTTAATTGTATTACTTTTTCTAATAAACTGTGTTTTTCATCCTTTTATCAAAGTATTTCATATATATTTGATATTTTCATAACTTGTATCACATCTTAAACAGCAAAATGCGAACGCTCTGCGGAAATATTTTTCTCCTGACTAAACTTATTAGTTTCAGATGAGTAGAAGTAATTTTTTTCTGAAATTAAAATCCCCATTATAATCACTTACTAATTTTTGTTCTAAATCGTCATAAACGGTTTTTCCATTTTCGGATTTTGGTCCCTATTTTCGAGGCGATAACAGTCCTTTTTAGCTTAATAATTTTTATGTGGTCTAACACAAAGAAAGTACGGATATTTCGTATTAAGTAGAACATTTTGTAGAACAATTGATGACGTATTAAAATATATTATTGGTTGCTTTTACTTTCCATAGCTACATTATGTGTAGAATTACTTGTTGATTTACTTTTATTCTTGTTCCTCTGCCTAGAAACCTTAATAACCTAGAACCTCAAGTTTAAACATGAGCAGTATATTCTACTGACTGTTATTACAAGAGATAAGAATCCATGAATGAACTTACACCCATATTTTACTTGTAGAAAGTTTGTCAATTTTTATGTAACTTTTGTTAGCGAAATATGTCAATATCAAACATATGTACATATGTCAATATGTATATCGAGTTATATTTTATCAACAAAATGCTTTGTGCTATAATCTTTTTTTTGAAAATGGTTCCATCTGCCATCAAACATTTCAAAACCTGTAGCGGAAAGACATATGAAATTAAAAAAAATATCCCTTGTCCTAAGTAAGACCACTTTTATTTAATTTTTGTAATATATAGCACACGCGTATAATTCACTGCCTTTTTAAAATAATGAAATATTAAGTGACATACACTACCTCGATAATTTTAACCTAAAAAATATGTTGTAGTTTAATATTAACTATTCAATATTTAGAAAATAAAAATCGTTTATTAAATTTCCACAAACATTTTCCTTATGATATTTTTATCGGTATGTGTATATATACCTGCAAAATCAAACAGTTTAATTAAACATTAATATTGTAGTTTACTCAAAGTAGTGAACACTTTTTTGTTAATGGTGATAATTTCATTGCTACAAACTATTCATACCAATAACGATAAAATGTTTTGGCTAGAATTTTATTTATTATATAAGAGTGAATTAAATTTTTAATGGAAATATATCGCAAAGACAATATTTTGATATTTTATGGCTTAACTTATTGAATGTAGTTGGCGTTTATTTTGTAGAATTTTATTATTCACAGTTGAATAATTTATGATAACCAAAATTGCAGATATTTAATGCTTTTATGTTGTACTAATAGCAAACTGTTGACTGTTCTTTTTCAATGCATTGGTATTAAATTATTTTTCTTTTAATATATAATAAAAATCATCACTGCCGTGATGTGTTGAATTGATCACAAAGCATACAGCTTTTGAAGGCAGGGTGTACCGCAAAGACCCGGGTTCGATCCCGAATGCTAATTCAGCGGGGCTGGACTGATGTTCTACTTGGCTCTAATAAATCGATTTCGTAGCAATAAGTTCGTCCCATGTATCAATGAGATACAGTATAGTACATAAATAAACAAAAATACTGACGTCGACATTTTCTGAGTTAATTTCCAGCCATGACATTTCTTTAACCCATTTTATTTGTGTGATTATATTCATACAAATGCTAATAATATAAGGATTATGTCCTTATATTTATTAACGCATGTATGATTAATTAAGTGCCATTCAAAATTCCCAAAAGAGAGGTAATTAGAAAAAAATGTGATAAATATTTTGAGGCTCAATACTAGTAACTGGTTACCAACAAGAAACTGTACAGCCTGCTCGTAATATTTTGCAACTGGCTGCTTCGTGATGAGTGAAAACAAATCCGAAAAAATTGTTAGATATACTGTATTTTCCTTCGCCAAATTTATACTAATAGATACGTACAAGGGAGCTTATACACCAAAATTCATACATTACATTTTTTAAGCTTTCAGTATTTTAACTTTTGTCAGTGGTTTTCAAATGGGTATCCGTATCTGTTTTATTTCTTTTAGAAAAATTGTGTTTATTTGAGAAAAATTTCTTCAGAGAATTCAGTAGCAAAAAGAAAATGTTCAATTAAAATTATTAACTGTCTTGACTGTAAAAAATGTCGCAATTAAATGGTTTTAGAAATTGACTTTCTTTATATTACCATTTGGTTCATTTTTTACAAATGGCAAAGTTTAACAGTCAAATACGTGGATGGGATATGTCTACACAGTTTATGTCAATAAAACATATCGGAATATTTGTATTTACAGATATTAATTTTTTTTTATCGCAGCGAAGTTTAAATAAACTCACTCTGTCTGATATTGAGATATTTTTTGAATCTTTTTATTTAAGTTCTCACGAAATGTCCCTTTCCAAAAATGTTGTTGAAATAAACTTTTGTCTCTTTTTAAAATATTTAAATTGTCAAAAATTGCAGAAAATGTGCAACTTTCTTTTTAGATATTTAAACCTATTAATTACAATATTTAAATCAGTTTCAACAATTAGAATAGATGAATAGATATTTTCTAGATGAGATTATATGCCTAGACGTCTACTTCTCATACTTTTGGATGAATATTATATTCCAATAACCGCTAGCGAGTCATATCGCTAAATGAAACGGAAAGAATTAAATTTTATATAAAGTTTTTTACATGTTGTCGATGGAATCAAACATAATTTATTAAAAATTGTAATAATTATAGCAAATTGCACGTAGACTGACTAAATATCTCGCTTCTACGTAAGCATTTCGAATTCGGAAAGGGTGCGATCACTTTTGTTCACAGATGCTGTGGATAAAAAATATTTATATTAGGGAAGCATTCGATTTATTTTCACGATTTTCCTTGATAAGTTAATAAAAAAAAAATGGCGCCATCATAGAACGCCTGGAGAATGTGGATCTCTAAATTTTATAAATATTCACCAGACCCAGTCCCAGAGAATAAACAAAAAAGCTGGCGTTGGAACCATAGGTCATAAAAAAAATATTGTGTGCAATATTACATTCCAATAAACCATAACGCCCACATAGGTTTGAACCATGCACTCAGTGTAGCGCCATCTATTGAAAAATATTGCCAAATAATTTGTATTTAGAAATTCATTCATAAAAAAATAAGCTTTCAAAAACCACAACAATGGCTCATTGGTCTAGGGGTCTTGGTTTATTTTCGTTTAGGATGCGAAAAGTCCCAGGTTCAAATCCTTTCGATCCCAGCTGTATGTATATAACACGTTAAAAACGTTTAAAATACTAAATTATATAATATATGTATATACATATATATATATATATATATATATATATATATATATATAAATTATAAAAATAATATACATAATTGAGGTTGGCGAATTAAGTTAGAAAGAGCCGACAAGACGCGAAGCTAGCTGCATAACAGATAAGACGCAAAACGGACCGATTTAAATCGGAAAGAGTCGACAATGTAAGAATCGCAAGGCGTGTCTTCGATTCAAAATTTTAACTCCCATCTTAATACACCATTAGATGTTTTATATAAATATGGAATTTATACAAACAACCGAGGATAGTTCAAGTATAACAAATAATTGAAGTCTGTCTTACTCAACTGGGTAATATATTGTTTGAATGCTGATCTTATAAATTTCTTTACACAACTTTGTATTTTCCTTCCCCCTTCGTACTTTTTAGCGACGAGTTAGGTTTATATAACAATCGTGTTTTATTTCCTCTCCATAAGTCCTTATCTCCTTGGTTATTATATATTTTATATTAATTTATATAGATTCATTGCTTTAACTCTGAAACTCTTGGAAGAAAAAAGTTCTCGTGACATTTGGACTCATAGTTTCAGAACAAGAACAATTTTTCGAACGTCTTAAATTTTTTGACAATTTTTCAAAGTTTCTTTTTATCAATATTGTAATACTACTGTTTAAATCACAAAATAAAAAAAATCTCTTACTTTGAAGCTCATCATAGAATTAAAGTTTTATTTCAAAGTCAGCTCACTCGATACACTTACTCCCGGTTCACCTAGTTTAAATACTACAGAATAGAAAAAAGAAATGAAGTAAGATATACATCTAGTTATATCGCCAAAAAACTTAATGAAGTAAATATTGGGCCACGAATTTGAATCAGTTATTTTCAAATAAAAACCTATAAAAGAATATTCTGTTTTAGAACAAATTAACATTATCATTAGCCATCGAAGGTTAAAAAGTTTATGTATTTGCGCACCTTTATCCATGAAATAATATAAAAAATAGTTTCCCACTTTTTCATTTTTCTGTTGTGTTGGAAGATATTTTATTGTCATACTGAAAACGATGTTAATTTTAATAAATTCTTTGATGTTAATATTGTAAATAAACTAAAATAAAAGACACATTTTTATTGCAGTGCAAGTATCTTATGCACTGATTTCACCAGAGAGCCCCAATGAAATAGACATAAAGAGTAGATAAAGAGTATGAAATAGATCATGATTTTCTTACGTTTACCTACAGCAGAGTAAACCGCAGTAAATATGTCTATATAATTATAAAAGAAACGAGTAGTTACATTGGGATTAATAAGTTACAGAAAACATTATAAAATGAATTATAGAATGCTCATTTTTTAATAAAGCGCTTTAAAAATAAACGAGTTTTGTAGGTGTGGAATCGGCAGCTGGGTCTGCCAATATTAAACTGTTCAATTAAAACTACATTAAAATGTTACAGATGATCGGTCATTAAAAAATAAAATATTCCGATAGAGGTCAGTTCGACAACTTGAATGAAATTTTTAAATTTTTCCTTCTCTTATGAGGCAAGATCGACGGCTGACTTTATGCTGACTTTCCACTGGCTTACCGCATAATATCAGATATACGCCCGACCGACTAATTCCTTACAAACTGCTTTATCTACTAAAATCACCTTCCAGGCATCACTTAATTTCTTCATCTTCAATTGCATGGAATATACGAGTATGGTCCCGTTACTGCTACACAGTAAATTCATTTTAAGCTATCATTTAAAAGTGAAATCAGATTTAATATCAAAATTAGTCAGTTTTTGTTTATCGTTTATACTTACAATTAATAACACGTAAAATAAAAGCAAATTACGAATTTATTCCTAAATTAAAAGTCTATGTATTCTATATTTACGAATCGAATTTACAAATAACCTTATATTTAAAATAAATAAAATCAAATATTCTGGCATCGCTATTCATGACAATAAATGGTATATTGTTTCTTCAATTTGATGTAAAAAAATCTTCACCTTGTTTGAAGTCATGCCGACTCCTTTTAAGTCAAACATTTACAAATATTGAGATAAGGTAATTTAATGGCTTTAAAATTAAATATTCTGGAGATGATGTCCAATCAATTTTCTGTCACAAAAATTTATTTTTCAGCGACTGTTAGTGAAATAAATTATATTTTAATAAAGTAAACGTATTTTTTAAATTTTATTCTTATTCGCTTTATTATGTTTGAAATGTAAAAAATAATTTCATATTACGAATTGAAATGATAAATTTCGTCAATAGTAAACGATATATTTCTATGAAGTAAAATAAATACATAGTACTAGCTAATAAATACTATATTATGTTCTCTAAAAGTATTTTAGTTAAAAAGTTATCTTTCCATTCATCTTGTGTTTATCGTTTTGTATTTTCATTTATCTTGTGAACACGACCAAAAGCAAAGCATCAAATCATTTTGTTTATACAGCCAAATAAACAAAATGATTTGATGCTTTGCTTTTGGTCGTGATCTTGTTTAAATATTTAAGTATCGGTTTTCTTATTATACATGAGTAACTCTAAACCATAAAGAAAAATAACTATATCTGATCATAATGTTAATCCGTTTTTTTGGGTAAAGTTTATTGGTTTTTTAGTCTATGTTAGTCACGTAGATGTAGATTATGAAATTCTACTAAAACTTTCAACAATTTTCGTTACAACATAATAATTGAAACATTATAAATATTTCCTGAAAGTTTTCTTAGTTAATGTTAAATTGTGCATAGTATATACAAATATATTAATTTATATGTAACTATTCTATATCATGAAAATTCAGGCAAGCGAATGCAAACGTGTGAATAAAGAAATTGGCAGCTACTTACCACGCCAGTTTTCTCAGCACATCATTCCTTCCAGAAATCAATCAATTTGTATTCTGCTTTGAGCACCAAGAGCATGTTATAGAACAAATAGAAGGTTAAATATTAGCACTCACTAATACTTGTCTTTATCGTTAGCTATACTAAATGTTGACATTATAACACCCATAAATTCAGCTATTAAATACGAATTCAACTCGAAACTGGAGAGTGCTGTGCATACTAATAGTATTTCTGTTAAACCATTTTCAAATAATAATATTACTTTTGAATATTTAAATATATTCCCTAGAATAACTTTGACAAGTGAAAAAATATCATAAATTTCTGAGAAACTATCAGATTAGAAATATTTGCTATAGTTTACCGTAAATTTTAGGAAAATTTCTAGTTAAGTAATTTTAACTCATAAATTTGACTTTATATATGGAGATGAGCGTATATTGCATATGCCGTTTTATACAGTCTCAACTATGTCTTTGGAACCGTCCGTTGGTTATAATTTTAAAATTCTCATGAATTACAAAAATTAAACCTAATATCGATCACTCCATCTCTTTTCTCTAGAATGGTTATATTCTTTATTCTTTAATTGCGTTTTAATATGGTTTATCATTTTTCCAAATTTCCTATTTCTATTTCAGACGATTTCTGAGAAAAACGTCCCTAATCGACAGTAGGACCGATGAACATACGAGCGATATGGGTCTTTTTTCTCTATTTGAAAAAGAAAGCCTTAAAAAACGTTTCTTACGCTATTTAGGATTTATTTTTTCCAGACTGAGAAATGTATTTCAAATAGTTTCTCAAACTCACGAATAATTCAACAGCCATACATACATTCAAATATTAAACATGTTCTTCGTTGCTTAATTCAAAGATTGAAAAAAATTCTCGTGATTGCCTCATCCAGTCGTAACTCATAAAAATTTAATTATTGTCTAATTGGAACTCACCACTGCATCTAAAATCTTTTGAAATATTTTCTCTGAGTATGTACAGGAGAGACATAGTCCCAGCGTTAAAATGTATTTACATGTCAGAACAATTAAAAATAAATATAGAAATTAAATACATATTTTAGTGTCAACACCACTCTTAGTTTAAACACTATATAAACGTTACTCAATAATATAGGCAAGGTTTTTCTCCACTCAAACATCCTCAATTGTATGGCAAATATAAATCTACTCCGTAACGTTGACAGCATAGAGATAAACAAAACTTGTAAATTTATCCAAAAAAAACAAAATATAATACATATAACGTACGTATAGCCACCTAGCTTAAAACTCATATAGCATGGGTATAGGAACTTGGAGCCATTTTATAATCACAGCGTTTGTTTTTCTAACTTTTTCTCTTTTATTTGCTACCGGATGATATTAAAGTCGGTTAATAGGAAAAAAGTAGTAGATGCCACATAATAATTTTTTTTCCAATATGATGTCTTCCCTAAAGAAATTAAAAAATACAGTAAAGTTTCTTGCTAGTAAATTTTAATTGCAATATTATTATATTTAATTAGTTATCAACGTATTACTATTCCAACAATTTAGTAACGTGATAATAAGGAAAAAAAACATTTCGTGGAAAAAAATTAATAAATCTTAATTTTAAATGAAAATAATTAAGAAATCCTTTAAATTTATTTCAGAATTCAGATGTCTATATTTTAGTTTAATTTTTCTTTAACGTAGCAAAATACTCCCGTTATGATAATTTTAAAAACAGATAATTAAACAAAATTATTACGATATAATAATAAATACAATTTGTCTTTCATATTATTATGGTCTCTTTAATTAAAAATGACGTTCACCACAAACAAAAATATAATGTGAACATAAGGAGAAAAGTTCACAAATAATTTTAAGGAGAATCTCAGGAATAAATATTTGTATGAAATAAAATCTAGAAAATTTTACAAAACGGTACCTTTTACAATATCATAACATGTTTCAATGCATACACATTTACTACACAAGTAATCTACTTAGTTTTAGATAGTACAATAAACTTCTTTGCAACAAACTACGGGATCATATAGTTACATTCACGAATATCACTCGCGTTTACGGTTAGAAATGTGATAACGTTAACGTTGAGTGTAATCCTTAACATCGTAATAAAACAGTTCGGTAGTAAACCGCGCGACCATTTCACATAACTATTCAAATACGTAACTACGTAAACTTGCCACCCAGGGAACTCAATTAGCAGTTTATGTTATGCCTTACACGAGTTAATTATGGAGAAAGCGTTGCCTCGGTTCACCGCGGTGTACAGAAATGTAAAGGATGCTTGATTTCAAGAATGTTATTTAAAAAAGAACAGCCGAGTACAAATCTGATTCATGCATAGATGGTTCTGTGACTCAGTAATTTTATTTACCGTTAATTATCGCTACCAAATATTTATAGTGAAATAAAAATTGTTATGTTAATATAATTAAGTAATAAATGTTTTCAGTTATTTTTCTTTACTTTATGCAATCAATTTAATCTATGGAAAACGAGGGCTGTGCCAAGGTTTGAATATAAATTTAAATTTTAAAATACAAACTTCGTTTTAAATTTATTTAAGCCATTTGTAAAGAGTTTTATGAACTTTTATTGATGAAAAATACTATAATTTAGTTTTTGGAGAGGTATTATTCCTTACAATCTTTGTTTCCCTTTCTTTTAATTCCAGTTTTATTCGGGTCAAACTATGTTGAACTCATTTTAACCGCGAAATAATTTTTCCAAAAAATGTCATTTAATAAAAACAAATTACGTATCATATTGTGTACCTGCAATTTTCACAAAGATATGCATAATATGAACATTATTCGATCAGTCATTTATTCATGAATTTACTTAAATACCAAAACAACACAGTTTCACAACAGATTATACCCTGAATTATTTTTACCTCTTTTATTTTAACTTGACGTAATAATTAAAAGTAATTTAATTCTAAATATTCAGACAATAAAGAAAATATTAATTTTTTTAAATCGAAATATTTTCGTAAACTTAAAGTCCCAATGATTATACTGTGTTCAAAAATATCTCAAAAATACCTCATTTATTCTTCTTTTCGTACTCGTTCTATAGTTTGAATTAAGATAGAGACGTTGACAGTCAAAAATCAAAATTATTATATTTAATTTAAAGTTGCATTCACCAGCTAAGAAGACTATAACACACTTAACCGCTTACGCAGAACTGGACGAGCAGCACACGGAAAATAAAAAAGAATTTCAAAAATAAGGGGCCAAATATAGGAATATTGACCGATATATAAAGGAAACCAATGAGCTAACGTCAGGCTGAAATACATCAGTCCTGTGTCAGCCACTATATAAGTGATGACGGATTGACTCTCCTCAGCATACACGTTTTCAGTAGCAGCATACATAGTCATGGTTAATATATTTTAACTCAAATTTGTGAGAATTGTACTCGTAATTCGTTTTTGTAATAAAGAAATAAATGTTTGGGTATTGATAGCGTATGCCACATAAGCATATATTTAGGTCTAGTTTAATTATTCAATATTTTTTAGATATTCTGCCAAATACCGAAACGATATAAATAATCTTAAATTCCATCAAAATTATTGGACCGTGGTAGTTTATCAATTTTTATCGTAAAAATAGATTCTAACAATCAGTTTATGACAAATAATATAGTGATGAAATTTTCTTGTTATACTTCATGCTGCCTGGTCGGAAAATACCGAATTTATTAAATGATTTGAACACAACCCAGAAACAAGAAAAGGTGCGAAAAACGGGTGAGATAAGTACATATATGCAAGTATACCATATTCAGTCTATGTACTCATGTTCTGACATGTAATACACAATACTAAGCGACAGTCGCACAATTTGGCTTTGCAGAAAAAAATTGATACACGTGAGTACTTTAAACGAGTACAGAACAATTGTTTCCAACACTTTTATTACATCAAATTACTTCTTCAAGGAACTCGTCTCGTTCCACTTCAATTTGTTTTGAGTGGAGAACATAAAGTGAAAATAATAACTGGAGCGTATTTTCTTTATTCGTTTACTTAATGACCAGATAAATGTTTTAGACTATATATCAACTTTCATCGTGTATTAAATATTTCTACAATTAATGATCAACATTTTACTGTACAGCAAAGTAGAAAATATTACGGAATAAAATGAAAATTATTAACCATATTAAAAAAAAATTAGTGCGAAAATTTAAATACCAGTAAAAATATATATTTTATGGTTCCACTCCTCAAACGCAAAAAGGAGCCCTTATAGTAACATTTTGTTATCCGTCTGTCGGTCTGCTAAAGCCCTATTTCTAAGGATCAATTTAAAATTAATATCAAATATTTAGGCCTACGGTCCCTTGGAGTTTTAAAATAGTTAAGCTCCTTAGCAGACGGAATCAAAAAATTCAGCAATTCATACCGCAAACTTTGACGCTCGTAAATAAATAATAATCTATATTGTACTTCCCGTTGACTTAGAATCATGAAATTTGTCAAGAATCAAGTTCTTATAGCGAAATTAAAGGAAAAAATCCAAAAATGGTTAACCTGTGGATAAGTAAAAAATTATTTTTATTTTTAATATTTAAATTATTTTTAATATATCACGTAAAAAAAATATTTTTAAAATGCGTCTATGAAAGATATAATGAGCCATATATTTTCGTTTTAAAAAATTAAAAATTTTGTGAATAGTTTAATAAAAATATTATGTGCCTTTAAATCTTCATAAATACCTAATTATAAATATTAACCCTCGTAGTAAAGTTCCAATCGTGCTTGACAGTATTTTTTAAAGAAGCATACTTCAAACATTCGTATGATTGGTTTGATGCAGGGAATCACCTATATAAATAACAGACACATTCTTTGTTAGAATATTAAAAATGAAATTTTAATTTTTATAGTTTCGTAATGAAAGAAGAATTGCTTATGAGCTCATCTTATGTCTGTTCGTCCTTATATTACAGTTCACACATTCTTAAGTTTAATATTAAAAAAATGTGCATAAATAATCGTACATATCATTTTGTTAGTTGATACTGTATATGCCTATCCAAATCAATATATAGGAATACGTTAAAATTTTTAGGGCTCTTCCACGTGTATCTAATATGGGCTTGAATTTTTTTGCGCTTTAATTTAATAGAATATCATTAAATAGGTTTTAACAAGATTAAAGTTCTTATACCATTTCATGAAAACAAGATAATCGATTCCGAACTAATGATCTAAAAGCAAACATATATTTTCCGTCAACTTTCCAAATTTCAACATTTTTCTACATTTGCTTCCATTTCTTCTTTCTATTAAACAAGCACAATAATTTTTCAGCAACAAGTAAATTTAGTAACTGTTTAAACATAAAACTTTTCCAATAAACCATTATGTTTTTTGAACATAACGATTTAAGAACTGAAAATAAACCAATAAAAACCTCTCATGACATATTAAATAATTTAGGTACCAAAGCGTAAGGAACTTTCGTTATGATTCTCTTCGTAAATACATTTCACGCAATTATAATAACTTTTCTTAACTGATGACATCACAATAAACTATTGTTATACATGAGTAACACTAAACCATAAAGAAAAATAACAATTACCTGATAATAGTTTTAATCTGCTTTTTTTGTGTAAAGTATTTTGGTTTTATATTCTATGTTAGTCACGTAGGAGAATATAATATAATATAATATATCTGTAGATTATGAAATTCTAGCAAAACTTTCAAGAATTTTCGATATAACATAATTATTGAGACATTATAAATATATCCTGAAACTTTTCTCAGTAAATGTTAAATTGTGCATAGAATATACCAATATATTAATTACATGTAATTATTATATATCTTGGAAATCTCTCAGGTAAGCGAATGCAAACGTGTGAATAAAGAAATTGGCAGCTACTTAGCACGCCAGTTTACTCAGCACATAATTTCTTCCAGAAATCAATCAATTTGTATGCTGCTGTCCGCCAAGAGCATGTTATAAACAAATAGCATGTTAAATATTAACACTCACTAATACTTGTCCTTATTGTTAGCTGGACTCAGTGTTGACATTATAATACCCATTCAGCTATTAAGTACGAATTCAACTCGAACCGGCAGAATTCTGTGCATACTAATGGTATTTCTGTTAAACTATTTTCAAATAATAATATATTTTTTGACTACTTAAATACATTGCCTAGAACAACTTTGACAAGTGAAAAAATATCGTAATTTCATGAGAAAATATCAAATTTGAAATCTTTGCTATAGTTTTCCGTAAATTTTATGAACATTTCTAATTAGGTTATTTTATCTTATAATTTTGAATTATTTATGGAGATACGCGGATATTGTATATGTCGTTTTATATATTCTTAAAAATATCTTTAAACTGTCCGTTTGCTATAGCTTTAAAATTCTTATAAATTAGAAGAATTAAAAATAATTTCGATCAATTTATTTCCTTTCTCTAGAATTGTTACGAACATTATTTTTTAATACGACTAATGCATTTTAATATGCTTTATAATTCTTTCATATTTCAAATTTCTATTTCAGACGATTTCTAAGAAAAACGTCCCTGATCGACAGTAGAACTGATAGACATATAAGGGTTGTGGGTTCCTTTTTTCTTTTAGAAATCGAAAGCCTTAAAGAAAACGTTTCTTACGCTAATAAATATCTAGATACACTTCCATATTGAAAAATATTTCGAAGAATTCAACAGTCGTGCATAAAAAGCACACCTACATTCAAATATTAAACATGTTCTTCGTTGCTTATTTTCAAAGACTGAACAAAATGCTCGTGATGGCCTCGTACAGTCGTGATCATTCTCATAACAATTTAATTATTTTCTAATTAGAACTCACCACGGCATTAAAAATCTTTTGAAATATTTTTGCTCAGTATATAGAGGAGAGACATAGTCCTAGCGGTAAAGTGTATTTACATGTCAGAAAAATTAAATATGAATATAGAAATTAAGTACATTTTTTAATGTCAACCCCACCCACAGTTTAAACACTATATTAACTTACTCAATAATATAGACAAGGTTTTTCTCCGCTGAAAACATCCTCAATAGTATGGCAAATATAAAACTACACGGTAACGTTGACAGCATAGAGATAAACAAATCTTGGAAATTTATTGAAAAAAAAACAAAATATAACACATATAACGTACGTATAACCACCTAGCTTAAAACTAATGTAGCAAGGCTATAGGAAGTTGGAGCCATTTTATAATCACAGCGCTTGTTTTTTTAACTTTTTCTCTGTTATTTGCTAGCGGAGCTAACAGATGTTATTAAAGTCGGTTTAATAAGAAAAAACTATTAGCTGCCATGTAACAATTTTCATCCCAACATGACGTCTTCCCTAAAGAAATTGAAAAACACAGTAAAGTTTCTTGCAAGTAAATTTTTAAAAGCAATGTTATTATATTTTATATTTAATTAGTTATCAACGTATTACTATTCCAACAATTTACTAACGCAATAATAAGGAAAAAAACCGCGATATTTATATCAAAAGACATAAATAATTTTAAATAGACAAAAATTAAGAAATCCTTCAAATTCATTTCAGAACTCAGATGTCTATATTTTAGCTTATTTTTTCTTTAACGTAACAAAAAATTCTCGTTATAATAATTCTAAAAAACAAATAATTAAAAGAAATTATTACAATCTAATAATAAGTATATTTCATCCTACATATTATTATGGTCCCTTTAATTAACAAGGACATTCACCACAAACAAAAATATAATATAAAAATAGGGAGAAAACTTCACAAATATGTTTAAGGAGAACCTCAGGTATGCATGAAATAAAATTTGACAAAATGGTACCTTTTACAATATCATACCATGTTTCAATGCATACACATTTACTACACAAGTAATCTACTTAGTTTTGGATACTACAATAAACTTCTTTTCAACAAACTATGGAATCGTACAGTTACATTCACGAATATCACTCGCGTTTACGGTTAGAAACGTGATAACGTTAACGTTGAGTGTAATCGTTAACATCGTAATAAAACAGTTCGGTAGTAAACCGCGCGACGATTTCACATAACTATACAAATACGTAACTACGTAAACTTGCCACCCAGGGAACTCAATTAGCAGTTTATGTTATGATTTACACGAGTTAATTATAGAGAGAGCGTTGCCTCGGTTCACCGCGGTGATGCTAGAATTGAAGAATGCTATTTAAAATACACAGCCAAGTACAAATCTGATTCATCCGTCGATGGTTCTGTGTCTCAATAATTTTGTTTACCGTTAATTATCTCTACCAAAGATTTGTAGTGCATTAAAAATTGTTATATTAATGTAATTAAGTAATAAATGTTTTCAGTTGTTTTTCTTTACTTTGTGTAATCAATGTAATATATGGAACACAGCCTTCCTCAAGTTTGAATAAAAATATAAATATTTAAAACACAAACTTCCTTTTAAATTTATTTCAGTAATTTGTATAGAGTTTTATAAACCTTGATAGTTGGTAGACTATTACTCGTAAACATGTAGTCTACTTTGCTCATATATATATGTATATATATATATATATATATATATATATATATATATATATATATATATATAACTTTTTAAATATCTAAAAGCAGCGGATTAGCTGTAAAGGAACGGGTACAAAAAACTCTAACAAAAACTGCATAGTGAGGTGTGCAAAAAATTACCGTTACCTTGCATGTAGGTGACGCAACCTGATGTTTTTTTTCGAAGATTTCGTTTCATAACTTTGCAGGTCTACATAAATATGCATAACCATTTCAAATTTTACCTTTGTAGCCCTAATAGGTTTCTAAAAAATAGCTGTAACATAGAAAGTTACAGCCGAACATGGCGAAACTATAAAGGTTTCTAATTTGGCTCCGGAACCCCAAAAACGTCAAATAACCAATGTATATACCCAAGTGCTAATGGAGTTCTAATCATAATTAACATGTCATTTAATAAAAATATGATGGGAAAAGAATTTATAAATAAAATAACTTCGAGAAAATGAAAATTATAATAAAGGAACTTTTAATATAAATTTATCTGATAGTAATATTGTAACGTAATATGAATATTGTTTATTCGGCGAGTAGAACTGATTGCTTACAGAAAAATATCGTGTCACGTCCATACATTTTTTTTTATAATAGACAAATTTATGTGCAGAAAAATTTAATTTATACTTTTATTACATTACATTGAAAATAGTCTCATTAATCTTCATCATAACGACATAATATATTTTGTTGGATGAAAGGAGTTAGAGAAACGTTTGTGTAATAAAATATTTTTTCTCCAATACTTGAAAAGTAATTCGACTTCACGAATAATTGCTACACGAATACGCTTAAAAAATAGAGAGAGCTTGTAAAAGCTCGACTGATATTCGACTGGCTCTATCTGAAGAGATTAACAAAAAACTTAATTAAAGACTCGAAGTAATACGATGTTGCGAAAGGCAATTAGGCAAGACGATAATTAGGTTATATAATAGTTTTGGCTTATTGATAAATAAGTAACTTCCCTTTTTCTTCAAATAATTTCTTTATAAGAAATATTAGAAGGTCTAGAAATGCAAGCTTTTATAACTTGCGTTTCTAGATCTTCTAAATATAATGGATACTATATTCATTAATTTTCTGTACATTTTTGTACATGTTTTCGATTAATTTATTGAATTCATGATATATTATTTTAGTATTAGACTTTGGATTTCAGTATTATATTTTTTCAATTTTTGATAACTTTATGGCTTTTCAATATTTGTCTTTAACATTTCCTCTTTTTCGGTTGTAAAGTATTTGGTTGCAGAAATTAATATTTAACAATTCATAATATAATCAGATATTAAGTGTTTGTTGCCCTAGATGTTAATATCAGTGATGACTTAGATACAGTACGTAAATTTTACATCAAACGTGGTACTGAATTCTTTATGCGCGAGCCAGACTTTGTCACGTAAAAATATCATAGATGCACATAATTTAAACCTTTACATATTGGCCATCTCCGTCTGTTTTAATCTGTCAATCTGTGGGCGTAGACGTTTTACTCGCATACTATTAGTGGTACAAAGTTGATTTTTTCTTGTGGGATTATACATGTTTATATATACGTACAAATTTATGCAATAAAACCTTACCTGTGCCTTACCTGTAAAAGTGGGTGGGATTTTTTATTGCTTACCACATTATGTACAGTATCGTTAAATAACTTGTTCCGAAATGTAGTAAGTATGATATAAAAGCTTTAAGTGTATCACTATTTTCGTAATTACCTGGAAAATTTAAATATAATATTTGAAAAAAAATATAAATAATTCCTTTTTGTTCCAAGTTGAGTGCAAATATTTTTTTGTCATAACTTCGCTGAAAAAGTCTTTAAAAATGTTATTGATATGTATTGAAGACTTTTTCAAGACAGATTTAAGAGGTAATTGTATGTTAGATTTAAATGTCCCACTAAATCGAAATAAAAGCTATCAGAGCTAAGTAACTTTTACTAATTTAGGAGTAACTGTCGACCGATTTATGACATGTAGCTTGATTTGTAAAAAGTTCATAGAAATATCATGCAAATGAGTTAAGTCAACTACAAACTAACTTTACATTTTTAAATGTATATTTATGTTTTAACCTTATGAGAACAGTGTAACATACGTTATTTGTACGAAATAAAGAAAAAAAATGAAAAATATTTACTTGTTTGAAAATATTTGCAGTACAGCCGTATAAATCTCTTGAGGCGATTTGCACGACTGTGGTAAATGTTGAGATATTACAGTAATATATAGATTCCCTCCTACTTAATTATATTCGAATTATTTTTATTTATTGCCCTAAAAAAGCTCGTCATTGATAATTTATAATGAGAAAAATAATTTGCTCGAAACGAAGTAGAGAACCATCGATGCGCAAATTAGACATGTATTTGGCTGGCCCTATAAAATATTTTTATGGTTATTATTGTTTCGTCAAAAACTTAATTGACATCTAGCATCCTTTCCATTTCTCTTCACCGCTGTGTAACGAGATAGCTCTCTCCCTATAATTAGCTAGTGTAAAGTATAGCATAAACTGGTAATTAAGCTCCCTGGGTGGCAAATTTACATAGTTACATACTTGAATAATTATACGAAATGGTCGCGCAATTTACTAAGGAAACCATTTTATTAAGACGTTAACGGTTACACTCAACGTTATCACGTTTCTAACTGCAAACGCGAGTGATATTCGCGAATGTGACTATATGACCTCGTAGTCTGTTGTAAGAAAGTTTATCGCACCATATAAAACTAAGTGGATTAGTGGATTAGTTACGTACGTAAATTGTAAAACACACTGAATTGTCCAGTTTTCTTAATTCTTTTCTAAAAAAACTATTTGTACCTGAAATCCCACTTATAAACATTTATAAGGGTTTTTTATTATTGTTGTACCAGATTTTTGCTTGTGGTTCATTATAAATTGATTTATAACTGCAAAAAATAACTATGCTTATATATTATATTTGCCATGCCTATCAAATATATATTATGTAATGTCCTTTGAAAGATGTAAGATATTTACGTCATGAAAAATTAACACGTGTAAATAGTTTAATAAAAATAATATTTAAAAAAAATGTTTTACGTGCCCAAATTTATAAGATATACTTGACGTATAGGTAGTATTCTTACTTGATTTTTTTTTTATTTCATCTGGCCTTTTCATGGTACATTTGTTAGCCAAAGCATTAACAATTGTGAACACAAAAAAAGAAGTTGCTGTGATATTACTAACCAAAAAACACATTGAATATTTCAGAATTTTTGGCAAAATGGTGATGACATTATTCAAAAATTAAAAATATCGTTAATATTTCTTTCATACTGCAATTACTGGAAAAATAATTTAACTCCTTTGCTAACCTGTAAATACAGTTGGAAAAAGATGCTTTCAGTTTCCCTAAGACACTTTGTCGATTATAAAGCCTTTATATTCCAAAAGATATCTCATGTAATTTTATAGATTGACCAAAAAAATTTAAAAAGGCGTTTTTAGGAAGAAGTTGTAAGTTTCCAAATACCTTTAATTAGTGACTGGAAAAAACTTTAAGAGATTATTTTTCTTACTAAATTAATGTTTGGTACAGTAAAGTGAAAGTTGTAAAGATTTTTACAAAGTAGAAAATAAACTAGAAAATACGAGCTTGAACCGTAAAAAGCGACACTGATATTGATGGTCAGAATAGTAAAAAATAATTTTTAATCCACGCTAAATAAATAAATATAAATATATGTATATATATATTTATATATATATATATATATATATATATATATATATATATATATATATATATATATATATGTGTATGTATGTATATACACATAAGGCAAAAATATTTTATGTCCTATTAATTACTTAAATTTTAGCGAGAGAAACGTACCAAAAACGAGTACGACTCTCATTATGAGGATTCCATAAACATTTAAGAACTTATAAACATTTAAGAGTACATAATATTTGTATTAAAATGTTTACAATTATTAATTTTTCACAACTTGAACATATTGCCTATTATATCTTTCACAATTGTAAAACACACTCTACACATGGCAGTTTAACAAATTGTGAGACACACGATAAATTTCCAGTCCAATCTATATGTTTCCTTAACACCCTCATACCTCTTCAGTTAATTTCAAGTCCTCTTGTGTTCTATTAAACAACTTTTCCCGTGATCCAATTACAATTTGCGGAAGAATACATGTGTGTTCAGTTTTACACTTAGGTAAGCTTGTTTGATTCCTTTTTGTTTTTCAATATTTTGTATTTATGAAGTACAAATTCAGACAATTCAGTATGTTACATGTACCAATGCCGTACAAAAATAATGACTAGGGTTATTATATATAAAAATTAAATTGTTTGATGTTACTATTAAATTATTTGCAAATATTGATGTTCAATATATTTGACGTTAATTTTGTAGAATTTCATTATTCACAATTAAATGAAACTACGTGATGTAGTATTATTTCTACTTTCTTTAAATTCTTTAACAAACTTTTATGAATTCATAATGCATCCATCATAAATACAAACATTGTTTTTTTTCATAATTTAAATTTTAGTAAATTACGTTAATGTATTTTACTTTCAAATACTCGAACGCAATATACAATAGATATCAGATATATATATATATATATATATATATATATATATATATATATATATATATATATATATACATATATAACGATTAGATATATTAGGATTATCAACTGACAATTGGCGATCGTAAAAATATATTTAGTTAATAATTTAGTTTCCATCGTAAATTAATCATTCAATTTTAATTTACACATCGTATATTAAGTTTTCTCCTTTATTTTATCACAGAATTCGTATGTTTAAAGCAATTTTTGTAAATTCACTTTATTCACGTTTCTATTTCTTTATCACTTCCGATACACACGGACTAAAAAAGATTAACTTTAGCACGTTTCACTTTTAGCCATTTTACCGAACACTAAGTTTCAAACTCGTTTGTAAAGTATGTCTCTCCCTTCAGCTCTAAACGGGAACATGTAACGTCAGGAAAAATCTTGGAAATAGGTTTTCCGTAGTTCAAGAGAAACTTGGCATGTTTTTTTCATGGTACGTTTCATCGTAAAAATAAAACGATGTTTTAAAGCGTTCCCTACGTATTGTATAATTAGTCGCTAGGAGGAAAGGATATATTACAGTAACGTTATGAGATCACTAAATTTACTAAAATGAATACCATGCCCTACCCAACTCATGCCAAGAAATGTTAAATTTGCAACTAATAAACACGTTATCTCATGATCTCAAAGAATGAAGTCACTGATCTGTTTCAGAATAATATTATCTATGATAATAACTCTTCAGTAATGTGAAATTAATTTGGGAGCTGTTCCAAAAGATTTTTTCATTTTTCTAAATTTAATATCGAGGATGAGGATCACTGCATAAATCAAAATGGTTTCGAACAATATTTGACTATAACATAGAACAGTGCACCGTCACACATCGTTATGCCTATATTGAATGTTGCTTTGCTTGCTTTTTATCCTAAACCGAATTCATGAATAATTTCTGTTTAGAAATCGTAATTCCCCACCGAAAAATTCTCAAAAGTTATTAATTACGTATTTATTCACTATCGATTATTTTTCCCTTTCAGTATACTATAGTTGATTCCTAGCCACATCATGATGTATTTGCTTTTAAACGTGACACTATAACTAATCGGTTATTCCATATAAGACATATGAATGACTACTTAGTGTTTAAGTCGTCATTCATATGTCTTACAAATTACACCGGCTTCTGCTCGCAACTTCATTCGCGTGGACTATGTTGTCCTCTATTATCACATGTATATAAGTATATTGAAATCACTTAGGAACTACTTTAGATTTCGGAATATGATGCAACCTGTATACCAATTCAAGCAATATTCTATTCCTGTGGCAAATGAGTTATTTTTTGTAATATTTTCCAACATTTTTATTATCCCTTGATATAATATTAGCTTGAAATAAAGATTTATTAATGATTTTATGAAGTATAATGGGTTCTCCAAACAAATCGATATTTATATTATGTAGTATTGAACACACACACATACGCACGCACGCACTTACGCACTCACGCACGCACGAACGCAGGCACGCATGCACGCACGCACGCACATACACACGCACCCTCGCACGGATGCACGCCCTCACTCACGTACGCACACACGCTCGCACGCCCACACGCACGCACGCACCCTCGCACGCATGCACGCACACACGCACGCACATACCCACACACATAAATGTATATTTGATTGAAATTTTTCATTAATTGAAATCGATTAAGCCTTTTCATCGCTTCGAGGAAATAAAAGAAGTGTCGTATATGAATTCTACACATATAATATTTCCCTAAAAATAAAAAAATTACATTTATATCATCCTTTTTCTATATTATTTAATATTTTTTTCTTGCCTAATAGTATTTATTTAGATATGTCAATCTACAATATTTAAATTTCAAATATAAAGAAAATCATATCGTTACAAGTATTGCGGAGTGAGATGGTACGAATATTGCGAAGAGAAATGGTGCGAACACTTATTCAGAGTCGTTGATTAGGTCAGAAAGAATGGCCTTTTCATAGCTTCCAAAAAGGGGTGGGGAGGGGCATATTACCCAGCAAATATGGAGTTATCTACATAAATTTACTCTTATACACTAACTGGTTGAAATAGGTCTAATGGCATGTGACAAAACTAGACCTTGTCGATGACGAAACTTACCAGATCAGTAAACCTTGTGTAGTTAAAAAGGCACACTAAAGGAGAATAATATAAGAATTTTCCAATATTAAAAACTAGCTCCTAGATGAATATGTCTATTTTTCCCCAAAATTAAAAAAAATTCCCCTATTTTTCACAAACATTGCTATTTCTCATTTCAATATCAAAACCTTCTCGTTTTATTACAGTCCTAACTTTCACACTCTAAGTTAAAATGGCGACACAGAATTTAATATTATTTCTGCACCCACGTACTTCTCATTTCATGAACGTGTTAGTAATAATTAACCCATATAAACTGGATTATGAAGTACTATTTAAGCTTAGTGGATGACATGTTTACATAGTATTATCAAGCACGTACTAAAAAGTTAATCCTTCATTGTGTTTCTAAAGATAATGCTTCATGTTAAAGTTATATAATTTTACTAACTTTAATTACGATATTAAATTTTAATTCACTATTACTTCTGAGCTATCTTTTTGTTTAATATTAGTGTAAAGACATAATCTATTTTTTCAAAAATAAATCATAATAATCATCTAAAATAATATTTTTTTGTAAATATATCAGTATTTAAAACCATAGTTTAAAATATGGTCTACTTTATGTTCTGGAGTAAGAAAATATTTTTTTAAGTTAACATTTTTGAACCTGTTTTTAAAGCAATTTACTTCCCTCATTATTTTAATTAATTTATATATATTCTCTAATTATGCATGTATCCTTCAAAACCTACCGTGACTAAACCGACTCATGATATCAATGTTTACACAAGAAAATATTCCAGAAGGATAAATAAAAAGAATGGAGAAAAAAATTGTTTTTTAAAGTTTTTTGCCTTTTAATTTTCTTTAGTAAAAAATTAATAAAATAATGAAAATTTGTTATAAACAACGTGGATACCGTAAATATTTGAAGGTTTTTATATATTTCTTTGACTCGAACCAAAAAATCAACATCATCGATATAATTCGATACCACGATCATATTGTGGTATCGAATCACTTGTACACACAATATGTGGACGAACACAATCATATTGTTCGTACTGTGTACAAGATTGAAAGAGATAACACAACTATACCATTCACACAATGACACTCAATTGGTATGTAAATGTACCATAAACTGTATACAGAGAAGACTGTCTGAACTTCAATAATCGGAGCGGCAGCTCCATCCAAATTGCTTGATTCGATTTCTAGTAAGAGTGATTTTTAATTAAATAAGTATAAAATACAAATACTACAAGGAAAAAAAACAGAACTCACTTCCCCTCAAGGCTCTTTTAATATAAAATAAAGTTCCCATAATGGAAAAAAAAAATTAAATCTACTGAAAATTTATTATCAAAAATATGTAAACACAAAATCAATACAAATTTAAATAAATGTTCACCTCAGGCATCTTTTGCTTCATTGTATTCCATTCTTTTCCAAATATATTATGATTCATTTTCGTCTCTTTTTTACCATTTGACCAATCAGTAAAATAATTGTAAAATATACTTGTAAGTTATTTAAGTGTTGTTCTTACAACCCATGTCAACAAAATACTGAAATACTTGCAATCGATGTCAAAGGGTAATAATTTGAAAACGGTCTAGTAGGTGATTGGCAAAGATAAAAAGCTACGAGAAAAAAGTGACGAACTTACCCATCTGTGAATCTGATGCATTTTTGTGTCTTCAAAAAAAATTATTGATTTTAATGACAAAACAATCATCATTAATAACAATTGTCAAACAGTTTAGGCTTATTAAGAAATTTATCAATCGATAGGTAAAAATAAAAGCGAAATATTTGTTTAATTATTGGTCTCCATCATCCTCGTAACCAAGCAAACCATCAGGACTGAAAAACTACACTTAGATAAATATAGTTTAGTAAAGCGTTCGTAAGTATGATATGTTAATTAAGTTTTTTTAGAATAATAAACTTATCAGAATTAACTTATTTTTCACGCGTTTTTCAATATACTAGTCTTAAAAATTTTTATGCAATTATTTCTGTAAATGTACTTTGCAGCCCGTTTTACATATAAATAATTATTTATTTATTTTTTTATTTATCTACTTTAATGTATCTAATTGATACATATGACGGACTTATTGCTACAAGAGCAATCTCTTACAGCCAACCACAATACCAGTCCAGCCCCGTTCGACGAACGGCCGGGAATCGAAACCGGGTCGCCGCTATTTCCTGGAAAACTTCCTAATTATCCTTGGAAGTCAAAGAAAATGAAATGTCATATAAATACATAAAGCATAAAACATAACATATCACTCTTCAAAGCCAATAATATATAATAGATTAGGTTTATACCTACATAATTTGGCCCAAAATTATTACTAAGACATGTTTTTATTTAACATCTAATCAATTGTAATTGCGAACTAGGCATAGGAAAATTCTTCACTTTTCTTTAACTTGGCTAAATATATTAATATAGCCTTTTAGGTCTCTCCATTCAAAGAATTTCCTTCTTATTTCAAAGCTTTTGCTACAATAGAGTACAAATCTATCAGTTCACTAGAAAAAGGTGAAACTTTTTCACACTTTTCTGCTTTTATTTCTCTATGGCAGTTCACAGAACAGGTCTCCGATTTCTGTCTAACCTACAATAAAATAACATAATTGTAATAATGATCAGAAAACGTAGCAACTCACATATAAATAGCAATATATTGAAATTATATTTGTTTATTTTGACTTGAAGTTATTCATGTAAATAAAAAGATTTAGTAATATAAAGATTATCCACATTTTACAACTGGTTCATTGGTACACCTTAATATGGTTGGAAGACATAAATACTATAAACTACAAAGAACGCTACACTGTATTAATATATTATAATATTTTTGAGTTAAGTAATAAATAAATAAACGTAAAACAATATACCAGTGTACAGTACGCCATGAAGAAAAATGTGTTAAAAGTCCATCTCAACATCAATAATATAATGCCTTATTCTTCTCACAAAACAGAGAGAAACAAAGCGTACTATAGCCTAGTAAACTTTTATTGCCAGCAGCTTGTGAACTAAAAATGTAAAATATGAATTAAAAGGTAACTGAAAAAATAAAACTAAAATATAATTGTACAGAAATGTAAACGTATACGAGAGTCATGTCACAATGAGGAACACAAACATTTTGCTACATTTATTAAGAAATAAATGATTTACGTTAATAAATTATCTGTTGTCTATTTTATATTTTTCATACCTGAATATAATTTTCGGCATCATCCGAGTCTCGTTTTTAAAGTGTTGATAGCGAGGACACAATTTGACTTCGCACTTACCGCATGTCTATATTGCAGTGGATACACCTCATAATTAGGTAAAAAATATCCAAAATATATAAAAAGAACCTGCCCTTAGATGAAGAAAGAATCATGCCCTTAGATGAAATCAGTTCGTAAAGATAGCGGTCTGTTAAAATCGGCAACAAGCAAACGTAATGGAGATTCCAGTATATGATCTATGACGGAGACTACAAGAACTCAAATATAAAGGGATGTTCTCTGTAATATGTCGATGTTACTATCAAAATAATTCTGTCACAACGAGTTGTGATTTTTGTATACGGTAATAATTTAGTTTTTAACGTTAAAATGGTACGTGAAGGTACGACTAATATTACAATAATTAATACGTATTTCATGATATTTTGCATACCGCTTGCCTAAATGAAGATAAACTGAAAACATCGTTGGTGAAATATGCATATAACAACGCAATAAACCAATAATCTCCTACTACCAGGAAGAAATCCAATGCAAACATTTCCAATATATAGATATTAATTTAATTTTTTTTTTCCAAGAATCAGAGCTACTCCGATTTACTGTAGGATCGATTTTTATGAAACTCGTATGTTAAAGTGTTAAATAACATTGATTCTATTTTTTCGGTTTATTGTCAATTACCTCTGATGGGTGTTAAACAGTAACAAAATCCGTCCACTTATACGTATATACATCTGTCTATCCAACCAATTATTGGAATAATAAATACTTTTAAATTATTTTACTCTGTATCGAGAACTAAGAATATAATTCTTGAATTCTGTGCCATACATAATTTATATTATAAGTAATAAATGAGTACTCCTTAATATGACTCCATAATGATATAAAGTTCTGGTTAAATTTTTTTTCTTAGATAATGTAGTCTAAAAATTTTTTTAAATATTATAAATGTACGACGAATATTACAATACTTAATATGAGATTTCATGATATTTTGCACACCGCTTGCCTAAATGAACATAAACTGAAAATATAGATGTTGGTAAAGCATACTTCTCCTACCGCCAGGAAGAGATGAAATGCAAACATTTCCAATAGAGAGATATTAATTTTATTAATTTTTTTTTTCATAATAGAATTAACTTCGCGATGATCTGACTTAATAGAACGGTGAAACACATATTTCTCGGAATGTCGCCAACATTATTCCGATGGAAATTGCATTGTAAAATTACAGTTAATGTATAAATACAACACGTACTTAGTTTTTTAAGAATATGTATATCACATTCATTGATTTGCGCATAGTGTATGAAGAACCAAGTTCCAACTCAATAACACGAAATAAGTTTAAACTGCAAACTTTTGCAGCAAATAAATAATCAAATATTTGCCTCCAACAAAGTAAACATAACTATCTAGTCATGCTATTTTTATTTTACCTTAAGCATAATAAGGAGTGATGATATGCAGTTTTACATATACAATTCTATTTTTTCATATGTATTTGAAAGTGAAATTTCTTATAAATTAATAAATCACTTTACGGTAATTTCATAGCATTTCAAAGTTTAACCTAATACCAATTATCGGTCAACTTGTATAATTATTGAGGAAAAAATTATTGTATATGATAAAATTTAGATTATTGTATAGTACTATTGTGTAGTATGATAAAATTTAGACTATTGACTATTGTATTTAGCTATTTGTGTGTTTCAGCGATTACTCTAATAACGAACAAAATGGCACGTGTCATACGTGCAATTAATAAAAAATTATATTTAATACATCGTTGCAAGTATTCTATCAATACTTTCCGGGTGGAGAAAAAATACCTCCGAAATATGTATCTCTGGACTAAATAAAGCTATGTTTATTTGTTCGTAAAACGTATAAAATAGACCCAAAATGGTGTAGGTTTCCAGGTAGGTAACGAAACAAAAAGCTCCGTTATCAGCATTGTACCACTTCGAAAAAAAACTGATTAATATTATGCCTATGTACCCCAAAAATGAGAAAAACATTATGAGTATAGGCACGTAGGTTCAAAAACAAAGATACCAAAATAGAAGAGTTTTCTCGTAAAATAGAACAATTATTTAAGACCATTTAAGAATATGAAAACGACAGGAGACTTAAAGATCAAAAGAAGTAAAACAATGAAAGGATAAAGATTGCAAAGATTTAATTGTCTGGTGTAACGAGAGAACTGACAAATTGGCTAAAATCTTTCAAGAGAAAAAGGTAGTAACTAATATTCTAAAAAGTTTAATTAAATACATTATTCCAGGAAAACAATACATGAAGTGTAATATGGTACTTAAGTCATATTCGTGAGCAGGTATTACGTCCAAACGTAAACCTGCGATAGCAAGGTGCGAACGTATTAAGCACTCTCCGAATAACAACAACATTAATGTTACAAAGATAAAGAGCTGTAAATAAAATCCAAAGTTCAAGAAATAATAAATATAATAAATTACATATACGAATTGGTATTAAAAAGAAACCATAAACAGCAAATATAACAAGACAATACTAAATTGAAGTAAACAGCTAAGCTGTAAAGAAAAATAATTCTGACAATCAAAACATGAAGAGTTACTAGGTCTAGTTCTAGTACTAATATGTTTAATCAAATAAATTGAAACTATAATAGAAGTTTTAGTTCTGCCTTTTATTCATGGGACACATACTGATAATTTGTTATTCAGTTTAAAATACTTGTTTCATAACTCAAATTAAATACACGAAGTTCGTTTTGGTTTGTCTTAACTTAAATATATATAATCTATTTATTCCTTCATTTTTCTTACTATATTATTTTTTCATGGAATATAATACGTATAAAATTTTCGTACGTGACAGTCGAAAAGTTTTCCTATCTTGAGGATCTTTATTCTGCTTGTACTATAAGATGTTCCCACCTTTATTTTATACAAAGTTTTAGAAATAACAACCATATCCGCCACCATGAATAATAATGTTAACATAAACATCATTATTCAGCTAGGAATGATTTAGTATTTTTTATTTCTTGACTTTGTTTAATTTTAACTTGTCACCATATTCATCATAATCTAAGTTTTACATAACGAAAGTTCTGTGTCTTAGCAATTACAATTTCTTGTTACATTTCGATATAATTTCTGCACCCCTACGTCATGTTCACGGATGGTAACTATCCCATAATACATCTTCATTGCGTATTCCTCGCAATAATTCCCCGGCTATCTCTATCTCAGAGATTACGCGAATGACTCCGAGGCTCACGTCCCGTTTACTTTTCAGTGACTATAATTCAGACTTATTGCTCTCATTTGTGCACAATGGGGGTAGAAACTCGCGAATGGATGCGCTGGCCTAATACTACCTACGTCTCGAGACTCGCGGCTTAGTCTATGCATGTCTTTGTAGCACCCATAGCCTGTCGTAGCGTGAATTTGCATCGTAGACGCTTGTAGATGAGGACTCAAGGGAATCCTACGCTGTTGTAAATATATGCGTTTAGCAATAAGTTTCAACGTGTCTAGTGTATCTGATGTTACATTCAAATAAAAGTAACTTTCAAATAAATTTATCAAATGAAATAAAGGAGCAAATGTTACTTACTCTACCGTACACTTTGTATACTTTGATCGAATTAATCGTCAAATAAATGTATTATTTGTATTGAGACTTTATGCATTATATTATTGTATTTAATGTAGATTTATTCTGTAAATACAGGGAAAAACGTTATTCTGAGATGAATTTTCCTTTTGTTCCAGATTTTAAGGCGTAAACAAACAATGCACAATTTAAAAAAATTAATATATGTAAGTAGCAGAAAGGTTGCAACCATAAATCTTCATTACCTTCTGCATTTCCTTTCTAAATCTACTTATGTATTTCTCTCATCGTCATGATGATGTATCACTTGTTTATACTCTTTGTGCAATGTGAATAAATATATTGCAAAATAACTTTTCTATTTACTTTATTCTTTAAGTAATGGGAAAAGTATCAATATGAGAAGAAATGTTTGTTTACAGATTTTAAGTAATAGATAAACAATATGGGGATTAAAAAATTAAAACATTAATAAATAGCTAAAGTGTTTTATTAATAAATCCACTTTTATACTTTTACGTTTTCAATATGTAAAACAATAAACATGAACCTTATTTCTAAATTTTTTTCATTTCAATCATCCATTTTATGACCCAACAATTGTTTTATTACTCCTTGGATTACCAAGTAAATCTATGGACCTAGTCGTTACCCGCGACTTTATCGGCGTAGAAAGTTGTTTGTAGCTGGACTTGATACTGTATAAGCGGTATTTTTCAATAGTTAGAATGGTGTAGTATAATTTTCAGTAAATTATACTAAACCATTCTAACTATTAAAAATTTCGGTAAATTTTCTCTTTTTCATTCCAATCACATTCCTTTCAAAGTATTCTAGTGAAATTTTTGCACTTTTAAATTTATTGCATAGCCTTTTACGCAAAACTTGTTATTTAGTAATGTTATTTTTATTTTAAATGCATTAAATTCATTTTAATTTCCCATTTTTTATTCCCATTAAAGACTTTCGTATATGGTATTTGATTTTGATCAACTGTATTGTGAATCCCTCACACCTTTTAAATTCTTTTCTTTCATTTGCACTTATCAATATAACATAAATTTCCTCCAAGCATACTTACAATACTATTGAAGGTAAATGTTGAGATATTATTACACCATTATAAATTTTGTGCTATTGACTAATATGTAGAGAAATAAATGTCAATATGCACTTTGATAAAAAAATCTGAAACAAATTTCATCGCAAATGATGATAACTGGCAGTACAGTCGAGTGACTTTTATAGGCGATATTTTTGTGGTTAATATCTGACGTCATTTTTGCCCGACTTACCACACAAATCAAGACGCTCGCACAGCTAACTAAATGTTTGCCACTTCCGTTAGCATGTATCAAGTTTTATATTCCATCTTTTTCCATATTAGCGTATTTTCAATCATAACGATTAGCTTGAATCGGCCGATTTTTCTGCAGGAACGAGTCCGTTAAATTATTAAATATCGTGTGTCATTGCCGTCATCGGGCTGCTCTTCTCAAGGTAAATATATATATTGCTCACTTACCGTTTTCATCCGCTCGTACTATGGACCTGTTTATTTTCCTTCATAAATGATAAACACTTCATATCCGTGAGGCAGAATACACGTTGTAAGTATATTGAAGCTGTAAAAGACTAGAATTTACTAGCTGGGTAGTCTTACGGAACGTTGCGCCTCTCGCTACTGAGATTCACCCGCTCTACTCTCCTCCCTTTCACTTTGTGATATTTTGTTTACGACCTCTTGGGTAGTGCCGTGTTATATATCGCAGGAATATAAGGAAAGGTGGTACGTGAAGGCATTGACAAAGTGAAACTTTTAAAGATCAAAGTCGAGTGACCCCATTCAATACATTTCGAAAAATCGTACGATTATGAATATTGATTACACATCCTTCCGACCTGTGAAATTTTAGTTTAAAGCAATTTAATTTATCATAAGTCTACTCCTTTAATATACAATTGTGAACATTCATACTTCGTTCTTCGGTCTGTTTACACTTTTAGTTTAAAAACAAATTAATTCATTGGAAGTCTACTTCTTTCATTACATGATTGTGAATATTGAAATTTGCTTTGTCTACCTGTTTACACTTCTGATTTAAAAGCAATTAAATTTATTAGGAGTTCCTTCTTTCATCACGCAATTGTGAATAGTGATACTGTCTACTTCGATGTGTTTAAACTTTTAGTTTAAAAGCAGTTTAATTTGTCAAAAGTCTATTTCTTTTATCACATGGTTGTGTATATTGATATTTTCTTTTCTAATCAATTTACGCTTTTGGTTTTAAAGCAATTTAATTTATCAGGAGTTTACTTCTCTTATCACACAACCTGGAATATTGACACTATTTTCTTTGATTTGTTTATACTTTCGGTTTAAAAGAAATTTAATTTATTATGGGTTTCTTCTTTTACCACAAGGTTTCAAATACTTATACTTCCTTCTTCGATCTGTTTAAACTTTTAGTTTAAAATCAATTCAATTTATTAAGAGTTTATTTCTTTTATTATCGGAAGGGTTCATATTTTTGAATAGCTTTGGTATCTAGGGATTATATTTGTCAATTTGAATTTTTGATATTTTTAATAGGTTTTGGTAATTCAGTGATTATATTTGTCAATTGACCTTTGTAGTTGATTATAAAGTTACATTTTAGATATTGGGCATGTAGTTGATATAGTTAAATAGTATAAAATTATTTAAAAAACATATCAAAATAAAAAATATCTTGCAAATTAATTACATAAGTTCATCAATATTTTATTCAGAATGGAGGAATTTGACTCCCTCCCATGAGTTTTTTTTTCAAACGTGTGTGTTTATATTTTTGTCAATAGAATTAAATATGAAGTAATTTTTTTAGCAATAGGTGTCAGATATAGTGCTCCGTATCTAAGACTTACATTTGTGTCATTGTTTTATCTTTACGAAAGAACAAAAATATTTGAAAATCGGAACCAGTTGGATATACGCTTTTAAAAGATAAATATTTAATCTCTAGGATTTATTAGGGTTGATCATAGACGTAAAGACTGGACTGCGCGATTCGTATAATTTCGTAAGCTCAAAAATGAGAAAGAGAGAGACAGATAGAAATTGTTGACGACTATTGCTATTTCTTTCACTATCAGAAAGGGGTGTATTACAAATTCGTTTAGTTTTTCCCATAGATATTATTCATTATTTTGTCAGTGGTAGTATGCAAATTTTTTACAATGTTTGAAAGTCCATGTTACGTATTTAATTCAAAAAGGTTACAAGAGTGATGGTAAATATATATTTTGTATTTAAGAGGCTAAATGTTAAAAAATTATATATTTTTTCACAATATTTTTATATTCAATATAACCTAATATTTTTTTATTAATTCATCAAATTATCTGTGGGTGTCTTCATCATCTCATTACTTACACAAAAAACAACAAAAAAAAGAAATATATATATGTATATGCATATATATATATATACATATATATGTATATATATATATATATATATATATATACAATATAATGACAAAAGTTCTCCGTTTAAAATATAAAGAAAGTCATTTCGTCATTTAGTAACAAAAATTAGGAATTCTAATATTTCCCTGGCTGCTGACGAAAAGATATCAATAGTTGTTAATAATCGCTGTACCTCTGTCATTTTCAGCCTAATAAATAATACTTACAGAAGTTTTCATGCAGTAGTATAAGTATATTTGTACAGATATAAGTTTTAAATAACCATATATCCACAAGTTATAAAAAATTAAATTTTCAGTGTCTAAGTATGTCATTGAAAAGTGAGTTAAAAGATCGGCGTTCACATTTGCATGCTCTAAAAGTATATTTACTAAATAAACAGCAATCTCGTTATACGTGATTGAAAATATCAACTTCAACTTTCAAATAAGGCAAATTTATTAAAATACTCGAGCGTTTTACATTTTCATAAAAACGTAATCGTTAATCAATTTAAACATCAAACTAAAAGCTTTTCCTAAATTGTGGTAGAAAATTCTGAAAACGTAGCTCTCAGAGCTTTTTCACCGAACTTAATAAGCATATCAAGCAAATTTCAATATACCAAGCTTTTATAGTTTTTCGCGATGAAAAATAAAATGGAGTAATGGAGGGTAATACCAGCTTTCTTTTACATACAGTAATTTAATATTAGATCGCTGTAATTGTAATGGCGTAATCGGTCGCACAAATTTATCACGCGACTTAAAGGCTAAATTTGTCATTTAACGAAATTTCTGATTAAACATGAAATACTACATTACATTAATTTCCGTTGCGTATAAATTGATGTCATGTCGGACTATGTGTATGTGTAGACTAGGTTGTTATCGATGTGTAAAATTGATGACTAATGGTATTAGATATGTATATATATATGTATATATAAATATATATATATATATATATATACATATATATATATATAACTAATTATAAAAATAACTATTATTTAAATCAACAGGTTTAATTAAGTCAATAAAAATATATTTTTATATTTTGAAGAAGGAACCTGGAATCAAGTAGGTCTATCGATTTCATTTTTGACACAATTTTTTTCTCAGTCTAGACACAGATACAATTAGAAAAACGATTCAGTATATGGTTATAGTTTTGATTGTAGTGAGGATAGGCTCAAATAAAAGTTTATGAAAAATAAGGAAGTCCATGATAGAATAGAAAACTTACGGCGATAAATACAGACAATTCATAAATTAAATTTATGACTCGAACTTCTATAGGAGTTCAATTTACATTTAAACATTTTATGAAAATAAAGAGAAAACGAAGCTTTTTTATCTCTCACCTTGCTAATTTGTATTTATTTTTTAGTAATTTGCATCTGCCAAAAGTATTTACATTACATGTTATTATGCTACGGAATAACTTTTGTACTTCTATCGATAAAATATATCGGAGTACTCCAGAGTAGATACAAAAATATGCCTTACGATAATGTTATTTTGAACAGACACATCTTTACTTTCTTAATATGTTCCTCAAAAAACTTGGTTATTGATTCCTTACCTATCACATCATCATTTAATATAATCTATATATTTAAATATATATCATAATATACTGCTGCATTATAAGAAAATATTTCGCTTATACAGCATTTCTTTTCATATCTTTTCCTTATTTCTTTCTAATTGCAAACTAACAGACAGTACGTAGTATCTATCATATTTACTTGAAGTAAATAACATGAGTGCGACGAAGTGAAATTGAATTCCATCCATTACGTTTGAAAAGTTCTAACGCTGATACGCTAGCAGCGACGCTATCCCATTGGCGCCCACGACGTATTCACACACTCCCAAATTTAATGGAACTACTGTAATTACGAGTATTTATTTTATATATTATTTTTTTTTATTAAATATTTATTTTATAATAAAATAATTTATTTTATTTGCTTTCTTCCGTACTCTATCTCTTTTCATAGCAAGTGATATTCTATATTTGCGTTACATGGGCTACTTTTTTGTTCATCTTATTAGTTTCATTTGTTTACTTCATGTAATATGAGCGATGCCCAAATGCGCACTCACACATTTGTTTATGTTTGTGTAGCTGCACAGGTACGTAGTACACAATAGGTCCTATATGTAACCTAAATCTTATTTAGCCAAACTTAATAATTTAGAGTTTGGTAGTTAAATTATTATGTTAGACCCATATGAAAGAGTTATATCCATCCATCCGCTTGTCATAGTTTCACCTTTTCTACAATTATAAAAAGAGGTCAACTATTCGTGTTAAATTATGCAAGTGTATGCTTCGCAAAGAAATTTTAATTAATGGGCAGCAAAATTAATAATTATTTTTATGTGAAATACATTAGAGTCGAGTAAATGAGATAGAAACATTTTGTTTGAAGTCTCATTGGCGAACTTCATAAACGAGTAAGCTTTGAAGTAATTGTAATGTTTCTATTCCCTCATACATTTTAAATCGGTTTTTAATCCCTAAAGGAAACTGAAACAGGTATTATAAGTAATGTTTTGTCTAAACAATAAAATTTTTGATATATTTCGTTATTAAGTTGGCTATTATGAAAATAATACAGCAGTCGGCTTTTGTTTTTTGTCGGGTACTTGACCGAGTATTTAATAAGTTTAATATTTACTTGAATTTTTCATGTTTACGTAAATAAAAAACTTTACATTTTCGTCATATGCATTCATCTGTCTATTACAGCCTAATAGTTTCTACAGTTTTAATACTATGTGCATGACATTTATTAATATAGCAATATAATTTCTCATTACATGTTTCATGTTAACATTTTTTTATTTATTTCCCCCTACACATGAAATTGACCGAAATACAAAAACTGTAAGTTTTTTTTAAAATATTTTTCCAGAGATTAAAGCTATGTTGTTTTTTTTTATTTTTTATCGACAAAAGTATAAACAGAAGGATATTCATCATTGTCTGTTACATCTGTTTTTCAAAGGATCCGCTTGACATGGCAAATATAAATTTGGCAGTGTTGTATTAACCCATACATTTCTCAGTAGCTTATACTTAAAAACATTTTTATGGTACTTTGAGGGTGTAAATGGGAGAGCATATTAAATTTTGGAATTTTTTTTATTTAATATGTAGCCATTTTTCATATTTAATATGCGGTATTTTGATTGTAAGTTTTAAAAAATTTTTTTTTCATAAATTCTTGCTTAAGAACTATATTGATGGATATGTCAAAAAATATGTGTGCATTTATTTTACTTCCTAAACTACTGAATCGAGAATAAAACGTTATTCTTCGAAGCTGTAGGGTAAATATAATTATGATTCTAGATGTGACAGGTCGTAAAATATTATGTAATTTAATAATGTGTAAAATGTCTTTGGTGAATACGAAAAAAAACAAGATAACCGACTTAAAACTTCGATAGAAATAAAATTTAATGATTTTTTTTTTCATTTAAAAATCATAAAAAAATACTTATAACATGGAAATAAAACTTTTGAAATTACTGAAAGAACTCTTTTTTAAAGTAAAATTTTACTACAAGCTGATCCTTGTGATTCGCAGTGTTGATATGACGTTTCTTCCTAATTGTTTTCATATCTGTTATTCTCACATGCGTTATTCTTAATAAGTAAAATTGAAATATAAATGGGTTTGTCACGATACTATTTTTTTAGCAATAGGTGTCAGACTCCGTATCTAAGACTTACATTTGTGTCATTGTTTTATCTTTACGAAAGAACAAAAATATTTGAAAATCGGAACCAGTTGGATATACGCTTTTAAAAGATAAATATTTAATCTCTAGGATTGATGTCTATTTTTTATTTTTTTATTATATTTGTGGCAAATTACATTAAAAACAACGGTGCGCATAAAATTAATCTAAGCCGAAACACAAAAGCAAGGCAAGACATTTATGTAACAATGAGTAAAAATTCATCGATCAAACGAAAGTAGGATTTTTAAGAAATGACTCCTATTTGCTTTTACCTGTCGGGACGAAGTAAGCAGATGAGACACAGTGTGAAGAAATCGATAAAACTTAGTGACAGCTTTTCCAATTCGTATACTGTGATTAAGTGGAAACCTTCAATTCATTCATGGTGAGGTTAAGTATTTACAGAGGCAAAACGCTGTTAACTGAATACTTCAGAAGCCAATGATGATTTTTTAAATGCGTTTTGGACCGCGTTTAACGTCTTCAGTATTTATTACAATGATTCTCTAAGAAAGATTATGGTGAAACTTTATTTTGAATAAATTGAATTACAATAATATTCTAAAAGTTACAAAAGTTGATTACTTGTTGATTTTGATTCAGTCAAAAATATATTACTGTCGAATAATTAAGAGACAAAAATTTGTGCAAATAATTTGTGCAAATAATGATGCTAGGACGTGAAAAAAGATATTAGCTTCAATATTTTAAATTTGAGTGACGTTACGAGAAAAGTAATAGTAATGGGCATTTTTTGTGAAAATATTTTAATCAAGTGGTCATGCACCTTGCAAAAAGAACTAATCAAACGAATCTTTACGTGACTTAAGACTGAAATTTCCTGCATCCCCAAATTTTATTTTAGTCTGACCGAATTCCAAAATTGGTGGCCTATAAATATTTACGAGTTTTGGTACATCATTAATTGTAAAACAAAACCGGTAAATTAAAAAAAAATATTTTTATCTTTATTTAAAAAAAGAACGAAAAAATCTGCTTATTCAATAATCATAAAATAAATTTAAACTACAAAGATAAAAAAGGAATTTAAAACGTGGTTAGGTTCGTCCAGCTTCTTCTATTGTTCATGGTTGGTTTTTAGAGTGGTCCAGTTTATTGTTCCCTGTCCTTTTTCCTGTTTTCTCTTCTTTTCGCTTTTCTTACTTCCCTTTCTTGTTTTATGTTTTATATTGTCGATATGTTTTAATTTGAGAATATTCTTCTCCTTGGTTCTCTGGAATGTAATAATTTTCATTTTATGTGGATTTCATTGTTTTGATTAAATTTTCTGTTGGTCTCTTTAATATTGTAGGTAATCTTATTAAATATTATGCGTAAACTTCAAATATGTCTTTTATTTATAGAAACTAGACTGACTTAAGTATAAATGAAAGGATGAGAAAAATTCCAACAAAATAGGATTTCAGTCAGACCTTAAATTTTATTAAAGTAACATTTTAATCGTATTTCATTTCTCGGTCAAGAGTTTCATCTTTTACGCCTCCTCTTAATTTTTTCTATATTGAAAACACACCCTCGTATTTAAATTGGGCTACCATTTATTACAAATGGTACAAAAATGACTATCTTATTATTTATAAATTAAAAGCTAGAATGCCAGAGTGTTAGTGTCGATATGGAAAATGCATTATTGATTGTGAAATATTTCCGGTAATTTATCTGTGAAAAATCTAATCAAATGGCGTTCTTTCAAAGAGGAAAAAAACAAGTTTGGGAAAAAATGTTTAAATGACGCTGAAACTAGGGCGTTAAATTTCATCCCGTTTTGATTGGAAGTACATAGTACTTTAAAATGAATTATTTTTATTCTTTTCAGTAAAACGAAAAACGAAAGATTACACCTTCTTGGAAGAATCTAGTATATCAGACATAAAACTGCCGATGAGACTGATTGCGGACGACATGCCATCGAAAATAGTCTCGAAGAAGGCTTCGATAGTTAGAAATCAACAAGTCAAAAAGAGAAGGACAGAAACGTTTTCCGGTAAAAATTGCACGAAAGTTCTGGCCCAAGTCGGTAGTACTGCAGTGCTGAGTTGTAAAATGAACGACATCACTGAGAATACCGTAAGCATTTCTCTTTTTAGGAACGTATTTATTTCAATAAACATTTATCCGTTTAATAACTATTTCTTGGTATTGCAATCGAATAAATATAGAGAAGAAAATTATGTTAGTATCAGTTTTAATTTAAAATAAGAATTTTTATTTAAAAAACAAAACCGTTCAAGCGCGAGCGACACTCGCTTGGATTATTATTATGAGTCCTCTATAATATTGTCTCCAAAATGCAATAAATATTTAATTGATTACGTGGGGGTTCGTTATAGTTTCTATACAATCTTTGCATGGGCTTATAAAAACCTGAGTTTTTTTCATAATTATACCTTCTGCAGTTTCTGAAATAAAAGAAAGGAAACATATTTGTTTTGCTGAAAAATATTTTCAGTTTATTTCTAAAGATATATTGTCTAAAATTATGGAAAAATATATTTTCGAACCTAATAACCAGCCCTTCCAAACTATAGAGGGAAATACAAAAGTTTTTTAGTAATTAAATTATCTTCGTAAAATGTTTCTATATCAATGTTTTTGAATGTTAGCTGAAGTATGTGCCCAATAATATCGTTTGTCATTATGCCAATTTCAAGTTTTTATTTCGAAGGGTTTTTGAAAAAAATGGCTATGTTAGTCGATTGTGAGTGATAGCTGTATGATCTTATGAGATTTCTGCTTTATTTTTGAGACGAAACTCTAAAAATTATACATTTTCCAAACCAATTGTACATTTTTTTTTCATTTTTCTAATTACAGCGTTATATGCTCGTTAGTAAAGATTATCCGATATTTTTGAAAAGTTTATTGGGAGTAAATATTTTGAACCCGCTTGCAGATTAATAATAATGGACTTTTGTTGCATCTCTTCAAATTTGGTTTCGAGTCCAATCAACAATTACCTAATTAGGTTACAACTAAAATACCAAAATACCAAAAATATATAACCGTATAAATAAAAAATTGTCGTCCTCAACCTATCTAAATTTTTTATCATATGAAGTAATATGATTTTCTCAACTGGGTTTCCTACAACATTTTATTAGTAATAAAAGCTATTATATGTTATAATGAATTTAATGGTATGTATTTTTTAGAAGCTCGAAACTCGATTCACATGTGCTTGCTTTTGTATTTGCTCCAATTACGTAACCTAAATAAGTTGAATTTGCTAAGCGACATAGTGAAAATTTTGTAAAACATTATGTAATATAGAATTCTAATCGTGGATATAAATTTAAATGCTTACAATTATTTCGGTTTACGAAAAGAAAAGGAATAAGAGGTCAACTATTTATTTGGAATGTTAAAAGAATTATATCTTCGGTCACAATTGAGTCGATCTGCATTGTAAAATCTTATTATCAGAATTCTGTAGGCGAATGGCTGTTTGTCTATATGGTCTACGGCATCATTTTCAATTTTGGTCTGATTATGTAGATGATGTGTATTGTTACTTTTAATATTTTCGTGTGTTAGGTATACAAAAACAAGGAACCTACAATTTTAATTTCTTTTTATAAACCTCTTCTTCCAACGAACTTGAGGATAAAAGTAATATTTTTGTGAACCACATAGATGAAAGATTAAAAAAAGGAGAACACTTAAAATGCAATTGTAAGTAATATAAGCATTTTCTAGTTACGGCGACTTTTTTGCAAGATATGATTCTTCCTAATGCCATATTATGCGCTTCCTTTCCTAATCTTATAACTGTGCAAGTCAAAAGCCTGAACAGCAACCCTTCTTATATGTTACCCAAGAAGGGTAACCGTTTAGGCTTTTGACTTGTAAACCTTTTTGGGTATGTTACCCAAGAAAATTGTGTTCGCAAAATAATTAAGGATCGAGTTATCACAGTTCGCATACCTAATTCCTCATTACCTTCATATTCTTAATGTATCGCTTGCATTGATTTATTTAATTTCACACTAGTTGTATTTGTGTTCTTGACATACATCTATTATATATATATATATATATATATATATATATATATATATATAAATATATATGTATATATATATATATATATACATATATATATATATATATAAAATTTTTGGAGTATTGTACCTCAAAAGGAAAAATGGAATCCTTATCAGATCATTCACGGGTTTGTTTCTTCTGTCCATTACAGCCGTTTCTCTCAAAAACCAAATAGATAAACTTTGTAATATAATCTATAGTTTACACTCCAAAATATTAGTTTGTGATGGTTTGGGAGAGACAAATGTAATACTCTAGAAATTTCTTTTAATTCCAGGTATAGTCAGGGGAATTGTTTAAAAGGATAAGTTATAATGCTTTCAAAAACATTTTTTTTCATACTTTTAAATATTATATTTTCAGAAGTTTACTAAAAATAGGAAAAAAATATGCCCACCTCCTGGTTTCTAATACCGTTCAACCTAAAATTATAAAGGTTATGGAAACCTAATTAACTTTTCAAAGTTACCCTTCTCTGAAACTGTATGCATTTTTATTTCTAATTACTAATGTATTGTAACCGTATACCATAGCAATGACAACGTAACTAGACTTCATTTGTAAGTACGACACGAATATTTTACGTGCTTATAAAATAAATAGTATGTTTTGAAGTACTTAAATTTTTACGTCAATAAAAATATCAAGCAGATTTTTAAAATATTCGTGTCATACTTGCAAATGAAGTCTAAACATACAACTTTATATTTCCGTTCATTTCATCATCGTAAATTAATAAATTTTCAAGTCTATTCTGTCCTTACCAAAGCTTTTCAAAATCTTGGTAGGACGTCGTAACGTGGTCTACGTTTCATTCATTGATGGTAGCAAATAACAATTCTCTGTCATTAAAACTTGCGCAGAAATGGCAAAATATGATGTAACTGTAGCAGTATCAGATTAAAATAGCTAAACATAGAGCACGCAATAATTTTCGTGCTCTATGTTTAGGTATTTTAATCTTCTTCTCTGTTTATTGTCACGTAGTTTTATATATATATATATATATGTATATATATATATATATATATATATATGTATGCATGAGTATATACATATTTATTCACGAAAATATTATCCCTTAATTATTGGTATATCAATTTTCTCATTTTGGAGAATCTTCCAATCGTGACCGATATACCAAGGACACAACAAGGAAATCTAAAATTTAACATAAATTACTTCATGGGAACCTTCCCTCCATCTAACGATTATTCCTCTGTTTACCTTATTCTGAGCATGAGTGTGCCCATACAATATCGAGCATCAGCCTTTGATGAAATTCGATATATTAGCAACATTTAAATTTTGTTTGGAAAATTATAGCATTTTAGAAGACTCCTGTCATTAAAGTTTCATTCTCTTTGATTGAATGTTTCGAAGTATTTTAATATTAGAAAACAATGCCTTTCAACGACCAAGTTTTTTTTCACTATGGTTACATATTATATGCGAAACTAGCAGTAACCGCCATTTATAGATCTTGTAATAAATATTATCAATTTACCTGCATCATTAATACACATAACGACATCTATCATGATAACTAAAAAGGAAAACTTTTTTTAATATATTTATTTAATTGATTGCAATATAACATAACCTATATGTTACTTTAAACCCTACAGAATCAGATAGTAAAAACTTTAGCGAAAACCTTTGCTTGCGTAACAATTAAAATAATATTTCCGTGTTCTTTTTATTTTGTTATGTTTCACTAATGCAACAATCCTTTAGTTTTATTATAAATATGGGCAATAAAGTACGTACCTACCAAATTTATGCAGCCTAATATCAAACCTGAAGAGGTAATTAAATTACAAATATGGACAACAGATTTATATCTTAAATAAATTGAGGAAAAATTAAATCTTATGTCAAATATATTATTGAAGAATGTTACATACATAAGACGACCAACATTAACGTCTGCACTCATGCATCTGCCAGCATTCCGATTGCCTCTTGAAAAACTACCCCTATCGCCAACCCCGCACTTCACCTCTGGCCCATTACACCAAAGTGTCCCGGTGGAACATTTCATTATTCAATTTAAAAAATACGTAGCGCATATGTATATGTACATAGATATATTATAAATTTATGTAATTATTGCGCTTCAAGTACCTACCCATTACTGTATTAACCCATCAATACAATGTAAATTAATTTTTGAAAATATTAAATTCGTATTTTTTCTGATTGAAGGTACGATTTCCATGGGAATCCATGAAACAAAAACTATATGTTACTCCAAGCCAACCTCAAAATTCAAACCAAAAGTTTAAAAATTTCATCTGTATTAATTTAGTAGTTTTTGCGTGACACTTGTTCAAATCAATAGACACACAGACAAAATTTCCAAACACAATATTTTTGTGTTTTGTTTGTTTTACTATTTACTCCTAATATTTTTTTCGTGTTCTGTAAATTAAATGTTCTTGTAAATTTAATGTTCAACCACGGTAAATGTACAGTCTTATTATGTCCATTGGTCTATACGTAACATATTTAAGATTAATCCAAAGGGATTATTTATTATAGCTTATATATTATTACGTTATAAATTAATTAAAATTTTTGTTTTTAACTTTCTACATATTAAGTCTCCCTCAAAATAATAGTATTTTTATACGACGTGTAGATTTAGTATATGATTACAGACATGTTTGAGTCGCTCCGATAATTAACAGAGAGAAAAAAAAACGCATGGCAATCGGTTATGCTTTGATTTTTTTTGGTGATAAATTTTGAGTGACGTTTGAACAAATGGAATAAATGTTTGCAGTAGAAACTATAAAGTCTACGAGGGTATTTCAAAAATATGAACTAACGCTTTTTTATATTCTACATTAGTTAAGTTCAAGTTTCTGGGAAACAGTCATGTTAAATTTTTTACTTCGTTGAAGTAGTCGGCATAAATCCTACTCTAGTTAATGACAATTAATTCGGTATCCATTAGATAGTGGCTAGACTGGATATCTGAGTATAGTTGAAGAAATTGTTGTTACGTTGTAACTTAAATATATATTAGGTATACTTCTTTTAAACTAAGGTTTATACCTTTTTTTGAATTTTTTATATTTATTACTTAGACCCAAAATAATACTTACATATCATATATCGTCACTGATTGATAAACTGTAATTAATATATCAAGATATTTTAGGAACATATTTACATTCAAATATTTCTTAGGGATTTTTATTCATTATCCTTTTTTGTTAAAATTTTAATAGCAAAAACTCATCAGAAACAGTAAAATTGATAATTTTTAAAATTATTGATTTTGATTCGATGTGTATCAAAGCTGTTGGTTGTTGTGAAACTTTTAACCACTAAATTACCATCTTAATCAATATCAGAATAAAGTAGGTAAATTTGCGACTTTAATGTCATTTTTTTTCAATCAACGCGTGGGTGGAGAACTTATTTTTAATCGTATTCTACATCATCAATAAATGAGCTTTCATTTGTTCCATCTCAGGGCTTTCGTGATTTTGCAACCACGCAATGTGGTTGGTTGCATGTTTTCTGGTTACTTATGGAAATGTCTCCATACCTAGATTAAGGTATAGGTCGCTGTTTTGAATAAAACATAGGAAATTGGTAATTCCCTTAAGCACTTTATTTTGAAAAATTTGTAAACTCTTGAATAAGGATTTGAAGGGTGTTACTCTATTGTAAAATGTTATCTAGTTATGTTGCAAATAATAACATCTATTTCAATAACCCTACTGAAGAATTTCGCTTAAATTGTGTTATTTCCAATATAACTACCGAGAAAAAAGTTACATACTTAATTACCAAAAGTACTTTTAATCGAGAAGTGTAGTAAATAAACTTGTATTTTAATAAATGATTGTTACTTAAAATAATTATTTTTGTGTTGTAGGTAACCTGAACCGGAAGACAGGATTACTCCTTATTGTCAATTGGTCTTCCTACCTATAGTGTCTGCCCAAGATTCCGTTTCGATCATGGGAAACATATAAAAGTTCGTATTAATTTATCTTAAATTAAACCCTTAAATGCGTATTAATTTATCTTTAATTAAACCCTTAAATGCGTGATTTTGTACATTTGCTTCCCATTATTATTTGCTCTACGTTGGCTACTAAAGAGGCAAATATTTTTATTATTAACAGGAAGAGTTTATTTAGTTTGTCTTAACAAGGTTTGAAAAAGCGCAAAGGATGGGGCTAAATAGACTAGGTATAGTTTTGGGTTGTTAGCAAGTTTTGGATTCACAATTAAATCAAAGACAAAAAAAAACAAAGATCTTTGCTAACAGCCCACCTGAAGATGTTGTAATACAACGAAAACTAGGTCGTGATAAAGAAATTAAAGAAAGTATAAATAAAATTACATCACGCAGTTTCATTTAATTGTGAATAATGAATTTCTACAAAATGAACGCCAAATATATTCAAGTTTTGGATTGTCATTCATATATATGTTAAGTTAGAATAGTTTTATTTAAGATAAAAGTCAAATTAATTTAAATATTTTAATACATATGTGACATAATATAATCAAAGTTATTCTGACAATAAAGGTAACACGTTAGCGAGTTAACAAGTTAAATTAGCAATAACGACTTATGAAAATAGTAAAAATAATTAATCTGAGCTTCCTCAATCACTATCAGATTACTGAGATGTAGCGGTAATTACCAACTTGAATTTTTTTTCTTCCAAATACCTGTTGTATTTTAAATACTCAAGAACTGCTGCTACATGACCGCAATATCCCACATTTCATGTACTTACTTTACGCTGGCAGTACCACTCACAAACTAGTGGAGAAATGAAGTTATTATAATGAATCTATGCGTTAAATATTTTTGACGACGAATGTCGTGATTGTAATTGAACACTCATTATATAATCTCTTTTTTTATGAACATATAGCTCATACAGTTCTAAATCATTGAAATGCTTTTTCTTATGGCTCTTGGCCTATTTTAACTGATAAACACTAATAGTTATATTACGCAGTGCTGTCATAGTTAATCGAGAAAAGATATTCAAAAATATTTGTATCCATTATTTCCAAACTACCCGATATTCCATCCAGTTTTCCGATTCAATTAAGGTTTTCAACTGATTAGGCATTTTTGATGTCAGTCCTAAATCTTGGAGCAGTTGCTGGCTATCTCTAAAACTACGAGCAACGCATTAACACATCGTCAGAATAAAGCCATTATTTGAGGCATGAGCCAGTGGATGTCACAGCAAAATTAAAAATAGTGGCGTCGTTATTATTATCATCTGCGAAATATAAACCTAACACTTACAAGACATATCCTGTTGTAATAACGAAAATCATGGGTCTATATATATATATATATATATATATATATATATATATATATATATATATATATATATATACATATATATATATATATATATATGTGTAAATCTATTATGAAAATCTAAGCTTTTTTGCTATTTCTTCATAATTCATGGAATAATTATTCTAATTTTATGGAACGCAATGCAATATTTTTAGAAATTTTCTTAAAATTTTTATAGCCTCATCATCCCATAAGCCATCAAGCAAATGCGTTCTACCGCATCTCGTGCCAGAAGGAACCATTAAATCGATTTGAATGAATGCCTAACATCGTGCATATATGTTATATCTTGAAGATTATTTTTTGGTTTGCATAAAAAATTAATTTGAGTGATTATTACTAGTTCTCCTTTTTTTTTTTAAAATAACTTTTGATTCACCTTTATTAATATTAAAGAATGATGTAATAAAATCCATATTTCTTTTATTATCCGCACTTGTTGACGGTAAACTGCCAAACTTTTGATCGTTTTTTAATACTGTCGATGGTCTTCTGTTTTGTCTCATAACCGCTTTTTTTATTTATCAGTAAAACATCTAGCACGCACTGGAGGACTCAAATCAAAAACGCATTTCATACTTCTTAAATACTCAATAGCATATGGATTTTTTTTACGCCTTGCCAGTCGTCTTTTCTGGTCTGTCGAACAAAAACCGCAAATGATATTCTTTTATATTATGCTTATATAATTAAAATAAAAGAGAAACAAGTAACTAAATATAATTCACTATAAAAATATAATTTTTGAAATGTTAACACTTACTAGCAAGTTATCTTGAAACTTGTCAATTACTGTGTAACAGTAATAAACCTACAATAAACTCACTAACATAAGCAGTTGGAAAACCCACACAAACCAGGCTTCCGCTATTGTATTTGAAATACAACGAAACCTATGTCGTGGTAAAGAACTTAAAGAAAGTAGAAATAATACTACATCACGTAGTTTCATTTAATTGTGAATAATGAATTTCTACAAAATTAATGCCAAATATATTCAATATTTGAAAACAGATATTGTACCGTCGACTACGAATTAAATTTTGGAAGACGATACAAAGCATTTGGTTCAACAAAACGTGCATAAAATGTAATCTTACACCGAGTCACGTGAACATCAAGACTAGTAGAACAACTCGAGCAGCCTACAAAGCAACAGCAAAAGCCGTCATCATCTGGCTGAAGGAAGAAATTCGGGAAGCAATCATCAACAGTGCCACAATAAAAAACATAACATAAAACAATTAAAAAACTAAAAGTCAAAACCCAGGAACCAAAAGTCACACCCAAACAAACGTTTCATCCTGAAACAGTAAACCTTTCAAAATCAACATTTAATAATAAAGAACTAGAACTTTTAAATAAAGGATTTAGATATAATATTCCCACCGCACCCTCACGAAAAAGCATAGAATCATAGTAGTAGATACCACGATTGCATTTAGTAACCAGGAACCAATTACTAAACACAAAGTTGCTGTTATAATATGTAAATAATACTCTGAAACCAAAACACGCATTAATGACGAAATTTTAGCACAACGTAATTTACTAATTAAAATTAATAAAGATGAACTCATCCTATCTAAAGTCGATAAAGGCAACAATATAGTGATTCTAGACCAAAGTTTATATAAAAATAAAGTGTACGATTTCCTTAAACCAGAAGACTTCATAAATCTACAAAGGGACCCCACCACGACATTTGCAAATAACGTAAAACAAATCATTAAAACCTGTAGTATCATATTTCCTAACGAATTCGCTAAACGTAAAGTTACAGAAATGAAACCTAGACCCCCAATACTCCATGGACAACCTAAAATTTATAAACCAAATATACCCATATGACCTGTTGTCTCATACACAAACACACCCTCAAAAAAATTTGCTTTTCACCTTAATAAGATCTTTAGATATAAAACCGGATTTGTGCCTACATATACAATTAAAAACTTTCTTGATCTCTGTAATAAAATTAAAGATATACACATAGTACCCAATTACAAATTAGTATCACTCGACGTAGTAAACTTATTTTCTAATATGCCACCAAAATATTGCCTGAATATTATTTCAGACATCTTAGAAAAAAACGGTTAAACACCATTGAAGCATCGGAAATTAGAGATCTCTTTAAATTATGCAGGGACCAAAATTATTTCTTATTCTCCTTCTTATACTGTGTTATAGCCAATACGATGTCTACGATGTCAATTCTTCTATTTATGGATATTAGGTGGGTGGGAGGTGACCCCAATACATATTTTTAATGTTTTTAAATATTATTTTTCTTTACATTTTTATAATCATAGTCCATATTTTTTTGCAATTTGGGTAAATGTTTATACCTAGTAAGTACTGTTTTATAGCTGCTTATAAGCTGCTTATAGCGATGGTTATGCTATATGGTTTCCCAGCTTAATTTCGGGTGATTACATAGGTAACGAGTTGAGAAAAATATTAGAAAAATATTATATTTCGATTGTAGTTTCTTTTAGTACGAAGATTAAACTTATTTTTGTGCACAGAATTTCTAATTATCTATCTACATTAACAAAGCAAAGAAGATGTACAAGTAATTGTCGCCTTTACGTGGAAAATTGGAAAAAAAATGATTTATCCACCTCTTCTTTGGTTTTGTTGCATAACCTCATTGAAATAATATATGACGTGAGTTATGCTTGTAATTACGTGTGGCCGTATAATTACATATTTTTCGTGAATGTTGACGACAGTAAAAGATATAAATAAGAAAACTTACATCGTATAGTTTTATAGCTAAGTAAACATGGCAGTATCTGCTTGGGTAAACATTAAAATTTAAGAGCTAGAACAAAATTATTGTTCTGCTAATTTATCGGCGCCAAACTTAAAATTCTATTTAACCTACTTGAGTTGTAACTTGTTAGCATTTTATTAGTGTTTTTGTAAGATGAATTATAGTAACAAAATATATCAGCAGCTTAGTACATGCCAGATGAACTGCACTCTGTTGGAATGCAATGCTGCTGTGTTATACATTGGGCAGTAGTTTAATCACAACTGTATTACAATTTTTTTTCTAATCTATTATTTGTATTCGTTTTGGGGATAAATATTGCGATATATATTTTAAATAATTATTTCCATTAAACGATTAATTTTCAAATTTAAATTTGCATGAAATATAAAAAAAATGATAATAACACTTGTACTAACTCTATGCGTTACTTTAAACGGTACGAATTACGTCTGATTTCGTTAATACCATAAACGATCACCCACACACCCGCACGCTGTGCCATGTAAAAATAAATCTGGATTATCCTTAAAAAAATAATTTTGAAATATTTTACACAGACATTTATAATGCTCAAAAATTTAGGTAGGAATCAAAATTGAGATGGAAAATTACGAAAACATCACTTGGCCATTGAAAGTGCACAAAAACTGCATAAATTTATCAGTTTGGTGTAATGGTGTAATTCCTGGATAAAAATGATGGTAATGTATCACTAAATCGAACGGCCAAATACGTTTTTATTTGAGGACAAATATATTTAGGTACTCCGTATACGTGATGCTCTTTGCTTAGTTATTTTTTCTAAGCTAGAATGCATAACGAATGCGTCAATTATAGATAGTAAAATACATTATTATTTTCGACTTATTTATTTGCAGGACTGGGCCCTCCATATAAGATTCTCCAATGAGTCGGACAGTGGGTACTACGAGTGTCAAGTTCCCAGACATCCGCCTACCAGTATCTTCATAAAACTACTTGTAATTGGTAAGTTTTATTAGTATTATTAGAGTACCCTCAAGTGTGGGCAGTGATAGTTTGGCTGTTTTATTCTTGATATATATAGTTTCATGCCGATAATTATAGTAGCTTTGAAATTCATTCAAATTATTTAAAATGATCTCCTGTGTGGATTATTCGCTGAATGATTAAGATCTGAATTTAAAAGTTTTAATGAAAAAATTGCTTGAGAATAATACTAATGATAGCTAACACGATATACATTGGAAAGTGGTTTCTGAAACCGACCTATAAATAGTTTACATGGACGTTACCAAATTGATAAAGATGTTGCCTCACGGTATTGAATCATTACCATATTAATGTATATATATTAATGCCTTCAAAGCAGCGCACATATGTGTTTGACATTTCAAGCTTTGCGACATTTCCAAAGCACTGTTGCTGCTTTGCAGCGTTGTCTAATGTGTTTGTTATAAGTTTTGTTTCCTATGCTAATAGTTTGCAATAGATTGCTATCGACTCGCAGGAATAATTTAAAAATATTTGGTAGATAAGCAGGCGATGATTTTTATAATTAGGTGTAGAGGTAATAAGTATATATTACAAGTGATTGTCTGTATGATTTCAATAAATTAAGAATCTTACAAGTAAAGATGTTTGGTGTGATTGAAATTTCTTTGATTTGTGGATCGAATCGATTAATTATATTTAAAATTTATGTAACGTAGGGCCAAATACTTGTTATGTAGTGGTAATTTGGGAATACGACAGTTATTAATGTATTATGTATATTTATTTGGTCGGATATATAACATAGTATATAAATTTAAATTTTTTTCAACGAGCGACATTTTTATAAAATGTACTAATAAAAAAGATTTTTTAAGACATAGGTCAATGTGAAACTTATGTGAGCGCAACGCAGTCGTTATGTAAAATAATCGGGACGACAATAATTGGATAATATATAATATATAATATTTGATATACTATAGAACCTATAATATATAATGTACTCGTACCGCTAAAATCAGTCCAGCTAAAAAAGTCGGTACGAATCTATTTGAGATTTTTCATTAGTAGAATCTCAGTGTTTTTGATTATTCGTCTGTTCTTTCAAATCTTGTGCAACTCCAAACAGCAGATCTTGCGACGAAACAGTGTCTTCCTATTTCGTCTTTTTACCCTTTAGTTTTGTGCACAGAGGAACCGAGGTAAATATAACTCAGTACCATTTTACAGTTAGCAATATTGGGTGGGCTTTTTATTATATGCCATGCTCTATCAACTATCATAATTTTCATCTATTTTTTATTAATGGCGAGTTTGAAATTTAGTCTGGTCGTTTCTAGACAACGTGGAAGGGTTTTTATTTACTCTTCGCTTTTAGCAAGAAGGGTGTCATCAACATATATCAAGTTTGTTGTAACCTATTCACCTTCTGATACGCTCCTGTACTCCAGATGTGATGTACTCAGTGTAGATATTAAATAAAAGTGGAAAAAATACATATCCCTGTCGAAGATCGGCTTCCGTCCTAAAGCTCTCAGAGTCAACTTCGTCTATTAGGACGTTCCCTATTCGAACTGCACCCAATAAAGTTACCTGTACTTAATAAAGTTAGCAGTAACCTAATAAAGTTAATGGGTTGTTTTGTTGCGCCCATACCAGAAAGTATTTGTCAAAGTATTTCCCATTTAGCAATGTACCTTCCAGAAATCCACAGAAAGAACATATGAAAATTGTGGTATTAAACACTCTAGTCTTTTCCATGATTTGCGTTATTATAAGGAAATGTTTTTGAGTTCCCCTTCTTTTATCAAAACAAGTTTGTTCAGGTGTTTGCCATTACAAGTAAGTTTGGAGTCGAGTGTTTACTACATGAAGAACATTTCTTGCATATGACATGAGAGAAATCCATTACACTTGGTTATATCGTAGGTTATCGTTCGTTAATGTACAGTTACCTTTGATAAATATCTGTACCTTTTTATTAATTCCTCTTTCATATTTAATTTTTCATCCAACATTTAAGCACATTTTTATAAATTTAAGTAGATTAAGCAAGGAATATATTTATCCTCGTAATTATTTAACCTTTTGTCTCCAGTTCACATTATATTTACCATCACTGCTTATAATTATATCTTCTCTTTCTTATATTAGTTCCGTAGACGAAACTTAGGTTTACTATTCAATAGGTGTCGTGATATTTTTCTGATTAATTAGCCAGATATTAGTGGATTACAGCCTTGAAGTGGATATTGCTTGATAAGGAAAAAATTGGTTAAGCAAAATAATATTTGGTATTTATCCTAAATGCATGTTTCAAATTTTTAATAGTCAGCATTAATGTAAAATGTATAATATTTTCATCCTAATATTATTAATTTCGGTGTTTTATTTGTTTGTATCTCATTTAACAGCTCTGGAAGGAGTAATTTTGTAATTTTCGAAAAAATAAACATTTTCTCAACAAACACCAAAAAGACAAAAAATTAGAACACCAACAGATGTCGCCAACTTTATAAACTCAGTAATTTCTGCAATAAATCTTTAATTTTACCACATCTTTCTTACTATTGCAAAATACAATAATAAATAATTTGTATGCCTACGAAATCATGAGTAATAAATAATAAGTTCGATATACTAACTTGGTATTCTAATGAGTAATAAAAAATTGTTGGTGCATCTTCATAAAGCAGACAAGCAAAATAAGTAAGTAGGTATAAAATATACAGAAGAGGATTTATTAATTGCTACTCTATTTTGCTTCTAGTATTGGTGTAATTTCTTAATTCGTCTTTTGTTTGCTTAGTCCTTAAAATCGATACAAAAACAATTTTGCTTAGATTAATATAATCTTAACTTCTCGATACAATTATAAAGTTATTTGACGACACATTCATTCAAATTATACAAAACGTAATAATTTAATTTGAAAATAGTTTTTTTCGTACATAGCATTTGATTTATTTGTATTAGAAACGTGAAAATGTATTATTAAACGCATATCTTTACAATTGTATACGACCACTAACTCAGCACTTTGAATTTTATCGATAATCATCTACGACGCAAATTCACTCTACGATTCGCTACGAAGACATGCGTAGAGTAAGCTGCGAGACTCGAGACGTAGGTAATATTAAGTCGATGAATTCATTCCCGAATTGATATCCCTATTGTGCACAAATGAGAGCCATAAGTCTGAATTACAGTCACTGAAAAGTCTACGGGGCGCGAGCTCGAAAGGTATTCTGTTTAATCTCGGAGAGAAAGGGATACCCGGGGAATTATTGCGAGGAATACGCATTGAAGATGTATTGTGGGATAGATATCTTCCTTATACGTGACGTAGGAATACGAAATTTATGAATATATGATAAAATATAGCAAAAAAATGTATTAGCTATGATACAAAACTTTCGTTGTTTAAAAGTTGAGTTAAAAATAAAATGAATATCGAGAACAAGTCAACGAAGTCAACAAACTGAACAGGCATGAATGTTGTTGTTTATGTTAATTATAGGAATTATTGAGGGACAAAAATTTCTAAAACTTAGTATGAGATGATACTTGGGGACGTATTTATATAAATTTATAAATAATTATACTAGCAGGAAAATGATTCTAAAGAAGAAAGATGCTCACGGTCACAGACGAAAGTTTGAAACGTTCTTTTTCTATGAAAAAAAATGATTTACTAAGGAAAAGTGAAGGAATGACAAAAATTATATATATTTAAGTAAAAACAAAATAACAATGAATTCCGTGTATTTTATATTAGAAAAATACAGTGTTTGTTGAAAGACTTTGTTATTGATGAAAACCAAATGGTGTATATAAAAAGACATATTGATCTAAACGTAGTTTTTGTGCACGGCCCATCGTTTCAAAATTAGGAAGAAGTATTGAAAACTCAGTCACCAATTAAAGTGTGCGTCTCCTAGTTTAAAAGGCAGAAATAATACTCCTTATAATCACACATACATTTGCTTGACATGTATGCAGCGCTGCGTCAGCATGTTTATGTAGAATAGCGCTTCTCGTGCACCAATTTCGGATTCTTAATTGGATGTCACTGATGTCTCTGTACAGTTTATTATATACAGTCATTTATTACTCTTAGAAACGTCCTTAATATATTACTCATCAAGTTCATTGGCTTGTTTTGTGTTATTTTTCTGCGGAATTACTATAAAATTCAAAATTAGCTAATGGTTAAGTATTGTTCCTTACTTGTAGATATCTCAATGAAGAGTTCAGTGAAAATATTTAAGAAGTTTGTTTTTAAGTCGCTGTATTAATTAAATGGCAACCTCATTTAGGTCCTCAGATATAGTCCCATTCTTCATAATTCTAATTCTACTTCCTTTTTCTTGTTTATCTCTGGTTAATTTGTCGTTTCTTTTCATGATGGAGATTTGTTTTCTGTTATATTTTATATAACCTTTCAGGATATTTTTCTCAATTTTTTCAGTGTATATATATATATATATATATATATATATATATATGTGTGTGTGTGTGTGTGTGTGTGTGTGTGTGTATGTGTGTGTATGTGTGTGTGTGTGTGTGTATTATAATAGACCATTATGACCCTTGCGAACGAAGTTGCATGCCGAAGCTAGTGTATATAACAGATAAATGAATAAGTTGGACAACATTATTTTTTTTATCATTTGTGTTTCGATTTTTAAAATGTTTGTGATTGTTTTGAATTTTATCGAACCTTCTACGCGGGTATTCTGGGTGAGCCCGGGTAGATAGTTCAGCAGGGTTCGCTACTGCACTTGACTTGCCTCATCAACGGTTCTACGGAGCCGCCCACCTGCCGTTTTTTTGATACAACGATGACCGCACGATCAACTATGATCTCAGTGCGTCAAATAATGTCATTTTTGAAGGACTCAAAAGTAATTTTAATTAAATGTAATACTCAATCAGTTCTTATGAATATTTTCTTAAATCCAACCGTCCGATAGCTTCTTTTACTGCACGTGTGATTCTCGCTGTCTGTTGCAAAGTTTGTTTGTTTAATTTGTTGGTTTGCAAGAAGATTCAATTCTATTTAAAACCAACTTACATTTAAGGAAGAATGGTTTACTTTCTTACTAAGCTGGGCTAAAATTAAAATTTAGTTTTCACTGTTTGGATTATCAAGTGACTACTAATAACAAGAAAGAGACGTGAAAAATTTATGTCATGCATACTTTCTTCCTTTTTTTATTTGCTTATCTATATGATATCTTAAGAGTCCCAATATAATAATCAAACTGAAGAAAGAAAAAATTCGGCGGTTTTGATTTCGTCATATTATTAACAAAATATTATTTATTAAGAGGTGGTATCAATTGTAATTGTTACTGACAGGTATAGTGTATTCTGGCACATAAAAACGAACGTTCTAAATGAGAGAATGAAAAATGAGGAACAATTGGAATTAGAATTAGAACCATAATGATAGTGATTCGTCTTTTGTATTATTTTTTAATCTTAATATTGTAACGAATTTAAATAATTTATCTAATTACACTAGTATGCGCGAAGATTTCCGCGCATCTAGGAGTTTATTTTGCTAGTTTCAAAACCTATCACTATAAAAATATTAATTTTATTTGTAGTAAAGTATTCAGCGAAACCAATTTTCTTGATTTTTTACGGATTTTTAGATCGTTTCTTTTGGAAATGGGTAACAACGGGCAAACATTGCAAACGACATTGAAGCTTAATATATTGTAAACTGGGCTAAAATGAAAAATAATAAATGGAATCAACGCTTAGTTTAAAAAGACCTTACTAAAATATTCTATACTACTAATGACAATATTCGACACAATAAAGTATGCTAAAATTGTTTTTCAATTACACTTCTTCCAAAATTTCTTGCAAGTAGACTAAAATCTTTAGAAACCAGGAAAATGTACCAGACAGACTAACAAGGCAAAATTAAAAGGGTTGCGTATTGGACTTTCGTTGCGTACTCGAATTAAAAGGGTTGCGTGATGGTACTTTTGTGACAATTTTGTACAACATTTTTTTGATATCTTTTGTTTAGTAAATGTCCTAAATAACCAGCACTGAATTTATTCAACTAAAGGAAACAAGCAATTTATTCTCATGATCATTAACTCTTTGCCTTCGCATCAATCTGTTCGAGTTCTCTTGTCGGCTGATTATGATTTTTTTTCAGATAAATTAGCATGACAGAACAAAATATATATAAATCCTACGATAAAATAAATAAGAAGATAAATGGCTTAGAGAAATTTAATTATGGCACAAGTAATTACGAAACAAAAAACTGACCACATCATAACTGGGCGTTATGAGTCCAAACTCTATAGTAGACTCATGACTTAAATAAAATGACTCATGACTTAAATAAAATGACAAATTACATCATAAAAAAACAAAAAAACATATTCAGGAAAACATTTGCGTCTTTTCCTGAATCAAAATTGCTGTAATAAATCAATTGATCTAGTGGTAATATTATTGTTATATAACAATAATAATGTTTAATGTGTAGGCAAAATTAATCTGTTTACATAATATATTAGATCAAGGCGGTTTCTGTCTTAATAATAACACGAAAAATAGGAGATATATTTAAAATAATACTTTGTTGTATTAAATTGAAAGTCATCATATTAATATTCGTTATGATAATATAATATACTTCATGGAATGCATAACAATGGACCACTCCTTGAGTAATAAATATTTTTTTCTCAATATTTGAAATATAACTCAACTTCATGAAAAGTTATGGTTTCAGATATATTTGACATAGTGGAGAGAATTTGTAAAAGCTCGTATAAATTCAAGCCGAACGATCCCAAATGAGTACCAAAAAGCTTTACTCGATCAATTAAAAACTTGTAATCTCATTCTCTGTTGCGGAAAGCAAGTAAAGATGTATTTGATGGAAAGTGAATAGGGTTATCTAAAAGTTTGGGCCATTGGTGAATAAGTAGTCACCTTTTTTCTCACAAATTATTTCATTATCCGCAGTAACAAAAGTACTGTGAATAATTAAATTATTAAACGGATATTGAATATATTTGGCGTTAATTTTGTAGAAATTCATTATTCACAATTAAATGAAACTACGTGATGTAGTATTATTTCTACTATCTTTAATTTCTTTACCACGACCTAGGTTTCGTTGTATTACAACATCTTCAGGTGGGATATTAGCAAAGATCTTTGCTAATATCCCACCTGAAGATGTTGTAATACAACGTAACCTAGGTCGTGGTAAAGAAATTAAAGATAGTAGAAATAATACTACATCACGTAGTTTCATTTAATTGTGTATTAAACGGATATTTAATTTCTTAAATCTTTGTGGAGGCTAGTTTGTTGCGTCGAATATATAATATCAAAGGTGTCTCTTGCGAAAAAAGAGAGAAAATTACGTAAAAAATATTTATAAAAATTATCTTAGATACATAATGTTAGAAAATAAGCAGACCAAAATATTTACGTTCGAAATTATTTGGCATAAAATATTATTAATTCAAGAATTACTGAGAGAAGGCGACCTTTATAACAATGAAGAAAATGGTTTTAATTTTTTATTAGCATAAAAATAAGGCATTATTTGTGAAAACTTTGCTTAGCTTGAATATTGTTAATTTCATTTAACATATAAATAAATAACTTACTATGCAAGGCAAAACCATTTAAGTTTTGTGATACAGGAATCTATTTTTTTTCGATACTGTGTATGATTACATAGTATTTAAATCAATGTACTTGTTTTATTGTGAATTAGCAACATCAAAACGATGACATATTTATTTTTCAAACTTATTACTGCAGGAGCAATCTTTTCTAGTCGACCAAAATATGGAAACTTAAGGGAAATATGATTTTTAAGAAGTGGCTTTCGAATACTTGCACGGAAGGTGAAAGGTTAGTATTGGACTAGAGTTTCTTCCATAGCTTGGTAGAAAAATCGGTGAACAATATTTTCACAGAAAAAAAGTAAATATTTAAATCAAAATATAATGAAAGAAGGAAATTAAATATTTGAATAAAATTAAAGAATTTGTTGTATGTAAAAGAAAAACTTTTATAATTATCGATTTATTTTCTTTGAGAAATAAATCATACAGTGTGACTTGGTAAGTGTAGTACTCAATTCATAGCAGAGAAATACAAATGTAGCACAGAAAGCGAGTCTTAGTTCACGTCATAACGTATTGTTGTCAAATGATTAAATATAAATATTATTTATGAACAAAATGAGTAAGAAAGAAAATGGAAAGAAGTAAGTGGACAAACTGACGAATATCGGAAATACGGAATTTGCAAACAAAAATCAAATGGAAGAAAAAGTTTTATGAGGATGAGAGAAGAATGTATGAAGATAGATAAGAATACAACGAGAGAACGACATAAAAGTAGAAAATAAAAGATAATCATTCTACCCTTTTATGGTATGAATGTAGATCTAGATTGGTTACATAATAGATTTTGGCTGCACCAGTTGAGTGCAATTAAATTTAAAAACGTTATTATGATTTCAGCTCCTCTTTTAAATCTTAATTAATATTAATTTAAACGTCTCGCATAACTTGTTAATTAAAAACATATTTCATAAAACATATTTGTTCCAACGTTTTATTATAAAGTATTACTTCAGCAAATTTTTTTTGGAAATAACTCTAAACTTTCAATTTGTGATCCTCTTTGATCTTTATTTTTTTAATTTATTCCTTTTTCGGATACAGTCAAAAGCAGACTTAACATAATTCTAAATATTTTTTAATTAAAATTTCTTAATCTTTATAATAATTGTGTTTATTTGGGTATTAAAAGGCTTCTGTTATGTTAATTCAAAAATATGGTATCTATATTAAAAGTATATAATATTTACAAAAATCGGAGAATTTTTTGAAAATTGTCCCGCTTTCAAAATTCTAGGACTTTTTTGAAAAGACACTGAAATATTTTTATAATTTTAGAAGTTAGTAACTTTTCACTCAAATTAAATGGCTTAGGTAACTTTTAGAGTATAGTACCCTAAAAAGAAAAATATAATAAGAACACCCACGGGGCTGTCCGACTGTCCGAAATGTTTTTAACGTTTTTACATAACCAATCTCTACAGAAATGTTTTAAAATAGAAATTTCATTTTTGACCTAGTTATAAATCATATTAACCCGCATATTTTTCTGTATATATATACAAACATATATATATATATATATATATATATATATATATATATATATACATAGTGTTATAGGACAGTAAAAGAGAAATCAAAAATATTTGTTTCCGAATTTGTAAGTAGCAAACGGTCAGAGAAACACACGGAAACTTCCATAAAACATATCCTATTTCCGACACTATTAAACCAAAAATCAATTATCCTAGGTCTTGCAATTTTTCAGAAATTTGACGGCTGTGAAACATATTCCAGGTAATATAAATGTATTGCCTTATATACGATGGACATTTCTTTAATATTTGTTTAAATGAGTTTAATGGAAGTATTCGGCATCCATAAATATTTTCTTTGCCTATGTGTGGGATTCACTCGTATTCTAACTCATATTTTTTAAAAGGGCCTTTTTAATATTTTTTTTTCAATATTTCATTTTGTATAATTAATGTTTAACCTTGATCTTTTATTAAAGGATATTACAGTTATGAAATTATAATATTCAAACTCAAATCGATTAGAATAGATTGGAGGAACGAAATCTGGTTTATATACAAACGTCTCATGTAAATTGATAAATGATAATTTTTGTGACTTTTTCGGTTATTTATTATGGATTAGGAAGATTAATTTCCCTCTCTTTTAACTATAACAAATATGTGTACTTATGATTCAGAGATATTTACGTAACTGAGGGTTGAACGATATTTAATTTTATATTTGTAAGTGATTTATTCTAAGAAAAAAATATATCGTTTAAAATAAAAAGAAATACCTTCTAAACTAACTACTGTATAACTTATATAATACGAATGACATATCGTATTAAAACTTTCTAAAAGGTTTTTTTTATTGATATATTTCAAAGAAACATAATTAGATAGTAATTTTTCCCTAAAATGAAGCGAACATTATTATAACTTTACTTATACATAAAATTATTATGTTATTTCCATGGCTGTAGAAAGCAATAAGTTTATTTTTAAAATGGCATTTGAATGATAAATCTCCTAATTTATAGAAAAAGATAAAAAGAATCATATAAAAGCAGTAATTTGAGGAAAGCTCCAGTTTTAGATATTTTAATTTTTTTTATTTAGATCACAAAAAGTTTATATTTATCTTTGTTAGTTTATTAGTTTTGTGCATACATTTTATGCATAAAACATAATTCATCATGATGTGGCTTTGAAAAATATATCTTGAATGTGCTTAAAGTAAGAAGGTAGATAAAAGGATTATAAATATCTACACCCAATGAAATATTCAAAGACTCCACAGAAAAAACATATTTAATCAGAAGTTTTCAAACATTCTATATGCATTTAATTTTTTATTCTTACTTATAACATAACGATTCTCTTCAAATTGCCCACCTAAAGATGTCATACAACGAAACCTAGGTTGTGGTTAACAATATAAATGAAGTAAATATAATAATACATTACGCAGTTTCATTTAGTTATTAAAAGAAATTAAGTGATAATGAATTTCTATAAAATGAAAGTCAAATGTATTCAATATTTCATATGCAATCAAAACCATTTCTAATAATATGTTTAGCCTGCACATGATTTTTTCAATATCTTGTTTTTATTTGTTGCTGAGTTATTTAAAATTAAGATAATCTGTTGTAAATTTAACATTTGAAAATTACGTAGATTTTAAGTATATTTGTATTCCAAATTTTAAATCAGAAATCGTCTTTTCTTCAAAAACGTATTATGGTATGTTTGCATCCAGCAGGAGCACTAGGAAACGAAAATCGTATGAAAATCAAGAAGGGAGTATATTTTTGGCAAAATAGTAATGGACAAGCATGAACTACATGGAATTCTGTGAGTGCATTCAAAACATTCAGAAAATTGAACTGTTCTCGAAATTTAAATTATTAGAATGGCTCCAGATAAATTTCAGGTTTTTTGCTTTGATACATAGATATTATGTTTTTAATGAAAGCTAGAAAAACAGTTTCGTTAGATTGGCCAACAAGTGAAATATTTTCCGTGTTCTTGAATGTTAGTGGTCAGTTCGCAGGTAAAAGAATGGACAAGTTATGTGTCTTGTAAAAAAGAAAGCTATTGCAAGGATATCATACTACGGTTATATTATTTTAAAGTTTAGATTTGTTTATATATATAAATATGTACATACATGAGAATTGGCCTATGAAAAATATGGTGGGCCATATTTTTCATAGACCAATTCCTAATCTATATTGTGGGAAATTAATAATTTCAAAAAATTTAATAGAAATAACCTGTACTCTGAAATGTTTATAGGTGTCTAACAATGTAATTTTGCTGGAAATTGGTAATTTTTTTAGTGCATCAGTTACATCAATAATCAGGTACTGACAAAACGCAATGCTTTGCTGCGTAACCCATTAGGGTTTACTGTTTTGGTCAACATATATGATAAATTCATGAACAAACGTGTGAAAAAGTGCTAACTGAAATAGCACTTTCTCACTACGCACGTAATGAAACTAGATATACAACCGTGTTGTTAAAATAAATATAACGTACCCTAGTATTTAGCATTTTAATTCTATATGACATAAAAGTTGTGGCCTTTACTTTCAATTTTTGGTGGCGCGAGATAATTTATACGCAAATTTACTTTATAGTAGAACGTGTACATAGTATATGCAAACTAAATTCTAACAATATTTATAAGAATATATTGTTTTGATACGCCATTATGGAGAATATCTTGAAGGTGGTCATTAAATTAGCTATCAGTTGGATTTATCAGTAGTTTTTTAGTACTGATAGTCTCAACGTTATATTGCCAGTATAACCAAACTGGTCATTGCCATATTGGAGGCCTATATATCACAACAAGATGTTAACGTTATTTGTAGGTAGAGAATATAACATAAGACTTTGGATGTTATATAGTTTTACTTATTTACATAGTATTAACCCATATTTTATAGTTTCTCCAACAGAAGTCCAATAGATAGCTAGCTAACGAAATTGAAACATATAATGAAAGCGAGGCGTATTGTAATAAACTTGACATAAAAGTACTACATGTAGAGTGTTTTCCTTGGAAAATTCCATAACAAAGGAAATTGAAAAACGAAGTGTCGGAAAAAGGATTGCAGCATTTTTCTAGTAAAAAAGTAGGGTTTACATTACTATTTATTCAAAAAATAATGAAAGATTTATTTGAAAATGTAGAATTTTTGGTTTTGGAAAAGTTCAACTAAACTCACTGCCTAACAAAATTATACTAAATAATTCTAACTTGGCCTTCTCTTAATTACTTTAATCTTAGAATTAATAAATGATCCACCATAAAAACGATCCCGCACCATTATATTTTTATTTCTAAAAAATAAAGATAACCATTAAAGTACGCTTTATGAGCGCAAACGAAACTGTGACTTCTTTACAAAAAATCGAGATGAATTCCTAAGGAAGATTAATTTTAGTATTATCATCTGTATAAATCTATAATTTATTAATGTAAACATGTTTGTAGTTTATTGTTTATGAAACAGTAGACAAGTGACATATTTCATACTGGACTATATTATGACAATTTAAAAATTTACATGGTTAAAATCGTGTAAAAATGATCGTAGTCAAGTAATGACTGGAATTAAGGTGTCTATGACAGAATTTCCACGAGGACACAAATATATAATTATCGTATAAAGAAAACACAATTATCAAGTTGTTATCCTCTTTTGAAATTTATCCAGTAAGGTTAAATTTTAATTACGTTGACTGTCGCGTACGATTACTGCAAGTAATAGCACGCCCCTTCTCTTCAATGTAATTCCACACTTTTAATTATTTACCTGTATTATTTCTTTCGATTTCTTCAGTAATAATATATAGGTCGTCATGTCAAAAGTACCCTTCAGTGGAGGTGTTTCTGGTAACATAGATTCTTTTGTCTCGAGTATTGATTAAAGAGAGAAACACTTTTATATTTAAATACTTAATGTGGATTTATTACGGAATGGAATGCAACTGAACTCTCTTGAAAATATTATATTTCATAGAGGTTTTGTGGTATGGCATTAGGTATGTGGCTACTTGATTGAAAGCCTGAAATAGGAATTAAAAAAAATTGTGGTTGTTCTACTTTTTTACACAGTTGGTGATTTGTTATGTTACATATTACTGCGGATAGATGGTTAGTTGACACGGATGGTTGAATGCGTTCAAGCCGAGTCTTAGAAATACGTTAAAGCAAAGATAAAACTTACTTTGGACTCAGTATTTTTATAACTAGCGGGCAATATATATTGTTTTATATTTATTTTTTTCTTACAAAGTTTAAAGTGCGTCAATTTCATAAATAATCTCGCGACACTAAAATAATTATTAACAGATGTTAACTTTGAAATATTATTTTTGTTTGTTAGTATTTCCAAATACTTAATCATCTCTTTGAACTATACAAGTACGTCTTTTTAAATTATTGTCTTTTTAAATTTTATAATAATATTTAAAAAAATTAAAAAAAGGTATGTAAAACACACGTCGTGTGTATTGCCATTATTAATAAAAAGACAGATACTTTTCGAGAAACCCCAAATAAAAGGGGCGTTAAAAAACAAAACTAGAGATAACATTCGACTATAGTGAAAAGAAATGAGTAGTGGATTTATTTGATCAAATTTTTGCTTAATTAGGAAGACGATAAAATCCTATTGCCAACTGGAATTCAAATTACTTACAAATACTTCTATCGTAAACTATATGGTATCATCCAAACAAACAAAAATAATATCTTTAGTACAATTTGAGAGAGAGCCAGTCAAAAATCTCACATCTTAAAATAAAGAAAACTATATGGAAGCATCGAACCAATTACGACTTAAGCATCAGTTCTTAACAAAAGAAGCTTTTCTTCTTTTGTCTTCTTTTGCCAAATAATCGAAAAGGAACTCTTTTAGTTATAAATAGAATAGCGCAAAAACTCTTGGTGGTAACCTTTTAACTCTTGGTAGTAACCATTGACTGGTTGATGTGTTAATAAATAATATTATATTGTAAGTTTCATTTATTACAAATTGAAAGAAATATTTTTAATTGAGATTTAGAAAATGGAAGATTACGGTATATGTTTTTTGAACTTTTCCACCAACATTTCTAAAACTATTTTATGACACGTTTTACAATCTTCATAACTCGTTATAGCACAAATTTATCACACAAATAAGTTTTTAACTATTTCAAAATATTGAAACCTAAAAACTACCATCGCTGCTGTTGACACAATTATACAAAACGTAAAAGAATATGTTTTCTGTCGAGCGTTTAAATAAAATTCCAAAGCAAATGTTATCAACTATCGATAACATTTGCTTTAGAATTTTACTAAGGAAATGAAGCTTAGTTCTTCATTTCCTTAGTAAAATTCTATTATATATATAAAAATTTAGGGAAATTTGGAAAATATTCAAAAATAAATTACTTTTAAAGTATCAAATGATACTTTAGTACGGAATCTATCATGATCTGTAGTTTCATTTGTAGATATTGCAGCAAATCCCTAATTTTTTCCATATAAAATTAAAAAAGTATATCACTGTGAAGAACAGACAAAATAATAAAATGTATTCAATTACAAAATAATAATCCACTTGACCTGATCCTGCTACCTAATTTTTGAAATTAATGCTTGGTAATAAATAACCGAAAATCTGATTAATGCCAGTCGTTAATTCTGAGAAAGGTATGAAAGATCATAATTTGATAGTATAACTTTTTATGGTCTTGTGTAGAGACGGTGATAAATGCCTGAAAGTGACCAGCAATTTGTTTGCTCTGAATATAGTAAGAATTTCAGATAAAGTTAAGAAATAAATTGGGAGTAAAATTTGCAGTTAATTATTTTTCACTCCAATAGAAACTTGAATATAAAAAATTAAATGAAATGAAACATTAAGGGAAGATGTTTTAGTATTAGGGTTATAGGAGTGTAAAAATTAAATCATAACTTAATCTCTCATAACTATAAACTTGAACAAGATATGGTACCTAATAAGTAAGGGAGGTATTTAGGAGGTTTCTATTTCTTTGGGGAAAACTAAATTTAATTTATTAAATTTATGAGTTGTTGTTAGAAATAACAATTCTGCATAAAAAAATTAACAAGTAGTTGACTATATACTAAAGAATCGATCTTGATTTTAAACATCTCTTCTGTTCTAGTAAACAATTAGTTACTTGTAATCGCAAAATAATATTCGATGAATCGACTAATCGAGATATTATTTAAATATACATATTAGAATATAGAATCTTTCAGTAAATTCAAAACAAATCGCTAAACTTGTTTAAATGCTCGCTTACTAGAAGATTTTTTAATTATATATATTTTGTTTTACATCGAACCGAATGCATGACATTTAAACCTATCGATTTACCCATAATATTCAAACCCTGAAGATTGCAGGAGCCTCAAACTTAGTGAAAATAAGCAATGCCTGTGAGTGAAAATTTAAATTTTATTGAAAAATCTGAAAAATATAAGTAATCACTTTTGATATCTGCCAAGAAATACAAACATCTTCCTATCCAGAAGCCGTTTATTTATGAGAACTTATATTAGGAGATATGAACAGTTACTTCAGTGGACTTTCTTCATGAGATAGTGGCTAGCTGAATCCATTCATTAAAAATTCCTCCATTCATTAAACATTCACAGTCTTTCCCAGTATAGAGTATTTGAACATATCATATATTATCATCTAACACATTCGTGATAGATTAAATGATAATCTGAACAAATACTTTATTTCCGTAGTCGTTTTAAATTTTCATTTTAGCTATGTAAAAATAAATAAAATTTTTCAGTATAATTTTATATTTGTATCTGCTAATTGTTAGTTCCATGGTTGGTAAACAGAAAACTTATCGAATGAAATTAAACCAATCGTCAGGTGTTCACTACACTTTCCAAACTCTTTGGAAATTATGATTGCATATAATATTTTTTGCAAAATTATATTTAACTTAAAACGTTGCTATCTGAATTTACTTCAGTTGGTGAGGTCTATTTTAACTCTTTGGGATATTTTGATGTACTGAAAATTTAGACTAACGTTATAAAGGTAGTAATTTAACTCTTTCTGTAACTATATTCATAACTATGCAACGATTAATGGACTTTATTCGTTAGCAAGAAAAAAGTTTTATTTATTTTAACAAAAGCCTAATATTTGTAAGATCATCGTCATACTTTTTGTTAAAAAGGTAACTTAAATATTATATTCACTGAATATCACTTTGCTTCATTCAACACATTAACAGGCTAGGTTTTTTCAGATGCAAAGTTTGAAACAATGCAACTTAATTCGCTTTTATCAAATCATTTTATCACTTCTCAACACCATTTCTTCGTATCCCTCTGATATTTTCTGACATGAAACCCAACTAGCAAAGCTTGCAAATTTTTTTAATAATCATACGGAATAGGATAAATTTTTTATGAATCTATTGATACATAACATGCCTGTTTATTACAAATTGTGTTTGGTCACTTGTAATTTCAAGATGTTCACTTGATTTTGTATCGTACTCTACCTCATAATAAAGAAGTATTGAAATTTATTTCCTGAAAGCTTCTATTTGTTGTTAGTCGTTTCTTAAAGCAGTAACCTATGACGGCCTCCCTGTTAAAACACGCAAGAGCTATTTTTTATACGATTGTAGGTAAAAAGGCAATAATCGTCACATGTAATATATACTGACGTTAATTTAGATAAAAAATATTTTATTCATTTTTTATAAAATATATGTTATTTTACAAAAAACTACAAAAAACGTATTCAGAATATCAAGTATAAGCTCAAAATTAGCCCTGAAAATAACATTTGACTTCAAACATTGATTTGAAAATATTTAAGTAAAGAGTGCTGAGAGTATTCCAAAGAACTTAGCGGAACTCAAAACTAAGGAATGGCTATAATTTAATAAATTATTTTTCTTGTTTCTATAGAAATATTGAAAGAGTTAGCATGCCATATTTTCTTTTTTATACTTCAATAAATTTTTTAAATGTTGTTTTTTTAATGCAAAGCTGCATCTTTTTCAGTGTTTCTTTTTCGTTTCAAGAAATTCCTCCCTTTTTATAAATTATTTATACTAATTATAATCTGATGGTATGGAAGATAAATCTTTATTAAATAGACATAATGGTATAGAAGGGGCATAGAATCAAAGTCGCTACAGTGCACTAAAACTAGGTGAGTCAAATTAACGCAACACGGTAACAGTAAACTTTTCTCGACAACGGTGACTAAAGCGGTCGATCTTATTTGAAAAAATTACTGTTGAAATAAATTAATGGAAAAATTTTTATGAATTGACCTGCAAATTTGAAAAACTTTTAATACTAAAGAACAGGACACCGAACTCGGTAGGCGCGCTATTACATTTTTACTAGCGGATAGTGGCATATTCGCAAATAACTAGCTCCCATTACAGTAGTTTTAAAAAAATTGCATTACTTAAATGTTTTTCGTTTTTATCCCCGCCTCATGCATAATAAGGTGTATCGAGTGAATTTTTTCGATTATTGTTATAGAATTATTGAACAAGTCGTGTGATTGACTCATTTAGTGAAAAATTAAAATATTTTGGTCAAACTGGGTTTAGATGTAATGAAATAACTTAAAATATGTATCATCGGTTTTTTTTCCACGGTGACATTCATGTCGATTTCCATTGACAACGGTGAGAATTGTCTATTTAACCCAATGACTTGTCGAAACATTAAACTCAAAACAAGGTTAAACCTTGATATTTACATATTGGGCACACTATTGACATATTGCAATACAAAGATATTATTTTTGGACCTAAACAGACAGTTTAATTCTACAGAATTAATCTCAATTATTATTAAATGTGACGATTATGTTAGTCTAAAAATTAGGTCCCAGCCAGGTTTATGAAAATATGTTATATTGTTTAAGCGTGATTAGATAACCAACATCTCAATATACCTTTTATGGTATTAATATTTTACGCGTGCGAAGCATCAGATAACACGTAGCCTATGTTTTACTCCACCACAAATTTATGTTCACCAAATTTAGTAGCGCTTTATTTGTTTGTTCCAGAGTTATTAGGTAACAAATGTCCAGACTTTATTCGACAGTTTTAATGTTAGTAGTATGCAGTACTAGGGACACGGCTAAATACAAAATGAGATTAAAATTATTTTTATATTATTGAATCAGTATATTCAAGAAATCCATCTTGGCTTTCTCAAGAAATTTTATTATGATTTCCGGCAAAAAATGTTTTCACTATGCTTTATTAATATATAGCATTCTCCCAATAGTTAAATTAATTAAACACTCCAAGTGGCATGTTCACATAGTCACATACTTGAAAGTTACCTTCAGTGATTGGTAATATAATTTGCTACTACATTGTTTTAAAATTTACATATCATCAAGTGGATCTATAAACTAACTTTTTGGAAGTATTTTGTCATGATAATGAACAAAAATATTTTTTCCTCCAATCTGCGTTAACTCTTCAGATTTTTTTATTTTGACGTAATCATGCAGGAGATTGAGCCTCCTTATATCTTATTAAATAATTTTGTAATAAATGCTTATATTTCGCTTGCAAAACCTGGATGAAAAGTGTTTCACAGGCTAGTATTATTTATAAAATCAAACAGATAGGAAATAGCTCTGTTAAAATACGTTTGTCGAAGTAACCAGTAACGTTGTCTCGTTTTACCATTCAGGGATTCCACCACTCAGAGACAAATTGTCATTGGTGGAGGTTTGTAGACTTGTTCAGTTATTAGTATGGTATCTTTCGTTGGCGGTATATTTACTTTATAACCACATTCCTGTAGACCATTCACACTGTCCCTAAAATATTAATCTAGTAAAAAAGTCATCTTGTGCAAATAATCAACGCCAGGCATTGGACTTATTATACCTTGCTTGATTGTGGCTTTAGATGTAGTCGTGGCGTAAGGGTCCATAAAATCTAATGACTATTAGTATACACAATCATAAAAGTTTAAACATATTCTTATACTTATTCAAACTAAACGACAAACGTTGAAACACAAAGTTTGAACTTTTTTCTCTAAAGGTATTATATTCAATACTAAATATTGAAATCGATAGATTTCTTCACAAAATATTATTCTTTATAGTCTAATATTATCTTTTAGTGGTCTCAATGTGTCGAAATTCCTTTCAAAACATTATATATGGCGGCGAAAAAAGCTACCTAAAAGTTAGTCTTAAAACTTGTGAAAATTGTTGATAAATTCATCCCGTTTTTATATTTTAAAAGCTATCAGTACACTCTGGCTTCTGCCGGTAATTGCACTCATAGATAATATGCACCGAGCTCAATTCTGGTATTTATTAAAAATCCTCCCTCTTTCGAATCTTCATATAAATCGCTACTCGTACAGTTTGTTGCTCCTGGGACTGCTTAACTACGTGAGGCTGTGCTGCTTCACGAAGCTGCATTGCTTTACAAGATTGCACTGTTTTATGAATTTGTTTAGCTTCTTGAGAGTGTATTTCTACATGAGGCTGGGCTGCTTTACAATGCTGCACTGTTTCATGAGGCCACACTATTTCAAAGATGCACTATACAATGAGGTAACACTGCATCATGAGGCACTGTATCATAAGACTGCATTGCTTCATGAGGCAGCACTTATTCACGATGCTGCATTGCTTCATGAGGTGCACTACTTTATGTGGATATACAGTTTCTATTCTCCGTACATTGTTATGAACTTGTAAGGTCGCAGAGTTAAAGAGTATATAAACATCAGCAGTTTAATCACGAGGTGATAATAGTGCTACATAAACCAGTAGGTGTGAAGAAGTTGAAAGGAACTGATGACATAAAAATAAAATATGGGAAAATTACAAGCAAACAACCGCTGCGAGAACGCAAGAATTAATGACCAGTTTTTTTCAAAAGGCAGAATATCCTCTTCCCTTCCGAGAACAAAGATTTTTTATCTATATTCCATCTATTTTCGCTTCCACTTCCAAGAACAAAGTTTTCTCAACCAAATCAATTATTGTGTTCTTTCATTTCGAATTTAAAACTGTACATTAAGGGAAAATGTATTTCATTCACAGTTTCATGAAAAATGTCTTTCATTAAATGTTGAAAAGAGATATAAAAACAAATACATTTGCGATATAGGTACTTTCGTTCATTTTAGTAGTGTAATATTAAGTATATGGGTGATCGCGCATTGTCTAGATTCAAAACCTATTCTCTAACGATAAATGGATATTTACATCGGAAACACCTCTATCCGGGAGTTTTGTCAATATGGCTTGGGTCGTTTCCAAAAAGATGAGTAACGAATATTACTGGCTTGAAACCAAATTACATTAGGAATATAGAATATATTATGTACCGATTTGAGTTTTTGAAAAAAACAATTACATCGATGGAAAATAATTGCTTTAATTAAATATTCAAAATAATAATAATATTATTGAAAATAATTGACATGCTTTGTACATAATACCATAATTATAAAATGGAGTACTAATTAAAAACTTTCATTTGACATACATTTTTATTTAACTGGCCTAACGTCCATTTTGGCCAAGACTCTTTAAAGTCTTGTTTGTTCACATTATTGGGTTATGCTCTGAGAGCTTCCTTACTCTATTTATTTCTAACTTTTCGAAAAATAAACCACTGTTTAAGAAATAAAACTTTGGAATAAACTAGTTTCTGGCTCCAAGAAATATCGTGATGAATGTATAAACCTATGGTTTCTTCTCCACTCGTGTCATTTTTGTATTCGATCTTAACTCGTGTCAATATTTGTATTCTAACTCTGCATTTTTTTAGGTGTATCTAATTGTTAATATCTTTTATATACCTGATATTATAATATGTCCAGAAGCCGTCCTGACAACCAAATTTTCATATATTTTTATAATTTACTGGAAGATATTGCCTCTACAGCAATAAGACCGCCATATAAACTGTACGTTAAAGTTATCACAATATGAATTGAAGAAATAAGTAAAACAAATAAACAATGTAACAGATCAAGTGAATACACATAGGGGACCTTATATCTATCGATTTATGACAATCATTTTTTAATTTTCAATATATGTCGGATGTTTTTGATTCGCATATTAAGCCTTCGCCTATTTCTTTCCCGAAGATATAAATAATTCCTTTAATTGTTTAACTGTAAATCTATGTTACGAGTTTATTAAACATAATTTCTTTAAATTTGGGAGAACTCGTCGATTCATATTATTGTAAACACATTTCAAATTACGCCTTAATAAGAATGAATTTTAAAAAACATACATTTTGCTGACACCATGCACATTTTCTAACTAATGTTTAAGGGAAAGATGTGTACCTTCAAATATTTTATCTTTCCTAGTTATATCCGTACGGTAATTTCTATTTCTTCATGTTTCGAAGGATTACGAAATTATTTATTTTTAATATCTATTATCATTATATTGCGTTAAATTTTTCTGTACCTAATTTGTACGATCCTTTAGCTGTTACATTTATTGGCACGATGGTGCATAAAAGACGACTTATTTTAATTCAGTTCACACATAGTAAGTTATTTTACACTTATTCTAGAGCCAACAATAATAAAAACAAACAGCATTTGACCTAATCTTATAGAAGGGTTGTTTGGACTAAAAAGTTCATAAAAAGATTAGCAGTTCACAAAAGATTACGTAAAAGCTCCGCCCAATAAAAAGGCGGACGGGAAACAAAATGAAAGCGTCTTTCAAAGTTCTTGATAACTCTGTCTTAAGCGAGTTTGCGATACCGGCTATTTAATGAAAAAAGCTTGTGAAAGGCGGATGAGATCTTTCAATAATGCCGTCTATTAGATGCTAAAGTTTGTAAATTAAGTGCAATTAAATTATTGAATGAACTTCGGTTCATCGTTATTTTGAAGGATTGACTCGTTTTTAATCTCGGGTGGTTTGCCGAGTCTACGATGTAATTTTTCGTGGTGTAATTTGTTATTATAATTCATTCAAAGATTTTCTTTTTGTAGATGAAAGCATTAATTCTTAAGACCTAGCATTAATTCTAAGGTTATATTTGAAGAGGGAGGTATGTCCTTGTGATACAAATTATTTTTAATCAGGTAAGCTTACCCCATATTTAATTAGTATCCAGTAACTGGTGATCTACCGTTTGGGTCATGAAAATGACGATGCTACGAATTGTCTTAAATTTATTTTGCAGTTTTTATTCTTTATGGTAAGGCTGTAAACTACAGGAGATAATTTTATTTTATGACTTCGGGTTTGAATTTATTTACAAATGTCAAATTTAATGTTGATTTGCATTAACAACAACAGCATAATAACCATCCGTCAATTTCTATGGCACCTTCCTAGTTTTACCCCATAGTTGCAAAATTACTTGATTTAGAAATATATAAAATAGTACAAAGAGGGGACAAATTGGAGGTTTTTAATATGTGTTACTCGAAATGAGAAATTTTAGTCAGCTATTCATTAGAAGAGTAGATATCAGTTCTTGTCTGAACTGGTAGTCATGAAAATTGTAGTTTAAAGTAGAAGTCTTGAGGAACAACGGAAATGAAAACCTATTGTTGCGAGAACGAGAAAACACATGCGCATACATACAAATACATACGAGCATACATTCACAAATATACAAGTGCACGCATGTGCATGCATATATGCGCGCGCATGCATACACCTAAACACACATTCATACAAATAAAAACTCATAAAGGAACACACATACACAATACAAATATAAATTATCTTTTCGATAGAAACTTATTCCGAAACGGGCATAAAATAATTGCTTACATATTTATTTCAAACTTAATTTTATTGCGTTTTATTTTTGTATAAGTAAATACATTTGAAAGCAGATTTGTTTCTAGTAAATAGATGAACAAAGTTATCATAAAAATCCTCCTAAAACGCGTAAAATGTTATTGTTAAATGACAAAATCGAAGGTTTGAATATATGTCATACTCAAATTTCAATACTTATCGAGGGAAGTAATTACCTTCTAAACGAAATGACGGAAGCAGTGCAGTCATTATTTTTATGAGGATTATTTTACACACAAAATTGACAGGAAAGACGCGACCGATACTTCCGCTTACGATTCCTTCCGCCCAGAGTAGATGAAGCGTTGCGTTTGACACGACATTACGTAATATTGTCTTTGAGAGATTTTTTGTGACGTATAGGTCTTGCGTTCTATGTAGTGTATATTTATCTATACTTTTTATTATAATTGGGTATCATTATAAAAATTATGTTCAGTATTTTTTCTAATAAACTTGAAATATATTTGTTAAATGTGACTGTGTTATATTAATAAACCTGTCGTACATAAAATATATGTTGTTGCCTTAAGTTGTTAAACTAAATTCCAACCGAGGAGATTGTTTGTTGAGGGCAGAGATGGGGTGTTGGGGGGAGTTGTTTCACAGCTTATTTGTCAAGTTTTTGCAAACCCGTGTAGATGAAAAATCTGTTTAGTGAATAGCTTCAACAAAATGGTAACTACAAATAGATAAGCCCCGTTGGCGCTGTATACCACAATAGCTTGTATTTTCGACTGGAAGTGTCCCCGTTGTAACATTCACGATAAACTTTGAAACTTTGTAACGAATTGAATTAAATATTGAATGTAATACTTATGACAAGTTAAGAAACGGATAAAATATATTTATTTAATACTAATAAACGGTAATACTACATTAATTCTTTACCACTTATTTACTGGTTAGAATTGGAAAATTCAAAAAGTGTTGAAATCGCTTCGAAACTGTTTAAACTCCTAATTGGAAGAGTTGTCTTCTGCATATCTAAGAGTTATAGTGAAATGTTATTAAGAGAACTGACAACTGAACATATGGATGTAAAGCAATAGATTATGCTAAAGAAAAAAAAGTTTAACCTTTCAAACTCGTGTATGGAATGGATCGTGTATTGAAGGGCGTGTGTTAAAAATTACAAACCAATCAAAAGCATGTTTAAAAATGATAATAATTCTAGAGTGTATGTAGAAAATTACAACACAACACACTTAAGAGCGTATAATAGTACGCGAAGATATAATATCGTATCGTTTTACAAAACAAACTGATCAAAGCACCGTGTCCGATATAATTTCAAATTGAGGTATTCATAAAACATACTTTTGAAGATTTTAATCAGGTTTCTTTGTTCAGTCGAAAAATTGCGGGGGTGGTTTTATCTTGATTAAAAATTTAGAGCCGAAAGAATATTTTTTGTTATTATGAAGCTTAATATTACACAAATGAAGCGTAAAAATAATAAAAACGAAATGAAACTTTATTTTAATTTTGAATGTTTGAATTAATTGTGAAATGTTTGTCTAACGACATCCGATTGGGAAGCAAAAATGTGAACAGATCAGTTGCGACTATGGTTCGCACGTCGACTGTTCTGAACTTTATTTGAAATGATATTATTTTATTTATTTTACTCATTACTAACATAAATTTTCTAACGTAATAAACGTATAATAATACCTAGTAAAATTAAGCAGAGTGACGTACATAATATTGTAAATATCTCAAAAAGATGATTTATATACAACTTTTTTAAAAAAGGTGAAAAAATATTTTTCCAAAGTTCTCTGTCAGAAACTAATCAATCTGAAGAGATAGTTCAAAACTTGATTTACTTACTATGTTATCAAAAATATTTTGTGATTTTTTTCAATATCGATGTTTTTCAGTATCATAGTTCTTTTTGCATTACCTTCAGGTTTTCCTAGGAAAGATTGTCAAAAACACTCTTTATATACAGAATAACTTTTAATTTCAATAAATTTCATAAAATTTGGGTTGCTGTAACAGACTGGACTTAGTCATTTTTACTAAGTCCAGTTTGGAATAGGCAGAACGCAGGGTTTCGTAGCTGACTGAAATAAATAAATATTCAAATTATAATGAAATGCTGGTATATAGATACTCTCTGATTTTTCAAATCCATGATTTCAAATCGATTCGAGCGAATCTTTGAATGATTTTAAAGAACAATGTTAGAAAGTTTAACAGAAAAGTTATAAATAGTTTAATAAATTTCATTTGACATCCCAGACGATTTTTGAAAAATTTCCCCATCTTTGTCACCTCTTGAAACTATCACCCAAAACAGAAAATCTATTTTTTCGTAACGCCTGTAACTGGAACATTATTTTATACAATTATATTAAATTTTTTCGTCGACATCAGACACAGGGGTAATTTCATAAACGCATCGTTTTTCCGATTTTGTACAAAACACTAAAAAAACAGACACGAGAGACGCTCGTAAAACAGAGAAGTGAAATAAAACCAATGAGAAACAGTCTAGGTAATATATTGATAAGGATAACTTACGGCAACATTATAATGGATGTAAAATAGAGAGAGCAGCATTCATTTCTTTGACGTCAGACACAGTGGAGATTCGATAAATGTTTCATTTTTCCGATTTTGTAAAGAAAATTAAAAAGGCGGCCACGAGAGACGAACCTAGAGCAGAAAACGTAAAATAAAACCAACGTAAAACACTTTAGGTAACATACTGATAGGGATAACTTACAACAGAATAATCGATATAAAATAGAGACAGCAGCACGGGATTGTAACGGGAAAAAAAGAGATTTCAACCGTTCTGGAAAGTTTGTAATGACATCGCGCTTCTTGTAATAGAATTTAGTTTAATCTCCAACGTAGCAGCATGAAAAATTTGAATATTTATGTGAACAGAAATAAGGTTAGGCAGTAAAAACTTTTATATATATTATAGTACTGACGATGAACTAGATATTTATGTGACTTCGTTTCGAGATAATGTATTTAAGAATAAACAGTTTCAAGAAAAACTTAAGAATGTATTTTGATTTTGAATAATAGCCTTAAGCTATTGAAGAAGGGAGAGAGAGGGAGAGAATTGGAAAATAAAATAATAATATGGATGACCTCGTCAGGAAAATTAGACTTTCAAGACCGGTCTAAAAATGTATTTAGTTAGTTGTAGGCTCATACTAAGAATTCTTACGATTGCAAAATATATATGTTGTTTAGTCGCCAAATGTAAATTATTAACAAGTTTTGAGAGTTTTTCTTATATTTTTTCTTAGAATTTGAAGGAATAAATATGGTTTATAATTTTTTTGGGTGATAGGCAAAAATCTGATAATCGTATGTCGAATACGTAATAACTTAGGGTTCATAGCAAAAGGTACTGAAGATGCCCGTGTAGAGAAAATCAATATCGCATAAACCTATTGCCTGACATTTAAGATTGCATTTAAAATACCGCTTTATATTAGCCTATTGGGAGAGTTCAGTGAGGAAAATATTTTTCAATTCTAAATTCGATATACGGGGAAGTACCTAAAATATATTTTTTCTTTATTTCTATTATCTTCCTTCAATATACTGTTATCTTATTTCAATAAAATTATAAAATGTTCATTGCCATCTGTTTCAGATTGAAAGAGTTATAGTACATGGCATATTGACGTGACGAAATTGTTCCGTTACCATTAGACTAAGGAAACAGAAAAACTAGGAAACAAAACCCAACATAAATTTATATTACTCCTCAGTTACTCGATATCAAGTTTAATTTGTGAATTCATTTAGACATTTTAATAAAACAAGTCTGGAAAGACAATAATCAGAGAAAAGCGAAAGTGCAATAATTAATGTTTTAACCTACAAGTCTTATTACGATCGATCCTAAAAAAAAATTATCAATCCTTTTCCTCGTTCGGATCAAGTAGAGTTGAATAGGCACAACTCTATCCAACTCTACTTGATCTGAACGGGGAAAAAGATAGATAATGACTGAACACAAAAAGATCGGGGAAATTCAATCCGCAGCGAGCCCCTCTTGATGTACTCAATGAATCGATAGAAATTGAGACATTCTCAGACCAACATCAGCATTTGTCGGCCGCATTTAAAAGTCAGACGTCTACGTTGCCCATCAACACTCGCAATCGATACCAACTGCACATAAACTATTTGCCTTATTATGGGTAAGGCAAATACGTTACGTGCAATTGGTATTGATTCCGATTCTTGTTGCGCAATGCAGACGCCATATAAAAAGGAACGTTATTTCAATAGTAAGTATAAAATAAAAATTGAGTTGCATCTTAAAAAATGTACATAGAAATGTTCATAAAAATGTATAGTCTAGGATCTCAATTGATATGTAGCATAAGAAAATAATAATTACGTACTACCCCATAGCTATTAAAGTACGGTCAAAATCATTTTCGGCGCATTCCAGTATGGGAGTGCCATTTCAAGGGTTTTTAAAAACAATTGTAAGATTCTTTTTAAAATTTTTAAACATTTTTAAGCTTTTTTATGAGGCATTAAGGTTTAAAGTGAGGTTTAATATACTCTCGTATATATTTTTTCAATTATGAAGTAAAAAACAATATAAATGTCGACATTTTATTAAAAGTTTTAAATTATTCGGTTTATATTTAAACTATTTGATAAACTTTTAAATTATCCAGTTCAGATTTGTTTAAAGTGTAAACCTAGACCCGCAATTTCTTTTTGTTTATATTTCAATTCTTTTATTTAATTCATTCTTGGCATTTATATTTCAACTCTTGAAAAAAGGAAACTCAATTAATAAAATCATTCATTATTGAAGTGGTGTATAAAATAAATGTAACGTAATTTATTTAAACCATATTCGACCCGATTGGTTATATATATATATATATATATATATATATATGTATATATATAGGTATATATATATATATATATATATATATATATATATATACATATATATATATATATATATATATATATATATATTCAGGACGTTATATAAAAGTATTACTAAATAAACTTCCTAAATATTTCTGAGTTTGGAGATATTATTATGTTATCAATATAAGTATATATATAATATAAGTCCTCAGAATTTAGAAGATTTTCAGAATAATTACGCAATTTACGAACAAATTTAAGGACGGCATTTTTTTTTAAACTGGTCGAAAATTATGAAGCGATATATGTGTAGTATTCTACAAACGTCGAGGTGGAAAAACATCGCTACTGTAGGTTATTATATAGCTCTTAGCATGACCTTGTTCGAATTCATTAGCTCTTACCATGACCTTGTTCGAATTTCATTCTCTCCGATGGGAAGTTTAATATACGACAGAACCTTGAATTTATTTAAGAGTTATTAGCCCAATGAACGATATCTGTTTTTATAGCTTTACAATATATATTTTTTAACTTTACAAATATATCAGCATTAAGAAGGGACACACATGTCACATCATTTACATGTAAAAATAATTTTTATTTAAGCTTAGCACATAGTGAAAAAGATAAAACATTTGTCGTCCGGTAATGTTGGAAAATTGTATATAGGATTTTGTATGGAGGATTTCTTTTAATTTAGTCCAAAGGGATTCATAAATTTATCCATTAAGGGTTACTTTTTATTTGGATTGTTTTTTTTAATGTTTTCTTATAATGAGGATTAAATTGAGCATGGGTCGAAAATAAGTTAAATATTAGGTAAATGAACAAAAGTGAATTTATAACGTAATGTAATAACATATCTGGAATATCTTTCTTAATTTTAAGTTTATTTCGTAATTTAATTTTTATTGTCATGACATATTTCTAAGTGCTTCCAATGACAATTAACTAAAGCTTTAATGTATTTAAATTTTTTAGATAAAAAAAGAAATTTGTTTTGTGGTAATTTCAGGTTTCAGGCCGTATTTAATCCATCGTATGGAAATTTGGGAATTCGCGAATATTTGAAAAATATAATACACCAAAAAGAATTCTTGAATTAGAATTAATGGTATCAGAAACTTTCGAATATAGCACCTTTCCTACATGTCTACATACCATTCATATAAATGGATTAGTATGCATATATTAGAGAATTAATTATCTATATATATTTATATGTATATATATATATATATATATATATATATATATATATATATATATGTATACATGTAGAAACCATTCAAGAACAATAAGGCCAAATGAAAAAAACATTAAAATGTTTAATGTACGATTATGTCTCTGTAAGAAATAATCACATTTTAATGATCTTCAACTCATTTCGAGACTTATAATTTTTTTTAAACAAAAATCGAAGAAAATCTTTATCCTAATTACTTCCACTTTTCTGTACAAAACGTTAGAATGATTGAAAGATTTATTCTATATACCTATAATTCACTACCATATAGGCTTTCGATGTTTTTAATAATAAACGGTTGAATTTTCTGACTTTTAATATTTCGAATGGAAAGGTGAAACGTGATAAGTATTGCTAAGATTTTATGTAAAAATTATTAAATATGCTGAAATTTTTGAAGGGGAGAAAGTATAAGTTATCAAACTAGCTCTACCGTGAAGTGATTATGATCATCAAATAATATACCAATCTAAACTAACGAGCGTCAAAATTTAATTGATTTTGAAATAACGTAGAACTCATCAATGAATAGACTTGAAAATCTCGCAGCATAATTTCATCTTAAAAACATTTTGTCAACAACTGATAATTTCTCTTCATAGATATATAACTTTTTAAATCGACTTCAACTTACGATACGAACATTCTAAACGCACTTAAACATTTAATATATAAACAACCCACGTAATCTCTTTCTATTAAACTATTCAAAAATATAAATATCATTCTCCACTATGTGGCTTGCCACATTTTTACTTGCGTAAAAGTATTGGAAACATTTAAGGAATTGTGACATAAAAATTATAGCAATAGTTTTCTGGTAAATGTCAGGTAATCTTCGAGTAATGCGGTGTTTTATGGTTTTTACTTTAGCAATGCATATTTTCAGAAACATTTCAAAAACTCGTTTTTGGAAAATTTTGAAGATTGTTTTGGTACCTTTCAAATAATAACCATAAAAAACAGGAAATTGTGATACAAATTTCGTGTACAAAATTTTCACCTTTAAAACTCTTCATATAATTTTGAGTGTCAATGATATATATGCATTTTAATAAGCTTTATTACTAGAAACTATTTTTAAATTTCTAGAAAGAAATCTAGTTTTAAATTTCTAGATTCAGTTATGGTCACTGTTCTTTGAAAGAATAAGTTCGTATTCTCGTGTAATATTGAGTAACAAAATAATTTTATTATTTGAAAGAGTAGTTCTATACAGCATATATAATAACTTATAATCAGTGTAATTTTTTGGTAACATTGTTTAAATTTATTGTAGTAGGATAAAATGCGAAATAAAACTGCAAGTGACAATGTAAGTTCCAAAAATAAATATCCAGTAACAAAACCCAAATTAACTTGGTTCCATATTTCGAATAACAAAATTAAGTTTAAGGACCAGCAATTTAAGATTTTTCTTAACGATGTCTACGTGGCCTATTTAAAATAATGTAATCTTCATTGCAAATTTCTCTGTCGATATTATCGCGCTTTGTTTTGCATATTAGGGCCTTTGTTAGAGATCTCCTCGACTCCTTTGATACATAAATTTTCATAAATGCTCAGTTATTATAAAAACTTACAACTCAGTGCTCAATTTTCCGTAGATATCTTACTTTTTCGAAAATATGTAGAATATATTTTTTATTTTATTTTTAATCTTCATGTTTTAGATTAAGTTAAGATTTTAAGCTCATTTTTATATAAACTTGGAATGTATTTAAAGAAAAAATTCTTTACTTTTTTATTTTCATAGAAAATTAGCGCACCTTTTGTTTTAAGTTTTTAGAAAGCATTGTTAATATATGCACTGAAGTTTTATAGTAGAAAAACAATTTTGTCATTTTCCTATGTGAAGATATATTTTTTTCTATATATGTATACCGGTTACGTATCGGCATTGCTTGGCCTTTTTTTTATTGAAACCTAGTGAAATATAAAATAAAACTATATATTATATAAAAATTATACAATACTATAAAGTTTCTGATGCGCATAACTCATGATGCAATAAGAATGAACAATGTAGAAGACTATAATGGTTCAACTAAATAATAACTTAAATACTAAAGAAGCCAAAAGGGGAATAAAATAAAAACAATCAAAATCCAGCATATTATTGTGACACTAACTTATATTCATATTATTGACACTGGCTTATAATCACATTGTTGTTTATAAAGTATATTTATTGTTTCTCACCTTGGGGTAAATATAAATCAGTATTTATAGCAACTCATCCTTCAACACGCAAAATGAATCGCCGATATAAGAAACATGGTATTTTCAAGTCTTTCCTACAGCAATGAATGATCAGAGTTCATACCTTTTGACTCATTGATTGCGACGAAAAAGGTAAGCATCGGGGGTTGCATTGTATTGAGGGTTGCATACCAATTTGCCCTCCAGTACGAATAGAGTATGAGAGGGACTCGTGGAATAAAAACCATTCCTTACCTTTATTTTTCTATTAAGAAAATAACTTTTGAAGGCAACATCTTACATACATGGCTTTATTCCGTTGTACAGTCGTGCTAGGTAATTTTATAAAGGAATTATTTTACCCCGCAGTATTTTTAACACAAGTAAGAAATTCACCCAATTTACAGTTATTTTTCAAATCGTTAAATACATTTTTTCGAGAATATTAATTTTTAAATAATGGAGAGTAAGCTTGTACACTATCTTTTCTACAAGTAGCCCATCCTGATTGGGTCGACGTAACTATACTTTCAATCAATTTGATTAAATTTAAAATTTTACTAATAAAACTCGGTTTCTCATATTAACTTAGATATGCGAGATCGGTTAGAGTTATCTTAACCCTACGGTAATTTCTGTTAGGAAGAAATGAGTGTGCTGTTTTCATTCAAGTATCTTTAGCCTTTCGGATGTAACTGTAGGAGTGATGATGACGAGGAGAGATCAGTCTACAAAATAATTTGAGATTTTATCGAATTCTGTAAGAATCCATAAAAAGTAGAGAATTATTATTCCTTAATATTATTTATTTAGTATTAAGAACTTCACCCTCCTCGGAAAGAAACAAGGTAGTACGAATATCGTCACTTTTTAAAATTTATCGATAGAGGGCAGGAAAGTGTAAACCATTTTAGAGGGGTCGGTTGAAAATTACAGAAGCCCATAAATAGCATACATGAATGCATTCGTCTATTAAAATATCTATATTAATTTCCATCATATAGTGCCTGGTAAAAAGGAATTGCAGTAATTGGTAAAAAGAATTTCCAACAAACGCTTTTCTGTCAAAGAACTAACTAAAATCCGTAAAGACAATGAACTATGAGAAAAATTAATTTAGATTGACTGGGTGCTTTAAGATCATTTTCATGTGATTTTTTCAAAATTTATTTGTGATATGGTGAACAGAACGTAAAAGCTAAAGAATCAGTGCAAACTCGATGTCCTGGAAATGTAATGCCTATGTTGACTTTCAGAATTCCTTTCCATGGAGTGTTTGGTAGTAAAGAGCTGAGTAACTGGTCAACGATGACGAAATCATCGTGAATGCTTTGAAAATATTTTTAAGTCCTTCAATTAAATTTCCATAGTCCACTATACTTGTCGAATCGATAATAAAAAAGAACTAAGTGGAGGGATATTAGCGAACAGAGGGCAGTAATAATCGTAAAAATACCAACAATTTTAAGCCAACACCTTTGTAAAAATAGTGACCACTTTGGCAAATGAGACCTATAAGTCATGATATATACATATACACACACACGTATGTGTGTGTGTATATATATATATATATATATATATATACACAGGCTGTCCAGTGGCAGATTTCATTGTTTGAAAAATTGTAAAAAAAAAACTACACCTCTAATACAAAGTAGGTTTATTTTAACTTTATAAAAACAAATACGGATTTCATTTTTTAAAAACCACCTTTTCCAAATGGCGGCCATCGAGTCTGACACACTCTTTGAGTCTAGCACGCATGTTTTCAAAAACGCGTTTGCAGAGTGACTGGGGTATCCTACTGACTTCGACTCGAATATTTTCTTTAAGTTGTGTCACAGTGCTCGGATTTGTTTTGTAAACAACGAATTTTAAGTATCCCCATAAGAAAAAGTCACATGGGCTTAAATCGGGTGACCTCAATCGGGTGTATGGTACCGTTTCGGGATATGTTTTTTTCTGGAAATAACTGCCGCACTGCATTCATGGACACATTAGCAGTGTGAGCTGTGGCCCCGTCCTGCTGGAACTATGTGTTTTGGTTGAAGGATGGACTATTCTATAGTTCTACTCTGAAAAAGTCATTTAACATCTGGGCATATATCTCTGAATTCACAGTTACAGTTTCGCCACGTTGATTTTCAAAGAAATAAGGCCCTATGATTGCAGATGCAGACATGGCACACCAGACTTACTTTAGGCTTATGTAAAGGCTCTTGATGCATTTGTCTTGGGTTATGGATATCCCAGTAATGAAAGTTCTGCTTATTCACATATCCTCCAATGTGAAAGAGAGCTTCGTCACTAAAGAATATGTTGCCCATCCGGGTAGCAGTACGAAATCTCAACAACATCACCTCCGCGTAAGTTTTTCTTAATTCGAAGTCATAATCGTGTAAATCTTGAACAATTTTAATTTTACATGGATGAAACTTGAGCTTTTTTTGCATTATTACCTGTAAAGTTGATTTCGCAATTCCCAATATCGATGAACGTGTACGCAGTGATAAACGGGGATTTTCAACGACAGAAACCATAACACGCTCCACATTTTCATCCGTGGCTACCAATGGTGTAGGTCCTGGCCTGGGCCTATTTAATGTTGATCTTGTAGCTCTGAACCTTGCTACCCATGACTGAATGAGGCTGATCGATGGTCCATCACGTAATCGACGAATACTGTAACGATTATTAAATCGACGGCGTGCTACAGACAGCGAAAATCCACTCAAAATGTACACCTCGACGGCAAAAACGCGGTGCTCTCGTGCTCTCCACTCCACTGTTCCATGGCTACTAAAACATCCGCACCGCTCGCGCTTCTAACGACGCCCCCCGCGCCCCTCTTATGTGTTGCGTTCAGAAACTATGTTTGTTCAAACTTCCAATTCTGCCACTGGACACCTTATATATATATATATATATATATATATATATATATATATGTATATATATATATATATATATATATATATATATATACATACATATACATATATATATGTATATATATATATATATATATATATATCTATATATATATAATGTGTAACTAGAAGTCCACACCGTCCCTCAATAAGTTGGGGTATTAAAAACTATGATATTTAACTCAATGTTCACATGGTAACTCATTAACTCGCAACGACTAGGAAATTTGAGGAAACACCCCTTTGCTGAGGTATAAAATCTTAATTAAGTATGTCTCAAGGCCATTGCGTAGGTGAATACATAATTTCAATATTTCGTTTAGTTTTAATTATATTATTCATTTCACTTAACGGTGATATGACAACGTTCACAGAGTGATTAGTTTTAAGATTTTTTTTAATCAGTGCGAATGGAAACAAAGACTGGGAATGAAAAAATTAATTGATATTGAATTATTTTAAAACTGGTTGATGGTTGTTTATATTTAAAAGCTATTTTGAGGAATAATTCAAACAACCAAAGTAAGCAGTTTCAAATCAAAATACTCCTAGGTAAAACATTTTACAAACAAAAATAAGAAAATAAATAAACTGTTGTTTTCAGGTTTATTATCAATTTTTGCCTTTCCAATTGGATTTTTCTAAAAATATTATCACATTTTTACACCTGAAAAGCCAAAACATAATTTTCATTTTGCAATTTTGTTGTCTTAACTTGTGCACTTTTTTCTTTGTTATACACTTTTTGCACTTTTAGCCAAAAATGTGTAATGCAGTTATGCAGAAAGTAAAATTATTACATATGAAAATTATCGAGTAGCAAAAAAAATTATTCAGTTATCCTATATATAAAAGCAGCTAATTCTAAATTACCATATTATTTATGAAGAATAATATATGATTTACGAATATTACGTTTAAAAATGAGGAATTACTCAGAATTTCTTATCTTATAATATTAAAAGATGTAAAGTTAATAAATGTTTTAATAAATATTAGAAAAGAGGTACATTTTAAGGTTCTGTAAAATCACCCACGTATTGGTCTGCCCGCCTTTTTGACACAGTCGTTTTCTTTCGAAACGGTTTGATGCAGAAAATTTTAATTTGGTTTGGTTATAACGCGTATTGATGAAGTTATACATATATATATATATATATATATATATATATATATATATATATATATATATATATATATGTATATAGTTAACATATTAAAATGTGTATTTAAACATTTTAGAAAAGGTCAATAAATTATACGAATATCGTGTGTGATATTAATTGAAAGAGAATGATTTGAGTATTTCTATTTTTTAGAATTCTATGCAGGACATTTCTACAAATGTTATTGAAAATATCCATAAAAATGTCCAGCTGTCATGGACAAAATTATTAAAAGATAGCAGCTTTACCAGAAATTTATCTAAATTTAACAGAAAGGTACATCAGTGATAGCTTGCCATTAGATTCTGGCCACTATTTTTGACTAAAATGCTTACAAATACAAATAAAAAAGTAAAACTTGGTCTCAAATTTCCCAAACGAGTCGTTCGGTAGTTTCTTGGGATATCTTCGGAGTATATCTCCAGATCCTAACAACATTCGTATTGGGCCACAAGGGAATATTATCTATAAAAAAATTTTCAAAATTATTTTATCAAATCAGAGATTACTGACCTTTTGAGTTAATACTGCTAAAAATATATGTTAACATAAAAATTTAGGTCCAATTGAGTATCTCCATTTTTTTTAAGTCGATTAAAAAATAATATTAATTTGGGTAAATAGTTTATTCGAAAGAGTATAAATCCTTATACGTTCACAATTAAATGAAACTACATGATGTAGTATTATTTCTACTTTCTTTAAATTATTTACCACGACCTAGGTTTCGTTGTATTACAACATCTTCAGGTAGGCTTTTAGCAAAGACCACCTGAAGATGTTGTAATATAACTAAACTTAGGTAATGGTAAAGAATTTAAAGAAAATATAAATAATACTACGTCACGTAGTTTCATTTAGTTGTGAATAATGAATTTCTACAAATTTAATGCCAAATATATTCAACCCTTAAATGTTCTCATACTCTTATAAGTATAGTGTATTGTTTAAAGATTTTAAAAATATTGAGAATATGTCATGAACACTTTTTCGATACAGGGATCGGTTTGTGAAATGTTAAGCTGGTAATTTTTGTTACAGTTACGCGTTAAATGCTTTCTAAATTTTACCAGCAGTAGAGTTATTTTTAAATATCTGAAAGTATTCACGTAACGGAATAAGAAGGATACTTATAATAGCGAAGTAGGGTATACTAGTTTACGAATGATAATTGACCAACTTTTAATATGTGTTTAAGTCTCTAAAAAGTTCATAGAAACTCGGCACAAATAACTTAATCAACTACAAAAAAGACTGGGTTTTGAAAAATATATATAAATAAATAAATATATATATATATATATATATATATATATATATATATATATATATATATATATATATATATATTACGTCTGTGAAAGTTATACTAAACCACATATTTATATATTTACATGGTGATTGCGCAACCAAGTTTTATTACATACACGTATTTATTATTAACTGTCAAAGTTACGAACTGATATCATATTGATGACATATTGGAGCTAATTGAGTATACCATTAAAAAATAATTATACACATCAAAAGTTTTTATTGTTGTATTTGGTGGCTATAAAATTCTAATAATATAATGTGAAATATTTTTCGCTAATCGATTCGACACGAGTTCGTAATTTCAACGTGATGAATATCTGTAAAATTGGACGAGTAAGAATTACATAATATACCTAATTTGCATAGACGAAGTTTCGTCATTGCGGCTTGTGATAAACAAAAGTTTACGGATATTTTAACTTTAATTTGCTTTGAAGTTTCTAATAACTGCGAGCTCACTGCTTGATATGAAAGTATACTTTTCGGCTAAAGTTTTAAACAGAAAAGCCTTAAAAAATTAGGTATCTGACATAATTCATAATAAAGCCGGCGTCATTTCACATTGGTAGCTTTAATTGACATTGACAGATAATGTTCCACATGTTTGTTGGTTTACACGCATTTATCGGTTATTTTTATTTGTATTTGGCCATTGTATTTACTGATCCAAAACTCAACTAGATGGATATCTAGTATGGTTTTGGAAGATTAATATTTATTAAATAGTTTTCTCTTATAAAGATGGATCCAGTTGATGATATTTAACAATAATTTGAAAGCGTTTTGTGGTATGTGTCATTTGCAAATAAGATACACGATATCCACAATTAAATTTATATATCAAATATAAAACCTACTCAATAGTTACTAGAATTAATGAAATCTACGAATAAAGTGAAGTAACACCAACGTTTATAACGTGAAGAACAGTTCATATTAATATGTTTTTCTATGACTAAGACGGCTAACTTCTGTGGATGCATTGATCTAAATAAGTCTTCCATGAAAATAATATCTATTGCCCACAATCTATCATTTCCCATACATTGTAGTAGCTTACTTAATAAAATAAAAATCTAGAAGTTACTAATTGAACTTGCTAAATCACTAACATTGATAGTAAATTTATGAAACTTTAGAACATCAAGGATAAGTTAACAACTAAACTGACATATTGAATATATTTGGCGTTAATTTTGTAGAAATTCATTATTCACAATTAAATGAAACTACGTGATGTAGTATTATTTCTACTATCTTTAATTTCTTTACCACGACCTAGGTTTCGTTGTATGACAACATCTTCAGGTGGGATATTAGCAAAGATTACTTTGTAAATATCCCACCTGAAGATGTTGTAATACAATGAAACCTAGGTCGTGGTAAAGAAATTAAAGATAGTAGAAATAATACTACATCACGTAGTTTCATTTAATTGTGAACTAAACTGACATAGAAAACAAAACAAAATTATACGTTGTTGATGAGACAGAGTTTTTTTTAATATTATATTGACTAACAATTAATATTTGTAGTGTGTATTCTTTGCTAGTCGTAATAAGAAGAGTTAACGCATGTGGAAATTATTTATTTGTTAACTATTTCTACCGATATACCAAAAAAATATTTTAATTATTAACATGTATCAATCAAAATTTATAGGTTGCGTTTATATCTTTATCCACTTTAAAAACGATGTCCTCCACAAAATAATGTCCTGACTTGAATTTACGAGTAGCCTTAATTGCTCAATGACGGCTATGAATTTTTTCTTATATAAAGGTTATCTATCAATTTTTGATGAATTTTAACACCACGTACACTCTATAGCTAGTAACTTTTTTAAATCATTGATGTATTAGAATTTTTTTTTTAATTTACCTATTTTGTAAAGTTTACCTAGTTTAAAAACATATTATTGTGTGATAACATACAGAAACAAATATTTAAAATGGAATATAATGAAATAAATTGACGCAAAAAATGTAATATTATGTGGTTAGAAATTACTTGAATATAGTTTTAAAACTGCACACTTGTATGAACACGATGTCGTGCATTCGTTAATGGGAAGGAGGGTTTGAACAATTGCAAATAGCACCTACAAAATCTGTGCATCGATTAAAGTTTTGGTTTAAGCAAATGCTGCCATACTCCTCAATTTTGAGCGCCACTTTTATGAATAAAATCCATGGTCGATTCCGTCAACATATATTTACATTTTTAGGGTTTGGTAATGCAACTAAGGACACTCACAGTTTCATAATTTTTGTGTGTTACTCTATCCGCTTGTATATCACAGCCATTTTGTCGCCAATTATTAGTGCTATAGAGCTGAAATTAGATACTTCCTGAATATGGAACCTCCCCATATATCATGGAACCTCCCCAATTGAGGGCCGTTTTTTGCACACCCTATTTTTTCAGATTTGTCCAAAGGGATATCTATGTTAAGTTATTGTTGGATAGATATTTCAGATATGGAGTTAGGTTATAAATACTTTTTCGATACAGGAATCCATTTAGGAAATTTCAGTCTTTAAATTGGTTGTTTTTGTTACAGTTACGTGTCCTCATTCTATACCAGTTAAACCAATAATGAGGGAATTTAATGTACAACACAAAATATAAATAATATTTTATGATAAAAATGACTGCAGTGGAAATGACGCGTCTGTTTCATTTATTTTTTTTTAATAGCACATAATTTATTAACGTACAACGTGTTGGGGATGGTTAAATTATATACATATATATATATATGTGTGTGTAGGTATAAAGTCCGTAAATAGATAGGGAAATTATTAACTTTTTAAGAATAATTTTAAAATATAACGCTGAAAATTATTCCTGTCGTAAAGTTTCGAATTTGATACATATTTCGTAAGAGCCGACTTAATTCCTGGGTGTTGTTGATTTACGTAATCAAAAATCAAGAATGTTTTTTGGGATTTATATTAAACAAGAAACACTTCTAAGAGCAATATCTTAAAAAGGGAAATTGCTATAATATACACGAACTATTTACATCTTTTTAGGGTTTTGTAATTTTCTTGTAATGTTGAAGTCAGTTTTTGTCAACTAATGCCTCCATATTTTCGGAATTAAGGCCCCTCTTAGGCCAGTTCTCTATTTTTGTACATTTTTGCAATATTTTTTTTTCAAATATTCCATTCAAAATCATGAAACAAATCTTTTTGTCTTTTCCTTGCAAGCTCTTTCTGATAATACTCCTTATGCTTTACACGATTAAAAAAAAAATTTAGACCTTTATTTACCACCTTCTTAATTCTGATAAAAATATTTTAAAAAATATACACATTACGTCTATGAAAGATATATATATAAATATATATATATATATATATATATATATATATATATATATATATATGTATTTGTACATATATATATACATATATATATGATTATATATATTGCCTTCTATATATCTCATTGTCGTAAAAATATGAACCACATTTAAAAAATTCTGACCGCTATAATAGTCGCGGTATTTTTTTTATTATTTTTGCATGCGTTTCTGAAAACCCATATATTTTTAAGGCATTTTAGACGTAAGGGGAGGAATTTATATTTTTTTTCAAATTTTTTAATATATATCTGCCGACGTAATATGTAAAATTATAAAAAAAGTATCTTTAAGTTCCTGCTAACCGTTTATATGAAATTAAAAAATAGTTCCAATACTTAATTTGTCCCTATGCTTAACATTTTGAAATGAAGACTTTTGAGTTTTAGTTGTTAGGATATATGGGTATTTATATATTACCATTACAAATTTCAAGTTTCTAGTTTAACTTATTTCTGAGAAAAACGGGCATGTTGAACAAATGGACTGAAACCTATATGATAAGAGACCCGTTTTTTCTTTGAGGCAAAGAACCCTAAATACCAACTAATATAACACGATGTTGCCGAACCTAATCTAACCTGAGCTAATCCATAATAAATAGGGTTATGTTAACCCAAACTAAAACTAGCAAAAATCTGTTAAAACTATGGGAAGAAAACTCCAAAATTGTGACACTAACAGCCAGCATACTTCTTATTGGAATATTGCTACTAGACCCGAGAACTAAAGAAACCGCTGAGACCTAAAAACTAGGCCGGAAAAACAAATTATTAGTAATGCTAGACGAGAGATAAGAAATAAAACTTTCTCAGATGCCACACCATGCTTACCAGTAAGATACCGATAGATCTTAATAATTTTCGTGGCAAATCTGATGTGAACGAAGTGGATGATGAAAATCCGAAACATTTCATGGGTAGAAGCAAAAGTAAATATAAGTTAAGTATAAGTTTATGGAAATCCAGGTAAATTGAGAGAGCAAAGAAGCAGCAAGACAGTTCGTATGGCTTGAATCGAAGTACGTAAATATATATGAGAGGACATACGAGCTAACAAAGAAGGCTAAGCTCATAAAAATTTGCGGCCATTATACAATTGTCCGGTGTTCTACTTAAAACGCCAACTCAGTTAGTAGACCCTCAAAATTCGGCAGCGTGTAAGGAATTGGCCTGTGGACAACACTACCAGATAAATATTCTTCTTTATAGATATGCATCAAAGAAAAATAACAAGCCGAATCAAAACAAATAGTATTAGAGCACACATTCACAGCAGATTTGTAACATATTTCGGAAGATTTAAATTAATACAAAATGACAGGTGCTTCTGTGACCGAACCTTATATCAAAATATGAATGGGAGATATGAGAAAAGTGGTACTCTCGGGATGTTGGAGTAACCATCTACCTACTCTCCTTTCCAAACCTCGACTCCTGAATACTGATAGCACAATTTTGAATTTAACTTAAAATAATCTAACCTAAAATAATATCTCAGGTTGAACTTTAAACCGAATCGCTGTATTGGTATCGGTAATTTCTATTCATGCTTTTAACCTCACGCTCTCCGTCTTACCTACCTAAGTGCAAGTAATTTAATTGCAATATCCTTAGGGAATATTAGAACAAAGAATGTATATTATATTTAAATTTGTACTATAATGCTTACATTATCGCAGTGCACGTTTAATTCTGATATGTTAATAGTTTTTATATGATAGTTTAACAAACATTCATAAAGTGGGATTCCATTTTTATAAATGTTTACGTAGTTGATGCCTGTTAATCTATATAAGTTTAGTGGAAAATTCTATTGAAATTACTACAGATTTTTCATACCCATAGGGGACATATCTATAGAAATTTAACTGAAATTACTACAGATTTTTCATACCCATAGGGGACATATCAAATGTCACTTTGAAGTAAAATATTTTGCTGACGTGTCTTAAAAGTTATAAGAAAAATGGTAAATGAAACCTCACAATTATTTTAAAAGACCTACGTAGTGATATATACAGACTTTCATTTTTTAAGATTTTATAAATATATATATATGTATATATATATACATACTTTAATTTTTTAAGGTTCTGTATTTCAGAGAATAAAAAACCAAATTCACTTTTATAAAATTACTTCAAAACTTCTACCCGATACAATTTTCAATAATAACTTAAACAAAATTATCAATATTTACATTATGTTGTATAGAGCCACGTGTTGATTAGTTTTAAAGTTACAAAACTTTTGAAAATTATGCTAAAGAAAATTTCTCTGTATTTTAACTTATTTCATTGAAAAATATCATTGATCTGAGATTTAGATAATATTTATTGTCGTAAAATTCGATTATAATTATGAACGTTAGATGATTTTTGATCATTTCAGAACATTTCTTGAAAAATTAGTAATTCAATTGAAGTTATAATGAATATGAGTTTGAGTGTTTTTATTTTGAAAACTTTTTTTTCTCTCGGTTTAATTAATTTAATCAATTACTATAAAAGTTTTTCTTTATCAAAAATGTATATTTTCTTTACTTAAAATTATACATTTTTGTGTGTAGCATACTTACGTTTAATATTCCCATGATTTGAGCTCAGATTTTCTTTAAATTTTTAACCAACAATAAGCAAATATTAGAATAATACACTCAGCTTAAATACTCTAGCAGAAGACATTACTCGTAAGCCCACCATTGATTAGTACGTATTCTTTTATACGTCAAGGTTTTAAATATATAAAAAGATAAAACTATTTCCTGTGTTATATTCATCTATTACTCGAATTTTATTTCATTCACATTAAATAGGCAGAGGAATCGTTTATCGGATCTCAAAATTTCAAAGATGCCGGCAACGCTCTTCTCAAGGTAAATAAAAATATTGCTCACTTACCGTTATTCATCTCCGCTCGTACTATGGACTGTTTACTTTCCTTTATAAATGATAAACACTTCATATCCGTGAGGCAGAATACAACAATACTTTGTAAGTATATTGAAGTCGTCAACAACTAGAATTTACTAGCTGGGTAGCTTTACGAAACATTGCGCCCCTCACTAGTGAGATTCACCCTCTCTACGTTCGTCCCTTTCACTTTGTGACATTGTGTTTACGACCTCTTAAGTAGTACCGTGTTATGTGAGTATCACCTTTCCGTATATTCCAATATACGGAAGAGTGATAAGTGAAGGCATTGTCGAAACTAAACTTTTAAAGAACAAAATCAAGTTACCGTATCCAATACACTTCTACATGTCACACAACCGTTAATATTCATAATGTTTTCTTCAATTTATTTATACTTTCGGTTTGAAGCAATTTAATTTGTTAGGGGTTTACTTCTTTTATCACAAGATTACGAATATTGATACTTCCTTCATCGATCTGTTTAAACTTTTAGTTCAAAAGAAATTTAATTTATTAGGATTTTACTTCTTTTATCACAAGATTACGAATATTGATACTTCCTTCATCGATCTGTTTAAACTTTTAGTTCAAAAGGAATTTAATTTATTAGGAGTTTACTTCTTTTATCACAAGATTACGAATATTGATACTTCCTTCATCGATCTGTTTAAACTTTTAGTTCAAAAGAAATTTAATTTATTTGGAGTTTACTTCTTTTATCACAAGATTACGAATATTGATACTTCCTTCATCGATCTGTTTAAACTTTTAGTTGAAAAGAAATTTAATTTATTAGGGTTTTACTTCTTTTATCACAAGATTACTAATATTGATACTTCCTTCATCGATCTGTTTAAACTTTTAGTTCAAAAGAAATTTAATTTATTAGGGTTTTACTTCTTTTATCACAAGATTACGAATATTGATACTTCCTTCATCGATCTGTTTAAACGTTTAGTTCAAAAGAAATTTTATTTATTAGGGTTTTACTTCTTTTATCACAAGATTACGAATATTGATACTTCCTTCATCGATCTGTTTAAACTTTTAGTTCAAAACAAATTTAATTTATTAGGAGTTTACTTCTTTTATCACAAGATTACGAATATTGATACTTCCTTCATCGATCTGTTTAAACTTTTAGTTCAAAAGAAATTTAATTTATTAGGAGTTTACTTCTTTTATCACAAGATTACGAATATTGATACTTCCTTCATCGATCTGTTTAAACTTTTAGTTCAAAAGAAATTTAATTTATTAGGAGTTTACTTCTTTTATCACAAGATTACGAATATTGATACTTCCTTCATCGATCTGTTTAAACTTTTAGTTCAAAAGAAATTTAATTTATTAGGAGTTTACTTCTTTTATCACAAGATTACGAATATTGATACTTCCTTCATCGATCTGTTTAAACTTTTAGTTCAAAAGAAATTTAATTTATTAGGGTTTTACTTCTTTTATCACAAGATTACGAATATTGATACTTCCTTCATCGATCTGTTTAAACTTTTAGTTCAAAAGAAATTTAATTTATTAGGGTTTTACTTCTTTTATCACAAGATTACGAATATTGATACTTCCTTCATCGATCTGTTTAAACTTTTAGTTCAAAAGAAATTTAATTTATTAGGGGTTTACTTCTTTTATCACAGGATTGCAAATATTGATACTTCCTTTATTGACCTGTTTAAACTTTTAGTTTAAAAGAAATTTAATTTATTAGGAGTTTACTTCTTTTATCACAAGATTACGAATATTGATACTTCCTGCATCGATCTGTTTAAACTTTTAGTTCAAAAGAAATTAAATTTATTAGGGGTTTACTTCTTTTATCACAAGATTACGAATATTGATACTTCCTTCATCGATCTGTTTAAACTTTTAATTCAAAAGAAATTTAATTTCTTAGGGGTTTACTTCTTTTATCACAAGATTACGAATATTGATACTTCCTTCATCGATCTGTTTAAACTTTTAGTTCAAAAGAAATTTAATTTATTAGGGTTTTACTTCTTTTATCACAAGATTACGAATATTGATACTTCCTTCATCGATCTGTTTAAACTTTTAGTTCAAAAGAAATTTAATTTATTAGGAGTTTACTTCTTTTATCACAAGATTACGAATATTGATACTTCCTTCATCGATCTGTTTAAACTTTTAGTTCAAAAGAAATTTAATTTATTAGGGGTTTACTTCTTTTATCACAGGATTGCAAATATTGATACTTCCTTCATCGACCTGTTTAAACTTTTAGTTCAAAAGAAATTTAATTTATTAGGAGTTTACTTCTATTATTGTCGGAAAGATTCATATTTTTGAATAGGTTCAGGTAATTCAATGATTATATTTTTCAAGTTTTCTTTATAAATTATTGTAAACTTACATTTTACATATCGAGCGTGTAGCTTATTTAATTAAAAAATATAAAACTTAAGTTCAAAATATATAGAAATATGTCGAAATAAGAAGATACCTTGAAAATTAATTATGTAAGTTTGTTAAGATTTATTCAGAGCAGGAAAGTTTGACTCCCTCGCTGGAGCTTTTTTTTCCAATATAGTATGTTTACATTTTTTTCAATAAAATTAAATGTAAATTTAAATTTATTGCAATAGCTATTAGAGATCTTGCACCGTATCTAAGGCTTACATTTGAGTTATTATTCAACCTTTATAAAAGAACAAAACAAAAATGAAAAACGGTACCAGTTGGATATACGCTTTTATAAGATAAATTTTAATCTTCAGAATTCATTAGGGCTGACCATAAGCATGAAGTCTGGATTGTGCGATCCGTATAGTTTCGTAAGCTCAAACATCAGAGAGAAAGAAAAAGATAGCAAATGGTGACGACTAACGATATTTCTTTCATCGGCAATCAGGAGTGTATTGGAAATTGGTTTAATTTTCACTGATAAATTATTCACTGCTTATGTCTGTGGTCATATATAAATTTATATTTTATACAATGTTTGAAGGATGATTTTATCTATACAATATATTTTTTTACTTTTTTTAAATATTACAAGGGTAACGGTAAATATATAATTTGCATATAAATATTTTATGTTCAATATAACTTAACGTTTTTTTCTTCTCTATCATCTTGTTTCTTACACACAAAACATATATATATACATACACATATATATATATATATATATATATATATATATATATACATATACATATATATATATGTGTATATATATATATATATATATATATATATATATATATATAATATTCAAATGTAACTTCGTAACTCAGAGTTTGCATCGGATAACTACATTTAGGACATAAACAGCATTTTATTGTTCTTAAAATTCGATTTTTGTTTTACCCTTTAGTTTATATATTGTAAGCAAGTAACAGTGATAAGTGTCCGTGAAATTATTAAAAACCTGAATTGCCTAGATTCATTTTCTTGACCCAATATTAGCAAAAGTTCTTTGACTAAAAGATAAGGAACACCATTATTAAAAATAATTAGGAATTCCGATACGTCCCTGGCTGCTGCCAATTGTTATATTTCTCTCATTTTTCTCAATAAACTATCTTACGGAAGTCTTTATGCAAATCCTTGTTAATTACTCCATTTTATTCCCGTAAGTATTTGTGTATAGATATAAGTTGTAAAAAATCGTAAAGAATTTTAATAACTTGTAAAGTTACACAAATTTAGTTTTCAGCATCTTACCATGTCATTTAAAAAAGTCAGTTAAAAAAATTGATGTTCTAAATCGCATACTCTAAGAACATATTTACTATAAAAACAACAATCTTGTTATTCGTAATTTGAAAATACATACTTTAACTTTCAAATAAGGCAAATTTATTGAAATACTCCGCTTTTTACATTTTTGTAACAACGTAATCATAAATTAATTTAAACATCAAACCAAAAGCTTTTTTCTAAATTGTGGTAGAAAATTCTGAAAACGTAGGTCTCAGAGCTTTTCTTTATTCTGTTAATAAATATATCAAGCAAATTTCATAAAATTTCATATTTCTGTTAATAAAATTATCAAGCAAATTTCAAGATACCAAGCTTTAATAGTTTTTTTCGTTGAAAAATAAAATGGTGTAACGAAGCATATTACCACCTTTCTTTTACATACGGAAATTTAATATAAGATCGCTGTAATTATTATGGCGTAGTCGACCGCACAGGTTTATCACGCGACTTAAAGGCAGGACTTGTCATTTAATAAAATTTGTGATTAAACATGAAATACGACATTACATTAATTTCCTTTGTGTCCGAATTGATGTCAATTCAGACTATCAAACTGGCTTATTTTTTATTTATTACCTTATGGGTTTACTTAAAAATAAAGGTGTTTATCGATGTATAAAATTATGTTACTTATATTTAAATAAAAAATATAAATATTTCTTTTTAATATTTTGAACGCATCAATTTATATGATATTGATTTGATTTAGTGAAGTAATAAATACAGAAAATTTATAAATTAAATTTATAACCCGAACTTCGATATGAGTTGAATTCAATTTTTTTTTTAAATGAAGAGAAAACGGAGCTTTTGCATATGTCACTTTGCCAATTATTATTAATATTCTAGTAATTTGCAACTGTCAAATACATAAAATAAAATAATTTTTGAAAGAAGTATTTACATTACATGCTATTTTGCTATGGAGTCACTTTATACCTCTATCGACATAAAATATTTAAGTACCCCGGAGCAGATAAAAATACATGTTCTTTAATAATGTTATTTTGAACGAACAAATCATTATTTTCTAAACACGGTCCTCAAATGATCAGGTAATTAATTCCTTAACTATGACATCATCATTTAATATAATCTATATGCTTAAAGTGTGCGGTTTCCTGCTTCTCCTGAACTATTGTATTGAAATAAATATCAAAATATACTCCTGCATCATAAGACAGTTTTATTCTTGCACAACATTTCAGTAACATGAAAAAATATTATTAGTTTTATATTTTAGGATATCTTTTCCTAATTGATTTCAAATTGTAAGTTTAACAGTACATAGTGTTTAACATATTTATTTGCATTCAATAATACGAGTGCGAGAAGGTCAAATTGAATTCTGTCGGTTACGTTTGAAAAGTCCCAACGCTGACACACATAACATACTCCCAAATTTAATGGAACCACTATAATTAAGTCTATTTCTTTTACATATTTGCTTTCTTTCACGCTCTATTGCTTTCAATAATTAGCAATGTTTTAGAGTTGCGTCACATGAGCTAATTTTTTGTTCATTTTATTAGAGTTCAATTTTTTTACTAAATATAATATGAGCGATGCCCAAATGCACACTCACACATTTTTTTGTGTTATTGCAGCTGCATAGGTACATAGTACACAATAGAACCCTAAATATAATTAAGACAAGGTGAACCTAATTATTTAGGGTTCCGTGGTTAAATTATTAACTAACACCCTTATAAAATAATTATACCTGTATCCATTCATACGCTTGTCATAGTTTTACCTTTTTTACAATTATATGAATAGGTCAACTATTCGCGAGACATTGTGCAAGTGTATGCTTCAAACAGAGGTTTTAATTAGAGTGCAGCAAAATTAATGATTACTTTTATGTGAAATACATTAGAGTAAGGGAAATGGGGTTGAAACCTTTAGTTTGAACCCTGATTAGCAAATTTCATGTAAAGAAAATTATTATAATATTTCCCTTTCCTCGTACATTTTAAATTGATGTTTTAATCCGTAAAGAAACGGAAATTGGTATTACAAGTAATATTAAGAAAATAATTATCTTATGAAATGAATACAGCAGTCCACATTTATGTTTAACATTGGGTACTTGATCGATTGTTTAATGATTTGAATCTGCGAAATTATATTTTTCGTGGTTACAGGAACAAAAAACCTTATTTTTTCGTCATATGCGCCTGACTGTCTATTACAACCTAATAGTTTCTACAGTTTTAAATCTATTTGTATGAAATTTATTAATATCGAAGATAGATATTCCACATTTAATTTTTTTTTTATTACCCCCTACATGTGAAATTGAAAACTTTAAAAACTCTATGTTTATTCTTTAAAGATTCAAGAGATTTGAAAAAAAATTAACATATTTTATTGATAAAATTATAAACAGAAGGACAACAAACATTTTCATTTACAGCTGTTTTTTCACAAAAACCGCTTGACGTGGTAAGTCGAAATTTGAAAGTGAAATATGTAAATTGTGTTAACCCATATATATCTCAGTAGCTAATATTTAAAAATATTTTTTTAATTTTTTGAGGGAAGATTAAATTTGGATTTTTTTTTATTGAATATGTAGCTATTCTACAAGCTATAGTTTGAAACGGTTATTTATAAGGTTTCCAAAAATTGTTTTTTCATAATTTCTTGTGGTACAGCTTAAAAGTTATACGGATAAATATGCAAAAAATACATCTATCATCATATTTCCTAAACTTCTGAATCAAAAATAAAACATTATTCTTAGAAGCTTTAGGGTAAATATAATGATTATTCCAGATGTCAAAAATCGTAAAATATTCACGATAATGTATATGTACTAAACACCCTCCCTCGTCGCGCCACCCTCTACTCAATTCTTAGGTATTACTAAATATTTATTTAAAAGTCCCTATTTGTGCTGATTTAGGATTAATTAATTAATAAAATAATTTTATTTGAAAGGAATTACGGAATCCTCAAAGAATAAGATTTTTCTGGATATAACTATAATTTAATTTGGTCATATATCTAAAAGCGCTCACAAATATGCGGAAAATAATACGGGAGACAATTTTAGAAAATAAAATACGATGTGATATGTTTCATATTTTTCAATACTATTTAGTCAAAATTGACATGTAATAAGGAAACAAATGCAACTGACGAATTCTTCAAGGAATCTAGTAGACCGATGTAAGAATGATAGCCTCGTCAAGCACACCTGTTACATAATACCCATAAGTGAAAACAAAAAATGTTGTTTATTGTGACATCTGCAACGAAATTAGTTGGTTTTCAAATTAAAAAGACCACAGTAATAAGTTTTCTTATGACTTTTCATCAGTTTAAAATCATTTAGACGACATTTATGCTAGACAATTTTTTTAAGTCTTCCGCTAGTCGTTGGCATATTGTGGCGCAAAATAAAGACGGAGGGTTTAAAAATTGAGTGCCAAGAAATTAAAACAATAGTAGGAGCCAATTTTTACATTTCAAACAAATAAAAAGAATATTACAAATAAAAGATATAATATATTGAGGCATATTTTTTCTATAACATTTCTTCATTGAACTGATTTTTGTTATCACTCGGAGTGTAAAGTGTCTTTTGTCAATATGAAAAAAAAACAAAAATAACCGCTTTAAAATATCGATATTAAAAAATTTTAAATTTTTCTATTTTAACATCATTTAACAATAATTGTAATATTGAAATGAAACTTTTCAAGCTCCTAAAAATGATTTTTGAAGTAGAATTTGACTCATAGTATCAGATGACGATTCGCAAAGTGTTGATTTCACCTGATTTTATATTTTTTTATATTTGTGATTCATTGGGTTTTTCTTAATATGTAAAACTGAAATATAAATGGGTATGTCAAATTGTTTTTAAATATCTCATTTTTTATTATATTTGGAGCAAATTAGACAAAAAACAACCTTTCGCACAAAACTAATCAAAGCCAAAACACATAAGTAAGGTGAGACATTTATGTAACAAGAGGAGAAATTAATTTATCAAACGAAAGTAGGGTATTTGAGAAATGGCTCCTATTTGCTCTTACCTGTCGGGGCCAAGTGAGCAAATGAGATACGGTGTGACGAAATCGATACAACTAAGTAGCGGCTTCCCCAACGGCAACAAACTGTAGATGCAGTGAATTGGTAGGCATTCGTAAAAGGTAGTGCTATGCTAAGGAATACGGTGAGTACGGAAAGATTCAACAGGACTTTCAAGGCTCCTAGGGCCCAGGGCTTTGACACTCAAATAAGACGGACTTCCTGGATTGTTTAATTTATTGAAGAGAAGACATAGATTATGTATATAAATTATACCGGTCCGGTATTTCCGTCCAGAAAAGGCGTGACCTAAATTCAAAAACATATTTTCTCAAGCTACATATATAGCAAATATATAAACTTTGAAGGCGTTCTAGTTTAATTTACCGATTTTCAGCAGGGTAATTTAACATAGTTTGTATCTTACACACATTGTATCCTACACGCATATGTGAGTGGGGGCTCCTTGCTACCTCACCTTTTCCGTTTTCCGTTTTATTAGGTGTACGGTCTGCTTATTTCCAATACTTCTTAGTCCTTTCCATAGATTTACTATTTTTATTAATTTCGTTTGTTCCTATCAACGTAACTATTAGCATTCTTCCTCATAGAATGTTCCAACGCATCTATTACTTGTTTTTTTTTCACGCATTTTATATTTTAAACTGTCGATACATTTCAATTTGAGGACACCTTTTTCCTTAAATTTTTGGCATGCAATAATTTTGATCTTGTACATTTGGTTGTGATTTTGGGCATTTCATTGTTTTATTATTCAAACGTCAGCGTTGAGGGAACATAAGAATCTACAATTTCCTGTATTAAGTTCAGTAATAAGGAACGTCTCAGACTTTTGCCAAAGCTTTAGAATTTACTTCAGTTTTTATTAATTTTCTATTGACTTTTTAATACCGATACATAATCTTATTACATACTGTGCATAAATTTCAAACCTTATTTTTTTATTCATAGATACCGACATAATCGGGTTTTTTTCAGACCCTCCAACTATGGAACCCTGAAGATGAAAAGTATGGTTGAGCAAAATTTTCATTTGAGAAATTTTATTTTAATGGAATTTTGGTAGTAAGACTTTCTTTTTACCCCTTTAGGTTATGCGGGAAATTAAATTCCACTCATTTGTCGCTGTCAATATCACAGTGGCCTTTTATTGTGAACGATTTTATCGTTCATTTAAATATGATACAATTTTTGCCAGATATTTGATATTACAACTTATATAAAAATATGGGTAATTTTTTTTTATTAAAGTAACATTTTTATCGTATTTCTTTTCTCGGTCAACATTTTCATCTTTGACGCCTCCCCTTGATTTGGATATATTGATAACAAACTATCATATATAGATTGGGCCACCATTATTACAAATGATACAAAAATTACAATTTTATTGTTCATAAATAAAAAGTTAAAACTGCCAAAGTGTTAGTGACGATCGGGAAAATTCATTATTGAAAGTAGAATGTTTCCGGCAATTTATGTGTAAAAAAGTCTAATCAAGCGACGTGGTTTAAAAGAAAATAGTAACGAAGAGCAATTCAAAAAGAATACTTGGAAATAAAATACTTGCAAAAAGAATGGATATAATACGAAATATAGTGAAAATATCTAAACAGAGAGCATACGAAGATAATAAGTTTGGGTAAATAATATAAAATAAGTTTAAATAATGTCAAAACTAGGGCGTTAAATCTCATCCCCTTTTTGATTGGAAATTAAGGAGTACTTTAACGTGAATTATTTTTATTATTTTCAGTAAAACGAAAAACTAAAGACTACTCCTTCCTAAACGAAAGAAAAACGAAAGACTGATCTAGTAGATCAGGCATAAAACTGCCGATGAGAATGATTGCGAACGACATGCCGTTGAGAATAGTCTGGAAGAAGGCTTCAAAAATTAGAAACCAACAAATCAAATAGAGAAGGAAAGAAGTGTTTTCCAGTAAAAATTGCACCAAAGTTCTAGCCCAAGTCGGTAGTACTGCAGTGCTGAATTGTAAAGTGAACAACATCACTGAGAATACGGTAAGCATTTCGTTCTCTTTTTCGAACATATTCAATTCAATAAACTTTTACTCTTTTAATAACTGTTCTTTGTTATTGTAATCGGATAAATATAGAAAAAAAAACATTATTTTAATACCAGCTGTAATTTAAAATTAATAAGAAACATTTTACTTCTAAAAAAACAAAACCTTGGCCAGTGTGAGTCTCATTCGCTTCATTTATTATAAGTCATCTCTTAGGTTTAATAATACTTAATTTAATTCTTTGTATTATTAAACATTTACGAAATTTGTGTAAATTGTAGATGTTTTTGAAATAAATTTCTATTAGGACGCAACATATTTTTTTTACACCAGCATTGCTCAAAAATAAATTTCATGTTTTGTAATTGAAAAATTACATATTTCTTAGCGTTTACTTTTATGTTGCCAATAAAAATGAATAAATAACATTTTAATTAGGAAAACGATTATCCTCTTAAAGATCTTTGGCAATAAAAAAGGAGAAATAGTAGATATGAAAAATAAAAAAAACATTTTCAACCGCGGGAACAAAAATTAAAAAAAAAATTTTAAAAATCATGTCTCTAAAACTATTTGACTTAAAATAGTAGAATTGTTTGTTTCGTTTATCTATTCTATACAGGTATGAGGTAATATGATTTTATGATTTTCTTCAAATGTGTTTCATACAACATTTTATTATCTACTGTGGACAGATATTGGTTTGTCTTAAAAAAGGTCAATATTTAAAAATAACAGGTATTTATATGTGATAATGAAATGAATAGTACGGAATTTTTAAGAACCTCAGACTCAAATCACATAAGCTTTAATTTTTATTTACTCCAATCGCTTAACTTAAATGAGCTTAATTTGCTAACCGAGATAGTCGAATTTTGTAAAACAGCATGTAGAATATAATTCGAAGTGTGAGCAAATTTCGATGTTAACAACCATTCTGTTCTACAAATTGAAAAAGTAGTAATAATAGGTGAAGTGTAGTTATTTTCAAAATTCTGTAGGCTAATGGCTGTTTGTCTACATGTACAACATATACAACATTTTCAATTGAAGTCTTATTATGTAGATGGTGTAAGGAATCTATGAATTTAATTTATTTTTATAAACCTCTTCTTACAATAAACTTGAGGATAAAAGGGGTCCACAATTAAATGAAATTACGTGATGTAGTATTATTCCTACTATCTTTAAGTTCTTTACCACGACCTAGGTTTCGTTGATTCTATCTTTCTTAGCAAAGATTCTAAGATCTTTGCTAATAGCCCACCTGAAGATGGTGTAATATAACGACACCTAGATCGTGGTTAAGAACTTAAGGATATATATACTACTAATAAATAAATAATAAATAATATAATATATAAATAATAAATAATATAAATATATATAATAAATAATGTAATAAATAAATAATACGAGTATATACTACTAATAAATAAATAATACTACAAAATTAACGCCAAATGTATTCAATAGATAAAAGGGATATTTTCGTGAAATGGTATCGATCGAATGGGATGGTAAAGAAAATATTTAAAAAATAAAAAAGAAGACTTTTAGGATGCAATTGAAAATCAAACAGGCATTTTCTAGTTACGGAGACTTCTTTTCTTTCTTCTTTTGCAAGATATAAGTCTTTGAAATGTCAGATAATGCCCCTCCTTTCCTCATATTTTAACTATGCGAGTGAAAAACTTTTTAAAAGGTTTTGGGAACCAGCCATATCTTTAGAACTGTCTATATAAGAATTTGAAATAAACAGTTTTAGAATACTTTTTAGTATTTATTGAAATTGATGCACCACAGGATATATGAAATGATTAAAAAATTAAATACTTCATTTGCTCCGTTAAAATTTTAACAATAATATTGTTGAGTTATAGCGTAAGACATATACGCCTCAAATTGTTTTATCGCTATGGCAAATTGTAAGTTTCTAATTCGAATGCTTCCTAGTAAAAACGAATGAATGACACCGATATATGGACAGATGAGTGATTTTATTAGAGCTTCGTTTCTCTTTTTCTTTTTTAGAAACTGAGCTAAAACTGAGTTCTAATTTCTTGTCGAAAAGAAGAATAAACGAAATAGGTTTAAGTTTACTAATAAAATTAAATAGTTTCAAATTACTAGAAAAAATTGCCTCCCAATATTTTGTTGCTATGCATGCCTAAGAAACGACAATATGATATCAGTTCATTAATGTATAGTATCACTTCCTACTAGCTCCGTAGATGGCGTAAGGCAGCATTTAATTTACGCTATAGAAATCTTACGTATCTAACTATATCGAGTTTACAGTAAGAGTCTCAGTCCAGTTGTTGGAATTTTCTTTTTAAATTGGCAGATAACCGTGTTTAAATATGCTATATTCAAGTGAACACATTATTAAAGCCTTTCCTATTTGTTGGTATAAAATATCTAAGGAGCTACTGTCTTAGCTTCGTCTAAAAAAGGACATTAGGTGCAAAAAGTTAATTTATTTACATATTTTCTAGGGTTCACTTATATATTCTCTGCTTTAGTTGAGTAGAAAATTGTAAAGCGTAGTCTTAATTTTTTTTTATAAAAATTAATCTGTAATAGCCACATATTCTCCTATCAATAAATATCCTAAATTATGTTAAGGCTTAACAAGAAATTGCATTTTTTACTTTTGATGTTCTCTATATTAAATCTTTATTATTTATACTCACAACCTCAAAAAGGGTATTAAATACTCCGTACTCACTGGGACACTATAAATTCAGCAATGATGAAATTTTTATGTCAATTGGAGCAATATATAATCTATTTTATTTTGACAATTGGTTTTAGTGCGTAAATTAAGATGCAAATATTTTTCTTTTGCCTAATTTTTTTAGCCTTTTTTGAACGGTTAAACTAACAAAGCTAAAGTCCGAAAGCATAAAAAAGAAGACTTGAAATGATACGCCACAATTACGTTTCTTTCTTGGCCAATTAGAAATTATGGATTGATAATTAGTAAGGCATAAATCAATATAATAATTAGTGATTATAATAAAAAATAATAATTAGTGAGGCATGAGATAGGCAAAAATCCATAAAGGCAATAAAGATAATACTCTCATATAAAAAAAATTAAAGAGTAAATGAAAGTAATGAATTTAAATCATCAATCAAACAAACGCAGAATTTTAATAAAAAGTAAGGTCATTGTTCAATATAATTTGTAAATGCTGTTTCTACAGAAAAAATTGAACCAGCAAGATCAAATAGTACAGGATGCGTCTCCTTGTATCTTCTACACACTGATATAATATATTAATATATGAAATTTGCAGATTCGACAGGGTGTCGAATAAAGCCACATAAAATTCATATTAAACTTTGTTGCTCTTGGCATTCATAAAAAAAACCCAAGGACTATAAATAATAAATAACTTTTTATAAATATGAATTACCTTTTATATAGTTAGTCTTTATTAAAATTGCCTACAGGTTATGGCTATATTGAAAAAGCGATGGATACTGGTCATTTTTGTAACAGTTTCTAAAAAAAATAATAGTGTAATTAATTCAATTTTTATTTCTATTTCTTATCAACAATTCTTGATATAATAAAAATATAATACACGGGCGCATTTAAATAGAATTTTGTTATTTTGTAATATTTGCTATGTGCATTCTTGTATTTTCCTGATTGCGAATTGTTAAATTTGTTGATCTCTTATATATCAACACTACTATTAAGCAACGTTACATTTCCCAAGATACTCAGAAATATTCTCATCGTTCATGTGAAGAATGATAATATGATACCTGACTATGCAAAGGAATGGATTCCATGTACTTTCCTGCCGTTTCACAATGTTGCACCTTTGGGACGGACTCGTCGATATACGCGAATCGGATATCCACCGAGGAGATTGTGATAAATTGAGTTCCGACATATTATTTCCGATTGGAAAATCTGTTTTGTTGATTTTAAGTTGTTGAGTTACGTTAGGTATTATAGAGGCGAGCGTGTCAAAAGAAGTATTAATTGTAATATGACAAAAGAATATGAATATGCTAAATTTAGGCTTTGCCCGCTGTGCCTTTTTTGGTTTCTCTGTCTGGAACGAACAGAACACAGGATCACTTTGTTATCCAAGTGTCTATCTCTGTATCCATCAAGATTCCTTCTCTCAGGAACAAATGCTTCAAGTAGTATTAAGTGCAAATTCCAAGGTCTAAAAAAAAATAATTTTTGATAGAAAGATCATGCTTACAAAACTTGATGCGGTGAAAAGAAACAGTCTTAAATATATTATATATTTTTATACTGTCTCGCAGACTCACTCATTAAAAACTATAAGATATTTTTCATTGAAGTGGTGTCTGGAAATTTTCCAGGAAGGAAGGTTTCATATCCCAAATTAACCTAAGCTCAATTACAAATATTAGATTCAGTCAAAAATAAAATTAGAGCGAAGTGTTAACATCCTTCATTAGTATTTGAGCCTTCTAACATTGAAAAAAAAACTGGTTTGTCCCAGTAATTTTAAGCAATCATAAAAACAATTTATCAGTAGATAAGCTAATATCGTTTTCCATTTTCCCACTTCCCAAGAGAGTGTCTTGAATACCTCTTTTAACTTTTGAATATTAATATGTGAAATATTGAAAACGTATCTCAAATACGATCAGTATGATAGTGTATGCATGTTTCGTGTACAGATAAAGAGACAAATTTAAAAAAGGGTCGATTATTTTCTCAACAGTTCCCCAATTATTTTCAAACTTATCAGAATAAAACCGGTGATTTATTAAAATAAAACAGCAAAGTTTGCGTATCAATACATTGAAAGTATTTGTAGAAATATTATTTGGGGCTTAAACGATAAGTGATGCATTCCGTATTAAGATTAATATTAACTTTGGTTTTTTTGTCGCATAAAGATAACTGATCCAATTCAATTAAAAGATCTCAGAAAATATCGCGGACAGCTTGAGGTAAAATTTTGTTTCTACTTAATCGTATTCGATTTACTCATTCAGAAGATATATGGATATATTTTTTAATTACCTTGCAATGTATGCGGCTTAATATGTTTTACTGCATTGCTAAAATTTGAAGTTTCATTCTTACAATATTGTATATTGTAGGTTTCACGAACAGATTTCATCTTTAAACTTCTGGTTCTAATGCCTCAGTTCTAATGTTGCAGGGTTATTGCCTGTCTAAAACGTGAAACTTGAAGATATGCTGTTTTTAAACGAGTATTGTAGGACTCACGCACAGGCATCATATTTAAACAACTGGTTCTAATGCTTCAGTCCTGATGTTGCAGGAATACTGCCTATCTATACCGTGATAATTGAGGATATGCAGTTTTTAAATTAGTATTTTGAATCTCATACAGAGACTCTGTCATTTAACTTCGGATTCCAACTCTTTAGACTCGAGGCTGCAGAGATATTACCTACCAAAATCTTGAGACTCGGGGAAGTCTTATTTTTAAATTAGTATTTTGAATCTGTGAATTAGGATTCTGGACCTATTGCGTTTTTGAATCTTAAAGAGACATTATTTCAATAAATTCCTTCTCCTCGGTCTTGAGGCTGTAGGGTATTGTTTTCGTAAATTGTGAGGATCTGTTTTTCTTAAATTTGTATTTTGGATCTCAATCACAGACTCTGACAATAAATTTCGAGTTTCAACTCCTTAGTTTTGACTGAGCAGGGATACAATTTTGCTAAATTTGTTAAACTTACGAATCTGTTATTTTTATATTATTATTATTGGCCTTAAGCCAATGAGAAGTTTTTTGTTATTGAAGTACCAGGTCTAACTTTTGAGTCCTGACTTTGGGAAGCTGACTACCTAAATGGCGAGGATCTTTTTTTAAGTTAGAATTTGATGTATCAAGCAGCGACACTTTCCGCTATTTTTGGACTCAAATCTCTCCGTTTTTCGCTACAATGGTAGGACCTATTTTGTGAATATCATACAACAAATTTGGATCCTTTTTTATTTCAATAGCTCCTCTGTAGCACCATAAAAATCTTTAAAATTTGACCATGGAAATTGAAATTACACTTATTGACATATAAACAGCATAGGTACAATAATATGGATTATATTATTGTAAGTCTAATAATACTCTGATAATAAAGTCCCTAAAGCTTTGATACGACTAAGAACGACATAAATTCGCTTTCAACAAAATTAGACTAAGACGATAAGGTGATAGGGTGACTAAGTTTACATATATGCCTATTAAAAAGATTTGTGGAATTAGTGGCCTTGTACGTAAGAAAAAAAACAAGCGGTGACTTAGCACCTATTCAAAAATCTTTATCTTTAGTGTTTTGCAAATTTATTTATGACCTGAAATTATAAAGTACCTCAATAATTCCGACTAAATAATCGTATTTTTATTCATTTATGCTTTTCAGTACGCTTTTTATTCGGTGCAGAATCCTTATACTATCGGAATGATATAACTAGAATACAAATAAGATTTTGAAATTATAAGCGTTTTTACGACAATTATTAACAAGTTACTAAGTCGCACGATAACATATGTCCACAAATAAAAATTTCATACCGAACTACTAAAGCTTGAGCTTTCTCAAGATAAAACGATAAGAAATTTCATTAAATTTTAACTACTTATTGTAAATAACAGAAATTTAATAAGGCTTTAGAATATTTTTTGGTACACTATTATTTCTACCATAAAAATAATTTATGAAAAAAGTGAAGCTTTAAAACTGTAAAGCTTTTTGAACCAAAACTTTATAGCGGCTTTAGAATTCTCTTTAAGTAGTCAATTATTAGACATTTTACGCTCGTGACGCGATATGGCGTGACTCATACGCTCATGTGGGACATAGTTCTAAGAATAGTTTAAACAAAATCGAACTTTTGTTTCACGAACCAGAAGCTTAAAAAAGAAAATTAAATAGCGTGAGAAATATTTGGACGTCGAAAGCTTTTGTTTGTTATACATTTCTAAGAACTATGTCCCTAACAAAGTTTATGAATAAAGAAATTAATAAATTGTAAGATATTTCTTTGCTATTAATATTATTTACATGAAAGAAAATAGAACAATATTTTAAGATTCAGTTTACTAGTTTTAAGCTCACTTCAATTTATTTTCATTAGAAATTTTCCATGTATGCAACGTGGAAAATTTCGTATCAGTTAGTAAAAATAGTTATATGTTTAGTGTGACGAAGAGTTATGTAGATGTTTTAACATGCTAAGGTAGATGGAAATTATTTAACAATTCGTGTTGATATTTGACAATATACAATACTTTACATGTTGCCAAACTGAAAATTAGTGCTATTTATGCTGGTGCTAATTTTCACGTAATAATAATTTCATGCAAAATATAAATTTTAACGATATTATAAACAAGGCGATTGATATAAAAAATTTGATTTTACCGGGTTCCACGTAATGAATTGCAAACGTCAATAATATATATATATATATATATATATATATATATAGATAGATAGATATATAGATATACATATATATATATATATATATATGTATATCTATATATATATATATATATATATATATACAGGAAAGTATTATCTCTTAATGATTGGTATATCCATACTTCTCATTTTCAAGAATCATCCGAACGTTACCGATATACCAATGATACAAGAAGTAAAAATAAAATTATCCCTAAATTACATCGCGGGCATCTTCCCTCCATCTAACGATTATTCCTCTCTTTACATTATTCTCACCCGTACAATATCGAGTACCAGCTCTTTACAAAAATCTATATATTTACAATATTTATATTTCGTTTGAAAAGTGATAACACTTTAGAAGACTCATCTCATTAAAATTTAATTTCCTTCGATTAAAAGTCATAAAGTATTTTAATAATAGAAAGTAATGGCTTTCAACGACCAATTTTATGTCTTAAAGAAATTGAGGAAAAATTAATACTTATGTGAAATACATACATTATTTAAGAATTTTAAATGCTTAAGGCGACCTATAACGACGTCTGCTCTCATGCAACTATCCGCATTCCTATTGCCCACTTGAACCGCTACCCCTTCCGGCCACCCCACGCTTCTCCTCCGGCCACCTCCATTATGCCAAATATATATGATGGAAAATTTCATTATGCTATTTGAATTGTACGTAGCCACATACATACGTATGTATATAAATAGATATATGTATATAGATATAAATTTGTGTAATTATTGCGATTCGAGTACCCATTTCTGTATTGACGCATTAAGGCAATGTAAATCTTCATGTTTCTGATTGATTACACCGATTCACATGGAACAAAAACTATACATTACTCTAAGCCAGCCCGGAAATTGTTTAAAAAGTGCATCTTAATTAATTTAATAGTGTTTACGTGATGTGTGTTCAAACCAACTGACACGCAGACAAAATTTCCAAACACTATATTTTTGTGTTTTTTTACTTACTTTATTTATCCCTATTTTTTTTTCAAATATTTTTAATATACAGATACGGTAAATGTATAGTTTTATTATATTTCTAGGTCTGTACAAAATATGGTAAGATCAACCAAAGGGAAATTATTTATTATAGCTCGTTTATAAATTTTCGCCCTCAACTTTCGATATAGTAAATACCCCCAAAAACAATAAAAAACGACGTATGAATTTAATATACGATTAAATACAAGTCTAATATTTTATATAGAGAAAAAAAACCCACATTAATCAGGTATGATTTGATTTTCATTTTTGCGATAAATTTATGGTGACGTTTGAACAATTGGAATAAATGTTTGCAATAAAAAATATAGTCTACGACAGAATTTCAAAAATATGAACTAACCCTTTTTTATTTTCTAAATTACTTAAATTCAAGTTTTTGGGATATTGTTATGGTTAATTTTTTATTTGGTTGAAGAAATCCAAAAAAAGTCTACTATATTTAATAAAAATTAATTCAGTATCAGTTAGATAGTAATTGGACTCAATATCTGAGAAAGAAGAAATTGTTTTAATGTTGTAAATATTTCTTTTTAAACTAAAGTTAAGTTTTTTGATTTTTTAACCTTTGATTGTTTATACTCCAAATAATACTTATGTTTCAAATATTGTTGAAGATTAATAAACTGTAATTAATATATCAAGATGTTTTATAAACATACTCCCTTTTAGATACGTTTTGGAGATTTATCAAATGTCGATTATGTTAACATTTTACTAACAAAAAATCATGTAAATGCACCAAAATCTATGGTTTCTGTGGATCGACGGTATCGAGACCGATGCTGGGTGTAAAATGTTTAACCACTAGAACAACATTTAATCAAAACGAGACTAAACATGTTGAGTAGTGACTTTAATTTAATTTTTTTCCAATCATCGCATAGGGGGAAAACTTACTTACGATCGTATTCTACACCATCAATTCTTGAGCTTTCATTGCTTCCATCTCAGGATTTTGCAACCACGTGATTGGATCGGTTGCATGTTCTTTGATTACTTATGGAAATGTATCCATACGTATATTTTGGTGTAGGCCGCTGTTAATAAATAATAGGACATTGGCAATTCACTGCAGTATTTTATTTTGCAAAATTAGTAAACTGATGATTAAAGATTTGAAGAAATCTTTACCGGATCTATTGAAAAATGTTCTTCAGTTACATTGCAAACAGTATCTTAAATTACAATCCCCTATTGAGGAATCTTGTTTTTATTGTAATTTTTCTGCTATAACTACGAAAAAATAAATTACATACTTAGTCACCAAAGTGCTTTTAATCCAGAAGCCTAGTAAATAAAATTGTGTTGAATACATAATTTTTACTTAAAATAATTATTTTTATATTACTGGTAACCTGGATTAGAAGAAAGGATTACTCTTTATTGTCAGTTGGTTTTGTTACCTTTAGTGCGGATCCCAGATTCGGTTCCACTCATGGGAGACGTATAAAGGCTTGTATAAATTAATCTTAAATTAAATATATAAATGCATGGTTTTGTACATTTAATTCCCTTCATGCTTCTTTCTGCGTTGACTACTAAAGACAATATGTTTGTTATTAGGAAAAGGAAGAATTTTATTTAGGTTTTCCATCTTTTCACGGTCTTAACAAGTTTTAAAAAACTACAAATTTAAAAGGACCACTTTATTATAGAACTTACCATCTTTCTTAATTATATTTTATTTACATGCATCCGTATATAATTATAAATTTCATTTTCATATCGACAGCAATTTTTGTCAATTTAATCTTCAATTTAACCGCGTGTTGTCAATTAATCCGAACTCTAGGGAGCAATTCGAAACACCCTTTTAATTATTATTATCAAATATGAGAAGGTTTCCAGAAAATGTGACATGGTTAGTTTTACGGTGTATTTCTTATAAATAATTACATAAAGAATCGTGAAGTCGTTACGTAAGTATTGACGATGCATTCGTAAATTTAATAATAATAATTCTTAGGATATTTTCCGAAAAATCGGTTTATTCTTATGAAAAAACTATTATAAACCGTGAGTAACGTAAAATCTTTTAACAAAAAAATGAAACGAAATCAAATAACCTTCTAAAAAGGAACGAAAATAGAAAAGTTCAAAGTAATAAAAATACCCCCGTTATTTACAAATTTTGCATTTAATTTTTATTTCTGAACATGTATAAATGTATTTTTTTAATTAGAATAAGAGTATTAAGCTAAAAAGTTTGCAGTAAAATATTGTTTTCATATGTGAATAAATTTGCAAAATATTTTTATAGTTAGAGTTTTTAGCAGTAGGGTTCAAATTGAATATGATACTTATGTGGTTTATATGTGAGAGGTGGAAAGAATGCGTTCATTTTTGACGTCGAATATATTGTCGAAGTCCGTGATGCTGTGTTTGTGAATGTACATACATATGAGAGGAAGATAAAGACAGGTTGATATCAGATATTTAGGCATCAATTTTGACTTTATACTTACTAGAATAATCTTTGAGAGTGGCAATAGGTTATGACAATAATTCACTGCGCAAGTTATTATTTTATAAATTATTATTTTTATATACTTTTCCATATTAAAATATAATTTAAATTGGTTCAGTTTTTTTGTTAAAAAGGTATTTTTCACCTTTCAGTGTTTATGATATCTTATGTTACCCAAAGTGACAAAAAAAAAACAAATAAATGATGTGCTATTACTTTAAATTAAAAAAAATAATTTAATATTTAATGAACAACAATACTTTAATATATATTTAGTTATTCATAATATTGCCCTTTTTGGTTTCAGCGTAGTCGAGTAAAAATTCAATATTGATCAGAACAAGTAGCTCTAGCCGTTACTGGTATTGTTTAATTATTTTAAGTGTTGTTTATAAGTTGCAGAAGTTGTAACAATATTTGTTTGATTTAAAAGGGAACCATTGTAAGAATTTTCTGCAAAACTTTAAGTAAACTTTTCAAATTTTGTTTCTTTATTATTTTGATTTCAGAAGCTTTGGAGATAGAAAGTATTCGATGGAAACTTTTATAAATATCTCTTGAACTATCTATCATAAAGTTAAAAAAAAATTCAAATCCTTATAACTTACTTTAAATTGACACTTTCTAATTGATTTATGAAGTTTTAAAAATTCAATTAATTTATTTTTCGTCCTGTAAATTTTTTGGAAATATTTTTAGTAACAACTATTAAATTATGTGCAGACGCAAAAAAGACGTGTAAAATTTGGCACAGTACTTTATTACTGTGGCAAATTTTAAGTTACACTTCAAACTACTTCGGAAAAGTTTGCATATACATTTTTAACAATATTTCTAGGGACATGTCACTTAAAATATTGAAAGCATTCTTAGGAAATCTTTACAAATTGTTCTACCCATTGATATCCCAAACGACTTGAAATTGAAAATAAAATTGTTTCTTCAGTTGTCAGTTCTAAAATTTTTTTATAATATTGTATGTAATATTTTAAAATATATTTGGATTTATATGTTTTATCACTAGGAGATAGTTTATATTTTCGTCAAAATTTTTTGTGGACATTGGCAATGGCAGTGCACACAACGGATATGTTAATGATCTTATTAGCGTTTATTTTTTTTCTTTTTCGCATACGGAACCCTAAAAATAACCTGAAATATTTTTATTATTATTATTTATTATTTCAAATTTACTGCACAGGAAAAAAGAATCAATTTAACTTTTTTTACCGGTGGCCTTTATTTTTAAAGTCTTAAATACAATATTTAAGTAATTTTTCTACTATTTAAACCTATTTGTTTAAAAGCTGTTAGATATAAAGATATTAAAATATAGTTTAACATTACTGATGAAATTTACGTTTTGTCATGAGATTGAGAAAATATTCTTGCCTTTATTAAGAAAATTAAGACCCATAATAAAAAATATACCCACTAAATACGAGTGGAAAGTGCACTACAAGGATTCGATCACACATACATGTAAATATTTAAATATATAAGGATACGTAGTTTCCATGAATCTATGCTCAAATATTAGTATTATTTATAATCACTGAAAATATATTGCCTAACACACCGTTGATACGTAAGAATATGATTTTTTAAATAGATTTATGTAACTATGTTCAACAGAGGCGTATTAAAATATACGGTAGAAAAATCTCCTACGTAAAGATTTTTATTTAAAACTCCCTTTGTGTAAAATTTTAAGATATATATGGTAACAAAATTCGTCCAAAAATGAAAAGTTTGACGGTTCTCAAAGTAGTCAATGAAAAAGTGGTTTGTGCTATTTTCCAAGAAGTCTTTGAACAATACTTCACATGCCCCTTCGAGATTTTGTAGTTTTTTTAATAAAATAATGACTTGTACCCGGTAAGTCTATTAACAAATGAACTTTGCTTTGTTAAATCTCTAAAAAAAACTAAAGAAAAGAGTGATGTATCTATATTTTAAATTGCTGCTTGCTTTTATACAATAATTGCAGTGTATTTAAATGATATACAAACATTAACATTTCCTTCTTGGAGTAACAATTTGTCAAATATAATTTTCAAAATTAAACGAAAATGAAGATAGAAGATAGTTTCTAGAAAAAAGACGTATAAGCTCGCGTCTCTTTAATATATGTTATTTGTATGGAATGTTTATAATGTGTTTTATACCTGTTACTAATATATTAAAACTCAATTTAACCCGAATGTAACTACGTAATTCTAGCTTTCCATTGTTCGACAATCTGTTTGTTAGGCATGCGAATAGTTTCATATTTCAAATTTGAATCACGTGCCTATAATAAGGCAGGTATATAATGACAAAAAATATACGATCATATAATCCAATTCTCTTTGTGTTGGGTTATAGATGTTACGATAACATATATGATAGACTAAATAAATTCTTCTATTTAGTGACATTAGGTGCGCTGGATGTGACTCGAAAACACAATTCCAATTTTTTTTTATTATTGTGTAATTCTTTTTCATTTAGAAAGCTTCTTATGGCGATGGTTGTGATATATGATTTGCCAGCTTCATTTTAGATTATTACTCATGTTTCGAGCTAAGCAGTTTCTTGTAATACGTAGAACATAATAATTTAACCGTTACTCTAAAGTCGATTTTTTTTAAATCAGTCAACAATACCTAAAGATAATATTTTTTTATTATTATAAATAATTATTAAACGTAAAACTTCTGCAAATTTTATGAAATCGTTAAAAGCCAAATTTGCAGAATCTAATTTTATCAAGACAATTTCAGGTACCCTAAAATATTCGATTGTCAAAATCACGGTAATGTGAAGATTAGTGACTTATTGAGAATATATTTTCAAGAATACATCGACAAAGTTTTTGAGAAAGTTTCTCATAATTTTTGTTTAAAAAATCAAGTTTCAGACTAGGGCTTCTGACCTGCTGTTTTATTCCTTTAAACCAGTCTGCGAAAACCCCAACTTATAGCGTAGTCAGCCACGATCAGTGGTAAATCTTAGACTCATCATAATAACCAAATCAAACTACCGAGGACGTGCACAGCAGAGCAGCTCACGGGCTCAGGCTCAGCTTTCATAAAAAAAATTAATAGAATGTCTTTTGAAATATGGAAATTAAAATTTTCCTGCCAAAATATTCCCAAATTTAATTTTCGAGAAATTTTGAAACATATATTTATTTTGTTTGTGTAAAATCGTAGGCAGAATAAAAAGCTAATTTTGTTATGTGCTTTTATTTTTGATTTAATATATATTTATATGAAGTTGAATAATAACCTCTCTAACGCGAGTCGAATTTTTACTACGAGGGATTCTTACACATTTTGGACCTTTTTTAATCATACATAGTATTTCTATTAAACTATTTATGAAATTAATATTTCGTAACGTAAATGTATTGCAACGTATTATATATTATATGTTTCACAGGCAGGATAATCGTTACAGTTTTCCTGTATCCTAATCTTTTGGTCTGATTTCACTGACCCTATTTTTTCATGATTTTAGGCTTGATGGTTTCTTAAATAAGGGGGCGATACGCTTTATTTTTGTTATTTTTAGAATATCTTTTAAAATATGGAATTTAAAATTTTGAAAATAATATTTTTGTATAAAAATGAGAAAAAAAATTTCTAAGAAATTTATTGACTTCTTTTTTATTATTATACGAATATTTTAAAAAAAACGGTGGTATAAAATATATACAACTTATGTGAGTTTACATCTTGGTATATAATTTGTATTATTATGTCGACATTTAAATTTCTATAATACATGGTTTCTGAGAAAATCGGCTTTGAAAATGAAAAAATATAAAAATGTATTGCCTACTCTATCTTTCGTAGGCATTAAAACAGGGGGAATCTATAAATAATTATGACATCTAAAATCATGGCTGTAATTTTCCTGTAATCTTTGTGAAGGTTTTTAAGGACCAATATTTTTCATAATTATAGCTTGAGTAGTTTCGAAAGCAAGATAGGAAATATTATCTGCATTTTTTTTCAGAATGAATTCAAAGATATAATACATAAAATTATGAAAACTATATTTGAGATCCCTGTAACTAATCCTTTCAAATGATACTATCGATGCCTGGAATATTTTTTGAGTTTTAGCAATTGCGATACATATAATTTAATATGTCTTACTACTATTACTATTTAATATGTCTTACTACTAAATGTCAAGTTTCCACGTCAAGCGGTTTCTATGAAAAAGGGCTGTGACAACACATGTGGGTAATTTTATGAGGTTTCTGTTTTTTTTCTTCAAGGTACGGAACCCTGAAAGTTTAGCCCGATATTCACGAGTTTTATACTTTAATCGTTACAAGATTTTTCAAGATTTTTTTCTAGTGAATAGGTGATTTATAACAAAATATGAAGTAAGCTTTTTTATATAAGTTATTGGAATAGATCTATTCTTATTTATTAAATATCTAAAATAAACATAACGGAAATGTAGCGTCGTTGAGTTTTAAAATTTTCAGTGTGTGTTAAACGAAGTGTTCTTATGACCCATCATTCCACATACCAATTGTTTACTTTGTAAAAGGTTTTTTAATTTTTTTAAATTGTAATGATTCTGTTTCTGTGACACTGTTCGACACATAATTTGCAAAAAGTGTACATTATTATTAACCAAGGGCAGATTTTAAATATTCACTTATTGGAAAGGACATATTTGTTATTGAGAGAAAACTCGGTTTCCTTTTGAAGTGTACATTTTTTGTCTTTAGGGAAGTAGACCCTGAGGGTTGGCTGAGATAAAAAGAGACTTGTGACGCGTAATTTATTTCTTTACTAATGTGATCCTAATGCCACCTGTTGGCTTCTTTATCAAACTAATGGCACGTAAAGATTAAAAGCAAGAATTAAAATGAGCCATCCGTTGGCCCCTTAACAAAAAAATACAAGTATGTACATTAAACTTCAAATACGCAAATACCTATGTAGATATGTAGTACTATGTCATACAGTTTCTTTATTAAAGACTTTAAACCGACTTGACGTTTTTTCTATTTAATACACATTATTGACAAAGACCAAATTTTGTTCGTTATAAAAAAATAAAGGAATTCTACCTATCATGAAAGATATCCATTTTAATTGGAATAACAAAATGATAGATATTTTTTTCTTGCTTATTTTATCGAAATTTGTTGAAACATTGCTTAAAAGTGTACAAAAACTTCATAAATTTATCGGTTCGGTGAAATTCCTGAGTTAAAAAAATATTGAGTACCACTAAATGAAACACCGAAATAGAATTCTGTTTCTGAGTTAAATTACTTTAGCGCATAGACAATAGAAAATCGAAAGAAAATATTTGTATGTATTTGTTATATGTGATGCTCCTTGCTAGTATATGGTGTTGATTCTGGAATTATTTAGTATTTTTTAAACTTGGAAGCATAGAAAATATATTCGAGAAAAACAACATTCGTCTTATTTGTTTACAGGCTCTCTATATAAAAAGGAGTCAGATAGTGCGTACTAAGTGTGACAAGTCCCACACACTTACCTACCATTATCTTTATAAAACTACTGGTAATCGGTAAATGTTATTCGTGTTGTTACTATACCCTAAATTGTAGGCAGAGGTATTTTGTCTGTTTGTATTCTTGATAGATATATTTTTTAAACAATAATTAAAGTAGCTTTTAAATTCATTCGACTTATTTGAAGTGATTTGTTTTGTGGATTATCAACCGAATGGATTAGGATCTGAATTTAAAAAATTTAATGAACAAAGTGCTTGAGATCAATATGTAATTAAATTTGGAGACCATTGCATCACAAAGTAAGAATATAAATAAAAAAGTCACTATTTTACTTGGAATGTTCCCGTGAGACTAGATATGACATACGTTTAAGCAGAATAGCTGCTGGAGCTAAGACAAATAAAAGAAACTCTTCGCAAGACAATCGTAAAGGAATTTACGTGTGCATGCGACTTGTAAATAGTTTATATGGTCGTTACCAAATTGGTAAAGACGTTGCCTCACGATATTGAATCAGTACTATATTTAGGTCACCCAAGGCCTGTAGAGCGGCGCAACTTTTTTGTTTCACCTTTTAGGCTTTGCGATATTTCCAAGGCATTATCACCACTAAGCAGGGTTGCCGATGTGTCTGTTAGAATTATAGTTTCCTACGCTAATGGTTTGGGATAGATTGCTATCCACTCGCGGAAGTAGTTTCAAAATATTTGGTGGATATGCAGGCGATGATTTGGGTACTTATATAATTTTAATGAATTAAAAATCCTGCAAATAAAGTTATATGTTGTGATTGATATTTCTCTAGTTTGAGGATTGATCGATTTTATTTGATATTTATATGTCGTAGGGCAAAATATTTGTTATTTTTTTATAAACTCTTTCTTACTATTTCTTTATTTGATACGCTAATACCAAATCAATTAAAAATACACATTATTGAAACTGTACAGTACTAAACATTTATCAAATATAATCAGTACTATAGATTGATAATATGTTATATCTGACACTTTTCCACTGGTATTTCTTCTCTATAATCTGGTCATATTGTCGGCTAGATTGTAATAATTTGATACTGCAGATTCACAGACGTCTTTGAAAGTCAGATAATGAAGCTTTTGTTACTGTTTTGTGAATATGTTGTGAAAGTCCATTGTTTTTGAAAATAAGCCTCGATTTTTTTAAAAACCCTTTTTTTTAGCTGTTGTTGTAATTTAGGAATACAACAAGTATATAGGAATACAACAGAATACGTATTTTAAATTTTTTGGCCTCGACAGATTTCAACTGATTGGATAGCTCTTTTAAGTGATAAGACAGGGTGGAACATATGGGTGCGCAACGCAGTGTAAAGTAATCGTTACGACAATAATTGGAGGAGATGTAATATACTATAGTATAGAACATATGATATATAATGCACTTGTCCCGCTAAAATCAGTCCTGCAAAAAAATTAAGTACGAATTTCTCCGAGACTGTTTATTAGTGGAACCTTGGGGTCTTTGGTTCGTCTATCTTCCTAAATCTTATTCTGCTTCCTCAAAGCAGATCTTGCGATAACACAGAGTTTTCCTATTTCCTCTTTGTACCCTCTAGTATTGAACATAGACGGATCGGGTTAAATATAACTTTGTACTTCTTCATAGTTAGCAATATTGGATGCTATTTTCTTGTCATACGTTCTGCCCTGTCGACTATAATACTTTTTTAATACATTCTCTATTAACGGCGAGTTTGAAATTGAAACTGTTCGTTGGCCGTGGTGTCATTTGATTTTTTATTTTTCTTTCAAGTAGGACTATTAAAGTCTCTTTTGACATGTCACGATTTAACTTCTAATCATTATGAGCAAATATCCTTATTTTCTGTACTTATATCTACAAACAATCAATCAGTCCCTTTTTATGAGGGTCAGAATGTGCAGAAGGGTAATAACCCTATAATGGCCTCCATGCATCTTTATCTTCTACATATCCCTGATACTATAATAAGCCTTTGAAAAGAGCAAGAGTTTAATATGCGTTTTAAATTTTGCTCTGGGAGGGTTTATAATATCCTCCGCTATCCTGTTAAAAAGACGGACACCATTGCTCAGAAAAGACTTATTATTAATTTGTAATCTAAATTTAATACTATGAATTATATTTTTATTTCTTGTATCAAGAGAATGGATATCAAAATCTTTTAACAAAGAAATTTAAGTTCTCTTTAACATACAATAAGTTTTCATAGATATGTAATGACGGCAAGGTCAGAATATTTGCCTCTTTAAATAGATTTTTTACTGATTCTCGGGATTTCATATTATATATGGTTAGTACTGCTCTCTTTTGCAGAATAAAACTTATAGTTTTTATAGTAGTTTTAATATCTGCAGCTCTGCCCCAAAGCATAAAACTATACGACATAATGCTGTAGAAATAAGTAAAATAAACTAACCTGACCATCGCTGCATCAGTCAGTTACCTAATTTTTTAACTGCAAACGCAGCCGAGCTTAACCTACTAGTTACTGAATGTATATGAGCAGCCCATTGTAACTTATTATCCAGAGTTATACTTATGAAAGTGGCAGTGGTTACTATTTCTAGTACTCTGTTATTCAAAATTACACTGCCACTAACCTGGGGTTAATTGCAGTGTAATTTTGCATTTTGTATTTTGTTTTACCATTTTGTTTTCTCAGCATTTAAATACAAGTTATTAACTGAAAACAATTTATGTACTTTAGTAAGAGTTTCATTAATATTTGTTAGTTCTGTTTCTTTCCTATCCACTTTAAAAATTTAGGATGTGTCATCGGCAAAAAGAACAATATCGCATATATCTCTGACCATGAAGGGAGTCATTAATATAGACAAGAAACAAAAATGGACCCAGTATAGAGCCCTGAGGTACGCCTAATTTCATAATAAATCCTTTCGTAATAATACCATTAAATTCAACTTGTTGTTCTCGATTTGACAAATAGAACTTAATAAGATCAATTGCCATTCCCTCAATACCGTAATAGCTTAGCTTATTGCTAAGCGTAATATTATCAACGCAATGGAAACGTCAAAGAATATCCCTATAGCATCCTGGGAACTCTCCCAGGCTTTGTAGACAGTCTTATTCCCTTTATCGCCCATACACTAAAGCAAAATTTATTTTGTATAACGATTTTCTTTTTTGTACGAAAAAAAGAACCATACAAGATACCTCTGTCCCGAGAATCAATTTTGAGGAAGCTTGATTTAATTTCAACGTAAAAACACGAATGTCCGTTTTACTTGTTTGTTTCCTTTAGAGGATTGTTTAAGACATTTATAGTCGGATTTAATACCATATGTTACGTTTTTACTTATCATTTTACAATTTGTCATTCACATTGATTGATTTAGAATAACTAAATATTATTTAACGACTCATTTATTCAAATTACATAAAACGTGCAGTTCATTAAATAAGAAATATTTGCTCCGTTAAATAATAAAATAATTTAATTTGAAAATAAATTTTATTCGAATGTAGCATTGGATTTACTAAACAAGTGAAAAGTTATTGTTAAGTCCGTATATTCACAATTGTATACGACCGCCAACGTATCACTTTGAATTTTCATCTGCAAGCATCTACGACGTAAATTCACCTCACGATTCGCTACATGTGCTACGAAGAAATGCGTAGATTAAGCCGCGAGACTCAAGACGTAGGTAATATTAGGTCGATGAATTCATTCGCAAATTTCTACCCCTATTGTGCACAAATGAGAGCCATACGTCTGAATTACAGTCACTGAAAAGTCTACGGGGTGCAAACCCAAGTGGGTTTCTGCTTAATCTCGGTGAGTAAGGGATACCCGGGGAATTATTGTGAGGAATACGCAATGAAGATGTATTGTGGGATAGATATCTTCCTTATACGTGACGCAGGGGTGCAAAAGTTACCAACACATTAAAATATGACAAAAAATTGTATTTGCTGCGGTGTAAAACTTTCATTATGTAATAGTTGAGTTAAAAAGTTTTATGGATACCGGTAACAAGTCACAAAAGTCAACAAACTAAAAAAGCATGCATAACTGAATATTATTTTTTATATTATTATTGGTAGTAACTGAAGGATAAAGCGTCTAAAACTTAGAATGAAATTAAAGTTATGAATGTATTTATTTTAATTTGTAAATAATTAAACTAACAGGAAAGTGATCCTAAAAGGAAAGATGCAGACGGTCTCGTACGAAAGTTTAAAACGTACCTACATATTCTATGAAAAAATGATTTAACTAAGGAAAAATGAAGGGAAAAAAGAATATTAGATTTAGGTAAAAAGAAAATAACACTGAGATTGATGTATTTAAAATTAATACGACACAGTATTTATTGATATAGTTTTATATTGAAACCTTATTGAAGAAAGGAGACGGTTCCTATTTTAGGAAATATTGAACTGAAAGGTAATTTTTGTGCACAACCTACAGTTTTAAAGTTAGGAAAAAGTATTGAAGACTGAGTAATCAATTAAACTGTGCGTCCCCTAATTTACAATAATACTTCTGTAGTAGATTCACTGTGCCTCATTAAAAGTAATCATTGTAATCATGTCCTCAAAAATATTAGATGGAAGGCAATAAATTATATGTGCGGTGATAACAGTTATGTTTTTGTATGACCATCATTGCAGTTATCATATTTACTGCCTTATGTTGGGTTTATTAATTTATAAAAAGTTATGCTACAATTACGAAAGACTATATATTACATATACATTTGGTTCACATATATGCCGCGCCGTGTCAGCACGTTTATGCAGAATAGCGTTTCTCTTGTACCAATTTGGATTTCTCAACTGGATGTCGCCGATGTCGCTATACTGTTTATTATATACGGTCATTATTACTCTCAGAAACAGCCTTTATATGTCACTCATTATGTTCATTGGCTGTGATCTTTGCATGTTTTTGCCTTATTTTTCTTAGGAATTACTCTAAAAGTTGACATGAACTATCGGTTAGGTATTGTTCCTTACTTATTGATATCTCAATGAAGAGTTCTGTGAAAATATATTAGGAGTTTTTTTAGCAGATGTATTAATTAAATGGGTACTTTATTTAGGCCACATGCTTTTTTTTCATTTTCTATGATTCTAACTCGACTTTCTTCACAAACTCCACTTTCATCTTCTTTATCACTGGTTCACTTGCAGTTCTTTTCCTGAGGGAGTATTTTTTTCTGTTATATTTGAATAACCTCTCAGCATAATTTTTCTCTAACTCAAATTTTTCCTATATACCCATTACTATGTCTCCATTATTTTCACATAATTGGAATTTTGTAACCATCTTTTTGTAACTGCCGGTAATTTTTTTAATTTTTTTGTGTGTTGAAAGATGGTTTATTTATAGATTTATATTGGTTTCAGCACATTTCTGAATTATTAATTAACTTTTGTTTTTTTTTGTGTTTGTCTATATAAATCTTTATATTTTTGGTAGTCAGATTTCTTAGCTCTTTTCTTTCGTAATTAGTTCAAAGATATCGTTTTTGATCCATTCTTTTTTCTCAGCTCCGTTGTTTTATTAGGTTTTTCTTACATTTAGTTTAAATTCTGAATGTTATTCTTTTGCTGTTTGTGTTTTTTTTTATTAAAGCTGATTCGTATATATTTTTTCATCAAAGCTAATTCGTATATATTATTTAATCTTTCTTCAACTTTGCACTCCATTTCGTTTTTCCTTAACTTATTGAACTTAATGTTTTGTTATTCTACGAGTGCGTAATTCGTTTAAAGATATTATTGAAACTGTTTTATAGGGTTATGATCGGATACAATATCTTCTCTTGGATATGATTTAATTGGTATATTATTCTTTCTTATAAAAAAAGTTAAAATAACACATGAAACGAAAATATTCAAACTTTGTCACACACAAAGATATTTCGTCCAAAATTTGCATAAAATAACCGACAGCTTACATTACGTTAGACGGCGAAATTCTATAAAATTATATCAGTCAGTGTTTCGTTTTTTGATATAAAAGAAGTTTCATTCAAAATGTACGTAAGCGCGGCCTATTTTCACTGTCTACTCTGTTAAAAGTGAAGTATAAATAGCAGGATTAGATACATTTGGCGTTAGTGAAGTTGCCGACGAGGCATTATAATTCATAAGACTTTTATAGGAATAGGTATATATTTTATATTTCCAATGAATTAGTTAATGGTGAAGAAAATTCTCATATTTCTCGCGTATATATTATTTTTAGAAATTCAGTCTACGAGAGAGTTACAAAGGTTTATTATAAAGGATAAAAAACTTATGCCGACGAGTAGCTATAAACAAAAATATGGAATAATTTACAATACTTGAAAATATTTATGTAACACAAACAATCTTCGTCTGTTTGAGAAATTTAGTCATTTGTAGAAATTCAGCCTACGCTAGAGTTACGAAGGTGTATTACGAAGTACTGTGCTTTAAACCTTGTACCGACATATAGCGATAAACACAAATAAGAAATAATTTATAATAATTGAAAATATTATTGTAAAGTAATCTTTCTCTGTTCGAGAAATTAAGAAGTCTTCAATTTTTTTCACTTGGTAAAAAATATCAATTTTTAATATAAGGTTTTTTCCAAACACGACTAATGTCTGTAGTCTATAATACAAGCTGTTAATATTTATTGAACGTCCTCAGATTTGACAAATTGTAAACCTTGTAATGATTATTTTTTTTCAGTAATAGAATAATCTTCAGCAAAATTTCACTCCCAACGAAATGAATACGTCTACTCTAGCTTTATTTTAGGTAATTACGAATATTGTATTTTGCGAATATTACGTTTACAAAGTAATCTCAAACTTTTGTTTTAGTTAGCCTCAATCTATTAAGACTAATTAGTTTTAAACATGAATTTGACAAAAAAAAGAATTAAAACTGCTTTTAGTTAGGAAAATGGGATGCAAAATCCTACCACTCTTGGCCTTACATTTAGTGTTGTATCTCATACCTTCAAAATATTTTAAAGTTGTTTAGATTCCATTTCGTGACCAAAATTTTTAAAGTTCCTATTTAGTTAGTCAAGTGGTTCTCTTTGAGTCTCTACGACTGATTATGTTAAGTTTTATGACATATCTTAATTTTGTATCTCATAACTAAAAGAAATTTTAAATTTGGTTAAATTCTATTTTCAAACCAAAATTTTTAATGTTGCTCTAATTAGTTATGTGTTATGCAGAATAGTACAACTGATGCTAATTTTTGTGATGTGTTTCATACCTATACAAAATTGTTAATATATTAGGCTTTAATTTCCTAACGAGAATTTTTAAAGTTGCTCTTTTTTTTTGAAAATTTTGCAAAAAAATTTAATTATGTTATTTTTTTGGCAAATTTTTAAAACTGTTCCATTAGTTAATCAGTAATCCTGTTTAGTTAATCAATGGGTACGCAAGATACTGTAACTTATGAAGTTAAAATTTGCAACGTGTCTCATACCTGGACAAAATTTTAAGTTTGTTTATGTTTTTTGATCAAATTTTTAAAATTGTTCCTTAATTAGTCAAACAGTATGTAAAATACTGCGACTAATATTATTAAGTTCTGTGATTTATCTCAAAACTACACATAATTTTAAGTTCAATTAGATTCGATTAACTTGTCTTCACTTTATGCGACCCACAATGTTAAGTCAAATGATGTATCACCTATCTTCATAATATTTCAAAATTGTTTAAATTTTCTAACTAAATTTTCTTTAATTCGTCAAATGTCATAAAAAATACTATGAAAAATTATTTTTATGAGTCTCGTACATTCATTATATTTGATGTTTGTGTAGTTTTATACATGAGGAAAATTTTTCTACACCCCATATTGAATATTGGAGTACGCGGGTATTACTCATGATAAAAAAGCCTGTACAAAATGAAAGTAATAAATTATATATAAATATACACACACATATATATATATATATATATATATATATACATATATATATATATATATATATATATATATATATATATATATAATAGTATGCTCATTTACTTGATATAATAGAACTTATTAAATTATGTATTTTGTTAAATAACTACCTGCTCTTTATGGCAGTCGAATATATCAGTTTATTGGCACTGGTGGTATGTTGAGACTTCATCAGTGTGAACTTTTGAAATGCATGGGCAGTATTTCAATTAATTTATTTTTTCTTTCCTATCAAACACAAATAATTAAGGCGAGGTGACCTTCGTTCCCTAGTAAAATAAAAAATTCAGTAGTTTTTGAGTTAAATCTTTCGTACATGCAGAGAGTAATGAAGACAAAACTTTTAACTTTAGATTTGATTTAGCAATGGGTGTAAACGGAAAGGTAAAAAAATGGGAGGTGCACACTTCAATTTGATTTATTTTTACGTTCCTTTGATATAAATAAGGTGTAAGGTGGCTTGAACTGCATTTCTACACTATGGGTACGTAAAAGTAAGTTGTACACTTGTACAACTTAGAGAGTGTTGACAATAATAATACCTTGTACAACTTAGACAATAATAATTACAATAATAATACTGCATTTCATATTTGAATAAAGTAGTACTTGTTTCTATTTACCCCACAGACATTCGAGCGAGCTGCTGGTGGCGCGCGCATCGCCGCAGCACGCGGGCAACTACATGCGTGCGTGCCGGCAAACGCACGTCCCGCCAGCGTGGTCGTGCACGTTGTGCTCAGTGACCATAGATTACAATGGAATTAGAGTGCTATCCGTCCTACTTTTTCCGAATATTCTTCACACTTTAAATATTCTGAGTACCATTGGAGGAATGTTCAAGGCATCGGAGGTTATAAAGGCAGAGATTTTCCCTTTATCATACTCGATTTAAATAACGCAAAGAACGAAATAAATAAAGCAAATCCGCACAATGTACCTTCAATTGATAAAACTAAATTACAGACTTTAACTTTTAATAGGTATTCTGTAATAAACAATCTCATGTTACTTTTCAAAATTTTACCTGATTCAATATAAATGCAGCGTTATTTAAATATTATAATGTTATATTTTACAGGTACATAATACAATAATTACTCAATCGAAATATTAGATTGAAAAATCACCTATAAAAAGAAAAAAAACACCTATAAACTCTAAAATAAAGTGGGAGCTTATATTAAACAGATACTAATTAATATTCTTCTTCGTTTATTAGCTATACCTCTATTTTAATTTCTATTCCTAGGATGAGAACCTAGATATATCAGGCTCTGTAACATAGTTTCGAAACGCATGAAACAAAGTTTTTGCTCAATGATCCCAATAATAATGTTTCATGCATATGATATGTAATATATATTATATAATTTATAATTTTGGATAATTTTCCCTTGATTTTGTATTTATTTATTACTTTTTAATTCTTATTAATAAAACAAACAATTTTGCGCCACGTTTATTGAAACCGGAATTGTTACCATCTGAAATATGATATTAATTTAAATTATTTAAAAGTATTTTTATTAATTGTATAAATAAGCGTTAAGAAACTTAGAAATATAAAAATTGCATAAAATATATGTTTTCAACAATTAAGTACAACGGTTTTTCACAATTTTTAATATTGGTAATGGAGGATAATAAAAAAGCAATATGATGAATTTATTAAAACCATGACATATAATGTATATACTTTTACATGCGTATAACTGTGTACATGAAAAATCCTAAGCCATGATTGTGCTTAAATTTAAATTTAATTCTATTTCGATTCGAATAAAAGTTTTAAGCGTATATCAATGCAAATAATGGTTTGATATTTGCGTTTGCCCTCCACATAATTGGAGTGGAATTCAATTTTACTGGAACCAAATCCATGTTAAGTAGATTTCTCCTAAAATAAGAACAAATAGTTATACTGCATATTGGGTTCAGTATATCAAGTGCTAAATGAGCATATTACTCTGCATAATATTCGCAAAGTATGCTATAGACTATATTCAATAGTTTACGTTATACTAGATTGTCAGTTACATATAACTACGCAGGCAGATTCCATTTTTACTTATGTTTCCAATGATCTCATTATTGCGTTAATTATATTTGCAAGTGTACGTATAATACTCGCATTTACCTATATCACTTACTGAAATTTGAAAATAACTGTTGTATTAATTTCATTTCTACTTCATGGAATGACAAAATTTATTTTAAATTACCTAGTAAGTAACTTAAATTTGAAAAAAACACGAACATTTTCAAATATTAAGATTTTTACTTCATAAATCAATTTATTAATTGTGATTTTATGAATAAATTAAAGAGTTTACATATTTGATTCCAGTTTTTTTTTTCAATTCAGACTTTTTCTTTTGTTTTTGTAATGAAAAAACCTATAGTTTTTAATTTAACAAAAAAAATCGAAAATAGTATAGGGAAAGAAAAGGTTGGTAATAGAAATAACACAAATAGAAACTTATTTTATAAATGACTGCTCAAAACGTAGTGTTTTATGTGTTTAGTATTTATGTACTTAGTATGTGATTTTTTTTAAATTATAGGGAATATTATAAGGACTTTGGTTTTCCATAGATAGGATGTAATTTTTTTTCAGAATTTTTGGCTAGTTGATTGTGTAAAACTATCTTAGTTCTACTGCTAAGAAAATAAAAGCCATAAAAATATATATTATTGGTTTGCCCTACGAGTAACGAAAAGAAAATTGCATCTAGAATAAAACTGACGAACGATAAATAAGTTTATGCCATGCCAAGTATTTAACCTGCGGTTAGTGTTAAGTGTTGGATTGATAATAAATATTTAATGCTTAACATTAAGTATTTAACCTGCGGTTTAAGGAATTATATTTTTCAAATTACATTCGGCTATTATTTACCAAGTAACTATATATGATAAAGTACATTATAAGTACTGATCGAATGTTGGAAAAATTAAAGGATTAAACTCAAAAGATGCTTTAATATTTGGGAAATTACATAAAATACAATTGTTTTCTAAGTCTTACAAAGATATAATTTAAAACTGTAATAAGTAGAAGGTTTGATAACTTTATTGCGGTGGAAAAAGAAACTGTAGTTCAAATATAATATTTAAGTAATAATATTTTTGTGAACTAATACTTCTAAAAGCTTAGTTTAGAAGTAAACAACTATTCATTTTAAATTTTTAAAAAGCTGTTATATATTGATTTTATGATAATGTGGATTTGTCTATTAAATGCAGTTTTATTTTTGTCAAAAACGAACGTTATTTTTATAAAACTGCTGTCTGTCCTCCAGAGTTCACCGTTTGTCTTCCAGAGGCCATCAACTCTTAGAATTCAATTATATAACTCATAATAAACGTAAGCTTTTTGTTTGTTAGCAATATACATTTGATAAACGACGGACCCATATCAAATTTTGCACATTTACAGAACTTATTAGTGCTTAGTATAATTTATTTCTTTAATAATAAAGAGTTCCTCAAAAAATAATGAAAATATTTCTAGTGGAGACGCTTTTGCGTAAGTTAGCGACTGTTTATTCAAATATGATTGTTTATAACCCTTACATTTTCTTTACACGTTCCTAATAATCGTAAAATACCTCTTACGAAATATGATATTCAATCATAAATCTATTTTTTTCTGATAAAGTTACTGATAAACATTAGTCCATTTGAAGAGCAAAAATGATTTTTTTTAAATATTATTTCTTATAAAAAATTGTTTTTTAAAACACTTTGCAAAATGTACAAATTAACCCAAAGGGCTGGGTAAATAATAAAGGAAAAGGTCAAAAAATAACCGAGTTTTTCTAATTAAATTTTTATTAACTGGTGATAAATTTGTGACCAATCAAGTAGTTAAACAATCGCATTACCAAAGCGGTCAATAAATTTAAAAAAAAATGTAAATTTTGGTGGAATTTTCCATTACCCGATACGCAAACGCGATACGTTTATCAATATCGGCGGGAATCGAACATGGGTGCCCTCCGTACGCCATGCAGTCAAAGGCCGTATGCCTTGTGATCAATCCAACACATCGCGGTAGTAGTGAAGAGCATGTCTTCAGTCTTTTTTACTATCTTTTAATACAAATATTGCAACGAGTTTAAATAATTCATCTCAGGTTTACTAGTTTGTCCATTCATTGCCATCTGCGTCATTTCCGCGCACCTAAGAGCTTGTTTTGCTAGATCCAAAACTTGTCATATGGGATTAATCAAAATATTAATATTATTTGGAAGTGTTCCTTAATACCAATTTTTTTCAAAAGACTTGGGTAATACAGTTTTGTTTTTGTAGGCGTATCGATTTCTCTTCTTGATTTGTCTCTCGATGTATATGAATTCATGATTGCACAATTTTCATAAAACTTTTGCTGACGATTTAGAGCAAGCTGTTGTCACGAGAGTTTTTGCATTCCCTGTTATCGCCTTTTTATATAATGAAATAATGACGCCCTTCTTCCAAACGGATGGAATTTACTCCATACACCAGATTGTTGTGTCAAAAAATGAAATTGGTAGAGAAAGACTTCACCACTAGCCCCTGTTGGTTTCCGCTGCAATACGATTGAGACGCAGAGTTTTCCTGTTTTTTTAAAGATCGTATCATCTTTATAACTTCTAAAAAGTTGGGCTCCATATAGACCACTAGATTGTCCGATTTTTAAATATCAAATGGTAGCGTTAGTTGTGCTATACGTGCGTCATGATTGTATAGTTCTTGGAAGAGCTACCTCCAACACTGGAGATGCTACACCGATGATTTGACGAACGATTCGTCTGGTTTCTTAACGTCGTTTTCTGTCGATTTAGTTTTCCCGCTGAGTCGGTTTAGAGCCTGATAGAAAGTTTGATAGTTTTTTTTGACTGGTATTTTTTCCCGCTCAGCAGTCATATTATTTCAATAGAATTTTTCTTGCTTTCACCTTCAGGCGGATTTCCGGATTTCCTTAGTTGTTGATGACAAGTGTTGGTTGGTCTAAACTGTCATCCAAAATCCATCGATAAGTTTGAGGCGCATCGGTGGGCATAAGATTTTGGTGCATTCTTGGATGGTGCTCGAGATCTGTCAACGTCTGAAACCGATTGGATAGACTGATTTGAAAATCTTGTGTAAATACAGGTTTCAATTCTCAATTTCTCTTAATTTATGTGAGTGTTGGCTTAGTTCTCCGTTTTTTTCATTAGAGTCACAAATGCACGAATGTTTGAAATGACTGTTTGAAATGACAGTTTCCTATGTTCAAATGTTGGCTGAGATAAACGAAAGTAGACGTAATCCATTATCATTAATTTTGCCACATTTAAATTTACCCACGATTTACTCCCAACCAGTTCCCTTTGATCCAATATGGGCATTAATATTGCCAGTTGCGATGGTCGGTGCCATTTGAGGAATATAATTCAACGCAACTGGAAACTCGTGATAAAAAGAATCTTTTCATCAATCCAGATTGTTTTCTGTTGGTGTATTTATGGATATAATGTAGCTTTTAATGGTTCCGTTTAATGACATAATTACCAGCCGGACTGAGACTGACTGGAAGTGCGGAATTTCTGAATTAAACCTTCACTCACTTAGTATTTTTTGCCATCGAAATAAAATAACGTTATTTTCTCGTCAATTTTCATTTATCAATTTGAATTTTTTTACTTCCAGAACCAATGATTTAAAGTTGCGATAAATTTAAAATCAAAATCTGACATCTGCGTAGTTCTTCAGTAATGAGCTAATTTTAGCCGTCGTGATAACTACTTCGAATATTGCAAGCCATAATTTTGGTTTCAACTTTTGTCGTAATGAGTTTAGTTGTTGTTTGGATCATATCTGATTTCTCGTCAGTCGCTCAGGATCATAAAGTTAGTGCATCGACTGCCCCAGATGCAGGAATAATCGTCGTTTTTTTTAATTTAGAGATCGTTGTTTTTTTTTAATTTAGAGATAATAATCTTTCCCATTCTTTTCTTCTAGCTCTTTCTTTCTTTTATCCTAATTTTATTCTTTCACATTTAGGAAAATTGAAAGGATATTCTTTATAACTCCATTTTTGAAGTATTTATTAATGTAAAAATAATATTGGATACCAAATTGTTTTTACTATTTTTTTACAGATACATACATACATACACTCCAATGTGATTAATACTTACCGACTAAAATCTCCTTTCGAAATCTTCTTTTTTTTCTTTTATTATTACTTTCCTGGATTCTAAAAACTTACAGAGATTGATGTTATATCATTTAAATATTGCCATTTTTACGATTCCGTTCATTAATCAACCACTAATTTTCATTCTATTTTATCATCATTGTAATTTTAAAGATAACTTCATGTAATTGAATTCAACCTAATCCACACTTCCGGTCCTTATCCTTCATATCCATCACCATAACACGTAACGTTCTCTTAATAATTGACTCGTAAAAATCGCAACATAAACTGCCAATTATAATTCCTTCAAAGTATATACTTGAATAATTAAATGTATTTAATGGTGGTGTAGCGACGATCTTACTGTTTTATTATGATATCAACGATAAAAACCAACATTGATGTCGTCACGTCTCTAGTCATGAAAATGAATGTCACTGAACCATCTCGTTAGTTGAATGTTGCCAAAGATCATTATAATATCCTTAGTTAAATAAAATGTATCACAATTATGCGGAACTATGTGTACGAAGAGAAACGTAATAAAATCCTATATTTTAGTATGTAAAATTATTTTAAGAGGAATTTCTATTACTTAACTTATGTAATTATGATATCGACATGAAGTATTCACTGGCAAAATTTTATTGTTCACATGTATCTTAAACCGTAGAGTCTGCTAGACAGTGATATACGGACGAACGGACATGCAGGATGAATTAAGAAGGTAACAAAAAACGTGCATATTATTCATATCTGTGATTTCGTGCATAAAACCTAATATATTAAAATGAAGTTGGTAAAAAAATATATAAATTTTTTTTTCGCTGGAATTAAAAATTTGACAGCAATCTTTTCCAAAGGGGTTAAGAATTTTCATATCATTCCTTACCTTTTCCAGTCAATTGTACAGTAAAATATAGAGCAGTAATTATAGAAATAAGCAACAGCAGGATATGAATTAATACATAGTTAAAAATAGTGTTATAATTAAATAAGTAACGTACACAGTAATTATTATTTTCGTCACTCAAAACAAATTGAGGCGAAAACGATACAAGCTTCTTAAAAAAGTAATTTGATATGATAAAAGTGTTGGAAACAATTATTTTGTACTTGTTCAAAGTATTTACTCACCCACGCGTATTAACTTGCACGACAAAACCAAATCGGGACACAATATAGACATTTAATACGACAAATTTACATATTTGTACTTATCTCAGGTTGTTCTGGTACTTTTTATTGTTTCTGGGAAATTAAATGATATTGATATTTTTCAATTAGCCAAAGTGAAGGAAATGAAAAAAATTTTATTTTATGTTAAAAATTGGGGAAGTAACGTTGTATTAAAATTTTAGTAGGAAAGAAAAAGTTTTTACCGATGCTTCGTAGATTATTTAAGAATATTGAATAAATAAGAATATCCACCTACATATATACACACACACACACATATATATATATATATATATATATATATACATATATATATATATATATATATATATATATATATATAATCACCATTTCTAAATATAAAAAAACCCTAAAGAGATTAATTATGCAATGAGCGCCGCCAAAACTCGAAATATGTTTATTTCTTACGGAAATAAGCCTAGCCTACAAACTGAGGTGATAATACATTAACTATGGAGGTAAGCAAGCTATATGATGGCTGACGATAAACTAAATCTCTTCTAAGCTTGGCTCGTTTGTTTTTTTTATGTATTGGTCAGCAAACTTACGGGAATGGAAATTATAAGAAACGACTATAAGAACTTCAAGAAAAAAAAAGATACACAAAAAAAAGATACAATTTACACGCCCCAAATATATTTTAAATGTGTGCTCGATTTCATATTTTCTCATATTATTCATTTTCGATAATGAAATGGGCGTTTAATCCGTAAAAGTTGCGTTTTATGTTATTCGTTTGATTAAGGTAAAGTTTACGTTTTAAAAAGATTATATTTAGAGTACGAGAAATATAAGTTCCATCAAAAGTTTTTTCTTTTTACAACAGAAATTTAATTTCGTGTTCAAATACGCAACACAAAATTATAAAATTAATGAACACCTTATTCTTTGTAATCGCAGAGTTTTTGTTAATTCACAAAACTTTTAAAAAATCTAATACTTTCCATCGTATCTTTAGGCTGTTTCACAGTTTACATGTTACACACATGCGATATTTAGTAGGAAAAAGTGTCAGGGAATTATTTCATAAGTTTATAATATTTCACTTTTCTATTTTGAAACTGTTTTCACAACCACTGCAAACAGGCAAAAAATCATGTTTCTAATCTAAAGATTCAGATCCTAGAAGACGATATGCACAGACAGTTGAAACCAATTCATTTTTATCAATATGATCAAACTTTAAAAAAATGCAAATGCACGTTAAATTGTAGCGTAATCCATTTTTCTTCAACTTTCTTCAACTTCAACTTTAAAAGATGTAGGTTCAATTACTCATGAAAATCTTAACTGGAAGGACAAATAATTTTCTTTTAAGTTCACCACCCAGGGTGCTTTCCACATTTTATTCTGTTTAACACTAAAATCCACGTTTGTTTAACTTGTTTACTGCTGTTAATTGATTAGGAAAATGTATTAAAATATCACGTCTTGACTTAGTTGACGATTAATTTAATAAATTAAGATTTTACGCTGTAACTTTATGATATTTGATACGGCTCACTTTAAAATATGTGAATGTATCATAGGCCAATTGTCCTATGCGGCAGCATCTCTTCATGTTTTTAACCCTTTAGTTCATTAATTTTAAGACTTTTTATTGAGACAGTGTCTTTTGTTATATGTATATATATATATATATATATATATATATATATATATATATATATACATGTGTGTATATATATATATATATATATATATATATATATATATATATATATGTGTGTGTGTATGTATAGGTATATACCAATAATTCGCTATATCGAAATATTTCATATAATATTTTTTTAACATAGATACTTGATAATTTATCGCCTAAATTATATCCAATTATCTATTATAATGATACTATTTAAATACATTCAAGTGTATTATATTCTGTCACCTATATAAAATTGTTGACAATAGTACACTATTACTATAGATTTGTTTGGGTTAGCCATGTTTTGGCTACGTATGTTATACATAAATAACTAATGAAATGCTTCGTTTATTGTCTTGATATATTGTCAATAATTATTTCACAAGTCATTCTGCGTTAATTCTAATAAATCATCAATTTATACTCTTGTACTCAGCAGCAGTACATTTAATTAGGGTTTGAATTTTTCTCTGACTACACACATTTTTAATCCTGCATATAATTAAACGACATAACATGAAGCTAGAAAATGTTATTCTCTCTACAAAGGGAGCGTAACCCGTTTGTAAGTAAAACGGTATGGCTTGCTATCTTCATAGTATGAAATAAAGACAATGGATATTGTATTATATTGTATTTCGTTGCTATTAATAATTTGGGTAAATCTTTTCTTAATTTTTTCATTAACTCTCACATTTCTGCAATCTAAGATATGAATGTTATAATATTCATAGATTAGATTGTGAAAAGTAAACTTCAATATATTGCTTTATTTACTTTGTCTGATGCTTTTTCTTGAAGTTACTCTTACCTATTTAATACTATTGCCCAAATAAAAGATTTCCACAATTTGCTTAAATTTTTCAATATATTTCTAAATATTTTCGCGCATCTTCATTTAGTAATTCTTTTTCACTGAAATTGACTTGATTAAATAATTTACAGAGTATCGCGACTCAAGAGGAAAAAAGTAATAAGATCACCCACTCGGTTGTCTGTATGTCTATATCGAATTAAATTTTCGTAAAAATTTTTTAATTTAGAAATTTGAATTTGTACATTTTATCGTCCATTTTAAATCGCATATTTTGCAATAGATAATACTAAAATATGTCTACGGTCATATGAGGGCTACTAGCAAGGAAATCGAATATTTATTTTTTTACTTGTAAGTAGCGTACTATCAAAGATACATACCGAAAGTTCCACAAAAATATCTTGTTTCCATACCTATTTAACCAAAATATAAAAAGAACAACGTTGGTAGAATCTGACTTGGTAAATTATAGCTATTATCCTAGGTCGTCCAATTTTCTAAAAATTCACTATATTTTGTTCCTGATATTTTGTTAGAGAAAATTACTAAAATTAAATTGTAATGTTCAAAGCGAGATCGAGAGAATGGATTTAAGAAACTAAGTCAGGTTTATACATGGACGCCTCGTGTAACTTGACAAATAGTCAATTATGTGACCTTTTCAGTCATTTTATTATGTTTTCGTGAAGATTCCAAATTAGAAAGTTAAATCTCAGTCTTTATTTATGTTTAACCAATATAATTACTTCTGATTAAGGAAATTTCATCTGTTGATTGAGTTGTTTCTGGAATTAAAAAGAAGTTAAACGATATTTAACTTTTTATTGGTGTGTGATTTATTTGAGGAAAAATAATAAATTATTTAAAATAAAAAGAAGTAGCTAATGAACTAACTATTGTATAATTTATGTAATACGAATAACGTATCTTATTATAATATTACAAATTTGTTTTATTTATTGACAAAAATATAATTTTTGGACAAACACTATAACGTAGCAATTTTTCTCTAAAAGTAAACCAATATTATTATAATTTTTTTTTTTAATGAAAGTATTATATTGTTACCATGACTGGAAGGCGATAAGTTTTAAAACAACAACTTAATGATGAGTCACTCCTAGGTTACAAAGAGAGTTAGAAACATCTATATAAATGAGGTAATTTGAGAATAAATTTCAGATTGAAATATTTCCATTTTTTTTACTCGGATCACAACAAAATTTATACATCTCTTTATTTACTCATTTCTTAGTTTTATGTCTATGTTTTATAGCAATGATATATTTTATACTTATCAACCTATGAAAAATACAATTTAAAAGTGCTTAATATAGGAAGGTAGGTGAAAGGTTTGTAAATACCTACACTTATTGAAAATAATCAAAAACTGCACTTTAATAAAACATTTAGTCAGGATTTTTTAAATATTTCATGCGGAATCAAGTATATTTGTAATAATATAATATATGTATCCTGCACGAAATTTTTTTATTTGTTAATTTTTTCTTTGTTGCTTAATTATTTAAAACAATTTAATCTGCTGTAAATTATACACGTGGAAAATTACGACAATTTTGGACATATAAAAGAGAAAATTCTACTTTTTATTCGGAAATATACTCGACGTTTTTACTCCAGATATAACCTTTTTCTGGAAATTTAACTAAACAAACCTCGTAGAATATATTATAATTATTAGGCATTAATCATTGCTTTCCTCAAAAAGAAAGAAATATTTCGTTTGAATCCAGTAAGCACCAGAAAATTAAATTGATGTGATAATCAAGGAAGGAGTACACTTAAGGGCAAAATAGCAGTGAACAACCACAAACTACGTGACGGAAAATCCGTGATTACGTATGTATATTTGTACTCTCTGTGCGCTTTTAAATGTTTGCCAAAATTTAACATGGTGTTTAATTTTTCCCTCGTATTTTCTGGCGACATATATAAAAAAGCATATCAAAAAATTGTAGTGTTAAAAAATTAGTTTTTTTTATAAAACTCCAGCAATATTCACAAAAATAAGATACGAGAAGGCGGTCATTAAGTGATCTATGAGTTTAAGTTACCAGTATGTTTTAGTACTGATATCCTCAATGTCATATCACTGGTACAACTCAATGTGTCATTACCACACTGTAGGCCTATTTATCACATCAGCATAATAACACCGCTTACGGTTGAAGAATATAACACATGACTTGGGATCTTATACAGGTTTACGTGTGTGTATGTGTGTATATATATATATATATATATATATATATATATATATATATATATATATATATATATATATACATATATATATATATATATATACTTTTATAGTTTCTTCAAAAGGGGTCAAGCAGGTTACTAGGTAACGATATTGTAATATGTAATAAAAGCTAGACACTGTCATAAACTTGGCATTAAAATGTTATGTTCTGAATTTGCGTTTTCTTTGGATCAGTCTTCAATAAAAAAAACCGTACAATGAAGTGTTGGTTAAGGAGTCGTTTTTGTAATAAAAGGTAATAAAACGTGGGTTATATTTTATTATTATTCATTCAAAGAATGATAAAACATTTACTTCACACTAGTATATTACCCTTTTAGTTCGGAAGAGATCCATAAATGATCATTATGAAATGAAATTATCCTGCAAATTCATAACATTGCCTTTTATTAATTACCATAAACTTAAAATTAACGAGGATCTGTTATACAAGTCTGACTCCTCCATAGCTTCGTTTGCACTTATAGAACAAAGCAAAGTATTCGATGAGCGCAAAAGAAGCTATAACTTTTATCCAAAAAATCGAGGTGAACTGATAACGTTGAAACTTTAAAAAAAATGATTTATGAAAAATATGAAAAATATCGACCTTTCAAATTAAAGTAAAAAAATAGAAAGTACCTTCGTAATTTAAAGGGACGCTTGTTGGTGCAGGAAACTGTGAGTATGAAAAGCAAGTTTTGGGCGCAGGGAGAAAAAGTGAAAAAATATTTTTCTTTGAATCCTGATAAGATTTGTCAAATGCCAAAAACTTTAGAACAGGTTTAGATTTTTTATATGCTTCATAACAGAATCGCCGCAGAATCTTTGTGAATCTCATCATCTGTCGTAAAGTAAAAACAAGCCTTTTTAGATCATTTAGGTGTGCGTATATCATGGCATTTTTCAGCACAAAGTTCTTGATACAGAACCTTGAAAATTAGCATAATTATAAATTATATTAAGCTGCACATATCTCAATAGCTAGCGCTCAAAGATATTTGTAGGGTAATCTCGGAGTGGGAAAGGGATGACGCTTCAAATTAAGACATAGAAAAACAATTTTAACGTTCTGTCTATAATTTAAGGCATAATTTGGAAAGGTTAGTTATGAGGGTTCCAAAAATATTTTAATCACAATCCCAAGTGATGTAGCTTGAGAGATATACTGAATAATATGCAAAATAATATTTACCCCACCATATTTTTTTTAAATTATAGGGTATGAAATTACGATAAATAGGATTTTAGGATTACTTTAAAAAATTAATAGATTAATTTCACATCAAACCAGGTTCCTTGCCTGGTTTGAACGATACGCAAACCACGACCTCACTTGGCCGTCGTAGGAGAATCATATACTTCTGTCGTTGAATTAATTTTGTAATATTATAACGATTTTTATATGTAATAATAAAGTTTACATTGAATTCCTTGTTTTCCTTATGCTGGTCTCAAATATTTGTCATTATTACAAAACGTTACAGATTATAGTAGCAGTCGAATATATTGTTAGCATAACGATTTTTAATGAAGAAATGTGAAATAATTCAAAATAAAATCTTTCAATAACATTTGTTAAATAACAGTTATTACGTTTTATGTTCCCGTTATACTCGATCCGACCCGAATCTATAGTTGCGAAAAGATTAACAAATCATGTATTGGCATTGTAAAGTAGACAAAAATATGAAATGTTCAATTTATTCAATTAAAATTATATTAAACCAAAAAAGAACCATACTGAATATGCAGTAGACCGAACAGCGATAAAAATTCATTTAAATTTTGTTTACATAATATTTTCACCTTATGGTAAGCACCACGCTTATATGCAATTTATTCTATATTATATACTATAGTATTTACATACTCATATTAAACAATTTAAACTTGCTACTTCAAAAAAAAGCATGTCACTCGACGTTTCGATTTATTGACTGATTGTAAGAAAACAAAACACTATGAAGGACGGCTTGATAAACGAATGGGTAATCTTATAATGATCCTGATTTTTTTCAATTAGGTTCGATTGAAACCTAAAAACTACCATCGCTACTGTCGAGAGAATTATATAATACAAAAAAAATCCTTTTTTTTTGTCGAGCTTTTGCTGGCTGGTAACACTGTCTTGAAATTTTGTTAACTTATGAACAACCATATATATAATATACAAAAGTTATCAAAATTTGTAGTCTTAAAAAGCAAATTAATGTCAAAGTATGTAATGATATTTTTGCACGGAATCTAGCATAATCCGGAGTTACATTTCTAGGTATTGCTGCAAATCCTAATTTTTTTTTGTACATAGTTAATGAAATATATCACTATCATGGATGGGCAGAATAGTTAAAATAATTATCCACCTGAATCGTGTTACCTAATTTTTCAAGTTAACACATGATAATAAACAACTAAGAAAGTAATTAACGCAACCCCTGGCGACAACCCCGAGAAAGGTAAGAAAGAACACCGGTTGATATTATAACTTATTGTGATCTTGTAGTAGTTGCCAGCATTTTGTTTGTTCTCAAATTAATAACAATTTCAGTTACTGATTTGTGGCTTTTACATTTGCGATTAATTATTTCTCTCTTTTTTTTAAAAAGAAAAAAAAAAGCTAAAAAGCTAAAAAAAAACCTAAAAATACAAAAATGTCTTTAAATCAAGATGTTCTAACTCGCGAATACCGATTTTTCAATAAACTGGAAAACTAGGGTGTAAGAATTAGTTTATTACGTGATGTGATATATTGAAAATGACAGCACTTTTTATGTAAGGAGGTAATTTAGAACTTCATATTTCTTTCGTAAGAACTAAGACTAATTTATTAGTTGCACTTATAAAAAATATTTCAGGTCAAACAGTTTAATAAGAAATCGATTAGTTACTATGGATGATGTTATGTTACTGCACAATGTAACGTAAAATTTCGTGTACGTAAACTATGATACAATCTCGATGTAAGACATCTTTTCTATCCTGACAAGTAATTGGTTACTCAAAATCGCAAAACAACATTCGATGTAACGTCTAACTGAAATGCTATTTATATCGAAAATCAAATATAGAATCTTTCGCAAACTTCGAAACAAATCGCTAAACTTTATTTAAATGCCTGCTTACTGGAAGACTTTGAAATCGAATATATTTTTGTTTTACATCGAACCGAATGCATAATATATAAACCTATCTATTTACCCATAATATTCGAACCCTTGAAAATTCTAGACGTCTCGAACTTAGCATAAATAAACGGTGTCTGCGAGTGTAAATGTCAATTTTATTTCAAATATTGAAGTGAACACTCTGGATATCTGCCAAGAAATACGAAGAGCTCCCTATCCAGAAGATATTTATTTATCAGAATAGATATTAAGAAACATGATCAGCTACTTCAGTGGACACTTTTTATCATTTAGTGGCTTGTCGAATTTCTCTTCCTTCATTAACAATTCACATGGTCTTTTCCAAGTATTTGAACATATCGTCTGTTATCATATACCTTAAAGATATATTAAACGGTTCTCTGAAAAGTTATTTTATTTCCATACTCGTTTTAATTGTCATTTTAGCATTACAAAAGTAAAGAATATTTTTCATATTACTTCATATTGACATCCGTTAATTGGAAAACAGAAAGCTTATCGAATGGAATTAAACGGAGCGTCAGGTGCAGTGAACTATGGCAACTGTTTGGGATGTGGTATCGGATATAATATTTGTTTGTCAAATTAGAGTGGAATTAATAATTTTTTTAATTTGTTCAAATAGCTGAGGTTCCCTTAAACGTTTTCTAGTAAAAATATAGACTGATATTATGAATTGAAAATTTTACAGTCTATAATTTTATTCGTAATTGAGCAACAATTAATGGATTTTATTCGTTAGCAAAATAAAATATATTCGTTAACAAGGTAAAATATATAAGATATTTCAACTATAATGTAAAATTTACACTTTTTATTTTTTTTTAAAAAGTTACTTTTATTTAATATACATTAATTATTACTTTGCTCTATAACTTCGTTGAACAACGTAAAAAACCAGATTTCAGGTGAAAAGTTAGAAATTACATAATTTAATCCGCCATTTCCAATTCATTTTACATTTCCATACACTATTTCTTCGTATCCTTCCGATATTACCATACATGAAATTCCAATTAACTAAGCTCGCGTACTTTTATGTGGAATAGGATAAACTGTTTCTAAATCTGTCGATACATCACATGCCTAACTTTTGCAAGTAGTATTGGTACAGCTCCCACATTTATGTCACTAGTTACTTCACGAGATCCACTCGATCTTTTAACGTCCTTTGCCTCATAATATCATACCTATTTTTATAGCATGTCATAACTATTTACGATTGTAGTACTATTACGATGTTGTACAATTGTAGTTAAACACGCAATGATCTTCACATGTAATCTATAATGACGCTAATTTATAGAATTATACTTTATTAGTTTTCTCTGTCATAACTTATTATATTACATTACGCCCTACGACAAAAAATCTAGTATAAACCTAAAATGAGTCTTCAAAATTACATATGACTTCAAGCACTTGTTTGAAAATATTTAAGTAATGAATGTCGCTAATAAAACAAATAACTTACTGGAACTCACAAATGAAGAATAGCCGCGGCTTAACAATTTTCTTTTGTCAATTCTTCAAAAATATTGAAAGAATTTGCGCGCCACATTTAATTTTTTAGAGTTCACTAACAGACTGGTTAAATGTTGTGTTTCTAAATGTAAATAGCTATTTCTTTTTCTATTGTATGTATGTTTACCAATTATGATATTTTTCTCTTGTTTTTATATAGAGGAAAGTCACCAATTATGGAATACCATTTTGTTTTAGGGATATAAAACAAAAACTTATTAGAAATTAAAACAGTTTAATGTTATAACAAATTAGTCATATATTTATAAGTAGTAATTAACAGCCTTCTATGAAGCATCTCAATTAACAAAATAAAATTGAACTCTAAAACAAAATCACAAATTAGTAACCAAATATGGAATAGGTACCCATATATGGAATATATGCAAAAACCAACATACTAATGACAAAAATAGACATAAACATCAATGAGATCAAATAAACTTAATTATTATTATAGGAAAATTGTAAAAAATTAAAGAAGTAGCTTCATTTACTTGCAGAAGTCACAGATCCCTATATCAAACTCTGGACCAGCACAATCACAATGAGCCCAGAGCCCACACATTATGCACTTAATCCAGTTTTCTCCACTGGTATCCGTGGAAAAAAGTCTTTGGCAAAACATACATTCAGCATCAGCACAGTCAGGAGATTCTTGGCCCAATAACTCATCAGGCTCACTGTCATCAAACTGGATAACGTCCTGTTACTCAGGATCTTCTTCTTCAGAATCAGTCTTATTTTTCTTTGTTCGTGTGTTTCTCTTCGCAGTTTTCTTTTTATTCTTCGTCTTTGTTAATTTATTTTCTTTTTCTTGTTTCTTCAAATGTTGATTTACTAAATAATTCTTGAAAGGTGAAGATGTTATCATAGCTGCTACGGCAGGTTTTCTTCCTCTGTTAGACACTTTTCGTCGTATAGCATACGGAGACACCAGACCTAGTGTGCTCCGATTAAGCCCGGACGTCGAAGGTAAAGGTTCAGATTGTAAATTAGTACTGGTTTCTGGTACAGGTCTTTCTATCAGGTTGACCAGGTTCAGATCTTGATTCCTGTGTAGTAATGTTGGTTGTACAACCATCTCTTACAGCATTATGTTGCGCAGCTATAAAGTCTACTTCACTGAATACATTTTTATTTAAAGGCCATAATCCAGTGACCTTAAAACCGTTAGCTGCAATCTCGCCTGTTTGTACTTTAAAATAGGATTTTCCAAATAGCTCCACGATATCATACGGACTTAGAGGTCTATTATTGTTTCTTATCCACATACGTATTTCCTCACTGTAGTATGTTTTTAACGGCCCCATAAAAGTTTTGTCTAAAGGCTGCAGTTTATGAGTTGTATGTGGAGGTAAAGAAACAATGTCCACGTTATTTTCCCTAGCGATGTCTATTATATCGATATTACGAGCATGACTATAGTGTCCATCTAGAATCAGTAAAACCTTCGATTCAGGAGTAGGGTTGTTGTGTTGAATAAAGTGCTTGAACCAGTCTGTGAAAATGTTCATTTGAATCCAACCTGAAGGATGTGCAACTCCGACTGATCCTGGCGGATATCCTCTCATTAGTTGAGCACTCATATTTTTTCTGGGGAAAATAATAAACGGTGGAACAAAATGACCTGTACCATTCATGCAAACAACTATTGTCACAAGGGATCCTCTTTCTGCTGAAGTAAGTGCAGCTATCTGGCGTTTCCCTTTATGACCGATGATTTGTGGTATTTTACTTTGTACTATTGTAAGGCCAGATTCATCCACGTTATATATACGATTCGGTGTATATTTATTTTTAGTGTAAATATCTTCAAGAAGGTTGAAAAAAGCATCCACTTTTTCTTTATCAAATCCAAATGCTCTGGCAAAAGATGTACCAGTTGGCCTCCTTATCGAAAGTTTTTCTGTATGACGATTTAAAAATAACTTCAACCACTTTTTTCCCGCCATACCTGATTGAGTAAAGGGATTCTCCAAATTGTTTCTCTTTGCTAGCATATACACCATACGGCGAAGATCAGTTCTTGTCAAACCGTGAAATTTGCTCTCCATCATCAATATGTATTCTACCAGCTGACCTTCAAGTTGGGAGCCCAATACTGTATGTCGTCCTAATGTTGTGACTGCTGCATCTTGTGGAAGCTGTTCATTTTTTTGGTACAAATGGAATAAAGTTGTCCTAGACACTTAAAAATGCTGTGCCGCTTTCAAATGTCCCATTTTCTTTTCCCGGACGAATTTTATAGCTTCCGCCATTTTTTCTTCATCCCAGGTTTTTCGTTTCGTGGTCGAATGTAGAGCCGACATTCTAGAAACAAATATAACACATAATTTTTAAAAGAAATAATAACAAGTACCTAACATGTGAAAAAAAGCGCCCAATTATGGAATATTCCATAATTAGGCACCAACGACTGTCCATATTCGGATTTTTATTCTAATTCAAACTAGTATTAATATTTTTTTAAGACACAGTATTTTAAATACAGGTCACGAAATAGTAATATAAACGTAATATCGATATACTCAATAGAATAACAAGTCTGTATACATACATAATAACTGATAATACTCGTTTAATACATACCTTCAAAAATTTCTGCGCGACGATAAAACAAAACACGCCTGTCACACGCGTATCGTTGGCGCAACTGGCATAAACGCGTGAGTGCGATAGTAGAGAGAGCGAGTGAAATAGAAGATGGTCGTAAATTGCGTTTCAAATTTATATTTTCGGAGAAATCAAGGTATTCCATATTAGGATACTATTCCATATTTGGTTACTTTCCTCTATTATTTACTTTTATAGCAATCCTATAGCATGTTTCATTGTAAAATTCTTTATTAAATAAGCATATAAGAGGGGCATAAAAGCAAAGTCGCCATTTTTCATGAAAATCAGGTGAATCAAATTGAAGGAAAATAGTTACAGCAACCTTTTCTTAATAATGATGATAATAACTGGTCGATCTTATTTAATAAAAATTAGTCTTGAAAAAATGATTGGAAACAATTCTATGAAGTCTGAAAATTTGGACTTGGAAAATGACTGTGGGGAATTTAAACCCAAATAGTGGACAGTGGCGCTATTGCATCTTAACGAGCGGACAGTGGCACATTCGCACCCAACTTCCATTATCGTAGTTTAAAGAAAATTTGCATTACTTGAATGTTATTTTTTTTACCCCCGCTTTATGCATGATGAAAAGCGTCGGATGAATTTTTTCGATTGTCGAAATGGAATTATTAAAAAAGCCGTGTCATTGACTCATTTAATAAAAAATTTTAATATTTTTGGTCAAAGTTTAAGTTTCAAGGTATTTTGATATGAAATAGCTTAAAAATATATAACGTCAGTTTTTTATCCTCAGCCACGTTCACATAAATTTTCAAAAGGGATGGTGAGATTTATCTCTTTAACCCAATGACATCGAAACATTCATCTAAAAATTATATTAACGTCTTGGTATATTTACATATTGCCTAGGCTATTGACATATTGCGATATTAAGATATTATTATTGGACAAAATAAAGTTTAGTCCTACAAGAAAAATGTTACATATTATTAAAGACGACCATTTTATTAGTGTAAATATTAAACTACGCTCGTAACCGTTTTTATAAAAATATGTTATAGCGTTTAAACGTGATGGATTAAAAACATCTCAACTTAACTTTTATGTTATTAATTTTTCACGTGTGTGAAGCTGCAGATAGTATATAACCAATGTATTGCTGCATTAAAAGAAATATATACCAAATTTAGTAGCGCCTTATTATTATTTGAATAGTTTTAGGTAACACACGTCAAAACTCTATGTCACATTTACAATGTTAGTCGTCTGAGACACGAATCATGTCAGGTATATACCTAAATTCAAAATTAGATCAGAAATGTTTTTATATTATTAACTCAGTATATTGGCAAAATCCATCTTGGCTTTCTTAAGAATTATATTACGATTACGGTTAATAAAAAATGTTTACACTTCACCTTAGTAATACATAATATTCCCGTAATAATTAATTGATACAATTTGTATGGTAAATTAATCGAACTCTCAAAGCAGGCATATTCACATGGTCACATACATGAGAATTACATTCAGTTAACGGCTGCGTAGTTTCTACAGAAAAATAGTTCCGATTAAATAATTGAAATTACTAAAAATACCATGGTTGTAGCGGTATTCGAAATAAATGTTTTTTGAAAACGGTTTCGAATTGTTAAATCCGTGGTATCAACAGTTGAAATACAATGTCAACAAAAAATCGCTCGAGCACAGGCAGGAAAACTTTAATCCATATTCCTGAAACCGACCCACATCCTCAGTTTTTTATTTATACAAAGATAAAAAAGCGAAGTAAATAATGATACTAAATCTCAATTGTAATACCTAATCACCCAATCTATGAGCCCTTTGTGTTCAAGAAGTGCTTCTTGTTGCAATGCCAATGATAACATTACGACGTGTTATCTAGCGTAAAAAGCGTTAAAATAATATTTACCATGAGATTTCATTACATATAAATAAAAAATTAAATACATAAGAAATTAAATATCAGTTAAAATGTTAATATTTATGCGAAAAATTTACTATTTATATTAAGCGCATATAAGACTCGAAAGTAAGTATTGTCACATAAGTGTCTATAATAATTTCAAAAATTAAATTGATTAAATTTATTAAACGAATGTAATGAATTTGACTTTGAAGGTAGAGGAATACCAATAATTACCAATTGTAAATGATTTTGTTAATTTAACGTTAATAGGACCGATACAATTGTATTAAGTTTATGGTACAACACTTTTAAGATTAGCCATATGTAAAATAATTTGAATATTATAAAAGTTTTTTATTATGAAGAGACAACTAACAATCGAGCCAGGTGAATAAGTAGACTTTGACAATTCAGTCGAGTTGTTAAGCTCAGCCGAGTCAGTAGTCTTAATTAGTAAGCTCCATCAAAATAGTCTAGTCAGTAGACTCGGACATACTTCTTTTATATTTATGTATGCTTCTCTCTTATATATGAAGCCACTGAACCAATGTTTGAAAAAGAGGTGTTTTACAAGCATACCCAAAAATTTTACAGAAATTATATCTATGATTCCGGATGTCATGATTTTGAAAATATGTCAGTATAATTATATTATGTATAATGAAATTTTGACCAAAGATTTCATAATTTTCAATATATGCCCCCAACACCCTCTCTCACTCTCTACTTAATAACATTAGCTATAGCCCAAAGTGCTGGGCATGTGGATGAATACATGACAAATAATAATAAAGTAGTAAAGAATAGGACAAAATACTCAAAGGATTCCATTCATTTCAAAAACAAATACACAAGAATTATAATAAATATCATCTAGCAATCAGTCGTGAACTACCAAGGAACTCCATGACCCCTTTTGTGAACTAGTCAATGGGCAGAAAAATATCTAGACTGGGTATGCACCCAGCAATACTATAAATAAACAATAAGATCGTCCTCTCATGTAGCAGTCAGGAGCATAAAAGGTCACAAAACTCAACACATGGTTAAATAATTTTAAAAAATGCATGATCAAAATAAATTCCCGTCAAAACTGAAGAGAATTACATCTGACTACACCCATTAAAAAATCTGAGGGAAATAAGTAAGGATTAATACTCATACATTTTATAATATAAAACCCTATTAAATATTTTTAATATCTTCCCCAGGATATAAGTAGCTTTATGCGGAGTCCAGATAATCGCATTCGTCTCGAGTAAACGACGTGCTAATTAGTTAAATTATGTAACGAAATATTTGGTAACTTGAAAATCTTTGTGATTCGGTATGACCAATCCTACTATGATTTGTGAGAGCTAATCCTTGTTGTCTTTCTGATAGGTTTCCATGACCGTGAAATGTGAGATGATTATCCGTAATGACACCGTGATCCCGCATGGACGGGATCACGGTGTCATTACGGATAATTAAAATTTTCAGTGTAACTCCGCTCAAATCATAACTATGTATAAAGAAGCAAGTAAGCAGGTGTATGTAATAATAGCACATTTGCTTACATTAAAATGTAGCTTGTTGTTCAGAGTCGATAGGAATACTGAGTCGATATCATATTGGAACAACTCACTGTCGGATTGGTTATTAACATCTAAGGAGTTTTAAATCGTCGAAAAACGGAAAGGCAAAGAGCAATGATGACAACTGAAGACAAGTCGTTTATCATAATCAAAAACAATAGTGAACCAAAATTACTACATTGACTAAATCCAGATGTAGCAACGTAAGGCCAAGATTCAACATTTTCAAACCGGACATAATGTTTACGAGTCTGAAAGTGATTGGAAAAAAAATTTACTAGAGCGGAAGACATACCTATATCCAATAATTGCACTAGCAAAATATAATTGTCAACTCGGTAAAATGCCTTTTTAAAATCAAAATAGGCTACATCGAGGATTTGAGGACATTGAGGACTTCGATCTAATTTTCCAGTCACATAATCCACAAAATTAATGAGATTAGTGACGATGGAACGCTTTGGACAGAAACCGTGCAGGCAATATATTAACTTGGATTGGATATGGATATAAATACGGTGATGCAAAACAATTTCGAGTACTTTAGCGAATGAAGATAAGACTACTATATAAACATAACATTTTTTTACATCGGTGCGGGAAGTATACGGTAAAGGAGTCGAACACAGAACATCGGCGGCGGTGCTGGAAGCAAGAGTCGTGGATGGCTCGCTTGATGAACTTGCGCTAGCTACAGTCTCGCTCGCGCCACTCGACCAGTTTCAGTCGGCTGTTTATTGTTATGAACAAGTAGATTGATTGTAGTCTTTGCAATAATTAATGACGGAACATGGATATGCTGCGAAACTAATCTATAAAGCTAAATATTTAGCTGCTTAAGTACAAGTATACATATACATATATATATATATATATATATATATATATATATATATATATAATGAGTGTTACATTATTGGCATAAAAAGTGAATCCATAATGTATTTGCCACTTGTGAGTATGTTTTACAGTTAGATAACGTATCAAACTTAAAACGATTAAAGGAAACACATGTTTCATATTAAATCATGAGAAAATTGAAAAATTAAACAATGAACGTAATACATTACATACTTTGTAATGTAATATCGGGAAATTTTCTAAGTAAAACGCTATTAACACTTATTGGCATTACATTTAATTATTTTAAGGTTAATCCTTGAATAGATATTATATGTTAATACAGAAATTATAAATAAATCATCAAATTCAATGATGTTCATAATAAGCTTGTCAATATGGTGTCCTATAGACATGGTCAATCAAGGTATTATGACAGTTTCAGATTAAGCAAACGTGGGGCGGATACGCGATTTCGCTTGATTTCTTAAAGATTAAGACAGTTAAAGAAAGAAGGGAAGTGCATCAGTAATTATGATTTTGGCTAGATATTGTCCAATTATTATTGTAATCAAATGGTATGTTTTTGTCATCTGCTCCCTAAATATTGTAAATCTGTGCGTAACCCCAACAGAAGAGAAATCAGATGCAATTTGTAGTACTGGATGCTTAAATAATGTCGGTATGGACATACATCATCCTTCATTTTGGCTCCAGTTATGGAGAAACAAAACCGAAAGTCGGATGAAAGAAAAATACATAAAATTCTAGATAGTTATTATTATTTTGGTAACGTAATACATTTTCACGTAATTTCTCTACTATTTACTATGCAACATTATAATATTACAAAGTTCTACTTCACATTTCTTGCTTTTAACACTAAATTTTCTTGTAGTAATCCAAGTTAATTTATCATATATGATAAAATGTAACAAATGCTTAGGGGGAGCAATGAGTGGTTCGTTGTGCAGAAATGGTTCTTATATGTAAACGTTGTTATCACAATAAGTCACGACTTCTCTCTATTAAGTAAGTATAAACTGCAAGTATACAGTAATTATAAACTATGGCATGTTAGCCGATTTTTCTTTGTCCATTAAAATGTACGTATAATACGTGCGTATTCTCCAAACAGCCATTGTATTCGCACTCATAGGACCCACACGTTATTATACACATTACGTCATTTGTTGTACCTTTTTCATACATTTCAATGGTATAATATGACCACCCCGTAAAAGTTTTGTGACCTAAGGTTTGAGTAGTTTAATGTGATAAGTCCATAACGCTTATAATATTAGGTTGGCAACTTATAAACCCGCCATCTTAGTACACAAACTATTCCAATTTTTACATGTAGTCAATAAAATCAATCATTAAGTATATAATCACCGTTGGTATCTAACACTTATCTCCAACGTGTAGGCAAAGCTGAAGTTCCGTCCTTGTAGAAATCTTCGGGACTTTGACTGAAAAACCGGTAAAATTCTATTTGATTTGACTTTCGTCTTTAAGTTTTCTGTCAGGAAAATTGTCAGATAGAGAGCGAAACAGAGGGAAATAGATGGTGAAAGATCTGGAGAGTACGGTGGGCGAAGTAACATACCCCATCCAAGTGAAAGTAGTTTTTCACCCATCACTTTTGATACATGAGGCGGAGCATTGTCATTAAAAAATAAACTTTACTTTGATTTGGAGGAAATTGACTTTGCTCAATTGTCCATACTAAATCGTAACTGTAATTGTATTGTTAGCTTGAAAGTGTTCCCGTTGAATAACTCAATAAATAACGCCAATAAATGATAAACGTATGAATTAATTCACTTATGAAAGTTAATTTTGGTTAACTCAAGAAAAAATATTCACCTAATCTAAATTTGAAAACTTATCTCAAGATCTCTTTATAATTTTTTAAACATTATTTTATAAAGTGACAGAAGAACATTTAAAATTACTTAATATAATCAACTCAATAATTTTCATTCTAGCTTTGTGTCTACGTAAAACTTATGTATTTTCAATACGGATTTATTAATTTAAAGACCTCGTATATAACTAAATAAGTATACAAATCTCTTAATCCGATTTCTACTCACTTTTAATTATATCAATTTGAAAATAATTGAATACCATCGACCTGACCTGATGATGGAGAAGGTAATTGGTAATAAGAACTGCTTAATGATTCAAATTGAACCCGTCAAGTTTGACCTCGTTGGATTTGATTCAATGAATCCTTTTTTCACACAAGTGTGTTATTCACTTTTATTTTATTATAAATATTCTTCTTTATCTGTTAGGACCATTTTCATTATTTTTAGGAAGAACATCCCCATTCCTTCCAAGAATAAAGCTTTTTATCTATATTCTATCCGCTTCCAAGAATTAAATTTTTAGATACACATCCTATATCTTTTGACTATTCTGTCCTTTCATTTAATATTTAAAATCGGACATTAAGGAAAAAGGTTTATTTAATGGGTTAACAAAATATATAATTATAAACAACATTGTGATATATATACTTTCTTCTATACTAACAATCTGGGTGACCGCGCCGTGCCCAGATTCAAAATCTATTTTCTTACGATGTCATGATAAATGGATTTTTAGATCGAAAACTCCTCTATCCCGGATTTTTGTCAACATGATTAGAGTCGGTTCCGAAAACGTGAGTGACGAATATTATTGGTTTGAGACCAAATTATATTAAAAGTAGAGAATATATTGTGTGATATATGTATTGTGTAATTAACGATATTCTGACACCAAGAAAATATCGTGATTTACGTCTAAACCACAGTTATTCTCCACTCGTATCCTTTCTCTTTTCCATCTTTGTTTTCCAGCTTTGTATTTTTTTAGATGTAAATAATTGTGAATATATATTATGTTTACCTTAAATTGTGACACATCTGCAAACCTACCTAACAACCAATTTTTCAAAACGTATCATACTTGACAGGATGAAATTGCCTCTATAGCTATAAGACCGCCATATATGCTGTACACTAAAGTTATCACAAAATTAATTGAATCAAAAAATGATACAAAAAACAATGTACCCAATCAAGTGAGTCCGATGTACACATAACAGACTTCGTACCTATCGATTTACTACAATCAACTACAATGTAAATAATTCTTTAATTATTTTTATCCCTCAATCTATATGACGAGTATCTTAAACGTGATATTTTAAGAATTTGGGAGAAGACATCTGTTTATATCATTTTAAACACAATTTTATATTACGTTTAAACTTGTATGAACCACAAAATTATTCTTAAATATAACATGGATTTCGTGAGCTGGTTTTTGCCGACACCAAGGACATTTTCTGATTAATGTTTAAGGGAAAAATGTATACCTTCATAGAATAATAATTTTATCATTTCTAGTTATATGCGTATAATAAATTTCATTTCTACGTATTTCGAAGAAATATGTAAATCATTCGATTTCAAAATCTGCTATTGCAACAATACGTTAAAATTCCTTTTATTTAATTTTTACGATCCTTTAGAGTCTCTCTATTGGCATGATGATGCTTAAAGGGTCTTTATTTTCATTCAGTCCATATTTAGTAAGTTCTTTTACACTTGGTCAAGAACCAACGCTCATAAAAGTAAACAGCACTCAACGTAATGTAATAGAAAGGTATTATTGACAAAAATCGTATGATAAGCTTACTAGTACACTAAAGATTGCATAAAAGCTCCAATTATTAAAAAGGAGAGCGGGAAACGAAATGAAAGCATCTTCAAGTTTTTAATTACTCTCAGCCTTAAGCGAGTTGACGATACCGGAAGCTTACTTGAGATTTAATGAAAAATAGCTCATGAAAAGCGAATGAGATCTATGAAAATTTCCGTTTGTCAGATGTAATGAACTTCGATTCATCGGTGTTTTGAAGAATTGAATAGTTTTTAATTTCGGCCGGTTTGCCGAGTCTACGATGTAAGTTTTTGTGTACTTCGATATTATAATCCATTGAAAGATTTTCTTTTCGTGGATGGAAGTATTCATTTTGAAGACATACCAAACCGTGGATAAACCGTGTGAGCCATACAAAATCTCACCTATGCAGCTTTGGAAACGCATGGGTCATATATATAGAGGTCGGTATGTCCTTATGATACAAATGTTTGATCATCGGTTACGGTTACCCGATATTAAATCAATTTCCAATAACATGTAATCTACCGTGTGGATCATAAAAATAACGATGCTAAGAATTACCAGATTCATTTTTCAGCTTCAGTTTTTTTTTATAGTAGCGTCGCTGGCTATTAAAAATAATTGTTGTAAAATCGTTCCAAAATTCCGGTTTTGAACTTATTTGAAAATCTTAAATTTAATGTTGCATTTACACTAACATATTACTAATACCAGTTTAATATATCCGTAATTTTATCTATCAGTCTCAAACGCACCTTTCCCAAGTTTACTCCATAGGTGCAAAATTGATTGATTTAGAAATAGGTAAAATGGTACAAAGAGGGGAAACATTTATATTTTCTAAGATATATAACACGAAATGGGAAATTTTGATCAGCATTTCATTAATTGCAGTTTTATTTTGAATAAGAGTTTATCGTGGAGAAGACTACTTTTCCGTTTTTGTCCGATCTGGTAGAGAAAAAAATTGTCGTTTAAAATAGAAATCTTGGGGAACAACGGAAACGAAAACCTATTGTTGCGAGAACGTGATCCTTTGTGCCCCTTGTGCCCTTCATGAACCTATTGTTGCGAGAATACACACAAATACATATAAGTATACATTCACCCATTTACAAGGGCACATATGTGCATGCATACATGCGTGCGCGAATATATACACCAAAACATACATTTGTACAAACAAACACACATTAAAAGAACACAAATTTACGTATGGGAACACAAATACCAATTATTCTTTAGTTATTTTTTTGTCATTTCAATATGGTGTAAAACTTATTCCGAAACCGATATAAAATTATCGATAAGAGATATTAATTTAACAGCAAGTTTTATTGGGTTTACTTTTTCTGTGTGTATGTATTCATTTGGAAGTAGATGTAGGACAGATTTGTATCTATTACATAGATGAACAAAGCTATCATAAAAATCCTTCCAAACATATGAAATGGTATTGCTAAATGCTAAAATCGAACGGCTGAATATATATCATACTCAAATTTCAATATCTATCGAGAGAAGTAATTCTAAACGAAACGACGGAAGCAGTGAAGTCATTATTTTTATGAGGATTATTTTCCACATAAAATTGACAGCTAAGTGTGCGCGATCGACATTTCCGCCCACGGTTTCTTCCGCCCAGAGTAGATGGAGTATTGCCTTTGACATGACATTACGTAATATTACCTTTGAGAGATGGTTTTGTATGCTATATAGCATATATTTACATATACATTTCATTAAAATTAGGTGGCATCATAAAAATGATGTTCAATATTTTTTCTAATAAACTTTAAATATAAAATCATTAATTTGTTAAAAGTGACTGTCAGAAATTGATACTAGTGATCCAGAAAAAACAGTTCATAAAAGGTTAGAAAAGGCAGAAGTTAATTCAGTTACAAGTGTTAACATGTTTCCGATATTCACTATTACATATATTTACGTGTTTATACTATTAATCGTGCTATTTGTAAAAAAATATTCTGTTGCCTTAAACTGTTATACTTAAATCCTAACAGAGGAAGTCGTTTGTTGTGGAAGGTTATTTTACAGCTCAATTGTCGAGTTTTTGCAAAACAGTACAGTTTATAAATCTATTGAGTGAATAGTGTCGACAAAATGGTAACAACAAACATCTAAGCTCCGCTCACTCCGCATACAACAATCGCATGCGCTCATGTCTGGACGTGTTCCCGTTTCAACATTCGCCATAAACTTTGGAACACTGATTGAATAAATGTAAAAGTTATGGTAAGTTGCGAAGCAGATACACACAATTTATTTGATACTAATATTACAGTATTACGTTTATTATGTAACACTTGTTTACGGGTTAGTGTTGGAAAATTCAAAAAGTGTTAAAATCAATTTCAAACACTTTAAACCCTTAATTTAGAGAGTTATGTTCCACATATTTAAGAGTTGTCGTAGAATGTTAATAAAAGGACTGATAACTTAACATATGGATGTAAGTTAGCAGTCAGCAATAGATTATGTTAAAGAAAAATGTTTAACCTTTCAAAAGCTTGTATGAAAAATTACAACTATTCAAGAGCGTATCTTAAAAATTTAAATCAATCAAGAGAATGTGTAAAAACTTAGAATCATTTAAGAGCATATGTTAACAAATATAATCACTCAAGTGTGCATGTGAAAAATTACAATCAATGGTGAACGTATAGAAACACACAAATATTGAATTCCGTAATCATCCCAGAAAAAAAATCTGATTAGTGCACCTTGTCCGATATAATTTGAAACACATGTATTCATTAAGCATCGTTTTTAAGATTTTCTTCAGGTTTTCTTACACCTTTCAAAAACTGCAAGGGTGATTTTTTTAAATATGTTAATTAAATATTTAAAAAAGAGGGAATATTACGTATTATTCTGAAGTTTAATATTACGCAAATGGAACTTAAAAATGATAAAACGAAAAAGAAACGTTAATTTACTTTTGAAATAATTATCTAACAAAATGCAATTAAGAAGGATATATTATTGTAAATATCTTAAGAAACTTTTATATACTACTTTCTTAAAACAGAAGAAAAACATTTTTCCAAATCTTTTTTCTCTGAAACCAATAAAGCTAAAGAGATAATTCAACCATTTAGTTGTGTACTATGTTATGAAAAATATGATATTTTTTCATATGTGTTATTTTTTCAGTATTGTATAATTTAATAAAGATTTTTAAAAAGAAAACTTTTAACGACCTTGGAAAGGTTGTAATGAAATGCTTTTTATATATAGATTAACTTGTGCAAATTCCATAAAAATCGGATTACTGTAACAGTAAAAATCGATCAAGTACCTTTTGGAATACGCAGAATACAAGGTCTGTAGTTATCTGCTTCTTTGTAACTATCAATGAAAATTAACTGAAATAACTTAATTTCAAAATTGTATTAAAATGTTGGTATGTAGATTTTTTCAAATTCATGACTGAAAGGTTTGAAAACCCCATTTGCAAAATATTAAGTGTTAAAGTGACTAACAATGTGCTTCCCTTTTTAATTTATTAATCTTATTTAGAGCTAATTCTTCAATGACCTTTAAGCACGTCAGAAAATTTTATAGAACAAGTTTTGTATAGTTTAAATTACATTTTAATAAGTGTCATTTGATATCAACTTCACAGTGACATCGTTCTTCTTATAAGAGAATTCAATTCAATCTCCAACCTAGCAGGATGAAAAAAATGAACATTTATGGGAATAAAAATAATGTTACGCAATAAAAACTTTTATTGTGTTACAGTACAATATTTCGATGAACTACATATTTATGTGACTTCGTTTCAGAATAATGTATGCAAGAACAAACATTTTCCGGAAAAACTTTATTATATATGTTAAATCCTCCCTCAATAGCCTTAAGCTATTGAGGGAGGGAGAGAGAGAGAGAGAGAGAGAGAAAATTGGAAAATGATGTAATAAGTGACCTTGTCAGAAAAATCTAAAACTTTCAAGAGCCGTTCTAAAAATATAACTAGCAAGGTGTGCTCTTATGCAAAGAATTGTGACAATTGTAATATATATGTAGTTTAGTTCCCAAATGATAATTACTAATACGTTGTAAAACTTCTTTTCTTCTTGTCTTTTTTCTACAATAGGAAGGAATTAATATCGGTTTAGAATTTTGTATTTGTAATCGGTAAGGAATCGGTCAACAGTATATCGAATACATAATAACATTGGAAAAGGTACTGGAGATACAAGTGTGGAGAAAAGATACCGTACAAAAATTTTGCCAGACATTTTCGATCGCATTTAAAAGACCTCTTTTTTATATTAAATCATTGGAAGGGTTCTCTGAGAGACAATATTTTTCAACTCCAAATTCGATATACGGGGAAGAAACATACACAATTGAGTAAAACACTATTTTTATTTTTTTTGAAGTTCTTTACCACGACCTAGGTTTCATTGTATTACAACATTGTATTACATCATTGTTTCTTTGTATTACATATTCAGGTGGAATATTAGCAAAGATTTGTTAATTATTGTTCTAATGTTTATACTTTGCTAATTATCCAGCTGTATATGTTGTAATACATCGAAATCTAGGTCGTGGTAATGAATTTAAATAAAGTAGATATAATACTACATCACGTAATTTCATTTAATTGTGAATAATGAATTTTTACAAAATTAACGCGAAACATACAAACATATTGTTTTCCTTATTTCCAATACTTTTCTTCAGTTTACTACTATCCTATTTCAATAGAGTTATAAAATTTCCATTTCAATCTGTTTTAGTTTAAAATAGTTATAGTACTTGGACATACTGACATGATTAAATTGTACAGTTTCCATTTTAACCATTAGATTATGGAAACAAAAAACTAGACAAATCCTCCCTGAAATACAATTTACGAAATGTTTATGTATAAATAGATATACTGTGCTCTAATCAATATACGACCCACCCAAAACCCAACATAAATTTCTATTAATTCTCAAGTTACCCGCTATCAACTTTAATTTGAGAAAGCATTAAGACAATGTATGAAACAAGTCTAGAAAAAGTTATTATAAATACCTGATAATTTTGATGGGATTAACATATAATTCTAATTTCAGGATAAGGAAAATACAAACCTATATCTAATTAAAATAAAGAAGTAATAATTAACCAAAAAGAAAAAAGAATATAAGGAAAAACACAGGTCGCTCTACAAAAGATTGACGCCCAACATAGAATACCGACAATAGACAATAATAAGAAAAAAGAAAACATGTAATATTTAATTTTTTAGCACACAGGTCTTATTAAAGTCGATTCTACAAAAAATCGGCGCAACTCTGATCAACTTTTCTTGATTCGAACGGAAAAAAGATAGATAATAACTGAACAAAAAGAGATCGGAAATTTAATCCGCAGCCCGTGCTTTTTCAATGAATCTATAGAAATTGGGTTACTGACATTTTCAGACCAATGTCCGCATTTGTCAGGTGCATTAAAAAGTCAGAAGTCTGCGTTGCGCGTCAAGACTCGCAATCGATACCAACTGCACATTATTTGATTTATTATGTATATGGTAAATACGTTAGGTACAATTCGTATCGATTCCGATTTTTGTTGTGTTATGCAGACGCAATATAAAAGTAAACATTATGTCAATAGTAGATAACTAATAACAATATAAAACGAAAACATTATTTTAACAGTTGATAAACTTTTGTTTTATATCAACTGTATAGTCCGGGATCTCAATTGAAATGTAACATAAGAAAAGAAAAATTACATACCACCTTATAGCTATTAAAATAGGGTTAAAATTGTTTTTGTCGTATCCCAATAAGTGAAGTGTCATTGCAAGGGTTTCTAAAAACAATTGTAAGGTTTCATTTAACATTTTTAAGCTTCTATGTAAAGTATTAAGATTTAAAGTGAGTTTTAATATGCTCTCGCCTCTAGTTGTTTCTATTATGAAGCAAAAAAACAAAAGAAATCTAGGCATTTGATTAAAACTTTTAAATTATTCCGTTCACTTTTAAATTATTTGATTAACTTTGAAATTATCAAATTCACTTTTAAATGATTTGATTAAAATTACTTCTGTTTTGTTACTTATAATTTTTTTTCATATTCAAATAAGAGATTCTAAACACAACGAAAGGTTTATTAAGATAAGTCTGAAGATGTTTCAGTAGAATGAGATAAGAAAATGTAGTCACCAAGTTAGGTAAGTATCACTCAAGTTAGATCGACTAAAAAACCAACACAAAATAAATTTTAAGCTCAAACACTAACATTCTTTGTCTTGATTTTTTTATTAGGCAAAAAAGTTTTAAGTAATACTTTAAAGCATGAGTTTTAAGTAATACTAAAAATTCAATTAATGAAATTATTCATCATTGAAGTAGTGTCCAAAATACATATAATATAATTTGTTTAAATCATACACTCATGAATCCGAAAGTGATATTCGAAGCGATTGATAAATATATGTACTTTCGTGACGTTATTTGAAAGTATTATTAAACAAACATTTTCTAAATATTTCTGAGTCTAGAGAAATTATTATATTATCAAAATATAATAGAAGCCTCTTAAAAGCCCATTTTCAAAATAATTGCTTACGCCCATTTTTTAAACTGGATGAAAATTATGAAGCGATATATGTATAGTATCCTACAAGCGTCGAAGTGGAAAAAATATCACTACTACCGTTTATTATACAGCGCTCACCGTGACCTTGTTCGAATATTCATTTCTCCCTGATGGGAAGTTTAATACAAGGCTGAGCCTTGAAACGCCCAAGAGTTATTAGCCCAATGATCGATATCTGTTTTTACAGCTACACATTACATGTTTTTTAAATTTACAAATAGATTAGCATTAAGAAGGAAGGCAACGTATATGTATAAATCATTTTTATTTAAGCTTAGCAAACAGCGCAGAAGATAAAATATTTGTCGTTCGGTAATGTTGGAAAGTTGAATTAAGGGTATATATTTTGGAGCAAGTGTGTATGGAGAATTTCTTTTAAATTAGCTTCGTTTTGTCAAAAAGAGATTCAAAAAATTGTCCGTTAAGGATTATTTTTTATATGGATGGTTTTTTAAATTTTATCTTATAATGAAAATTAAGTTAAATACGGGTCAAAAATAAGTTACGCTATAAGTAAATGAATAAAAATACATTATGTAATGAAATATGGAATTTCTTTTCAGTTTATTTTGTAATTTAATTTTTATTGCCATAAAATATTTCTAATGCGCACAAAGAAAATTAACTGAAGCTTATAATATATTTAAATTTTTCACAGAAGAAAAATAGAATTGATTTTGTGTTAAATAGAATAACCATATTTAATCCAATATAGAATTTTGGGAATTCGTGAACATTTTTAAAACTTCATACATCGAGAACAATTTTTAAATCAGAATTCAAAATGTCAAAAACTTTCGAATATAGCGTCTTTTTTACGTATCTATATACACTTTAGGTAAATTAATGATTGTGAATAATATATTATATGATAATCCGGCCTACTTTTTTGGTAATGTTTCTGAAACGATACCTCTGTACAATTTGACTTTTTTATGTTAAGGTCGTATCGTAAAAAAAATTTACATGTTATTTTATACAAACTTCATTGTTGCTATTGATATTCATATATTATGCTATTTTTTAAAATTTTTTCGTTACCCACATTTCTAGTATTCATTTATAGATAATTTTGAAGATAGTTTTTGGTATATTTATAGCACACCCTATTCAAATGGTAACCATATATTATAGGAAATTGCACTGAAAAATTTCGAGTACATAATTTTCCTTCATAAAAATTTTCATGTAAATATTATTGAGTTGATAAGCTTTATTACTGGAAATTAGAAATTTAGTTTTAAATTTACAGGCACATTTTAGTCAATGTTGCTTCCATATTTCGAATAACACATTAAGTTTAAGGACCAGCTATTACACATTTTCTTTAACGATGTCTACGTGGCCTATTTTAAAGGACGTAACCTTCATTGCAAATTTCTCCATCCATATTATTACATTTTATTTCGCAGAATAGGGTTTTTGTGAGAAATCTCGTTGACTCTTTTTTATATTCTGAAAATAGGTAGCATATTCTATGCTTTTTCTAAAAAAGCTTTTTTACTTTTTTCATGGAAAAATACAGCAAGTTTTTTCCTTGGAGTTCAAAAAATATTGTTGATATATATATATATATATATATATATATATATGTGTGTGTGTGTGTGTGTGTGTGTGTGTGTGTGTGTGTGTATATATATATACATATATAATGTATATAAAACCAAGTGTACCACTTTCATTCAAGTAACTTCAGTCGTCCGGAAATAATTTCATAAAGTTCAAAAAGTTTCTAAATTGTTTAACCAATTTTCAACTTTTGTAGGAGTTGGCATGAGAAAAAGCTTTATAAAGAATTAGAATATGTATCAAGTTTTTCAGGACTCCATAAAAGAGTAACGCTGTTTATTTAGTAATAAGTATTTAATTCAGTACTAAGAACTTTCTTCCTCCACAAGACGAATGAAGTGGTGTGGATATCCACCCTTTAAAATTTATTGATGGATAGCAGAGAGTAAGTGTGGAAAATATTATTGAAAAGATCGGCTGAAAATTGTAAGAGCCTGTAAATAACATGTCTGCGTTCGTTTATTAACATTTGCGAATTAATTTCCATAAAAATAGTATTTTAAATATAGACACAAAAATATGGCACAACTATAAATTCCATTAGAAGTTATGAGGTAATGTGAAAATATATACACATCATTTTTTTCATCTAGTGGCTACCAGGAAAGAATTTTAGTGACTATTGAAAAGAAATTCCAATGAATGGTGTCATGGCACACCTTGCTCTCAAAAAACTAACAAAATCAGAATATAAAATGAATTATCAGAAAAGTTAATTTAAATTGACTGGGTGCTTTAAGACTGTTTTGATGTGGTGATTGATGGATTTTTTTAAATATTAATATGGGATGAAAAAGCTAAAGAACCAGAGCAAAATGGATATCCTGGAAATGTGACGCTTATGTTGACTTTGAGAATCCCGTGGCATGGAGTGTTTGGTAGTAAAGAGCTGAATAAATAGCCAACATCGATAAAATCGTTGTGAATGCTTTGGACCACCTTCAAGTAAAGTTTCATATTTCACTACACTTGTCGAATTGACATTAAAAGGAGAACTAAATGGAGAGACTTTAGTGGCCAGAGGGCAGTAATACTGTTAAAAAATACAGGTAATTTTCCACAAACCGTCTCTTTGTCAAAATAGTGACTACTTAACTAGTTACTACTAAAAGTGATGCACTGGTCATGATACATATTTATTTTATATCTAATCTAGATCTATACTGTCCCTCATAAAGATGAGGTATTGAAAAACTATCATATTAAACTCAATATTGATATGGCACCTAATGAACTCGCAAGGACTCGGTAATTCGGGAGAGCCCCCCCCCCGATTTTTTCTGATGTATACAATTTTAATGAAGTATATCTCAAACTCATTACCGTAGGTAAATACATAATTTCAATGTTGCGTTTAGTTTCGATTCTATTCTTTATTTTACTTAACGGTGAATTACGCAAAATTATAGTAGGTGATGGGAAAAGGTTCACGCAGTGATTAGATTTCAGGGTATATATATATATAATTGGTCGGTGTTTATTTATATTTTAAAATTTATTCATAGGGGAAGTTCAAACAGCAAATTAATTAGTTTCAACTGAAAATATATCTAAGTTAAAGAGTTTATAAATAAAACTAAGAAAATGAATAAATTTTTCGTTTTCGGATTTGTTATCGACGTTCTTTGCCTCCCCACTTGGATTTTTTTAGAAATATTTTCACATTTTTACACATTAAAAATAGAATCGTAATTTTCATGGTACAAATTTTTTGTCTTAATCTTATATAACTTTTCTTTGCTGTGCACTTTTTGCAATTTTAACCAAAAATGTGTGTTATGCAGAAAGTTAAATTATTACATATGAAAATTATTGAGTAGTAAAAGAAATTATTCAGCCGTCTTAAACATGAAAGCAGCTAATTTTAAATTAGTCCAATGTTTTAATCTTTATGAAAAATTATATATGATTTATGAACATTACGTTTAGAAAAAGCAAAGCTATTCATAATTTCTGATATTCGAAACTGAAAATGTATAAATTTAATAAATGGTTATATAAATGTTACAAGTAAGATCACCACCCGATATTTAGTCTGCTTGTTTTTCTGTCACAATCGTTTTCTTCAGAAAGAGTTTGATGCAAAAATTCAATTTGGTATGGCTATAACGCGTGTTGACTTATGAAGTTTATATATATATATATATATTACAAAAAATAATATTAATGTTTGTAAATAGTTTATTCAAAAGAGTATATACCCTTATATGTTCGTATATCCTTATATATATATATATATATATATATATATATATACACATATCAAAGATTTAAAAAATACTGAGAATATGTCATAAAAACTTTTTGGGTACAGGGATCAGTTTGTGAAATATTAAGCTTCTAAATGGTAATTATTGTTAGTGTTACATGTTAAATACTTTTGAAATCCTAACAGAGGTACGGCTATTTTTGAATATCTGAAAGTATCCACATAACGGAATTGAAAGGATATTTATAAGTCTTTGAAATATACGTTAAGCAACATATTTATATACTTACATGGTGACTGAGTAACCTTAATAATGTTAGTTTTACTCGTACTTAACGAGTTTTATAACATACTAGTATTTATTATTTACTGACTGAGTTACGATTTGAATATACTTTTGTGTTACATTGATGACATATTGAAGGTTTCTACCATTAGAGTGGTTGAATATAATATTAAAAAAATAATTCTACACAACAGATTTTATTACTGTATAGATATAATTCCAATAATATAATGTGAAATACAATTCGGCCATCGATCTGACACGAGTTCGTAATTTGAACATTATGAATATTTGTAAAATTGGGCGCATAGGAGTTACATAATGTCCCTAATTTGCACAGACGGAGTTTCGTCATTGCGGCTTGTGATAAACAAAAGTTTACGGACATTTTAACTTTTGTTTGCTGTGAAAGTGGCCGAAAATCGTTGCTCAATGCTCCCTAATATGTTTCTAATGACTGCGAACTCACTGCTCGAATTTATACATTGCGGCTGAAGTTTTAAACAGAAAAGCTATATTCGGTATCTGACAATCGGTAATAAAGCCAACGTTATTTTACTTTGGTAGCTTTAACATTGACATGTAATGTTCCACGTGTTTGTTGGTTTACATGTATTTGTTGGTTGTTAATATGCCGTGTTTAGTTGCATCTATTTATTATGAAGATGAATCCAGTAAGGGATATTTATTAATATTTTGAAGGTGCTTCCGGATATAATTTATTTACATTTTTTAAAATTAGATTGGACTTGAGAGACATAATTTTATTGGATCACATATAATTCAATACAGAAATAAAATATCCACTGTTAAATTCAAAGATCAAATATAAAATATAATCATTGGTTACTATAATTAATAAAATCCATGGATAAAGTTAAGTGATATCAATATGTCAAAGTGACAGTTCGTTCATCTAAATAAGCCTTCCATGAAAATAATATTTGTTGCACACAATTCATAATTCTCCGTACATAATAGTAGCTTAGTAATTATATTGACATTAGTAAAATAAAAATCTAGAAGTTACTAACTGAAATTGGTAAATCATTGCTAGTGAATGTATTGAAACTTTAAAACATCGAAGATATGTTAACAACTAAACTCTTATGGAAAAAAAAAGTTATATGTGGTTAATGAACTAAAGATTTTTTTTTATGTTTTATTGACTAACAATATTTATCTTGTGTTCTATTTGCTAGTGGTAAAAGCATTTATATGGAATAAGATGAATTCACACATAAGGAACTTATTTACTTGTTAACTATTCCTACCGATATACTAAAAAATATTTAAATTACTGACATGTATTAAACAAAAATTATAAATTGCGTTTATCTTTTTGTCCGCTTCAAAAATGGTACATTGATGAATTTGTTGGAGACAAATAATTTAATTTACAAGGCGCATGGATTATGCAATCGAGACTTTGAATTTTTTCTTGTATAAAGGTGATCTGCCAATTTTTGGTAAAAATTAACACAGCGTACATCTATAACTTGAAACTTATCTAAATTATTATTGCATCAAATTTGTTCTTCTCAAAATGTACCTATTTTGTAAAGTTTATCTAGTTTATAAAAACAAATTATTACATGATAACATACAGAGACGAATGTTTAAAGTGCAATATAATAAAATGAATTAACGCAGGGAATTAAATAATCATTTACCTAGAAACTACTTGAACATAAATATAAAATTGCAAATATTGAATGTTGACACAGTCATATATTCATAGAAAGAAAGTAGCTTTTAAGCATTTACAAATAAAATCTTCAAAATATGTGAATCTATTAAAGTTTTAGCTTCAGAAAATTCGGGAATATTTCTGAATTCTGAGTCCCAATTTAATGAATAAAATCCATGATCGACTACATCAATATATTTTTATATTTTTGGAATTTCGTAGATAAAATAAGATCACATATAGTTTTGACACACTTTGTTCGTATCGATATGTCACAGCAATTTTATTTGCAAATTATTAGTGATTTATAGCTGTAATTAGAAACCTACTGAATAGGGTACCTTCCTACGTGTAAAGTCAAGGTGATTTTTTTTTGCAAATCCCATTTTTTTCAGATCTATCCAAAGATTATCGTTGAATAGATAATTTAAAAACAAATGGTATTATACATCATAATAACTTTTTTGATCCGTGGATCCATTTATGAAATATTAAACTTTAAATTGATGGTTCTTTTATAGTTACATCTTCCCATCCTTTACCAGCTAAATCGCTATTTTTGGAGAACTGCAGCTAAGTAGACCACCAGTTTTCGAATAATAGTTGACCAACTTTCTTGTCAATAAAAGTTTCGATAAAAGCTTTGCAAAAACTTCACTCCATACCAGTGACTTAAATCAACATCAAAAACAATTTTGTATTTTGATATGTACATTTATTCTGTCCATCAAATATATGCTAGGCAATATACTTATGTATTTACATTATAAAAAATAATAGTATTCAGTAGTGCGCTAGGATTTTATGTCTCTCAAAGATATTTAGGCAATATAATTACGTGATAAGAAATAAATATTCATAAATATTGGTTTGAAAAAAAGTAATGAGCATTCTCTTTGAGTTTGTATTTTTTGTAGAAAGTGACATAACCCTTTGGAGTATCAACTGCTGTGGACCGCTTTAGTATTTACTAGGACATAAAAGTGACAAGAGAGCATACACAATACACGTCATTGTCTTTTATATGAGTTTTGTTTAGATCACTCACCAGCTGTACTTACTTACTACTAATGAAGGAGGTGAAGATGTGTTCTCTAAAGTATCCGTCTTATTTATTTTCTGTTCTTTTGTGATTTGTGCATAGACGCACATATGTTCTCGGGCCATTGAGGACTAGGTTTTTGTATGTTAAATATGATCTATAGTTTGATGTGCATTGCTGTCTCCTTATTATGTATATTGTTGGTTTATTTAGTTTGAAAATTGCATGTTTGTAAATTTGTATTTATTTCATGGTATTTTTTTCGGTTTAATTTATATTGTTAATTTTCCAATTTTATCCTGGTTAAATATTGTCATGTCATTCATTTCTGCTCCTCTCCTGTCTCTTCCGATTCTGATGACCTTGAGCCATTTTGTGATGCTTCTATACAACCACGCAAGATATTCTCCAGTCCGTTTTTTCTCGCCGCCTTTCAGATTTGCATTTCTCTCATATCAATGCTCAGAATAATCCATCCCATTACTCGGAATTTATTAATTATTTTGAAAATTTAAATATACATGCTTGTCTTATTGGCGAGAACCTGGTTTATACCTTTACTCACCTATAATATTTATTCGCTACCAGGTTTCTTATTAATCCGTAAAGACCTCCATTGTGGGCGCGGTGGTGGGGTCGCTATTTATCTTCGAGATGGCCTTTTTTATATTTGAGTTATCGCAAAATCCTTGACCGTCTGTTTGTCTATAATCTAATATTTATTTATTGAAATTACTTTCTCCGGAATGAAATTACTCTTAGGAGTTGTGTACTTATTACCTACTATTTCGTATTTTGGTTATTATGAGGGTATTATTGACAGTCATATACCATTATATCCCCATGCGGTGATTATGGATGACTTCAATACCTATCTGTATATATGTTATATAAAAAGTGTACAGTTTTTGGACATCATAAATGCTGGAAACCTCACCATTCTCCCATCCTTTGCTGCCTTTCAGCAGGTAAATTATCTTTCCCTTCTTGATTTTTCCATTCTAACCTTCCCTAAATGTGTATGTTTCTACGAGTAACTTCCGGCTCCTGGGCTCTCATACCATGACCTAGTTTACCAATCCCATAAGTTGCGTAGTCATAAGCCATCTCCTAAAATTTCCAATTTTCGTAGCTTTAACAATATTGACTTGCCTTATGTGCTTGAAAATACCCGACTCATTGATTGGGATAGTACTTTAGCTCGAACGGTTGATGAAAAAATTGTCGAAGGCAATAACCCCATAATCAAGCCGTTTGATAAGCATGCACTCCTTAAGCAAGTTAAAATTAAAAGAGAGGTAGCCGCATGGCTAAATGACTCTTTCAAAAAAGTTATGGCTAAGCGTGATCGAGCCAAGGTCAGATATAAAATGAATACTAGTCCTTCAACATGGGAGAAATTTAAAGTGCTTAATGAAAACTAGAGATGATATACGTTTAGCCATAAATAACACTCGCAATACTTGTAATTCTTGACTTCAGCAGCGCAGTCAACTGCGTTGACTTTGATATTTTGCTAACTTGTCTGAAATTTTTGAATACATCTCAATACTAATTAGAATGTTTTAGCTCAAATCTATATGGATATCGACAATCTATGAAATCTTCAGATTCGTTTTCTGAATGAAAAGACTTATCAGCTAGTGTGTTTCAAGGAGGGGTTTCACAATACTTGTGCTTCTTTACATCAGCAGTGCAGTCAAATCCGTTGACTTTGATAATTTTCTAACTTATCTGAAATCTTTGAATATATTTCAATACTAATTAGAATGGTTTAATTCATATGGATATTGGCAATCTATGAAGACTTCAGATGTGTCTTCTGAATGGGTGGATTTATCAGATGGTGTGCTTCAACGAGGGGTTCTTTCTCCACTTTTTTTTTCAATATTCATTGATGGGGTTCTTGGAAATATACATACTAATTATCATCTTTACGCTGTTGACTTACAAATATATGCCTATACTTATGTAAACTCTATATCAACCGTTATCAATACCCGCAATGAAGACCTCATTTCAATCGTTCAGCGAGCTCATAAAATGGGTCTGTTAGTTAATCCAATTAAGTATCAAATTATTATAATCGGTAGCCAAAGATTGCTTTCAAAAATTAAGCTATCAAATCTAACGTGTCTAATATTAAATGATATACCAATTACTTGAAGTAAATAAAGTTAGTGCGATAGGGTCAATCTGAATTCTATCGGTTACATTTGAAATTTTTCAACCCTTATATATTAACGACAACGCTATCTCATTTGGGGCTACGACGTGTTCATATACTCCTAAATTTAATGGAACCACTATAATTACGACTATTTCTTTTATATATTTGCTTTCTTTCACGCTCTATCTCTTTTAATAATTAGCGATATTCTATATTTTTGTCACATGGGCTGCTTTTTTGTTCGTCTTATTAGAGTTCAATTTCTTTACTTAATATAATATGAGCGATGCCCAAATGCATACTCACATGTGTTACTGGAGATGCATAGGTGCATAGTACACGATACGATCCTCACCGTAATTAAACTAGGTAAACCTAATTGTTAAGGGTTCCGTAGTTAAATTATTAAGTTAGACCCTTAAAAAAGAGTTATGTCATATTTTCACTTTTTCTACAATTATATGAATAGGTCAACTATTCCTATTAAATTATGCAAGCCTATACTTCGAAAAGAGGTTTTAGCATCAAAATAGTAATAATTTTTATGTGAAATACATTATAGTCGAGAAAATGAGGTTGAAATATTTATTCTCAAGCCTAATTTGCGAACTTCATATACAAGTAGATTTTGAAGTGATTGTGATGTTTCCTTTCCCTCATACTTTTTAAATCGATTTTTAATCCGACTAAAAGGAACTGAAATAGGTATTAATAATAATGTTTTTTTAAGAAATTAAATTTTCGTTGCGTTGTGTTTCTATTATAAAATTATAATAGTATTCCACCTTAATGTTTTTCGTTGGGTACTTGACCGATCGTTTAATGATTTGCATCTGAAAAAAAAACTTACATTTTCGTCATTTACGTTGGTCTGTCCATTATAGCCTAATAGTTTATATAGTTTTAAATCTGTGTGCATGAAATTTATAAATGTCGCCAATAGATGTTTCACATTGAAATTTTTTTTTATTTATCTCCCCTTTCATGTGAAATTGACTGAAATACAAAAACTGTAGGTGTATTCTTGAAATATGTTTCAAAGGATTTGAAACATATATTTTCAGTAAATTAGTTGATAAAAGTACAATTATAATTTTTAATTACAGACTTTTTTCACAGAAACCGCTTGACGGGCAAGTCGCAATTTTACATTTTTGTATTATCCCATAAATATCTCAGAGGCGAAAACTTAAAAAAAATGTTATGATATTTTGAGAGACGATTAAGGTTTTTGGTGGAAGAGAAGACAAAATTTCGGAAATTTGTTTTGTTGAATGCGTAGCTGCTATAGTTTGATATATAAGCTGCGGTATGAAAGGGTTATTTGTAAGGTTTCCAAAAATTGTTTTTTCATAATTTCTTGTGGTATAGCTTAAGAATTATGCTGATAAATATGTGAAAAATTTAACTGTACCCTTTATTTCCTAAACTACTGAAACAGAATTTAAAAAAATATTCTTAGAAGCTGTAGGATAAATATAATGATGATTCCAGGTGTCATGAATCGTAAAATATTCACGATAATGTAAATGTCCCAAACACCTCTCCTCCCACCACGTTCTCTTTAATTATATTAGGTATTACTACATATTTATTCAAAAGTCCATATTAGTGATAATTTAGGATCAATTAAGTAATAAAATAATTTTATTTTAAAGGGATTATGGTATTCCCAACGCATTTGATTTTTTTTGGATAGAAACATAAAACAATTTTGTGAGACACCTAAAAGTTCTAATAAAATGAAATTAAATAGAAAATAATACGAAAAATAATTTAAGGAAAAAAATATGATGTGAAGTCTTTGATAGTCTTCCAGACTGTTTAGTCAAAATTTACAGATAATATGAAGAAAGAAATGCAAGCGATGAATGCTTCAATAAACATGGTAGGTCGTTATAAGAATGATAGCCTCGGCAACCACACCTGTTACTCGTAATTACAATTAATAAATTTTGCTGATTGCCTTCACCATTCGGTATATAAAGTGTCTTGGGTGAATACGAAAAAAAACCAAGACAATAGGTTTAAAATTACGATATCGATAAACATTAAACTTTTTTTATTTTAAAATCCTTTAAAAATACTTATAATATCGAAATGAATCGTTTAAAACTACTAAAAAAGCCTTTTTTAAAGTTAAATTTTAATAACGCAAAGTGTTGACAGGACGCTTTTTCATATTCTTGTTTTATTTGTTACTCTTATATGCGTTATTTCTAATAAGGGAAACTGAAAAATAAATGAGTTCATTAAATTTTTTTAAGTATCTATTTTTTTAAAAACAATTTATATCCATTTATTTTCCAATTATTTTCCCATTTATTTTCCTATATATATATCTAAAAAATAAGACTAAAAAAACGTTACACATAAAATAAATCAAAGCCGACACACAAAAGCAAGGCAAGATATTTATGTAACAATGGGTAAAAACTCATCTATCAAACGAAAGTAGCGTACTTGAGAAATTATTCCTATTTGCTCTTACCTGTCGGAGCCAAGTGAGCAAATCAGACACGATGCGAGGAAATCGATACAACTAAGTAGCCGTTTTGCAAGCGGTAATATACCGTATATTGCGGTTAAGTGAAAAACTATGGCCTCCAATTCATTCATGGTGAAGTTAAATAATTACGGAGGCGAAACGCTATTAAGTGAATACTTTAGAAGCCAATGAAAGTTTTCCGAATACGTTTTGGACTGCTTATAACTTGTTCTGTATTTATTACAAAGATGCTATAAGAAAGGTCAATTGGAAACTTTATTTTATATAAACTGAATCACAAAAAATTTTAAAAGTTACAAAAGTTGATTATTTACTGATATTGATTTAGTCCAAAAATATGTTTATAGTCGAATATTTTAGAGACAAAACATTTGTATAAATAGCAATACTACGATAGTAAGAAGTGAAAAAGATATTAGCTTTCAATTTGAATTTTAGTGACGAGAAAAGTAACAGTAATTAGCGATTTTTGGAAAATTTTCCAATATTTTAATTGCATATAAATACTAAACGAAAAGAGCCGCAAAAAAATTATTATATGAGTTTGCTTTGCATTACGAAAATTATGCGTTTAAGTTATTTCAATACACCTAAACTTCAGGATATTAATTTTTTTGAATTAATCGGTAAATTTAATTTAACAAATTCATTTACACTACATTAAAACTACGAGTAATATAGGGTGTATTCACCCTATATTACTCGTAGTAAATCATATTTATCATTGAAACCACGAAAAATTTAGAGAGAATATTAATTAATAAAAAATTGTTTTCGTGTTATATATAGCTTGCAACGACCAGGAGCCTAGCTATCAAGTAGCAAAATAAGTGTAAATAAATTTAACTATTTTATAGTAACAATTTTTTCCGAACGTATCTAAACTATATTTAAAGTGTTCTTCTCAATAGTATTCTATGCACTTAAAGAAAATATATGTATTTATTCATTTCAAATTTCAACGTAATTATAGATTTGGGGAACTTGTACTATATGACCAATCTATTCCAATCAATCGAATGCTAAAAATTGGGAACTTATTATTGTGGGGGGCTATAACATACCATCAGTGAGACGTTGTAAAATTAACTATTCATTAGAATATAATTATTGATAATAGAACTACGTTATAAAGAATAATGTAATTGTAACTAAAGTAGAAAATAATTTAGATATCAATATGAGTAGAAAAAAGAAACAGGATAACAGTAGAAAAATAGGATAACCTTAAATAATACAGGTAGAAATATCTTTTTTTTTTATTTCTTTTATTATAAAGTTATTCAAGATTTTCGTAGTGGACGAAGTGAAAGAGTGGAGATTCACAAAAGTAGTGTTATGCTAAGAAATAAGGATAGTAAGGAGTATTTCAAAAGGTAATTCAAGTATATGAGTCCTAGGTCTTTGAAATTTAAATAATATGGACTTCCTGAAACTTATTCGAAAGAAGACATAAATTATGTACGTAAATTGTACATCACGTATTTCCGCCCAGAAAAGGCGTGAGCTAATTTTAAAAACTTGGTCATATTTTCACATGCTGTATTTATATAGCGAATACATAAATTTTGAAAGCGTTCTAGTTTAATTAACTGATCTTCAGTGGGGTCATGTAACATAATATCCATGTTTGTATACTTACACATATGTGTCCGTTTGAAAGCTATTACATATGTTTTGTTTGTTATGCAAAATGAAACAAAGAAATGAAAAGAATAAAAAACCTGCTTATTCAGTAATCACAAAATAAAGCTAAAGTACAAAGATATAGAAATTGGAAATTAAGTTAGTTTCCTCCGTCTTCTTCCGTTGCTAGTGGTCGGTTTTGACAGTGATCCAGTTCTTTGTTCCCTTTCCTTTTCCTTTTTTCCAGAATTTGGAATTTAATAATGATTCTGAAATGCGAAGAAAAAAATATAATAGGTCAAGTATTTATTGGAAATACTTAAAGAATTATATTTTTAGTCACAGTCAGATAGACTCGACATTTACTGTTACAAAACCTTTTTTCCAGAATTCTGTAGACGAGTAGCTGTTTGTCTGCCCGTTTTATGGCATTTTTAATTTAAGACTGATTATATAGATGACATAGATTAATACTTTCATTATTTTCGAATATTATGTACACAAAAGTAAGGAACCTATCATTTTAAGTTGTTTTTATAGACTTCTTTAAACAACAAACTTGAGGATAAAAAAAATATTTCTGTTAACTATATCGAATTAGAAATTAAAGAAAAGATTTAAAAAAAAGAAGACTTTTAAATGCAATTGAAAATGACAAAACCATTTTCTAATTACCCAACTTCTTTCCTTTTTTCTTTAACAAGATATAAGTCTTCAAAATGTCAAATAATATGCCACTCCTTTCCTAATCTTATAACTGTGCAAGTCAAAAATCTGAACGTTAAAATCGTGAATTGTGTTACGCTAAATAAATAGGGTTCAAATTACTGTGGACAGGATATCTAATCTTTCGTTATCTTCATATTCTCAATGTATCGCTTACATTGTTTCACACTAGTTATATCTGTATTTTTGACATACATCTATTATTTTTGTATATATATTTCAATTTTTAGAGTTTCGTACCTCAAAAGGTACCTCAAAACGGAATTCTTATAAAATCATTCAGTTGTTTGTTTCTCCTGCCCATCACAGCCACTTTTATCAAAAACTGTTTCGTATAGGAACACAAAATTTGACAATGTAATAAAACACATCAATGCACACATTTTTCAACAGCTAAAATCCAAAAATATTCTTCACCTACCTCCTTGTTTCTGATACCGTTCAACCTAAAATTATGAAAAGAATATACATTTTTAGAAGTCCATGCAAAGGTTGCAGGAAAACTATTTCCATGATTATCCTAGATATTATAATTTTTGGAATGTGCCTGTGAAAGACATGGTAAACAATATTTACGTTGTGAAAAAATAATATTTACATAAAAATTAATAGAAATACTAGGTATCTCTAAATGTTTAAAAGATCCGAAATGTGTATTGAACCATCGCAATGCAAGCTTTACTTTTACTTGATAGGTTTATATATTCATCGTGTGTAACATTCTTCTTACTATTATTGCCAGCTACGCCAAAGTTTCTTACCTGTTGCATTATGTTCGACCGTGAGAGATTTTCCAGATATTTTGGAGATTCTTCGGCGATACCTTAATCATTTATACAACTATAATATAAAGTCTCAGTAAATTATAAAAAGTAAATAAATAAAAACCGGGAAAAACAGAACAAAGATGGTAAGAAAATGTCAATTTGACTTCATTACACAAGTGTAGCATATTTTTTCATTCACTTGATAAAGATCAATTGTTGCGTATTCACTAATTATTTTAATCTGATACTCTTTACAGTCATATCATTCTTTACTATTCCTGTGCAAGTTTTGATGACAAAAGAGAAAGAAAATTATTTCGCCTACCTCCTTGTTTCTGATATTGTTCAACCTGAAATAAAACAGAAAGGTAAAGTTCCGTGTTTAGACTTCATTTACCAGTTTGGTTTAGACGTCATTTACCAGTTAAGTTTTGGTTTTAGACTTCAATTACTTTAATGAATATTTTTAAAATCTGAATGTCATCTTTATTGTTATAAAAATTAAAGTACTTCACAACATACATTTATTTTATGAGTACAGATATTTAACGCTATTATTATTGTGGTATACGTACACAGTTCACACACAATACAATAATAAATAGAAATAAAGGTGCTTGCAGTTCCGGAGAAATGTAACTTTGAAAAGTAAATCAGTTTCCCGGGTCGATTATTCATCGCACTTTGCGTCGGACGTCAAAGATCAACACAATGAAAACGGCGAGAAGTATTTATGAATACTTTCAAACAACAAGTTTTATTACAACTAGTACAAATACGGAGTATATATATATATATATATATATATATATATATATGTATGTATGTATGTATGTATGTATATATGTATATGTATATATGTCTTTCAAAAATTACGAAATTTAAAGTCGTCACTATAGTTTTTCGTAATGTTGAGCAAAATTTCTGGCGACGCTATTTTTTCTGATGTTGACTCCAGCTTAGCCTTTTTTGAAATAGTAGAGGCGGTGTTTGTACCTTAGGAAAATTATTGGCAATATCTCTAGACCCTTGTTGCAATTGACCCTTATTGTTTTGACAAGTTTACTTGTCAAAAAATAGTAAATTATTAGACTTTTTCTCAATATATATTCCACGTAATATTTCAAAATCTCACGGGGTTATTAAAAAAGGTGAAAGAAAATTCTATTTTTCATCCGGTGTATTAAATATTCAGGAATATGTGGGTAATTATGATTTATAAAATTGTCAAGTATTAAGTTTCTACGTCAAACGGTTTTGTGAACCTTTCCAGCCCTATCTTTAGAACTGTCTATGTAAGAATTTGAAATGAATAGTTATAAATGAATAGTGTTAATACTTATTAGTATTTATAGTAATTGGTACACCACAAGATAGACGAAATGATTAAAAAATCGAATATTCCATTTGCCCCTTTAAAATTTCCATATTAATATTGTTGAGTGATCGCTTAGGCTTGCTTTCTTGAAAAAAAACAGATGATTGAAACCGACTTATTTTTCAGGTATGAAGCTAAAACTGAGTTGTAACTTCTTGTTGAAAAATTGAGAATAAATAAAAAAGGCTAGGTTTACCAAAGTCTACTAAGAAAATTTATTAGTTTCAAATTGCTACAAAAAACTGCCTCCTAATTATTGTTGCTAGGCAAACTGAAGAAACGACAAAATGATGTCAATTTATTATTGTTTAGTATCGCTTCTGACTGACTCCGTAGATGGCGCAAGGCAGCATTTAACTTAAAGTATCGAAAGCTTACGTAACGTACTATATCGAATTTGGAGCCGAATTTCAATTCGTTTATTGAAATTTCTTTGCAAGGATATATTGGATTATAAGTTCATAGATAATCATGTTTAAATATACTATATCTAAGTAGATACATGATTTAACCGTTTCCTATTTGTTGCTCTAAAATATTTAAGTAGCTACTGTCTTAGTTTCACCTAAAAACGGACCATCAGGTGTAAAAAATTAATTCGTTAACAGTGTTTTCTATGGTTCAGTTAATCTTTATTTTAATTGAATAAATATTGTAAGGCATGATCTTAATTTCTTTTATAAAAATTAATCTGTAATATTTAGCCGTATATTCTCCCTATCTCTTAATGTATTTAAATATGCTAAATTATTTTAAAGTTTAAAACAAAATTGCCCTTGGCGCTTTTGGTATCTTCTCCCTTAGATGTTTATTACTTATAGTCACAACTTTCAAAAGGGTTCTAAATACTCTGCGCTTCCTTGGATACTATAAACTCTACGATGCTGAAAGTTTTATGTCATTTGGAGTAATATATAAGCTAATTTATTTTGACCGTTAGTTTTAGTGCTTAAATTAAGAGGCGAATATTTTATCTATCTCTTAATGTATATCACCTGTTTTGCGTGCTAAAACTAACGAATGCTAAATTCCGAAAGCTCACATGGCACGCCACGAGTACGTTCGTCACGTTTGCCGATTATTGATTAGTAATTATTAAATGAGACAGGTAAAAATCCATAAAGGGAATAAAAACAATACCATCGTATAAAAATATTAAGAAGAAAATGATTTTTTTTTCAAATCATAAAACAAATGGAATCTCCTATTTATTTAATGGAAAGTCAGATGATTTTTCAATATAATTTATAAATCCGATAAGATGAAACAGTACAGATTGCGTTTCGTTAAATCTTCTACATACTGATATAATATATTAATACATAAAATTTGCAGACTCAAAAAGGTTACCGGATGAAGCCTTATGTAATTCATATCAATCTTTGTTGCTCCTAGCGTTCATTTAAAAAAAACTCAATGAATATAAATAATAATTAGCTGTTATTTTTGTGATCGTTTCTAAAAAATAATTGGGTATTTAATTAAATGTTTATTTCTATTCTGTATTCTGTATATAAAATATAACACATGAGCGCATATAAAGAGAATTTTGTAATATGTTTACCAATTGCTTTCTATTTTTTGCATTTTGTTGATTGTGATTTGCTGATTTTTTGAGGTTTTTATATTCTAAAAATACCTACTTTTTAAAAATATTATTCTATTTCCCCAACGTTATGCTCATTTTCGTTGGGGTAATAAATTTAACTCAGATAGTTCGAAAGTACTGATACAATCACAGCAGGCGAACGAATGAGAGTCGTTCGTTAATATGTATTAATGTTTCAAACCTGGAATAATAATGTAACAAAAAAAACGTATTACCAAATTTCGCTTTTAAATAACCGTATCATACTTATGTTCGTCATAGCTTATCGGTTTCATGTATATCCATAATCGTACATCACTATTAAATAACGTTACATGATGAATGATCATGTGATACATGACTACGCAAAGAAATGGTTTTCACATACTTTCCGATCTTCTCGTTGTGTTGCACCTTTGGGACGAACTCGTCAATATACGTGAATCGGATATCCACCGAGGGGATTGGAATAAATTGAGTTCCGGCATATTATTTCCGACGACGTTAAAGATTGAGTTGTTTCCGTTATTTCAGTCCGATTGGCAAATTTGTTTTTTCGATTTTAAGTTGGTAAGTTACGTTAGGTATTATAGGAGAAAATGTTTATGCCGACATTAGATTTTGTCTCGCTTTGTCTTTTTTGGTTTCCCTTTTGTAGAATGAAAAATAGAAACACTTATTGGATCACTTTGCTGTCCGTGTGTCTGTCTCTCTATACATCAAGATTCTTTTTGTAAGGAACAGATAGAAACTTCAAATAGAATTAAGTGTCAAATTTCAATGTCTAAATTAAAAGCTATTTTATGGGGAGATAACGCTTGTAAAATTTGATGCGGTAAAAAGAAATGGCTTTTAATATATTATATATTTTTATACTGCCAAAAACAGATTCACTCGTTAAAAACTATAAGGTATTTTTAACCGACAGAGTATCTGAAAATTTGCCATGAAAACAGGTTTCATTGGCCAGGAATCTTAAAATTTGCCACGAAGGAATAGATGAAAGTAGGTACGAATTAACCTAAGCTCAATTACATATATTAGATTCAGTCAGAAATAAAATTGGAGCAGTATGCTAACGTCCTTTACCATTATTTGAGTCTTGTAATATAAAAAACAGGTTTTGTTGCAGTAATTTGAAGCAATTATAAATTATAGTTCATCAGTAGAAAGACTAATATCTTTCCTATTTTCCCAACTTTATAAATAGGATATTTGCAATACCTCCTTTTACTTTTGAATATAAAGATGTGAAACATTACAAACTTTTTTCAAATACGATCAGTATAATAGTGCATGCATGTTTCGTGTACAGGTAAAGAGATAAATTTGAAAAAAGATCGATACAGTAAGACTTGCGTATCAATACACTGAAATTAATTATAGAAACGATAATTGGGACGTAGACTTCCAGGGATGTGTTCTGTATTAAAATTATGTTTGAAATTTGGTCCGTTCGCGTGTCTGTTTGTACACGCGTCACGTAGTCAATTGTTAGACATTTTAATGCGCTCGTGTTGTCTAAGAATAGTTCAAACTACATCGAACTTTTGCTTCACGGGCTAGAATTTCACAAAAAGAAAACTAATTATCGTGAGAATTATTTTGACGAAGAAAGCTTTTGTTTATTAAACAATTCTAAGAACTGAAATATGTTTCTAACAATGTTAATGAATTATGAAACGGATAAATTTTTAAGTGATTTCTTTGCTATTAATATTATTTGTGTGAAAGAAAACAGAATATTACTTTGAGGTTCAGTTTTCTAGTTTTAAGCTTAAATACTTCAAATACAAATTTTGTACCTTTTGGTTTATGTAATCAGTTAGTAAAAATAGTTACATATTTATTGATACGAAGAGTTATATAGATGTGTTTCAGCATACTAAACTAGACGGAAATTATTTAACAATTCATATTAACTTTTGATAATATACAATACTTTACAGGTTTCCAAACTCTATTAGTCTCTACTGGTCTTCTTCTGGCTCTATTTATACAGATGCTAATTTTCACCTAATTATGATTTCATACAAAATTTATATATATATATATATATATATATATATGCAGGAAAATATTATGTCTAAATAATTGGTTTATTCAAACTTCTCATTTTGAAGAATCATCCAATCGTTCGATCGAAAATTATCCATAAATTACATCATGGGCACCTTTCTTCCGTTTAACGATTATTCCTGTGTTTACCTTATTCTGAGCATGAGTTATCGCCCATACAAAGCACGAGTTCTTGATTAATTTCGACATATTAGCATGATTGAAATTTTGTTTGGAAAGTTATAGCAGTTTCGACGACTCCTCTTATCAAAATTTCATTTTCTTTGATTAAAAGTCATGAAGTATTTAAACATTAGAAAGCGATGGCTCTCAACGATCAAGATTCACGTGAAACTAAAACTATATGTTAATTGAAACCAACCCCTAAAATGTTTCAAAACTATTTCTTAATTAATTTAATAGTTTGTACGTGATGCGTGTTCAAATCAACCGACTCGCAGACAAAGTTGCCAAACATTATATTTTTGCGGTCTGTTACTTATGATTGTCGATTATGTTAAAACTTTACTAGCAAAAAAATCATAAAAAGCGCCAAAATCGATGATCATTTTAGATAACCACCAGAATAATATCTTAATCAAGAACGGAGTAAAACAGACCGACTAGCGACTTTAATTTCATTTTTTTTCTATTCATCGCATGGGCAAAGAACTTACTTACGGTCGTATTCTACGTTAATCATCAATTCATGAGCTTTTTTGCTTCCATCTCAGGATTTTCGTGATTTTGCAACCACATAATTGGATCGGTTGCATGTATTCTAATTACTTATAGAAATGTATCCACACATATATTTCTGTGTAAGCCGCTCTTTTGAATAGACAATAGAATATTTTTAATTCCCTTGGGTATTATATTTTAGAAAATTTGTAAAATGATGATTGAAGATTTGAAGAGCTCTTTATTGATTCTATTCTATTGTAAAAAGTTCTTCAGTTATATTGCAACCGTACCTGATTATAATTCTTCTGCTAAAGGATCTCCTTCCTTTGTATTTTTTCTGCTAAAACTATGAAAAAATAAATTACATAAGTGTAGTTAATAAAATTACATTTTAATAAATAATTGTTATTTAAAAGAATTATTTTCGTCTTGCAGGTAACCTAGATCATCAGAAAGGATTACTCCTTATTGTCAGTTGGTCTTGTTACCTATAGTGTATTTTTCATTAATCATAGTATTCATACTGCTGATAAAAAAGTATTACATGTTGAGAGCTGCGGCAATGTAACAATTCAAGTACCCATGGATGATGGCAGCAACAAAGCAATACAGGTGAGAAATTTATTGTTTGTACCAGGTTTATCTACCAATTTATTTTCTATAAAAGATGAAAAGCTGGCTGTAAGTTTAAATTTAATGTAAATGGATGTTCAGTACATAACCAAGTAAGCAAGAAAGTGGCTTCAACAAAACTTATTAATGATACTTATCAACTAAATATCAGCTATAATCAAACTCAAGCAATGACGGCGATTGTGGAGATAAATACTTTTGACATCAGCGCATGGGGCACCTAAATTTTAATGGTGTCAATAAAATGCCAAATTGTAAAACTGGCGTAAAGTTGTCAGTACTGAATGAGAGTTGTGTCCGTATTTCATATCTAGAGAGCAAGCAAACTAGGTAACCTTTTTCAATTAGTGGCTCCCAGGCAACGGAATTGCTAGAGCTAATCCACACGGATGTGTGTGGTCCGATGCAAACTACAGCAATTGGAGATGCATAGTATTTCACAACTTATACTCATGACCGCTCACGTTACATATTTGTGTATTTTGTAAGAGTAAGGTAGAGGTATTTCATAAATTAACTGGGTTTAAAAATCGTGCAGAAAACGGGTTAAATAAGAAAATGCAAATGTTGCAAAGTAATGACGGTACAGAATACACAAATAAAAATTTTGACAATTATTTAAAGAAAATCGGGATATTATATCAAACATCAAATCCATATACTCCAGAACAGAATAGCTTGAGTAAGAGAAAGAATTTGACGCTCATTGGATGTGCCAAATATATTTATTTAATGCTGATTTACAAATAAATTTGCTTGGTGCCGCCATAAGCTGTTGTTATAAAAGGCAACCAACTATAGCTCTAACAACTACTGAAGCCAAATGCATGTCAATTAGCTACATCCGCACAGAAAGGACTATGGTTAAACCAATTAGCAGAAGACTTTTGGCCTAAACTTACAAGTACTTCTCTCAGTATATACTGCGATAATCAAAGTGCTATCAGTCTTTCAGGTACCGAGAGTTATCCTGCGAGAAGTAAACACGTAGACCTCTGGTACCACTTCGTAAGGGAAAGGATATTATCATATCTCAAAATATGGTGGCTGTTATATTAACTAAGGCACTGCCCGTCCGAAGTACGAGTTCTTCATTACAGCAATGGATTTGCGTTCAGGAGGAGATGATAGAATATAAATAGAACAAGCACCTAGTAAAAAGTACTGGCCTTATGTCATTTCTCTGTATCGTTGTTTTTTTTGGTTTTGTTGGCTCTATTTCCTTTCTGCTGCGCAACGTCACCATGCTAACATTTTTATTTAACAATCCTGTAAAATAAAAATGTTAGCATGACTGTAATCCTTCATTAATTAAAATAAAGTAAATTAACTTTTACTTTATTTTAATTAATGAAGGATTACAGTTCCATGCCAAAGTGTTTAGTTTCTTTAAATAAACTTTCTATTTGTAATATTAGTAGCGTAGACGAAATTTAGGTTAACTATTCAACAGTTATTTTGACACTTTTTTTATTAGTTCCGTTATATAAATGGATTACAGCCTTGAAGTAGATATTTCGCAAATATGTATTACCAAAAAATAACCTCAAAAATCTACTCATTTTTTGGTATATTACTTAATAAGTAAAATATTAATTAAGCAAAATATATATTTGGTATTTATTCTCAGTTTATGTCTTAAATTTTTAACGGTTAGTATTAACGTGAAATGTATAATGTTTTCCTGTAATATGTTAAATTTCAATATTTTATTTGTTTATTTGTTATGTAATAGCTCTTGAAGAAGTAATTTTTAGTTTTCAAAAAAAATTAAAATTTTTTTTCAAACACCAAAGAGGAAAAAATTAGGGCGCCTATAGACGACGCCAATTTGATTTAACTAAGCAATTTTTGCAATAAATCGTCAATCTTTGTATTTTTACCACACCATTTTGATTATAGCGAAATACCGCCTATAACCTTAGGCGGTATTCAATTATAATTAATATAATTTTTACGCCGACTAAATCGCGTGTAATAATAAAGTCCATATATTATTTTGGTTCTCTAATAAGCAACAAAATTATTGTTGATACATCATAATGTAGACGTGCAAATTAAGAAGTAGATTAAGAAATAAAGTATAAAATTTACAGAACAGGATTTATTAATTGCAACCCTTTTACTTTTTACATATGTTTTTTTTTTAGTCTTTACAATAAGTAAACACTTAGTCCTTAAAATCGATACACAAATATTTTTGCGCAATATGCGCATTATCATTGTTTCCTTATAAAATTGTTTCCTGCATTTACAGAAGAAGTCTACAATCCTAACTTCTTAATGCAAATATAAAATTATTTGACGACACATTCATTCAAATTACATAAAACGTGCAGTTCATTAGATAAGGAACATTTGCTCCATTAGATAATTGAAGAATATAATTTGAAAATTACTTTTATTCGAATGTAGCATTGGATTTACTAAACCAGTGAACATTTATTGTTAAGCGCATATATTTACAATTACATGCGACTACAAACGCATCGCTTGAAATTTTCATCTACAAGTATTTACTACGCAAATTCCCTTCTCGACTCGCTACGTGTGCTACGAAGACACACATAGGCTAAGCTGCGAGACTCAAGACGTAGATAGTATAAGGTCGACGAATTCATTCGCGAATTTCTATCCCTATTGTGCTCAAATGAGAGCCGTACGTCTGAATTACAGTCACTGAAAAGTCCATGGGGCGCGAGCACGAGAGCTATTCTGTTTAATCTCGGTAAGGAATGGATACCCGGGGAATTATTATGAGAAATACGTAAAGATGTATTATGAGATAGATATCTTCCTTATATGTGACGCACTAGTGAAAAAAATACGAACACACGTTAAAATACAGCAAAATATTTTATTTGCTGTGGTATAAAACTTTCATTATGTAAAAATTGAGTTAACAATTTTATGGATATCGTTAACAAGTCAACGAAGTCCACAAACTAAAAAGGCATTAATAACTGAAAATTGTTGTTTACATTATAATTATGAGGCACTGCAGTATAAAGGTTCAAAAAATAAGATAAAATTAAAGTAGTTAACGTATTTATATTAATTTATAAATAATTAAACTAGCAGGAAAGATGCTGACGGTCACGTACGAAAGTTTGCATTGTATGTACCTACATATTTAGTGAAAAAATGATTTACTCAAAAAAATTAAGCAACAAGAAATATTATTATATTTAAGTAAAAACAAAGTATCACTGAGTTTCATGTATTTAAAATTAGAACAATACAGTCTTTTTTGAAATAGTTTTACATTGAATTCTAATTGAAGGATAAGAGATGATTTATATTTAACCCTTAGCCACCTACCACACATTTTTGTCCCTTAACTACCTACGTGCGGTCTCAGAGACTCTAATATGATATTCCCTATAATTTTGGTTTGGTGGTAATAATGAAACATCTGATTGAATAAAATACTTATTTATATTTAAAAGCTTTATATTAGACATACAATTACTAACAATCACATAAAAATCTCGAGATATTGATAAAATCTCTATAAAGTAACAATTATGTCACAAAAAATTACTACTCTAAGAAAATGAGATCTGCAGCATTAGAAACTTAAATTTTTAACTTCTTAGTATTCATTCTTATAAATTAAATATACAAACTTTAAAAAAAACAACAAAAATAAACGTTATTTCGAAAAATAAATAAAACTGCAACGCCTAAACATTTATATTTTTTCGCGGTAGTTACAGCACATTTTTTTCGAACACTCCAAGCAAATTGGTACCTTACACATAAAACATAAGTAAGCAGTCTTTCGTTTCTTTTTTGGATTACATGTAAAACATGTTTTACGAACTTCAAGTTTTTTGCCATCAGAAGTGCTTGGTTTATCGTCCCCGATCTCTAGAATACGGCGAATAGAGTTCTTAAGATCTCTCTGAATGTGATAATTTTTTTCGCGACTTTCCATATGCGGCCTTGTAAGCTGTTCTGCTAGCTGTTTTAGAAATTTAAATCGACTTCTAGTCTTCTGTGCTTGGTTGCTGAGGCTGATGACATAAGCAGAGATGTCCAAAATTCTGTAAAATATAGTCAGAGGCCATCTTCGCGTTCGACGAGAAGTAGAATAATTTGAACATCTTTGATCCAGTAAATCGACGTCTATTTTTGTTCGGTTGTATTATAAGATCATTTCCGGTTTCTTGCTACTTTCGTCAACACTAGCAGTATGATGCATACTTGAAATCATAACCACAGCTTTATTTTTTTTTGGTACGTAAGACGATAATATGATACTTTTGGTGAAACCAAAGATTGAGGACTCGATTTGCCGATTTTTAGATGGTTTGAACTCAGGCGGTATTTCACGTTTGTTCTTTTTGAGTGTACCAATATAACTGAGGTGCTTCTCTTTCTAAATATTGACTAGTTCTATCGAAGAAAACCAGTTGTCAGCGGTCACGTTTCTATTAGAATTATCAATCGGTGCGATAAAACTTAGAACCGCTTGAGTTGGTTTTGATTGACGCTTCTGCTCTTGTGTCAAATTTTGTCCATCAGAATCTTTGCCGAGGTATATGTAAGCATTTAGGAGGTAACCGTTTCTTGCATCTGTAAGGTACATAATTTTAAGACCATATTTAGCTGGTTTTTTTTGGCATATACATTTTAAATTTGCAGCGACCGCGAAAAGCTACAAGCATCTCATCTACACAAGCACAAGTTCCAATCGTGTACACTCTTTGACAATTTTGTATAAAAGACTGAAAAAGTTCTGAAATTGGAGCAGACATATCTAGTTCACGTCGTTGCTCTCTAGTTTCTGCATCATCAAGTCGAATAGTATTTAGCAGAACTTCCAACCTATTCTTACTCATTATGCAACTATAAATTTCTCTTCCAGTTCCATCAGTACTGTATCATGAAGTGTAGTGCTCGTGATTCTCTTTGAATATAGCTGTATAAAGCAAAAGCCCAATGAAAACTTTTAGCTATGTATGGTCCAAATCATGTACACAAGTCCGCTTTTTGTACTTCGGTCTGATTTTGCTTATTTTCTGATTAGTGTGTAGTACTATTTTATCTAACATCTCATCAGTAAATAAAAGACTCCAAATATCCGGGGGCGTAGTGGTATTACTAAGAATCGCACGAAAAGCTGGCTTTACACCTTGTGTTTGTTGCACAATATTATGCTGCGGTGTCCTTGAAGATGACACCTGAGCTATATTCGGTGTAAATGCCCATCAAAAACGATTACTTCCAAAATAATTATATTTTCTTCGCCTACCTCCGGACTGCAAGCGTGAAATCAGAATATTATCATCAGAAGAGTTAGTCTCTTGAGTTGACCTGTATGGAGATTGTGACCTTGAAGAGATTGGTGATATGGACAGTAACGGACTCACAACATCTTCATTCTCACCCTCAACTTCAGACGCCGATTCACAGTCTTCAACCTGCACTAAATCTTCGCTTACATCAGGTTCCACGTCACTGCAATCCTCATCCGGTGATTCCTCCTGATCAGAAATTTCTTGCTGTAGCCATCTTTCAATAATTTTGTTATTATTATTCATTTTGACATTAAAACAACAAAAAAAAATAAGTACAAATACTCACACAACAACCTACGTGCGGTCATGGAGACCGCTGGCGAAATATTTTTACTTACCTAGGCTAGACTCGCGCACGTATTAACTCGCCGAGCGCAAGCGCGATACTGATTGGCGTGTAGAAAAGGTCCATGGACGCGCGAGGTCGTACGACACGCACACATAGAAAAATTTTAATTTAAAAATCCGTTGCGGTCTCTGAGACCGGTGGTAGGTGGTTAAGGGTTAAAGGAATATTGGACTAAAGGTAATTTTAGTTCACAGCCCATAGTTTCGAAATTAGGAAAAAGTATTGAAGACTGAGTAATCACTTAAACTGGGGACGCACGCACAATTTACAAGGCTGAAGTAATATTTCTACTGTAGTTTCACTTTATCTGATTAAAAGTAATAGTTGTAGTCATGTCCTCAAAAATATTAGATGGAAGGCGATAAGTTACATGTGCGGTGATAATAGTTTTTATATGGTCGTCATTGAAATTATTATATTTACAGCCATTTGTTGAGTTTATTAATTTTTAAATAATTATGTTATAGTTACGAAAGACTATAATCATATTACGTACGCGTTTGGTTATTTCTGCATAAACGTGCTGACACTGCGCTGTTACATATATGTATGCAGCGAGGTGTCAGCACGTGTATGCAGAATAGCGCTTCTCTGGTACCAATTTCTGAATTCACAATTTGATGTCCCCGACGTTGCTGTACAGTTTATTATATATGACCATTATTACTCTCAGAAACAGCCTTAATATGTCAGTCGTTAAGTTTTTTGGCCGTGATCTATGCATGTTTTCGCATTATGTTTCTGAAGAATTACGATAAAGTTGACATCAGCTTAAGGTTAGGTATCATTCCTGGTTTGCGGATATTCTAATGAAGAAGAGTTCAGTGCAAATATTTTAGAAGTTTTCTTTAGTATCCGTGGTAATTAAATGGTTGCTTCATTTGGGCCAGATGTTTTTCCATTTGTCATAATTCTAATTCTACTTCTTTCACAAACTCTACTTCCATCTTCGCTATCTCTGGTTCATTAGCAGTTTCTTTTTTTGAGGGAGATATTCGTTTTCTGTCATATTTGAACAACCTTTCAGCATAATTTATCCATATCATAATTTTTTTTTCTATATCTCTTATTATAATTCTATTATTTCATATATTTGGAATTTTATAGCTTTTTTGTAACTGCTGGGAGTGTTTTATTTTTTTTGTATATTGATTTACTACTTTATTTATTGATTTAAATTTTGTTTTTTTTTCGCTTTCATTACATTTTTCATTTTGACAATTATATTTTCCTTTTTTTTACTTTTGTGATTTTTGTGATCTTTCCTTTTCTCAGTTTTTTCTACAATTAGTTTAAATTCTGAATACTTCTTTGTCAAAGCTGATTCATTTATATAATTGATTACTTAATCTTTCCTTGACTTTAGACCTTATTTCGTTTTTCCTTAATTTTATTGATTTTGTTAATGTTTTTGTTAGTCTGCGAATATGTAATACATTTTAACATATGTTTAAACCTTGCTGTTATAGAATTATGTTCAGATGCAATAATTGAAATATTACGTTATGCTTTTATATAAAAAAACATTACAATAACACATGAAACGACAAGCTCCAACCTTTGTCATGCACGATAATGTTTCGCTCAATCGTTACATAAATTAACTGAGAGTTTGTATTACCTCAGGTGGCGAAATGGTATGAAATTATATCAATCAGCGTTTCGTCTATTAACATAACAGAAGTTTAACTCAAAATACGCTTACAGAAGTGGACTTGTATACGAAAGCGCTGCCTACTATCACAGTTTACTCTGTTAAAGGTGAAGTATAAATAGCAGGACTAGATACATACGGCGTTTGTGTAGTAGCCAACGATTCATTATAATTTATAAGCTGCAAAAGACGAAATTTAAACTCATTTTGTATAATTACGTTTAATCTTGGTGGTTCATTTATCGTGCGCTTGTAGTAAAAAAAGTTAATGAATGTGGTATGGATAATCCTCCAAAACTAGGTACATTCTGTATTTATGTATTGATTGTAATATTACAAAACTATTTTTATTCAAGTAATGTGGGTGACTTTCCTAGAAATAGGTAAGTCGTTTATATTTTTACCGATTCAGCTAATAGTAAAGAAAATTCTAACGTTTCTCGCGTTACATATCATTTGTAGAAATTTAACCTACGTGATAGTTACAAAAGTTTATTATAAAATTCTATGTAAAGCTAGTATCGACAAGTAGCGATAAGTAAAATTAGTGATTAATTTATAATACTTAAAAATATTTTTATAATAAAAATAACCTTTCTCTGTTTGAGGAAATCAAAGCTTTTCATTTTTTTCAGTTGATAACAAAATATTAATTTTAAATGTAACTTTTTGTTTAAATATGTCTCATGTCGATATATATATATATATATATATATATATATATATATAAATTTATCAGTAATACCTGTATTCTGTAATATAAACAAGTGCTTAATTATTTGTTGAACGTCCTTAATGAAATAATTAATATCTTATATCTTAACTTATGTCATAAGCGCTTAAACAAAGTTATTATTCCCATAATATTAACTTTCTATATAAAATATTTCAAACAAGCCTAACTAATATTATAAATTAGAAAGTTTTGGATGAACGGTTGGGTAGATAAATTGATGAATGAATGTTTGTTATTTTGTAACTCTGTAATTTCTGAAGGATCTATACGAAAATTAGAACTATTTAGAGGTCTATAATATATTCATATGCCTTTAGCATACGAATAGATTATAGTCTGAATAAACACAGGGATATTTTATTTCAAAATTTAGAAAAGTTAGTAACGAATAGCTTGAATTTTTTGTGATATGTTATATATATAGATATGTGTGTATTGTAATAAGCAATTATAACCCACGCAAACGAAGTCGCAGGCAGAAGTTCGTGTAATATATATAACAGATTAATGAATAAGTTTGACAAAATATTTTCTCTTATTTATTTTTTGATTTCTTAAACGTTTATAATTGTTTTTAATTTCATTGACCACCCGGATATGAGTGAATTTTGTGAACTGGGTGAACTTGAGAAAATAGTTCCACAGGATTTGCTACTGCGCTTGACTTGCTTCGTCAAAGGTTCTACGGAGCTACCCACCTATGTTTTTTGGTACAACGATGATCGCACGATCAACTACGATATCAGTGAGTAAAATAATAAGTCATATTTAAAGCAATGAAACGTAAATTTAATTAAGTTTAATGGTGAATCAAATTTCATGAATATTTTCTTAAAGCCAATCGTCCGATGGCTTCTTTTATTGCAAGTTCACTTCTGCTGTCTGTTGCGAAGAATATTTATTTCATTTGTTTCAGTGAATGGAATATCGCAAGTGTCTATTGATAACAAGAAAAAGACCTGAAAAAATTACGTCATATATACTCCCATGCTTCCTATAATTGCTTACCTATATTACATCTTATGACTATCATCACAGCCTTAACTTCGAACCGTACAAACGAGTAACTTATTTAAACGCGGTTGAGCCTCATTAAAATTAATAGCGAGGAAATTAATTATACCACTAGAAGTTATAAAAGTAAGTGTATGGAAATGTAAGTAAGATTTTGACTATTCCACTTGATATTTACGTTTGGTTCAACTACTTTATTCGAATTGTATTTAATTAGAATCCAATAGATAATAGCCCATATTCAACACATAACGCGTGATTATATATATATATATATATATATATATATATATATATATATATATATATATATATATATATAGGTTAAAAACTAAAAACAAGGGGGTATGTCAGACTGGCTGATATGGCAAAATTATAAGGGTTGACTATTTGAATATGAAACCTTAACGAAATTTTGGGCAAAAGTTTTTTTTTATTCGGTTTATTGAACAGTATCGAATTTAATAACATATAATGAATTTAAACAGTATTGAATTTAATAACATTAAGATACCAACTAAAACTATTATTACTCTCTATCGCCTCCTCAAGTTATCTGAATTTTTTTGGATAAATCAACATAACTAAACAAAATACTTCTCAGTCATATATAAAACAAAGAATTAAGTGAATTTTGCAGAGAAATCTAATCGTGACGTAAGTAACTGCAGAAGCCAAATAAAAAACGGACCATATCATAAAATGACGTTACAAGCACAAAATCTATATCAGTATTTACAAATTTAAATGAAATGACAAATTAAATTTTAAAAAATAAAACAAATATATTCGGGAAAGTATCCAAAAAATATGTGTTTTCTTCTAAATGACCGTTGCTGTAAATGAAAATTTAACATAAAGTGATAATATATGATATATGATAGTGGTAATATCATTGTAATATAATACAAATATTGTTTATTATGTAGCCAATACTAACCTGCTTACATAAAATATTATATCAGGTCGGTTTTTTTGTCTTAACATAATATGAAGAAATAGAAGAGAAATTTTAAATAAAACTTTACTGTATTAAATTACAAATTATCTTTTTAATATTCGTCATAATAATATAATGTATTTTACTGGATGTATAACGATAAATCACCATTGGTACAATAAAATATTTTCTTTTCAATTATTTGAATATAATTCGTCTTTACGAAAAATTTTTGTTCTAAATATATTTAAAATAATATAGAGTCTGAGTCGACTTTCTTCCATGACTTGACAGCATGAACAATGAACGAAATCTTCATAGAAAAAAGAATATATTTTAAAAATGTCTTTGTTTTCAAAATAGTTTTATGTAATTTTATTAACATTTCATCCGCACTTAGCATCCTTTCTATTTTTCTGCAACGCGATATACGGAAGAAAAATCTTCCTAATTATTAATTTGTGTAAAGCATGACATAAACTGCTAATTGAGCTCCTAGCATGTACGTCTACTTAGTTAAACATTTGAATGATCATATAAAACACTCGTGTGGTTTACTACCGAATTGTTTTATTACGATACCAATGATTACACTGAACATAAACCTTATCACGTTTCTAACCTTAACGCGAGTGATATTCGTGAATGTGTCAATATAATCTCGTGTTTTCTTGCAAAGAAATTCATTCTACTATTATTAAACTAGTGGTGTGTTATGTAGAAAAATTTTATGCGTGGTATAGTTATGTAGATATATAAGTGGTATAGTTATGTAGACAATTTTTATGCACTGAAGCATTTTACAATATTGTAAAATATATCAATCTCTTCAATTTTCTCGATGTTGTTTCATAAAATTGTTGGAACCTAAAATTCCGCTTCTGAAGAATTACGAGAAATTTTAAATTATTTTTATGTAACCTTATCGTTTATGGTGAACATAATGGTTAATTAACTTATATTATCATTTAGAGTACCAAATATGATTTGGTTGCCAAAAATTGTTTTAATTAATCGTTATCTCAAAATTATTATGCTCGGAGTTAGCTTCATTACCAAAAATAAATTAAGTAAATATAAGAAACCGAATCTCAAGATTAATCTAAAAGATTTCGCAAATCTTGTGGTGCAAATTTGAAAAATATATTTTTTATTATCATCGTGTTACATGTTAACCTAACATCACCTCACTTTAGTAAAAAGGTCATTGAAATATTAATACTTCGACAGTTAGTTAATCGTGTAACGTAATGACCTTGCGATTGCAAATTTTCTTGTAGGTGTACAATATTCCTTAAATTTAACTTGTTTAGGATATATAGACGATACGCTAGAATGAGAAATGCCAAGTGATGCCCTATGATATTTTCTTATTCAAGTGAATCTAGCATTGTCTGTTGATTCCACTAACAAATAATATACATAGAAATGGTCGATAAAAGCTAGCCCTGTATTAGCAAAATCGTTTCATCTTTCTACACATATGCTGTATTTACTTCTAATCTATATGGCTATACGTACTTCATATGTATTTGCAATAAAAAAATGTTTTTATTAAACATAATAGTACAAATTTTAATCAAATGCTACGATATGCTATCAACATTAGGTTGTGATTTTAACATGTAGTTATAAATGTGTTCAGTAAAGAAAAACATGGTCTATTATTGAGCAACACTAATAACGTGTTTAAATAGTAGGTTATATAAAATATTGATCTCAATTTCTATATTAAATTAGAAGTTGTGTTAAATTCTTAGCCTTTCTTGTACATTTGCTTTATGAACATCTCTGTTAAAATCTGTTTATGTAAATTTATTTGTTACAAAATTATTAACATCTTAGCCCAAAATGTTGATAGTACCTAAAAGCTTTACGTAAAAAAAACGTAAATTATTTATTATTTAAAGTAATACAAAAATAACATATATAACGATATCATACAAAGCCTTACAAAAATAATAAAAATTATGTTATAGTGGTTAATAAACATTTAAAATTTTTCTTCATGTTTTAGTATCTAATCGTATGTCACCAGAAAACTGCTGCCTAATTGTCTGAACTAGATTTCACACAGAAATATATCATATCATATAGTTTATTTAGTGGTAGGAAAGAGACATGAGTGAAAATGATGTTTAGCAATAATGGTATTATAGAAATTCCGTTTAGTACGATAGATAATAAAATTTAAAGCTTCTGAATAATTTTTCACGTATAAATTTTATTATATTTCTTAATTAACAATAGGTATTTGGCTTTACATAAATGTAATGTTTTCCATTAATGATATTTGCTATTTCCATGTGTAATATGAGATTATTATTTTAAATACAATGGAACTAAGAACCATAAAAACTAAAAAATTTGACTGAAAAATAAGTATTCTGTCGCAAAGGATTTTGGTCATCGTTTCAAGACATTATTTAGTTTCAAATAACCAATAAATTCAATAAACTCGAAATTCAATCCAATTAAAAAGTTCTGCTTAAAATCAATTTTCTATGGTAACATACTGGTATATATATTCCATGAATGTGAAAGAGAAGAAATTGAACAACGCCTTGCAAATGAAATGTGATTCTTTATCATAAATGATTTTATTAGCAAAAAAAATAAAATATGGTGAATAGAGTAGTTCAGAAAGTGGATGGAGCAGAATAAGTGTGATTTACAAAACACGAGTAACGCAGTCGATCCACAATAATCGACAAAAATAAAACTTAAATTGTTTAACATTTTAAGGCATATGTCCCACAAAAGAATTATGAGGTGAAATGCGTAAATAGAGAAAAAGGTAGAACAAAAAGGTAGAACTTGGAATAGAACATTGCCTTTTCGGTGAAATTTATTTCATTTTGTATTTTACCAAAAAATAGTGTGACACTAATGGAACAACAGAAAAGTTTAAATGATTACATATTTAATGTATGTATTTCATGTATACAAGTTATTAACCTAATTAATGTACAGTTAAAGAACATTATGTATATAAGCGGACTTTGCAACGGAATAGAATGTTATTTATGTTTATTAAATGCAATAGGTGAATAAGTTTAGATAATACCTTTATTCGCATTTGACGCAGTGCTCACATAATATATGATGTAAAAAAAATACGTCTATTTAGGTTCTTGTTCCTGTGTTACACTCAGATAACATTTTGTATTTAATAATAGTTTATATAACTTTTTATTTTCGATTTTCACTACTTTCTCTCTAGAGAATATTACAACCATTAAAATTGGCTTTTATTTTTTTATTTAATTAAGTATAAAATATGAAATAAATAAAAAACTATTAACATAAAAATTAACGTTTAGTTGCACAGCGAGATTAAAAACAATTTAGAAATCGATCCTTAGTTAGAACTAAATGTTTATTAAACAAGCATAGCTGACTTGTAAAAAAAGGAGTATTGATTTATTGGTTATTTAAAATTAATCCAGGCTTGCCGTTAAATATGTACTTAACATGTATTCTTGTTAATATGTATTCTTTTTTTATTTGAAAGCGTGTACTTTCGGGTTTTTCCAAATAAATTTGATTTTTATATGATGATGACATCCGAAAATGAACGTCAGAACTCCTTAACGAATGGTAGTAAATCAATTATGATTCAAGACATTTGCCACGGGTAGTTATTACTTTCCAAAATAACTACACCACTTACATGTCAGTATCTGATGAGGAGTTCTGAGGATGAACAATGGAACTCCTTAACGGATATTAGTAAATCAGCTGTGATTAAAGGTATTTGTTACTAGTAGTTGCTACTTTGTAAAAAAAATATTCCTCGACAACCAGGTCAGAGTCTGATGAGTTCCGGAGATGTACAATGTAATATAAATTAAACGTGATTCAAGATATTTGCTGTTGATAGTTCGTTACCTTGTGAAATAACTACACCATCGATTATGTCAGAGTTTGATGATGCATTCTTAAGATAAACAATGGACCTCTTTATCGGATGGTAATATATACATTGTAATTGAAAAAAATTGCTACTGGTAGTTTTTATTTTGCAAAATAACTACACCATCAACCAGTTTAGGGTCTTATGGTAAATAATGTTCTTATGTTGGATAATGCAACGCATTAACAGCTGGTAATAAATCAATCTTGATTCAATATATTTGCTAGTTGTTACTTTAGTTATTATTTCGCAATATCTTATATAAGACTTTGTATATGGAGACTGAAACTCCTCAATGGCTTATAACTAACTAAAGGCGGCTACTACTATCGCTTTGTTTCTGTGTGTTGTTGATAACCAACTTTAGACAAAGAAGAAAATATCTGTATAGCTTTTTCCCTTGACTCCTAATAATTATAAAACATTCTAAAAATATATCTTAATGCTAGTTATAGTGTAAAGATTAACATTATTTATCTCTAAAAACTCTAAAATAAAATATCATTTAAAAAGCCGACTTCAAAAAAGTAGGTACTAAAAAGTAAAATATAATTAACTCAAAATAAATATCTACTTATTCAAAATAAATAACTGAGTTACTTATTTTTGAAGTTACTGCCAGCATCGCCGATCAACTTAAACAAATATAAAATTTCATGTTATTAATACACCTGTATCCATTTCATGTTGGAAGTACATTAAAAGTGAATGTTTAAAATTTACATTACAAAATAAATCAAATTTTTAATTGACTTAAGTTGCACTGGCATCCATTGCAAAAATAAGTAACTCATTTATTTATTGCGAATAAGTTTTACTATACTACTCTAATTATTACTATTTCTATTAATTATTACTATATTATTATAAATATTACTATAATTATTTTTTACTTTTTAGTACCTACTAGTTTTGAAGTCGGTTTTTTAAAATATATTTTATTATGATGTCAATTGGAAAAAGAAAATTTTATTAGCTATGTGACTTTATTCATTACTTTTTTATTTTCTATGGTATTTAAACTAAGTGAAGTATCAGAGAGTAAATTGAGTGAGCTAAATTTGAAACATTTAATTAATTTAATTAATGACGTTGCCACATAATAATTATTTTTATAAAGTTACACATAATTAATGTTTGAAGTGACATTAATTTATTTACGTAAACAATAGAAAGATTGAGAAATGTTCCAAATATATAATAAATCTAAAAACTTGTTCTATTTTCTAAACTCAAAGTCTACATTTTAAGACAATTCATTTATTCGGAAGTTAATGGCGTCAATTAAATTAATTTATTATAAAATAGAAATATGTAATAACACTCAGTGGATTAAACGGCTTAAATTTTAAGTTTAAATAAAAATTAATATGTAGGAATAAATATAAAAGAGATCGGCGAGTCATTCCGATCTCTGTTACATAATATTACTTTGCAAGGAACAATTGACTGACTACATACCAAAGGAATATCCGTAATCTCTTTATGTCAAGGAAATTAAAATGATTTAACTAAAGAGGACTGTTAATACCTACTTGAAAACAGGGATCCAAATTTGAAAATGGAAATACTGCTTATGATTTAGGGCACAGATAAGCAGGCGACCATATTGAGGATTTTAATTTAAAAAAACGTTTCGTTTTACTCCTCCGTGTAAAGTTCACACAGTGCAACGCCAGCTCAAAATATGCCACAAGTGGTAAAATACATAGATAAAAAAACAAAAACATAGTTAATCAACAAAAGTATTACAATTTTGAAAAGGAAATTATATAAATTCGTCTAGAAGGTCGCTAGATTCTGACAAAAGATCAGATTAAGACTTTCAGTTTGTTGATATTCATTTTGTGGAGGGTCCAAAAATATATGTCGTAGAGAAGAACTGAAATGAGCTTCCAAAGATCCAATTCTTAGTCGGAGTGGTAATATTATTTTTGTTCTGCGATACCATTTAAGGGAGACGCGCGCGGTGAGTGCCTATTTGATTCGCAAATGAATCGTTACAGGTGAAGATTTGTTTCTCCCTGAAACAAAGATTCGAGATAGTTGAAGATCTGAACTGATTCAAGCCTGCTAACGACGAAGTGATTGATGACTAACGACCGATACACCGCGAGCATTTTTATCCTAGCTGCATTTATTTGTTTGCCGTTTGAAACCGAGATCCTAGCGACATTGTTTAGGATGTCTGTGGCTTCGGTGTCGTTATCGGAAGTCCAGAGATTTAGCTAGTAATGTCAGTCACTAAACTAAGCACAGCGTTTGTTCCTAAAAGCTTTTCACATAATGGCATAAATAATCACAATGTTGAACAAGAGCGGCGAGGTTACAACCCCTTGGTGAACATCTAATGCTTTCTAAAGCATTGGCCAATTAATGCAAAAGAAAACACACTTGCAATCACTGAAGGCAATGACGGTTCATTTTCGGCATATTATCTGTTCTTCCATAAATTGGCGTAACGAAAATACTTGATAAATACAGTTTTGACTCTGTAGGCTTCCTAATTTTGACTTGTCTACTCTAGATGTTTTGAAGAATATCCTAAAATTTTTGCTGAAAATTTAGACCAGGCTGATGCTAGGATAGATTTATCGGTCTCGGTTACTAACTTTTTATGGATTGAAATAATGACGGCTTTCGTTTCAAAGGATGGAATTTACTCTATACTCTTGATTGGTTTTTGTCACTTTTGTAATTTCAATAAAGATAGGCCCGATATCGATCATTGGACTGTCAGGTTTTTGAGTATCAAATAGTGCTGCTGGTTATCCTGTGGATGTATTATGGTTGTAAAGTCCTTGGTAGAGCTACTTCCAACATTATAGATGCTCCACCAATGATTTAACGAATTATTAGTCTGGTTTCTTAATATAGTCTTTGTAGATTAGTTTTTGCGTTGAGTCACTTGACAATCTGGTATAAAGTTTGATAATTGTACTCTGCCGCAATTTGTTCTAGCTCAGCAGTTATTTTCTTTTAATGCGTCTCTCATTATTCCTTCAGTTTCAGGTAGATTTCCTTATTTACTTGTAAATGGCGAGTGTGATCTATTTAATTTTTTTTCTTTCCGTCCGTGAATACTTTCGATGGCGCACCGCTGAGTATAAGAGCACGATGCATTCTAGATTGATACTTGAGATCCGTCAACGCCATAAACTGATTGGACGGTTTTTTTTTAGTGTTGGCTTGGTTGCTCGTTTTGTTCATTGGAGTCGCAAATGTAATTTGGTATGGCTAAGATGATGATCAAATCCATAGTCAGGGCCATGAAGACCTCATGATTTGGACGCCTCACGGTGTGGAGTTCTGGCTAGACGGATTCCTTCAGATTATCTGGAATTTGAGTGGATGTTGGAAATAACTGTTCCCATGGTCAACTGTTGGTATAGGCAAACGAGAATAGACGTAATTCGTTATCATTAATTTTGCCATATCAGAATTTCCCACGGTTGTTTTTCAACTAGTTCCCTTTGAGCTAATATGGGCATTAATATCGCTAACTAGGATGGTTAGCGCTATTTGAGGCATAAAATTGAACACATTTGGAATCTTTAGATAAAAAAAATCTTTCTTTGAATCAGGACTATTTTCTATAGGCGTATAGGTGCATGTAATATAGTTTTTGATGGTGCCGGTTAATTATATAATTACCAGTAGGTCTGAGACTGACAAGACACTGACACTTTTGATAGTATGAGAGTTCTGAATGAAGCCGTCATTAGCTTCGTGTTTTTTACCGTCGGAATAAAATAACATTATTTTCTCGCCTATTTTCAGAGCCGTTCATTCAAAGTTCCAAAGAGTTTTAATCGAAATGTGGCAATCGCACAGGTCTTCAACAATAAGCTAATTTTGGTGGTCATGATGACTAATTTGAAAACTCCAAGCCGTTATTTTGATTTCAACTTTTGTCGTAATGAGTTTGGTTGTCGTTTGGCTCATGTCTGACTTCTCACAAGCCGCTTATGATCATAGAGCCAGCGCATTAGCTGCTCCAGATGCAGTAATTGTATTCGTCGTATTTAATAATTTGGAGAGAATAAAATTTCTCATTCTCTCTTTATCTCTTTTTCTCTTTGACTTAATTGTATTTTTTCACAGTTAGGGAAATCTAAAATATATTGTGCATAATAACAACAAATTTAATGTTTAATTAATGTTGGAACCAATTTTTTTTCTTATTTCATTACAGGAATATCTTAGGGACTTTATTTGAAATAAAAAATTAAAACTAGCCGTCTGGCAAAAATTTCGCCGAGAAACATTGATCAAAGTTAAGTTATTTTTTTAACCACTAATAAAAACGTGACATAGTCGTAATTTAATTTGTTAATTCCAGCAGTCACCTTATATCACAAACATAATCGGTCTACTATACATTAAGTATAGTAGACTTAACTGAATTAATTACCTATAGAATCTAGACTATCAAACAACTTAACCATTAAGGTGATAGTCATCTGCTTCTACTCCACACGTAGTCTGCCTGTAACTTTCTAGAAAATAAAAAACAAATTCAGTCATTAGCTTTTATCTTGAATATTCATTTTCAGTTATGATCAAAAACAATAGACACCATATATGAACTAACAAGGATGGTCTGTAATTTGGTTCCAATTATATATTCTTTGGTTTTTTTAGGACACCATTTAAAACTTTCTGTTGATAATTGAAGGGCGGTATAAATTTCTGAGCTTTTATAATAATTTTTATTTTATTTTAATATAATCGTTACTTTTAACATAACTTTATATAATTGCATTCAAACTTAATCCGTATTTCAGATCGTTTTCCTTCATCTCCATCGCCCATTATAAACACGCCACGTTCTTGTAATTACGAATTAATTATTCGTAAAAACCGTAATATAAACTGTTAATTAAGGGTCTTTCAACGTGTGTACATGAATAATTAAATGTATTTAATTGTCCTGTAGTTAAGAATCTTACTGTTTTATTATGATATTAACATTACAAACAACGTAGATGTTGTCATGTATCTAGACATTATAATGAATGTAACGAAGCCATCTCGTTAGTTTAATGTTACCAGAGTTTATTATAATATCCTTAGTTTATTGAAATTATGTTATAATTACGTGGATATATGCGTCCGAAGAGAAACATAATGAAATCTTACGTTTTAGTACATAAAATGTTTACTATTTTGTGAAGAGTTTCCATCGTCTTAGTTTTAGTTTTCCATTTGTTATATTCAGGAAAATGTAGTTGTTGGAAAACTTTTATTTTTCTTAATACGAGTTAATTAATTAATATCTGTAACAATATATTAAATTTACTTGCTGGGCAAAAAATAAAGGAAAATGTAGTAAAACTGAAAATTGGAAATGTCATTACATGGTTATTAGTTTTGAATAGTTTGTAGTGACTTTGCGTCTGTGAAGAAGTGCTTAAACATATTTTTATTGTATTGCTGTATTTTAATATTAATATTTATATTAGACATTTATATTAAACTGTAAACAGTGCCCGCCTGTAATATATGGACTAACGGACAGGCAAGATGAATATATGGAGGTAACGAAGTACGAATATATTATTCATATATGTGATTTCGTGCATAGAACATATAAATTGGTTTTTCTTAGAAATTTAAAATTTGTTAGTGATTTTTTCAGAAGTGATTAAGAATGTTCTTATCATTTTCTTTCACTCAGTTGTAGAGTGTAATGTAGAGCATTAATTGTAGAAATAGTGAATAGACAATATAAGTAAATATGTTGTTAAAAATTGTCTTATCAATAAATAAATAAAGAAAGTACACAGTAATTTTTATTTTTACCTTACTTTCTTCACGAAAAACAAATTGATATGCCAACGAAATGAGCGTCTTAGAAACTTAATTTGATGTAGTGAAGGTAGTGGAAACAATTGTTCTGTAGTCGTTCGAAGTATTTGCTCACGCGTACCAATTTGCTCCTGCAAAACCAAATTATTCAACTGTCGCTTAGAATTGACTAAAACATATCAGAATATAGGGAACGAATAAAATAAAATTACATCTTTGTACTTATCATAGCCTATTTTTGTACTTTTTATCGTTTCTAAGTCACCATTCCTGGCGCTTTCGTAATTAAAGAAGACCAATATTTTTTCGACTAGCCAAAGTGAAGGAAATTAAAAAAACTTTCATTATATATTAAAGAATTGTCAAATAAAGCTGTCTTAAAATTTTAATGGGAAATGAAAAACTTTTTACCGTTTCGATGCTTCGCAGATTACCTAAGAAAACTGAACAATTAAAACAGGCACAAAAATATCCACCGTTACCAAATATTAAAAAAACGAAGAAGATGAGTGATGTAATGAGTGCCGTCAAAACTCAATATATATATATATATATATATATATATATATATATATATGTGTGTGTATATGTATATATATGTATATATATATATATATATATATATATATATGTGTGTGTATATTACGGAAATAAATTACAATTCAAGAACTACACATTGAGGTAAAAATATATTGACTATGGAGATAAGCGAGCTATATGGTGGCTGATGATAGACTGAATCTTTTTTTAGCTTGGCTCGTTGGTTTTTTCTATGAACCGGTCAACATTCTAGCGGGTATCCTTATCTATTTGGCGTTTGAGGTAATTCCATCCGTTTAAAAAAATTATGTGCGTGCTGCTCCGACGCGCGACTGGAGTTTACTCCTTAATACGATTGTCTTGGAATGTATAAATAGATAACACTCTATATAAATACAAATATCAATATAATTGAATGTGAATAAAAAATTATTTGATAAAAAAATGCTGGCAATATAATTATTTTCAATTATTTTCAAATTCCATCATTGTAGCTACGACATTGATATCTCACTCTAAAAATGGCCAGAAATGTTACCCAGATAGGCTACCTAACGGTTGCACTTTTTAACGCTCTGTATTTCGTACAATCAGAACCTAACGTTACACTTTTTTACCGCTCTGAACTTCTTACGCTCTCAACTTCTGATTTGACTCCTGATAAGACTTCGGACGCTATATATGAAAATAATGTTACGCCTCAAATATATTTTAAATGCATACTGAATTTCTTAATATAGGAACATGTTATTTTATATTATTCATTTTTAATAATGAAAGACATTCGATCCGTGTACATTGATTTTATTTCACTTATATGACTAAGGTAAAGTTTACGTTGGAAAAAGTTTATGTTTAGAGTAAATTAAATAGAGGCTCGATTGAATGTTCTTTTCTTTTTACAATAGATTTTTCTTTGCACAATTTCAATTCAATTTAGTGTTCGAACAGCAATACAAAATGATGGAACGAACGAACACTACATTCCCTGCAACCACTTTTTTGTTAATTCAGCAAAACTTTTTAAAAAATCGAGGATAGTAGCGTAGTATCTTTAGGGAGGATAGTATCTTTAAGCTGTTTCACAATTCATATGTTATACATGTGCCATCTTCAGTGGGACAAAATGTCAGCAAATTATTAAATAAGTTTTGATAATCTCATTTTTCTATTTTAAAATTGTTTTTGTACCATGCACACTGTAAACAGGTAAAAAATCAAGTTTCTGATCTAAAGATTCAATTTTTAGCAGATGATATGGACAGGCAGATGGATATTAAATGAAACCCATTTTGATTTATTTTTACCAATATGGTTATGGAACTCTAGAAAAGTGCACTGATATTTTATGTTTTGATCGTTAGTCCCTTAGTTAGTTATACTGTTCGGTTTGAGTTTACATTCCCATGTCATTCTCCTAATTAGATCAATTTTTATTTTCATTTAAATCGTAAACACTGTTTCAATAAAAACCAATAAATTTGATTTCAAAATACGAAAAATAAACCAACATGTATTGAGGAAAATATACGTCTCAATTTTTAAGGTTAACATATCTGTCAACATGTTGCAGCTTGATATGTACATTTAGTTTTAAAATCGTTAAAATTTGTACAAAAATCTTTAACTATAGATAAAAAAGATAATCTGAGAGAAGTGAACTTTTTACTGGTTTATAGTTAGTTTCTTTTTGCTATTCAATTCCAGATTTTTTATTTCGTTAGTTTGTCTTAATATGATTAGCGTGGTACAATAAATTTAGATACCTTTTAAAAATTTGTTTTTTTTTGTACTAACTGCGTAATAATTAAAAGTTAATCGGAAAACCAAACGGAAAACTTATATTTTCGTCCACATATTTAAGTGTTTGAAAACAAATGTCTTCAAACGACATATCTATCGGTATATGTCGACATACGGAAGTGGGATTTTATCATTTACTGACGGCCTCGTAAAAAGACTGCAAGTGACTAAGCAAGCCATGGAAACGGCTATATTTGAGGAATTGTCTACAAAATATTATCCGTAGGAAACCTGAGGAAATCGAAATCAAGGCTAAGGTTACTAAAGACGCAATGATGGGGCATAAAGCATGCATACTGATTACCATTAAGAAAGAAAAGTCTTGGAATGGCGACTGAGTACCAGAACATGTAGTGTTTGATGGCTCCCCGTTGGTAAATAGATGCTCAGGGAATAGTCACGGAAATCTCGTCGGAATGGGATCCATTTTAAGTAGTGGACCTCTTCCCGCATGATATCAGTGATTATGGCGTAACCTTACTGATTCCTAAATACATATATTATTATGACAAATATAAATTATTTAATTTTCTCAGCGGTACTGTAAATACTTTTACCAATATTGGTCACTGTAAATACTTTTATCAATATTGGTCACTGTAAATACTTTTACCAATATTGGTTACTGTAAATACACTTCATTTACTATTTAATACTTTATAGACTACGATTATTGCATACAGACTTCACTTAGCGAATACACTTTTACCGATATACGTAACTTATTTAAACTCTTATATGTTGACTGTTTACAAATCAGCATAAACTTAGATCCCTTTGCTATATACTTTATTGTGATTGAAAATTAAATTTGCCAAAACTAACGTTACATTGCAGCATAATATATTATTCTTTAACCTTGTAAAATCTAGGTACAACGATTCATGAAAATCTTAATTGGCGGGGAATCTAATTTTCTGCACAGTTCACAATCCAAAGTGCTTTGAAGAGTTTATCCTAATTAAGCCTACAATTCCACTTTGTTTAACTTGTTTACTACTACCGATTTGTTATGAAGATTTATTGAAAGAGAACGACTTTATTTAGCTGAAGATTAATTTAATAAACTAAGATTTTTCGCTGTAACTATATAATATTACCTGTGACCGCTTTAGAAAATGTGGATATATTTCTATCTCGTATCAACTACATGGATAAACATGATTGGCACATTGTCCTATAGGGTTACTGTTTATCCATTATTTCATTAATTTTAAGACTTTCTGCTGAGACCGTATTTTTACACCTGTTATACCCATACACACACACACACACACATGTATATATATATATATATATATATGTATATATATATATATATATTTATATATATATATATATATATATTTATATATATATATATACACAAACATATACTATTTATTTTACCAAGGCCAAATTAAGCGTTTACGCAGCTAAATAAATAAGTGAAAATACAAAAGTAAAAACACATGTAAAAAAAAAGTATGTCAGACGGAAAATTTGTGGATTAATATATTTTCTTGTATAGTTAAACGGTGGCATGTTTTAATTCTCATGTAACACCATCTTTCCATCCAGGTTTCATATAAGAAAATTTGTGTGAGGTATAAGCTCATTATTGGAATAATGAGCTTGATGTACCGATACTGTACAAGCAGTAACCTTGAAAGAATTGATATGATATTTCATTTTTTTAATCTATATTATTTTTGTTTCTGCTATTGATAATTATTATAGTGTTTATTAAATAGAGAATTGATTTCAATGATTTAAAGTATTTATTGATGGTTTACAAATGTTGCATATTTTATAACTTAATTTAATTTATTATACAGTTTCTGAATATTTAATAAATTATATATATATATATATATATATATATATATATATATATATATATATACACATATATATATATATATATATATATATATATATATATATATATATATACATATATATATATATATAAACAAGTTGTGTGGTTTTAGGAAACCACGATGAAAGTGAAACTTTTTTTCAGATTGTAGGCATTTAATTGAGAATTTTTCGAAAGCTACTTGATTTAGGATTTTAAAAGTAATATTAACTTAAGACGTGAAAAAGGAAGTGATAATAGTAGACAAGATATATAACTATGAATGTTTATTTTACTCTGCGTACTAAAGTACATAATACATAAATACATAAATAAATACAATGTTCGGTATGATATATATATACATATTAAAATATTAAAAACGTAGATCAATATTTATATAAATCATTGAATTATTTTAAATTTCGATTATTTGATCATTAACTTCATCTTCGCTTTGAGTCTCACAGTTTATAAATGTAAATAATATTTTGTGGTAACTAAAATAAGTAAACATTGACATGCATTCTCAGATTACGGCCTCAGGAGTGCTGGAATTTGCGTTGCCAGTAATATTTTCAGGAGCCTGTGTTTGAAATTCTCGACTTGTGTTTGAATCTCGACTCGTACTCGTATCACAGTTACTAACGTTTTGATTAGAACTGGTGACCAATTTTAACCGCTTGCATTTTTGACGATACTTACGGCATCTTTCCGCATTTAGTCGCTTTTGATTTAGAATTTTTTCTGCAACATTTTTTGTCACATTATTTTCTGACACGGACTCACCACTTTGAGCGACAGATTGAATAAATCCAGGACTCAACGCTGGACCTCTACTACTACTCGGTGTGACATCTGATATCGGTCTACCAATTTTGTCCGGTGGCTCAGAGTTTAGTTCGGCTTGCGAAGATGACGGGAGGCCTAAATGAAATTAAATATATTGAATGAATCGAATATATATAAAAAAATCTTAAATAAATTTAAAATTTAAACACTCGAAATTAAAATGAATATTTAAACAAATATGCACCAGCAGACAGTTCTAATAATTCTGATAAATTCACTATAAAAATTATATTGACTTACCATGATCTTTTTTTCTTTTCCTAAAAGCACGAACTCTCTCGGCATTTAACCTTTTACGGCGTAAAACTAATTCATCGTTTGATATTTTTGCACTATTCTCGGTCTTTTCCTCGTTTATCGGGTTATTTGATTTATTAGCTATATTTGCGTCCATCGCTATCAAGTGACTATGAACATTTACATGAAAACACAGATCAAATCATACAAATAACACGATGCACTTGCACGAAAATAAGTGAGAATGTAAACGCTGCACAGCTGATGAGAGCTATAGGTACCGCCATATTGGTTTCAGCTGCTCTGCCAAGCGCCTTTCACTTTACCCCCACTCCGCGGCCGACTGTAATGCGACATGCGATAGGTAAACGAAATATTCTGAGGCGATACAATAAAAGTTTCACTTTAATATATATATATATATATATATATATATATATATATATATATAGATATATATATATTTAGATATATATATATATATATTTATATAAGATCCAGGACATAGGTATATAGAATATTACTTGAAAGAGTCATTCATTGTATCTCACTATGATTTGTATTTGTTTTTCCCCCAAGGTGGTAAATAAATATTTAAATCTAGCGTCTTTCGTCAAAATGATAAACTAATCACAGACTATTTACCATATTTTCATAGAATATATAATGTTTTTGTTTTGTTTTAAATGTCATAAAAAACTAAAAGTGGTAATATATATCCCAAAAAGCAACATACATTGGAAAATTTCACAAAATCCATCTGTGACTTCTCTGACTGGAGAGTCAGCTAGTAATTTTACACACATATTAGTGTGCGTGCGTGCGTGTGCGTGCGTGCGTGTTTGTGCATGTGTGCGTGCACGCGCGTGTGTGTGTGTATATGTGTTTATGTGTGTGCGTGTGTTCGTGTGTGTGGGCGTACGTGTGCGCAAGCGCGTGTGCGCTTGCGCGTGGGAGCGTGCGCGAGCCCTTGTGCGTGCGCGTGTGCGTGCACTCGCTTGTGTGTGTGTGTGTGTGTGTGTGTGGGAGAGAGAGGATTTACATTGATTTCTTCGATAATTCTATAGTAAATAAAAATATCAATAACAGATCGCAGTATCGAAATATTTTATTACCATTTTTTAATATGGATACTTGATAATTCTTTATGTCCAAATATCTTATTTGAACTACATTCAAGTTATTTTTTTATATCTTTTATCACCTATGCATAATTGTTGGCAACAGTAGCCGAATATTTAATGAATGAATAGATGTGTCACAAAATAATACTGGCCCTATTTTGATATCAAAGTATATGTTTCAATTTTACTCAGACCACATAAATTTTAATGCTGCAAAAAAAACCACAAAATGTTTCCCACAAGACGAGCATAACACAGATGTAAATAAAACTATGTGATTGCCATCTTCGTATAATGAAATAAAGATAATGGATAAGAACACGTATTATAAAAGGTTTTGATGATGATTTTGCCCAAAAATGTGACTGTTTTAAAGAGGTAAATCTCACATTGATGGCTTATGAAGCAACATCTAAATTCATGATATTTGCTCCCGGTAAGGCTCCAGCTGCTATGCAACATGGAAACATGAGCAATGGGAACCAGTCACCAGCAGCAATGATCTTCAAATTTATCTAAAGCAAATAAAATATTTAAAGCAAATATCATAAATGATGATAGGTTTTTTAAAATTCAAAAACTGATTATGGAAACTTCGAAAGCTGTCTTTAATTTCTTTCAAAGATTTTGACAAAGAATTGGCCCTTCGATTGTTTGCTAGGGATTGAATTGAAGAAGTTCTATATAGAATAAAATCTTACCGTGTAGTCGATAACTTGAGGTCAACTTACTGGTAGAGAAAATATTATGGGTAATCCGGATTAAAGGGCACGAAAAATGTAACTGAGAACATTTGTGGGGCGCGTAATTATATGGGGCATATAAACCAGGATTTAGCAACTTCTTTTATTTACACCTTTATAAAGATCATTCACTTGTCTGTTTGTCGCAGTCGTTTTTTAGAAACCGCTTGACGTGGAAACTGACATTCAAGCTAATAAGTAAGACTCAAAAATATTCAGGTAAAAATTTTCCGGAGGGGGGGGGGTTGAGTTGAAAACGTTAAGAAAGGTTGCAACACTACAGCAATTATTTATAACTTTATATTTTTTTAAATACACATCATGTACTAAAGCGCCTATGAAAAATACATACAACATATTAACGTTAATACTTATAAATAATTTAATAGAAACTCTACATATTCTTATATGTTTGCAAATGCCTAAAAGTGTACGGAACCTTCGTAACCGGAGTTTTATTCGTGTAGAATTGTTAGTGTGAACCAGTTACACAAACAATTAGATTCTCACAAAACGCAATGCTTCGCTGCACAACATATCAGGGTTTACTGTTCTGATTAACGTGTACGAGTATAAATTATAAACAAACTCCTGTGAGTGCGCCAATAGGACTATGCGTGAAACTAGATATACAATAGAGTGGTTTAAACAAATATGCGGTACCGCAGTTTTTAGCATGTTAATGAATTATGTATGCAAATATATTATTTATATAATTTGTTTGACATAAAAATTAGGGCCGGAATACTCGCTCTAATGTTTGGTGGCACGAAATAATTGTTTAAATGCAAATTTGTTTCATGGTAGAAAGCTGTGCACTATATATACGACGTTTGATTATTAAATGCTGCTTCAATAAGAACGTAATTAATTAATTAGTTTATATGGAAAATATGCATCTATATACCTATCCTTGTCCGACGTTTATGTCACGGAAGTTATTATTCAGTAAGTTGATTTCAAATTCCGATTGTTTATTTGATATCTTGGACTGATATTGTTTTCCTTGACGTTGTGTTTAGAATATTTTTGGACAGTGAGTAATAGTTACAATTAAGAAATTCTTTCTTTCTTTTCAGTTGATACGTGAGCGTCGTTCAAATTCTAACAATATTTACAATTTGCATTTTTTTGAGATTCCATTGTGGACAATATATTGAAGTCGGTGTTTAAGTTAACTACCAGTTTCATTTACCAGTAATGTTTTAGTACTAAACATCGTTATATCGTAGGTACAACCCGACGGGTCATTGTCAAACTGGACCCCTATTTATCATAACACGGTGTCATTAATAAGTTCAATATATAACTTATGATTTTGGATCTTTTGCAGTTATACTTATTTATATAGCATCATATGTATCCCTACTTTTATAGTTTCTCCAACAGAATTCAAGCAGATAACTAGGTAACGATATTTTAACATGTAATAAAAGTTAAATATATGGTAATAAATTTGACATAAAAGTGCTATTTGAAGTGTGACTCTTTTCTGTGGGAAATTCGTTAACTAAGAAAAGGTAAAACGAAGTGTTGGGAAAATAATTTTAGCATTTTTCTAATAAAAAGTTGGGTATATTATGTAACTACATGTTTAAAGAATAATAAAAAAAAGGATTTCAAATTAGTATATGAACTATTCATTTTGGAAAATATCCACAACTAATCACTACGTAATGAAATTTTGCTACATAATTAAAATTTCGCCTTTTTTTAAATAACTTACACTTAGTGTTAATGAGGATCTTCCATGTAGTTTCAACTTCACATCCAAAGATTATTTTTTATTTCTGAAAATAGAGGAAATGATGAAGATTTTCTATGAGCGCGGACGAAGTTATGATTTCTTTACGAAAAAATCAGGAAAAATTCCAAAGGAACAGTTAATTCAGTATTATGATTCAGATACATCTATTATTGTAACGTAAATATATTACCAATATATTGTTTATGTAAGCAATTGACTAGTAACATATTTTATACTTGACTACATTATGATAATTCAATAATTTACATGGTTACCCTTGTATAAAAATGGTTGTAGTCAAGTAATGACTAGAATTATGGAATCTACATCAAAACTTCCACCAGAACACGAATATTTAAATATTGTGTAGAAAACATGCAAAGTTATCAAGACGGTATCCACCTTGTAAATTTATTCAGTAGGTATAAGTTTTAATTACACCGACTGTCATTTACGATCACTGCAAATAATAGTATGCCCCTGCTCTTCAACGTAATATCCCACTTTTAATTACTTACCCGTATTATTTATTTTGACTTCTTTAGTAATAATTTATAGGTTATCACGTCAATATCACCCTTCCGTGAAGGTATTTTTAGTAACAACAATTCTTTTCACACGAGTATTGATTAAACAAAGAAACATTTGTTGTATATTTGCATACTTAATGGGGGTTTATCACGAAAGGAATGCAAGTGAAAAGTGTGGTATAAGTTACTTGAAGGAAAGCGTGAGATAGGGATTAAAAGGAATTGCGGTGGTTCAACTTTGTCATATGGTCGGTGATTGGTTACATTACATGTTACTACGGAAAGATGGTTAGTTGATACGGGTGATTGGATACGTTCAAGCGGAGTCTTAGAATTACATTAAAGCAAAGTTAACACTTTCTTTGAGCTGACTGTTTTTATATCTTCCGGTCAATATACATTGTATTTATATATACCTTTCTCTTACATATTTCAAAGCGAATCAATTTTCATAAAGAAATCCTGCATCAACTGGTACACTATCAGAATTACTAACAGCTGTTGACTACTTTCAAATATTAATTTTTCTGCTAATATTTCTAAAAACACAATAATTACTTTGAACTTTAACGGCCTTAGCAATAAACGAGGACTAAAATTTAGCCCACAGCTAAAACATGGATTAGTTGAAAACTTCAGCAAGAAACACGGCCTAGCTTAGTTCACAGTTTAGCGGCCGTAGAAACATTAGTCCGCCGTTAATCTGCTAAAGTAGGAAGTTTAAACGTGGACTAAGGCGGAATGGGGAAAAAAAATGGTGGCTGTCGAACAGCAGATGTATACTAGTCGGACAATTGACGTTTCATGTAACACGTTCATATCGATCAATAGTTCTATTTTTATATTAACTAAACGACAAAAAATGAATTTTTATGGAATTTTAGACGACCTCGATACGATACACGCAATTTCCATAATTGAAAGAAGAAAAAGAAAGGTTTTCAAAAACCGGATAAATCCCTTTATGACATTATCGGAAGAAGCCTTTAGATCAAAATATCGTTTTACGAAGTCATATGCAAAATACATCGTAAATTTAGTGAAAGCAGATATAGAGAAAGATACAAGAGGTAAATTTAAACATGCTAAATTTTGAAATGTTTTAATACCAAATCGTGTATCAATCATACTAAATGAAAAATATTGTTTGCTTTAGGTGGCGGCATTAGTCCTGAAATTCATGTGTTAACTGCTTTAAGAACGTGGTCCCGCAATGTTGTACGTAAGAAATGTATAGGAATCATATTAATATTGCAAATTTTACTGATTGTTCAAAGAATGAATTATGGGTATTGAAATAAATTTGTATTTATTTTAGATTCAAGACGACTCAGCTGACTTGCATGGTATTAGCCAACGATCAATAACAAACATATGCCAACGAGTGGCATATGCTCTGGCACGAAAAGCTTCACAATACATAAAAATGCCAGAAAATCGAGATGAACAAGTTGAAGTAATGAGTGGATTCCACAGAATTGCTGGCATGAGAAATATAATAGGAGCCATAGATTGTACTCACATACCTATTAAAAAAATAGGGGGAGATATGGCTCAATATTACATAAATCGCAAAGGATTTTATAGTCTCAATGTACAGGTAACAAATGATACCTATTTATTTCACTTAGCTTTTTGGACCTAAATACTAATTGAATCTAAAATAAATCAACATTTATTTACTTTGCAGGTGATTTGTGATTCAGACCTGTATATTAGGGACATTGTAGCTCATTGGCGTGGCAGCACTCATGATGCCAGAATTTTTAGAGAAAGCCGTATTAAAACACGGTTTGAAGAACAACAATTCCATGGACGCTTACTAGGAGATTCAGGATATCCCTGTACTCCTTATTTGTTTACACCCATTATAAGATCGAATACTACATCGCAAGAAGATAGATATAATAGAGCCCATATTGCAACTAGGAATACAATGGAGCGTTGTTTTGGGGTATGGAAGCAGCGCTTTCGGTGCCTCCTGAAAGGATTTAATTGCGATCTGAATAATGTAAAAATGTATATTGTTGCATTAGCAGTACTGCATAATATAGCAGTGAATATGAATGAACCACTATCTTCGCAGGTTAGTGTAGTGGAACCAAATGACTCTGAGGATACTGTTGAAATAACTGAACAAGAATCATTATATTTTAATGAAATTAGGGGAAATGCTACAAGAACTGCATTTATTATGGAATACTTTTAGGTGAGTCGTCGTAAGTGTAATTAAAAAAGCATTTCAAATTATTCTTTATTTAATTTTTCTTTATATAATTTTAACATTTCCATTTTCAATTTATGTTCTTCTCTTAACATCTTCATACTTTCTTCCATGCACGCCATCCGCTGTTCATGTTCTTTCTGTTGAAGCTCCTTTGCAAATTCCTTCGCTTCCCTGGACATGGTCAGCATTGCAGACTTGTAGTCTGCATCTGATACACTTTCACTCTGTACCTGTAAAATGCAGGCGAGGTATTGAATAAAAATGAGCCTGATAAAATATTTGAATAACAGCGTAAAACACAATCATGGGATGATAGGTTAGATTTAAATACACCCTGAAGAAATATATTTTAAAAATATTCACCATTTTTTTTTTGGGTCCTCTCTGCCTACTAGGTGTTGGAATAAATTTTGGGCTTTCACAAACCTGTAAATAAACATATTTATTATATTAAATAAAAATTATGGCGAAAATCTTTCCTTTTGTTAAAAATATCCACTAGATAATAGAACTTTCCGAACTTTTAATTGATCTACTTTTACATTTACAGATGCAGACATAGCGGAAGGTACAAAAATGGTTTTAATTTGTATATTCTTGTATAAAATTTTATAAATATGTTAAAAATTATAATGTATTAAAATATTTTTGAAGTGAATTATATTATACATTCATTATATAAATTAATCTACATGATGAATATAGTTGATTGGGACTCCAGAGATAAAGTTAATGTGTATACATCTGTCATTTATATTTTTCCTATGCAAAAACGGTAGAATAAATATATTGTGAAATGAAATTATGTTTTCCTTTTAGCATGTCCTACTACTACAATTCCTTTAGTAATATTGAAGATTGTATATCTCCAATTAAATGAAACTACGTGATGTAGTATTATTTCTACTATCTTTAATTTCTTTACCACGACCTAGGTTTCGTTGTATTACAACATCTTCAGGTGGGATATTAGCAAAGATTAACTCTTAGGAACAACCAACAGCATTTATATGTTTCAAACACAATAGCGGAAGACTGCTTTGTGCGTGAAACATATAAATGCTGTTGGTTGTTCCTAAGAGTTAATCTTTGCTAATATCCCACCTGAAGATGTTGTAATACAACGAAACCTAGGTCGTGGTAAAGAAATTAAAGATAGTAGAAATAATACTACATCACGTAGTTTCATTTAATTGTGAATAATGAATTTCTACAAAATTAACGCCAAATATATTCAATGATTGTATATCTAATAAATGTTTTAAGTATTTACCGCAGAATAAATATATTGTGAAATGAAATTATGTTTTCCTTTTAACATGTCCTACTACTACAATTCCTTTAGTAATATTGAAGATTGTATATCTAATAAATTTTTTAAGTATTTACCTGTGTCGTCTCATTTATAGAGATTTCTGCTTCCTGATACAATTCCTGTTCAACTGGTTCTTCACAAGAACCAATATTTTCTTTATACTGGAACTCCTGTGCTGACGTAGATGGAGGATATTCACAGTCCTAAAACAAATTGTACATATTCAGCTTTAATCAAAAACAAATAACATTATAGAATAATAAATATTTAGTGTATTAAAATTTAGGTCACTTGTTCAATAAACTGATGCTTGTCTAATCTCAAAATATTGATTCTTTGAAATTATAATTATAGTTTTTCAGAACGGATAAATTAGGACATAATTATAGTTTTTTATAATGAATAAAAACATTTACCATTTTTCGGTTTGATGGCCCGTCACTGTCGAATTTATTTTCGTCAGTCACAAACTCTTCTGGAACCAATGATAAAATTCTTATATCTTGTTCTGTCGGGCTGATCGCTTTACCTCCTCCGCCTGTTTTCATGATTTCTTTTTTATAATGGGATAATTTATTTTTGGCGGACATCCGCATGTGCTTCCACTGGGTTTGCAGCTGCTGCAAGCTTCTTTCTTTTTTATTTAGCTCGTTGAAACTGTCGACAAATATGACATTAATTACAATTTTCATGCTTCTTCATATTGTAGGTTAAATACTACATTATTCTAGACTACTTCGTAGGTTAAATACTACATTGTTCTGGACACTTCATATGCTTTCCTGCTTACAATCTTGCCTTGTTTTATATTTATATTGATTTATCTATGTATGTTATCAGTTAATGCGCACTTCCATGCATTTCACTAAATTAGATTTACACTTTAATTTCCCATTTCAATTAATAATTAACTTATACTGGCGCTGTCGGTAACATGATAGCAACAAATCTTTTGTTGAAATTGTGCAAACCAAACTCGGAAGAACGGTAATTAACTATATCTACTCAATTTTGCGGATGCAGTTAACTAATTGTATCACAAATATAATACATAAACTATAAGGTAACCGACCTTCGAACAACTACTTCCCACTCGGCTCTCTTTTTCTTGTTTGTGTTAGTATCCGTGCTTTTATTTTGAATTATGCCGATCCTAGGATTCAGAATGGCTAGAAGTAATTCCTGTAAATATTGAATTGTTCATTATATTGAAGTATAAAATATAGGTAAAAGATACTAAATAACTATTGAGTGAAATTGGCCAATACTTACCTTTTCTTCTTGATCCCAGTTAGCATTACGTATTCTTTTATTAATGTTATTAACAGACATTTTGTGAGTATTAAAATATTTGTCAATATTTTAGTTGAAGTACTTTGAAATTGTAATATGTTCGTAGTTGAAGTACTTTGAAATTGTAATTGTAATATGTAACGACAAGCGCCAAATGTAAATTCTGAACGTTTATAGAGATTTGAACATGCCATGTTTTTTCTTTTTAATGCATAGACAAACGTCAAATTTACGGTTTGGCCAGTGAAAAGAGTGGTACGACTGGAGCGTAAATAAATCACAGCTAGTTCATGTTTATTGCCACCAAATTTAATCTCTTATTAGTCCACCCTTAGTCGGGCAGTAGTTAATCTGTGGACTACAGAGATTTTTATTGCTAAGACCGTAAAAGTATATTTTTAAAATGATTATGTTTTATTTTTAATTCTAGAATATTATTTTCAAAAAATTAAAAAAAAATTAAAAAGTACTATTATAAAAAGTGACTGACTTTTATTAAATCATAAAGTGAAAGAAAATTAAACGCCTATAATGTTTGAAAAATATCATTCTATCGAACTGAAGTGAAAAATGTATTCTCGTTTTACAGGGGTGCTTAAGGTATTGATTCTGGTGCAGGGAATTTTGGAAAAATTAAAAAATATTTCCTAAGAATTATGGTAAACTAATACCGAGAACTTTTCAAAAGGATTAAACTTCTTAAATTTTTCCTAACCAAATCACATGATAAACTATGTGCATTTATTATTGAATTAATAATGTTATTTCTTCTTTATCCGTAGTTATCTGTTATCTGTTGTTCAAATAAAATAAATTCACTTCAAACCAGATACGTGAGCCAGACTAGTACTTGGCCCTAGTTGCTCTGTTGTTGAATGAATTGTGTTTCTATCGCTTTTCATTTGTAATAATTTATTTCACATTGAATTCCTTGTTTTTCCTAGCGTGGAATGGTTTCAGTGATGAATTCCATATTAAGTTCATGTCTGTACGTCATTCAAATTTGTTTCTCCTGATTCTCTATGTAGGCTAAAACAATTATCATTATTGTAAAACGTTATAACTATTAAAAACGGTTGGGTATCGTGTTAATGTCACGTTTTTAGTGAAGTAATATGACTTGATTCAAGATAAAATCGTCCTTAAAAATATATTATATTACAGTTTGAAATTTGAATTTGCATTGTAAAGTAAATGGAGATATAAGACAATTTATTCAATTATATTAAACCAAGTGCAAGAAAAATTCTGAAATGCAATAATACAAAAATATTTAAAAAGTGTATTTAAATTTTACTTATATCATATTTTCACACTATGTCAAGTATTAGCATTATATTCAATTTACTGTATCTTATATATCAAACTATTTACGTACGATGAAAGGCAACGTTTGTTTGCCTGTTTGTTTATTTGTAAATACAATATAACTTCAGAATGACACTCACCGATTTGCATGCAGTTTTCTTAATGGAGATAAATTATTTGATCAGGCTTAACTAAATACATTAGGGTACTGTCTTTTCTTATGTACATATAGGACTTATGTACCCTTATGAACTATCTGTGTGTTTTATAAACTCGAGAATGTTTAATCTAATTATCAAGTAATTTTGTGAAGTTAAATCAAAGTTTATCATTTTGATTTAATGTTAAACTTCAAATTATCTAGATATATTTTACTATATATATTTTCTGATGCAAATAAAGAAAGCTAAACAGTAATGGTTTGTATAAAACTTTATAATCGATATGAAGAATTTGAAAGACGAATAGTAAAAAAACTCTCATAATTTTGTCATATCAGCTTCTCCTACTATTCTTTCATATATAACAACATCAAAATTGTTCAGTCTAAGAACGAATGTGAAAGAAATTCGGAAATATTTTTGTTGAATTATAGCAATACGTGAATGAAAAAAATATATTTTTGATTGCTGTTGAATCACGTCTATTCTATATCAAACTCACTGATCTTTTGACATATGATATGAATAAACAAATATTTTAAAACATAATATTAAATGTTTAGAAATAATTTCACATATGACGTTGTCTATAAGATAGCTTTCAAGTGGTTGCTCCTTCCAAACTTTTGAAACACGAATGCCGAAAAACTCGGACATCAGAATTTAGTAAGTCATTTAATTTAAAATTATATAGCTCAATTTGTATTTAAGCATTAAAAACTTTAGGCAACCTATTCATGTCTTCTACCTGTAAATAATATTGGAAAGCCTATTTAAATAACGAATAATAACATTAACATTTCAGACAGGTTTGAGGTAAATACTGTATATATTTAAATGTTTAAACGTTTCTATGTACGCATAAGCATCCGGAGACCTCCTGGTGCGAATCTAAAAAAAAAACATAAATTAAAACGTAAATTGGGAACATAAATGTAAAAGTTTTAATGTATTTATAACACTATTTTCAGAAGTATTTTGGAACACTAACCAAAAACTAGTGGTATAGAATTGACATAGTACAGTTTTATTGCAGAAATAAAGTATTTACTAGCATGCCCTATGTGGCTAACATCTCGCAGATAGGCTGTAAAATAAATCATATATCAGAAATTATTTAAGTGTAGCCTTTTAAAGTTACATGGTACTTTTTACGTCATAAGGTTAACAGTAAAACATCTAAGTTAGTTTAACTATGAACGCATTAATTTTTATAATCCAATTAACCACTTAACGTTTATGAAATCATTGTATTTTTTTTACAAAAGGAGATAGAACAATGTCTTGAAAATGATCAGCAACACTATCTATTAAGATTCGATAAAATTAGACATAATGTGTATAGCAAAAGAGGAATTATTGTTATCAAATCACAGTGTAACCAGGATCTAATTTCTTTGAGTGCGAATACTTAAGAAAATATTTTAAGTATAAAGAAGAATACCTTAACCTTGATTGTATGCGCATCTGATGTAAATGGAATATTTCTGATATTATATTCTGTGGAATCAACATCATCAAACAATTGATAAATTAAAAAGAGTAACCAACCATGAATTAAACGTTAAAATGAATTTCCGGGTTTGAAAAAATTTAATTTTAAACATTCTTTTAATAATGCCAAACTAGACTGATTTTATACTTCAGTGATAACAGACGTTTTTGACATTATTGTCGTCTATCAAATCAATCCTTTTGCGCAATAAATGGCGATCTAAAAGTTGTTCGGCTTAATATTGCAAATGACTATGATGGAGTTACCATCTTTATCTGTTTACGGCTCGAAGGACGCATTTTTTGAACAAAAGTTCAGGAACAAAAGGCAGAGAAATTTTTAGATGTACATTTAGGTGGAAGATTAGAAAAATTAGGAAGAATTTACTAAAAGATGTAACACAAAGAATCTAAAACTTGGGAACATATAGCACAAGGAAACGGAAAAGAAGTAATAATAATGAAAAGGAGAGGTCAAAAAGAAGTATCACCATTATTAATAAAGCAAGCAGATAATTTTCGTGAAACCCCGATAAACGAGGCGTTAAAAACAAAACCAAAGATAACATTCGGCTACAATGAAGAGTAATCACCAATGAATTTATTTGACGAAATTTTTGCTTATTTTGGAAAATGATAAAATAGTATTGACAACTGGAATTCAAATTACTTCCAAATACCGATAGTGCAGTTTAGGAGAGCACCAGTCCTATACCTTATATCTTCAAGTAAAGAAAACTATACTGAAGCATCGAAACCACTGCTACTTAGACATCAGTTTTTAACCAAAGAAAGAGAGGCCAAATAATCGCTAAGAAAATCTTTTTGTTGTTGTTGCTGTCGTGTCCACATGAGATGAAGAATATCTCATACGGAAAAATCGCCAGAGCCTCTAAAGGTTGGAACTCTACCAGTCACGCTTCGATGAGCGGCTGGGAATCGAACCCGGGTCCTCGCGGTGCGCGGTCATGCGCTCAACCCAACACACCACGGTGACGACAACCTTTTCGTTATTACAAGAATAGCGCAAATTTACTAATTTGATTGCAGTTTACAATCTGTGGGACATTTGAAATTTTCCGTTTTTCAAATAAAACTGTGAAAGTAAAAGCTGTATTTTTATTGCAAAAATAATTCTGTTTCTCGAATTTGCATATAAAATATTAAAAAAACATAGGGTTTTACATTATTATTACAATTCATTTTACTCTCCTGTCTAGTGAAAACGTAATCGCTGGCTTGCAACCGTAAGTCACTATAAGTAGAGTCGTATATGTCATTGCCGTCCTCAAATCTATGTCAATTTAAATGGAGAATTTTTTTTTTGTTTGGTATGTTGATAAATAATAATAAATTGTAAAATTAAAAGAAATATAGAATCGATTGCAATACACAAAAATAAAACGTATGTACGTTGTAGTTGTTACACAAGTTTTAAATAAATGTTTCAGCAAGTCTATTTATTTCATGATTTTAACTTTAGCGATTTGAAAAATGAAAAACCATACCTATGTATCATCTTTTCGTAAACTTTTTCACCAAAATTTCTAATACAATTTTATGATTATTTTTTTAATAATCCTTATAACTCGTATTTTCGTGTTCTTTTTCTTTCTTCGATTTTTTAACAGAACTATACAAATATATATCATAAAAATAAGTTTTTGTCTATATTTAGACATTCGGATGTTCGGTGTATATACTTCATGTTTATTAATATATACTTCGGAAAATATTATAAAACGGAGTCACTTGGCGGTTCGACTTGTAGACTTATTGTAAGAAAAAAAAAACAATATGAAAGAGGAACTAACGGATAGACTTGTGAATATTCTTAAAAGGGTTATAATTTATTTTAATTAGGTGCGATTGAAATGTAAAAAGTACCATCCTTGCTGTCGATAGAATTAAACAATATGAAAAAAAATCTCTTTTCTGTTAAGGGGTTACTTGCCAATAAAATTTTGCTAATAAGCTGAACAACTGAGTATTATATTTATAAAAAATTAGAAAAATTTGGAAAATATTCTAAAATATTTACGTTCAACTTAGTAAATTATATTTTAGCACAGAATCTAGCAAAATTTGGAGTTTAATTTGTAGGTATTGCAGCAAATCCCTAATTTTTCCATTTATAATTAAAAAAGTATATCACTGGGAAGGACAGGCAAAATAATAAAATGTATTTAATTATAAAATAATAATCCACTTGATCTGACCTACTTTTGCAATTAAAGCATTATAAAACATAACTGAGAATCTGATCAATATCATTCCTCTGTAACCCTGTGATAGGTATGAAAGATCACAGGTTGAACTTATAATGACCCGGTAATAGTTCATTTAAGATATTATTTAGAACCATTTAAGATATATTTCAATAAGAAAACAATTTTTATATCCTTAAGATTCACTCTTTTAATAAATACCTCACAGGACACCTCAAATAAAAACAAAATAATTTCTTTGCGGTACTAAACTTACTCCCTCTATAATTTCTATACAGATGATGTTGAATGTTATTGAGATATGTGCAGGTTAAAATACTAATAATTTATGATTTTAAAAACATTATTTAAATAATATCAAACATTTTGAGTCAATAATTTCAAAACTTGTACACACCATAGTATCAATATATGAGAAAGCCCTGGTAAAATTCTCTGAAGATAAAACTTTGTACCAAAAAAATTTGATCGGCTTGACTTAATAGCTATGCAGAAGTAGAAAATATTAGTAATTAGTTGGAATTTTAGCGGTTAATACTGTTTTCGAACATAAATAAGTTTGCAAAACACTACTAATGCTGGATATTTTTAAAATCAAGTTGACATTTATTACCCACACCCAAACAAACGAGCTGCATCTACCACGATTGCTACTATTGCACTTATCTGTCTACCAGTATTTTATTTGATATATGTCGTTTTATAGTATACACTTAGTACCTAACTAACTTCATGTGTTTTATTTATAACTATATTAACAACTAATATCTTAGTTGATTCATGCCTTTCTGTTTATCTGTATGTGTATATATATATATATATATATATATATATATATATATATATACATATATCTATAATCATAATTTACTTCAGTATTTTCTTTCTTACCTTAAGTCTTATCGGTTACGACAAATGATAGGGTCCCAGTTTGACTATTTTACACCTTCTCAACGAAGAGTTCCTGTTACCATCTTCCAGCTCCATCATTGAACCTTGATTTTGTAAAAAAAACATGGTTATGTTGTCTTTATTCATAGTTATGTTGTAAAAACATAGTTATAATTCCCCATTCCCCGATGTTCACGTAAATTTAAATAATTGAATTTGCGAACCAGACTAGTATTATTTTTTTATTTTTCTGGTTACCTAGTATTTATATTCAATTGAAGTAGTGGTTATTACTACATTTAAAGTACGAGTAATATAGAGATAATATTGAATACTAAACAAGTTGTTTTTCTGTTACACATAACTCGGGAAAAATTATTGAACATAATTTTAATATTTAATTTTTTTAAATCAGGAAAGACCAGGAGCCAAAGTCATCAAATTACACGAGTTCATAAAATAAGTGTAAATAAATTTGACCCTCTTTCAAATTGTTACTTTGTAATGAAAAATTCTCCCAAACTATATTTAGAGTATTTTTTTAATTGGTACTCAATGAAACTAAGGAAAATACGTTTTTTTACTGTGGACCTAAATGTATTTATAAATTTGGACAACTTTTGCGGCATGAGTAATCAAATAAAACGCTATAAATGGAGAATATATTGTTGTAGAAGACTACATTACATCAATAGAATATAATTATTAATAACATAGTATAACAATGTTATAAAAATTAATCTAATTGTAACTAAAGTAAAAAATAATTTGGGTACTTGGCAAATAAAAGGAACAGGATAAGAATAAAAGGAATTGAATGGCGATAGAGAATACATAAGTCAGAATATAGCTTACGGTTCTAATGCATCTATTACTTTTATTTTCTCTTTGATTCTATGTTTTATATTATGTTTCAATTTGGGAATACTCTTTTCCTTGGTTCTGCGGCATTTAATAATTTTGGGTTTTGTGCATTTCATAAACTATCCAATTATCAGCGTTGTGAGAACATAATAATCTATTATTTTCTACGATAAATTTAGCGGTGAGGAAATTTTTAGACTTGTGCCGATCTTTAAAATTTCCTTCAGTTTTTATTAACTCTTCCGTCGGGTCTCTTTAATATTGTAACATAACTTTATTAGATATTATGTGTAAATTTCAAACCATTATTTTTTTATTCATAGAAACCAAATGCCTATAACTTAAGGACTGATGAAAGAATGGGAATGTTTCTGACAAAATAGGGTTTCATTAAGGCCCTCTGAGTATGAATGATAAGAGGGGTTGAGCCAGATTTTGATTTAAGACATTAGATTTTATTGGGATTTTGGTGGCAAAAGTTTCCTTTTTATATTCCCTTTTAGATTACGCGGGAGATTAAATTGAACCAATTTTTCGTCCTTCAAGATCACAGTGGCCTATTATTGCATACGATTTTATCGTACATATTAATATCATAACATTTCCGTTACATGTTTAACATTAATCATTATACAAAAATATTTGTCAATTTTATGAACATAACATCTTCGTAGCGGTTCTTTTCTCGTTCGACTGTTTTATCTCCTATGCCTAGTCTTAATTAAAAAAACATTTGAAACAAACTGTCGTATTTAGATTGGGCTACCATTTAATACAAATGATGTAAAAACTATAATTTTAGTGTTAATTAATTAAAAATTAAAACCGCCAATTACTGTCTTTAGATAACGGGAAAATTCATTAGTCAAAGTAAAATTTTCCGGTGATTCGTATGTGAAAATCAAATCAAGCAGTATATTTTCGACAGAAAAATAAATAACAAAAATTTTTTAAAAAGAATACTTAGAAATAAAATACTTAGAAAAGGCACGAACAAAAGCATGTAAAGGTTATAAGTTTGGTAGACATATTTATATTATGCTAAATCTAAGGTATTCAATCTTATCCCGTTTTTGTTTAAAAATTAAAGAGTTTTTTTTTTCCATGAATTATTTTCCTTCTTTTCTCCAGCAGCTTAACCAGGCTACTGATTTTGCTAAACAAAATAGTCAGCATTTTTTAAAATAGTACGTAAAATAGAAGTTTAGGAGTGCGTAAAACTCGATCTTAACGATTCCGTTCTATGAAATAAACAATAATAATAAGTTAAAATTCCTAAAAAATTATATCTTCAGTTACAATTAAGTAGATCACATTTTGCTTATATAAAGTCTTTTTTAGAGTTCTGTAGACTTATGGCTGTTTTTCCATTTGTTATACATCACAGTCTTCATCATCATCTTCTTCTTCACACAAATATAATATATTAATACTGGAAATTCGCGGACTTGACCAAGTCGTAGCATAAAGTCACGTAAAATTCATACTGAGTTTGTTACCCTTGTTCATTTTGATAACAAAGCAAGTAATATAGATATAAATTTACATTTTATTTTTAAGTAAAGCCTTAATTAATATAGCCGAAACGTTATTGCTACATGATAAAAAATGTAAATTTTCTTTGGTGTCCTTTAATAAGTTTAACTCAATTGGTTCGGGAGTAATGATACAATCATAGCTAAACAAAGGAATGAATAATCCCAAAAGACTTCTGTTTTTATCACCGTTTTATACGTTATAAATATACAACCAAATTACACTTCTTTGTTAATATCTGTATCATAATTATATTTTTCACACCTTAGAGGTATCACGTATATCTATCATCAAACACTCCATTAAGATACGTTACGTTTCCCAAGATACACAAAAATATTCCCACCGTTCATGTGAAGAATGATCATGTGATACCTGACTACGCAAAGAAATGGATTCCACCTACTTCCCGGCCTCTTCGAAGTGTTGCACCATTGGGACGAACTCGTCGATATACGTGAATCAAATATCCACTGTGGGGATTGTGATAAATTGAGTTCCAACTTATTATTTCCGACGAGACCGGAGATTGAGTTGTTTTCTTTATTCCGGTGCGATTCGTAAATCTGTTTTATGGATTTTAAGTTGTTAAGGTATAATATAAATCATAGAAGCGGACGTGTGAAGGAAAGTATTTATTGTAATGTGATGATAATAAGTATATGATTATGCCGACGTCAGAATTTGCCTCGTCTTACTTTTTTTGGTTTCTCTACCCAAAACAAAAAAATATTCATTTATAGAATCACTTTGTTATCCGACTGTTTATCTCTCTGTCTCTCAAGATCTATTATCTCAGGAACGGATAAAATCATCAAATTAAAATTAATATCCAATTTTTAGGTCTAAAACAGAAGCAATTTTCTATAATCATGCTGTTACAACTTGATGCGGTAGAAAGAAACGGTCTTTTAAATAACAAATTATATAATTTTATACTATCTCACAGAATAACTCAATAAAAGCTAATAGGTATTTTTCATTGACCTGATATCTTGAAATTTGCTATTTAGGTAGGTTCTTATCACGAATTGTTCAATTACAACTATTAGATTCAATCGGAAATTGAATTATGACAATATGTTAACATCCCTTAATATTACTTAAACCTTCTAACAGGTTTTGTTGCCGTGATTTGAAGTAATTACAAATTAAAGTTTGTCAGTATATTGACTTATATCTTGTTTCACATTTCCCAAACTCATGAATAGGATATTTTGAACACCTCCTTTTATTTTTGAATTCCAAAATAAGTAATATTAAAAACTTTACTCATATACGATGCGCAGTGTATGGGTATTTCGTATTCAGATAAAAAGATATATTAAAAAAAAAAGGATTGTCTTTTCTATAATTCCCTATTTCCTAATTCATTTTCAAACTTATCTGGACATACTGTTTCCATGTAAACATGTCACATAAAATGATCCAATTCAATTAAAATTTGTAAAAAGATATTGCACACGCTATTTATAGCTTCATAATATATTTTACTGCAATATTCGCAATCATTCTGGCCATAAGTCAATCATTCTGGTTTATACTTAAAATAGTTTGAATGTATAAACAAATTATATTCATGTAATACTTTATTAGAATCTGTTACTCGATATTTAAATTTCAGTCACCCATTTTGAATCCATTTTGGCAGAAATTAAAAATATTTTTAAAATTTCTTACATTTATATATAAAGTAAATAGGTAGGTGTGAGTATTATACGGGAACCTACAATAACATGTTTTTAGACGGTTTTATTTAAATTCACATTCTGTAGTTTGGGGTTGTCGATTCCAATCTTACTTTTTAAACCACTTCCACTTAGATTAATAAATTCTAATGCTGTAGGCGTACTACCAGACTAAAACGTGAGACTTGAAGATCTGCTGCATACCATTAAAATTCGAGTTTCTACTCCTCAGTCCTGATACTGCAGGGGTACTGCCTACTTATACCACAAGACTTGAGGAACTGTTGTTTTTAAATTAGTATTGTGGGTTTCAAGCAAATATTTTATCATGGAACTTAGGGTTTCAATTCCCTAACCCTGGAGGGTCTGCAATTCTCAAATTATTATTATGAATTTCATCATAGACTCCTCTGTTATAATGTTGTAGGGATATTACCTGCCTAAACCATGAGACTTGGAAATATACTGTTTTCAAATGAATATTGTGGGTTTCAAGCACAGGCTTTGTCTTTAAACTCACAGTTTCAACGCCTTAGTTATGATGATGCATGCTTACTACCTGCTTGGACCACAAGAATTGAGGAGATGCTTTTTTTTTAATTAGTAATTAGAACTTCAAACAGGAAGTCTACCATTAAACTCCGGGTTCCATCTCTTTAGTCTGGAGGCTGTAGGCACACTGTTTGCTAAGACTATGAGTGCCGTTTTTATATTATTACTTAGAATCTCAAGAAGACATTCTAATATTGAACTCTGGGTTCCTAATTCTTAGTCTTAACTCTGTGGTGCACTAAGTGCTTAAATCGTGAGATTCGGGGGCCAGTTATTTTTAAATTAATATTTTAGTTCTCAAGCCAACTCTGTGATTAAACTCCGCGATTCAACTCGTCAGCCCTGATGATTCAGAGGTGCTGCTTACTGAAATCGTAAGACTTGAGGAGCCGCTTTTTTTGGGTTAGTTATTTGGTCTCAAAGAGACACTCTTATCAAACTTCAGGATCCTACTCCCCGGTTTTAAGGCTGTCGGGATATTATTCTCATGTATCGTGATACTTGAATATCTTGTGTATTTAAATTATTATTTTGAATCTCAAACATGGACTCTAGTAATGAACTAAGCGTTTCAATTCCTCAGTCTTTACTCAGCAGGGTACTACCTGCCTAAATGCTGAATCTTGGGAATATGTTGTTTCTATATTAGTATTGTTTGTCTCAAGCAAAGAATTTGTCTTTAAACTCAGGGTTCCAACTCTTCAGTTTTGAAACTGAGGAGTACTGCCTGTGTAAATCGTGAGGATCTGTTTTTAAATGAATATTTTATTGTATCAAATTGATCACTTTGGATTAAAATTTGTCAGCCTGTCGTAGTCATAATACGGCCTGTTTTGTGAGTATTAAGTCATATCTCAGGTACTAATGAACTAATTGAATTGATCCTTTTTTAATTGAATGACTCCCAGTATAGCACCGTAAAACATTCATTAGAATTTGACCATGGCAATTGAAGGCACATTACAATTTTTTTTAAATGAATAGCACAGGTACTTTGATTGAGTTTGGATTATATAGGTTTAATGAAAATCTAACAATTAAGTCCCAAAAGTTTTGACATGAATAAGGTCAGCATAAATTCGCCCTCTATTAAAATTAGGTTAAGATAATGTGGCCAGAAGGTGACGATTGGAAGTCTTCACTGATAAGGTGAGGACGTATATGTATATGCCTATTCAAAAGATTATCAGGATCAGGAAGCACATGCGGGAGAAAAATAAGAAAATTTAATAGCACCTGTTTCAAAAGTCTTTATGTTTAATATTTTGCAAATATATTTATAACCGTAATTATATTGTGTCATGACAATTGCAATTAAGTACTTGTACTTTCATTATTTTAAACTTTTAGTGTGCTTCTTTTTCGGCTTATAATGTCGAAGTGAAATAGTCAGATTATAAATAAAATTTTTCAATTTTAAACGTTTTTATTATAGCTAAGAATAAGTTACTTAAGTTGCATGGTAACATACGTCCATAAATTGAAATTTCACATCGAACTACTAAAGTCTGAAGTTTCTCAAGATAGGACGATAATAAATTTCATAAAATTTTAAATACTTATTCTAGATGACTGAAACTTAATAAGACTTGAGGAATACCGTGAGAACTATTTGGCCAAAGAAAGCTTTTATTTCTTAAAAAAGTTCTGAGATCTGAAATACGTCTTTAAAAAAGCTTGTGAATAATGAAATGGATGAATTTTTAAGTTACTTTTTTGCTGTTAAAACGATTTGTTTTAAATATAGCGTATACTTTTCAGTTTTAAAGCCTTAATATTTTATGCAGACACGTGGAAAATTTTGTACCTTTTATGATATACATTTTTATTAGTAAATATTGTCATATGATTATGTCCATGACGAGTTATTTACATGTTTTAACGTGCTAAACCGGGAGCAATTATTTTAAATTCTTATTAAAATCTTTCCTTTTTTCAAATTCTTTAGGATTAATAATTTTCTACATAGGTAAAAATTACTCTCCATAATGTTTTTGTGCGAACTTGATATTTTCAAAAATATTTGAACTAGTAATGTTAGTGTTTGTAAAAATTTCGGTTAAATGAGTCCATTTCATTCCAAGGATAGCTTTGATTGCAAATATTTGCGGTAAAATTATTAGACTGCTAACTAACTATTTAAATTCTAACATAACAATAATTTCTTTACGTATACTTAAATATTTCGGCTATTATTGAATACATCATGTATTTCGGTTATCGCATAATGCAGAATTAATTATTGTTCACTAACTGTAGTCGAAAAACTGTAAATGTAATTACAAATATATACCAATATGTTTTGTAGACTTATTGCATCTATGTATACATATTAATTTATTTAAAAAATTAATGGCATTTTTATTCAAATATTTCAAACGATGTCTTTAGTAACTCTTTCCTTAAATTTTTGCGAATTTTCATAAGAAAGAAAAATTAAACTTATGAATGTCTATAAAATCTTAGTTTTAATCATTTAAAAAGTAAGTAAAAGCAGTAGTATATATAAAAATCCAAATGATTATCCTCAAGGTGTTTAATCAGTAACTTTAACTAATGAGATCGAATGACCAACAAATATTCTATAAGTTACTTAAACTAACATTTTTGGAACTTTCCTAAGAATTGATGGAACCTATCTGTGACCACTGTAACCTATGGCTATAGTTTGGTATTGCCCGAATTATGACATGTGTTCGAGTCTCATAATCTGCTTATCTGCAAATTTTACCGCCCGTTGAAATTTACTGAAAATTTTAACCCTTTTCTAAAACAGTGGCTGACTGAACTTGGTGTTGTGGCATCCTGAAATTACTACATGCCATAAAGGTTGTTTATTGTTTGGTTTTCAAATTGCTACTTGCTAATATGCAATTGTTGATGCGTCTATATATTGCATAAGCATTGTATTTTACGTGTTTGTAACAAATTATGAGAAATTTATTTCAAACTAACAAACTAATTTGTAATTTGAAGTTTCTATATCAATTACGTATAAGCTTGCGTCTATCATTTTGAGTGTAGTTTAAATTTATTGTTCGCATAGAATTTGTTTTATTGAAATATTCTCTTGCTTTACCTTATTAGAAAATCCGTTTTCTAAGTTATGTGTTTATTTTCACATGCGTGACGATAATGGTAACGTGACGACAAGGCAGACAATAATGGTAAAAAATGTATGATTACGTATTTCAATTCTTGTTGTATTATTTAATGCACGAAGTGGCGAGAAACAATTATTTCAATATTGTTAGGTGTGAAAATGTGGTTTAAATTTAGAAAATTTTATTCTACAACACCTACTAATTTAGAATATCCATTAATGCATTAGTTTACATCAGTTTTTCTATCACAGTTTAAGTTTAATTTTTTTTTGGTATCATTTCAAAACCAGGAATGCATTTTTTAATTCAAACAACCATGCTCATTTTTTATATTAGATTAATTCACGAGATTTAATGATACCTAGGCATGTTCGGGTATTCTAATACATTAATTTATAAAATTTAGAATAATGAAGAAAATGACGGTTCATTAAATATAGGCAGCGCTTCTGTAATAAAATACCTTGGTCTCATAGCTGGGATTTTCATAATCTGACCTTGTTTATTTACTCTAGTCTGCAAAAAGCCCGCCTCACACCGTTATCAACTATTCTTATCAGTGATAAAAGCCTAAACGCATTATAATGTATAGCTGAGCATCATAATTATGATGTATATTTTTTATGGGGTGAACCAACATCGATTACATTGATATTTCTTTGTAAAATATTTTAAAATACGACTATTCAAAGTTCGCTCAAATATGGCAAGGCTATTTGCTTGTCGATTCCTGTATTACAAGCGCTGTTTCTAACTTAAAAAAGAATTAACGTATCAATAATCAAATTCCAGAAATAGTACATTTATTTAGATGCTTCCTTATTCTTAAAGAATATGATATAAATATACGTATAAATTCAACTCATTTACTCTAGGTTTAAAACGTAAATATCTGGTGAACTGCACAAGTTGAGATTATATTCAAATATGCAATTTTTTTGCTACTAAGTAAAAACGTAAATTACTCTCCAACGTTTTATGAAGCTATACTTCTTTAGGAGCGTTATGAAAAAATCATTGGAGTGAAATTTTGCGATACGCGTGCACGATGCAACAAAAATCGACAGATTGAAGTTATTCACTAAACATATATTTACAAGCGTATAGTGACTGATACTATATTCATGAAAGTTATTGAGGTGTTTGTAAATACACAACACGTGTGTTATATTCATACCAATCTACGTTATATCTGTGCATGTAAGTAATATTTTTAAAGTAATAGAAAAATAAATGTACTTTGAAGATATTTGCTGATCATCATAATGATGATGGTACATCATAATGATGATGTATAGCTGCCGTGGGGAAAAGAAAATAAACATTTTGAAAAAATATTTATATAAATTCATTTCTATTTATGTAATATAAAAACAATAGTGGTGGAATTGTATAGTCGTTGAATTTTAAAATTTACATTTTATGAACAAAGTCGGAGATCTAACGACACGTGATTTTGCAAGTATTTTTTAAAATTTTTTAACACATGTAAGTAAAATAATAAAACTAAGTAAATACAATTAGTTGACTTAAACTGTTTGACGATTGCTTCGAAAAAGTTTATAGCATCTAGAATTAATAACTAATGGATGGTTTTTAGAATAATTTTATTTGAAAATTATGTAAAGCGTATCGTGTGCTGTTGATAACAGAAACTCGGCTTACGTTTGAAGCGTAGAAACTTCAACGTAGTGTGTAGAAAACTTCTTTAAGGAATATGAGCCGTCACGCTGCAGCTAAACACACAAGTGTTAAGATGCTTAGTGCTCTTCCTCATTAATGCAACCTTAAAGTCATTTATTGAACTCAATAAAAAATAATTCGCAAACTCAAATCTTAAAACGTGGCATTTGTTGACTTCCAATAAAAACAGTTAAATCAAATACATACACACAAGAGCGGATCCTGAAATAAATATACTTCCAATGCAATAATAACACATTTTTTTTCCTAACTTTAAAGCATTTCAATATTTTTTGTTCTTCATCGATTAAATACATCCAAGTTTTGTTACTGTTAAAAGAATATATGTTATTCAAATTCTACCTGTCACAAAACAAATATATGCTTACATTAAATTATTTATTTTAAAAAGGATGCACAAACTGTAATTTTAAAACATATAAAGCATATATTTCAAAATTACAGTTTGTGCATTTTTGATACAATAAAAAAGAAAACATTTTGTTTTATGTTTGTTTTATCGGGTATTAAAAACTAAATTAGTGCGTGCATTTTTCCTCAAAGTGGCTTATTTACATTCCGCTATATAACTTTTTGGATCAATATTGCTAAAACGATGGCAATACGAAATTCGATGGGCTACTTTCGATAATTTCAGTTGGTCACTATAATTTTTCTTTCACTTTACTTTTTGAAACCTCTACCCTGCGTAATTTGCAATTGACTTTTTGGAAACTAATAAAGGATTAGACCCATGATGTTTAAAATCAATTGAGTGTAAAATGGAAATCGTTTGTTGAATTTCTACTATTCAAATAATTAGTAAATCGATGTCATCACATTAAAAAAGTGAAGAAGATTAAATAATTAAAACGAATTCATTGACACTTATACACTGAAAACTTTGAGCGTTTCATAACTGGCCTATTTTGTTTCATAAACTAAATGATATAAATAAAGTACGAAGTGTATTATGCCCTTAATTACGTGTGGCATTAGGAATAGAAACTCACATTTTACTCATTTTCCGTGACTGTTGACGACAGTAAAAGTCATAGGTAATAAAGCTTAGGTAGCACAGTTTTAGAGTTCAATAAACATGGCAAACTCTCCGGCTGTGTAAACATTAGAATTTAAGGTGAGGAACCAAAATGAGGGTTAAGCTAATTTATGTGCACCCAACTTTTAACGACTGCATGAATTCAATTTAACGTATTTAAGTCGTAACCTGCCACTATTTTATTAGTATTTCTGTACGATGGCTAATACCTCTAAGTATTACCAGCTGAGTCATTTTAAGTAAACTGCAATCATACGGAGATATTAGGCTATAGTTCAACAATAATTGCAATGCGATTTTTTATCCTACATCTTATTGTTTGTATTTTTAAGAACATAGTGCTTTAATCTGTGTTGTAATTTTTTATTTTATTAAATCATTAAATTTTCAAGGTATGAATTAAAAAATAAAACTATTAAAATCGGAAGTACTGGTAATATATGTTACTTTAAACGACATGAATAACACTCGATTTTGTCACGATAATAAAAACCATCTCCACGTCACCGATTTGTGCCATATAAAAGTAAATTGAGCTAAGCTTAGAGTAGGGGTGAGCATGCAATATTCTGCGTAGATATTTAAAATACTAAAAAAATATTTTAAAAGTAATATTGAGTTAGAATCCTGCAAAAGAGTGAAATGTCAGTTTACCACTGAACATTTAGGATTATATAAAAAAACCTCATATATTTGTCTGTATTCGACGATGACCGCTACAAAATGACGGCCGTTTGCTATTAAACAGAATAATAAAACAGTACTGGGAGTACATAAAATAAAATAACGTGTAGACTCTAAAAAATTGTACTACCTACTATATCTACCTACTATATCTTTCACAGGCGAATATTTAAAAATAAATATTTTTTTTCTTTCATATAACTACGAATTAATAATTTTCGGATTTTTTTTTATTTTTGCTGTGAGACCTTGTTTCTTGCCAAATTTTATGATTCTAGGTAAAACGGAATTACTCTATAGGTTTTGATTTATTTAAGAATGTCAAAATAGGGGATATAAATGGTATTATTTTCAGATTTCTTCTTAACTGCGTTGACTTATAAACTTGCTTTTTACAGTTCTAAGGGTTCTAAGCCTACGGTGGACTTAAGTATTATACATTAATTTCAACTTGATACCTCTCCGTATTCTTGAGAAAAAGCGTCTTGGCAAACCAACACACCGACAACGAACTGATCCTATAAGGGTTCCTTTTTTCCTTTTGAGCTACGGAACTCTAAAAATGCTTGATTTTCTTTTATAACACGAACTATTAAAAATTATTGACGTATTATTTAGTTCCAGTACTGTACTCTTAATATAAGATACTAGATGCACATGCACCTATCAGTATCTTCATAAAACTACTTGTAATTTATTCGTATTGTGATTGTATCCATGTGTAATTATATTCATATTGAGATAATGGTTAACTTTGGTAGTTTGGATGTTTGTATTAGCCATATATATATGGCATTAAACTAGTTATGAGAGTAGCTAGAGTTTTATTTGATTTAATTGAAAGAATCTGTTACGTGGATTATTGGCCGAATAAATTTCGGACCTGGATTTACGACGTTAATGAAAAATTTTCTTGGCATTAATATTTATGTAAATTTGAAGGTTATTGGCAAAGAATGCTAATTTTAAGTACGCAGTCTTGTCCTAAAAAATAGAAGAACTCAAAATGTTTCCCAGGGGTTGTTCTTCTGTTTTTATGTGAATGTGATATAAAATGGAGCAACGTGGCTGAGAAAATGGAGTCCGATCTAATGAAACTCATGACCTGACAATTGCAAAGCAATTTATGTACTCACGCCATACATAAATATTAAAATCGAATTTCCCAAACTGGGAAAAAAAAACATCACCTCACAGTATTGAATCATTACCACATCAAACGTTACGTGGCGTAACTTTGTGTTTGACATTTCAGGCTTCGCGACATTTCCAAGGCATTGTCGCCGCTAAGCAGCGTTGCCTAATGTGTTTGTAAGACGTTTAATTTCCTATGCTAATATTTTGCGACAGAGTTCTATAGATTGAGCCCGCGAGGGCAGATTGAATATATTTTTGGCGGATGTAGAATTGATGACTTAAATATACATAAGCTATATATCTATTGATTCACTGATTCACTTGAAAATCAAGATATTTGGTTGGAATCAACTAACTGGTTTGAGGATCAGTTCATATATTTTTTTAAAATTACCTCCGTTATTTTAAAGTGCTAACACAGAGGTAAGATTAGAGTGCAAATAATTGAAACTTCATATTAATATTTATCTATTTATTGGAAGACATTCTTATATTTAATTCCTGGTACTACTTGCAATAAATATTTGTCACCATTTTATCAATTTCTTTAAAATGTTGGTTTTTAAACTAAACTCCTTCCTTTTGGGAGGTGACATTACTACAAGTGCACGAATATCTTTCTAAAAGTAATTCACAAAGCCTTTTTTACAAATATTTTAACATATCCTGGTGCCTTACTGTTTCTGATAAAGTTTTGCAACAGATCAAAATTCAGCTTTGGAATAAATATTGTTTTTGATAATTTGGGAATAAACCATAAAATTTAACAAACAATAAGACATCCTTATGGTAGAATAGGCATTTCCAAAAATTCTGCTGGACATAAAGTCGTTCTGGCTTTTCTGTATCGCATTTCACTGACAGTGTTATTCATACTTTTGGAATATTGATATCATTTTTTGCCAATGTGTTTCATATCGTATAGTTTTCATTTTACATGACAGTTTTCAAAACCAAATTTTCATTATGCTCTTTGCAATAGACCTGTCGGTCCACTGCACAGGGTATGACTGGAGGGAATAAAATATTTAGCACAATAACGGATGCATGCATCAGAAATCGGTCGTACAAAAAGATCGAAACTCTCTGACCGATTGTAGCCAAACGCTACGAGTGAAATTACGCTAAGTCAGAAAATACAGAACATAAAAATTGATTTGCGCTAACGGCAGACATATAATTGGCCGTGCAAACGTCTTGACTGGTGCTTTGTTCCTTGTGTGGACCTTACTTCACAAATATCGTTAGATATCGGTCACCGAATTATCGCCTATAAAAGCTATTGAACTGTTTTGTTTGTTATAATTATTTCTGGTAAAATTTCTTTAAATTGTTCTTATGGAAATGCATACTGATATTTATTTTTATTTACATTCACGAGTAAACATTGAATGAATGTATTTAAAATTTGGGTTGATTTACAATACGTTGTATCAAAATCAAGTATCAAGTATACGGCAGTCCGTATTGGCAATGCAAAAGGGAAATTAAAGCAAATTGAAGGCATTTATAATAAAAACATTGTTAAACATTTATGAAGTAACGTTTTGCTCAAAAGATTATTGAATAAATTAATTATTATAGGAATTTATTAATATATTTACATTTGCGCATGATCGCCTTGAGTTCCCATTCATCTACGACGCAACTTCACGTTATGATTCGCTACGGTTGCTACGAAGACATACGTAGACTAAGGCGCGAGTCTGAAGACATTGTTAGTATTAAGCCAGCGCATCCATTCGCGAATTTCTATCTCCATTGTGCATAAATGAGAACCATAAGTCTGAATTACAGCCACTGAAAAGTATATGTGGCGCGAGCCTGGAAGGCATTTTACGTAATCTCTGAGAGGGAGGGATACCCGGGGAAACATTGGGAGGAATACGCAATGGAGATGTATTACAGGGTAGATATAGTCCTTGGACGTGACGTAGGAGTACAGTAATTATGTTAAAATTTAGTAAGAAATTGTATTTGTCGAGGTATAAAATTTTTGTTTTGAGAAAATTAAATTAAAATGAACTTGGTGAACAAGTTAAAAGTAATATTTAATGAAGCCAAAAACAAAAAAAATTAAAACATGCCTAACTGACCATTAATGTGTATGTTAATATAAATATTCACGGAGAAGGATGTAGATATATTTTCTAAAGCTTTATATAAACTAAAGTTAGGAACAGATTTATAAAACTAGCAGAAAAAAGATCCCCAAGATGGAAAAGGGAAACGCATAGGAAATTTTGATATGCGTTATGTACATTTTGTGAAAAACGAAGGGATAAAAGGAGATAATATATAATTAAGTAAAGAAAAACGAAGATAAATTTCGTGTATTAAATACATTTAGAAAAATATTGAGTTGGTTGAAATAGTTTTGTGTTGAAATTTTACTGAAGGAAACGGGAGGGTGAATAATTAAACAAGCATTGATTATTGGACATAGCCTAGATTTTCAATTTTTTTTTAAATTTAGTAATAAGTTAATCGTGCACGTAACGTAAAGGCAGGAAAGAAACTTCCATTATAATTTCATTTTACCTCATTGAACAATTTAATACAAAAACTAAAAGTAGTAACTCTATATTTTTGATTATCAGAATTCTTGTTCTTCACAGGTTAGATGTTTATTTCGGTTTTTTATTATCTTTAGTACTGTCTTCTCGAATTTGCTCTTTGTGGTGTCGATGCCAAGTCTGCATGTAATTTTTTATTAATTTTTTCTTCGACTTTGGACCTTGTGATGTTAAAATTGTTGTGACGAGAGTGTTTAATATATTTTAAGATATGTCTGAATCTTGCTACCACAGGGTTAGGGTCGGACGCATATCCGCTCCGGGATGTGAACCATGTTACCTCTCTGTAACGTTTTTAATGTATTCAACTTTCATTTTTACTATTTTTGTATTTTTTATCGTGAGGAGATTTCCACGCTTGTAACTTTCTAGGCTATAAATTTTTATAGTTGTTAGTTACAAAATATTTTTTCTCTTGGGTGAATTTAATATGTACATCGCTTCTCTCCTTGTAATACCCTTAATTCTATGCCTGCTTATTAAACTCTTACAATCCTTAATCCTCACATTGTCTTCCCTATTTTGAGATCTAAGTTTCCTTTCATTATAATATTGTCGTATTATTTAAGATTTTTGAATAATTGTTCAATTTTTTGATAAAATACTTTCATCTTCTTTTCTTCATTTTCTGCCGTTTGTACGTATACTCAAAATATATTAATATTTACTTTTTGATGGTTATAGTTGTCATATTAAGGTGATTTCCTTCAAAGTGGAACAAAACTAATAAAGGTTTTTTCGTTTCTTTGTCTATAGGAAAGCCGACGCCATTTTGAATGGACTCATGGACATTATACTTCACTGATACCATACATATATCTACAATGTCTACAGATACATATTTAATATATTTATACCCGTGAAGGAATCCGATATAGTATTGGCATATAATGTATTTTCAATATTATGGTTTAATAATTGCATGTATTATATTTCTTCCAATATTTATAAAAATTACAATTTCCCTTTCTCTCAATAATTATGCATATTGATCAAAAAATTGCACTAAATTAGACGGCGAAATATTATAAGATTATCAGCAAGCGTATTGTTAATTAATATAAAAGAAATTTCATTTCTAAATGCACGTATTGAAGTATAATTGTACAAGTCAGTGTTTATAAACACAGCTTATTACGATTACGGTGAAACATAAATTGCAGGAATAGATAGTTTTGATTGTTCGATTGGTGAATAAATACTAAAATCCATTATCTGCAAAATTTTGTAAATTAAACTTATTTGGTATTATTAAAGTGTACCTTTGTGTTTTGTATATATATATATATATATATATATATATATATATATATATATATATATATATATATATATATATATATATTTATAAATTTCATTTCTAAATACATATATAGAAGTATAGTGACCTATAGGTCACTGTCTATAATCACAGTTTATTACGTGTACGGTGAAATATAAATTGCAGGATTAGATAATTTTGATTGTTCAGTTAGTGAGAAAATATTACAATTCATTATCTGCAAACTTTTGTAAGTTAAACTTATTCGGTATTATTAAGATTCACATTGTTTATTTATTTACTGTGAGTTCATATGAAGAAAATAAATGAACGTGGCATGCGTAATCCTAAAAATCTAATTACAAGCTACATCTATAGATTAACTGTTATCTTAAAAATAAAATTTATTCCGTCTAATGTTTCACCATTCCACTGAATCAGATCGTAGTGAAGTAAATGCTTATTTTCTCCTCTGAATACCATTCTTATAAATTCAACCTGCTTAGAAGTTACAAATGTTTATTATGAAGTAATATGTTAAGGTTTGTGTAATGCTCTAAGATAAAGTGTGTAATGTTTGAAAATATTTTTTAATATAAATAATTTTTGTCTTCTTTGAGTTGATTTTTCTCTTTTTTTCACATCTTTTCCCATGAAAAAAGTACTATTTTACTTTAAATATAATATTTTAAAGCATAACTTATATTTAAACTAACTATGCGAAAATAGTGTTTTAAGAATATTACATTTACAAAGTTAACTAAAAAAGTCTGAATTTTTAATGGTAATTAATTTTGTACGTAATATTTGACAAAGAGGAAGAAGCATTAGGAAGGAAATATTGTAATTTTTAACAATCGCTTAGTCGAATTTCTTGTTTGTTTTCTAATAATATAAAAAAAATTAATTTAATTTTTGTTAACAATCTCTGTTAAGTTTTGTTTTTTTTAGAAATCTCGGTTTCAAGTTTGTGTTTTTGATTGCTGTAAAAAAATTGTAGTTTTGGGGAATCGGCTAACAAATGGAATATTTTCCGTTTACTTGAATGTCATTTGCCAGATCGCAGGTAAAAGAATAGAGGAGTTCAATAAGAGGAGAGCTGTCGTGTGACTATGGTTCTATGATTACGTTATTTAAAAGTTCAGTTTTATATAAATACATACACACACACACACACACATACACACACACACACACGCACACACACACACACGCATGTGTGTGTGTGTGTGTGTGTGTGTGTGTGTGTGTCTGTGTGTGTATGTATGTATTTATACATGTTTTAATGCCGGCGAAAAGCATGGTAGTCAATATATTATATTTACGTAGTGTAAAATAAATATTTATTAAAAGTTTAATAAAAATACTATGTATCCTTAAATATTTATAAGGTCCAAAATATTTACAGAGCCCCCGGAGTGTAATTTTTTCCTCATTATTGACAGGTTTTTCGGAGCCCAATAATTTAATTAAAAACGTAATGCTTTGCTGCGCAACTTATTACGGTTTACTTTTCTGATCAACATGGACGAATAAGTTATTGCACAAACGAGTGAGAAAGCGCCGATTGGAATTGCTATGCATGTAGAGAAACTAGATATACAGTCGTGTTGTTTTAGTAAATATAACGTACCACCGCGTTTAGGCACTTCCCCGTTGTCCAATATAATTGCCAAATTTAGTTATGTAATATATTTCAAAGAAAATGTAGAGACAGAACCTCAGGTTATAATTTTTGGTGGTGCGAGATAATGGTTTAATTGTATATTTACTGCATAGTAGAACTCTACATGCCGTATACGCAGCTTTTATTTTGCTTTAATAAGAACGCAATTAAATAGTATATTTGGAAAATATCTACCGAAATTAACTATGTTTTATCTATCTTGTACCGACGGTTATGTCATAGAAACTATTCTCAAATGTTTATTCAAAAGTACCACCAATATTGTGTCGTTATCGTGAATTGATATTTTTAACTTGATGTTGTTTGTAGAATATATTTTGGAGAGCGAGTATCAATCGTAATTAATAAGTTAGTTCTTTTTTATTAGGTTTTGTATGAAAGTTGCTTAAAATATAGCAATATTAACAAACAATTACGATACGGGAAGGCGGAGATTAGGTGAGCTATCAGTTTGAGTTACCAGTAATAATTTACTACCGATAGCTTCAACGTCATACCGCCGATAAAAACCTATGGGTATTTGCCCTACTGGACGCCCATCTATCACAACAAAGTATTAACACTGTTCGTAGGTGGAAAATATAAGATATGACTTTGGATCTTCGATAGTTTTATTTATTCACATAGCGTCACATATATCCATACTTTTATAGTTTTTCCAACCGAGGTCAAGCAAGTAACTAGATACCAATATTGAAACATACAATAATAGCTAGGTACATTGTAATAAACTTGACTATATTAAAAATATTAATAATCTTTTCTTCATTATTTGAAACTCAGAATTAAAGGGCATCCGTCATGCAAGTCAAACCCTGCACCCAAAGTTTATTTTTTAACACTGAAAAATAAAATTAACCATCACAGTATTTCTTCTATCAATACAAACGAAGCTAACTAAACGAAGATATTATATATATATATATATATATATATATATATATATATATATACACATTTATATATATATATATATATATATATATTTATATATATATATATATATACATGAATATATTAACACATTTTATACCTAATTATGTTGTGACAATTCAAAAATGTTCAAGATAACCCTTGTATAAATTAGGTTAAACCTCATAAAAAACAATGTCATAATCAATTGATGACTAGAATTTTAATGTCAACGGTAAGATTTCTACCAGGATACAAATATTTAGTTAGCACTTTTCAATTTATTTAGTAAATTTAGGATTGAATTGTGCCGAATGTCATTTACGACTACTGCCAGTAAAGGTACGCCCCTACTGTCCAATATAATTGCCAAATTTTATTTATTTACTCGTATATTACTTTTGATGTTTTCAGTAATAATTTATAAGTTGTCATGTGCCTTTCCGTGAAGGTATTTTTGATAGAAAAAGTACTTTTCACACGAACGTTGATTAAAAAGAGAAACATTTGTATGTTTGCATATTTAATGTGGGTTTATCACGAATTGGAATGCAACTGAAATTATTATCTTTTATAAAGGTTTTATGTTGGGGAATAAGGTATGCGGGTGCTTGATGGAAAATGTGAGATAAGGATTAAAAGAAATTGCGGTTGTTCAACTTTGTTACATAGTTGGGGAATGGATGGAGTATTACATGTTACTGCGGAGTGACGGTTAGCTGAAAGGAATAATTTTATGTGTTCAAGCGGACCCTTAAATGTATATTAAAGCTGAATTAAAATTTTGTTTGAACTGAGTATTTTCGAAATTTTCTGTCAATATATATATATATATATACATATATATATATATATACATATATATATATATATATATATATATATATATACATATATATACATATATATATATATATATACATATATATATTTTGCTTTTAGCTTATCATGTCAAATTGGTTCACTGACAACAAAAATTAAAGCCTGGTCGTAAAATAATTTATAAGTAGAACGAGTTGCACTTTCATTTATTTACACACAAAATTTAAAATAAAGAAAGAGAGTTTGTATATATACATATATACATATATATATATATATATATATATATATATATATATATATATATATATGTATATATATATATATATATATATATATATATATATATATTTATATATGTATATATATATATATATATATACATATATATATATATATATATATTATGTATATCTCTTTTGCTTACGTACATATAATGTTTTTCATCAAATTATCTTTTCAAATTTCTAACAGATATTAACTAGTTATAATATTAACTTTTCAGTTAGTTATTTCAAATATTCTATAATTGTTTGAAATATGAAAAATATATTTTTTTAAATTGTTTTATTTCTTTTCCAATTCCAGAATATTTTTTCAAAACAAAACATGGTTCGATATTAGAAAGTCACATGCTTAAGAAAAATTAGAAACTGCGTATTGTTTGAAAAATATTGATGTATCGAATTGAAGTGAAATATTTGAAAATATTCTTGTAATCCCTGCATTACTTTTTGTTATCTCTGCATTATTTGTGGTATTTACTATGGTGCAGGTAGTTTTGGAAGCAGTGAAAAATATTTTCTTTGAATTCTGGTATACTAAAATCAATAAATTTACAATATGCTTAAATTTCTTATAACTTTCCCAAACGAATCACAAGACGATCGATATGTTTGTATTTTTGAAATAATTTTTTTCTTTTTGTTTCATCTCTGTAGTAAAATGTTAATTATTAATAAATTAATTTTTTGACTTTTCGGGTTCCCAACCTCGAAAGCAAAAACTAGACTTTTTTTAGATCACTCAGGTGTCCGGTCGTTACAGCACTTTTTATCAGAAACCTCTTGACGTATAAATTTAAAATTGAACAAAATAATAAAGCGTTGAGTTGCATACATTTCAATAGCAAGCACTTAAAAATATTTTTAGGGAAACTTTGGAGTGATAAAAGGATGAGGCTTTAAATTAACAAAATAACTACTAGAAAAATAATTTTAAAATTTTATGTATAACCCAGGAGAAAATTTAAAAAGGCTAGTTATGAGGGTTCCAACAATATTTTATTTATACTTCTAGATGATGTATGTTCAGTAATATACTGAAAAATAATACTTACTCCACCACTCTATTCTTCAAATTATAAAATCTAAATATACGACAAATGGATTTTCTAAGAAGATTACGTTGAAAAAATTAATGAACGCTTGGTATTAGAAGGATCTTGTTCTTTCGTTGTGTAATAATTATATTTGAGTCACTTTCTATTTGTAATAATAAATTTCACATTTATTTCCTTGTTTTCTTACACTGATCTTTTTTCTGTGATGAATTCTATATTAAGTTCTTCACCATACCTCATTTAAATTTGTTTCTCCTATTTATTTTGGCAAATATTTTGCCATTATCATAAAACATGTTATATTAATGAGATATCCGACTAAGTTTAAATATATACTTTTAAAAGTAATTACATATCTCGTTAACATAATACTTTATTGTAATGAAGAAAAATGAATTGATTTAAAATGTCATCTGTGTTAAACATTTATTAAATATCAATATGACATCCCACGTTTTAATTTCCGCTATATCGTCAAAAATTTGCATTGTAGTGAACAATGGATTTTCAATTTATTCAATTAAAATTATGTTCAATTAAGTACAAGAAAAATATTGAATATATTATGAATTGAACACTATTAAAAGTTTATTTAAATTTAACTTACACAATATTTTGATGCTAAATCAAATATTACCATTTTATGTAATATACTATATGTTATGTATCATGCAATTTCCATACGATGAAAGTCATCGTTTGTTTGTCTTTTTGTCTTTTTGCACATACAATATGACTTCTGAATCATTGGACCGATTTTAATGCAGTTTTCTTAACGCGGAGATAATTTATCTGGTTGGTTTATCTAAATATATTTATCTCTCTGTGTATATGTATGTATAAATTGTCTGTGTAAGTTACAATCTAAAATACTTTTAATCTAATTTACAGGTAGGTTTTTTAAATTTACTATTTTTAATTAACTTTAAACTTATAATTAGATGACCATAGTATGCCATACAAATTTTTACGTTAAGATTTAAAAAAGGTGAGTAGTTTTCGCTTGCAGGAAATAGAAAAAACAGTTTTAAAAAAAAATTTAAAAATTGTAATTTGTAAATCGAAATTGAAAGCTGAATTGCAAAAAAAACCCTTAATTTTGTATCATTTCATGAACCTTTAAAATTTCATCAGTTTAAGATCCAATGTCATGAAATTTTACAGGAAGGCATTTTTAATTTTAGGAATATAACGATAATTTTTTTTATTGTTATTGAATCGCCTTCCCAATATATCAAGCTCACGGATCTTACCAAGTGAAATATCATTGAAAAAGTACTTTAAAACATAATCGGTAATGTTTAGTAATAATGTCAGATAAGACGTTATCTTTGCAAGATGGTGGGATTCCTTCAAATGTTGGCCCCTTCTTAAATCTTTAAACATGTATATCAAACATCCAGAATAACGGAATTAGTTAGTCATTCGATTTCAAATGATTTTACCTTTTTTTAAAATAATACTTGAAAGAGATGGAATATATTTGGCGTTAATTTGTAGAAATTAATTTCTATTTAAAATTAAATGAAACTATGTGATATAGTATTATTTCTACTTTATTTAATTTTTTTTGTCACGACTTAGGTTTCATTGTATTACAATATCTTCAGTTGGGCAATTAGCAAAATTGAATCGTTGCTAAATGCCCACCTGAAGATGTAATACAACGAAACCTAGGTCGTGGTAAAGAAATTAAATGAAATAGAAATAATACTATATCAAATAGTTTCATTTAATTGTAGACTTTGAAAAATATATAAGTAACCTATTTATTTGTCTTCCACCTGTAAAAAATATTAAACAGCATACTTATAAAATGAAAAATAATATCAATTTTATAATTGGTTTGATAGAAATGCTGTACATATAAATGTCTATACTTTCTTACATATATGAATGCGTACGGAGGCCAATCAGTGGTGGTTCTGCTATTAGTAAATAGGTTTTTTATTAAACAATTCTTGGTGAAAAGTATAAAATTTAAATTAGTGACGTAAATGTAACAGTAAAAATTATTATTTGCAACGTTATCGAGTATTTTGCAACGTTACCTCGTAAACCAACAGTACAGAATTGACCTGGAACAGTTGTGTTACTGAAGTATGGAGTAACCGCTTAAAAATTCATCATAAGTGTTACAATTATTCAGTGGGTTACAGTTTTTCAAAGTATTATTGTGAATATTGCAACAGGAACACATTTGAACATATACGCCAGCGATTGGTGAGCATAGCTTATCTATTTTTGTTGTTATTTGATCCAACATATTCACTCATAGACTTATTAGCTAACATTTCACAAACAGATTTCAAAATAAACCATATTTCTGATGTTATTTAAGTGCGACACTTTAAACTTACGTGATACTTTTTATCTGTCACAGGGCAACAGTTAACTTATGTGCTTTGCTATTAATTGTCACAGTTAATAGTTAAACACATAAATATTTTTACGCTTGTTACCCAAGTATGTATGATAATGTCGTGATCAATAACATTGAGACATAACTTGTACAGCAAAAAGAAAAAATGAAAGTAGCAAATCACAGTGTAGCCAGGATTGTATTTTACCGAGTGGAAGTACTTATGAAGATATTTTGAATACGATTGGGAAAAGAAGAACGCGTTGAGTTTTGCTTGTATGCGAATTCTGAGATAAATTTTATATTTCTGATTCCATATACTGCAGAGTCCAAGTCGCCAAATAATTGGTAAATCGTATATGGTAATCAGACCCGAATCAAACTTTAAACTAAATTTCCAGATTTGAAACGATTGAATTTTAAATATTATTTGAATGTTGCTAAACCTGAGTAGTTCTATACTTTGACGGCAACAGATAACGTTTTTGAAAGTATTTTCTTTCAGATCAATATTTTTGCTCAACCAACCATATTCAAAGGGAGATTTAAGCCTTCCTTATTGCACAAATATAAGCCAACATATACAGAAGAGATTAAGAAGTTGTTCGGCTTAATATTTTAACTAAGTAAGGTGCGGTTACTATCTTTACCTCTTAATGGCTCAGCAAGGTTTTCAAAATTGTTTAATAAAAAATAGCAAAAATACTGCTCAATCGATTTGAGCTACTTCCTCTCATGCTACATTTTGGCAGCAAGAAAATTGTCTCAAAATTTTGAGACACCCTTGGCTTCTAATGAGTTACTTTGCTGAAAATAAACTTTAGTGTTATTTTGTGACCATGCAATACTAGGCAGTTCCTAAAGTAAGAGAGACATAAATATAAAGCTAAAAATGTCGAGCTCTGTATCAATCCTGGCTACAAATGTAAACTTTAGATACATACTGGAAAACAACTGATTAAGCGTTGATGCATATAATGGCAAATAATTGAATAATAATTTTATAACTCAATAGAGAGTTTTGTTCACAATGTACTTTAAAATCAAGTGTAAACGTAGTAGTCGATATGCAACCGTGTTTCAAAATAAGGAGTGTCGTAACTGTCATCGCTGTTCTACGCAATCTAAATGAAGCTTTTACTGGTTGACGTGATTGTTCGATGTAGCATCTAAAATATTAATACTCGTACATCATTACACGTATGTTTTTTCAAAAATTTAAAGAAATACTAATGAGTGCTTAAGAGTTAAGTTTTTTGGAGGGTACAATGTAATCCTTTGCAATACATATAAATATACCCTGTACACGTATTTTTAACAGAATTGTGTATAACATTTTCAGAAAAACTAGAGGATTATAAAAATATTATGTTTTCACGATTTCAAGATAGTCGGATTGGTATATGCGACTACACACTCATGAAAAATTTGAAGTTTCTATTTACAACTGAAATACAAACTGATCGATGGATATTTGGGTAATCACGTAAGCGTTCTGTTGTTTTATTGAGGTGAGATTTAATTTTGAAAATTACCATCGGTACTGTCCATACAATTACACAATACATAAAACAATTTTTTTTTCTATTGAGCGGTCGCTGGCCCTTAAAATCTGTCTTGAAATTTTGCTAATAAAATGAACAAGCAGTTAATAAATATACAAAAAAATTAGCAAAATTCATAAAGTCTGCTTCATGTTCAATTATAAAATAATAACCCACCTGACTACCTGAACCATAATACCTAATTGTTCAAGTAAGAATAAGGTAATAAGCATCTGAGAATGTATTTAAAGGTTGTCGTTAGCCCTAAGAAAGGTATAAAAGACTGTTGGTGGATAGCATAATTTATTGTATTCCTGTAGTAAAGACGGTGATAAATAACTCAAACTTGCCAGTAATTTGTTGAATCTACTAAATTCAGTAATAATATAAAGTTTATGAAATAAATTGCGTCGGTCAAATTTACATTTCATTATCTTTCTCCTTTTAGGAAAGCTAAATACAACAAAATTTCTTTGAATCAAGATGTTCTAATACATATATATAGAATTTTGAAATTAATTTGAGGACTGGGGTACAAGTATGGTTTTATTTCTGAATTTGATGCACTTTAATAATTATCAGCTTGAATATGTGTTGGTACTATTAGGTAATGAGGTAATTGAGAGCTTTACTTTTCTTCGGTAAAATCCAAGTCAAATTAATTAATTGCACCTAGAAACAGCATTTTTATATAAACAATTTATTAAAAATTTAACTCTTTACTGTTGAATCTCCTATATTATGGTTTAATATTGCAATATCATGCACATGATCCACGATAGGTTTGGTCAGATTTGAAGATTGAAATAACATGGCTAATCTGGTCTATGTAAATTTTTTTAAACATTTCTTTTCATCATTTCTTTGTGTCTCCTTGATATTATCAGACATAAACCCCACCACAAACAAAGCTCACGTACTTTTAAATAATCGTACAGAAGGGTAACTGCTAATAAGGTTGTAGATACATCACATGCCTGTCTTTTCCAAGTTATATTAAGCATATTGGAGAAACCTGCTTTAGCTTTCTCAACAATTACATTTAGATAACCGACAAAAATTTTCTTCATAACAACGTAATTATACTCAGCGTGCCTACAATAATTACCTCACATAATACGTAAGTTGAGTTAAACAAAAAGGCAAAACGCCATATTCACATAGTAATATACATAAAAAAATAAAAAATCTACTGACTTTTAGTATCATTATAATGAAGAAAAATGCTTATTTCCTCCACCTTAGTAAATATATACGAATCCTGCAAAAAATTATCAGTTTAATCCATAAAACACATTAATCAATCTGGAAAGCGACATTTTCACATAGTCACAAACATGAACAGTTATATTCAGTAACGGTCGCAGAGTTTACTGCCCTACTGTTACGTATATAATATTAGGATACTGACAATCATACTCGGTATCGAAGTAAAAGGGTTGAAAGAGTAAAAGCTCATGTGGTAGCTAAACGGAATATTTCCATTTCTTTCTCAAAGCATGAAGATATTATTCCCTGGCAGTAGAAGAGCCTCACAATAGTTCTGCTAAATAACGCCTATTTAATCGAGGTATTATTTCCACAAAGTTTTTAAATTTGTTTAAATCAATTATTGGAGGTCACTCAGGATAAGGTTTATCGGACAGGTCAAAATTCCCTTTTTGAATCTTTGGAACCGGTGCTTGGCTGTGTCGTAAGAGGGCATACCTTTACCCATCGTTGTGTATACATTACGTGACGCTTCGCTGTTTTTTGCTCTAAACAACATTCGTAAAGAAAGGGTCCACTAAGTTCACTTTGAAATACTTCCATTTTTATGTTATTCTTTACTTACCAATTACTCAATTGCAACCTGAATAGAAGTTCGAATACCGCACTCTTTATATACCCTACAATGAATAACTTTCTATACCATTCCAGAAATCCATCGAAAAAGTGGCGGGTTTATATGTTGCCAACCTAATATTTGTGAGTTAATTTTTATATTATATGACGATCGATACATACAATTTTGAAAGAAATGTTTTGGAATTCTTATGACGTTATCTTATAATTTGTGTTCTAATCAATCCATGAAATAAAAATAAATATTTATTTAAATAATTTATCCGTCTAAATACTTCTGAAATTAATATTTTTAAATATAAAATTTCAAAAAGTGGTAAAAGTTTAAAATTTAAAATGTTTATGTCAAACTGTTTCTCAAAATTTTAATTGTAGCAGATAGAAAGACCGGCGGATACGTAAGCGATCTCTTCACGGTTTATCTTCTTATTTTGAGGTCAGTGCCATATTAGAGTACTGAAACTTAAATCTAAATCCATAGTAAAATCTCATTTTTCTGAATATGACTTTAAAATAGGTATTATTTTAATTAAGATAAAATTGTAAAACTCCAAATTAAAAAATGTTCTTTGATTATTGCAACAATTTTCAAACAAAAATTAAAAATAATTGAAAAATTGTTTTAATAAGATTTCATAAAGTTAATCACTGTATCAACATTTTAGAGAGATGTAAATATTTTTGCATAAATATAATTTATAAAAGGTCATGCGTCCTATCAAGTATTTCATTCGAACATATACAAATATTAGTGATTAAAGTGAAAAACTCTGACTTGCATAATTTATGGCAAATTTACTTTATAAAAAACAATCGCGTCATTCGCGATTTGAAAATATATATTTTAACTTTTAATGAGGTAAGTTAATTGGTCGGTTTTTACTTTTTTAAAACAACTTAATCGTTAATTATTCAAACATCAAACAAAAAGTCAATTCTAAGTTACAGTAGACAATTCTGAAACATAGTTCTCAGAGCTTTTTTCGCCAAGCTTAAAAAGAATGGACAAATTTCGATTTGCTGAGGTTTATAGTCCTTGCATTAAAAAATAAAATATAGTAACGAAGCGTAGTATTAGTTTTCTTTCATTTACAGAAACTTAATATTACATATCTGTAATTATTGTAACATAATCACCCACACATTTTTGTCATGTGATTTAAAGACATAATTTGCAATTTCATAAAATTGGTCGTTAAACATTAAATATGACAACACGTTAGCTTCTTTGCATCTGAATTAATGTCACTTCAGAGTAGATGGTTCATCTTTTATTTAATATCTGTATGTGTTATTTATTTAATATCTGTATGTGTTACTTGAAAATAAAGGCATTGAGAAGTAAAGGAAAACCTTCTTTTTAACCTTGAGATAAAATACATTTAGTTATTTTATATTATTTATACAAATAAATTAGTTTTTATAGCAGTTAAATATATTTTTAGAATCGAAAAAGAAACCTTGTTATATAATATTAATAGATTTAAATCTGTTAGTAAAAATATTTTTTTGTAAAAAAGTAACGCGTAGAGTCGGATAAGTGTCAGTAGGTTCATCCGTTATAATTTTTTTCAGACTTGATAGAGAATTAAATTAGGAAAACCGTTCAATACATGGAATTATTCATTGCTTTGAAGTGAGGGGATATAGCCACCAAATTAAAGCTTACAGAAAATAAATCCGAAGCCTACGTCATAAAACTCACCTCAAAATAATATATGTAAAAAAATTGTAAATTAAATTTATGATCCGGAACAGATGGAGCTTACTGAAATGAAAAGAATACGGAGCTTTCGCTTCCCCCTAATTTGCCAAATATTATTGATATTTTAATAATTTCCGGGGGTCGAAGCTAGTAAAGAAAACTTTTCTTATTGCCTTTTCTTGAAGGATGCATTTACCTACAAGCTACTAGGCTATGGAATTTATTTTATACCTCAGTTAACATAATATGTCACATTGTATCAGAGTAGATACAAATATGTGTCCTTCGATAATGTTATTTAATTTAATATTATATACACGGATGTATTATTAATTCCTAAAATTTAACTGCAAAAGTTAAGGTAATCGCTTTCTTAGTGTACGGTATTCTATTATTGCGGCTGCATTGTTTCATCAAAATAAATATAAAAACGACCTTCTTGATCATAAGAAAATATTTCACCTATATGAATACTTAGTACCATTAAACATCTAGGGTCTAATATCATATTTAGATGAAATATTTTGTAATATAAATACGAGTGAGAGAAGGTCACACTGAATTTCGTCGAAAATAACACAGCAAAATTCTGCCCATTGAGAATTTCTAACGCTAACACATTTACGACAATGCTATCCCATTCGATCCTATGACATACTCATTCACTGAAAAGTATAATAACCTCTTTCGTAAATATAACGGTATATTTTACACATCTACTTCATTGACATCCTGTCTTTATTATATCGGTTAGTGACATTCCATCTTTGATTGTTTGTAAACGTTTACGTGGAGTATAATTGGGGCTATATTTTTTATTTTATAAGAGCGTAATTTGTTTAATATAACACAAGTGACGCCGAAATGCATACTAATACATTAGTTTGTGTTTTTGTAACTGTACTGGTACATAATTCAAAAACTGTAATTAAAACATATAATTAAAACTTCATTTAGGCTAACCTAATTATTTATGATTCCGTAGTTAAACCATTCAGTTATAATCTTATAAATGAGTTACATCTAGTTATTTATCCATCCGCCTTTTATAGCTTCGCTTTATTTGCAATCGTTGATCTATTTGTATTAATGAATGTTTCAAAGAGATATTAATTAATAAGCATAACGAAAGTGAATATCTATATTTGGGTTGAACAATTGAAGTCGAAATCTTTAATTCAAGGCATCATTGGCGAACTAGCCTTAAAACGGTTGTAATGTTTCTCTTTCTTTTTGTTTTCAAAACGGTACCTAGAAAACTGGAAAAAGTATTTCATGTAATGTTTTATTTAGGCAACTGCATTTGAAATTATTTCTGATGCGTTGCATTATTAAGTTTATTCTTATGGAACGAGTATGGTACTTAAACTTTTATTTTCCAATGAGTATTTGACACATTTATTTAAAAATTTGGGAATGTGAATTTCCCACTACACGGCCGTTTTCAAATTTATGTAAAATAAAGTATAATTACGCCACATTCGTCCATCCGTCTGCGTGCCACAACCTGGTAGATTTTAGAGGTTCAGAAAAATGCGCGTGAAATTTTGTGAATACAAACTCAGTGTGGAAATTTTAATTAAGCAAATCATTTTCTGTTTTTGCATCTCCACATACATGTAATATTGGGAGACGAATTTCCCACATCTTGTCACGCTGGATATTATTAAACACGTGTTTTAAAACTGAGATGTCATCAATTTTTTTTTATATTTTGAAACATTAAGTAACAAAATAACATACAACGTATCCTCCATCTTCTAATTTTTTGACGGCAAGTTCAAAAAATCTAAAACACTTTAACATACCAGCATTTGACTCATGAAGTGTACCCCGCTCTATACATTTTTAAAATTAATTTGAAAAAATAGAGATAGCATAGCATTTAATAAAAATTAATTGTTGAAACCTGTTGCATTTACTTTCAATCGACAATTTCCATGAAAATAGACACTTAAGGAATCCAACATTTGGTCAATGTTTTATTGTCGCTTCGTGTATAAAAATAAAGTAAGAGATTCACCATTTTGATCAGAAACGGAACAAAAGATTTTGCTTACCATCTACCATGAACATATATCGTTATCGATAATGTTATAAATCTTTTTTTAATGTCAATCTTAATCTTAGACTAGGACTAAAAACTAAAAAAAAATTATATACTTGCTAAATAAGAACCACACATGCAATTTTATATTAATATTACCCATGTTAATTTATAATCATACTTGACTTTTTAAATTTTTTGTTTAATTTTTATTCAATGAAACATTTAAAAGATTTATAGATAATTAAAACAGAAAAATCTTTAACAATACTTTTTATAACATAGAAAGAGGGATGAAGGTATAGAGAGTGAAAGGTTAGAAAATATTTATTATATTTTATGTTTCGAAAATGCAAGTTAATTGATTATTAAAATTACCATAAGGTTTTGAAATTATGCTTATAAAATCACAATATTCCAAAATTATTTTGTAGAAACCGTCAGTTTATTCTTTGAATATTATTTAGAACACTTTAAGTGTTACTTAAATTTTTTATGTTCTATTTATAAACGTATAAACAGAACGACAATGATCATTTTTAGTCACAGCTATTTTTCACAAAAACCGTTTCACATGGAAATGTGAAATTTGTCAGGGTGATATGGCATATTAGCTGATACTCAAAAGCATTTGAATGAAAATTTGGTTATGGGCGTGAAAGGGCAAATTGAGTATTTTTTTAAAATTCGTATATAGTCAATCTATACGATATAGTGTGAAAATGAGTTATTTATAAGGGTACCTGAACATAACTAGAATATAATTTATCATATTTCAAAAAGGGTTAATAGAAAATAGAATAATAGTGTGAATTCGTTGATATTTCATCAATGTTTCATAGTCAAATTTGACAGATAATATAGAGGAAAAAGTATAATACCTAGTAGACCCCTATAGGAATACCTTTACTCTATCTTAAAGTCACTTCAATATATATTAAAATCGAATTCTACTACTTCTAAAAAAAATAGAAACTTTTAAAAGTACTCGAAAAGCTTTAAGTCATTAATAAGATTAGCAGACGATTAGCAAAGTATTGAAATGGCGTTTATTCATAATTTTAGTTAAATCATTATTTAACAGAAAGAATTGATTCGTATAAAGGAGAGAAGTAATTTTTTTATTTTCATTTCCTTTTTCCTGAGAAAATATATGCGGCAAAATAGTCGGAGATAGCGCTGTTAAAATTAACCAAAATGGAAACAGGAACGCAAGCCACATTTTATTTAACAATGGGTAGAAATTTATCTATCAAATGAAAGTAGGATATTTAAGAAATGATTTCTATTTGCTTTTACCCGTCGGGGTAAATTAGCAAATGAGACACAGTGTGAATAAACCGATATAAGTAAGTAGTGGCTTTTCAAAAAGTAATGTACCGCATTTAAGAAGAAAACTATGATCTCCAATTGATTCATGATAAGGCTAAGTAATTAAACAAAACGCTATTAACCGAATACTTCAGCAGCCAATGAAAATATCGTATCGCGTTTTACCTAGAATTATAATGAAAATTTAAAAAAGTGGTAGAAATCATTGAAACTGGCTCTTTCAGCTGACATCAAGATACTCCAAATTAAAAAAAACATTAATAATAGGCCTCTAAAATTTTGATATACGTGGATTATTGAGATTTATATCTATTGTTTCCTGTCTTCACGATACGAAGACAGGAAATGCAAAAGTGGAAGAGAGATTCTGGCTTCGTCATGGCAGTTTAATGAGAAGTATGTAATATGCAAGATTGATCTGAAAACCGAGACCAACCCAATACAGCTAGTAAACATTACAAAGAAAAATTGTTTTTGGTTAATCAAGTTGTTTTTAAGTATTGAATATTCTTAGCGTTAATTTTGTAGAAATTCATTATTCACAATTAAATGAAGCTAAGTGATGTAGTATTATTTCTACTTTCTTTAAGTTCTTTACGACGCCCTAGGTTTTGTTGAATTACAACATCTTCAGGTGGGCTGTTAGCATAGATCATCTTCGCTAACAGCCTTCCTGAAGATGTTGTAAATGCAACGAAACCTAGATCGCGGTAAACAACTTAAAGAAAGTAGAAATAATGCTACATCACGTAGTTTCATTTAATTGTCAAGTTGTTTTTCTTAGGTGTGTAAAATACATATTAGGCGATGTATTTACACCGAGAAAAATAATACTGAATCGCGTTATAGCTGATATATAAATATATATATATATATATATATATATATATATATATACATATATATATATATATATATATATATATATATATATATATATATATATATGTGTATATATGTATATATACAAACTCTCTTTATTTTAAATTTTGTGTGTAAATAAATGAAAGTGCAACTCGTTCTACTTATAAATTATTTTACGACCAGGCTTTTATTTTTGTTGTCAGTGAACCAATTTGACATGATAAGCTAAAAGCAAAAACGTTAACGTAATTCAGATTATTAACTAATTTTAACACATATTTCCCATATACTCAGATATAGTGATAAACGATGACATGAAAAACTTGTTAATTTTGGAAACAATCCACGCTGCAATGTCCCATACACACATAATCTATTTAATAGTTGAAACCCATTAAAGTTAAACCTAATGTATTTCAATGATTGCCATAGTTTTCACATAAACTTGAAGGAATTTTTTGGAAACCGTATTATGTCGAATATTTTAATTAAATCTAATTTTGGAAATGGAAAGGGATATATTCTTTTATTTGTTTTTCAGTATATCTCTAGAGATGAAAAATTATTAGCGTGTAATTTAAAATAAATACCTCGTTTGTTCCTGCTAAGTCTTTTTCATGCATTTTATCAAGCATTACCAATAGAGGATTGTGCGTTTACGCACACTCACTTATATTTTAATATTTGAATATACCTTCTTGTAATATACCCTCCTGGTGGCCTTAGTGAAATAACTTCTCGCATGAATGTCTTGTATGCAAGACTAAATCTAATTAATCACTAGGCCAGTAATCGGGGCTTATTATCGATGCAACTAAACCAGAGGTTAATTTTATAGCAATAAAATTGTGTTGAAAATAAGATCAACTGTTTATTAACGGGGTACTGGAGACTTTACTTTTGTACTGGTAAATATTTCAATCTCTCCTGAATTAACATGTGACATGGTATCCTAAGATGACAACAAATAGTATATTCTAAAAAATCTTACACTTATCGTCCTATGTCCCAAACGTTTTCCAAAATGATTCATACTTTAAACAAAAATACATATTTCTATAACTTTTTTCTTGTTATAATAAAAGAGTATTATCTGAGTCTAACCGAGCAGCTGTTCAAAAAGTAAGAACGACGTCAAGCCTGTGTTTTCTTTTAATTTTATATTTTAACCAGCTTTCTGAACATTTGTCACAATTAAAGTGGTCAGAAGACTACCATCAGGGAAAGTGTCAATTAAGATCAGAGACTCGCCCCAAGTGAAATGTACTACTTATTTACATTTATGTATTTTTAAAATTTCTGTTATCCTTTTACAATTCTGATCCAAATTCCAATACGTTTAGGCTCATGACCTAGAATTTTGTTTTAAACGTAAGAATTCCTTAATATTTTAACAGGAAATGCATTTTATGAAGAATAATTTGTGCCACAAAATTAAGTAATCATTGAAACATAAACACACTAAATACGCGTAGTATCCATATGGAAAATCTATCACAGATTTTATAATCTAAAACAACCAACAGTTCGAATTGTGATCAACCGGGTACCTCATCCCTTCTTGTTTCCCTGTTCCTGACATGTTTTTGTATTAATTTATTCCATTTGTATTAATTTTCCTTTTATTTCCGATATATATATCTTTTCGTAAACACTTTAATTTTTTGGTTATCTTAGTAAAATTTTTGTTCAATATTATTGTCCGTATACCGTCCACCACTGCACTAACATTTCTCATTTGTTGCGTTACAGTTTGCTTCTGTAGCAGTAAGTTCACTATTTGTCAAGTTCACCGTTTAATAAGCCTTAATTAATTTAAAAAATAGTTAAATAAAACCGTAAAGAAACTATTGAAAAGTTGGTAAAAATGGTAGTTTGGCGCTGTCACAACTAGTATCTCATAATTTTTTTTTGGAATTTATAAAGAAAATTGTTGCAAATTTAATATTTACTTATGATAATCATATAATTTTTGCATTTGCACCATTTTTTACTATCCTGGCATAAATACTTATAATAAAGAATCAGATATATAATTTTTATCAGATAAGGCTGATTTAATAAAATTATGCTCCGAGATCGTATTTCAATTACATAGTATTTGTTGCCATTATCCAGCAAAACGTAGAAAAGATCAGGATGCCAGGCTTATTTTATCTATTTCATTTATCAAAGGCTCTGACAAGTGAAAATATTTGCTTAAGGATATATAAATTTATGATGACGAAATGAACTGAAAAGTAAAGTCGCGTATTTAGACTTCACAAGTAGGTTCGACATGAATATTATTAAAATCAGCTTGTTATTTTTATTGGTATTATAATTGAAGTATTTTACGACATACCATTTATTTTTTGGATACAAATATTTATTTTTGTTATTGTTGGGGTTTCACACAATGTTAAAATATTGTAATAAATACGAATAAGCTTGTATGCAGTTCAACACAAGTACCACTTTGTAAAAAGGTCAGTTCTCCGAGGTGATTAATAAAATAATATATTAATATTATTAGTGCAAATACGAAATTTATTCGTTTTACGTAATGGTAAATGTAAACAAGATTGACATATTCAAAATGTTTTAAAATTGAAACCTGTTTCGTACGAGCAGCACTCACACCAGGAGGAGGTACACATTTAGAAATATATTAGTATTTAAGGATATGTAGTATTTCTATCAAATTGTGCACAAAGGGTTTTATTATTCCCCGTATTTTGCTCGTATACTTCCCTATATATCTATTATAGGGAAGTACTATTTATTCTTTGGAAGTTTTATTAGTATTTATTTCAATAATTATCGCACAAAATAATATGCTTCAACAACATTGGAAAATAGTAATATTTTAAATGAAATACTTCCTACGATAAATGGCTATGACAGATGAACAGATGGATATATATGCGAGTGACCTATAACGGTTCTTTTTGAGGTTTTAGGCGTCTTTAAATTAAATAACGCTTTTATAAATGTACTAATATGTTTTTTGTCATTTTTTGGTTACGTATGGAAATTTCAATTTCATATAATTTCTAATCGTAAATCTCGATTCTGTTTCCATAAATGGAGAGTCGGAAAAAATAGTAATTTCCATGAACCAAAATTAACAATCAAGCACTATTAAGAAAATAGCCGCTTTTCACTAAGCAAGTTACAGAAATTATAAAATGATGTTAAAAAATAGCAGTGTATTGATATTTCAATGCCGCTTGTAAATGGCTCCAATAGATGGAGCCAGATGCATATTAAATTACGCTATCGAATTCAGTCCTATATTAAAGTTTCATTTGAAGGAAAGCATGAGAAAAGTTTGTTATTGTTATACATATTGAGTTTACAGTACAAGCCTGGAACGGTTATGAGCTAGTTTTGCTGCATAATTTATTTTTTGGATTATCCAAATTTTATCTTCGTATATACAAGTGGATATAATACTAAAATCATTCCTATTTAAAGAATAAGACAAAAGAGAGTTTTATGAGCAAAAAGTAAATTAATTACTTACGGTTTCAACGGTTTAACGATATATTTTATGTTTTAGTCATGTGCTGAACTACAGGCTGTCCCGTAAGTCGTGGACCAACCGAAAAAGGGGGTACGCCAGGTTATGATTAGGATACAATTTACCTTAATAAAAATCACTTAGTTTTCGAAACATATTTTTCAATTTTTTTAATAGCAATAGCTGCGAGAAAAATTGTTGGGATGCATGGGCAAATAGACACCGAAATCCACCATAAAGGTTCGTTTTTTTAGTTCCTGGGTCGATCCTAATAATGTAGACAATATAAAGCTAGTATACAAATAAAATTATTAAAGTTTAAACGTTTTTAATAGTCATGAATAAATCACTAAAGCAGCACGATAATAAATGTTCATAAATTGATATTTTACACCAAACTAATAAACTTTGAAAGTTCGAAAGATAAAACGATGAGGAGTTTGATGACAATTTTAATAAGTTATTCTAAATGACCTAAACTTAGTAAGACTTTAGAATAATTCTTTAGAGAGATCAAAAATATTGTTCACAGTTTTTTTTACAACAAAGATAATTTATGAAAAAATAGTTTGCAAGTTTTAAGCCCCACAACTCGAAAGCTTTTTGGGACAAAACTTAATAACATCGGAATTTACTTAAAGCAGTAAATTTATAGAGACTTTAATACGTTGGTACTACGTAATAGAACAATTCAAACGAACTTTTACTTTCACGGAGAAGAAGTTTACAAAATAACACTGATTATCGTGGGAATTATTTGGACAAAGAAAGCTTTTGCTTGTTAAAGAATCTAAGAGCTTTAAGTCATTTTTTAACAGAGTTTGTGATTAATGAAATTGATATATTTTTAAACTGTTTGTTTTTTTAAATCTTTCTATCTGTTTCTGCTGATGGTGTCATGACTTCGGTCTGTAACAGACACTACCCCAATTTCATCTCTCCATCTGCCCTTTACCGATCTACCGGATTTTTGACTTCCGGTTCAGAGTCTTTATTTTAATGGCTTCTAACTCCATCGGTCATATTTGTACTTTATTAGATGTCCAGCCCACTGTCAATTCAATCTGATAAATATTTACCTTTCTTTTACAAATTATAGACAACGTTTGCAATAGCGGAAGCATTGTTTCTAGTAGCATTTAAAATATACCATTTAAAAAATTGTACAATAACTATATTGAAATGTAATGACGAACAAATTACTCAAACTAACATTTTTGGGATATTCATAAGTTTAATTTTTCCTTTAGAAGAAATATTCGGAGAAAAGAGCTAGAAAATCCGCAAATATAAAAAGGAGAGTTTTTATTGAAATTGCTTGAAATGTTTAAATAAAAACGGCTAAAAATTTGTTTGCAAATTCACTCGAAGTTTTTCCAACTACTGTCAGTAAATATTAATTTATTTTACATTATATAATAACCGAATTGAAAGTATACTTGGAGAAACTATTTTTATGTAAAAATGTTTTATAAATGTAATATTTTTAAACTTAAATTAATTGCCTTTTTTTAATTTATTACTTTTGTTATTCGTATCAAAAATACTATTTGTAAAACGAAAATTATTACCAAAAATAATAATCTACATATCACGTGAAAGAAACGGTTATATTTAACGTCCTGGATATATTTCACTTCCTTATGGGTATTTGATACGAATGCATTATCCAGTGCATTCTATTTGAATAGCTTTTTCTACATATTAAACTGCCAAAAAAAGTTACTAAGCTTTTCTACATATTATATTACCACGAATGCTATTTAAGCCACTCTTGATGACAATGCTCCTACTACAGAATTCCGTTATAATATTTTTCCGCTGTATCTAATGATTAATAAACAATATACAGCTACCGAAATCCAATTTTAGAAGTCTAAAAAAGTTTGTTTTAATGCATAGATGTGATTGAAACTAATTATTTACCCATTGCAGATAAATATTTGCATAAAAATGTTGTATTAATTTAGCTTAAAGTTTTCCCTTAAATATATAATTGTCTACGTGTGCTATATTCTTTTGGCGGCGTTGACTACAAAAGAGAAAATAATTTGTATTAAGAACAAAATAATTATTTACGTTTACTCTCTTTTCATAGTCCTATGGAGGTTCAAATTAATAACTGTAAACAAAAGCAATATAGAAATTTAAAGTAATATCTTAAGCTTTTACACCCTTTACTGATAACACGAGAAGAGATGCAGGATGGGAGCCAAATTCTTTTACGGAACTTACTTTGTTCCCCGTGTGATTATTACGTGGGTATATTATGTGTATATTTATTCAAATAATTTGTTTATCGACAGTAGTTTTTCCAATATAATTTTTGATTTTGTCTTGTTTTTCCATTAATTTTCATTTTATAGGATTAAGTCGTAAATCTTTATATAACAGTTTTAGATGGGCTCATTTATTCTATCTGATCTAGTCATTTTTATAAATTTAATTGTAAAAATAATCATTTTCAAATCTAATGACTTGCTCTTGCACGGCCCACAATTTATAGAATTTCAAAAGAATGCTTTCTGAGAAAAATAACGGCTGTGGTAGACAAACAGGCGGACAAACATGTAATATCATAAGTGTGCTAACTTTTAAGTGCTACTTGAATTTTCGTCTATTGAATAAGACACGAAACTAATGTTCTATGGCCATCTTAATTAATATCACAAGATTACGTCTATTGCTATATCAATACCCATAAATTCTAAAACATAAAAAATTATGTCTTATGAAAACTTATAAATAATTGACTGACGTAAAAATATATTTGATGGAATTTTCGGGAGATCCGTTTATTTAAATTATTTACACGTGACAAAATGCGAGTTTTAGCAAATTTTTGGGCGCAAAGTTTTAAGTTAACCTCTTTGTAGCCATACATATTTTGACAGGTTACAGTTTTATTGTCTATCAGTTATTTTTTTCATATCAGTATCTTTTCTTATGTTCCGTCGAAGTCAATAAAAACTAAAAAAAACTTTCGTCTCATGCAAAAAGGTATAAGTGTGTTAATTAAAAAAGCATCTAGGTATTCTGGGAAAACAAGGCGACTGGATAAATATGCATAAAGTTACAATTAGTAAATTTAACCGGCCTCAAAATGTTTAAATTTTGAATAATAATTTATAGTAGAAATTCAAGTTCAATTCACTTTAGTGATTGTGTATTAAATGAATGATATTTATTAATAGTTATGACCCTTTCGATTACCACTTAATCTTTGCAACGCCCGCTTATATAAAATTTCATTTGTCATTTCAAGAGGTATTTTGTGAAAAATGTGGAAGTACATAATTTGTGAAATATAAATGTGTTTTTTGTAAACTGCTCGTTATTGTTGTATAACAGTACGCAATCTCTAGTTTCCAAATCTATTTAAGATTGTTCAGTTAGATGAAGTTTATAATTATAACAAATAAATTAGTTTTTTTGTTAATAAACCGAAGATGGTGCTGGAATATCATGAGATATCATTACGTAACGAAGAAATTTTATTTCTAACTTTCGTAACACCAATTATGCATAAACAAATTTCATTTAAAGGTAAGTGTAGATTGGAAGCAGAATATTTTATAGAAATTTGTTAGGAATTTGTATACGCAGTCTGAGGCCAATTTATCTGCGCTGTCTGTGGCCAAAAAACAATTTATCTCTTTATTAAACAGTGACAGGTACCTAATTAATTAATTACCCTATTGGACTTAGTTTTGTGAGATCACGAAATTACCTTCTGCAGTAAATGGCTATTAAATGTTTGGTTTTTAAATTGCTACTTGCTTTTATACAATTGTGAGAAGAAAATATGAGAAATTGTTTACGAAATTAAATTAAAATAATTTGAGTATTGGTATATCAATTTCGAATAAACTTACCTCCATGATTTTCTATTTATTGTTCGTAAGTATTGATTTATAATTCGCTTAATACATGTTATTGAAATATTAAAACTAAATTTAACCGACGCTTAAATAAGTAACTCTTGTTTTAAATTATTCAAAAATTAGTTTTTTTTTTAATTATGAGATTATTACATTTTATGATTATTAATTAAATGTGGTAACCAGGAAGACAGTAATGACAAAAAAATATATGATAACGTATTTAAATTTTTGTTTTGTTCTTTAATATAATATATTTATGAGTTTTTTATTTCCATTTGAAAAATTAGAATCTACGTTATATTGTAATTTAGGACATGCCTTAATGTTTTATTTACAGCTGTTTCTATATTTTTATGCGACAGGTCAAATTTTATTTTGATCGTAAAGTTGATACTCTATTATTTTTATAATAATATGATTTAATGGTATGAAACTCTCAGAGCATAAGTTTAATCGGCATCTTTATATGGCTCAAAATTTTTATAAGGTTTAAACAACCAGTTATTGATATGTAACGTTTTCTTTAAAAAGAAAAAGATTATATACAATATGTAGTACAAATTAAATAAAAGAAATTTGCTACAATATAGTTTTTAACATCAAAGGCTACACACATATTCATACCAGTATAACATAATATTGTTAAAACTAATAAGTACTTTACAAATATAAGATCTTACTTCTGTGACAGGAAAATTTCCTTCATGCCAAATGTTGATATACCACGTCCGCGGATAGTACCTTATTGTTTTCAATGAATATTGACTAATATAAAAATATGTATTATTTGAAAGATCAATTTTTTAACGCATTAAGTTTTAGAAGCGTGATTTCTTTTCCTTTAAACCTTCGAATTTAAAATTCTATTTGACGCTTATGTCCCTTCCTAAGAAAACGAATTTTAAGGGACAGAGATACAGAGAGATGTGCAACAAAACGATCCTACGCATGTTTCTATTTTTCCATCGAAAGGTAGGAAATCCAAAAAAGCCAAACCGAGAGAAAAGCTAATATCATAATCACCATATATTTATTTATTTTATTACAATTACTACTTGTTGTGTGTATGCGACATATTAGTCTCTATAATAAAAACAGTATTTTAACAAATTAATATAAAAAAACACAGATTTGCCAATTGAACTAAAATAATGGAAATAACAAATCTCCGACCTCGTCGGAACCAACATATCGAAACTCAATTTTTCGCAATTCCCTCGGCGGATATCCGACTCGCAGATATCGACCAGTTTGTCCCAAAGGTGCAACACTACGAAGAAGTCGGAAAGTATATGGAATCAATTTCATTGCATAGTCAGGTATCACATGATTATTCTTCACTTGAACGGTGAGTATATTTCCGGTTATATTGGAAAGTATCATGTAACTTGACAGCGGTTTTCGATTATTGAAATACGTGATATCAAAAATGCATGAAAAATATGAGTGTAATACGGTGCTTTACAAAGAAGTGGAATTTGGTTTTACGTTTTCCTTTTCATTATATTGGGTTTACATATTTAAAAAAACGAAAAAGAGAAAACGAAATCCTTTTGAGGATATTCATCCCTCAGAAGTTCGCTGCCTGTGATTGAATACACCTAACACTTCATAAACTTAACCACTCGATGTAAATTGATTAAAGGTGACTGGCAAAAATGGGCGTAGTATTAAAGAAATGGAATAAAAATTAATAAAGCTAGTATTTTTTATCATAACGATCAAACGATTCAACAACATATATTCAAGAAAGAAGGAAAAATAAAATATAATTTGTGATAATCACACAAAACGAAAAAAACTGTCGTTCTGTAAACGCATACATTATACTTTTTAAATGAAAGAATTGTTAATAACAAATAAAAATAAGAATGAAATTCTAAATAAGTACAGAAAATTTTTAGAAATGATCACAAAATGTTATCAGTATCGATCGCTTTTCAAAAAATAAACTGTTAATTGATATTCATATTCATTCTATGTTGTAAGAATAAACGCGAAGAGCGACGAAGCTCATAACGAATTTTAAGAGGATTTTCCAACATATCGGCCGAGTTGGCACGATTCGTATGTTAATATGTTATATCTGCACATAGAGGATTCAACAGGATAAAATTTGAACTTCACTTCATAGCTAGTTCAAAAGTTTTATAGAACTAGCCTTCACAAACTTTTACGGAAAATAATCCAAGTTAGATTAAAAAAAATACAGTTTTCCCCATTTGTCTAGTTGACACTTTTTCATTTATTAATTTAATTTTCTCTATAAAAGAACGTGGCACCCAAAAGATCGACATAGAGTAGTGATTTTTAACTATAAATTAGACAACGATACATCTACGGCAATAAAAATTTTGTGAAAAAATTTGGAAAAATTCAAAAGTGGAAAAGTAGGATGTCATTTTATTTTTTTTCTTCGCAATTTCAAACCACTTTCATTTTAAACTGTATAGTAGCGGCTTATGACAAGGTGTTGACGTTTTTATTGACAGTGGTTTTTGTTGATATTTACAAGAAGAATGAAATTTGAAATGTGGCAAAGTAATGAAACATATTAATTCATATGTATTCTTACAATCATCAATCAAATATTTTATTAGAAATTTTATAGGTGACAAATGAAATAATCGATTTTTATTTCCTTGGGCATACAGTAGAAAGTGTCAATTGTAAAAGTCTGTTACAAGAATACCAAAGCTATTTTCAGAATTTGATTGTTGAAAAATAGAAAAAAATTTTCCCTCCTTTCATTTTGCAATACTTTCCTATTTTACTGGAAAATACATTGACGAAAAATGATGTATGTGTTGTAAATATTTTATTACAAACATTTTATATCCTCAAATGTTTGTTTATGCATGAGCATTAACTAAACCCACTGCGAGTTTTAGTAATAAGCAGTAATAGCAGTTTAGAAATGTCCATGGGTCAAAATTTATTTTTCATAGCAAATTATAGTACATACTAACTTGTAATTTGGAAGATGCTTTTATGTATTTGTTTACATCTGTTTTTCTATCGCAGATCAAGTTTTATTTATGTTGGCCGTCGTCTTTAAGCTTAGTATGCATTTTTTAATTCAATCAACAATACTCAATCCTTTTACTATTACATAAATTCATGGAATTTAATGATACAATTTCGGATATTCAAACACAATCACTTATAAGAATTAGGATAAGGAAGAAAATAATGGCTTATTAAGAACTGGCAGCATTTCTGTAAAAAAATACTTTGACTTCCTACCTTAGGTGTTGGTCTTCTGAACTTATTTATTAACTCCAGTCTGGGAAAATCCCGCCTCACGCCGTCATCAACTTATTATCGGTCATTACAGCCCAGATTTATTATGTTGTATACTGTCGTAAGCAAAAAATGAAGTAAGTGTTTTTAAAAGATATTTAAATAAATTTATTTCTATTCATGTAATATCTAAAATATCAGAGATGGAATTATATCGTAGTTCAATTTTAAAATTTATGTTATTTTATAATCTTGAATATATTTGGCGTTAATTTTGTAGAAATTCATTATTCACCATTAAATGAAACTAATTCTTAACCACGACTTAGGTTTCGTTGTATTACAACATCTTCGAGTTGGCTATTAGCAAAGATAGCAAAGCAAAGATCTTTGCTAATAGCCACCTGAAGATGTTGTAATACAACGAAAACTAGGTCGCGGTAAAGAACTTAAAGAAAGTAGAAATAATTCTACATCACGTAGTTTATAAACAGAATCGGAGATCTAATGGCAAGTCGTTGGATAAAGAAACTTTTGATTTTGCGAGCAATTTTTGAATATATTTTTTTAGCATATGCTACATATATATATATATATATATATATATATATATATATATATATATAATATATATATATATATATATATATATATATATATATATATATATATGTATATATATTTATAAAATAATGAAGGTAAGTAAATGCCAATTATTGACTCAAACTGATAATTGCTCCGAAAAAAGTTTGCAACATCTAGAATTGACAACCAAAGACTGGTTTTTACAATTATTTTTTTCTTTTATTTCAAAATCATGAAAAAGAATCATTTGGCGCTGAAGGAAACTCATCATATTTTATAACGGCACTTGGAATTATGTTTGAAGCGTAGACACTTAATTGTAGACAACTTCTTTAGGGAATATGGGCCGTCACACTACAATTAAACATATGTTTGATGCTTTGTGTTTTTCCTTATTAATGCAACGCTAACATGTTGACTCCACTAACAAATAACTCGCAAGCGCAAACCTTAAGGAAGCGGAATCTGCTGGCCTCCAATAAAAAGAAATAAATTAAATACATACACACAAGAGCGAAACCTTGAAATAGGTATACCTCCAATGCGCGGATTATTAATATCACTACTGTTTTTTTATTGGTCATTTCGAAGTGATTCAATATTTTTAAATACTCCATTAATTAAATATATCCAAGTTTTATTCCTATTAAAAAAAATATTCCAATCCTACCTATTAGAAACCCATATATTCTCACACTATATTGGTTATTTCAAAAAAGTAGCACAAATTTTAATGTCGAAACATATATATTTTTATTTGGTTAGATAAAAAAGAAGACGTTTTGTTTCATATTTGTTTTATCGAATATTGAGAACTGAATTAGTGAACGCATTTTTCCTAAAATTGACTTATTTTCTACGATGTAATTTTTTCGATTTAATATTTCTAAAATGATGGCAATACGACATTCGAATGCTACTTTATTAATTTTAGTTTGTCTCTATAAATTTTCTTCGGCCTTACTTTTTGAAATCTTTAATTTGCAATTGACTAGTAATTTGCTATTAACTTTTTAGAAATTAAAAAAAAGGATTAGACCGAAGATGTTTAAAACCAATTGAATGTATAAGGGAAATAATTTGTTGAATTTTCATGATTCAAATATTAATGTATCGTAAAAATAACTGTAACGCGATGTCGTAACATTAGAAAAGAGTAGATTAAAAAACTAAAACGAACTCATTGACACTTGTACGTCAAAAACTTTGAGCTTTTCTCTCTTCTCTTTTGTTTCGTAGTCAAAGTAAAGTGAATAAAGTACAACGTGAGATATGCTCCTTATGATCTTAATTACGTGCGGCAGTAGAAATGGAAGCTCACACTTTATTCTATTTTCATGACTGTTGACGAGAGTAAAAGTCATAAGTAATAAAACTTACGTAGTACAGTTTTAGTACCAATAAAAATGGTAGTCTCTACCTATGTAAACGTTAAAATTTAAGAGCGAGAACCAAACTTATTGTTAAGTTAATTAACTCCTAAGTACATCAAATTTCGAACGACTTTAAGAACTCAATTTAACGTACCTGAGGCGTAACTTGCCAGGACTTTATTAGCGTTTCTGTAAGATGGGTAATACCTATAAGTATTAGCAGCTGAATTACCTTAGATAATCTACAATCGGATAGAGATATTAGGAAAAAGTTCAACGATAAACGCAATGCAATTTTTTATGTTATATCTGATTGTATTTTCTTTTTGAAAACAAATTGGCCCGCGTTGTAGTTACTTATTTTATTAAATCTGTCGATTTTGTGATAATATATATATATTATTTGTATATATATATATATATATATATATATATATATATATATATATATATAATATATATTTCTAGAAAAAAACACCCGTCAAGCACGAGTGGAACTCGCACTGTGAGATTTTCGTACACATTTGGGCACTAATAAATATTCAATGGTCTTCCACATACGCATATTTAAAAATGAATATATTTTATTTGATATAACTACAAATTGATAATTTTCGGATTTTTTCTTTGTGCTGTGATACTTTGATTCTTGCTACAATTTATGATTCCAGGTGAACGGAAATTATCTTATAGGTTGTGATTTATTTGCGAGTGTCGAAATACGCGGCATAAATTGTCGTTTTTTAAGTTTCTTTTTAATTGCAGTGACTTATAAGCTTAATTTTTCACTGCTCTAAGGGACCGTAGACTTAAGTTTTTAATATCAATTTCAACTTCATACCTCTACGCGTGCCTGAGAAAATGGGCTTGACAGAACAACAGGCGGAAAAAAAGTGGTCCCATAAGGGTTCCCTTTTTCCTATTGAGGCACGGGACCCTGAAAATGCTAGATTTTCTTTTATTTTTAATTTTTAAAAATTATATTCGTTCTATTTATTTGCAGGACTTTGCTCTCAATTTAGGATACTGCGATAAATCGGACAGTGGGAAGAGTCAAATTCCCATCTAGCGGTATCTTCAATAAACTCTTGTAATTGTGTTCGTATTGTGATAACAAGTTAATGGTAAACATATGGTAGTTTGGATGTTTGTATTGGCCATAATTATGGCTTCAAACAAGTTACGATGGTAGCTTGAGATTTATTCAATTTATTGAAAAGAATCTGTTACGTGGATTATTGGCCGAATAAATTCGAACCTGGATTTACGAGGTTTAATGTAAAATTCGCTGAAATTAACACGTATGTAAATTTGGAGGCTATTGGTAAATAATACTAATTTGAAGTAGGTGGCCTTATTACAATAAATAAAAAAACTCAATATTTTTCCCAGGGTCGTTAATTTGTTTTTATGTAAATATAATATAAATTTGAGTAATATAGCTGATGAAATGGAGACCAATCAAATGAAACTAATGACATGACAATTGTAAAGCAATTTACGTACGCGCGCTACATATAAATAGTTAACATGCAAGTTACCAAATTGGTAAAAACGTTGCCGCATGGTATTGAATCATTACCACATTAAGATCACACAGGGCTTATAAACCAGCGCTACTTTGTGGTTGACATTTCAGGTTTTGCGAGATTTTCAAGACATTGTCTCCGCTAAACTTCTACTTTACTCATTTTTACTGGATTATTTTCTCTAAAATATGGGTTTTAACTTTCCTTTTTAAAGAGACACTACTGTAGATGCGCGGATGTCTTTCAATTAACAGCTCATAAAGCCTTTTTTACTAATTTATTAACGTGTCGTTGAGGTTCATGTTTTCTGATACTCGTAAGGTTTTACTATACATCCAAATTTTGGATGTATAGTATGTTTGGAATAACCACTGCAGGTTTTGTGGTGATATGAAAATGAAACGTGTACTGCGGTAGGACATATACGTACATATTTAGCAAATAGTATACCTTTTCGGCTTTTATGTCTTGTATGTCTGTAATGTAAATATCACTCTGAAGAATATGTTTTTTATACACACATAAATTAGCTAATCTGGATTAAGTACCATCGAATATATGATATTAGAAATTTAATAAAAATAAAAAAATACACATATCAAAACATTTAACAAACAATAAAACATCCCTACGGTAGCATAGGCATTTCCCAAAGTTCTGTTGGGCAAGCTGTCCTTGTGGCTTTTCTTTATCGCAGTTTATTGATAGTGAAAAATAAAAAAAATTATTTCAATTTTTTTTATTTATTTTTGGAATATTGGTATCATTTTGTCAAGGTACATCATATCTTTTAAACTTCATTTTACATAACACTTTTCGAAACCATATTTTCATTACGCGCTGTATAGTGAACCGACAATAACTGGAGAAAATAGAACATTCGATATTTAACACTTTAGCGGACAAGTCCACCAAAAGTCGGTCGAACAAAAAGTATACGGAACAAAATAATACAAACAATTCTTCACAGATTAACATATTTTTCTGCATTCACAGAATAAAGTTACAATTCTAACTTCTTGGTACAAATATTAAGATATTTGATGTCACATTCATTCAAATTACACAAAACAAATAGTTGATTAAATGAATAACATTTATTCCGGAGTTAAATTTAACGAACTAACTTCAAAATTTTGTTAAGTTTGTTAAAGGCGTATATTTACAATCGCGCAAAATCGCCTTTAATTCTCATCTACAACAAAGGTCTACAATACAACATCACGTTACGACACGCTACATGTGCAGAAAGCATGCATGGACTAACAGGCGAGTTTCGAGACATAAGTAGTATCAGGCGGGCGTATCTATTCGCGAACGTCTATCGCCATTGTGCACAAATGATAGCCATAAGTCTGAATTACAGTCACCAAAAAGTCTACGGGGCGCAAGCCTTGGAGGCATTTTGCGTAATCTCTGAGAGGGAAAGATACCCGGGGAATCATTGGAAGGAATACTCAATGAAGACGTATTACAGGGTAAATACAGTCCTTGTACATGACGTAGAAGTGCAGAAATTACAATAAAATTTAGTGAGAAATTGTTTTTGTCGAGGTATAAAACTTTCATCATGTAAAAGTTGAGTTAAAATGAATAATTAGTTTTTTAAGTGATATTTGATAAAAGAGAAGAAATACTTGAAAAGTAATGTTGAAATTTTTTATAAATTGTTTAGTTAAATTTCTTTTCTGTTTACCATAATTTTTATTGGAAATATAATATTCCTCTTTTTTGCAAGTTATTAATATTTATACTGTTCTTTTAAATGTGCAGAAAACCGTACTGTTCTCGAAATTTATATGTTTATTTTAGAAACGTTTTAAATATATATGAGTGCATACATATATATATATATATATATATATATATATATATATATATATATATATTTATATATATATATATATATATATATTTGTATACGTATGTGCATATGCCAAAGCGTCTAATGAGTTTAATGCCAGCGAAAGATATAGTAGGCTATATGTTATGTTTCCGTTATGAAAAATTAATATTTGTTAATAGTTTAATAAAAATGCTATACACATTTCAATGTTTGTAAATGACAAAATGTGTACAGAGCACTCCTAGTGCGAGTTTTGTACTTGACTGGTTTTTAGGGTCCTAGTTATTCAAATAAATACCATCAAAATGTAATGCTTCACTGCGCAACTTTTGCGGTTTACTATTCTGATTAACATAGACGAATAGATTATTGCACAAACGAGTGAGAAAGGCTGTGCATGTGTCTATGAGAACTGCTGTGCATGTAGTCAAACTAAATATACAATCGAATTGTTTAAGTAAATATAACGTACCATAGTATTTAGACACGCTACTACCGTCCAATATAATTGCCGACTTTTAATCATGTAATCTATTTGACATAAAATTTAGGCCAGAACCCCAGACTCTTATTTTTGGTGGCGGGAGATTAGTTTAAATGCAAATTTGCTTCATAGTACATAGTTTTGCTTCAATAAGAACATAATTAATTAATTTATTTGAAAAATATGCACCGAAGTTTACTACGTCATAAATGTCCATTGCCGATGGTTATGTCACAGGAGCTATTATACTCAGAAATACATTCAAAGTTAGGTTCAATACCAATCGTATGTTGTCACCGTGAATTTGTATCATTTAATTTAATGTTGTTTACAGAATATATTTTGGAAAATCATTATTAATTATGATTAAGAAATTATTTTTTATTATAAGTTGATGCATGGGAGTTATTTAGATTCCCGCAATATTAACAAAAATACGATACGGGAAGGCAGTGATTAGGTGAGCTACCAGTTTGAGTAATATGCGAGTAATTTTTTAGTACTAATAGCCTCAATGTTATATCGCCTGTAAAAACCGATGAATCATTTCCATTCTGAACGCCCATATATCACAACAAGGTATTTATAACCTTCGTAGGAGAATAATAAAACATAGGGCTTTGGATCTTATATAGTTTTACTTATTTACATAATATTATATGTGTCCATATTTTTATAGTTTCTCCAGCAGAGGTCAAGTAGATTATGATATTGTAACATGTAATAAAACCTAGATACACTGTAACACTTGACATAAAAATGCTATTTGCAGAACGGGTGTTTTCTTTGTAACGGTCGTTAACAAAAGAAAACATGCAACGAAATGTGGAGAAAAGGATTGTAGCGTTTTTCTAATAAAATGTCGATTACATTATTATTTATTGAACGAAGGATAAAAAAATTATTCCAAATATGAACCTTTGATTTTGTAAAAGATTCACAAACGATTTCATGTTCAGACGGTTTCTCAGAAGTATGTTCAAGCTAAGTTAAAATTTTGTTTGAACTGAGTATATTTTTATCTTCAATATATAGCTTCAATACATATAACGGTCAATATATATTTATATTATATACACTTTTACTTATATATTTTAAATTTTCTTGGTTCTCATAAAATTATTTTTTTCCTAAAATTTCGCATTGAGTATTGCTTTAAATTTTAAAAACATGTTCTCATATTATTATACTTTATTTTTAATAATATATTTTAAATAACAAAGAAAAAATAAAAAAGTACTCTTGTGAAACATAGCTGGATCTTATTATGTCAAAAATAAAAATTTCTTATTGTTTGAAAAATATCAATCTGTCAAATTGAAGTGAAAGAATGGAAAATGTCTTCATAACTTAAAGATAACTACTGGTACAGAAAACTGAATTTGAAAAGGAAGTTCTGGTTTCTAGTGCATTCAGGAACAGAACCAAGAACTTTACAACAAGTTTAAATATCTTACATTTTTCATAACCGAATCTCAAGACAATATATGTGCTTTTATTTTTCAATGAATTTGTTTCTCTCCCTCTGTCTTAAAATCTCTGCCTGTAATAATAGAATAACTTGATTTTTAGGATTTCCTAACTCAAAAGTAAAATCAAGTCACTTTCAGATCATTCAAGTGTCCATCTGCCACAGTATTTTTCGTCAGAAATCCCTTGATGTAGAAACTTGAAATGTGGCATAATAATAAAGTATATTATACTGCATATATTTCAACAGTTAGCACTCAAAGACATTTGTAGGGAAATTTGAAGTGAGAATGGGATGACGGTTCAAATTAAGACTTAGAAAACAATTTCATCATTCCATATATAATGCTGAATATAATTTGGAAACATCATTTATAACAGAATCCAAAATATTTAATTCATAATGTGATGTGTCTTCAGAGCTATTCTGAAGGATATTCAAAATAGTAATACAATTACAATAAATGGAGTCTTTAGAATGATCGCGTTAAATAAATTAATAAATTGATTTCACTTCAAACCAGGTGCGGAATCGTCGATGCATGAGCCACAATTGCACTTGGTCGTAGTAGGAAAATCCAGCAAATCCCTATTTTGTCCATACATGTGTGATGAAATATGTCACTGTGAAGGACAAAAAGGAAAATGAAACTCAATCAGTTATAAAATCGTAATCCTCCTGAATCGTGTTACCCAATTTTTCAAGTTAACGCATGGTAATAAATAACCGTGATTATATTAACGACAGTTGTTAGAACTGTGAAACATTATAGCTTGATATTATAACTTATTATATTCCTGTGGTAGAGACGCGATAAATAACGCTTTTTTCCGGTAATTTCCAAAACAATTTTCAAAAAATTTCCAAAAAATTTCCAGCTCCGAAATCAGTAACAAGCCCAGTTAAGATTAATATACAATTTGTGGTTTTAAAATTTGATGTTTATTATTCTTCTCTTTTGCGGAAAGCTAAAAATGCCAAAATCTCTTTGGTCAAGACATTCTAACACATGAATACTGAATTTTTAAATTAATCGGTGCTGGGGCGTAATCTACTGTAATTATTGTCTCTAATAATTATCAACTTAAATAAGAGGTGGTACCACCTATTATGTTAGGAGGTATTTAAGAGTTTTAGATTTGTTTGGGAAAAACTAAGGTTAAGTTATTAGTTGCATTTAGAAAAAAAAATAATAACATTCTTGCATAAAACGTTTAATAAGAAATTGATTAATTACTAGAAAGTCTGCTATATTATGGCAAAATATTAAAATATCGTGTACATGATCTACGATACTATCTCATAATCGCCAAATAATATTATATAATATAACGACACCTCATCTAACCGAGATACTATTTCAATCTAAATTCAATACAGAATCTTTCAGAAACTTTGAAACAAATCGCTTAACTTGTTAATAGCATATTTTATTATACATCGAATCGAATGCGTAATATTTATAACAATCAACTCGCCCATAATATTTCAATCATGGAAGATTTTGAATATATTTGGCGTTAATTTTGTAGAAATTCATGATTCACAATTTAATAAAACTACGGGATATAGTATTATTTCTACTTTTTTTAATTTCTTTACCACAACCTAGGTTTCATTGTATTACAACATCTTCTTTTCTAATATCCCAACTGAAGATGTTGAAATACAACGAAACCTAGGTCGTGGTAAAGAAATTAAAGAAAGTAGAAATATTACTACATCACTTAGTTTCATTTAATTGTGAATCATGGAAGATTCTAAAATCCTTAAACTCAGTAAAAATAAGCATCGTCTGCGGGTGTATATTGTCAGTTTTATTTAAAACATTGAAGTGGATACTTTAAATACCTGCCTGCGATCAGCTAACCTATACTGAAGCTATTTACTCATCATAGTATCTGTCTAGAAATAGGAGCAGCTACTTCACTGGACTTTCTTTTTCATTTCTTTTTCACTCGCTGAATCTCTTTTTATTCATCAATAATTCACATAGTTTTACCCAAGTACTTGCCCATATGGTATGTTATCATTTAACATTTTATATATTTTATTCAATATATAGAACAATATTCTGTAATTATATACTTTTCATACACCCTCCACGTTTTTATCATCAGTTACTTTAAAGATCAATCTGACCTTGTATCAACTCTAACTCATAACAAAGCGTTCAAATTAATTTACTCGAAAAATTCGTTTCTTGTTAGACCCCTCTTAAAATTGTAAAGTAATATGGATTTCATCTTGCGATTTGTGAATTTTCCCAATTTTTTTTAATTGATTTTAGTTAAATACACAATGATCGCTACATCAGAAAATCTATATTGACGTTAATGTGGATAATCATAATTTAGCCATTTTCTTTCAGTTTTATTTTATTTTGTAACATTACTCCATATGACCAAATTTATTCAGCGGTACTAGTATAAACCTAAAATCAAAATAAGAATATTTATATGTACCAACAACCTATCTAATATGTACCAACAATATTACAAATCATTTAGTGAAAATCAAAATTAAGGAATATTAAAAATATATTTAAAAAATTCTTTGAAATATTATCAAAAATATTGAAAGAACGTATAACTTTTTTAAGTTTAATTAGTAAAATTTCGTAGTTTCATAACCGAAAATGAAATGCATTCAGTTATAAATTTCCATATATTTGTAAATCTTTCCATTGATAATTAGAACTCTATTACATAAAACTCTCAAAAGGAAAATAACTTTGGAATGTTTATGAATCAATTTTTTGGCTGATATACCAAATTATGAAAGAAAACGGAAAGGAATTTTTTAAGTATTTTACTTGTCTCATTTTTTTGTGTAATAATTTATGTATTAGATATATTTATTTTATTTTTTGATATTTTTAAAAATTAAAACCCTGAGAGAGTGAAATACTACAAAAATGTTGGAATCCTAAGTTTCAATTGATAGGGCATCCCCATGAGATTGAAAATAAAAGAAAACTAAGGTTTGAGTTATAAAGCAATACAATTTACTTTTATTAGGTTTTCTAAAGCTATTGATTTATATATATATATATATATATATATATATATATATATATATATATATATATATATAATATATATATATATATATATATATATATATATATATATGTATATATATATATATGTGTATATATATATATATATATGCCAAAGCACGTTCACATTGTTATACGCAGGAAAAGTTACATTTCGCAATGGTCGCATAGTTTTCTATTGTATGGTTTTATTATACACAAGTCATCAAATTAATCTATAAGTTAACAACTTTTTAAGCATTTTATTATGACACGATAATATTTTTTTCCTCAACCCTTATAAATATGTAGAATTTTCGCAATGAGGAATAAGTTTAACCTGTAAGGAAAATTAATTAATTTCCAAAAGCGGCATGTTCATATAATCACAGATATGAATAGTTATTAGTAATAGTACCTTATTGTAATCCTTAGTTAATAGTACTTTATCCTGAGTTACGCGGTATTGCTGTATTACCGACGATATGTAATATTAGGATACTGACAGCCTTACTTGGCTTCGAGGGTGTAACAGTTCTAACAGTACAAGTATGTATATTTAGAAATATGACTGAACTGCATAATAGTTTTGGCTGTAGTATATCTGATGAAATTTTTGTGTCATTGTAAATAGTTGTTGTTAAATAACAATAGTTGTTATAAAAATATTATACGAGTAAATGTTGGTAGATTACTGTTAATGTTGGACTATTCAATAGTTTTTAAAAAAGTAATACTTAATATTTTTTTTTATTCATCTGGACATTTAAGTCGACGCGCAAAGAAAAAAAATAATATCTAAATTTTGTAATGATTTTTTTAATTTATTGGTGGAATATTACTTGTAATATCACATTAATATGAAATTAATTATTACAACTAAAATTTCTTTGCGATATTGAATATTCCATCGCTTTCAAGCCGTATTTGTAAATCAAGATATATCATATATTGCAAAACTCAACGTTAAATCTAGGAATGGATATAGTTTCTTAAGCTTTTCTTAATACTACGCATCTTAGCAGGGGAATAAATTAATATTAACAACATTCTTACAGTCTGTTTATCCAATTATAATTAATTTAGTGTGGAGTTTTCTGTTACGTAAGATATACGTAAACGTAAACATATTTTAAAATGATATTTGTCCGGCAGTAAATATTTTATAATCCAAAATAAGTTTATAATTACTCCCAAATCATAAAAAGTACCCAATACTACTGTTACAAGTTAACAAGATAAGAATGCAGTTTAGGCCCAATGATATTTTTACAATTTTTTTGATACAATATGAAGGAACATACATTGAAACTGACGTATTTCAAAAAATATTTTGCAGCTGGCGATTATATATTATAAAAAAATTAATTTAAAAAAATTACTTATGAAAATTTTTTCAGACTTGTATGTTCCTAAATTTTTTTTACTAATTGTTCAATTAATTTATCATAAGATATTATACGCTTAACATTTACAAAAGTATAAACAAAAATCGAATTAATGCGATTAATTTAGGTAGAATTATAAATTTAAAAATATATTAGATTATAGCGCATTGTTATATGAAAATAATCAATCAAACTTAGTTAAAAATATTTTACTGTCTTTAAGTGTTTATGGCATTAATAACTCTCACGACCGACCGTGATAATTGTAAATTAAAAGAAAGTACCAAACCGGTCCGACCTGGCCTGGGCCGATTCGGATTCGATCGGGCAGGCGGGCCATCCATCAACTTTATAAATTAATAAAGACAAAATTATTTTTGTTAAATACATATGCTTTAATATATATCCTTTCATTTAAAACACAAGAAATAATGAATTCATATTAAAAAAAAAAACAAAAAAATACTAATTTGGCTTGAAAATCTGCAATAAAACCAAAAGCTGGCAGTTACGAATTTCCAAATAGTGTAAAAGCGCCATAATTTGAAGAGTAAAATATTCTTCAAATTGGTGTAATTGAATATTTTGATATTTTGTTTAAAATACATATGATATGTTTGCAAATTTCTATTTTTACCTTATTTAATAACATTAATTCTCGTTTGTACTTCTGTGCCTGTTAAGTGTGTATTGTTTAACGATACATTCGTTGTGAAATTAGTGAAAAAATGACCAACATACAAATTGGAAGAAATTTTTCGTGAGTAATTTTGTTTCTTCAAATAAATTTTTTTAATAAATAAAGCCTAGCTGCGAAATATTTTTTGAAATGACTTGTTTTTAATGCATGTTATTTCATATCATATCAAAAAATTGTCGAAATATCACTTAAATTAAACTAGATTTGTTCCATTATACAAGTCATCGTCATTATCAGCAAGGTGACGTCCACTGTATAGAACACATTCTCCAATAGATTTCCACAAAGCTTGCCCGCATCTCGACTCGACCGCATTTGCATCAAATTGCTTTCCACAATCTACACTAGGTCATCTGTCCACCTAGTGGTGGGCTGTTCCCTGGCTGTTCGACACGTCATCTACCGGTAGTAGTATCATATAGTACTGCTAGGTTCGCACTGTTTCTTTTAGTGTTAGTATCCGATACTCGTAATCGTAATGTTAACTCGATCTAGGAGAAAAATCTCAGAATTGGCAAAGTTATTCTCCTGGCACCCAGAATGTAAAATCTAAATATTTAAAATTATGTTAGCCTATAGGTTATCAGATTAGATGAACCGAAACAATTACACAACAATACATACATTGAATGTTGTACTTCCTGCAAAGCTACGGTGGTAAACTGCACTTCTTTGATTTCGAATATTCTTTTATAAAATAACCTCTATTAAATTCTTAATTTCCGTTTAAAAAATAATGTGCAGTTTCGAGTTATATGTACTTGACGTGAAAGGTGGGTATTGTTAGAAATATTTCGTTTCTATTTGGTAACCCCGCACACTTCTGTAGCCGGCCAGTCGAGATGTCAAACTAACGGTCTCTGTCAAATAAATTACACTAATGAGAATCAATTATATCTTAAAAAAACGTAATGATACTTTTCTTTGTTTTCACGATATTACGTAATCGATCTTAATTTAACATTTTTAACAAGTAATTTTGAAGATTAAGATATACATAGAACATAATTTTTACGGACATATTCAATAATAGCTTAAGTCCTATATAAAATAGTAAAAAAATAGTGAAATCTTCGTAATTTTTTTTTAATTGATACATGATATGATATAAGATATTAAAAAGAAAAAAAAAACAATTATCAAAATTAACCACCCCCCTCCATAAAATAGCATTTTGTGTGTTATTTTTTTATTACATGGGGAATATTATGCTTTATCATTGTGCCAAATGTTAAGTTTCTAAATAAAAACACTTATTAAGAAAACATCAACATTACAAAAAATTTAATAGAAAAGAAAAGGTTTTGCAATTTTTATAACGTTATTTTTAATTTGGAAAGAAAAAATATTCGCTTCGCTCCACATTTATAAGTAAATATTTTTCGGTATTATCACGGTGCAAAATTTTAAATTTTGACGTCAAATAGTTTCTGAAAAGAAAAATTGTCAGACGGACGGATATTTAAATGTATTTATAGGGGTTTTCAAAATAGGGTGCATCAAAATCTCATTCTTCTAAATACGATTCTACGAGTATAATCAGTTCTCTTAATGAACTTAAAATAGCAAAATTAATTAGTGTTCTTTGATTATTTAAACAATTTTAGCTAAAAAAATCAAAATAACAAATATGTAAAAAGATACTTTGAATAAGGTTCTTTTTAATAAGAAAATTTTGCATAAACACAATTAATAAAAGATCATGTGAATGCACAATACGATTCACGATGTTATAAGAAATTACATTATCATATTTATGGTATAAACATAAGTGATTAAAGTGCTTACTTTATAAACAACAAACTTGTCATTCATGATTTGAAAATAAACATTAACTTCATTTTCTAGCTTTCTTCTATTTTAGCTTTCAAATTTTTATTGTGACGTAATTTTAAATCAATTTAAACACCAAACTTAAATTCATTAAAATCCACTATTTGTAAAACGTGGTTTCCAGCGAGTTTTTTACCGAATTTAATATATGCAAATTTCAATTTACCAACCTATTTATGTTGATAAATAAAATGGAGTAAGGAAGCATAATGCTGGTTTCGTTTTACATATAGAAACTTAAAAATAGACTGCTGTAATTGTTATAACGTATTGGCCCGCACAAATTTGTCATACGACTTAAAGAAAAAACTTGGCATTTAACAAAATTTGTGGTTAAAAATGAAATAACATAACATTACATTATCTTCTCTGTGTCTAAATTAGGTAATGTCAAATCAAACTGTCAAACTGGTTCATTTCTTATTTGAAACCTCCATGTATTCCTTCGAAGTGAAAGTATCTATTTTGATTTGAAGAATATAAGTTTGAATTCGAACTATCTATTCAGCCTTGAGACATAATATGTTTTGTTAAATTATACTATTTAAAGGGTTAAATCAGTTTTTAGGAGATAAATATAGTTTCAGACATGAAGAAGAAAACAAACAATATTAAATTAATAGATGTAATTAAGTTAATAAATTATAATTTTTCCAAATATTGAAAAATACTATATGGAGTGGAGTAGGTGTCAGTACGTCCATCTGTCTATTTCTACTATTTTTTTTCTAACCAGCCGCAGATCTGAATTAAGAAACTTGAACTTTTTGGTTTTTTTTTTGTTATAGGAAAGAAAATTAATGTAGCAAGAGTAAAAAGTACCTAATAGTACATTTATTATTAGATTTCTAATATGCTTATAAAATTTGAATTATTTTCAAATTACAGTACAAAACCCTGTTAGCTTATACTCCAAACACACATTTTTTTTCTCTCTGTAACGTATATATAACGACAATCTTCATTTTCAATCACAGTCATTTTACTCAGAAATGTCATTTTAATCAATTGAAATTTCTCAGGATAATATAGCATATTAAGCTACTCAGATATCACATTAGCTACTCAGATATCTGAGTAGCTAACACTCAAAAATGTTAATACGAAATTTTGAAAGGGGGTTGAAAGAAAACATTATGTCTTGCCTTTCTTTTTAATTTTCATATGTGGCCACTATTTATGGTGTATTTTGACAAATAACCATATAAAGTAGCCAATGAAAGTTTCTGGATACATTTTTGATTAAGATATTAAAAAAAAACGTAAAAACGTTACGCATAAAGCTGTCTTCTAGTTTTTTTAAAGAAGAAAATATATTTAATCAAGATTATTTAGGAAAGTTAACATAGTTTCATAGACTCATAGTAGGGTTATTACATAAAAGTTAATAAATAGTTGACCTTGAATTACTCTAAAAATATTTGCACAACCCAATATTTTAGAGAAAACCTTTTCTAAAAGTTATCATATCATGATGGCAAGAAATTGAGTAATAATAAAATTAAAAGCTTCTGCATATTTGTTTTTTGTAAGGTAAAGAGAAAAACAGTAGTAAATGGGTGTTTATTATACAAATATTTTTATCACTTAGCCATGTTTCTTATAGAAATTGAGGTTATTATAACTAATTTAGCGAATAGTTTAAGAATCGATATAGTTAGGGAAATGACATAAACTATGGTAAGAAAGAATATGGTCGATTTGGGAGAATTTTGAAAATAAAGATCAATAATGTATTTCGAATGTTAGGAAGTTTATTCCAGAGTTTGACAGTGATGGATTAGGCTTAGAATGTAATGTTTAGAAATAAATATAATGAGGAGGATTTCAGAACGTAATCCAAGAATCCAAAACCTTGAAATGTTAGCGCTTTGAAATCTCAAGGTATTGAAGAAAAATTTGAAACGTAATTTTTTTTTTAGTGTGGAGCTAAAATATTGTAGACATTATGTGTATACCATGAAAATAAAATAACGACTTTAGAGAACAAAAAAAACTGTTTAATATGTATTACTACAAAACCAACCAAATGGTATTAAAATCCAAAAATTCGTCAATTCATTACTAGACTAGTAAATATTTAACTAATTATTATTAAATAGACAAAAATGAACCAAAAAAGTAAACAAAATATGTAATTTGCGTATATTATGGACAACAAACTCTTTCTTGATCAACAAATTGAAATCATCGTAAATTGGATCCATTTATGATCTACATACTACAAAATTTCAAAACGTGTGTAGAATTAAGGAGATTCCTGAGATACTTGGCTTTTCGGCAATTGTGTGTTAGAAAAGAGAACTTTTTAGCTGCAAAATAGAAGAATTACCACTAACATGACAAAATCTATTAATATATTTATCGAATATTTAGTTTTTTGAGACTTGATTTCGGCCATATCTTTGCACGTACCGTGACGAATTACTAGATACATGCCTTTATTTTACATCGGGAATAAATATAGGAAATGTGGATCTAAGAAGTGTCCTGGTACTACGAAGCATTCAGACATAAAATCCTTAATTTAGGACTAACTAAATTTATTAAACCTGCTAAAGTATACTCTATCAGAAATGTTATAGAGTACGAAAGCGATAAATAAAAAAAAACATATTTACATTTGGTACAGTAAATGCGTGTAGATATACGCACATACACAATTTTTTCAATTTCCGTCACTCCCATGCAGATACACTCCAACGCATAATATACTTGCATAGATATACTTACATAACACTTTTCATACCAACAATACAATAAAAAGACTTAATTAGGATGATGCGTTAATAATAAAATGAAATAAATTTATTATATATTTCTATATATATTTCTAAAAGAGATTGCAAATGGCGGAAATTTGAAGTGGCACTAGAGATTTGCAATTTTTTTTTTATATTTTATATACTGTATGCGCCGTAATTTTATCAAAAATATGATTCGCCTGTTGTATTTGCATGCATCTTTTGTTTCCACTCTTAATTTCAGATATTTTCTGCCAATGTTTAATATTAAAAACTATAAAAAATAGGTTTTCATTTTTATAAAATAATATTTTTATCATCTTTCTTTTTTTCAAATCCTTCTCTTTCTAAAATCGTTACATCATTACCGGTAAGTAGGAGAAATAATTATTGAAAATAAATAAAATCAAGTAGTTTATCCATGAAGATCTAATTAAACAGTTTATTTCTAAGGATTAATAATTATCAATAACCAGTTAACCAAAAAATAATACAGCAAATAAAATGGAAATAATGCAAAGGACCGGAAAAACATCTGAAGGGGAAGCATATAAAAACTGAACGTTTGGGAAAACTACTTAAAGAATGCTAAAACTACAGAGATTTAACCCATCAACATTTATCCCCTTTCTGCTTGGAAAATAAACCGTTTTTTAAACATTAACTCTTTCTTTTACTTAGAGTACCTAGTAGGTTAGACCAGAAACTGCGAATGGGACTGATATCGGAAAACGCACCCTTGAAAACTTCTCGAAATAGGCTTCAATAGATAGAAATTAACAAGTCAAGAAGACGAGAAAAGAAATATTTTCCAGCAAAAATCGCACTAAAGTTCTCCCTAAAGTCGACAGTATTGGAATAATGAGTTGCGAAATGAACAACAACACTGAGATTATGGTAAAGATTTCCTTTAGTACCAACATATCTATCACATGGACTTTTATTTTTTTTAAGAACTGTTTCTAGGCATTCATTTTCACCATCATCGTCCAGGAAACTTCCACTGCTAGACATAGACCTCTTCCAAAGATTTCCAAAAAAATCGATTCCGTGCTGCTTATTTATAAGGACTTTCAACAACATTTAAAAGGCCATCTACCTACGTAGCTGTGGCACATCCCACTCTGCGTTCTTTTCTAACCGTCATTGTTTCTGCGGCCTATGCGGTCTGCCCATCGCTCTTATCAATCCTAGGAGCTCTGTCGATAATTTTAGTTCTCCTACGGATCTCCTCATTACGGATCATATTTTGTAAAGGAAACTCGGCATAGATCTTCTAACAGCTCGCTAACTTACTTAGATTTTAAGTATTAATATGAATAAATACAGAAAAAAGTGTTTAAAAATAAGCTTGGCATCAGTTTATATTTGACATACGCCCTTCATTACTTAACAAAGGACAACTTAGTGATTAAAGCAGTGTATATTGAATAGCAAAGATTGGCTATATCTATAATATTTCTGTAGGAAATAAAAATTATAGTCTTATGGTAGGTTCTTATGATCGAAACGTTCATCTTAAAAAAAGACACATAATTAAAAGATAACAGATATAACACATTGCATTGAATTTAATAGTGTGGAATTCAAATGGCATGAGCCACAATTCTTTAAGCATAATATATGGAATTCGCTAACCAAAATAGTTAAGGATGCTCTACAATATTTGAAACAAAATCGCAAGCGTACATTTTTGGTTCAAACAATGATTCCAGTAAAAGAAATGAATAACCAGAACAATAGACCAAATATTTATTTAAACTAATAAGGAAAATTCTTCTGATTTGCTCGTGTTTATTCGATATTTGCTTTTAAACATCTTAGTTCTCAGGTTCTACAATGGTTCTGGAATAGGAAAAACGGAATCCTCATAATTTTTCATGATCGTCTGTCCGCCAGTCGTACGTTGCAGCATCATAACTTTTTTTAGGTCTGACTGTAATAACTATTTTATAGCAATACTTTGGTTAAGTTCTCTTATATACGTAAAAAAAACCGCAATTTTAATTTGTTTTATGCGTGTCATCTTTTACTAACTTTGTGGATGTAATATTTTTCTTACTGACTCCATCGAGTGAGGTACTGGGAAAGAAATATTTAAAAGGTTGTGTTTGAAAAAAATCACACGTATTTTTTTTATTATATTGATTTCTCTGCAAAATCAGTCTCCAAAATATTAAATGGTGTGTTTCTCATTACTTTTGCACTTGAATAATCTGAAAAGACGACAGAGGTATTATGTTCATTTATATATATTTATGCATATTTCTTAATACACTCTTTTGGAACTACTACATTTCTACACACATGCGTATATCAAAATAATTAGTCAGTTCATTACCATTATAAATGTATTACTAGAACCCATTTCAAGAATTTTATTTTCATTTATAATAAACAAGTCACATTCTAGTGCAACCGTAATCAGGCAGTTGAGCCTATATATATTTTAAAAAAGTAAAGAATTCCGATATAATTCGGTTCTAGATGTCGGCATAGAAAAAAAAATTATGTGTATAAGAGCGCAAGAAGTTATCAAGTATAAAGAGTCAGAGCTTTTTGCTTAAATTAGGGCATAATATTTTTCTTACATTATAATCGGAAAATAAATTTTATCAATGAAACTTGTCTTCCATGCTGACAGTTATGGTAATTCGGCATGATAATATTGAGAGGAAATATTCCTAAAATTGAGAGGAAATACAAAAGGAAAGCATCCCCAGACCATATTGTCTCTTATACAAATGAGTGAAAGAATGATTTTCGGACACATCCAATCATCCGGCTCTGTATAGTTTTAAGTGGGTTTTAAATAATAGAGCTGGTTTCTAATTACATCATACGAAAGTCGTATGTAACAAAATACATTGGACGTTCCTAGTATTACGCAACATACATGCCAAATAACGTCAAAAAGTCGGGCACTAATTGAATTAACTTGTAGATTAATTATCTCAATACTTTGATATAAGGGCGTCTCCCTTATGATATGTTTATACTTGAGAGGAACACGCATCGTGGTTCACCACAAATCATTTGCTTGAATAGCATTGCAGACTTGTCGCAATGCTCCTCTCGAGAATGTAATCAATGTCAACTTACAGCAGCTTGCAATCATCTATATCATTAAAGGCTGAAAAAAAAGTTAGGCCGTCCACAAATATCAGACAGTGTGCAATTTTATCGATAATATTTACCAGAAGAGTGAACAGAAAATGTTTTCCAGAAATCTGCACTCTGATTAATTCCTTAAAGGTTGAAATAAGAATTAGACACAAAATTACCGCTCGTTCGTATTGCTTCCTATCCGCAAGATACGAAGAAAAGATAAAAGAAAGATAAAGAAACTTCAGAATGGAAAAGAGCATCTAGCATCTTCATGGCAGTATTAGGAGAAGTTTTATCTATGTGACTGAAAGTTTTCTGGCAGTCAAAATACGCAACATTGAACTAAAAACTTAGATAAACCTAATAAAATTTAATGAACACTACAAGAAGCTACTGCTTTAACTAATACTACTGTTTTAACTAATATCAAAAAGTTAAAGGAATATACTTAATTAAGTTAATTTTTTTTAAATATAGCTACTACTACTAGTCAATATATTTACAAAGCGAGAACTAGTAATAAAATTTTAGTAAAAATACCGTCTTACTTGTTTAAATTTTCATTTATATCTAAATAGATATGGAACACTTGTGGTGTGAGTTTTTCTTATAATTTATTTTCATAATTAATTTGATTTACGACCAAGCTTATATTTTATGATCAATTCATCTACGTGACTGTTAAAAAATGGTAAGCAAAATGCAACAAATATCTACAAAATACAGTATTATTATTTAATATTTAACATATGTTTTCCAAACAAAGTTAATGACTCAATGAGAAATAAGGACAAAAAAACTCATTAGTGGGAGAAAAACTTGCACGAGGATTATAGATATATATATAATCATATTTAACAGTTCTAAATCCATTAAATTGGAACTTTACGGCTTTAGATGGTTGCTATAATTTTTATTTAATCTTTAAGTAAATTTTTGAAAACCGTATTACATTGAAAATTTTTAATGTAACAATTTTTAAAATGGAAAGGATATTTATAACATAGTTGTAAGGGTATTTACAAGGGTATACTTTCACTTGTTTTTTTTTTAATATATTTCTAGAGACATCCTAATCAAGATGATGAAAAACTATTTACGTGTCATTTAAAATTTCTCAAGTACTTCACTAGTTTCTGCTTAAACTTTCATTTACATTTTTTTAATGATTATCTATCAAAAACATGCGTTCTTCGTATAATTATTTATGCGTTGGAATTTTGAAATCTGATATACTTTGTTGTTGTATACTCTCACTGTAATATTATTAAAATACCTTCTTCGTGGATACATTGTATGCAGGACTAAATCTAATAAATCACTGGGTTAATTACAAAGTATTTATTATTGATGGCACTAAATCACTGGTTAATATTTTAGGCAGTCAAAAACTGTATTGAAAATATGCTCGATTGGTTATTAACGTCTATTGGATACTTCATTTTTGTACTGGTAAACATTTTTGTATCCCATGATTTAATATGTTACATGGCATCCAAAGATTAACAATATAAGGGCAAGATTTGCTTCAGAATATGCTCTTTGAAGGTTTCCAAAAATGTTTCCTACTGTATTTCAAAACACATATATCTGAAACTTATTTCTTCTTATACTAGAAGTGTGTATCTGAACCCAATCGAGGAACTTTTCAATAAATTAAAACAATGTCAAAGCTTCTGATTCCCATTTATTTTACACTTTGACTAGCTTTCTGATCACCAGTCACAACTAAAATGGTCAGAGGACTGCGGTTATGGGAAGCATCAATAAAGATCAGGGACCAATCAATAAAGATCAGGATCAGGTATATTCATTTTTATTATTTTTATATTATATTTTAAACATTTTTAAAAAAAATTCCAATAAGTTTAAGTTCACAGCCTTGAACTTTTGTCTAAACAAAGGAAACCCTCCTTAATCCCTTAACGAAAACTGCGTTGTATGAAGTATCAATGAAGCATAAACAGGTAACGTACGCCTACAATGTCTTTATTCAAAACAAATCCAAGATTTCATTATCTAAACTAACCAACATTTTGAAAGGAGACGAATCGAATACCTCACCCCTCCATATCTCCGTATTCCTAATTTGTTTTTTGTATTATTTTATTTCATTTTTCAATAATTTTCCTTATCTTTCTGACATACATCTAAACTATAAATGCTTTAGTTTGTTTGTTTATCTTTTGAAACATTTCATTCACTATTATTGTCCGTATATAGCCACTGTACTATTATTTCTCATTTGTCGCATTATCGTTGACCGTAAGAGATTGTTTCTGTAGCAGTAAGTTCAACATCTGTTAAGCGCATAGTTTGTTAAGTCCTAATGAATTTAAAAAATAACCCGAATAAACTATATATACCTAAAAAGTTGGAATAAATGTTAGTGTGGCGCTGTCACGGCTTGTTTACCATAATTTTTCCAGTAATTGTAAAAGAAATTTTTATAAATATTTACTTCACATTTACTTATTGTCTTCACAAACTTTTTGCTTTTGTACCATTTTTTACTACTCTGGTATAAATATTTATATTAAAGAATCAGATATATCGTTATTTTGCAAAAAAGACGGAATTGAAAAATATTATGTTCGAGATTTCAATTACGTAGTATTTGTGATTATCCAGCAAAACGTAAACGTCCTCACGATGCCATGCTCATTTTACCTATTAAATTTATCAAAGCTTTGACAAGTGGAAAATATTAGCTTAAGTATTATAAATTTACGATGACGAAATGAACATGAAGGTTACGTCGCGTGTTTAGATTTCATTTGCTAGTTTGACATGAATATTTTTAAATTCAGATCGTCATCTTTATTGATATTGTAAATGAAGTATTTTACGATGTACCATTTGTTTTATGAACACAAATATTTTATGTTGTTATTGTTGGCATTTACACACAAGGTTATAATATTATAATAAATACGTATAAAAGTGCGTGCAGTACGATATAAGTTAAACTTTTTAAAAAAAGATTAAATATACATTTTCATATAATTAGCGCAATACGAAATTTATACTTACGTAATGGTAATTAAAATGTTTTAGAAAACCTACTTCTACGAGTAGTACTCACAGCAGGATGCCATTTAGAAATATATAAATATTTTATAAATATTTTATTTCCATACACATTTAGATATATTTAAGTGTACGTAGTATTTCTATCTATGTTTATAAAAAGATTATTATGAAGGAAATCTTTAAAAAAAAATACAAAATGACGAAAACCAATACCTATCTCTTTTTAGTACAGTTATACACATTGTTCACAAATTATTTTTTCACATTATTAGTTTTCTTAGTTGTGAAGAAAAAGACAATCCGCCATCTAGGAGCGTCCGCCACGTTATATTTAAAATTAAATGCTATTATGTAGAGTATATTATATTTTCCCCGAACTTATACACGTGTGCGAAATTTCAAAGCTCTTACCTAATTAAACGTATTCGAAATTTTGACCGCCAGACTTGTCGCGGAGAGAGAAAGCAAGTTAACAAACGCGTTGTTAAAAATCGATCATTTTTAAAATTTTTATATTCTCTTTTTTCTATTTTTTATACAAGTAACAGGTAAACTATTGAACGAAGTTTGTCGGGCTTTACAACTTTGTACCGTTTAGGATTCAAATTAATATGAAGTACATATCTGGACATATATATGCACGATCATATGGTTTTCCTCGATATTTTTGTTTACCAGATTTCATATACTCGTAATAAAACAAAGTGTCTATCATCTTGATTCTGCCTCAACGTGGAAAAGTGAACACTTACAAATTACTAAAAAGATTGTCGGTTTTGCTAAGCAGAATAATAAAATAATGTTAAAAAATATCAGTGCAGTGACATTTCAATACCGCTATTAATTAGTTGGAACCAGATGTAAAATTACGCTATCAAATTCAGTCGTGTATTTAGGGTCTACTTTAAAGAAAGCGTGAAATAAAACTTATTATTTTCACATATATATTGAGTTCATACTACAATCCTTGGGACTGTTACGAGCTAGGTTTGCTGTATAAATTATGTTCATAAATTAACCGTCGTATATACAAATAGATGTAATATTAAAATATTTTCTACCAAAAAAAATATAAAAGAGAGAGTTACATGAACAAAAAGTAAATTAATTGACAACGTTTTCAACTATTTAACGATGTATTCCGTATTTTAGTCAAGTGTATTTAGTCAAATGTATTTTAGTCAGTACGGCACTATATTGTAACGATAAAACGCTTATAGCAAGGAATCAGTAATGTATTAAGTTGGCGAGTAAGTTTTAGTAACAACAACATAGGGATTTTTCTAGAAACATTCCCGAAACTTGTAGAAGGTTTTACTGTAGGGTATAAAAAGGCCAAAGTGCAGTCAGTTGACAACAGTCAGCGTCGAAATGTTAAGTGATTTACATAAAGTTGATACTTGTCAACAGTTATTGATATTGAAATGTAACTTCAATTGGCTGAATCATATAGTAACTGGCGATGAGAAGTGGGTTACGTAAGTTAACCATTAATGCAAATGTTAATGGCTGGGTATTGGAGAAACAGGAATTTCAGTATCCCAACCTGAAATAAGTGTCAAAATGGTGATGCTCAGCTGCTGGTAGAATGTAAAGAGTATTATTCACTTGGAGTTGCTATTGATGCAGATATTGTGAAAAATTGGGCTAATTATCTAATAAATTGAGTAGTCAACAGGATCGAGTTTATTTTCTATTTGTCAATGTTAGACTACATGTTGCAAAACGTACTCGTGATAAATTAGAGGAGCTCGGTTGAGTTGTACATACTCGTTCACCATATCTACTGAACATCGCGCCCTCTGATTACCATTTATTCAGGGCTCTAAGTAACAATTTACGTGAAAAAAATTCAACGTTAACGAAGATCTCCAAAACGACCTCGTATACTTTTTTGAATCAAATTCACCGGAATTTTACAAGAAAGGCATATTGTCACTTTCAACTAGATGACGACCAGTAGTCGATTATAATGGTGCATACGTAAATTAAATTTAGTTTAACACATACATTTTAATGAAAATTGATGACTTCAACTTGGGATTGGAAACTTACTTTTATTTTAATATGTTACTTCATATATTTTAATATAAAGAAAATGACTTAAATGTTCAATATAAAACTGCACATGGCACATTCAGAATCCTCTCTCTTAAATCCTTTTTTTTATCTACACTTCTAAAAAGTATTATGTACCCATGTCCACTGAGACACTACGTACTACATAATAGTAAAAGTTTCATCTCAATTTTATCAGATGTTTTCTGCCAAAATTTGAAAATAAACAACTTGCTTTGTACACACACACACACACACACTCACATACACACATACACAAATACACACACATATATATATATATATATATATATATATATATATATATATATATATATGTATCAAATTTTCTGCACAAAATAAATATTCGTATGAATTTTGTTGTTCGAAGGATTTGTTTGGTCACTATATAACATAAAATTTTGTGAAACTATTATGAAACAAATGTTTATAATATCTAACGTAACGATGAGATAATATAAAATTGGAATGTCCGATATACCATGGCATGCTTTTTAATGTTTAATATAGGTCGCCATACGTGTAAATAGACTCTAATTTTAGAAACCAATCTAAAAACCGCCTGAATTTTATATCCAGTATTTATCATATAATTTTTGGTGTTCCGTATCAAAGTGGTAAAACTGAAACATTCATGGAGCCATCTTGGCATTTGCATCTCTGTCTTCATGTTGAAGTCATTTTTCTCAAATATTGTATTACAGACAATGCCAAAACATGATGTAGTTATACAGAGTGATTGCCTAATTATATAAATGGATAATAGAATTTAGGCTGGCAAATTAAAAGGCAAAAGTTTAATTTTCCTTTTTATGGGGTGTCAAATAAAAGGTCGATCAAATGCAAATTGACATAAAAATATGTTTCTTTATACAATAAATTGTTTTATTTAATACAATACTATATTTTTCAGTAAACAATATTATATGTTTTATTCTAAATATGAACCCTTCGAGCATGCTCGTTACTTATGTGTACCACTGCGACAAGCGCCACTCACACGTAAGTAACCAGGTTATAAAAAGAGATAAACATACATTTCTCAAGGTCTATGCTTGCTCCGGGTTTAATGATAGCGAATGAAAATATAATTCATATTAATTCTTCGCATCAAAGCATTTAAATTATTATGTATATTTTTTTAATTTTCATTAAATATGAATTTATAACAAGGTTATCGTAACACGGTTTATACGAAGGCTGTGGACCAAATGGTTGAACGTAAATAACGCCACGGGTTTTGACACAATGATACGGAACATTAATCATACAAGTTCAATTTGAACTTGGTCGATATTAAAGTTTCATTTTAATGAATTTTAATCTGAATCGAAAATGTGTTCTATATCTGTAGATTACTAAGCAATAAAGATAACCGGTGAAAGTCTACTTAATGTTGAGCATAGGCTTTACAAGAGTAAAAATGACTGTAATATAAAAAAAAATGAAAGTGTTATTTTTATGATTAAATAGATAAATATATCGTCATCTAAACAATATTTTATTTTTTATGAAAATATATTTTCACAACAGTTTGTGAAGGTTGTTTCTATAAAACTATTTGAACTAGCTGTGAAATAAAGTGCAAATTGTGCCCTGTTGTATCCTTTATATACAGATAAAACATATACTATACGAATCTTGCTGACTCAACAGATTCGTAGAATTAATCCACTTAAAATTTGTAATGAGCTTTGTTGCTCTTTGCATTTATTTTGACACCCATTCAAAATTAATATGAATGTGAATTAAAATTCTATTTTCATTTCTTTTTGTCCACGGCTACATATTGAAATGCAGTCGATATTGACTACTTTCTGTAATCTTTTCTAAAAGTTTCTTATGTACATATTTAGAATTTCATCGTTATTTTTATTTCTTGTTAATAATTTTATTTATTTAAACCATATAATATATGCGCCTATAGGACGATGTCTTTTTTTTCGTATGATGATCACAAAGTGTATTTTATGTTTAGCTCTTCTTTGGTTATGTAATTCTGAACCTTTTGATTTTTATGTTTAAAATATTACTAACTTTAATAAGTTACATTTTCTATTGTTTCAATACCATTTTTGCTGGTCTCTTTTATTAAGTATACAACAAATGGTTAAGTTTATGATCCAAGCAGAGGCAGCGAACTAGTAAGTAACGAAAGATATCCTTTAAAGGATTCCTTTTTTCTTTTTCGTTTTTTTAAACATGCTATTCTAATATAATAGAAACAAAAGCGTAAACCAAATTGCATTTCTTTGTAAAACATTGTATGATGCACACATTCACCACGTGTTTTCCCTATCACGTATTTCTATCAACAAATACCGCTGTCTAGTAATGTTATACTACTCAAAATACCCAGCAATATTCTCAACTTTCAAGTGAGAATGATAATGTGTAACCTGACTACGCAATGAAATGGATTCTACATATCTTCCGGCTTCCTTGTGGTGTTGCACCTTTGGGAAAACTCGTCGATATATGCCAGTCGGATATCCGCCGAAGGAATTGTAATAAATTGGGTTTCAACCTATTATTTCCGATAAGGTCGGAGATTGGTTGTTTTCGTTAGTTCAGTCCGATTGCCAAATCTGTTTATGCGATATTCATTTGTTATGATACGGTGTATATTAAAGAGGCGAATATGTGAAGAAAAGAAAGAATTGTAATAGAATAAATAAATGTATGACTATGATGACATTAGACTCAGTTTAGCTTTTTTGAATTTTTACCTCCTGATGGAAAAAAGAAACATTCGTAGGATCGTTTTTTGTCCATCTCTTTGTACCTCTGTTCCTTAAAGTATGTTTTCTCAGGAATAGATAGAAACATTAAATCGAAATTAATTTTAAATTCTAAGATTTAGAACAAATTTGCTATAAAAATTCACGCTTCTAAAACTGAATGTGTCAAAAATGTATGATCTTTCAAGTAATACATATTTTTATATTGACTCACGGACTTATTCATTGAAAACCATAAGGTAATTTCCGTTGACTTGTTGTCCCAAAATTTGGCATAAAAAAGTTTTCAAACCACGAAAGTAACATCTCATATGTGTAAAGAAAATACTTATTACTTTTTGCGGGAATATGTTATAAAAGTGTGTAATCCTCAGAGAGTAAATTTTACTTCCACTCGAAAGCTTTAGATGGCTTTAGATGGTACATATGATTAAATTATAAATATGATTGGTTTACATAACAATTTTAGAGGATATTGGGGTTAAAATTGTTTCTTACTTTATGAACGTCTATGTACACAGGTTTGTGGCTTATGCTATGCGAATAAAGTAAGAAGGAAATATGTTATTTAGTTATACGAAAACCTAAATTTGTGATAATAATGAAAAGAAGAACATAATACACACGGACCCATAACATCGATAACAGAACAGAATGAATGAACAACAACATTAATCATTCTTTTACTACTTTACTTTGCCTCAACTTTTTACATCCCCAATGTGGTCATTTCATATTCCTCTTTTTGTAAAGAAGGATTTAAATTTTTATGAATTAGGCTCCCTGCTTAATACGATTTGCTATTAAAAAACACACTGGTTAAACCTGGATTTCATCCTAGTAATGTTTTGATACATCACCATCTTAGTCTGAACTAATCGTTGTAAATTGAAATAACGATTTTCGTTAATAAATCTAAATTGAGGATTTACATACTGTTGTTTGATGTTTTACGAGAGGCATTATATAAACTCTTGATATACATACATATATATATATATATATATATATATATATATATATATATATATTATATAAGATCAAATATTGAATGGATTATTATATAATATAATTATTTTGTGACATTAATTTGTTAGTATTTTGTAAACTCCAAGTTGTTCACGTGTCATTTGAAATAAAATTGTATACAGATTTGGTTCCTTTGTTATTCTTAGCTGAACATAATCCACAGTAATTTTTGCTAACGCCTTGACTACTATTTACCATAGCCGTTGATGTCAAAACTACATTGAAACAAGTTTCTGTTATTTAATTTGTATTACATTTTGTATAAAATCTCTTTTATTTTAAAGAAGAATTAACACGGCGTCAGCTTGCAGCACAAACTCCATCAAAATACTAAGCCATGAAAAGCTTTCGAATGCAAGTAAAATTTACGCTCTGAGGGTTTCATACAATTATAACAAAAGATCGTAAGAATTATCATGCATTAATTTTAAAATAAAAATAAAATTTTACCTGTGTAATAAAACTGGAAAAACAGCTATAAATTATAAGATTACAAAATAATGTATAGACTATAATTTTTCAAGTGGAAACAAAAATTTAACAACACATTAAAAATAGAAATAACTGTTTCCCATCGCTTCATATCACGACATATATTACAGAACAAACAAAATTTAAATAAGTAATAATATATTATATCATTATTGTTTGCTTTGTTAACGTTACTTGAATCAAAACTATGATAGGAAAATAATTGCATAATTAAAAAAAAATAGTTTCGAATGATATAAAGCAAAAGTTACTTAATTATATATTGCTTAAACTTAGTTCTAACATTTCGATAAAATGTACTAAAATATATATATAGATACGGCAATAACTGTAGAGTAGCACGTAGCAATTTAAAAAAATAAACAATAAATAACTCATTACTGCACTTCGGAATTTTGTGACGCATATGCCTTTTAATATTTTAGTAAAGGGTATATATTTTCAATAAATCTCAACCGGCGGTAAAATTTGCAGCTGAGCAAATTATAATTTTTAATTATGAAGCTATTTATTAGATTATTATTGAATATTTCAACGTAGAAAAAATTTACTAGCTTTAGTAAGACTTCAACACATGTCATAATTATAGCAATATAAAACAATAGCGATAGGCTACGGAGACCACAGACCGGTTCTAACAATTCTTAACAAATTTCCACAAAGTTTGTGCTTTTAACCTACGCTTATCTTTGAATGAAATTACTTTATGCATAATTAGCCTTACAAAAGTCAAGAATGAAATTGTTTCGTAATGTAATGATATGTTATGGTATTCCAGCACCATCTTTCTTTCATTAAGAGAAAAACTAACCTTTCCTTGTAATTATAAGCTTTATTCCAGCAAAACAATCTTAAATAGATTTCGAAAGCAGAGATTGCTTACTATTCTGAATTTTTCATATAATATATTTTTGAAATTACAAGTTAATTTTTCTTATAATTACGTAAAGCAAAAATTAAGCAGGAATAAAAAGCGTCGTATCTATTAATGAACATCATAGAATTATTACACGATCGCCAAAATTAATAAAACTTGAATTTCTACTCTAAACTAATACTAAAAATTTAAAAATAGTGTGGGAAGTTTAAATATACCATGGGTATTTATACGCATATTTATACAATCGCTATATTACTATACTAGAATTCTTCTTCTTCTTAGCACTATAGCCTGGTGCAGTCCAAGGCTTTCCCAATCTGCTCCCTCCAGGCAGTACGACGTGACGCAAGGTTTCTCCATCTATTGATTCCCAATTTTTTTAAGTCCTTCTCTACATTCTCCAACCACTTTGTAGGTGGTCTTCCTCTTCTCCTTGTATTCTCAATCTTCGCAAACGTCAGTTCTTTAACTGGGTCCAGATCTTCCCGTCGAAAAACGTGTCCCAACCATCTGATTCTGTAGGACTTGATTACACTCAAAATGTTTGTGTGCCCATATTTAGTACAAATTTCATTGTTATATAAGCTTCTCCAGATATTATTTTCTTTGACCACTCCAAAAATTGATCGAAAGATCTTTCTTTCAAAGATAAGTAGCCGATCCTCTTTTGCTTTATTGATTGCCCAGGTTTTGCTAACATACAAAATGATAGGTCTGATTAGAGTTTTATATAGATGTCTTTTTTATTAACGGAGATGGGTTTTAACTTGAGTTGTCTTTTTAGACCATAGTATCTGTTTGCCATCAAAATTTGGTTCCCAATTTCAACTTTAATCTCATTTTTAATGATAATGAGTGTATCCAGATACTTAAACTCAGTGACTCCTTCAAAGGCATAATTTCAAATTTGGAGCGACTGCACATCATGCGCTCTAGAGCTTACTACCAAAAATTTTGTTTTTTTTCCGTTTACTTCTAAGCGAATCTCTAGTAGCAGTTTCAGGGGAATAAACGTCTCTATAACATCTTTTTTGGTTCGCCCGACTATATCAATGTCATCAGCATAGGCCAACAATTGGCAGATATTTGCAGAATGGCCTTTTGGTGTTAATCCCTAAGTCTCTTATAACTTTTTCAAGGGATATGTTAAATAAGATTCAAGACAGAGAGTCTTCCTGTCTGAGATCTCTCTCTGTGTAGAATACATCTGAAACATCGGACATAAGCTTAACTTCACATTTGACACTTTGTAAAGTAATTCTGATAAGATTGACAAGTTTTAGTGGGATTCCGAATTCACTCATCGCCTCAAAAATGTCTTTCTGTTGATGCAATCATACGCTCCTTTGAAATCCACAAAAATGTAGCAGGTATCAATCTCATGTTCCTTGGTCCTTTCAAGGATTCATCTAACAGGTGTATCTGGTCTACAGTTGAATTTTCTCTTCATAAAACCACATTGATATTTTTCTATAATTTTTGTGACGTAGGGAAGAAGCCTACAAAATAAGATATTTGAAAAAATTTTAAAGGCCACATTGAGAAGCGTGATGCCTCGTTAATTGTGACAGTTCGGCTTGTCTTCTTTCCGCCATCCACATGGCGTAAATTTAACCATCTTTTCATTCAATGGGCGTCTGTCCTTGATTCCACACATCACAAATGATTTTTAGAAGCTCATTGTCCAATTCCGGTGCATCAACTTTGAAAAGTTCAGCCTTGATGCCCTCTAGGCCAGGGGCTCTATTTCTATTCAGATTTTTTAGAGCGTTACTAAGTTCCTCTAATATTATCATATTCTTCTCCTAATATTATCATTTTCTTTCTGAGGGTCATAATGGTTGGCTGTAAGAGATTGCTCTCGTAGCAATATGTCCGCCATATGTATCAATTAGATACATTAAAGTAAATAAATAATTCTAAAACGGAAATCTTTTTTAACGTCATTAACCAATTGGTAGAATTTACCTGATTTTATTTGCAATTTCAAGTTCTCTATTTCCCTGTATTTATCTTTTATATGAGCTCTATTCGTTTTTTATGGATCCTTTCCATATTATTCCTCTTATCTAAAATCCCTATATTTCTCCACTGAATTTCTGGTATAATGTCTGTCAATCTTAGTCTTGTAAGCTTGATCTTTCCTCGTGGTCATTTCCTCATACTTTGTGACATACCAATCATTCACTTTTCTATTTTTCTTGGACTCTGGTATTGTCTCATTTGTAGCATTATTAATTGCTGAAGCGACATCCTTCCATTGATGTTCTTCAGTTCGAACATAATCCCTACTCGTAAAACTATCCTTCAAACTGCTCTTATATCGTTTAAGAATTTCAGGTCTCTTTAGTTTATCATAATTCAATTTATTGACCTCCCGTTGCCTGTTCCTCGTAAAAAATCGACTAATCTTTGCTCTTAATTTAGACATCACCAAAAATGGTCGGAATCCATATTTACGTATTACCTCTATAACCACGCACGTCACTTAATCTGCTTCTTTGTGTTTTATCAATCTGGAGTTTTATATTTGTTGACCGTCATCTTAAAGCGAGGAATGCATTATTTAATTCCATCAATAATACCCAGTCCTCCTACTATTAAACAAATTCACGGAATTGAATGGTACTAAGGCAATTTCAGATATTCTAAAACACTATAAGAATACTTATAAGAATTAGGATAATGAAAAAAATTATGGCTCATTGAGAATTGGTAGCGCTTCTGTAAAAAAAAATGGTTTCGTACCTTATGTGGCAATTTTATGACCTTATTTATTTACTCCAATATGAAAAAAGTCTGCGTCACACCGTTATCAACTTGAGATTGGTGATAAAAGCCCAGACTCATTATGATGTATAGTTGTCTTGGGCGAAAAATGACATAAATATATTTAAATAAGTTTATTTCCATTTATGTTATATATAAAATAATATTAATGGATTTTGTATTGTCGTAGAATTTTAAAATTTACGTTTTTATAAACAAAGTCATAGATCTAATGACACGTCATTGGACAGAAAAATAATAAAGCTAAAATAATAAAACTAAGGAAATACAGTTATGTACCTTAAGCTGTTCAATGATTGCCTTGAAAAAAATATAAAACATCTAGAATTAATAACCAAAGGCAGATTCTTACAATTATTTTTTTTTGCTTTTATTTCAAAATCACGCAAAAAGTTTGCTGTTGAAGGATGATATTTTATAACAAAAACACGGATTACGTTTGAAGCGTAGAAACATAGATCTAACGTGTTTAGAACTTCTTTAAGGAATATAAGCCGTTACACTCCAACTAAGTAGTTGCGTGAATCTCAGTGTTTTTCCTTATTAATGCGACCATAATATCATTTATTAATAAATAATCTCCCCGCTCATAAATAATCTGCAAGCGCAAACCCTAAAGAAGTGGCATCTGTTAGCCTCTAATAAAAACAAATAAAGCAAACTCATCAACACAAGGGCGAGCCCTAAAAAAGTTAAGCTTCTAATACGGGGTTAGTATTAATGTCACATACCGTTTTTTCCTTAGTTATTTTAAAGTTATTTAACCTTTTTTATTTACTTTATCGATTAAGTACATACAAGCTTTGTTCTTATTTTTAAAAAAATCAATCATTCTAATTATACCAGTCATAAAACACATACCCCATACATTTTATTTTAAAAAAGATGCACAAATTGTAATTTTGAAAAATGTACTTTCCTTTTTGAATCTTCTATCATGCTTAATCTGCAATTGACTTTTTAGAAACCAAACAAAAATAAAGCTTAAGATATGTAAAACCAAATGAGTAAAAGGTAAATCGTTCATTGAATTTTATTGATTCTAATATTAATGAATCGATGTATTGAGTGTTCTAGGGAAATCTATGTACTCATATTAGAAAATAAAAGAACATTAAACAATTTAAACGAATTCATTGACGCTTGTACGTCGAAGACTTTGAGTGTTTCTCCGTCCTGTTTTTTTTGTAACCCAAGTGGTATAAATAAAGTACGACGTGAGTTATGCTCCTTGTGATCTTAATTACGTGTGATAGTACAAATGGAAGCTCACACTTTACTCCTCTTTTGATAGTAAAAGTCTTGACCAATAAAACTTACGTAGTACAGTTTTAGAGACCAATAAACACGATAATCTCCAGTTGTGTTAACGTTAAAATTTAAGATCAAGAACCAAAGTTATGGTTATGCTAATTTAAGTACACCGAACTTGCAATGACTTTACAAACTCTATTTAGCGTACTTATGGCGTAACTTGCCTGGATTTTATTGGTGTTTATGCAAGATGGATAATATTTATAACTATCAGCAGCTGAATCACCTTAGGTAAACTGAGATTCGATAGAGATAGTGGGAAATAGTTCAACGATAACTGCCATGCAATTTTTATCTTGTATCCGATTACAGCTATTTTTATAAGAACGAAACACTTTAGTCCTATTTGCAATTTTTTATTATATTAAATCAATCGATTTTCGATATAATTTGTATGAATGTTAATTTGTATGAATTAATAACATTTTTTAACTCGGAAATACTCCCGCCGTAAATTAGATTAAACGATATTAACAACGTTCGACTTCGTTGAGGCAATGAAAGAACATATCTACGTCAGCTATTTGTGCCGTATAAGAGTAAATCTGAGTTAAGCGTAGAGTAACGTTGAGTATGACACTTTTTATGTTTTGAGTAGGTATTTAAAATGCTCGGAAAGGCATATTGAGACAGAATCCTGCAAAAAAGTGAAATGTCAGTTGACAATTTAACATTTACGATTATTTAAAGAACCTCGTATATTTGTCTGTTTTCTACGATGGTCATCACTAATGATGGTCATTTGCTACTAAACAGAAGAGTAAAACATATTTCCAGTCCTTAAACTAAAATAACGTGCGGACTCTAAAAAAATAAGAGCAAATTCTTATATGTACCACTATACGTGATGTAAAGAAAAATTAGTATCTCTTTGCTGCCACATGGTTCAACCCCTAGAATTATTTAGCCGTTTTTTTATTCGTTTCGAGGCACAGCGAATATATATGTCAACAGAAAATACACAAGAAACTGAAAGCACTAGCGGTACTCGCACTACGAGGTTTCCGTATATATTTAAGCATTTATAAATATTTAATAATACATAATGTTCCTATTAAACTATTTACAGTTTTATTTTTTTTGAACGAACATATATTGCCTACTAGATATTTTAGAGGCGCATGTTCAAGAATAAACATTTTTTTATTTGACATAATTACAAATTAAGGATTTCCAGACTTTTTTTTGTTTGGGCTGCCTTATTTCTTGCTAAGTTGTATGATTCTAGGTCAACGGGAATTACTCTATATGTTTTGATTTATTTGCGAGTGACAAAATATGCAGCATAAATGGTTGTATTTTTATGCTGCGTACAGATTGGTGAAAGGTAACATGCAATGAAATATTCTACGTGCATTATATTAGTCCCAATATTCCACGCGTATGAACCGAGCATCATGTCTGTTTCGAACAAACCTACTCGCGAGATCTGCGCATTCAGAAACCGGTTTCTCGGTGTGTTCCGGTCATCTAGAACTTTAAAGCATCATAGGCAAACCACCGACCTGTATCCGAGGCACCTGTAGACAATAGGATGTACATGCATGTTAATTGTAGAATCAAGGAAAAACTTAAAAATTGTAAACGACACTCCACACTCGCACGACTCTATTTTAATAAGAGTTAGAAAAATCAATTTTATGCATACTGTATATAACTAACTAAAATCGATAAATTGTTTGTCACTTTTTCCAGTTTCCATTGATTTTCAAACTATCAATTTTTCAGTACAATACGAAGACACAAGACTAAACATTTTTTTATTACATTTTCCTTCCGCTATTGACAACAAGTTTGCAATTTTGGACCATCCATCACGCTTAAGATTTTTTTTAACATAAGTTAAATTATTTGGGTGCTCAACATGTTTTGCATTTTGTGCGTCTCTATAAATTTAAGTGCATTTTCTTCGTTTCACGTACTCTGGTTATCGCGGCTCCATATCAGTTCTGTTCATGAACGTGGGCAGTTCAAATGCTGGCGCGTACACTGCAAGCCCTATATGTTCGGCAAAAAATCGACAAATCACCGATTGCTCCGCACTCGACTGCTAATGCTCATAGCGTGCGCGTGAAATACATGGTTCACTCGCGTGACATGTCCAGACTATGGCAATTTGTTTCAAAGTCAAGACTATGGAATTTGCTTGAACTATGGAATTGACTATGGAATTTGTTACATTGCAGCAATATTCATTGCATGTTACATTATATGTTATCTTTCATCTATATGTACGCAGTATTAGGTTTCTTCTTGATTTCATTGACTTTTAGCTTGATTTTTACAGCTCTAAGGGATAGTACACTCAGTATTTCATATTCATTTCAACTTGATATCTCTCGCATTCCTGAGAAAAAGGGTCTACACGGATAAACAGACGGACAACGAAGTGATCCTCTAACGGTTTTTGTTGAGGTACGGAACCCTAAAAATTTAGATTTTCTATTAATAACAAAATTTTAAAAATTATTTTCGTATTATCTATCTGCAGGACTGGGCTCTCAATATAAGATTCTAAAGTGAGTAGGACAGTAGATGTGTCAATTTCCCACACACGCACCTATCAGTATCTGCACCAAAGTACTTATAATTGTATTTGAATTGTGATATTCAGTTAATGGCAAACTGTGGTAGTCTGATTGTCTATATTAGCCATACGCATGGTTTCAAACTATTTATGAGGGTAGATTAAGTTATTTATTATATTCATTCCAAAGAATTTGTTACATGGATTATTAGTCGAATAAATTGGAGCTTAGATTTACAAGGTTTAACGAAAAATTTGCTTGAGATGAAATTTACGAAAATTTGGAGGTTTTTGGCAAAGAAATCTAATTTCAAGTAGGCGGTCTCATAAAAATAAATAAATAATACTTAATGTTTTCCCCAGTGCCGTTTTTCTTTTTTTATGTAAATATATAAATTGGAGTAACGTAGTTGAGGAAATTGAGACCAATTAAATCCCCGAAAGAACTCTTGACATAACAATTGTAAGGCAATTTACGTACACATGATATATATATATGTATATATATATATATATATATATATATATATATATATATATATATATATATATATATATATATATAGTTAAATGCAAGTTACCAAACTGGTAAAAACGTCGCCTTACAGTATTGAATTATTACCACATTAAAGTCACCCAGGACTTTTACGTGGCGTAACTTTGTGTTTGACATTTCAGGCTTCGCATTTCCAAGGCTTTGTCGCCACTAAGCAGCGCTACATAATGTGTTTGTTAAAAGTTTTAGTTTCCTATACTAATAGTTTGCGGTAGGTTACTGTCGATTAAGCCCGCGAGTGTAGTTTGAATATATTTTTGGCGGATGTACAGTTGATGATTTAATTATTTTTAAGTTTTTAATGAATTTATTCACTTAAAAGTCAAAATATTCGGTTTAATTCGAACTAATCTGGTTTGAGGACCTATTCATATTTTTTGTTTAATTAACTCTGTTATTTTAAAGCGCTTGTAGTGTAGAATGCTGATAATTGAAAATTCATGTTAATATTTATATATTTATCATAACACATACTCAAATTTAATTCCTGGTACTGATTACAAAAACTACTAGTACTGATTGCAAAAATTACTTTTTTGCTATGTATCATTCTCAATAATAAGAATCGATAATTAATCTTACTTTATTCATTTTTACTGGATTAGTTTCTCTAAAATATGAGTTTTAACTTTCTTTTGAAACAAAACACTACCAAAAGAAGTTCACAAAGCCTTTTTCACCCAAAGTTCATCTTTGGGTGAAAAAGGATCATCACCCAAAATTCATCTTTTTTATCCCAAAGTTCATCTTTAGGATAATTATTACTGCTATTGTGGTAATCTGGAAATATACCATGTATTGCGATAAGACATACATGTCAATATATAACAAAGAATATACATTTTTAACTTTTTTTCTTTTGTAAGAGAAATGTAATTCTGAAAATTATGTTTATGCATACATATATATTAGTTAAACCAGATTAAGTACAATGGAATAAATTATATAATACATTTAATAAAAATGAGTAAATACATAAGGCAGCATAAAATTCAACAAACAATAAAAATCCCTACGGCAGCACAGGCATTTCCCTAAGTTCTGTTCGACATACTACCGTTGGGACTTTTCTTTACCGCAGTTCATTAATAATGAAAAGCAACAACATTTTTCTATAATTTTAAGAGTTATTTTTGGATATTGATATCATTTTGCAAATATGTTTCATACGATATAGTTTTCATTTTACATGACAGTTTTCAAAACACTATTTTCATTTGTGCAGTGAACCAACTATAACTGGAGAAAATAGAATACTCGATATTTAACACAATAATAGATACACGCATCAAAAGTCGGTGGTACAAAAAGATCGAAACTTTCTGGCCGACTGTAGCCAAACTTTACGAGTGAAAATAAGCTGAGTTAGAAAATACAGAACATAAAACTTGATAGGCGCTAAGGGTATACATAAAGTTGGTCGTACGAACTTCTTGACCTTGTGTGGAACTTATTCCACAAAGGTCGTCGATTGTTCCTTGTGTGGAACTTATTCCACAAAGGTCGTTAGATATCGGCCACCAAATTATTGCCTATAAAAGCCATTGAACTGTTTTGCGTGTTATCATTATTTCTGTTTTAATTTATTTTAGTTTTTTTTATCGAAATGCATATTGATGGTATTTTTATTTACATTAGGTAATATACCAACATTTAAAATGATATTACTTCTTCTATGCTATTGGTAGTATGTTTGGAGGAAATTTATTTTACTTTTTAAATTGAAAGAAAATACTTAAAAATATGAGTAGATTTACAATACATTGCATCAAAATCAGGTACGTATGGTAGTCAGTATGGGCAACGCAAAAGAGAAATTATAGCAAATTGAAGGAATTTTAAATAAAAACATTACTAAACATCTATAAAGCAATATTTTGCGCAATAGGTTTTTAAAAAAATAACTTATCATAAAAAGTTATTATTTTATTTACATTTGCGCGCGATCGTCCTGAGTTCTCATCTACAACCGTCTACGACGCCACTTTACATTGCGACACGCTACGATTGCTACGAAGACATGCGTAGGCTAAGGCGTGAGTCTCGAGATGTTGTTAATATTAGGCGCACCCATTCGCGAATTTCTATCCCCATTGAGCTTAAATGATAGTAATAAGTCTGAATTACAGTCTACGTGGCGCGAGCCTGCGTGGCATAATCTCAGAGGGTATGCGCGATATCATTCGAAGGAATACACAATGGAGAAGTATACAGTCCTTAGATGTGGTGTAGGAGTACAGGAATTATGTTAAAATTTATTGAGAACTTGTATTTTTCGAAGTTTAAAACTTTTGTTATGTCAAAGCTGAGTTAAAGTGAAGGTGGCCAACGTGCATCACTGAACATTAATGTGTATCTTGACATAAGTAATTACAGAGGAGGATATAGAAATAATTTCTAAAGCTTTGTGTAAACTAAAGGTGGAAACGCATTTATAAAACTAGCAGAAAAAGATCGCCGAGATGGAAAAGGGAAGATATGTAAAAATTTGATACATAATTTGTAAAAAAATTACTTATTCAGGAAAAATGAAAGATGAAAAGGAGATCAATATAGAAGTAAAAAAAGAAAGATTAATTTTGTATATCAAATACATTTAGAGAAATATAAACTTTGTTGAAATAGTTTTATATTGAATTGTTTCTGAACAAAACGGAAGGCTGAATATATAAATAAACACTGATTTTTAGACATTGCCTAGATTTTCAAAGTTAGAAAAAATATATTTTAAACTTAGTAACAAATTAATAGTGTGCGTGATGTAAATTAGAATCAAGAAATGGAACACCCATGATACTTTCATTTTACTTTATTAAACAATTTAGTACAAGAACTAAAAATAGTAACAGGTTTCACTTCACTTCATTAAATAATTTAATACAAGAACTAAAAATAGTAACTCTATATTTTTGATCATCAGATTTATTTTTCTTCACAACTTAGATGTTTACTTCGGTTTTTATTATCTTTGATATTGTCTTGTCTTATTTGCTGTTTATAGTTTCTTTGGCAATGCCAAGCATGTATATAATTTAATATTCATTCTTTTTTGACTTTGAACCTTGTGACGTTAATATTGTTGTTATTTTGAGAGTGGTTAATTTTTAAGATATGTCTGAAACTTATTATCACAAGGTTAGGGTCGGATAATCAATATCTGCTCCGAGATATGACCCAGATACAATGTTACCCTTTCTACATCCTTTTATGTATTCAATTTGAATTTTCACTTTTTTAGTATTTTTTTATCTTGAACAGATTTCCACATTCTAGGCTACAATTTTTTTTTATGTTAGTTACTAACATTTTGTTTTCTCTGGAACAAATTTAACCTCTCTGTTGCTTTTCTCGTTACAGGACCCTAGTTCCTACGTGCCAACTAAGTCCTTACAATCCCTAATCCTTACATTGCTTTTCCTATTTTAACATTTTAGTCTCACTTCATTATAATGTTTCCGTATCGTTTAATGTTTTTAAATGATTTTTCAATTTTGTGATGAGTCCTTTTATCTTCTTGTCTTCATTTTCTACCGTTTGTATACTTATAATGTATTCATTTTTAATTTTGATGTATTTAGTTATCATTAACATTCAGTTACACTTACAAACAACCTTGTAAAGCATTTTTTGTACCTTTATCTATAAGGAAGTCCACGCCATTTTGTGTTCTTTTGAATGTTTTTTGGCCATGGACATTGTATTTCACTTATACAAAATATATCTATAATTACATATATAAATTCTTCAGATATATTTTAAATGTTATTCTTTATTAATTTTTCCTATTACATTTTTGTCCGGTATTTATAAAAAATTACCATGTCCAAATTTTGTCATATACGAGAAAGTTCGAGAAAGTATCTCGCAGTAATTAAATAGACTGACCAATAGATTTCATTAGGTAAAACAGCGAAATTTTGTAAGATTATCAGTAAGCGTTTTGTAAATAAATGTAAAAGAAATTTCATTTCCAAATACACATATAGAAGTAGAACTGTATAGATAAACACTATCATTACTGCATATTAAGTTAAACGTAAAATATAAATTGCAGGATAGATAATTTTGATTTTTCAGTTACTAGGTAGCTAAATATTATACTTTATTTATTACAAAATTTTGCAATTTAAACTCATTATATTAAGGTGCACCATGTTTGTTCATTTACTGTGAGTTCATAGTAAGAAAATTAATAATAAGTCAGCCGATATATTATATACAGCTCTCACTTTTTTATCATTACTTACTTCAATTCCATTCCATTCGACAACCAAACTTCAATCAACATCTAATGTTTTATCATCCTCTACTACATAATAATGCGTTGAAATTAATTTTCTCTAAACAGTTGTTTCTCATCAGACTTCTTTCAAAAGTTGTAAAGTATGATGGTCCTCATATTGTGACTCGTTAATTTTACTATAGCTATTTTTAAACGATTGTCGTTAAAAATGCAATGATCGTCACATGTAAAAATCTGTACTTAAATTAATTTATACAGTTACACATAATCCGTTACCCTCAATTCCATTTTTTTTGGTGATACTTCAGTATAAATGAAAAATATTAGTTTGGAAATATTTAAGTAATAACATACTGGAATTCAAGTCCACGGAAATGCCTCAATTTAACAACAATTTCAGCGGCCACGTTCATGTAGATTTTTTAATAACAATAGTAAGATTCCTCTCTTTAAACACTGTCTAATAAACTGTTAAAACCTTGATATTTACATACTGCGCTCTGTATTGACATTTTGCGATAAAAATATCATAACTGGACTATAACATCGAGTTTAATCCCGCAAGACTTATGTTATACTTCGGGTTTAAAATTAACCACTACGTTAGTTTCTATCATAAACTATCTCGGTAACTAATTTTATGAAAATATTTGTAGCGTTCGTTCATGATTGAGTAATAAATATTCTCACATACTTTTCATAGTATTAATGTAACCCAATAACACTGTCTAATAAACTGTTAAAACTTTGATATTTACATATTGCGCTCTCTATTCACATTTTGCGATAAAAAAATCATTAATGTACTAAAACACCAAGTTTAACCCTGCACGAATTGTGCTATATTTCGGGTTTAAAATTAATCACTGTTAATTTGTATTATAAACTACCTCCGTAACTAATTTTACGAAAATATTTGTAGCGTTCGATCATGATTGAGTAATAAATATTCTCACATACTTTTCATAGTATTAATGTAACCCAATAACACTGTCTAATAAACTGTTAAAACTTTGATATTTACATATTGCGCTCTCTATTCACATTTTGCGATAAAAAAATCATTGATGTACTAAAACACCAAGTTTAACCCTGCACGAATTGTGTTATACTTGGGGTTTAAAATTAACCACTATATTAATTTGTATTATAAACTACATCCTTAACTAATTTTATGAAAATATTTGTAGCGTTCGATCGAGATTGAGTAACAAATATTCTCACATACTTTTTATAGCATGTATATTTCATATGTGCGAATAAGCAAATAGTCCTACGTATTACTTCACCAGAAGTAATATCTATAAACCAAATTTGGAGGTGCTTCATCTATTAGTTACAGGTTTATTACGTAATAAATTTCCAAACTTCATTCAGCAATCATGATATTAGTGGTATGCAATACCAGGGCCCTACATCATATCAGAAGCACATGTAAATATGAAATTAGGTCGAAAATGATTTTCATTATTAAATTGAAGAGAGGCATTTTTGCTCTCTTAAGAATTACAGTACCATAAGCGACAAAAAAGTTTTTCTCTCCATCCTAGTAATATCTAGCATTCCTGTAATAATTAGCTGGTATAATCCGTAGCGTAAATTAATTAAACGTCTAAAGCGGCATGTATACATGGTCACATTCAGTAATGATCGTATACTTTTCTGGTGTATTGTTCTATTATTTCTAGGTCATGAAATGAATCTGCAAGTTGATTTTTTGTAAGTATTCTATCATCACAATGGACATAAATATTTGTATGTCTACCCTAGGCAATACCTAGAACACCTGCAGTAATTAACTTGTATAACCCGTAAGGAATATTAATTAAGCTCCGAAATTGACGTGTTCACATTGTCACTCACATATATGGTTATGTTCAATATATATATATATATATATATATATATATATATATATATATATACACATATACATATATATATATACATATATATATATATATAAATATATTTAAGATTTTTAAACACCTTTATACCATTATTCATACCATTTTTACCATTATTCATACAGTTTAAATGATCGGCGCGAGAAGAAAAGTAATAGTATTTATATTTGATAATGATTTTTTTTAATGGTAAAATTGCAAAATTAACTAAATGCTCTTTGATTTTTAATGTTGCTAAAGAAATGAAAATAAAAATACTTAAAAATACTTTAATAAGGTTTCTTTTAATAAGTCCATCACATTAAACTTTTGTCGAGTTGTGCAAGATTTTTCATAAATAGAGTTTATAAAAGTTCATGTGAATATACGTTATAAAAAATTACATCATTAATTTTCTCGAAGTCGTCGAATTCACGTAGATCCAATACATAAATTATTATCGTGGAAAATTGGCGTTATGTCTCGGATAGTATATTTACTTTATAAACTTTTAATAAAGAAAGCCTATTGCATAGATTTTACATTTTTATAAGAAAGTAATCGTTAGTTAATACAAACATAAAGCTACAAGCTTCCTTCTAAATTATGATAGAAAATTTTGGAACCTTGGTTCTCGGAGATTTTTTCACCGAATTTAATTTAAAGTATGTTAAGAAATCTTTTATTTCCCAATTTCTTTTACAAACAGAAACTTAAAAATAGATCCTGTAATTGTTATGAAATACATATAATAAAAACATAAATTTGTCATGCCAGTTAGAAAAAAAAAAACTTGTGATTTAACAAAATTTTGTAAGTAGACATGAAATAAGACATTGTGTTAACTTCTTTGTATCTGAACTAATGTCAATTCAAATATAAAACTGGTTAATTTTTTATTTTATAACTTCACGTTTTCCTTGAAATTTATTTATTAGAAAAAAAATTGTGGGTGTCAGCTGCAATGCGCGACTGTAGTTTACTCTTTAAGTACGATTGCCTTAGAATGTATAAAATAGATAAAGGGGGTAAATAAACGCATATCTTATGATAATCACAGCATATATATATATATATATATATATATATATATTTCTTTTTTTTTTTTTATTTATGTTTTAATATTCTAAATAATTTTATTTTTAAAATTCCATCTGACTAGAGACATGATTCCCTTTACCGATAGCTTAAATATTAAAATGTGTATTCAATTAGTTTGCACTAGTTGATATAAGCCAGCGACTGTTTTAATCAACTTACTAACACATATATATTCTTCATATTTGGTAATTTAACAAATGCTTGCAAAAGCGTATTGTATTCTGACAAATTCAATTCGACTAAAATAATGGCAGAAGCTACATTAAGTAAAAATTTTGTTATTGAAATGCAACATATGGTTCAATTTGCCCAAAATTAAAACAAAAACGTTCATTAAATTAGCTTGGACTAGATAATACAAACCATTCTCTCTTAGGGTTTCAGTATGAAAATTCCTTCAGATCTATTCTTTCAAAGGGTTTTAATATGGATATCTTATTTCATTGGTTAATGCACAATTTCATTGAACATTTATTTTACCAATCTCTTACCAAATTGTAATGTATGCATACAGACCCTTATTAAAAAAGCTTGACAACATAAATGTGACTTTATATTTAATAAATAATTCCTACCATTTTTGTGTAAGCTCAAAACAAGAAACATTAACATTTTTTAGCTTTTAAATGTTTTAAAGAATGTGCTACACTGCCTTTCCACAAAACAAAATAATGCTTTTATGTATTATTATTGAAAATTTAATTGTCTATTATGAAATTAAAACAATATAAAATAAAATACAACATGAGCAGAAAAAAATTCTAAAACTAAAAGTTGTGAAAATAAAAATAGTACGAAAAGTGTATAAGTAGTAAAATAAAAATAGTACGAAAAGTGTATAAGTAGTATAAATAAGAAATAAAAGCAAAATAAAAAAAACAATATTTAAAACCTCACAATAGAATAAAAAAGTATAAGTAAAAAAAATTAATAGTCTAAAAAACAGATTTCATTTATTTTCATTTCCCTCTCTGCAATTCCAGCACGAGCCTTCGCTTCTCGAGCTTGACATAACAAGCGGATTTCATGGAGTTCGTCTTCTCTTCGTTGTCTCTGTTCCATGTCATGCCCCATGCATTTTTGTTTAATTCTTCCGTCTGAGGCAACTGACGTTAGCTGAAAGTGAGCCGGATATCTGAATGCTGGCTGCTGATCCGTCTCTTTCTTATCGATATATTCGTGTCCACGTCCAACATGGTTACTTGTACCCCACCCCTAGGCTGGCCAGCAGGAATATCTTCCGTTGCCTCGGACGATGTTGGCAAAGATTCCGCGGCTTCAGTAAAAACTTCACTTCTACTCGTCGATTGTTGTTCAGACGGACCTATAGATAATTGACCCTAATTCATTCAATGTCATTTCAAAGATATCACAACTTTACAAAATGTAAATTTTAACATTTTTTTGCATATTATTAGAAAGAAAATTAAATAAAAGTCTAATTGAAAAGTTCTTAAATGAATTTTACAATTTGTATTTTTGAAGGTGATTAAATTCCAATTTACTTTCGTTTGTAATACTATTTCTTCAGTATTAAATATAAATTCGAATAAAATTCACTTCAAGTAAATCAATCTAAAACTTTTAGTGCCTCTTTATTCAGCTTATAAAAAGAACTATTATTCTATTATTCAGCTTATAAAAACACAATATATTCTATTATTCAGCTTATAAAAATATATTTCTATTATTCAGCTTATAAAAAAGCACAATAAATGAAAGATTAATTATATATTTATCCAAATACGCGTTGTTTACCTCGATTGAATTGCTGGGCAGAATCGTTTGATCCTTCCGTGACTTCCACAATTAGCCTCGTGCTATTAAGGAAACGACGGGTCAATTTGAATCGCGTCTCTTCCATCAACGGCCTTCCTCTTGCCAACTTTTTTCTCTGCTTAGCTTTTATGTTAAGCCAAAATCGGTACAGTTGACCACCTTTTACCTAAAGAAACAAGGAACACGTTTCTTTGCACATTGTTTAAAAAAAAGAAATTACGTTCGTGCAAACAAACTAATTCTGTATTCTATTTTCATTACAAACGTGAACATATGACTGTACTTACCATTTCATATTTCGCGGCAATTACATCCCAAGCATTTTTTGTCATATTCACCTTTGCTCCGTCGGTGCGTTTATTATGGACGCTATATATGAAAATCGATTGTCAAGAAGTAAAGTCTAAAAATGACAAAATACATAAAGAAAACGATATTACAAATACATTAATCAAAACCTAAGCTGAAAAGCAAAGCCCCGTTTTATATAACAATGGGTAAAAATTAATCTATCGAACGAAAGAGGGGTATTTGAGAAATTACTCCTAGTTGCTCTCACCTGTCGGAGCGAAGCGAGTAAATGAGGCACGGTGCGAAGAAATCGATAAAACTAAGTAGCGGCTTTTCCAACATTAATATACCGTACACCCTGGTTAAGTAGAAAACTATGACCCTCAATTCGTTCCTGGTGAGGTTATGCAATTACGGAGGCAAAACGCTATTAACAGAATAATTCAAAAGCCAATAAATATTTTCGGATGGCTTTGGATTGCACATAATCGTGTTCTCGAGTTATTTAAAAGAATTAATTCAGAAAGTTGAGTATATATGTTTTGAGAATGATTATTTCGAATTTCTTTATCATTTCATGGGGTCATAATATAACTGTTATATAAACCTTTATAAATAACTGAAGTTGAGCTAGTCTAAAAATATTGGATAACCGCATATTTTAGAAACAATATTTTTTATATGTCATTATAACATATTGGCAAGAAATTGAATAATAATGAAATTGAAAGCACAAGTTTATTTAACTTTGTTAACATAAGAGGACAATTAGTAATAATTGGAGTTTATTGTGAAAATGTTTTAATCAAGTAGTCATCTTTCTTGCAGATGCCAATGTTGAGATTAGAAAGATAGAATAAAAGCATGTAATAGAGAATAGTTTTGAATTCACGATATATATAATACACAATAAGTAAACTCTAATAAGTATATGTAGAACTCATTTTTTGTGTGGAAGGGTGCGGTATGCACTTAGACATATATTTAAGGTTGAGTGTACATGGCATTTTTATTAAACTATTACATTTATAAATATAAATAAAAGGTTTTGTGCACATCTAGAACTATCTAACTTAAAATCTGAAAAGAAAATAATCAAAATTCCTAAAACTGACAGTTTCAGTAGATATCACGACACTTATAATAACAAAAGTAAAACTTGTTTTTTGGTTATATAATTTGCTCCTTTTAAAACTCCATTTCTTTCATCCTATTTCCCTCAAATTCTACATATATTTCAACTAATTTTTTTTTAAAACTGTATCTGTACTCTACTCAAAACGCACTTTTGAACGGCAACTGCATGAATCTAAGCAAAACAAAAGTTGTTTTTGAACATCTCAACACACAACTTAACTATTTATTACGATATTATATGTAAGAATGGGTCTGTTTCATAATAAATAAGCTAAAAATAATTAAAACAGTAAAAAATTTAGCAATCAACATAGTTAGTAGAAAGTGAGAAACGAGGAGAATAAGGAATAGGGTCAGTATAGTAGACATTTCAAAAAGTAAATGATATGTTAGGATCAAGTTTATTCCCATATTTGCAATGAAATGGTATGCATAGAAATTAATATTACGTTTAAGATAGTGAAAAGAGATGGTGAACATAATCCAAGGCCACGTACGTCTAGGACTTTGAACCTAGAAGTGAAATAAGGCGGAAGGAAAAAAGATTTGAAGGATTAATTAATATATTTCAATTCAAGCATTCATTAATGTATTCATGTATTTATGTAAATTATTACAGTCACGTATTTTCATTCAGTTGCGACATGATCTAAATGCGGACACATGGTTATATTTTCTCTGGTTTAATATATAGTGGATACAAATTTTGAAGGTGTGTTAATTTATTTAGTCAGGTCAGTTAATATAATTTTTTTTGTTTTGATTATGAGCCAAGATATTTTATATATTATGCGCATGCTAGATAAAATAAAATAAAGAGATAAGAAGAACAAAAAAGCCCACTTAATTTGTACCTGCGAAGTGCGTCAAATTCTACTTGAATCCAAAAAAAAGTTAATCCATTTCTTTTACGCGTAGTAAAGGTGTAAATATTTATCCTTATGGTAGAGACGAAACTAGATTAGAAAGACTAACTAAAATATGTAATGTGGGTATTATTCTGGACAGCAAAATACTTCTTGATCAATACATCGAAAACAGTATGCACAAATATTATAACACTGTTGGATTTTTCAGTCAAATTTGCAAATTTTTGTCGATAATTTGAAAACCCTATATTATTCATTAGTTCGTGGTGTACTTTTCTCGCTATAAAACTTAGAAAGCACGAATAGGCTCTCTAGGTTCTTGGCACCCTTATCTTTTCAGTGAGATAATTACATTGACGGTGCTGCTGAAGTTTCATTTCATTTTTAACTTCTTAAATGATAAAATAGAAGCATTATTGCTAGCATGATAAAATTTCATAAAATATCGAAGAGATATTTAGATTGTCGAAAATTGTTTTCTGCCATATCTTTGCGCATATCCCAATAAAGAACTAGATATCAGACTTTATTTCATAGCCCAAATACGTATACTAAATGCGGATCTGACTCACCGTTGCAACGAATCATGTCAATTTACAATACTCTTAAATAGACTGAACATGTTAAATTTAGGACCAACTTAATATATTAAATTCGTTTAACAAACACTATTGTATAAAAAATAGTACACATAAAATTAATTCAAGCGTCACCCCGTGCAGATGCACTTCAACTCATAATACACTTACACAGAGATACTCACATAACACTTCTCATGTCAACAATGTAGTAATAAGATTTAATTAGGATGATGTGTTAGTGACAAATAATATCAAATTGTAAACCTATTATTGTGGGGATATTTTCAAACAAAATTGCAAAATAGTGGAAATTTGAAGGGACATTAAAATTTGTTTATTAATTTTTATGTTATTAGTGTAATTTATGCGCTGTAATTTTTTCCTAATAAAAAAAACTAAAGTATGACGACGTTTCTGATTTGAGTTAGAACCCCATTAGACTAAAGGTCCCGTCCAGCTTCATCCAGCTCCCGCTGTCTGTTGGGGGAGGTCTTTGTTACTTCTTTTCTATGGCTCATACTTAGCGTAGATAGATTGCAACGTTTTTTTTTAAACAATTGGTCCCTTAGCTTCACTATTATTGTCCACTTGATTTCAAGCATCCTGGCAACGTGACCTGGTCATTGCCGATTCCGTTTCGTTGTATATTTCAATGCATCTTTTGTTTCCTCCCTCATTATTATAGGATATATATTATTCCGTAGTTGGGACTTTAAAACACTCCTTATACGTGGGGATTCTGTTCTCTGTTTTTTTTTATATATTATTTTACATATTTCGAAGTCTTACGTCTATACGTTTGTTTTGGTTGAAGACAAGAATCAATAAGTTTCTTTCTTGGGTTAAGGGGCAAGAATTTTTTCAGAACTTCTACATAGCTAAAGAATTTATTCTAGGTTGTATTAACACTTCTAATATATTTTATAATATTAGCTGATATAATGCAAATTGTTATGTATAAATCCCTATCGCTATTTATTTTTTCTGCGAAGAAGTTAAATGCTTCTTATGTATGGTTAGATTAATGCATGACAAGGATTTCGATAAAACAATATTAAATTCAGACCCTTCTAGCCTAGAAACGAAAAATATCGTTGAACAAATTTTTGCTTCGAAGATGTAATTTTTAGCGAATGACAGAATTAATAGAAGATTCCCGTTGTCATTCTTCTTTTGGTTAAATTGGGAATGTTATCAAATTAATTAGATCAAGATCATACTGAGGTATTACTGTGAATAGATTTATGGTAAATATTATATTCTCACACATATTTCAATCTAAAAATTATGAAATAATACGGCCAATTTGATTAAAATAACGTTTCCATCTTCCTTCATTTTTGTTCAACTTTTTCTTCCTTAAAAACGACTACACTATGACAAGCGAACGGAACAATTTCGTACCGAAAGTAACAATTTTCAGGTAGTTTATGAAAACACGTTTTTTCGTCGTTTTTGAAACACGCACAATTACACATCTTGATTTCAAAGGATTAATATCTAGAGACAAGCAATTAAACAAATAGAAATAACACAAAGTATAAAAGATAGATCAATATAGAAAACACACAAAAGGTGTACGTTTGGGAAAAAAGCTTTAAGAATTCTAAAATCATAGGGTGTTCTTTTACTATTATATCATATAATTTTTTAAACTTTAGACTTCCATAAAGATCGAACCCGGTCGAATCCCATTCTACTTATAATTTATTTTAGTAGTTGATTAGATTTACGACCATGTTTTTATTTTTGTGGTTTATTCATCTGTTTGTCACAGTACAATATTTGATAAGTTAGAAGAAACAACGTTAAAACAATTAAGTATTATTAACTAATATTTAAAATATATTTTCCATATCTTTAAATTTAAAGATATAATGGGAAATGAGGATATGAGAACCTGTTAATCAGGAGAAGAACCCACACTGTCACGTTCTGTACACACGTAATATATTTATTAGTTTAAACCCATTAAAGTTAAACCTCACATCTTTGGATGCTTGCTCTAAATTTGAAATAAATTTTAAGTAAGTTTTTGGAAACCATACTTAGTTGAAAATTTTATATTTAGCAATTTTGGGAATTGAAACGGTTATATTCTTTTACGTGTAATTTGAAATTTTTCACTTCACTCATCACTTGTTCCTGCTGAAAATTGTATGCACATATTTTTAAGCATTATCTATCAAGAAACGTGCGTTGTTCGTAATATCATTTATGTGCTGACATTTTTTACCGATATATGTATTATGCTCTGATTATAGTCTTACTGAAATCATTTTTCCGTGAATGTCTTGTATGTCAATAGTAAATTTATTTAAGCACTGGGCCAGTAATCAGGGTTTTATTTTAGGTTCAATTAAATCACAGTTTAATTTTTTGGCACCAAAATTATGTTATACGCTCAACTGGTTATTAAAGGCTATTGTATATTTTTATACTGGTATATATTTGGACCTCTCATGAATTAATGTCTGATACAGTATTCTAAGATAAATAATGTAAGGGTAAGATTTCCTTCAGGATATACTCTCGCAAACGTTTTCAAAAATGTTTCCTACATTAATCCAAAATATACATTTCTCAAATTTGTTTCTTCATATACCAGAAATGTGTCATCAACGTAACCTAGCAACTTCTTAATATGTTAGAACAACATCAAAACCTGTGTTTCCTATTCATTTTACATTTTAACTAGCTTTCTGACCATCAGTCACGACTAAAACGGTAAGACCGCGAATGCGTCAGTAAAGATCAAAAATTAAACAGCTACAAGCAAAACACACCTACGTTTTTTTACTTTTCTATTATATTTTTGTAATTTAACTTATCCTTTTACAATTATTGTCCAAATTCCAACATGTTTAAACTCACAGCCTTTAATTTTATTCTAAACATAAAAAATCCTAATAAACTAATCAGAACTACATTTTATGGAGAATAATTTACGGCGTACGTCACAAAATTAAGCAACAAACAAAACACAAACACACAAAGTACGCCTACAGTGTCTAAATTAAAAAAAAACGATCTGATATTTCATAATCAGAAATAACGAAAAGTTCCAATTGGAATGGATCGTATAACTCATCCCTCTTTATCTCCTTATCCTTGATGTGTCTCCTTATTTCTGACACGCGTCTATCTATAGTTACTTATTTTATTGGTTTATCTTTTAAAATATTTTGCCCGTGTCTGACTATAATATATTTCTTCTCTAGCAGTAAGTGTACCATCTGTTAAGTTCATAATTTGCTGATTGTTAATGAATTATATAAATACACGAAAACAAGGAAAAGAATAGGAACTTAGCAAAAATGTGAATTTGGCGGTGTCACAACTAGTTCACCATAATTTTCTTGCACTTTATAAAAGAAAATTGTTGCAAACTTCATTCTATCTTGGCATAATTATTTATAATAGAGAGCCAGATATAAAATTTTCTTGCAAGAAAGGCTGATTAATAAAATTATATTCCGGATCGATATTTAAATAAAGTCAATTTTTATTTGTTACAATTATCCAGCAAAATGTAGACAATGTCACGACGCCGTTCTCATTTTACCTATATAATGTATTAAATCTCTAACCACCCAAAAATATTACTTTAAGTATTATAAATTTACGATAATGAACTGAACAAAAAGCTAAAGTCGCGTGTTTAGACTTCATTTGTAAATTTGACAAGAATGTTTTTAAAATCTGATTGTCATTTTTATTAGTATTGTAATTGGAGTACTTCATAATGTACCATTTATTTTATGAATACAAATATTTTATATTGTTTGAGTTGCAATTTACACACAAGGTTACAATATTAAAATAAATAGGCATAAAACTCCATGCAATTCAATACAAGTTACACTTTTAAGAAAAAATCAGTTCTACGAGGTTGATTATTTAATAATAAATTTTAATATAATTAGTGCGAATACGAAATTTATACATTTTATATAATTATATAATAAAGGTAAATGTAATATTAATTATGTAATAAAGTTTAATTTATATAATAAAATTTAATTTATATAATAAAGGTAAATATAAAAACATGAACACATTAAAAATGTTTAAGAAATAAAACTTGTTATGTACGAGTAGTACTCATACAAGGAGGTTTCTATACACGTTTAGAAATATGTATATATTCAATGGTGTGTAGTATTTATATTAAACTGTGTACAAATAATAATATTCTTCCCCGTATATTGTCCATATATTTCCCCTTATATAATTTATAGATAATAAATATACTCTGATTATTTGCATAAATATTGAAATTTAGAATTCTCAGTAAATTTCTTCCGCAAAAGTTAGTAAATTTCTAGAATTGAAATTTTTTATAATTTCAACTTTAACATTTTTGTAATGGATAGTGGGATTTCACTTTTTGGGGTATGTTTTCGATAATTTAAAAGTTCATCAAATTTTAAGATTGTGCGTCACCGGTCTAAAAAAAAATTGGTGGAAATTTTGGTTCTTATTTCTAGAGTTGTGTTACTATTTAATCTTTAAACAATTTATTAGTTTTTATTAAATTGATGTCGCACGCGATAATGTGCTTTACTAATATAGGTAACATTTTAAATGAAAGGCTTCCTGAGAGAAATGGCTGTGACTGACGGACAGATGGACAGACACGCGAATGATTTTATAGCGGTTCTGTTTTTTTTTGGGACCCTACAAAGAGATTTGGTTGACTAAAAAAAATTAAATCAACGCTTTCATAAATACACTTATTGAAAATAAAACAAACATTTTTTAGATAGATTAGAAAAAGTTATCAGAACTAAAAGCGTTGAGCGCAAAAAGATGCTCCACAAGTAGTTTTTGTAGGAACATTGGTAATATGAACATTGTTATTATGTATATATATATATATATATATATATATATATATATATATATATATATATATATATATATATATATTTATATATATATATATTTAGTAATAATAAGTAATTATGGAGGGTAATTTACATACATTTATAAATTTTGTCATGCTTATATTTTTTATTTCCGGTATCTACATCCGGTATCTACATGAATAAAAAAAAATTAAATGACAAAACCAAATATTTTTTTCTTTTGTGTACAATTATTAAAGCATTGTTCATAAATTATTTTTAAATTACTAATTCCAAAAATGTAATTTTCTTGCTGTAACCAATTTATGCGTCATATTTTCTGCACAAAATAAATTTTCCAAGGTATGAATTTAATGTTAATGGATTTTGATGGCTCGCCTGCATACGACACACAATTTTGCTAAAACGATTACGGAAAAAGTGTTTATAAAATCTGACATGACATTTTAATTTTCGTATGTGACGGTCGAAAATATTTTCTATCTTGAGGATGTTTTTCCGTTAGTCCTATAGATACGTTCCAAATTTTATTTTGTACAAAGTTTCAGAAAAAATATTTGTATCCTCCTTCGTGCATACTAATGTTTAAAGAAACATCAATATTCAGTAATGAATACTAAATAATATGTTTCTTGACTTCAATTAAAATGATTTTTAACTTGTGCACCACTTTCATCATAACTCAAGTTTTACATAACAAAAGTTTTGTACCTAAACAAATACAATTCTCGTTATATTTTAATGTAATTCCTGCACCCCTACGTCATTACCAAGAACGATGTGTATCCCATAATATATCTTCATTGTGTATTTTTCGCAATGGTTCCCCGGGTATCACCCCCTCTCCGAGATTACGCAAAATACCTCTCAGGCTCATGTCCCGTGAACTTTTCAGTGAATATAATTCAGACTTATAGCTTTCATTTGTTCACAATGGAGAATGCGCGAATGGATATACTGGCATAATACTACCTACGTTTTGAGACTCGTGGCTTAGCCTCCGCGTGTCTTCGTAGCATCTGTAGCGTGTTGTAGCATGAATTTACCTCGTAGACGCTTGTAGATGAGAACTCATGGCGATCGTACGTAATTGTAAATACACGAGTTTACCAATAAGTATTCACAGTAAATTCAATGCTACATGCAAATTAAAGTATTTAGTTATTTAACTCGTCTATTTTATGATGTATCAATTGTTTATAGGCTTTGTGTAATTTGAATGAATATATTACCAAATAATTTAAATTTACATAAAGAAGTTAGAATTGGAGTTTTATTCTGTAAATGAAAGGAACGATATTAACAAGATAAGAAATTTTTGTTTGCAGATTTTAAGTAATGAACAAACAAGACCAGATTAAAAAATTAAATATATATATAAATTGTTGAAGGTTTCTATTAATAAACCTTCTTTTGCACATTCACAATTTAATTACGTAAAATAATAAATATAAACCTTATTTCTTAACCTTTTTTTTCACTTATCTTATTTATGACGAATTGACTGTTTTATTACTCCTTGGAAATATATGGAACTAGCCGTCACCCGCGACTTCATCGGTGTAGAAAGTTATTTATAGCTGAATTTGATATTACATTGGTCGTATTTTACAATAGTTGGAATAATGTAACATAATATGCATTTTCCTCAATTTTTTCTTAACATGATCTAACTTTGATATAGTCAAACCATTTCAATGTTTCTTTCTATATCATTTCAATTATATTCTTTTCAATGTACTCCAGTAAAATTTTTGAACTTTCAAATTTGTTGTGCAATCTTTCACGAAAAACCATATTATTTTAATATTTGGTATTTTTATATTGTCAATACATTATTTTTGTCTTAATTTCCCATTTTGCGTTCACAATGCTAGCTGTCGTATATTATGCTTGATTTTGATGCATTGTATGTAAGTGTATCCACAATTTTTAAATGCTTTTCTTCCATTTCCATATATCAATATAACATAAATTTCCTACAAATTAACCTACAATAGTATTGCAAATAACTGTAGAGATATTATCTAATATAAAGAGAAAGAAATATCAATATGATTATTATTTCTGGTAAAAAATTTCACCAGAAATAATGGTAACGTGCAATACTGAGTAACTTTTGTAGGCGATAATTGATTGGCCGATATCCGACGTCATTTGTGCGTTAAGGTCGGTGCCCGGTTTCCATCGACTTATCATACAAATCGAGATGCTCGCATGGCCAACTAAATGTTTGGCGCTTTTGTCAGCTCGTGTCGAGTTCTATGCTTTATCCTCTTTTGTGAGAAGCTTCGTTTATTTAAGATTGATTTTTGAGGAAAATCGATCTTAAATAAACGAAAAATTTTAAAGTATTAAATATTGGATGTTTTCTCTTTTTCAGTTATTGTTGATCATCTAAACTGGGTGAAATGAAAATATTATTTTGAAATGTGAAATGGTGACTATATGGTTTGAAATACAACGTTGGCAATATGTAACCAATTTTCAAAAAATGTCTTCTAAAAATATGAGATGAAAGTTTTTCACCTTCCGCTATCCACAAACTGCAGTAACAAAAAGCCACAGCGACAGCATATCTAACAGACTTTGCGAAATTCCTGTGCTGCCGTAGAGATATAAGGATGTTTTATTGTGTGTTAAATTTTATGCCGTTAGATAGGTGTTTTTATTTGTGTTAAATTTCTAATATAATGTTTTCGATTGTGTTTTTTCGATTTAGCTAGATCTGTACGCGTAAACATATTTTTCCGACTAATATTTCTCCTAAAAAAGACGAAAAAGCTGAAAATGTATACTCTTTGTTATATAAGTGTATGTACATCACACCGTAGTGCATGGTTTATTCCCAAATACTCTTTGTAATACAAGTATATGTATATACCACTGCAGTGTATAGTTTATTCCCAAATACTCTTTGTTATTCAAGTATATGTACATCACACCGCAGTGCATGATTTATTCCCAAACACTCTTTGTTATACAAGTATATGTACATCACACCGCATTCCATGGTTTATTCCCAAATTATCATAACAGCTGCACTAATTATTCCAAAGAAGAACTTTCATCTTTTGCAAAACCTTATCAGAAGCAATGAACCTCCACGACATGTTTACAAATCAGTGAAAAAATGTTTATAACTGTTTTTGGAAAGACGTCCACACATATACGAGTGCAGTAATGTCTCCTTACAAAAATAAATTACAATCCATATTTTCGGTAAATAACTCCACTAAAACTGCCCAAAGTAAAATAAGTTTTGAATACATAGCATTGAGTATGATAAATAGTACAACGGTAACTAGTAGTTGTGGAACAGCACCGGGAATGGAATTAGAATATTTCGGGTAATATTTTAGGTAAATATTAATATAAAGTTTCAATTTTCTGTATTTTTAAATCGATTTCAATATGCTGATTAGATTATATTCTTACCTCCGTGTTGGGACTTTAAAATAACGGAGGTGGCTTTAAAAAAAATGTAAACTACTTGTATGTGGCGTGCATACATACATCACTACACAATTGTGGTGTTACGACTTTCATATGATTTGTCTCCATTGCACTAGCTACGTTGTTCCAATTTATATCACAATTATAGGAAAATCAGAAGAACCACCCTGTGGAAATAAGTGAGTATTCTATCCCTAATACGAATAGCCAAACCACCACAATTTTCCATTAACTCACTAGAATAATACGAATGAAACTTACCCATTACAAGTAGTTTGATGTAGATGCATGTATGAGAACTTTGGCACTCCCCACTGTCCAACCCATTGAGATAAGCTTATATGGAGAACCACCACTCGTGCGAATAAATAATACGAAATTAATTTTTTAAAGGTTCGTATTACAAAATAAAGTCTAAAATTTTTCTGTAAATGTATGTATCCACTGTGCCCTCAGGCTACAGTAAAACAACTAACTAATTCCTGAATCTGTACTATGTGGCAGCAAAAAAAAATTAAAAAATAGTAAGTTTAAATATTTGCTAGCCATTTTTTTTAGGATCTACACGTTATTGTAGGACTGGAAACCTGTTTTTTATTCTATACAGTTGCAAATTGCCATCCTTTTGTATCGGTCATTGCCGAAAACATATAACTGAGTGAAGTTTTTTTTTTATGTTGGTAAATGTTCAGTGGATAACTGATATTTCAATTTTTCATCGGATGCTACCTTAAAATTCGTTTCCCAATAAATTTTTAAGCATTTTTTGTAAAAAATATTGCATACTCAACTTTACTTTAAGGTTAGATCAGGTTTACTTTTATATGGCACAAAGCGCTGACGTCGAGACGGTCTTTTATTTTCTTGATGACGTTTTAAGTGATTTAAGGTATTAGTACTTCCAATTTTACGCATTTTGTTTATTTGATATAAATTTAATCTTGGAAATCAATTGGTTAAATAAAATGAAAATGTACAATATACAATATACACCAAAGAATTCTGTCTCTAAAAAAACACATACAATCAGATATTAAACAAAAATCAAATTGCATTTATCGTTGAATTATTGCCCAATATCTTCAACTTAATCCGATTGCAGTTTACCTAAGGTGACATAGCTGCTGATATATATATTTTCTATCATACAGAAACACTAATAAAATCCTGGCAAGTTACGGCTTAAGTACGTTAAGTGGAGTTTGTAAAGTTGTTGCGAGTTTTGGTGCCTTTACCATAAATTTGGTTTTCGCTCTTAAATTTACACAGCCGGAGACTTTGCCATGTTTATTGGTCTCTAAAAATATATTACTTAAGCTTTATTACTTACGACTTTTACTGTCGTCAACAGTTACGGAAAATTAATTGAATGTGAAGCTTACATTTCTACTGCCGCTCCTAATTAAGATCAGAATTTGCCTTAATAAAGAAATAACATTTCGTGTCTCACGACCGCTTAAGTTCCAATGGAAATGTTCATATTCCTTAAAGAGTTTGTCTTATAAAATATGATATATCTTTCCTTAATATAAAACGATTGCTTTTGCTAGGTTTTCAAATAAAATTCAACAAAATAATTCTAAAACTTACCTTTGGTTATTCATTTCAAATATCGTAAACTTTTTTTCAAATCCAGCGTGGAACAATTTAAATTACCTGCGTGTATTTACTTAGCTTCATTATTTTACTTAGATACGCAAAAGAATTGAAAAATCGTCTACAAAATTAAAAGTTGGTTTATCCAATGATGTAACGTTAGATCTCCAACTTAGTATGTAACAAAATGACAATTTTTAAATTTAAGGACAATACAATCCTATCGTATATATTTTAAGTATTGAAATAATTAAAAATAAAATTATTTGAGTGTATTTTATAAAAGCTTACTTTATTTTTACCTACAACAGCTAATACAATGGAAAATAATATTGCGAGATAATTGCTTGTAAAAATTAAACTACAAAACTAATAGTAGCGAAAACGAGTTTAATTATAAAACTTGATATAAATTTCTATTAAGTCAAAATTAAACCACAGAAAGGATTTTTTTGTTTACTATTTGAAAATTTTACTCTAAATTTTAAACAGCTACAATATCGAGCGTGAGCGGTTGAAATTGAGCGAATACTCTCGGTGGCGTATGTCGGCTATTATAATTGATATATATGTAATAAAAAACTGGTGAAACTGCTCTTTATTGCGAATTCAATACATTCACATTCAGAACCATAAACACTACATAAATCAGTAATATGGTCCAAAATAAAAGACAACATTGTTGATTGAATTATAAATGTATTTAAGACTTTGAGGTCGTAAAAATTATGTAGTAATAAAATGCCATAAAAATTGCCATTTCTAAACCCGTTACCGTATATGTATGTATGCATACGTACATATGTATATATATATATATATATATATATATATATATATATGTGTGTGTGTGTGTGTGTGTGTACATATATATATATATATTTTTTTTTTTTTTATATATTTATCAAATTTAAACTTAACAACATATAATGAGGGCTAAATAGAAAATAAAAAATTAACGAGCAATAAAACAAAAGGGTTTTCGAGAAATAGACAATATTTATAGGTCTATTTAAGATATCATCGCCAACAGATATCCGGCGTGAAAAATAGTATTAAAATTTGTCAATATTTAATGTTCACATCAAACTAAGTGTATACAGAAACCTTGGAGTGCGAGTCTTATTCCCACTTTATAAGTTTTAACAATTATTTATAATTATTCACGAAAACCTGTGGGGAAACAAATATTATGACTTACGATTTATAATAGTTTTTTATTAGAATAGGCCAAGTCTTCGAAAATATTCTCAGAATAATTATTCATAAAAATTGACTAAAGGACAGTGAGTACTTACGCAATATTTGGGCGTCCCTTTAAATAATTGTTGATATTATTAAATCGTGAAACACATCATATTTTGTTTCTACACACAACAAAAGCAATAAAAAAACTTTACATGAATTTGTCTAAAGTTACAATCTGCAAAAATATGCGACCTAATTCCGTAATGTGATAGCCAATACACAATACGTGAGAAAATCGAAAATCATATTAACATAAACGTTTGTCTATAAAAAATTTATTTGTATAAATACAAATCTATAAAATTTTATAGTTTCCCATGAGCGCAGTGGAACCTTGGATCTACATCACAGGTAACAGAATCAACCGGCTGTAACATAAAATCCTTTCTTGTAATCCAGCTCACCTGCAATTCGAAAATAATTAGTTTGAGTCACAATTATGTCTTGAAATAATATCTATTTTACTAGACTACTAGAATTCAAAGTATTACGAGAAATGCTTATTGGTAATAAGTCATTAGTTATAGTGGGAAATTTGTGAAACCAAATATTGTAGTAGAGTGCATTGTCTTCAAGTGTAGCTTAAATGTCATAAGAAGAATATTTTTTACGGTAGTGTAATGTATAGAAGAAGCTGTTAAAATCGTCTGCAATGGATAAAAAATCCGTATCAAATACCTATAAGGAAGCGAAATGTATCCAGGTATTATAATGTATCTTTTTCTAACACGTTATTGATTACAGTTTGTGTAATACTTTTCAGTACACAAATATTTTTTGGTATAAAAAAAAATTATTTAAAAAAAACCAATTAACATGTTACCAAAAAATTTACTATAGAAAGTATATGTTAGAAAGTAAAAATAATTTCTGCAAATATACTTAAATATATAAATTAAATATACTTAAATTCGGCCAATATATGATGCAAAATCAATTAATTATTGTCCGTAGGCAAGGAACTGCAAATGAGTTTACAAATATTTACCAATGTATGTCTTGAACTTGGTGCATCCATATTATACTTATTCATTTTTGAATAATTTAATCTAATTTTTATTTAAATATTTTTGATCATCTTTTTGACAAACTTTCCCATCAAGATTTATGTATATTCATAACTTTTTTCAAATATTCTTTGAAAAATAAAAATGAAAATTATGAATGTCCCGAAAATCTTAATTACAATTATTTAAAGAATAATTTTCGTTGTCATATCTCTTCAGTCATAGTTATTAATAAAACATCTTCAAAGATATTCTTCTGAACGTTGTCCATAAATTAAAAAAAAAACAAACTAATTTTTTTCTCTCGATTGACATGATAGTGGGCTAGAATCTGACGATGCTCAAAGCTGAATATTGGAATCAGATGCCATTAGAATATAGACTTGAACCGGAAGCCTAAAAAACCGATAGACCGAAGGCCAGATGGACAGTTGAAATTCAGATAGTCTAGCAAATACTGAAGTCGTAAGACCACCAACAGAAGATGGAAACATTGAAGGGAGCTTTTAATGTTGGATGTCAATAGGCGAAAGATGGTGAAGATGATTATGATTTATTTATTATAGCAATTTAGCTACTTGAAATCCATATTATTAAATAAGAAAATGGATAACAATAGATCAGAAGTTAGTTTAAATATCATCACAATCAACTCACAATTGACTGTCATGCGTATTTACTCTAGATATAATTTATTGAAGCAATTCGTACGTACTTTAACTGTACGTACAAAGCACATACTTCGCATCTCTATAATTTTTAAGTTGATTTGATCCATGGAATGTTACGGAAAAATATTTCATAAATAAATAAATACTACTTTAGATATAGCCTTTTTGGCACAGCTTAAACCAAAGATTCTCAAATTTATTTAACTTTCCGCCCTCTTTGAGAACCCTATCATTTTCTAGAGTTCTCAGTATTTTTAACCTAGGTCTATAACCGCCCCCTGAAAGTCTCCAGCGCACACAAGAGGGCGCTATTGCCCACTTTGAGAAAGTCTGTTTTAAATATGTCATTTAGAGATTTCACATATAAGGTGTTACCGTGGTGATATTAAAATATAATACTTTATGACAGATGTGTACAAGAAAAACACAAGAATATGCGCACTAAAATGGTAACTTATGGCCAAGTGATCATAGTTATGTGGAAGGTGACGATTATGCAATTTTTTACTCTTCCCTTTACGTAGAAAGTCGTTAACCTCAAAAGATTTTTTGGAAAAAGAAACAACATTGTAAGAATTTGTGCGCGTCTGTATTTTTATGTGTGTGGGTAAATATACGCAGACGGGAATTATATGAAAAATAAAAATATTTTTCTTCACGCTTAGCACGCCAAAATGTGTTTACAATTCTTCTTAATATCGCTTCCTAATTAAAATAGTAGTAAATAAACTGTTGGTGCATTTCCCGTGTGTACGAGCACAAGTAAAATATTCAAGTTTACAGTAGTAAGTAACAGTATTCACTTCCTGATTAAAATAGTAGTAAATAACCTGTTAGCGCATTTCCCGTGTGTACGAGTACAAGTAAAATATTCAAGTTTACCGTAGTAAGTAACAGTATTCACTTCCTGATTAAAATAGTAGTAAATAAACTGTTAGCGCATTTCCCGTGTGTACGAGCACAAGTAAAATATTCAAGTTTACCGTAGTAAGTAACAGTATTCACTTCCTGATTAAAATAGTAGTAAATAAACTGTTAGCGCATTTCCCGTGTGTACGAGTACAAGTAAAATATTCAAGTTTACAGTAGTAAGTAACAGTATTCACTTCCTGATTAAAATAGTAGTAAATAAACTGTTAGCGCATTTCCCGTGTGTACGAGCACAAGTAAAATATTCAATTTTACAGTAGTAAGTAACAGTATTCACTTCCTGATTAAAATAGTAGTAAATAAACTGTTAGCGCATTTCCCGTGTGTACGAGCACAAGTAAAATATTCAATTTTACAGTAGTAAGTAACAGTATTCACTTCCTGATTAAAATAGTAGTAAATAAACTGTTAGCGCATTTCCCGTGTGTACGAGCACAAGTAAAATATTCAAGTTTACAGTAGTAAGTAACAGTATTCACTTCCTGATTAAAATAGTAATAAATAAACTGTTAGCGCTTTTCCCGTGTGTACGAGTACAAGTAAAATATTCAAGTTTAAAAAAGTAAAATTTAATTTCATTCAAGTGTTCCGTTTTCTTTTAAGCAAGCAATAAATAACTTAAAAATTCAATCACTTCGTTATTCATAAACTTTGTAAATAATCTTTCGGAGCTCTTAATTTTTTTACCAAACAAAGCTTTCTTTGTCCAAATAATTCTCACGATAATTAGTTTTCTTTCGTAAACTTCTTCTCCGTAAAAGTGAAATTTCGATGTCGTTTGAATTTTTCCTAGATTGTATAAACACATTAAAGTATCCATAAATTCACTGCTTTAAGTAAATTCTGATGTGAATATTAAGTTTTTATCTGAAAAGCTTCTTAGTTTTAAGACTTTAAAGTTTGTAAACACTTTTTTATTAAATTATCTTTGAAAAAATTGTGAATATTATATTTCATTTATACGAAAGAATAATTCTAAAGTCTTCCTTAGTTTCAGTCATCTAGAATAATTTATAAAATTGTTATCAAACTCCTTATTGTACTACCTAGAGAACGTTCAATGTTTAATAGTTTAGTTTTAAATTTCAATTTATGAACACGTATTACGGTGCTACTTTAGTAACTCGTTGAGGACTGCAATAAAATGCCTAAAATTTAATAATCTCATTGAAATACTACCTATTTATTGTATGTATTATTATAATTCCCCATAAAAAATTCCCCAAAAATATAACAAAAGAACCGTTGTCTTCGACTTTCGTATCTAACTGCTTGCACGTCGCAACTACTGTCGCTACCAAATTTAATTACGAAAATTTTTATGACGCAGTTGTAGATTTTTAGTCTGCATCTAAAACAATAATGAAATTATGTGAAAAAATGTCCATTGCATTTTAACTTTGGTCTTTTATGTCATAGGAAAAATAACAAATCTTGAAAGTATAAACCTTCAAATATATATAATGTGAACGAAAATTTAAATTTGGCAAAATAATGAAACACATTAACTCGCATACATTTCTAGAATCATAATAAAAATATTCATTTATAAATTTTGGTAATGACAAGTGAAGCAATCGATTTTTTTTACACATGGTCGAGAATGTCAATTGATACGTTCGCCCGAAATCCATGATAAATTTATATGCTAGGTATTATATTTACATAATAAAAAATTATGTAAATGTTCATAAATATTTTAAGAGAAACACTTTCTATTCTTAAATATTTGTTTGTACTTAAGATTTAATGGATCTCATATTACGAGTTTTAGTGGGAATTTTTGTACTTGAATCAATTTCACAAACATATTTTATTAAAAAGTTATCCATACATTTGTTAATCATATCGATATCGAGAACGTATTGAAGGACTCTTGTATAACTTATAATGACAATATCCTCTATTTAGGATTCAAAAAATCGTTCGTGACTTTGGGAATTATATATCTATAATTATTCTTCGCAATAAAACCAAGATCAAATAATTAATTTCAATAATCTTTTTTTGGAAAATTTCATTGACATTTAAATAAAATTATTACGAAGCCTAAAGTTTAGATGTTTAAACATTTTAGAGCAAAGAGCTCAAAACAGAAGACGTATTTTAATAGTAACGAGTTTTGTGGCCAAAAACAAATACTTTTTTTCCATCGTTAATATAAAATACTAGCTGTTTCGGCCACTTCGGATTATTAATAAATTATGTCATTTTGAAAACACCGATTAATTCTTGTTTAACATCATCTATTAGATCCTGTAAAAACTATATTTAAATTACGATATTTCAAATGTTCATAACATTGTTTGTAAGTTTTTTTGGATAAAAGAAAACAAAAATATGATTGCAGTAATTTAAAGCCATTAAATTTTGTTAATTTATTGAAATAGTCTGTATTTCTCGCCATTTTTAATACTAAATTTATATGATACTTCCATCTTTTACTTCTAAAATCTTAAACTATATAACATTGTAAATTTTGTTTAAATTTCGATCGGTAATGCTTGCATAATATCAGTAGAAATAAAGAAACAGACACAAATTTAAAAGACTTTGGTTTTTTTTTCATAGTCTTCATTTTAGTTCCTCTTTACTTCATCCGACCTCCGATTTTCGAACTTATATTTAATTTATTTATACGTTTACCTTTACAGCTCTAAAATACGATTATACATGCATGTACTTATTTTGATTGAAAGTAAATTCATTCACCATTATGGATACCTACGCATTTATAAAGATTTGTTATTACATTATTTTATGTAATGAAATAAATATTTATCAAAGATTATTAAATTTTAAATATGATGGGTTTATATAATTATTTCATAGCACTCCGCATTAAAATTGTATCTTACCTCACAAACATCTATATATGGTACACACGGTTGTGGCTTGTACTGTGCGAATGAAAAGTGGAATGTGTTTTTTTTAATATTTTCAAATATTTACATAATTACTCGTCGTGTGAATATAATACCTAATATATTAATTTATCATAAGTGTAAAAATATCATGAATTTGGAAAATATCGCAAGACGAGTTCATATTTTTTCAAAAATATCTAGAAAAATCCTTATATGTCATTTCGTCAGTTGATATTCTCCACTATGTGTAAAAGAAAAAAAAATGATGACGTCATTTATCACCACTGAAATTGTAATGAAAATTAGTTGACTTCAACTGCTGGATCCTCGCTTTAAAAAAAAATTATTGTGTGTAAAATGAATATAAAAGGCATGTTTTTAGAATTTGTTATTGGCTTTTGTTTCAAAATGACGTTAAAAAAATCGTTTACTATTAAGTAGAATATTTCATATTTTATAATAGAAAGGTTTACATTTAAAGTGTAACTTGTTTAAGGAATATTGATCATCATGCTGGAACTGATACAGTCGCTCAGTGTTATTTTTTTATTAATACGACTCTAATACCATTTAATTACCGCTCTAACAAATAACTTGTAAGCGCAAACCATAAACAAGTGGTTTCAAAACAAATAAACAAACGAATAAACACAAGAGCGAACCCTGAAAATGATACACTCCAGTTTGCGGATGGGTACTGATATCACGTACCATGTTTGCTTGTTTGTCTTTTTAAAGCGATTTAATGTTATTTTATGTAGATTATCAATTAAGTACATCCAATTTTTTCCTGTTTCGAAAAAAAAATATTCCAATTTTAGTTGCCGTAAAACTTATGAACATATGGTTTATTTTAAAAATGGTACGCAAATTTAACTTGGAAGAAAATACTTTTTACTTAGTATGATACAAAAGAAAACATTTCATTTATATTTTTTTATCAGTTATTGGGAATAGAATTAAAGAATGTATTTTTCCCAAATTCACGTACTTGGTAATCTAGCATTCCACGATGTAATTTTTTTGGTTTAATATTCCTAAAATTATTTAAAAAGTTTGGTAATACGTAATTCTGTATCTTACTTTGATAATTTTATCTCTAGACAGAGTTTTTCTTTTACGTTACTTCATGAAGCTTCTATGATGCATAATTTGTAATTTATTTTTTTCAAAGCTAAAAAAAAGCAAAATATTAAACCTAAGATATTTAAAATCAATTAACTATGCAAAGAAGGAAATTCATTGTATTTCTATGACTAAAATAATTGATAAGTCTATATACTTACATCAGGAAAGAGAAGAAGAGTGAAAAAAAATTAAAACCAGTTCAATGATGCTTGTATGTTGAAAAATTTGTGTCATTAACAAAGTTCTCTGGTTTTTAATTCATAACCAAAGTGAAGTAAATAAAGATCGACGTCTGTTATGCATTCAATTATAGAAATAGGCGCTGCAATAGAAATGTAAGCTTCACACTTTACTCATTTTCCATGACAGCTGACGACAGAAATAGAAGGTAATAAAACTTACGTAGAACAGTTTAAGATAGAAGAGACTAATAAATATGGTTGTCTCCGACTATGTAAACATTAAAATTTAAAAGTGAGTACCAAAATTATGGTCAACTAATTTGTGTGCACCAAGCTCGTAACAACTTTATAAACTCTATTTAACGTACTTGAGTCGTAACTTCCTAGGATTTTATTAGTGTTTTTGTACGATGGATTATGCCTATAAGTATCAGCAGTTGAGTACACCTTAGGCAAATTGTAATCGTATAAAAATATTGGACAGTTGTTCGACAATAACTGCAACGTGATTTTTATGATATCTGACAGCATGTATTTTTTTAAGAAGATAATACCTTAGCAACAAATTGTAATTGTAAATTTTTATTTTACCAAATCAACCCATTTTCAAGATTAAATTTGTATGTTGGGTCGAGTATGCCATATTTTGCGTAGTTACATAAAATGCTAAAAAGTATATTTGGAAAGCGATAAAATTCTATGAAAAGATGAAAAGCCAGTTGACAACTGAACACTGACAATTACGTAAAAGAAACTTCAAATATTTATCTGTTTTCGGGGATGACGGTCATAAAATGTTGGTAATTTGCTACTATACAAAATGGAAAAAGCCCAATAGAAAATTCCCAATACTAAAATAACGTGTAAACTTAAAAAAATTGCTAGCAAATATTTACGCGTACCCGCTGTATGATGCAAACAAAAATGAGTGTCTTTTTGCTGCCACGTGGTACGGACCCAGAAATTAGTTAGTTGTTTTTTCATTGCCTAAAGGCAAAGTGGGGAAGAAAATGCTAGACTTTCTTTTATAATACGAAGCTTTAAAAACTCATTTCTTGTTATTTATTTGCAGGGCCGGACTCTCCATATAAGATACTCCAAGGGGAGATTGTCAGGTTCCCACACGTGCATCTGCAAGTATCTATATCAAACTACTTATAATCTTTAAGTTTTATTCGTATTGTGATAGTGAGTTAATGGCAAACTATGGTAGTGTGGTTTGGCTCTTTGTATTAGCGATAGACATAGCTTTAAACTAGTAATGGCGGCACTTGAGAATCATTTCGATTTATTATTGTTACACCTATAAAATATTATGTGGATTGATGGTCGAATAAATTTATATTTCGATTTCAGAGTTTTAAAACGAATTGATTTAAAATTTATATATGTCTAAATTTGGAGGTTAGTGGGATAGGATGCTAAGTAGGTGATTTTATTAGAATAAATTAAAAAAACTCAATATTTTCCCTAGGGTCGTTTTTCTGTTTTTTATTTGAATGTGAAGCAACGTAGCTTATGAAATGGAACCAAATCAAATTAAACCCATGATATGACAATTGTAAAAACATTTACGTATGCACGCCACTTTTAAATATTATACATGCAAGTCATCAAACTGGTAAAGACGTTGCCACACGATATTGAATCATTACCATATTAAGGTCACCCAGGGCTTATAAACAACTTTGTGTTTGACCTTTCAGGTTACGCGACATTTCCAAGGCATTGTCGCCGCTGAGCAGCGTTGCTCAATATGTTTTTAGGAAGTTTAGTTTCCCATGCAAATGATTTGCGGTAGGTTGCTATCGATGAGGCTCGCGGGAGGAGTTTGAAAGTATTTTGGCGTATGTACAGTTGGTGATTTCAGTATTTATAAGATTTTAATGAATTAAATAAGAAGTCAACATATTTGATTGAATCAAACCTCATCTGGTTTGAGGATCGATTCAGTTTTTTTTAAAGTCACCTTAATTATTTTAAAACACCACACGGAGGTAATGTAACTAACCAAATCCAAATTGATTTAAAAATACAGGTAATGGAAACTTTATCTCATAAGTTATATATTTATTATTATAAATATTCAAATTACATTCCCGAAACTGTTTGCCTCAATCACTCGTTACCGTTTTGCTTCTTTTCATTTTCAATAGTGAAGAACCCGTAATTTATTTTTCTTTAGGTAGTTTCACTGGATTCATCTGCCAAAAATATGGGTTCTAACTTTCTTTTGTAAAGAGACTACTGTATATGCGTGGACGTCTTTCCAAGAACAGTACATAAAACCTTTTCTTTTGATTTGTGAACGTGTTTCTAACGCTCATTGTTTCCGACAAGGTTAACTACTGCAGCTGTGGTATGGTAATTTGGGTATAAACTACATACTGCCGTGCGATATACATATACATGTATAAAAGAGGGTTTACATTTTTAGCTTTTTTGTCTTTATTAAGAGGAATATCAGTCTGAAGGATATGTGTGTGCATAGAGGTGTATCAGCTAAATCATAAAGGATTAAGCACAATTTAATCGATGTATTAGAAAATTAATAAAATTAAGAACATCCCTATTATAGGCATTTCGCAATCTATCAGAAATGCTGTTGCTGTCGCTTTTCGTTACACGTTTACTGTTTGTGGATAGAAAAAGACGGAAAATTTCATGTTACATTTTCAGGAATTATTTTTGGAATATTGGTTACATCTTGTCAACGTTGCATTTAAAACTGTATATTCTTCATTTCACATGACAGTTTTTCAAAACCATATTTTAATTAAGCTAAATGCAGAAGACCGACAATAACTGAAGACAATAACACACGATATTTAATACTTTAACGGAATCGTTCCTCAACAAACGGTCTTGCAAAAAAATCGACCGACTTAAGCTAATCGTTACGAGTGAAAACACGCTAATCTGGAAAAGTATACAGTATAAAAATTTACACAAACTAACGGAAGCGGCAAACATTTAGTTATCTGTGCGAGCGTCTCGATTTGTGTGGTAAATCGGTGGAAAGCGGGGCAAATAAAGTAATGCGCGTTATCATTATTTCCGGTGAAATTTGTTTCAGATTTTTTCATCAAAGTGCATATTGATATTTATTTCTCTTAATATTAGATAATATCTCAAAATTTATAATGCTCTAATAATATCTCAGTATTTACCTTCAATAGTATTGTAATTATGCTTGGAGAAAATTTATGTTATAGTGATAAGTGGAAATGGAAAAAAATAATTTATAAGGTATGGGGAATTTACAATACAATTGATCAAAATCAAATACCATATACGGAAATCTATATTTGGAATGAAAAACGGGAAATTAAAGCAAATTTAATGCACATTACTAAATAATAAAGTTTACGTGAAAGGCTACGTAATAAATTTAAAACTGAAACAATTTGACTAGAATACATTGAAACAAATGTGATTGAAATGAAAAAGAGAGAAACATTGAAACGGTTTGACTTTATCAAAGTTAGATCATGTTAAAAGAAAATTAACTGATATGCCAATTGTACTACACCATTCTAACCACTGAAAAATACCGCTTATACAATATCAAGTCTAGCCACAAATAACTTTCTACACCAATAAAGTCGCGGGTAACTACTAGGTCCATAAATTTACTTGGTAATCCAAGGAGTCCAATGCGTCATAAAATGGATGATTGAAATGAAAAAAATTAAGAAATAAGGTTTATATTTATTGTTTTACATATAGAAAACGTAAAAGTATAAAAGGGGATTTATTAATAAAACACTTTAGCAATTTATACATGTTTAATTTTTTTAATCCTCATATTGTTTGTATATTAATTATAATCTGTAAACAAACATTTCATCTCATATTGACATTTTTCCCTTCACTTAAAGAATAAAGTAAATACAATCCTAACTTCCCGATGCAAATTTAAAGTTATTTTACGATATATTTATTCGCATTGCACAACGTGTATAGGCAAGTGATACATCATTAAGTGGATGAGTGAAATGAGTAAGTAGATTTAGAAAGTAGAAAGGAAATGCAGATTGTACATATGAAGATTTATATGTTTTATTGCTTAACAAAATTTCAATTGATTATTACGTTTTATTTGGTTTAAATAAAATTAAAAACATTGTAACCATATTATTAAATATATATATATATATATATATATATATATATATATATATATGTATGTATGTGTTTTTATATTCTGTGTCCACATATCACTTCATAGGTAATGAGTTAATAAAAAAACTTTAGGTTATATTGAACATAAAAATATTGTAAAAAAATATATAATTTTTACCACTTCGTCACTTACATACAAAAGAAATAGGTACCATTACGCTTATAACTTTTTAAAAATTAATAAAATAAATTAAATAAATAATATGGTCCTTCAAACATTTTATAATATATATATATATATATATATATACAACCACAGACAAAAGTAATGAGTAATATCTAGGAGAAAACTAAACGAATTTCCAATACACCCCTGACTGCTGAAGAAAGAAATATTGATAGTCGTCAACAATTTCCATCTTTCTCTTTCTCTCTCATTTTTAGGGCTTACGAAATTATACGGATCGCACAGTCCAGTCTTCACGGCTATGAGCAGTCCTAATCAATTCTTGAGATTAAATATTTATATTTTAATAGCGTATATCTAAATGGCTCCGGTTTCCAAAATTATTTTGTTTTTCCGTAAATATAAAATAATGACACAAGTATAAGCCTTAGATACGAGGTACTGTATCTGATACCTATTGCTAAGAAACTACATTCATATTTAATTCTGTTGACAAAAATATAAACACATTACATTTGAAAAAATAACTCATGGGAGGAAGTCAAATTCTTCCATTCTGAATAAAATATTAATGAGCTTACGTAATTAATTTGCAAGATATTTCTTATTTCGATATATGTTGTAATTAAATTTTACATTATTTGTTTATATCAACTGCATACCCAATATCTAAAATGTAACTTTATAATCAACTACAAAGGTCACATGACAAATATAATCACTGGATTACCAAAACCTATTCAACAATATGATTTCTTCCGACAATAAATGGAATAAACTCTTAATAATAGAATTGACTTTTAACTAAAAGTTTATACAGATCGAAGAAGGAGGTATCAATATTTGTTATCTTGTGATGAAAGAAGTAAACCCCTAATAAATTAAATTTCTTTTAAAGCGAAAGTATAAACAATTTGAAGAAAGCAGTATCAATATTTGCGATTGTGTTATAAGATAAGTAAAATCCTCTAATAAATGAAAGTAAATCCTGTAATAGATGAAAATCTGCTAATAAATTTAATTGCCTTTAAACCAAAAGTGTAAACTGAGCAGGAAAGGAAATATAAATGTATACAATCATGTAATAAAATAAATAGACTTTTGACAATTTAAATTGCTTTTAAACTAAAAGTATAAACACAGCGAAGAAGGCAGTATCAATGTTTACAATCGTATGATAAAAAAAGCAAACTCCTAATAACTTGAATTTCTTTTAAACCGGAACTGACAACAGATAGAAAAATGAAATACCAATATTTACAACCATGTAACAACAGAAGTAGATTTATAATAAATTAAATTGCTTTTAACCCAAAAGGATTCTCAGATGTCTAAAGAAGAAGTACAAAGATCGAAAAAGGAAATTTCAATATTCACAATGATGTCATAAAAGAAGTAGACTTCTAAGTTAAATTGCTTATAAACTAAAAGTGTAAATAGATCGAAGAACGAAATATCAATGTTCACAATAGTGTGGTTCAAGAAGTAAACTCCTAATAAAATTAAACTGAAAGTGTTAACAGATCAAAGAAGGAAGCATCAATCATCACATTCGTGTATTAAAATAGTATACTTATAATAAATTAAATTGCTTTAAGCTAAAAATTTCACATATCGAAGAAGTAAGTATTATCAATATTAACAAACGTGTGATCTTTCGAAATGTATTGAATACGGTCACTGGACTTTAATCTTTAAAAGTCTGACTTCGTCAATGCCTTCACGTATCACCTTTCCTTATATTCTAGCGACACATAACACGGCGCTACCTAAGAGGTCGTAAAAAAATGTCACAAAGTGAAAGGTAGGAGAGTAGAGCGGGTGAATCTCACTAGTGAGGGGCGTAACATTCCGTAAGACTACCCAGCTAGTAAATTCTTGTCTTTGACGACTTCAATATACTTTCAAAGTGTATTCTGCCTCACAGATATGAAGTGTTTATCATTTATGAAGGAAAGTAAGCAGGTCCATAGTGCGAGCGGAGATGAATACGGTAAGTGAGCAATATGTTTATTTACCTTTAGAAGAGCAGCCCGTCGTCAGCTTTTTGAACTTTCAAGATCCTATAAATGCTTTCTCCGGCTATTTTACATGAAGTGAAAAATGCTGGTAATAGTTGAACGTAAAACAAGAGATAGTTTTTTCTATTTATGTATTTGAGATCTCGGCAAGAAAAAAAGTTCGTACGAATCAATAATGGGCTCACAAATGTCTTTCACTAGAGAATTTCAGCTTGGTGTAACATAATTGTTACGCTTATATTTGTTTAAAAATTTAAAAAAGATGATTTGAAATTATCTGAATTTTAAATATAAGTACACTATACAGAAAGATGTATAATTTGAAGTAAATAATCCGACTTAGACAGGGAAAAACTTTTATAATCTATATATATAAAAGGCAATGTTCCGATGGGCATATCAACGCCCAGCCCAAACCGCTAATGATAAAAATTTGAAATTTGGAGCGGATGTTGATTTTATAATGGAGGCATCGTGTAAGAAGATATTTTTTTTAAATTCATCCCTAAGGGGGTGAAAATGTGTGATTTAGTTTGTATGGGAAAAAATATTGTTAGAGTAATTTTTATTTAAAACTAGGTATTCGTGCTCTTTAACAAAAATAATATTACTCGGGTTTCCTGATTTTTTGAGACACAACCTGCAAGAGGGTGAAAAGGGGAGATTAAGTTTGTAAGGGAAAAAATATTTTATAAGAATGTTTACTTGAAACCTCTGCAATACAAATAATGATATAAGTATTAAGCATTGTCCGAAATTCAACCCCTAAATGGATGTCCAAATTTGTATGGAAAAAATTATTATGGTAATTTTCATTTAAAAATTTGTATTAATGGTTGTCAATACAAATAATGAAACAAGCATTAAGCATTTTCCGAGGTTCAACTCCAAAGATCTTTGCTAATCGTCCATCTGAAGATGTTGTAATACAACGAAACCTAGGTCGTGGTAAAGAATTTAAAGAAAATAGAAATAGTACTACATCACGTAGTTTCGTTTAATTGTGAATAATGAATTTCTACAAAATTAACGCCAAATGTATTCAATATTTAGAATTTAGTGTAATATTTTCAATACAAATAATGTAACAAGTAATTAAGAATTGGAAGAGATTCAATCTCTAATCGGATGAAAATTGATAGCTAAGTTTATACTGGAAAAATATTTCTATTACTATTTTTTACGTGCCACTGTGTTCACTGACTGTACTCGGGGAGAGGGAAGGAATCAGTTTTCATACAACTAATAACGCTTATACCATATTATTATGTTTTTGAATTCAAGCGAATACAATTTCCCCTTAGATTCTGTTTCGCAACGTCGATTAGTAAATCTTAGGGCCAGTTATAAAATTTGGTAGGCATTGACTTAGGGGAGGATTGCTTCTCAAATGATTTTAGTACCAGACAGTACAACCACTAATGTGGTACACGAGGAAGTGCTGTATTAAATTCTGACTTCCTCTCTGCTGCTTTATTTGCGAAAACTAAAACGGTTTGCAGAGTTTGTTTATATTTAAATAAACAATAATGTTAACAACATACAAGTAAGTGGTCATTTAATAAATATGAAAACGACTCTTTATTTTATATTTCAAACTACAAAACCGATTTTTATAAAACTTTTATTATTTTCTACGTTGAAAGGTACTTAAGCGGATAAAATATAATAATTGTAATCTTATTAGTATACATGGAAAAACATATAAACAAATATTCATTGATTTTTAATCTTTTCGTGCATGTGTTTAGAAGCCTTAAAAGACTAACATTTTTATTAATCTTAAATACATTTGGGTCGGATTTATAACCTCATTTTTGAAGTTAGTTAAAATTTTTTCTGAAGTTTAGAAAAATAATCATCTACGCCACCAAAGCCGCGGGAGAAAAGTAATAAAATAAAGTGAATTAAACCGAGTGAAAAAATGTTTTTCAAAATAAAAACACTTAAATTCATGTTTATTATAATTTCAGTTTAATGAGTTTTCAAAGTAATATTCTAGAATAATCAACAATCGTTTAACGTTGATAGTTTTAATCGCTTTCGAATTTTAGCAAAGTAAATAATTAAATGGACCTAAATCTTAAACCCATGATATTATTTTAGTAATAAATTAAACTAATAAAAGAAAAATTTTCTTCATAACAATTTTAAAAATTGTTCAATTTGAGAACTAATCAAAACATGACTGTTTTGATTAGTTTTGAAATTACGGCCGTACGGAAATAATAATAATTTTATTTATGGGAAATATGCTAAATTTATTAATGAAAATTATATCGATTAGAAGAAATGAAATAGAAAAATAAATGTTACAGTAAAAATAACAGATATATGCTTATCTTTCATAATATAATTAAAATGCAAGAGTAGGATTCTGGCTATTTCGTCATTTTCTTATTTGCATATCCATGCCAAAATATCTAATTCAAAATAAAAGCCACACATTTATTTATAAACATAGAGATGAAAAAACTACGAAATATACTGTACGTCCATAAATTTACAAATACATAAATATATTGAATGAATGTGTAAGTATATTATATTAATTGACTCTGAGGATCAACTTTTTCTTCAGAAGCTTAGATATCATAAACCTTGTACCTTGTAAATAGTTAACAAGTAGTCCACGAACCAACGAAATTATTATTTGAAATATATCTCCAAAATAATTAAGTCAAGAGAAGCTAGAGGACAATCACTGATATAATTTCAGCACAATTATACCTCCTAGAAGACAGTCACTCATATAATTTCAGCACTATTATACCTCCTATACAATCATAATTTTCTTCAATTGATACAATTTATTATTTAGGATTCTATAGTGACATAGGAAACTCATGATTTGGTAATGAACATATTTTAGTCCGTCAACTTGTCTATCACAGCTTGAATATGTTCACAACTTTCGCCCTATGAGCATGGAAATTTACAAGTAAATGCTTTATATTTAATGAGTAGCAGATATTGAAAGAACTGGTCAGTACGAGTAGAACTCGCACTCGCACGAGGGTTCCGTACACAATTTGGCACCTGCAAAGTGTATAGTTTTTCTATTTAAATTTTAAGATATGTATATTAATATTATTTTCCACCACATAAATATATTACCTAGCATACTTTTACAGGAGCAAAAACGTCTGAAGAAACATAAAATTTAGAATCATGGTCAAAGTTTTTGGTAAACTTTATTAACACTTTTTTTCACAATTTTCTCTTCGCATCTGCGGAGATAAAGGGGTAACATATTTTTTATAAACATTTTCAACAATATTTCTATAAATATTTTATATTGGCTCTAAATATTTATAACTTGCTGTTTCAATTAATTAATGTCTTACACATTCAAAATTCTAATAATTCATAAAAATAATTTAAATGTTAAACATTGTGGTAAATTTCAAGTGTCTACTTCAAAAGGTTTCTGAGAAAAAAATGATAGATATCTTTAGCAATATCCCCATTGAATATATTTGTCTATAATTTTGTAGAAATTCTTAAAGTTCTGTACCACGACGTAAGTTTCGTTGTATTACAACATCTTCAGGTGGATTGTATTACAACATCTTTTTTCTTAGCAAAGATAATTCAGAAGAAAAGGAAGATCTTTGCTAATAGCCTACCAAGAAATAATACTAAATCACGTAGCTTCATTTAATTGTGAATATCCCTATTATTGTCTTACAAATAATTTTAAAATAAACGGTATCAAAATTAAGATAAGTTATCCTTTCAGTTGATATTCCACACCAGACAAGAAATTAAATACAATTTCGAGTATTTTATTTGACCCTTCTAAAAATTCCGAATGATGTTTTAAGGTATTAACTGTTGGGACATGTGCCATTTAACATGTTTTACCAGTATGTCAAATTGTAAGTTTGGATGTGATTTTAATTTATAAGGGCGGTTTTTTCCCTTTTAAAATATAGAACCTTAAAAATTAGTGTATACTTTAAGCAGAGGTAAACATATTTCAACGTTTCCCGTCGACTGGGGTATTATAACTCTCCCATATTTCTTTTAGAATAATTGGTAGTTCCCATACACATTTCTTCTTTTCATTTTATGCCAATATATGAAAATATTATGTAATGTACCAAAATATGCTTCCAAACGATGTGAGATATGTCGCTCACGTCTATAAGAAATCTGTATTAATTCCAGATACAAAAATTTGATAGAATTTTTAATCAAAACTATATCGATTTACTGGCATCGACTATTTGAAGAGTTATAAACAATAACGGAATCCTACTTTATGCACGTTAGCATCACTTAAAAACTATTAAATGTTTTCTAAGGATATTGAAATTAAATTATTAGCACTTAGTAAGTATGACCGGGCTTAACAACTACTTTTTCTAAAATAAATTTGTAATGATATTCAAATATTTGGCTTTAATTTTGTAGAAGTTCATTATTCACAATTAAATGAAACTACGTGATGTAGTTTTATTTCTACTTTAAGTTCTTTACCACGACCTAGGTTTCGTTGTATTATAACTTCTTCAGGTGGGCAATTACCAATATTTGCTAATTGCCCACCTGAAGATGTGTAATACAACGAAACCTAGGTAGTGGCAAAGAACTTCAAGAGAATAGAAATAATACATCACGTATTTTCATTTATATTCAAACTAAGGCAGCAGTTATTTTAGTTCAGATTTTAAAATTTAAATGTATCTTAAAGGGTCGAGTTTTGGGAGAGAGAACAGGTGACTGGTTATTCCAACTTCCCAAAAGTGCCATTTTTCTCTCTCTCATATGCATAGTTTTCTTAAAAATACATTTATTATTAGATTATGTTAGTTTAACATTAAATTCCCGTAAGGTTATTCAAATGTTAGGTAAGTTTAAAATAGGTTAGGTTAGTATTTTAACAGATCGCTACTATTTATTTGTGACCCATTATGCGATTTCAACTCAACTATTCGGGATTCTGATTTATATGCTTTCTAATTTTTTTTATTAGCAATATTTTCAAAAGTTTGGGACCAATCGATTATGTACGTATCCGATTTTTTAGTTTTCTTAAATATCATCTTTGAATAATCAAGAAGTGTATTTCTGAGTTTTTCATTTCATTAAAGTCTACGTATTTTTCTGTCAATATATTTAACTCTGATCTTACATCGTATTCTATATAGTTTACTAAGTTCTGTGGGTACTCATTCAATTACATAGCATTACATTTTGATCTGAAATTCCATTGCAGATGGATTTTTCATTATGTTTTATTTGAATCTTTCCAAATATCTCTCAAAGACACTACGAAAATATCTGTTCTATTACTATTTGTTTGATTCGGCTTGATATTTCCTTTTAAGCACATATATGATTTCAACTTTATACAGAGCAGCTGCCATATTTTAATTGCCTTCTGCAAGATTAACATTTTAAAAAGGACTTTGGTACACTATCGTATAATGGTCGCACTTTATTATGAGATTAGCGTTCTTCATAAGCTCGTCTATTCCTTCATTTACATGTATATATTTCATTATATATAAAGATTATTATTTACATTTCTAAAATGGTGATTATTATATATATTTCTTAGTGATTCAAGTGCGGATTTGCTTTCACCTAAATAAATGCGTTCCAGAGAGGAGATTTTTTGATAATAAACTTTAATGACATCAGTTCCACCTGAAACATAGTGCAGCTCAAGTCGAAAATGAAGCCGGTGCTCCTAGTCTTTCTCTTACGTTCTTACCAGGAAAATGCAGCTCCTACTCTAACCCCATTCGTGCTTCTATCTGTAAAGTATTTCAGACTACTATCTTCCACCTCGTTCGCCTTAAATTGGTCGTGAAGGGTACTGAAATTCATCCGGTGTCAGCAACAGAGAGAGAGAAAGACTTTTAACAAATCTCTTTTCCATTCTGACTGAGAATTGGTTTATCACGGTTGTTATTTAGATTTCCGCGACTTTTTTGATTCACGATGGCTGTTAATGTCACAGTATTGTTGGTTTTTTTCTACAGTTCCTAATAGATTTTTTTGCTAGATTTAGTTTAAGTTATGTTGAGTCAGGTTAGGTGAAATTAGATTGAGTAAAGTCAAGTCATGTTGGTTAGTTTTTACGGTTTTATGCCTCAATAGGAAAAATGGAATCCTTATAAGATATTCACGTTTCTGTTCATCTGCCCCTTTGCCTGTTTTTCTTAAAAACCACTTGATTAATAAAAATAAAACTTGGCATAACAATAAAACATATAATTAAACCACACATATTTTACTAATTAAAACTTAAATATTTATGTGAACATTTTCTCATATCAAAATGTAAATATATTGCTTAATTTTTATTATTATTATGTAAAAATGTAAATAACATATCTTTCCTGGACATTATAAATAAACATTTTAAAATACAAAATTATTTTTGTAGTCTATTTAAGTCATTGGTGTAAAATTTCTGTGAACTTTACACAGATCCAATTTCATATCACAAGTTGGTTGAATATTAGTCATAAACTAATAGTGTACTTCACTGTAATTTTACTTACAATTTTCTCCTATATATAATATATTATTATATGATCTTCTATATTTTCAGATTTTCAAAAATAGTGGTTTAGCTTGGGGATACGTAACTCTAACAAAAACAAGCATTTTAAAGCTTGATATTTCATAAATGGATACCTGTTTGGAAAAAGTGCTAATGACGTACCCCCATTTATTTTTTAAAATATCATCCAACAATAACCTGAAATGTCGTTGGACGAACTGACACAGTGGGGTGTGCAAAAAAAATCACTATCAAATTTACATGATTTCAGGCCTATAAAACCTATAAACCGATAGACTAGACGAACATGGAAAAACTGTGAGTGTACTTAGTTTTAATACGGAACCCTATAATGTAAGAATATGTTGATGGAGTCGAGCATGGATTTTATTTATTAAAGTTGCGTTCAGCATTGGGCAATGTGGTCTTATTTTCTTTTCTAATCGATGTGCAGATTTAAAAGGTATTCGCAATTAAATGATACTACGCGATGTAGTATTATTTCTACTTTCTTTAATTTGTTTACCACGACCTAGGTTTCGTTGTATTACAACATCTTCAGGTGGGATATTAGCAAAGATCTTTGCTAATAGCCCAACTGAAGATGTTGTAATACAACGAAACCTAGGTCGTGGTAAAGAAATTAAGGAAAGTAGAAATAATACTACATCACGTAGTTTCATTTAATTCTGAATAATATATTTCTACAAAATGAACGCCAAATATATTCAATATTTAAAAGGTATTATTTGTAAATTCTTTAAAACCTGTCTTCTGTCTACTAATACACGACTGTGTGAATATTCTTCGGTGGCAGTTTTACAATTATCTTGAAGTAATTCCTAGGCACAAGATATAATTGCTGCTTCAGTTTACATTATTGCACTCTAAACATTTTTCACTGGACGTTATAATATATTAATTTGTTTTTTATAAACAAAAAAAATAAAATTAATGCATTGAAGACTCCGATAAGTTATATCTTATGTAAAATGGACGCCGTGACAAGTGTTACCAAAATTTACAGATCATCTTCATGCAAAAAAAAATTCAAAGTTCACTTTGAATGATCGATGCCAATCGTAAATTCAAGTCAATTATTTGTTTCCAAAAAATTCATCCATTTCTGTAATCTACCCATTAGTTTAGGCGCTTTTGAAAATGGTCAAAAATTAATAACAATTTGTAATTTTTAATTGATACACGTTTATAATTTAAATAATTGTTTAAAATATCGGTAGGAACAGTTAGAAAGTCAATAAATTCCGTATGTTTTAAGTCAACTTATTCCACGTACATGCTTCTACGACTAGCAAAGAGAACCTAATACAAATATTAATTAAAAAACATCTAAATTTCAACCGTGAAGACGGATTCAAACTCTCGGCGGCTTGGAATCCAGTGATTGCAACTAGGTGTTCACGATGTGTACATAAATCCAAGTGTCATGACACCGTCAGTGAAGTGTGTAGGTCTAGTGTGAACGCGCCTTAGATTTCTACAATCAACCAAGTGGAGGTAGTTTTGAAAAACACTCCCGCGTCGCAGCGGTGACTCCTATACATCTTCAGTCTTCCCGTGACCACAGGCTGTGCAACCAGTCTGAAACGTCGGGACATAGTGAATACTTAGTTTATAATATCTAGGTTTAATCATTAAATAGATAATTACCGCGAAAAAACCCGATTCAAATAAAAAAAAATCAAATATTAATTGTCAGTCAATAAAATATAAAAAAAATCTATATTGCATAAAACACGTATAATGTTGTTTTTTTTCTTTATTAGTTTAGTAGTGATTACATCTCAAAATTTCATAAATTTACTAGCATTTTAGTAACTTAGCACTTTCAGTGAATAAAAATCTAGATTTTTATTTCATTAACATCAATATAATTACATACTTACGGGGATTTTAGGTCAATGCATCAAATGAAGTCAGCCGTCTTGGTCATGGTAAAAAATAATTTTATTAACCATTATTCACGTTTGATATGTGTCATTTTATTCGTGGATTTTTTTAATTATAGTAACTAATGAATATGTTTTACGTCCTGTATTGTGTGTGCACCAATAAAATTATACCTCTCAAATTCATTGTAAAAAAGTAAAGATTTCATGGAGTGAAGCACTTTCAAATGATTATCAAGTAATCTTTACTGGATTTATTTTTACGATGTAAAACAACTTAACAAATATTAGTTCTACTAGGTGGATACAATAAAATACACAATAAAAATAACCGACAAATACGTGTAAACTAACAAACAGGTGGAATATTTCATAAAAATGTTGAAGCTACCAATGGAAAATAATGCCGGCCCTATTACGTCAAACAATTATGTCAGACCTAATGGAGCTTCTCTGTTTAAAACTTTAGCTGCAATGTATAATTTCGTATCGAGCAGTGAGCTCGCAGTAATTAGAAACGTATTAGGAAACACTAAGCAACGATTTTTGGCCACTTTCACAGCAAATAAAGTTGAAATGTCCGTAAACTTTTGATTATCACAAGCCACAATGACGAAATACCGTCTGTGCAAATTAGGAATATTATGGTACTCCTATTCCCCCAATTTTGCAGATATGCATCACGTTTTAATTAAAACCTTGTATCGAATCCATGACCGAACACATTATATTACACTATATTATATTATCAGAATAGTATGGCCACCAAATACAGCAATAAAATCTTCTGATGTGTAGAATTATTTTTTTAATGTTATATTCAACCAGCTCGAATATGTCATCAATATGACACAAAAGTATATTCAAATCGTAAATCTGTCAGTTGATAATAAATACGAGTATGTTATAAAACTTGTTAAGTACAAGTAAAACTAGCATTATTAGGGTTACGAATTCACCATATAAATATATAATTATGTTGCTTAGTATACCTTTGACAAAATAAATATACATTTCAAAACCCAAAGTCATTTTTGTAGGTGATTAAGTCATTTGTGATTAAGAATAATGCTCTTTCAAATAAACTATTTACAAACATTAATATTATTTTTTATTCAATTTCAAAAAAGAGGGGGTACTCAATTCAACCCACATGTTTATGTTCATATATATTTTTGACAATATTAACTCAGAAGTTCAATAGTTTTTGATTAAATAAATTAAAATTGATATTTTTATAGATAATGTTCCCATGAGGCCCAATGCAAGTGTTGTTAGGATCTGGTGATATACTCCGAAAATATCCCAAGAAACTTCTCAACGGCTCCTTTAGGAATTTTGAACACATTTTATTTGTCCTTGTACGTACTTTAATTAAAAATAGTGGACAGAATCCGATGACAAGCCAATCATTGATATAGCAGTTATATTATATAATTTTTTGGGAACGCTGCTTTTTTTAATAATCTTGGCCATGTCGCTGGAGGAGCACATTCTTTGTGAATATTTTCAGTAACATCTCTAGAAATATCTTACATTAAGTTCTAAAAAAATAATTTTGAAATCTTCGCAGTATTTTCAACTAATATCACATACGATATTCAAATAATTTATTAGCCTTTTCTGAAATGTATTTATTAAATTAACTATGTATATTTATAACTTTATATGTCAATACGCATTATAACGCGTTATAACTAACTTAGAGAAAGTAAAAATAACATTAGATCACGTTGTTTCATTTAATTGTGAGTAAAAAACAGTCTTTGTTCCACGAATCTCTCTTATTCCAATAAATTGGTATGCAACCTTCCTTCTTACAACTTACCTTCTTTCTTCCTTCTTCTTACCTTTTTTGTTGCAATCATTGAGTCACAAGGTATGACCTCTGCTCATTCGTTGTTATAGGGAAGACTTAAAAACACCATGACCATGCAAACACCACTCCCATATCGGCAACTCATTTTGTGTGTTAAAGTATGAGTTCTTCCAAAAACGAATTTATATTTACCCTAATGTGAGAAAAATAAATATACTATCATAATATGCCTGATTTTCAGCGTTCTTCTTTTATGTGTTGTATTGGTTCTTGATCAATTTAAGTTATCTTTTTATTGGGCAATTGTATTCTTATACAGCACAAATAAAGAAAAAATACAAACAATTTTAATTTGTAGTTATATCACATGAAAGGATTTTTTTTTTAAAGGCGCCTATTAAAGATATAATAAACAATATATTTTCGTTCGAAAAAATTAAAATGTTATAAACAGTTTAATACGAGTATTACATCCATTATATATATATATATATATATATATATATATATATATATATATATATATATATATAAAAATGCCAAAATATGTACAGAAACCTTGTAGTGTGGGTTCCACTCGTGCTTCACCAGTTTATATAAAACTAAGCTTTAAATCTTTATATTAAATGAACCGTGAAGATTAAATGCTAAGCAAAGAATATACAACATATCTACGGCCAACTGAGCACTGAGTCGTAAGTTTTTATAGTAATTGAACATTTGCAAAAATTTATGTACAAAAGGAGCCAAGGAGATTTCTAACAAAAATCCTGTTCTGCAAAATAAAACGGAATAATATCGATAGAGAAATATCCAATGAAGGTTACGCCATTTGAAATGGGCCACGTAGACATCGTTAAGGAAAATTTGAAATGGCTGGTTCTTAAACTTAATTTGTTATTCGAAATATTGAACCAAGTTAATTTGGGTTTTGTTATTGGATATTTGTATTTAAAATGTATCTTGTCTCTTGCAATAATTCGAGTTTTATCCTTCTAAAATAGATTTAAAATGTATTACCATAAAGTTACACTAAATATAAGGAGTTATTAAGGGCGAGCTATGAAGAAACCAAAGCTGTGTTAGAAAATATTATCTAAGCGAGTTTTAAAAATTTTTTTTAAAATATCCAGCATATATTTAAAGTACCATTAGTCTATCCATGGAATTGACGAGTAGAATTTATTCATAATATTTAAGCGTACAGTGAATGATGAACTTGAACCAAAAAGTGGAACCTAAAAACTTCCCATAAGCCAACAAAGTCTGAAAAAGTCACATTGTGCAGAGTAATCGTTTCATAATCATTACACAAAAAAGTAAGCCAGTATAAATATATATTCATACTGTAATATATTATTCATAATAATTAATTTACCTGAATGGTATGTAGATGCATGAGAAAAGCGCTATAGTGAAATGTTTCTCACGTATTTCATTCTAATTTAAAAATTGCTTTTGGTGCATTAAATTTTAAAAATATTGACCAATTCCCAAAATTCCATATAATGGAATAAATATGGTCATCCTGAATTAGCATAAAACGAATTTTTTTTTGTTTCAAAAATTTAAATGTCTGTTTATCTAGCTTCATTTAATTTTCTTTATACGCACTTAGGAATATTTTATGGCAATTAAAATATAATTAAGAAATAAATTTAAAATTAAAATTAAACCTTTCCATATATGTCACATTACTCAATAAACGCACATTTATTCGTTTACGTATTGCATAACTTTTTCTCGTCCGATATTTAAGGTAATTTTCATTATAAGGTAACATTAAAACAATAATGCAAATAAAAAAGTAACCCTTAACAAACAAATTCATGAATCACTTTTTGACAAAACGAATTTAAATTAAAATAAATCCTCCATACACACTTGTTCCTAAATATAAACTATTTATCCAACTTTCTAACATTATTAGACAACAAATATTTTATCTTTCTGCTGTTTGCTAAGCTTAAATAACAATGATTTATATATATGCTGTTGGCTTCTTTTTTAATGCTAATCTGTTTGTAAAGTTAAAAAACGTGTAATGTGTAGCTGTAAAAACCGATATCGATCATTGGGCTAATAACTCTTGGGCGTTTCAAGGCTCAGCCTGGTATTAAACTTCCCATCGGAGAAAATGAATATTCGAACAAGGTCAAGTTGAGACCTGTATAATAACCTGCACTAGTGATGTTTTTCCACCTCGATGCTTGTAGAATACTGTACATATATCGCTGGATAATTTTCGTCCTGTTTAAAAAAATTAGCCGTTCTTGAATTTATTTGTAAATCTCTAAATGGGCATAGCAATTATTCTGAAAATATTCTAAACTTTTAAGGGACTTCTTTTACATATTACTAATATGAAAACTTCTCCAGACTCAAAAATATTTAGAAAAAATTTATTTAGTAACGCATCTATATAACGTTATGAATATTCATATATTTATAATCAATCATTAAAGATTCTATACCATTTTCGGATTTATAAGTGTATGTTTTAAATCAATTATGTTATATATAGTTCATACAACAATTTAAGGTTGAAGAATTTCATTAATTTAATTTTCTTCTTGAATAAAAGAATTTAACTATAAGTGTCACGAATATCTGGGTTTCCATTTCAGGAAAATCTTACGAATAGAATAATACAATGATCGCTTTAACGAAACATTAATTTCAAATGTGTATCTTTTCATGCCTTGAAGTAAGACTCAAAACTATTCTTTTGGCTAATAAATAATTAGAAACAAAGAATATCACTATTTGAGTTCAAGATGTATTTTCTGTAGGTTTTTAGTCAATATGACTCGAGTGGTACTTAAAATATGACTGCATTTTCTTGCGTAATTCCACCATTCATCATCTTCATACTTATATTAACCATACTTTTATTGTATTTAGAATCTTTTATTCGAACATGAAAAAAAAATTATATGAAAACAGAAACAATTTAAAATTTAACTGAATATATTTAAAAGGTGATCAAATGGTTTAAAAGTAAACCGAATATATTAATTTAAAAGTTAACCGAATAATTTAAAAGTTTTAATCAAATGCCTATATTTCTTTTTTTTACTTCGTAATAAAAAAACTAAAGACGAGAGTATATCAAACCTTACTTCAAATATTAATATTTCAAAGAAGCTTAAAAATATTTAAAAATGTTAAATGGAACCTTTTCCACTTACTGCGGCACGCCAATTATTTTCACCCTACTTTAATATCTATGGGGTGATACGTAATTATATTTTTCTTAATATATTGCCACATTACAATTGAGATCCGAAACTATACATTTTTGACAAACTTTTGTTTTGTAGCTACTATTGAAATAATGTTAACTTTTTACATGACGTCTGCATTGCGCAACAAGAATCGGAATCAATACCAATTGCACATAACGTATTTGCCATAACCATAACAAGGCAGATAGGTTATGTGCAGTTGGTATCGATTGCGAATCTTGATGCGCAACGCAGATGTCTGACTTTTTAATGCGGCCGACAAATGCCGACATTGGTCTGAGAAGATCGATGACCCAATTTCTATCGACTCATTGAATATGTTTAGAGGAGCGCGCTGCGTATTAAATTATTCCGATCCCCTTTTGTTCTGTTATTATTTACCCGTATCTCCGTTCGGATCAAGGAGAGTTGGCCAGTGTTGTGCCGTTTTTTTTGTAGAATCGACTTTAATAATACCTGCGTTAAATATTACATGTTTTCTTTTCTCTGATTATTGTCGATCTTCTACGTTGCACATTAGTCTTTTGTAGAGCGACCTGTATATTTACTTACATTCTTTTTTTTATGAAATTATTACTTCTCTGTTTCAAATAGATATGGCTTTATACTTTCCTTACCCTGAAATAGTAATATAATGTAAATTGCATCAAAACTACTTAATTTGTCTTTTACACTGCCTTAATACTTTCACAAATTAAACTTGATATCGGGTATCTTGAGGATTAATAGAATTTTATGTTGGGTTTTTGGTTGGTTGTATATTGATTGGAGTGGAGTATATAGATTTATACATAAACATATCTCAAATTGTATATCAGGAGGGATTTATCTACTTTTTTGTTTTCTTAGTCGAATGGTAAAAATGGAACCTTATAATATTGTTATGTCCATGTGTCCTAGCACCGTAACTCTTTCAGTTTTATACAGATTGCAATAACATTTTAAATTTCAATTGAAGTAAGATTGTATTACATTGAAGAAAGGTAATCAGAAAAAAATGTTTTTAGATGCTTCCCCGTGTATGTATATTTTGAGTTGAAAAATATTTTTCCCACGGAACCCTTCCAATAGATTAACGTAAAGAAAGAGGTCCTTTATATACAGTTTTAAATGTCTGGCAAAATTTTTATGTGATGTCTGTTCTCAAACATTTATTCTTTCCACTTATGGAAAAAAAGATAAGAAGAACTTTTAAAATTTATTAGTAATTTTCGTTTGGAAACTAAACTAAATATATATTACAATTGTCACAGTTATATTACATATGTATTACAATTGAGACCACACCATTTTTAGAACAGCTCTTAAAAATCTCAGATTTTCCTGACGAGTAACTCATATTATCATTCCATTTTCCAATTCTCCCTCTTCGTAGCTCTTTCTCTCTCTGTATATCTCCCTCCCTTAATAGTTTTAGGTTATTATTAAAAATATACACTAAAATTTCTTTGGAAAATGTTTGTTCTTGCATACATTCTCCTGAAACGATTTTGACGTAAATATGTAGTTTATCGTAATATTTTACTGTAATATCTATAAAACTTTTTACTGTAAATTATTTCTTTTTTTATTAACATTATTCTCGTTTTTAACTAACATTATTTCCATTCTCATAAATTTTCTCATGCTGCTACGTTGGAGGTTAAATTTAATTCTCTTATAAAAAGTGAAGTTTCGATTCTTCTAAAGTTTCGAGAACGGTTGAAAACTGTTTTTTTCCATTATAATCCCGTGCTGCAGTCTCTATTTTATATCGATTATTCAAGTTATCCTTATCAATATGTTACTTAGAATGTTTTGTGTTGGTTTTATTTCACTTTTTCTATCTTACGATCGTCTCTCGTGCCTGCTTTTCTAATGTTTTGTACAAAATCGGAAAGACGAAACATATATGGAATCACCCCTGTGTTCCCGGTACAGGCATCATGTAAAAATAAAATTTTACTTTTAGGTGTTAGTTTTAAGAGGTAAGAAGGCTAGAAAAATTCTTCAAAAATCGTCTTGAATATCAAATGACACTTAATAAAACGTAACTTAAGCTATACAAAACTTGTTTTATTAAATTTTCTAACATACTCAAAAGTCATTCAAGGATTAGCTCTAATTACGATTAAAAAATTAGAAAGGGAAGCACATTTTAAACCACTTTAAATCTTAATATTTTGCATACAGGATTTGACATTTCAATCATGGACTTGAAAAATCTTAAAAAATCTACATGCTACCATTTTCAAATAATTTTTAAATAAGTTATTTCAGTCAATTTGCATCGATATTTGCAGAGAAACAAACAACAAAGGAATTCTGCATTCTGCTGGTTCCAACAGGTATTAAGACGATTTTTACTGTTGCAGTAATCCGATTTTTATGAAATTTGCCTAAGTTAATATGTATAAAAAGAGCATTTTTGCTTCAAAGGTGGACAGCAATCTTTCAAAGGTGGAGGAAAGTTACCAGGCCCTAAGCTACGTGCAAAAAAATGTGAAATATCTTGTTTTATAAAAATCAGTATTAAACGATATAATACTGAAGAAAATCACCCAATATTTTCATATCACACTACACAATTAAATTTTTGAACTTTCTCTTTAGCTTTATTGTTTACGGAGAAAAAAGGTTTGGAACAATATTTTTTCATCTCTTTTAAAAAAGTTGGATGTCAAAGTTTCTCGAGATATGTACAATAAGGCATTGACGATGCATTATCGTACATTCATCGCATGTCGTTAGACTATTAATTCAAATATAAATTAACGTTTCATTAATGTTTTATTAATTGAAAATGATGCTTAATACGTATATTTGAAATTATATCGGACATGGCGCACGATCAGATTGTTTTGTGGGATGATTACGGAATTATATCTTGGCGTGCACACTTTCATAAATGGTTGTAATTTTTTACACACTTGAATGATTATAATTGTTAACACACTTTCTTGACAGATTGTAATTTTTAACACACGCTCTTAAATTGTGGTAATTTTTCATACACGCTTTTGAAAGGTTAAAATTTTTCTTTAACATAATCTATTGCCTTAGGTAGATATGATCAATTATCAGTTGTCTTATTAATATTCCACGATAACTCTTATATATGCGGAAGATAACTCTTTCAATTAGGCGTTAAATGTGTTTGAAATTGATTTTAACACTTTTAAAATTTTCAAAAACTAACCGTAAACAAGTGGTACAGAAATAACGTAGTATCGTTATATTAGTATTAAATAAATTGCGTGTATCTGCTTCGCAACTTATCATGGGTTTTACATTTATTCAATCCACTACAGTGTTTCAAAATTTGTCGCGAATGTTGAAACGGGAATACGTCCAGACATAAACGCATGCCATTATTGTACGCGGCGCGTGCGGATCTTTGATGTTTGTTATTACCATTTTGTCAATACTATTCACCCAATAAATTTATATACTGCACTGCTTTGCAAAACTTGGCAAATGAGCTTTAAAATAACCGCCCACAACAAACAATCTCCTCTGTTAAAATTTAAGTATAACAATTTAAGGACAATATAATTTTACGTATAACACGTTTAATACTATAGCACACAAATTTATGTAATAGTGAATATCAGAAACATGTTAATACCAGTAATCCAATTAACCTCGGTCTCTTATAAATTTTCTAGAACCGTTTTTCTGGATCACTAGTTTCGATTTCCAACAGTCACTTTTAATAAATAACTGATCTTATATTTAATGTTTATTGGAAAAAATTCTGAATATAATTCTTATGATGCCACATAATCGTAAATACACGCTATATAGCAGGGAAGAGCTATGTGTCACAAGAAAATATCTCAAAGGCAATATTACGTAATATCGTGTCAAATGCAACGCTCCATCTACTCTGAGCGGAAGAAATCGTAGGCAGAAGTGTCGGTCGCGTACTTACCTGTCAATTTTATGTGGAAAATGAACCTAATAAAAATAATGACTGCACTGCTTCCGTCGTTTCGTTTAGAAGGTAATTGCTTCTCTCGATATATATTGAAATTTGAGTATAATATATATTCAGCCCTTCAATTTTATCATTTAACAATACCATTTTATGTGTTTGGAAGGATTTCTATAATAACTTTGTTCATCTGTGTAATAGATACAAACCTACCCTATATCTATCTTCAAATGAATACACATATACAGAAAAAGTATACCCAATAAAATTTACTGTGAAATGAATATATCTTGTCGATAATTTTATGTCCGTTGCGGAATAAGTTTTACACCAAATTGAAACGGCGAAAAAATAATTAAAGTATAATTGATATTTATGTACCCGTGCGTCAATATGGATTCCTTTATGTGTGTTTGTTTGTATGAATGTATGCATGAATGTATACACACGATAGATCACCTGTCATTGGAAATTGATTTAATATAGGGTAACCTTAACCGATGACCAACCATTTGTGTCATCAGGATACACCAACTTCTATGTATATATATATATATATATATATATATATATATATATATATGTATGTATATATATATATATATATGTGTATGTGTGTGTGTATATATGTATATATATATATATATATATAACCCATGCGCCTGCAAAAGCTACATAGGTGAGATTTTACGTAGCTCATATGGTTAATCCACGGTTTTGCATATCTTCAAAATTAATGCTTCCGTCTAAAAAAGAAATCCTTTTAATGGAATAGAATACAAAAGTAAAATTACATCGTAGACTCGGCAAACCACTCGAGATTAAAAACGAGTCAATCCTTCAAAACACCGATGAACCGAAGTTCATTCATTAATTTAATTGCACTTCATTTACAAACTTCAGCATCTAATAGACGGCATTATTGAAAGATCGCATCCGCTTTTCACAAGCTCTCGTTCATTAAATGACATGAAAGCTTCCAATATCGTCAACTAGCTTAAGTCCAAGAGTTATTGAAAACGCTTTTATTTCATTTCCCCGTCCGCCTTTTTAATCGGTGAGCTTTTACGCAATCTTTAGTATACTAGTAATCTCATTATGAACTTTTTAGTCAAAAAAGTCCTTCTATTAGATTACGTCGAGTGCTGTTTACTTTTATGATATTGCCTCTAGACCAAGTGTAAAAGACCTTACTAAATGTGGACTACGATCCTGCAGGGTTTACATCTATTGGCACCATCATGCCAATAGATTTAAACCCTGCAGGATCGTAGAAATTAAGTACAGGAATACGTATGTAACAATAACAGATATTGTAAAGTGAATAATTTCCTATTTCCTCGAAATATGAAGAAATGAAATTGACCATACGGATATAATTAGGAAAGATAAAATTATTATTCTCTGAAGGTATACGTTTCTCCTTTAAACATTAGCCATAAAATAGGCACGATGTCATCAAAAATCACCGCACGAAATTTATGTGATATTTAATAATAATTTCGTGGTTTATAAAAGATAAAACACAATATAAAATGTATTTAAAATTATGTAAGCAGATGAGTTCTCCTAAAATTTTAAATATCACGTTTACCATACTTGTGATACAGATTTAAGGATAAAAACAATTAAAACAATATTTATATATTATGGAAGGAGCAAAGAAATAAGAGAAGACCTAAGGTGCGAATCAAAAACATCACCACTTATTGAGTCCAACAATGGCTGTATCTAGTCTAGCGGAGAAGTGTAGTATTGAGAATGATTCACAATGGTATTATCTCAGTGTCATGATATCAAACTTTCACACATAATGAAAATTTAAAGATGATTGTAATAAATCCTTAGATATAAAGTCTGCTATGTGTACATCAGACTCACTTGATTGGTTTCATTGTTTTTTGTATCATGTATTTATTCATTTAATTTTATGATAACTTTAACTAAATGACGGTCTTATAGGGACAATTTCGTCCTATCAAGCATAATAAGCTTGGAAAAATTGGTTGTTAGGTAGGTTTATAGATGTATCACAATGTAAGGTGTACATAATACATATTCACAATTATTTATATCTATAAAAATACAAAGCTAGAAAATAAAGATGGAAAAACGAGTTAAAATGAAAAACACAAAGGATACGAGTGGAGAAAAACTTTGGTTTAGACATTAATCACGATATTTTCTTGGTGACAGAATCAAGTTTATTACACTATACATATATTACATAATATATTACATATTCTTAATATCATTTGGTCTTAAACCAGTAATATTCGCCGCTCACGTTTTTGGAAACGACTCTAATCATGTTGATAAAAATCCCGGATAGAGGTGTTTTCGATCTAAAAGTCCATTTATCATGTCATCGTCAGAAAATAGGTACGGTGCGTCGCCCAGATTCTTAGCATCAACGAAAGTATATATATATATATATATGTGTGTGTGTATATATATATATATATAACAATGTTGTATATCATCATTTTTTTTTAACCCATGAAATACATTTTTCCTTAATATGCGATTTTAAATATCAAATGAAAGGACAGAATAATCAAAAGATATAGAACGTGTATTAGAAAACTTTATTCTTGGAAGTGGATGCGGGAGCAGATAGAATACAGAAAAAATGCTTTATTCTTGTAGGGAAAGGGGAGGTTCTTCCTTCTAAAAAAAAAGTTGGCCATTTACTATTGCGATCCCGCAACCTTTGTTCGCTTGCTGTTTTCATATATTTTACTTTTAGTGTCATCAGTTTATTTTAACTTTATTATACTTGCTTGTTTATGCACCACAGTTATGGCCTTGTGGTTGAACTGCTACTATTTATATGCTCTTTAGCTTTGCGAACTTAGGAGTCCATAACAATGTATGGAGAGTCGAAACCGCATATCACCATGAAGTAATGCACCCCATGAAGCAAAGCAAACTGGTAAAGAAGTGCACCCGAATGAAGCAGTTTAAAAACAGTACAGATGCCTTAAAAAACAGTACAGTCTTGTAAAGCAATGCAGCTTGATGTAGAAATGTAGAGTTGTTCATGAAGTTGCGTAGCTTTATATAGTAATGCAATTTTAGTAGCAACAGATTATACGAGTACCAGTTCACATGAGGGTTCCAAATAAGGAGGATCATTGTATTTTTAATAACTACCAGAATTGAACACGGTATACATTTTCTATGAGTGCAATTACCAAGAGAAATCAGAGCGTACTGACAGCTTTTAGAAAGTAACAATCGGATGAATTAATTAATAATTGCCACACGTTTCACGATTGAAACTTTTTTCTTTGAAACTTTTTTTTTTGTTCACTGCAATATGTAATGTCTCGGTAGAGACTTGGATACAGTGAAAAAAATGGATGACGATGATTTTTATTTTTGAATAAGTTTTGATTATGAGCCGTTCAATATTGTATTATGTCAAATATCATCGTTTGAAGAAATAAGTAACTACTTATTCTAACCTAACATAACCTAACCACGGACTGCCCTTGATACATATCTGACCCTGACTGAACAAGATTAGCAACATTACCATGTCGCATCACATTCTAGAGTATAAAATAGTTATTGGGAGGTAATGTTTCCTGACAGAAATTGAAAACTTAGATTTAAGTTTTGTAAATAGTACAAGAAATAGTATTTTAAAGATGAATTCATTGTTTTCAATATTCAATCTTTTGTTCTACGTTTGTCGTTTTATTTCAATTAGTATGACAATTTATTTAAACTTTTATGATTGTGTATACTATTGGCTACAACATCAATATTCCTAGCCCTTACGCCATAACTACAACTGAAAGGACAGTCAAGCAAAGTGTAATGAGGGTAGTTCCTGGCGTTAATTATTTACCCGAGATGACTTTTTTACTAGATCGATTTTTTACGGACAGCGTGAACAATCTAGAGAAAAGTGATTAAACATGATGAAGTAAACACACCGCCAACAAAACATAGAAGCAAAAGACATACAATAGCTGAGCAAGTCAACAAACCCTCATTTATAACAATTTGTCGCTGGGTGACAGAAACACTAAATGGTAAAATGAAACAACATTACCGGTTACTTGGACAAATATTTTTAAGGAGTTCATCCCCATATATTTGATTTGGCAATTAATGCTAGCCTGTTATATGCTTTTCATCCCGATTTTTAAAACATTGTATTAGAATTTATTATAAATTTAACTAATGGATATAAAAAAGCCCAATCTCCTTTATTATTACATCAAAGCAAAAAATCTGAAGAAGGTACGCAAATACTATCTACATAAGAGTGGAAGAAAATCTTCTACCAATGCTAGTTTAACTGCGAGGTTCTTAATATTAGATTGTAGCACAGCTTATAAACATACCACTTTTTACGACCTATTTCTGGAATGTTATGGACGCTTCTAGAATATTTCTTGTAGGGTATATAAAGAGTGCGGCGTTCGAGCTCTGTTCACTTTGCAATTGATTAATCGGCCAGTAAAAATGAACCAAAAATTCTCTCAAACTTTTCTCTAAACTTCATATAAAGCGACCTCCTACAATTGACACAGAACAATTTTAAACTTTTATTGAATCAGATCCCATATTACGTTTGCGATGTAGACAGAACTATGCTCTTATACTTCAATAGAAAAAAAACTTCATGTTTTTGCGAAAGGAGTGGAAATATTCCATTTGGCTAACACCTTTTCAACGTCAGAGGAGAGCTAACGGGTGCTTCGAGCTGCTGAATTCCCATGAGTACCAACGAGAGGTTAAAGTATCCGGTTACGGATGATCAAAAGTGGGTTGGTTTATGTTAATTTTTAGCAAAAACGTCACTAGCTAGGAACTGAAGAAAACTGTTATCAAGACTAAAATAAAATATTGGACACAAGAAACTTTTGAGTACCTGGTGGGGTACAATTAGAGTTATTCATTGAGTTACTCATCGGCAACTCTTTCAAGCTAACAATACAATTACAGCTACAATTTAGTATGAAAAATTGAGCAAAGTTAACCCTAAACTTCCTCCAAATCCAAGTAAAGTTTATTTCTTCATGACAATGCTCGGCCCCACGTATCAAAAGTAACGCGTGAAAAACTACTTTCACTTGAATGGAGTATGCTACTTTGCCCACAGTACTCTCCAGATTTTTCCCCATCGAATTACCATATGTTTCGTTCTCTATCTGAAAATTTTCGTGATAGAAAATTTAAAGACGAAAGTCAAATTAAAATAGAACTTTACCTGTTTTTCAATAAAAGTCGCGAAAATTTCTAGAAGGACGGAACTTTAGCTTTGCCCACATGTTGGTGATAATTGTTAGGTACTGACGGTGCTTATATAATTAACGATTGATTTTATTGACTACATGTCAAAACTGGAAAAGTTTGTGTACGGAGATAGAGGGTTTATAAGTTGCCAACATTATATTACATGCGTTATGAACTTAAAGGCGAACAAGGTATAGTTTATAATTACTATACATGCTTAATGGAGAAAAGTCGTGACTTATCATGATAACAACGTTTATATATATGCGCCATTTCTGCATATGAATCACTCATTGCTCCCGCTAAGCATTTGTTACACACTATCATAGACGAATGATTTAAGAACTTGTATTACTACAAGAAAATTTAGCTTTAAAACAAAGAAATGTATAGCAAAACGTAGTAATAGTAAAATGTTATATAGTAAATAGCAGAGAAATAACGTCAAAAGATATTAGATTACCAAAACAATAATAATTATCCAGAATTCTATGTATTTTGTCACATAACTTAGGCTTTGTTTCTCCATAACTGGAGCAAAAATGAATGATCCTTCATATGTACATACCGACGTTATTTAAGTATCCAGTAGAATACATTGCATCTGATTTCTTTTCTGTTGGTTTTACGCACAGACTTCGAATATTTACGGAGCAGATGACAAATAATTGTCACATGATTATAATAATAATTGGACAATAGCTAGCGAAATCATAATTACTGATGCACATTCATTTCTTCCTTTAGCTGTCTTAACCTTTAAGAGATCTAGCGAAATCGCATATGCTCCACATGTTTGCTTAATCTGGAACTGTGATAAAACCTTTATTTACCATGTCTATAGGACACCATATTGACAAGCTCATTATGAAAATCATTGAATTTGATGTTTTATTTATAATTTCTATATTAACACATATTATCTATTCAAAAATTAACCTTAAAATGACTTAATCTAATGCCTATAAGTGTAATAGTGTTTTACTTAGAAAATTTCCAGATATTACAGTAAAAAGGTATGTAACACATGACGTTCATTTTTTCATTTTTCAATTTTCTTATGATTTATTGTGAACCATGTATTGAAATCATTTAATCGTTTTAGGTTTGATACTCATAAGCTGCAAATACATTATAAATTTACTTCACTTTTATGTTAATAAAGTGACACAGTCATTATACATATATATACCTGTACTTATGCAGCTAAATATTTAGCTTGATAGTTATATCTTGATATATTAGTTTCGCCGCATACCCAGGTTCCGTCGTTAATTATCGCAACGCTGACAAGCAATCAACTTGTTTATAACAATAAACAGCCGACTAAAACTGATCGAGTGTCGTGAGTGAGACTGGCTAGCGCAAGTTCATCGAGTGATCCATATGCGACTCTTGCATTCCACACCGCCGCCGATGTTCTGCGTTCTGCTCCTTAACCGTATACCTCCTGCACCGTTTCCGCCTAGCCACACCGTCGTTGATACTAACGCCTGTGCTACGCCTGCCGAGTATCTATGGCTACACGCTGCAACGATGACAAGCGTAACTGAACTACTGTGCCTCGCTGTCGTCCCGTCACGATACTATGAGATACCACCACAAACACCCGTGGGCTTACTACAGTGCCACAAATGAAATTACTGTATATATGGGGTTTCCATTCTGATACCATACTGAAAGCGGTTCTCGGGTTCACTAAAGTGGTGTGTTCAGATGCCATGATGAATTGAATGCCATGATGAATTGAACATTGAAGGTAGCTACGCATCCTTCAAGAACGCCGTACCGAGTCCTCGCACGACATTTTATTTAAACCGGAAGCGTGACCCAAACATATCTCCATAAAAATGTGGCGATTTCGTCACCAAGCGAGCACCCAGTAGACATAATTATGGCACTAAACCCGACATTTTCTGTCAAAATGTTCGAGAATTGTCATCTAATACAAAATCGTTTATTGAAATGACACTATGAATTATTTGGATTTACTAAGACATCGCTCAATGATTTTATAAGCAACGCAGAACTGTACCCTGATGGATTCCTTACAGTGCGAGCCGACTGTCGTGGACTGCGATGCCCAAGTGGTGGCTTGCTGCTGGCTTGATGCGCTCCTTTACAATTGGCGGCCTTAGAAATCAATATGACTAATGTCGGTGAGTGTAAACCATAGACGATCTATGGTTTCTATATTCCTCCCAGTGCTTATGACTTGCAATATATGTCTGTTTTGAATTTAATAGAAAAAGTTTGTTGTACTTACAATTGTAATAATATCGTTATTATGGGAGATTTTAATATGTTTATTGCATTCCAATCAGCCGTGACCTATTTTGATTGCTTCATTTCCTATTGTAACTTGCAAGAGTGCAACGAGATAGTTAATTCACAATTAAATGAAACTACGTAATTATAGGCGAAGGAAACTGGATTTGGTTCTGTGCTCGTTTAATGATGCGAGGGCGTACGTGAGCATACTGCCAGCACCGGAGGACGTGGTACGCCCAAGCCCATACCACCTCCCACTCAAGGTGGGTATAAATTTGTGTTTGTGAAACATCAAGCGGCTACTGGTAAGTTAGTGAAATTTTTGTACTTTTTAAATTATTTTCAAAATTTAAAACTTTGTCGTGGGACAATGTTTATACAACTAGCGAACCTAACCAAGCTGATAATTTTTTATACAACTCAATGAATGAAGTTTTTACTATTTTTCTTATAAGAAGCGGATCAACGATGACCATTGGTATCATTATCCAATTTGGTTTAATACTAATCTTATCCGCGACGTTCATATCAATTCCTATTACCATAAACGATTTAAAAATTACGGTATAAGTTATGATTATGAAATGTTTAAGTTTAGTGCAAACAAGTAAAATATTACTTGAGAGCCTGGCATAGCGCGTACGTTCGTAATATGAAAGCTAACATTAAGTTTGTCGCAAAAACATTTTGGATGTAAGTGAGATATAAACTCTCGGACAGGCAGCTTCCCTCAACTATAGCACACAACGGAATCGTGTACATGTATAAAGCAGATGTGAACGTCCTTGATCATTATTTTCTTTCATTTATTCCTTATCTCATTTTTTAATAAGCCAATCCTCACCTATAAAATAGTAGCAAGAGCTCCTGTTAAAAATGGCTCATTTATTCTACTTATTGGTATGGTGGATATAGTGAAAGTTAGACACACGTTGAAACAGCTCCGATCTAAACATATTCCTGGTTCTGATGGTGTACCTTATACTTAATAAAAGCATGTTCCGATATATTCATTACATCACTTATAATAAATCTTTCAGTATGTTCTGATGTTTATTCATCTTTTTGGAAGAGTTCCTGTGTGACCCCAGTTTTTAAATCTGGATATAGGTCTGATGTAAAAAAAATTCGGCCTACAGCTGTCTTATCTCCATTCGCCAAAGTACTCGAAATTGTTTTGAATCGCCGTGTTTATATCCATATCCGATCCAAGTTAACGGATTGCTTTGAGGATTGGATTGAGGTCCTCAAGTCGATATAGGCTATTTTGATTTTAAAAAAGCATTTTACCTAGTCGATAATGATATTTTGCTAGTGAAATTAATGAGGGCAGGAATGCCTTCGGCTCTAGTAATTTTTTTTGCAATCACTTCCGAATCCGTAAACATTACGTCCGGCTAGAAAAATTTGAATATCGGCCTTATGTTGCTCAATCTGGATTTAGTCAAAGTTCACTTGAGACGAATGCAATTATCTGGTCTCCGCATGAAGTCACTTATATCCTGGGGAAGATGTTAAAAATATTTAATAGATTTTGTATTATAAAATGTATGAGTATCCTTACTTATTTCCTTCAGATTTTTAATGGATGAGGTCGGATGTAATGCCCTTCAATTTTGACGGAAATTACTTTTGATCATGCATTTTTGCTTAAATTATTTAACCATGTGTTGAATTTTATAACCCTTTATGCTCCTGGCTATTACATGAGAAGACGATCTTATTGTTTATTTACGTGCCCAGAGCGCACACGAACATTCTACATCGTTCATCTGTCTTTGGCGCACTCACATTATTTTTATGACAGTATTGCGAGATGCAGCCACTCTAAACATTTTTCTGCCCATTGAATGCTTCAGCAATGGGGTCATGAAATTTCTTGGTAGTTCACGACTGATTGCTAGATAATATTTATCCTAATTGCTGTGTACTTGTTTTTCACTTCTATTGAATTGCTTTGTGAGTATGTTATTTTTTATTATTTGTCATATGATCATCCACATGCCAAGCGCTTTGGGTAATACAGTAAGTTGGGCATGGAATTTTCAAGAAATAAATAATTAAAAGTGAAATTGATTTATCACTTTATTTATCCCAAGTCAACCAAGACTTATTAACAAATTCCTAATTATACCTAACGTAATTAATTAGAGAGTGAGAGTGTTGGGGCGTATATTGAAAATTATGACATCATTTGTCATAATTTCAGTCCGTGAATATTTTGAAAGTCAGGACATCTGGAATCATAGATATAATTTTTGTAAAATTGTTGGATATGCTTGTAAAACACTTGTCTTTCATAACTATTGATTCAGTGGTTTCATAAATAAGAGAGAGGCATACATAAATGTAAAAAAGCACTTCCGATCTACTGACTAGACGGTTTCGACGAGCTTACTAATTGCTCTTCATAATAAAAATATTTTATAATATTCAAATTATTTTACATGTGAGTAATCTTAAAAGTGTTGTACAACAAACTGGTCTTGCATAATGTTTAACTGACAAAATAATTTCCTCTACCTTCAAATTCAGATCTATTACATCCGTTTAATAAATTTAATCTTTTTCACTTAATACTTAATACTTTTTCAAATCATAAAACACATTTATATGACAATATTTACTCTCGAGTCTCGTATATATTAAATATATTAATTATTTACAAATAAATATAGTGAATTCTTCGCATATATATTTTTAACTGATATTTATTTTTTTACGTACTGTTTCACCTGTTCGTCTCAAGCAAATTCTACAACCATGGTCGTAATGAAAACTTACGGTAAATTTGTTATTTTAACACTTTTTACCATAGTTGATATGTCGCAGTATTGTCATTAGCATTTCAACACGAAGTACTTCCTGAACACAAAGGGCTCATGGATTGGGTAATTATGTTTTACGATTACGATTTAATATCACTATTTACTTCGATTTTTTATCTTTGTATAAATAAAAAACTGATGAGTTGGGTCGGTTTCCGGAATATAGATTAAAGTTTTCCTGCATGTGCTCGAGCGATTTTTTTGTTGATATCGCATTTCAACTGTTGATACCACGGATTTAGCAATTCAAAAGATATTTATTTCGAATACCGCTATAACCATATTACTTTTTGTAACTTTATTTATTTAATCGAAACTGTTATTATTGTGTAGAAACTACGCAACCGTTAACGGAATGTAATTCCCATGTATGTGACTGTGTGAACATGTCGCTTTGAGGGTTCAATTAATTTACCTTACGAATTGTATCAATTAATTATTACGGGAATGTTCCTAAGGTGGAGTGTAAACGTTTTTTATTAACCGTAATCGTAATATAATTCTTAAGAAAGCCAAGATGGATTTCTCCAATATACTGATCTAACAATACAAAAACATTTTTGGTCTAATTTTGAATTTCGGTATATCCCTGATGTGATGTCGTGCACCAGGCGACTAATATTGTAAATATGTCACAAAATTTTGACATTTTTTACCTAATAACTATGCAACTGACAAATAAAGCGCCATTAAATTTGGTGCACATTTTTTATGGTGGAGTAATACATAAGCCAGGTGTTATCTGCGGCTTCACACAGGTGAAAAATTAATGACGTAAAAATTAAGTTGAGATGTTGGTCAATCAATCACACTTAACCGTTATAACATATTTTTATAAAACTAGTTATGGACATAGTTTATGATTTAGACTAATACAATAGTCACCTTTAATAATAAATAACCTTATTTCTGTAGGACTAAATTTTGTTTAGTCCTGGGTGAAAGAGATAAATCTCACTATCCTTATTGAAAATCTGTAGGAACGTGGCAGCAGACAAAAAGATAACAATACATATTTTTAAACTATTTCATATCATGGATACCTCAAAACGTAAACTTTGACCAAAAATATTTTAATTTTTTAGTAAATGAATCAATGACATGACTTTTTTATTAATTCCACTACGACAATCGAAAAAATTCTCTGGACACTTCTTACTATACATGAAGCGGGGGTAAAAATTAATAACATTCAAGTCATGCAATTTGTTTTTAACTGCCATAACAGGAATCATGTGCGAAGGTGTCACTGTCCGCTGGTTAAGATGCAATAGCGCCACTGTCCACTATTATGGTTTTAATTTCCCCACAGTTCTTTTCAATATTACTAAAGATTCTCCAAATGTTCAGGCTTCATAAAATTGTTTCCATTAACCTATTTCAACAGTATTTTTTTTTAAATAAGATCGGCCAGTTATTATCGTCGTTATTAAGAAAATTTTGCTGTAACTCTTTTTCGTTAATTTAATTCACCTGATTTTCATTGACAAAAACTTTGCTTATATGCTCCTCTTATATCCCTATTTAATAGAGTATTTCACGGTATAGCATATGCCATATAATTTTAAGAAATGTAAATAATATATAAAAATAAGAGAGAAATTGCTTGAAATGACCGAAATACACATAATTGAAAAAAAAACAGTACAAAAAATGTATATTCAGAAAAACAATATTTTACAAATCTAGTGAATTCTAAAAAACAAAATGCTACTCTCTCAATATTTTTGAAGAAATGAGCAAAGACAATTGTTAAGTCTCGGCGATTCCTTAGTTTTAAGTTCGAGTAAGTTATTTGTGATATTACCGGCATTCATTACTTAAATATTTTTAAACTAGTCACATCAATTAAAACGAATACGAAAATAAATTAATATTTCAAACTACCGTTTAATACATCTTGAAGGAGTTGGGCGATATGTTCAAATATTTGGCTGTGTAAATTATTAATGAGCTAAGAGAGATTCAGCGAGCCACTAAAGTCTACAGAAGTAGCTGATCATGTTTCATAATATATACTCTGATAAATAAATATCTTCTGGATAGAGAGCTCTTTGTATTTCTTGGCAGATATCCAGAGTGTTCACTTCAATATTTTAAATAAAATTGGCATTTACACTCGCAGACACCGCCTATCTATGCTGAGTTCGAGTCTTCTAGAATTTTCAAGGGTTCGAATATTATGGGTAAATAGAAAGGTTTATATATTATGCGTTCGATTCGATCCAAAAAAAATATATTCGATTTCAAAATCTTCCAGTAAGCGGGCATTTAAATATACTTTAGCGTTTTATTTCGAAGTTTGTGAAAGATTCCATATTTGATTTTCGATTTAAATAGCATCTCAGTTAAACATTACATCGAATGTTGTTTTACGATTCTGAGTAACCAATTACTCGTCGAGATAGGAAAAAAGTTTTATATCAAGATTGTACCATAGTTCACATACATGATATTTTATATAATATTATATAGTAACATAAGACAATCCATAGTAACTAGTCAACTTTTTATTAAACGGTTTATGCTAAAATATAATTTCTAAGTGTAACTAATAAATTAAACTTAGTTCTTCCCAGAGAAATATTTAGCTCTAAAATACCTCCTTACATAAAAGGTAGTACTATCTCTTATTCATATTAATAATTAGAAGAACATACCATATCAAATAATAAACTAATTCTTACACACTAGTTTCCTAATTTATTGAAAAATTCAGTATTGGTGTATTAAAACACCTTGATTCAAAGATTTTTTGGTACAGTTAGCTTTCCATTAAAAGAGAAAAAAAGTTTAATCAACCGCAAATTCAAAAGCCACAATGTATTCCCTAAAGTTAATTGAAATTGTTACTGATTCGAGAGCAAACAAAAGGTTAAAATATTTACCACCGTCTTTGCTACTAGATCACAATAAGTTATAATGTCAATTGGTGTCTATCATATCCTTCTCAGGATTGACGACAGGAGTAGCTAGTTAATTTCTTGCTGGTTGTTTATTACCACGCGTTAACTTGAAAAATTAGATAACACGATTCGGGTGGATAATTATTTTATAATTTAATGCATTTATTATTGTGCCTATCCCTGATGCTGATATATTTCATTAACTATGTCAAAACAAAATTTGGACTTAAAGAAATATCTGGAAATGTCACTCCAGATCATGTTATATTCCATGCAAAAATATCATTAGATACTTTAATATTCATTAATTTTTTTGACTAAAAAATTAGCAAAATCTTTGTATGTTGCTAACACTAATACATTCAGAGACACGACATTCGTTAAATAAATATAAACCTATTATTAAGCGCAATACTCACACTAGGTGGACTTCGCGCGGATTTAAGTACCTATGGAAATTTAAAAATTTACGGACATTACAAGAATCAGGCAAAATAATTTTAAATTAAATGACTTGCTAAACTCCGTCATCCTTAGCTTTTAATATACATGTAAAAGTTAGGATGGGAACCACTTGAAAGCTTTTTTGAGAAGAAGACGTGATATCTGAAATTATTAACAAGTATTTTTGATTTTACTTTAAAGTAACTCTTCAATGATATCCGACATAACGGGTCCATGAGTTTCACATAAATGAGAGGTGATGAAGCAACAATAAAAAAATGTAGTTTCTTTATTCAGATTTTCGTGTATTTCAATAACATCTCCTTGTGAAATTTAACCATATTCGTTCTTAAACTGGAATAGTTTTTCATGCTGTTATGTATGAAAGAATATTCAAACAGGCAGACATAGAGAAATTTTGAGGGTTACTTTTTTGCTACTCTGCTTTCAAACTCTGTTTATTCATCATTTCTATAGAATTTCTAATCATTTTTTGTTTCATTTATTAGCTTTACACACACGATTGATGCTCAGCTATCTTAAGTTACATCGTAAAAATTTACATATTAAAATATGGCCACGTAATTACTAGTTTGTAAAACTTGATTTTAAAGATACAAGTTTGTAAAACTTGATTTCAAAGATTAAAAAAAATGGTTATAATTTAAATTAAAAATTCCTTAGTTTGTAAACTCCCACGGATAATCTGTTCTTATATACATACATATAGAGAGACGATGCTCCATACTATTCAAAAAATATATTTAGTTATATCTAACCGGATAAATTATCTCCTTGTTAAGGAAATTGTATGCAAATCGGTCCAGTGATTCCAAATTTGCATTGTTTATACAAAGAGGCAAGCAGACAAATCATCGTATGTAAACACTATATTATATAAGTTAGAATAAATTGCACTTAATTGTGGTAATAACCATAATATAAAAATATTTGTACACGTACAAATATTTGTTCGGTCTGCTACGTATTCTATATTTTTCTTTTTTGGTTTAATGTAATTTTAACTGAATAAATTGAAAATTGTCATGTCATTGTATACTTAACAATACCAATTCATGATTTGTTAATCTTGACACAACTATGATTAGGGGAATAAAACGCAAAACTGTTATTTAATAAATGTTAACGAAAGATTTTATTTTGAATCAATTCACATTTCCTCATTAGAAAAACGTTATGCTGACTATATATTCGACTGCTATTAAAAGCAATATCGTTTTATAACAACAGCAAGTATTTACAGTAAACTAAAAATATGGTAACTTTGATAAAAAAATTTTGAGACCCTCATAACTAACCTGTCCAAATTATACCCTATATTATATACAAAACTTTAAAATTGTTTATCCAAGTCTTAATTTGAAGTTTCATCCCTTTCTCAGTCCAAAATTGCCCTACAAATATCTTTGAACCTTAGTTATTGAGATATGTGCATCTTAATATACTTTATTATTATGCCAAATTCAGGTTTCTTTATCAAGAAGATTGTGAGATGAAAAATAGATTTGTTTGTGATGAAAATGCTATGATAGACGCATAAATAAGTGATCTAAAAAGCTTGTTTTTGCTTTCAACAGAAGTTTTACAACAGATGATTAAATTCGCATGGAGCCTGCTGCAATTCTGTTACGAAACAAATAAAAAATTTAAACCTGTTGTAAAGTGTGTGCATTATTTTATCAGCATTCAAAGATTTCATTGTTTCTCACTGCATCAGAATCCAAAACTAACTTTGCATATTTTTGTAATTTGCTGTCAATATATATTGTTGTCATGTGCTCTTTTGCTTACATATTTTAAATTGGATTGTTTTTCATAAACATTTCTTTAATAATGATTATTTATAATAAAAATAAAAAAGATAATAATTATTTATAATGTTAAAATTTCAGTTAATATTTTTTATTGATCAGATTTAAAAAAATATTTTTTTCAAATTCAAACAAAACTTTAACTTGGCTTTAACGTACGTCTAAGACTCATTTTGAACACTTGAAATCATCTGTATCAATTAACCATCATACGTAAAGTCAATAAACGACTGTATGACAAAGCTGAACTACCGCAATTTCTTTTAATCTCCATTTTACGTTTTCTATCAAGCAACCACATTTTTTATGCCCCACCATAAAATCTCTACGAAAGAAAATATTTTCCGTAGCATTCCATTCCCTGATAAATCCACGTTAAGTATGCAAACATATAAAGCTTCCTCTTTTTAAATACTCTTGTGAAAAGAACTTTTGTTACCAAAAATGCCTTCGCGGAGGGTGCTATTTACATGACAACTAATAAATCAATATTGCAAAAACAAAAGTAACAATACGAATAAATAATTAAAGTGGGCAATTATATTGGACAGTAGTGATGTGCCTTTACTTGCAGTAATCGTAAATGACAGTCAGCATAATTAACCTTAAACTTACTAAATAAATTAAAAAGGGCGATACCATCATGATAATTTTGTATTTTTTCTATATGATAACTAAATATTTGTGCTCGGGTGGGATTCTTGACGTTTATATTATAATTCTAGTCATCACTTGATTACGACCATTTTTATACGATAGTAACCATGTAAATTTTTGAATTGTCATAATGTAATCAGGGGTAAAACGTGTTACTTTCCTATTGTTTTGCACGTTAGAAGTACACCTCACTTTTTTGAAAAAAAGTCATAGCTTCGTTTGCGCTCATATTTATGAATACTTTGATTTGTTCTATGAGTGCTAATGAAGCTTTGTCAGGATCGGACTTATATGATAGATTCTCGTTTATTTTAAGTTTAAGGTAATTAAGAAAAGCCGATGTCATGATTTTGTAGGATAATTTTATTGCGTAATGATCTTTTATGGATCTCTCCCAAATTAAAGTTCATATACTAGTCTGAAATTGTTTTTTTATCATTTTTGGAATAAATAATAAAAAAATGTACCTTACGTTTTATTATCTATTAATAAAAAACGTTACAATTCCTTTCCCGAGACTTCATTGTACGTTTTCTTTTATTGAAGTCTGTTCCGAAGGGAAACACTTTCTGCAAATAGCATTTTTATATCAAGTTTATTACTCATTATCTAGTATATATAGGTAAAGCTATATAAGATCCCAAGTCATGTGTTATATTCTTCACCTACAAATGGTGTTATTACGGTGATGTGATAAATAAGCCTCCATACTGTAATGACCTGTTGAGTTCTACTGGCGATATGACGTTGAGACTATTAGTACTAAAACATTACTGGTAACTCAAACTGATAGATCACCTAATCACCACCTTCTCGTATCGTATTTTTGCGAATATTGCTGGAATTTGGAAAACTCACGCACCAACTAATAAAAAAGAACTAATGTTTTAACCATAATTAATACTCACTGTCCAAAATATTACATATTTTATAAACAACATCAAAGTAAATAATCACTTTCGTTATCAATATCTTGCGCTACCAAAAATTAGAGCCAGAGGCTCTTTTTACATCGAACACATTATATAAATAATTAGTGTGCATAAATGTTTCATTAAAATGCTAAACACTGCCGTACGTTATATGTGTTTAAACAACACCATTGTATATCTAGTTTGACTATGTGCACAGCAATTCTAGTTGACCATAATTATTACTCACTGTCCAAAATATTACATATTTTATAAACAACATCAAAGTAAACAATCACTTTCGTTATCAATATCTCGCGCTACCAAAATTTAGAGCCAGAGGCTCTTTTTACATCGAACAGATTATGTAAATAATCAATTTGCATAAATGTTTCATTAAAATGCTAAACACTGCCGTACGTTATATGTGTTTAAACAACACCATTGTATATCTAGTTTGACTATGTGCACAGCAATTCTAGTTGACGCTCTCTCACTCGTTTGTACATTTATTTAATCCTACCTTTAAATCGGAATAGTAGACCCTAATAAGTTATATAGCGTTATGTTTAGACGGTATTTAATTATTTGAATAACTGGATCCTGAAAACCTATCAAGTATGAGCAAAATTTGCAATACGAGGGTTTTGTACACATTTCGGTACTTATTATCATTTAAGCATGCATAATATTTTTATTAAGCTATTAACAAATATTAATTTTTCACAACACAAATATTATATATTGCTTACAATATCTTTCACAGGCATTAAAATATAGTGAATATTTCAACAGTCATAAAATTTAATATAATCGCTATAGTCTTCCTACAACCTTTGCGTAACCTTTTACATATTTCTTAATTTTAACATTTTAACAAAAACTTTATGTTATGAGACCTTTATATCTTGCTTTATTAAATAAAATCCCACACTAAATTTGAAATATAAAAAATTCCACTCCTAAGGCAGTCAGCCATGTGAGGGATCCTAAAAGGGTGCCGTTTTTCCTTTTGGGGAATGGAACCCTAAAATCGCAAAAATCAAAAATGTAACTATTTCAAAGTTAATACTGATTATAATTCATAAAATTTCCTCGATTTACACTAATAGTGAAACTTATACCATGAATTTTTACTTATAGGTCAGCTTTTCTTCATTTTTATCGGCGCAATGAACATCCTATACCAAGAATAATAAAACTTAAAACAATTCCAGTTTTCCCACTTTACATCAATCAAAAATTTTAAAAAATCCCCTTGATCCTTTTTAAACAGTTATTCCTTTTAATGAAATCTGACCAATAATATTCCAGTAAACGAAAAATATTTCATTTATTGGCCAATTTACGGAAACCGTTCTTTAGACTTTTAATCTCTAATCTGGTTCGATTACAATAAGAGTTTCTGAGTTTTATATCGACAATGGGTTTAAATTATAAGAGCATAAATCTAAAGAACGGTACGGTTTTCTAAACTTTTGACACTACGATTTTTTGACATATACTTTTTTACACATACCGCCAGATACTATGAGAAAAAATTATATATTATATTAAATTTTGGCAAACTCTTGAAAGCGCACACAGAGAGCAAAAACAGAATTTGTGCTTGCCCAATGCTATTTTGCCCTAAAGTATAATCCTTCCTTAATTTTCATATCAATTTCATTTTCTGGCGCTGTTACTAAAGTCAAACGCAATACTTCTTTCTTTTTAATGAAAGTAAAGAGTGATTTCTAAAAATTATAATATATTGTATGTGATTTGTTTAGCAAAATTTTCAAAAAAAAGGTTATATCTGGAGTAAAAATCTCGAGCAGACTTCAGAATGAAAAGTTGAAATTGTCTCTTTCATATGTCCAAAATTCTTGTAATATTCTATGTGTTCTATAGCAGATTGAATTATTTTTAATAATTAAGCAGCAAAGAAAAATCCAGCAATTTAAAAAATTGCATGCAGAATACACATATTAAATTATTACAAATATACTTGATTCCACGTGAAATATTAAAAAGTCCTGACTAAAGGTTTTATTTGAAGTGCATTTTTTCATTATTTTCAATAGGTAATTTCAATGGGTATTCATAATCCTTTCACCTACCTTGCTATATTAAGTACTTTTAAATTGTATCTTTCATAGGTAGATAAGTTTAAAATATATTATCACTATAAAACATAGACATAAAACTAATAGACGAATAAATAAAGAGGTGTATAAATTATGTTGTGATCTGAATGAAAAAAAGGAAATATTTCAATCTGAGATTTATCCTCAAATTACCTCATTTATAAAGATGTTTCTAACTCTCTTTGTAAACTAGTAGTGACACATTATTAAGATGTGCGTTGTTTTAAAACTTATCGCTTTCTACCGTAATAATATAATACTTTCATTAAAATGATATTTGCTCAGTTTTAGAGAAAAATTCCTATGTATTGTATTTATCCAAAAATTTTATTTTAGCCAATAAATAAAACATATTTCTTATATAATAACATATCTTATTATAACAATAAGATATGTTATTCATATTAGAAACGTTATACAACAGATAGTTCATAAGATATTTCTTTTTATTTTAAACAATACATTTTTTTCCTAAAATAAATCACATGCCAATATAAAATTAAATATGGTTTGATTTCATTTTAATTCCAAAAACAGCTTTCATTCAGATGTAATTCCCCGAATCAGAATTATATATCTTGGTTATGTATAGATAAACGTTAAGATTTAACCTTCTAATTTTGGAACCTTAATGAACACATAATAAAATTACTGGTAAGGTCACAAAATTTACCATTCGTCAAGTTACACTAGACATCTGTGTATTAACCAGATTCAGTTACCCAATCCATTCTAATGAACCTGACTTTGAACATTATAATTTCATTTTGGTAATTTTCTCTAACAAAAGGTAATGAACTGTCAATAAAATTTAAGAAAATATGGTAAACTACATTAAAAAATACAAGTAAAATACGAGTAAAAACCGTAGGAGGCAAAAAAAACATTTAAAGATGCTTATTATTTCCATTAAATTGTTTAGAAATATTAATATCGTTTTTCATGATACAAATATATCCCCTAGTAAATCATTTAGAGCTGTCAAATATCGTGATTTTTTACAAAATTGTACGACCTAAGATAATTATCTTAGGTCTTTCAATTTGTCACTTCAATTTTCCAAGTCAGATTCTACCAATCTTGTTCTTTTTTAGTTTTAATTAACTAGCTACGAAATAGGATATTTTTGGAAAGACCCATGTATTTGAATTGATTTACATAATTTCGCTGTTCTTCTGATTATTTTTCTACTTCTATCTAAAATTAGGGTAGGTAGGTAGGACAAGGGAATAAATTGCTGCAAGTTTAAAAATAAAAGAAGTTGCTAAATTCTGTTTTAAATTTGAACTGCCCCTATAATTACGCTGCTCACAAATCTTCTCAGTTACGTATTTCGTGCCCTTTAATCCAGATTACATATGATATTTTCTTTACCAGTAAGTTAACCTCAAGTTACCGACTCTTCGATAAGACCTTATTCCATATAGAACTTCTACAATTAAATCGAATAGCAAATTTTTCATCGAGTAAATATTTAATAAACCAAATAAAGCGGAAAAAAATTAAAGACAGCTTTCAAAAGTTCCATAAATAGTTTTTGAAAGACCGTTGGTTCCGGTGGCTGGTTCCCGTTGCTCGTGTTTCCGTGTTGCATAGCGGCCGGAGCCTCACCAGAAGAAGATATGTTTCGGTAATGTTTCATAGGCTATCAATGTTACATTTATCTCTTTAGTACAGTCACATTTATTAACTAAAATCATCGTCAAAACCTTTCATAATACGTGTTCCTTATCCATTATCTTTATTTTATACTATGAAGATAACAAGCCATATCGTTTTACTTACAAACGTGTTCCGCTCGCCTTGTGGTGACAATTAAATTTTCTGGCTTCTTGTTATGTCGTTTAATTATATGCTGCATTAAAAATGTATGTAGTCTGAGTAAAATTTTAACCCTAATTAAATATACTGCGGCTGAGTACAAGAGTATAAAATAATGGTTTATTAGAATTGACGCGAAAGGCATATGAAATAATTATTGAACATACTTCGAGACAATAAAAGAAGCATTTCATTATTTATATATGGTAATGAAAGAAAAAAAATTGTAATTATGAACATTCGTAGCCGAAATCTATGGTAATAATGTACTACTGACAATAATTATATAGAGGTGATAGAAAAATATAAAGCTATAATACACTTGAATGTAGTTTAAATAGCGTCATTAGAATAGATAATTGGATTTAATTTAGGTGATAAATTAACGAGTATCTATGTTAAAAAAAGATTATAAAATATTTCGATATCGCGAATTGTTATATACAGCAAATTAGTTTATATAATAATGCTGTATATGTATTTATATATATATATATATATATATATATATATATATATGTGTGTGTGTGTGTGCTGCACGCATGCACGCATACAGCAATTTTAACAATATCGGATTTAAAATGTTAATAACTTTCTCTCACTACTTATTGACAATTATTGAGATATGGAAATAATATTTCAACATTAAAATAGACACGTATAACACATGTAAATGTATATAACAAAATACATAATACACTATCTTAAAAAAGCATGAAGAGATGCTATCGCATAAGACAATGTGCCTACGATATTTATCATCTAGTTGAGATGAAATGGAAATATGTCCACATATTCCAAAGCAAGCCATAGCAAATATCGTATAGTTACAGCGTGAAATCTTAATTTATTAAATTAATCTTCAACTAAGTCAAGACGTGCTATTTTAATACATTTCCATAATCAATCAATAGCAGTAAGCAAGCTAAACAAAGGTGGATTATAGTCTTAATCAGAATAAACTCTTCAAAGCACTTTGGATAGTGAATTTCACAGAAAATTACTTTGTCCTGCCAGTTAAGATTTTCATGAATAATTGAATCTAGATCAAAGCTAAAGAAAAATGGATTACGCTAAAATTTAACGTCAGTTGCGGCAAATTTGGCTTTCAATCACAATAGACATGAATTTATTTGAATTGATTAATAGAACCAGTTTATAAGTTTACTAGCAGAGGAGACAGCAACCGATGTAGTGTTGGTGTCTAAGTGTATGCTGATTTGTAAAATTTTGACATATAAGAATATAAAAAAATACAAATGTTGGTAAAAAGTGCATTTGTAAACTGAATTCTGTTTATAGTAACCATAATCTATGAAGCCCTGAAACGGGGACTAAAATGTAGATACAGTAACCGATTTTTTAAAAAGTTATATAAATTTATAAGATAGTTATCTTAAAACACTAACATAATCAAAAATGTTTAATTAAGTCTGAAAAAGAAACTAATTATAGACCAGTAAAAAGATTCTTTCTTACAGCTTACACTACTTCATCTGTAGTTAAAGATTTGTGTAAAAACTTTTACGATTTTATAACTTAATGCGCATGTCAAGCTGCAAATTTCTGGCATAAATATTAACCTTAAAAGTACAGACATATATTTTCATCAATACAAATTAGTTTATTTTTCATAGTTTGAATCGACAATATTGCTTGAAACTATAAGTATATTAGTTGAAACTATGTATAAGTTGAGAAGAATGGCATGGAAATATATAGTCCAACCGAACCGTGGCTTTTAATCCAGCAAATGCAAACGGAATAAAAGGAAAATATCGGCTCTACGAAATCATTTGATTTAAATTATGTTTATTATTAGTATCTTCTTTTCTTTGTGCCATGTTTCCTCTACGGGTAATAATAAGTATGGTAGTTATATATCTGTATATAATACCTGTATTAAAAAATAATTATATTATTATCTATTGGGTATGTGAGTAGATATACATATATATATATATATATATATATATATATATATATATATATATCTATATATATACAAATATATGTATATATATATATATATATATCTATATATATATATATATATATATATATATATATATATATATATATATATATATATAAACCGGCATGTCAGTGATGCTAACAGCATAACTGCACAAGCCGAGCTAGTTACCTTATTGTGGATAAAATATTGAAAAATGTATTATTATTATTACTGTTATTATTATATATTATTATTATATAATAATAATAAAAATAGTAATAGTAACAATAATAATAATAATATACAATAATAATATTGTATATTATTATTATTATTGTTATTATTACTATTTTTATTATTATTTTCATTATTATTATTGTAGGTAGTATATACAGAAAAGTGTACAACCGGGATCAGCCGTCATAGCTTAAAACTACAGTGCAATTGCGTATATATATATCTATATATCTATATATATGTATATATATATCTATATATATATATATATATATATATATAAATATAGATATATATATATATATATATATATATATATATGTGTGTGTGTGTATATCAAAAGGTGCCAGCTGTAAACCGGCATGTCAGTGATGCTAACAGCATAACTGCACAAGCCGAGCTAGTTACCTTATTGTGGATAAAATATTGAAAAATGTATTATTATTATTACTGTTATTATTATATAATAATAATAAAAATAGTAATAATAACAATAATAATAATATACAATAATAATATTGTATATTATTATTATTATTGGTATTATTACTATTTTTATTATTATTTTCATTATTATTATTGTAGGTAGTATATACAGAAAAGTGTATAACCGGGATCAGCCGTCATAGCTTAAAATAACAGTGCAATTGCGTATAGTTCGATAACCGTATTGGTAAATATGAACCAACATGGGTTTCATTTACTGCCTGTGCATATCGTCTGCTAGAATCTGAATTTTTAGGTTCGAAACTTGACTTTTTGTCTCTTTGCGGTGCGTATGGGATGAAAACAATTTTAAAATATAAAAATGAAATTTTGAAAATTTATGAAATAATTTACTGACACTTCTTCACATTAAATATTGTGTGCGTAACATGTAAACTGTAAAGAAGCCTAAAGATACGACGGAATGTATTAGATTTTTTAAAAAGTTTTGCTGAATTAACAAAAAAATATGCGGTTATAAAGAACAAGATGTTCATTTGTTTCGTAATTTTGCATTGCGTATTTGAACACAAAATTCAATAGAAATTTTAGTTGCACATAGAAAAAACTGTAGATGTAACTTATATTTACTTCACTCTCAATATATTATTTTTAAAAAAAAACTTCACCTTAATCACACGAATAATATAAAACGCAATTTTCACTGATCGAACGCCTATTTCATTATTGAAAATGAATAATATAAAATAAGATATTCCTAAATCGTGTAATCAAGCACGAATTTAAAATGGCGTGAAAACTATTTTACAAGAAAACCTTTTTTTCTTGCGGTCTTTACACCTGTTTCTTTTAATTTTGTTTTTAACTGGGTGAATTTATCTCTAACGCTAAGTAAAAAACAATTCCCGCAAGAATGTTGACTGATACATAAAATAATCCAACGAGCCAAGCGTAGAAAAGATTCAGTCTAACGCCGGCCATCGTATAAGTCGCTTATCTCCATAGTCAATGTATTGTAACCTCAATTTTTTGGCGTTGAATTGTAATTCATTACTGTAATAAATAAATATATTTTGAGCTTCGACGGCACTCATTGCATATTTCATCTCTTTAGGGTTTTTTTTATATTTGGTAACGGTGAATATTCTTATGTCTTTTTTAATTATTCAATATTTTTAAACAATCTGCAAAACATCGAAACTGTTAAAAGTTTTTTTTATTTCCTGCTGAAATTTTAATACGGTATTAGTTGACCAATTTTAACATATAATAATACATACATCAAGAGAGTACGAATATTACTTTTATACGTAACTTGTTTCATAGAGAAATTGAAAACATATTTGTTCACACGATTGTTCTTTGCAAAGTAATATTGTGCGTGGAATTACTTGCCGATCTCCTTTTATTTTTATTCCTATACCATAAATATTGATTTAAATTTACAGTTGAATCCTTTAGACTACTGACTATTATGTCATATAATTATTTTTTATTGAATTATTTAAATTGACGCCTTTAATTTTTTTATTACGCGATCATTATATCAAACGCGAATAAAGGAATCACGTAAACTTATTCATTTATGCACGTAATAAAATGTAAGCAACATTCAATTCCCCTATATGCTCCCCTTATTTGCATAATGTTCTTTAAATAAACATTAATTAAGGTAATAATATAAATACTTAAAACATATATTGATTAAAAATGTTCTGTCGTGTCATAAGTGTCATACTATTTTTCGATTAAATATGAAATGAATTCAATTTTATCGAAAAGGCAATAATAGTGCTATAAAATTCTAGACCCGTGCACGCTTATTTTTTATAACGCGCAACACAGATGAATGACTTTTGAGCGTCGAATCGGTGACCGACAACTGCCAACTTTTTTAGAACAAGGTCGGCGGCCCATTTTCTACCTATTTTCCATCGACTCACCGCACAAGGCAAGATGCGTACATAGCTGATTGTGTGTCTATCGTCTCCTTTGACGCATTTTCGGTACAATGTTCTAATCTGTTCTCCGCCTCATAGCTCTTTTGTGAGACTTAAAATGTTAAACATTTTAAATTCTATTTTCGCCGATTATTTTTGGTTAGCTGCCTTATGCGTATTTTGTAACTCACCCTTATTCTGCTCTATATACTTCTTGATATATATATTCTACTTTATCTAGTAAATCTTCAATTTTTTGCTACCAAAATCATTTATGATAGAGTATCATATTGCATTTGCAAGACATTGCACAATTTCTTCGTTTTCACATTAATGGAACACACGATTATGTTAGCATAGAAAATTTATTCCAAGCGGTAATTTTTAAATCCGATTTCATTTTGAGTTTATGCAGTTTTTTTCATATCATCTATGCGACAATTATCGTATAACATAAAAACGATTAATAAAGTTGTTTATAAATAAATTGCTATATATTTGCAATGCGAATTTAAATTTGAACAGTAATATTTTCATCAAATCAAAGATTTAAACGTCGTGATAAGAAAGGAGATTTGACCCTTCAATTCGATTAAAAAAGCAATAACCTTGCTTGAAATAATGTCGATTAGTTGCCTTGAAATTGAATAAAGTATTGAAATGATGCCCAATCAAGTTATCTACGACAGGAAACTTATTTTTCATAGAACATTAGTAAAATCAATTATATTTTGGTACCATAAAAGCCCTTTTTTAGTTTTTATAGTTCTTAATTTTATTGTTTTTAAGATAAATAAAATGTTATATCATACATTGAAATAACAAATGTCATTAATGAATAACTTTATATTTATATCTGGTCAAATACCCTATGTTATTCGTAATTAAGGAATAAAAGAGAATTTAAACAGGAAAAAATGTGTTGAACTTTCTATTTTTAATATCAAATCTAATATCTATCGTATTATAAATTTTCTACAAAACCGTTAATATTATTAATGTTGCGTTAATACCAGAAAACAAACGGTACGATATAAGACGTTTTTGAGTGTGATCTAGTTTAGATATTTGAGCATCGGTTTTCTATTGACAAAAGTGTAGGTAATAAAACATAAAGAAAAATGGCAATTGTTTAGTAACTAGTTTAACCTAGTTTTTTTGTATTATAGTAACGTTATAATATTCTGCTTTCTATATCATTTACGTTTATGTACCACTTTAAAATACTACCAACACTTTAGGCTAGACGTCGATACTTTTTGTTGTAAATGAAATTAAATAAATGGAAGAATTTTAAAAACTACCTAATTATTGAGACCCATTGCAAAAAAATTCTGACCAGTATTCTAATTTAATGTCTCCATGTGCGTATTATGTGTCAATATATTAACTTACATCAAATTATTTTATAATAAAATTCGAAAACTTACGCAAATTGACAACACAGCAAAATTTGTTAAAAAATTGGCTGTGGACGATCTTACCATGCCTGTTATCTCAGCATTTTATTTTTTCCAGAAATCTATTAGATTGTATTCTGATGTCCACAAAGATCATGTTATAGAATTAAGAGCGTGTGAGGTATTAACGCATCTATTGTTGTATCAGCTAATCTAGAACAGATTTGCTGATACAGCAATAAATTTTAGATATTAAATACTAGCAGAATGCGAACTGCAAGTGTTCCCTATACACTATGAACCTAGAGAGGGCACAGTGTATTTTTATTAAAATACGTATTAGTCTATTTTTCATCAAGTTAAAAACTTACAAATCATTACGTCGCTAAGTTTTTCAGTATAATTTAGGTAACCTTCTAGTTACGTTGCTTTTTTCTATAATTTTGAGTTTAGTTACGGAGATGTGGTCTGAATGAATGTACATGTCTTTTTTCTTTATTTAAATTAATATCTTGAGAACCATCGAACAAAAGTCTAGAAATATATTTTCAAAATGCTAATAACTCATCATAATAAACGTGAAAATAGAATTAAAAAAAATCGTTGATTTCAGCTTTTCAATTTGACTAATGCGGGTAGTTTGCTTTAGAGTTTTACCGAATTTCAAATTTCTACTTCAACCGATTTCCAAGAAACACATCTCTGGTCAACAGTGATCTCGCTGCTTTTTCGCGTATGAAATTCTAGATAAAAAAAATGTTTACCTTAATGTCTATATGCATTTCTTCCAGATTTAGATACATACATATTTCGAAAAGTTTTTCACTCATTTTACCAATTTTTAACCACTGGGTACAAGTATGCCTTCTAAAAGAGAACCATCTAAGTACTAAAGGCGTTTCGTTGCTTAACTTCAAAGATTGAATGAAACAGTGTGGGGCAATCCCCTAAGTGATGACCAAACAACCAACGATTTAGATCCTTTATTAAAGTACATCGTAGGCAGATTTTTATCTTTAAAAATTAAAAAAAATTATTATAAAAGTACTAAGCAAAAACCAAAAAAGACTAACTTTTTTTTCACTTTTCAAACTGACTTTATTCCGATAGACGCTGCCGTCTATCGGAATGTATTATGTTTTATCGTCAAATCATCTGCCAAGTTTAAATATATTATAATTATAATTCAATCGTTTAAATGCAAATTTAAACTGAAAGAATAAAATAATATTATCTCAATATTGAAAATGAAATATAAATTTTATTAGTAGGCACTAACATCTATTAACTTTTAAAAAAATGTTTAAAAAAATTAATACCACCTTTCGCCACTATTAAAATACAACTTTTATATAGTTTATATTATAGTTTGTTCTTTTCTTTGTGATCGTAAGTTTATACGCAAATAATTTCATTTTGCTTGTAACCTTCATCCATACAGCATGGTGTACATAGAGTAACGTTAAGTGTTAAAATAAAATGTGATTGCTTAACATAAAATATATAAAAAAAATTACTTATTTTTTCACTGAGTATTCAACAGAGATATTTTTAAAACAAACTTACATGGAGAAGTTTATTGGCAGTTAATACATGAGTTAACGCAGTTAAGAATTTAGTACAGAAACCAAGAAGGACATTTAACATAACCTAATATTTAAACACTATATTAGTGTTACTCGATAATAGCCGACTTTCTTTTTACTGAACACATTTATAATTACACCACAAACATAAAATCACAGCCTAACGTTGATAGCACACAATAGTATTTAATTAAACTTTGTACTTGTTTTGTAATAAAACGAAATTAATTTTTTCATTATTATAAATATAAATGACGTATGTATAGTCATATAGATTATAAATACAGCATGTGTGTAGGAAAGTGGAACAATTTTGCTAACACAGTGCCTCATTATACTAACTTTTTCTATGTATGTTTTTAGTTAATAGGACCAACGGACAGCGTTAGTTTCAGTTTTATAAGGAAATATCATAGGGCATCCCTTGGCATTCGTACTAGTGTACCATCTAAATTTCCTAAAGCAGTTAAATTTCAAAAATCAGAGTAAAGTTTGATGCTAGTAAGTCTGTAAATGTAAAGTCTTTACGTCATACTTTTAACTAGCTATCACCTCATTAATATTCCAACCATCTTTTTGTTAAAGAATGCGTATATTAACTCGTAACGTGATGATAAGGAAAAATAATTTTTCCCAATATTGGTACCATATATAAAGAATTTTCAATAGAAGAAATTAAGAAATATTTCATTTTAATCTTATGAATTGTATTCATAAATGTTAACTTAATGTTTTTTAACGTAGCCAACTCCGATTATGATGATTTTGAGAAAACAATGCAATTTTTGGCAACCAAATAATATTTGGTACCACATATTATTATGAAAATTATAATTAACCATTACTTTCACCAAAAACAATAATATTATATAAAAATAATAAAAAACCTTTGTAAATCTTCAGAAGATAAATTTCAGTTACCAATATATTTGAAGCAATATCAAATAATTCGATAAATCGGCGTGTTATACAATTTTATAACTTGTTTCAGTGGACATATATTTTTGACATCATTAATCTACTTAGTTTTAAATAGTACTATTTAGTAAAGTAAACTTCTCTGCGACAAGTTGAGAGACCATATATTTCCCTTCACGAATATTACTCGACTTTACGGTTAGAAACGTTATAACGTTAACGTTATGGTTAGAAACGTTATAATGTCAACGTGTAATCGTTAGTATGGTAATAGAACGGTACGGTAGTAAACCTCGTGAACATTTCATACGACGATTCAAATAGTTAACTATGTAAACGTACACTTGGAGTTCAATTAGTAATTTATGTTATACTTTACACGAGTTAATTATCTAATTAAGTGGATTTCGCTTCATTATTAGTGTTACAGACAAAGGGAAAAGACGCTATATGCAGAGGAAATTTCAATAAAATTATTATGACATAATTTAATATAAAGGACACGGTTTAAGTCTTAGGATGGGTAATTAAATTTTATCTAAATTATTTAAGTTTATGGAATCTAAATAGTCATTATTTTGTTTAGACCCTAGCATGTCACTATCCAAGTGTCGTCCAAACGTTTTCTCGAGTGTTCTTTCCAAAGTCTTAAAAGAAATTTCGGTGCAATAATTTATTTGACAAAAGTTCCAGAATTTTGAAAACGGGATAAGTTTCGAAATACTTCCCTAATTTTACTAATATTATATACTTTTTAAATATGTATACATTTTTAGAATTAACATAACAAAAGATAACCTTTTTGAAACCAAATAGAGAGAATTTTGATAGAGATTAAAAAATTTAAATAAAAAAAATCTATGATTTTGCTTTTGACGGAATCTTAAAAAGGAATCAATAATTTAAAGACTAAGAAGAAGGACAATTTTAAAGTTTAGAGATATTTCCAAAAAATTCTTTGAATATTTCCTTGAAATAATTCTTTACAATAAAATGTTTAACCAAAAATATATAATGAAATATGTTTTTAAGTAACAAGCTAAGCGAGACATTTAAATTGACATAATACATCTATACCATATCTTGGTATTATTTTCTAGTATTATGTCGTTTATCCATTGTATCATTATCTATTTTCATACATTCTTCTCGCGTCCTCATTAAAGTTTTTCTTCGTTTGGATTTTTGTTCGCAAATTCCATATTTCCGACATTCGTTATTTTGTCTGTCTATTTCTTCGTTGACCTTTCCCATTACTAATTTTATTCATAAATTATATATTTTTAATCATTTGACATCAGTAGGTTATGACATGAAATAAATCTCGCTTTATATTGCTCTCCTGTCAAATGAATACTGTACTTCTCAAATCACACTGTATATGTTTATTTTACGTGGAACCAATTCCTCATTTTTATTTAAATATTTCCTTTTTTCTATGAAGATTTTGTTCGTCGTTCTTGCTGCTCAAAAACCGTCTAAAAATCATGTTTCCCTTAAGTTTTAAAATTTTGCTTCATATTATAACCCTCTCCCTTGATCCTTCCTCTTTCTTTCCTTCCCCCTTTGAACTACTTTAAAATCTCTCCCGTCACTCCCTCCCTTAATATTAGGTTATTTTTGTTTTTCCAAAATTAATTTACCATAGTTTGTCATCATCACCTTTTATCATCTAACTACCACTAATATTGACAATGTGACTAATATTGTAAATATACACCCTAATTTTGATTAGCTAAAAAAATTACTATCCCTGGAGTAAACTCGAAAAAAAATATGTCTTCGTTTTAAGGTTACCAGTCCACAATAAAACAAGTACGTGGATTCAAATTCTACAAATTTACACAGTATCGAAATAATATATGCCTTCATCACAAAATTAAAATTGTTTTTCCTTGCACAGAAAGTTCTTTATTTGTGTACTAAATAAAATTAACAATATTGAAACTAAACAAAGTTCTCGCAAATAATGCACTATATTTGTCCTTACAAAAAACTAAACCCATTTCTTTCACAATAAAGATCCGTAAATCGCCCACTCTTAATAATTTGTGAATTAATAATATTTTATGCCAAGTGTTTCCTATGTGTATATTTTTATCTGCCTCATCTTCTATCGATTATGTCTAAGATAATTTTGCAATGATTATTTTTCATGTAATTTTTTGCGTCTTTTCTCACAAGACACATCTTTAATATTAAATATTAGATAAAACATACTAACCTCTACGAATATGTAATAAATGAAATATCTCTTATTTTTAGATGTTATCATTGTGTTATTCACAGTCCTTTTGGTATTCACGTCATAATTTGAGAAAAAAAAATTGGTGAAGATACACCACCCACTTCTCTACCAATAAACCCAAATTAATATCTAATCTATCTCACGTTTCATCAAATAGATTTTCATTGATTTCTATCACAGCGAATCAAACTACTAGTTTTTAATTAACCAAGAAAACCTTTTTCGTAGTTGCTTGGCATCGTGTCACTCCAATTTATGTGATCTTAAATTAATTACTGTAAATAAATCTAACACAATAACTTTTCATGAAATCGAGTTATATTCCAAGTATTTAAGAAAACAATATTTTATTTTACAAGGGGTGGTCTATCATTATGCAACCGGTAACGTACATTATTATATCGCATAATAATAAAGAAATGTTTAACTTAACACAACAAAGTATTATTTCTAATTTCTCTGCTATTTTTCAAGTTACTACTGAGACAAAAAAACTGACCTGGTATAATACTTTATATAAAGAGGTTAGTTTTGTCTGCATAGTAAACAATATTTCTATAATATTACAACAATTTTACCACTAAACATATTGATGTTAAACGTTAATTTACAGAAATATTCATTTAGGAAAGACGTATATGTTTTTGTGGATATTTTCCCAAATATATTTGTTTTATTTTATGTGTGTAATTTGTCATTCTATTTAAGTTCTTAAATACTGCTGTAGAGTTTGTTCTTATAACGCCCAATTATGATATGGTCCCTTATCGTATTTAGCTTCCATAGTTATCTATGTTACCGTTTAATTTCTCTGCGTAATTTACGTTCTTCTGTATTTTATCACATGATTGACAGGTATTTTGTTTACTTATTTAAAAAGTTAATATTTGAAAAGTTGACATATTTTAAAAGGTAATAAAACAAGTTGACAAGAGAACTCAGAGTGGTTAATGAAACGACAGATAGTTAACGATCGTAAAAATAGTTTTAGTTAGTTACTTTGTTTTATTAAATTCAATATTGCTTACTTAGGGCGTCGATAAACGTGATAAAAAAATCGTGGCCCAAAATTGTTATTAAGGTCCGGTAGTTAAATACGTAACTCTTATAATTTTGCCAACTTTACTTTTCGAAATGACCATGAAACCCTAGTCTATGCGTAGACTGAAACGGTTTGTTCTTTTCACGTATTAAAATTGTTTATTGAATATATTAAAGATGATTCTAAATAGTAATTATTGTACTGAAAATAATGAAATGTTAACATAATTTCATGTAAGGTCCCTAATTTTACCAAGATATCTGAATGTCGCGCGCTATTTATTAAACACGCAACGAAAACTGTTCGATTAGCAATTAATAGACTCGCCATCTCAATTTATCGACGTTAACCCGTGTAGCATTAATTTATGCAGCTATTAACTGGTATGGCAAATAAATATTTATATTCTTTCCATAAACCATGCGGTAATGTATCTATTGCAATGAGACGGTATGATACCAGCTCTTCCAGATAATTTAAAATTTACCTAGGAAAAGTTTTTTCTTCTCGAAAGGTTTTCTTCTTTTCCCAGATTTAATTTAGAAATTACCTCGGAAGAGGATCATAGAAGAGTTCAAAGTCCTTTTTTTTTCTAATCTTTATAACCAATTTTTGATTTGTAATGCAAAATAGTACACATTCATTCATCATTGTGCATGGATTATACCTTACTTCCTTGGCTTTCCACCATATACAGAATTTATACAATAAGAACTTCCAAGTTCTTTTTATAAAATTTCCATATTATATTTGTTTTTATTTGTTGACACTAAGTTGCTGACTGAAACAAATTTGGAACTGCGTGCACTTTATGTAGGTGAAAAAACTTCACAAATATTTCCTGCTAAATATGTTCATGAAGCTTTTATGACATTCCAGAAAACATCAGCCAACTGGCTTATTTATTAGTTTTCTAAATAATAGGTATTTGCTATTTTTGCTAATAACCCTTGTGTTTTGTCTTTGACAAATTAATAAACTTCTGCGAACACAAAATATCCAATTCATGTTTTAAAGCCATTATCCATGTCATAAGTAATTAACCATCACGCGTTTATGTGTTTAATATAGGCTATTATTTATTGAAGTAAAATGATCTGTTTATAAACTGTTTCGAATAAATTTGTTGAATCAAACGTAAATAGCAAGTGAAATAGACAAGATCTTACCTACATTAGAGGTAAGTACTTTTAATATAAATATGTGTGTACAAATTTCTATACATTTAACTTTTAGAGGTATAATAGAGATATAACTTTTTAGAGATATAACTTTTAGAGATATAATTAAATTTACTCACTTTTAATTTTAAGAAGACTCAAGCGCGTTTAAACATATTACTCGTTCGTGTGTTTGGAACTTAAACAACATTATTACGCAGTTCTGCCTTTAAAATTGTAAAAAACAGTAAGATAGTAAAATAAGTGTTCCTTTTATACAGGTACGTACTACTGAAATACGTACTTGAATGAAATATAACTATAAACATCTTACTAAAGTAGTTCAATGAGTTGTAAACACACACACACACATAAATTAATTATTATGTTACGTGTTATACCGCATTTATTATATAGTTCACCTTTGAGTACAATATCATTTATGAAAGTAATTAGAATAAAAAATAATGAAAAACATGTAACTATAATACACGAAATGGCATAACGTGACTGCTTCACATCAAAATAACGAATGCTTAAGAAGTTCGATGTTCATATATTCAATACATTTGTATAACAGTTAATTTTGCTTCAAAATAACTGACTACACGATGTAAATACTGTCAACGAACATGCAGAAAATATGTGAATTTTACGTTTGTACATACGAATATGTGAATTTAATTAATTTGTAGTATACTTGGTTCAAAGAGCAGACCACTCGTAACTAAACGAACGAAAAAGAACGAAGTTGAATTACGGATAGAATATTAAGCAACTTTATATTGAAAAATGTTTTGATATAATTAAAAACCACTTAGTTTTGTAGTGACATTGAGTGCATAGCTTTACTGCTACATATAAAAAAATAAAATTTGACATTCAGTTTACAATGTAATAAAGATAGGTAATCGTATCACAAGAAATTGGTTTTTCTAAACAACAAGAATCAAACGAAGGAAAAACGAGTAACTAGCTTTATAGATATACGTCTAACAAACCTCGCTAAACGTATATTTGCGTAATACCAACCAAAAATTTCAAGATCATTAAAATTTACTTGGTGCCAATGTATATTTTAAAACGATGAATTTAACAATTTAGACTCTACTCAAAGGATTTTTTTAAAATATACCACATACTTGTACGTCTGCGTAAAAAATAAAATTCGTTTCCTACCTGTTTCTCAAGCATACATTTTTTCGAATTAATTTTACTTTCAAGTTTGGTGCCAAATCCGGTTCAAGAAATTATAGGTCAAGAGCAAAATTATCTACATTTATCAAAATATTCTGCATTGTAAGATCATTCCATATCACGAAATGCTGGCAACATTTCCTCTCATGGCGTTCGCCCACTACCGTCTGAATGTTATACCTATAATTGAAGGTTTTCGATAAATAAGAGATTATTTGTAACAAAAATTTGGTTTAATGCTTAACAATCATTACAGTGCGTGTTTATTTGACACACATAAGTACAGAGAGAGCGCGTCACATAGTGGCGCTCGTAGGATCTAATTAGGGTGCGTTCCATTACTAATTTCCCCCCTCTGAACGCAAGCCTATTTTTTTTATACAAAACAACTTTCCTAAGGTACAACCTTTAGTTAAAATATCTGCAATCTTTGAACTTCCCCCACAAAAACACAATTTTATTTTAGATTTATTTACTTGTTTCTGGAAAGAAATTATATATTATATTGATGTGCTTAGTTCTTGCAGAATAATAATCATTATTGGAAAGTTTTATGGCACTTTGATTATCACTATGAAAAATATTGGAGTTGCACTGTTGCTGTCCGAGCTCGATGTGCAGTTGCTGCAGCCAGAGAGCCTCCTGGGTCACAGAGAACATGGACATGTACTCTCCTCTACTATCGACAGGGCCACAGTTTGCTGTTAACATGGACACCAGGAAATAGCACCATTCTGAAATACAAAAATGTTACAGGTTCACAACTTACGGTCATGCATGTCACTTACCCAGTCGGTATCACAGTATCCTGTAATTGTTCTAATCTGTACATAAACTAACATTAGATGTTTGGTACCTTTTAGGTATCTTAGGTATCTTGACAGCAATTTAGTGTCCAGTCTTGAGTATTGACAGCAATCCAGTGTCCAGTCTATCGAGGGCAATCCAATGTCCAGTCTTAATTATTTTACTTAGCACATTCACTGCAATTGATATATCTGGTCTTGTACATTGTGCAATACATAAAATAGGTCCTATTGCCTGTTGATATGAACAGTCATATAAGGTATCTGATTAAGAGAACTTTAACCCTATTTCCATTTGTGTTTAGCAGGTTTGCAACCAGACGTTCCAAATCTAGCTAATATTTTATCAATGTATTTCCTCTGGTATGACATAATTACGCCTTCTTTTCTCCTTTATTTAACCCTATACATTGAATAGTTTTTCCAAGGTCTTTCATTTCAAAATTGAGTTTTATTTTATCCTTAATCATGTTCTTGATGATTCGTTGAGATGTAAATATAATTAGGTCATCCACCCACACGACAATGTGCCCATTCCTTTCGATATTATAATAAATATATGGATCTGTTTTAGATTGTAAGATTCCCATTTCGAGTAAGACTTTATTGAGTCATGCATTCCTAACTCTGCTTGCTTGGTTGAAGATATATGGATTTGTCTAAATGTATACTTGAGTCTCGTTCGTATAATTCCGGTTGTAGTATATTTATATCCTTAACGATTTCGCCCTGTAGAAATGCTGAGACAGCGTCCATCTGATCAATGTCTAAATTATGTCTAGCAGCTAGAGCAAATAAGTAGCGGAGAGAAGTGTCCCTTGCCATAGGAGTATAAACTACTTCATAATCTGTGCCTCTTCGATGGGCATAATTTTTAATAACAAGTGTAGCCTTTTATCGGACAATGTAACCATTTTAACCCGACTTAATTTTGAACACTCGAAGGTAAAGCCCTTTTGATAGAGGGGAAATCAATAAAGGTCCTTTTTTTCAGCAAGCTGTGTTCTTCATCCATAGCCTTTTTTCATTGGGAAGCATATGGAGACAACAGTGCTTTCTTTACTGACTGTGGATCAGACATATCTATGGATATACAATACATGCTACTTTGACTTACTTGTTCAGCTCTTTTGTTATGACTTCTCAGTGTCTTGGGTCAACTAATAGATGAACATACAAATAATCAATCCCCAAGGAACATACAACCAATAGTAGTATGTTCATATTGTTCATTATCTGAAGTTAAATGAGCAGCTTTATATTTATTTTTATTTTCTAAAACATGTTACTTATTTTTGAATGAAGCAAAACACACATATCTCCCATTCATATCATGGTTATCGCAGTCCATATCATGAAATAGTATCTCATGGCCATATTTAATAATGGTGCTTATAGAGAAAAGATCGGTTGCCAGTTCAGGAACATCTAAGACATTTATTTATCTGAATCTTCTTGCCCTGTGCAAGATTAATATCTACATAACCAGCTCCCTTCACCTGCAGTGACTCTTTGTTGGCCACAGTGATACTTGGTACTGGCGGTGAGCTGACATTATACATTCAACCCTCCTGCTTTATATGTGCGTGGATGCACCTGAATCGATATACTTTTTATTTGCCTCTTCTCTAACTGTATCTGAGAATACTGCGACAAAACTTAAACTCTCCACATTATTGTGCTCTTCATTATATATTTTCTTAACTTGTGTACATAACTTGGCATAGTGTCCATATTTGTTACAGTTGTAACATCTATAATTTGATAATCGGGGCTTATTTCTAACTTTATTTGAGTTTATAAAGAAAGCAGTAATGTCACTAGTTGTGCTGACTTCTTGTGGGAGTTTTGTTTTCAAAAGGTCGGCGCTTATCTCCATACCGGAACTCTCCAGCTACATGATCATAGGCATATACATATCAGGTAGGCCAGCCAACATAAGGTGCCGAGTCATTCTTCCTTCACTTCAAATCCAATATTTCTCAAGTTATATGTTCTATTTATTATTTTACTCACATAATATTCAACACCATTACTTGACTTTTGTGATATGTTTAAGAAATCTTTTAACAAACCGACTCTCTTGACCAGTCCTCGATCATCAAAGGCTTTCTGCAAATTATCCCATACTCCTTTGGCTGTGCTGCAATCTTGTACATGGTTAACCTTGTATGTGGGTTCAATATTTAACAATTATAACGGTTATAATTTTACAAGGATTAATTTTGCTTTAGCTTTGACGTCTTTGCTGAGATCAACGGATTTTCCTGGAGTCGGCTCAACACACTGCCACAAGTCTTCATGTTCTAAGTAAGTTTTGACCACGAATTTCACTTAGTAAAGTTGTCTCGACCGCTGAATTTTTCTAGCTTGAATATCTGACCAATTTTCATCCGAAAGCAGTAATATGCAACCTTCACACGCGAGCACGTTTTATAACCTCAACTAATTATCGGTAATTGTTTAGCTGGTAAACTTGCAGAATATTTATAATTCAGATTTTGTTATTTATTATCTTCCAAACCATGCTCTGCTACCACGAATGTTTTGGGTAAATAACAGAGATTATTTATTACAAATATTCGGTTAAATGTTTAACAATATTTATAATGAGTATTTTATTTGATATACTGTTAGTATACATAATCATTGCGCGATAAAGCTTCTAAATGTTGGTGTGAAATTATAGGCGGAAAAATATTTATATTAATTTATAAATAAATACCCTAGCAGGAAAGTGATACTAAAGATGAAAGATCTGATTGTCACAAATGAAAGTTTGAAACGTATAAGATCATATATTTTAATTGAATAAACAAAATAAATATGAGTTCCATATATTTAAAATTAGATCAGTACAGTATTTATTGAAAGATTTTTTTATTAAATTCTTATTGCAGAAAACGAGATGGTGTATATTTAAAGAAACATTGATCAAAAGGTAGTTCTTGTGCACTGTACATAGTTTTTAAGTTAGAAAAAGTGTTGAATACTGTATTGAAAACTAAGTAACAAATTAAAGTGCGCGGTCGTAATTTAAAAAGCAGAAATAATACTTCCATGTTAGTGTCATTTTACCTCATTAAAAGTAGTAGTGGTGACCATGTCCTCAAAAATGTTTCTATGTAAGGCAATAGGTTGCATGTGCGGTGAAAATAGTTATGTTTTTGAATTTGACCGTCATTGTAGTTAACATATTTACAGCCATATGTTGAGTTTATTAATTTATAAATAATTATACTGTGCTTACAAAATACTACAATGAAATTAGGTTTACCTTTTGCTCGTAACTACGCAGTGCAGAGTCAGTACGTTTATGCAGAATAGCGTTTCCCCTGTACAAATTTCGGATCCTCAATTGGATGTTGCTGATATTGCCATTCAATTTATTGTTTGTGGTCATTTATTACTTGCAAAGGAATCCTCAGTATGTCACTCATTATATATATAATTTTTCCTTATTTTAATTGGGAATTGTTATAAAAAATTCTGTTAGCTAATGCTTGGTTATTATTTTAGTATTGTATATTGATTGCAGATATCGCATTGAAGAATTCAGTGAAAATATTTAAGTAGTTTTCTTTAATGAAAATATTTAAATAGGTGTATTTCTCGTATTTCAATAGATACTTCATTGGAGCCAGATGCACATCTTTCATGATTATAGGTTTACTTCCTTCACATAATCTATTTTCTTCTTCCTTATCTATTTTTTTTATTATTAATTTGCAGTTTCTTTTTCTGAAGAAGGTATTTGTTTTCTGTCCAGTTCAATACCCTTTCAGCATATATTTTCCATATTTAAAAATTTTTCCTCCGTATCCATTATTATTATATTTCCATTTTCAATACTTAGTACATTGGAGTTATTCTTTTTGTAACTCTCGGTCATTTTTTAATTTTTTTATGTATTGAATGACTCCTTCATTTTTTACTTTCTTTTGGTTTCAACATATTCCTGGTTTAGACATTTAATTTTTGCCCTTTTTTTATTTGGCAATGTAACTTTTTTAATCTAAGGTTGTCAGAACTCATAGCCCTTTTAATTTTTTTGAATTTGATTTAAGTGAAATATAGTGATAAAGTTAACCGATGGTTTTCATTACGTTAGATGAAAAAATGCTATGAAATTATATCAGTCAGCGTTTCATCTATTAATATAATAGAAAATTCATTCAAAATATACGAAAAGATGCAAGTTAAACATATTTGGTATTATTAAATTGTACTATATAATCCATTTCTCGTGAGTTTGTATTGATTGAGAAAATTAATAAAATTTGTATGTGTAATCCTATAAAACTAAGTCCATGCTACATTTATACATTCATTAAAATCTTGCAAAGCAATTTTCAACCGAGTAATGTGGGTGAGATTTCTAGAAATATGTGATTTACGTTTTTACTACGTCAGGAAATAGAGAAGAAATTTCTTACATTCCTGGCGTATATATCATTTGTAGAAATTTAGCCTAGGTGAGAGTTATGAATCATGAGTTATGAAGCATTTCATCAGCAGTCGTAGTATTTTGCACAGCACTTGCCTAACTAAAGAGCAATTATAAAAAAAAATTTCCTTCTCTTTTTCTTCCTCCTATTCCTTCTCAAATTTGCTTTAAAAATTAATTAGTATTAATAAAATGAGACATTTGTTTTAGTAACCTTTATAAACGTAATATTCTAAAAAACAATTGTCATATTCATCATAGTTTCATATTGAAACTAGAATGGACGTACCCATTTCATCAGTGGTCAAATTTACTGACGAATATTTTATCATTAAAAAAAACAATAATTCTATTGTCCATAATTTGTCACACCTGAGAAAGTTCAACCTTAGATTAAAACAAAAAAAGGAAGATACGGTACGCTTTAACGGTGCGCGGTCCACGTAAACCTGGTCCAATGGACCTGGTTGCAATTTGTTTAATTCAGTCATGCACAGACCAGTGGTTCGCACGGATGTAGGGTTCTTGAAATTTAAATTGCCAATATTTTCAGTCAAATCGATCCCAAAATGTCTACTAATGTTTTTATCACATGCATTGGCCATCCATAAAACAAAAACACATGGAGTTATTTTTCATGCGTAATTACATAAAAAGGTTATGTTTTTTAAAAAAATATTTTCTTCTATCATGTTTGAAAACGGCTGTTTGAATGTTTGAACGTCGTATTTGAATGACGCCAGCAGTACTTTCGATGAAATTGTCATTTGTTTTACTACCTTGATTCACTCCCGCTACAGTCACAATGCATCGCTTTGTCTCTTTCGGTTAATTTTTCATTTAAGCAATTTGTAATTGCAGCTGTGAGAGCTTGCGTGCGTGTAGTTGTAGCTATACCCGTTTCGTATTTACATAAAGTAGGAGTGTACAGTATCTTTCGTTTTTTATTTTAATCTAAGAGTATTACTGATATTTTTATTCATAGTAATATTAGTCGTGTTTAAAAAAAAACATATTTGAAATTGATACTTTATTATAAAATTTAAAAAAATAAACAAGTCTAAATTTCCTGTACAGAAAACGATTATTTATATTACAAAAATATTTTCAAGTATTATAAATTACTCACTATTTTTGCTTATAATACTTATCGGTACAAGCTTCAAAGAACAGTACTTCGTAATAAACATTTATAACTCTTACCTAGGCTGAATTTCTGCTAATGATATACACGCCAGAAATGTAAGGAATTTCTTCACTATTTTCTTACGTAGTAAAAACGTAAAACATATATTTCAAGAAATGTCACCCACATTACTCGGATGAAAATTGCTTTACAAGATTTTAATCAATGTAAGACTGTAGCATGCACTTAGTTTTATAGGATTACGCATACCAATTTCATTGATTCTCTCAATCACTACAAACTCACGAGAAATGGATGATATGGTACAACTCCATAATACCAAATGAGTTTAACTTGCATCTTTTCATAGCCTACATTTTGTAATACCTGGCCACCAACTACACAAATGTCACATGTGTATAATCTTTCTATTTATTCGTCACTTTTAACAGAGTAAGCTATGATAATTGACAGTGTTTACGTATAGTACAAGTCTACTTGTAAATATGTATTTTGAATGAATTTTCTATTATGTTAATAGAGATAATGCTGATTGATACAATTTCATAGCATTTCGCCATCTAACGTAGTGAAAACCATCGGTTAACTTATTCAACTAATAGGTGTAATATTATCACGCGTAACAAAGTTTGAACCGTGTCGTTTCACATGTTAATGTAACTTTTATTTTTTTAAAGAGGCACACTTTAGCACTTAAATCACATTCAGAAGAAGATAGTCCATCCGACTCTATAGTAGCAATGTTCAAACGTACCGTAAAACGTATTACACACTGTCAGAATAACTGTAACGTTAACGATGAAAAGTCCAAAAAAACAAAACAAGGTCCAAAGTCGAAAAAAGTTTAAATAATCAGTTCTGTGCATGAATCAGTACTGACGATTTGAATAATAAATATAGGAAAAACCTAATTAAACAACGAAGATGTGAAGAAAAAAAGAAGAATGGCTGATAAATTTAATTATTGAACTAAAGAAAAAAATAAAAAGGGCTATGAATTCTGATAACCATAGATTAAAAAAGTTACATTGACAAATAAAAAAGAGGAAAATTTAATTGTCTAAATCAGGAATATGCTGAAACCGAAAGAAATAAAAAAATAAAGGAGTCATTCAATACATAAAAAACTATCGAGAGTTACAAAAAGAATAACTCCAATGTATTAAGTATTGACAATGGAAATATAATAACGGATAGGGAGGAAAAATTTTAAATATAGAAAAAATATGCTGAAAGGTTATTGAACTATAACAGAAAACAAATACCTTCTTCAGAAAAAGAAACTCCAAAATAACCAGAGATAATGAACAAGAAAATAGAGTATGTGAAGGAAGTAAAGCCAGAATCATGAAAAATTGGCATCTGGCTCCAATGAAGTATCCATTGAATTACGAGAAATATACCTACTTAAATATTTTCATTAAAGAAAACTACTTTAATATTTTCACTGAATTCTTCAATGCCATATCTGCAATCAACATAAAATACTCAAATAATAATCAAGCATTAGCTAACCGAAAATTTTATAATAATTCCCATGAAAAATAAGGCAAAATTATATATATAATGAGTGATATATCAAGGATTTCTCTGCGAGTAATAAATAACCGTAAACAATAAATTGAATGGCAATATCAGTGACATCCAATTGAGGATCCGAAATTTATACAGGGGAAGTGCTATCCTGCCTAAACGTACTAACTCTGCACTGCGTAGTTATGAGCGAAATGTAAACCTAATTTCATTGTAGTATTTCGTAAGCACAGTATAATTATTTATAAATTAATAAATATAGCTGTAAATACGATAACTACAATGACAGTCATATTATAAACACAACAATTATCACCGCACATGCAACCTATTGCCTTATATCTAATATTTTTGAGGACATAATTACCACTACTACTTTTAATGAGATAAAATGAAACTAACATGGAAGTATTATTTCTGCCTTTTAAATTACGACCGCGCACTTTAATTTGTTACTCAGTTTTCAATACCGTTATCAATACTCTTCCTAACTTTGAAACTATGGACAGTGCACAAGAACTACCTTTAGATCAATATTTTTTTAAATAAACACCATCTCGTTTTCTGCAATAAGGATTTAATATAAAATTCTTTCAATAAATACTGTACTGTCCTAATTTTAATTATACGGAACTCATAGTTATTTCGTTTTTTTTCATTTAATATATATAATCTAATACATTCGTTCGTGACCACCAGATGTTTCCTCTTTAGAATCGTTTTCCTGTTAGTATAATTATTTATAAATTAATATAAATATTTTTCCGACTATAATTTCACACTAAATTTAAAACCTTTATACCTCAATGACTATAAATACTAACGAAAACAATAACATTAATTTATGCATGCATTTTTAGTTTGCTGACTTCGTTGACTTTTTCTCCACGTCTATATTACTTTTAACTCAACTTTTACACAATGAAAGTTTTACACCACGCAAATACAATTTTTCGCTACGTTTTAACATATATTTGTAATTTTTGAGGTAACTCTCCCATAATACATCTTCATTGCCTATTCCTCGCAATAATTCCCCTGGTATCCCACCGTCTCCGAGATTAAGCAGAATACCTCTCGGCCTCGCGCCCCGTAGACTTCTCAGTGACTGTAATTCAGACTTATAGCTCTCATTTGTGCACAATAAGGAAATTCACGAATGAATTCGTCGATGTAATATTACCTACATCTCGAGTCTCGCGGCTTAGTCTCCGCATGTCTTCGTAGCACACGTAGCGAGTTGTGGAGTGAATTTGCATCGTAAATGCCTGTAGATGAAAATTCAAATCGACGCGTTGGTGGTCGCACAAAATTGTAAATATATGCACTTAACAATAAGTTTTCACATGTTTAGTAAATACAAGGCTACATTCAAAATAATTTTAAAATTAAATTATTCAAATGTCTAATGAGGGAAATGTTACTTATTTCATCAACTTTACGTTCTGTGTAAATTGATTAAATGTGTCGTCACATAAATTTATATTTATATAGAGAAGTTAGGATTTTAGTTTTCTTCTGTGAATACAGAGAAAAATATTTACCTGACCAGAAATTTTTATATATCGATTTTAAGGGCTAAGCAAACAATGCACAGACTAAAAAATTAAACGTATGTAAACAGCAAAAGGTTGTACTATTTTTCTCGATTTATTTATTTTGCTCGTCTACTTTATGATATATCAACTGTTTTTTGTATCCTCATTGGATGTGACCAATGTAATATATGTAACTTACTATTACTCGCGATATCGTTAGTGTATAAAATAATGTATAATTGAATTTTAAGTGCCTTAAGCGGTATTTTACAATATTTAGAATGTAATTATAAAAATATAAAAATTTATAATTTAATGTCGAAGATACTTAGTTAAGCATAATTGGCACCATCGGGAGGTGCCAAAAATTTCTTTTCGGTATTCCTTTAGACGCTATTTATTTTTTGAAAATTAAAACTTAAGCCACAAGGGGAGCTATTAAATAAGAAACAAGAAAATCAAAGACTTAAATGTTTTGATATTAATAAAAACTTGTATCACATATCACATTAATACTTACCATTAGATATTTAAAACATAACTTGAAGAGTTTTCCCTTTCCTTTGTAGTTTTCCAGTAATACACCAAAATATCGTGTTAATTTTTACGGTTATTTTTAGATGATGCACATCCCCAAAGTATCCATTTCAAGGCTGTAATCCACCAATATGATTACAGTAATTACAAAATTGTCACTATAACCATTAAATATTTAACCTCAGTTTTATCTACGCTACTAATATTGTAAAAAAAACATTTGCTATAAGCAAATGTTTTTTTTCAACAGGGATGTTAAAAATGAATTGAGTTGGTGACAAAAGATAAACTTATGGTGAAGATAATTATTTCCCTTGTTTACAGCATATACATTTTTAAACGTGTGTTAAAAGGTGGACGAAAAATTAAAGACAATAAAACAATTTATAAAAAAATATCAATATTTATCAAAGTTAACTGTCTATTTGTGAAAGATAACCTACGGTAATATGATTACAGTGATTACAAAATTGTCACTATAACCATTAAATATTTAACCTAAGTTTTATCTATGCTACTAATATTGTAAAAAAACATTTGCTTATAAACAGGGATGTTAAAAATGAATTGAGTTGGTGACAAAAGATAAACTTATGGTGAAGATAATTATTTCCCTTGTTTACAGCATATACATGTTTAAACGTGTGTTAAAAGGTGGACGAAAAATTAAAAACAATAAAACAATTTATAAAAAAATATCAATATTTATCAAAGTTGACAGTCTATTTGTGAAAGATAACCTACGGTAAAACAAAGATTTCTATCAAATCACATACAAGCAAAGTAGGTTTCATGTAGTAAACACTGGACTTCAAACTTATCTACACTGTCTAGAAATTACCAGTCTCAATTTTGGACTCGCTAATAATAGAGAAAAGACAAAAATTATGATAATTGACAGGGCAGGACATATACCCATCCAACGTTGCCAAATGTGGAGTGGTACAAAATTATGTATACCTCAGTTCATCTATGTGTAATACTGGAAGGTGCGAAGAGGAAATCACAACAAAACTGTGCCGTCATCAGATTTGCTTTTGGAAAGCTAGTTAAAATTTGACAGGACAGATGAATAATTTAAAATACCAAGGTTCGACTAATGAAATGTCTCATTTTTCCATATTTTCTATACGAAACCTGGTCTTCAAATCAAAACTCATTTCAAAATGCTTCTGCTAGAAATGTAGTGCTCGAGGCGCATGCTAAAAATTCTTTGAACCACCCTGCGCATCAATATCGCCATTATAATGAAGTTGAGAACCAAATGGCATTGATCGACTGTGCAAGTGCAAATTTGATGGAAAACTGTTTCTGCACCACTAGACGCCCCAACTTTCGGCGTCTAGTGGTGCAGAAACAGATTGAAGGCAAATGTGCTCGACGGCGAATTCCAACCTCATAGACGCAACTGAGAAAGACGGTGACAGATACTAGCATTGCAGAGTGATCTAGAAACGCTAATGATTGACTGAAATGGAAACGCATCATTAAATTATCCATATGATTCTAAAAAAAACCAGGAAGAATACCAACCATGTATATCATCGCCGAAATCACGACCAGATAAGAATTACAAGAATACGATGACTATGGAGAAATATATTAACAATCGTGCTCTTTCCATGTAAATAGAATATGTAATATTATTAAAAAAATATTATCCTTTATCTCATTGACTTCACTCGTTCTAATATATACTTCCATATACCATCTTCCTATGATTCCTGTCATCAGAGTATTTTTTATCTTCCATATTTTCTTATAGCACTATTGTACATATTTTTAATATATTTTATCTACTCAACGTATGATATATTCAAACTGTTTCAATATTTCTTTTTTCATCTTTTCACCGACAGTTCTTTCGATATGATATTCTCCTAAATTTTTCGCACTTTTGAGTTTATTGCACGATGATCTTATTTTAAATGCATTAAATTTGCATTTACCTTAATTTCCTTTCTTTATTCTCAATCACTTTTATTTGTTGTACTTGATACTTATATGATTTCGTTTATTTTGATCTACTTTCCACTTGCCAATATAATATATATTTCCTAAGAGTAGTAGATAAATATAGTAGTATTGTAGGCGACACAATATTGTGAAAGTTCCGATATTTTTTAATGTAAAGTAAAATAAGCATCAATATATATTTCGATAAAAAACTTAACAAATTTGATTAGAAATATTTGTAACGTGAAATAAAAATAAACAACTTTTGCAATAGTCGAAAACCGGCAACTGCTGGCTTTTCCGAGATAAAGTTGGTAACCGGCTTTCAATCGATTTACCGCATAAATAGAGACACGCACAGCGCCTAATAAATATACACCACCTTCATTATCACGTGATTAGTTGCAAGTTTTATCTTTTTCTTCATTAGCCGTCGTAATATTCAGATACAGAGATATCAGGTAGAGTTTCACACAAATACACACTGACTTTAAAAAATTTAAAACTTTGCTACGTTATACTATCGACCAAATAATTATTTATCACACAGCAGTACATATTATAATCACAAATTACCACAATGTCTAAAATACATATTCCAAAGATGAAATTTTTAAATAACAACGTGTTTTCACAAGAGTATCATAAAGCAATAATAAAAGTTTAATTCATTAGCTTTATAAAGATGTTCATAAACCTACGTTCTAAATAAGTAATGCAAGTGAAAATATGTTAAATAAAACAAGTTTGCTATCACTGAAAATTATTATGATAAACAGCAAAACAATAATTATTAGTTGTGACAAACAGTACTAGGGATAGAGTTTTAATATTTTTACTAAAAAAATGATTAATTTTTAGCATTAGAAAATTTCAATAAACTGTATTTTTGAATTGATTTTGTGTGAGTGTTTTAAAACGACAAAGTTTTTCATGAAAAAAGCCAACAAACATTTGGTTCTTCATTATTTAAACGTTACATATAGAGTAATTTCTGAAACCAGAGAAATTTCAGTCACCACAAATATCTTTGCTTACAAGATTGTTAATTCATTTAAATGAAAAATCATCCACCAAATATTTTCAAACCAGTCCCGCAAACCAATGAATAATAACCACCAGGATAAGAAACAAAATTTCTGACAAACATATTAGGCAAAGCTGTTTAGCGGCGACAATGCCTTGGAAATGTCACGAAGCTTGAAATGTCAAACACAAAGTTGCACCGTTCTAAATACCTTGGGTGACCTTAATATGGTAATCATTCAATACCGTGGGGCAACATCTTTACCAATTTGGTAACGTCCATATAAACTATTTATAGGTCGCACGCATGTACAAATCGCTTTGCCATTATTATGCCAAGATTTTTATTTATTCGTATTGGTTTCAGCACCTACTTTGCTCCAATTTATGTTATATACTCCAATTTATGTCCAATTTATGTTATATCAAGAAGAATCATCCTAGAGAAAATTGTGTTTTTTTATTTATTTTCTTACTTTGTGATGCAGTAATCTATAAATTTAACCTACATATTGACCTCAAGTATTTTTTTAAATTTAATCTTTTAAATTCATATCTTAATCTGTTCAGCTAATATTCCACAGAAGAGATCGTTTTAAATAAGTAGAATGAATTTCAAAGCTATTACAATTTTTAAATTCAAACTATATCTGTCACAAATAAGAACAGTTAAACTATTACTACATACCACTAATAGTATTGTAACAATACTAATAAAACTTACCGATTACAAGTAGTTTTATGAAGATACTGGTGAGCGTATGAGTGAAAATTTGACACTCGTAGTACCCACTATCCGACTCATTGGAGTACCTTATATGGAGAGTCCAGTCCTGCAAATAAATAATACCAATATAATTATTTAGGAATATATTTATCTATTAATAACGCACCCGTGATGGCTTCAAATTAGGAAAAAATAACTACATAATTCCAGGATCAGCATAATATACCAAGAAAGAGCATCAGGTATACCGAATACATAGAAAATTTGCTTTTTTTTTAAAGTCTATACGTTATCGTAATTTAGCTCAGAAAGATAAACTTAAATTCAAAACCTATTTTTGTGTTCGATTTAGTGGTATATAACCATTATTTCTATTCGGAAATTGCCACAAACCAGTAAATTTATTACGCTTTTGTACACTTTCAATACCCAAGTGATCTTTCGTAAGTTTCCATCCTAATTTTGTTTTTTACCTAAATGTTTGAGCATTGTAAATAATTAGGCAAAATATTGCGTACTCATATCCTTTAAGCATAGTTCACATTTGCTTTTATATCTGTGTGATAATTGGAATAAAAAAAATCTACTATTGGAATAATTGTTAATGCTATTGACAAAATCAGACGTAATTCATACCATTTAAAGTAACGTATTGAGTCAGTACTTATGTTTTTATAATTTCACGCAATTTTGATGTTAAACATTTATTGATTTTATAATATAAATAATTAAAATATAATACGAAATATTCTGGAAAATTCATTACATAAAATATCGCATTCCAGTTGTCGTTGAACAATTTCCTAGTGTATAACTGCAGCATCCCAATCTACCCGATTGCAGTTTATCTAAGATGTATTAAGTTGCTGATATATGTTGGTGCTACAATTCATCTTACGAAAACACTAACAAAGTCGTGGCAAATTAAAAGTACAGTAGATTAAATATAATTTTAAGTTTGTTGTCCATAAATTAGCTGAAAGATAATTTTGGTTCTCATCCTTAAATTGTGATGTTTATCCAAACAAAAACTTTACCATATTTATTGGTCTCTAAAACTACACTATGTTAGTTTTGTTACCATTTACTTTTACTGTCATCAACAGTTACGGAATGTATGTAGTACGTTAAGCTTACTTTTCTACTACAGTACATAATTCCAACAATGACTCACGTCCTAATTTATTTATGTCACTTTGCTTACCAAGCACAGCCGGAGTAGAGGTTACTAAATACAATTTTTTTCCATTTTCCGCAAAGAGCGCCAGTTATTGATTACAGTTTAATCTTTTTCATTGTACTAATATAAAAATATTGACCCACCAATGATTTTCGTTACAGAAATTCAATAAATTATTGCCTTAATACACTCAATTGGTATTACCTTAATACACCAATATTTGTAACTTTACTTTACGTAAAGTTACAAATATTGGTTGTAAAGTATATAAAAATAATAATAGGCATATGAACTCAAAACCTGTGCAGTAAATGATTGCCATAAAATATTGCCACTAATAAAGATTGTTCTAACAGTTTCAAGTCGAAATTTATGCCTAAATATTTGATATCAACACGTCCATGTCTTCCTCTTATGTATATTTACATCCATAAACACAGCATAAGCATTTCATGAAGTTAGTTCGATTTCAATACATTCGATATCAAAATTAAACGCCTTTCGCTTTTTTTTCCCTCTCATATATACACAGTGACATAAGCATTCAACTTGGAACCTACTTCTAAAATCTACGACAATAAAAATATTTTATAATTTTTTTCATACATAAAACCGATATTTCATCGCAAAATTTTTACCCAAATACTCATGTTCTTATTGATCAACAGTATCAAACAATAATCTTTTGTAAATTTATTCATGTTCGGAATTGAAAATTTAATGCAAAATTTCAAAATAGAACCGGTATTTTTATTACTTTATACTTCCTGTGCGTTTCTTTTTCGGCGATTATTTGACTTTGGTTCGTTTTTTTACGTTGCTTACGGTTTATAATAGTTCTTTCATCATAATAAGCCGATTCTTTCAAAAATATCTTCAGAATTATTTGTTATTAAATTTACGAACACACCGTCAACACGTTACGCAACAACTTCGTGACTCTTTATGTAATTATTTACAGGAAATAAACCGTAAAACTAGGCATGTTATATTTTTAGAAACCTTCTCAAATTTGGTAATAATAATTCAAATAGATTTAAAAGATATCCATCAGAACTTGCCAAGGTGTTACAAATTGATCCCTAGAGTGCGCATTATTTACAATACACGACGGAAGATTAAATTGGCAAAAATTTACGTCGATATAAAAATGTATTTACATATATATATATATATATATATATATATATATATATATATATATAATACGTCAAATATAATTATATCCTTTGCACAAAACGACAAAGACAGTAAATTCTGTAATAAAGTGGTCCTTTTAAATGTGTGCTTCCTCAATCCTTGTTAGGACCGAGAAAAGATGTAAAACATAAATAAAACCCTTCCTGTATATAATAACAATCGTATACTCTTTAGGGAAGCAAATTCAGAAAATCGTGCGTTTAATGGTTTAATTTAAGAAAAATTAATACAAACCTTTATACCTTTCCCATGAACGGAACGGAACCTTGAACCTGCACTGTAGGTAATAAGACCAACTAACAATAAGGAGTAATCCTTTCTTCTAATCCAGGTACTGTTTGTAACACAACTAAAGAATTATTTACAATTGAATAGCGTCAATGAAGAACTCTTCAAATCTTCATTTATCAATTTACAAATTTTCCAAAATAAAGTGCTGAAGAGAATTACCAATGTCCTATAGTTTATTCAAAACAGCGGCCTACACCGAAATATACGTATGGAAACATTTTTGTGAGTAATCAGAAAACATGCAACCAATCCAATCATGTGATTGCAAAATCACGAAAATCCTGCGATCGAAGCAATGAATTAATTGATTGTATAGAATAGTTCTCCTCCCTCATAATGATTAGAAAAGAATGAAATAAAAAGTCGCAAGTTAGTCTACTCTAGGCTGGTCTCGATTAAGATGGTGAGTCAGTGATTTTTAAATTTAAAAAAAATCGACAATGGATAAAAATCCCAAAATAAGGCACATTTAAAAGTAAATATGTTTCTAAATTATCTTCACATATTAATTACAATTTATCAACGTTATTTGATACCTAAGTATTATTTTGGGTATGAACAGTAAGTGTAAACAATTCAAAAGTACGCACTAAACAAATATACCTAGTAAATATTTAAGTTACAAAATAAGAACAATTTCTTTAATTATACTCTATTCTTCAGTCCAGTCCAGGTACTAAAATATGTTCGATTGATCATAGTTATTAGTAATTTTTTTCAATTACTTCAACGAAATAAAAATTTAAACGTTACAATTTCCCATTTGGAACTTAAATGATTTACGAAATATACAAGAGTTAGGTCATAATTTTAAATAATCTCGTAGACTTTAAATTTTCTATTTAAAACATTTAATCCCATTGTTCAAACGTAGCCTTAAATTTATCACAAAAATCAAAATCGAATCATATTTGGTTGCTATATCTCTTTTTCTTTATGTAAATTAATGAATAAACTCAAAGCTCTATCTAATCGTATACTACATCTTCACGTCGTTATTTGTATTATTCTTGGGTACAGGTAATATATAGAAAGATAAGGAAAATAACTTTCATACTTAATAATACATCAATTAAGACTTTTACCGAATCCCCTCAATAACTTAAAATCGATAAAAAATATTTGCCAATCGGACTGGGATAACGGAAACAACTCAGTCGCAGAAACAACTCAGTCTCGGAAGTAGTCAGAAATAATATGTCGGAACTCAATTTATCACAATCCCTTCGGTGGATATCCGATATTGACAAGTTCGTCCCAACGGTTCAACACTGTGAAGAAGCCGGAAAATATGTGGAATAAAGGTCTTTCCGTATTCAGATATCACGTGGCCATTCTTGACATGAAAGATGAGAATATTTCTGAGTATCCTGGAAAGAGCAAAGTTACTTGTTGGTGGTGTTCGATGATCGAAATACGTGACACCGATAAGTTATGATGAACACAAGTATAATATGGTTATTGAAAACGAAGTACAATTGGGTAGTATGGATTTTCGTTATATTATTATTCCAGGTTTAAAACAGTAATATATATTAACGAACGAAACTTGTTCATTCGCCTGCCTGTGACTGTATCATTACTTCCGAATTATATGAGTTAAATTTATTAAAGAATACCAACAAAAATGAGATTGCACTGATGTTACTGAAAAAAAACATAATTTTAATAAAGTTGTTATTTTTGGAATACTGAAGACCAACAAATTTAGCCATTCACAATCAGGAAAATGCAAAAAAAGGAAATTGATATGCATATTCCGAAATAAGAAATTTCTCTTTATATGCACTTGTTATTTATATGCTGTATATACACGCTTGTTATTATTATATTAATAATTTTTAATGAGGAATAGAAATAAAAATTGTATTACAAATTTAATGGACAATTATTTTTGTCGAAATAATGACAAAAATAATCAGTATAGATCGCTTTTTCAATATGTAGCCATAACTTTTGAATGATGTCAATTAAGAGTTTAACTTTAAAAAAAAGTTAATTAATATCAAGAAAAGACTAATTAGTTTTTTCTTAACTAAATGGAATTTTTTTAATGAATGCCAAGGACAACAAAGTTCGGTATGAGTTTTATGTGGCTTTCATGTGGTTTTTCTTGTGGTTTTCATGATTTCATTCATCCGTTTTTTTTCAGGAATCAGTCAATTTAGAAACTTACAATTTGATGTAGCGATGAAATATTTCCATGCGCATATGTCTTAAGCTATTTCTGAACAATATTAATATGGAAATTTTATTAAAAAGTCTATTTTTATAAAGCAGGTCTACTGGTTTGTGAGTGAAGATATAATTAATTAATTACTTCAAATATCTGACCATAGTACTACTGTAGTAGTACTGAAATACCTGACCTATTTACATACCGGCGGTTTAAACTTATCGCTTATTAATATTAACATTGTAATTTTGGTATCATTTATAATAAATAGCATCCCAATCGAAATATGATAGTTTGTTTTAAATTAAAAGGGGACATAATAGATTAAATTGTTGAAAGAGAAGGAAAATGATACATATTTTTACATAGTTTTTAATATCAAATATGTGGCAAAAATTACATTATATTATTATGAATGATGAAATCGTTCGCAGTATTAGACCACTGTGATCTTGATAGCGACAAATTAGTTGGATTTAATTTCCCGCACAACCTAGAGGGGAATGAAAAATAAATGTTTTACTATAAAATTCCATTAATAAATCTCTCGTCCTGAATCTGAAAGTCTGAATGAAACCCTATTTAGTCGGTATCCTTCCCATTCTTTCATCTGTCCTCAAGTTAGATGTATCTAGTTTCTTTTAATAAAAAATAAGGATTTGAAATATACGCATCGTGTGTAATAAGATTATGTAGCAATATTAAAGAGACAGACGGAGAGTTAATAAACATTGACGTAAATTCTAGAACTTAGCCAAAGTTTTCTTACCGTTGAAACTAATATATGAAATTATAGATTCTTATGTTCCCTCAAAATTATTTTGTGCCAGGGAACCAAGGAGAAGAGTGTCCTTAAATCAAAATTTATCGACAATATAAACCATAAAATCCGAGAGAAAAACAAATTAATATATGCATAGGAACACACTATGTAGCGAAAATGGCAGTAGTCACGTTGCTGGGATGCGTGAAACGAAGTGTACAAAAATAATTAATCCATGGAAGGGACTAACAAACAAAGGACACAAGCAAACCGTACATTCAATGAAAATGGAAAATGGAAAAGGAAGAGGAACCAAAAACTAAAGCACTCTCAAAATCGACCACGAGCAATGAAATAAGCTGCAGAAACCTAATCACTTTAGAGTTTATTTATCTTTGTAGTTTAAGTTTATTTTGGAATTAATGAATAAACAGGTTTTTATTATTTTAATTTCTTTGCGTCATTTTGCACAAATACAAATGTATTAGCTTTCAAACGGAAACGTACAAACAAAATAGTAGGTATGCATAAATATACAAACAGGGTCACAATGTTAAATGACCATTGAATATTGAATATATTTGGCGTTAATTTTGTAGAAATTCATTATTCTCAATTAAATGAAACTACGTGATGTAGTATTATTTCTACTATCTTTAATTTTTTTACCACGACCTAGGTTTCGTTGTATTACAACATCTTCAGGTGGGATATTAGCAAAGATCTTTGCTAATATCCCACCTGAAGATGTTGTAATACAACGAAACCTAGGTCGTGGTAAAAAAATTAAAGATAGTAGAAATAATACTACATCACGTAGTTTCATTTAATTAAATGACCATACTAACGAACAGTAAATTAAACTAGAACGCCTTCAAAATTTACGTCTTCGCTATATAACGTATTTACATAGCGAATACATAAATTAAGCCTGAGAAAATATGACCAAATTTTCGAATTTAGCTCACCTCTTTTCTGGACGGAAGTACATGACCGGTGCAACACAACCTATGTTTTCTTTTAAATAAGTTAAAGTATCTAGGAAGTCCATATTATTTCAATTTTAAAGACCTAGGGCTCATAGGCTTGAATTACCTTTTGAATCCCTCCTTGCTCTCCTTTTCTCTTAGCATAATACTATCTTTTATAAAGGGCTACGCACCTACACTGCGCCTACTGCCAAATTCTGGAACAATTTTTCAAAAAGGGCCCAAAAATATATTCCAACCTTTATTCTCTAACCCAATTCTAGTCCTTCTACACTTATCCTGTTCCTTTTTCTGCTCATGTTTACATTTAAATTATATTCGACTTCAGTTACAATTAGATTAATCTTTTTAACGCAGTTATATTATATTCTAATATATAATTATATTCTAATGAATAGTTAGTTTTACAACGTCTCCCTAACTTTGTATTATAGTATTCCACAATATTAAGTTTTCACTTTCTAACGTTTCAATTGATTGGAATAGATTACTCCTGTAGCACATGTTCTCCAAATTTATAAATACATTGAAGTTTGAAATTAATAAACAAACGTATTTTCGTTAACTGCATAGAATACTATTGAGAATAACACTTTAAATATAATTTAGATACGTTCTGAACAATTTTTACTATATGAGATAAGGTCAAATTTATTTACATTTATTTCGTTACCTGGTCCATTTTGATGACTTTGATAGTAAGAGTTCTGGTCCTTCTTAATTTAAAAAAACCGAACTATAAAATTATTTTCAACTATAATTCTTTGCAAGCTGCATATAATACGAAAACAATTTTTTTAGTAATCAATTTCTCTCTACATTACTGGTAGTTTCAATGTAGTATGCCAAAGTTTACGTGCATTTAAATAACTTAAGTGCATAATTCTCGTAGTGCGAACCGAATTATTATTTTTTGTTGCTCTTGTCGCTTTGTATTTAGATGTAATTGAAATATCGAAAAATTTTCCGGCATTTCCCATAAAATTTTCGATAATGTCTTATTAGCCGACTTCCCAAAGGAGACGTTTCCCAAGTTGATAATACTCTCTTTTATACTTCATCTCATATCTCCAGCATTTATTGACCAGTTTGGATGATATTTTTTTTATTTGGAATGGCTTATAATCTGCATGTAAGGTTTTCTTTAGTAGGCATTCTTTAGTAATAAAGAATAAACACATCAAGTTTGGGCTCATTTCGCTTGTGACGTAGTGAGAAAGTAGCAGAGTAAATAGATAGGCAAATATATACGGCTAAATACTCAAAAAGCCATGAAGCTACGTTTTGAGATAATTCTATTCAACTTTACTTTTGGATTTTGTTATTGATTCGTATTTTACGATGATTTTTCCAACTAACTGGTTCGCATGAAGCTTTATACACGTATGTAGTCCCGATAATAATATAACATCCCGATAATAATTTCAACTTCCGATACATAAATGTTGTAGATCTCAAGAATAAACTCTGTCATTGTACTCCTAGTTCCAACTCTACATTCTAGATGCTCTAAGGATACAGCCTACATAAACCATGAGATTAAAGATCAGTCGTTCTTAAATATCTTGAGCCTAAGGCAAATACTGTTATATTTAACTCCGGATTCAACTTCTTCAGTCTGGTATTGCAGTGGTACGGCCTGCATAAATCACGAGATTTGACGTTCTGCGAGTTTTGTATTGGTAAAATAATTCAATAAAAATAATAAAATCAATCATCATCAGAAGAAAACAAAGCATGCTAGGAAGTTACAACTTAAATAAAGTTAAAAAAATCTATTTTCAAAATAAGCTATATTTCAAAATTAATGACGTACCAAAACTATTATATAAATAAAATATTTATAGGCAATAAATTTAGGATTTTAGTCAGACTAAAATAAAATTTTGGGTTACAGGAAGTTGCATAGCCTTAAGTTACATGATTTGTTTGATTCGATAGCTTACAAGAAGCATGGCCACTTGATTAAAATATTCTCGTAACGTCACTAATATTCAAAATGCTGACAGTAAATCTTTTTTTAGTTCTTACTATCATGGTGTAATTATTTTTACAAATATTTTGTCTATAAAATATTCGTCTGTAAATATATTTTTATACTGAATCTATATCAGCATATAATCACCGTTTGTTTACCAGCCGAATCAATATGAGCTAATAATCAACTTTTGTAACTTTTAAAACCATTTTGTGATTCAGTTTATGCAAAACAAAGTTTCGACATAACATTCCTTGGAGCATCCTTGTAATATATACGTAACACGTTATACTCAATCCAAAACGCGTTTGGAAAACCTTCATTGGCTTCTAAATTATTCTGTTAATGGCATTTTACCTCCGTAATTACTTAACTTCACATGAATGAATTGAAGGTCACAGTTTTCCTCTTAACCGCAAAATACGGTATATTACCGTTGGAAAAATCGCTACTTAGTTTTATCAATTTCCTCGCACCGTATCTCATTTGCTCACTGGGCCCCGACAGGTAAGAGCAAATAGGAGTCATTTCTCAAATAGCCTACTTTCGTTTGATAGATGAATTTTTACCCATTGTTATATAAATGTCTTACCTTACTTTTATGTTTCGGGTTTGATTAATTTTATGCGCAACGTTGTTTTTATTCTTTTAAGAATATCCGTAATTTACTACACATATAAGAAAAAGAAAGAAAAAATAGATATTTAAAAACAATTTGATGAATCCGCCGATTTTTCGCGTCAAACGGTATTTGTGAAAAACAGATGTGAATAAAAATGTTGATTGTAAATTTTGTTTGTATTTTTACCGATAAAAAATAAAATAAAATTGATTTTAAGTCTTTTGAAAAATATTTAAAAAATAAACCTGAGGTTATTCTGTTTTAGTCAATTCCACATATAAAGAAACCTAAATAAGATAAAATGTTAAAGGACCTGTTTGCTATAATTAATGTAAATTTCATGCACATAGATCTAAAACTATAGGAACTATGAGACTATGACAATGTGACAAACTGAAAGTTTTTTTTTTGTTTTATGGAATCGTAAAAAATATTGTCTCGCAAGTTCATATTATTAAACAATCGGTTTAATAGCAAACGTAATAAAGAAATACATCCAAAGTCATTTGAAATTACCAATTTACTTGCTTTTATGTCCATTTCTTTGCCTAAACAAAACATTGCTTGTAATGTCTCTTTCAGCTCTACTACAGATTAAAAAACCAACTTAAAAACAAGGAAAAGGAAACACTCCAATCGCTTCAAAGGTAACTCCTATGTGAAGTTCGTCAATGAGGCTTCAAAGTAAATGTATCTACCTCATTTTCTCGACTCTAATGTATTTTGTATAATAATAATTACTAATTTTACTTTAGCTTAATTAAAATCTCAGTTTGAAGCGTACACTTACATAATTTAATATGAATAGGTCACAATTGTAGAAAAGGTGAATCTATGACAAGCGGATGAATAGATATAACTCATTTATAAGGGTCTAACTCAATAAATTAACTACGGAACCCTAAATAATTAGATTAGCCTAAATAAGGTTTTAATTACGTATAGCGTCCTATTGTGTACTATATACATATGCAGCTGCAATAACACAGACAAATGTTTATGTATTTGGACATCGCTCATATTATATTAAATAAACAAATAGAACTCTATTAAAAAGAACAAAAAAGTAGTCTGCATAACGTATATATAGAATAAAAGATTGATTAAAAGAGATGGAGCCTGAAACAAAACAAATATATAAAAGAAATAGTTGTAATTAGAGTAGTTCTATTAAATTTAGAAGTGTGTGAACATGTTGTGGGGACGAATGGGATAGGAGCACCGTAAGCGCATCAGCGATGGAACTTTTCAAACGTAACCGACATAATTCAATTTGACCTTGTCGCACTCGTGTTATTTACTTTAAGTGAATATGATAAACACTACATACTGTCTGTTAGATTAAAGTTCGAAAGAAATTAGTAAAAGCTATGGTAAAATATAAAAATAATAATATTTGTTCATGTACGTGAAATGTATTTTAAGAAAAACACTTTTTTATAATGCATGAGTATATTTTGATATTTATTTCAATAAAATAGTACAGAAGTAGCAGAAAACCGCATGTTTTAAGCAAACAGCTTACATTAAATGAGGAAATTATAAGTAAGGAATCGATTACCTCGTCTTTTGAGGACCACTTTTTGAAAGTAATTATTTGTCTGTTCAAAATAATATTATTAAAAGACATGTATTTGTATCTGCTCTGGGGTACCCCGATATATTTTACCAACAGAGGTTTAAACTGATCCATAGCAAAATAGCATGTAATGTAATACTCTCTTCAAAAAAACTTCTTTCATAGCTTTGACAGCTGCAAATTACTAGAATATTAATAATAATTGGCAATGTGAGAGATGCACAAACTCGGTTTTCTCTCCATTTTCATGAAACATTTTAATATAAATTAAACTCATATAAAAGTTCGAGTCATAAATTTAATTTTTGAATTTTCTGTGTTTAATAATTCGCCGCAAGTTTTCTATTCTATCATGAACTTCCTTTTATATAAACTTTCATTTAGCCCTGTCGTCATCAGAATAAAAAAATAACCATATTCTGAATCGTTTTCCTAATTTATATCTGTGCCTAGACTGAGAGAAAAATTGTGTCAAAGTATAAAATGGATGAACTGAGACCTACTTGACTCCAGATTTCTACTTCAAAAAATAAACATGTCTTTTTTGACTTAATAAAAGCTATTAATTTACTATCATTACTTATTATTTTCCATTTTTAGAAATATATTTATCTCTCCTATAAATACTAATTTATTGTTCAGATAATATTTTATTGTTCTGATAATATAATGTACCTAAATTTATTTATCCCAAGACTAAAGTGAACGTTTAATACAAACTTTAGTTCCATCACCTTCAAATCAATATAATGTAGACTGATGCGATAAAAAAATAAAAGACATCTTTATATTTTTTTAAAAAATTAAACATAAATAACATATTTTAATACATCGTTAATAATCTTTATTTTCAAGTAACACGTAAAGGTAATAAATAAAAAATGCACGTTTCATAGTCTAGACTTGACATCAATTCGGACGTAACGCAAGTTGATGTAAATGTCGTATTTCATGTTTAATCACAAATTTCGTTAAATGACAAATTTTGCCTTTAAGTCGCGTGACAAATTTGTGCGACCGATTACGCCATTATAATTACAGCGATCTAATATTAAATTACTGTGTGTAAAAGAAAACTGGTATTACCCTCCATTACTCCATTTTATTTTTCATCGCGAAAAACTATTAAATCTTGGTAACTTCAAATTTGCTTGACATGCTTATTAACTTCGACGAAAAACCTTTGAGAATTATGTTTTTAAAATTTTCTACCACAATTTAGAAAAAGCTTTTAGTTTCATGTTTAAATTGATTAACGATTACGTTGTTATGAAAATGTAAAAAGCTCAAGTATTTCGATAGATTTACCTTATTTAAAAGTTAAAGTGTTTATTCATATTTTGTAATCATGAATAAAAAGATTGTTGTTTGTATAATAAATATGCTAATTTATGTATCGATTTTTTTGACTAGCTTTTTTAAATGACATGGTAAGACGCTGAAAACTGAATTATTTATAACTTGTAACTTTACGATTTTTTACTTATATCTGTACAAATATGCTTGCGGAAATAAAATGTAGTAACTATCAAGGATTTGCATTAAAATTTCTGTACGACAGTTTATTGTAAGAAATACTGTGTGATTCAGATCATTCATTACATTGAAAAATGAGAGAAAAAGATAATAATCGATTGTTCTTGTTCATCAGCAGCCAGGGATGTATTGTATGATTAATCATTTTGTTACGTAATATCGTTTATATTTTTTTGGATAAAGAACCTTTGCCAATATTGATTTAAGCAAATGAATCTAGGCGAATCTGGTTTAATAATTTCGTGCATACCTGTTATTGTTGCTTGCGCACAAAAATATAAACTAAAGGGCAAAACGGAAAATTATATAAGTAAACCTCTAATAAATTAAATCGTTTCTAAACTGAAAGTGTAAACAGATCGAGAAAGGAAGTATCAAAATACACAATCATTTAATAAAAGGTCTAGACTTTTGATAAATTAAATTGCGTTTAAACTAAAAGTGTAAACAGATTAAAGAAAACAAGATCAATGTTCATAATCCTATGGTAAAAGAAGTAAACCCCTAATAAATTAAATTGCTCTTAAATCAAAAGTGTAAACAGATGTAAAAAGGAAATATCAATGTTCACAAGCCTGTAATGAAAGAAATAGATTTATAATAAATAAAGTTTTATTTAAACCGAAAATGTAAACAGATGAAAGAAAGAATTATCAATATTCACAAATATGTAATAAAGAAGTAGACTTATATTAAATTGCTTTTTAAAATAATAGTGTAAACAGACCAAAGAACGAAATATCAATATTCATAATAGCTTGATAAAAGAAGTAAACTCCTAAAAAATTAAATTTTATTTAAACCACAAGTCTAAACAAATCAAAGAAAGAAGTATCAATATTCACAATCGTGTATTAAAAGAGTAGGCTTATATTAAATTGCTTTTAAACTGAAAGTGTAAATAGACCAAAGAACGAAATATCAATATTCATAATAGCTTGATAAAAGAAGTAAACTCCTAAAAAATTAAATTTCATTTAAACCACAAGTCTAAACAAATCAAAGAAAGAAGTATAAATATTCACAAACGTGTGTTAAAAGAGGAGGCTTATATTAAATTGCTTTTAAACTAGAAGTGTAAATAGACCGAAGACCGAAATATCAATATTCACAATAGGAGTAAAGGAAGTAAACTCTTAATAAATTAAATTTTATTTAAACCGGAAGTGTAAACAGATCAAAGAAAGAAGTATCAATTTTCACAATCTTGTATTAAAAGAATAGACTTACAATAAATTAAATAGCATTAACTAAATTAAATAGCTTTAACTATTTCACACTTCGAAGAAGGAAGTGTAATCAATATTCGCAATCTGTGATCTTTCGAAGTATATTGAATACGGTCACTCGACTTTGATCTTTAAAAATCTGACTTCGTCAATGTCTTCACGTATCACATTTCCTTATATTTCAACGACACATAACACGGCACTACCTAAGAGGTCGTAAACAAAATGTCACAAAGTGAAAGGGACGAGAGTAGAGCGGGTGAATCTCACTAGTGAGGGGCACAACGTTCCGTAAGGCTTCCCAGCTAGTAAATTCTAGTCGTTGACGACTTCAATATACTTACAAAGTGTATTCTGCCTCACGGATATGAAGTGTTTATCATTTATGTAGGAAAGTAAGCAGGTCCATAATACGAGCGGAGATGAATAACGATAAGTGACCAATATATTTATTTACCTGGAGAAGAGCAGCCCGATGTCGGCATCTTTGGAATTTTGAGATCCGATAAATTCTCCGTCTATTTAATATGTAGTGAAACAAAATTCTAGTAATAGCTGAACGTAACACAGGAAATAGTTTTATCTATTTATTTATTTGAAACCTTGGTGTATAAAAGAAATCGTACGAATTAATAACGGGCGCACGAACATCTTTCGCTAGAACATTTTCAGCTTAGTATAAAATAATTGTTATGTTTTTAAAAATGTAAATAACCTGATTTCAAATTATCTCAATTTAAAACATAAGTTATTTTAATTTTAAACAAAAACGCTTTGTATAAATTGTATAATTTCAAGTTAATAACTCGACTAACACAGAATAAATTTTTTGTAATAATTAATGAAATGAACTAAACTAAGAGAGAAACATATTTTTTAGAATAAAAATACTTAAACTCACGTTTGTTATAATTTCAGTTTAAATAGGAGTTTTCAAAGTAATATTCTAAAATAATCAACAATCATTTAACGTTGATATATCCAATCGCTTACTGAATATACTTGGCGTTAATTTTATAGAATTGCATTATAATTTAATTTTTCACTACTAAATGAAACTACGTGATGTAGTATTATTTCTACTTTATTTAAATTCTTTACCACGGCCTAGGTTTCGTTGCATGACAACATCTTCAGGTAGGCAATTTGTAAAGATCATATTGCCTAGCATATACCTTTTACAGGAGTAAAAACTGGAAGTTTTATAAAATTTAGAATCATAGTCAACATTTTTCGGTAAACTTTATTAATACTTTATACAGGGAACATACAGATACAGGGAACATATTTTTATAAACATTTTCAATAATAATTCCAAAAATATTTTAGATAAAATTATAAAAAAAATTTGTTTTAAATATTTATAGCTTGCTCCAATTAATATCTCACACGATTGAATTTCTAATAATTCATATGAATATTTTAAGCAATAAACATTATGATAAATGTCAAGTATCAGTAGACACATTTAAACAAAGCATTACTTAAAAACTACAGAACCGATCAGAATTAAGCTTTCACTGCGATAATGGTTCAGGTATAAATTTAAATCTAATGCATTGTCTTTGGTCAAATGTTCTCTGAGGATATTCAAATTAAAATGTTTAACACATAGATAAGACCGAGAGCATGGATTTAAAAAGGATGAATGGAAAATTGCTATTAATAGAAATTGTTGGTAATGTGACAGCTATTCAGCTTTTAATAGAAATTGCAGACACTGTTACAGCTATTCATCATTATGCAAGCTGAGATATAATACTTTTCTCTCGGTTAAAGATACTTTTAAGATCGGAATATTATTCAAACTAAGATAGATATTATTTTAAGTTAGATTTGAAAATTGATATCTATATTCAGAGGATAACAGGTAGGTGGTTATTTCAACATCTAAAAGTTCCACTTTTCTCCTGTAATGTTTGTAAGAAATAAACTTAAGCTCAGATTAAGTTATTTTAAGATTAGATTACCGTTAGGTTATTCTAATGGTGGGTAATTTTAAATATGGTTGGCTTAGATTATGTTAAGTTAGGTTTAGTTTTTTTAACAAATCGCTCCTATTTACTTTCTAATGCATTATGCAATTTCAATTTGACTATTAAGGATTCTGAGTTCTGTACTTTTTTATATCTAACTACCTATTTGCAAGTTTTTGGGTTTATCGATTATGTAAATGTTCGATTTTTTAAGTTTCTTAAGTATCATCTTCGAATATTCAAGAAAAGTGTCCCCAAATTGTATTCTTTTGTTAACATAATTTCTTCTTGTTTTGCTTGTGGTTCTATTGCAGATACACTTTTGTAATGTGTGAGTACTGTGGATGCTCGTCCAAGTCGTATATTATATTTTAATCGAAGGTTCCATTAGAGATATAATGCGTCGCCATATATTATTTTAAATCTTTTCAAATATGTCCCAAATATACTACAAACATATCTGCTCTAATACTTTTTGTTTTGATTCGGCTTGATGTTTACCTTTGGAGCATATCTGTGAAGAAAAAACCTTATATCGCAGGCCGGTTCCTTACCGCTGTAAGGAAGTTGCTGCTGAATTTAAAAAGCCTGTCAGAATTGCCGTTTTAAGAAGGACTTTAGTACACTTTCGTATAATGATCGCGCTTTTTTATGAGCATAGCCTTCTTTGTAAGCTCGTTTATCCTCTAATTTCTACCCACTGGTGCTTTAATCCAAGCCATACCAACTATCTTACCGTTTTTTCGCCTGGATTTCTATAAAATTTTGTGTGATTAATGTTTACATTTCTAAGTTCGGATTTGTTGTCACTTAAATATATGAGTTCCAAAGAGGAGATTTTTTGATGACAACATTTAATGGCATGAGTTCCACCTGAAACACTGTAAAGTTCAATTCGAGAATAAATCTGATGTTACTAGTCTCTCTCTTTTTCTGTCTAACGATTTTAGCAGGAAACTGCAGTTCCTACTCCATTATCCATCGTGCTTTAATCTGTAAAGGGTTTCAGGCTACTATCATCTACTTCAAATTGCTCATGAAAGATACTAAAATCTATCAAGAGTCAGTAAACAGGTAGCAGAAACTGAGATAGTTTTATTTTCATATCTTTCTTCCACCCTGAGAAAGAATTGATATATCTCGCCTAGCTTTTATTTTGATGATCTTAGCGACTTCTTTGGTTCTCGGGTCCAATGACAATATTCCAGCAAGAAATGTGATGGCTTTTAGTATTAGAGTGTTGTAGGTTTTATTCCTATAGTTCTTAATCGATTTTTTTGCTAGATTTATTTTTTTCTATTGGGTTAGGTTGGGTGAGATTAGGTTGAGTAATGTCAAATAATACTGTATAGTTTTTAGGGTTCTGTATATGAAAAGAAAAAACGGAATCATTATAAGATTTTCACGTTTTTGAGCATCTGTCTTGTCTGTTTTTTTAAGAAACTTCTTAACTTAGAAACATGACATTTGGCAGAGTAATAAAACATATTAACCCCCACATATTTTAGTAACTAAAACTCAAAAATATTTATTTAGAAGGTTTAGACGCAGTGGCAGATTAAGTACTCGGAGTTTTTATTTTAAGTGCTTATTTTGTTTAAAATGGCTAGTCATATTAAACAAAATAAACACTATTCTAGTAACAATTAAATGAAACTATGTGATGTAGTATTATTTCTACTTTCTTAATTAGCAAAGATCCCACCTAATATCGCACCTGAAGATGTTGTAATACAACGAAATCTAGGTCGTGGTAAAGAAATTAAAGAAAGTAGAAATAATACTACATCACGTAGTTTCATTTAATTGTGAATAATGAATTTCTATAAAATTAACGCCAAATATATTCACTATTCTAGATGTTTTTTTACTTTTGAGAGCTTACAAGGAAAAGTTAAAAAAAAATTTCATTATTTTTAATGACATAATTTAAAAGATATTCCAAAAGTGTGTAAAAATAGAGAATTTTCTTTACTACCTAAGCTTACCTCCGGAAATATGGAGTCAATAATTGATAAAATTTGACTTCACACTTACAGGAAAATTATATCTTAGCCTATAGAGGAAAATTATTTTACCCCAAAAAAGACGTAAATATCTCGCGTATACTGTAAAAATATCCCTTTTTGAAAAATTGCTATTAGTATTACGTCATATTTAATGTAATTATATTAAATCATTCTCCATTTTTGATTACGTAAAATAAGTAAGTTCTTACTAAATATATATTGAAATCCAAACTTTTCGAGGGAGATCTTTTTCGATGCTCAATTTTTAAAGTTATTTCAAAAAGTTTGATAATATCCCCAATGACTGAACGGAATACTCAAACTAACATACTTTATTGAATCATGCATTATTTTATTATTTAACCTCCGCAATTTCTCCTATTATAAATATCATAATACTATCTCCATAATATCATAATAGCATCGTTATAATTCATAATGTACGCTATAATTTCATAATATCAATACCATCGTTAATTATTAATTTATGTACCATTAGAGAAAAGAAACTAAGGAAATTAATTAGCAGTCTGACAGGCTAACAGCTGAAAACCTTTAGAACAAAACAAATATTTTAAAATAAATATTTTTCTTAGCGAACCAGAGTCAGATAAAAACTCAACAAAAATAACACAATGTTTCTTTCTGCCCATCTAAGTGCAAAGATTAACGTTGTAACAATCATTTCCACTACAGACATCCTTATCGTAAGATGTTGCCTATATTTTTAAGTCAGAATGAACGTTTCTTGGAAATTATTCTGTAAAAAATTCTATATGTATACTACTTTATTTCTTGTGGTTTTAACTTATGTCGAGTTTTTGTCTTCATTAGCACGCGCACATCGAAAAGAAACGAAAATAACATTTTTACAACTTTGGTATTCTACCACGCTAACTATTAAATCCATTTCTATGTTTTCGAAAATTCCATTATCTTTGCTGTTTCTTTATTGATTTTAATTTTTGGTGACTTTCAATGCTGATACACTATATTGGCAATTTAATCATTTAAATATCGAAGTATTCATTAAACCAACATTGCTTGACCATGATATAATATATAAATATTTACACCTATACTTTAACGAACAAATTAACACAAAATCAATGTATTCAAGTCAAACAACATCGTCAAAATTTTATAATTGACTTATGTGGATGACAGTGTCAATGTTTATGAATTTAACCTAACACGAAATTTATGAACTGAAGAATACTCTAAATAGCCCGCGTTATGCATAAAAATAATAAAAAATCGTTTACTTCATTTGCCACCTCTGAAAAGGTTACAAAAATATTCTAAAATGTAAAAAATAGGTTTATATGCAGGTCAATATGCTCTATCGTTGTGCTAAAAATGCCGATGTCTACGTTAAACGTTTTCTGAGAAAAATAGTTAAGATAGACGAACGGATGAACAGACACGTAATAAATATGAAATAAAAAAAATTCCTTAAATATAAACTTGAAATTAAAAAAATTCCTTGAAAATACCATCAATATTTTTAAATGTCCTTAAACGTATCGTCAATATTTAAATTATAAAAAATTACCGCATATTTATCAAAAGAACTGATGAAAAGAGTAACCAAGTATTTGGAACGGAACCTTAGACCAAGATACGTAAATAAATCTGCTTCGCAAATATTTCCACAGTTAGGGTTATTTAAAATATTATAAAAAACCCATCAAGTATGAATAAAACTCACCTATCGTGGTTTTGTACATATTTATGTACTTAAAACATTTCAGGATATATAGATTTTCACCTAGAATACTTATGACTTTTATTTTTTCATATAGTAAATATATTGACTATCATATGTTTCACAGACTTAAAACCCTAGTGCATTTTTAAATGATATTATTTCTCATTGTGTAAATATTGCTTAATATATCTTTCCTGCCCGTAATGAATATACATTTTAAAACACCAAATTGTTTTTTCAGTCGATTTAATTCATTGATTTGAAGTTTTTACGAACTTTTTACAAACCAAATTTCATGTCACAAGTTCATCGACTATTATTGGTAAACTAGTAATCAACTTAACTGTGTTTCCTTTAAATTTATAAGAATTGTATTATGTATGAACTTAATCATTTATACCTTTGTGTGAACGTAATAATATAGTCTTTACTTTTCAGTTATTAAAAAATTAAGATTTAGCTGGTATGGGATGAAGACATGTAACTCTAACAAAAACAACCAATTTATAACTTGATATTTCATACATTGATGCCTGTATCGAAAAAGTATTCATAACCTAATTCCTTTTATTGTTGAAATATCTATCCAACCATAACTGGTAATTCCTTTAGAGAGAACTGACAAAGTGGAGTGTGCCAAAAAATGTAATTTCAGCTCTATAGTACTAATATTTTTCGAAAATGGCTGTGACATACAAACGTACATACAAAAATGGCTGTGACATACAAACGGACAGAGTAATAGACAAAAATGATCAAATTATGAGTGTTCTTAGTTTGATTACGGAACCCCAAAAAATATAAATATATATTGATGGAAACGACCATGGCTTTTATTCATTAAAGTGGCGCTCAGAATTGAGGAACATGGTCGTGTTTTCTTAAACCGAAATTTTAATCGATGCACAGATTTTGAAGGTGTTTTTTAATTGTTCAAAATCTCCTTCCTGTCTACGAATATATGACTGTGTGTACGTACAATGTTACGTGTACGTAGAAAATACATGACTGTGTGTACGTACGTAGAGACATTGAATGTGCACACAGTCATGTATTCATGTAATATCAAGTAATTTCTAGACTAATGGTGATGCAATTCCTACGTTAATTAATTTTATTATATTTTACTTTAAATATTTCTTTCTGTAAGTTATAATGTAATAATATGTTCTATAAACCTAGTAAACCTTAAAGAAGGAGTAAATTTTCAAAATAACTATTCAGATAAATTACTGGCTAAAGAATGTACATGGCGTTAAGATTCACGAAAAATTTATAGATCACCTTTATACAAGAAAAAATTCAAAATCTAAGTTAACTAATTGTTTACAAAAACTTCATGAATTTAAACATTCTGATCATTATTTTGTGCAGTTTTAAAAGTGGATAAAAAGATAAATGCAATTTATAAATTTTAATTGATACATGTTAGTAGTTAAAATATTTTTTTAGTATATTGGTTGGAATAGTCAAGATCTAGATAAATTCCGTATGCGTTAACTTATCTTATTTCATGTAAATGCTTTTACGACTAAAAAAAGAGAATACTGTACGAATATTGTTAGTCAATGCAATCTGAAAAAAAATTGTCAGTCTCATCAAACACGTAAAATTATGTTTTTTTATGTTCTATTGTAGTTTAGTTGTTAACATACTTTGATGTTCTAAAGTTTCATAAATTTATTAACAATGTTAGTGTCTTAGCAAGTTCAATTAGTAACTTCAAGATTTTTATTTTATTAATATAAATATAATTACTAAGTTACCCCTATTTATAGGAAATCACACATTGTACGAAACAAATAATATTTTCATCAAAGTCTTATTCAGATCAACGCAGTCACAGAAGTAAGCCGCCTTGGTTATGAAGAAAAATATTATTATGAACTGTTCTTCGCGTTTGATATGTTGATATCACTTCACTTTATTCGTGGATTTTATTTATTCTAATGATCAATGAATAAATTTTATATTTGAAATATAAAATTCATTATGAATATGGTGTATCTTATTTCTGTATTGAATTACATGTGCAGTAATACAATTATATATCTCAAGTTCATTTTAAAGAAAGTAAATTACTCATACCACGAAGCATTTTGAAATTATTATTAAATATAATAAACTGGATTCTTCTTTATAATATAAAACAATTTAACAAATGTTAGTCCCCCAAAACTCTACTAGATATCCATCCATTTTGGTTTTTGACAACCAAACAACAACCATCAAATACTATAGCCAAATACAAATAACAACTACCGACAAATACGTTTACACGTATTTGTCGGTAGTTGTTATTTATCAACAAACACGTGGTATATTATATGTCAATGTTAAAGCTACCGATGTAAAATAACGTTGGCCTTATTACCGATTGTGTCAGACACCTAATAAAGCTTTTCTGTTTAAAACATTAGCCGTAATGCATAATTTCGTAACGAGCAGTGAGCTCGCAGTCATTAGAAACGTATTAGGGAGCATTGAGCAACGATTTTCGGCCACTTTCACAGCAAACTAAAGTCAAAATATCCGTAAACTTTTATTTATTACAAGCCCCAGTGCCAAAACTCCCTCTGAGCAAATTAAGTATATTACATAATTCTTATATTCCCAATTTTAAAGATATTCAAGTTGAAATGACAAACTCGTGTTGAATCAATGACCGAAAATATATCACATTATATTATTAGAATTGTATGGCCACCAAATACAACAATAACATTTTTGTTATATCGAATTATTTTCTAAATAATATTATACTCAACCAACTCCAATATGTCATCGATGTGATATCAGTTCGTAACTCTGGTAGTTAATAATAAATACGCGTATGTAATAAAACTTGTTAAGTACGTATAAAACGAACACTATTAAGGTTGCGTACTCACCATGTAAATATATAAATATGTTGCTTAGTATATCTTTTATAGACGTAATAAATATACATTTCAAAGTCTAAAGTCTTTTTTATAGTTGATTGCGTTATTTGTGCCGAGTTTCTATGGACTTTTTAGAGACATAAACACATATTATAAGTTGGTCAATTATTACTTCTAAACTAGTAGACCCTACTTAACTATTATAAGTATCCTTTTTATTCCGGTTTGTGAATACTTTCAGATATTCAAAAATAGCTCTACCGCTGTTAGAAATTCAAAAGTATTTAACACGTAATTCTGACAAAAATTACCGTTTTGAACCTTAATATTTCATAAAAGGATCCTTGTATCGAAAAGGTGTTCATGATATATTCTCGATATTTTCGAAATCGTTGAATATTTTTGAATCGATACGCTATACATGTGAGGGTATGTAAACTTATAAGTGTACATACTCTTTTTTTACATCCTCATTTACAAACATTAACATTATTTTTTAATCGACTTCAAAAAAGAGGAGACACTCAATTCGACCGACATTTTTGTGTTTTTATATATTTTTAGCAGTATTAATCAAGAAAGTCAGTAATTTTTATTCAATAAAATAATTTTGATAATATTTTTATAGATGTTCCCTTGTTGCCCAGTTGTTAGGATCTTTTTTATTTTTTTAAATTTTTATTTTCTGTAAAGTTAAAAAAACAAACACAAACTATTTGAAATATTTTATGAACACTAAATACGAAATAAGTATGTGTTCTAACATTTCCACAAAGAACAATAATACCCCGAAGATATCCCAAGAAACTTCTCAAAGGTTCGTTGGAGAAATTTGAGACCAAGTTTGAACTCATTTGATTTGTACTGTTAAGTACTATAATAAAAAATAATGGCCAGAATCTAATGACAAGACTACCACTGATATAGTTTTCTGTTAAATTTACATACATTCCTGGTAACGCTGTTTGTTTTAATAATTTTGATCATGACAACTGGAGAAGCACTTTCTTAGTAGACATTTTTAATAACACCTCTATATCTTGCATAGAACTCTGAACAAAATGGTTTTGAAATCCTCACACCATTCTCTCTCAATTAATATCCCACACCGCATTCAAATACTTTATCACCCTTTTCTAAAATGTTTATACACTCATTTTAATATGTTAACTATGCATGTCTATAACTTTTTAGGTCAATACACGTTATAACTAAGCCAAATTGGACATTTCTGCATCGAACCCTTTCTAAAGAAAACGACTGTAACAAAGAGACGAGTAGACCAATACGTGGATTATTTTACAGAACTTTAAAATGTAATTAAAATTATACGATGCTATAACCCTTCTATATTCATTATCTTAAATTATTTTATCTTTTATTTATTATCTTAAATTCTAAGACAAGGAATTCTGAATAAAACCGCACTCTTTAAAGGTAAAGATCGCAAATAATATATTATTCACAATTAAATGAAACTACGTGATATAGTATTATTTCTATTTAAGATTAATTAATTTAAGTATTATTTCTATTTTTTTTATTAAAATATTAAATAATTTTGCTCTTTTCTCTGATTATTGTCGATCTTCTATGTTGCGCATTAATATGTTGTAGAGCGACCTATATTTTTACTTTTACTCTTTACTGTTTTTGATTAAATTATTATTCTCTATTTAGGTTTACATTTTGATGTGTTATTATTTTTACTTTCTTTAATTTCTTTACCACGACCTAGGTTTCGTTGTATTACAACATGGGGTGGGCTATTAGCAAAGATCTTTGCTAATATCCCACCTGAAGATGTTGTAATACAACGAAACCTAGGTCGTGGTAAAGAAATTAAAGAAAGTAGAAATAATACTACATCACGTAGTTTCATTTAATTGTGGATAATGAATATCTACAAAAGTAACGCCAAATATATTTAATATTCAAATCATATATTATTTTTTTGACTAATACACTAATTTAGGGTCAGCTGCTTTTATGTTTAGGATTTTCTATATAACCGCATTACACATTTTTGGCTAAAAGTGCAAAAGTGTATAACAAAGAAAAAAGTACACAAGATTAAGACAACAAAGCTGCACGATGAAAATTATGTTTTTACTTTTTAAAAATTAAAAAAATAAACCTAAAAACGAAAAGTTTATTTATTTTCTTAGTTTTGTTTATAAAATGTTTTATCTAGAAGTATTACGAATCGAAATTGCTTGCGTTGGTTATTTGAATTATTACTCTGAATAACTTTTATGTATGAATAACCACCAACCAGCTTCGAAATAATTCAATATCAATCAATTTATTTTCTCATTCTCAGTTTTTGTTTCCATGCGTACTGATTAAAAAAAACCCTTAAATCGAATCGCTGTGTGAACGTTGTCATATCACCAGCTATAATTTCGTATATCCGTTAAGTGAAATAAATAATAGAATCTAAACTAAACGCAACATTGAAATTATGTATTTACCTAAGGTAATGGACTTGAGACATACTTGATTTAAATGACGTACCTCAATAAAAGGAGGGGAACCCCAAATTGTCAAGTCCTTGAGAGTTAATGAGGTGCCACTTCAACATTGAGTTTAATATCATAGCTTTTCAATATACCACCTTATTGAGTGACGGTATAGACCCGTAGTTAGATATATATATATATTCAAAGTCAAAGTGGTCACTATTTTTACAAAGGTGGTTTTTGGAAAATTATACGTATTTTTTATGAGCATTACTGCTTTTGACATTTGAATCGACTAGTATAGTGAGTTATGGAGATTTACTTGAAGGACCTTTGAAAATCTTTTCAAAACCTTCACGAAGATTTCATCATTGTCGACTAATTACTAAGCTCTATACTACCAAACATTCCATGCAATGGAATTCTCAGAGTCAACATATCCATTACATTTCCAGGACATTGACTTAGAACTGATTCTTTAACTTTTCTGTCCTGTTCACCTTATCACAAATAAATATTGGAAAAATCCATTAATCACCGCATCAAAATAATCTTAAAGCACCCAGTCAATTTAAATGATTTTTTCTGATAATTTATCGTCTTTTCGGATTTCAATTAGTTCTCCGACAGAAAAGGGCTTGTTGGAATTTCTTTTCACTAATCGCTACAATTAATTTTTAACAGCCACTAGTTGATGGAAATTATGTATGTATAGTTCCACATTATCCTCTTGCCTTTTGATGGAATATTCAGTTCTGCCATATTTTTCAGTCTTCATTGAATATATGTCTTTATTGAAATTAATATACATACTTTAATAGACGAATGCGTGCATGTATTCTATTTATAGGCTCCAGAAATTTTCAACCGACCTCTCTAAAATTGTTCACACTTACCTGTCCTCTGTCAATAATTTTGAAGAGTCGGCGATATTGTTACCTACCCGTGGAGGGTGAAGTTCTTATTACTAAATAAATTATAATAATGAATAACAATTCCCTACTTTTTTATGGATTCCTGCAGGATTCCATAAAGTCTCAAATTCTTTAGTAGACGGAACTCTACTCGTCATAATCACTTCTACAGTTACCTTCAAATGACTAAAGTTAATTGAATGAAAATGGTACACTCAGTTCTGACTAATAAAAAATACTGTCGGGTTAAGACAACTCTAACCGACGTCACATAGATAGGATGAATAGAGAAACTGACTTTTGTTAGTAAAATTTTAAATTTAATCAAAATGACTGAAAATTCCTGTTCGTCATCCCCATCAGGATGGGCCACTTGTGGAAAAGACAGTTTTAAGCTCACTCTCCAATATTTATGAATATAAAAATGTTCAAATAAAAATGTATAAATACAAATGTACTTAGCGATTAGAAAAATAATTCTATATATTTTATAAACTTCTTACTTGTCGATTAAAAATACTGTGGGGTAAAATAATTCCCTACTAAAATGACCGACCACGACTGTACAATCGAATACCGCTATAAGTAAACATGATGTTCCCTTCAAAAGTTATCTTCATAGCAGAAAAATAAAGGTAAGAAATATGTTTTATTCCACGAATCTCTCTTATTCCCTATTCACATTGAAGTGCAAACCGGTATGCAACCCTCAATACAATGCAACCCTCGATGCTTACCTTTTTCGTCCCAATCAATGAGTCACAAGGTATGAACTCCGCCCATTCGTTGCTAAAGGAAAGACTTGAAAAGACCATGTTTCTTAAATCAGAGATTCATTTTGCATATTCAAGGATGAGTTCCTCCAAAAACTAATTTATATTTACCCCAAGGAGAAACGATAAATATACTTTATAGACAAGTGTTGTATAACATATGATTTATTTTATATCACCACTGCTTTACTTTTTTCACTAGGTTTTGTTAAAAAAACCTGAAAAACTCCGGTATTTAACCAGTTTACAAATACAGAAAATATATATCTTCATATAAGAAAGCAATCACGCCAACAATTTTCTTTTTTATATAAAACTTCAATATTTATACTAACAATGCTTTCTGAACTGTTAAAACAAAACTTACGCTAATTTATTTATGAAAATAAAATGTTCTTTTTAAATATATTCCTAGATTATATAAAAATAAGCTTCAGTCTTAATTTAATCTAAAACAAGAAGATTAAAACTAAAAGAAACAATATTCTATATATTTACGAAAAGGTAATATACGTATGGTCAAATGAGCACCGAGTCTTAGGTTTTTATAATCATTGAACATTTATTAATATTTATGTATAAAAGGAGTTCAAAAGATTTCTAACAAAAGCCCTATTCTGCAAAACAAAGCGCAATAATATCGATAGACAAATTTGCAATGAAGATTACACCGTTTGAAATAGGCCACGTAGACGTTGTTAAGAATAATCTGAGATTGCTGGTTAATTTTTTATTCCAAATATCGAACTAAGTGAATTTGTATTTTGTTATTAGATATTTATTTTTGAAATTTATATTGTCACTTGCAGCCAACTTGCAGTCGTTGACAAAATGTTTCTCCAATAAAATAATGTTACAATATTTTCAAGTCTGGATTGGATTTGTATATTATTTAACGATCGTGATGGCTTCATAGTAGACCTAGTGTGACAGCTTATATTTTCTCCTATTTAACAATTTCAGTATATTTAATAGTTTTCAGATACTATCTCAAAAATATTTATCACGCTTCGTAATTAAGGGTAAGAAAAATCAAACCTTTATTTTTAAAAATATAGAGACCGTGTGTGGAGTGTAAAATTCATTGAATTCGTGAATTATATGTGTATAGAATAAATATTTTAGCCACTCACATCCCATTGCATTTTGTACGGAAAAGTGAAAGTAATTATGGTTAAGATTTTCTTCGATATTTGTCTAAATACAAAAAATTATAAACCGTAAATGAGCTGCAGATCATTAAAATGTAATCACTTCTCGCAGAAACATATCGTAGTTTAAAAATTTTAATTTTTTTTTCATTTGTCCTTAATTTTCTTGAATGGTTTACATGTTTATATGTTTATATGTATATATATATATATACATATATATATATATATATATATATATATATATATATTAACATATGTGTGTGTGTATGTGTATATATAGTGAAGAAAGAGCCAAATCCAAAAAGTAGAACCTAAAAACTTCTCATAAACCAATAGTCTATCTACCTAAAGTCTGAATATATTATCATGTAAATGTTTTTCATTGTGAGATATTAATATAAAAAAGTCACATTGTGCAGAGGTATCGTTTCAGAAACGTTACCAAAAAAGTAAACCAGATTATGTATTCACTCTCTAGTACATTTATAATAATTCATTCATCTAAACGATATGACGATATGTAAGAAAAGCTTTGTATTCGAAAGTTTCTGACATCTTCAATTCTGATTAAAAAAATATTTTGGTGTTTTAAGTTTTTAAAATATTCACGAGTTCCGAACATTCCATATGATGAATTAAATATGGCCATCCAAAATTATCAAAAAACAAATTTCTGTTTTTCTTTGAAAAATTTTAATATATTATAAGCTACAGTCAATTTTCATTGAACGCACTTAGAAATATTTCGTGACAATTTAACTAAAAAATTACGAGAAAAACTTATAACTAAAAAAATTCAGATTTGTCATTACATAACGTAATAAACGCACTTTTATTCATTTATCTATTGCATAACTTATTCTCGCCCCGTATTCAACTAAATTTTCATTATAAAATAACATTAAAAAACAATCCAAATAAAAAAATAACCCTTAACGGATAAATTTATAAATCGCTTTTTGACAAAACGACGTTAAATTGAAAGAAATCACATACACACTAGCTTCTAAATATACACTCTTAATGCAACTTTCCAACATTACCGGAAGTTTCCAACATTACCGACAAATATTTTATCTTCTGCGGTATTTGTCAAGCTTAAATAAAAATGATTTATACATATACCGGTGGCTTCATTCTTATAGCTAATCTATTTATAAAGTTAAAAAACATGTAAAGTTTAGCTATAAAAACAGATATCGATCATTGGGCCAATAACTCTTGGGCGTTTCAAGGCTCAGCCTTTTATTAAACTTCCCATCGGAGAGAATGAATATTCGAACAAGGTCACGGTGAGCGCCGTATAATAACGTGCAATAGTGATGTTTTTTCCACCTCGACGCTTCTAGATTACTGTTCATATATCGCTTCATAATTTTCGTACAGTTTAAAAAAAAGTGCCGTTCTTAAATTCATTTGTAAATTCCGTAATGGGTGTAAGCAATTATTCTGAAAATGTTCTAAAGAATTGAATTGAAAGAAAGAATTGAAATATAAAAGCCAAGAATTGTAACAAAAATAAATTGCGGGCCTAGGTTTACATTTCAGAAAAATCTGAACTGAATAATTTACGGGTTTATCAAATAGTTTAAAAGTAAACCGAATAATTTAAAAGTTTTAATGAAATGCCCATATTTCCATAATTTTCTTACTTAGTAATAGAAAAACTAAAGGCGAGAGTATATTAAACCTCACTTTAAACCTCATATCACAACACCTCACAAATACGTCACAAAGAATCTTCAAAATGGTTAAAAGTGTTAAATGGAATGTTAGAAACCGTTCCCACGACACAAACATATACCAGTAAGTGTAGTATCAATATAACGTTTTTAGAAACCGTTATAATGATACTACACACTCTGGGATACGCCAAAAATTATTTTGACACTGCTTTAATATTTATGGGGTGCTACGTAATTAGTTTTTTCTCAATGTATCGCTATATTACAATTCAGGTCCTAAACCATACATTTTTATGCACATTTTTTACTATACTACTCAACTTTTGTTTTGTATCTAGTATTGAAATAATGTTCACTTTGTACATGGCGTTTGCATAGCGCAACAAGAATCGGAATCGATACCAATTGCACATAACGTATTTGCCATACCCACAATAAGGAAAATAGGTTATGTGCAGTTGGTATCGATTATCAGTATTGATGGGCAACGTAGACGTCTAACTTTTAAATGCGGCCGACAAATGCCGATGTTGGTCTGAGAATGTCGTTGACCCAATTTCTATCGACTCATTGAACATGTCAAGAGGGGCGCGCTGCGGATTAAATTTAACCGATCGCTTTCTGTTCAGTTATTATCTATCCTTTTCCCCTTTTGGATCAAGTAGGCCGGCAATTCGGCCGGAGTTGCGCCGATTTTATTGTAGGATCGTCTTTAACAAGACCTGTGCGTTAAAGTATTAAATAATTTTTCTCTTTTCTCTGATTATTGTCGGTCTTCTATGTTGTGCATTAATATTTTGTAGAGCGACCTGTATTTTTACTTTTACTCTTTACTGTTTTTGGTTAAATTATTATTCTCTATTTAGGTTTATATTTTGATGTGTTATTATTTCTACTTTCTTTAAATTCTTTACCACGAGCTAGGTTTCGTTGTATTACAACATCTTCCGGTGGGTTATTAGCAAAGATCTTTCTAATAGCCCACCTGAAGATGTTGTAGTACAACAAAACCTATGTCGTGGTAAAGAAAATAAAAAAAGTAGAAATAATACTACATCGTGTAGTTTCATTTAATTGTGAATAATGAATTTCTACAAAATTAACGCCAAATGTATTTACTGTTTATATTTTGGACGTACTAAAATAATAATTTAACGTGAATTGCATCAAAATTATCAGGTCGTTATATTAACTCTTTCCAGACTTGTTTTATTAAAATGTCTTAATGCATTCACAAATTAAACTTGATGTCGAGTAACTTGAGGAGTAATAGAAATTTACGTTGGGTTTTGGGTGGATCGTATGTTGGTTTGAGTGGAATTTATAGATTTACAAATAAACATTTCATTGTATTCCAGAGGGTATTCGTCTAGTTTTTTGTTTCTTTAGTACGATTTCGTCATGTCAATAAGTCCAAGTACTATAACTCTTTCAATCGGAAACAGATTGCAATAGAAATGTTATAATTTTATTGAAATAAGATAGTAATATATAATTGAAGAAAGATATGGAACTCTACCGATTGTGTAAAATAATGAGGTATTTAAAATGCGATCGTAAATGTCTGGCAAAAGTTTTATATGGTATAGTTTCTTTACACGTGCATCTTCAGTACCTTTTGCATTGAACCCTAAATTATTAGGTATTCGACATACGATTAGCCGATACTTTGCCTATCATATAAAAGAAATATAAACCAATATTTATTCCTTCCAATTGCAGGAAAACAAATAAGAAGAACTCCCAAAACTTGTTAATAATTTAAAATTAATATACATATATATTTTGAAACTGAATTCTTAGTATGAGACCACAACTAACTAGATACGTTCTTAGAACCACTCTTGAAAGTCTCTAATTTTCCTGATGAGGTCATTCATAATATTATTCTATTTTCCAATTCTCTCTATCTCTCTTTCTCTCTCTCCCTTATTCTATAGCTTAAGGCTGTTATTTGAAATATTTAATAAAGTGTTTCGTGAAAGTATTTGTTCTTGAATACATTAACCTGAATCGAGATCACGTAAATATGTAGTTCATCGCAATATTTTACTATAATGATTCTAAAAGATTTTATCACCCAATATTATTCCTATTCCCACAAATTTTTCACTCTCTCATGCTGCTACGTGGAGATTAATTTGAGTTCTGTTATAAGAAGCATGATGTCATTATAAACTTTCCAAAAAGGTTGAAAACTGTTTTTTTCCCATCAAAATCCCATGTTGCTGCCTGTATTTTATATTTTATTGTTATCCTTATCAATATGTTACATAAAGTGTTTAAGGTTGGTTTTATTTTACTTTTTTGTCCTAGGATTGTCTCTTGCGTCTGCTTTTTTATTTTTTTTTACAAAATCGAAAAAAACGAAACATTTATGCAATCAAAGCTGTGTCTGAAGTCGATGAAATAAATGCTACTATTTTACATTGTCGTAAGTTTGCTTTATCAATATAATACCTAGACTGCTTCACATTGGTTTAATTTTACTTTTCTCTCTTACGATCATCTCTCGTATCTGCCTTTTTAGTGTTTTATACAAAATCGGAAAAACAAAACATTAATTAAATGACATATAATGACACATAATAAAAAGGTGAAGAAATTTTTAAAAAATTTGCATTTCAAATGAAACTTATTAAAATGTTACTTATATTATATATAAACATTCTATTAAATTTTCTAATATTGTGCTTAAAAACCATTCAAGAATTCGCTTCAATTACAACTAAAAAATAGGAAAGAGAAGCGCATTTCATTTAAAGTTTCAAGGCACTTTGAAACTTTATATTTTGCAAACGGGATTTGGTAACTATTAACTCATGGATTTGAAAAATCCCAAAAATATCAACATACCAGCAATTAATTATAATTTTAAAATTTATTTATTTTAATTAACTACAAAAACCCTGCATTCTACCTAGTCCAAGGGGTACTAAGTCATTTTTACTGCTACAGCAACCCGATTTTTATGGAATTTGCATAAGTTATTAAATATATAAACAGCGTTTTTTGATAATCTTTCCAAACCTAAAGGAAATGCAAAAAAATTTAAAAAAATTTCTTCTTAAAAAATCTTTATTTAATTGGATTGATAATGAAAAAATCACAAAATATTTTTGATGACATAGTATATAAATAAATTTTTGAACTATCTCTTTAGCTTTATCAATTTCTAAGAAAAGGGCTTTGGAAAAATATTTTTTTTATCTTTTTTAAAAAAGATGCATATCACAGCTTTTTAAGATATTTATAATAATTTTGTACGTCACCCTGCTAAACTACACTGGGTATTATTATACATTTATAACGTTAGGAAGTTCATGTTAGTGAAGACTGAAATAAATAAAATAATTTCACTTCAAACAAGATTCAGAACAGCTGATGCGTGACCAAGTTCACAACTGGTCTGTTCACTATTTGCTTCTCCATGGGATGTCTTCAAACATTTCTAAAGTAAATTAAGGTTTCATTTCTTTTTTATTATTTTTAAGCTTCAATTAAATAATATTAAGCTTCAGAATAATACGTAATATTCCATTGTCTCCAAATTTTTAATCAAGATATTAAAAAAACCACCCCTGCAGTTTTTGGACTGAGCAAAGAAAACCGATGAAAATCCTGGTGATGAAAAAGGATGTGTTATGAATATGTCTATTTGAAATTATATTGGGCACGGTGCTTTGATTCGTTTATTTTGTGGAATGATTACTATATTATATCTTCGCTTACTCCTATACGCTCTTGAATAGTTGTAACTTTTCCCAAACTCTCCTGAAGGTTGTAATTTTGCACATACACTTTCGAAATTTTTGTCATTTTTGCTCTTAATTGGTTTGTAATTTTTGACTCACGCTCTTTATTGATTGTAATTTTCCATATGCGCGTTTGAAAGGTTAAACTTTTTCTTTAGCATAATCTATTGCTTTACATCTGTATGTTCAGTTATCAGTCCTCTTTTTTCTTTTAACATTTCACTATAACTCTTAGATATGCGGAAGGCAACCCTTCCGATTAGGAGTTTAGACAGTTTGGAAGTAATTTTAACACTTTTTGCGTTTTCCAATACTAACCCGTAAACAAGTGGTACAGAATTAATGTAATACCATTATTTTAGTATTAAATAAATATCGTGTATCCGCTTCGTCACTTGTCATAAGTATTACATTTATTAAATTCGTTACAGTGTTTCAAAGTTTATCGTAAATGTTACAACGGGAACAAGTTCAGACATGAATACAAGGTATTGTTTTAAACAGCGCCAATAGGGTATATCTGTTTGTCGTTACAATTTTTTCGACGCTATTCACTCGATAGGTTTTTAATCTGCACTGCTTTGCAAAAACTAGAGAACTGAGATGTGAAACAACAACCGCCCCAAAATAAACAATCTTCCGTACAGGAATTTATATGTAACAGTTTAAGGTAACAGAATAAATATTACGTAAGACAGGTTTAATAGTACAACACATAAATATATATAATAATGAATATCGGAAACATGTTAATACCTGTAATCCAATTAACCTCTCTCTCTTGTAAACTTTCATGAACTTTTTTCTAGATAACGAGTTTCAATTTCCGATAGTCACATTTAACAAATAACTGATCTTACATTTAAAGTTTATTAGAAGCAATACTGAACATAATTTTTATAATGCCATCCAAATTTAATAAAAAGTATATGTAAATATAAATTACATAGCACGCAAGACCTATGTGTCACAAGAAAATCTCTGAAAGGTAATATTACGTAATATCGCGTCAAACGCAACGCTCCATCTACTCTGGGCGGAAGAAATCGTATACGGAAGTGTCGGTCGCGTACTTACCTGTCAATTTTGTATGAAAAATAATCCTCATAAAAATAATGATAGCACTGCTTCCGTCATTTCGTTTAAAAGGTAATTGCTTCCATCGATCGATATTGAAATTTGAGAATGATATATATACTCAATCCTTCAGTTTTATCAGTTTCGAAACCGAGTTTGGAAAGATTTTTACGATAGCTTTATCTGTGTACTAGGAACAAACTTAGATATATCTGCTTTCAAATGTACACTCATATACAGAGTAATTAAATGCAATAAAATTTAATGTAAACTAAACATCTTTTATCAATGATTTTATGTCCGGTGTCGGAATAAATTTCGTTTGAAACGGCAAAAAATAAAGGATAATTATTATTTGTATGCCCGTACGCATGTGGGTTATGTATTTTTATTTGTATGAATGTGTTTTGGTGTATATATGTGCGGGCGCATATATGTATGCACATGCGTGCACTTGTATATGTGTAAATGTATGCTTATATGTACTTGTGTGTATGCGCACGCGTTTTCCCGTTCTCTTAACAACAGGTTTTTTTCCATTGTTCCTCAAGATTTCTGCTTTAAACTATAATTTTCTTCACATTAGTTTAGACAAGAACTAATATCAACTCTTCTAACGAAAAGCTGACTAAAATTTCTCATTTCGAGTAATATAATTAAAATACACCAATTAGTCCCCTCTTTGTACTATTTTACCTATTTCTAAATCAATCAATTTTGCAACTATGGGGTAAACCTAGAAAGGAGCCATAGAAACTGATGGATGGTTACTATGCTGTTATTGACAATGCAAATGTAATATTAAATTTGACATTTGTGAAAAAATTCAAACCCGAAATCTTAGAATAAAATTATCTCCTGTAGTGTACAACGTTACGATAAAAAATTAAAACTGCAAAATAAATTTGAGACAATTCGTAGCATCGTCATTTTCATGACCCAAACGGTAGATCACCAGGCATTGGAAACTAATTTAATATTGAGTAAGCTTACCCAATGACCAATCATTTGCATCATAAGGACATACCAACCTCTTTAAAAATGACCCAAGCGTTTACAGAACTACATAGATGAGAGTTTATATGACTGAAATAGTGAATCCACGGTTCAGTAGGTCTTAAAAATTAATGCTTTCATATACAAAAAGAAAATCGTTGAATGGATTATAACTTACATACCACGAAAAATTACATCGTAGACTCGGCAAACCAACCGAGATTAAAAACGAGTCAATCCTTCAAAACACCGATGAACCGAAGATCATTCATTAATTTAATTACACTTCATTTACAAACTTCAGCATCTAACAGACAGCATTATTGGAAGATCTCGTCCGCCTTTCACAAGCTTTTTTCATTAAATGGCATGAAAGCTTCCGGTATCGCAAACTCGCTTAAAGCCGAGAGTTATCAAGAACTTTTAAAGACGCTTTCATTTCGTTTCCCGCTCGCCTTTTTAATGGGTGGAGCTTTTACGTAATCTTTAGTGTACTACTAACCTTATTATGAACTTTTTAGTTCAAACAACACTTTTATAAGATTAGATCAAATTCTATTTGTTTTTATGATCGTTGGCTCTAGACTAAGTGTAAAATAGCTTACTAAATGTGAACTGAATGAAAGTAAGAGCCGTCTTTTATACACCATCATGCTAATAAATGTATATAATATATATATATAGATAGAAAATGTGCATGGTGTCAGCAAAATTTATGTTTCTTTTTAATTAATCTTATTAAGGTGTAATTTAAAATGTGTTTAAAATAATATGAATCGACGACTTCTCCCAAACTTTTAAAATATCATGTTTGATAAACTCGTAACATATATTTACAGATAAAAACAATTAAAGGAATTATTTACATCATAAGGAAGGATAAAAAAATAGGCGAAGAGCTAACAAGTGAATCAAAAGCATCCCACATATGTTGACAATTTAAAGATGATTGCAATAAATCAATTGGTTCGAAGTCCTCTATCCGGTTACATTGTTTGTTTGTTTTATTTATTTATTCGTTTCATTTTGTGATAACTTTAACGTACATTATATATGGTGGTCTTATTGCAATAGAGGCAATTTCTTGAAGTCAAGCATAAAAAGTTAGAAAAAAATGGTTGTCAGATCAAACATCATCTTTAAAAGAAAAAAGTATTAAAGCAAGGATTGTCCTTGATCCATGTATGGCCATGACTGGAGGATATTAGCAACTTTACCATGTCTCACAGCACTGTAAAATAAAAAACGGTGATTCTGAGATAATCCTTTCTGACAGTATTTGGAAACTTAGATTTAGGTTTTGACCACATTAAAAGAAATAATATTATAGAAATAAATGTATTGATTCCAATATTTAGTATTGAAAAGAATACTTACATAGAAAAAAGTTCAAACTTTATATTTCAAGTTTTTTCTTTAGTTTGCATAAGTATAAGAATATATTTAAACTTTTATGATTGTGTACTAATGACTACAACGTCAGTCCTACGGACTACACCTGAAGCCACAATCGAGCAAGACATAATGAGTCTAGTACCTGGCGTTGATTATTTATACAAAATGATTATTTTTACTTGATTAATATTTTAGAGACAGTATGAACAGTCTAGAGACAGAAAATGAAACAATGGTACTGGTTACTTCGACAAATATATTATATACGTTTAGATAACATTAAGTTATCGAAGCGTATATAATACACTTCAGAATGACGTGTGGATGCTATACAATTGCAGTATAGAAAGTACGCGTATATTAAACGTACATTTTAATGGACAAGGAAAAATCTGCCAAAGTTCCATAGTTTATAATTACTGCAGTTGCTCAATGGACAGAAGTCGCGACTTACTGTGATAACAATGTTTACATATATGATACACTTCTGCATATAAAACACTTATTGCTTCCACTAAACATTTGTTATATATTATCACAGACGAATCATTTAGGAACTTGTATCACTACAAGAAAATTTAGTGAATGGCAAAATGAAACAACGTTACTGGTTACTTTGACAAATATATTTTATTAGAGCTCTTCCCTATGTGTTTGATTTTAGAAATAATACTTTCCTGGCGCACGCTTTTGATCACGGTTTTGAAAGCAAAATATAGGAATTTATTATAAATTTAATTAATGAGATACAAAGAAGCCCATTCTTCTACATGATTACATCAGAACAAAAAATCTAAAGTGAAGCGAAGAAAATTTTCAGTAATGCTAGTTTAACTGCGAAAAATATAATATTATGTGCATTATGAACTTATTACACTAAAATAGGTAAACCGTAAGTTGTAAAATGTTTACATTATGATTTTATACGATTTTTGTATAGAGAAGGTATATTAGGTTATCTAAATGTATATAATACACTTCAGAATGGTGTGTGGATGCTATGAGTGTGAATACAATTGCGGTATGGAGAGTACGCTTGTATTACACGTACATTTTAATGGACAAGGAAAAATCGACCAACATTCCATAGTTTGTAATTACTGTATTTGCTTAATGAACAAAAGTTTTGACTTACTGTGCTCAGCGATTGGAAAATAATTCTGTATAATTTGGTGGACTTCTTACTTATTGATTAAAAATACTGCGAGGTAAAATAATTCCTTACTAGAGTGACCGACCACGACTGTATATTGGAATAACCCTATGTATAAACAATATATTATCTTCAAAAGTTATCTTTTAGCAGAAAAATAAAGGTAATAAACAATCTTTATCCCACTAATCCCTCTCATTCCCTATTCCTATTGGAGTGCAAATCAGTATGAACCCTCCATACAATGCAACTCTCGATGCTTACCTTTTTCGTAGCAATCAATGAGTCACAAGGTGCGACCTGTGCTCATTTGTTGCCGCAAGAAAGACGTGAAAATACCGCGTATCTTATATCGGCGATTCATTTTGCGTGTTCAAGAATGAGTTCCCCCAAAAACTAATTTATATTTACTTCAAGGTAAGAAACAATAAATATAATTTATAAACAAGTGTTACAATAATGTGAACATAAGTCAGTGTCACAATAATATGCCGGACTTTCATTATTTTTTTCTTTCATCCTGCTTTTCGCTTCTTTTCAATTTATTATTTTATTGAACCATTCTATTTATCTACATTGTTCATTCTTTTCGCATCATCAGTTATGAGCATCGGAAATTTTAATGTATTGTATAATTTTTATATATGGTTTTATTTTATATCACCATTGCTGTACTTTTTTCACTAGGTACCAATATAAAATGCCAAGCAACGCCGGTACTTAACCAGCCGGTACTTATATATAAAAAAAAAAATTTTACATGAGAAAACAAATTCGTCAACAATTTTTTTTATACAAGACTTCAATATTTATAATAATAATGCCTTCTGAACTCTTAAAACGAAATTTAAACTAATTTTCTAAGAAAATATAAAAGGAAAGAAGTTTTCTTTTAAATACATCCCAAGTTTATACAAAAATTTGCTTTAAATCCTAACTTAATCTAAAACAGGAAGATTTAAAATGAAGCAAAGGATATTCTACCTTTTTCTAAAAAGTAACATATCTGCGGCCAATTGAGCACTGAGTCGTAAATCTTTATAATAATTGAGCATTTATGAAAATTTTTTACAAAAGGAGTCAAGGAGATTTTTAAGAAAAATCCTGCTCTGCAAAAACAAGGCGCAATAATATCGATATAAAAATTTGCAATGAAGTATACGCCGTTTGGAATAGGCCACGTAGACACTCTTAAGGAAAATCTGAAATGACTGGTCATTAAACCTAATTAAATTATTGGAAATATGGAACCGAGTTAATTAAGGTTTTATTATTGGGTATTTATTTTTTAAATTTATATTGTCACTTGCAGTCTTGCAGTTTTATTTCGCGTTTTGTTCTGGTACAATAAATTTAAAAAGTATTACCAAAAAATTACACTAAATATAAGATATTATATATACTGTAATAGAACTACTCTTTTAAATAATAAAAGTATTTTATTACTCACTGTTACACAATACTCCGTACTCGGTCTTTCAACCAATAATGACAATGACTGGACCTAGAAATTTAAAACTAGATTTCTAGTATCTAGTAAAAATTAAAATTCATATATCTCAATAACACTCAAAATTATATGAATAGTTTTCAAGTGGAAAATTATGTACTCAAAATTTTTACTACAATTTCCTACCATGTATGGTTTTTATTTGAAAGGGCAAGCTATAAAGATACCAAAACAATCTTCAAAATTTTCCAAAAACGAGTTTTTGAAATGTTGCTCAAAATATGTATCGCTAATAAAACATAAAAAACCGCATTACTCCAAGATTACCTTATGTTTACCGGAAAATTATTGCTATTATTTTTATGTCATAATTCCTTAAATGTTCCCAATATATTTTTGCAAATGAAAAATGTGGTAAGCTACTTAATGGAGAATGATATTTATATTTTTGAGTAGTATAATAGGAAGAGGTTAAATAGGTTGTTTATATGTTAAATGCTTAGGTGTGTGCAGAACGTTCGTATCGCAAGTTGAAGTCGATTTAAAAAGTTATATATCTATAAAGAGAAATCATCAGATATTGACAAAATCTTTTTCCGATAAATCAATGCTGCAAGATTTTCAAGATTGATAAGTTCCACATAATTTCAAAATCAATTTAGTTTTGACGCCTGTTAGTTAGAATTTGTATATTATTTTACGATCATGATCGCTTCGTAGTAGAGCTAGTTTGATAGCTTAAACTTTCTCCCCTTCAAAAAATTCGGCATATTAAATAGTTTTATATAAAATATCAAAAATATTTACCACGCTTTAGCTTTTTATTCGAAATATTAACAGTAAGAAAAACCGATCCTTTATTTTTAAAAACATCGAGAGCGTGTATTGAGTATAAAATTCATTGAATTCCTTAATTATAGTTGAACAGAATAAATCTTTTAGCTATCCTAACGTTTTGTACAGAAAAGTGAAAGTAATTACTATTAATATTTTTTTCGATATTTGTCTAAATACAAAAAATCATAATAATTTTCATTCGCTCTTAATTTTCTTGAATAGTTAAAATATAGTGTGTATATATATATATATATATATATATATATATATATATATATATATATACACATATATATATATATATAAATATACAAATATACGTATATACTGCATATCTGGAAGGAGTGAACCAACGAAATGTACCGAAATGGACCACATAAGAAACAATAATTTATTTATTCTAGGCCTAATAATTTTAGGGATATGATCATGTTATTTTTTCAATTTTTATAACTGCGCATGAACCAAAAATGTATTATGTATTAATACTATTTCTGCTTTTTATTGTCCAAGATCTTTAAGAGAACATTCGTCTTCCTAATTAAAATATTATTTATTCATTATTATTGGCGACATAAAAATTAAACGCTGAAACATTGTATTCTTTTAAATTACACAATATGAAAAGTGATTTTTGAGCAATGATAGTAAAAAAAATTTTGTAAAACATTATTTCAAAAATATCTATAATTCATACAGATTGCAAAAAGACATAATTTTCTGGTACTAAGTTATTTCATAACATGTTTTTTATTCCTAAACCCATACCAGCGATAATTTTTTCCGTCATGGAAAAATAAAACGAGTGTAGTATTTATAAATATACCACATTGTTTAAAAATCACTTGACATGTTCTGAAAATGTACATGTTTAATTTTTATGTTGACAGTAATAACAAATGAATAACATTTTAATAAGGAAGACGAATGTTCTATTAAAGTTCCTAGATAATAAAAAAGTACAAATAGTAATAATACCTTATAAAAAATATTTTTTCATGTGCAGTACCAAAAATTTAAAAAATCATATCTTTAAAATTATTTGGCCTACGATAATAAAATTTATTGTTTCGTACGTGCAATACCATAAGAAAACAATCTAAATGAAAAAGTAACCCTCAACAGACAATTTGTGAAAGATTAATCGCTTTTTGACAAAACGAAGTTAAATTAAAAGAAATCACATACACACTAGCTTCTAAACATACACTCTTAATGCAACTTTCCAACATTACCGGACCACAAATACTTTACCTTCTGCGCTATTTGCCAAGCTTACATAAAAATGATTTATACATATACCATTGGCTTCCTTCTTAATACTAATCTGTTTGTAAAGTTAAAAAACATGTAAAGTGTAGCTATAAAAACAGATATCGATCATTGGGCTAATAACTCTTGGGCGTTTCAAGGCTCAGCCTTATATTAAAACTTACCATCGGAGAGAATGAATATTCGAACAAGGTCACGGTGAGCGCCGTATAATAACGTGCAATAGTGATGTTTTTTCCACCTCGACGCTTCTAGATTACTGTTCATATATCGCTTCATAATTTTCGTCCAGTTTAAAAAAAATTGCCGTTCCTAAATTCATTCGTAAATTGTGTAATGGGCGTAAGCAATTATTCTAAAAATGTTCTAAACTTTTAAGGGACTTCTATTATATATTGATAATATAATAATTTCTAAACACTCGGAAATACTTAGGAAAAATATATTTAGTAATTATTTATATAACTTTCTGAATATAGTATATTTATAATCAGTCGATTCAAATATCACATTCGGATTCATAAGTGCATGGTTTAAACAAATTATATTATATTTATTTTATAAACCATTTCAATTATGAATAATTTATTTATTGACTTTTCTTTTTTAATTAAATAAAATAATTAAAATATAAATAACAAGAGTTGTAACGAAAAGAAATTGCAGGTCTAACTTTACACTTCAGAAAAATCTGATCTGAAAGATTTAAAAGTTTAGCAAATAGTTTAAAGTAAACCGAACAATTTAGAAGTTCTATCAAACAGCCCATATTTCTACGCCTACTTTAATATCTAATACGTAATTATTTTTTTTTTCAATATGTTGCTACATTACAATTAAGATCCCAAACTATATATTTGTATATACATTTTTTACTATACAACTCAAGCTTTGTTTGTATCTACTATTGAAATAATGTTCACTTTTTATATGGCGTCTGCATTGCCCAACAAGAATCGGAATCGATACCAATTGCACATAACGTATTTGCCATACTCACAATAAGGAAAATAGGTTATGTGCAGTTGGTATCGATTGCGAGTCTTGATGAGCAACGTAGACGTCTGACCTTTAAATGCGGCCGACAAATTCCGATGTTGGTCTGAGAAAGTCATTGACCCAATTTCTATCGACTCATTGAATACATCACGAAGAGCGCGCTGCGGATTAAATTTTACCGATTTTTTTCTGTTCAGTCATTATTTATCGTTCAGATCAAGTAGAGGGGGTCAGAGTTGCACTGATTTTGTTTTAGGATCGACTTTAATTAGAGTTGTGCGTTAAAACTTTAAATATTACATGTTCACTTCTCTCTGATTTTATTAACGTTCGTTAATCTTTTATCGATCAATCCGTGATTTTATTTAAATTTTTTCTTGTTTTTGGTTAAATTATAACTTCTATATTTTAAATGGATATAGGTTTATATTTTATTTTAACTTAATGTAAATTGCATCAAAATTATCAGGCCGTTATAGTAACTCTTTCCAGGCTTGTTTTATTAAAATGTTTTAATGCATTCACAAATTAAACTTGACTTGTCGAGTAACTTGAGGAGTTATAGAAATTTATGTTGGGTTTTGATTGGGGCATACACTTATTTGAGTGGAGTTTATAGATTTATACATAAACATTTCGCAAATTATTTTTCAGTTGGGGGGGGGATTTCCCTAGTTTTTTTGTTTCCCTAGTCGAATGGTAAAAATGGAATCCATACAATTTCGTCATGTCAATACTATATGCCATGTACTATAACTCTTTCAATCTGAAACAGATTGCAATGGAAATTTTATAATTTTCTTGAATATTGAACAAATATAACAGAAATAAAGAAAATATATGTTTTAAGGTACATCGAATTTGGAACTGAAGTATATTTTTCTCTCAGTATTCTCCAAAAGGGCTAACATAAAGAGGTCTTTTAAATGCGACGGTAAATGTCTAGCAAAAGTTTTATACGGTATCTTTTATCTACACGTGCATCTCCAGTACCTTTTGCAAGAAACCCTAAGTTATTTCGTATTCGACATACAATTATCAGATTCATTGCCTATCATCCAAAAAAAATGTATATATAATTTATACCCTCCAATTGTAAGAAAACACGTAAGAAAAACTCTCAAAACTTGTTATTAATTTACTTTTTGAGACTAATCAGGATATATATTTTGCAATTGTTAGAATTCTTAATATGAGAGTTTATTAGTTGTGGAACTAAATATGTACATTCTTAGACCGCTCTTGAAAGTTTCTAATTTTCCTGATGAGGTCATTCATATTATTAATATATTTTCCAATTCTCTCTCTCTCTCTATCCCTTATTCAATAGCTTAAGGCTGTGGTGAGTTTTTCATGAAAATGTTTATTATTAAATACATTATCCTGAAATGATTTCACATGAATATGTAGTTCATAGTAATATTGTACTATAATATCTATGAAAGTTTTCACTTCCTAAACTTATTTCTGTTCACATAAATCTTCGATTTTTTCATTTTGCTACGTTGAAGATTAAATTGTATTCTCTTATAAGAAGCACGATGTCAATATAAGCTTTCGAGAACGGTTGAAAACTCTTTTTTCCGTCACAATCCCATGGTGCACCCTCTAATTTATATCGAGTATTCTATTGTCGTAAATTATCCTTATCAACATGTTACCTAAAGTGTTTTACGTTTGTTTTTATTTTACTTTTTTTGTCCTAGGATCGTCTCTCTTGTCTGCCTTTTTAGTTTTTTTTACAAAATCGGAAAAAGGAAGCATTTATGAAATCACCCCTGTATCTGATATCGATGATAAAATTTCATATAATTGTATAAATAGTGTTCCAGTTACAGGTGTTGTGTAAAAAGTAGATATTCTGTTTTGGGTATTAGTTTTGAAAGGTGACAAAGGTCGGGAAATTCTAAAAAAATCGTCTTGGATGTCCAATGAAACTTATTAAAATGTAATTTAAACTATACATAGCATTTTAGGCAAATGTTCATTTGGTTTGATCACCTTTTTGCTTTTCCATCGGATGACGTTAGGCAAACATTTCAAAAGTAAAATAAAGTTTGATTTCCATTTTATAATTTATAAGCTTCATTTGTATAATATTAAACTTCCCTCGTCTCTAATTTTTTAATCAAGATATTAGAAAAACCACCCCTCCAGTTTTTGGACTGAACATAGAAACCCGATGAAAATCTTGAAAAGGATGTTTTATGAATACGTCCATTTGAAATTATATGGAACACGGTGCTTTGATCAGTTTTGTTTGTGGAATGATTACTATTTTATATATTAGCGAGCTCCTGCACGTTTTTGAATGATTGAAATTTTTCACACACTCTCCTAATGTTTGTAATTTTTCGCACATCGTCTTGAATTATTATAATTTTTAACACATGCTTTTCATTGGTTTGTTATTTTTGACACACACTCTTGAATGGTTGTAATTTACCATACACGCGTTCGCTTCTTTAGCATAATCTATTGCTTTACATTAGTTACAGTTGTCATTCCTCTTATTGACATTTCACGATAAGTCTTAGATATGCGGAAGGCAACTCTTTTAATTAAGACTTTAAACAGTTTGGAAGCGATTTTAACACTTTTTGAGTTTTCCTGTACTAACCCATAAACAAGTGGTACAAAATTAACGTAGTACCGTTGTATTAGTATTCAATAAATATCGTGTATCCGCTTCGGAACTGGTCATAAGTGTTACATTTATTTAATGTGTTACAGTCTTTCAAAATTTATCGTGAATGTCACAACGGGACTACGTCCAGACATAAATACAAGCTAGTGTTGTACGCGGCGTGAACGGGGCTTATCTGACAAACTTTTAACCTCCACTGCTTTGCAAAAACTTGACAAATAAACGTTGAAACAAATCAACAAGCAATCTTCTCTTTTTGAATTTACGAGTAACAGTTTAAGGTAACAGAGTAAATTGTATATATAGCAGGTTTAATAGCACAATTCGTAAATATTAAAGCATGACCTGTAATAATTGGAAACACATTAGTGCCTGTAACTCAATTAACCTCTATCTCATAAACTTTCATGAACCTTTTTTCTGGATCACTAGTTTCAATCTCTTATAGTCACATTTAAAAAATAACTGACCTTATATTTAAAGTTTATTAGAAGAAATACTGAACATTATTTTTATTATGCCACCCAATTTTAATAAAAAGTGTATATAAATATACTCTACATAGCACGCAAGATTTATGTGTTACAAGAAAATCTATCAATATTACGTAATGTCGCGTCAAACGTAACGCTCCTTCTACTCTGGGCGAAAGAAATCGTAGGCGGAAATGTGTACTTACCAGTCAATTTTGCGTAAATAATAATCCTCATAAAAATAATGACTGCATGCTTCCGTCATATTTTTAAGAAGATAATTGCTTCCCTTGATAGATATTAAAATTTTAGCTTGATGTATATTCAACCCTTCAATTTTATCATTTAACAATACCATTTTATGTTTTGAAGGATCTTTATGATAACTCTGTCTGTGTACTAGGTACAAACTTAGATATATTTGCTTTCAAATGTATAAACATGTGCAGAATAATCAAGTGCCATAAAATTTAATATAAACTAAATGTATTTTATTAACAATTTTATGTCGGGTGTCGAAATAACTTTCGTTTGAAACGACACAAAAATAAAGAATAATTGATATTTGTGTGCCTGTACGCATATGTGGGTTCCTTTATGTATCTTCATTTGTATGAATGTGTGTTTTGGTTTATTTGTGCGTGGGCGCATATATGCATGCACATGCGTGCACTTGAATATGTGTAAATGAATGATTATGTGTAGTTGGGTGTTTGCGCCCGTCTTTTCACGTTCTTGTAACAATAGCTTTTTGTTTCCGTTGTTCCTCAAAATTTTTACTTAAAACTACAATTTTCTTGACTACCAGTTTGGACCAGAACTGACGTGTAATCTTCTCTACTCTTCTAGGGAAAATTGACTAAAATTTTTTCATTTCAAGTAATATATATTAAAAAATACTAATTTTTCCCCTCTTTGCACTATTTTATCTATTTCTAAATCAATCAATTTTGCAACTTTGTGTATACTTAGGAAGGAGCCATAGAAACTGTTGGATCGTTACTATGATGTTATTGATAATACGAATACAATATTAAATTTGACATTTGTAAATAAATTAAAACCCGAAGTCTTAAAATTATCTCCTGTAGTTTATAACGTTACAATAAAAAATAAAAACTGCAAAATAAATGTGAGATAATTCGTAGCATCGTCATTTTCATGACCCAAACGGTAGATCATCAGTTATTGGAAACAATTAAATATTGGGTAAGCTTACCTAATGATCAATCATTTGTATCACAAGGAAATACCAACCTCTTTAAATATGACCCATGCGTCTGCAAAGGTACATAGATGAGAGTTTATATGACTCACATGGTGATCCACGGTTCAGTATGTCTTAAAAATAATGCTTTTATCTACAAAAATAAAATCTTTGAATGGATTATTATATCAAATCACTCCACGAAAATTTATATCGTAGACTCGGCAAACCACTCGAGATTAAAAACGAGTCAATCCTTCAAAACACCGATGAACCGAAGTTCATTCATTAATTTAATTGCACTTCATTTACGAACTTCAGCATCTAACAGACGGCATTATTGAAAGATCTCATCCGCCTGTCACAACCTTTTTTCATTAAATGGCATGAAAGCTTCCGGTATCGAACTCGATTAAGGCCGAAAGTTATCAAGAACTTTTAAAGACGCTTGCATTTCGTTTCTCGCCCGCCATTTTAATGGGTGGAGCTTTTACGTAATCTTTAGCATTCTATTAATCTTATTATGAAGTTTTTAGTTCACACAATTCTTCTATAAGATTAGATCAAATTCTGTTTGTTTTTATGATCGTTGGTTTTAGATCGAGACTAAGTGCTAAATAGCTTACTAAATGTGGACTGAATTAAAATAAGAGCCTTCTTTTATGCACGATCATGCTAATAAATGGAAGAACTAAATTATTGTAGAAATTAAGAATAGAGAATAGAAAAATTGTAAATAATAAATATAAAATTGTAATTAATAAATATTAAATATGAATAATTTTGTATTCCTTCAAAACATGAAGAAATGAAATTTACAATGAAGATATAACTAGTAAAGATAAAATCATTATTCTTTGGAGGTACACGTCTTTCTTTCAAACATTAGTTAGAAAATGTGCATGGTGCCAGCAAAATTTATGTTCCTTTTTAATGTATTCTTATTAAGGTGTAATTTAAAATGTGTTTAAAATAATACGAACCGAGGGGTTCTCCCAAATTTTTAAAATACCTTCTTTAATAAACTCGTAACATATATTTACAGATAAAAACCAATAAAGGTATTATTTACATCTTAAGGAAGGATCAAAGAAATAGGCAAAGACAAGCGAATCAAAAACATCCCACATATATTGACAATTTAAAGATGATTGTAATAAATCAATAGGTTCGAAGTCCTCTATCCAGTTACATTGTTTATTTGTTTTATTTATTTATTCATTTCATTTTGTGATAACTTTTACCCACAGTGTATTTGGTGGTCTTATTGCAATAGAAGCAATTTCTTGAAGTCTGGCATAAAAAGTTATAAAAAATTGGTTGTCAGGACAGACTATGGATATTTTATAATATAAGGTCTATATAAAAGATATTACACATGAGATACACGTAAAAAATCGCGGAGTTAGAATACAAATATTGACACCAGTTAAGATGGAAAACAAAAATGACACAAGTGAAGAAGAACTCTGGTTAACACATTAATCACGATATTTCTTGGTGCCAGATTCTAGTTTATTCCAAAGTTTTATTTTTTAGACAGTGGGTTTTTTTCGAAAATTTGGGAATAAATAGGGGGGAAGCTCTCAGAGAGTAGTCCAATGCCGTGAACAAACAAGACTTTAAAGTGTCTTGATCAAAATGGACGTTAGGCTTGCTGAATAGGAATGTATGTCAAATGAAGTCTCTAATCAATACTCCATTTCCTAATTCTGGCATAATGTTTCAAACATATCCAGCAACGTATCACTTGTTTTCATTGAAATTATTAATGTTTTGAATATTTTATTAAAAAATTGTTCTCTACCTGTATAATTATTTTTTCAAAAACTCAAATCGGTACATAATATATTTTATATCCTTAATGTCATTTGGTCTCAAGCCTTTCGTTAATCACGTTTTTGGAAACGACTCTATCCATATTGACAAAAATCCCGGATAGAGGTTTTTCCGATCTAAATATTCACTTATCGTCAGAAAATACGTTTTGAACCTAGGCAAGGCGTGATCACCCAGATGGTTAACATTATACTACTAAAATCAACGGAAGCTAATCCAATATACATAAGAAAGCTTTAATGGAAGGGAAGGGGATATTCTGGCTTCTGAAAAAAAGTGGCCATTAACTCTTACGTCCGCGTAGCCGTTTTTGTTACTTTTCATTTTTTATTCAACTTCTTTCTTCAGTTTATTTCAACTTCTCCATACCTATTTCTGTATGTACCACCGTTATCGCCGTGTGATTTAAATGCTTTTATTTATATGCTCTTTAACCCTGCAACCTTACGAGTTCATAACAATGTACAGAGAATCAAAGCCGTAAAACCCCATGAAGTGGTGCAACCACATGAAGCAATGCAGTGTCGTAAATAAGTACAGCCTCATAAATCAGTGCAGCCTCGTGAAGCAGCGCAGTCTTATGAAACAGCGCAGGCTCGTTATGCAGTGTAGGTTCATGAAAAAGTGTGGCCTCATGCAGCATTACAAAGCAGTGCAGTCTCATGTAGAAATACAACCTCATGGACTTATGCAGTTTCATAAAATATGCAATCATGCAATCTTGTAAAGCAATGTAGCATCGTGAAGCAGCGCAGCCTCATTTAGTAAAGCAGTCCCGGGAGAAACAAAATATACAAGTACCGGTTCATATGAGGGTTCAAAAGAAGGAGGATGATTGTTTTTTAGTAACTACCAGAATTGAACACGGTACATATTATGTATTACTGTAATTACCAGGAGAAACCAGAGTATATTGAGAGCTCTTAAAAAATAACAATGGCGTGAATTCATTAATAATTTTCGTACGTTTCAAGACTAATTATTTACTTAGCGCTATTCACCGTTGGACGATACAGTGAGACAATTAAGAGCGATGATTTAAATTGTTGGGCAAGTTTTGATTATGAATCGTTTAATATTATTTTACGTCAAACGTCATCTTTAAAAGAAAAAAGTAGTCAACCACGGATTGTCCGTGGTATATGTCTAGCCATGACTAGAAGATATTAGCAACTTTACCATGTCTCATAGCACTGTAGAGCAAAAAATTGTGATTCCGAGATAATTTTTTCTGACAGTAATTAGAAACATGGATTTAAGTTTATACAAATTAAAAGAAATAATATTATAGACATGATTGTATTAATTTTAATATTTAGTACTGAAAATAATACTTTTAAAGAAAAAAGTTCAAACTTTATATTTCTAGTTTTTCCTTTAGTTTACGTAAGTATAAGAGTTTACTTAAACTTTTATGATCGTGTACTACAACGTCAATCTTACGCCACGACTACACCTGAGCAAGACATAATGAGTCTAGTGCCTAGTGTTGATTATTTGCACAAGATGACTATTTTTACTAGATTAATATTTTAGGGACAGTATGAACAATCTAGAGGCAGAAAATGAAACAACGTTACTTCTACAAATATAGTTTATCAGAGCTCTTCCCTATGTGTTGGATTTTAGAAGTAATACTGTACTGTTAAACGTTTTTGATTACAGTTTTGAAAGCAATATATATGCATTTATTATAAATTTAATTAATGAGATACAAAGAAGCCCATTATCCAGTATGATTACATCAAACAAAAAATCTAAAATGAGGAGAAGAAAATCTTTCATGAATGCTACTTTAACTGCGAAAAATATATTATTTCATGCATTATGAACTTATTTAATTAAATTAGCTAAATTGTAGGTTGTCAAACATTTACATGATGATTTTATACGATTTTTGTATAGAGAAGGTACATTAGGTTATCTAAATGTACATACTACACTTCAGAATGGTGTATGGATGCTATAAGTGGGAATACGATTGCAGTATGGAGAGTACGCCTGTATTACATATACATTTTAATGGACAAGGAAAAATCGGCCAACATTCCATAGTTTATAATTACTGTATTTGCTTAATGGACAAAAGTCTTGACTTAATGTGATAACAATGTTTACTTAAAAGACCTACATCTGCATATGAACCACTTAGTGCTTCCACTAAACATTTGTTAAATACTTTCATTACTTTCTTTACCTGTAGCTTTAAGAGATAAAACGAGATCTCATATATTCCACATGTTTGCTTAATCCGAAACTGTCATAACACCTTAATTTACCATGTCTCCAGCATGCCATATTACAGCATGGACATGATTGAATTTCATGTTTTATTTGTAATTTCTATCAACTTTTAGTTATTCTAAAAAGATAGACTGTCTGTAGTTTATTGAAAAAAAATTATATAAGTTAGCGTTACAAATAAAACTAAACTTCTATTCGTAATGGATTGTAAGATGGCTGCTGTCAGTAAAATAATAATTCAAGAAATAAGAGCATCAATCTGATTTACGTCAATTTTGCGTTTGGTGAAATTTTTCAATTTTATCAGTTCGTGACTAATTGAAATTCTCCCACGTGCGCAAATAGCTTTGCCATTCTGTTACAATATAGTTGATATTGTTAATTTTTTCAATGCTCATAAGTCTCTAAATCTACTTTAATCTGACTTTAAAGCTGGCCACAGTACCTCAACTACCCCTGTTAAGGTTACTGATAAAATACGCTTGGCTATGGATAATACACAAGTCACTGTCCCTGTGCTTCTTGATTTCAGCAGTGCGTTCAACTCTGTTGACTTCCATATTCTTCTTGCCCGCTTAAAATATCTCAATATGGCCCAATATTCACTTGAGTGGTTTAGTTCATATCTCCATGGACGCAGGCAATGTGTTAAGTCTTCAGATACGTATTCCTCCTTTTCTCAGTATTTATTGATGATTTCGGTAAAAATATATGTGGCAATTATCATTTCTATGCTGATAACCTACAAATCTATGCACATTCGTACCTCCATTCCTTATCAAAAACCATCGACCTCCTTAATCGAGATCTCGTTTCAATTGGTCAGTGTGCTCATGAAATGAGTCTTTTGGTTAAGCCAAGTAAGTCTCAAGCCATCATCATTGGTAGTCAAAGACTGATTTCTAAAGTAAACGTACCTAATTCACCGAAATTAGTACTGAATAATACAATAATAGCATATACGTCAACTGTTAAAAACCTGAGCCCACGGATCGATCAAAACCTTAATTGGCGCACTCAAGTAAATGATGTTAGTCGTCGTGTTTTCAACAAGATACTCTTTAAAACGTCTTCAAAATTTTCTACCGACTAAAACTAAAATCTAACTTTGTCAAACACTCTTGTTAGCGCTAACTAATTAAGGAGATGTGTGCCATTCTGAGCTTAATGAAGAATATTTGTATAAGTTGGAACGTCTTCAAAATTTATGCATCGAGTACATCTTCGGCCTCAGAAAATATGATCACATTTCTGAATACAGGTCACTTCTTAAATGGCTGACGATCCTTGATCAACGCCAACTTCATATACTTACACTTCTCTTGAATACATTAAAAAATCCCCGAACCCAAATTATCTTACTGGAAAATTTAAAAGTTTGTCTACTCACGGCCTTGGGCTACGATCTGAAAGTTCACTCACCCTATTCATTCCTAAACATACCTCCACCACTTACGAAAATCTTTCACTGTCCAAGCAGCAAAAATTTGGAATCACCTGGGTCCTGAAATCAGGAAAATCATGTCACAATAGTTTTTCGGAGTATCATTTAATATACCATGAAGGTGTTAGATGATAATATACGATATGTTCATATACTATATACTGGGAAAAACTATGGATTTTTAATGAAGGGAGAGAGATTCAGCCAGCCACTAAATGATGAAGAAAGTCCACTGAAGTAACTGTTCATATTTATTAATATAAGCTCTAATAAATAAACAACTTTTGAATAGGAAAATGCTTGTATTTCTTGGAAGATATCGAGAGGGTTTACTTCAATATTTTCAATAAAAATGACATTTTTACTCACAGACCTTTCTTATTTATGCTAAGTTTGAGGCGCCTAGAATTTTCGAGGGTTTGAGTATTATGGGTAAATCGATATGTTTAAATATCATGCATTCGGTTCGTTGTAAAACAAAAACATATTCAATTTCAAAATCTCCGAGTAAGCGGGCATTGAAACAAGTTTAGCGATTTGTTTCGAATTTACTGAAAGATTCTACATTCTAATATGTATATTTAAATATTATCTGGGTTAGTCAATGCATCGAATATTGTGCATGGAATGTGTCGAGTATTGTTTGAAGGTGCACAAAGAGTACATATATACGTACTCACAGAATTCCATGTATTTCGTGCTTGTCCACTACTATTTTGCCCTAAAATCTACTCATTTCTTGATTTCCATACAACTTTTGTTTCCTTATGGTCTTACTGAATGTAAACGCAACGTAGACGTATTTTTAAAATTTCCTTTCATTAAAAATACGTTACAAAAATGTAAACGTATTTTTAATGAAAGGATATTTTGATTCATAATATCAATAACACGTTTTTCAAGATAGGACGACTTCCGAATTAAAATTTAGAATATAAATATAATTAGAATCTCCATAATTTTTTCAATGTGAAATTTATAGCAGATTTTCTTAATTTTAAATAACTGAGTTAGAAATAAAAATAGGCAATTGAAAAAAGCACATGCGGGCTAAACAAATTATTAGAAATGTGCATATGAAATAATGAATGTCGTTAATTTTATAAAAATTCATTATCACTTAATGAAACTACGTGATGTAGTATTATATCTACTTCAATTATATTATTAAGCACGACCAAGGATATTTGAATGTGTGTAGGTATTTATAATCCTTTTATCTACCTTCTTACCTTTAACACAATCGAAATATATTTTTCAAAGCCACGTTATTATGAAATATGTTATAATTATAATATGTATGTACAAAACTAATAAACTGACAAGTAATAACAAGTATAAATTTTGTTGTGCTCTAAATAAAAAAAAAATATCTCCATCTAGGGGTTTTCTCAAATTATCGCCTCTGTATGATGCTTTTTAGAAATAGACTTGCTTTCTAGGGTCATGGTAATAATATAATAAATTTATGTATAAGTAAAATTATGATAATCATTATTTAAGGAAAAACTACTATCTAATGGTATTCCTGTAATTTTGTCAATAAATAAAACACTTTTAGAAAGTTTTAATAAGATATGTTATTCGTATTACATAAATTATATAATAGTTAGTTTATAATGTATTTCTTTTTATTTTAAACAATATATTTTTTTCATAAAATAAATCATATACGAATATAAAATAAAATATCGTACAACCCTCACTCACATAAATATATCTGTATCATAAGTACATATATTGGTTTTAGTTAAAAAACAGAGGAATTTAACTTTCTTATTTAGAACCTTCGTAATCCATAATAAATAATGGAAGAAATCACAAAATTTATCATTTGTCAATTTACATGAGACGTTCATATATAAACCAGATATTGTTTCTCCAATTCATTCTAACCGATTTGAGTTTGAATATTAAATTCACATCAGTAATACATCTTAATAAAATATAGAAATAATTTTGTCATTTTAAAAAATATGAATTAAATTCGAATGGAACCCAGAATAGGCAAAGAACACATTTAAGCGTGGCTAATATTTCCATTAAACTCAATTAAACAAATATTAATGAAATTTTCATCATAAATTATGCAAAAAATTTATATTGCCTGGTATATGATTCACAGCTATCAAATATCCTGGATTTCTGAAAAAATTTAAGACCTGGGATAAATTTCCTATTAATTTCTATTCAGATTCTACTAAAACTATTTTTTCTTGATTGTTGGCTTAATATTTTTGGAAATAGGAATTTTTTTGTGGAACTTTCGGTATGTTTTTCTGTCAGTATGCCACTTACAAATCCTAAAAGAAGTATTTTTTATTTCCCTATTGCTAGCCGCTTAAAACTAAGTATATATATATGTGTATATATATATATATATATATATATATATATATATATATATATATATATATATATAAACAAAAACTCTAAAAAATTACCAAATAAACTCAATTTCAAAAGAAAAGTACTATTAAAGGAAGATACAAGAAAGGACTAAGAAAAGTGAATACAAATTTCGGAAACATTTTATTTGGCTTAGACAATAATACTGAATATCTAAGTGAAACGTAAAAAAAATGCATCAGAAAAAGTAAGCAAAAAATGTATTGAAGTTTAATTCCTACAATCGAATCTATGAATGCTTAAGAATTCATAGATTAAATTGCCAAAGAGCAGAAGGAAAGGGAATGAGAAAATTGAGAAAAAATTTACCTAAAAAATTTATGCTCACAATAAAGGTAAACCCTATTCAATGTTATTCGTACGATAAAACTTGAAAAATTGAGAAGAAACTTCATGAAAATGAGTATTTAGCGTACAAAAACCTGTTTTTGTATGCTAAATACTCATTTTCATGAAGTTTCTTGTCCTTGTTAAGATTTTATTACCTTTGGTTACTATTGATCTCGGTTGAAATGACATTACACTTATCCAGCACGCAGAAAATAACAAGCTTTCAAATAACAGCTATTGGAGGAATTGATAAAGTTTAAATTATTTTCTTCCAGATAAGGCTTTACATGCCAGTACAATATCAAGATATATTGATGATCGATATATAATATATACACCAAGTAATTGACCATTTTGGTGTCAACAATTTTAATCTCCCTATTTTGTCGTATTCAACTGGGCTCTATTTGATTACCTTATGTTATACCGATATATGAAAAAATAGTCGCGAATAAATGACATAAATAATGGCAAATAAGTTAATTGAATCTATAAAAATTTGATCAACATATAAAAAACAAACTTTTAAATTAAATTTTTCTTAAATGCTGGTGCAACACCCACTTTATTTCAGCTTTGGGTAAAAACATGGTAGATAGAAGGTTATATGACTGAATCGACTATTAAAATGTATTTCCTTCATTTTACTCTCCTGAGTATTTCTTCTATTTCAATTTAAATTGTGCAAGAAGTTTTAAAAACCAAAGTAGTTTCTCAAAATCTGATTTGTATTTGAACATCCATTGTAATTACGCTCCTCGTACATTTTCTCAGTTACGTATTTTATACGATTTAACCCAGATTACACATGATATTTCGTTTACCAGTAAGTTGAACTCCAATTATTGACTCCTGGATAAAATATTATACTATGTAGAATTTCAAATTTTTTGTCGGGTAAGAAATATTTAATAAACCAAATAAAACAAACAAAAAAAATCTTTTAAAATTTCCAAAACAGTTTTTAAAGTTTTAAACAATAATCAAAAGTTATGACATTCAATTTAAATATTTCATAAAACTATATTCCTTAAAGATAATGCCAGTAGGATAATGGAGATAAATTGAAAGACCATTGCTGCCGGTGGCTGATTCCCGTTGCTCGTGTTTCCGTGTTGCATAGCGGCTGGAGCTTCACCTGGAGAAAATGTAATATATTTAGTATCATTCCATCAATTTTAGCTTTATATTTTTTATTACAGTCACATTTAGTTAGTACAATCATGGTCAAAACTTTTCACAAGATGTGTTTTTAATCTATTATCTTTATTTGATATTGTAAATACAGCAAGTCACGCCATTATTATTTACAAATCTAGTACATCAGACTTGCTGGAAGAAACAAGTAAAAACTTCTTGTTGTGTCCTTTAATTACGGACAATTGAAAATGTTTATGGTCTGAATAAAATTCCAATCCATATTTACAATTAAAATTGAGCTATCATTATTTTATAATAAATGAGTTCTTTTATTAAATACCATACTTTACTGCTATAAATTCAGAGTTTGTTAAAATTTGACGGGAATGATATGCTAACAATATAAGTACAAATACGCAAATTTATCTTATACAGTCTCCGTATTTTGATATGATATACTCAATTCTAAGTGAAAGTAAGTTTTGAATATATTTGGCGTTAATTTTGTAGAAATTCATTATTCACAAGTAAAACTACGTGATATAGTATTATTTCTACTTTCTTTAATTTCTTTACCACGACCTAGGTTTCGTTGTATTACAACATCTTCAGGTGGGATATTAGCAAATATTTCTTCCGAATCCAGATTTTTCAATCTTTGCTAATATCCCACCTGAAGATGTTGTAAGACAACGAAACCTAGGTCGTGGTAAAGAAATTGAAGAAAGTAGAAATAATACTACATCACGTAGTTTCATTTAATTGTGAAAGTAAGTTGTTACGCGTGAGTAAGTACTTTAAACGTGTACAGAACAATTGTTTCCAACATGTTTTTTACATCAAATTACTTTTTTAAGAAGCTCGTCTAGTTTCCACCTCAATTTATTTTGAGTAAAGAAAATAAAGCAAAAATAATAACAATGGCGTACTTTTTTTATTTGCCCATTTAATGATAAGGCTAATGACACACAATCTGCTATTGGCTATTTCCACAAATTATGCTCTATATTATACTGTACAACTCAGTAGAAAATGTTAAACTGTTATACAACAATGTTTAATCACTGCAAAAGTTGCGATACCAGCGATAAATAAATTTACATACTTTTATAGAAACTTTCGTCAAATATATTCAGTTTTATGCACGTTCCGTGAATTGAGAATATTAGGTACATTCTACGTTACAGTTAAAACATTCATAGTTTTATCCTGTCTGTCCGTTCTTCAGAATGTCATGCTCAAACAGTCCAGAGTTCTGTTAATATTTTGTTAAAACCGTATAACCTATTCGAAGCTAATTACCTAAGAGTAAAGGGATATTTAAAAATACTCATCATTTCAAATCTCTAGTTTTTACTACATTTCTTTTAATTTTTTTTTACTGCAAATAAATTTGTGCCTGTGAAAAAAAGCTTCTATGTATTCGTAAAATAAAAGTAAAACAATAGAAACCTAAAGTACTATTTTATGAGAGGTTTATATCCTACCTCTCACAAAATACTATGGTATTACTAAAAAGTAAGGAAATTTTACTACTTTCCTCTGTGTACACATAGTTCTACGTTACTATAATAATTTTATTTAGCTAAAGTTATTACAACACACTCTGCCAACATTAACCTAACGAGATGGTTCTGTCGTATTCATTTCATGACTAGAGACGTGACAACCTCAACGTTGGTTGTAATCGTTAATATCATAATAAAACAGTACGATTATTAACAACACGACCATTAAATTCATTTAATTATTCAAGTAAGGAACCTTAATGGGCAGTTTATGTTGGGCGTTTTTACGAATTAATTATTACGAGAATGTTATGTGTTCATACGAGCGGTGAACATGAAAAGGAAAAGGACCTGAAGCGGAGATTAAGTTTAAATGAAGTTACGTTTAAAGTTACAGCGATGTTAAAAAAGAATGAAAATTAAATGATTGGAGTAATGGAACGAGTGGCAAAATTGATAAAATTTAGATGAGATATCATCGATATCTCTCTATAATTCAGTAAATATTTCCAGGTGTAACTTCCGATTAAATATATAAAAAAAAAAAAATTAAAAAAAAAAATATATATATATATATATTGAGGCTTCATACGAAGTCTGTAACAAAATACCTGTACAATAAATAAGAAAGGAATACGAAAATAAATATTTTATTTCTTCTTTCATAATTTTTTTTCGTTAGCACCCAGGAAAGTAATAATAAAAGTAAGGAGGAAACAGGGTTCCGAAAGGAAATATTAGTCAATAAGCACGAATCACATTGGAATATATGGTCGAGTAAGTATGTGTGCATTTAAGTACATACTTACGTATTTGCCTTTTAAAGTTTTATAACTTTTGAAGGGAACATCGAACTGATTACTCTCAGCTGAATAAACAAAACGATAAGTTACTGAACTCTGAAATCTATATCGTCTTTGAAATATGCCGCTAAAAATTTTAAATTATTTTCTGCAAAAACCAAAGAAAACAAATTGGATTGAGTCGAACAAATCTCAGATTATTCTTATTAGTTTATGAATGGTGTCTGTTGTTATAATATGTATATTATTTTTAGTTATAATTGGAAAAGTATTTCTTTGTTAAGGACTAATAATTGAATTTATTTTCCATTGCTTAGAAATTGATTCGCCGGCCACGCGTGCAGTGGAGGCAGATAACTGCCACCTTAATCGATTGTTCGGATTCATTGTTTAATTATTCAGATTCTAGAGGTAATTATTTTCTATTATAATTCAGATAAGCCTGCTACTCTTAACGTAAAATAGTCCAATCTCAAAGGCAAAATTGGTCCATTTAATGTTAAATTGGGACTATGTCGAGTTTTTACTAGTGGATTAAATAAATTGTTATTATTATTAACATTTTATTTTATGAATGTTTCTTTGTGAAATTTTTGCAAGACGGTTAGTTCTTATATTTTATTTAAAAACCCAAAAAAAATATTTCAATAATAAAATAGTAAAAACGAACTGTTTTCCAACATTATTTAAACATTAATAAATTTCCATACAATACTTTTAATATAATGTTTACAAATAGATATAATAATATTTAAATTCCCGTAAATGTGAAATGCAATTAAGGCAAAAAAGAGATAAAGCTAGAGAGAGAGAGAGAGAAATGTTATTCTCCCTAAATTATAAAACAAGACGAATACTATTACTGCATCCAGGGCACCAACGCGCCAGCTTCGTGGTATCAGGTAGCTGGTGGGAAGTCAGCTATTGACCTATCGCACAATATATTACAATTACTGCATTTAGGGTCAACAATTCAATCAATCAACGCGCTAGCTATATGGTCCTAGGAGTGGCCCCAATAACAACCAAGCTCAATGCAACAAAAGTTGAAACCAAAACTACGGCTTAGAACTTATGAAATGATCATCCCGGCGACCAAAAGGAACTCATTACTGTAGAACTATGCATAGGCCAAATTTTATTAAAACTAGGACTACTACTACTTAGCCGCTCGTTTCTTAACGCTCGTTTTTCTGCCGACGGCGATGAACAAGAAGCGGGTGTCCACTTCATTCAAAACTCCCTTACTATCAAAAGTGTTAGCATCTTCCAGCCAGACCAGCTGGCAATTATATTGTTGGGTGGCACCATCAAAACCTACGTCAAATCTATCTATACTCCATCTATAATTCAGAAAAAGATTTTTTTATCACGAACTTAAAAATACATTGAATTCTATTCTTAAAATGGAGCTTACCATCCCATTTGGCAACTTAAATGCTCACATTGGTTCAAAGAGAACTGGTTAGGAAACAAAAATAGGTAAATTTGGATATAGTGAAATTAATGATAACGGATTACGTCTACCTTTGTTTACCTAAACGGATATTTGCTCATTTAGAATAGTCATTTCAAACATCCACTCAGATACTAGCTAACCAGAAGGAATCTGTCTAGCAAGAACTCAGCAGTGCTTTACCTTTCATTTTCAGTCACCAGTAAAGGACGTCCAACCCATGAGATCTTAACCTTGGACCTAACTATGAATTCATTCATAATCTTAGCTATGCCAAGATACATTGGCGACTCCGACGAATAAAACAAACCACTAAACCACCAGTCAAGATAAATTAGGAAAATTCAGCCAAATCAGTCTAGCTGATCAATTCAAACAGTTGGCAAGATCGGATGACAGTGATAAATCTCAAGCATCGTCCTATAATGCACAAAACTCTTATGGTTACCGGTTTTCCATCAAATGCGGCCGTAAATTTTGGAGGACTCTTAAGACCAAGGGACTAAAGGGAAAACAGGAACAATGGTAGACTTCACCCGTAACTAACAACTAAATAAGGAAATGCGCCTGAAATTGAAGCAATAATGAGAGACGCATTAGAATAGAATGACAACTGAGCTCGAAGAAATTGCAGCCAAACAAAACTATCGAAGTCTCTATCAGACTCCCAAGCGACTCAGCGGGAAACCAAATCAACAAACGACAATCCATCAATAAGAAAATAGAACTTATCTACTTGCCAAGTGCAAATCCGGCGTAAATAATCCGATGAGTTAGCTATTAAACCTAGCGTTCACCAAGGTGATGTGGCCTCGCCGCTATACTTCAACATTGTGATTTTTTTTGTGGAAAGCTTTTGAGAACAAGCGCAGCGTCCAGTTTAGTGAACGATATCACTTTTTAGACCTCATAACTTCCTATAATGACACCGACGCTACCGACATCCTGAACAACATCGCTGAAACTCGGCTCCATCTGGCATACAAATAAATGCCAATAGGACAAAGATGTTCACAACAGACCGATTGCCAGCCTTCAATCAACTCGACGATAGCAGGCATAAACCAATCCTGGTCTTCAACTACCTCAGATCGTTGGTTCCAGGAGAAGCAAATCTCCACCTGTATAAATATCCATATGCGAATAAAATAGGCATCGCCGCTTCCTTAAATGGTGTCGGAAAAATATCACCACCACTCCAATTAAAATTCGACTCTTTCGGACACTCATCTTATCAGTCCTCCTCTACGGCTCAGAAACCTGGATCCGGCTCAGAAACAATGTACAATTATTAACCTATTTTTTACCAAGTTAAAAAACTTATTCCACTTAGAATAACTTCCATTTAATTTTAATATATACACCAGAACATTTGCATTGTACAACCTCTTATAATAACAATTTAATTTATTACCCTTACTAAAATACTGGTATATCATATAACTCTCGGAAATATAATAAAACCTACACCGCTCCCCTACAATAAACTCACCAACATAAGCAGTGGGAAAACCCGCACAAACCCGGCTTCCGCTATTGTACTTGAAACATATAAATGCTGTTGGATGTTCCTAAGACTTAATCTTGGCTAAAAGCCCACCTAAAGATGTTGTAATACAACGAAACCTAGGTCGTTGTAAAGAACATAAAGAAAGTAGAAATAATACTACATCACGTAGTTGCATTAAATTGTGAATATTGAATTTACAAAATTAACGCCAAATATATTAAATATTCAAACCATAATATCGCTATAGTTTTCCAATATACTTTAGGTAACCTTCTAGAAACATTGTATTTTCTATAATTGTGAGTTTATTTAGAGGGAAGGAGTGGGTGTGGTGTATATGTCTCTTACGCATATTCTAAACTATATCATAAGTATAGTATACTTTCTAAATCTTAATAATTCATCCTTAATTTAGTATTAAACATAAAGTAAATTTAAAAAAACGATCATGTTATTGGGTCCCTTGAAAAGTGTTACCTACGTATTTGTAAATTTCACAAATGTAGGTTAATATGCTTTATAATTTTATCGAATTCCAAATTTATACCTCAGGTTATTTCTAAAAAAATATATCTAAACGACAAATAGACAAAAAACACATAAGTGATTTTATAAGTTTCCCTTTTTTTTCTTTTCGTAGTACAGAATTTGAGAAAATCATTATTTTTTTAAACTAATGTTTACCGGAATTTCCAGGTTTGGAAACATATATATTTTAAAAAGTATTTCAAAGTCAGTCCTCTAATGTTCAACCACTGTGCATATAAAGCATATCTACTGGGATAAAACCTTCCAAGTAGTGAAGGCGCAATTCGTTGCTTAACTTCCAAAATTGAATAAAAGAGCATGATTGATTTTTACGATCACGACAAAATTCACAACAATTTAGGTACTGTAATAAAGCATAATGTGGGTAAAACTTCATTCTTCAAAATTTAAAATAATTTTTTTATTTATGAGATACTAAGCAAAAAGTAAACAAGGTTCTAACTTTTTCCAATTTTAGAAATAGCCGCGACACCAATAAGAATATTTTACTCTTTATCATTAATCATATGCTTTTTTTACTTTATTTACTGCTTTATTGCTTTATTTACTTTTTAAATATAAATTACAGTTTAAAGAATAAAATAATGCAGTCTCACTGTCGAAAATCAAATGTAAATTTTATCAGCGTGCACTAATATTTATTAACTTCCTGCGTAACTAAACAGAGTTAAAATTACAAATTACAACGTCCAAAAAAGTAATTATTACGTTAGAAATATAACATTTACAGAATTCACTCTTGTGTTCGTGAGTGTAAGTTTACACGCATATGATTTGATTTTACTCTTAATCCTCAGCGGTGCCAGCACCAGCAGACGGATAGCCAGAGCAATATGATCGTTGAAAATTAAATCATCACTTGGTATTTTTCATCCTAGCGTAACTTCAATGTTTCACAAAAAAGTAAAATTTCAAAAACCTCAGTATACCTGCAAGTAAATTTGCAAATACAAAGTCGTTACGTTACACGTTTAACTAGCTATCATCGTAATTATATTTCAATGAAGTTTTTACTCAATTGAGATGGCGCTAGGTTAACATGTAAAGCGATAAAAACAAAAAATATATGTTCCAAAATTTGTACCACAAGAAATACAAAGTATTTTAAATTGCAAAAATTGAGAAGTCCCTTAGATTAATCCTAATTTAGTTCTTTTTATAACGTAGCAAACTCCAGTCGTAGTGATTTTGAGAAAATGACTAATTAAAAAAATTTTGGCAATCAAATATTAATTAGTACCCCATATTATTATGGAACTTATAATCAATTATTACATTCACCACAAACAGTAATGTTATATAAAAATAACGAAAAATCTTCGTGAATATTTAAAAAGAGAATTTCAGGTACCAATAATTTTATGAAACAATATCAAGGAAATTAGACAGGTTGATATGTTCCAGAGTATTATAATATGCTTTGGGGCGTAAAAAAATCCTATATAACTACATCACTTAGTTTTAGATGGTACAATATACTTCTCTGCAACAAACTACGTGATTACATAGACACATTAACAAATATCACTCACGTTTACAGTTAGAAACGTGATAACGTAACGTTGAGTGTAATCGTTAGTATCGTAATGAAGCAGTTCGGTAGTAAACCACGTGAATGTTTCATAAGACAATTCAAATATTTAACTAGGTAAATGTACACTCTGGAACTCAATTAGCAGTTAATGTTATGCTTTATACGAGTTAATTATTAGATGGTTTTTATTTCAGAGAAATAGAAAATATGCTAAATGCAAATGAAATCTTAACAAAATTGTATAAAATGATTTTAAAAACAATAATATAATAAGATACAAAGGATACCGTTAAAGTCATAGGACGGGTAACTGAATTTTAGCTAAGTTAGTTAGGATTTCAACAATTTGGGAAATGTCAATTGTATATACAAATGTGCAAGTTTTATTAGAAGTGAAAATTAATTATTTTTTGGGTATTATTTTTTGGTTTTCGTTGGTTATGGAAATATTTCACTAATTTAGTTTTTTAATATTATCAATACTTATGGACGATGTTTTGGTTTCGAACTGTGAACAATCTTAAAACATTGCAAATATTACTTTTACCTTATTTTTTATTCAACGCAAAATTAATCTCTATCAAAGTCACAATATAAATTAAATTTAGTCATTTTGGAACAGATTTACTATGGAACCTAAATGGTCATTATTCTGTTTAGCCTTTAGAATGTATTCTCGAGTGTTATTTCTAAAGCTACAAAAAAAATTTCAGTGTAATAGTTTATTTTTAAAAAAGTCCTAGAATATTAAAAGTGGGACAATTTTCAAAAACTCCGATTTTTTAAATATTATATACTATTAATATAGGCACAAATTTTTCGAATTAACATAGAAAATTTTAATACCCAAATAAACTTAATTATGACAAAAATTAAGAAATGTTGAATAAAAAATATCTAGAATTACGTTAAGTGTGCTTTTTACGGTATCCTAGAAATAAATAATTTAACGATCAAGGAGGATCAGAAATTAACAATTTAGAGAAAAAAATTCTCTGAAAATTTCCTTGTACAAATACTTAATAAAACGTTGGACCAAACATGTTTAATGAAACAGGTTTTCCATTAACAAGTTGTATGAAATATTTAAAAGTAATATTGATGAAAATTTAAAAGAGGAGAAGATGAAATTATAATAAAGCTTTCAAATCAAATATTGATAGCGCTCAACTGGTGCAACCGAAATCCATTATATGTCCAATCTAGAACTATCATATCTCCAATTTAAATCTATCATATTTCCAATATATATCCAATATATACAATATCAAGGCAGAATGAAATGGCGCGATCTGTTTTCTATTTTTATATCGTTCTATCCTTGTATCCTTATTTAACTTCAAATATTCTTCTCTCGTCCTCATAAAAGTTTTTCTCCCTTTTTATTTTCGTTTGGTTTATTTCTCAAATAAAGTTTTTAAACTGTTTCTTTTACATGGAACTAATTGAATTTAAATATTTATTATTATTTTATTTATTATTGTATACTTTAAATATTTATTTAGTTTTATAAAGATGTTGTTCACCATATATACTGCCAAGTTATGAAAGAAACTCGAATCCAGTACTGGATTTTCATCTTCCACGCAAATATTCTAAAGCCACTTTAAAAAATTATGTTTCCGTTAAGTTTCCATATTTTAGATGGTTAGAAATTATGCTCCTGCAGCAATAAACTCTAAAAGTAAATATTTCTTCATTTTAATGTTGCCAGTTCACAATAAAACAAATACCTCGATTCAAATTCTATTTAAATACGCACAGTATCTAAAACTGTTTTGCCTTGCACAGAAAGTTCTTTATTTATGTGCTAAATAAAAATAACAATATTGAAGCTAATCAAAATTTTCACTAATAATGCACTACATTGGTCCTACAAAGAACTAAACCCATTTCCTTCACTATTATAAATATCCGTAAAACACCCACTCTCAGTAATTCCTGATTTAATAATATTTTATTTTAAATTATTTCCCACGCATGTATTTTGGTCTGTCTTATCTCTTCTATCGATTATATCTAAGACAATTTTAAATAATTTATATAAATATTTTTTATATATTTTTTTGACTCTCTTTTATTACATATTCGACGAACATCTACAAAGATTTAATAGTCTCTACGAAGATTTAATAAATTAAATATCTGTTATCCTCAGATTTCATAATTTAATTATTAGCAATACTTTAATTATTGTGCAGAAATAAATAATCTGAGGGAAAAAAGTGGCTATTTATTTGCCAATAAGTCCAAACTTTTATACAATCTTATTCATTTTTCATCAAATTCATCTTTCAGTGCCTTCCACAACAGTAAATAAGATGACAAGTTTTTAATTAACTGAGAAAAGCTTTTTGGTAATCACTTGGGATCGTGCCACTATTTACACGACCTTTTACAAATTCGCTCCATTATTTTAAAAATATTTGAAAAAAAGAATTTTCATGAAGTCAAGTTATATTTCAAGTATTGAGAAAAAAAATGTTTGTACGAATGGGGGCCCATCATCATGCATTCAATTAAAAGATATTATATCATCGTGACGAAAGTTAATATATTGACTCAATTAAATACACCAAAGCATTATTTTAAATATCTCTCCTATGTTTCGTGTTATTATTAAGAAACCGACCCGATACAATATTTTATGCAAGCAAGTTAGTTTTGCCTACATACTAAACAATATTTCTATTACATTACAACATTACCACTATATCAGTTGATGTTAAACGTTTATTTACAGCAATGTTGATTCAGAAGAATACACATATGTTTTTTGTGTATGTTTTCCTGAATACATTTTTTGGATTTACGTGATGTAATTTATCATTTTATTTAAGTCATGCTATAGAGTTTGGACTCATAACACCCAGTTATGATGTACTCAGTTTTTTTGTTTGATTTCCGTAGTTATATGTGTCACAATTAAATTTCTCGACACCACTTATTTTCGTATTTATTTTATCATAGGATTTATATATATTTTGTTCAGTTATGTTGATTTAACAGAACTAGCCGACAAGAGGACTCAAACGATGACGTGAAGGCAAATAGTAAATTATCGTAAAAATAAATTAGCAGTTTCCTTTAGTTGAATAAATTCAATGCTATTCATTTAGGATATTTTCTAAATAAATGGGATCAACAAAAATGTTGCACAAAATTGTCACTAAGGTTCCATAGCCGAATACGCAACCCTTTTAATTTCACCCTGTCAGTCTGCCTGGTACATTTTCCTAGTTTCTAAAGATTTTAATCTACTTGCATCAAATTTTGAAAGAAGTGGAGTTGAAAAACATTTTAGCATACTTCATTGTGTAGAATGTTGTTAGCAGTAATGTAGAATATTGTTATTAGTAGTATAAGGTCTTTTAAAACCAAGCGTTGATTCCATTTATTACTTTTCATTTTAGCCCAGTTTGCAATATATTCTTTAATGTAATTTGAAATGTTTGCCCCCCGCTTCCCATTTCCAAAAGAGACGATCTAAAAATCCGTAAAATATCAATAAAGTTAGTTTTGCTGAACAATTTCTAATAAAATTAATACTTTTGATGTGATAAACTTTGAAACTAGCAAAATAAACTTTTAGATACGCGGAAACTACGCAGATAGAAATCGGGCGTACTAATATAATTAGATAAATTATTTAAATTTGTTGCAATATTAAGATTAAAAAGTAATACAAAAGGGGAATCACTATCAATATGCTTCTGACTATTATACGAGAGGGTAAAGTGATAGTTTGTTTTACCTACCTAGAGCCTGTATTATTATGATGCTGCATTCTATCTTTCTTACGCGGATATTGATAAATGCGATAATGGGAAATGTCCCCAATTAATAAAGTTTAATTCCAATTGCTCCATTTTTTTTTGTTTTCTTCATTTATTATTTGTCCATCGTTTTGAGTCAGTTTACATAGCATTTTAAGTAACAATTAAAGAAATATTTGTCACTTAAATTGGGCTAGTGTTTTTCAGTGAACTTATCGGCCTAAAAATAAAAATATTTATGATCGATTGGATATTTAACAAACTATTAGGAGAGTATGGGTATATTAGGATTATAAATAAATCATACTTTGCTGAAGAGTCATTAACTTACGCAAATCCGGGGTCATAACAAAAGTTTTCATTATTTTTAATTATTATGAAAATAAATTATATTAATAAATAATATATTCTGTATATGTACAAACTTATATATGTACTTATATATGTACTTGTATATGTACAAATTTGATACGGGTCCGTTCGTTTATTAAATGACTATTGCTAACAAACAAAAAGACTCACGTTTATGACGTGAGTTATATAATTGAATTCTAAAACTTGATACACTCTGGTTGGAAAACAGCCTACCCTGGAGGACAGATAACAGTATTATAATGATAGCATTCCTTTCTGAATATACTGAATATAAAACGCTAAAAATAAAACTGTATTTATTACACAAATACGCATTATCATTAAATAAATGTGCGACAGCTTCTAAAGTAATTAAAATAAATATCTGTTTATGTTCATACTAAACTTTTAGAAGTATCAATTCACGAACATATTATCCTCTAAATACGATATTTAAATTTGAGTTTCTTGTTTCTTTCAAATTATCGAATCTTCTATTTGTTACAATTCGTAAATTATACGTTTGTTACATTTTGTGAAACGTTTGTGTTTCGTGTAATTTTGGAAATCATTCACCATATTAATAACATACATAATTACTTGTTAAATAACAGGGGAACGTAATTTGATAAATATAATTTCCCGAACCGCAGATTAAATAGACATTAATTATTCAGTATTTAATATCAATATAATGCTAAACATGAACAGCAGGTTAAACATTTGACATGTAATAAACTTATTTATCTTTTATTCTAGATGCAATTTCCTTTTCCTAGTTTTCGTAGGGCTAACCATCAATATTTCTTTTTTTATGGCTTTCCTTTTTAAAAGACACGAAAAAATGTACTTTCATCTAGCAGTAAAACTAAGAGTGTTAACTTTGAATTATATAAACGATATTTAAATAAAATTTTGGAGCAATTTGTCTTCGTTTTAGGAAAATTAGACATATGACCTTCGATTATACGACTTAAATATTTATTAAAGCTTGAATATGTGAAAGAAGTTAGAATAATTCGACGTGTAATTAAATCGCCTTATATTTATTAATTATGAAACTTTAATTATTTAAAATGCCTATCAACAAAGACGCATTTAACTTGTATTTTACTTCATTTTCATAATTTTAGGCCTTGGCTTTTCTACGAACAAATATACATTTTTAATTTTCCCCTAACGTCATATTCAATATTCGCATAGTTTTGATCAACTATTTTGGGCCTGTACCATACTAATTAGGGCGATAAATATTTTGTAGAATCTAAAAATATTAGCGCCATAAGGTCCAATATCATATCATATCCCCCGTACTTAACTTATCATTTACATGTAAAATATTATCAAAGTCTAATGTGTGTCTGGTCACTAAAATTTAAATGCAATATGAGAGCAAGAAATTAAAAACCGAACATTTAAATGTCAGCGCAAAATAAAATATTGGAACGTAACATCGGATCAAAAAATAACAATCGCTAATCCTTGAACTAACTCCTCGAACGTAACATCGGATCAATAAATAACAATCGCTAATCCTATTTAAAATCTTCATATGGAAAAACTAGAATAAGTACAGATTACAGTACAGTAAGTATAAATCAAACCAAAATTATTTTTACTTAATTACGTTTCGTTTACCTTAATTACAAGAAACAGACAATATTGCGAATTTATTATTTAAGAGTTACGGCATTGTAACATTTCATACACTGCACTAACAGCAAAATAAATGTGTTATTTTTCAGTGAGTTTTCAGCCTAATATTTCGATTGATTAATTATTATATTATATACTTATAAAATATAAAATTATTATGTATAAAAAATGCTGCATTCGCGATTGATGAGATTGTTCATTGTAGTTTACCGGTTTAAAACTTTAAGTCCGAAATTTGATCTTAACAATTTAAGGTACAGTCACAATTTAAGGTACAGTTTTACCTTATTTATTTCGTCGTTTGCGGTAATTAAATTAAGTACTAATAAGAGAAGGAAGCTTTCTTCATAACCTCGAATGCCTTTGAAACTTCTCTAAGTCCTAAATATCTTCAAAAAAGGACGGTGTTCGAAGAAAAGATGACGAATGGCAATGCAAATCCTATAGCAATCTATACTCACTGACTACGACGTGCACAACCACGCTGGCGGGACGGGCGTTTGCCGGCACGCACGTGTAGTTACCCGCGTGCTGCGGCGATGCCCGTGCCACCAGCAACTCGCTCGAATGTCGGCTCTGAGACACAGTGATGCCGTCTGTAGGGTGAATAGAAACATATATACTTTAGCTTCTTTTTTTTAAATAAAGGAGAATTTTGCAAAAATTCAATTTTGCTAAAGTACATTTACTCTTTACGCAGTTAGATTAGCATATTCCCAATATGATCTTAAAATATCATATAGATAAGCAAATAAAAAAAGCAGGAAAGCATACGTTATACAAATTTTTAACGTCTCTTTCTGGTTATCGATGTACAATTGTGATATTCCCATCACTTAAAACTAAATTTTAATTTAAGTTCTGCTTAGTCAGTAAATAAACATGTCTTTCTTAAATGGAAGTTGTTTTTAAATATAATTTAAGCTTCTTGTAAACCAACATATTAAATAAAGGAACTTCGCGGAGTGTATTTGTAGTAAAAGGGGCCATTGGACGGTTGGCTTTAAGAAAATATTCATAATAATTGATTATCAAAAGATAAGCAAATAAAAAAATCAGGAAAGCATACGTTGTATAAATTTTTAACGTCTTTTTCTGGTTATCGATAGACACTTGTGATATTCCCATAATTGACAACAAAATTTTACTTTAAGTCCATCTGCTTAGTCAGTAAGTAAACATGTCTTTCTTAAATGTAACTTGTTTTTAAATATAATTGAAGCTTCTTGTAAACCAATAGACTAAATAAACAAACTTCACGGAGTGTACGTACTGTAAAAAAGGCCATTGGACAGTTGGCTTTGAGAAAATATTCACAATAATTGAGTGTCAAATTTAATTAAAATTACTTTTAAGTCCTTCCAATATGACATATTATTATACTCACTGAGATCGTAGTTGATCATGCGGTCATCGTAGTACCAAAAAACGTAGGTGGGCGGCTCCGTAGAACCTTTGATGAGGCAAGTCAAGCGCAGTAGCGAACCCTGCTGAACTATCTTCTCAGGTTCCCCCAGAATATCCGCGTAGGCTTCTGTTCGATAAAATTAAAAACAATTATAAACATTTTAAAAATAAAAACATAAATGTTAAAAAATTATTTTGTCAAACTTATTCAATTATTTATTATATATATTATATTAGCTTCTGCCTGAGACTTCGCTCGCGAGGGTTATAATAGCTTATATATAGCACAGACGCACATGTATATATTTACGTGTATATAATATCATGAAAGATTGACATTATCCCTCAGGAACTTTATCAAATTTTGAAATAAAAATGTTAATTCAGAATATAGGCTGTTCGTATTAACCTCTAAATAACTCTAATTTTCATGTAGATCCTTCAGAAATTACAGAGTTACAAAATAACAAACATTCATTCATTCATATATTTACCCAAACATCCATCTAAACTTTCGAATTTATAATATCTATTAGGATTGTTTGAGCTATTGACGTGGTATGGTACTATGAAGCGAATAATAAATTTGTCTAAACATTTAAAACACAAGTCAAGCATTAAGAAAATAATTATTTTATTCGTTTATAATTAATTAATCAGTTTTATGTAATCCTTTTTCTTTTAAAAACTAAATGCATACTTTAATATTTATTACGAGGTACAGAAACTTTTTTCTCATGTAGAAGATTAAAACAAACATCAAATACAATGAATATATGAGACTCATTACATTAATTTTTATTTTATTTTTCACACCACTTGACTAACTAAATATCAAATTTAAAATTTTACTCAGAAAATGGAATACATACTTGCGATTCTATAAGGGTGTGAGACACGTCGCAACGTTAACGTCATCAGTAGTATATTTTGCATACACCACTTGACTAACTAAAGAAGCAACTTTAAAAAAAGTTGGTTGGGAAATGGAATCTAAACTAACTTCAAATTTTATGTAGGTATAATACACTTCACAAAACTTAACATATCAATAGTCATTTTTGCATACCACTTGACTAACCACAGTAGCAACTTTAAAAAATTTAGTCACGAATCACGAAAATTATTAATAATTTTTTGTAAATAATGGCATTAACCATGGTTAAAAAACATTGTATTTAAAATTTATATTTTGTTATCAAACAAAGAAAGATTATTTATATTAGAAAAATACTTTTAAGTATTATAAATTACTCCGTATTTTTATTTTCACTACTTGTCTGCACAAACTTTAAAGCACAACACTTCGTAATTCTCACGGAAGCTGAATTTCTACAGACGACTAAATGTCTCAAAAGGAGATACATTATTTATATTACAAAAAGTATTAAAAATGATTCCTCATTTTTGCTTATCGCTACTTGTCGGTAAGAGCTTTAACAGAGTATTTCGTAATCAATTTTTACATCTATCACGTAGGCTGAATTTTTACCCACGAATGTAAGAAATTTAACGCAAGAAATGTAAGTATTGTCTTCACTATTATTTGCCTGATTAGAAATGTAGAACGCATATCTATTTCTAGATAAGTCACCCACATTACTCGGATGAAAATGATTGGGTAATATTACAGTTAATATATGACTGCAGCATACATTTAGTTTTATAGAATTTCATTGATATTCTTACTAGAAACTCACAATAAATGAACTGTAAAAGTATAGCTAGAAATACCAAATGGGTTCAACTTGCATTTTTTTGCTGCTTATAAATTATAATGCCTGGTCGGCAACTACATAAATACAGGTTGTCCAGTGGCAGATTTCAAAGTTTGAACAAACATAGTTTCTGAACGCAGCACATAAGAGGGGCGCAGGGGGCGTCATTAGAAGCGCAAGAGGTGCGGATGTTTTAGTAGCCATGGAACAGTGGAGTGGAGAGCACCGCGCTTTTGCCGTCGAGGCGTACATTTCGAGTGGATTTTCGCTGTCTGTAGCACGCCGTCGATTTAATAATCGTTACAGTATTCGTCGATTACGTGATGGACCATCGATCAACCTCATTCAGTCATGGGTAGCAAGGTTCAGAGCTACAGGATCAACATTAAATAGGCCCAGGCCAGGACCTACACCATTGGTAGCCACGGATGAACATGTCGAGCGTGTTATGGTTTCTGTCGTTGAAAATCCCCGTATATCACTGCGTACACGTTCATCGATATTGGGAATTCTGAAATCAACTTTACAGGTAATAATGCAAAAAAAGCTCAAGTTCCATCCATATAAAATTCAAATTGTTCAAGATTTATACGATTCTGACTTTGAATTAGGAAAAACTTACGCGGAGATGATGTTGTTGAGATTTCGTACTGCTACCCGGATGGGCAACATATTCTTTAGTGACGAAGCTCACTTTCACATTGGAGGATATGTGAATAAGTAGAACTTTTGTTACTAGGATGTCCACAACTCAAGACAAATGCATCAAGAGCCTTTACATAAGCCTAAAGTAACAGTCTGGTATGCCATGTCTGCATCTGCAATCATAGGGCCTTATTTCTTTGAAAATCAACGTGGCCAAACTGTAACTGTGAATTCGGAGAGATATGCCCAGATGTTAAATGACTTTTTCATAGTAGAACTACAGAATAGTCCATCCTTTAACCAAACACATGATTCCAGGAGGAAGGGGCCACAGCTCACACTGATAATGTGTCCATGAATGTAGTGCGGCAGTTATTTCCAGAAAAAAACATATCCCGAAACGGTACCGTACCGTGGCCACCTAGGTCACCCGATTTAAGCCCATGTAACTTTTTCTTATGGGGATACTTAAAATCTGTTGTTTACAAAACAAATACGAGCACTGTGACACAACTTAAAGAAAATATTCGAGCCGAAGTCAGTAGGATACCCCAGTCGCTCTGCAAACCCGTTTTTGAAAACATGCATGCTAGACTCGAAGAGTGTGTCAGACTCGATGGCCGCCATTTGGAAAACGTGGTTTTTGAAAAATGAAATCCGCATTTATTGTTATCAAGATAAAATAAACCTACTTTTTATTAGAGGTGTAGTTTTGTTTTACAATTTTTCAAACATTGAAATCTACCACTGGACACGTATATCCATATAGCCATATGTATGCAATCCTTCACTAGTGTAAGCAGTGACAGTAGGCAGCGCTTACGTATTCAAGTTTATTTCTGAATGTGTATTTTGAATGAAACTACTATTATATTAATAGACGGAACGCTAACTGACACGATTTCATACCATTTCGCTGTCTAACGTAATGCAAATTTCGGTTAATTTATTCAACTATTGGGCAAAACATTAACGTAACGCAAAAGATAATTTTCTAAATCATAAATGTGCTAAAACCGAACGAATGTCGGTGAAAAAATAAATTATTCTTTCAATACATAAACAAATTAAAGAAACTACCGACACTTACATCAATAAAAGCTCCAAAGTTCCAAGTATTGATACTTCTAATATAATAGTGGATACAGAGGAAAAATTTGAGACATGGAAACATTATGCTGAAAGGCTATTCAAATATGATAGAAAACAAATATCTCCCTAAAGGAAAAGAAATAACAAATTAATCAGAGATAACGAAGATGACAATAGAGTTTGTGAATTAAGTACAGTTAGAATCATGAAGAATGGGAAGACATCTGGCCCAAATGGGGTAGCCATGTAATTAATACAGCGACGTAAAAACAAACTTCTTAAATATTTTCACTGAACTCTTCATTGAGATATCTACAAGTCAGGAACAATACATAACCATTAGGTAGTGTTAATTTTTGTATTAATTCTTCAGAAAAATAACACAAAAACAAGCCAAACATAACAGATATATTAAGGTTCTTTCTGAGAGTAATAAATGACTGTACATAATAAACTGTATAGAGACATCACTGATATCCAATTAAGCATCCAAAATTGGTGCACGAGAAGCGCTATTCTAGATAAACGTACTAACACAGCGCTGAATACATGGCAAGCAAATGTATCCGTAATGTGATTATAATCTTTCGTAACTAACAATTATTTATAAATTAATAAAGTCAACAAAAGGCTATTTATATAACAACTACTATGACGGTCAAATAAAAACATAACTATTATCATCGCACATGCAACTTATTGCCTTACATATAATATCTTTTGAGGAGTATTATTTCTGCCTTTTAAATTAGGAGACGAACATTTTGATTAGTTACTCAGTTTTCAATACTTTTTCCTAATTTTGAAACTATGGGCTGTGCTATTACAAGCTACCACGAGCAAAAACTACGTTTATATCAACATTTCTTTTTAAATACACCGGCTGGTTTTCATCAATAAGAATTCAATATAAAACTCTTTCAATAAACACTGTATTGTTCTAATATAAAATACGCGGAATTCATTGTGTATAACATATTAGAAGATTTTTGTTATTTTGTTTTTAATTATAATAATTATAGTAAATATGATCTTTCTAATTCATTCATTTTTCCTTAGTAAATCAACTTTTCATAGAATATATACATGCGTTCCAAACTTTCGTAGGTGGCCGTCAGCATCTTTCCTCTTTAAGATAATTTTCCTGCTAGTGTAATTATTTATAAATTAATATAAATACGTTCCCGACTATGATTTCATACTAAGTTTTAGAATCTTTAACCCTCAATAACTCCTAATATTAACATAAATAATAATATCATGCTTTTTAGTTTGTTGTCTTCGTTGACACATTCTCGATATCCATATTATTTTTAACTTTACTTTCACATGACGAAAGTTTTATACCACGGCAAATAATTTTCTTTGCTATACGTTAACATGTATTCATAATTTTCGCAACCCTACGTTACGTATAAGGAAGATATCTATCCCACAATACATCTTCAATGCATATTTCTTACAATAATTCCCCGCGTATCCCTCCCTCTCCGAGATTAAGCAGAATACCTCTCGAGCTCGCACCGTGTAGACTTTTCAGTGACTGTAATTCAGAGTTATGGCTCTCATTTGTGCACAATAGGGATAGAAATTCGCGAATGGATTCGTGGACTTAATACTTCCTACGTGTCGACTCTCGTGGCTTAGTATACGCATGCATTACTTGCTACGAAGTAGCAAGTCGTAGAGTGAATTTGCGTCGTAGATGCTTGTAGATAAAAATTCAAAGCGATGCATTAGTGATAGTATTCAACTGTAAATATACGCGTTTAGTAATAAATCTTCACGTGTCTAATACAAATAAATCAAATGATACGAACGAAAAAAATTATTTTTAATTTAAATTATTTAATTATATAATCGAAATAATATATTTATTTAATCAAATGCACGTTTTGTGTAATTTGAATGAATGTGTCGTCAAATTACTTTATATTTGTATCGAAAAGTTAAGATTGTAGATTTTTGGTGTAAATACAGAGAACAATATTAATCTAACCAGAATGTTTGTGTATCGATTTTAAGGACTAAGCAAACAAAGCACATATTAAGAAATGAAACGTTTACCAAAATAAAAATAGGGTTGCAATTAATAAATCGTCTCCTGTACATTTTATTTCTTGACCTACTTACTTACTTTGCTCGTCTGCATTATGATGCATCAACCATTTTTTTTACTTATTGGATGCCAAGTTAATATATGGAACTTATTATTACTCGTCATTTCGTCAGCGGAAAAATTATCCATAATCGTATTTTCCAACAGTAGGAATGGTGTGGTAAAAATATAAAGATTGATGATTTATTGCAGAAATTACTGAGTTAAACAAAGTTGGCGCCATATATTGGTGTCTTAATTTTTGTTTTTTGATGTTTGTTGAGGAAATGTTCATTTTTTCAAAAACTAAAATTTATTCTTTCCAGATTTATAATATAAGGTACAAACAAATAGAATACTGAAATTTTCAATATTAAGAGGAAAACTACGCACATTTTACATCGATACTAACCATTAGAAATTTAAAACATAAATTGAGGATAAATACCAAATATAATTTTGCTTAATTAATTTTATCCTTATCAAGCAATACACCAATGTAGTGTTTCGATTTTTGAGGTTATATTTAGGTACTACACATCTGCGAAATATCCACTTGAAGGCTTGTAAGCCACTAATATGACCGAACTAATCAGAAAAATGTCAACGCCTTTTGAATAGTTAACCTATGTTTCGTCTATGCCACTAATATGAAAAAAGAAGGTTTAATTACAAACAGTAATGCTGAAAATGAAGTGAACTGAAGACAAAATAGTTAAATTATTACGAGGATAATTGTCTTCCTTGCTTAATCTACTTAAATTTATAAAAATGGTTTAAAATGGTGGACGGAAAATTAAAGACAAAAAAAACAATTTAGAAAAAGATCCAGATAATTATCAAACGTAACTTTAAGTTTACGAACGATAACCTAGGATATAACCAAGTGTGAGGATTTCTCTCATGTCACATCCAAATAATATAGTCCTTCATGTAGTAAACCCTCGACTTCAAACTAATCTATCACCGCAAACACATGAATAAACTTGTTTTGATAAAGGAACAGGAACTCAAAAACATTTCCTCATAATACCACAAATCATGGAAAAGACTTAAGTATTTTTATCTATTTATGGATTTCTGGAAAGTAGTGACAATGCTGAATGGGAAAGACTTTAGCAAATACTTTCTGACATGGGTGCAACGAAACATCCCTTTATTAGGTCACTTTATATAGGTTGCACAGGGAACGTCCGAATAGATGAAGGTGACCGTGAGAACTTTAGAGCGGAAGTCGTTGTTTGGCAGGGGTGTGGACTCTTCGAATTTCTATTTAATATCTACGCCCAGTACATCATACGAATTGTTCTGGAGGACTGGAGTGTACAAATAGGAATATGGCTAAAAGCAAAGAGCAAATAAAAAGCCTACGTTGTCTTGAAAGAACCAGACTCAATTTCTAACTCGCCATTAATAAAGGATAGATGAAAATTATGATAGTTGATAGGGCAGGGCGTATTATAACAACTGTAAAGTGGTACAAAATGCTATTCACCTCGATTCGTCTGTGCTCAAAAATGGAGGGTACTAGGAGGAAATAGGAAAAAACTGTTTCATCACAAGATCTGCTGTTGGAAGCTGGATAAGATTTAGGAGAACATACGAATAACCAAATACATCAAGTTTCGACTAATAAAAAGTCTCGGATAGATTCGTACGAACTTTTTTGGTAGGACTGATATTAGCGGGTCGAGTGTATTACATATCATATGTTCTATATTATGTCAAATATCATATACTATATCTTCTCCGATTATTGTTGTAACGATTATTTTACATACGGACATTGCGGACATATGTTTTACACTAACGTATGTCATAAAATAGTTTTTCAATCAATAGATTTTACAAAAATATCGCTTGACGAAAAAATTTTAAATGCATATGCTACAACCAACCAACTAAATAAATGTATATAACACGTCAATACCTGTTGTATCCCCGAATTACCACCACACAACCAATATTTAAATTTACGATATATAAATATTAAATATAATCGATCGATTCAATCCTCAAAATCAAAGAAATTTAAAATATATTTACTTATAAGATTTTCAATTCATTTAAATCAAAAATACCATCGCCTGTACCATATACCTATTATCTAATAAGATATTTGCCTAATTATCTAATAATATAAATACCGTCTCCTGCGCCATATACCTAATATCTATACCACTAATCATAAAAATCATCGCCTGCATATCCACCAAATATTTTCAAGTTACTCCCGCGAGTCGATAGCTACCTGCCGCAAACTATTAGCATAGGAAACTAAACTTCTAATAAACACATTAAGCATAGCGGCGACAATGCTTTGGAAATGTCGCAAAACTTGAAATGTCAAACACAAATTTGCCCTGCTCTGAAGTTCTTAGGTGACCTTAATATGGTAATGATTCAATACCGTGAGGCAACAATCTTTACCAATTTGGTAATGTCCATGTAAACTATTTATAGGTCGCACGCATGCGTAAATTGCCTTATAAATGTCATTTGTTTCGGTTTCTGCAACTACTTTACAATGTATGTCATATTAAGTGTCACAAGGGATTATCATAGGTGAAATAAGATTTGTTGTATTTATTTTCTTACTTTGATCTCCAAATTTACTTACGTATTAATCTCAAGCAATTTTTTCATTAAAACTTTTAAATTCAGATCCAGCGAATAACCCACACAGCAGATTAATTTAAATAATTCGAATGAATTTCAAAGCCACTTTAATTATCGGTTTAAAACTACATCTACTAAAAATAAAAACAGCCAAACTACCGCTGCCTACAGTTAAGGGTACTCTAAGAATACTAATACAACTTACCAATTACAAGTAGTTTTATGAAGATACTGGTAGGCGGATGTGTGGGAACTTGACACTCGTAGTACCCACTGTCGGACTCATTGGAGTATCTTATATGGAGAGCCCAGTCCTGCAAATAAATAACTCAAATATAATAATATATATTTCTATCTATAACTGACGCATTTGTTATTCCTTCTAGAAAAGAAAAAATAACTGAATAATTCCAAGGTCAGCATCATATACCAGCAAAGAGCATCACATATACCGAATACATACAAATATTTGCCTTCGATTTTCTGTAGTATGAATCTTAGTGTAATTTAAGTCAGACATGGAAACTTGAACTCAGAACCTATTTTGAGTTCATTTAAGTGACACATGACCATTATTTTTATCCATGAATTATACCAAACTGATAAATTTATGAAGTTATTGTACACTTTCATTGGCCAAGTGATTTTTTCGTAAGAATCCATCTCAATTTTGTGTCCTATCTAAATTTTTGAGCATTATAAATATCTATGCAAAATATTGCCTAATTATCATTTTCTAAACATAACCCAGATTTCTTTTCACATCGCACAGCGTGCGGGTGTGAGGATGGTTGTTTATGGTATTAACGAATTCAGACGTAATTCATACCGTTTAAAATAGCGTATAGAATTAGTCATATTTTATGCAAATTTAAATTTGAATTTGAATTAATTAATTAACATAAAGAATTAAAATATTTATCGCAATATTCCCTCCCTAAAACGAATACATATTATTAGAAAAAAATTCGCATTACAGTTATGATTTTACTACTGTCCAATGTATAACACAGCAGCATTGTAATCCATTCGAGTGCAATTAATCTAAATGGTACTCAGCTGTTGATATATTTTGGTACAAAAATAATAATAAAATCCTGGAAAGTTACCTGGCAAAAACAATAATTTTGTTCTCAGTCTTAAATTTTAATGTTTACCCAACCAGAGACTGCCGTGTTTATTGATCTATAAAATTATACCACGTAAGATTTTTTATTTACGTCTTCAACAGTCACCAAAAATGAGTAGAGTATTAAGCTAACAATTATACTGCCGCACGTAGTTAGAAGCATAACTCACCTCATACTTCACTTAAATCACTTAGGTTATGAAACAAAATTGAAGAAGAGGTTGACAAATAAAAGTTTTTCCAATTTTCCACGTAAAGGTGCCAATTAATTGTTCAATTTTCTTCGCTTTGTTGATGTAACAATTGACCAATTATCAGAAATTATATATGTAAATAAATTTGATCTACTAAAAGGAACTACAATCGAAATACAATATTTTTCTAATCCTTTTCTCAACTCGTTACCTAGGTAATACCCCAAAATTAAGCTGGGAAACCATATAATATATCCGTCGCTATAAGAAGCTATAAAATCGTACTTAGCAAGTATAAACGTTTACCCAAACTACAAGACAATATCGACTATGATTTTCTGAATGAAAAGAAAAAGAATATTTAAAAAAAGAAGAATACTTTTTTGGAGTCCCTTCCAACATACCTAATACGCATAAATAGAAGAATTAGTTCTTTCTGTCATACATGTCATGGTAATGTCTATAACACAATATAAGAAGAATTCGATTACATAATCATATATGTTTGTCAATATTACTTGCTTTGTTATAGTCACGCGACTCAAAATTTTAATATGAAAATAATCGCATACCTAACAAAGAGATTGTCATATAATGGAAAGCTAGAATTACATAGTTACACACGGGTTAAATTGAGTTTTAACATGTATCATAAACATTGCACACGTACAACACATATCAACTATGTTAAACAGACGTGAGCTTATACTTTATTTGTATAGAAACTTCTATTTCCAAATTTGTTTAATTTTGAAAAACATATTTGCAACATTGTGATACCAAGAACAAAATGATAATATTTGTATATTATATACATTCTCTGCAATGAATGTGTAAAAGCAAGCAGCCATTTAAAACACGAAAGATAATTATTTTCTTTAATTCTGATATTTCTCAAAAGATAGTTCTACAAATCTTGAAGGCATGTAAGATATGGTTCAGAGACTTATTAGAGAGGAGCACAAACCATTTTTTAATTTATTTTTCATTGTTTGTTTTTAGAACCGTCATGGATGAATTTGTTGCCATGTCTATCCTACAAATCTTTACGTAGGAAGCTTTAACTAAAAATCTTTGCGTAGGAGATTTTCATGTCTTATATTTAAAGTGCAACTATTAAATAGAGCTAAGTGTAAGATATTTAAAAAAACACGCTATACTGAACTATGTGTTAGGTTATGTATTTTCAATGATTAAATATAAATACTAATATTTGAATACAGTTTAAAGGATCCTTACATATTTACATGTATGTGTGATCGAACTCTTGTAATGTACTTTTCACTCGTATTATATGGTTATATTTTTAATTATGGGTCTTTCATTTTCTTACAAAGAGGAGGATATTTTTTAATTCTCAAGAGAAAATGCAAATTCCAGCAGAAATTTTAAACAATATTTTAATATGTTCACATTGAACTGCTTTTAAACAAATTAGTTGGAATAGTAAAATATAACTGAAATATTTTATCTTAAATCTTTATAAATTTAAGGCCAATGGTAAAAAAATTAAATTTGTAATTTAATTCCTAATAATAATGAAATAATAAAAAATAATAATAATTTTGATTAAAAATAATAAAAAATATTTTAGGTTATTTTTAAAGTTCCGTACTCTAAAAAGAAAAAAAATAAGCGCTTATAAAATTACTAAATTTCTCAAAAAATGTTAAAGAAAAATTTAAACTGTGTCATACTAATAAAGCATATGAATGAGACGTATTCCAAAAGTTTACACTCATAAATATTAATAAATAAATTTTAAAGTTGACAAATGAGGAAACAATTTCTTTTTTCAATATCATGTCGTGTGGAATATTAATTGAAGGAACAGGTCATAAAGATTTCCTAAATATGTTTTCAATATTTTATGAGATGTGTCTCTAGAAATATTGTTGAAAATGTACGCGCAGTTTTACTCAAAACCCGTTTTAAGTCAGCATATATTTCAATATTTGTTACTAAAAATATTTACAAAAAAAATTACAGGAAGCGAATAAAATAATTGAATTGTTTAAATTTCATAAATTGCGTGGGGTGTCAATTTAAAGTATGTTACAAGGATTTGGTATCTGCTTTTTTGAAATTCTATGTAAAATACTTCAAGAGGCATTAAGAAAAGCGTCCATAAAAAGTACATTATGTCTCCAATGCTATTAAAATCAAAATTATGAAGAAAGAAAATTAAAAATTAAGTAAACTGTTTACTTACATTTTTTACAAAAAACTCTATCAATGTTTCATTTTTAAATCAAATAAATATTATTGCAACTTCTTTACCAAAAGAGAGTGTGATTATTTTGTAAACAATACTTTAAATAATTACACAACACAAATCATAAATAGAACAATTGATTTTCAAGCAATTGCAGATTTTTCAGACACCAAGTCAATTAGTAGGAATTAAATTTGAAAAGGCAATGAGTCCTGATGAAAAATCTAACTTTAATCACTGCGTGTATAGCAGCTAATAAACATAACTATAGCGCTACTCAAAAAATGGTAAGCGCCATCTATCGCCGAGTAGAAATATTTAGCATGATTAAAAGTAAATATATACTATACGGTGAAATCAAACAAGGATAATGTTATGATATGAACTTAGATTTAGATAACGTATATGTCCAATAACGACTATGATATTTTGACTATAATATTTTGAGTATAGTTCGTTCTACTTCTTCACTTTCTCATAGAACATGTTCAGCAACACTTTTAGTTAAACTTCGTACAAGCCTTTCACACTCAGTATTACCAGTTCTGTTCAAACTTAAAAAAGAGTTATTGAAAGAAGTATACATTCTGCTACTAAAGTCTTTATGTCAGAATTCGTTTCTTTGCATGTAGATTTCAACGCAGAACATATAGCATCTTTAAGCATACATGCCTTGTAAAATCTATGATTTTTCTTATTACAAAAGTATATGACTTATAAGTGTTGAGCCTATATTTTGCAGATAGCTAAAATAAAGACGCCCCTGTTTTAAATTCTGCTCTAACATCCTCTGGTTCATCTCTCGAACAATGGCTTCATTCTGATGATGTGTTAATGCGTTGCTCGTGGTTTTAGAGATAGCCAGCAACTGCTTGAAAATTTAGGACTGATATCAAAAATGCCTAATCAGTCGACAAACTTAATTCAATCCGAAAACTGGATGGAATATCGAGTAGCTTGGAAAAAATTAATGTGTGTATTCTCATCCTTTGCGATTCTTCAAACCTTGTTAAGACTGTGAAAAGATGGAAAACCTAAATGAAACTCTTCGTGTTCCTAATAAAAATAATATCCTCTTTACAAAATAATAAAGGAAAGCAAATGGACAACATCACCCATTTAAAGGTTTAATTTAAGATAAATTAATACAAACCTTTATATGTTTCCCATGAGCTGAACGGAATCTTGGATCCGCACTATAGGTAACAAGACCAACTGACAATAAGGAGTAATCCTTTCTTCTGATCCAGGTTACCTGCAACGCAAAAATAAATATTTTAAGTAACAATTTTTTATTAAAATATAATTTTATTTACTACACTTTTTGATTAAAACTTTGGCAAATACCTATGTAATTTAGTTTTCCGTATAGTGGAATGACTACAATTAAAGCGGGATTCTTCAGTAGGAGCATTGTAATCCATGCTATTATTTGCTGCGTAACTAAAGAACTGTTTACAATAGAGTAGCCTAAATAAAGATAAATAGGCTTTTACAATAGAGTAGAATCTTCATTGAACAGTTTAAAAAATTTTCAAAATATAATGCTGAAGAGCATGTCTGATGTCACATGTTTTATTCAAAACAGCGGCGTACACCGTAATCTAGGTATGGAGATATTTCCAGTAGTAACCAGAAAACATACAACCGACCACATCACGTGGTTGCGAAATCATGAAAATCCTGTAATGGAAGCAATGAAAGCTCATGAATTGTTGATGTAGAAAATGATGGTAAATAAGTTCTCCACCCGCGCGTTGATTGGAAAAAAATTAAATTAATTCCGCAAGTTGGTCTGTTTTACTCTAGTTTTGATTAAGTGGTTAAAAATTCCACAATAACCATCGAATCACAATACCCGTCGATTTTAGTACTTTTAAGTGATTTCTTGCTATTATAATTTTTAATAAAATCGATAATGGATAAAAATTCCTAACACATTTCTATAATTAGATATGTTTCTAAAATATTTGACATTAATTACAGTTCATCAATCAATGACGATATATGATATGTAAGTACTATTTTGGATATAAACAGTAAATGTAAAAAAATCAAAAAAGGGTATTAAACTTTATTTTAAATAGGAATATACCTAATATATATTTAAGTTACACCATAACAACAATTTCTACAACTATTCACAATTAAATGAAACTACAACATGTTGTAATACAACGAAACCTAGGTCGTGGTTAAAGAAATTAAAGAAAGTAGAAATAATACTACATCACGTAGTTTAATTTAATTGTGAATAATGAATTTCTACAAAATTAATGCCAAATATATTCAATATTCTTCAACTATACTCAGATATTCAGACTTGCTACTATCTAATGGATACTGAATTAATTTTCATTGACTAGGGTAGGTTTTTTCGACTACTTCAAATAAATAAAAAATTAAACACGACAGTTACCCAAAAACTTGAAGTTAAGTAATTTAGAAAATAAAATAGCATTAGTTCATATTTTTAAAATGCTCTCGTAGATTTTTTATTTTCTACTGCAAACATTTATTCCATTTCTTCAAACGTAGCCCTAAATTTATCGCCCAGATAAAAATTAAAGCATAACTGATTCTCATGAAAATGATGACGTGTATATTTAGTATACACGTCGTATTTTTTATTATTTTTGAGGAGACTTAATATGTAGAAAGTTAAAGACAAAATTTGTAAAAAGTAAAAAATATATCAATTATAATAAATAATCCTTTTGATAAATCTTAAGCACATTATTTACAGACCTATGGATAAAATAAAACTATACATTTACCGTGGCTGAATATTAAAGATATTTATTAAAAAAATTAATAGGAGTAAATAGTATAACTAACAGAACACAAAAATATTGTGTTTGAAAATTTTGTCTGTGTGTCGGTTGGTTTGAACAAGCGTCACGTAAAAAGTACTAAATTAAATATAAATTTTATATGAAATCAATATACGTGATTAACACCTGTATAAATAGTACCAATTCTCAATTTGGCAACATGTAACATTTTGTAAATTGACAAATATCAACATGAATTATCTAATTATTTTCGTCCGACTTAGCATCTTAAAACATGTATAAAAATCTTTGTGACAATAAACATGCAACTATTTTTACTAACCGATTGCATAGATTAAAAGATGGAACATTTTAGACGTGTGTGTTTAAAGTACTTAAGCTTGAAAATAGAAAACTGAACTCAAAAATATGTTTCATTTCCTTTCAAATAAATAATTTTAATAACAAAAAAAATGAATTAAAAATTCATCCAATTCATTATTCATAAACTTTGTTAGTGACATATTTCAGTTCTTAGAATTTTTTAACAAACAAAAGGTTTCTTTGTCGAAATATTTCTCACGATAATTAGTTTTCTTTTATAAACTTCTGCTCCGTAAAATAGTTTGAACTATTGTTAGACAACACGAGCGCATTAAAGTGTCTAATAATTGACTACTTATAGTAAATTCTAAAGCCAATATTAAGTTTTTGTCCAAAAAGCTTTACAGAATTAGAGCTTCAAACTTGTAAAGACTATTTTCATAAATTATTTTTATGAAATAAAAAATAGTGAACATTATTTACTGTGTACTAAAGAATAATTCGAAAGTTGTGTCAAGTTTCAGTCATCTAAAATAAGCAATTAAAATTTGATAATATTTCTTATCGTCTTATCTTGAGAAAGTTCAAACTTTAGTCATTCGGTGTGAAATTTCTATTTGTGGACATATGCTAACATACAATTTAGTCACTTATTAACAAATTCATTATACGGATTCCGCACCAAATAAAAAACGCACTGAAACTACTATATAATTTCTGGTCATAATTCAATTTGCAAAACACTAGAAATAACAATTTTTGAAATAGGTGCCGAGCCAGCGCTTCTCTTTTTTGTCACGTACATGCTTTCTGACTCCAAAAATCTTTTGAATGCGTATATACGTAAACTTACTTACCCTATCACCTTATCATCTTAACCTAATTTTGTTAAAGGCGAATTTATGCCACTCTTAGTCGTATAAAACTTAACAATTTCATTATCACATAACCATTTGACCTACAATAATACAAATTATATTAATGTATCTGTGCTGTTCATTGTTGAAAAATTCTATGGAGTACCTTAAATTTCCATAACCATAGTTTTAATGATTTTTTAAGGTGCTACAGAGAAGCCATTCAAATAAAGAAGGATTCAAATTAATTGATTAATACTCACAAAATACGACGTACCATTGCAGCGACAAGCTGAGAAATTTGAATACAAAAATAAAGGAAAATTCTCGGCTTGATATAAAATATTATGATTTAATAAGAGATTCTCACCATTTAAGCAGTCAGTTTCTAATGCAAGGACTGATTTTTTTAACCGGGAGTTCAATTACAAAAAACTTTGTCATTGAATGAAACAATCCAAGTTTCAGTATTTAAGCAGATAGTACCCCTGCTGAGTCAAACTAAGGCGTTAGAACTCGAAATTTATTGTTATAGTCTCTGCTTGAGATCCAAAATACTGATTTAAAAACAGCAGATCCACACGATTTACTAAAGCGATACCCCCACAGTCTCAAAACCAAGGGCTAGGAACGCTGAGTTTAATGAAATAGTTTTTGCTTAAGCTTCAAAAAAAATAGCAGGTCCTGAAGGCATACAATTTTAGAAGGTAGCACCGATGCAGCATCAAACGTGACGAGCTGAGACCCGGATTTCAATGACAAAGTCTGCTTGAGATTGAAAATACTAATTTAAAAGTAAGACAACCACGATTTAAGCAGGCAGTACCCCCAGAGCCTCAATATTAAAGAGTTAGGATCCGAAATTTAATGGCAGACTTTCTGTTTGGTATTCAAAATACTAATTTGAAAACATCATATCCTCAATTCTCACTATTTAGGTAGATAGTATGCTTGCGGCATCAGGACTGGACATTAGAACCGGAAGTTTAAGTATAAAACCCTGCGTGAGACCTACAATACGCATTTAAAAACAGCGTATCTTCCAGTTTCACGTTTTAAGCAGGCAATAACTCTACAACATCAGGACTGAGGCATTGGAACCAGAAGCTTAAAGATAAAGCCTATGCGTGAGACACACAATATGCATTTAAAAACAATATATCTTCAAGTTTCACGTTTTAGGCAGGCAATAATCTTACTATATCAAGACTGAGGAATTGGGACCAAAAGTTTAAAGACAAAGCCTGTGCGTGAGACCTACAGTACTCATTTAAAAACAGCATGTCTTCAAGTTTCACATTTTAGGCAGGCAGTAACCTTGCAACATCAGAACTGAGGAGTTGGAACCCATAGGTTAATGACAGAGTCTGTATTTGAGGTCCAAAATAATAATTTAAACACATCAGGTCTTCAAATTTAGCCACTTGAGCAGACAGTAGCCTGCAACTACAGTAAAATTAAAGTGTTAGAACCCGGAGTTCCACGACAGTGTGTCTGCTTGAGACCTGCACTAATTTACTGCTACTAATTTAAAAACAACAGTTCTTCAAGTCTCACGGTGTATGCAGGTGTTACCCCTGCAGAGTCAATACTGGGGAGTAGAAATTCGAAGTCCAATAGCAGAGTCTCTTTTTGAGACCCAAAATACTAATTTAAAAACACCACTACACAACACACTCACTGTTTAAGCAGGCACTATATGTGCTGCGTTCGAATTTATGGATCAAAAGCCAAAATTATCATGATGTTTTGCCATGGTTGCTAAATAAATGTGTGAAATTTAGGGAGACGGTTAAGGAGAAGTAGTACAACACCAAAATGCGAAACATAAATTTAAATAAAACCGTTTAAAAACATGTCTTTTGCACTTCATGCCTTTGTACGTTCCCTTATAATACTTACCTATTCATTAACTTTGCTACTTTCTCAAAACAAATTAAATAAGTACTTACGCATGGAATTTACTCCTGATCACTGAAAAGTACCTGTGCCTACCTTCCAGCTCCATCGTTGTGCTCTGATTTTACTAAAAAGCAAATTTATCTCTCCCATAATCGCGTCTTAATAGATTATCGTTGAACCTCATTTGCGCTGTTCAATGTTGAGTAATTCCTAGGTGTGTCTCCAATTTTCATAATTTAATTTGGTTTAGGAAAACATTTCATGGAATTATTTTGGGAATAAATATTCCAAATAAAATGGAATCATCCCAAACTGTTTTATAAAAGACAGAAATACGAGGTAACAAATAGAAAAAAATTCAGTCGCATTGAGTATATTTTCCCCTGTTGAAGTCTTTAAAAATTAGCATTTATGGTTGAATCTTTAGCATTTATGGTTGAAGTTTGGTATTTATCTGCTTGTACATCGCAAAGTTTCTAAGCAACAATTATTGCTATCAAATTGAAATTTGATAAGTTCAAAATGTGTTTATATGCCTGTATGTCAATGAAATGAATGTAACAAAATTAGGAAAACATTTTTCATTTTGATCCAAATTAATCCGAAATGGGTGCTTGACATTTAATATAGAGCAAAAGATTCTAACGGGTAAACATTATTTTGTACACACTTAAACTATTTCAATTTTAAACCAAATACTTTTTGATTTGTAACCAGACATGTGAGAGGCTTTTGAACATTACAGTAAAAATAAAATATATTATGGGCTTTAAATACCCAGACTTTTATAGTATGAATTAAACTTATTGTAAAATGTGAAATTATGGTAAAATAGTAAAATATTTTGAGTCGCGAATAATAAAAATAAATTCGTGTGCCTTTTGAATGAGGAAATCGAATTTTACTGATTTCTGAGTATTTTAATTGAATTTTATCAGTTTCATTTACGCGTCGCGTGTACAAACAAACACGCAAACAGAACAAAGTTCAAAAATAATCTTAATACACAATGCATCCTTTATCGTTTATGTCCCAAATATTATGTCTACAAATATTTTCAATTGATACCCAAACTTTACTGTTTTATTTTAATAAGTTAACAGTTTTTTTTCTGATAAATTTGAAATATATAGAGAATTGTAGAGAAAATGATCGATCATTTTTTCAATTTATCTCTTTATCTATACACGAAATACGCGTACACTATCACGCTGATCGTATTTGAGAAACGTTTTCAATATTTCATATCTTAAGATTCAACAATAAAAGAAGGTATTAAAATATCCTATTCATAAAGTTGGGAAATGTGGAAAAAGATATTAGTCTATCGAGTTAAAAAAAAATTACTGCGTCAAAACCTGTTTTTTCAATGTTAGAAGGCCCAAATATTTTTAAAATATGTCAGCATATTGCTCTAATTTAATTTCTGACTGAATCTATGTAATTGAGCATAGGATGCTTTGTGATACGAAACCTTCTTTCATGGCAAATTTCAAGATACCAAGTCAATGAAAAATACCTTATAGCTTTTAATGAGTGGATGTATGAAACAGTAAAAATATATAATATATTGAAGGCCGTTTCTTTTTACCGCTTTAGCCTTTGAAGCTAGATCTTTCCATAAAAAATTGATTTTATTTTGGACCTTAGAATTTGATGCTTAATTTTATTTAAAGCTTCTTTTCTTTCCTGAGAAAAGGAATCTTGATATATAGAGACAGAGGCACAAGGATAATAAAACGATCCTATAAGTGTTTCTTTTGTCCATTCTGAGACAGGAAAATCAATAAAGGTAAAGCGAGGCAAAGCCTAACGTCGGCATGATCAAATTCTTTTATGATCATTTTCTTAACACGCTCGCCTCTATGACACCTAATTTGCCAAACTAAAATTGACAAAACAGATTTGCCAATCGGACTAAAATAACGGAAACAACTCAATCTCCAACGTCGTTGAAAATAATATGTCGGAACACAATTTTTCACAATCCCCTGGGTGGATATACGATTCACGTATATTGACGAGTTCGTCCCAAAGGTGCGACCTTGCGAAGAAGCCGGAAAGTACATGAAATCCATTTCTTTGCGTAGTCAGGTATCACATGATCATTCCTCACATGAACGATGAGAATATTTCTGAGTGTCTTGGGAAGTGTAGCGTTACTTAATAGTTATGTTCGATGACAGATATACATGATACCGTCAGGTATAACGAACATAAGTATGATACGGTTATTCAAAAAGAAGAGCAATTGGGTAGTGGTAGTTTTTATTGTTACCTTAATATTCCAGGTCTAAAACAGTAAAATATATCAACGAACGAAATTCGTTCGTTCGCCTGCCTGTGATTGTATCATTACTTCCGTACTGTTTTAATATATTTATACAAGGATACCAACAAAAAAGTGCCTAACGTTTCGGAAATAGAAAATAATTTTAAACAAGTTGGTATTCTTAGAATTGGTATTCAAAAAATATTATCAATTCATGATCAGGAAAATGCAAAAAATAATAACCAATTAGTAAACATATTACAAAATAAAAAAATGCTCCTTATAAGCGCCAGTGTGTTATATTTTTGTTATATTAAGAATTTTTATTAATGAATTGAAATAAAAATTTAATTAATTGTACAATTATTTTTTTAGAAATGATTACAGTAACGAGTACAGACATTCCTTATTTGTTTTATTAATGATTTAAAGAAAAAATTGTCATTTACTTTTTAATTTGTTTCTATATGAGAGTAATATTTTTATTTCTTTTATGGATTTTTACCCGTCTCATTTAATAATAACTAATCCATACTTATTAATTGGCCAATATAAATAACGTACTCGTGGCGTGTCACGTAAGTTTTTGGACTTTAACATTTGTTAGTTATAGCACGCAAAGCAGGCGATAAAAATTAGGAGATAGAAAAAATATTCGTCGCCTCTTAATTTATGTATTAAAACTAAGCGTTAAAGTAAAAATATATTTTCCTTTATTAGTATTGCTCCAATTAATATAAAACTTTCAGCATCGTAGAGCTTATAGTATCCATTAAATACAGAGTATTTAAAACAGAATATTTAATTCTTTTTTTGGAAGATGTGAGTGCAAGTAATAAAGATTTAAGTGGAAGGACATCAAAAGTAACAAGCGATAGTTTTTGTTAAACTTTAACTAATTTCGGATATTTATCTGTAGGAAACGATATGGTTAACTATTATACAGATTAATTTTTATAAAAAAAAAATAAGATTGCGCCTTGCAATCTTGTATGCAGGTAAAGTACTGTTAACGGATTAACTTTTGGCACCTGATGGTTGTTTTTTTACGCAAAGCTAAGACAGGAGCTACCTAGATATTTTAAACCAACAAATAAGAGACGTTTTAATAATGTGTCTGTTTGGATATAGCATATTTAAATACGATTATCTATCAACATATTTTACAAGGATTATTATAATAATTGAACTGAGACTCTTACGTTACGTTATGACGATAGCGTAAATCAAATGCTACAGAGGCAGTTAAAAGCAATACTAAAGATTAATAAACTCACATGATTTTGTAGTTTCCTTGGTATGCCTAGCAACAAAAAATTGAGAAGCAATTTTTTGTCGTAATTTGAAAGTAATAAAAGTTCATACTGGACATAATCCTTTTTCATTTATTTTGAACTTTACAAGAAGAAACTAGAACTCAGTTTTGGCTCCTGTCCATATGTCGGTCTCTTCTTTCCTTTTTTTCTTCAGGAAACAATCGAATAAGAAATTTACAATTTGCCGTAGCAATAAAACACTTTATTGCGCATGTATCTTAAGCTACCACTCAATAATATACGAAAATTTTATAGGGACAAATGAAGTAGATATTTTTTTTTTAATTTCATTTATTTTGTAGTGTACCAATTACAATAAATACTAATAAGTATTCTTTAATTGTTTATTTCACATTCTTATATAGACAGTTCTAAAGATAGGGATGAAAAGTTCCACAAAAATATTAACCAACATATTACTGAATAATTAAAAGTCAGTAATATTATTATAGATATTTCGAAGTGGTTAAATAAAGAACAGAATTTTCTTTTACTTTTTTTAAATACCACCTGGGATTATTAAATTTCGCGTATGATATACGTAAAAAGAAATTTTAATAAATCTAAACTATTTTTTGACAAGTTTATGCAACACATTTCTAGAGGTATTGATAATAATTTTCCCGAAAAAAAAACATCACCTCCGCTCTCTCAAAGAAACTAGACTGGAGTCAACATTATAAAAAAAACGTCACCAGAAATTTAGCTCAACGTTATTGAAAAACTATAGGGCGACTGTAAATTTCGTATTTTTTTCGATATACACATATATATATATATATATATATATATATATATATACATATGTATATGTATATGTATATATATATATATATATATATGTATATATATATATATGTGTGTATGTGTGTGCGCGTGTATGTGACGTAAAAAGTAACATTACTCTTTTAAATAGTATAATAGAAATACCCTTAAATTTTTGTGTATACTGAAATGTGCACAGAAACTTTGAATGGCAAGTTCTACTCATAACAAATAAGTTTTATTTTAAAAATATATTTAAAATGCTAATCTTTTTACTATTATTAGTTTATTGAAAGTAAAAATTATTTATTTGTACATATTATATTAAAACTTATTTTTTCAAAAACTTCGTGAATACTTCTCACCTTTTTCATTGCATTGATCTTTGAGACATCCTATTTAAGCCATGTCGTCGTTTGCCACCTTATTTGGAATGAGCTTAAACAACATGGTACAGAGTCAGTAGTTAGATCAATAATCGATTCGTGAAACTGATTAACTTTTCAAAGTTACACTTCTCTGGAACTGCACCTTTATTTCTATTTATTATTGTATTGTAACCGTATATATATATATATATATATATATATATATATATATATATATATATATATATATACATACCACAGCAATGACAACGTAAAATATCTGTACACATACAATCAATGTATTACGTGAAGTACTTTAATTTTTCTGTCAATAAAAATGACAATCAGGTTTTCAAAATATGCATGTCAAACTGGTAAATGAAATCTAACCACACCACTTTACCTTTTTGTTCATTTCATCATCGCAAATTAAACAATTATCAAGCTGATATTGTCTTTATCAGAAGCTTTTCAAACATTTCGCATGGTCTACGTCACATAGTCTACGTAGTCTACGTTTCAGTCATTAATGGTAGCAAATATCAATTCTCTGTCATTAGACTTGCACAGAAATGGTAAAATATGATGTAACTGTGGGTAAAATCAGTCTAAAATAATTAACATAGCGTATGCAACAATTTTCCTTTATAAAGTAAATGAAAATTTATGTGTATACATTAGTGTAATAACGACAAATTGATATTTTCTTGCCATATTTCTTCCGTTTTCCCAGTTTTTCCATTATTTCTGCCAGTTTTTATCTATCGAATATCATTTTTTTGCAACGCATTAAGTATTATTTTTTACCATATCTTTCACAGGCGTGAAGACATGGCGGACAGTTCAAAACGTGTAATATCAAAGATATCCTAAGAGTTTTCTAGTCAGGTTTTAGCAACTCCGTTTTTTTCGTAATTTTTGGCTCAGCGGCTTCAGAAATAATGGCGCCATATGCCCGATTTCGACCTATTTATGGAATATTTTTTAAGCATAAAATTTTAAATTATTATATCTAAAATCATCGCAATAATTTTCCTACAACCTTTGTAATTTTTTATTGAACGGTATCAGAAACAAGAAGCGACATACTTTTTTGCATATTTTCAAGTAAACTTCTGAAAATGTAATACTTAAAGTTATGAAAAGAAATATTTTTGAAACCATTATAACTAACCCTTTCAAACAATTATCCGCGCTATTAAATTTGTTTGTCCTAAACATTCACAAATTCATATTTTGGAGTTGAAACTATTGAAATATATACACGTTAATATGTTTTATTACGTTACCAACTTTTTTGTTATTATATAAAGCAGTTTTTAAGAAAAACGGCTGTAATGGACAGAAGAAACAAACCCGTCAGTGATATTATAAGGATTCTGTTTTTCCTTTTGAGGTACGAAAACCCCAAAAATTGAGATATATATATATACACAAAATAGATGTATGTCAGGTATACAAATACAACTAGTGTGAAATTAAATAAAACAATGCAAGAGAAACATTAATATTATGAAAATAATGAAGGATTAGGTATCCAATCCGTGGTAATTCAAACCCTAATAATTTTATAACAAAATTCTCTTGGATATGTTGGCTTATCGTTCGGTTTCTCACTTGCATAGTTTTAAGATTAGGAAAGGAAAGGATTATTTGACATTACTCATATCTTGCAAAATATGTCGCCGTAACTAGAAAATGCTTGTATCATTTAAAATTGAATTTTAAAGGTTTTCTCTTTTTTTAAATATTTTATCCATGTGGTTAACAAAAATATCCCATTATCCTCAAGTTTGTTGTAAGAAGAGTTTTATAAGAACCAATTAAAATTATAGGTTCCTTATTATTGTGGACATGACACACGAAAATAATGAAAGTAATAATCTACATCATCTACATGATCAAACTTAAATTGAAAATGATGCTGAACAGTATGTAGGCAAACAGCCATTCGCCCACAGAATTCTGAATAAGATTTTATAAAAGAGGTCAACTTAATTGTGACCGGAGATATAATTCTTGAAATATTCCAAATAAATAATTGACCTCTTATTTTCTTTTTTACTTCGGAAACCGGAGTCATTGTAAGAATTTAAATTTACACGTACGGTTAGAATTATATTATACATACTGTTTTAAAAAATCCTGATTATCTCGGTTAGTAAATTCAGCTTATTTAGGTTAAGCAATTGGAGTAAATAAAGAAGCAATCACGTGTGAATAGAATTTCGAGCCTCTAAAAAACCCAAGCCATTAAATTCATTGTAAAATATAAATAGCTCTTATTTTTTATTAATAATCTTTTTGAGACAAACCGATATCTGTCCATGATGGCTAATAAAATCTTGTAGGAAACCCACTTGAGAAAATCGTCTTACTTTATATGATAAAAACTTGGATATGTTGAGGACAACAATTTATTTTTTATATGTTTATATATTTTTGATAAAGGTTGTAATCTAATTAGATAAATCTTGATTGGATTCGAAACCAAATTTAAGAGATACATTAAACAGCCATGGTTAATAACCTGCAAGTAGGTTCAAAATATTTACTCCCCATAAACTTATCAAAGATGTAGGGTAATCTTGACTAACGAACATGTAATGCTGTAATTAGGAAAATGGAAAATAAATGTACAATTTGCATGGAAAATATGTTGTATTTGGAGTTTCGTATCTCAAAAATAAAACGGAATCCCCATTAGATCATTCACGTATCACTCACTATCGATTATCACCGCTATTTTTCTGAAAAGCAGTTTGGGATAGAAAATTGAAATTGGAATAGTAACAAATTATATTATTGGGTACATGTTATATCTCAGCTAACATTCAATAACATTGGTGTAGAAACATTTTAAGGAGGATAATTTAATTACTAATTTTTTTTAATTCCCTCTATAGTTTGGAAGGGCTGATTATAAGGGTTGAAAATATATTTTTTCATAATTTTAGGTTGTAATCTTTAGAAAAAAACTGGAAATGTTTTTCAGCAAAACAAATGTGTTTCCCTCTCTCTATTTCCAAAACTGCAGAATGTATAATTGTTAAAACAGGTTTTCAGAAGCCCACACAAACATTGTATAGAAAATGTAACGATCATTTTAAATGTCATGGTTTTTAAGATATTCATAATAATATATATCCCTTTCTTCCTAAGTAATTAAATTAGGTTTATTAAATATTTATTGTACTAGAGAGACAATATTTGAGATGACTTATAGTAATAAACAAAGCGTGTGTGACTCTCACCTGGCCCGTTTTATTTTTTAGAAACAAAATGCATATTTTAAATTAAAACTGATGTAAAAAATAATGTTTTTCTCTGTATTTATTCGACTGCAATACCAAAAAACATTTATTAAACGAATAAATGCTTATTGAAAAAAATACGTTCCTAAAAAGGAAAGTCCTTACCGTATTCTCAGTGATGTCGTTCACTTCACAGTTCAACACTGCAGTACTACCAACTTGGGCCAAAACTTTGGTGCAATTTTTACTGGAAAACACTTCTTTCCTTCTCTTTTTGACTTGTTGGTTTCTAACTATTGAAGCCTTCTTAGAGACTCTTCTCAACGGCGTGTCATCCGCAGTCAGTCTCATCGGCAGTTCTAGGTCTGATCTACTAGATTCTTCTAAGAAAGTGTAGTCTTTCGTTCTTCGTTTTACTGAAAAAAAGAAAAATAATTCACATTAAAATATTCCTTAATTTCTAATCAAACGGATAAAATTTAACACTCTAGTTTTAGCATCATTTAAACATTTTTTCAAACAACTTATTTTCTTTGTATGCTCTCTGTTTAGATATTTTTACGATCTTTCGAATTATTTCCATTCTTTTTGCAAGTATTTTATTTCCAAGTTCTTTTTTTTAACTGTTCTTTGTTAATTTTTTTCCTTAAGACCAGGTCACTTGATTAGATTTTTTACAGATAAATTACCGGAAATATTCAAGCTTCAGTAAAGAACTTCCACCTTCAAAAATGAATTTCTCCGATGGCCACTAATACTCTGGCAGTTTTAATTTTTAATTTATAAAAATTTTAATTTTTTAAACATTTGTAATAAATGGTAGCCCAATCTAAATACGATAATTTCTTTTGAAATTTTTAAATTACGAAGAGGTGTAGAAGACAAATGCGATAAAAATGTTATTTTATTAAAATTAATATAATTTTTAATATCAAATATGTGGCAAAAATGATATGATCTTAATATGTACGGTAAAACAAATTGCAATATTAGGCCACTGTGATCTTGAGATCGACAAATTATTTAAATTTAATTTCCTACATAACCTAAAGGGAAATGTAAAAAAAAAAAGTTTTACTATCAAATTTCCGTTAAAATCAAATAAATCTCTCAAGTCAATATCTTGCTCAACCATGGTTTTCATCTTTATGGTTTCATGCTCGGAAGATTTGAATGAAACCGTATTTTGTTGAAATCTTTTATCTTTCATTCAATCTTTCATCTTTTCATACCTTAAGTTAGAGGCATGTAGTTTATATGAATAAAAAATATAGATTTGAAATTAACGCATAATATTTAACAAGATTACGTAACAGTATTAAAGAGACCAACAGAAAAGTTAATAAACCTGAAGTAAATTCCAGAGCTTAGCTAAAGTCTGAAAATTTCCTTACTGATGAATTTAAGAGAGAAAAATATAGATTTTTCTGTCCCTCAACGCTGACGTTTAATAATAAAACAATGAAATGCACAAAAATCAGAATTATTACATACCAGAGAACCAACGAGAAGAGTATCCTCTAATTGAAACATATGGACAATGTGAAACATAAAAAAGAAAGGGAAGTAAGAAAAGGGAGAAGAAGAGGGAACAGGGAAAATGAGTAGGAACACAAAACTGGCACTCTCTAAAAACCGACCATAAGCAATGGAAGAAACTGGAGGAACCTGACCACTTTTAAAATTTCTTTATCTCTATAGTTTAAGTTTATTTTGTGATTGCTGTATAAGGAGATTTTTTTGTTCTTTTTTTTTAAAAAAATTTTAAAAATCTTTTTTTTAAATTAACATGTTTTATTTTACAATTAATGAGTTCAAAAATTAGAAAATATTTATGGGCCACCAATTTAAGGTTTCGGTCAGACTAAAACAAAATTTTGGGACACAGGATATTTCATGGTCTTAAGATATTTCATAGTCTTAAGTTATTACATCATTCGTTTGATTAGTTCATTTTCCAAGGTGCACGGCCACTTGATTAAAACATTTTTTTCAAAAAATACCCATTATTATTACTTTTCTTGCAACGTTATTAAAATTTAAAATGCTGAAGCTAATGTATTTTTTTAATTCTTATCACCATAGTATAATTATTTGTACGAATATTTTATCTCTAAATCATTCGACAGTTACGTATTTCGACCACCACCACAGTTACATATTTTTACCACCGCCACAGTTATATATTTTTACCACCACCACAGTTACATATTTTTACCACCACCACAGTTACATATTTTTACCATTCAGCCACCTATTATTTACCAGCTGAATGAAATAATCAACTTTTGTAACTTTTAGAACCTTATTGTGATTTAATTTATTCAAAATAAACTTTCGACATGACCTTTCTTAGATCATCCTTGTAATAAATACGGAACACGTTATACGCAGTTCAAAACGCATTCGGAAAACCTTCCTTGACTTCTAAGGTATTCAATTAGTAGCATTTTCCCACCGTAATTACTTAACATCACCATAAATGAATTGAAGGTCATAGATTTCCACTTAACCGCAATCTACAATATATTACCGTTGGAAAAACTGCCACTAAGTTTTATCGATTTTCTCATATTGTGCCTCATTTTCTCACTTCGCCCCGTCAGGTAAGAGTAAGTAGGAGTCATTTCACAAATAACCCACTTTCGTTTGATAGATGATATTTTACCATTTGTTACATAATAGTCTTGCCTTGCTTTTATGTTTCGGCTTTAATTAATTTTATGCGCAACATTGTTTTTTAATGTAATTTGCGACAAATATAATAAAAAAAAGAAAAAATAGAACTTAACAAACCAATTTATTGTCCAGTTTTACCTATTAAGGATAACGCATATAAGAAAAACAGATATAAAAAACATTTTCGAAAAACATCATATCAACATTTTGCGTATCGTGAGCTGATCCTAATAGTTATTTTACTTTAAAAAAGAATATTTTCAGTAATTGTAAAAGTTTCATTTCGATATTATAAATATTTTTAAAAAAACTTGTAATTTTTTTTAATTGTTTTTTTCGCATTCACCAGAGACATACATTCCAAATGGCGAGTACAATCAGCTCGACGATCTCGTAGAAAAAATATACCAACGTGTATTATATATTTTTATTGTAAAAATTCTCTTTATTTTCTCTAAACGTATAAATGGGCTTTTATCATCGTTTTAATTGCTTGAAACTCATTTTAAATCGTCTGCCATTATATTGTTCTGGAATATTGAAATGACTGGTGGAAAACTTAAAAAAATTATCTGGTATAAATGTCGATTAATTAGGCTGTAAATTTATGAAAAGTTATGATAAAACTTGTCACTGTGTTCTTTTTAATTTAAAAAGCACTTAATTTCATTACAGATATCACATTAAAGAACATTTGTTTTCAGTTATGGGTGTGGTTGCCGAGGCTATCATTCTTATAGCGATCTACTAGATTTGTTGAAGCATTCATCCCCCATATTTCTTTCCTTATGTTATCCATAAATTTTAATTAAACAGTATAGAAAAACATGAAAGACTATGATAATTTTTTCATAAAATTGTCTCTCGTATTATTTTCTATTTATTTTTTTTTATTAGCGCTTTTAGAAATATGACAAAATTAAATTCTGGTCGTAGGTATTACTCGTTAAGGATTCTGTAATTCTTTTCAAATAAAATTATATTATTATTTAATTGATCCTTAATCATCACTAATATTTTTTTAAACAATAATTTAGTAATAACTGACATCTGACATAATCAAGTAGAGGGTGGCAAGAGGGGGGGTGTTGGAGACAAGTATATTATCGTGAATATTTTACAATTTATGAAATCTGGAATCATCATTATATTTACCTTTGAACTTCTGAGAACAACGTTTTATTTTTTTATTTTTGATTCAGTAGTTTAGGAAGTAAGGAGATGCAGGCAATTTTTTTTTACATGTTCGTCAGTATAATTCTCATAAATGACCGTTTCAAATTACCGCATAGAAAGGGAACATATTAAATAATTAATTTCAAAACTTAATATTCTCTCGCATCTCCATCCGCAAAATATCACAAAAATGTTTTTATGTATTAACTTCTGAGATATCAATGGGTTAATACAACACCTCTAAATTTCGACTTACTTCGTCAAGCGGTGTCTGTAAACGGCTGTAACTGAAAATGATGATTGTCCTTCTGTTTATATTTTTATAAATAAAAAATAAAAATATATATTTCCAATCTTTTGAAAAATATTTAAAGTGTAAGCTTACAGATTTTGTATTTCTATCAATTTCACATGTAACAGGAGGTAAATAAAAAAATTGTTAAATATGAAACTTAAAATGTGAAATTATGGTGCGATATGAAAACATTTCATGCATGTAATATTAAAACTAGAAATTATTAGACTGTAATACACAGATTCATTTATATGACGAAAATGTAAGGTTTTTTTTTTATTTATGTAACTATGAAAAAAAAAGAAACAGAAACATTACAATCATTTGAAACTTTACTCGTTTATGAAGTTCGCCAATGAGGCTCCAAATAAAATGTTTCTACTTCATTTCCCCGACTCTAATGTATTTCACATAAAAATAATTACTAATTTTGCTGCCCCTTAATTAAAACCCATTTTCGAAGCATACACTTGCATTATTTAACACGAATATTTAACACGACCTATTATATGTAACTGTAAAAAAGATGACAAGCGGATGGATGGATTAACTCTTTCAGAAGGGTCTAAGTTAATAATTTAACTACGGAGCCCTAAATAATTAGGTTGGCCTAAATAAGGTTTTAGTTACGTATAGCACCTATTGTGTACTATGTCCCTGGGCATCGCTCATATTGTATTAAGTAAACAAATTGAACTCTAATAAGATGAGCAAAAAAGTAGCCCATGTAACGCAAATATAGAATATCACTTATTATGAAAAGAGACAGAGCATAAAAAACAGCATATATATATATATATATATATATATATATATACATATATACATATACTAGCAAACCCGGCGAACTCCGTTTCGCCACCAGATGGCTTCGTTTTTTGTAACATTTCGTTTGGGGATTAAAAGATGAAGAAAATTTTTTTTTTTTTTATAATTGAAAAGGAAAAATTTTATTTCATTTCACAACAGTAATGAATTCATTTCGATTACAAAAATGAAGTGTAATTTAGTTGAACTTCCCTAAGTAAAAAATTAAAGTGAATCCAAAGTAAATACTGAATCGAAGCGTTATACGTGTCCACAAATTATCCGTTTCACTGAAGTGCTCTTTGGTAAACCACATTTTTTGTTTTTTGGTCTGACGTTAACACAAACAAAGCGGATGGTTTCCCAACTCGTGAACACGCAACGTATAGCTGCCCATGTGAAAAACAATGATTTTCTAAATGTATCCCGCAAACACTAAGCAATTGGCTTTGCGACTTGTTAATTGTCATTGCGAACGCAAGGTGAACCGGAAATTGCAATCGTTTGAAGTCAAACGGAAGATCAGTCGGAATCATTGGTATTCGAGGAATACATACATTAATAATTTATCATCACTGTAGTTCGCAGTTGGATCATATTGGAATGCCAAGCGATTGTATGATGCCAATGATCTTCGTGTGCTCACGTGTTGTCTCAATCGGGCATTTTCTCTTATTATATTTTGTCTTTCTTCGCTTAAGTTCTGTGAATACATTTGTTGCTGGCTTGCATGTCTTGTGCGGCGGCCGATGTTCGCACGTCGTCCTCTAGGCATTTTGGACTATGGACAGACTGGTGAATTTAACCTCAAATGCACGATCCACAGAATTTACACAGTTGCAAAAAATGACAAATGCCTGCTGTTGAAATTGACTAAAAGTTTGCACAATACGCGTGATTGTTTTGATGGTTTTCAATTGAACTGTTAGGAAACGAATAACTTTAACCTCAATTTCACAATTTCACAGTGAACACAATACCGGTTTTAAGTTAGCGTTTGAAAGAACGTGCGCATAATAAATGTCACATGAAATTAACTGAGCAGAGTACAATGAGTAGCTGTCAAACAATGTATCACGCACCGGCGCCACCTACGTAAAATACTGGCGCCATCTGCTTCACAACCATGCAAAACCATATTGGTTTGTAGTACATGCTATGTATCAGAGATGGCGCTGTATGTAAAAATTATTTTCCCTGTTTTCTTGCTTTTCTGTTGAAATTTTTCCAGAATTTTGTTTGCTATAAACCTCACGGAGCCCGAGACCTTTCCAACGAATGCAAAACCGTAGAAATCGGTTTGTGCGTTCTGGAGTTATAGCGTCAGGAAGGAAAACCCGACTTATTTTTATATTTTATATATATATATATATATATATATATATGTATATATATATATATTGAAAAAAACTAATTTAGTACAATGTACCTAAATATATTTTATCCCAAGTCTGAAGTGAAAGTTTCAAACCAACTTTAATTTCATCATGTAAATATGTCATGTCACTCATACGATTCAAAAATTAGAAATATTTTATATTGTTTTGATTGAATATCGGTATCGTAAATTTAAACATTAATAAAAGCTTTTATTTCCAAGTAACACATAAAGGTAATAAATAAAAAGTAAGCCCGTTTGACAGTCTGACTTGACGTGAACTCGGACGCAAAGGAAATTAATGTAATGTCGTATTTCATATTTAATCACAAATCTTGTTATATGAAAAGCTTCTTCTTTAAGTCGCGTGACAAATTTGTGCGGCCGATTACGCCATAATAATTATAGCGTTCAAATACTAAATTACCGTATGTAAAAGAAACCTGGTATTACGCTTCGTTACTCCATTTTATTTTTCAACTCAAAAAACAATTAAAGCTTCAAATTTGCTTGACATGCTTATTAACTTCGGGGAAAAAAGCTCTGAGAACTAAGTTCTCATAATTTTCTACTCTAACTTAGAAAACACTTTTAGTTTAATGTTTAAATTGATTAATGATTACATTGTCATGAAAGTATAAAAAGCTCAAGTATTTTAATAAATTTCCCTTATTTGAAAGTTGAAGTGTAAATTTTGAAAAGATGAATAGAAAGATTCTTGTTTATATGGTAAATATTCTCTTAGATCATATAAATCTGAGCGTCGATATTTTAACTCACTTTTTGAAATGTCATGCTAAGACGCTGAAAATTTATTTGTTTTATAAATTGTGGCTTTATTATGATTTTTTACAAGTTTTATCTGTACAAGTAAACTTGAGTAAATAAAATGAAGTCACTAGCAAGGATTTGCATGAAAACTTCTGTGGATATCATTAATTAGGCTGAAAAATTATAGAGGGATAGCGATTATTAACCACTATCGATATCTTGTTCTTCAGCAGCCAGGGAAGTATTAGAATTCCTAATTTTTGTTACCTAATGACATTCCTTATATTTTTAACAGAAAACCTTTGTCAACGTCGACTTAAAAAGAAGAACCAAGCAATACCGAATAAATAATTTCGTAGATACCTGTCATTGTTGCTTGCTTACAAAAATACAAACTATGTGGCGAAACAGAAATTTAATTTGGAGAAAAACAATATAAGGTTTATGTACTAAATTTAGTCATTCGATGCAAACTTTGAGTGACAAAAATTCAATTGATTATTATTGTGTGTGTGTGCGTGCGTGCGTGCGTGTGTGCGTGCGTGCGTGCGTGCGTTGGTGCGTGCATGCGTGCGTGCGTGCGTGCGTGCATGCGTGCGTGCGTGCGCATATAAAAGTTTTGTATGTAAGTAATGAGATCATAAAGAATCCCACAGATCATTTCATATCTAATGAGTTAATAAAAAAACGTTAGGTTTTATTGAACACAAACATATTTTTATCACTTCACCACTTAAATACAAAAGATATATTTACCATTACGCTTATAATGTTTTAAAAATTAAATTAAATGCATAATATGGTCCTCCAGACATTGTGTAATATATATACATATACAACCACATACAAAAGTAATGAATAATATCTATGAAGAAAACTAAACGAATTTCCAATACACCTCTGCTCATTTTTGAGCTTACGAAATTATACGGATCACGCAGTCTACTGTTCACGCCTATTAACAACTGTAAAAAATTCTAAAGATTAAATATTTATCTTTTAAAAGCGTCTATCCAAATGACCCCGGTTTTCAAATTCTTTTGTTCTTCCTAATAGTAAAATAACGACACAAATGTAAACCTTAGATATGAAGTACTATAAATGATACCTATTGCTAAAAAACTAACTTCATATTTAATTCTGTTGACAAAAATATAAACACATCAAATTTGAAAAAAAAATTTATGTGAAGGTCAAATTTCTCCATTCTGAATAAAATGTTAATAAACTTATGTAATTAATTTCCAAGTTATTTTTTATTTCAATATATTTTGCAATTAAATTTTATATCATTGAATTATACCAACTGCATGCCCAATATCTAAAACGTAACTTTATAATCACTACAAAGGTCACTTGAGAAATATGATCACTGGATTAACAAAACCTATTCAAAAATATGAATCCTTCCGACAATAAAAAAAATAAACTCTTAAAAAATTGAATTTATTTTAATCTAAAAGTTTAAACAGATCGAATAAGGAATTATCAATATTTGCAATCTTGTGATGAAAGAAGTAAACCCCTAATAAATTAAATTTCTTTTAAACCGAAAGTATAAACAGATCGAAGAAAGCAGTATCAATATTCACGGTCATGTGATAAGAGAAGTACACTCTTAATAAATTAAATTGCTTTTAAACCGAAAGTATAAACTGGTAAAGAAAGACAATATCAGATACACAATCATGTAGTAAAAGAAGTAGACTTTTGATAAATTAAATTGCTTTTAAACTAAAAGTGTAAACAAGAAGTAACCTCCTAATGAAATTAAATTTTATTTAAACCGGAAGTATAAACAGATCAAAGAAAGAAGTATCAATCTTCACATTCGTGTATTAAATAATAAATTAAATTGCTTTAAGCTAACAATTTCACAGATCGAAGAAAAAAGTATTATCAATATTAACAATCGTGTGATCTTTCAAAATGTATTGAATACGGTCACTAGACTTTGATCTTTAAAAGTCTGACTTCGTCAATGCCTTCACGTATCACCTTTCCTTATATTCCAACGACACATAACACGGCACTACCTAAGAGGTCGTAAACAAAATGTCACAAAGTGAAAGGGAGGAGAGTAGAGCGGGTGAATCTCACTAGTGAGGGGCGCAACGTTCCATAAGGCTTCCCAGCTAGTAAATTCTAGTCGTTGACGGCTTCAATATACTTACAAAGTGTATTCTGCCTCACGGATATGAAGTGTTTATCATTTATGAAGGAAAGTAAGCAGGTCCATAGTGCGAGCGGAGATGAATACGGTAAGTGAGCAATACATTTGTTTACCTTGAGAAGAGCAGTCCGATGTCGGCGTCTTTGAACTTACGAGATCCGATAAATGCTTTCTCCGGCTATTTAATATGAAGTGAAACAAAATTCTAGTAATAACTGAACGTAAAAGGAAACCATTTTTCTATTTATTTATTTAAAACCTCGGCGCGTAAAGGAATTCGTACGAATCAATAATGGGCGCACGAATATATTTCGCTAGAGAATTTTAGCTTAGTGTAAAATAATTGTTATGTTTAGATTTGTTTAAAAATTAAAAAAAACTGATTCCAAATTATCTGAATTTTAAACATAAGTACACTATGCGCAAATATGTATAACTTCAAGTAAATAATCCGACTTAGATTGGTAAGAACTTTTGTAATCTATAGACATATCAACGCCCAGCCCAAACGGCTAATGATAACAATTTGAAATTTGGATAGGGTGATGATTTTGTAATGGAGGCATCATTTAAAAAGGGTTTATTCGAAATTCATCCCCTAAAGGGGTGAAAAGTTATAACTAAGTACGTATGGGAAAAATTGTTATAATCATTTTTATTTAAAAATTTACATTAATTCATTTCAGTACATATAATTAACCAAGCATTCAACCATTTTCCGATTCGTTAAATAATGTTAAGTGGTGAAAAGGGGTTGCTAATATTTATATAAGAACAAAATATTATGGTTAATTTTACTTGAAAATTTGTATCAATACTTTTCAATACAAAAAATGAAGCAACTATTTAAGCATGTTTCGATATTCAACCTCTAAGTGGATGAAAAGGAGTGTGAAATTTGTATATCAAGAAAATTGTTATGGTAATTTTAACAAGCATTTAAGCATATTCCGATACTCAGCCCCTAAGGGGTTAAAAGGTAGTCGCTGTATTTTCATGGGAAGAAAATTGTTATGGTATTTTTTACTTAAAATTTAATACTACTTTTTTCAATGCAAATAATGTAACAAGTATTTCAGAATTTTACGAGATTCATTGTCTAATCGGATGAAAATGTGTAGTTAAGTTTATTCGGTGAAAAATATTTCTATTATAAATTTTTACGTGCCACTGTATTCACTAGCTGTACTCAGAGTTGGGGGGGGGGAGATCGGTTTTCATACCGCTAATATTGCTTATACTCTATTATTATGATTTTGAATTCAAGCGACCACAATTTCCTCTTAGAGTCTACTTCGCAACGTCGATTTAGGGCCAGTTATAAAATTTGGTAGTTATTGGCTTAACGCAGGATTTCTCACATGATTTTAGCACCAAACAATACAACCATCAATATGGTATACAGGAAAGTGCTGCATTAAATTCTAACATCTCTGCTTATTTATTTGCGTGAGCTAGGTAAACACTGTTTGTAGAGTTTGTTGATCTATAAATAAACAATAGTGTTAACAACATACAAGTAGTAATTTAATGAAAATGAAACTTTTTATTTTATGTTTTAAACCACAAAACTGATTTTTATAAAATTTTCACGATTCTCTAAGTTGGAAGATACTTAAGCCAGTAAAATAAGAATAATTGTAATCTGAGATGTACGTGGGAAAACATGTAGACAAACATTCATAATCTTATTAAATTTTTTGCATTTGTTTAGAACCCTTAAAAGACTAACATATTTAATAATATTAAATACATTTGTGTCGAATTTATAACCTCTGTTTGAAGTTAATTAAAAAATTGACTGAAATTTAAAAAACGAATTGTCTACACGAGTTATACCCCGGGAAATGAATTATACCAAGGAAAAACTTTTTGAAAATGCTTATGTTTATTATAATTTCAGTTTAATTACGAATTTTCAAAGTAAAATTCTGAAATAATCAATAATCATTTAAAGTTGATAGTTTTAATCGCTTTCGAATTTAGCACAGTAAATATACAAATAGACATGAATAGAATATATTAATTCAAGTTGAAACTGAAGGTATTACATAGATCGTAGTTGCGATTGAGATATTGCAACAATCTAAAAATAAAAGTGAAGCTTTATTATACTTTAGAATACGTTACTGTGTGCGACGTTCATTACTATTAGTGGTTTGGAAAGTCAATAACCTATTTTTGGGCTTTTCTAATTGTTGAGAACTTGTAATAATTTCCATACACTTATGTGGAAACATTACAACAATTTTCCTATCGCTCGTCCAGCAGTTATTGAGTTTGAAAATGGATCGTGCTAAAGTGAGCAACTCCTCCCGTGGTCGTAGGAGCGATTTCGTTATGAGTATGCGGATTCCTTTTAATGATTTTTTAAGTGACCAAACTTTATAACTATCATCTCGCAAACAAACTGTGTAAGAATAGGCCTAGGAGTCTTACTTTGCATATTAACCGCAGCCAAGGGATAACACGCGTCCAGACTAGCTTCAGTTATTGCAGAGCAGCCGAGTTTCATGACTAGGGCATCAAGGGCAATAGAACATCAAGGGCAACTGCTGTTGGGGATACCATACTGTTCTCCTTCACGCCTTCTATCAGAAAAGCGTTGCGACGTCCCTTAGTTTCCAGCCCCTGCACCCGGTATTTTAAATCTGTATGTTTCTTACACCAATGAACCCAATATTTCTTGGATCTTATTACGGAAGGTTAAAAACTCAGCATTAATATTACCAGCATGTCTAAGGAAAGGGAGCATAATGATAAGTATAAATCGTTACATGGTAAAACACTTTTTCTAACCACGCTTAAAAATATTTATAGGGGATAAATTCATAACATCCAACAACTTGGACGTGAAATAATTTTTCATAGCAAATTATCATATATTAAGGAAAAGTGCTGAAGAAAATACTGTCTAGGTGTTTAGAACAGAGCCATAAACCAATAAAATACACAAAAAGAAATCTGCTTCTAAGATATCTCCCCAATTAACGTTGTTTAAAGTACTATAAAGAACCCATCAAGTACAAGTAGAACACTAAAAACATTTTATAGTACATTGTGTTTCTGTTAAAACATTTACTGATATTAATTTTTCACCAGGTAAATATATTGTCTACTCCATATTTAAGTGATATAAAAATCCGATGCGTTTTTAAATTATATTATTTCCCAATATTTAAATATGTAAATATATTGCCTAATATATCTTTCCTGGACATAATAAACATTTTAAAATACAAAATTAGTTTTGCAGTCGATTTAGGCCATTAGTATGTAATTTCTGTGAACTTTACACGGACCCAATTTCATATCACAAGTTGATCTACTATTATTTATAAACTAATAGTGTATCTTCACTGTAATTTTCCTTGAAGTTTCGTCATATATATATACATACACGTAACTCTAATAAAATATCCAATTTAAAGCTCAATATTCCATAAATGGACCCCTGTATGTATTCACGACGCGACCCCATTTATTTTTTTAAAGATATATCCAACGATAAACTTAAATATTGTTGGACAGATCTGACACAATGGGGTATGCAAAAAATATTCACTCTCAATTTACATAATTTCAGTTCTATAACAACCGATAAACGGATAGACTAACAGACAAATATGGCAATACTATGAGTGTAGTCAGTTACGGTACGGAACCCTAAAACGTAAATATGTTTTTATGGAATCGAGCATGGATTTTATTCATTAAAGTTGCATTCAGCATTGAGAAATGTGGTCATATTTTCTATTCTAATCGATGCACAGATTTTGACGGCGTTATTTGTAAATTCTTTAAAACCTGCCTTCTGTCTACTAATACATGACTGTGTGAATATTCCTCGGTTACAATTTTATAATTATCTTGAAGTAATTCCTAAATACATGATGTTGCATTTTCTGCTTCAGTTTATATTATTATATTTCACTTTAAATATTCTTCTCTGTAAGTTATCATATATCAATTTGTTTTTTATAAAGTAGGTTAATAAAAAAAAAAACAATTCACGCGGCGACAAGTTTCACAAAAAATTTACAGATCATCTTTAGACAAGAAGAAATTCAAAGTTGCCACCATCAACAATCGATACCAATCGTAAATTGAAGTCAAATTTGTTTCCAAAAAAATCCATCCATTTATATAATCTCCCCATTAGTTTAGGCGGTTTTTAAAATGGACAAAAATATAAAAGCAATTTATAATTTTTAATTGATACACGTTACTTATTTAAAATTGTTTAATATATCGGTAGGAATAGTTAAAAAGTCAATAAATTCCGTATGTTTCAACTCAATTTATTCCACGTAGGTGCTTTTACGACTAGCAAAGAGAACCGAACACAAATATTAATTTTTAGCCAATGAAATATAAAAAAATTCCATATCTCATCAATCACGTATAATTTTGTGTTTTTTTTCTGTGTTAGTTTAGTTGTGAATATATCTCAAAGTTTCATAAATGTACTGGCCTTTTTAATAACATAGCGCTTTCAGTTAGTTACAATCTAGATTTTTATTTCATTAACATCAATACAATTACGTATGTACGGGGAATCATAGATTGTGTGCAACAAATATTATATTCACTGAAGTCTTATTTAGATCAATGCATCAACAGAAGTTAGCCGTCTTGGTCATAGCAAAAAATATTATTATGAACTCTTCGTCAAGTTTGACAAATTTATATCACTTCCCTTTATTTTATTAGTTCTAGTAACCAAGGAATATATTTTGGAGGTTTCAATTAAACTGCGGATATCGTGTATCTTATTTTTGTATTGATTTATACACCCAATAAAATTATAACTCTCAAGCTCATTTTAAAAAAATAAATAACTCATACTACGAAGCACTTTCAAATTATTATTAAATAAACTTTACTGGATTCATTTTTATGATATAAAACAATTTAAGAAATATCGGCCCTCCAAAACTCTACTAGATAGATACAATAAAATACAAAATAAAAATAACCGACAAACGCATGTACACCAACAAACACGTGGAACATAATTTGCCAATGTTAAAGCTACCAATGTAAAATAACGTTGCCCTTATTACCGATTGTGTCAGACACCTAATAGAGCTTTTCTATTTAAAACTTTAGCCACAATGTATAATTTCATATCGAGCAGTGAACTCGCAGTCATTAGAAACGTATTAGGGAGCATTGAGCAACGATTTTCGGCCACTTTCACAGCAAAGTAAAGTTAAAATGTCCGTTAACTTTTATTTACCACAAGCCGCAATGACGAAACTCCGTCTGTGCAAATTAGGGATATTATGGAGCTCCTATTCGCCCAATTTCACAGATATTCATCTCGTTTAAATTACAAGCACGTGTCGAATCTATGGCTGAACAGTATTTTACATTATATTATTAGAATTGTATAGCCACCAAATATTATATTAAGAATTATTTTTTAATAATACAGTAAACTAGCTCCAATATTTCATCAATGTTATATCAATTTGTGACTCCGTCAGTTAATAATAAATACTAGTATGTAATAAAACTTGTTAAGTACGAGTAAAACTAACACTGTTAGGGTTACGCACTCACCATATAAATATATAAATATGTTGCTTAGTATATCCTTGACAGACGAAATAAATATACATTTCAAAACTAAAGTCATTTTTGTAGGTGATCAAGTCAATTGTGTCAAGTTTATATGAACTTTTTACAGACACAAACACATATTATGAGGTGGTCAACTGTTACTTGTAAATTAGCAGACCCCACTTAGCTGTTATAATTATCCTATAATTCTGTTTTTTGAATTCTTTCAGATATTTAAAAATAGCGGCACCGCTGGTAGGATTTCAAAACTATATAACACGTAACTCTAACAAAAAATACCATTTTTAAGCCTAAAACATTAATAATTCTCAATATTTTTAAAATTAGATCAATTTTTGGTAACGTTGCTTTTTTTAATAATCTGGGCCATGACGCTGGAGGAGCACATCCTTTATGCATATTTTCAATAATATATCTAGAAATATCTTACATTAAGTACTGTAAAGATATTACGAAATATTGTTTAAGAAAATATTTTCAACTAATATCCTTTTCCGAAATATTTATACACATATTTTAATACATTAACTATGTATATCTATTACTTTATAGGTCAAAAGAGGTTATAACTAGGCTAAATTGAAAATTTCTTCATCAAACTCTTTCTGAAGATAACTCTTTTGTAATATCTATTAAACCATCTATTAAATTTTCATCGCTTCAAATTCTAAGATCGAGAATTCTGAATAATTCCGGTTTTTTTTTAAACGTAGTGATCATAAATCATATATTATTTTTCATTAATAGTACACTAGTTTAGAGTTACGACTTTATATTTAAGATGATTGAATATTTTTTTTTTACTCAACAGTTTTCACATGTAATAATTTAACTGTTTAATTACCTGCACCATACATTTTTTATTAAAATTGCAAAAGGTGTACAGCAAATAAAAGTGCACAAGGTTAACACAGCAAAGTTGCACCATGAAAATTATGTTCTTACTTTTTATGTGTAAAAATATGATAATATTTAAAAAAAAATCCGATTGAGGTGGCAAAAATGGACTGAAAACAAAAAGTTTACATATTTTCTTATTTTTGTTAGTATGTTGAGTTGAAATTGTTTACGTCGGTTTTGAACTATCCCTCTGAATAACTTTTAAAAAGTAATCACCAACCAATTCCAAAAGAATTCAATACTAATTAATATATTTTCTCATTCTCAGTCTATGTTTGATTGAAAAAAACCTTAAATGTAGTCACTGTGTGAACATTGTCATATTACTGACTATAATTTCGTATAATTCACCGTTAAGTGAAATAAATAATAGAATCGAAACTAAATGCAGCAATGGAATTATCTATTTACCTACGTAATGGACGTGAGACATATTTGATTTAAATTATATACCTCACCAAAAGGGGGGAGTCTCCCCCAAATTGCTGAGTCCTTGCGAGTTAATGAGGTGCCACATCAATATTGAGTTTAATATCAAAGTTTTTCAATACCCCACCTTAATGAAGGTCGGTATATATCTATAGTTAGAGATGAAATATTTACGTATCATGACCAGTACATCATTTTTGCTAAAGTAGTCACTATTTTGACAAAGAAGTGGGTTTGTGGAAAATTATCGGTATTTTTTATGAGTATAACTGCCCTCTGCCCTCTAGTATATTTACATTAAATTCTTCTTTTAATATCTATTCGACAAATATAATGAATTATGAAACTTTACTTGAAGGACGTTTGAAAGTCTCTTCAAAGCAAGCTATTTATTCAACTCTTTATTAATAAACACTTCATACAAAGGAAATCTCAAAGTCAAAACGACATAACATTTCCAGGACATAAATTTTGCACTGATTCTTTACCTTTTCCATCCTGGTTCCCCCGTACCACATAGTAATATTGAAAAAATTCATTAATCACCACATCAAAGTTATCTTAAAACACCCAGTCAATTTAAATAAATTTTTCTGATAATTTATCATCTTTCAGGACTTTAGTTAGTTTTTGAAAGAAAAGCGTCTTATGGCACATTTTTTTATAATTTCTTTTCAACAGTTACTACAATTTCTTTTTAACAGCCACTGGAAATTATGTATATATATATATATATATATATATATATATATATATATATATATATATTCCTCATTATCTCATAACATTATCCCATATTTTCCGCTCTTGATTGACAAATATATGTCTTTATAGGAGCTAATATACATGCTTTAATATACGAATGCAAGCATGTATATTATTACCAGCACAGCTTCCATGGAACCGTCAACGAGCAGAGCTGCAATTGAACCGTCAACCAGCAGAGCGTTAATGGGGCAATCAAGGAGCCGAGCTTACATGGAGCTTTCAACCAGTAGAGCGTCCATGCGATCAACTTCTTCACGTCTCATTTTTTCAGCGTTAGAAACTGTACTTACTGTAGAACCCCCTACATCTTCAGTCAGAGGTAAGAACCATTTGGTCAACCGATAGTTCTAGTAAACCGAGATCAAACAGAACTGCCTCAAGCAATATAGTCCATATTGCTCCTTGACCAAAACCAAAGCAAAAAGATGTTACAAAGCCAGTTAAATGCTTTCAAAAGTTTATCACCAGCACCAATTTATATCCAGCTATATTGAGTGAGTTACTTTTAGGTACAAATGAAGACATTTCATCCAAGTCTAGCAAATAAAAACAACAGAATTCGTTCATTTCACAGACAAGGATGGAAGAGCTCAATGTTCTTCTTGGTCTAATCATATTCAGTAGAGCTATGGATAATAATAATATACAGATATATATATATATATATATATATATATATATATATATATATAGATAATAATATACAGACAAAGGAACTTTTCAATCGTACTCAATGCGGACCTAAATATGTTGCTACAACGAGTTTGAAACGCTATGAATTCCTATTACGCTGTTTTTATTTTGATGATCGTAATACACGTGAAGTCAGAAGACAAAATGACAAATTTACACCGATTAGAAATATTTGGGAGATGTTTATACTAAGCTGTCGCGACCTATATAAGCCGGGCTATTATTACAATAGATGAACAGTTACTTGGGTTATTAGGAAGTTGCTCTTTTAGAATGTACATCTTCAACAAACCAGCAAAGTACGGACTGAAGATAATCCTAGCTTGTGATGTGACTAGCAAATATATGTTAGATGCTTGTCCTTATCTAGGAAAAAAATAGTCTAGTCTCTACTGAATCTCTGGGTACTCATTATGGCAAATTGCTGACACGAAAAATTCATGGCAGTAATCAAAACATCACTCCAAATAATTGGTTCACGTCTGTTTCTTTGGCCGAATAACTCCTTACTGAACCGCACAAACTGAATTTTTGGGGACCATCAAAAAAGAAATACCTAGCGAATTCAAGCATGATACCTCACGACGTGTGGGCATATCAATGTTGGGCTTTCATGATATACTTATATAGGTAAGCTTCAAACCTAAGCCTAAAATACCACTTGCAAGTAAATAGATTTTAAAATAGCTGCTTAGAATTTGTATCCCTCACTTTATTGAGTATAATTCTATTATTAATATTTTATATGTTATGTTGTGTCAAAGGAAAGCATAAAAGTTATGTTTAACGTAATATATAAAAGTGTTGCTTTTTAAAAGAGAGAAAGATAAAAAAGTTAAACTTCATCCATTAATCCCTACAATACAGTTTAAAAAAACTGGATGATTTAGTTTTAAAAAAACTGGATGATTTACGTGCATCAACGAGTGTCTGGAAACCTACTCTCGAAACACTAAATGCTGAGTTTGTAACATTCCCTAGTGAGATCCAAGAAATATTGGGCTCATTAGTATCGAAACACTGGGTGCAGGAGCTGGAAGCTAAAGGACGACGCAACACTATTCTGATAGAAGGCGTGAAGGAGAACGATATGGTATCATCTATAGCAGCTGAGCTTGATATTATAGATACGAAGCTCGACTGCTTTCGAATAACTGAAGCTAGTTTGGACGCGTGTTATAGCCTGGGTACGGTTAATATGCAGCCTAAGACTCCTAGGCCTATAATTGTAAAGTTTGTTTGCCGAGATGTTCGGTATAAAGTTTGGTTGCTTAAAAAATCATTAAAAGGAACCCACAAACTCATAACGGAATCACTCATACGACCACGGCAGGAGTTATTCACATTAATACGACCCATTTTCAAAGTCGCTGCTGGACGCGCGACGGGAAAATTGTTGTAATGTTTCCATATAAGTTTAAGGAAATTATTACACATCCTCAACAAGTAGAAAAAGGCTAAAAATAGGTTATTGACTTTCCAAACCACTAATAGTGACAAACGTCGTACACGGTCACGTAATCTAAAGCAAAATAAAGACACCACTTTTATTTTTAGATTGTTGCAAAATCTTAATCGCAATTACGATCTATGTAATACCTTAAGTTTCTGTTTGAATTAATATATTCTATTCACCTTTATTTTATTTTATTTTTAAATTTTTATGTATTTATTCTCACATATCCCTCAGATAATTTACTTAAATATATAATTCAGTTCAACTGCACTCCGGATACGAATGTATCGTTTACGCATTGTGTGAGCAGACGCGGTGTCTATTGCCGTATTGTTTGTAATTTATGGTCTCCGCGCATACGAGTAGATCACAAACTATTGCATTTTATTTATGTTATGTTTATAAATATTAAATTTTTTTTATTTTCTTTTTTAGTTTTATTGTTTATATCAAATGTAATTCAAATTCTCAATTTTAGGTGTTAGTATTTACTTGTGACGTTATATTAACTGTGGTATTTTTTATATTTCCTATTTACATTTTTTATTTTTTTGTTGTTTTATGTATAATTTGTTTCTGGTGCTCTTTTTGTTACTGGTTAATATTAAATTAATATAACTTTATAATATATTGACATATCATCCACATCTTCCTCAAATTCTTTCAGTCCTTTTCTTCTAACCATTCGATCGATTCTTCACCTGAAGATACATTTTTCGACACTTCCCATAATCCTTCTACACATAATATACTTTAATCTGCTTTTATCTCCTCACTTCTGCCACATCATCGCCCATAGTATTTAGTGCCATTATTCAGATTTCATTTAATTATTCCGGAAGCTTGAACCTTCACGCTTGTCTCGTTAGTGAGACCCTGCTCAAAACTTCACTCCTATCAAATTTGTTTGCACTCCCAGATTACGTTTTAATACGCAATGATCGTACTCCCAGACGTAGCGGTGGTGTTGCTATATAACTTTTAAAATTATCGCAAAATCTTCCACTCAAGCCAATTTACTACTTGGTGTCGTATATTCTCCTCTTGATGTTTCATATTTCGATGATTTTGAAAGTATAGTAGATCATTACCTACCTTCATACCGCGTTCATTGATTATTTGTAATTTTATAACACTAGTAGCGGAAAGCTTTGTAACATTGTCAAGGCTGGTAACCTTACCAATCTCCCATCCTTTTCTATATTTCGTACTGATAATTGTCACTCCCTTCTCGATTTCATCCTAGTAACCTGCCCTAAAAGTGTATCCTTCTACGGTCAACTTCTAGCTCCCGGTCTTTCCCATCATGATCACCTTCATATTTCCTATGACTTAAGTAGCCTTAAATCCTCTCCAAAAAGCATCTTCCTCCGTGACTATAATCGTATTGACCTACCATCTTTTCTTGAAGACGCCAGATCCATTAACTGGCATACAATTGCGATCAATCAATATGTTGATGAAAAACTCACTGTTTTCTATAATTGTATCACTAAATTGCTCGATAATCATGCACCCCTAAAACTTGTCAAAATTAAGCGGAGAGCTAATCGTTGGCTAAACGATTCCTTTAGAAAAATGATGGCTAAACGTGATTACGCTAAAGCTAAGTATAGGACTGATTCCAGTCCAAATCGCTGGGAGAACTTTAGAGTGCTTAGAAATAAATATTGGCAAATGTGCCGAAATGCCAAAAAACATTATATTTCTGCATCATTACGAGTTTGTACTCCTAATAATATTTTGAAGTTTTTGGGTACTCTAGACATTGGAAAACCTTCTGCTACTTCGGAAAGCTGGCGATTGAATATCGACCAATTAAATTCACATTTTTCTGCACCACCCACGGTACTTGAACCAGCTGTTCAATCTGCAACTATGAACGGTATCTCGTCTTCATCTGTTTCTAGTAAACGTCAATTTACGGTAAAGGATAACTATGAGCCGGAAGTTAAAGCTAATCTTCTTGCGATAAAATCGAAATCCATGGGAATTGATAGATCACCTAAAGAGTTATAACATAACGAAACCTAGGACGTTGTAAAGAACTTAAAGAAAGTAGAAATAATAATACATCACGTAGTTTCATTTAATTGTAAATAATGAATTTCTACAAATTTAACTCCAAATATATTCAAAATTTGTCAACTCGGTACTTCAAAGCTCATAAGTCTCTAAATCCACTTCAATCTAGCTTTACAGCTGGCCGCAGTACCTCAACTGCCCTTGTTAAGGTTACTGATAATATACGCTAGGCTACGGATAATAAACAAGTCACTGTCCTTATGCTTCTTGATTTTAACAGTGCGTTAAACTCTGTTGACTTCGATATTTTTCTTGAGTGCTTAAAATATCTTAATATATCCCAACATTCACTTGAGTGATTTAGTTCATATCTCCATGGACACAGGCAATGTGTTAAGTTGTCAGATACGTTTTCTGAGTGGACTGATCTTACAGCTAGTGTACCTCAAGGTGGAGTTCAATCTCCTCTCCTTTTCTCAATATTGATTGATGATGTTTTTAAAATATTATAGTTTCTAGCAATTATCTCTACGCTAATAACCTACAAATCTAAGCACACTCGAATTCACTATCAAAAACCATCGACATTCTTGATCGAGATCTCACTTCAATTGGTCAGTGGAGTCATGAAATGGGTCTTTTGGTTAACCCAACTAAGTCACAATCTATCATTATTGGTAGTTAAAGACTGACTTCTAAAGTAAACCTATCTAGTTTACCGAAATTAGTGATAAATAGTACAATATTACCATATAAGGCAACTATTGTAAACCTGGGCCTACTGATCGATCAAAATCTTAGTTGGCACCCTCAAGTAAATGATGTTAGTTGTCATGTTGTCAACAGGATACACTCTTTGAAACGTCTTCAAAAATTGTCTACCGACTAAAACGAAAATCTACCTTTGTCAAACACTCGTATTACTATTAATTGATTACGGAGGCGTGTGCTATTCTGATCTTAATGAAGAATATTTGTGCAAGTTGGAACGTCTTCAAAATTTATGCATCCGGTACATCTTCGACCTCAAAAAATATGATCATATTTCTGAATTCAGGTCACTTCTCAAATGGCTGAAGATCAGTGATCGACGCCAACTTTTCATATTTACACTTCTTCTTAATATATTAAACAATTCTCCTAGCCCAAATTATCTTAGTTGCAAATTTAAAAATTTGTCGACTCACGGCCTTGGGCTATGATCACTCTACTTATTCCTAAACATACTCTCTACCACTTACGAAAAATCCTTCACTGTCCAAAAATCCTTTACTGTCCAAAAATCCTTCAATGGCCAATTTGGAATCACCTGGAACCTGGCATTAGGAAAATCACGTCTCTAAATATTTCCAAAGATCGAGTGAAAAAGTCTTGCCTCTCCTGTAATCCTGTCCTTTGTGTCCTTGTCCTTTCCGGTCTTTGCCATCCCAAATCATTTCAATAGTTTTTTTTACTTATACTTTTGTATTTAAAAAAAATTTTTTTTCTTCTATAAAAAATGTTCATTGTAAAATCTCTTAGAGTCTGCCAACTAAATTTCAATAGAAATTGTTATAATTGACTGGAAGAGATTGGTCATGTAGCAATTGGTCCGCCATATGTACTATACATAAAAGATTATAAATACATAAAAAACTGTTTTTCTAATATCTACGATGCATGACGAGCCAGCAATTGATACAGTTGCAATGAAACCATTATTACGTCTTACAATAAGACCAAAGGGGCTGTCGACACGTTTGATCAAATGTGTGGCCATTTGAATTGTAACCGCAAAACAAGACGTTGGCCACACATAGTTCCACTCGTGCTTGACAGATTTTTTTTAAATATATTCTAAAATTATATAAAAAAAATATTAAATAAACCGTAAAGATTATTTAATCTGTATTTACAAAGCAAAGAACTATCTCTGTATTTTCAGAAAGGTAACATATCTACGGCCAACTGAACACTGACTCGTAAGATTTTGTAGCAATTGAGCATTTGCGAAACCTTATGTACAAAAGGAGCCAAGGAGATTCCTAACAAAAACCCTGTCCTGCAAAACAAAGCGCAATAATATCGATAGAGAAATTTGCAATGAAGGGTACGTCGTTTGAAATGGGTCACGTAGACATCGTTAAAGAAAATCTGAAATAGCTGATCCTTAAACTTAATTTGTTATTCGAAATATCGTTCCAAATAAATTTGGGTTTTGTTATTGGATATTTATTTTTGAAAATTATATTATCATTTGCAGTATCTCGCGTTTTATCCTCATACAATAAATTTTAAAATAATACCATAAAGTTACACTAAATATAAAGAGTTATTAAATATTATATCAGTTACACTATAACAGAACTACTTCTTTAAGTAATAAAATTATTTTGTTACTCATTATTACACGAGAATCCAAACTTGGTTTTTCAAACAACATAACTAGACCTTCATTTAAAATAATTTTTTACTTTCTAGTAATAAAGCATTTTTACTTTCTAGTAATTAACATACATATATCTCTACAACACGCAGAAATATTTATATGAAAAATTTTAGGGGTGGGAATTATGATTAAAATTTTTTTTAATACAATTTTTTCTTATGTATGGTTATCAGTTGAAAGGATGAGCTATAAAGAAACCAAAATTGTGTTCAAAATTTTTACGTAAACGAGTTTTAGAAATATTGTTGAAAATATCCACTGCTAAAGTAAAGAGCATAAAATACATTACCTTTTAAAATACATTAATTTTTATTGGAAAACTAGTGTGATAATTTTTAAATTTGCCCAATATTTTTACGCTAGTAAAAACTATGAAAGCAAATGCAATTATGTAGTGGAGAATAATATTATTATTTGCGATAACTTTAACAGTTTTTATGTTAAATGCTTAATGCACGCCCAACTTCATAGTGCAAGGTAAATTGGTCTGAAATGTGTATCTTTCTACGGAAATAAATTATCGGTTGTTGACAAAATATTTTTCCCATAAAATAATGCTAACTTTCAAGCCTGTACTTTAAAGAACGCTTTCAAAATTAACAAATTCAATGCAAGTTTTAATCTGTTAATTTGGGTTTGTAATATATATATATATATATATATATATATATATATATATATATATGTGTGTGTGTGTGTGTGTGTGTGTGTGTGTGTGTGTAGGCAAATACTCAACGTACATAGTACCCTGAACAAAATTCTTAACATAGACATAGACAACACGCATGTTGGGATTGATGGAAAAGAGGACACAGATGCATTGGCAACGGAAGTGAGGTTACTTTACAATGAATTAATTCCTCAACTCACTCTCGTTAATATATAAACTCATTAGCAAAGTCAAAGTTTAATGACAAAGCAAGCAAGTTGGAACATCAGATCTCCAAATTAAATGCAAGTAGAACTTTTGAAAAACCTAACTTGACTTCTACAGAAACTGTCCCGGTACAGAAATGAATCATAATCATATTTTCTCTTGTCCCACCATCCTAACAAAAATACAGCAGAATAATAATACAGCAGTTACTCTCCCTATGAAGACCTATATGAAGACAACAACATACATACACTCCTCAAAAAAGACAAAGGAAAGTGAGAAAAATTAAATTATTTGTGCTAAATCAAGAACTTAATGTTAAAGCTCATATAGTAAACTACATATTCTCGTTTTCAGATAAAATCTCAAAAATCACGCTTCACTTTTCTATTCCAAATGATAAAAGTTGGAAAAATGTACCCTTTATTTTTGGGAACTTTGAGAGCGTGTATGGAGTAAAGACATTTACTGAATTTATGAATTCAAAGTCAAAAATCTTTGTTTACGTTAATAGTATCCATCAAAAGATATCGAAAAAGAATTTTAAAAAATTATTTCCAAGAAAAAACAACAAACTTCCAATTTCTTTCTTATGATTGCTGCAATTAATATAAAATGAGGAAATAAATTTAAAACTAAAATAAAATCTTTCCAGATATGTCATAACATTACGCAGTAAACGCACTTTTATTCATTTACTTATTGCATAACTTATTCTCGACCGATACTTAACTTGATTTTCGTTATAAGATAACATTAAAACAACAATCCAAATTAAAAAGTAAACCCTTAACAAACAAATTTGTGAAGAACGTTTTGAAAAAACGAATTTAAATTTTAATAAAAATCCTCCATACACACTCGTTACAAAATATAAACTATTTATCTAACTTTCCAACATTACCAGATAACAAATATTTTATCCTCTCCGCTGTTTGCTAAGCTTAAATAAAAATGATTTATATATGTGCCGTTGGCTTCTTTCATAATGCTAATCTGTTTGTAAAGTTAAAAAACATGTAATGTGTGGCTATAAAAACAGATATCGATCATTGGGCTAATAACTCTTGGGCGTTTCAAGGTTCAGCCGTATATTAAACTTCCCATTAGAGTGAAATGAATATTCGAACAAGGTCACGGTGAGCGCCGTGTAATAACCTGCAATAGTGGTGTTCTTTCCACCTCGACGCTTGTAGATTACTATACATATATCGCTTAATAATTTTCGTCAAGTTTACAAAAAAAACTGCCGTTTTTAAATTAATTCTTAAATCTCTGAATGAGCATAAGCAATTATTCCGAAAATGTCTCAAACTTTTAGGGGATTTCTTTTATATCTTACTAATACAACAATTTCTCCAGCCTCAGAAATATTAAAAAAAAACTTATTTAGTAATGCTTGCATATAACGTCATGAATAAACATACATTTATAATCAATCGATTCCAATATCACTTTTGGGTTTATAAGTGTGTGGTTTAAATAAATTATATTATTTATAGTTTGTACACCACTTTAAGGATGAAGAATTTCATTAATTGAATTTTCTTTTTAATTGAACAAAAGAATTGAAATGTAAGTGTCACGAATTCAAGCGAAAGTATATTACGGATCTAGGTTTCTATTTCAGAAAAATCTTACGAATATAGTAATAAAATGATCGCTTTAGTGGAACATTAATGTCAAATATGAATCTTTTCAAGCCTTGAAATAGTACTCAAAACTATTTTTTTGCTTAATGAAAAATGCAAAGAATATCACTGTTTGAGTTTAAAATGTATTTCTGTAAGTTTTTAGTAGATATGACTTGAGTGATACTTACCTACCATGATGACTGAATTTTCTGTCATCATTCTACCATTCATCAACTTCCTTAAAAAACTTTTATCGTGTTTCGAATCCCTTATTTGAAAATGAAAAAAAATTATGTGGAAAACAGAAATAATTTAAAATAAAACAGAATGATTTAAAAGTGAATTGAATAATTTAAAAGGTAATTAAATTTATTAAAAAAATCCGAATATAATAATTAAAAAGGTAACCAAATAATCGGAATCGATACCAATTGCACATAACGTATTTGCCATACCCATAAGAAGGCAAATAGGTTATGTGCAGTCGGTATCGATTGCGAGGCCTAATGCGCAACGCAGACGTCTGACTTTTGAATGCGGCCGATAAATGCCGACATTGGTCTGAAGATGTCAGTGACCCAATTTTTATCGACTAATTGAAAAACATCAAGAGGCGCGCGCTGCAGATTAAATTTTTCCAATCCCTCTCTTCTCAGTCATTATCTATCCTTTTCCCCGTTCGAATCAAGAAAAGTTGCCTATAGTTGCAACGATTTTATTGCAAGACCGACTTTAATAATACCTGCGCGTTAAAACATTGAATATCACATGTTTTCTTTTCTCTGATTATTGCCGGTCTTATATGTTGCGCATTAATCTTTTCTAGAGCGACCTGTATTTTTCCTTATATTCTTCTTTGTTTTTGGTTAAATTATTACTTTTCCATTTTTAATGGATACAGTTTTTTATTTTCCTTATCCTGAAATAATAATTTCATGCAAATTGCATCAAAATTTGCGGGTCGAAATAATAACTTTTTCCAGATTTATTTTATTACTATATCTTTATGCTTTCAAAAATCAAAACTTATTATCGGATAACTTGAGGATTAATAGAAAGTTGTATTAGGATTCGGTTGAGTCATATATTGATTAAAGCGGAGTATATAGATTTATATATCAACATATCGCAAATTGTATTTCAAGATGGATTTGTCTATTTTTTTGTTTCCTTAGTCGAATGATAACAATGGTAGTTGAATGGTAATGGTACAGTACATTTTGCCATTAACCCTATTGGACATATTGTTGACCGATTCTTTGCCTATTATCTAAAAAAAAATTTAAACCATTATTTATTCCTTAAAAAAGTCTAAAAACTGGTTAACAATTATCATTTGGAAACTAAATAACATCAATATTACAATTGTCAGAATTCTTAGTATGAGACTAGACCTACCTAGATATATTTTAGAAACGCTCTTGAAAGTCTCAGATTTTCCTGACGAGGTCACTCATATTATTATTCTATTTTCCAATTCTCCCTTTCTCTCTCCTTCAATAGCTTAAGGCTGTTATTTAAAATATGTAGTGAAGTTTTTCGTGAAAATGTTTGTTCTTGAATACATTATCTTGAAACGAGGGCGCGTAAATATGTAGTTCATTGTAATATTGTACTATAATGATTATAAAAGTTTTTACCACCTGAAATTATTTCTTTTGCCATAAATTTTCAATTTTCTCGTGCTGTTACGTTGGAGATTAAATTGGATTCTGTTATAAGAAGCACGATGTCATTATAAACTTTCAAGAAAGGTTGAAGTGTTTTTCCCGTTACAACCTTGTTGTATTTTTCTTTCTCTGTCCTGCGATGATCTCTCGTGTCTACCTTTTTAATGTTATGTACCAAATCGGAAAAACGAAACATTTATTGAATGACCTTTGTGTCTGAAGTCGATGAAATAATTTCATATAATTTTATAAAATAGTCTCCCAGTTACAGGCACTATGTAATAAGTAGAAATCTTTTTGGGTGATAATTAAATAAATGTAATTTAAGCTATACGTAACTTGTTCTATTATTTATTTAACTTTGTGTTTAAAAGTCATTCAAGAATTCTCTGCAATCACGATTTAAAAATTGGAAAGGGAAGCACTTTGTAAATTACTATGAAACTTAATATTTTGTGAACAGGATGTTCTAACTTTTCAACAAGTTAGTTGAAAAATGGGAAAAATCTACATACAAGAATTTTACTATAATTTTAAAATGAATTAATTTCAGTTAACTTGCACTGTTAGTTGCAAGAGACGTAAAAAACTACAGAACCTCTATGTATTTCAAGAGGCATTTGGTCAATTTTTGTATTGGTACAGCAACCCGATTTTTTTGAAGTTGGCACAAAGGAATCTATATATAAAGCACAAAGGAATCTATATACAAAATGTAAATATATTTTTTCCACAAAATCGTTTTTAAAATGATCTAATACTATGAAAATCTCTTAATATTTTTGTTATTAGAATATATAATTAAATTTTTGAACCATCTCTTTAGCTTTACTCGTTTTTGAGAAAAAAACTTTGGATAAATATTTTTTTTCACCTCTTTAAAAAAGTTTTGAGAAATTTACAATAGTATGTACTTCACCCTGCTTAATTATATCAAGTATTATTATATATTTATTAAGTTATGAAGTCTATATTATTGATGACTTAAATAAATAAAATAATTTCACTTTAAACAACACAGTGGACTCGCGAACCACATTCACAATCGGTCTGTTCAACTTTTGGCTTCTCCATCGGATGTCGTCAGACAAACATTTCAAAAGTAAATTAAGGTTTCATTTCCTTTTTATTATTTTTAATCTTCATTTGTGTAATATTAAGCTTCAGAATAATACATAACATTCCTTCGTCTCTAATTTTTCTAGCAAGATATTTAAATACCACCCCTGCAGCTTTTGGACTGAGTAACGAAACTTTAAGAAAATCTTGAAAGCGATGCTTAATGAATCCATTTATTTAAAATTATACGAGTATAGGACACGATACATTGATCAGTTTATTTTGTGGAATGATTGCGATATTATATCTTTGCATGCTCCTATACGCTCTTGAATTTTTAAAATTTTTTACAAACGCTCTTGAATAGTTGTAATTTTTCACACTCTCTTGATGGTTGTAATGGTTGTATTTTTTCATATGCACTCTTGAATTATTATAATCTTTAACATGTGTCCCTGATTGGTTCGTAATTTTTGAGACTTCCTTTGAATGATTGTAATTTTTCAGACATGCCCATGAATGGCTGAATTTTCCAGACACGCCTTTGAAAGTTTAAATATGTTTCTTTAGCATAGTCATTTACTTCACACCCCTATGTACAGTTATCAATCCTCTTATTTACATTTCACGATAACTCTTAGATATACGCAAGGTAACTGTTTCGATTAGGGATTTAAACAGTTCGGAAAAGATTTTAATACTTATTGAGTGTTCCAGCACTTACCCATAAAGAAGTGGTACCGCTATAACGTAATATCGTTATATTACTATTAAATAAATTACATATATCCAATTCGTTACAGTGTTTCAAAGTTTACCGCGAATGTTACAAGGGAAACACATTCAGACATAAATGCAAGCGATAGTTGTGCCCGGCGCGAGCGGGCTTGGCTATTTGTTGTTACAATCTACTATGTCTAATATGTCGAAACTATTCACTCAATAGATTTATAATCTGCAATGCTTTGCAAAAACTCGTAAACAAATAAACCGTAAAACACCCCCACCCAACCACACAACAAACAAAATCCTCTGTGAGGATTTCAGTGTAAAAGTTTAAGGTAACAGAATATATTTTATGTGTAACAAGTTTAATAGTATAATACGAAAATATCGTAAACACGTTAACACTTGTAAATCAATTAACCTCTATCTCTTATAAACTTTCATATACCTTATTTCTAGATCACTAATTTCATTTTCTGGCAGTCACTTTTAAGAAATAACTGATCTTATATTTAAAGTTCATTAGAAAAAATAATGAACATAATTTTAATGACGCCACCTAATTTTACTAAAAATGTATATAAATTTACGCTATATAGCACGCAAGAAGCACCAGAAAATATTTCAAAGGCAATATTACGTAACGTCGTGTCAAACGCAACGCTCCATCAACTCTAGACGGAAGAAATAGTAGGCGGAAGTGTCGGTCCCGATTTACCTGTCAATTTTATGTGGAAAATAATTCACATAAAAATAATGACTGCACTGCTTTCGCCGCTTCGTTTAGAAGGTAATTGCTTTTCTCGATAGATATTTAAATTTGAGCATGATATATATTCAACCCTTCGGTTTTATTATTTAACAATACCATTTCATATCTTTCATTTTATTATCAATACCATTTTATATCTTTAATTTTTTATCAAGAATTTTCATGATAACTTTGTTCATTTATGTAATAGATGCAAACTTAGACGTATCTTCTTTTAAATGTATGCACATATCACACGAAATCGGACATAAAATAAACTCTCAGTCGAAATAAAACTGTAGTTAATGAAAAGCTGACTAAAATTTCTCATTTCGAGTAATATATTTTAGAAAACATCAATCCCCCACCCCCTTGTACTATTTTACCTATTTCTAAATTAACTAATTTTGCACCTAAGGAAATATCCTAGGAAGGTTTCCTAAAGACTCGTGGATAGTTTTTAAACAGTCGTTATTAGCTGTTGTTTTTCATATAAATAAAATATTAAATTTATTATTTGTAAATAAATTAAAATTAGAAATCTTCGAATAAAATTATCTCCTGTAGCATACAACGCTACTATAAAGAATAAGAACCGAAGGTGAAAAATACATTTGAGATGATTCTAAACATCATTATTTTCCTGACCCAAACTGTAGATCACCGGTTTTTGGAAACTGGTTAAATATAACCTAACCTTACCCGATGATCAACCATTTGTATCATGAGGACATACTAACCTCTTTATATATGACCCGTGCATCTACTATGCTACATAGGTAAGATTTTATACAGCTCAAATCAGTCAGTCAATCCATAGTTTGATAGGCTTAAATATTTGATACTGTAATCTACTTAAAGAAAATCTTTGAATGAATTATAATATCAAATTACACAAACATTTAACTCGTATAATCAGTAAATCGGTCGATATTAAAAACGACTCCATCCTTCCAAACACCGGTGAACCGAATTTCATTCATTAATTTAATTGCAGTACATTTAGCAATTTTAGCATTTAACAGACGGCATTTTTGAAAGATTTCATCCGCTTTTCACAAGCTCTCTTTCATTAAATGGCATGACCGCTTCCTGTGTCGTGAACTTGCTTAAAGCCGTGAACTATAAGACGCTTTCATTTCGTTTCCTGTCCGCCTTTTTAATCGATAAAGCTTTTACACAATCTTTAGTGTGCTACTAATCTTATTATGAACTTTTTAGTTAAAAAACCCTTCAATAAGATTACGTCAAGTACTGTTTAATTTTATGAGAGAGTAAGTTTAAAAGAGCTTACTTAATGTGGACTGAATGAAAATCAGTCCAAGAACAGGAAAGTTGAACGCAATAATATGACAATTGATAAAGAATATGAATAATTTTCTATTCCTTAGAAACATGAAAACAAAATGAAATTCACCGTATGGCAAACATAATAAATTTTGAAAAATTTGTTCTTAGGTAGGCTTATAGATATAAATAAAATATACTTAGATATAATAATTAGTTACATCTAAAAAGGACACGGGTAACTAGAGTTTAGACATTAATCACGATAGTTTCCTGATATCAGAATCCAGGTTATTCCAAAGTTTTATTTCTTATGCAGTGGGGTTTTTATAGGAAGTAGAGGTGTATTTCGGAGTCAGTAAGGTAAGAAAGATTTCAGCACAAGAAATTTTAAAGTCTTTGTCAACATGGGCTTTGGGCCAACAGAATTAAAATGTACGTGAAATGAAAATTTTCAATAAGTACACCATTTCACATCATGACATTATGTACGAAACAAATGTAGCAACATATCAATTGTTTTCATTTTATTCTGAGTGTATAATTAAATAAAATTATTATTCCCAATTATTTTTATCAAAAACTTTAATACATTCTACATTTTTAACGTGATATAATCTCAAACCAGCAATGTTCATAACTCACGTTTTTGTTAACGATTCTAACTATGTTGATAAAATTCGCGGATAGAGGTATTTTCGATATAAAAATCCATTAATCATGATCTCATCTTCAAAAAATAGGCTTCGAACCTGGACACAGCGTGACCACTCAGATGCTTACTGTTACACTATTCAAATCAACGAAAGTACCTATACCGCAATATTGTGTGTTGTTATATTTCTTTTTATATGTCAAGTTCATGAAACATTGAACAAAACACATTTTTCCATAATGTACGGTTATAAAGGTAAGAGCAAAATAGTTAATTACGGCAGCCTCGTGAATTAATGTAATCCCAGAAGCAATAATATATAATGCCGGCTTATATAAGGGTACCAAACAAGGAGGATCATCGTATTTTTAATAACTACCAGAATTGAACACTGTACACATTCTCTATGAGTACAATTACCAGGAGAAGCTAGATCATATTGACAGCTTTTAGAAAATAACAATGGGATGGATTAATTAATAACTTTAACTTTTTACTTTGCTCTGATCACGGCCATAAATAATATTTTTAAAGAGACTTTGATACAGTAAGACAATCAGATGACGATATTTCTTGGTAGGTTTTGATTATGGCCTATGCAATTTTATTTTAAGTCAAACAATCTTAAAGAGAAAGAAGTATTCAACCACAGACTGATTTTGGTATACATGTGGCCATGACTGGAAGTGATTATTAATTATTGACTAGAAGTGTGAAGATTAGCAACATTACCATGTCTCATAGCACTCTAAAGCAAAAAATGGTGATTGTTAGATAATGTTTCCTAACCGTATTTGACAATAAACGCTTAAGTTTTTACTATATTACAACAAATAATACTTTGGATAGAAATTTATTGATTTCAATATTTAGTAAAAAAGATAATACTTTTGCAGAAACTTTTCGTTTCAAAAATTGTCGTATAATATCATAAAATGTTTATTAAACTTTTATGATTGTGTGCTTTAGCGACTAAACATCCATTTTAGTGATCCTTACGCCACGACTACATCTAAAGTAACAATCAAGCAAATTATAATGAGACTAATGCCTGGCGTGGATTATTTCCTAAAGATGACCATTTTTTACTAGATCGATGATTTAGGGACAGGAGGAAAGTGGTAATAAAGTAAATATTCCGCCTACAAAAGATAGAAGCAAGAGACACACAACAGCAGAACAAGCTGACAAGCTTTCATTTATAATAACTTGCCGCTGGGTAATGGAAGATCTGACGAGTGAAATGAAACAACGTTACAGGTTACTTCGACAAATATATTTTAACGAAGTTCTTCCCCATATGATTACAAATTAATACTATACTGTTGTAACTATCATTGCGTTAATAATATTTAATGTTATTAACTTTCTGTTCCGTTTTTGAAAACGTCAGATTAAATATTGGAATAAACAATGAATTAAATTTAATTTATTACGAATTTAATTATTGAAAATTTAAGAAAACCCAATCTCCTGTACTTTGAAAATATAAGGTGCCTTTAGTTGTATTAAAAGAAAAAATGTATATAAGTTAAGAGATGACCATTAAAAACGAGCAAATTTCTATTGGCAATGGATTGTGAGCTAGCTATTGTCATCAAAATAATAATTCAAAAAAATTCACGGATATCCTGTCTTCGAAGGTAGCTATCAATGCACTCTTCGGTATCGTGTGGTTACGACGACTTATTTGCAATGGCTTTAAGTTCAAATGAAGGTTTCGGTAAGTTTAACGAACGCTCAGGTTTAAATATATACACAATAATATTTACTCATATACGTGTTGCTCTGCATTAAGCTACATCCCTAATATTAGACTCGGTCTTTTGATTACTATTATCATGCAGTTATGGTTCACCTGTTTCTGGTATTTCAAATATGTGGTTTAACACCCAGAGGTCATGTAAAAAGGCACATCATCCTTTATTAATAAAATAATTTGGACTCGGAAACAATTTTTCGATCACTGCATTTCAAACATTTGAGTCGTGACCTATTTTCAGAAATATGAGAGTATATATTTTAGCCGAATGTGTACTGGAAATACTATTTTTAAAGCTGTACTAACTTGTTTGAATATTGTCAAAATAACAAACATATTCATAGTGATAATACTAGTGTTTGACAAAAATATATTTATTTTTTAGTCATTATTTATGCATTTACTTTTTAAAAACCTCAATATTGATAAAAGCCTTGATATTGAATAATATTAATATACCAAAATATTGTATGTATACTAGAACCGCGTAAATAAAAAAAAGTTCCCGGAATAAAGGATGAGGTATAAAACACACAGCAATTTGAAGAAATATTACTCTAAATGGTGATCAATCATGAGCTATCAAGCAACTCCATAATCCCCTTCGTGAGGATTATGGAGTTGCTTGTAATAAATGGAGTAGAAAAATAATAAAACTCGCCATATTGCATAAAATAACATGAGTGCGCGAAAGATATATAAACAGAGTATAAGCAAACACTAACTTTGGTAACCAACAAAATTGGAAAAGAATAAGAGCACCAAATTCTATCTTAATCTCTTAACTGAAATAAAAATAAGAAAATTTAATTTCCTATTTTTTATTTAGATATTTAAATGGGAAACTATTTATATCTGTATTGTACATACCACAAAAATAAATTTAAAACCCTGGTATTTATGGACTCTATTCAATTATTTTGTATGCATCTTTATTGTTATAAAACTGTAACAAATACAACTTTGCATTAAATATATTTATGGAAAGATTAGTGGATTAAATTGTTTAGGCTTTGCTGAACCCAAAACGTATTTTTATATATTTTTTCTTTTGTTGCTTGATAATTTATATATGATTCCTAGAGAACTCTCTGATGTACATAAGTACATAAATATAAAAATACCGGTGATAGAAGCCGCAGACAATAGTTAATATGTTATAGTTTGGGTTTGATTCTATTTTATTACAATAGTTTCAGGATTTTTAAAAAAAAAAACTTGAAAGTGCCTTCATTTCCATAGATAAGCAATGAGTTTCTTATACATGACTAAGATATTATCTGAAATTGTCAGTTTCTTGAATCGTAATACAATGTATCACAATTGTTTTAATGTTGCATTCTCCTTCCTTTCTTCAATAATTAACACTTAGATATTCATACACTAAGATTGTTCATAAAATTCCTAAAAGACAAATAATCGGCGAATTTTCAAAAAATATTATTAGAAAATAACATCAAATTTCGGTTAATATTTTAATGATGTGTACAACTCTCAAACCATATAAAACAAACAAGACAGATAAATGCAATCTCCAAAATATAATAAATTTATGTCGTGTCTTTGATTTTTCTTGATTCATTTTTAATCCCATTGATTTATTTTCTGCATTATAGAGTTCTGAATATTTGTTTCAATGTAGTTATAAGTAATTATGATAAGAGTAGATCCATTTGTTTTGCTTCACACTCTATAAATAATTGTGGTCTTTATTGTATATTTCTTCGATTATATCAATATAATCAGTATTTTTACCTTACTTCAACAGAAACTTATATTAAGTTCTAGAGGAAATAGTAAAATACTTTGGAGTAATCTATGTAGTCATTACACTTCGCTATTGCCATCTTCAGAATATGTATGTGCACGACTGTGAAAAAAAATGATCATGAATCTAGTTTATTCTACCGACTCTTTTTTGTTAACGTTTTTTTGCTTATCGTCTTGATGGGTCAACTGCACAGATTTTCTGAGGGGCAATTGTGGAGAAAAAGTCTAATTGTTCATATATTTGTAATCTTTATTTGTAAATAGAAGTACTTGGGGTCCGTTTTCTCGACAAAATATTTTTTACAGAGCCGCTTAAAAAACATACATTTGACAGCTTTAATCATAGCTTTCCAAGAGTTTTAAATAATTTAATAATATTTTCAATTCAATTTCTATACTTTTGTACTTGATCATTACATTTTTTAAGTCTGATGTAATATATTTTATTATTTTACTGCGCTTTTTTTGTAATTCAGTCGCTACTTGCATCAGATCATCTCTATTCATAATGGTTATTCCTTGTTTGTTTCGTAATTGACCCATCCCTCTTCGTTGTAATTTAAATTTCTAGATAACATTTCTGCAGCTCTAGATATTTCTATGAATTGTTGAATAGTTTCCAGTATCTTGATGATGTTTTTTTTTATTTTTCTCTTTGTCTTTTGATATCATTCACTATGTTTTCTTTTCATTTGTATCGTTTTAGTGCCTTTTTTACTTGCCTATTTTTTAGTATATCTGCTATATTATATTATGCTAATCATGCTTTTGCTCTCGATAAATCAGATCTCTTTGTGATACCGTCACAACAATAATGACCTTTTGAAATGGGTTTTGATTATTTTCAAGTCATTCTCATGGCCAAACTTCACGAATATTTAGTTTCTTTTATTTCTCTTTCCATGTCCTTATTTGCTAAGGTCTCACCAATGATACTAACAATAATCAATTACTCGTATATGTTACCAGGCAATAATAAATTAAAAATATAATCATTAACCGCCTCTTTGCTATATACCTCATAAAGAAAAACTACAAATTTTAAAAAGTAAAGACAGCAAAGATAAGACAGAAGGTGTTAGAAGATCCGTACAAAACCAAGACCGAGGCAGTCACAGGGCATACATAATTATATTCTAGTCTACCATATAAATTATTCATAAAACCACAAATCAATGCAAATAGTACATTTCAATATACAACAACTGAATAGAGAAAAATACACACAATTTTATAACGGTTTTCAAAGGACGAAACTTTCACATCGCTACCTGTCATAAAACTTTTCTAATTACGTGTGTAGTCAAAACAGCAATCCCTCATACTGACTTAATTTTCCATGTTTAAAGACTAAAGGTAAATATCATAAACGAAAGCTTTGAAAAGCTTATAACTTTGCCAACGTAAAATATTACAAACTGAAAAGTTACGTCATTTCCACTTACCTGAAGTTTAAGCAAACAGTTGAGTGAAACTTAATATATTTTCTATGTATATATACTTATACGTATATATCGCATATAGAAAATGATCATAAAGATCCTTTATTAATGAAAATCACAATTACAAATAACGACTATTTTAAGTAAAATTTACAAAATTTTAATTTAGCTTAGAGACATTCAATGTAAAGTGCATGTCTCGTATTTAAAATGCAGCAATATAATAAAATAAGAATCTATTAAAAACTGCAACACGTATTTTGTATATTCGATGCTTATATCCGTCTGTATACATTATCGTGTGCACAAGGCATGTGGTTAAACATCGTTGCATTAAAATTTACGTTTTTCACGAACAATTTGCTTTGGCAAAATTTTATAAAAGTAAATTTTGTTCCATCTTATTTAACATGCATAAAATAGGTTTCCCTAATACTGTATATACGCAGAAATTGGTTACGCAAGCTTACTGAAATAATTTGTGTAAAAAATTCCAATTAAATGCCAGTAAAAAACAAAACTAACTATAATGCCATTATATTTTGTTCTAAACATAATTATGTCAAAATCGTTGGTAAAATAAGAAATGAACACGCCTTGTTTTTTGTTGGTTTTATTAATTTTAATATAGTATGTTTTTGTCTCATTTAAGGGTCTAAGTAATTCAAAAAGTTTAAAAAAATTAATTAAAACTAATAGTTTAGTAAAATTTAATACAAAATATCATTACAAACCACACCTTTGGTCATGTACGCTTTAAAAAAATTAAATTAAAAACAGCAGGCAGCAGAAAACAAAGGTAAGGAAATTCACACAAAACGGAGGACGAAATAAACCGCCCAGTATGAAAAGAGTGTTTTTTCAAAAAAAATTTATTAAAGTTAAACTATTTCACAAATTGTTATATAAATCGGTCGGATAGTTAAACTAATCTATAGAAAGAAAGATTCACCAAAATCGGACAAGAATTTCGACTTGTAGCATGTGTTTATTCGTAAATAAATACAAACACCCTGACGGAAACTCATTTCATTTCACAAAAGAAAATTTAGACTATAATAAGTAATTTAGAAAATTAAACAATTACGTCATTTTTAGAAGAAAATCTCTTTCCAAAAACTACTTTGAAAGATGAAAACTTTTAAAATTAATTTTGTTATTAATTTACGAATTATAACAAAATATATCGTCGAAACTTGAAGCTGGCATACTAGTCGATAATAAAAGTACAAGCCCCCGAGATATTTTATATTCTCTACGTCGCAAAACCTTTGAGTCAATAGGCCGTAACAAAAGAACAGACGGACTTCACCCAAAGTACAGTCTTTGAGTTGATTCCAAAAATGTTCAATTTTTTAGGCACTGAACACTAAAATTAATCAAAGTCGAAAGCAATTTCCATTTCTACACGGCTTATTTTTATAACATTTGGAAAATATAACACTAGATCCAAAAAATTTCCAAATTAAAAATGTTCTTTCAGTTCGCATGTTTTATTTTTTCTACTGACAAAAAAATAAGTAATTTATACAAACGCAAATACTTTGCACACAAAATCTTCCGTGCTAAAATTTTACAGGCACAAATTTTAAATTTTACAATTTGAAAATCTACATAGTTTAATATGATTGATTTATCAATGATTCGTTTTGCGAAGTCAATGAAAAAACGGTCAGAGCGAGTCTGTGTCGTGTACCGGGACTGTATCCGTACACCGTTGAAGTGAAATTACTTTATCGCCAATATGGACTTCCCAGCGCCATAGATATTTAATAGAACCTAATTCAAGTAGAGGGGATCTATATATAATAGAATATAATTTAATAGAACCTATTCAAGTAGAGGGGATCTATATATTATTGTAAATATCTCAAATAACTTAAAAAATTTTAGAATCATCATTTTCGTTCTGCCACTACTTTTTCGTTGATTTCTGAAAACCCTTTTCCGTTATTATTTTATATTCGTTAATTTAGGGAGAGCTATTTTATCTAGTGAGCTATTTTCTCACATAATTTTCAGTATATTTTAGATGAAGACTTACAACTTAAAATTATGACAAAATATTTTGAAACCCTCATAACCGTTTTAAACGATACCTTACACTATATGGTAATTTCCAAATTTTTTTTTAATTGTAGTACTCGCTAAAAATGTAGGTAACTTTTTTACATTGATAAGCATCTCTATATAATATTTTTAACGTTGTATAATTGAATAACACCTTTTACTTCCATTTCCGCTCACCCAAATTTTTGATTAGAGCCATGTAGTGTTTTTCATTAATCATCTTTATATCTAAAAAATATCCCTAACAGGGATGAAAGTAGTTTATATCTTAACTGTTACTTAATACTGATTTGCTTTGGCAGTCTCGAAAAGGTATATTCGCGAAATACGTTCTTACTAAGTGAAATTTAATAATGTTTGAATTTTATTTAATATACCGAATATTCCATCAAGAAACAAATTAGTTTAGATTTTAAACCAAATCATAGGAAAATTATGCTTTATTAAGTGCCTTTCAAATTGAACCATTAGTTTTTCATGCTGTTTGAAAAAAAAAGCAAGCAGGAGAAAGGGCAACAAAAAAATATTAGAAGCATCTCATTGGATATAGACACGTTCCTAACACAATTTTTTTTTATAAATATTTGATATAAAACTATCGTATTTTCCAGAAAAGAGTTATCACTTGTTATTTCCCTCATATCGTTAGAAATTTATAGAAAATCATTTTTCAGATTACGAATATTCAATTGCTTTTTCGTTTAAAGTTCAATTATAAGATCAAATGAACGAACGAAATAGTAAAAAATGAACTCAAAGACACTTCGTGATTCAACTTCGTAATTACTTAAAAGATATAAAATTTATATTCTTAGTAACGTTTATTTGGATTCTTTGCCTAATTTACATGTATATAAATTAAGTGGAAATAGCTTTTTAATTTAGACCATGTAAAGTGAGATTTCGAAAAAAAATTTTTTTTTTTAAATTTAATGAATTTATACGTTGATATATTATTATCATCTTAATTTCTTACACGTATATTATTTATAACTGAAACGAAACATTAAAGAGAAAACTATTAAAATAATCGAAAAACGAACTTTAAAATATATTAACTACTTGTTTTCACAACCTTGAACTAAACACTGTTGATAATCGATTTTTTTATCAATTGAATGGATATAGATAGAACCTCAAATAATACCATATTTCTGAAAAACATAATTACGCGTAACTTTATAAACTGTTTTAAATTAAAAGACGAACCCATTCTACCCGCACCTCCATACCCTGTTGTACGTAACCCTTGACAAAAGAGTCATATATAATCAAATATATTTCTATAGTTTAGCCCATTTTTATTCCCTCTCAGGGTGAGAGGGAATAAAAATGGGCTAAACTATAGAAATATTTTAGATATTCCTTCGTTTATCATCATTCTTTTACCATCTTTTATATATTCTTCCATTTGCAGCCATTCTTTTTCTACCCTCTTTTACATATTCTGGCATTTGCATTCGTTTTTCTTTTACCATTTTTTACATACTCTTCCGTATACCACTACTTCTCTTTTACCATCTTTTCAATATTACTTCTTTCTATTCAGGCCTGTTGTTCTCAGATTTATTTATAAGCTTTATTATTCTATTAATTTCTCCTAAGTTTAATTTTTTTGTTAATGTATGTACCTGCCCATATATTTAACATAACCAAGCAATCTTAATATTCTATTCTTTATCTTCAAAAATCACTTTTGCTTTGACATTTTGTTGCCGTAGAATCTTAGGGTTCCTCGGTCAAAGAAAAAATATGAAAGAAATTCATGTTCGTTTGTCCCTACTTATATCTAATTTCCATAGCTCTTTCGTTTTAATACTAATTACGATTAAATTTCATAAACAAAGTTTAATTACCTGAATACATGAAAATAAAAATATATACTTTCTCATTGTTTCCAATACTTTCTCATACTTACGTGAAAGTTGGGGAGGAAATATTTTTTTTCGCAAACCTGTTGAGTAGAATGTCATTGAGAAGGAGTTTGACAATTCGATCAAATAAGTTATGTATTTTACTATACAGGTTATCTTTTACGTGATATGAGTCTCCAAAGTATTTTACTATAAAGGTTTTCTTTTACGTGATATGAGTCTGCAATGCCCTCAAATCATACCCCTCACCCCTGACTTACCCATGTACATCAAAGATAAAAAAATAGGATAACGCCAAATTATAGGTAAATACCATAAATTGGTGTTATCCTATTTTTAACCAATTAATAAGTACTCCAAAACAAAATTAATTCAATAAATTTTATCGATAAGACTAAATAAATATAGATATAATAATAAATATTGATATTAAGATAAATATTGTTAAATGATTTATTTGAAATACTGTGCACCCCTAATGTTAAAATTTTAGTATGTACCTTAGTTTGTGCAGACCATCCACAGTATCATATATATTTAATTCTAACATGTTCAAATTGTGCAATATTAAAAGCTAATTTTTACCCATAATATGTTGAATTGGCATTAATACTTATTGCAATTTTACACTTTTTTCTCATTGGATGCAAAATTTTACCTTTTCCCAAACCAAGAAACACTTAGATACCTATGTAAAACAATGCATCCATACTGCTTTCTAAAAAGGGGCCTTTTTTCTGATAAGTAATATTTTAGATATACTTATGTAATATTGGGTATCTCGCTTTGTGACCGTAAACCGAAACTCGTTCTCAATGAGTGCAATCAACAAGTACCAACTCACCTCTAACTGAAAAGCCAAAGCGACTTTCAAGCTGGATAGAGAAAGTGATACTTTTATCACTTCTCTATACTAAAAACGAATCATTATTGCTCTCATATTCACTTGCATATAAATATAACTATCGTGAGCGAAACAGACGATTATCTTTTCTGCTCTCCGCTAACTTTCCCTCTGAATTGCTAACGCCGTAACCATATAACTTTTTATAGATAGCGTCTCCAGTTAGCCAGTTTTGTACCAGCGAGACGATCATATCTGTATGGCTTCAACCCTCTTCACCGGATTCGTATCGTAGCACTTATATTAAATTTAATGAAATCACAATTAGAAACATTTTCATACCCACATCAATCAGAGAAACGTCAATATAAATTATTTCATATGAAGCTAAGCATATCTACACTAACAAATTATGTATAGTATACTGCCTATTATATTATAGACAACAATATGTTTTAATCTTAAAGAAATAAATAACGAAAATATTACTCACCTTTCTTCGAATATTTTGTAAAATTTCCAAATGCACCCTTCGTTTTGTCTTCTACCTTATTGCTATGCTTAACATTATTATTGTTCACCGGACATATTTCGTCATAGTCTTGGGCACTATTTGTACTCAAACTCACTATGTCGTTAACGTGAGGTTTCAACACCGCCGAATCACCACAAGTCATCTGCACCAAGCTATGCATCACGACCACCAAGAACCAGCACAGAATATTATAGTTTTTATGAGAAATGCACCACACTTTCATGTTAAATGAATTATTTTATCACTTATGATCGAAAATATTAAAACATTGCAGTATGCTATATTCATTTTTAGTTCATTGTTTTGTGTAAATTACGTCAGTTACACATCTTCGTCTGTTGTTTGCACTATGGTTTAAGCATAAATCATTTGGTTTGCAATTCTAGCGAGAGATATCGTCTCATAATTTTAATATTACATTTTTCTGTTTATCTGTAAAGTAAATAAATTATTTCAAAAAAGGTCGAAATACGGGTTCAGATAATAAGAATAACCTTAAAAAAACCAAGTAAGTTTTTTAAAATTATTTAATGTTAAATGAAGTGGACATTTTTCCATACGCACAGAATAAAACAAAGAAAGCATCCATTATTCATACAGGTGATTTTATGCATTGAATTCAATACATTTTAAAGTTTTTGTCTGTAAAAATATTTTTTGAAATATCAACATTGACCGTGAATTTTTTTCAGAAAAGGTTGAGATTTTTCATATGGTTTCTTCAAATTTCCTATTGACAAATAAGCAAAATCATTTGTAGGTGTAATGAACACATTTTTGTTACAGGCTTTATATATGTTTACAAAATGTAGCAACGAGTATAACTTTTATTCATATAGATGATTCTAATTATCGAACCAGGTACAGTCGAAGCATGTTTCCGTAAAAAAATGTCAATTATAACAATGCAATTATAACAGTGATAATTTTGATAATGAGAAATGTTATGTATTTCCATAGTCTTAGTATAATGTAAATAAAAAATATACTTTTTTCTACATCTTGCTTAATAATTACGTCGATGTTGATGAAAAATATGCAACTAGTAATCCCATAATTAGTTATGAAAATAAAAAAAACAGGTAATTATTTATATAATTTTTATTTCAAATAAGTCTGAAGTAACAATCCAGGTATCACGTCATCATACACGAGGTAAATCATAATCTTTAAGTTGGTGCTGGAAAATATTCTAATTTATTTTCCTGGAGTGTAATGTCTTGCATGAGTGATATCCTTGTTGAGATAAATAGTTTATTCTATTCTATAACCTAAATATAATAATAAACATTTCAAAGTAAAATAACAGTTTAAAATAATTAACACATTGTAATACATTATTTCTGTTTTATATTTTAAACTCAAAATGTACTTATCCCATCTGTTTACTGTCAGGGTAGAAAATCATTTTACTCTTCACATACAATAAACCGTAAGTGGTCTCACTAAATTACTTCTTCGTGTATGTATCATATATATATATATATATATATATATGTATGTATATATATAGAGTAATAAAGCAATAATGAAAAAATAATAAATCAAATGCGAGGAATAAGACGTGTTATGCAAAAAAAAAGTTATTTTACATTTGAAACACGCAGGTTCCTCGTACAACCATCCATTTTATGTATTTCACTCAACTGTTAATTAAGAAACTTATATTGAATAAGTAAACGTTTTCTTTACTAACTGCCACACAGTGTAATAGTATAGTTAACACAATTAACTCTCCGTTTATGTAATTACATCATTAAAAATGAAAAAGCACACATGTGGTTACGCTACCCTCGGTCATTTTATTGCATTCACTTCCGTTTTCCGGTATACTGTTGATTGTTTCTTTACTCTCGGAATACTAATTTAATAATAAATGAAACTTGTCTAATTATTAGCTCGCTTTGTAATAAATTGACACAATTAGCGCTATAAACTGGACATTCTCTAAATACGAATAGGTTTTTATGGTTTTGGTGGTCCTATTTAACCACGGAAAAGTTATATATTTCAATTCATTTGTTTCAGTATCGTTAACTTTAATTCGTTATTGTGTTTAGGTTTTGGTAATTTATATTAACCTTTCTACAAATTCATGACAACTATATCAGTAATTATTCCTCTGCACGAACTAATCGTCAAACTAATTATATCGAAATCATGGTTATATCGAAATCATGATATTTTAATTGCAATTATCAGATTTTTATCTTCGCAAAAATATTTTTAGAAATTTCGTATCATGATCAACTAAGCCAAGAAAACCTTCATTACATCTAAGTAAATTGGCGAATTAATGTAGTCTAAACGTAAAAGGACTGCAGACCATTTCTGAATACAAAGTACCAAGATAATTAAAAAAAATAGTTTTTTATATTAACATTTAAATTGAAAAAAAGGTTCTTATTTTCTTAAATATTACCTATTATAAAAGTTACTCCAATGTATAGTCGTTTCACTGTCTGGTTAAAACTATTTTTAACCAGATACGAAGATGACCCTAATTACTAAACACTGGATCCCTCTAACCTTCGCAAAGATAAACAAAGCTGAAATATATTTCAGTGATTTTCAAATTTTCAGCTTTTTAAAAATTTTTGTTTTTGCGTATTGGATTACTATAATGAATTTAATGGTAAAATAAAACTGTCTGCACATCAGTCCGGTATTACTATTGAATCTAACTCAAAAAATACTGAAAATATGGACATGAATTTTATACACGTAGTGACCGTACAAGTAATTTAGTTAAATGTTTCATTGCGACCTCTCGTACGGTACTGAAATTATCATGAGAGAAATTTTACGAAGAAAATTAAACAACACACATGGTGGACAGGGGCGGACTATAGGAACACCCGGGAGCAGTAAGGATACTATTATATACTATTTTGATAGTCAACAAAAAATCATCACCAAAATCAGTCAAGAATTTCGTTCTGCAACGTGTTCTTATAGAAATATACAGATGAACGAAAGGAGACGTTTGTCATTTATTTATTTGGAGACGTTTATCATATATTGTAATTTAGATCATAATATGTATTTTATAAATTAAAAAACCATCAAGTTTATATGAAAATTTCCTCTTTCCACGAAGCTGTATTAAAAACAGATTACATCGAAATTATAAATTATTTCTATCGACATAACTCAGGGCGGACAGGCTAATCGATGATCACCTAATGGGTGGATGATTCATTACCAACAAGATCAATTGTTTATATTAGTAATAAATTGCATATTTCTAATTTTGTATAAAAATTGTCATTTTTGAACCTTATATTCCATAATTTGCACCTACGTAATTTAAATATAAAATACATACTACTTAAATCCATACGAAACTTGGAAAAAAGCTGTTGTTAAAACGAAAATTGGTTTAAGTATATACCACCTTTCTTGTGTTTATTTTTAGAACGATATTATTTTATTTTACGCTATCATTTATCACTTGTCCCTCAAGGCTTTCCTACGTATGTTTTCCAATTTTAGTAAAACGCCCACTGCCTACTTTTGTATTTCGCCGCCGGCGCCAATATCTGTTTAGATAGTGGCGTAAATTTTCTTTCAGTAATAGTTTTTTCCACAAAACTTTCATTTACAATCTCTTTTATGTACAATAGTTATTGTAGCTTAATATATGAAACGAGTCAATTAAATCTACTGAGTTCAGCTTTAGACCTAGCTTTTATTTAAAAATACTTTTTCTTGGACAAAATCTATCACCCAACCACAATTATTACCAGAGAAAACAAAAAAACATTATTATATTTAATGTGAATCGGGCAGTTTTTTTTAATAGTTTTTTTCAGCATACGGATACACCTCTTAAGTACTACTATAAATCGCACTGCGAGAGTTCCAGAGACACTTAAGCATGTGTAAACATTTTGAGAGGATGTATTATTCACGGCTTCATTTTAATTAATTTAAAATGGTCAAAACATTTTAATTATTTTTAATAGTTATCGAATATTGCTTAAATTCTCAATAGAGACAATTAATAATCTCCTTTACTAATCGCAAAACGTGTAGAATACACGATACAAGTGAAAGAAATTTGATTCCATCTAAAAAAAATATTATATTTCGTAGCGATTTTGTACATAAACATGATAATTTTGATCAACTAAAATGTGAGATGATGTGAGACTGATTCATTTTGTTTGAAATTTAATAAGAAAGGCAAAAGAATACATTATTTTTGTTAAAAATACTATTTTTCGTATATCGGTAAATATTGGAAAACCAAGTTTAATTTTAATAGAAAGGTCATTTTACTGCGTTTCGCGTTAATTAATTTCTAAAAACGTTGCTGAAAAATTACTAAATGAAGCAAAATATTAGGCTGTGGCTATTTTTTTAACTCAGTAATTCCAACTCAAAGATAATATATTTTTTTACCATCCCAAATACCTCAATGGCTGTGAAAATTAGTATCATGGCTCTAGTTTTCGGTAAACTGGAATAATAGTTCATTTTCGTAATTTTTATTCTTACCGTTTCAAAGACAGAGTAAGTGGGGACATATTTTTTGGACATTTTCAATGATATCGTAAGAAAGCAGCTTAGATAAAATTGTGAAAAAAATAATTATGGAATTCTTGTAACTAGTTTTCTGGAATCCTTATACTTTGATGTCCTACATGATACGGAGAATTAGAAGAAAAGTTTTGAGTACTTTATTTACTGCCTAATAAAACGTTTATATGGACTTTCCATATGAACGTTTTTGAACGTTAGCTATTGAAATATATATGCGTCATCCTAATGCCAATTTTATGTAAAATTCTAACATGAAAAGTTTTAAAATCCTTATAAATTGGTCGTTCAATTAGTAGGGTAAACGAAGAAAAAAGTGAAAAATATCTCAAGGATTTATTTATCCCCCCTCAAATTTCCACACCGATACTGTTAGCGTAAATCGACATGCAAGCGGTTAAAGGGTTAATATTCTTTGTCACTGTGCCAGTCAAATTTGTACATGAAACGGATTTTGAGAAAAACGAATGTAACTTATGTACAAACGAAGAAAGAAACATACATATGAATAACTTTATAACGGTTTTATTTTCTTTGTTTTGAGATACAGAAGAAAAAATATTTGAAAAAATTTTTTATAGGTCGCTATTTGGAATAACAGAAAATATAACTTTAATTTATTATGTTCAATTCTTATATGCGTGTCATTCCACTGTACCGTTGTTGATTTTGCTATGTAATTATTGTCCATCACAAAAGTACTGATTGCCTTTCTAGGATGAACTCAAATATTGGATAACATGTAAATAATCATCGGGACGAACTTCAAGTTGCAGTAATTAAAATGTGGCGAAAATTATCTCAAAAATAGAAACCCTGAATGCGTCAAGCGACCAACTATTACTGAAATTCAGTAAGCTGAAAAACCCGAGAAAATAAATAGTATATGAGAGGTAAATTTAATAGCTATATATAAAGATGACTTTATAAAATTTGTACTAATGATCAAACCTTAAAAAAAACTCGACGAAAACAAGTTAAATCTCACCAAAAATATTATTGTAAAAAGTCCCAAGTTTATCTTAAATAGTTAGCCATAAAAGTCAGTGACATCAATGCGGCCAAGATTTATATAAGATGTGTATTCCATACATTTTCGGCCTTAAAGATATGGTCAAGTATCTGACCATCGGTCACGACTTAATTGGTTAATGGTTCATCACACACGCAACCTCCATTTTTTATATTTTTATGCGATATCCCTAATAATCCCATTACACATCTATAACTCCAATCCAGGTTTCAATATGTGTCAGTCTACGACCTTAAATTACATTCTAAAAACAAGAACATCCTCGTAATTCTTGAAAATAAAAATGTATTTTATGGAGAATTTTTAGCCGTATATACAACTAGGTTATAGAAATCTCGGATTAAAATCCTATCATAGCCGACATATCAGGAAATTTATTTTATCATATCATCCCGTCCTTCTCTATAAAGTGTGGCAGTTTTATTTAATTTTATGTTAATACCTCGTAATCTTTGAAAATAGAAATGTATTCTATAGAGAATCCTTTACCGTATGTACAACTAGATTATGGAAACATCAACAAAAATATTTCTATAACTTTCCTAGTTTTTTAATTAACCAAATTTAACTAGCTTTGTTTTTTCTCTATCCGTTGTTATGTTATATATTGTTGAATAGAAGTAAATAAGATTGACATTTACGGAATTTATTGCAAAATAAATTAAGTCCCAATTTATAAAGGCGAAACCGAATAATGTTGTGCCCTTCAAACCCGACTTGACTCTTAAATTCCGTATTCATCTCGCATATATTTGTTCGAATTTCTTATAGTTCAATTCTTCCCCTCGTCATCAATGACACATCAGAAGAGGAGCAATCAGCAATACAACAACGGGTCCAAGTTAAACATAACGTATATCGATGCTCGCCTTTTGCCGAAGTTTCCCGTGAAGCTGACAGCTGAATAATAAATGAGGCCAACTTCGTAGCTGAGAAGTGGATAAATTTAACTTTTGAGTTTAAATTGTATTGATCGAGAATTTTAACTGCTTCTTCCGATGTAATTATAACTCATGTTCACACGCTTACATATCCGGAAGTGTCAAGTGATGTTGTCAATTTATAAGGATAACTTTAAAACTTGAAGGTTTTCTCTTACGTATGGTTGTGATAAAACATTGATACAATCATATAGCATGATTTCCGGCCATACTCAGTTATGTTTATGTTAAAATATTTAATGTGACTCATTTATAAGTATATAAATTTAAAAAGCATGAATCGCCCTAAAAGACAAAAAATCCAAAAAAACAAAAAAAATCGAGCTAAAAATCAACAAAAGAAATAAATGTGCTAGTTCTCTAGTTAGAACCAAAAAGATAAATGAAAGACATTTTCCCAAACTTCCAAACGTGTTACGCAAAAAAAGTTATTTTACATTTGAAACACGCAGGTTCCTCGTACAACCATCCACTTTTGTCATTTTATGTATTTCACTCAACTGTTAATTAAGAAACTTATATTGAATGAGTAAACGTTTTCTATACTAACTGCCACACAGTGTAATAGTATAGTTAACACAATTAGCTCTCCGCTTATGTAATTACATCATTACCGATTAAAAATGAAAAAGCACACATGTGGTACGCTACCCTCGGTCATTTTAATTCATTCACTTCCGTTTTCCGGTATACTGTTGATTGTTTCTTTACCCTCGGAATACTTATTTAATAATAAATTAAACTTATCTAATTATTACCTCACTTTGTAAAAAAATTACACAATTAGCGCTATCAACTGACGTTCTCTAAATACGAATAGGTTTTTATAGTTTTGGTGGTCCTATTTAACCACGGAAAAGTTATATATTTTGATTCATTTGTTTGAGCATCGTTAACTTTAATTCGTTATTATGTTTAGGTTTTGGTAATTTATATTAACCTTTATACAATTTCATGACGAGTATATCAGTAATTATTCCTCTGCATGAACAAATCGTTAAAATAATTATATCTAAACCATGGTTATATCGAAATCATGAGATTTCAGTAGCAATTATTAGACTTTTATGTTCTCAGAAATATTTTTAGAAATTAAGTATCAATATCCAGTAAGCCAAGAAAACCTTGATTACATATAAGTAAATTGACAAATTAATCTAGTCTAAACATAAATGGACTACAGACCATTTCTGAATACAAATAACCAGGATAATTAGAAAAAATAGTTTCTACGTGTTAACGTTTAAGTTTAAAGAAGATCCTTATTTTCTTAAGTATTACCTATTATTAAAATTACTGCAATGTATACTCGTTTCTCTACCTGAGTTAAACCTATTTTTACCCAGATACAAAGATGACCCTAATTACTTAACACTGAATACATCTAACCTTCACACAGATAAATAAAACTGAAGTGTCTTTCTGTAATTTTCGAATTATCAGCTTTTTAAAAACGTTTCTTTTAACATATTGCACTACTAAAAAGAATTTATAATAATATAATAAAATTTAATAAAATAGAATAAAATGAAATTTAATTTAAATATAATAAAAAATTTTATGCGTCAGTCCGGCGGTACTATTGAATCCAACTCAAAAATTATTGAAAATATTGACATGAATTTTACGGTATTTACTTGTACGGTAATTAAGTATGTTAATTACTAAATTACTTATACGGTTACATAAGTAATTTAGTAATTAACATACGTAATTTCTTGTACGGTAGTAACCGTACAAGTAATTTAGTAATTACCATACGTAATTACTTTTACGGTAGTAACCGTAAAAGTAATTTAGTAATTAACATACGTAATTACTTGTACGGTAGTAACCGTACAAGTAATTTTGTAATTAACATACGTAATTACTTGTACGTAACATACGTTAACATACGTAATTATTTGTACGGTAGTAATCGTACAAGTAATTTAGTAATTAACATACGTAATTATTTGTATGGCAGTAACCGTAGAAGTAATTTAGTTATTAACAAACGTAATTGCTTGTACGGTAGTAACCGTACAATTAATTTAGTAAAATGTTTCATTACAACCTTTCGTACGGTACCGACATCATGATAAACATTTTACATAGAAAATGAAAGAACACAGATGGTGGGCAGTGGCGGGCTGTAAGAACACCCGGAACTGCAAGGATACGGGGGGAGGGAGGGGAGTGCAATTCGGCTCACGTGGGATTTAACGAAATTAATTATTTTAATCTGATATAAAGCATAAAATAAACGCAATAAAATACTGCAATTATGTTTTGGAATCACATGCGGGTGAAGTTTCAAATTAGCGCCAGCAAATAATCATATATGTGTATCGGTATTTAAAAAACATTTTAAATGTAATTTTGTACTCGCATTAACGTGAAATATTTACGAAAAGACATACGGTATGCCTCTTCCATAATATAGTATCCCATATATAGAAACTTAGAACTATAGAACTCCCATATATAAAAATTTAAATATTTTGATTATTACTATTTATTAGTTACACACCTACTGACTTTTTTGACTAATTAAACATCATTAGAAAATGTGCCAAAAATATTCAAATTTAAAAAGGAAAGGAAATGAAAACTTTCCCCATTCAAAAAATCTTCTTCTTTTATACTGATTATTAAAAAAGACTACTAGGATTAGTAAACACTAATAAACTTATCACAAATTATAAATGACATTAAACAAATGGTTTAATACGATCACGTATTGGCATGTGCGAAAACTTCATTCTGACCCAAAATATTCATAGTAAAAAGATGAATAATAAAATAAATATATATTAAGCTCGTAAATCTTTGGTGAAATCAAAAGGAAATACCCTGCATTTTTATAAAAATTAATAAAAAATATTAAATTCACAATTGTAAGAAAAATGTAAAAACGAAAGAAAAATGAAAAAGAGCAGGTAGCAGAAACGGGGCAATGTTCGCACAAAAAAAAGATCAAAAACCGTCGTCGTGCAATAAAAAAGTAGTTTTTTGAAACATCGTTTACGGAAAGAAACTATTAAACGAATTATTGTGAAAATAAATAGGCTTCGATTTTGATAGTCAAGAGAAAAGATAATCACCAAAATCAGTCAAGAATTGCGTTCTGTAACGTGTTCTCATACGAACATACATACATAGGTACGTATATACGGATAAAGAAAAGGAGAATTTTGTCATTTTTTGAACGTCAATTTGGATCATAATATGTATTTTAAAAATAAAAAAAAACTACAAATTTCAGACGAAAATCTCGTCTTTCCACGAAGCTATATTAAAAATATATTACATCGAAATTATAAATTATTTCTATCGACATAACTCGGGGCGGACACGCTAGTCGATGATTACCTAATGGGTGGATGCTTCATTATCAAAAAGATCAATAGTTTATATTAGTAATAAATTAGCTATTTCTAATTTTGTACAGAAATTGCCATTTTTCAACTTTATATTGCATAAGTTGTATCTACGTAATTAAAATAAAAAATACATACTACTTAAATCCGTATGAAACTTGCGAAAAAGCTGTTGTTAAAATGAATATTGGTTTTAAGTATATACCACCTTTCTCGTGTTTATTTTTAGAACGATATTATTTTATTTTTACGCTATAATTTATCACTTGTCCCTCAAGGCTTTCCTACGTATGTTTTCCAATTTTAGTAAAACGCCCACTGCCTACTTCTCCATTTCGCCGTCGGCGCCAATATCTGTCTAGGTACTGGCGTAAATTTTCTTACAGTAATAATTTTTTCCACAAAACTTTCATTTACAATATCTTTTATGTACAATGGTTATTGCAGCTTAACATATAAAACGAGTCCATTTAATCAACTGAGTTCAGCTTTAGACCTAGCTTTTATTTGAAAATACTTTTTCTTGGATAAAATCTATCACCCAACCACAATTATTACCAGAGAAAACAGAAAAACATTATTCTATTTAATGTGAATTGGGCGGTTTTTTTAATAGTTTTTTCAGCATACGGATACACCTCTTAAGTACTACTATAAATCGCACTGCGAGAGTTCCAGAGACACTTAAGCATGTGTAAACATTTGAGAGGATGTATTATTCACGGCTTCATTTTAATTAATTTAAAATGGTCTAAGCATTTTAATTATTTTTAATAGTTATCGAATATTGCTTAAATTCTCAATAGAGACAATGAAGACTCTCCTTTACTAATCGCAAAACGTGTAGAATACACGATACAAGTGAAAGAAATTTGATTCCGTCTAAAAAAATATTATATTTCGCAGCGATTTTGTACACAAATATGATAATTTTGATCAACTAAAATGTGAGATGATGTGAGACTGATTTATTTTGTTTGAAATTTAATAAGAAAGGCAAAAGAATACATTATTTTTGTTAAAAATACTATTTTTCGTATATCGGTAAATATTGGAAAACCAAGTTTAATTTTAATAGAAAGGTCATTTTACTGCGTTTCGCGTTAATTAATTTCTAAAAACGTTGCTGAAAAATTACTAAATGAAGCAAAATATTAGGCTGTGGCTATTTTTTTAACTCAGTAATTCCAACTCAAAGATAATATATTTTTTTACCATCCCAAATACCTCAATGGCTGTGAAAATTAGTATCATGGCTCTAGTTTTCGGTAAACTGGAATAATAGTTCATTTTCGTAATTTTTATTCTTACCGTTTCAAAGACAGAGTAAGTGGGGACATATTTTTTGGACATTTTCAATGATATCGTAAGAAAGCAGCTTAGATAAAATTGTGAAAAAAATAATTATGGAATTCTTGTAACTAGTTTTCTGGAATCCTTATACTTTGATGTCCTACATGATACGGAGAATTAGAAGAAAAGTTTTGAGTACTTTATTTACTGCCTAATAAAACGTTTATATGGACTTTCCATATGAACGTTTTTGAACGTTAGCTATTGAAATATATATGCGTCATCCTAATGCCAATTTTATGTAAAATTCTAACATGAAAAGTTTTAAAATCCTTATAAATTGGTCGTTCAATTAGTAGGGTAAACGAAGAAAAAAGTGAAAAATATCTCAAGGATTTATTTATCCCCCCTCAAATTTCCACACCGATACTGTTAGCGTAAATCGACATGCAAGCGGTTAAAGGGTTAATATTCTTTGTCACTGTGCCAGTCAAATTTGTACATGAAACGGATTTTGAGAAAAATAAATGTAACTTATGTACAAACGAAGAGAGAAACATACATGTGAAAAACTTTATAACGGTTTTATTTTCTTTGTTTTGAGATAGAGAAGAAAAAATATTTGAAAAAAATTTTGTAGGTCGATATTTGGAATAACAGAAAATATAACTTTAATTTATTATATTCAATTCTTATATGCGTGTTATTCCACTGTACCGTTGTTAATTTTTCTATGTAAGTATTGTATGTCACAAAAGTACTGATTGCCTTTCTAGGATCAACTCAAATATTGGATAACATGTTGATAATCATCGTGTCAAACTTCAAGTTGCAATAATGAAAATGTGGCGAAAATTATCTCAAATATTGAAACCCTGAATGCGTAAAGCGACCAACTATTACTGAAATTCAGTAAGCTGAAAAACCCGAGAAAATAAATAGTATATAAGAAACAAATTTAATAGCTATATATAAAGATGACTTTATGAAATTTGTACTAATGATCAAACCTTAAAAAAAACTCGACGAAAACAAATTAAATCTCACCAAAAATATTATTGTAAAAAGTCCCAAGTTTATCTTAAATAGTTAGCCATAAGTCAGTGACATCAATGCGGCCAAGATATATATAAGATGTGTATTCCATACATTTTCGGCCTTAAAGATATGGTCAAGTATCTGACCATCGGTCACCACTTAATTGGTTAATGGTTCATCACACACGCAACCTCCATTTTTTATATTTTTATGCGATATCCCTAATAATCAGATTACACATCTATAACTCCAGGTTTCAATATGTGTCAGTCTACGACCTTAAATTACATTCTAAAAACAAGAACATCCTCGTAATTCTTGAAAATAAAAATGTATTTTATGGAGAATTATTTGCCGTATATACAACTAGGTTATAGAAACATCGGATTAAAATCCTATCATAGCCGACATATCAGGAAATTTATTTTATAATATCATCCCGTCCCTCTCTATAACGTGTGGCAGTTTTATTTAATTTTATGTTAATACCTCGTAATCTTTGAAAATAGAAATGTATTCTATGGAGAATCCTTTACCGTATGTACAACTAGATTATGGAAACATCAACAAAAATATTTCTATAACTTTCCTAGTTTTTTAATTAACCAAATTTAACTAGCTTTGTTTTTTCTCTATCCGTTGTTATGTTATATATTGTTGAATAGAAGTAAATAAGATTGACAATTACGGAATTTATTGCAAAATAAATTAAGTCCCAATTTATAAAGGCGAAACCGAATAATGTTGTGCCCTTCAAACCCGACTTGACTCTTAAATTCCATATTCATCTCGCATATATTTGTTCGAATATCTTATAGTTCAATTCTTCCCCTCGTCATCAATGACACATCAGAAAAGGAGCAATCAGCAATACAACAACGGGTCCAAGTTAAACAGAACGTATATCGATGCTCGCCTTTTGCCGAACTTTCCCGTGAAGCTGACAGCTGAATAATAAATGAGGCCAACTTCGTAGCTGAGAAGTGGATAAATTTAACTTTCGAGTTTAAATTGTATTGATCGAGAATTTTAACTGCTTCTTCCGATGTAATTATAACTCATGTTCACACGCTGACATATCCGGAAGTGTCAAGTGATGTTGTCAATTTATAAGGATAACTTTAAAACTTGAAGGTTTTCTCTTACGTAAGGTTGTGATAAAACATTGATACAGTCATATAGCATGATTTCCCGCCATATACAGTTATGTTTATGTTAAAATATTTAATGTGACTGATTTATAAGTATATAAATTTAAAAAGCATGAATCGCCCTAAAAGACAAAAAATCCTAAAAAATAAAAAAAAACAAAAAAAGTCGAGTTAAAAATCAACAAAAGAAATAAATGTGCTAGTTCTCTAGTTAGAACCAAAAAGATAAATAAAAGACATTTTCCCAAACTTTGATTTTCCGAGTTCATTTCTTTAAAATTTACAATTATTGAAGGAGCTTTGGAAATGACAAAAAATATTTAAAATACGTTCCTTTTCGTCACATTTTTTATTAAATTTGACTTTAGTTTTCGAATTTTGCCAATAATTTATGATTACGGAAAATCCAACCGTTTGCATAACGGAAAACCGTTGTTAAAAGAGGGTGTTAAAAAAAAAGATTGGCTTTTTTGACGACACAGCGGGTATTAAGCATACTAACGTCTTTATTGAAAGAAATAAGTATATAAAATATATAGAAATGGTTAAAGACAATTTTCTTCTAATTAACCATAGTATACTTTAACGTATTTATTAACTTTATTGATATTCAATGTTATTCCATCGATATTTCAAAAAATACCTTTATTGAATAAAACAATATCAAAACCTATTAAATCGGTGAATTTGTTTACTTGTTATAGCGCATCGAAGTAAGTTAGCCACGTATTCTTGTATCTGGTCGCATGCACACAGCCATCCCCATAAGCACTCGCCGCTGCTCGATAATTGTAATATATATATATATATATATATATATATATATATATATATATATATATATATATATACATATATATATATATATATATATATATATATATATACATATATATATATATATATATATATACATATATATATATATATATACATATATATGTTAGTCTCTCAGCAGGAAGTTATCACGTTAAAATCCCGGAAGTTACAGTAACATTTTTATGTCTCAAATATCTTAGAAAATGTTCATACAAATGTGCCATATACCTCTGTTACATGAATTCCTGCATGTATAATTTTTTCTGAAATTTATAAAAATCTATACTTGCTAATTCCTGCATGTATCATTTTTTTTTAAATTTATAAAAATCTATACTTGCTAATTCCTGCATGTATCATTTTTTTTTAAATTTATAAAAATCTATACTTGCTAATTCCTGCATGTATAATTTTTTTTGAAATTTATAAAAATCTATACTTGCTAATTCCTGCATGTATCATTTTTTTTTAAATTTATAAAAATCTATACTTGCTGTTATGAAGAAAGATAGAATCTATTCTTTAAAAAGAAGCTTCAAATAATAATCAATGTTTAAACTGAGCTCATGGATTGATTTTTCATGAGCTCATGATTATTTTCTCAGCGCGACGCGACAGTGGTCATACCGTAGTAGTGTATTATAATCTCTCAGTTCATGTCTGAGTTTTTTCGATGCAAAAATTCATGTACATTATAACTGCAATAAGTTAAATAATACGTAAACAGAAAAAAATATAAAGTGTATGCACACCTAAAATGTTTTTTAATACCACTAGATGCCTTAAAAACCTACAGTGACCTTTTCTAGCACATTTAAGACATTAAAATATACTCATTCTTTATTGATTTAATCATTTATATTTTCTGTTCGACAATCACTTTTCACGTTCTTTTATTTTTCACATCATGGTCTTTTTCAGTACTGTCTTTCGTCGTATATATTTATTAAAAGATTCGAAATATTTACAAAATTGTTTTGTTCTGTTTAATAAACTTTGAAAATATAAGTCTAAAATTTAAAAAATGAGCTATTAAAGAGAATGGTAATCACAACAGAGAATACAATTTTATGGCTTTTTAAATGTTTCTTGAAAATTACGTTATTGAAGAAATTTCCATTAATACATAAGATAATTTGGGCTTTTATTCAACCTATTGTTTTTAAAAAAACCCCAGATTTTAAAAAAAAATTCAATACATTTAATATAAAAAATTTTACAAGATAAAATTTAATTTTAAAACTTCGACTAACGCGATGTATTTCTTCGTCCAAAGATTAGAAATAAGCAATTTATACCATCTCACGCGATTAAATTTCAAAATAAATAAAAAGTCCTTAGACTATTTCACAGTTTCGTAACTATAATGCCTAGTACTACAATGTCTTGGACCAAAGTGTTTATCTAGACACTAATTTTCTACCTTCATGCAAAATGTACTCAGATACCTACTACACTTTGACGATATATTTTAATCACACGCATTTTTTATTTATACCATGAAATTAACACGACAATAAAAACACCTCGCTTACTTTGTTTTTTGTCTTTGCTATGATTTCAATCGCGAAACGAACTAGTAAACTGTGGTTTACTTTTATTGTATTGTAATGTTATTAGCAAAATATGTGAGGAAAAATGTAATTATTATTGTGGTCGTAGACATAGAAAATGGTGCAAGTAATAAAAAACATAAAATTTGTTGTTAAAAACCTCGCTTTGCGTCTCTGAAAAAAAAGGTACTAAAACTATTGATCAAAGTTACGTGGTTGCTTTTGTGAAATAACCCTAATTCTTCATATTCTGATAATCTGCATAATTTCACCCAGCAATGAGTTTGCACAATTACATAAGGAGAACTGAAAAGTTTTTTTATTCATTTTACTATTATGTTTATTTTTTTATTTTGTTTTGCAATATCATATTAAATTTTAGCTTTATTTGCTTAATGCTAACATGTTCTGTAGATAGACAGAAAAAGGGATGAATAAAATAACTTTGCCCTTAGGGGAAAAATATATGCTCAAGTTGAGCCTCGGACTCACAACCTCAGCATAGCTTCCGGCACATACTAAAATATAAATACCACGCTTATCCAATCGCGCCACTGGATCGCCCCGTAGCGACCTTTGGTAATAATACAAATGATGAAAACTTTCTTCTTTTCACGATTGCTTTTAGTGTTCTATGACTCCTTATGCTTCACCTATTGGTAAGCTTACTTAATACTGTGTTAACATTTTGTATTTTACCCCTATTTCTGCCAAATTATTTTTAAGACCTTATTTATTGACCTTTTCTTATTTTACTTCTTTACTTTTTCTTTTTTTACTTTACTTTTTTTATTTTACTTTACTTTACTTTTTTTATTTTACTTTACTTTACTTTTTTTATTTTACTTTACTTTATTTTTTTTATTTTACCTTATCTTGCTTTCTTTTTTCATGCAATCATAAAATCAATACAATCAGTGACATATATTACCTATTATTATTCCAATATGCTTATTACTATGTCAGTTTAATGGTATGCACCACAATGGGGTTTAATTTAATTCATATTGATGGCCAGCCGTTGTAAAAGAAAATAAGAAAACCTATGTGAGCTACGTTAAACCAATTCTTAGGGTAGTCATCCCCGCTATGTCAAAGAAAATGAGCTAGAAAAATAAGTAGCTCAAAAAGTAATATACAAGTAGAAACAAACAAATTAATGTGTAAAATATCCGCATTACATATATAAATATATATATACAAATATATATATATATATATATATATATATATATATATATATATATATACAGATTTTTTTGGGTTCCGTTTTCAAAATAAAAATTGCAATCTTTATAAAATCACTAACGTATTTGTCCCTCTGTCTGTCACAATCTTTTACCTCAGAAACCGCTTAAAGTAAGAACTTAAATTTGGTAATTAACTTTGGCTTATATTCAAGAATGTTTATATTGACATTTTATTTGGGAGTGGAAAAATGAAATACTAATTTTTTTTAATTCAACGTATATTGTAGAATATCGTTTGAAAGGGCTAATTGACAAGTCTCAAAAAAACAATAATGTTCCTTCATCATTTTAAATGGTATATCTTTAAAGATATCTTTAAAAATATACAAAAAATTTGTTTTCCTCCTATTTCCGAATCTACTTCAACCAAAATTATAAAAATTGGCCCACGCATAAGTTGTACCAAAACTACAGACGACTCGAAATGTCATAATACCTGATATACGCACCATGTTTTTGCGTCTGTGAAAGATATCGTGAACAATATATTCACGTTGCAAAAAATTATTACTTGTAATTAATTAAATAGGAACACTACTTACTCTAGAAGATTCATAAGCACTTTTGACTCGCACTTGAAGAGTTCTATCTTTTAAAATAAAGAAAATTTAGTCAAAAACATAGAAGAAGAAAATGTAAAATATTATGGTTTTCTCATTTTAGCTACACTTACAGACTATATAATTAATATTTATTTTTATATATCAAATACCTCGTGTTGATACAACATAAAGTACCCTTATAAAATCACTAACAAGTAAACAAGCCGATAGAAACTAATGGAATGAGTGAAAACATTAAGATAAAATTAAACTTTAACTTATTGATGAAAACGTTGAAAATATGTCAAAAATATTCTACAAACTATTCTTTTTTTTTGTATAAAACAAAGTTACAAAATTTCTCACTGAAAAATAAAAAAAACGTTCTTTTGTGAAGTAGTAACTTTGCATTTACATGAAAATTCACCCACTACCATAATTAAATTTATTGCTTATTGAATAAATTTGGCGTTAATTTTGTAGAAATTCATTATTCACAATTAAATGAAACTACGTGATGTAGTATTATTTCTATTTTCTTTAAGTTCTTTATCACGACCTAGGTTTCGTTGTATTACAACATTTTCATGTGGGCTATTAGCAAAGATCTTTCCTAATAGCCCATTTGAAGATGTTGTGATACAACGAAACCTAGGTCGTGATAAAGAACTTAAAGAAAATAGAAATAATACTACATCACGTAGTTTCATTTAATTGTGAATAATGAATTTCTACAAAATTAACGCCAAATTTATTCAATAAGCAATAAATTTAATTATGGTAGTGGGTGAATTTTCATGTAAATGCAAAGTTACTACTTCACAAAAGAACGTTTTTTTTATTTTTCAGTGAGAAATTTTGTAACTTTGTTTTATACAAAAAAAAAGAATAGTTTGTAGAATATTTTTGACATATTTTCAACGTTTTCATCAATAAGTTAAAGTTTAATTTTATCTTAATGTTTTCACTCATTCCATTAGTTTCTATCGGCTTGTTTACTTGTTAGTGATTTTATAAGGGTACTTTATGTTGTATCAACACGAGGTATTTGATATATAAAAATAAATATTAATTATATAGTCTGTAAGTGTAGCTAAAATGAGAAAACCATAATATTTTACATTTTCTTCTTCTATGTTTTTGACTAAATTTTCTTTATTTTAAAAGATAGAACTCTTCAAGTGCGAGTCAAAAGTGCTTATGAATCTTCTAGAGTAAGTAGTGTTCCTATTTAATTAATTACAAGTAATAATTTTTTGCAACGTGAATATATTGTTCACGATATCTTTCACAGACGCAAAAACATGGTGCGTATATCAGGTATTATGACATTTCGAGTCGTCTGTAGTTTTGGTACAACTTATGCGTGGGCCAATTTTTATAATTTTGGTTGAAGTAGATTCGGAAATAGGAGGAAAACAAATTTTTTGTATATTTTTAAAGATATCTTTAAAGATATACCATTTAAAATGATGAAGGAACATTATTGTTTTTTTGAGACTTGTCAATTAGCCCTTTCAAACGATATTCTACAATATACGTTGAATTAAAAAAAATTAGTATTTCATTTTTCCACTCCCAAATAAAATGTCAATATAAACATTCTTGAATATAAGCCAAAGTTAATTACCAAATTTAAGTTCTTACTTTAAGCGGTTTCTGAGGTAAAAGATTGTGACAGACAGAGGGACAAATACGTTAGTGATTTTATAAAGATTGCAATTTTTATTTTGAAAACGGAACCCAAAAAAATCTGTATATATATATATATATATATATATATATATATATATATATATATTTGTATATATATATTTATATATGTAATGCGGATATTTTACACATTAATTTGTTTGTTTCTACTTGTATATTACTTTTTGAGCTACTTATTTTTCTAGCTCATTTTCTTTGACATAGCGGGGATGACTACCCTAAGAATTGGTTTAACGTAGCTCACATAGGTTTTCTTATTTTCTTTTACAACGGCTGGCCATCAATATGAATTAAATTAAACCCCATTGTGGTGCATACCATTAAACTGACATAGTAATAAGCATATTGGAATAATAATAGGTAATATATGTCACTGATTGTATTGATTTTATGATTGCATGAAAAAAGAAAGCAAGATAAGGTAAAATAAAAAAAATAAAGTAAAGTAAAATAAAAAAAGTAAAGTAAAGTAAAATAAAAAAAGTAAAGTAAACTAATGGAATGAGTGAAAACATTAAGATAAAATTAAACTTTAACTTATTGATGAAAACGTTGAAAATATGTCAAAAATATTCTACAAACTATTCTTTTTTTTTGTATAAAACAAAGTTACAAAATTTCTCACTGAAAAATAAAAAAAACGTTCTTTTGTGAAGTAGTAACTTTGCATTTACATGAAAATTCACCCACTACCATAATTAAATTTATTGCTTATTGAATAAATTTGGCGTTAATTTTGTAGAAATTCATTATTCACAATTAAATGAAACTACGTGATGTAGTATTATTTCTATTTTCTTTAAGTTCTTTATCACGACCTAGGTTTCGTTGTATCACAACATCTTCAAATGGGCTATTAGGAAAGATCTTTGCTAATAGCCCACATGAAAATGTTGTAATACAACGAAACCTAGGTCGTGGTGAAGAACTTAAAGAAAATAGAAATAATACTACATCACGTAGTTTCATTTAATTGTAAATTTATTGCTTTAGTAATAATTTTGCAACTTAACTTGAAATGAACCGAGCTGAAAACAACATGAGGCTCGTTAAATGAATCAAAACTTTGTTTATATTTATTATCTTGATGTAATAATTATATGCATTAACATCGTGTAAACTATGAATGATAAATGAATAAACAAAAACCAACTAGGAGTTTTATTTATCCTTAAATATCATTATACTGTTTTATTAGATTTTTAATTCATTCTGTAGATAATTATTTTGATATTTACTTAAAATACAGAAAAGATAACATTTCTCTTTTTTCTTTAAAGCTTATTCCAAATTTTTATCACTTTTGGAAAGACTATGCCGTTCCAAATACGGTCCCATTAAAATATTGTTTCTGATTAATATTTTCTGATTATTATTTCAACTGAGGGTAAATTATCACCAAAATTATTTTAAATTCCATGTAAATAATTTCAGCCTTTCCTTAAAAATCAGATAAGGCAAAAATCTGGCCATAAAGATTCAATTTTGCCATGTTTAGTACCCCTGGAGATATAAAACAAAAATCAACAACAGACTGGTTCATTGAAAGAAATGCAAGATAAATCGACATTCGCTTATAAACGTCGAAATTTTCTAGATGACTGTGAATTTTTTAACATAATAATATTCGTTAAACATGTTGAATATAATAATATTCGTTAAACAGGTTGATCATAATAATATTCGTTAAACAGGTTGATCAAATTCAATTCTGAATTAAAAATGCATAAATTCCTTATATTATCTTTGCCTACGTACATAAAAGAGATTTGTTTAGAAAGAACCGCACTTTATAATTGATATACTAACAATAAACATTAATCTGATAACAATCAATCTAATATTGAAATCTTGCTGTAATCTAGTTGTGTTAAAAGCTGTACATATAATAAAATAGTATCGAAACCGAGACCCTGTCAATATCACACGAAAACCACTGCATCGATTTTAATGAAAATTTTCATTTTTATTTGAAAAGAGGCTTGATTAACATCTGCATTAAAATTAGGCTACTTAAGTAATTGACTGATTACTATTTAATTAATTTACAATGACATCTATTTTTGAAGTGAGACTTTCGGCGTGATGAGTGTAAAATTTCGATAATCTTCTTACCATTAATTCTATGATTCAAAAATGACCCTAAAATGACAACTATAAAATCTGGAACTACAGCAGATGTTATTTTTACACGATATCTGGAAAGTGTAGCGTCAAGAACGTACATTTCATATCTTAGTTAATATAATGGTACAGTGTCAAATTTACTAACGCAAACATATTGTTAATACTGTAAATGTGGAAAAAATAAATTAAGAAATATAAATGATATTTTATCTATATTGTTCTCACCCAAAAACACTAGGTCTTTTAGAATGATTTTCCTCTCTCTCTCTCTCTCTCTCCCTCTCTCTCTCTCCCTCTCTTTCCCTCTCTCTCTCCCTCTCTCTCTCCCTCTCTTTCCCTCTCTCTCTCTCTCTCTGTCTGCCATTTTACTTACAAATCGAGGTTTCGATTGTCAAATAATTTCACTTCTGTCACGTTTTATAAACAATTATCATAAATGTTAAATTTCATAATTTTTCGCTGGATGGCGGCATTTGTTTTGTTTTTGATGCAATATTTTAATTTAAAATCATCAATATTTATATTATTTAAACACACACGACAACAAAATTGCAAGCTATGATGAATAAAGGAACTAATAACGTCACAAATAATTTCAAACTTACTCTTTAAATCAAATCAACTCAACCACTAAGATAATTAGTCTAGAGATGGCATATAGCTCATTAAAAGTAGAAAGCAGAAATTATTAAACATCTTATTATGCAGGGACTTAATATACTACATATGACGGTTTTAAATTATATATAATCAAACAAATAAATACGTACAGCTAATTAAAAAAAGTAAACTAACAAATAGAGAGTCAAAAATACACAACCAGGCAATATTCATTGAAACAAATGTACGTCTTGGCCATCTTAATCTCGTTACTACTGGCCTCAGGTGAAAATTATAATGAAAAGTCCCTTCCCATTTGCCTATTCAAGTAAGACAGGGATTTATAAAAAAACAGTGAGCCGTCACGGGACGCCTGGCAAATGTGAAACATCGTGTTCATACAAGTAATATGCATAAAAGACAAGATTATTACACGAACTAAATATAGCATAATGAAAAAATAAAGTATTACGAATTTCTTACAGAAAATTGTGACTTTATTTAATAAACATTTATTTACAATTAATACAAAAATAATAAAGCACAAGTTATGTGTACCGTAGTAAACAACAACGTCGAACTGAGTGAGGAGGGGGTCGCGTAGTCGGTTGCGCATGGCGACACGTCGCCATACCGTATACTCTACTAAATGTAGACTATATATATACCTTAGTATAGCGTGGCGACCCGTCGCCACGGCAAGCGACTCCACGCCAACGATCGGGTTTATACCTGCGCCTTTAGATGTTTCACATCAAAAAATGTTACCCGTGTCGTCTTTTCTTTCAAATGCACTTTAAAAAATTAAAAAGGTACTAACAACTGTACTGCAACGCTCAACGTTTTTCTACGCCACTAGTGCCACCCTTTTAATTTGTTTTATCAAGTTAGAAAGAAATGACGTTTATATTCTGCAAATCTTTTTATGTTTTGCAATGAAATATAGTGCAAATAATACCGTTATTAGACAGATGTTAGTGTTTTATGATTGTCACTTTATTTTTAATGACAGGAGATAGGTAAAATCGATTCTCGAAGTAAAAATTACGAAGCGGAGAGTTACAACATAACCACATTTATTAGTTACGGAGAGAAAAGGTCTCAAAGTACTTCATAATTTTGAATCATCCCCATTTGATGCTGAAACTACTTTACAAAAATTTTACGATGTAGAAGACTTAATTCTAGTCACAACGTGAGGGTTGCAAAAACTCCAGTAGAAAGATCACAATATTGTTTAAATATCCAAAGTATGGAACGTATAGTTGAACTGTAAAAGTAATATTTTATTCGGATACCAAAACCGAATGTTTCCTTACACATCCCTTCCTCTATTTAAATTTTTAAAATATTCCAATAGCTTACAATCAATCACCGTTTATTCAAATTCTACCAAAATTGTTGAACTGTAAAAGTAATATTTCATTCGGATACCAAAACCGAATGTTTCCTTACACATCCCTTCGTCTATTTAAATTTTTAAAATATTCCAATAGCTTACAACCAATCACCGTTTATTCAAATTCTACCAAAATTGTTGAACTGTAAAAGTAATATTTCATTCGGATACCAAAACCGAATGTTTCCTTACACATCCCTTCGTCTATTTAAATTTTTAAAATATTCCAATAGCTTACAACCAATCACCGTTTATTCAAATTCTACCAAAATTGTTGAACTGTAAAAGTAATATTTCATTCGGATACCAAAACCGAATGTTTCCTTACACATCCCTTCGTCTATTTAAATTTTTAAAATATTTCAATAGCTTACAACCAATCACCGTTTATTCAAATTCTACCAAAATTGTCGTATATCTTATCTTATATGTAGATAAATATCTATTACAAATTTTAATTCATTAACCACTATATAACTTTTTCAACTACAGTTTGAAGTGTTCAAAACGCAAAACAAATTTCTCACGTATCTACAATATTATATTTCATGGATTGCGTCCGTTTATCTCGTCTATAATTCATAGGTAAATTAATTTTTATTAAAGCTAATTAGGTTTAATATATCAGTAACCGTTTCAGACCAAAAAAGAAAAAACACGGTTTTCAGAAAAAGTTACCGAAATTTCGTAACTTTACTATTAATATGACATATTAGTGGGTCAAGCTTCACGTATAATTAATTTTTCAGATCTTTGGTATATATTTTCTGTCAGTTTATATGGAGCAGATCCTTCAAATTATATACGTTTAAATTCAAAGATACAAAGAAAATTAGACTTAAATTAAGCGATTAGGATAGCATAGTGCAACTTTTTCAACTTTCAACTTTTGGGTTCATAACCTAAATTAAACAAGCCAGCAACTACTTGCAAGTGACTGAATGATTTTTTTTAATGGCTACAGCCTCTAATAGAACCTTAACCCACATTATTTCTAGAAATTCGTATTTTAGTACAAGGTGTACCAATAGGTGGCAACGCAATAAATAATTTTGCATTTATCTTTCCAAGCAGGAACGATGCAAAATAACTTCGTGCCTTAAAAAAATGAAAGACTATTAATTTCATCGAAAATAAATAAGTAATTATGAGAAAACTTACATTATTACGTTAATTAATTTCATCACTAGAAATTCGGCCCAACATTGATCGGCCTGAATAAGTTGAATAATAGATGCATAGTAGAAGTCGTTTTATACGATTTTCAGGGGGTCATAGAAAAATATCGTATTACACCGGGAAATTCTTATGCAAGAAGCCGAAACTATAGGTAAAATGGAGGACAAATTACCTAGTTAAAATGTAGGTATTTTTCATGTACAGATTTTAGCAATCGAAGATTATCATATTTTTGACATCATTCATTTATTGGAAACCATACCGAACAGACCAGTGATACTGATTACTTCTTGACGGCATCTTCAACTGCAGCACTATATCAAAGGCAGAATCATTAGCATCAACGAGATGATGAAACGTACTAGGGAGCAATGAATTTCTTGAAATATAATCCCAAATATCCCTAACGTTTGGACTAATATTTGAATTTTAATATTAAACGAAACAATTTCATCTCGTCTTTTTCCCTTAACTTCCACGAAAAACTTAATCCCAATTGTACAGAAAATATATTGATATATATTTTGAAATATATTAGAGCTAATCTGGCCAAAATAATGATGATTCTTTTGATAGGGATTCAGAGAACCCTCCCTAAATTCATCGTTCATTTTTTCTTCGAAGTGTAACATAACAATGTTTGGACTATTACTTAAACGTAGATTAATACATACAATTATTTTATGTATTAATCTACGTTTAAGTAAATTTTGTTATACATTTCTGAGTGAATTAAAGACGAATCACGCATCATAACTCAGTAAAATTTGTCAAAGAATAATTCTTTAGACGATTGTCAGGAGAAAATGTGATTTGTATCCAAAGAGAAAAGACAATTAATCGATCGATATCATCAAAAATTAAGTTGCCGGAATTTCATTAAAACCAAAGTACCTAAATTATGGCATAGGGTGGAAGTACACATCCCCAAACTGCAAGGAAGTCGCTATAAATAAGAGAAACCCATGGAATAATCCACAAAGATGTAAAGGTGATGCTGCAAATTAGTGTGCTACCATTTATATGATTTCACGTTATTTTCTTGAAATGGAAAATTGAATTCGTTTTGGATGCTTTATTATTTCAAAAAGAACTCTCGGGAATTCAAATGCATTATTTTTCCAAAATAACCCTTAGTACAAGGATCGTTAAGGTGAAAATCTAGGCTAATTTCGTACGTCACTAAAATTGATCTGATAGTTTTAAAATGGCGGTCATATGAAATATGTCGAAATATTAATCACTTTTTGGAAAATATACCCACAATACTTACGGCGTCTCCACGCAACGTCCCTTAAAAACTTTTCTTGAAAAAATTATACATTCGATTCTACAGTTTAGTGCATTCATTATTTTTGTTGTATGGAGCGGATAGATAAGTCATCTAAACTAGACATGTAGATAATGTCCTAGAACAAAATTAGCCGCTTACCAAGTTTTTATTACAAGAGAACCTTTTTTTATTTACAATCTATATTTGAAACAAAATTTTATTAAAAAAATCTAATTAAATTTTTATCAAAAGTCAAGTAAATGGTTCTTTATTATTATATCAAATTTTTTATGAAGTGGACTTTGGGTAATATTAAATTATCTAAAATATTTGTCCCTCGCATCCTATTTTTCTATTACAGTATATACAACATAGCACATAAAAAAGTACGCGAAATACACCTTTCCAATTCTCCCTTGCTGCTAAGATTATTCTAATAAAGTCTAATTAATTATTCTACTTAATTATTAGGGGAAATCTGTCAAAAGTACCAAATTATTATAAACTCGCTGTGATCTAGAAAAAATTATAATAAAATTATAGAAAAAGTAAAATTAATAATTTTTAATGATTAACTTTATTAGAACTTCTTTATAACTACTCTAATTTTCTCAATGTTTTAGTGATTACTTTAAAAAACAAACTGTGTTGCAAAACTTATTTAGTAATATTTTTTAAACCTTTTTTTATATAATCAACGGTAGCGAACGAAATATAAAGCATCTTCATGTTATTTTACTCTTACTATTACTACTCAGCCCGCTTTTTGTAAAACATAATAACATGAATACAATGTAATCTCCATCTGTTCGTCTGTTTGTCCATCAGTCAACCTTATACTATCATAAGTAATTTTAGGTATTTGAGAGATCACTTTAAATTATACGAAATAACAATTACTCACTACTCTATTCACGGTTTCTACTACCGAAGAGAAAAGAACGATAATGAAAAGCTGAATCGTACTTCTGTATCAACACTTAATCTTTAATTTGGCAAAAAACCAACGTTACAATAATACGGTGTGAACGACAAGCGATCTCTCCGATACGGTTAAAACACAAGTAATGTATGTAAAAATATTCTAAAAACTAATATTATGGCATATAACAACAAGGAATTTGAAATTTAATGTTACTTTTTTCTGCAAAATTGAAATCATGTACCACTGAAATAAAATAACTCCTGGAAAGATTCAAATAAATTCTGACTTAGGTAATGTGCTTTCCCAAGATTTTACACAAAAGTTTGTTACATAGGCAAACTTCCGCAGTGAAAGTTCTACATACACTGAGCTAGTGAACAGAAAAATGTCCCGTAAATGTATTAATACAAGTTTTTCGAATTAATAAAAACCGTTATCCTAATGTTTGGCCCACATTGTTACAAATTTAGAGGACGCACTTTAAAATGTTTGGAAACTCATATGTCGCAAACGAGAAGGCATATAGAAATATCACTGTACGTTTTCAATTGTATTTAAAAACTATCATTTAATTTTACCTCTCTGACCTTTCGCCCTCCCCCAGAATCCGCGTCTGCGATATACACTGCTTTTTTTGTTTTACAATCCCGGCTAATTTATTGTTGATAAAATCACACTTTAAAAACAAATACTCAGTGAAATTATACCCTACGTCGAAACAACCCGAATCCCCTTAAAGCAGCTAAAATTTTAAGAACCCTAGAAGGTGAACTGAACATGTATACGAAACAAACACAAGCAACTGACAAAAATTTTTTTCTTCCAAAGCAAATCATTAATATCTTTAAGTTCCACTGATAACGCGAAATCTACAACTTAATAAAATCTCTCAAAAGAACATATAAGTCGTAATTATAAATTATAATAACTTTTCATTCCCAAGTTTTGAGCATAGAAAAGTACTTAAAATAAAATGGGAAAACACTTGGAAATAAAATGGAAAATACTTCTTAGAAAATACTTATTTACATCTGCTCATGTAGTGCTACGTCTTCTTATAAAATTTCATCCCATCTAATCTTAAGCTGAAAGAGCTGTACACAGAAGTAGCACAGAAGAATAAAGGGACATGATGAAAATACAAGAGTTTCGTTTTGCTTTTCAGCTACGGAATATAGGATAATCTAATCCTCAAATCAACCTAGAATAGCTTTCAATTTCAATAGACATCTATTATTCATTTATCCTATGTCATTGAACCATACGATAGCGATTGAAACTGTTTATTTTAACATGAGAAGAATAAACTAATAAAAGCATATCTCAGAATGAAATTGCCTTATCCAGAAAGGATCAATGGAATGTGGATTTTATTAATACGGTCACACGAAACAGTCAATCGAAAGTTAGCGTTTCATGAAATGGTAAATGTAAATTGCTTCACATTATGGTTTCATGAAATATGGATAGGTTTCGGTAATAGTTTTACGTATATTTGGGTACAAAAACATACTAAATATTAAGTGAAAAAGTCTGAACGTTAAGGAAATTTAAAATAACGAAAAGCTATATTTTTCTAGGTAACCATATTTTAAGATTTTATATAAGAGATACTACATACAACTATTAATACATGTGCGTGGGGACTGGGTGCTAGTCGACTCACTGAACGCCATGAGTGACTTGCACAATTCAAAAAGGTGTACCGTTTGTGTGCCTTCTTCCTCAGTCGGCACACTTTTGAAGCAATTGAAAACCGTATGTTGTAACAAGCTAAGGACCAACGACAATCAACTTTATATTTGAAAGCCTATTAAGTTTTATATTGCTGACATGAGATGGAATGCAATAGTTTTTTGAAACCTTGAAGCGCAGGATCAGATACTTACCTTTTCGAACATTGACGTACGACTGCCTGAGAAATATTCTCCGTGTGAGTCAAAAAAGTAATAGCCTGATAGTCTTACATATTTTTTCATACAATTTCACATTATCATCTATTCATAGACTGAAGTGACGTCACCAAGCTCACAAACCGCATTCATTTCTCAAATTATTCAAGACTTACTGTAATATCGTTTTTTTAAATCCGTGAAAATTGTTAAAAGATCGTCACGGAAAGAACCATTTCACGTAAATATCAACATTTTCCCCATTTCCCCACTTTATTTCAGCCATCATTTTTCTCCTCTTTTAACATAATGCCGTTTTCCATGATTTAGTATGCGCTATCCACAATAACATGAATAAATAACAAATCTGTAACATCTTCCAACGTCCAATAAAAGAAAGACGAATTTGAAATAAAAATCTTATTTTTAAAACAGATTTTACCTTATCTCGTGCTGAAGAATATATTTCTATATTTTATCACGCATAGCTCTTAATAACTAGGCGACGGAGAAAATAAATAAAACCTTGAGGTTAATGGAATAAATAAACAGATTTCAAAATTTCTTTTCTAGGTAACATCAGAGACATATTTATTCATCAGAAGCAGGACATTAAGTTACTGTCACTAACAGGAGAATACCAATACTGATTATTTTTATTTTTTTACTTCATAAAAAGTAATCCTCTTCGTTTTATAGATGAGTATTAAATATGTGATCAATTTGCAAACTTTTATCAAAATATCATTTCATTTAAAGAAACCTCTCTTTTCACATTTAGTAATATTTGGTGGTGTTGAAAAAATCACGTGATTCGTTATTTGTTCTGCTCAATCCTTATGAGGTTTGGCGTGACGATTTTTCTGCAGATATAAACCAAGCCGGTTGTATAAGGGTTTTATTTAATTCATGAGTTATGTTTTATAAAAAGGTATACCTTTTTATGAGAAATATACAGAATATTCCTTCACGTGCCAAATGTGTTGCTTAAGAAATATTTTTTGTCAAATACGTTACTTCAAACTACATATTATTTGATAACCGAAAGTGGTTATTTTCACAACAATAACTGTGTACAAATATCACCTAAGATGGTGAGGTTTCCCACCATTTCTAATTAATATAAATGCAGGGTACGTTCTTTGCCATTATAATGTCAGTAGAGTCAATTTCTTATTAATTAGAGAAAATGTCATGTGTCGTACTAATTATGTTTCAAACATCTTCATAGTTACTAGTCATCAGTTTAGTACTGGTCATTTTCTTTAATGAATCGGTAATTTCAATTTAAGACCTAAATATTCCCACCATATTAAGATAAAAGCAAAAAAATTTGCCTATTTCTTTGTTTTCGCTAGTCTCCGGAACCACACATCGTCGGATGTGCCCACTAGCAGAACGTCGCTAACGGACATCATCGTTCTAAAGACCCGTACTTTAAGAAAGATTGCAGAATATACATGAGCCCATTGTCATTGATAGGGATATAATAGTAATGCTTTTAGAATCATTGAAACTTCCCTCACTTTAGTGTTACATACACTGTTTTTACCCTCCCACCAACTACGCGCCGGGTATTTCATCAAATGTGCCTATTAGCAGAGCGTCGCTAACAGGTATTATATTTCTAAAACCCGTACTTTAAGGAAGATTGCAGAAAATACATGAGCCCATTGTCATTGATGAGGATAGAATAGTAATGCTTTTTGAAACACTGAAACTTCTCTCACTTTAGTGTATGTATTTGTATACTATTTAAACTCTGTTACAAACTACTCGCTGGGTAGTTCATCAAATTTGCCCATTAGCAGAGCGTCACCAACGTGTATTACATTTCTGAAAGCCCGTACTTTAAGGAAGATTATAGAATATACATAATCGTACTATAATTTATAGTGATAGAATAGTAATGCTCTCCGAAATAATGAAACATTCTTCACTTTAGTGTATGTGCTCGTATACATACACTATTTATACTTTCCTGGCAATTTTGCATCAGAAATTTTATCTAATTTACCTATTAGCAGAGCATCGCTAATGGGCATCACAACACTAAAAAGTCATGTCCATGGCAACAAGTGAATTATAAAAAATGAACTTGGGAACACCGCCATACAAACATATTCAAATGTCGTGAGTTTCTGCATTTTTCTGACATCACGTGACGAAAGAGTTTCATTTGTACAAATAGACAGAAATATTCTACTTTTCATCAATACAAAATGTGGTTTTATGTAGATATATCAATAAAGAATATCTTGTATCAATAAAAAACTTCCTGTTTGTATACCTGATTTTATTTTACCACACTTTTTATCTTAATTCAATTATAAGATAACTAGAAGAATAAAATTCTCGGTCTTAAACCGAATAACAAATAATTTACGAAGGCCATGGTCTATATCATGTCGAATATTCAATCAATTATTGGGTGGACCTATTTGAATTTGTCTCCCTACTGTGTAATGAAATAACTATAAATGATAAAGCTTAAGAAATAGATAACAAAAATAAAAAAACACCGCTTAAACGGTGCAAGGTGGACAGAATACCCCTTATTTTTTAACTTATTACCCCGAGTATTCCTATATATTTCATTTTGAACATAATTGCAAAATATCTGAATCAAAATTAACTAGCCCCATTATTAAAAATCGAAGCGGGTGAATTCCTGAGACACAGTTAGTATATCCTAAAAAAAATACATATAATAACTTTCACTTTTATTTTTGAAAGACGTCACCGGATTAAACTAATATTACATAATCATCAAAGAATAATGGCGAACTACATTATATATTTGTTTATTTTTTCATTATTAGTGGCGTAATTAAGATAATTCTAAGTGAATGAAACTTCAGGACACAGTATTTGATAAAAAAAAATTACCCTTTGAACTTTAAGTAATTGCGCTGGATATAACCAATATTATGTAATCTTCATAGAATAATAAATAGTTGGTTATATTATTTAAGTTCCTTTTTCCATTTTTTGGTAAATTAAAACAAGAATTTTTAAATGATGCTTGTCTGGAATACAAGACCAAAAATAATATTATTAAATCGTTTCGTAAAATTAAATATTTGTTGTAGATTGAATTGTAATTACTCCTGAAGACGAGTATGAGGTCTTGTGAAGAAAAATTTTAATACCGTAGTTGTAGCCGTTAGACTAATAACCGTCCACACCACGCGAAATTGGAAACCCCAAAAAATTACAACGTATCAGGAAGTAAGTTCAGTATAATTGAAAGTAACAATAAACTATTGTAAGTCATCTTTGATTGTTAATGAATCAGCTCAAATATAATTTGAAAAACAGCGTATATATTTTCCTCGAACTATATAAGGCAAAACATTTCAAAACCTATTGAGTACATGGTACATGCTTTTGCATTTAGGACATTTAGGAGTTTCATTGAACATTTAGGAGTTTCTTATAAAATATGAGAACTGGGATAATTGCCGTAGTTTTCTTTAAATCTTCTAATCTGATTCTACTGACCTTGTTTTTTTCTCAAATTTAGATTTAGCAGTTTCTTGTTTTTTTTCTATTTATAAATATCATTATAATTTATCAAATATTTCTTAAAAACTATGAGACATGGGATAATTGACGTAGTTTTCCTTTAATGTTCTAATCATATACTACCGACATTGTTTTTTTCTCAACTTTAGATTTAGAAGTTTCTTATTATTTTTTCTATTTAAAAATATCATTATAATTTTTCATCGTATCAATATGTTGTCTAGTTTATCTTTCACGAGTGTAAATATATCAATAATTTCTTAAAAACTATGTGAGATGGGATAATTGCCGTAGTTTTCTTTTAATCTTCTAATCATATTCTACTGACCTTGTTTTTCTTCTCAAATTTAGATTTAGCAGTTTCTTGTTTTTTTTTCTATTTATAAATATCATTATAATTTTTCAACGTTCCTATATGTTGCCTAGTTTATCTTTCACGAGTGTAAATATATCAATAATTTCTTAAAAACTATGAGACATGGGATAATTGCCGTAGTTTTCCTTCAATCTTCTACTCATATTCCACCGACCTTGTTTTTTTTTCAAGTTTACATTTAGAAGTTTCTTGTTTTTTTTTTATTTATAAATATCATTATAATTTTTCACCATACCAATATGTTGCCAAGTTTATCTTTCACGAGTGTAAATATATCGATAATTTCTTAAAAACTATGAGACCTGGTATAATTGCTGTAATTTTCCTTTAATCTAATTCTACCAACATTGTTATTTTCTCAATTTTTGATTTAGAAGAGTTTTGTTTTGTTCACGAGTTTTGGTTCAGAAGTTTCTAAATACACTTTTTGCGCAATTTTTACTGTAACAGCAGACATATATAAGAAGATTACATGAAGTAACAATAATTGGTAATAATCATAATAATTGGTAATAATCATTTTGATCCAATATATTTGCTTTTCTATGGTTAACAGACTTCTTTCTTGAATGTACAAAACTGTTTATTGCAGGATAAGGTACATATAACTTTTTCACCGTCACTTTATTTACGCATTTTTAATAACACACCTTCACATGTACAATAAATTATTTTGGAATTATTTCCTACTATTCCTTATACTTTCCTACTTTACTATGAATTTTACCATGTACCTATTTCTGTATGACCTCTGCGGAATGCCCTAAATATTCTTGAATCGACAAACAAATAACGCCGGTTAACGGTTAATAACGGGCTTTGTTTTACCTGTAATGGTTTCCATAATACGAAATTGCCGACGTGAATGCAAAGCTTTGATTTCTGATAAACACGAAAAAATAACAAAACATTAAGAGAAAATTTGAATTGTAACATTGAATATTTGTATTATTCGATGTTAATGATCGTATTTAAACCGTTATTAATTCGATTTCAGAAAAAATATTTACAAAAAAACTCACATAATGTTTAATATTAAAAAATTAGTTAGTATTTATGCTTCAAGACCCTAGAATTAACGTCTTGAAAGATAATTTTACAAACATTTGCGTGAATGGTAACCATTATTATACACAATTTAAAAATTACTTAAAGTAAATTATGTTGACATTTATAAAAGTAGGTGAATATTTATGAAAATCGACATATATATACCAATAGCCTCATCCTCAAAACAAATCATTCTTTCTCTCTCTAAAATTTCTACACACGTTTCGCTGTGTTCTAATGTACTGAAAAAATTTTACGTCACCATGTTTATAAAAAAACTCACATACTTTTTAATTTTTCTTATAAACAACTAATACTGTAATGCAAATACCAATATCTATTTATATTTTGCATACATGATTTATAAAATAATAGCGGAATCATGGCATGGCATAATTATGAAGCTATAAGCATTTATTTTAATTTAAATTGCTTTAAATTTTAACTGCTTTTATTTTTTAAATTATATCCTATAAATCACGAAAAAAAATATTAGTACCGAACAAGATTTTATAGCACCATCGCATATGGTGTACCGTTTTCCCTTTACATCAATATTTTCTATATATGTAAAACTAATTAACCAAAAAGTATTTACAAATTTATTATATTCAATATTGAACGAAATACCTATAGGGAAAATTTCACTATGATAAAAAAAATCTAAAAGAAACTGCAAAGGTATGACAAACGTTTCTCGTGAACATAATACAACTATGAGGATAATTGTGGAACCCTATAAGAGATAAGAGGAATAATCAAGTTATCCAAAGCATATTTAAACTAAGTACTGCAATAAAATGATTGGGCAATACGCCGGTATTGCCCAAAATGATAATGGTAACTAACTATTTACACTACGTACATAGAACTGACGGATACTCTAAATGAGAAAACTCCATCAGAGTCGCAAATCGTTCCAAGAAGCACTACATAATTTCTGAGACTTGGTCTTAACTGCAAAGATCATAGAAATATTTAGCATTATTCAACATCTTATTATGCAATTACGCATTTTATTTTATCACTGGCAATTTAAAGTAATATATATATATATATATATATATATATAAACATTTATATATATATATATATATTAATTTTATTTATATCATGCATCGACGAAGTATTTTCAGAATTCCGTACATCAAAAAATGTGTCTGTCTATCCACGGGCCGCAGTAGTTTTTTTTTATAAAAAAAATCGCTCGATCTGAATTTTGAAATTTGACATAAGAATTTTAAAATGTTTATATGGAAATTGTAGAAGTGAGGAATGAATTATTTGAAAATAATTAATATTCCTAATTTGGGATCACGTTTGAAAGAGCTATTTATAAAAGTCTTAAAATAATTTCTTTCATAATTTTAGATGGTGCATTTTCAGAGACATACTGAAAATATCCAAAAATAATTCGTCTCCTGTATTTTTTCTGAAACTACTAAGTAAATTCTCTCCCTAAGTTTTTTTGCCAAAACTACTGCATCTAGAATAATCAAAGCCCATAAACTGGAAAATTAAGTAAATTACAGAAATTTAAAAAAAAACAATTATTTCAATCAACCTTTAATGGTTTCTTCAACTTTTATTAATGAACTAACTTTATAACTCGCTTCATTAACATAGTCGTATTTTTTATATTAAAAATATGTAAAAAAAATAAGAATCATCTTTTCTCGTGATTAAAAAATAAAAATGTATTTAAGGTCAATAAAATATATAAAATAGACGAACCTGTGTCATACGATAGGCAATTCAAGGTACATATGAAATGTAGAAAACATTTATTTCGTTGATAGGTTTTTCATTCTTAATACAAAAATGCGATATTTATTTATTCCATTTACATAGAAATAAAAAACTTATGATATTGGAAAATTGAAGCCTTCTGTTAGAATGTACCAAAGATATTAGGTCGGCAACTAATAAACAAGTAAATTTTTCTAGCGATTTAATAAAGATTATAGAAACTTTTCCAACATCACCAAGAGGATATATAAAGGGCACAGTGTTCGACCTTCTGTTCAGTTAGCAACTGGGTTTCGGTAAGAAAACAAATAAATGAAATATGAAAATTTGACGTTGAAAACTTAGACTGTTCTTACTTCATGAATTCCGCTTATGTCTATGCAAAACGCTTGATGAAGATTTACTTCCTTATAACACAGTCAAGCATTGATTTCAAAAATTCAAATTAATAGATTTTGATCTCATGAATAATCCATATGTAGAGCGACCCATTATAGCATATTAAGAAAAATTAAAAACCATATCAGTTAAGATCGCGATACATGGCATAACTATGTCATAAAATTGTAACAATGTTACGCACTCGACATCGTAATCGTACATTATAAAAATGTCACGAAAGCAACATGAAAAGCAGAAATATTAAAACTTTACAAAGATATTTTTAATTAACACATTTATCTTAAGCGACAAATCACAACAAAATTAATACCGCTGTTTTAATTTTTAATACTAAAACACAAAAAACCATGGCGCAATAAATTGGGTATTAATTCTAAGAGGAATTGACCGAAAAACAAAAAACTTGAGACCTTTTTTTCATAATTACTATCACAATTAAGATAATTATAAGTGGATATAAACTGCAGGTCACAGCCAGAAATCAATACAAAAAATACACATAATGACTTTAAGTTCTAGCAATAGCGCTGTATTTAATCAAATTACTTTACAGAATATTAGCTATTAAATTAAAATAAGAATTTTTTCAACTATCCTTGTCTGATTTCTAAAAAAAAAAATTATGTGAAAATTGTTTCGTAGAATAATGAGTTTGATATCGATTAAATAATAGTTACTCCTATCGACAAATATGAGACCTGTTGGAGAAAAATCATGATACTATAGCTGTAGCAGTTAGACTAATAGCCATCCATGACATATCCCGCGAAACTGGAATCCTCACAGTGTGACAATGAATCAACAAATAAGTTCAGTATAATTTAAAGTAATAATATACCATCATGATTTAAAAAATAATATTGACCTGTTTCATAGAAATACATATAGAAATTTTTAGAAACCCATTAAGTACAAGGGCAAGATACGTACAAAGGTTTCAAAGATGAGTGGGTACAACATATTTCTATTAAAGTACTTCTAAATGTATTATAATTTTTCACCAAATTGATATATTTTCTGGCATATCTTTCACAAGCATGAAAATATAGTTAATTTCTCAAAAATTATTGGGACTAGGGTAATTGCAACAGCTTCCTTTAATTTTCTAGTCAGATTTCTTTAACATTGTTTTTCACGAGTTTCTAAAAGGGGTTGTACTTTTTCCTCAAAAATACATAGTTAAAAATCTCCATCAATCCATAACGCATCTATGCACCGTGATAGATATATATAGACGAGTGTGAAAATTTCCATGAAATTGCATATAAGGTAATGTAATAATATTTTCGGTTCAATATATGTGTCATTTCCGTGGCTAAAAGACTTTTCCACCTTGCCTGAATAAAACTTTTAAGTGCAGGGATAAAGTACATATAACCTTTTTACATTGAGTTTATTTACGCTGAGTTTTTAATAATACGACTTCATACGTATAATAAATTATTATAGGATTATTTTCCGTAACTATGTATTTTACCATGTACCTATTTCTTTATGACCTGTGTGGAATGCCCTAAATATTTTGGAAACAATAAACAAATAACGCAAGTTAATGTTTAATAATGGGCTTTATTTTACCTGTAATGGTTTCCATAACACGAAATTGCCCACATAAATGCAAAGCTTGATATCTGATAATCACGAAAAAATAACGAAACATTAGGTAAAAATTAGAATTGTAACATCGAATAATTGTATTATTCGATGTTAATAATCGTAGTTTAACTATTATTAATACGATTTGAGAAAAAAGGAGTGAATTATACCTAATATTAATTAGAAAACAACCAAATATTTAAGACGAAATACGAATGAAATTTCAAATCGAAGTTTATTTATGATATTGAGAAAAGTACAAAATAATATTGAGAAAAATAGATGATATTACAATAGTAAGTAAAATATAAAATGTCTTTCAGATTTTGAAGGAAAAACTCAGTAAATATCTTTGATATTCTTTCTTACAAATTTAGATAGCTCTTATTTTATAAGGTCAAACCTAAGTTTTTATACCCGCCATCGCAAAAAGCTTTTCAGACAATTGTTATCAAGTACAATGTCGAAGTGGAAAACTTCAATATATACCCTTCAAGGCTTTTCTTACAAAATTCTGGTCTATGTATATGTTTGTACATTTCATTATTTTCTCCACGTATATAATATTTTTGTCATATATACTTATACTGTATGTACTTAAATTCAACATGTTTTTTTCGCAATTTAAATAAAAGTTGTTTTAAAAAATTTACGAAGGAATAAGTTTGCGTTTTAATTTTCTTTATTGTGCCCTGTTAATTTTACCCTTGCATTTTTTTCATCAATTTAACATCTTGAAAGACCCTTTTAAAAACATATGCGTAAAATTTCCGTTAAGCATGATTATAACCAATTAAAAATACTTAAAGAGGTTTATGATGACATTCATGAAATAGACGAACATTATGAAAATCTACACATTCGTATATATGCCAATAGACTAATCCGTAAAACAATTTTTTATTCTCTAAAAGTTTTTCTATGCAAGTTGCACAGTATTCTAATATACCGAAAACATTTCGTATCGCGATATTTTTAAAAAAACTTCCATACTTTCATTTTTGCCTACAGAAAATCTTTGTGTGTGTTTAATACAAATACCAATAATTATTTATATTTTACATACAAAATTTATCAAATAATAAAGGAATCACTGTAAATTATTTCGTTCTTATTCACGTTGTCGTATACTTTCTTTTTACTTTGTAATAGTAATGTCATTATTTGAATGTTATTTTGTTTTATAATTCACATTAAATGCTTTTGTTTTTTTTTCTAGTTATATGCTATAGATAACAAAAAATAAAATATTAATGCTGAACGAGGTTTGATAGCGCCATTACAAATGGAGTACCTTTTTTCTTTTGCATAGAAATTGTCTATGTACGTAAAAGTAAGTCCTCAAGTTTATGTACAAATTTATTATATTCGGCATTGCATTAAGTATCTAAACTCAAAATTTCACTATGATGAAATTATTTAAAAAAAACTATGATTAAGTATAATAAATATTTCTCATGAACATAACACATCTGCGAGAATATTTGTGGAACCTAGGAGTGGAGATAGGAGGAATGATCAAATAATCCAATACATATTTAAATTATTTACTACAATAATATGATATATAGACGTATTATTCAAAATATTAACTCTGAACAATTTAAACCAAGTTACATTCAATTGTCGGCTACAAAAGTCTACCCGTCCGAATAACGAATTATTCTAAGAATTACGACGCTATGTCTGAGACTAAGAGGTAACTATCAAGATCATAGAGACATTTAACATTATATATCTGATAGTACAATATAACCATTTAACGTTATCACTGGCGATTTGAAGTAATGGGTATATAAATTATTATGAAGCTATGTAATTGCTATAATTTGTATCATCCACATTATAATACGTATTTTTCTATAATCCTTTTTTTTAAAAAGTGAATATTTACAAAATTACTCACATGTTCATATGTCCTTCTGTCACAGTCTTTTTTTTAAATCGCTTTATATAAAAATTTGGCATAATGATAAAATACATTAATTCGCACATTTTTCAATAGCTAAAACTCAAAGATATATTTATAGAAATTTGAGGAAAGGCAAATTAAATATTCAAAAAACAAATCATATTATTGTTTTTTCGAATATTTAATTTTCCTTCCCTCAAATTTCTATAAAATATCTTCGAGTTTTAGCTATTGAAATATGCACGAAATTAATTCTGCCTAAAATGTTAGAAAGATCTAGTTATAAGGGTCTAGAATATTTTATTTATAATTTTATATAGTATGTCTAATTTTATATAGTATGTCCGTGTAATAATTTTCGGATAATTGAAAAACCAATTAAAACATATACAGAAAAACAGACAAAAATTCTAGAAACATGTTCTCTATAATTCTGTGTGCTAAACCTATATTCTAAATTGTCTGCTCACGGCCTTGGGCTACGATCTGAAAGTTCACTTACCCTACTTATTCCTAAACATACCTCTACCACTTACAAAAAATCCTTCACTGTCCAAGCGACAAAAATTTGGAATCACCTGGATCCTGACACAAGGAAAATCACATCCTAAAATATTTTGAAAGATCGAATGAAAAAGTCCTGTTTCTCCTGAAACTTTTTCCTTTGTGGCCTTGTCCTTTCCTGTCTTTCCCATCCCAAATCATGTCAATAGTTAGTATTAATTATTCATTTAAATTTTTTTGATCCTTTTTTTGTCTAATATACTATATATAATTTTAATTGTAAAATCTCTTGTAATCCACCAACTTAATTTCAATACTAATTGTTACGCTTGAGTGGAAGAGATTGCTCATGTAGCAATAAGTCCGTCATATGTAATATGCATAAAAGTTGACAAATAATTAAAATAAATAAATATATCCCTCTTTTTAAAAATTTCCCATGTGCAAAATTCTCTGTATTACGATTTTTTTATATGTAGAGATATATAAATTTAAAAAAATTAAAATATTGAACGAAAACTAAAACGACTATTCTAGAGGTTTTACTATTCTAGAGATTTTACTTTTAAACATTCACGGTAATATATAAGTAATAATATTTATTGCACTAAAAATTCATGTTCGTGAAGATTTAAAATAAATAATTTCACTTTAAACGAATTACGGAACCTTATAATTATAAAAGCCAGACTTATCAAGTATTTTAAAACATTATCAAGGTTAGTTTTTTCTTCTTCAAATCTTATCAAAATCAGTAAATATGAAATGAGAAAAACAATTTATCCATTCATTCAATCTACTTCATTTTCTTCACTTCTAATTTTTCCAGTATCTAACTGTGATTTTTCTCAGTGAAGGTTTTAGAACTGATTAGGTAGTGAACAGCCCAAGGATAAGTTAATTTAGGATTTGTATTGTACTAAATTTTAACCAACTTGTGTGTTAAAAATTAATATTACACCCTAAGATTAAGCGTAATATTCCTGAGACTTGTCATTTAACCGAAACGTATGTCTAATAAATTCACATTTAATATAGCTTTATATAATAGTTCGTTCCGGCTTCAGTGACATTACATGAGATTTTGAAAAACACTTTTTCATTATTAGGTTTTTCTTTTCTTAATCTTAAACCAAAGATGCTATATTTACTTACTCCATTTACGCACAATAAAAATTACAAAAATTTATAATACTGATAAGTTTAAGACTGTAGTAAACATGTCACATTTTTCCAGCGATTTGGTGAAATTTATACACACGTCTCCAACATCTCAGGCAGAATACATAAAGAGCGCGGCCTTCTATTTACTGTTCAGTTAGCAACTGGGTTTTGGTAAGTATAGAAAAACAAAATATGTAAATTTTATGTGGAAAACTTAGCGTGATCTTATTCCCTAAGTTTCGTTTACATTCAACATACGCACGACGTTTAATGAAGGTTTACTATCTTATGACACAACCGAGCATTGGTTCTAAATATTCGAATAAACAAATTTTGGTCTCATCAATAATCCAAACCTAGAGTGAAGCACTAAATTAAACGAAGTAAAATTAAAAGCCTTATTGAAAAAGTCTCACCTAAAGATCGCGTTATAAAACAGAAGTGATGAGGGGTGTTCATTTAATTTTTCAATTATAAACATAAAAACATAAGAGTCACGTACCCGATATGAAAATCGGAAATGATATTAAAATTTTACAAAGATGTTTTTCAAAAAGCACGACATTTATCTTATGCAAGAAATCACAATAAAATTTATAATAATATTAATATTTATAATAATATAATAAATTTATAATCCAAAAACTTACAAAAAAGCAATAGCGCAAGAAAAAGGATATTAAAAAAAATTGTGCGTGTCAGCTCCGACTTGCCACTGGAGTTTACTTCTTAATTACGATTGTGTTAGAATGTATAAAATAGGTAACACTGTGTATAAATATAAACATCAATATCATCTATTAATATATCTCTCACCGTTAAGACAGTGTTCATAAGAAACGCATTCGCTTGACTGTTTTTTCGTTGACTTTCGTTGCAAAACTGGTCTCCGTGAAAAGAAAATTAACGGGATAATATACAACCTATGACCATCCTAAAGGTCTTTTCTAAATATCGATGAAATAATTGTTTAAATTGGATGAGTAGTTTCGGAGATCCTACATCCAAATTTACAAAATTTAACTTTTTTAGAATACGTGAAATTTTTTGTTACTATATACAACGTATGACCACCTTGAAAGTCAATTCTAAATATTGGTGAAAGAATTTTTGAAATCCGACAAGTAGTTTCGGAGATTAGCTCCTACCTCCTAACCTAGAAAATTTAACTTTCTTATAATATCTAAAAAGTGTTTGCACTGGGATAATATACAACTCATCACCATTCTGAAGGTCCTTTCTAAGTATTAGTCAAGGATTTTTTTAAATCGGATGAGTAGTTTTGATATTACCTCCTACATCCAAACTTACAAAATTTTACACTTTTTCAACGCTCTGAACTTCTGATTTTACTCTTCATAAAACTGTACCGGGCGCTACATATGATAATAAAATTAATACCCACAATTAAAACAATTACAAAATCAATATACAATTGTTTTTCAAACTAATAGGAACTTTCTGAAAAAAAAACTGAAGATTCATTTAGTATTTTAAAAATTTGATTTAAACGTAAAAGTTAGTACAATTCAACCGCTAACGAGCAAAAATATCTTAGATCTGATGAGAGTAAAAAATGTCGAGTCATCATTGTGCTGGCGAGGTAGAATACTTAAAAAAACATCATTATCAAAGATGAGTCGTCGTTGGTATATGAAGTTAAAACAAAAGCTCAATGGATATTAGGATCAAAGATCTAACGGTGACCTCAATTGATTAAAATAAGTTTAACCTTTCGACCGCAAAGAGACACTAAAAGCTTTTAATATATTTTAGGGAAATTTATGTATAAACTCTTAGTGCGATTAAATATGTGCTGAAACTTTTAAACCGGTGCATAGATTTTGAAGAATTTCTTGCATTTTATATAAATATTTCTTGTACATACCTGATATATGGACACTTCTGCAGTAAAACTAAAAATATCGAGAGCTTTAAATTGTGAATGCGTGAATCTTAGAAAACCGGTCGCTATAGGAAAGGTGAGAAACAAAAATTTCTGAGTAGATTTCCAGGTTAATGAAGAGATCAATATAAATACAAACATCTCTAGTTCGAAAACTCGCTCTACGAGGCTTCCGTATAGATTTAAGCACTTATACACGTTTAAATTATATTATTCCTTACCATATATATATATATATATATATATATATATATATATATATATATATATATATATATATATATATATATATATATATATATATATACATATATATATATATATATATATATATATATATATACATATATATATATATATATATATATATATATACATATATATATATATATATAAATACCTGTATTACTTAGTACGTATTTCACAAATAAAGTTGCTTTTGCAGTTGATTTAAGTCACTCACTACGTAGTTTCCATGAACTTTTTACAAATGCTTGTCATAAATACTTAGCTATGATAATTTTTCTATTCAATTTCGTCAAACGTACTACTATTTTAAATACTTTTCAGCCATTAAAAATAACGATTTACATGGAAAGCATACAATGGATTATATAATAGATGAGTGAAAAAAAAATTATCCTTCATTTAAGTTATAGGGGAAACGCTCTAAAACACTTTTTACTGCCAAAAAGTTGTTTTGTAGCACTAATGGTCTGCAAGTTAAATAGCTAATATAAATGGACAGACAAGCAGATGGTAATATTAATTTTTCAGCGATCAAGTTTTAAAAGTCTTTTTGTGAGTACTTTTGAGATTGCTGTAATTAGAAATATATAAGGGACATTTGTAGCTGTCGTATATGTCATAGCGATCAAGTTTTAAAAGTCTTTTTATAAGTATTTTTAAGATTGCTGCAAATAGAATTATATAAGGAACGTTTGTAGCTGCCATATAATTTTTCAGCGATCAAGTTTTAAAAGTCTTTTTGTGAGTACTTTTGAGATTGCTGTAAATAGAAATATATAAGGGACATTTGTAGCTGTCGTATATGTCATAGCGATCAAGTTTTAAAAGTCTTTTTGTTGATATTTTTGAGATTAGCGCAAATACAATTATATAAGGGACATTTGTAACTGCAGTATATTCCTCAGTGATCAAAGTTTAAGTGTTTTTATAAGTATTTTTAAGTTTGCTGCAATAGAATTATATAAGGAACCTTTGTAGCTGTCGTATTTATAAAGTAGTACTCATTGAAACGATAAATAAGAACTGTTAAATACGAATAGAATTCACTTACGTATAAATTTAAGGATATACTATTTGCTAGATATTCACATTATATTTCAGCGTGTAAATACATTGCCTAACATATATTTTACAAAAGTAATATGTCCAAAAAATTATTAAGTTTAGATCATCGCATAGTTTTCCCATGAACTTATTACTAGGTACCCATCATCCAGAATTGTTATGTGAATAAATTCCACTGTTTACTATCGTAAAATATATTGGTTAATGTGCTTAATTGCAATATGACATTTTAAATTTCTATGTGCAACAATTTCTAAAATAATTTTAACAATATCTTTAGAATTATCTTAAACATAATTCTAAAATAATTTTAACAATATCTTTTTATAATTATCTTAAACATGATTCTAAAATAATTTTAACAATATCTTTAGAATTATCTTAAACATGATTCTAAAATAATTTTGAAATCCTTAGTTGTTCTTTCAATTAACTTTTCAATCGAATATTTTATTTGCAACTATGGAATACAGCAGTGGGGCTGCGCCAGTAAGTCTAATATTCAAGTGATACAAAGATTCCAAAACAAAGTGCTTAAGTTAACGCGCATATCCGTAACTACGATCTTCATCGCGATCTTGAGATTGAGATGGTAGATCGCTATTATTAGGTTTGCTAGTTCTCACCAAAAGAGGCTTCAAAACCACATTAATCAAGAAGTGTCCAGAGTCTCAAATGTGCAAAGTACTATTCGAAGACTCAAAAGAATAAAACCTTTTGAGCTTGTTAGACATTAGAACACTAAGTGATTCAAAGGAAAATCTTAGTTTAGTCAGCACATAGTATATTAATTCAGAAACAAATTAATCGTTAGTTATGTAACTAGTTTTAATAAAAATTGTAAAATTAAAAAAAAAAAACTTTTAAATTTCCGTATAAATATTTTTAAATATATCTATTGAGACATATACAGGTAATGTATTTTATAACTGGTCTAATTTCAAATCTCTGCATCAAATGCTTTCTAAAAAACCTATCAAGCAGGTGTGGAACTCCGCATACATTTAAATACTTATATACGTTTACGGGTACATAATATTTCCGGTTAAACTGTTTATAAATATTAATTCACAACGTAAATGTATTGCCTACCATATCCTTTGCAGGCGTAAAAACTAATTATTAAAACGTATAATTCCACATAAAATTAGAAACCATTAATTTTTAGGTATTTTCCTTTACTTGTGATATAAAACCTCTCATTACGTCGATTTTCAAAAATTATTGGTCGACCGGAAGCACACCATAAGTTTTAATGATTAATTACTTAAAATATTATATGAATGAAAATAAGCTTCAAGGGGCCAAAACTTTTCATTGAGTGAATCAAACGACTTGAAATTAAAGCTACAGATAGTAACGTAAAGCTACAGACCTCAATGTACTACACTCATTTAAATCTTGATGTCTCAAGCAGTGTCTGAAAAAGAACTTTGACAGCAGACGAACAGAGGTGAAACCAAGTGATACCATTTTAAGAAGTATTATGATAAATACATAAATGAATAAATATGTAAATGTTCCAACAAGGGTTTCATTTAATTTTATTTTGATGTGCGAAAAAGTTATATTTGCTAAAAATATTCAAAATACACGTGACCATTATTTCAAAAGTTTTATTAGGAATATTACTTTTTTATTCTTATTTTTGGTGAAATTTGTAATTACCAAATAGCAATGTCATAGCGTATACAAAATTCTATTACTAGAAGACAAAAAAGCTATTAAAATTTTCCTCTATTTCAAATAAACGATAATCGATCTTCTATCAATCATTTATTTTGAACACGATATCCGCAACTTATTTGTCTTCTATTCCATAAAAATAAAACAACTGAACGATTGCGTCCCAGAATACGCATAAACTAGATTTCGCAGTTATCTTTATCTCTCGAAAATATCGATAAGTTCTAAATAATTAACTAGGTACTAGATGAAAAGGGAAAAGATACATTAGACGTTAATTTATATTTCGCAACGGAGCCTAATAACGCAAGCACGCAAAAAGCTCGCACTACGAGGCAAAAAGCTCGCACTACTAAGATTCCATACATATTTAGACGATTATAAACATTTGTGATTACGTAGTATTTCTATCAAGCTGTTTACAAATGTTCATTTTTCACATAGTAATTATATTGCCTACTACATCTTTCATAGGCGTAAAATATAGTGAATATTTCAACAATTATAAAATGTACGAAAATCACTCTACTTTTCCTGAAATCTTATAGCAAGGTTTTACTATATCACGTATTTATCACGATATGTGATTCACTAGTTTAGGAAATAAGTGGGTAAATGCCCTATTTTTGCATATATCTTGAATAATTCTTAGCATATTTCTTGCACTATCTTTTTAAATATGCAACAATTACAAAACGTAAGATAATCGCTCTACTTGCCCTGAAATATTATAGTAAGGTTTTACTAAACCACGTTTTTATTACGATATATGATCAGTAGTTTGGGAATTAAGAGGATGAATGCACTATTTTTGCATATTTTTTGGATATTGTTTCCACTATCTTTTTAAATATTCAACAATTATAAAATGTACGATAATCACTCTACTTTCCCTTAAATCTTATGGCAAGATTTTCCTAAACCACGTATTTATCACGATATATGACTCAGTAGTTTAGGAAATAAAAGGGTGAATGCTCCATTTTTTCATATTTGTTGATATTTGTTGATATCTGTCGATATTTGTTGATATTTGTTGATCCATTTTTTCATATTTGTTGATATCTTATCAAAAATGCAATTTAATATTATGAAGAAGATATCTTCATATTCCTCCTAATTTTTAAATGATATCTAATGTGTAATATACAAAACAGAAAAAGACATTTCATTCACCTCCTTTGTAGTTATAAAATGAATATTTTTTACTAAAGTTTTAATTATGTGGGATTATAAGACATTAAATATGTAACCATTCCCTAAATTAATTAAAAGTGAAGTATGTACGTCGAATGGCTTCTGAGAAGATATAAAACCTTATAAAAACATAAAATATATGGGAATATATAAAACCATAAGTATATTACCTACTATATTTATTATAGGTATGAAAACATAATGCATATATGAAAAATTATGACATCCAGAATCATTGCTATAGCTTTCTTACAATCTTTGATTAAGCTTTTAAAAATTCATATTTGTTTCACAATTTTAAGTTGATTAGATTCCGAAATAAAAGATGCATATTTTCTTGCATATTTCTAAGTATACCTTTAAAACTATAATAACTAAAGCTATAAAAACAAGTTTTTGAGTATTTAATTTTTCTTTACCACACTCCTCAAAATTGCCATATCAATATTTTTGAGTTTTAACGATTGACATATGAGCGAGTTAAATATTTTACTGCTATACCAAATTTCAAGTTTCTTCGTGAAGGATTTCTGAGAAAATAAAACTATTTATGCGCGATTTTCACCAATGTAAACTATTATAAATGTTTTACCGTGTATTAAAAGGGACAAATAGCCACTTGGGTAATTCATAATGGTCACATTTATTCTTTTGAAGTAGTGAAACCATAAAATTAATAAAAAGTGGTAAATAAAACCCTAACTTAATATGAAAAAACCTATCCAATGATATTACACTCCATGCGATTTGCAAAAAAAATGTTGTTCCTACTTTACATGAAAGGAAAGATACAATAATTGCATTAAGCTATACATAAATTAAAATCCCCATATGAAGCATTTGAAAATTTTGAAAAACTTGTAAAATTTTAAAATATAGAAATTGTCAGACGGGCAAACCGACGGACATAACGAAATTACAAACCATACATAAACAAACCATAAAATCAAACTTCAATAAATCAGTAGGTTGTTACCTGTTACTTAATATTGCCTTCTCCTGCAATTTACGGAAAAGAAAATGATGATAATAAGTCTAGCGTTACAGAAAGAGAATATATTTTAAAAAGGTTAATTTTTTCAGAGTATAAATAGCCAACCAATTGAGCTATTGATAATCAGAAAAGGCAGAAAATTAAATAAAATCATAATGCAAACAAAAAGTCGTCAAGAATTGAACCCATCAAGAATTATTAATAATATATAAAATAATAACAAAATATATAATATATAAAAATAATAATAAAATAATTTTTCAGGCAAGATTAAAAAACAATACCATAAACACCGATCGGTTTTTAAATATGTAGACATTGCCTAAATTAATTAAAAATGAGCTTTTAACTGACATTAAAATTCTTTCTGATAACAAATCATGATAAAAATTTATAAAGAATATAACAGGATATAATCGGCACTTTGGTTCATCATGCCGATTCAAAAAGTTGCGCGAAAATAGCATTTACGAAATGTTAGGAAAAATATTCTATTAGCAAAATTTTTAAGGGCTTATTTTTTCACTTTCTCCATTTAAGAGTGCAATTTTTATTATTGTAACGCCTAGGAATAGCACTATATGGACTCTTCCCGATCTCATTTCGGTTTTCCAAATTACGACAAATGCAGCTTATGTACTGCTGGAATTAGTTTTAATTCCTTTACGCGAAACTTTAGTCTGCATATGGTGATCGAAAACATTTTTCTTGGAATATATGTGATGCTATTATTGAATTATGTACTTTTGTTTCATAATTTTTTTATTTTTTAAATACCTATAAACTTTACAAATTTACTGATAACTGACACTTTAAAGAAACATTACGAGAATTTAAAACTTACAACTTATTACGGCAGACATAATAATTCAATAACTTTAATATAAAAAGACAGAAAAAACAAAAACCTATATAATGACACTACACATTAAAAATGCTGGTGTCCTTCAAGAACTAAAACAATACAAAATTATGTACGGCGGTTAAAATATTTCCTTAATTTTTTTTTTATTTATTCAAACATACATTAAAAATCACTGTGTATATTAAAAAAAACAATTCAAGAACTAAAATATTTTAAAAATATGTACTGCAGTTAGAATATTTAGTTACATTAACTATTACGTGATCATAAAAGCTTTACATTAGTCGGTACTTAAAAAGCCAAAACCGACTCCAATTATGGCTGATTACATTATTTAAATTAATCAAATATAAACAGACTATACTAGTCGCAGGTTTACATCGAAGTGAAAGACTTGACATGCTAACCTTAAATTTCATAACCAGTACAATCTTTAATCGCGCACTTCACATCTTTGCTTTCGTCTATACATATAATACAATTGTAACAGAGTGACCTCTGTACATAAAAAATAATTTAAAAAGAGTGATAGATTTAGCATTTGGAATAATAACAGACGCCAGAAAATCTGTTTTTGGAACTTTTACTTTTCCATTTGTGTGTTAATTTGTTTTTCTATCAGGCAAAATCTACTACACGGATTATGGTGAATAACATATAGGATATTTTTAATCTGAATATTACAAGTATAAAGAACACCCTGACTTGATGAATATTACTGCCAACAAAATCGGTTTTAATTAAATTTGTGCTCACAGATATATTATGATATGATACTTCCAAAGCCTTCTTCCTTCCTATGCCTTTTTAATAGATTTTAAGCTCACAACATTCTGAGAGTAAACAAATTTTAATAAAATTCCTAATAACTTTTCTTACATAGAATACCATGCGAACAAAGTCGCGTCGGCACAGCTAATATCATATATTGGTCTACTGGTCGATAAAAATCTTAGCTCGCGGCATCAAATAAACAATGATAGTCCCCAAATTTTTAGCAAAATACATTTTCCAGATGATCTTCAACAAAGTATTTCAATAAAAACTAAAAGCCACCTTCGTTTGTAATACCGCTGATTGATTAGAAAAACAAATGCTATTTTTATATCACTAAGGTCCATTAGCTTCAGAAAATATGACCGTTTTTATATTAAACTCACGTCTTACGTAACAGAAGTACGTGGCCAGCATAATTTGCATATTATACATCTTATTTTTTATTATTTTCAAGAATTCGTTAGGTACGTATTACCTTAATGCTACATTCAAAGCGTTAGCTCGCCTTGACCATTGATTACTTTCTCAACCCCACCTCAAATACCTTATTCCTAAAATCACTACAACTTTTATACTCACTCTACACAATACTAATTCTAAAAAAAACTTTACTCAAACATTCTAAAAGCCTATTTACATTTCTAAAAGTCGTTTGAAAAAGTTAGTTATTCCTAACTTGATTCCTCGTCACTGCTATCTTTCTTTCTCAAATTTTACTCCAATCCTACCTTCTCTTTAGCTTATTGTTCATACATAAATTATTTTTAGGGTTCGTACCTCGAAAGAAAAAAACAGGGCACCTTAAGAACCGCTTAACGTAGAAGCTTGAAATTCAATTATATTTAAATTAAAAAAATGGACTGCGGTTGGAAGCAAATTAAATACTCGATTTTTTTTCCATATATGATGTCAGATATCATTGCAAGGGGTTAGTTTTTTCCGAATTTCAGAAAGTATATATTCAGAAATTTAATAAAAAATCCCTTCCTTCTTTCAGAGACCACTGTACTTAAAATTATAAAAAAAACAAGGTTTGGAGAAACCTACGAATAAATTGTAGAAAAATTGTAACGATTATTCTACTTGTTATAGTATTAAAATGATTCACTGCAATATATATATATATATATATATATATATATATATATATATATATATGTATATATATACTTTTCCTCCCCCTCCCCCCAAGTTATTAAATTTACTCCACTGAACAGTTAAATAAAATTGTTTTACTCCGAACGAGCTTTGGAACTCGCGAAAGCCACACTCGCGCCTGGACGGTTTTTATTCGATTGAAGTAAAGTAAAAAAATTAATTAAATTTAATATTTTTTCGACAACACTTAGTTGTCAATGGTTGACTAGATGAGATTGGTAATGTAGCAATAAATTAGTGTGACGTGTATTTAAAATAAAAAGGTTAGAGTCTACAATAAATATTTCAATCTTTCCAAAAATATTCAACAAGAAAATAATCCCAACTTACATATTCTGCGAATTGACTAAAATTATTTTTTTACTTGTATATTCATGTAACATTCACTATCATTTCGAAGAACCTCAATTAATTGTAAGTTAGAAAGCTAAAGTATATATTTTTCCCCAACCAAGAATATTTTCAACTAGACTTGTCAGCCTTACAAAAGCAGAAATCACATTAAAATGGTAAATTTATAATAGACTCAACTTTATTTACTCCAACAGTAAATTTTGAGGCATAGTGCAGCAACACTCTAATACTTCAATTATAGCCGTAAGATTAACAGCCGTCCACACCATATCCCGTGAAATCATTACGAGAGGACAATGAATTGACAAGTAAGTTGAGTATAATCGGAGTTAAACATAAACCGTTGCCCTTTTTCTGTGATGATTCGTGATTATGCTCAAATATAGCTTGCAATTTCCTGTTTAGTTTTCCTTAGAAATTTACAAAAATAAATTTATAAAACCCGACCAAATGTTATCAACCGCGATTGAAGTGAAATTGCTTAATGTGTCATAAATCATCAGTAATGTAGACTTCCTGATGTAATAAATATTTTATAATAATATAAATAAGGACACATGTTTTATTGTGAATACCACTATGATATTTAGACTGATCACCATAGTTTTCCTACAAACTTTGCCTGAATGATCTTTTCCTCTTGAAGTTCAAGACTCTAAGAATGAATGAATACCTTGATTTTTTTGTTAATTACCAAGTACGTAGCGAACTTGTATACTCAAAATTCCATATTTACTTAATTAAAAACTTTAAACATCACGTAGTGCAAAAAGTTTATCTCATAGCTTATTTACGTGCATCGAACAACTACGAATAATTATTATAATACGTAAATACTACCTAGTGCAAGAGTTATGCATATGATAAGAAAACATTACAATGAAACTAAGGATAATGGAATATATAATTAGATCAGAGCAGTTAAAACGCTTTAAGCTATTACCGCTAACCGTTAAAAAAATATGTCCTGTTACAGACAGACTGATGAAATGCGTCACGGGAATTTGAAAAATTTAATTATGTACGTAATTCAAAAAAGTAAATTATATCAACATTTTCAATTGATAATAATGACCGTAAAGTGTTTATACTAGAACCTTAACACCTTATTGATGCTTTAAAGAAGAATTAAAAAATACAGGTCTGAATATTAATTAAAAACTATATATTCCCAATAAAAAATTAAATGTTCAATTCTATCTTTTCAGAAATATACGTGCTTGCTTACAAGAGGAATATTATGTCAATTCGATGCAATCCATTTAAATATTTCAAAAGACATTCTGATTATGTAATCAGGATGATATTAAGTTTATCAGTACTATTAAATTTATTATCTTTAAGCAAATATATATATGTACACAGAAACTACTGTATAATGAAATATATTTCAATTGAACAAAATATATTACAAAAAACAAATAAATAATAAGAGATAAACTGGTATTTAACTTAATGGTTAATTAGTTTAGTAATCTAAATTTAATTAAATTATGCACTTACTAAAAGTTTTCTCGAAGGGAAAATCTAAGGTATCTGCCAGCAAAAATTAGCCTATTTTCAACAATATTAACAGCATAAAATTTTAAAATCAACTCACCAATAAACCATTCCCTCTTTAAAATTTGAAATAATTTTTTTTAATTCTTAATTAAAAAAGAATCAATATGAAATTATTTCTTTACTGTGACAAAATCGAGCAATGTGTTAATTTTCCCAAATCAGTCATGATAGTTTTAAATATATGACATCGGAGCGAACAACTATTATAACCACTACCCTTAATATATTTTCGCAAATAACATCAAAATTCATCCCTACAAAACTCCATTATTCATTCCTGACATGAAAGACACAAAAATACCCACAGGATCCGTTTTAATGTAGGCAATAAAACAGCCATAAGCACGAAAAGTAACTTTGAAACAACCTCATCGCAAAGAGAATATTTTTACACTTGCCCTAATTTGTCAGAAAAAGAATTTCCATTCAGATATAGTAAAACTATATTATATTTAAAGAAATGTTTTATATTAATTTAAAAATCTAGTGTTTTCGGCTTATTCAATTATATAGTTTTAACGTAAATTTTGATATTAACGTCAGTTCATTTTTATGATTTTCATCACTTCATAGGTTAACTTAATAAGGAATTTAACATTATTAAACTTTAAAAACAATTAATGATTACCTGTTAATTTAATTATTATATTTAATTTTTAAACACACGTATTTTCATATTATTTTATTATAATTTAAGTTTACATTTTCATTTCAATTCACAACGATTTGATCGTGAAAAGTTCATAGAAATCGTCCTGTTAACGGCGGCGCTCTGGCGTAGTGCACCGTAGCGTAGCAAGCGGCAGACTGACGTAGCGTCACCGTAGAAGACTTTCATGCGTTAGCTACGCATGTAGGAGTGTGTATCGTATCAATTAGGTGTTTATGTAGGGTTAGGGGTCTAGTAATAAAGTTTAATATTAGGGAGATAACTAAAATTAGCGGTCCTCTAATAAATGAAAGTTTATTTCGGTAGTTTGGTGAAAGTAAATGAATCAATTATGTCAATCAATTTTGATAAAAGAGCGACATTTGTTACTTGTTATTACCGAACATAAATACTGATTTGCTTACATTTTCTTGTGTTTGTTACTTCAAATACTGCGTCTAAGTGAACCATTATCTTTTTCGAAGCTGTTAGAAGCATAACTGAATTTAATTTGAAAAAAATGTTCAATTATAAATATCTACAATAAAATTCCTTGCAAAGCTCGTTACCAATATCTTTATATTTGTTTTAAATTTTTAATTACAAAATTGTATTTTGCTCCATCATAATATCATAAAATAATTTATTGACATAAAAAACTCAAGAAATGTTTAATGATGATACAATTAAAAATTAATTAATCTTTTGAATTATTCCATGCTTTGAAATTAAAAAGAACGAGCAAGAATTAAAAAGCTTACCAAAAACCACCCGATATCGTTTCTTTTTCTCTTTTATGGGTTATAAAAAAATTTAGACCAAATTATCCCTAATAATTTCGTATGGAGATATCAATTAATACGCCACAATATATATATATATATATATATATATATATATATATATATATATATATGTGTGTGTGTGTGTGTATGGAGTTTACTCCTTAACAATCTATTTTTATAAAGTTTTATGAGGAGTAAAATAAGAAGTTCTGAGTTTAAAAAAGTGTAACCGTTTGGTTCTGATCGTACGATGTTCAGAGCGTTAAAAAAGTGCAATCATCAGGTGACCTCTCCGCGCAACATTTCTGCGCATCTTTAGAGTAAGACATCAATATGTTTATCTGGCATTTTCTTACCGCGTAATTACAACGACGGAGTGTGGTACACATAGTTTACTATCGTTCACTTTTATCATTAATTTTATTTTATTAGATTAAATGTTAATCGTAGAAGTAACCTATCTGATTTTTATATATAATCGCTGTACAATATTCGATGTGAAGCATATTTCCTTGTGTATACTGTAGCTTTAGATGTAAAAATTGAATAAGATTGACTTACGGTCTAAAGACAATTATTTTTTACTAATTTATTAAATTAAATTACACGTTAATTTACTTTTAAAGTAATTTGCAATTATCTCACTATCCTACTAATATTATAAGCGTGAAAGCTTAAATATTCGTTTTTTCCTTGATTTGTTTGGTGCCGTCAATTAAGCCAAAAATTCGGAATAAATTTGTATTAAATTCCACAAAAAAATAGGAAAAGACCTGGAATAGGACACAGGTTATTTACAAAAAATTCGACCACTAAAATAGGGGATGTAGGTTTGTATGGAAGTTCGTATAATTTACAACATTTATTTATTATTTAAAGTATTCTATTTAACTTACTTACTTAAAGTATTTAACTATAATATCTTAAAGTATTATGTTAGTAAGAGTAGGGGCATATCAAAATTTTATATTATGAATCAACGCTCCTTCTCCCACTTTCTAGTTGAACAAGAAATTTTTAGGCGGGCAAAATTTCTTGTAATTAGCGACAGAATCAATCGCAAGCCCGTTGTTAAAACTTACCTTAGGAATCAATTGAAATTTTTTTTATTTTTAACAATATTATGCAGATTATTAAATAAAAGCTAACAAAATGAAGAATCTAACAACATAAACATTAAATGTTTTAACGAGACTTAAAAAAATCTTAAGTCAAAAATACCGTTTTCACACTACTAGGTTATTTGACGAAAAAAGTCGGAAAAAGCTAAATGATAAGGACGTAATTAAGTGCATGTTAAATAGTTTTAGTCGACCAAAAATAAAAAAATTAAATGAAACCCTAAATCAAATATAAATTAATTAATAATTATTACACTAGTTCGCTAAGAACTAGACTATCTCTTTAGGATTCAGTATGCAAACTACGAACCCTTGTAATTTCGCGGTATTCATCTGTGTGTCACATGTTCGTTTTATTCGTAGACCATTAGTGCTACAAAACTGAAATTTAGCACGGTTACGCATATTTATAACGCCTACAAAATTACGAAATAAAAAGTTTATATTTTATACGATACTTGCCTTAGATCTAGTGAGGGGGGGTTGTTATTTTTATTTGCTGAAAGGTATCGTTTAGCTACTGCATTATGGAGGGTATCGTTGACAAGACAGCGGTATATCATGAAGACTTTTTCATACATGGATCGGTCTACAAAATACTAAGCTTTTTTATTTTGGCCATTTTTATTAGAGTTAGTTTTCATCACTTCCTACCAACACAACCGCTCTATTTTATTATGTGGAAAGTAGTCGCAATAGTAAGATATATAATGAAACTAAAATTAAAATTATCACAGCTAAGTAAACTCTACTATTTTACGAGTAGTAATCGACTAATTTATGACCGGATTTGACTTGGATCTGTAAGAAGTTCAAGGAAACTCCATACAGATCACTTAAATCAATTGCAAAAATAACTTTGTACCTTAAAATGTATATTTATTACGTCTGTAGAAGATCATCTATTCCGAATTAACTCCCATAGTGCAAATTATACTCATACTTAACAAATTTATTCATAAATTGTAAGAAATAACGTACGGTGTGTTACATAAATTTAGTTTCATCAATCATTTTTACCATTCCAAATGAGTAAGAAATTGTGAGACAGTGCCGTATTCGTATTGAACCTACACTTATATTAATATAACTTTACGCAATCTTTTAAATTATCAATCGATGAGAAAAAAAATATCGATGAGAAAAAAAAATTTTATTTCCAAAAAGTTTTAAAAAAAATGTTTTACCTCCTTTTTTCAACAATCTTAAAAGTAAGATTTCAAAATATTGACTTCAGGAACAGATTTCATATTTTTTTTATTAACATTAATTTTTTTATAAATTGACTATAAAGATGTTTTTGTTTCACGTCTTGCTTGGCTTAGCCTCAACGTAAATTAAATATTGAAATTTATTTCCACATTATATTTACCCTTTACTATTTTTCATCATAGTCCTTGACAACAAAAAAATTCTGCAAAATATTCATAATCATTTTATTATAATTTTACCTTAATTACTATTTAATCAAGTGCTTCACAATATTAAACAGTTAATTGTCGTAACAAAAAAGTTTGAAATCATATTCTGTTTTTCCAGTAAATTATCTCAAATTTCCTAAACAAATATTTAATAACTGTTCTAAAAAGATTGTGTCTGTAATTATTCGCAAAAAAATAAACTAGAAGCACAGACAGGAGTTTTATCTTCTTTTATCTTAAATTAAATACGCAATTATATACTATTTACTTTTTGTTAAAAAAAAATTTATATGTGTATAAACTTCATAATTACGTCAATGAACTAGATTTTTAGTATTATGTTGAAACAGAATAAGTCATAGAGAAATTTAACAAGCTGTAATTAAACTGACACATTCCTTATTGACAATGATAGTTATTAAAAATTGGTAAAAACTCTTAAAAAGAAATCGACTGGCTGTGTATAAGGGACATTTATTTACATACGTCCGGAAAATAGGTACGGATATGAATTTGCATGATTTTAAAAAACTTAAGTATATTTTAACTTTAAAACTTAAGTTTATTAAAATATATATTAGTCATTCCATAATTTCATTTAGCACTGAAATTTTGTAGGTCTTTAGCAAAAACAAATATTACCAACATCATTATCGGTGTTATTAGCATGGAGGTTTAAATTTGGTTAATCTTACCTCAACCAATCTTTAAATTAATTAACAAAAAAATTTCAATTACGATACAGTAATTTCAATTACCTCAAAATTACCATTCTCACCGTTTTTTTCCAGTCGAATCATCAATAACATGGTTTAGCACATTCATATATTTCTCATTCTGAAATTGTCTTCTTTTTTCGTTACTTATTCCGGGATCCATTACATGCAATTTTTGCAAACCTTAAGAACTACTATTACTATACTTGGATAAGTAAGATCGAAGTGACCTACCATGAAGACCATCGCATGCAGCTCACGTGCTCTGCCGCCAGATTACGAAAGCAATGTCTTGGATAATTAGCAAATACTGACAGGGGCACGTTGGTGTGCACCTGGGGAATTTGAAGCATCTTCAGGTCAGCTTAGTGAATATTCAGTAAATTCCATATAATTTCAGCAAACCTATCAATTATAATAAATAAGAACTGAATTAATTTTTATTTTCTTAGCCTTGGAATACTCAATAACATTCTTTCCTTCGTGAGTAAAACAGGAAACCAGTCAAACACGAGTAAGACTCACCCTACGACGGTTCCGTACACATTGATGCATTTATAGACATTTAATTGTACATAATATTTCTATTAAACTATTTACAAAATTGTAATTTTTGAAAATTTAAACATATTGCCTACTGTATAATTAATGATTTCTGTTTCTGTGATGATTTAATGATTTCTGATTCTGTGATGATTTTTATTTATGTCTCAGCTTATCTGAGAAATAAATCAAATCATTACAAAATCAGAAATCATTAATTTTTCGATTTCTTCCTTTACTCATGCTATGAAATCTCCCATTGTGCCGACTTTTAAGATTAAGTCGACCAAATGTGGCCTACAGGTTTTGATGCCCACATAAATAAGAAAAAATACGTTTTAAGAGGCTATGTATTTTACCGCAAACAAAAAACTTAAAATTTTTAGAGCAATGTAAGGCCATAGGTATTAGCCTACGATATTAACTTTAACTTGATACATCAAGCTATTTCTGAGAAAAAGGGCTTTGACAGATAAACTGACGACAAAGGATCATAAAAGAGTTCATTTTGTTTAATTTTAAGGAATGGAACTCTAAAAAGACTTAATTTTTGATCTGGTTGTACAAGAAAGAAGTAGTTATTAATTTTAAAATATTGAAACAAGTTTTATCTAAATATTGAGACGGATTTATCTTAACTACTTCAATTTAATTTAATTTATAACCTTGCGTTAGAAAGAGTCTCATAACAAAATTATGCAAAAATAATAAAGAAAAAATAAAGTCATCATAAATTACAAAAGTTAAAATAATATATTTAACAACCTATTTATGTTTCAGTATGAAGTTAATTCAAAGTTAATATTAAGTTAATTTATAAACAATGAAAATTAAAATTTGTAGTACATAGAACTCGGATCATGAGAGTTACGTATTCATTTAGATACATATAAAAATTTAAAAATGTACGGAACGTAAACTTTCTATTAATCTATTTTCATATATTAATTATTATTCTATGTAATATAGATACAACAACTAGTATCTTTGTCACAGGTATAAAAAATTTAGAAGACGAAGGGCACATTTCGTACTTATAATCGTTAAGTTAAAATTTATTAACTGCGTCATTTTCTTAGGTTAATTTTTTTTAATATATTCTTGTAAATAATATCGAAACAAAATAGCAACTTACAACTTTAACAGCAACTTTACAAATTTTTAGCAAAAATATAATTAAACATATTCGTAAGGAATCTTTAAATTGCACAGTGCAACTAAACAATAAAATTCTTAATAAAATAAGATAAAATCACAAGCAATACTTTAAATTGAGTATAGTCGGTCAAAAAGTAGCAGAAACATTGAAAGAGTATTAATACGTTAAAAAATAAATACGCGATAATTTCAATATATGCGAAGTCCATTTTTTTCAACACATATTTTTTATGAAATTATATGTTCAAACCGGGATGAAGATATGAGTATAAGCCTTCGAAAGAATTTCTTCCTCATATTACTTTCTAATTTAAATCTTATCTAAAAATGAACAATTTTTTAACCATCCCACCACTAAATATGAGATAAAAATTCTATATGTTTTCGGTACTCTCTTGAGGCCGATTAAACATTACACGACATTGGTACATAGACGAATATCTTACCCCAATCAATTTAAACCTTATATTCTCATGCGTTCATGCATGAAGCTACTGAAATACCCGGCTTCTAAGTGAATTGTGTAAGGCATAATTTATAATGTTTTAATGGAAAGTTCGTACCTATTTTCAAATTTCCTCCTTAACCACATCGACCTGCTTGCGTTAGAGACAGTATCATTATATCAAACATGTCTTAATATAATATCTTTCATTAGACTACAAAGCTGAAAGTGTACACAACTGAAAAGTATTACGTAGCAAAAAAGGCAACTGAATTATCCTTGAGCAAGTGAGCTGAAAACGACCTTTATAAAAGAATTAAAATCGTCTTTTATCCTAGGGACTAAAATCGTCCTTTTTGTTGAGGACATGAGGACGCTTCATAATTGAGCACAAAGAAGTATCAAAAGTATATCTCCTCATCATTCAGTCGTTCATTATATTTTATAACCAACTTACTAGATTTCTTAAGTAAATTTTAATATAACTTGTAGGAGTTATGAGAGTTGATTGAAAAGTTTGGGACTTGATTGTTAAAGCGAAAATATAAATGAAAATATTTTCTGTCTGTCCATGAGTTCTTTTCATATTAAACTGCATATATCTTAGTAATTGATGCTAAAATATATTTATATAATAATTTAAGATGAGGATAATACAACCCGAATCGTTTTTTTTTTAGTTCACATATCGTGTTGAAGATCATGGGATAAAGAATTATAAGAATTTCCCAAGTTATACATATATGTATATATATATATATATATATATATATATATATATATATATATATATATTTATAAATGGTTTACATAAACTGAAACTCCAAATATAGCGTATTTATGAAACATATTGAAGTCCAAAAATATTTACAAGTATGCAAATTTGATATGGGATAAATAATTGATATTTTAATCCATTTATGAATCCATGTAGGCGATACCAATATTATGAAAAAACAACGCCACTTGAAATTTACCTAAAATTTACCCGACGACTGTAACAATGATTCTAAATCTCAATTTTTTTAAAATTCACAGGACTTTTACTCCCATGGAACAAATTTTAGGCAATATATTGTATTTACGTGGCGAAAATTAATATAGATGTTTGGAAATAGTTTAACGGAAAAACTATGCGCCCTTAAATATTTATAGGTTCCTAATTGTGCACGAAAACTTCCCCTCGCGAGTTCTACTAACGCTTAATAGGTTTTTATACAAAAGTCACACTGGATCGTAAAACAAATTTATATTAAGAGCGTATGACTAAATTGTTGCAGTAATTTGTTAAAGTTATAGCAAATGATACGGTTAAAATCAAAGGACAAACGTTTCCGTATGAAGCTGTAAAATTTCCTATACAAGCACTTATTTTCTTTTGATTTCTCTAATCAATTCTTAAAATGGATTACTTTTATTTATTAATGGGATGACTTTTTTCAATAGCAAGATAGCCTTGGATATATCCTGGTTTTCAAGGTAACCCGTTTCTTGACCACAGCCATTACGGCCAAGAAGATATAAATCCATTTCCAAGCGGTCAATATACCTCAATGTACACATTTCTCTGGATTGAATGCATGTATTTTTATTTTAATTCATTGTAATTAGGTATACTGTCTACTTTATTCTTGTATATTAATATATTTAATTACATCAGGTTATTTATACCATTTATAGTTCAAGATTTGATCTCAGACTGATTTTCAGATTTTTTCCTCCAAAAACTGCAAGCCTTTCTTCATTTTTTGAGGTCAATGTGAAAAGTACATCGACGTAGATCTCATTAAGATTTTATAAATGTAAACTAGCTTTTATTTAATTACAATTATTTTTATTGTATTACAATTTGAAATTTCCCCGATAATAAAACATTACACATTATTTTATTTGTTAGACATTAGATATGCATTAATTATCAGAGGGTACGAACGGACTATTCGGAGTATGTATTTAAACCTAGAACGCATGTAGAATCGAATCGATTCGAATCTATCGATTTATTATTCAAACTTGGCCAATGAAGCTACTGAAATTATCCCAGTGGTCTGGATAACCTGCAAATCCGTAATTATGGATTAAATCGGGATACTTTATTCACATTCGATGTATTTATTTGGACATGTACGAAAATACTTATGAAAAATATTTCACATTGTGCACAATTCATTGACACGATATCTTTAAAATTATGCCCGATGGAACAATCTGTGGTTCACTTTTATTTTTATTTTCATCCATATTACTAATCACTTTTGTGTTGTCTAAATTTTAATTTTAAATTTTCATTAATTTTCTTATTTCGATTATCATTATGAACGTGAAACGTATTCTGTTTATTTATTTATTTCAATTAACTGTTCCGTATAGATAATAAACATCCCAGATTAAATGATAAACTATTCATAATTACTCTAACATGAAAATGAAACTTTTCCTTTACTAGTTTATTTGCCCCTCTTCACTATCGTATTACATAATGGATTTCAGTTTGATTTCGCATAGGAATAACATATATCCTGCATTAAAAGATGGGATTTATAATTAGGCCATTATTTATATTTTAATGATAAATAAAATTGTTAATACTGAACATCGTACTCATGGATGTATTGTGAAAACTTATAAAACCTTATGTAAAGAAATTTCACTGTTGACATGTAAATATATTTAGCTACAAAAGTTTCTAATCATTTATCCTGGCACATACTTGCGCCGTGTCTATATATTTCGACCAGGTGGGGTATTCTGACGGATGGAACGTTTGCGCATGAGTACGTAGGAAAGAGAAAGGAGAGGCGGGATCTATTTAAACATCGCGCGAGTGAAACCGCGAGCATATGTACTTACAAATATATGTACACAATAATAATCAACGCGGTTATCGCCAGCAAAATTTTAATTTTGAGCATAGTATTTAAAAATATATAGTGAAATTTGATCGTCATATTTACGAAAAAGTATTATATTATGTATCACTACCGGTTAGTACATAAATCAATTATATATACTATATCAAATTACATAGGAAATATAAACTATGACTTATGGTCAGGCACAATATTACAACAATATCCAACGAAACTCATCAGTTAAACCACGGCAGTTAAGCGTCTCTTCACTAAATATTACGAAACGTGCAATGATATGTATTATTACTGGCGGACAAAATTTCATCTATTTTCAGCTTTATATATCTTTCATATATATACCAATACAAGTACACGAAATTTCATTAGTTTTTTTGTCCGTTGGTTTATTTTACGAGAAAATTTAATTATCTGGATTAATTTTAATTGAGCGCCTGCTGGAGAATGTTTGAAGAGAGGATTTTAAACAATGTAACGTATCGTATTCGAAAACAAGTCAAGTATTCGGCGCTAGTTCTCACTTGATTGGTTTAATTAAAATAGGAGAATCTGTACTAAATATTTGTATAGTCTACCGAGTCGCTTTTGCTCGCTTATGGAAAGTTAATATAAATAATTGAAATTCGTATTAGATATGCCTTGTTATGTAGCTAATATATTTCAAACAATTTAGGAAACTTATACCAAATCTAGTACCAGTAATTTATTTTCAACTTCTTGAGTTAGAGGAGATGATTAATTGCATCCACAAAAATAAAAACCGTGAAGTTTCCAAGTACAAAATGTTGCCAAGTATCAAGGTTGGAACCTTGATTCGATGACGGGTGCATAAAAATTATTAAAGCGTAAAATTTTAACTTTTCCCGTGACCAAACCATAGCAGTTACAAAATTTGAAAAGGAAATGTAAAACATACTCAGTAAAAGAAATGTGTTTATGTTTTTTTAATGTGTCCGAACGATTTTCTTTTATAGACAAACATAGTGCTTCGGATTATGATTTTTGAGATATCCCTAATATTTTTCTATAGTGATATTTCAAATAATCATGATTTTGGCATATCCCCGATATTTTTCTATAGTGATATTTCTAATAGTCAAGATTTTTGGAATATACCCGATATTTTTCTATAGAGATATTTCTAATAGTCATGATTTTTGGCATATCCCTGATATTTTTCTATAGTGATATTTCTTAGTCATGATTTTTGGGATATCCTTGGTATGTTTCTGTAGTGATATTTCTAATAGTCATGATTTTTGGGATATCCCTGGTATTTTTCTATAGTGATATTTCTGACAGCCATTATTTTTGGGATATCCCTGATATTTTTCTGTAGTGATATCCCTGATATTTTTCTATAGTGACATTTCTAATAGTCATGATTTTTGGGATATCCCTGATATTTTTCTATAGTGATATTTTTAATAGTGATGATTTTTAGGATATCCCTGATATTTTTCTATAGTAATATTTCTAATAGCCATGATTTTTTATATATCCCTGAAATTTGTAAGTGTGTGAAAGATAAACTAGGCAGCATATTTACATGGTAAAAAATAATAATATTGTGGGAAAAAGTTTAATACAATTTCTATGCCATTACATACTTAAAAAGCTCGCAGTGTTTTTCGTAATTTTGATTTAATATTCACCGACACTTTTATAACTTAAACACTAAAGTTTTTTTTTTATTCAACGAAGACCATCTCGTTTATCATGCTACCGTACCGAAACAAGTTTCATATTCATGAGTTTCAATTAAATAGTTATTAAAAAATATTTTTAATATTTCTTTGAAATAATCCTTTTTAGGGTATCCATATCTCGAAATGAAAAAATACAAACTTAAAAGAGAAAAAGCGAAGGTATAAGAGCACTCACGTTTCTGCTCATATACCCATCCATCACAGCCGTCTTTCTCAGAAACCATTTTACGTAGAGATTGGAAAATAGTGATAAAGCTTATTGACCCACATATACATGGAAAATAAATGGAAATATGGAACCTTATAAACTACGAAACTAGAAGTTTCCCTAAAGGTTACTAGGAAACTAGGGCGATGTTCATAAATCTGTTTTTTGAGAAATCCGAATTTTTTTTAAATAATGTTAATGTATATATTATGTGTTCTTTAATATATATGTATATATATATATATATATATATATATATATATATGTATGTATATATACATATATATATATATATATATATATATATATATATATATAAATATTAATAATACATAATAATGTATGTACGTGCCTAATAATGTACGAAACCCTCGTAGTGCGAGTTCTGCTCGTGTTTACAGTGTGAATAGATGACGAAGACGTCTCAATTTAAATAATATTTCATTATAATCACATTAACGCTATTGAAATCTACCTAATACTTATAAAACTGTATTAAACATGGGGTCTAAAATAGCATGTTTCAATAAACAATACAAGCCAGTATCCAATGTCTTTAACGACTAAATAACGAATTATATCAATAGTAAAGAAAAACCAGATTAGCATACATCTCTTCCATTACCAAAAAGTTTCGTGAAGCCTATAAGCAAACTCGCACGCAAATGCTTGTCACGCAAATTGATATCGATTACAGCTTAGACAATTTATGAATTTCTCTACTTTGAAAGGTCCTAAGTGTATAGAATATCTAAAACTGTAATTCGTTCTCAACCATGTTCATATGAATTGTGAATTAAGTAAAATTCTGTCATCGATTCGTGTCAAAGCCCTCGAAAATAACATGATACTTTAGACGCGTGAAATATAGCGTTAATGGGTTCTAACTACAATAGTTAGAGCTAATGGAATACAAAGTCAAATGTACGAGTTTTACCAAACATTATTAACCAAACTCAGGTTATGAGGCTACGTCGGTAACATTTTAGAATACTGTGGTTGTCATACCAACTCAGCCAGTAATTATGCTGAACCAAAAATTGGAAATAATTAAAAGAAAATATAAATTTGTCGGTTTCGATTTCATATTCTTAGTGGTCAAATAAACATCAGGAAATCAGTGTGCCATGAGTGAGTTTGCCATCGTATGTATTGATATTTGTGGAAAGTTTTTCATTATTAACTGATGATGCCTTTTCGTACTCATTTTACATAACTTATCTGTGAATATGTTAAAGTTTTTGCAATAAAAAGTGAAAACTTAGTAAACTTATTTGTTTATATTCACCTCTTTTACTGTCAAAATATATGGGTATACCGGGTAATAAGTAAAAAATTATTCAAGATACAAATAACATGTGAAAAGTATTAATAAGATTAAATGTTAATGAACATATTTAACTATGTTTGTTAATCGATGTAAGGGATGTGAATTACATTTGAGTCAATCAAAAATATATATCATCCGTATTTAGGTGGCTGGCTCCATGTAACATCATTAATCACCAGCATTTCTAGGCACAAAATTAAAAAAAAATAAACCAACGAAAAGTTTCCACGTAATATTTCATTATCTTCTTAATACACTTTGTCTCTTTTCTTATTGGCTTGGCAGACAATAATGCCAACCATTTCTAGCGTAACAATTTGTTTAAATGTATACACATTAATAGCGTTTAAGATATATACTCGGACTACTCCATATTCTAAAGATATTATGCAACGAAATTTGACGATAGAGGATTTTTATTCCATATTGTTCCATCGCTAGCTCGATAATATCCTTGAAAAAATATTGACATTTTAATGATATTATCTTCAATGTCTCAGTTTTCTTCTTCAATATTTGAAACTTCCGCCTGATTCAACATCGTCTATATCTTCCATTGGTTTTTCATTATTGCCTTTATTATCCAAAAAAATCACATAGATTAGCTCTTTGTGACTTCCGATCCTTATTGTCACTTTCTCAGAAAATCCTTTATCCATAAGCTATGTCGTCAACTAATCATAATAATATATTCTTCCTTTTTCAGATCATAAATTATTGATCTATTATAGTCATGAACGTGAAGTCTTCTGTTTTTAGCATTTTTTTATATTAGAATAATCAAAATATCTTTCTAACAACCACAATACAATATGTTATAAATACGACACTTGCACGTTGCACTAATTGTAGCTAGTCGTATGGACATTCGACATGTCGTTGCTTTTGCGGCAGCATGAGCCTTCTCGGCTCCCGTCTTGCACTGACTTTTGACATGCCAAGATTGTCATAAAGAATATTAGAAATGGTTCTAGAAGATACTCCAACCGTCTCTCCCAACAGCTTCTTTTTTAATCGGGCATATTTCAATATAAGTTTTTCAACTTTTTAAACCATATTTGAGGTGGTAGCTTCATTCAGCCGTCCAGATCGCGAATCATCTTTAGTCGAATCTTTGTCTTATTTAAAGAGCTTATGTGATTTGTAAATCATGGTTTTACTAAGCCAATGTTATTTCATTCCACAAAACTTGTAGCGCTTTTTCTTGCTTTGTCAGGAACTTGTTGTTATGTCAAAATTTGATTTTCTCCAAGATCGATAATTTTCTCCAAAACGAGTTGCTTGATCGATGATAGCTCAAAGTTTAATGTCATAAGCTGAAACTTGGTACATACACTTGTAATGGGTCTCTCATTACCGACCACGTAAGTAAGCAACCCACACCATCCCCTCCATGTCGCGAATGTTTTGACCCGCCTGGTACATTAAAGTTAAGGACTCGGATATCCTGGGTAGTAACTAGTGTGAAAAATTATTAGAAATAACAAAAGGATTCTTAAAAAAAAATTATTTAAATCTGAAAAAATTCTTCTCCTATACATAAATGCAATTCGTATCATGAATTAACAATAAAATATCCATGAAGTGTAATTACTTCAAGTGAATAATAAATAACCAAGATTTTTAATTAATTGAGTTCATAAGGAAAATTTGTTATATAAGTGAGATGGACGTTTTATATCTTCAAGACACGATGACGTACGGCTGACACAAACTTAATTATTAAAGTATTTTTATTTGAGATGTTAAATAAACTTTGGCAACTAAAAATTATTCATGAACCTGTTAGAAAATGTTATTTATATCTATTTAAAACAAAATCTCCTTGAGTTCAAAAAAGGATATAGTAATCTGCTTATCTTAGTGAGGAGCTCTATATTATTTACGTTTTTGCGAAAAACGTAATGTAGAAAAATCCCTAATATAGTTCACAAGACACGTCTTTTTTCTTAGCATAGAATGAAAACTTTGAGCATTGGGTATTTAAACGGCGAATTGAAGAATAAATAAGACAAAATCATGAAATTTTCTCGTGAGCGCCATCATATCAAATACGTTGTAGCGTTGAATTAGATTTTGATCGAAAGTTAAAATACAATATCAGATTGTGTTCTTAAAGACAAAAGGGAATTAACTATACTTTAAACAAAGTCACGATCATATTTATGTAATTTTTTGTATATGCAACTGTGTCCAGTTTCTATTAAATAAGCTGTAAGAAAGATGTAATTAATAGTCGTTGTTGTCACAGCACCTTTGTGTTTGCAGAAACTTGTTAGTTTCTTGTTTATCACAATTTAAGCTATTTATTCATCTACCTACTGCAAGCTACATCCTTAACGCACAAGAAATATGTAATCCTTTATCCGCAATTTACAACTATCGCAAAACTAGATAGCTAGTAGTCATCACCAATATGCACAAATGTACTCCGAGAAACTAAAGAATTTAGTAATGAAAATTGAAACACTATCAAAATTTCTTAATTTTTGTAAGTCACAAAGAAACATTAATTACTCCTCTGATTTCCAATCGGTTTCATTACAAATATGAAAGACTGAAATTATTTTTATGTTGGACAAGTATTCCTATTAAGAATATGTAAATATTCAGTTTTATTTTACATCAATGTTAATATTGTATTGGTTCAAGGAACACTTTTCATTTTAAATGTTTTTAAATAAGCAAAAGTTATAAAAAGTGGGATGTGTCTGCATTTTATTTATCTTAATTTTTATATGTATGCATAATACTTATTTCGAAACAGCTATCCAGATTGAAATGTTTATGTTTATATTAATACAGATGATGTGGATCACATCATCTGTATTATATAATTTCTATAGATAATATAATTACTATGGATGCGGCTATCGCTATTTTTAATTAGTTATTTCAAATTTATTTCTTAAGAAGGAGACACGGATTATGACTATAACCTCACACGATAAATAAAAAGTATAAAAAAACCTTAATTTAAAATTACATATATTAAAATTTTAAATGTACCTTCTTGGTCTCATATTTATTTTTCGATAGTAAACACACATTAAAGAAAACAATAAAAATATAACGGTTGCATAGTTTTCTTTTGTTTTCCGATATTAAAGTGAAAAGAAATTAATTTATTGGGAAAATCCTCGTTAGAGTTTTATTATTTCCTACTTTGAAATATTAACTTAATATGCACTCTGTTAATAAACCTATACATTTTATTTTAGCTAAGATAATTTTCCTTTTTATAAAATACGCACTCATTATCGAGAATAATATAACCTTTATAATCCCTACAATGTGTTTGTCGCTTGCTAAATTTTCCCTTGATTGAGAAGGATTCACATTTACATAGGCCACACAGGATTCCGTTAAATTTTGAGGTCAAAATTGAATATTAATAAGGTTTGACGCGCTGCGTGCGCGAAAGGAAAAGGGTAGTGACCTTGTTCGGAACTTTTTGGAATATGTTGATGTGTAGAGGTCGCCTCATAGGTCGACACTGGGTTTCAGCCACGTGCATAATTTGGGCCGTCATGGTGTGAAAACGAGAAAGAGGATCGAGCCCTGATGGAGCGGGGCTTAAAACACTTTAGCTTTGTTATGATTTTTGGGTTCGTATTTACCCTAATACAAGCAAAGCAAATGTAATATAAAAAATCTATGTTTTAAATAGCTACTTATGTATCTATCAATAACGTCGCGCACTTCTTTACGTTTAGTTTTTTAAGCTCAGTTTTTTATACACAGTTTTTATGAACTGTTTTTTAATACGCAGTTTTTATGAACTGTTTTTTAATGCCCAGTTTTTTTATGTATTTTTTACATATGTAATTTTTTGGGCGCAGTTTTAAATCAACTTTTTTACACGTAGTTTTTTTCGCACAGTTTTAATATTCGCTATTACAGAAAATAAATAGGTAACATGAAAAACGTCTTGCTTTATTCATACTGCTTCTTAAACTAATATTTATGCAACAATCTTCATAATATTTACCTTGTTTTCGCTTTCACCCAAACTTCCTTACAATTTTTGTTAACACTTTAGCATCTTGGTAATACACTCGAACGTATGAAAAAGATTATTTTGTCTGCCGCCGGTAGGTCTCCCACTCTCATCACACATTTACGAAATATTATAAAATATTAATATCTCAATAATATATAAGCCCGTCAGCCCTTTTCTGAAAATTCGGAAATATATAGTATAAATAAATTTCCATTTATACATGAATAATAATACTTAAATAAATATTTTTATATTATTTTATTGTATTACCACAATTTATCTGATAATTTTGCATGACACCAATATGGTGTCACCGGTTTTTCATTAATAATTTTCACAGGACACCAACGTGATACTAAACGGTATAGTGTAAATCTGTATTTAGCCCCATATTTTACATGATTTAATAAACTCAATATTCCTCTTCTTTCTACATATTTTTGCAAAAATCTCGTATTATTGAAACTTTTTTTACTTTTAGTAATATAAAGGCATCACTATGCCAAATATGCCTTTATAGACGTAAGAAAATATAAAAAAAATTTTCTAAAAAACAACTGAGTAATTCTGTTTTCTTCGCAGTAAAAAACTTTTGAATATTATATGAAAAATGGATGACTTAATTAAAGAAGTCATACGAATATTCAAGAAATTCTTTTGATATTTTTCGAAAAATCTTCATTAATTCCCCTCGCTTCAAAAACCATTACTTATTTTCTTGAAATTTGTTTATTACCAATTTTATAATAATAACAATTTATAATTTATAATAAATAATGAATATATTAACAATTTTATAATAAATAATAGAATTGCCTAATATTTAAGGGCTATCTGAACCTAAACTTGACGAATTATAAAAAATTTAAAACATGTGTATACGATTTATTTTCAGCATCGAAAATTATAATCTTTCCATCACGACTCTGAGAGATGGAAATTCGTAATCGAAGCATTTTCTCTCTGCTTTTTCATTTATCGTTTCAAATATACCTCCATCATATGTAGGATCCATTTTTCAATATTTGCTGGCACACAGTGTTGAATTAGGTTCCAAAAATAAAAACATCGTATATTCATACACTCAGTCTATTTAGTCAATCTGTTTTGATCACACATAGTAGGCAGCCTTTCTATTTATTACCTATATTTGAAAATAATTTCATACACCTTATATTTCAAAACTTAACTATAAATACGATTAATAAATTTATTCAAAGTTTGTTTCCTTACATAATCTCTAGACCTAACGCATACGGTATTTTTGTTTTTTTTTTGTATATCGTTAGTGCTATGAATAATTACATTATAATTTTTGACGCATTGTTATTGTTATACAAAATAATACCACCAGTATCACCAGTGTTATCTACGTATTTTTTGAACACATTTTAAATATTGTTCGCTGTCACAAAGAGATCAAATAGTATTTATGCTTGCTTTGCAAATGTCCAATAGTGAAATCATTACACATTTCTCTGTAAGTATTTAATACTGTAAAACTTTTTAATACTAAAGTCAGCTTTTTAAAATGTACATGTTATTCCTACAAGCAGCCGCTAGATAAATCTACGTATTTCCAATGGGTAGCATTTTGATAAAAATTCCATGGAGCATCGTTTAATTTATCAATTGCAATTTCCGAGGTTATAACTTGTGACGTCGAAAATATAATTTATATGTTTTCTTATTTGCCTAAAAGCTGCTTTGGTAAGTATCGATAGTATATATTTCCTTTATTCAAATTTATGACAATAAATAAAAATTTTGGTTTTTGAAATTGGAGGAAATGTAGAATTATTTAGAAAGATAGTTATTTCATAGAGATATGTAATTCGAGAAAAAAAATACAATAATTAATCAAAAAATGTAGTTATTCATATGCCATTCCAAATATGCTTTGAGAATGCCAGAACAAAGGTCTTACAATAATATGTATATTTAAACATACATAATATGTATATATAAACATACATACATATATATATATATATATATATATATATATATATATATATATATATGTATATATAAACATACATACATATACATATACTGTCTATTAAACGCTTTCCCCCCTGTATACAATTCTTTGATTTGCTGTTAAGGCATTCCCCTCTCTCTTTTCATAGATACAATACGTAAACGTCTAAAAATGTTTCCTTTGAATAAATTTTAATGAAAGCAAACAAATCTTTCAACTCATTAATTAACAAATTAATAAAAAATATATTTGTTTTCCTAAAACCTTTCGTAATTAAATACTTTTTAAATCGACAAAGAAATTAACCATAAAGTACATTACTGTTCACAAAGCACGTAAATAAAATAATTTCAATTATGTATTAATGTGTAAATTCGATGACCTAAAACTGCACCATACTAGACGACGACACTAAACCCCTCCCCTCCTCCCAAAATTACTTTTTTGTAATCCTCGTTAATCATTTCATCTTTAATTTTAAATCTATGAAAAACGACCTTTTTCCCGATCCCATGTGACTTTCAATATTTTAGAAATGGAATGACAAATTATACTTTATTCAAAATTTACTTCGGAATTCGGAATATTGCAATTCATTGGAGGTATCAGCACTTTTAGATTCGAACAAAACTCAACGCTTTTTACACAGTTACAGTCTTTGCTACCAAACAGATCTTATTCCATCTTATCGTGTTAAACCTTATTTTAATAGGGACCACATCTCGAAACGTGGCTTATAAAAAGGTTCCCACAGCTAATAAAAAGTATTTCTGGAACAAATCAATAGTTAATAAAAAGTATTTTCTGGAACAAACAAAAAGATGAAATTTGGCGGAATTAGTTTTACCTAACAGTTTAAACGGGCACATTCTATACGATGGGTATATTTTCTGCTAAAATAATAAATAAAAAACATAAACCTTATCGCATATGTTATAAATGTAATTAAAATAAAAAAAAACAACAAATATAGTAGATCTAAGAGACTTAAATATTCAGGTTAAAGTAATATTAGAATTCGATATACATTGACGCAAATCGTCTGAATGCCAGTTATTTTAAATATTTATTTATAATAGCTAAATTTATAAAAATTATTACTGTTCAGACAAAAACATAATCAGAAACAGTAATTATGTCACCTGTACTGTGTTTTCATAAGTATCCACTTATAAGATTTTTAAAATCACCTTATATCGCTTCATATATGTGGGTAACATAATGTATTAATTTGTTACCATATATCTATGAACATATAGATTAACACGTATTAAACTAAATTTTTCACTTTCTTTTACCGAGGCAGAACTGGCCATTTCAATACATTATCACGAAAAGATTAAAATAAAGACATTCTTGCCATAAATGACGAGAGCAATCGGCTCGAACTTTAGCCGTGGCTGGAGCTGGAGTTTAAAAATAATACCTAAAGTAATGTGAGACTTATCGAAATATTCGTTTATGACTCCGCTCCTGCCAGTCATAATCTTAATATCCAATAGCGAATGGCGAAAAATTCCGTAATCCCTCGTGTATTTCCTCAACGCGGGTGACTTAGGTACAGACGATGCGGCAAGATAAAATTAGTTTTCGAAAGACGATGTGAGAAACCGAGTAATGAATATATTGTATGAAAAGTGAAAATCACCGTTAAAAGAGAAAAAGAAGCTTAAATAAATGTTACAAGCGATGCGCGAGTTCTGAAAGCGTTAGAAAATGAAGTTAAACTTGAAGAATTTGAAATTGTTATGAAAATTTCAATCAAAAATTCGTGTCATAATAACATAATAACAATAATTACCATACGTTTGTTTAAAAATTTTCTATTCAGAGAGGTAAGAATATTTTTTTATTTACTTGGTTTCTGCCAGTTTCGGGTTAAAAATAAATATTTTTATTTTGATTCTGAAATATTTGAACTTTTTTAAATAAGAAGAAGATGGCATTAGTAATTTTAAAATTTCCCAAAAAATATTTTTCTATAAAAATATTTTTCACCATAATCAAATTAGTATAATATTAAAACCTATAATAGTAAAAATAAGGTAAAGTTACTTTATTTCTACTTTCAGCTCAATCTTTTAAGAAACTTTACAGTAGGGCTATTCGCAGCCTAAGGAACGAAGTTGTTTTAGTGGTGAAAATTTCGTTTTCAATAGAATGGATTGTGTGTTATTAATGGGAAATAAAAAGTTTCATATATTTTTTAGTAATTATAGTTTAAAAATGTCATCCTATGTGTGTGTGTGCATCTATATATATATATATATATATATATATATATATATATATATATATATATATATATATATATATATTATATATATACATATATGCATAGATATTTATTTTGTCTTAGCAAAGAAGTTAATATAGCATCAGTATAAAAAACTTCACCGATTATTTAAAATGTTGTTTTTAAATATTGTTAGTTAAGGGTGACTTCAAACCATGAACGACAGAATAACAGTCGTTTGATTTAAGGGAAGTGCAAATTATAATATATAAAATTGAACAATTTTTTATAAAATTTAAAAAACAGATCATATACGTGTTAAAATTTTTAAAAAATCCCATACATTGTGTGCTTTCATTTTACTGGATATTAATTATGCCTGTGATTTCATTCGCGTGAAATTGGGAATAAGAAATGTTATTAATTTTTTTTTCTTTCATATGTAGCTCTTGGGTATAAACCATTACCATACCAACTTTTATCAAACTTTGTCTAGTAGATTTCGCGTGATTAACTAACAAATTAACATAGAGACAGAGAGACAGGCTAAAATCTTAAAACTGGATTTAAGTAAGAGAGATATCATATATTCAAACGTTGCCTTGGCCTCTTATATCTGAAAGTGTCGTATACATCATTTTTCATTAAAATGTAGCAAATTTTATTCCTTTTTTTTCGAAAGGTTCAGATATATTTTTGGAATTAGCCAAATAATTTTTTTGATAATAACCAGTTACGGGGAATAAGTTAGACAAATCTATATAAAATATTATTATAATTAAAATATATATAAAACGATTTTAATTTATTCATTTAGACGAAGAATTAGCACTAAAGTGTTTACAGCTTTTTGGATTGTTTAAAACCGATAGCAATAAAAACATCGAATTAGGACTACGTTATTTACAATTTTTGGATATTTTTCCTCTTTTATGTGCGTAATTTCATAAACGTTTTAGAAAACTCATGTTCTTCGCAAGATATGTTTATCGAAAAAAAAATTACTAACATTTTTGCTGATTTGTGTACCTGTTTGTTAGTTTTATGATATTTACATTATTATATTGCCTAGTTAGTGATATACGAATCATCATTTTGCTGTATCAGTCAGTTGAATAGCGGAAAAGAACGTACGTAAAGATAACATAACGTACGTAAACGTAACGTGATTACGTACGTAAAAATAACAAGGACATACAAATAAATAATTATCCGAAAATTTAATCAAAATAATTTAAAGCAATAATAATTACCTCAAAATTTTTCTTTAGAACGAATTTTAAAAAGATTACAGACATAAAAATATAACCTCTCTATATATTTTACGTTCAAAAATTCACAATACATTCCGTACTTTTATTCTGTATTTTTTATGAATATATGTTAATTTTAAATCCCATCTCAGTCTGTTTTCTGACAAAATTTTACTATCTCATTTGCACAAGCATTATTTGAAATTTCAACAATGGTCGTAAATTGCCTCCTCTAAATAAAAGCACTTAAACTAAGAGGATTTAACCAAATATTTTATTTTATTCCAAAATAAATTAACGAATTTTTAATAAACGTATTGAGGAACGTTAACTGAAGCTACTGAAAATACATTTTCTCCTATCATCGCTTTTTAATATAAGTGACCATTAATTTTAGGGAAAACGTAAAGGAGTTCATTCCTTAAATATCAGAATAAAAGGAAAAAAATATAAGAATATGGCTATATATGCAAAAAATACCAAGATACCAAAATATAAAACTACCCTCTTCTCTCTTTTGAAAATGCTTAGATTTTGTGCTTATCGATTTTGTATTCGTGCTTTAAAATATCTTTAATATTTTTCCCACCCTTATAACGTCTTGCTACGGGGAATTATCATCGGTAGCTGCCAATATCATATTGTCTCACGAGACTCGTCTATCACTGGACGTTCTTTGCTACATAGAAGCCCGCTATCTTCATTTTCAAGTTTATTTGAAAATCTGCCAATGGACTAACATTGAGAAATTTTACATTAATTTACACTTGGATTTTTTAAAATTACATTTTACTTTATTTGTTTGCATGAGAAATGTCCTATAATTCAATTTCAAGATCTCCAAACATTTTTCCCATTGCGTACATCAATATGAGGCCTAATAAATAGTGATAATACTAGATTTAATAAAATGTAAATATAAATTGGTTACCAAATTCAAAAAATATTTATTAAAAAAAATTACTCCGAACTAGTAGAGAATTATAAAACTATATTTTTTATAATAGAGCTTAAAAAAATAGGGTTTGGTCTTAATTAATTAATAAGTGGAGGTAAGTAATTATCTTGATGATTGCTATTGCATATATTTTTAAATATTGAAATTTAAAGAAAAAAAGTATAAAATTAAACAGTTTTACTAAAATCTGTCTCATTGTTTGTTCTTCCATATAGGGCCTCGTACCATTTTATAATATATGCAGAATTTTAGATTTCCTACCCCGTCTCCTTCATCTCAATCGTTTTATCATCCGTAAAATATTTTATATTTATCTACTAATAATATAAATTCAGTATTTGTTGCAGAAAGTTTTATTAGTATAACAAAACTAAAAAACAATTTTATTTCACAGAGTCAAGGTAGCATCTGCATTTGTGTTTGTTTATGACTCCATCTAGCTTCTACATTATTATAACGAAACTAAAAAACAATTTGTATACCCATGAAGTCAAAGTAGCATCTACAATTGTGTTTGTTTATGACTCGATCCAGCTTCTACATTAGTATAACGAAACTAAAGAACAATTTTTATACCCATGAAGTCAATATTGCAATCAACTTCTATATTGCAGAAAACGTAGTTTGAAAGGGGCGGACAGGACATAAATATATAAAAAATGACTAATTGCAAAAAGTTTTATTGTACTATTTCGTATTTTGTTACTAATATTTTGTATCAAATAGATAAATTTGTTTTCTTTGATATCAACGCAAATTCGAAAATTTCTGGAATACAAAATATCATTTTTATTTCCCTCTTTCTAAAGATTCTAATTCTACACTAATATATTCTGATATTTAGCCATTATGATTCACTGAAGATTGTTAATGGAGAAATGATCCATTATCCTTTCTCCATGAACAATCTCCTCCTCTGACCCTTCAAGATCAAAATGAATAAATGTGCATATAAATTAAAAGAAGACAAATATATAAAATATGTATATATATATATATATATATATATATATATATATATATATATATATTATTAGCATTAACACCAAATTTTCCTAAAATTTCAAACACCAATAGACGTAATATTTATAATTTCTTCTCAGCAATTATAGTTACAACAAAGTAAATAGAAAATCAGATAAATAGAAAATTTCGTAAAATGTATATTATTGACACTAATAAAACCGATGTACTTAAAAATAATATTATTTTCATTTTACGGTATAACTTATGAACATGAAATATCATTTTATAGCCTAATATGATTTCTCATATCATTCGTCTTAATTATATTATTCCGTTTTACATAACCAATCCTGATCATGTAAATTTGTTTATTTTTTATTCGCTAAGCAATATTTCTAATAAGACATTTTCCATGTTATATAACCAAGTTTTTCTACCGTCATTGCAATAATTCTACCAAAAATAAACTGCAAATAATATCATTCTTTATTATTTATCATGTAATTATAATGAAGTGCTAAAAGTAAAAAGGCTGTGATCCAGACATAAACTCGCAAAGAAATAAAAAGCTTCCTTAATAGCAAAAATGACATCACTCCACTTCACAAGCCGAGTGTGCATTAGACCGGAAAGGAGGCAGCGTGCACACAAAGTGTTTAATACTTAATACCAGAGCTCGTGACAAATAGCCCCCTTCTAAAGCTCGGAAGAAGAGCTTTGAAGGTACGGAGGTGACTCTCGGTGAATATGTATGAGCAGGTGGCGCTGGGTAGAAGAGGCCGTCGTTTTGTAGATTGGAACGAATAAAATAGTCAACTTAGTTTTTAAATATGGAGGATAAATTTTCTGAAGGATATTTCTTAAAATGAAGTAAGGTCGCAACTTAATAATAATTAAACTGAGAGGTTTAAATACTTAAATTAAATCAGTGATAAAAAAATCAATATAATAATATTTGCAATGAATTATTTACGAGGGTTAATTTCTGACAACTTAAATATATTGACTACCCCGTGTTTTGCGGGCATAAAAATATGGTGTATAATTAAAAAATTATAAGGTCTAAGATAATATTTATGGGTTTTTCTGTAATCTTCAAGTCAGATTTTACCATTATCGTGTTTTTTCTATTTATCGTGTTTTTTTCATTATTTTTGATTCAGTAGTTTCGGAAATGAAAGAATTTTCTGTTTTTGGATATTTTTTAGAATATTTTTTTTAAATACTCAATTAGAAATATAAAAACATTTTTATGCGCAGTTATGTACTTCCTCTTTATTTTTTGATGAATGTTTTAAAAAAGTTAGTTGGAAAAAATTAGGGGGTTTATAAGATATATTATTTTTCCAAATTTCAAGTCTTTAAGTTACGTAGTTTTTGAGAAAATCAGCTGGGACAGAAAGACAGACACTTTCTTGATTTTATAAAAGTTCCATTTGTTAGTCTGAAGTACGGAATCCCAAAGAATAGCGTATATTTCTTTATATGATGTATAATAAATATGATTTCTATGAAATACAGGGCTTTTGCCTGGAAAAATAATTAAAACGGAAAAGTTATTCATGCCTTTTCTCACCTTCGGATAGGAGTATGTAAAATATTATAGTGTTCAAAAATATCCGACAGAAATAAATTCTACATTATTTCTATACGCGGAGCAACATTTTACCTACCCCGTTTTCTCAGAAAGCTTATATTAAAATGTTTTATTTCCCACAATTAAATGAAACTACGTGATGTAGTATTTCTACTTTCTGTAAGGTCTTTACCACAGCAAAGATCTTTCAGCAAAGATCTTTTCTAATAGCCCACCTGAAGATGTTGTAATACAACGAAACCTAGGTCGTGGTAAAGAAATTAAAGAAAGTAGAAATAATACTACATCATGTGAATAATGAATTTCTACAAAATTAACGCCAAATATATTCAATGTATTATTGCCAAAAAGATAAAAATCTTTATTTACTCGAAGACAGTTCTTATAGTTTTAAACAAATTCTATATATTTATAGTTCTATAATTAATTACTAAAGTGTGAAACTTTTATATAAATTGGTTGTTTTTTGATAAGCGAAAACTTCTATTCTTGTAGTATATCATTAACATTTCTTAGAAGAAGACTGACATGTGAGAATAAGACTCACGCTCCGAGGGTTCTGTACAATTATATAATATTAGTACGTACGCTTAGGAATTTTAATGAATGTGTCAGCATCAAGAAAGTTATATTTAAAAATCCGTATATTTTTAATACTTTAAAATAGAATACTGAATCTTCAGTTATATGCACCCATAAACCAGTTGATCTCAATTTCAATTCAATAACTCCGTTCGTTCCCATTTCTTTCATTGTAGGTTACTAAAAATCTTCTTTCATCTAAGTATTCTAAGATACGGAACTCTAAGAACTGTCAAAGTAAATTATTGTCAAAATAACAAGTCTTCCGCGGTACTAGTTATATTGATAATACTAATTATATTTTGAAAGAGAGAGCAGAAGTAGAATGTAAATTGAAAAGTTATTACTTTCCAACAAAACCCTCAAAATTATTTAAAAAAGGATCAGATCGTGAATTTGTTTGACATCCTAAAGGCGTATATTTCAAATTTACAGAATACTCTTAGCATCCAAAGTGATCAATTTGGAAGCTTATTGCTAGTATTATTTTATAATTATTCTGATATTATTGTCATGAAGTTATGATAATTAGCGAGCTTACGAAATTATGTGACAATTACAAGCTAGGCGTATGCCAGAAAGGGCTATTGAAAGCTCCGTTTAAATCGTACTCACAATTCAACCTCTCTGATACAACGATCAAAGAACAAGAATTCAAGTTTTTAGCTTAGTATTGCCGACTCACTTTAATCATGGGGTCTATATAAAAAATGTGAAACATAAGTACCTTGAACAATTTATTATTTTCTACACCAGTTAATTGGAGAAAATGAATATATATAATGTAATATATATTTCTAATTTGTAAGTTAACTTATAAGTTCAAATATATTAACATTCAGTAAAAAGTAATTATCAGTCAATTATTTGTTCTATATTTCTTAATATTGAATTATCTACAGTATCAATACAGAATGATTAGCGGCATTCTTTTCGTAATAGAATATTTCTAAAAATATGCAAGACATTCCTAAGAAACCTAACTACATTTTTATTATAAATATTTTAAAAATGAAAATATTTGTTAACTGATAATAAAAAAATGTGCATATACGTATGTAAGCGCATTAAGTTATACTTCTTTAGCATTATACAAGAATAATTTTATTGAGCGTGCAAATATTAACGTAAAATAAAAAATGGACTGGAGCTTAATAAAAACATATTTGATAAAATCTCAATTCAATCAAATAATTAAATTTTAAATAATTTAATTTTTTATATTGCAAATAAATACATACAGGAACTTAGAGACTCACTTAGTCAAATACACTTAAAATAAATTTTAAAAAGCTTATAAGCATTATTTCTCTCACAAATATTTATTCACTATTAAATTTCCATTATTAAAAAATATTATTTTAACCATAGATATAACTTACCTTTCTATGAATATAAAACACGTGTTGTGTATTTATAAATACCTTGATAACTATCATGAATATAGTACCAGTCACTACGCGCATACTTAGTGAGCAACTTTATCCTGTCGATTTATGTTGTATTATGCGCGCGCATCCTAAAATTTCACCCTGATATTTTTTTCCATAACGCTTCTAAAGAAGTATAACTTTAAAAATTTATTATTTAATAAAAAAAATTATCATTAAACATACCTATAGGTATTGCAATTCTCTGCCTTTTTTATTGTTTATTTACTTTTTTTGAATGTTTTTTTTCTTTATTTGCTTCTTTTATTTGTTTCTATATGTAGTGTGGGTTACAGGTCTGATAATAAAAGTCCCAAAAATATTTTTTTTCATAATTATTGAAATTTTATCTTCAGAGATATACTGGAAAATATGCTACCTCCCCCCCTCAATTTCCGAAACTACTCACCGAAAAATTATGAAAGATATATAGATTTTTGATATCCATGCAAGGGTTACAGGAAAACTATAGGGATGATTCTAGATATAACAATTTTTTAAACAAGCACCATGTCCTTACGCCAGTGAAAGATATAGTAGGCCAATATATTAATGTTTTTTCTATGTTCACAGCCGATTTTCTCAGAAATTGTGCGATGTGGAAACCTGACCCTTGTAATATTAAATAATACATAGTATTTACTTTAACATTTTGTACTAATTAACATTGGGAATACAACATCAAAGCTAACGTATTAATTAAGCTTTTATTTAAATCATGATAAAAACTAATATAGGAAAAGGAAAACAAGAAGCATAAGAGAGAAACGACTAGATAGTGAACTTGGATAAAGTGATTGGTACTAAAGTTCCCACTCTTCCTCTGTGTAATGAACAGCATACACAGATACAGATACTGGCTATTAAATAATAATCTTTAATAAACTGAACAGTGATTCATGCGCACAAATGCGATCATATTTCTCTTACATTGCGTTCCTTCTATTTATAAAAAAATATACGTGTATCTATATTATATATATATATATATATATATGTATATATATATATATATATATATATATATATAATGCATAAATCATAAAAACATAATAATGTAATGCAAGGATTTTTCAAGTAATACAGCGATCAGAGTAGGCAATAAATGAATTCTGAGCGAATTGTTAGTCATCGTACGTTCCATATCAAATTCTTTCTATTAATAATAATACCTTAACTTGAGGGATATTACATTTTATATCATATTTTTTCTATTTTGCTCATTTCTCTATCTTATATTAGCAGGTTTATTTTTAATCTTCAATTATTGCAGCTAACCAACCAAATATAAAAGACTAGCACATTTTTAATCGGTTACACTATTTTAAGCTACATAGCTAACGTCGTATGTATATTATCATTTACCATAACGTATTTTTACTAAAATAACAAATATTACCCATTCTGTAGAACTTTCTCGTAAGAAACAAATGTTAGTTTAATATACGTATGTGTATATATGTATATATATATATATATATATATATATATATATATATATATATATATATATTTATTTATTTATTTATATATATATATAAGCCAATCCCCATCTATAATACATGTGTAAAAACTACCAAATAAAGTGAAGAAAATACCTGCCGAATACGAAAACTAGCACTACGAAGGTACCCTGCATAATTAGGCACTTGTTAATATTTAAATATTTTCCGTACTTTTCATAATCTGTTTACGAAAATAATTTTTACAACGTAAATATCTTGCCTAATGTATCTTTTATAGACATGATAGAAATAAAATTTAAAAGAAAATTTATTTTTAAAGTTGATTTGAGTCACTTAAGTGGAGTTTTTTATGAGCTACGTGTCAGAAATTGGACGCCTATTACTCCAAACTAATAGAGATTGTAATAATTTTCCTTTTAAACTGTAATAATTGTAACTATAATAATTTTCTTTTTAATTTATTTACATAAAACGGCTGTGACATGCAGATGGATATGGTAGAATGATAAGGGTTATTAGTTTGACTAAAGAATCTAAAAAAATATTTGGCCATTTTCTTTCAACATCTAGACTGACATTCATAAAACATTGTTGTGAGTACATAGTGCTTGTTTTATATCCATCTCTTACCTCGCCCACTTATACTGTCTTTCTAGAACACCACCAATATTTTTTTCATTTCTCTGCTACAGCTATCTTCCGATTCATCGTAGTAAAATTAACTTTCCAAACCTCTGCTTATTTTGAACATAATTTCCTTTGAATATTGTTGCTTAATATTTAATAAATTCTCATTGCTACAATTAGTGATCAATTACAACTGGTACATTGATACCATAGCAATTGATAGGTAAAAAATTCATGTTTATTAAACATCATTAAAATTTCATTTCAATGCAGAAAAAAACCTTGATCATAATTTTCTCCCAGCGGAAGCAGATTATAAGAACGAACCTTTACTAAGCTACGTTGCTTACTCCTGAATTCGTCTACAGTCTTTTCCACCGAGCTCACCAAATCCAGTTAGGCACTTAACGAACCGGAACTGGATGTCACATTAGGTAACATTTCCGGGAAAGCTTTTGCTGCTCAAGAGGTAACTACCTACCGTCGTATTTAAATTTTTCTCTTAAAAGCTTCCGTCATCGTACGAGAAGTTAATCGCTTGAGCTTTTTACCTTTTCATTGACGATTTTTTCCTAAGAGGCGTACGTGGGCTGTTGAATTTTGTAAGAACTTAGAATATTTTTTGTTAAAATAGCCTTTTGATGCTGGTATCGTTTATGGCTACACGGAATTACAAAATCTCTTTGACTAGGTAAGAAATATTCTCGTGCTCAGCATTATTAACCGTTATTTGTTAATGGCAAATTAGGGAAAACAGAAAAGTTTGCAACTGAAAGAAAAAATTCTTTCGCTGATATTCGATGTAATTGGTAACACTATTCCTTAAACATTTAAAGAGTTCTTAACTATATACAATTACCAAATTTATCATAAGTCGAATTATATTCACTTCTAAATTACTATACTTATCATAAGTCGAAGCGTTCCCACTTTTTGGCGGTCTAAAGAAAGCGTAATATAAAAATTAAGCATATTATTTTAATATTATAGACAGATACGGCTAAGGAGAAGTATTAGTTATGTAAAAATAAGTAATAAAAATCTTTTCTTTTAAAAAGACTTCACAACGTCGATGATTTGTTACAAATAAATATTTAAAAAAATGTATAGCCAAATTCAATTCTGTACTTTTCAAATTCTAAAATCTGTATTAAACCAAATTTAAAATTAAAGCTCTCAAATATCAATAAATACTATAAATATCTAATAAATAAAGTAAATTGGCGCTATTAATGGCGCCAACAGTATGTGAATAGAACCGGCCAAGTGTGAGTCTGACTAGCACATCAGGGGTTCCTCGTTTAGAGTTAAATTAGACTACGTAACACAATAAATATTACCTAATGTAATTAAGCAGAGCGCATGTGTATTACTATGAATATCTCACATGTGTAGAATCATAATTATAGTTTTCCAATAACCTTCTTTAGACTCCTTAAAACCTTGTTTTTTCATAATTTTACTTTCAGTAGTTTCAAAAATAATAGGTGGGGAATAATATTTTTTACCATGTTTTCAAAACGTTTTTGACGATGCACTACCTATAATTATGAAAAAAATATATTTGATACCCTTAAAATGAACCCTTTTAAAGGATATTCTAAATTACATATGAAATTCGAAAAAAATCGCGTACCTATTTGCCCCTCTCGCCTCAAAATTTCTTAAAGATTTTTAAGTGTGAGCTTTTGAAATATATGCAGATTAATGTGTTTTATTAGCATGCCAAATGTGTGTCATGTTTCCATATTAAGCGGTTTCTGGCGAAAACGGGCTTCATAGATGGACATAGTAATGATCTTACGAGCGTTCTGTTCTTCCTCTTAAAATTTGGGACCTAAAAAGTTAAGCAATAGATATTATGTAAGTTTAAAAAAAACAAAATATACACAATTTATAAAACCGTAATTTGCTTACTACGTGTGAGACGCTCGCTAATTTAGGATTAGGTACTGTGTGTTCGTTGTTAATTTCGTAAGAAGTTTGTAAAGAAATAACAAGAGTCACATATACTATTTATTTGAAGCAATATAAACTGAGCCATTTAAAAAAAATACCTTCGTAGTCACTTGTTATGAAGTGTCTATGAACACTACTACGCGAAATAAATTTCAAAGAAAAGACACACTGCAAAACTTTTGGAGACTCGTAACTCACAGACGGTGCAGGTTTATTTCATTTCAAAAGATCTCTTCAATTGCAACCCATTGGATAGCATTTACAAGAAAATAATTCATCTTGTTTATAAAACACTACTAAAAAATATATGATTTCCATGTGTGCAATAATGAGACCTGCAAGTAGACGTGATGAAATTATAAAGAACTCATTTCTGCCATATGGGTAGAAAATGCATAAACAGCAAGATTTATGAATCTTTTTGCGAACTGCGGTAATGAATCAATATGCCATCATGAAAAGAATCCTAGAAAGACCAAAGTACATTCAGAAATAAAGAAAAACGTTTTTCTTTAATTTACTTATGCTTAAGATATGGCATGCATTTAAATAATGCAGGTGTATACACAAAAAAATCCTAAAACATGTCCGTAATAAAAGGAGCAAATATTATGTACATTCATTCATTATAATCCATATTTTGTTTATGCAATTGCATAAATCAAAACACCACAAAAGCCTACTCTACTATAAAGATACAAAACAGTGAACTGTTAACCCACAAATATTAATACATAATTTAATTCTAACCGTCTGTTTATGCATACATCTAATAAAGTATGTCGCTTGCAGTAACACACAAAAACAAAATTATATTTTCGCTAGAAGCAAGCTACGTATACCAACTACATCTGCGATACATTTCCTGCTACAAAACCTTACCTACGCTTGTAACCCCTTTATCTACACTTGTACATACGAGCTACGTGTCACTGCTGCGGGGGCTACCTCTACGACGCACTACGACATGCTACGTCAATCGGAACAGACATGAAACGGGCGTGTCTAGCGTGCACAGGAAGGAATACTTCCTAGAGTTTGTGTCTATGGGTGTATGGGTTTGTTTCTGCTTATTACTTGTTAAGAGCATCAACATTAAAGTTTTATCTGGGTGTTGCTACCGTTTAACTATTTTAGTGAGCAATGTAGTCTAATTTTTAGCATTATTTTGAACATTGCCTTGATGATAGAGCAGGTGCAAAGAATGTTTAAAAATAATTATTAATGTTATTGAATGAAAAGGCTACGTTAAGGTTCAAAAAATGCTACGTTTAAAGAAAAAATGAAGAATTATCGGATAAATTCGAGAACGACCCAAAGTCGAGAATCTGAACAGTGGAATATTCGCGTGCTATCTTTCCATTGTTTATACTTATTTTTCTTCTGGCTCTGGATTAACTTGATTTAGTTCTATGCTAGGTTTCAACATATTTATGAATATCCAACTTACTTTCCAATATTATATTACAGATATTGGCAACATACTAAACGTTTGCAAGATATTTATCTACTAGGTATTAATAAAACTGATTACCTAAAAGTGTTTTAAATACCAGTGTTAAGAATATATTTTAAATGCGCAGGTAAGAAATTACGTACATCATTGTAGAGAAAAGACAGAAAAATGTGCGTTAGATTTATATCCTCAAATGTATAGTTGTTATATTTATCGAGTTTTCCTCAATTTCATCTCGAAATCTACTCCAACAATGTTACTAATTTATGTCTTGTTTTACTCGCATAAATTAAGATTGACCATAAGTTCTATAACGTTACTCGACAATTACAATTACCATAAAAACGTTCGAGGTTATATTACGTGTTGTTTCATAACCCTTGATTATGTTAGGAGACATTAAATTAGAATGTATTTACCGTTTTAAACCCAAATCAACATTGTGAGGCGATTTACTGACGTAGGTACCCTTTCATCTCTCAATTCGTATATGGCATTGCATAGAGTATCCAAAATATATATGACTTTTAAAGGTAGTTGTGAGTAGACACGACTAATTTAGGAGAAATAAATAGCACCACAGCATACCCAAGAATAAAACTAGTTGGGTGATTGCATATTAAAAACATGTTCAAATAATGAAAGAAAATTATGTAAATCTTGCAGGATCTTGAAATAAAAATAAAACGAAAATAAGTATCGAACAGGAAGAAAAAAACTTAAAGCTAATTTATCACTAAGGATAAAATATACACATACACACATGTCGTCCAAGTAATTTGTAATATCAAAATTTAATCAAAATATAAGCTTATAAATTTTGATAAAATTTCATCAAGACTACATTTTTGGTTACTGAGAATTCCGATTTTAAACAATGCCTATCTATCTGACATTTACAGCTTCCTAATATTAAAAAATAGAAAAATTAGAAAGCCATAAAAAACAAGTAGACAAGCACCGTATACATGTACGTATACTTTACATTAAGAGTTATGTTTGAAAAATTTTGGGACGTAATTCTAAAAAAAATTAAAATACTAAATATATGATATACATACGGTCAGGCATCTAAATATAATTTAAAATTCTATTCTTAAAAAAATAAAGTCGTAAGTCGTGCCCGGGATCATGTATTTGCCTGTCTACCTCTTTGTCTCTTTGACTCTCTTCCTATATGTCTGTTAATCAGAAGTAAATACCATATAATGATTAGAGCTATCGAATATTAAAATTTGAAATGGATATAAAGTTTGTGTGTCCATATATATCTTAGAAAATGAAAAAATTAAATTTTAATCATATTTTTAGATTATGCTAATGGTTATTATGATATCACACTCAACGGGATATAAATAAATGTTTATTTAAGTTATTTTTATAAATAAACATTCTTACTAAACTGAATAGAGTATCGTATACGGGCGAATCATTAAACAGAGAACTTTGTTATTTAACTTTATCTGAATACGTATGTCAAATCATTCGTATGATTTGAAAAGGTTAGCCAATAAACATTCAAAATAACATTCAATAAACATAATAAACAATCAAACCTATTTATTCTGTAACCACAAAATAAACTTAAAGTATAATGTTAGTAAATTGATAAATATAACTAGGACCTCATTCGGGTAAAGAACTCTTCCAATTTCTTCCAGCATTTGCAGTATGTTATCGCCCAGTTCATTGTTTATGCTCCTTTTTCTATCTCTTGTATTCAGTTTGTATGGTTTACTTTATGTGTATGGTTGGTTCACCTTATCTCATTTTGCCTGTTGGCTCCTTCCATATATTTACTATTTTTATATACTTGGCTTCATATATCGTGGCAACGTTGCTTGGCCATTGCCCTTTCGGTGTTCTCGTGCATCATTTGCTTCTTTTTCTCTTATTTGTATATCTTATCTTATTCATATGATTCACTGTCTATATGGTTGTCTGGCCTGTAACGGTTTAGTTTTTACTTCTTTTGTTTATTTCAATGTACATGCGTCAAGAGAATAAGAGAACTCATTTTTTAATTTTCTAAATCAAGCAGTTAAATTTTCAGGACTTCCCCTGAACTCCAGAAATTGCTCCAGGTTTTATTAAATCTTCTGTCAATCTCTTCAAAATTGTTACTTTGCATATCTTGTTACCTCCTTGAAAGAAACGGAATATTACCCGCAAATTCCTTTGTTATTCCAGCAGAGATTCTTCATGCTATAGTGTAGTACTATTATAAATAAAGTCTATGTGAAAGGTCAGTGAAGTATCATTCGAAAGATATAACCATACAATAATTATAAGCCATTAAGTACAATATTGCGGTTGATATTGTTTCCCGTCGACAATGTTTTCCGATAAAATCACCACAATAGTTTTCTTTCTCAACTTTGGGTTGCCAACTTCAATATCGTTTAGAAAATGTTATTAGAATTTTATTTTACTTATCGATTTCTGTTTTCCGGCTGTTGGGGATTATTTAAACTTCACTTTTAATAATTATACTAAAATTAAAAATTATAAATGTTGACAAACAAAAACAATTTATAGAAATGTCCGAAATAATAAAATGTAAAAATCTAAGCTAACTATTTGCACCTAATTAATGTGAAAACGATTTTAAGTTGGGGAATTTATTATATGATAAATGAATAAATAACTATGCAAAAACCAAATTCCACTTTGTCATTCTACCCCCGACCGCGAGAGTGCCTTCCTCAGCCCCGCTGAATCAAATGAATGAACTTCACTCCGCAAACTTTCCAAACTTCCGCCAATAAAAAAGAAAAGTTCCTCCACGATAAAAGTCATTTTCAATAGCCAGAGACGAGCGCACAACGAACTCGATGGGCACTAAAAAATATCCAACTTTGCAAATTAAATTGATTTACTTTTCGAGCGACTACGGCGAACGAATGTAAATAATAAATGGAAGCGGCTGATTCTGCTGGCCACTGGCACGCTGATCGATGCGAGAAACTTAACTCTGTGCACAAGTCGTATCGACAGCCGTGCTTCACACACCTTTCACAATCTACTTGACATTTGGTTATCGAGAGATTTATTTAATTCTGCAATTGATATCTTCACATTCACCAAACGATGTATTAAGAAAAGACAATGATGTCAATCAACAAAGATGTTGCTTACAATAAACCAAGGAAATCAGATAGGAAATAACATCGGAAAAACATTTTAGTATAATTTAATTTTATCTCCATATACTTTTGCAGTCATAAAGTACATTTTTCCTGAAACGGATGGACGAAAGGACAAACAAGTGATCCTATTGAACCCTCAGAGGATCTCTTGGTTTTTCGTTCTTCCATCCAAAACTATGTCGGTAAAGTCATTTTTCTCAAAATGACTAGAGATATCAAATTGAAATTAATATCGTATACTGCGGACGAAAGTCTAATATGGCTGTAATTCTTTTTTTATTCACACAACATAAAGATATGGCCTTCTTTATTTTTACCATAGTCCTACCCACTGATCATCAAAACCTACACGGTACTTTCGGTCGATCTGCAAACTTGAAAGTCATCACAAGGGAAAATTTTGTAGTACAAGTAAAAGAGAAAATTCGAAAAATCTATGAACCATATGGTAGGCAATTTTTCTTTATTTATAATTTAATCTTACTCGCTGATCACGAGGGTGTTCAGTGGATGATCAATCTTGAAAGTCAAGATCTTATAGCAGACGTAAATATAAACATTCAAAAATCAATTATTGATAATTCTATGTGAGATAATTATATATTTTATTAAAATATGTGCTTGAGCAATATATAGTTGGCAATATACTTACGTTCTAAAAAAAATCAAATTTTGCATTTTAATAGAAATGCTATGAAATATTAAATTTTTTATAAATGCCTTAATATATATGGAACACTCGTGATGCGATATTTACGCATACTTGACAAGTTTTTAATAGTCATTTACATTATTTTACTATCACTAATAACGTAAAAAGTGTTTTCTCCTTTCAAAAGGAGTAGAAGTGATAGCAACGGGGAAAAGTTGAAGATTGTAAAATATTTTAAGTGAGAATACTTACTATGTAGGAAATAAAAATTATGGTTGAGAAGGTTATACTATAAAAAAATAAATAAAAATATATTTTAATACAAACGAACGAAATAAAATTTCTAATGAAATTGTGATTAAGTGCAAGGAAAAAGTTATGATTGATTTAGTCTTTGGTATTATTTATTTAAAACTTTAATATGCAAGACGTATGGGGAACTTATTACCATAGAAATAATTCTCTCAAAACCATAAAAAAAATTTTAAAAACAGTTTTAAATAAAGTTACAACATAAATAAGTTGTATATAAAAATACATAAATAAGTTGTATATAAAAATACAAAATTCTAAAGACATTCTAAGTTGTTTAAATATTCATCATTAAGATCAGGATAGCGCACATCTCTATGATCAAATAGCAGTAGTAGAAGCATTTGGGAAACACAAATGTTAATTTTTATATGCTTGACACTTGTATCCTTCTGAACACACGACGCCTAACATATTTTACTTGAGTCTGTAAATTAAGATTTTAATCAATCAGTAAACCGACCAGGATCTTTGCTGTTGAAATTTGTGGGGTATTGAAATCCAATATTTTTTGTTAAAAGTGTGCCCATTTTATGCTATTTGATGCTTTACTAATTATGTGGGGTTATTGCAAAGCATGAAGTTATGGGACATATTATACTTTTCTTATCTATTCTTTTATTATACTTTTCTCTTGTCCAGTGTATGTAGGTTCCAATTCGTCTGTCTATCATTGAGGTGTAAGGGTATGTTATTTATGTCACTTTTGACTATTGCTTTATGTGTATGACTTGTTTAGGGGTTTTCTGTAGAATAATGTTTCTAAAGTTTGTAATTGTTTATTCAACCGGGCATATATATTAATTAATCCTTTATGGCCATTATTCACTTCAATGATCATTCTTTCAATCACAGATTTAATTTGCAAATGTTTTTTTTTTTTAGAATAGTTCTCGTTATACCTCTATTTTGGTTTAAACATTGTAAAATGCTAAATAAGTAGGTCAGGATTGGAATCGAATAGGTTATTAATCAAGGCTATAAATATTTATAGCCTTGATTAATTTTTTTCCTATAAGTTTACTCTTATTGACTCTTCTTTTGTATTCATTAGTGAGTGTTTTTTTATTGTATAGCGACCTTAACTTTAAAAGTTAATTTTGTTCCATAACTGCTATTGTTTCAGTGTCACTTACTGTGAAGTTAACAGGTTTTATTTTGCTACATCTAGAATCTTACATTTCTTTAATCCAAATTGTATGTTTATATCTTTGCTGAATCTCATAGTAATCCCTACTGATTTCTTCATTTCTGATTCAGTCTTTGTATGATTTTATATCCATATAAATCAGTTTTAGTCAGTATCCAGCCTGGTGAAACTTCAATAAGTAGCACACAGGATTAAGAGCAAGACAAAAAACATAAGGGAATCACTCCGTTTCCTTGGTAAATATCTTTTTTTTATTTTGATTTGTATGGTAGCGTTTGTAGTTTATCAACTATTTCAACGAAGTGTAGTTTTGCGAAGCGATATTGTGTTTTGTGAGAAAGTGATTAAGACTAGATCTATTCCGTATATTTTTAGTATTCTTGTTAGCCAAAAATGAGACATACTAACAAAGGTTTTTTTCATAATCTATATAAGTACAAAAAATAAAATATTCCTTCATGGTATAGATAGTTGAATCTATAATAAGTTGTTCTTTTTGGTTTCTAATAAGGATTTTGAATACAGTTGATAGGCGAGTAACGAGTCTGTACTTTGATATATGATGGTTGTTTTGTGTTCGCATCTTTTTGTAACATGTAGGTTATTCCTATTGCAATGAACTATGAGATATTTTGTCTACCAATTTTAAAATGTTTATTACATTTTTTGCTATTATTTTATGTAACGTACCTGTTTTTTTTTGTTTTTTATATATATATCAATTTTGTTAACTCCTGGCGGTTTCCAATTATATAATTTAGCTGTATTATTTTTATGTGTATTTTTATAATCTCTTTAAGCATCGTTTCATCTGTTTTGCTGCATCTTTTTTCCTCTTCTGATATATATTCTGCTTTATCACTTTGTTGTAGCTCTGTCTACCATATTGAAGACCAAAATATCTCAAACTCCTCTGCTGTAAGTATTTTTGTATTGTTATTGTTGCGTATATGTTTTTCATTTTTATGTAAATATAAGTTTGTATAAAAACTTTTTTTAATTGTTGTAAAAAGTAAGTAATTATTTTCTTCTGAATTTATATTTGTATATATCTGGTTCAAGAATTTTTCCGGTTTATCATTGTCTTAGTCTTGTTTAGTATAAATACTTTTTTTTTAATAATTCTCCAACACGATCCACAATTTTTTGGGTCTATTATTATTCATGTGTTAAGTGAATCAATATATACGTATTGGCTCGAAATAATTTTATGTCTTCTTCTAGCTGGATTTGCTATGATAATGTTATATTGATATGCTGAATATTCTCTCGGAGTTTGGACTACTTTACATTCAAGTTCTTGTGAAATTATAAATACTGTGCTGTATACGAGTGTGTAAGTGTCAATTTTGATAACGTGGGTCTAGCAGTTGAATCCATTCATCCCTATTAAAGCGATTGAGTTGCCGTTATCAGGAGACTAATCGAGGCATTTTGTTTCGTGTTGTAAAAGAAATGTCACGCTGCACGAAATGTATGAGAAATTTGAATGAAATATTTATGGAACCATCTAAGACATTTTACTAAGTTATATGGCTTATTTGTATATTCGAATGTAGTATATGGTCTTTGTGATAGTGCAGTGAGTAGCCGTGGTAACTTATGTACCACACCAAGGATGTATTTTCATATTTTTTTCTTAGTGTATAAAGCTGGTTGTGTGCATGAGTATTATGTTATTTTTATTATCTCTGTAGTGTTCAAGTTATCTTTTTATATCCTCTTTCAATTTATGCAGTGTTTCTTCGGAGAGATATTCGTTCTTCACTATAACCCTTCTTTGTTCGGAGTCTCTTTGTTCTAAAATATTTATATTTATATTCATATCATTGTTGGGAGAAAAGTTCCTGTGGAAACTTTTTCCGTGTCGTCATGTCGGTTTCATGTTTTGTCACATAGTAATAAGCACTCATAATAAAAATATTTACATTTGAATCCTGCCTTGTGCGTATATCGGGTTTCCCAAACTTAGTGAACGCCAGTAAGAAGGAATTGAGTCTGGGTGTTGGTGTCAATAAATCTCTAACTTCTTTATCCATCGTGATTAATGATGGGGCATAAGATTCCGTTATATCTTTCCTATTGTGAAGGGCTTCTAAATCTATGCCTGTTTTCCTACTACTTCTTCTAACTGGGTTTGTTTGTTTTAATCCTAACCTTTCATTATTTAGTAATGGATGAAGTGATGAGGGGTTCTAGGTATATTTTTTTGTCTCCAACAGTTGAAGACTGGATAGTTAAATTATATTTATTTTCTTACCTTTCATTCACAGTGACCCGGGTAATTGAAACTGGAAGGCTTCCGTTTTTAAAAGTTCGCAAATTATCGACTATTATTCCCATAGCCATGCAAACCTCGGTTTACGCTATTCCACTTTGGCTTGGTTTGGCTAGTTGTGTAGCCATTATTTTCCCTTAGTCACATCTCACGACCCACACGGGTAGAACTGGGTTGGTCCTATTCTAAGGCATAAAATATACGGTTTTATAATTTTTTAAGAAGAAAAAACATTCAAATAACTTTATATTTTTTTTTATTTCTTTTCTCTAATTTATTCCAAGATTAGCTTGGAACATCACTCTCGTAGTCTTTTTGCCAAGCGGTAGTGGTTATGAAGTACGAATGTATTATTGCATACCTGTATAGGAGTATATGTATTCTGCGGTTGGCCAATGCTGTATAAGGTTTCGTTTTTGAATACGCATACAAATTTATTTCAGTGTATTATCCTATTTGTATGTATTTACCGTAATTACCTTAACTAGCTTTTGTTTATTGATAGAAATTTACAAACGATCCTGCAATTGTTAATAATATCTTTTTATAAAAATAATGGCTTTTTGAATTAAAACATAAGTATGTAGTGATAGATCTAAACTTTAAATACTAGCATGGAGTATTTGAAGTACAAAACTTATAGTAGAAATTACTGTGAGTATTATTATAACTTTTCGCAAGTTCCACATTCTGGCTATTTCATTATTAAAATCTATATACTTTGTCATTTTTTCAGCTGTAGTATATTGAACATTATGAGAATTTGGTACAAATGTAGCGTTTTATTTACAGTATCGATAAATTTTATATCTGATCCATTAAAATATACAATCTTGTCAGTCAGTCTCGCCCTGTCCTAACATAGTTTGAGCTTGAATTCTCAAGAACAGATTTCGGTAGTTATTTGTAGTACAGAACAGTAATTAGGGTAAGTAATTTGTATTTGTAGGCTAGTTTTTTTGTGTTATATTAGAGATTTGGTTATACCTGTGTTTATGGTCCGTTTGTGCTATGGCTTTAAAAGCGCTGGTTATATATTGAACAGTTTATGGTAAACTGTTACACCATCGGCAGGTGTTGTTTGTAGTACTTGGCATAATAAGTAATCCTTTAATGACATAATAAGTAATCCTTTAATGACATAATAATGAATAAATCCTTCTGTCTCTGAGAAAAGCTCGCCTAACGTAAGCCACGGATCCGATGCAACTATGTCGAGAGAGTCCGTTAATAATAAGTTTTCCGTGGAGAGATTCTCTGACGCGTTCCGTAATTTTTGTCTTTTAGTCAGTTTGTAATTCATTATGTTGGTTGTTCCTATCTTTAAAACTTAAAGTAATTGATTTTGTATCGTTCGTAACAACATATTGATTCTGATAAATAGTGGTTCATATAAATAGTACTGATTCATATAAATAGTGGTAGTAGTAGTTGATGTGTTACGAAAATATGTCCTTATTGTAGTAATTTGTTTATTATGTAAGTAGTGTGTAAGAGGCATAAAGGATCTAATTAAGATCCTTTATGCTTCTTCCGGTTTCGATTCTTGGTACGGTTAGCCGCTGTACCTATACAAGAGCAAGGATGATATTTTCGATTTTGTCGTAAACGATGTATATATTGTAAGTTATATTGAATTAAATGTTGTCTTATTATTATTATTGTTATTACTATATAAATATTGTTGTTATTATTATTATTACTAGTTTTTATTAAATTGTGAAAATATACCAGACAATCTGACGGTATATATAACAAATTATTACAGGTCTTTTTTTATGAGTTACTTTCCTAAATATGGGACCATACAAGATTTTTTAAGTTTAACGTACTTAACCCATATAGTTATATCAAAATAAAATTATATATATATATATATATATATATATATATATATATATATATATATATATCGCCTACATTCATTGATTTTTTGTCATAAGCATTTTATTTTTTAAGATTGGACTATTCCGTATTTCATTTTAGTTTGTTTTTGTATACAACTATGATAAAATCAGATGCAGCAAGAACCCACTGTGCCAGGAAAAAACGAATGATTGGAACGAGATCAGATATACGTAAAAATATTTTCGATCAGATATACGTAAAAATATTTTCTTTGGTTACAATATCTTAAAATTTATAAGTCAAAAAACAATCTAATTGAGGAACTCCTCTTTATTTTAAACTAGTTAAAAGTAGTCTTAAATGTGCCTCTAATCCTTCTGACACATTTAAAATACAAGAGCCTGATATTTTCCATCTTATTATCTTCCAATGCAATCTTCCAACACAATATACTTATAGAGTTCAATAAATTTGATTCGTCTACTAAAAATATCGCAAATTACACCATTTCGTTATAAAAATATTCTACCCAAAATATTTTCGATACCACAAAAGTGCTTCATTATATATTAATACAAAATACTTCAAGTCGTATTCAAATAGACGAAAACATATTGTCTTTTAATTCGAAGCTCGAAGCAGAAATAGATTCGGTGTCAGAATATGATTGATATTCGTGATTCAAATCAATTAGTGCTACGCTCGCGTATGAAGCGCCGTAGCGGTCGTACGACATTTAGTGTGGCACTTTTCTGTTATCGTTATAAAATATTTACAATCAGAAAAATCGATGAGGTAACATAACCACTTATATGCCAATCAGAATATAATTGACAATTGTGAGCAATCTTTTATGAGCTTCGTAAATAAAATCAATATCACAAGTTCCTTTTACATTAATACAAGCTTTTAACGTTTCAGTCCAAATCTAGTTAAACGGCATATTGAATTTAATCAACCTGAGTTTTTTCTTGCATGTTTTCTTATTTCTACCCATTCTGGGCATATTTCCCTAATGCGATTGAGGCCACCCCTTAGCTCAAAATTGTTTCCAACTTTCACTAAATGAGATAAAGCTCACAATTTCCAACTAATCGTGTTCTAACATAGCGGGAAAGTTTTCTTGACTATTTTTACACCGCTATTTGAAATGAGCATAATTAAACAAGGGTAAATGTCTTATTTTACGCTTCAAAACTGTCAGGTTCCTTCACAAGTATACAAAGTTACAGTTAAACCTAATATACTTTGATATACATAATTATATTTCACCAATTCCAGCTCATTTCGACCAAAGCTTTTAGAGAAATCGACTTATAAAATAGTCCAGCACCTTATGATTTTTCCTCCACTGGCTAATATGTACCTATCAAAAGTCGAGAATAATATCTCATATGTGAACGGAAAATTGTGCGTTAGGTATAAGTCGCCGAAATCATCCAGAGCTTTACGAGCTTCTCTCCCATACCTCCTCCCCCTTCTCCCCTTATTCACACTTATCAAATTCGAATTTATGCATACGTACAGATACGATTGAATGAGAGATACCAGACTTGGAAAGTGTTAGGAATCTGTTAGAAGTTCTTTATAGTCCCGCAATGTCGCTTGTTATTTTCTTCAAAGGTATCTAGAGGTAAAAAGCAATTTTTTATCGTAATTATAATTAACATAGACGTCCTTAATCCTTTTAAAGTTTTGTTTTTTATTTTAATAGACTTCTTCAATGGATTACTTGTCTCATACACACGGATGAATTGTCATTAAAGTACTTTTTCTCGAAACTCGTAAATTTTCTCGAAACAAAATTGTCTACTTATTCTGGTGCTATCATAAAATTACCATATGACTGTGAAAAGTGGAGTATTTTATTATTTGAAAAGATAGGGAGCCTGCTGCTAGATATTTCAGAAGTCAAAGATTTCAGTTCTGACTAACGTTACCTTTACTATGTAACATCAGCTATTATAATTTGTGTCTTCCTAATTTGGGTTATCGTTCCCCCGGAAAAATGTTCCGTGCCAGATGGCTTACAATGATGATGGATTTTGTGGTTATATGTTTCAACTGAGAAATCTATGAATAACCTGAAACAACTTGCCAATTTTGTAGTTAAGGTTTACGCTCCTATTTGGTTTGAAGTTAAAGGACATCCCTTATGCAAAGATGAAGCAAGATATTTCTGTAAATTGGTATTTAATTCTAGATATCTTTCACAAGAATTACAGAATGTAGTCGATCCTTTTATTGTGCGCAATGCCTTTTTTGCCGGAAAACTTGATTTTGTCTATGGTATCAGATGAACAGAAACATATAAAAGAACTTGCAGCTAGATGCATTTTAAAGTCAAGAGCTGCACCTGATTCTAAACAGCTTTGGGTGTTTAAAATGCCAAAGCTTAATTTAAACGCTTCGTCTTATACAGATTTAATTGACTGGCAGCAAACATAATCCCAGCTACCTATATTAAGCAATATTTCTGATGAAACTCTTCCTCCTTTAGTAGAATCAGGAGGTAGTGATGTTAATGAAGCTATTTTTTCGACTGCCATGTCATACACAAGCTGTCGAGCAGGCAGTAAAGACAGTCACATAGGCATTCTTACAGCTTTGTCATAAAAACTCAAGGGAAGCTTTCATAAAAAATGAAATTTGTTCTCGAAAACTAATGCCGAAGTTTGAAATCAAGAAAGAGTTTAAGGTTATTTGAATATTTTTTCTTCGTTATCCTCGAACACATATGTTAAATTATCTTATTAAATTATAATTTTTATTCTAAAAATTGGGTATTTATTATTAAATATTCCTTTTCTGCTTTAAAAACTAGAGTCCATACATGTAGTAACAATTTGAAATTTCCGTTATATAAAGCTGATGGGCTGGTAGAAGGAAACTAGATAGAAATATTTTTTTGACTGTTTTGCTTTTTTTAAATTTTTTGATTTTTTTCATTTTTTTGTTACCTTTTATCGCTATTAAAAACATATTTGATAAAAAAATATCAATCAAAAATATAATACTACATATAATAGTGTTAATAATTCATATGTTAAAAAACTTCATTTACAAAAAGGTCAAGAATATAGAAACGACTATTTCTATTTCCTTTCTCAACATAACATTAATTCCTGTTCCATAGAGAATTGTAGACTCTTTGGACATTAACTGAGTAAGTTATGGTAGCTTAATCATACATAATAAAAATATAAACATATTTATATAAATAAATTGATAAGTTCATAAACTTTATTTGAAAAATATTTCATTTTTTTGTTCCATAACATAGTTTAAGAAAAATTCTAACGAAGCTTTATGGTTCCATTTAAATCCTTTGAATTTCTGATAACTTTGGTGAAACTACCTACGTTATTATTTACTATAAGAAGATCTATTTATTTGTTTAAATATAAACAAATTTTCCAAAAGTAATTAGTTAATAAATTTTCTTTCATTAACTTTTCAGTGACACGTAATTAGATCTTTCAGGATAACCTGTGTACCTGAAGGAATTTGAGCAGAGGCAATAAATGCAAGAAAGATGGGAAAAATATGTTTTCCTTCGCCTAATTAACCTCTTAAAAATAAAGGTAAGAAACTCACTTACTACCAGAAAACTTAATCCAAAGAAAAGAAATGATTGCAAACACCGAGTTTATTTACAAGGAAAACAAATTATTTTCTGTGAGACTCACAAAAAACATTAACAGAGAAATGTAAGAACATAAAAAATCTAAAGAGACCCGAATATTTGGTGCTAAACATGAATAAACTCGGCGGAAATCCCCAAAGTTTTAGGTTTCCTACCCCTAAAATGGAAAAGCTCCTCGTAAAATTGGTATTCATTCTGTGGCCACACTGATATATTCTATGTATTTAGATTTTTTACAAACAAAAAAAGATTTTTTAGATTTTTTACAAGTAAAAAATTATAATTTTACTACATACTCATAGTCTTGAACATAGTCTTGGACAGCCATCTCAAAGATATCATACGAATCGACATAAAATGGTAATACTGTGAGACCATGACAGTCGGGACGGTTAGATGAATATGACATACACTGTAGTTTTACTAAATTAAATTTAATGTTAAATATAAGGAAAATGATACTCCTAAGCTACAGAAGGATATTTACAAGACGACACAGTTATAAATAAACCAAAATAATCTATACGAATTACGATTTAAATGATAGTAGTATTGAAAACAACCGGTAAAAGTTTAAAATTTATTTTATGACAAGGTGACGTAAAACTACTTCAACAAAAACCTATCAAGTATGAATGAACGACTACGAGGATTCCGTACACATTTCGGCATTTATAAACATTTAATGGTATATAATATTCCTATTAAACTGTTCACAAAACTTTAATTTTTTTAAAATAAAAATATATTGCCTACTCTAACTTTCATGAAGCATATTTAAAAATAAGAAATTATGTTATATAACTACAAATTAACGATTTTTTCCTTCGCTTGCTTCTTGCCAAATTTCATGATTTTAGGTAAACGAAAAGTACCCTACAATTTTGTTTTATCTACGAATGTCAAAATATGTGAGATAAATCCGTATTTTTAGGATTCTCCTTGATTGCATTGACTTAGAAGTTTGATTTTTTTGTAAGTTTTTTTACAGCTCCAAAGGACCGTAGACCTAATTATTTGATATTAATTGACTTTCAGGCGTTGCTGAGATAATGGGTCTTAACAAAACGGCTGATGGACAATGAAGTGATCCTATAAGGGTTTTTTTTTTCATTTTGAAGTATGGAACCCTAAACTTAAATAAATGAAATGCCACTTCGGCTCAGAGCTGCAAATGTACTTCCTTCGCCCTAACTGAATCGGATAAATAATACCCAATTCACAAACTTTCAAAACTGGCCGAAAAAAGTAACCATACCATAATATTCGCTCACAAAGTTCGAATGCACAGCAAATTGATGAGCATTGCCAAATTTTCAAACTTTACAAAATAAATTCATTACGTGGAGGTAAATTTTGACCTCCATAATTCAATCACTTTTTCAAGCGACTATGGTAAAAGAAATTAAATCAAATTAATAAATGGATATGACTGATAGCTGATACAACATGTAAATCTCCGTATGAATGTGGAAAACTTCGTTTCGTGAGTGAATAATTCGTGTTTTTGGCTGCGTTTTCAGTAATTTATTCTTTTAAAGCATTAAAAACCGAAATGCTTAAAATTATGTCTTTCAAGTAACAGGTAGATACAATTTACGAAAAATATGCCGCAAAATATAATTCCATTAACAATTAATAGACTCATTCTATTGACAATTCGTCCATTACTTTTAAAGCCTTAATATAGAAAAGGATACACAAAAGTCAAATTAATTCTACACAATGTATAAATTCAAAAATATGACGCAAATTATTCACATTCACAGACACACTATTCCCAATCCGTCTAGCCGGGTTGTCTCAGGGCCCCTCCTGGGACCCATAACGACCCACCTTACACAAAAAAGGGGACCTTCGAAAGTCCCTTATTAGTGTCCCGTATCTACGGTACACTATTGCCACCATAACCACCCAGGTTGTCTCAGGGTCCCTCCTGAGATCCGTAACGACCCACCTTATACAAAAACGGGAACTTCGAAAGTCCCCTAATAGTGTCCCGTATCTACAATCACAGCGCTTCCACCCAACAGGGTTAGAGTAAGTAAAAGGATGCGCTTAGGATTGCTTTGAAATAAGGCAAGTCTATATATATTCCTTCTTCAATTTTTCCAAATCAGGTAGTAATAGTAAGAAGGTAGGTACGAATGCCATTTGGCAATAATCAATTGAGCTACTTTTTTCTTTCTTATTTGAAAAAAGACCCACACCAACCAACATTTCGACTAAGTGTAAGTGTGGCGCACTTCATTTAATAAAGGAATTAAATTTGAAAAACTGTTGTTTAACTGCCGGTGAATATGTGCAAAAAATATCAAATTTCAAATACTATTTTACTGAAATTCTTAGAAGTGCCTTATTAGAAGTGCCCTTGGGAAATAATTTGTCAAAAAATTCACTTTTGAAACTTTTACCGATTTTGTATGGTAAAATTTTCAAAAGTTCATTTTTTACTAAATTATTTCCCAAGGGTACTTCTAAAAAAGACCAAAACGTTGTCATGAAAATGTAGATCTTCTTTCAAAGAAACAAAAAGCGGCAAAAACTCACAACAGGAATATTAAAAACCCACTTTGTCATTAATACTCTCGTGCTCTTAAACTACCGAAAGTATTATACCAATTGCTTTAATCGTTTAAAACGGAAAATATTTTTTTATTCAGAAAGTACAATATATTGTGTTGCTTAAAAGTTTGTGATATTTATATGTTAAATCAAAGATATAATCTTTGTGAATTTACAATTCCTTTTTTAACTAAAATACAATGTTTTTCATCTTGCCTTTCCAAATTAATTGATGTGCACATTTTGATTTCTCACTGATTACAATATTATTTTCCGGTTTCATTTTAAACATAACAATAATGAAAAAAAAAATTTACACTTACGAAATATGGCTTTCCGAACTGTCTCACATAGAAACTCGGCTTCTAAATTCCATTAAATTATATAAATATTTTCTGCATGTACACACTTCTGGATCTGCTTTCGCACTTAGACTGATATTGTATATATATGTGAGTGTGTGTGTGTGTGTGGGTATATACATATATATATACATATATATATATATATATATATATATATATATATATATAAATTAGAAATATTTTAAAGTTCAAAATTATGATATATTTTGACAGCTCTCTAATAAACAAAAAGTAATCACTCAATCCACTGATGATTATTGTTTAGAATTACAATCATACGTAAAAAAATTGACAATGGATGAAAGATAGATATATAAAAATCAACACACCATAGATTTGTTTAAAAAATAAACACATTGGCTTAATTTTCCATAAGCGTAAAACTTACAAATACCACTAATATGTGGCGTTAGCTGTACATATATTTTGATAGTAATATAAATCAAAAGCCAGCTTTAAAAAAATTATTATTTAAAAATAATATCAGTACAGTTACTACTATTGTAAATCACACAAAGAAAAAATCGAACCCCGGTAGGAATTGAACCCACTACCTCGGCATACCGTGCCAACGTGCTAACCATTATAGCACGGCTGGTTCAACTAAGCCGTCAAATAATGCGCGATTTAGGAACAAATTAACAGACAGATAAATTTCGTTAAAACAGGTTTTCTGGCTTCTGTTATCATTCATTACATTAAATTAATCACTCTTCTTAAAATATTTCAATACACAGAATACATTCCGTTAGAGTTTTTAATTTCTTCAGTTATTTTTCCACTCAAGTTACAAATAAATACTTTTTTTTAAACACTCATAACTTAGAATCGATGTTATGCTCATAACTTAGTGTCTGAGCTTTTGATCTTGTGCTTAAATATAAGGCATTTCCGGTATAGATCATAACTGCAGTGACAGGTATCATGACTATCAAGTTAGACCTAATGAGAAAAAATAGTCTAACTTCGACAAATTTGAGAGCCCCTCACATCATTATTTTCATGCTCAAAAGAAAATTGGAAAAAGTACGTAGGTGTTACACATAGATGTTTGTATACAAACAGACACAAAGAGCGAACTTCATACATAACTAAATTTTATTTTGTGGCTTTAGTTAAAAAAAAAGACGTTACGCGAACATCTATAGAAACGTAAAGCAAATTGATATCGAGTTTGTCTTATGCTTAGTACCGTAAAAGTGCCTTCTTTAGTTCCATCAAGTCAACGTACTTTTTTCACAAACTTTTAAAATTATCTCGAAGTATCCGCAACATAAAAATCATTTTCATCAATCGACAAGGGCGGGCGCGCAATGAAAATCGGCGAGCGTTGCGAAACTTTTAAAAATAAATTGATTTTCTTTCTCGAGCGGCCACATTAAATGATTATAAATAAAAAATGGAGACGACTACTTTGCCGGTTCCCGAGCAGATGATGGATGTGTTAAAATACTATGAAAATTAAGTCGTGTCGTTGATTACTGCCTTGGCTTATTGCAATCCTTGCTGTCAATCAAGCAAAGTCAACCGATTGCGATACAGGTCCACAGTCCTTTACATCACTCGAAATGGACAACGGAAATTATTGCAAATGTTTAAAACTAAATTATTTGTTTATTTCAATATGGAAGCAGCGGTAAGTAGCATTTTTTACTTGAATACAAGGTACTTCCAAAATGGATCAAAATTGCAAGGACAGGTATCATGACCATCAAATTAGACCTAGTGAGAAAAAATAATCTAACTTCAGTATTTTTGAGAGCCCCTCATGTCATTATTTTTAAATTCAAAAGGAAATTTTTAAAAAAATCATTGATGCTCTATTGAAAGACGATCGTATGACAATGCACGCATAAAAGTTGCACTACGAGGGTCCTACATAGATTTAGGTACATAGTGTTGCTAATTAAACTATTAACAAATATTAATTTTTCACAACGTTAACATATTTCCTGCTACATGCTTCAGATACGTAAAAAGAAATTAATTATGAAAATCTATAAATGCAAACAGAATTGAAAATTATTGATTTTTGGATTTTTCCCTTTATTTATTTTATAAGGCCTCCCAATAAACCGACTTTCAAGATTGTAGATGACCGGTAGTATCCTCTAATTTTTGATGTTAAATGAGTAAGACTATTGTGTGAATCAAAAAATATGCTTCAAAGGGTCATATCTTTTTGTTGAGTGATCCCACAAGTTTCAAATTAAATGCAAGATTATAGGCCGCTTCTGTATACGGCATCAGTTTAAAATAATTAAGCCGTTTCTGAGAAAAAACATTTTAATAGGCGGCGGACGGACAACCAAGTGATCCTGTAATGTTTCCGTTGTGTCTTTTCTTTTAATTTTGAGGATCGGATCCCTAGAAAACAATAAGAAAGTTTTTGAAAGAAAACGTATACAAAAAAATTATTAGTGGTGAACAGTAGTTGTAGATTAACGATCGGTATTAAATATATATATATATATATATATATATATATATATATATATATATATATATATATATATATAAGTTCCGTTTTTATATATGTATATATATATATGTATATATATATATATATATATATATATATATATATATATATCCTTAGAAACATATAAATACCGTAAGTGAATAAATTCCAATAAAATTGAATAAATTAAGGTTTACGCCAATTTACATCAAATAAAGGAGAAAAGCTGTAATTGACATTTGGATAAATGTGACGTAATTTTGTGGCTTAATAATTTTCCAAGTAATTAACTGCTTACTTTTTATTTTCTAAATTAATAACATTGTCCAAAAACTAATAACTGTAGATGATTATTACATAGGTAAAAAATGGGCGAAATCTAAACATTAAGCACATTTTGTATCATTAGAAGGACATTTTTCATTGAACGCACTAAGTTTCACAAATATGTATTCTGGTGATCGACATATATCAACACTTTCTCCTCCCCTTCCTACCTACCCTACTAAGTTAAATTACATAGAATTAAATTACACATCCTTTTTTAATTTTTTTTTTCATTTTTGATTTAAAGCTATACGTAACATGTGTAAATGTAACACATAGTTTTTTTTCCTTGAAGTGGTAGTATTCTCTGGCAGACGGGGCAGACAGAATAATGATAATAATATACAATAAAAGTTCCGACCCAACCTTTTAGGTACACGAGCGTAAAGAGGAACTAAAATAGAATATAGTTTTCATATAACATTAAGTGAATATTTGCAGAAAACTGAGTTCGTAGTGACGTGAAAAGTTTATGAAGTAACATTACCTCACTTTTCAAAAATGTTTAACCAATTACTCTGACGAATCATTCTAGCAAAAGGCCCTGATAATTTTCACTGTAAGCAAATGTAACTATCGAAATATCGCAAACTCCATACTTATAATTAACGTATACATTTTGTTTTCGTGATATAACCAAACTTTATTTCCATAGCGCCATCTATGATGTTTATTATAAGAACAATAAAATTTTAACTATAGAATATAGATGGTGCTGGCTTATAATGTTTTATATCTTTTTCAAAATAAATTTATGAACTAATTAATCAATTACAATGCTACGTTCTTTATTCATTACCATTACATTTATTATTGAATTTACGGGTTTCGAGTAGTCATCACCTTCACGGTTACTCTATATTTATAATAGGACATTAACATATGGTGCTTGTAATATCTAAATAATTCCTATTATCTTATTTCAAACATTTCATTTAACTTGAAGTGGTCTACTAAGATAACTGAAGCATTCTAAGTAAACGTATACACAGAACATACTTCGCAGGTCACGCAATTTTATTTCATGGCTTTAGCTAGCAAAATGATATACGATCACCAAGAGAAACGTAAAGCAAATCGATACTCGCTTTGCTATCGTGCTTGGCATCGAGAAGTGCCTTTTTTTAATTCCACTGAATTTTTAACTTTTAAAATTATCTCGAAGTCTCCCCACCATGAAATAATTTTCAATACACAAGAGCGGGCGTATGATGAAGTCGGCGAACGGTACTGCACTTTTAAAAATAAATTGATTTATTTTTCCAAAAAATGGGGGCTACCACTTTGCTGGTTTCTGAGCAGATGATTATGTCAAATATTTACTGACTGAACGCAATCCTCGCTGTATTGTGATCAGCCGATTCGCTAAATTTCATTTCTTATACCTGTACTTCTTATCATGTCGTTGGATAAAAATAAACTCACCAGCGTTTCCGAAGAAATCTGTTTTCGTAAGGTGCTAAAAGGATCCAGCTTCAATGGTACTGTATAAACACACATAGTTTCCTTCAAATATGACCTCGTAACTAAATTCAACATGAATAGAAACTAATAGAGGCACAAGTAACTTATTGTACAATCATTTCTCATGAGCCGAAGGGTTTAAAAAATTATATAATAAATTACACTACGAAGAGAATATTTACGAAGTTTTATAACAGAATACTGCTTTGAGAATCACCATTACTAACAATCGAAGTTTGTTTGTATTCGGTACTTAACCAAAATAAACCATCTAATATTGCCAATGCCAATGAGTTTGTGATATTGAATCAAATTTAGAAATAGTTGATAAAACCTTTCACAAAATATTAAAAAATACTAAGCTAAAAATTTTATAATAAAGCAAAACGACAAAAATAATTTATTAAGTACGGTTAGTAGAAAACCTTGGCTAGAAAGTAAGACATAAAAAAAATTAATCACAGTTTCCAAATACACGCACTGCCATGGTCACGAATTCTGTCCACTGATATAAATTTACGCTCGTTATTATATTACTTATTTCAATTGCTTGGTTGTCATTTCATCAAACATGACATGCCCTAACGGCAGGTGATATATGGCCTATGAGCTACACCATTAAGAGATATTTAGTGATTCTTTAGATATAACTCCTTACCATCCGGTAAGGAGTTCTATTGTTCATGTTTAAAACTCTTCATCAGACCCTAATCTGATGGGTTGTGAAGTTATTTTGCAAAGTAACAACTACCAGTAGCAAATACCTTGAATCACGGTTAATTTACTACCATGCATTAAGGAGTTCCATTTTTCATCTCCAAAACTCATCATCAGACTGACCTAGTCGATGGTGTAGTTATTTTGCAAATTAACAACTACCAATACCAAATAACTTGAATCACGGTTACTTTACTACCATTCTTTAAGCAATTCTATTGTTCATTACCAAACCTCATCATCAGCTCATTACTATAGTTATATGGAACCACCTCGTTAATATACTCTTTCAAACCAAATAATTAATAGTAAACTTTATAAAAATATAATAGAAATAAATTCAAGTACATATGTGTATATAACATATAAACTCACGAAATTCTATAACCAGTCGATACTTTCAAATACCTGAAACTGCGTGAGCAAATTATAAACTTTACTGACTGTTACTTCCGTCCAAAAAATATCTGAGTTACTCTCAAATTGCGCCTAAAGAAGTTTTACTTCAAAATATATTAGACAAGTTCATCAAGTATTTCACTTTACAGAGCGCTGTCAAAAATAGCCCGAGGCGATATTTGGAAGCAGTTTTAAAACTTAACATGAAGTTCTGTCGATATCACATTGATTTATAATTATGAGATGGACTTAACATTTTAATTACAGAAGAAATTTTTGAGATGTCTTTTGCTTCAAATGCTATATGGCAATAAAGAAAATTTCACCTCGAGTATGTGGCATTTAATTGGAAAAATTAACCTTAAAATATAATTGACAATGACACATTTTAAAATTAACTATTTCGATATACTTGTGGAAACTTATTTTATGCTTTAATTAGCACTTTTTTGACCCAAAAAACTAAGTGAGGCCCTTTTAAGGCTTCGATGTATAAGGTGTAAAATTCAATTCCGTAAACAAGTATTACTCTTTCAAATGAAAGTCGTCGTATTTCTCGCCGGATTTCAGTAACATATGCATGAAAATATAGTGCTGTCATTAACCTATCGCTCGTTGCAAAGAAGCAAAATATATATTTTCGTTGGCTGATAACGCACAGAAGGTTACAGCGCAAAATGGGGCACTCACTATTTTCTTCATTTTAAATTATCTTATTTATGAATTTCAAATGGAAACATCGTACGAAAGTAATTTTGATGGTGAATGCCAATATGAAAGGTAGAATTTGCTCTTTATTGCTTTATATTTCTTTTGATGTTTACTCTTTGATGACAGAATTAGGTGATTTCGTCGTAATACAGTTCGTAATATAAAAGTGATATACGAACTGTATTACGACGTACAAATTATAGTAAGAGGAATACTATTCTTGGACTTCCTTTCATTTTTGTATACATCAACAAAAATATGTCTTCGAATAAGTTTAAGATTTGGAAAATAACTATCCAATCATGTATAATATTTACATATTATGAAGATAGTTGTGAGAATTTGTTAAAAATTTGGAAAAAGAACAAATTACCAGCATCCACATCTGGATTCAATTCATGAAAATCAACAACTTGTCTTTATAGTTTCGAAATTAAAGCGGTTGAAAAATTATATTCGAAACCTAACTAAAAAACAAGTAATGACTCCAATAAATCTTCTTGAATATGACTTAAATATTTTCAAAAATATTCAACAATATCCCCATCATTTCAGCTTTCTTATTCCCTCTGTACTGTAATAATGTTACGATGACCATTTTTTTTAACAATTTGAAAAATAAGAATGTTTAAGTGTTTGATATCTATTGCCACCGATGTTTTATCTGGAAATTATTAAAAATTTCATTCGTTTCACATGCCAATAGCAAGTTTGTTTTTCTAGTCTAGTTACATTTTAATAAAAGTTTTATGAACAAATGACATAACCAACAATCGATATTAAGTAACTATAACGATTATTCTTTAAAACAATTATGTGAATAAAATATGGAGTACATCTATTTAAAATTTTCCTATATTATCAGATATAAAAAAACATAACCCTTCAATTATTTTTCGTTTATCTGCTCTTCAATACCTCCATCCTACATAGTTATATCTATCTCTGATGTTTAAAAATAATCAGAAAGTTTTGTAGAATAATAATAATTCATGGGAAAAAGTCGAGATAATACTTAAAAAGCCGGAGATAAAATTTTAAAAGAAAAAACTTGGGAAAATATTCAATAAACTGGAGGTAATACATAATTAGAAAAATTGGAAAAAATACTTAATGAGTAAAATATCGATTTGATTAATATTTAACATATAAATAGTCAGTCATGAATAATGATATAAATAGAAAACATGCCTGCATTTATTTATTTATTCATTATTAACTAGTTCTTTTCGAATATTTAATTCAAAAATTGAGAAAAATCCATTTTGGTTTTATGTTTTTTTTTTAATTTCTATTGTTATACAAGAAAGTTCAAAGATAGATTTTTCTTAAGAAGTTTTATATTGTGCATCGTGGGATTAATTTCATTAACTTTCGTTTAAATGATCTCTAGGTCAAAAATAGCATGAATAGTGACTAGGAAATGGACAACGGGATGGATTAGTAAGGAATCGGACTGGCAAGCTGCTACATACGTGCCCACACACATTACGTATGTGTGTACAGGGTGCAAACTTGCGTATACAATTCATAATTATAATTTGATTAACATGATATGACAATTATTATCATCTTCAATAGCTACTGCTTTTTCCTTGGTATTATTTTTGCTTGCGGCTTTTTATTTCATATTTCACTGGACCGAGCGATTGATTTTGTTACAAATACCTCAGGAATAGTATATTCACAGAGCGTTACTAAAGCAGCGATTGACGAAATATTACTGTTTTCTACGAGATTTGTTTTTTACTTTCCATATATCACATCAGCAGAGCAACAAAATTCTGATATTAGACCGGATCCCTTGGAATTATTAAAATAAACTTTGGACTGAAACTATCAAAGAAAGGCTGAAATATGCTCAAAGAAAGGCTGCTTCAGATTATTTGAAACACACCTGGCTGCAAATTATGCTATGGAAATTGAAGAGCATCACAAAGACACGGAGTCAAGCAAACTATGTGGCCTCAGAATAGATTGTCATATGGAAGCGCAGCAGAAGGCTAATTAAATGTTTTTTTACGAATTAGTACAAACTATATTTGGAACAAGTTTAATAGCTTTCTTATAATTATTACCGAAATAGCAAACAGTGTATTGCCTTTCAATTGTATTGTATTAAGTCTTAAGAACGATTGAAATATATAACTGCTACCCTTTTCTCATTATTTCTAACCACTATTTACTCTCAAGTAGAGGATGGGTCGAGAAAGAGACACAGGATACTAACAGTGCATTGAGATAGCCCGCAATTCATGATAAGCAACAAACACCTTGTTATAAATATATTTTTAAATCTTTTAAAACGTGACCTAAATTTATTTTTATAATATGAACGTGCATTGTACATAGCTGAAAAAATAAAAGAATATACTTATAATATGACACATAACATAATATACGTATGATATGTTTATTATGTATTTATCAGCACATAATGTATTACCAAGATAAGATGCGTATGAGAATTAATTATTACTAACACCAGAATATAAGAAGCCTCTTTGTTAGACGGTGTATTTGAGTTGCTTTGTTTATATTACCATACCCTACCATATTATCCATAACATTATAAAAGCCAATAATGTTACATTTCTTCAAAATATGATTGAATGGTAACTAATTAAGGCGAGCACGCCAAACTTTGTCTTAATAAAAACAGCGCGTTTGCCAAATGGTACTCCGTGCCCTTGTTATCATCCCTTGTCATATAATATATCATCACTTGACAAAAAGACTAAGGATTTGTTACCCTATTAAACAAATAATAACTAATTGTTTACAAATTATTATTGAAGTACCTACAAAGATATTACGGAGCACACCAAGCGAAAATTATCATAGATCCGTAGTTTACTATGGCCAAACTCTGACTAATTATAAGGATATATTCGGGCTTGGAACAGTATTATTCAAATTTTGCATTAGGCGCAAAGATAAAAGGTCTAATATAGTTTGGGCTTGCACTGTAGAAAGGCGTTCAGATTTAAATAACGTACAACATATTGAAAAAAATATTTAAACAAAATTATCTCAATGTGGATAATATAAATTTAATCATTTTCGTATGTTGTTATCAAGAAACTATATAAATATTATATTATATACAATATTATATATATAAATATATATATATATATATATATATATATATAGTCACAATAGTACACATATATAGTTTCAAAGAATAGGAAAAAGACATTTATTTTTTTGAGCAATTTTTCGCAAGTTTTTTATCGATTCACAATCTTTTAGTCATGAAACTGCTTTAGATACTCAGAGAAGAAATGTGTGTAAACACGTGTAAATTTTTTCCCACTGCATAATTAGACTTTGGACATAAACATTTTTATTTCTTAAACCAGAAATAAAAATTTCATACGGATATATATATATATATATATATATATATATATATATATATATATATATATATATATATATATATATATATATATATTCCACGATCTTTCGTATTTTATTTTATTGTTTTATAATTAAATATTTTAATTTTTATTGTATTATGTAACACTTGCTGAAGGATTAACTGCCTTATAAATTGCCCAAATGTCATTACTGTGCAGAACTTTGGATATAATTACAACACTTCATGAAGTCTCTTTTGTACCATTATCTCAAAAATCCTATTTATTCCGACCTCCGCGCTTATCGTCTTTTCACTGTGTGAACATGAATTATTTGTTACTGACAAGAGAGTATCACCTTGAGTCCGCCATGCAACTGGTATATTCATGCCCAAGAATCACCTGATGTTAATAACAATAAACTTGGAACGAAATTTTGCGAATGCAAACCACAATTTATGACTTATCAAATATTATAAAAATAAACTTCCGACATAATACAAACGTTTTATAGTATGAACGCCTATGTAATTTCAACTTATCCAACAATCCAGCAAATTACATTTGTCAACAAGATAAACTAAAAATAACATACGAGTAACAAAACAATAGATAAACTGTCGATGGTTGCTCCTATACTAATAATAAACAATAGAAATTAAAGTGAGTAGAATTTTGTTGAATGTATTTTTGGGTTCAAATTCTTCAATACCAAAAAGTTCAACGGTCTGCGTTATAGCACCGTGTAGACGTTTTTAAATTAAACAAACTGAGCCATTATAACTACATGAAAACAGTATATCAAAAAAATTACATATGACAATAAAACATTTTTAAAGAAATCCAAGATGTGTATACATGGCTTACGATTATTGATTTCTCGTTATTGTGAGGGTTTTAATGTTCAATATTGGATCACACAGTTCTATATAAAATTGTAATAAATAAAATTCGATTTGTGTCCCTTGTTGCCATAAGAAGGTAAAAAACCGGAAAAACGAATAAGAAGGATTATTACAAATGTGTTTTTTTCATATATTTTGTATTTTTGTCGTCATAAAAGCAATTACACTCACACTCCTAGAAAAATAACGTGAATTTTCAGAAAAAATTTTTTTGTGTCACAATATTTTTGATGTGAAACATCTATAGACGCAGATATAAACCGGATCGTTGGCGTGGCAACGCTTGCCGTGGCGACGGGTCGCCATGCTATAATAAGGTATATATATAGTCTATATGTAGTAGAGTGTACGGTATGGCGACGTGTCGCCATGCGCACTCAGTTCGACGCTGTTGTTTACTACGGTACACATAACCTGTGCTTTATTATTTTTGTATTAATTGTAAATAAATGTTTATTAAATAAAGTCACCATTTTCTGTAAGAAATTCGTAATACTTTATTTTTTCATTATGCTATATTTAGTTCCTGTTAAAATATTGTCTTTTATGCATATTACTTGTACGAACACGATGTTTCACATCTGCCAAGCATCCCGTGACGGCTCACTGTTTTTTTTAATTTCAGAAAGACATTAAGTGATGACATCTTATTGATTTTACCTTATATTGATGTAATAAATCATTTATAAAAAGTTACTCAAAACTCACAAAGATTTTCCATACAAATACTTTGAAAATTGTTATAGTTGGGGTAACAATTTGTAAATAAAAGAGTCGTACACCTATCTACTCAACATTATCGTACTTTCCAAACACAACATCCACGTTGATATTTTCCACCATTCATTATCCATCACATTATCCTCAAAAGGTATTATGCCCTTATGTAATTTATAAATTTGTTTCATCTATTCACAATATCCTAATTACATCATTTCGCAATGAAAATAAATTCTACCCAACAATTTTCGGAGCCCCAAATATACTTTATAATTAATTAATACAAAACACTTCAAGTTATATTCAAATAAACAAAATACGTTTTTTTCTTTTCTTTTCACTCGAAGCCCAAAACTCAAATAAAATCGGTGTGAGATTATAAAAAATTATGACTTACACTCGCGATCGGAATTAGTTCCATGCTCGCATATGAAACGTCGTAGTGGTTGTATAACAATTAGTGTGAGACTTTACTTTTATCATAATAAAACATTTAAATACAAAACAAAATTTCATTGCCATTTGAGAATCGTCTTCTATGATCTACCTAAACAGAACTTATGTTGGGATTGGGATCCGTAATCCTAATTTCTGACGAAACTTTTCTAACTTATCGACAATTTTTGTTAGTATTTATACACTGCTGTTTAAAATGTGCAAAATCAAATAAAGGCAATGGTCTTATTTTGCGCTTTAAAACTTTCAAGTCCTAAGGTCAAAAGTCTGCAAAATAATAGCAAAGCCTAGTATACATAAAATACGAAACCACTCCTACTTGCCACTTCCACTACCTTCAAACAGCGGTTTAAGAAATATTTGCGCTTCCATTAATCCAGCGCCTTACGTTCTTTCCCCCGCTTCCTAATACATATATTTTATGAGTCGAATAGAATACCCCAAATGTGCAGGTACAATTTTGCGTGAAGCGAGAATCCCCGAAAACATCCAGAGTTTAATGAACTTCTCTCCTCTCCTCCTCTCCTCCCCTCCCCACTCCTACCCTCCTCATTCACAATATCAAAAGTCAATCGTATGCATACATACAGGTATGATTGTGCGAGAGGTACAGTATACCGAATGCGTCAAAAAATTCGCTGTGGTCCCACATTTGCACGTACCGTCTTTCTGTAAAGATAATGAAACGTAGAAAGCAAATTTTTTTCACAATTCTACTCTACACATATTTGTATCAATTCTTTCAAATTCTTATATTAGAGAGGTCTATTGGGTCATAAATCATCTGTTTGTTTTAAACACCAATGTGAGCGACATCAAAATGAAAGCTAGTTAAGAAAGAAATACAAAAATATAACATTTATTTATGTATGAAAAACTTTCTTCTACAATTTTTATAAGCATTCAGTAAGAAAATCTCTAACAGTGTACCTCTTAAAACTACAACTAAAAAATATGTAAGACACCAGTAAGATAAGTAATAGTGTTTATATTGCATAAAAATTATCATCGTCACATGTACATATCTAATTACTTTCAATCATATTCGACTCACATTCCACATCTTTCAAGAGATTAAAATAATTTTTTCTATGTACTAGCTTTTACCCAAGGTTCTTCTCACATTAATTATCAATGGAGGCCAAGAGATTTTTCCTTAATCCAATAAGGCAATTTTAAGGTTTGTATTTAATAATGTATATTAAACCCATAATTCCGAGCAGCAGAGTTATTAGAACATCAGATAAAATTTTTAAATCGTTTTCTTTTTAACTGACTACATTACAATACAACGTAAAACTGCTTTAAGAAAAATGAAGTAAATTGGATTCCACTTCATCCCGCGACCGCAAAAATGCCTTCTTCAACCTCACTAAATTAGAGAAATAATAGATTTTAACTCACAATCTCCTGAAATTAGCTGGAAAAAGATATTTGTACCATAAAATACACTTTTAATCAATAAGCGCGAACACTTAATGATGGGCATTGGGAAACTTTAAAAAATGAATTTATGGACTTTTCTAAACTACTGCAGTGAAGGAAAAACTATTATATGGACATGGCTGATTTAACTAAAATCTGATGTAACAGTGAGTACAGGAAAATTCTATTGAGAACGAATAAATCATACCGTTGACTATATTTTCAGTAATTTATACTTTTAAATAATTCAGAGGCAAAATAACTAAAAGGCTTTAAAGTAACAAGCAGATGAATTTTTTTTTGTAAAATATAACGTCGAATATATTTCATCAAACAAAAAAATTAACCCGTGCAATAGACGTTTGGTCCATTCCTATTATTGAAGGATGTACTGGCAAAAGCTAGCTTACAAATGGGAAAAGATAATTTAAATTTGTTTACATTCAAAGAAACAGACAGTGGCATACCTAAGGTTAATAAGGCAAGAATTTTTTAGCCTACAGTAGTGGCCTTCAGTTGAATAGCTTTAGTAAGAAGTCAACCAATCCTCCTTTTTCGTAAACAAACCACATTTTGTTTAACTATAAGGACTACGTGAAATTTTCTTTAGTAAAAAATTCAATTTGGAAATCCATTTTATTACGGGCATTACATTTCATTAGTGTCTAATTTCAAATGGAATTTCACAGAAACAAATTCTTTGCAAAAACGTCGTAGTCTGTATGGTAAGTGTTTTATGAAATCCATTTCTTAAGAAATGATGTTATGACCAGCGCTCATATCTAACTACTAACCAATGTGGCTCTCCTTTCAAGTAAAAAATAAGACCAGACAAAACTCAAAATACACTGTGAGAACATCAGAGTCGACCACTAAATATATATCTGATTTACCAAAAGTTTTTATCATTCGAAAAATGGTCATGTATTATCCAACGACTTCTGTATACTGTACGAAATCAATATTATTATATTATTTTCATAGATGTTTGAGCCCCTTAAATCTTGTAGAATTCATAATATCCTTTCTGACTAAAGTATAATTTTATCCATCGCATTTAAAAAATCCCGATCAGTCTCACTTAGAAGCCCGGCTTCTAAATTGCACTAATTTCCATAAATGTTATCTGTACATATAAATGTTAATTTTACAATCGTCTGTTCAAGTGCAAAAGGTATCATGGGAAGCCTAATATCAAGTCAGTGGGCGAATTAAAGGTATATGCTCTATTCATTAATGATCGAATAATCGGGCTTTGTGCTTTCGTGGTACCTAAGAGACAAAAACAGAAACCGAATGTGCTTGAAAGTGTACATTGTTTCTATGTATATCGGTTCACATATTTCGTTGCGTAAAATTAACACTGACCATTTTAACTCTAATATTTTTTAAGGTTCATTGATGCAAGGCTAGCTTTGAATACCGCTTAGGCTAAGCCTACCATTGAAAAATAAATATATATACAGGTGTCCAGTGGCAGATTTCAAAGTTTGAACAAACATAGTTTCTGAACGCAACACATAAGATGGGCGCGGGGGGCGTCGTTAGAAGCGAAAGCGGAATGGAGAGCACCGCGCTTTTGCCGTCGAGGCGTACATTTCGAGTGGATTTTCGCTGTCTGTAGCACGCCGTCGATTTAATAATCGTTACAGTATTCGTCGATTACGTGATGGACCATCGATCAACCTCATTCAGTCATGGGTAGCAAGGTTCAGAGCTACAGGATCAACATTAAATAGGCCCAGGCCAGGACCTACACCATTGGTAGCCACGGATGAACATGTCGAGCGTGTTATGGTTTCTGTCGTTGAAAATCCCCGTATATCACTGCGTACACGTTCATCGATATTGGGAATTCTGAAATCAACTTTACAGGTAATAATGCGAAATAAGCTCAAGTTCCATCCATATAAAATTCAAATTGTTCAAGATTTATACGATTCTGACTTTGAATTAAAAAAAACTTACGCGGAGATGATGTTGTTGAGATTTCGTACTGCTACCCGGATGGGCAACATATTCTTTACCGTGATCACCTAGGTCACCCGATTTAAGCCCATGTGACTTTTTCTTATGGGGATACTTAAAATTCGTTGTTTACAAAACAAATCGGAGCACTGTGACACAACTTAAAGAAAATATTCGAGCCGAAGTCAGTAGGATACCCCAGTCGCTCTGCAAACGCGTTTTTGAAAACATGCGTGCTAGACTCGAAGAGTGTGTCAGACTCGATGGCTGCCATTTGGAAAACGTGGTTTTTAAAAAATGAAATCCGCATTTGTTGTTATAAAGTTAAAATAAACCTACTTTGTATTAGAGGTGTAGTTTTTTTTTACAATATATATATATATATATATATATATATATATATATATATATATATATATATACATCTATATATATATATATACATATATATATATATATATATATATATATATATATATATATATATATATATACATATATGTGAGTGTGTGTGTGACGTAAATAGAGCACATAACAGTTTATCAACTAAGTGTATTTCCTTCCACTGCTTGCAATTACATATGAACTTGCTACTCGCCTAATGTAGCTTGTTAAGCTAAAACTACATCCAAAGATTGTTGGGTTAATTTAACAACAAAATAAACTGAAAGTTGGGTAATTTATAGCCGAAATGTTATTCCAAATATTGTATTTCAAAACTTATTCGAATTTCGTTGTGGAACAAAAAGTGGTGTAGTTTATATTTGACTTCTTTGAAGGATGGTGGAAGTAAGTTAATAAAGAAGAAGATTTTCTACCTTCATATTTTTTTGATTCAATGATACGACATCGACAACTAAGATGGAAATATTCTCTATCAAATACAAATGTCAGAGTTGAAACTTAAATTTTTTTTCAAAATTACGTTAACAAATGCAAATAAAAATACATCAGTCGAATTGAAAACATCTTTGTCAAACAGTTACAATAATAAGTATTTCATAGTTCTTGTCTATTTATATTTAACCGACGATAATATGATTTGCGTATTTACGTGTAGATGGCCATTCGACTAAAAGTAATCGAATATTTTCCATTAAACTGAATGTGTGTATCATCAGTTCACAAAAAGATAGAAGGTTTAAAAAAGAGTTCAGCATTTAACGTCCATATACTTATTTTAACAAAGAACGTATATATTATTCGCGCAGGTAATTCTGTGTCTTTTGAAACATCAACTCGTATACAAAACTGTATTACTTTAAAAAATACTGACTTTTAAAAGTGTTTAGAATTAAATTATATAACATTTTAAGTAAAATTTTTATGTTTGAGTCAAAATTATACATCCAAATGTCAAAATTATCATGTCAAATCATATATCATTTCCTCAAATCATATATCATTACATCATGTCAAAATTATATATCATTTCCTTGAAAATGTATGATCCTCTGACCGACAAAGCAACCAGCGTAGTGACCATAATAGAGTTCCAACCCAACCTTTTAGTATACTAAGGTTAAGGGAAAGTTGAAATTTTAATACATAGTTTTCATTCAAGGTTTGTTAAAAATTCATTGTAAACGAAAATTAGTAGTAGCGTGAAAATCTTAAAAGGTAAAATACATGGAACAACTTTTTTTAATGTTGCCTAACTTTACAAAAATGTTTGACGATTAATTCTGGCAAATCAGCCTAATAAACATAATATCTATCTTTAAACCATTTGAGATCATCAAAATGAATATTACACTTTTAAGTTATATACTGTAGAAAGCGCTGTTTATTATGTTTTTATCTTATTCTGAAGAAATTTATGAACTACTTAAATCGATAACTATTATATTTAATATCTTACTGTAATAAAGGTTTTCAAATACTCATCATCTTCACGGTTACTTAATATAGATAATATCACAAAACATTATATAGTGTTTTTAAAATCTACTTACTCCATATTCATCTCGTATATCTTGTTACAAACATTTTCTTTAACTCATATGTTAAAATAAGCGGTTTCAGTATTTTTACACTTGCGTCAGTGTAAAAATACTGAATTCCAAGCGAACGTACACAAAGAACGAGTTTTTATTTTAGAATGAAAATTATTTTATGATATCATTTGGTTAAACTGTAAACGGATATCTAAAGGAGCATTAAACAAATTGACGGCCAGTTTGCCAATAAGCTGGGGTCAAGAAAGTTCATTATCTAGTTCCATCGATTCAAATCAATGAACTTTTTTCACGAAACTTTTTAAATTATGTTGAAGTTTCCCCACCATAAAAATAATTGTTAATCGGCAAGGGCGGGTGCGCGATGAATACAGCAGGCGCTGCGGAACTTTAAAAAATAGATTGATTTACTTTCCTGAGCGGCCACATTAAATGATTATAAATAAAAAATCGACGTGACTACTCGGCATGTTTCCACGCAGATGATGGATGTGGAAATGTTACTTGGAAAATTGAGTAGTGTCGCTGATGGCAATCAAGACTGAACCCAGTCTTCGCTGTCTAATGATAGTTAAATTCGATTTCTAGTAACTTCTCTTTCTGTCCCTTCCCACGTGAGATAAAAGAATTAAAACTGCAGTTCCGAAGAAATCCGCTTTAGGAAGTTGTGGAAATTTCCACCTTTAACGGACACATATTATTGACTTCAAATACAAAATGTATTTCAAATGTGAATTCTTCTCAAACCTCAATATGAGTAAGATCTAATATATGTTGGTACAAGTGACTTTTGCTATTTACGGCGCAAATATGCCCGTCCATTTTATACTCATTCGCCATCATCTTTCAATAAAACTAACTAGTTTAATTAGGGAAATCTATATAGTAGAAACATTCGATTGTAAATCATTGCAAGCAATTGACAAGGGTTTTATGGTGTAAAGATTTTTTTTATTTGGAAACGTTTTAAAAATTTTCGAATTGAAGTTCATATCCATGTCAATTGAGTAAATAAAGACAATTGCGAGTGAAATGGCTAACGTTTCTTACTAACGGCCAAAATCTCTAATTTTAACAAAAAAAATGAATTTCAATTACCATAAATACTATCAGAAAGTAATTTAAATCAAAATGTGTATAATTTTTCCAAGTTTAATTTATGATTTAATTTTAATATTTTGTTACAAATGTATATTTACTTTGCTAGTAGGCGCACCAAAAAGTTGTGACATAACTAGAAACCAAAGCGACATTTGAAATAAATAAGAAGAAAAATTAAGAAAATATTTGAAAGAATGCTAAGTAATGTGTCCGTCGCTTGAGGAAAAATGTTTTTGTCGTTAAAAAAAACTTTAATCCCAGAAAAAGTACAGTTATCAAATCCAGATTCCAGTGGTGTCATTATTGCTTTGTCAACAAAACTTGCGCAATGAATAATCGAATTTATATGGAAGCACCCTTAAATTACAGCGATCTAAAAAAGTGGACATTTCTGTGTCGGGGTTGGGCGGTTAATATGAAGACGTCGAATATATCAATATTGCCATATGATGAACAAAAATTTTGTCAGGCACTTTTTTACATTGACGACGTAATGCATCTAATTTCAGGCACTCCAGCCAGTCTTTCTAAAGCTCTGAAGGTTAAGGAGTACAGTATAATTCCATAAATAGCTATTAGTCTTTGAAAGCGGGTTGTCGCCCTTCTCGCTGGATTTGAATAAAAATGCATGAAAATATAGAGTCGTCATTAACATATCCCTAATTGTAAGAGAGCAAAAAAATCTTTTCACCTGCCGTTACGTTGCAAAATCGGCACCCACTTCCTACATTTTCTTTATTTAAAATTAATTGATTTAGGAATTTCAATTATTTTACAAATGTAACACAGGTGCCGAATAAAATGATGGTGCTGCGAAAAACGAAAGGTTAATTTTATTACTGCTTTATATTTCTGTTAATTATTATTGCTTGATGACGAATTAGGTAACAGAAGAAGTTAATCGTTTGAATGTAATATTATGAATTATATTACAAGGAACAAATTATATCAGGAGAAAAAAAAATTGGGCATCCTTCCTTATTCCTTTAAAAAATGTATATATATATATATATATATATATATATATATATATATATATATATATATAATATATATATATATATATATATATACAAATTCGAAAGCAAACACACATAACAAAAACAAACGTGCATTCAAAAATGACTAAATAAAAAATTTTCAATGAAAATTTAAAAACGCACTCTTTTCAGCCTTTTTTTCGTAAGCAAGGATTTATTTTATGCAAATCTATTTACAATTGCTCAGTTGATAATTACTTTTTTTAATATTAAAAATAACAGAACGTTGTGTTTTTTTGTTTTTGCTTACCAAGATATATTTTCATAAATTTTTCTTACCAGATTTTAATAAGAGTTTAACAAGTATATTTCAGAACCTACCTTATCGTAGTAAATACTGTATATGTTAGTAAGTAAGCACCATTATTGTTGCATAAGAAAATTGCTTTAAGTAAAAAATAAAAAACATCTGTTTATCATTTCCCTATAGTACAAAATATCAAAAAACATAGATTGGTACTCTTAAATGATTACTCTCCAAACACAATCGTTAACCAATGTAATCGTTAACTTTACCTGATAAGTTTAATTGAAAATTAATACTTCGTATGCAAAAACATCAAGATAATATTTAGAGGCCAGAAGTAATAGTTAATTAGGAAAAATTCCAGAAAATATTTAACAACCGGAACATAAAACTAAATTTGAAAAAATTGGAGATAATATTTAATAAGAAAAATATCGATTCGATTAAGTGTGCAAGTATAAGAAAGTAGTCGGTTAGGAATAATAAAATCAATAAGTTAAATGACACTATTTTTTTAATTCTTTATTCTTTTAATTCTTTATATTTTTTTAATTCTTTATACTATTATATATTTTTTTAATTCTTTATACTATTATGTATTTTTTTAATTCTTTATACTATTATATATATTTTTTAACTCTTTATACTATTTCTCAACAAATATATACTTCATAAATACCTCTCGGTTTTATAATTTTTTCAAATATTGAATATATTTGGCGTTAATTTTGTAGGAATTCATTGTTCACAATTAAATAAAACTACGTGATGTATTTCTACTTTTTTATTTTCTTTATCTTTGCTAATCTTTGCTAATAGCCCACCTGAAGATGTAATATAACGAAACCCAGGTCGTGGTAAAGAAATTAAAGAAAGTAGAAATAATACTACATCACGTAGTTTCATTTAATTGTGGATAATTTTTTTCATTTATATTATCTCACAAGAGTTGAGATGTTAGAAACTTTGTTAGAAATGTGTATAATAAAAGTAAAATTTAAGCATTTTGGACCATTATTTTTAAGTTTTCATTAAAACAAATGTGTATAATGAAAGTAAATTTAAGCATTTTGGACCATTATTTTTAAATTTTCATTAAAACAAATGTGTATAATGAAAGTAAATTTAAGCATTTTGGACCATTATTTTTAAGTTTTCATTAAAACAAATGTGTATAATGAAAGTAAATTTAAGCATTTTGGACCATTATTTTTAAGTTTTCATTAAAACAAATGTGTATAATGAAAGTAAATTTAAGAATTGTGGACCATTATTTTCCATAACTGTCGTTGAAAAATATTTCTGCACCAAAAATAACAAACGACAAATAAAAACAAACGAAAATAAAAACATTCAAACAGAAAGATGGATAAGTGGGCGGGATGACACACACGCACGTACATACATGCATAGTGCACACTTACACCTACACGCATGTATGCAATTTATAACTACAATTTTATTAGCCTAATATAGCAGTTATTATTCCCTTCATTAGCTACGGTTATTTCGTTTATATTAATTTACAGTCACTTGCGGCATTTTATTATATGTTTCATTGGATCCAGCAATCACCCTCGTCAAATATATTTTCATACCAGAATATTCGGAGAATATATCTAAAGAAGCCATTAATAAAATATCAGAGAAAAATCCCTGAGATTTCGTTAATCACATCGGTAGGGTAGCAATGTTATAGGACTAGATGTCTTGGAATTCCTAAAATGAACTCTTTGGTTTTATGGACGTTTAATTCATAAACTGTAGTCTAAACATTAGACAATTTACATCAGTTATCTCTGTATTTTTTGGGAATTAATTGACTCAAAATCTACTTACCTATTTGCAATAAATTTTAGCAACTATCTTATAACGATAACCGAAATAACAAATAACGTATTACGTCTGAATTTCTGAATTTTTTATGTTGAATCTTAAGTGAAGATTGAAAAACTTAACTCCTATAGTTTTCTCGTTATTTCTCACTACGATTTACTTTCAATGAGAACATCCGTCGAGAAAGAGGAACAGAGTACTAATAGGGTCTTAAGCTGGCCCGCAATGCATGGCAAACAATATAAATTTGTATTTTTAAAACATGACCTAAATATGTATGTACGTAACGTACGTTGTACGTTTAAGAACTTAAGAAAAGTCGCGATTGAAAATAAACTTGAAAAAAGTGATAGATAAAAAATAACTTATGTAAAAATATTCTCTACGTCTTTATCACCATGTCTACCGTTGTGTATTAGGTTGATCATAAAGCATACAGCCTTTGACTGTGCGGATTCGATTCCCGACCACTCGTCGAGTGGGGCTGGACTGATGTTCTGGTTGGCGGTAAGAGATTGTTCTCGTAGCAATAAGTCCGCTATATATCAAAAAAATAAATTAGATATATTAAAGTGTAAAAATAAATGTAATATACTATTTATACGTAATGAAAATAACGCCTATGAGAATATTTTGGTCATGTCAAACAAAAATATAAGAAACCTCTTAGTAGATATAATTGTCAAGAAGGCCAAACTATTGCTTTCTGAAACGGGCGGGTTTGCCAGACGCTACTCCGCGTCCACCTCATTGAATATGCCAAGAAGTGGTTGAGATTCTGGCTACACAATATTATTTTACAATTAAACAAAACTGCGAAACAAAATTATTCTGACATTTCACAATTAAAGGTAGGGCCCTAAACATTTATTTTTATAATATATTAAACAAATAATAACTAATTATTTAGAAATTCTTATGAAAGTAACTATATATCAAAGAACGCATCAAGTGAAAAGTATTATTACATTTCAATAAGGCCACCGTCTGACTGAAAGTATGGGTGTGATCGTGCATGAGATAAAATGCATTGACATATTACATTAGACGTGAGTAAATAAGTTCGAAAATAGTTTCAGCTCGTATGGCGAAAATCAGTTGGGAAAAAAGTATTTGCAAAAAATATCTTCATATCAAAATTCATATCGAATTATCATATTAATTACTCAAAAACAGATATTACGTACACATATATGAAAAAACGTTGATTTTTAGATTGACTTTTGGGCGATTTTTTATAAAATTAGAAGAATTTCATTTGTTAAAATATCTATTCAGTAAAATTTTCAGTGGCTAGCTGAAAGAAAAATTCATGTAAATGCATATGTACTTTTTTCCGTCGAATCTATTTTAAATGAAGTAGATTTTGCCATAAGAAACCAAAATCAAATGTGTATGTACATGTGTATATACATTTATATATATATTATATATATATATATATATATATATATATATATATATATATATATATATATATATATGTGAGTGTGTGTGTGTATGTATATGCATCAACCATGATATCTACCACTCACGATATATGTCAGCCAAATTTTTTTATAGATCATCATAATATTTCAATAACTACTTCAAAAGGTGTTTCAAATTCAAAAATGTTAAAATAATTTGTAGTAGAAATACTATTTTATTTACGAATTAATACGCCGTAAGATATACTCAAAATAAGCTGTTGCTGTGATGGGTTATGTTTTTAATATTTCGTCAGATTATGAGGTTATTATTTGTAAAATTAGAATTGCAATACAGTAGCCTTTTAGTGATTTGTTTATAAACTTGGAAATATAGTGGCCCTTGAGTAAATACATTGCTTTTACTACAATTGAAAGGGAAAGTATTAATAATTTGAAAATAGCGTATGAAAGTTATTTTCCGGCATCTCGTATGCGAATCAGAAATCGTATTAAATTCGAATAAAAAATATTTAAATTCATGACTTCTTAGACATAAAGAGAAGATAAAAAGAACGAAAATAACGCATAAAGGAATAAGTTCTTATAGCAGCATCAAGCCCTTTCCATTTCTATATTTCATTATTATATTTCCTTCCAAATTTTCTTCAATATTTTTTATTTACAACTTCCCCGAACTTTGACGTTTTACTTTCCATCTTGTTGCTTTATCGTCTATATGAGGCAGATATTAAAAGAGACTTTCTCAGTTTGATGTAAAAAACTACGTTCATCACATTAACAAATATGCCTTTTTTGATACAGCATTGTAGTAAAATATTTCGATTTTTACTTCTGTTATATGATATTTATTCAAGATTATATGCTCAATATATGATACTTGCAAATGTGTATTATTTGACATAACTTTGACTTAATCACAATACTTCTTCTTGATTTCTTCTGTTTTCATAATAATCCTATTTATTTTGATTTTATTTCAGGTATTTTTACTTTATGAACCTAAATTATCCATTACCAAAAAGAAACTATTTGCTCCATAGTCCGACATAGAACTGGTATACTATCATTTAAGATACATCATTTACCTGATGTTGAACAACAAAAGACTCGTAAGTAAATTTGAAAATATAAAACTACTTTTAACTTATCGAATCTGATAACCTCCCATCATAATGTAACCTTCTTCTAGTATATACACTTATTCAACTCAGCTTATCACTTTCAGTTTATGAAACCATTCAGCAAATTACATTTGTCAACAAGACTTTGAAACTTAAATATATCTGGTATTGTTTATTATAAATCCATGTGTATAACAATTAAATAATATTTTCTGATGCCGGAAAATATGGTATTAAATAAGTGATGATACGTCCCTTTTTCTCCCTACCCTTGTCATATTACCACCAAAAGATAACATATTTCAATATCAATTTCAATACTCAAGTTGCAGCCTTCTTCTATATGCCGCTTGTATTAAAATTATCGCATTATTGCTAGCATTTTTACCCGCCAACGAGGAAAAAACCAAGTACATGAAAGAGAAATTGACTTCGTTTACGTCGTTATATTTTAGTACCCTTACAATTATTCAAAATTGATGAAAGCCCAAAAATTTGTCTTTATATAGTATGTATTTTTGATGACCTTATCTGTATCATTCGATACTCTGGATTATGTGACACTTAAATTTACATCTAACGCTGAGCTGACTCTAGGAAGAGTAGTTGCAAATAATTTATTTGGCTACCGATGTTTTAATTATGTATGTGAGACAAACATAAAGTTAGAAATCATAAAAAAGGATGTTAAATATATGCAAATTACAAGAATATGTCTTGCGATATGCGGATTAAATAGTTTATAAATAACGACATATAAGGCAACTCATATAGGGTACAGATATATATTTAATAATAACATATAAGGACACCTGGATAAATTCCCGTTTTTGAGAAATAACCAATTTAATTTATTATCTACAAATATCACTCCTGCTGGTTTGTATATATAACTTTTATATTATCTAATTTGTTCTCAAAGTCTAAAAGTTGCAAAAGATTTCTTTTTTAAGTTTATAACTAAGACTCGTCCACCTTTCCGTCCTTCTGCCTTGCTTACTGTCATGCCTCCACAATTTCTACAATTGTAGACATACGTGCTTGAACTTTTGCTACCACCATGAATATAATGCATTCCTGGTCTGACGCATCATTGGCTCGTTTTTATCATGTGATAGATAAATACACATATTAAACACTCCATATGTAAAGCTCATACCACACACTGTATATGTAAAGCTTTTAAAAATATGCTTCATTTTTAATTTGTAATTCTAGGCGTGCAAAAAATCGATACTGTAACAGAAAAATAACATTGGTCGCATTCAACTTGAAAAGAAGGTAGAGTAAAAATCATGACCCGTCGCCACTTATTGGAGGTTAATGTGACTTTAAACAACATTTAAACACAATCTAGAACAAACTACATATCTAGAACAAACTACTTGTGGTTGCACATAAATCCATTTAATCATAATCATCATCATATATATTAATACGCTAAGGTTAAGATGTTACTCTCCCTTTTTAGAAAAAACCTCACAACTAATCCACATAAATTATATATCATTTTATAGATAATTGCTTGCTCTACCGGCATCCACAACTAAAAAATTTATTATTGGTATTGTTTTTGCAAATTAATTAATTATTAAAATTATATACACAAAACAGCAATGCTGCCATCTAACGGCTCAACGTCAATATGATTGACGGTCGGTAAAATTTTTGTTTAATTTCAAATCCACTCACGTATAAATAAAGTGGCGCTTTAGCTCAATGCTTTTGATACTTGCGCCTCTATATGTCAATTTTAGTAAAATATTTGTTTGATCTGTCATCTGAGCTTCATAATGGAATAAATAATGCGAAGACTTCGCACGGGTCACGCTAGTTTTTTAATATTACTGAATAGACAGTATACGATACACCATACTAGAAATTAGTCTTATGTTATTGTTTTATAAAGTATTATTGATTAATTCAATGTAAATATATTTCTGGCAACTTTACATATCTAACGTAAATTATATATTTTATACAATGGTTGAAATTTTATTATAGTCACATCGGATATCTGGAAGAAAATTTTATGCAAAACGCAATAACAGATTCGAGAAGAAGAAATTAAACTAGCCTTCCAAGTGCGTGTTTGACAAGAAATTATTTACTATACAAGTGTTGGCATATAATTAGGTGATTGGAGTAAGGTGATTAAAAAATTAGAGATGAAGAAGAAAGTAAGCGGGTACTGTGAAACCATTTGAAGACTCGGTATCTCGCAAAGTAGATACTATATTAAAAATATTATTAGGCATTTTCAATGGCATTTTAAAAGAAAAATTAGATGTACATGAAGGTAGATATCCATCTGATTCAGCCAACACAATCGGTTTTTAACTGAAAATGCTGTAGCGTTTGGAAGAACAGACAGATAGACAGACATTACGAAATTGTAAGGATTTGCGGCATATTATGATGCAATAAAAAAGGGAAGAACCAAGCAATCTAGATATGGTATGTAGTATTGTACGGTTGTATATATTACACTGATTGCTTATAAACCGTATACCTTGATATATATGAATCTAAAAGTGCACATACGCCACATGTACTTTTTCTTGCATAACATTTGAAATATGATAATATTCTTTTCTATTTTCTATTCTTTCATTTATAACACTTCACTGAATGTTGCAATTGTCCACAAATCTCTAGTAAGGTAAAAAAGCATAAGATACTATGTCAAAAGTTACTCTCAGACTAACAATAACTTAACAAAACGTTAGATATATATCGACGGTAACCCCTAGACTAACATTAGCTTAGGAATTAACTACGGACAACAAATTTTCAGCAGTTTGTTTTCTGAGATGAATAATAACAATACGCCGACTCTACATATATAGTTTTTATCACCGACTTAAAAAAATCGTTAATCAAGAGAAGTATCTAAATACAGAGAATTCAAAAAACCCAGATATCCGGTGCTGAGTATCAACGGATTTAGCAAAAGCTTCTTAAAGTTGGGTGGTCTCGTCCGTCAAAGTGGCTATATTTACGTATTCTGAGCCTTCAACTAGCGAGCGCGTCCAGACACAACTCCGTTTGAATTATATTTTATATGAAAGTTTTCAAGGCTTTAATCGTATCACACAATATAAATATTCACGCAAAATATAATTAACGTGATACACTTCTGTCGTAAAAGCTGATTTACAGCTTGACACAATCATAGATATACCGAGATAACTTTTACGAATTATAATTCAAACGATAATTGTATTGAAACCATCTAGCAAACCCTCAATATTTATGTCGCTGTAACAAAAGTAAAAGTTTTTGAAGACATAAAGGAAAAGTTTTTAGAGTTATAAGTTTTTATCTTTTATCTCATATATTTAATTACTATTTTCATAACTTTCTTTAAAGTTATAAAAATACACAAATATTCATTGAATCTTAATACTTAACTACAAAATTAATAAACCGAAAAGTGATTACTTTAAAACCGAAATTACATTACAGACACGTATACTCCAAATCTTTCTCCTCCGACTTGGTTTTTAAACAGAATTTTCCGTAGTCTATATTACCATTCTTTTGATGACTTAATATGCTCTTGATTAAGCTATTGTTACCTTCATATGTTTTGACTGAATAATAATACTACGACAACCGCAATGGAAATATTTTCTATCAAATGAAAAAGTACCATTCAAATGAAAGTCAAAATTCGAAATTTTTCAACTGATATTAGGAAATGTTAAAACTTATATGAATTTAATTTTAAACTTCTTATTCATTTGCATTACAGAACTACTGGTACATAGCTCTTGTCCATTTATTATTAACCGACCATGTTAAGATTAATGTTTTTCCGTATTGATGATGATTGAGTTAAAAGTAATCGAATAAATACCATTAAACACGCCAAGCGTGGCATACCATTAGTACATAAGAAGTAACAGATTTAAAGTATAGCTTAATATTTTGCGGTATACACACAAGCTATGATAGAAAATGTATATATGTCATTGACACAGGTAATTCAGTACAAAAACTAAGTAGAACATGTTATAGAACTGTGTAACAATTTTCAAACGTTTCTGGAAAAAATGCGATTACAATGAAAATAACAATTTGAATATTATGCAGAAATATTCTCAAAATGGGATTCATTAAATCCACAACGCAATTATTTAGGTTTTTGAATAAGTCAGCCCATCTCTCCGTTTGTTCGTGTACCACCCAAAAACTGCCGGACTTAATGATTTTTTACTGAAGTAATTGCTAGAGTAGAGATTAAAAGCTAAGTGTTTTTTTTTTATTAAATATTCCATTAGAATATATTTCGTTGAAATTATTGGCACTTAGGCAATAAGGCCGAAACAATTACAGCGATTCTGCATGAAATTCACGTTGAATTGTAAAATACTCTTATTCCGTACAAGAGTAACTTTACGGTGCAGACTTTATTTAATCTCAGAAATAAGTTAAAATATTCGTAGAAAGGGTAGTTGCGAGACGAAAACCTTTGAGACGAAGGGAAGACTGAACCAAAATGCAATATACCAACTACATTTTTTATGAAATGTCTTGCGCTATAATATAATGAAATTGAGCGTGTCAACTCCGAGCCGCCATTGGAGTTTGCGCCTTAATTACAATTGCTTGGAATGGATAAAATATGTAACACTGTATGTAAATATAAATATCAATATCAATATATATTTTACCGTTAAGGCAGCATTCATAAAAAACGCATTCGCTCCACTGTTTTCGTTCACTTACGTTGCAAAACTAATCATAATGAAACTTTTTTTTAACGAAATAATATACAACCTATGTCCATCCTGAAGGTCCCTTCTATATATTGGTGAAAGAATTCTTGAAATCGGATGAGTAGTTTCGGAGATTACCTCGTACATCCTAACTTACAAAATTTAACTTTTTTTATAATATATGAAATTGTTTTAACGGGATGATATACAACCTATGTCCATCCTGAAGGTACTTTCTAAATACTGGCGAAATAATTTATGAAATCGGATGAGTAATTTCGACGATTACCTCCTACATCCAAACTTACAAAATTTAACTTTTTATATACTAGCTGTGCCCGCAGCTTTGCCCACATGGAATTCTGTTTGTGACCATAACAGCAACATTAAAAATTAGTATGAAAATTATTACCACTTACATGAAAATTGTGGGATTATTTTTGTATTTTTTTGCTTTTCTTTGTATATACTTTTATTTTTTTTGCATTTATTATAGTTTTTTGTTTAATTTTTTTTATTTTATATTTTTTATTTGTTTATGCGTTTTTTTTTCATTTGTCATTATCTGTATTTGACGTTTTTAAATTCATTAGTAACACACAACGTTTGATATCGAATTATTTTTTGGTAATGAAAAAATGTACTGTTTCTCTGGTGTTGCAACTTCTAACAAACAACACGTATTTGACCGTGGGAAAAACACTCTTAGCCTAGGTTAATTCCAACCAAAGAGAAGGTTTGTCCTTGGGACTTGTTAATGTCATCGCAAACGAAGCTTTCACTGGAAATCGCAGCTGTTTAAAAGATATCTGCAAGTCCGTGGGATTCATTGGAATCCTCGGGATGTTTGCCAGCTCGCCGGCTGCGGGGCCAGTAAGGATGGCCGCCACAATTGAGTTGTTTTTTAAGTCTAATTAGTAGCCCAGTACCATTACACATATTCAGAGAGCTTAAATTTCTTAAAAGCACGATAGGCGTAACGGTTTTAATGATAATTCGTGAGATGGCATGCTAGTAGTAGTAGTTTTTGTAAAATCAGATTATTGATGCCATAGACAGCCTCGTTCCTAAGCGATACCATTGCCCTTGAACACAACCAGTGAAAGTATCTTTTGAGTAAATTTTCGAGACCAGAATATACTGCATCTATAAGATTTTGCAGACTGTGGACTATGTCATTTGAAAAGATTTCAGCATAAATAGTGCTCAAATTTGAAGAAGGAAAAACTTCTTCCCCAAGTTTGAGCAGTTGTTGCGGAAAGTCGTTATGAGAATCTCCACTAAGATAGGCTCTCATGTTAGTTTGCAAGTTCAGGGTTTGTATGGAACTCCACAAAGATATGATTTAAGGCATGTTTTGATGACATCTGCTTCAAAATGGGCTCTGTGACTAATGGTACATTCGTCCTACACTATCAATGACGCGACCTGTAACAATTTGCCAAAAGGCCTGTTTTTGTATACTGAACATACGGACTATTGCTCCAAAGATACCGATTACTTTTAAATGTAATTAAATTAATTAAAAAATTAATTAAAAACAATTAAATTTTTAGTTTTTCTAATAATTAAATTTAATTCAATTAATTTATTAAAAAAATTAAAATAATAATTTGAACACTAAATTAAAAATAATTGAATTAAACTTAATTTAAATTCAATTTTATTGATTAAAACAAATTAAAAAATAAAATTAAAAAGTTTAATAATATTAAATTTAATGTTAAAATTAAACTTTAATTCAATTTAATTTTTAGAGAGGGTGGCGTAAAAATTTAATATAAAAATATCAAATTTTTACGCCACCCTCTCGCGTTGTGTGTTTTAGGAACGCATACAGAACAAAAGAAAATTATTATTTTAAGGGACAAATAGGCAAATAACGCATATTTTATTTTGTTTTTTTTTAAACATTATCGTAAAATGTAAACTACTCGTTCAAATAATGTTGTGAAAAGCAATTTTTATCCATTTAAAATTTCCCTGACGAAAAACTTATTTTTATAAAAATTTAATACTGCCCACTTAAATTACCCACGATAGATTAAAATTAATTTTAAAAATATATTTTAATCGTATTTTATTAATTTGTGATATAAGCTTAACATACAGATATATGTCGTCACGAACTTTTTTACAGACCTTTTAAGGTCTACAACTTTTCGATGGAAAGTATTTCGTAAGAAACACGTTCGCTCGACTATTTTTCCGTTGACTTATTTTATTGGGTTAATATTTAACCGATATCCAACCGTGAAGGTCCATTTCAAATATTAAGGTCCAATTTAAATATTGATCAAAGAATTTTTTAAATCGAATGAGTAGTTTCAAAGATTACCTCCTACGGCCAAACTTACAAACTTTACCTCTTTTGTAGTATTAGTGTAGATTAAAATTTTGTTAAAGAGATAACATATAACCTATGTCCATTCTGACGCTCATATCTAAATATTGGTTAAAGAATTTTTGAAATCAGATAAGTAGTTTCGGAGATTACCTCTTACATCCAAACTTACAAAATTTAACTTTTTTATAATATATGAAAATTTTTCTTTATCGGGATAATATACAACCTATCTTCATCCTGAAGGTCCTTTCTAAATATTAGTGAAATAATTTTTGAAATCGGACGAATAGTTTCGGATATTACCTCCAAACTTACAAAATATTACACTTTTTAAACGCTCTGAACTTCTGATTTAACTCGTCATAAAACTTCATATCGGGCGCTATATATGAAAATCGATTCTTAAGGAATAAACTCCAATATTCTTAATATATGTTTTTTACTAATGCATGAGCACGAATTACACAATAAATATATCGACAACAATCTTCTTACCTGTAAATTTCTACCAGTAATATACGAAAATCGTTGGTCGACAGTAAAACATAAACCCACGTGTGGGATAATGGACTATATTTAATTCCTTAAACTAGTAGTATAGAAATATATATGCGACAAAAGCGCATAAATCATTCTAAATCACGATAAGGTGCAGGAGTCAATACAAGACAAAAACATTCGAAATTATATACTCTAAAACAAAAGAAGTCATTAGACACAAATACTAGTAAAGCATTTCTTAACACTACGTTTCGCAGTTTACTGTGCAATTTAGTTATGTGAACGACAGACCATTTTCGTATATTACTGGTAGAAATTTATAAGTAAGAAGATTGTTGTTGGTATATTTATTGTGCAATTCGTGCTCTTGCATTAGTTTTTGTAAATAATTTAATTCTTATAAACAATTATTTTATGTCCACCCCGGTCTCCGTTTTATGCGGTACTTCTATTTAGTACGCTATTTTACCTTTTTTTATTTCAAACTATATACTAAAATTATTTTTCTAATAAACTATAAAAAACGCGGGATATATATGTTTGATCTTACTATTAATTTAAGTCTCTACTTTAAGTATTAAGTTGTAAGTAATTAATAATTAGTAATTATAGGTAATTTGTGATAAATTGTCAATTATTTCCGTATATTTACTTGTTGATAATCAATAAATCTGGGGAAACTTGTCCTTAAATTATAAATGACGCTAACTTATAAATAACTGATAATTTAGATATCAAATTAAAGTAGTGAACCATCCGTGTACCGTTTATGAATCCAATGTGAATGGAGATCTCATAACCAACAAAATTCAACAGCTCTGCCACGGATTTTGAATTTCACGATGGAGACAGCTGCAATATCACTCAAAATGGACAACAAAAATTATTGGAAATCCTGCAAAACTAAACAACTTGAAGCTCTGACAATGAATCTTATCTGCCCTCTCTTAGAGAAACGTATCAAATATATGTCTATTTTATCTGTTTACAAATATATATTTGTCTTATTTGTAATACCATATGAAAATAAAAGAAAAAACATTACTGATGTGCTTCTCGGCTATTAATATGCTTCTCTACAGTCCTGGACATAAATATACCCTCACTAAATTTCTGGCTATAAATGCGACACGGTTGAAAGAAAAACTAAAATCATACCGGGAATACATGACTTCTTTAGAAGGATGGTTATGAACTGTTTGCTGTATAGCAGTAGAATTAGGGCCCAGTTTCTATTCATTAAAGGAATCAAATACGTAGGATGCAAATTACGGATTTAACGGAACGGTATAATAATACAGAAGCGTACATATAACAATGGTGAATGGTATGTATGTTCGTCGGGATAAATGTATGTACAGATAAGTGTTTATGTCAATGCTATTATTTGTATCATGTGTACATATAATCCAAAAAAGAACAAATTAAAAAACACACTAACGCTTAAGCGAAAACCCTGACGCCCAAGAAGATATCTAAACGCAAGTTAGCAGGGTGTATTTTTAGGTATGGATAATTGCAGTGTAATGCTGTGTATCACCTTTTTAATTGTTGTGTATAACCTTTTTTGAATAAACAAATAAATAAAAATATACTCATATCACTACTGCTCTAAATGTCGCAATAAAATCATCTCTTTTATATACGTGCTATCGTAAATTCTCTGTATCTTTCGTCATAGTTCGCGCGTGGTACTAATTAGGCCATATTTTTTTCTCGTTTTTTACGTGCATAACGTTTATGTTAAGTATAACGTTATTTTTTAATGTAACGTACCTTATGTTCTCGCTAACCCTCAAATCTAAAGAAGACCATCTGATCTATTACTTGTCTTCAAACGCTTCTTAAATTATAAAAGTCAAATTGCAGATGGAATAAAAAACGATTAATTGTTGGCTTGGCTTGTACTGTGACGTTTATGTACATAAATTATTGAAATAAATATACACTTTTGATATATAAATATGTATATATATATATATATATATATATATATATATATATGTATGTATGTATATATATATATATATATATATATATATATATATATATATATATATATAGACAGAGAGAGTGAGTTATGTTTATACCCTAGGCAGAATTTTTTTTATTCACTCAAAAGTAAGCAACTTTTTGATTTAAGCTTAATATTTTGAGAAGTATATTAATAAGCGAGAAGCACATCAGTAGTTTTTTTTCTTTTATTTTCATATGGAATTACAAATCGGACCAATATATATGGAATCTTTGCTAATAGCCCACCTGAAGATGTTGTAATACAATGAAACCTAGGTCGTGGTAAAGAAACGAATAAAGGTTCTACAAAATTAACGCTAAATATATTCAACATTTTTCACATAAAGCTCTAAAAATTTTAATTGACAAATCATATTTTTTAAACAATAAAACGTATATTACGAATTTTATGTAATATATATATTCACACGTGCTGTTGCAAACTTTATCATATAACTTTTTAAGAAAAATATTAACGTACATCGTTCGTTAATATTGTTCTATTGCTCTAACGATTTAATATTGCTCTAATGATTTAAACCGCGCACGCCAAGATACCTCTCCGACAAATATTTTTGCCCACTTCGTCGACATTCGTAACAGGTCGAGTAATTTTTACAAAAAAAAATCATAAACAAAACATCTACGAACCTTCTTCCTAAATAAGTATACCTAAATAATAATGAAAACCGAAACAAAATCGGTTTAAAAATTATTATTAAGAAACTCGCAGCGGCCGACGGCGATTGACATAGTTACCCGCCGCGTCAAGCCAAGTTTAAGTAGAAAGCAAATTATATTCAAATACCATTATTTACAGCACTTAACGAATGCGGGATATATATAATATATTTAATATGAAAAATCACCCTAAGCATATATTTGGTAATAACGTATTTTGAAATCGGAAATTTTGAAATATACCTGTCTACATATAGAAGCTTGGTTAATGTGGACCCACTTGGTCTTTTTTCGGTAGATGTTTCGTTGATGATGTGAAGGATAATAAGGATAATTTGATTCCGTAAATGAGGAATATTTCTTCAAAGCGAGCCGTCGCACTTCTCGTCGGATTTCAATAACATATGCATAAAAATATGGCGGCGGCATTAACACATCGCTCGTTGCAAAAGACCAAAATATATATTCGTACGGCGATATGGCGTCAAAGGTATGACGCAAAAAGGGTCAATGATCATACTTATTTTTTTTTAAATTCTCTGATATAAAAATTTTAAATGAAAAGTTGTAAATGAAAAAGTTGTTAAAAGTATTGTTACTCCCTACGGTGGAAAATGCCAATATTAAAGGTAGATGTTACTGTTCATTGCTTTATTTTTCTCTTGACTCTAAAGGAGTGGAATTTATTTATCAATATGTGATCTTGTGAACTGTTTTGCAATAAATAAATTGTAGTAAGAGAACAAATTTCGTTGCAAATTCCTACTTTCTTTTGCATTTTTTATTAACAAAAAAATGTCTTGTGTGCATTTGTAGGTCCTATATAAACTCTATCCAATTATATATGATATATATATATATATATATATATATATATATATATATATATATATATATATACATAGATCCCCACTTAACGAAGATTGCTTTGACGTTAGTTTTAGGGTATACAAACAAGTTGGAACGGTTAAAAGTATTATGCAAATTGTACCAGAGTATAAGTAAATGCGAATTCCATATACAGTGATTCCTTAGCTGTTAAGTGTGTGTTGAATATAACATGCAAATGCATAATATCTACTCAGTCGCGTAATACATTGTCACAGTCACAATGCAATTATCGTGATTAATTGACTAAACTTTATCACCCAGACATTAATGACTCACTCAGACAATAGACTGCAATCCACTCAATTTGATGCACTCGACCACGTTATTCAATGAAATTGTCACTCCTCATGTATGTTTGTCAACATGCAATTTACAGAATATCACGTTCCCTCAATTATTGCTTAAAATATGTTGCGGTGTAGCCAACCATGTAGAAATCGAATTTAGACACAATATTTTTAAATGAAGTTTTCAAATTTTTACAATATATAAGTTTTAAAATTTTACAATATATCCTGAGATATAATCGAAATATAACGCTGCTAACTAATATTCCACTGTATAATATGGTTACAGTTTTTAAAATTAGAATTGAGATTATAACAATATTTACGTAAAAAAGTAATGTCATATTTCTGAATGGAGTAGAGGCATTATTAACTTGCATTTACACCACAGGCGTAAGAAAACCTGAAAGGAAAAGTGTCAATATTTTAAAAAATAACATGTAAAAGTCATTTTCCTAATTATCTTGTACGAAATTCTAAATAAACACGACATAAATGTATTTAAATTCACGACTACTTCCACATAAGTAAGAAAAAAAAGTTAACGATAATAATGATCAAAAAAGCAGGTTCATTTAGCAGCATCAAATATTTTCCATTTCCATATCTCATTACTATATATTTTTCTAAATTTTCATTATTATGACTTACTTATACCTTCGCCGAATCTCCATTTTTTTATTTTCTCTTTGTACTGCTGAAACATTTACATTAGGGAGATATTAACTAAATCTTTAACTTGCTGATTGACTGACTTCTAAATTGCCCAAGCTGTGTTACTATACAGAACTTTTGACATAATTGCAACACTTCTTCTTTAAACCTCTTTTATACCATTGTTTTAAAATATTATCTATCCGCCCTTATCGTCTTTTCACTTTGTAAACATGAAATGTTTATTACTGACAAGAAAGTATCACCTTTACAGGTCCGCCACAGAACTGGTAAATTACCATTTCATGCCTCTGTTTCACCTGATGTTAAACAGCAGAAAGCTCGGAACCAAATTTTGCAAATACAAATCACATTAATAATTTACCAAAGATTATATGAATAATCTTCTATAATAATACAAAGTTTTTTCTAACATGAGCTCCTATATAAGTTAAACTTATCCATCAATCCACCTAATTACATTTGTCAATAAGATTTTTACACTTACTATGGAATATATCTAATACTGTTTAACACAAAGCTATGGATTTAACAATTCGACTATATTTTCTAATACCTGAAATAATATTAATAAAGAAGTTATGATACACTCCTATTCCTTCCCCACCCTTATCATATACCGCCGAAAAATAACATATTTCAACGTCAATTTCAATATTAATATCGCAGCCTTCATCTACTCGGCGCATATATTACAAGTATCGCCAACGATGAAGTTATTACTCTTCAAGATATTTAAAACCTGTGAGAACTTGCAAATTGGTATTCATATAACACGTATTTTTGACAGTATTATTAGTATTATTAATATTCGATACTTTGAGCGACATAACACTTAAATAAGGTTGTAACGTATGACTATCTCAAGAGAATTGGAATAATTTGTAAGTGAGACAAACATAAACTTAAAAAGCCAAGTAGTACGATTACATATAAGTACGATTACATATTAATTAATTCACTAAATGTAACAGTAAATGTTGTTACCTAATAAGATAACGATTATTTTATATTATCGTATAGGTGAATTATCCTATCTCAATGTACCCTGAGAATATAATAAAATCTATTTATTTCCCGCTAATGGCACTCCTTCCGGTCTATGTATTTAATTTATATATTGTTAATGTCATAGAGTTTCACTGCTTCTATTTCTTTTGTTCTAGACATATGTGCTTTAAAAATTACCAATATCAAGTACTTAAAATATTAAATAGTGATCTTAATTTAAATATAGCAAATATTTTTAAAAATTATTGATATATCTGTTTATGCGTACAAAGTGAAAGCAATTTACCTTTCCACGAACACCATCGAATAGAGTATCAGAAGGTAAATCTTTCAAAATAAAACTTTGAATATTTGGTATAAATTTTTTTATCATTCAGGTTTTTACGAAATATTTAACTTCAAAATATTGTACAATTTCAGTATATTAATACTTTAATCTTCCTAATATGTGATTCACTTTAGGAATTTGTCTTATAACGATATTTAGAGAGAGTGTTTCTTTTAATTAGCGGGCAATTCAAGGCCACACAAATAGGCATGGAATTATTTATATCAACAATTAGATATAGCAAATCATACGATTCTAATAATAACTGATACGTTTATGGCCATTTCAAAGATATAGAAAAAATTTAACTTTAATAGGCAATATTAGAATTGCTTATTCTGAAAGAAGAAGTTAAAATAACAAACCAGGTTATTTTAACTTCTTCTCAGATAATCGATAATCGATTCGCAGGTAATCATAATTTGCGCAACGCACAGGCGATTGAAAAGTTAGAGATGGTTCAAAATTATTTGACACAGCAAAACGATTTGAATGCTTGCTATCTCGCAAAGCAGGCGCCATATTAAAACATTGTTAGGAATTTTCGGTCACATTTTAAAAGGCCTCTTTGAGTATAAGTACTTGATGGAGTCTATCAGAAAAAAATTATCATCCCCAAATTTGACGTAAATAGAGTAAGGTGTCAATTTATTTTGACCAAGACTTTTGGTTATAAACTTGTTATAAACTATAAACCATCTTGTTATATACTATAATGGACGCTATAGCATGCGAAAGGATAGGCAGATAGGCAGACATGTCGAAATTATAAAGTTGGTGTCATTTGGCAATAAAATATAAGAAAAAAATGAAGAAAGGAAACAAAACCTTGATGGACATGAATATAAAAATGCTTCTACGCCACATTTTCCATTTGTTGAAAAATGATTTAAAGTATGTTTATGTTCAGTAACTCTTTCCATTCTTTTGTTTATTACACTTTATTGAATAGAGCCAACCACCCCCGCATCGCCCATAACACAACAAAATGTTAGATAACATATCGACGATTGCTCCTAGATTAAAAATAATATAACTGACTATTAAATATTTGTCAGCAGTAGCTTCTAGATTAACAATAACATAACAAAATATTAAACAAAATGTCGGTGGTCGCTTCTAAACTAAGAATAACATACGAGTAACAAAACATTAGATAAAATATCGACGCTAGCTCCTATACTAATAATAAACAATAACATTTTAAGAGAGTCGAGTTTTGCTTAATGTATTTTTGGGTTCACACTCTTCAATATTAAAAGTTCGACGGACTATAATATCGAACGACGGACTATAATATCGAAGACGTTTTTAAATTAAACCAACTGAACCATTAGAAATACATGGAAACTCTATATGAAAATAAAACTTTGAAAAAATTTCCAGGATGTCTTTATATACCTACTTACATTCGTTGATTAGTTGTTGTAAGTGTTTCAACCCAATATTTTACGATACAATTATAAACACAATATAACAAAAAAAAATTTAAATTCCAGAACAGGTGATAAGTAAATTCATAAATGTGGCGTTTTTCGTATATTGTGTACTTTTATAGTCATAAAACAATTACTCCGAAAAAAACCATGAATTTTCCAAAAAAATATTTTCGTTATTGTATTTTCAAATTTCAAAAAGACATTAAATGAGTGCATCTTATTAATTTTACCCTATATTAAAATAAATAACTATTTATAAAACGCTACTCAAAGCACCCAAATTTTCTACAAGAAACACTCAAAATTATTATGGTTGGAATTATAATTTGCTTGAGAATAAAAGAGTTATACACCTATATATTCACCGTTGTCATACTTTTCAAACATAACAACCCGAATTTTTCCACCATTCACTTTTCACCATATTGTCCTCAAAAGGTATTATGGGCTTAGGTAGTTCATAAATTTCTTTCATCTATTCCAAATATCGTAATTATATCATTTGACAAAGAAAATAAATTCTACCCATATACTACTTCATAATAAATTAATATAAAACACTTTAAGTTATATTCAAATAAACGAAATATGTTTTTTTTTGTTCTTTTTGAAATAAATTCAATGTCAGTTACGACAAATAATGACTTATATTCGTGACTCAAATCAATGAGGTCTGTATGAAATGTCATACAATTAATGTGGCACCTTTTCTTTTATAATTATAAAACATTTACAGTCGGAAAAATCTATGATGTAACATAGTCATTTATATACCAATTAGAATTTCTTTGACATTTGCGAACTATCCTCTGGAACCTACGTAAACAGAATTTACGTTTACAAATATGTAGGCTTCTAATAACCTGGCTTCTCCCAGCCTCCCCTTCCTTACATTCACACCCATTAAAAGTCCATTGTATGCAAACAAGCAGGTACGGGATGATAGGAACAGGACGCCTAAAGCTTCGGGATATTCGTTATAGTCCCTGAGTGAAACATGTTGTTTTCTTTAAAGATAGCTATAGGTAGACAGAAAAATTTTACAATAATTAAACTTAACATAGGCGTATCTCAGTCTCTAGAAAATTTTATTTCACCATTTCAGAGAGGTCAAGTGAGTCAACAAACTTCGGTTCATTTTAAAAACTATTGTGCACGATATCAAAATTAAATCTGGTGAAATTGGAGATATAAGAATGTAATATGCATAAAAACTTTCTTTTGCAACGTTTGTATACATTCAGTAGAAATTATCGTATCCAACCGCTTATCTCTTAAAACTACTGCAAACAAAATCTGTACGACGACAATGAGATGAGTAATAGAGTTTAGATTGAACACAAATTATCACATCACCTACGCAGATATTAATTAAGTATTAATTAATTTCAATCATATTTCACTCACACTTTACTTTTTTTAAAAGATTCGAATAACATTTTCTAGATACTATATTTTCTCATAAGAACTTTTGATGAAAGCGGCGAGATTTTTTCTCAATCCGATGAGATAAGACCTATATATAATAATGTTAAATATTCATATATTATTGAAATAGCAATATAATTTACGAAAAGGGTGAAAAATAATTCGATCTTTAAGTCGATTTCTAACGCAGTATCACAAACGATTCTGCCTATTTTTTTCTTCTCAAAATAGAAAAGATCGCTGTCCTATTAGGAACTGTAGTCCCTAAAATAATTCCATGATTATTCTTCAGAGTTATGGTACGAACAAACATAATAAAAATATAAACATACCTAGATAATGTAAATAAATTTATAAGTTGATGAACTTTATTTGAAATATGTTCGATGGAATAATTTAAGGAAAGTGCTAACGAAGTTTTATTGGTCCATTTAACTTCTTTGAATTTCTGATACCATTTGTTGAAACTATTATTTTCTAAGAAGAATGTTTCTTTGTATATCCGTTCAAATGTAAAGGCTAATATGCTAAATTATTAAATATATTTTGTCTGACTTTTCACTGTCATGTGGTCCACCGTATCATAATCACCCTATAACTCTAAGCAAGGACAAAAAATTTAAACTAAAGTAAGAAAAATGCTTGTTTTCCTTCCCCTTGCTTTCATTTCCCGAACTTTCTAAATTAATTTAAAATAAGTACTTGTACCATAAAATTAATTTTCAATCAACAACTGCGAATGCGCAGCAAACTCGATGAGCATTGCCAAATTTTGGAACTTTACAAAATAAATACATTCCATGGAGGTAGATTTTCATCTCCATAATTCTTTAACTTTTCCAAGCAATTGTGGTAAAAGGAATTAAACAAAACTAATAAATGGATGTAGCCAATTCAGCTGATAGCTTTTGGGATCTAAATCATTTCATGAAGGAATATGTTGTATAGTTGACTGCATCCTCATTAATTTTTACTGTAAAACAATTTATAATGAAGTGGTCAAATTAAGTCTTTCAAGTAACAGATGGATATAAATTTACCTAAAATATGCTATAGAATACACATTCATAAACAAATAATAGACTCGTACTATAAACAATTGGTTTATTTCTGTTTTCCAAGGGTACACATAATGAAGGATAGGAAAAGTTAGATTAAAGTTAGGCTGATATTAGCTCTGATTATTTTATATAATCTATAAATTCGAAATATTTTTTGAATTCACACATGAAACGGTGTGCCTAATATTGCCTTACATTAAGACAAGCGCATATATTTTCATTCTTCAGTTTATCCTAATCCAAATCGAATAGTAACAGTACCTACCTTTAATACCCTTTTTCCCTTTTTAAAGAAAAAGACCCATACCGAACCAGGAACATTTTAATTAATTATAAACTCTGCGGGCTATTTTATTTATTAAAAATTGATATAAAACCTTTTCTTCATTACTACTAGAGAAGAGATCTAACAAATGTCATATTTGAAATATCTTTAAACAGAGATTCTACAAAACATATAAAAACTTATATAAATTTAAATAGTAATATTTTTAAAAACCCATTTTTTAATAAACTATGTCATCAGGACTTAGAACTGAGCAAAACATAATTAAGTGCTAAGTAGTTTTTTGATTAAAATAACAAAAACTATCAAAACTGAACACTCAGGAACTTTAAATCCTGTTTTGCCTAAAATGCACTTGTTTTCCCAGTAGACAGACGGGCATATTATTTTAAACCTTTTTATCGTTTCATAACAATTAATTAATTATCCAACCGGTAGTATCTACTGTCCGATATCAATATACTATGTTACTTAAAAGTATGTTCTGATTAAATGTTAAACCGGAAGTACAATATTGGTGAATTTATAATACCTATTTCTTACTAAAATATAATGTTGTTCATCTTACCTTTACAAATGTATTAATATGCATTTTTTAATTCTTTTTTCGATCTCATTTTAAGCATAACTGCTAAATTATGCTAAATTGTATGAATATTATCTAAACACTTCTGTATATATATATATATATATATATATATATATATATATATATATATATATATATATATATATATATATATATATATTATATATATATATATATATTTCTTTTTTCATTTTACAAATATCAGCCAAATGCTAAAGAGATTGTGGGAAGTGTACTATATAGTCAATATGCAAATTGAGATAAAATATGCTCTATGCCACTTCTAATTAATAATCATGGTAATATTCTTTCACTATAAGTATATAAGAAAGAAGAGAATGAAATCCAATATGCTTGTATGTATATGTTATTTCTAAATATATTGGATCGCATATTACGTTGTCTAATATTAACTCTGATGATTTTTAACTACTTGAGTATTACTCACACACCGGTGACTCATATTAGCTTTATTTTGTTGAGTTTATTAGGGCAAGTCCGGGTTTTTAATACTCAGGCTGGTTCAGCCATTGTGAATAAGACATGCATGCTTAAAAATATTAATATTATGTATGTTTTGTTCAAATAAGTGTGAAATATGTTTTAACTCTATCTTTGTTATTTTACTGTCATGTGAACAGAGCGTGTAACAGTCTACCAACAAATCCATTCCCCTTTCACTACTTGCAATTATACAATATCACTGGCCCTTACCTAATCTCTACTCGGTTACGTGGACCACTTTAACATGAACTTATTACTCGCCTAACATTGCTTCCTTTTTAGCTATAAATATATTCCAATAAATACAAAATTTATTAACACACTTAAATGAAACTACGTGATGTAGTATTATTTCTACTTTCTTTAATTTCTTTACCACGACCTTAGGATATCAGCAAAAATATATTTCCCAATATCCCACCTGAAGATGTTGTAAAACAACGAAACCTAGGTCGTGGTAAAGAAATTAAAGAAAGTAGAAATAATACTACATCACGTAGTTTCATTTAAGTGTGAATAATGAATTTCTACAAAACTAACGCCAAATATATTCAAAATTTATAAATTTAAATCCAAAATTTTGTTTTATAAATTGATTATAAATTCTTGTATTCCAAATCTTTTAAGCAATTTTAAATTTCGCTTGTTTCGATGACCAAATATATAAATAAAAAATATTTTACAGAAAAGAAGTTGGTCAATTTTTATCTTTATACTTTTTGAATGTATGATTCCATATCGACAAATAAAATGAAAATACCCTCTGTCAAATGCGAAAGTGGCATTCGAATCGAAGTCAGTGGTTCGAAATTGTTCAAGAGTATGTTTACAAATAGTAGTAAGAAAACATGATGAATTTAAAATCATCTATTCACATGCAGTTACAGAATAAATGGAATACCGTTCTTATCAATGTTGTTGTTAACGGATTATGTTAGGATTTATATATTTGTGCATTGATGATCATTTGACTAAAAGTAATCAAATCTTTTCCACTGATCAGATTGAGCGTGATAAATCATTAACTCATCAAAAATATGAAAAATAATAGGTTTATAGTCTCGTTTATTATTTGAACGTCAATACATGAAAAAAATAGTATATAGATTTATATATTCCAGATTATAATAGATCATAATAGATTTCCAATTTAGACACCTGTGAATACAAAATGCATTGTTAAAGAATTTCAATCCCTCTGTTTAACCATTCGGTTTTTCTAGTATCACGGAAAAATTATTGTTTCGATTTCAAAGATACTTTCACATAATTTCTGCTACCAAATAAAATTGCTGAAGTTTAAATTAAAATTTATGCTATATTTTGTCCCTTTTGAACATTTATCGAGAGACGTTTTGTTTGTCTGTCTATATTTGTTTACCTATTTCAGTCAAAACTACTAAATTGGTGAATTGAACTTCCGCAGACATAAAACTCACAGTATAAATTGAAAGGTTGAGTAGTTTTTTAACCAGTATTTCATAAAAGACGAAACTAGCACTTACGCAGTAAAACCAAGATCACGAACTTACAAATGATAAAAAAAAATTATCGTAAGTTTTATTTCAAATTGACTTGACGTTCAGACTAATATGAAAAATGCTTTTATCCCGATCAACAATACTTCGAGAACTAGTCGTTATTCAAATTAAGGTATAAATTATTGTCATTCCTAAGGAGTTTACTTTCTAGTTAAAATTACCCATTTTCACAAAATGTCTTTCGTTACTTATCGTTAAGTTGTAGTATCCTTAATAAGTGTTTCCTATTGCCGATTGTCTGATTAATATATGAAAAAGGACGTGAGGCGTCGTAGGACACCAGACAGAAGCCAAGCTTCTTACGCGTCACACAAAATATTCAATTATATTTAATATAATTCAATATCTATACAATAATAAATATTACACATTTTTACAAATATAACAAAAAATTAAAATACATTAAAAAATTAAATATACCAAATAACGGTGTATGTGCGAGAATGATTTATTTTTCCTACTATATGCGAATGCAGTACCAAAGACGAACATTCTCTCGTTGGGACAACTATACACACTCACACACACATATGTTTATATATATATATATATATATATATATATATATATATATATATGTATATATATATATATATACACATATATGTATATATTTAAAGAGATCGATAATGTGAGAGAGATCATTCATATAGGCAACAATATACGCTGCCCTGCCAGTGAGAAGCATTTCATCCCTGCGTTTGTTCGTTAGGATCTTAGTTGCATCCCCATCCTAAACGTCTATCAAGACGCTCTGCTTCAAGAATAACACTTAAGGTAGCTTACCTTTTACTAAATTTGAAAGTTTTGTTATGTTTTCGTGCATATAGCTTTTATTGTCAGCCCCTTGCCCGCCTTAGTCCTAATTTGGAAAGTGAAATATAATTCCATACTATCAACTATTCATAATAAAGTATTGGCTATTTACATAGATTCAGTGATATCCATGACACCGTTTTTTTTTTGTAATTATGTGTCAATTAAATGTCTTCATATTTTCGAATTAAATGTTTTGAGTCGATTCCAAATCTGAAACTATGAAATCCGTTTAGTGTGTAATTAAATGTTTTCATAGTTTCGGTCTTAAAAAGCCACTTAATCTATGGAAATAGCCGACACATGATTATAAATAACTGTTAGTGTAAAAGTTAAATTAGAGTCCGTGAATAATCCGTGTATATTTTATGCACTAAAGATAAATCCATATCTTGTGACCCACAAAATCTGATAGCTCAGAAAAATATTTTATAGTTGAAGATTATGATATATGTTGACATAAGTATCATTCGAAATGGACGATAAAATTATTGCGATGAAAATTATTGTTATATATTTCACTAGAAATGGACGATCAAAATTATTGCAAATGTTGAAAACTAATTGAATAGAAAGAAAACTATGTTTCAACTTGAGAGCAGTGACAAGGAGATTACTTATATCCTCTCTTACCTCAATATGTCAGCCATTCCTCTAAAGTTTGCATATTTTCTTAAGTATCATACACTGTGGTGTAACAAATATTACTATGTACCAGCTGCATAGCTGGTACATAATAATATTTGTTACACCACAGTGTATGATACTTAAGAAAAACTTTTGAACGCACATTTGTTAGCTAGTTGTTCTAAAAAAAATTCAGTGGTTATTATTATTTAGAATAACGTCATACGTAAAAATATTGACAATTGTTGAATGATGAATAGATAAATATCAATACACAATAAATATGTTTAAAAAATCAGCATAGAGAGTTCAGTTTCTAGAAGTGTAAAACTTAAAAATACCGCTAATACGTAGTGTCAATTGTACATTTAGTTTGATAGTAATATAAATCAAAAGACACCTTTAAAAAAATTGAATATTTAAAAATTTTATGAGTATAGTTATCACTATTGTAAACCACACAAAGAAAAAGGTGACCGGTCGGAATTGAACCCACTACTTCGGCATACCGTACCAACGTGCCCACCGTTATATCACGGCTGGTTCAACTAAACTGTCAATAATATTACTATCAATACAATACGGTTATTATTATTCTGTTTTTGCTTTTTGCTTTTATTTCTACAATATGTATAAGCATAGTTTGTTACAAACGTTAATACATGATTTTGGCAGTACCACTATTGTAATATTCACCAGGTCTCTAATATCCGAATATAAAAAATATTTTAAAACAATTACACACGCACACACACACACACACACACACACACATATATATATATATATATACACACACACACACACACACATATATATGTGTGTATGTGTGTGTGTGTGTGTGTGTATCAAAATCCGCCTAACAGATTTCGCGTGTTTGACTAACAAATTGATATGCAGACAGATAACAATTCTAGAAACAGGATTTTTGGCTTCTCTTATCATTCTGTACGTTAAATAAATTATACTTTTAAAATAATTCCATGTGCACAATACACTCCGTTACAGATTTATTATACGTATATATTTCTTTATATTTCTTAAATTCCACCAGTTACAAAAAACTTCTTTTTATAGACACTCATGACTGCAAGTGCAGGTGTCATGACCATCAAAGCAGACCTAGTGACAAAAAACGGTCTGACTTCGACACGATTGAGAACCTCTCATCGTTATTTTTACGCTCAAAAAAAAATTTTAGAAAATACGTAAGTCTTACACATATAATATCTAATAAATCTATCCGTTTGTATACACACATACTAACAGATATTACGAACGAACTTTATACATGACTAAATTTTACTTTATAATTTTAATTAAAAAAAAGTTACACGAAAACTAACAGGAACGTAAAGCAGGTTGATATCCACTTTGCCATTATGCTTAGTATTGTAGAAGTGCCTTCTTTAGTTCCATTAAATCAAGTCAATGTACTTTTTTCACAAAACTTTTAAAATTATCTCGAAGTATCCCCAACATCAAAATCATTTTCAATCGACAAGGGTAACTTTTAAAAACAAATAGATTTACTTTCCCGAGCGGCCACATTAAATGATTATAAATAAAAAATGGAGACAACTACTTTGCCGGTTCCCGAGCAGATGATGGATGTGCAAAAGTTACTACGAAAATTAAATCGTGTCGCTGATTTCTGCCTTGCTGTCTACTGGTCATCCGATTAAGATATTGGTCGATAGTCATTTATATTAATTGATGAAATTATTGCAAATGTTTGGCGTTAAATTATGTGTTTATTTCAATATGGAAGCAGTGGCAAGTAGCATTTTTTGCTTCAATATAAGGTATTTTCAAAATAGATCATAATCGCAAGTGCAGAATCGTGACAAATTAGGCCTAGTGAGAAAAAATAATCTAACTTCGGCATATTTGAGAGCCGCTCAAGTGATTATTTATAAATTCGAAAGGAAATTTAATAAAATCATAGGTGCTCTATTGAAAGACAATCACATGACAATGTACGCATAGAAAGTGCACCCTCCCTCGTAGGGTTCTACATACATTTAGGCAGTTATGAAAATTTAAAGGTACATATTGTTACTAATTAAACTATTAACGAATATTAATTATTCACAACGTAAACATATTTCCTGCTACATGCTTTAGATGCGTAAAAACAAATTAATTATGAAAATTAATAAATCTAAACAGAATTAGAAATCATTCGTTTTTGGATTTTTTTCGTTACTTGTTCTATAAGGCCTCCCACTATGCCAACTTTTAAGATTATAAGTCGACCGGAAATACCCTCTAATTTTTTATGTTCAGTGAGTAAGACAATTTTGTGATTAAAAAAAGCTTCAAGGGCCATCTTTTCGTTGCGGGATCACAAAAGCTTAAAATTAAATGTACAATTATAGGCCGCTTCTGTACACGATATTAATTTCAAATAATTAAGCCGTTTCAATCGACGACGGACAATCAAGTGATTCTATAACGTTTCCGTTTTTTTTTTAATTTTGAGGATCGGAATCTTAGAAAATAGTAAACAAAGTTTTGAAAGAAAATGTGTACCAATTCGGTACACATGTTTGGTATACGTTGCGGTATTAAATACATATTTACTTAGAAATATATAAATATAGTATATGAATAAATTCCAATAAAATTTAATAATGTATGATTTTTGCCAATTTACATCAAATGAAGAAGAAAAGCTGTATTTCTTTTAGCAACTAAATAAATGGGACGTAATTTTATAGCTTTGTAATTTTCCTAGTAGTTAACGGCTTACCTTGGAAAATAGTTTTCGATATTAATAACATGGCCCAAGAACTAATAACTGTGATGGTTATCACATAGGTAAAAAATGGGCGAAATCTAAACATTAAGCACTTTTTGTATCATTAGAAGGACAAATTTTTCATTGAATGTGGTAAGCAGAAATAATAGTTAAAAGCGTACATACGTGCCACCAAAAATAACCACATCATGTAACGAAGTATATTTTATATTGGATACTTTACATTTACTTTACATTGGGCAAAATCTTTCCCAAGGGTTAATAAACGTAATCTGGTGATGGACCGATATTAAAAGTTTATCCTCCCCTATTGAATTTGAAGAGGGTTTTGGGTATAGGTAGAGTTTGTTGGCCTCTCCAAATCCAACAAAAATTTTTTTTTCATTCTTGAATTAAAGCTACACGTAATACAGTGGCAGATTTCAAAGCTTGAACAAACATATTTTCTTAACGCAACACATAAGAGGGGCGCGGTGGGCGGCGTTAGAAGCGAAAGCGGTGCGGATGTTTTAGTAGCCATGGAACAGTCGAGAGGAGAGCACCGCGCCTTTGCCGTCGAGGCGTACATTTCGGGTGGATTTTCGCTGTCTGTAGCACGCCGTCGATTTAATAATCGTTACAGTATTCGTCGATTACGTGATGGACCATCGATCAACCTCATTCAGTCATGGGTAGCAAGGTTCAGAGCTACAGGATCAACATGAAATAGGCCCAGGCCAGGACCTACACCATTGGTAGCCACGGATGAAAATGTCGAGCGTGTTATGGTTTCTGTCGTTGAGAATCCCCGTTTATCACTGCGTACACGTTCATCGATATTGGGAATTCCGAAATCAACTTTACAGGTAATAATCCGAAAAAAGCTCAAGTTCCATCCATATAAAAGTCAAATTGTTCAAGATTTACACGATTCTGACTTTGAATTAAGAAAAACTTACGCGGAGGTGATGTTGTTGAGATTTCATACTGCTACCCGGATGGGCAACATATTCTTTAGTGACGAAGCTCACTTTCACATTGGAGGATATGTGAATAAGCAGAACTTAGTTACTGGGATGTCCATAACCCAAGACAAATGCATCAAGAGCCTTTACATAAGCCTAAAGTAAGTCTGGTGTGCCATGTCTGCATCTGCAATCATAGGGCCTTATTTCTTTGAAAATCAACGTGGCCAATCTGTAACTGTGAATTCGGAGAGATATGCCCAGATGTTAAATGACTTTTTCAGAGTAGAACTACAGAATAGTCCATCCTTCAACCAAAACACATAGTTCCAGCAGGACGGGGCCACAGCTCACACTGCTAATGTGTCCATGAATTCAGTGCGGCAGTTATTTCCAGAAAAAAACCTATCCCGAAACGGTACCGTACCTTGGCCACCTAGGTCACCCGATTTAAGCCCATGTGACTTTTTCTTATGGGGATACTTAAAATTCGTTGTTTACAAAACAAATCCGAGCACTGTGACACAACTCAAAGAAAATATTCGAGCCGAAGTCAGTAGGATACCCCAGTCGCTCTGAAAACGCGTTTTTGAAAACATGCGTGCTAGACTCGAAGAGTGTGTCAGACTCGATGGCCGCCATTTGGAAAACGTGGTTTTTAAAAAATGAAATCCGCATTTGTTGTTATAAAGTTAAAATAAACCTACTTTGTATTAGAGGTGTAGTTTTTTTTTACAATTTTTCAAACATTGAAATCTGCCACTGGACACCTGTATTTGTAAAAGTTTAATATATAGTTTATTTTCCTTGAACAGGTACAATTTTCTGGCAGATAGGATAGACAGCGGAATGATAATAATATACAATAAAAGTTCCGACCCAACCTTTGTAGGTACACGAGCGTAAAGAGGAACTAAAATGGAATATAGTTTTCATATAACATAGTTTTCATATAATATTTGCAGAAAACGGAATTCGTAGTAACGTAAAAAGTTTATGAACTAATATTACCTCACTACAAAAATGTTTAACAAATTACTCTGACGAATCATTCTAGCAAAAGACCATGATAATTTTCGTTGTAAGCAAGTGTGAACGCCTACCTGTAATTTACATGTACATTTTGTTCGCATGATATAACCAAACTTTATTGCCATAGCGCCATCTATGATGTTTATTATAGGAACATGAAATTTTAAACTGTAGTTTTGATAGTACTGGTTTATAGTGTTTTATATCTTTTTCAAAATAAATTTATGAACTAGTTAATCAATTACAATGCTACATTCTTTATTCATTACTATTACATTTATTATTGCATTGACGGATTTCGAGTATCCATCACCTTCACGATTACTTTGCATCGTTAATGGGACATTAATATATAGTACTTGTAAAACTTTATTAATTCCTAGTCATCTTATATATCTTATTTCAAATATTTCATTTAACTTGAAATGGTCTTCTAAAACAACGGACGCGAACGTAAGCCAACGTAAAAGGAGGACGTATTTCGTACGTAAGAAAATTTTATGGCTCTAGTTAGCAAAATGCTTTAGCTAAAATTGATTTGTTATCATACTTGGAATCGTAGAGTGCCTTTTTTTAATTCCATTGAACCAAATCCACGAACTTTTTTCACAAACTTTTAAAATTATCTTAAAGTCTCCCCACCAGAAAATCATTTTCAATCAACAAGGGCGCGCGTATGATGAAATCGACTAGCGGTGCAACATTATTAACAATAAATTGAATTAATTTTCCAAGCGTCCACATTAAATTATTATAAATAAAAAATGGAGATGACTACTTTGCCAGTTTCTGAGCAAAGTGCATGTCACAAAATAACTGACTGAAAGCAATCCCCGCTATATTATGATCAGCCGATTCGTTAAATTAAATTTCTTATATCTGCACTTTTTATTTCATCGTTGGACAAAAATAAACTCGCCGGCGCTTCCGAAGAAATATGTTTTCGTAAGATGCTAAAAATATCCAGCTTCGATGGTACTACGTAAAACAGAGTTTCTTTCAAATATGAGCTCATAACTGACTTTAGCATGTATAGAAATTGATAGAGGCACAAGTAATTTATTGTACAATTATTTCTTATGAACCGAAGAGTTTTAAAAGTTATATAATAGGTTATACTACGAAGAAAATATTTACTAAGCAAATATAATGAAACATTGCTTTGAGAATCACCATTAGTGACAATCGAAGTTTGTTCGTATTCGGACTTAACCAAAATGAAATACCGGACATTCCCATTGCAATGAGTTAGTAAAATTGAATCAAATTTGAAAAGAGTTGACAAAACCTGTCACAAAATATTAAAAAATAATATACTAAAAATTTCATTATAAAACAAAATAATAAAAATAATTTATTAAATAGTTAGTTGAATATATTTGGCGTTAATTTTGTAGAAATTCATTATTCACAATTAAATGAAACTACGTGATGTAGTATTATTTCTACTACCTTTAATTTCTTTACCACAACCTAGGTTTCGTTGTATTACAACATCTTCAGGTGGGATATTAGCAATCTTTGCTAATATATATAATATTGCACCTGAAGATGTTGTAATACAACGAAACCTAGGTCGTGGTAAAGAAATTAAAGATAGTAGAAATAATACTACATCACGTAGTTTCATTTAATTGTGAAATACAGTTAGTTTAAAACCATTGCTAAAAATATCATATACAAAACTTGATCAGAGTATCTACATATACGAACTGCCATAATCACGAGTTTTATCCATAGATATTAATTTACTAGATTACTTACACAATTGTTTGCCGTGACGGCAGATAGTATATGACCTATAATCTACACGATTAAAAGAAATTTAATGTTTCCTTCGTTACAAAAAACTGTCTTTGTCTGTTTTCAGAATTACAAGGGAATAAATATACACGCAAATATTTATGCATATACGGATTGTTATATTCAACACCGTCGGAGACCATTCTACATTTTTTAGTATTTTATAAGGAGCTTAGCCTTGTTATTATTTTTAATTGCCTGCTGTTATGTAGACTGCTTTTATATACGTTTTATGCTCGAATGAAGAACTGTATTAAATCAATCTTTAATGTACATCATTTATATACGGTATTGTATATCTTACGGTATTACCATTAATATATAATATATTAATATGAGAAGATCGAATATTTTCTCTAAACAAACGTTTTCTTCAAATCTTCATGAAACCATCCTCATGTCGATCAGCATGCTAATTTTGTTAGGACGTGCGTTATTCCATTACTTATTAATAAAAGGAAGTGTCTCCCGTTTCGGCCATCGATTTTTATACGTAGGAAATAAAATTCTCGCATATATATATATATATATATATATATATATATATATATATATATATATATATATACATAATGAAATTATAGAATGAACCTATCTCTATATTGTAAATATTTATGAAAAATTATTTATGGCCACGTATAAAATTAATAAACATAACAATAATACCTTTAAAATTTTTGTCAATTTTGTTTATATGTATATAGGCATATGCATCATATAAAAACTAATCACTCAACATTTCATCCGAATCGGTTCACTTGAACAGAAGATATGCGAATTTAAAATTATCTGAATAATGCATTTACATTGCATTAGGACAACAGTCCGTCCGTCAAGGACGAAATTGAATTCTTCGTGAACCGAATAAACAAAAAGTAATTCTTGTGAATGGACTATGAAAACCTCGAATTTTTCGAGGAGTTTAATTATGAGGGGTACCTAATTACCACAAATATCAATTGCGACTAACAAATTCATGAAAGAAAGTCTGTTACAATTAACAGCGATATGGTAAATTTATATATGCGTCAAAAGACAAAAACAATCTAGTACCAACTTTCGTGTACTCCATATTTGCTTACCGTTCTGAGACATAGACTATAAACGCCACAAACAGAAAAAATATTGACGCCTTCAAGATGTGATGAATGCTATTGATTTCTTTCTCATTTCGTATAAAATTTGAATTTGTTCTGAATATTTTTAATTTGATTGTTTTTGCGGATTATCGGACTCTATAAATTTTATCGTTACGTACTTTATTGTTTATCCATGTAATAAAATTATTACATGGATAAACAATAAAGTACGTTTTTGTTTATCCATGTAATAATTTAATTAAAATTAGTCTATCTCTACATTAAAGGCATTTACATAAAAAAATATTAAGGCAATATAACAAAAGTAATAATACACCGGAATATTGGTTTTGATTGATGATTAATTTGTGTCCTTATTTTTTTTTGTAAGTTTGTTTATTTCTTTACGCATCACGCAACTACAACTCAAGTTATTTTGATGATGTTTTCATTGGTGAATTCTGTTTGGTCTGGGGTAAAATATAGTCATTATATCGTGACAATCACCCAATTAACACAACACAAAGCGCATTTAGAAAAAATTACTTTTATAATAAATATAATAGATGATATAAGATTTATTAATCTTATATTGTGATTATTCGTTAATATTTTCTAAAGGTTTTCGAACGTAATCGCGGGCCCAGGTAGTTCAAATTAATTTATATATTAGTCAATGTTAAATTGTCATATCACCTTTACTTTTATCAATAGCATAAAACTAAACAAGAGATAAGAAATAATTAATCTCAACAAAATAATATTGTTATTTGCGAAGAATTACATTTAAAATGTATTATATGTGTTCTTTTTTCTAGCAAAAAGTAAATTGAAATTTCTCTGCAAGTTTTACCATTAAATGAAATGTAAATATTGGTAAACTCATAATGACTGATCAAACTTTAAACTAAGTCGTAACATTATGTCAATATACAATATTTCTTGTAAAACGTTTTAATAAACATTAAGGAATTTAAAATACTGCCTTTCTATCTTTAACTTAAAAATTATGAAACCTATGGACATCAAAACAGTGAATGTAATAAAATAAATTATTATAATTCAGACCACAGGTTATTTTCAAGTTGTCATTCAATACTAGTTTCAAATAGTTTAAAAATAAACCAAATAAAACCAAATAAAATGTATATACGTAAAAACTTATTTTAAAAAAAAAGTTTATTGGACTTCATAAGAAGTGCAATTATCTATATTTCCCTTAGGTCAACCCGGCCGACTAATCATGCCTTGATAATTGTCATCAAAATATACCAAAAGGAGATACCTAAACAAACAAGTTAACAAGAATAAAAAATGTATTCCAAATATGGCAAACCGAATACTTTGGTATATTTTTATATTTTGAATATTTATAAATTTTACAAATTAATTAATTTTCTTGTTTTTATTCATTTATGTATTTTTTTGAATTGTCAACTCACAGTAGGTTTTAATTCTCAGGTAATGCCATCTAGGAACTTTGTTCGAAACGATATGCTTATTATTGTTTTCTTATGTATGACTTTATACAAAATTATAATCTCTTTATTTTTAGTCGCCGTCCTAGAATGTTAAATTGATAAAAAGCTTACGGCCTTTAATGAAACAGCGCACTGTGGGGTACGGAATCTAATTGTCGGCTGCTCATCGATACGACATGAGCCAATGAGCGGCCGGAAATTGGTACAGGGCTGTAGTAATCTTTATAATCGCACAGCTAAAATACCACAGACCAGTAACCAGCAGCAACGCTACTATTGCAAGAAGTGAAGCAGACCAATTGTTTGTCAATTGTTTTTCAAAAAGTTAGAATACGCATATACAGCTAAAATATCACAGACAAGTAACGAGCAGCAGCGCTACACTTGCAAGAAGTGAAGCAGACTAATTGTTTAGCAACTGTTTTTGAAAAAGTTAGAATACGCATATATAGCTAAAATACCACAGACCAGTAACAAGCAGCAGCGCTACTGATGCAAGAACTGAAGCAGACTAATTGTTTAGGAATTACTTTTAAAAAAGTTAGAATACGCATACTTTCGGCAAGATTATTGGCTACCTATATAGCCTACTATAGAGTCAGAGCCTCATACTATAGAGTCAGACCCAAAATAAAACGTAACGGAATTCGGTGAATTCTGTTTAAAGGGTGCAAGATGGAAAAGTTGACTGCTTTACATTTTCATTCAAAATGATCCGTTTCCCTACCAAAAATGTTCTGGTATCACAACAAGCAAATTTGAAGAACAAACCTTCCAAGCCAAAACAAAATATTGGAGTCGATTTAAGGACGGGATGTTTTTCTCACAGCCAATTTTATTTTCTTTTTTTAAATCAAATTATGGTAAAAATCATTTTACACTTCTGTTTAAGGGAAATTAAGCTAAATTTATTTTTTGTTAAAGAGTACTATAAGAAACTAACTTTGCATAAAATTTCGGAATATGTAATTTAATATTATTAAGACCCCTAATTAAAATAATCCTACACGTATGGAATAGCGAAGGACAGCCTGTGTGTTAATACTTAAAGAAACATACAAACATTTACTCGCTTTGCCTTTCCTCTTACACCTAAAAAAGAGCTTCTTCAGCCTTTTTGAATCAAATGAACGAACTTCAATCCGTAAACTTTCAAAAACTTTATGCAAAAAAATATTGTCTGCCATAAAAGAATTTTCGAAGAAATTTAATATATTAAAAGATTTCCAACTGTCCAAATTAAATCAATGCAATTCACGTGTTAATTTTTAACAAATAATGAAGTACATCTCTCATAACTATTTGCTGTATTTTGCATGGAAACATATATAAATAAAAATTAATAATATATTTGAAGGAATCATCAAACTACTAAAATATTTTTTTTAAAAAATGACTGTAAAAAAGTAATCACTAAAATGTGACAAATAATTCATACAAAACAGGAAACTAATTATTCACAACAAATAACTAAGTTACTTATCTTTGAAGTGGGCACTGCTGACCAACTTAAACAGATTTAAAATATTACTTAATTTTTAATTGAAATTTAAAACATTAATTTCTATTGTACTCACAGTACAAAATATTTTCACAAAGTATGTGTTTATAATATAAAATTTTGCATTTGTTTAAGTTCATTACCAGTACTAGCATTGACTTCAAAAATAAATACTTTATTGTTTAAAAGAAGTGAGAATTGAGTTGAATTATTTTTTAACTTTCAGTACCCACTTATTTTGAAGTCGGTTTTTAAAAAAAATTTTATTTTGGAATTTTTAGTGATTAACATTATTAATCCTCACAATTTACGTAAGAATCAATCATTTTCTTTCTTATATTATTGAACAATTATGATAAGCTTGTATTTAGATAATTTCCTCTTGGTCTAAATTGGTTATCAACAACACGCGGAAATGAAGCAATCTCTGTATACGAAGTTCAACTTCAGCTCTTGTTCTTGCACTACCAGTAACAAATACTTTGAATCATGTTTAATTTACTACCATATATTAAGTAAATACATTGTTCATCTGCCAGAACTCATAATCAGATCCTGACTCGATCGATTGTATAATTATTTTGCAATGTAACAAGTACCAGTAGCAAATATGTCGAATTAACGTTTATTTAATACTATCTGTTATGGAGTTTCATTGTCTCCAAAGCTCATCATCAGGATCCGACCTGATCGACGGTGAAGTTATTTTGCAAAATGACAACTAACAGAAGCAAATATATTGAATCTGGTTTGATTTACTTCCATCCGTTCAGGAATTCATTTGTTCATCTCCAGAACTCATCATTCGAACCTCACCTGATGGACTCTCTAGTTATTTTAGAAAATAACAATTACCCGTAGCAAATATACTGCATGACAGTTGATTTACTATCAACAGTTAAGTACTCCCACTATTTATCTCCAAAACTCATCATCAAATTCTGATTCGGTCGTTGGTGTAGTTATTTTACAAAGTAATAACTACCTTTGCAAAAATCTTGAATCACGGTTGCGTTACTACCACCAGTTAAGGAGTTACACAGTTCATATTCGGAGCTCTCGTTAGATTCTGGCCTGGTCGATGGTGTAGTAATTTGGTAAAAAAGAACTATCAATAGCAAATACCTTGAATCACGTTTGATTTGCCACCAATTGTTAAGGAGTTAGATCGCTCATCACCAAAATCTATCATCATAACCTGACCTGGTCGAGAGAAATTACCCGTATTTAATATCTTAAATCACGGTTGACTTACGACCATCCGTTGAACAGTTACATCATTCATCTTCTCATGAGACCCTGACCTAGTCGATGGTGTAGTTATTTTGCAAAAGAATCTTAAATCATGGTTGATTTAATACCGCCCGCTAAGGAATTACATTGGTCATCTCAACGACTCATCATCATACCCTGATTTGGTTGGTACTGTAATAATTTTGCAAAGTAACAACTACCAGTAACAAATATCTTAAATCACAGTTGTTTACTACCATCTGTTAAGGAGTCCCATTCTTCATCTCCAAAACTCACAACCAGACCTAGTAAATGGTGTAATTATTTTGCGAAATAACATCTACCAGTAGAAAATAACTTGAATCATGGTTAATTTATTAACATCCGTTAAAAAGTTCCATTTTTCATCTCCAGAAGTCATCACCCGACTCTGATCTGGTCGATGGTGCAGTTATTTTGCAAAGTTACAACTAGCACTACCAAATATCTTGAATCACGGTTGATTTACTACCATCCGATAAACAGTTCTATTGTTCATTTCCGGACCTCATCATCAGATCATCAATCACCATGATTATATGGAACCACTAGTATACTCTTTCAAACCAAGTAATTATTAGTATTAAACTTTATAAAAATAGAATAGAAATAAATTTAAGTACATTTGTATAAATAATATACATTAAGTTTATAGAAATATATTTAAGTACATATGTATAAATAACATAGCCATGAAATTCTATAATCGGTCGATGTTTTCAATAAACGGAAACTTCGTAGGCAAATTGTAAACTTTACTGAATATTACTTCCGCTTAAAAAATTTTCTGAGTTCCTCTCATGTCGCACCTCAAGCAGCTTTACTTCAAAATGTATTAGGCAAGTTCATCAAGTATTTCAATTTACAGAGCGCTGTCAAAAATAGCCCAAGACGATATTTCGAAGCAGTTTTAAAACTTAACATGAAGTTCTATCGACATAATATTGATTTATAATATTGAGATGGACGTAACATTTTATAGTAATATATATTAAATGTAAATATCTCGCGAAATGTAAGTTAATTTTTGAGATGACTTTACTTCAAAGCGCTATATGGTAATAAAGAACATTTCACCTCGAGTGTGCGGCATTTAATTGAAAAAATCAACCTTAAAATATAATTGATAACGTATAATTATAATAATATTTGGAAATATCTACTCGTGGAAGCTTATTTTATGCTTCGCTTAATATTTTTTTTCGACTGAAATAAAACAAAGTAAAGCTCTTTTGAGATTCTAATAAATAATGAGTACAATCCATTTCTGTAAACAAGTATTACTCCGTCGTATTTCTCGCCGGATTTCAATAACATATGCATGAAAGTATAACGCCGTCATTAACATATCGCTCGTTGCAAAGAAGCAAAATATATTTTCACCGGCCGATAAGGCGCTAAAGGTTACGACGCAAAAAGGGGCACTCACTAGTTTCGACATTTCGAATTATTTTATTTACGTATTTCAAAGAAAAAAGGTCGTACAAACGTAAATTTGATCGTGAAGGTTAATATGTTTCTCAATTTACGGCTTTATATTTCTTTTAATATTCATTCTTTGATGAGAGAATTAGGTAATAGAATTTACATTTTAAAAAGTGATATTACAAACTGTATTACGATGAACAAATAGTAGATAGAGAAACATTATTCACGAACTTCCTTTCAATTTAGTGTATGTAAATATAATACAAATATTTAATAATTAATAATATAAAATTTATTTTCGAAAAAGTTGTAGTTGATAATATATATATATATATATATATATATATATATATATATATATATATATATATATATATATATATAACTCGGCTTTATAGTTTCGCGATGAAAACAAAATTATATTCAAAAGGTAATTAAAAACAAATGAACTTTCCAATAAAACTTTTTGAATATGACTTAAACAATTCTAGAAAAAATTTAACAATATCTTAATTGTTTCAAGTTTTTTTGTTCCCACTGTACTTACATGGGTAATTTATTGTATTAAAGCTAATTATATTGTTAAGATGACTATTATTTTTTTAACAATTTGAAAAATATTAATATTAAAGTGTTTTATGTCCGTTGTTGGATTATTTTAAAATTATTTAATATGGATTGTTTTAAAATTATTTAAATATATTTTCAACCATTTCACATTCCAATAACAAGGTTTTTTAGTCTGGCTACACTTTAATAACAGTTTAATTAATATATTTTATGACTGACTTGAAAGTGATAAATAGTTCATTCGTTATTAATTAAACATTATTATTATCCCTCAAGAAAAGTAAAAAATAAATAAAATATGCAATACGTCTATTTATAATTTTCCTATAGTACCAGATATAAAAAAATATACCCTTAAATTATCATTCGCTTATCTAATCTTCACAATCATTAACTTGGGTAGTCATAGCTAGTTAATCGTTAACCATACTCGTAAAGTTTTGTAGAAAAATAACACTTGGTGCGAAAAAAGGCGTATATATGATAATACTTAAAATCCGGAGATAAAATTTAATTTAAAAAAAAGGAGATAATACTTAATAAGGAAAATATCATCTGTATCATATTTGGAAATAGTCAATAATGAATATTAAAATAAACTGTATATATGCCTACGTTTATTTTTTACGATTATTTACTGCTTCTTCTCAAATATATAATTCATCAATACAATACAAAATATATTCAAATCCTAAGGGAGTTTGGATATTTTTTTATTTCTATTATTTAACATAGAACGAGATATAAGGATGAAAGACTTTTGCAGATTATACTCAGGCACATTTTTATTATAAAACTAAATTTAATAATTTTAAAGCATTCATTGCATTAACTTGTATTGAAAACGATATCTGGGCCAAAAATGGCAAACGGACTGAATTTGATAAATGGACAAGCGAACATATGAGTAAGTGATCGGACTGGCAGTCCGTTGCGTGTACGTGCGCATACACATACATACGTGTGTACCCAGTGTTAGTTATAGTTTGGGTTTTCGCTGTAGAAATAATAAAATTTATATATAACTAAGTCATACAACGAAAAAAATTATTGAAAGAAAATTATATCAATGTGGAAAATATCATTTAAATCATTTTAAAGTAAATATCATGCACATATCTAGTAGCATTAAAAGAAATGTGAAAAAACCTTTATTTTTTTAATATTTCTCGACTCTATATCTGTTTACATATACATACATACATATATATACATGTAAATAAATTATATATATATATACATATATATGTATATATATATATACATATATATATATATATATATATATATATATATATATATATATATATAAATATATATCTATATACATACATATATATGTATATGTATACATATTAAAATTAAAATGGCAGATAAATGCTTCTTTGGACTGAAAAGACAACTGAAGACAATTGAAGGGTAGTTATAATTTTGAACTGTGTAACTTTACGCACAACCACAAATTACCCAAGTAATACCTAGTAACAGATTAAGAAGGACTGGTCGCATGAGGAGAAGCCCAGGTCACCCTCTAGATGGATGGATGACATCAAAAAAAACATAAAAACTTTGGACATAAGTAATTGGATACTAGTCGCAACTGATGGGAGTCGCTGGAAAGAGCGCGTAATAGAGGCAGCCAAGGTCTGCAAGGGGCCGTTACCCTTGCAAAGAAGAATATATATATATATATATATATATATATATATATATATATATATATATATATACGTATGTTTATCAATATTTTGATTTAATGGATTATTTCAGACAAAATTAACTTTTTCAAGAATCTATGTAAGAAAAAAATGATGTAGGTTAAATTGGAGAACACAGCAAAATTAATAGAATATTAGGGCAGTGAATCATTAAATGCTGATTATGTGTTGAATTTAACATGCAAATGCATAATAAATCACTCCTCAGCAGCGCCATGAATTTTATTTATTTAAATTGTAACCCTATGAATGTAATTTGGATGGGGTGAGGCTACAATCCCCTCGATGCACTCAACAACTGATATATGTCAACACATGTCATTTCAATTATTACTTAAAAAGCGTTTCGAACAGTCAAGAACGCATGAGTCGAATTTATACACAATGTTTTTGTATAATTTTTATTTATTAAAATAATTTGTAATATAAGACAATATGTAATCATTATTCATATGTTAGCAATATTTTTGCTAAATTTTCTGTAATATTTCACGATACTACGTCGTTGCTATTGATAAAGTTAGAAATGCGTCATATATGTATATATATATATATGTATATATATATATATATATATATATATATATATATATATATATATATATATATATATATATATATTATATATATATATATATATATATTAAGTTAGCTAGTAAAATTTTAGCCACAACTTCGAGACTTTACTAGTAAGGTTCTCGAAACTTCTGGAAGGTTTTAATGTAGGATATAAAAAAGCCAAAGTGCAGTCACTTGACAGTGCTAGCGCCAAACCTTTAAGTGAATTAAATAAAACATAATGGATTTAAATCGATATCAAATACGAATTCTATTACTTTACAAATTTCGTCTGGGTCACGATGCAAAGTGCCACAAATAACATATGTCGCAATTGGCGTGTCCACGGTATCTTACGCGACGGCATAGATTTGATCCAGAAGGTTAGGAATGAGGACTACGATCTTGAAGACGAACTTTGTACCGGATATCCTGTTGAATTGGATGTTCAACGATTACTACGCCTAATGATCCTCGACTGACGACTCGTCAATTGACAGATGAGCTACACTGCAGTCATGGCATCATAGAAATATATTTGCTCAAATTGGAAAAAGTTTCAAATACGGTGATTGGAAACCCCACGAGTTGTCATAATATCACCTTCAGTGCAGAGTTAATACTTGTCAACAGTTATTGACCACGACATACTTGTCAACAGTCGATGAGAAATGGGTTACGTGCGTTAACCATACACGCAAATGTCAATGGCTGGGTGTTGGAGAAACAGGAGTTTCCACATCCAAACCTGAAATAAGTGCCAAAAATGTGTTGCTCAGCTATTGGTGGAATATCAAGGGCATTATTCATTGGATTTTCCTTCCTAGGGGTCTACAATTAATGCAGATATTTACTGTGAACAATTGGATCAATTATCTAAGAAATTGAATAGTCAACAGGATCGAGCTTGTTTTCAACATTATAATGCTAGACCACAAGTTGCAAAACGTACTCGTGATAAATTAAAGGAGCACGGTCGGGTTATACTTACTCATCCAACATATTTGCCTGACATTGCGCCCTCTGATTACCATTTATTAAGGGCTCAAAATAACTACTTGAAAAAAAATTCCAAGTCAAAGAAGATCTCCAAAATGACCTCTCACAGTTTTTTTAATCAGTCACCGGGATTTTACAAGAAAGGCTTATTGTCACTGCCAACTATATAGCGACATGTAATAGATAATGATAGTGCATACTTAACTTAAATTTAGTTTAACATATAATTTTTTTAATAAAATTGTTTACAGCAACTCTGGGTTAAAAAACCTAATAATAATAAATTTTGAATATGATAAATACAGTACCTTGAACGGGCCCAAGAAAATCTAAAAGAAAAAGTGTTAATAATTTTTAAAAATTAACATGTGAAACTCATTTTTCAAATTAAAAAAAACCTGATATAAAAATATTTATATTCACTATATCTTCCATATAAGTAAAAAAAAAAAATAACAATAATATACACTAGAATAGGGTCTTATAGCAGCATTAAGCAATTTCTATTTCTACATCTTGTTATTATATTTTCTTCTGAATTTTCTTCATTATTTCCTTCATTCTTTCTGTGTCTTCCCTGGTCGTTGATATTTTATTTTACCTCTTATTTAATTTTCTAATTTCTATTATATTTAATATTTCTAATTTCTATATTAGGCAGATATTAAATGAATTATTCTCAACTTTGACTTTTATTTTTATATATCTTTCTAATTAAATGTTTCAATGTTTGTTTTTGTTATGTTTCTGTTATGTACCAAAGATTGTATGTCTTCTAAATTGTCCAAACTGCATTACTGCAGAGAATTTCTAACATATTTACATTACTTATTGAAATCTCTTGTTTTATACCATTTTCATAAAAATCCTCTATATTCCGATCTCCGCACTTCTGTTTTTTTTTCATTTTGTGAAAATAGATAATTTATTACCAAATTTACAGATCCACCATGGAACATATAAACAACCCCTTCGTACCCCTGATTCATGTGATGTTAAATAGTGGTAGAGTCAGGAGCAAATTTTGAAAATAAAAACATTATTTATGACTAATCAAATATTAAAGGACTAATCTTCCATCATAGTACAATTTTTTTCTAGTATGAACGCCTATATACTTACACAAAAATCCAGTAAATTACATTTGACGAACAGATTTTTACACTTTAATATATTTAATATTGATTAGTACAGAGCCATGGATTTAACAATTCGACCATTTTCTCATACCTAAAATAATATTGGAAAAGAAGTTTTGATACGCCCCTTTCCCTTCCCCACCTTCATCATATTACAACCGAAAGATAACATATTTCAACGTCAATTTCAATATTAATATCGCAGCCCTCTTCTTCACGGCGCATATGGCAACACATAAAAACCACCAATATCTAAAAGACAAACTGAACACTGCTTCGGTTTACTTTCTTGCTCTTTAAGACATTTAAAACAGGTGAGATCTTACAAATTGCTATTCATGTAATGTGTATTTTGATAGCCTTATTTGTATCATTCGATACTTTGGATATATTGTCATATAACGACTAAATATGGAAGTAATATAAATAGCTCATATTTCTACCAGTCGATATATTATAACGATTAAATATGCAAGTGATATGCTTTGGATATATTGTCATATAACGACTAAATATGGAAGTAATATAAATATACCATATTTCTACCATTCGATATATTATAACGATTAAATATGCAAGTGATATACTTTGGATATATTGTCATATAACGGCTAAATATGGAATTAATATAAATATATCATATTTCTACCATTCGATATATTGTAACGATTAAATATATAAGTGATATACTTTGGATATATTGTCATATAATGACTAAATATAGAAGTGATATAAATAGCTCAATGGATTTGGAATAATTTATTTGAATCAAGCTTTAACTATATGATACAAATACAAACTTAAAAAGCCGAATAATGTAATACAAATACGTATTATTTAATAATATAAATGTGACAATAAATATCATTACCTAATAAGATAACAATTGTTATCTTATAAGGTAATAACATGTAAGGTAGTTACTATATCTAAATTGATCCTAGGAAAGTAATGAAACCGATTTATTCCCTACTAATGGTATCTTGCTGGTCTGTAAATTTAATTTTTGTATTGTCAATGTTTTATAATCTCACTATCGTATCCTCATAATTTCTATTGTTTTAGACATATTTGCTCTAAATTTTACGATTATCGAGTACTTAAAATATTAAGTAACGATTTCAATTAAAATATATCAAATATTTTTAAAAAATTATTAACTTATTTATTTATGCGTAAAAAATGGAAGTAATTTACCTTTCCGCATACACAGGTCTTTCAAAAACAATTTTTGGATGTTTTACATAACATTTTTTATTATTAAGGCTGCTTAAATAACGAACAATAAACAGTACAAATTTAAGGAATTTTGTCGCGTGTATTTTTTGGTTAAAATTTTCCAATACCAAAAAGTTCAATGGACCACAAGATCAAACGATGAAGACGTATTTAAATTAAACAAACTAACCCATTACTACATAAAAACAATACGTGAGAAAATGATATATGAAAACAAAACTTTTCAAAAATTCCAGGATGACTACATTCCACATGGCCTACATTCATTGCTTTTGTTATTGTTGTTGTGAGGGTTGTAATGTTCCATATTGGACGATACAGCTCTGTGTACAATTATACTAAATACAGGGCAGTTTATGTTCCTTGTTGCCATAAGAAAGTGAAAAACCAGAATGATGGGCTAGGAATAAATTAATAAATGTAGCGTTTTTCATATATTTTGTACTCTTATCGCCATAAAAACAATTAATTATATACGCAGTCCAAAAACAAAAACATGGATTTTAAGAAAAATTAATTCCATCATAATGTTTTCAAATTTCAGAAAAACATTGAATGAGGGCTCTTTATTAATTTTACTTATATTAATGTAAATAATCCTTTATAAAAAAGTTACTCAAAGCGCACGAAGCTTCATAATACAAAAACTTTCAAAATGATCATGGTTGGAGTTATAATTTTCTTCTTAATAAAAGATTCACATACTTTCATCATTACATCACATTCATCATTATCGTACTATTCAAACACAATAGCCTAATATTGTCCACCATTCATTTTCCATTATATTGTCCTGAAAAGGTATGCTTATATATAATTCATAAATTTCTTTCGTCTATTCAAAATATCCCAATTACATCATTTTGCAATGAAAGTCAATTCTATCCAACAATTTTCAATGGGTACTACTTCATAATAAATTAAAACAAAACACTTCAAGTTAAATTGAAATAGACGAAATATACTTTTTTCCGAAGCCCAAAATCGAAATAGATTCGGTGTTAGAGTATGATAAATTATGACTCATATTCGTGATTTGGATCAATTAGTCCCACGTTAGCATATGAAACGTCATAACCAGTCGGACGACAATCAGTGTAGCATGTTTACTATATCATTATAAAACATTTACAATCCGAATAATCGATGACGTAACATACCAATCAGAATTTCATTAATATTTGCGAGCAATCTTCTATGACCTACTAAATAGAAATTACGTTCGCATTAGCAGGCTTCTAACTTTTAGGACCAAAACTGGTTAAACGAAGCATTCAATTAAATTGTTTTTGTATTTTTTCTTGCCTCTATGTGTATACCTCTGCACATTTTTACTAAATTTTTCTTAAGGAAATAATACAATTGAGGCTACTCTTATATAGGTAATTTTTGAAAACTTTCGCTAATCATTTTTGAAAAATTTACGCAATTTCTGAGGAGACTTTTATTAATTGATTGACAATTTTTTCCTTACTTTATACACCGCTGTTTAAAATTGGCAAAATAAAGAAAGTCTGAAGGATCATATTAAAGATTTCATAAGAGGTGATCTAAAATTTTAAAAACTACGAGATCACGTTAGACGGATAGGACAAAGTTACAAAGATTTGTATTTTAAAAATAATAATCCTTAAAAATATCGAAAGTCATAACTACTTTTGTGAGCAATTTTCACAGTTCTTATATTCACGTTGTTCTGTACATAATTTTTGTACGAAAAACTTTACAGACCACATTTACAAGTTATACACCACATTACAACCATAACAAGCCATAAAATTCCGAACGTGAGAGTCATTAGAACATCAGATAAAATTAATTTTGTTTTAATTTACTGCATAACAATGTGGCGTAAAAATGTTTTAAGAAAAATGAAATAAATTGGTTTCCACTTCACCTCTTTCACATTGGCTTCCTTCAGCATCGCTGAATCAGAGAAATAGATTACAACTCGTATTTGTACCGTAAATTACTCTTTCAGTCGATAAACGCGAACGCTTAACCAACTCGTTGGGCGTTCGGAAATTTTCAACTTTACAAAATGAATTCAAGAACTTTTCTAAACGACTGCAGTGAATAAAAAACTAATAAATGAACATGGATTATTCAGCTGAAAGTTGATGCAATACATTTATCAATTACATTTATCAATTACAGTAAAATTCTTTCGAGAACGAATAAATCGTGTCGTTGACTATATTTTCAGCAATTTATACTTTTAAATCATTTCAAGGCAAAGTTACTAAAAGGCTTTAAAGTAACAAGCAGATATATTTTTTTTGTTAAATACATCGTCGGATATATTTCCTCAAACAAAAAATTAACTCGTGCAATAGACGTTTGGTTCCTATTCGTATATGAATGGTGTACAGACAAAAGCTAGCTTACAAATGGGAAAAGATTATGCAATTTTTTTTACATTCAGAGAAACGGAATGTGGTGTGGCTAACGTTTTTAAATAAGGCAAGTATATTTTTAGACTAGAGGAATGGGCTTCCGTTGAATAGCGATAGTAAGGAGACAGGTTGGCGATAGTCAATCGAACCACATTTATTTTAAACAAAGGAAGACTCACATCAAATAATATTTTGATTAACTACAAAAACTACATACAGTTTTCTTTAGTAAAAAATTCAATTTCGAAAACCTTTTTATTATCAGCATTACATTTCATAAGTATCCAATTTTAAAGTCATTTTACAGAAATTCTTTGCAAAAAACGTCGTTTTATGTATGGTTAATATTTTTTAAAATCCATTTTTTAACTAATTATATCATGAGTAGTGCTCCTATCTAACTAGTAACCAGTATAGACCATCTTTCAAGTAAACGATAAGAACGAAAAAACTCAAAATGCAGTGTGAGAACATCTGAGTCGACCATCATTTTATATAATACGTCTGGTTCACCAAAGCTTTTTAACATTTGAAAAAGTAATGTATTATCCAACGAGTTTTGTATGCTTTACGAGGTCAATGTTATTATATTACTTACATATTTGAACTAATGAAATCCAGAAAAATCTTATCGAAATCATAATGTATTTTTCTATCTGAAAGATATCATCGTTCATCTCATTTAAACATCCCGATTAGTCTCACTTAGAAGCACGGCTTCTAAATTGCGCTAAATTGTACAAGGAGTATCTACATGATATATATAAATTGTACAAGGAGTACCTACAGATATATACACGTTTATATTACAGCCATTAGCCTAAATACAAGAAGTATCGTTGGAAGCCAATATGCGAGTTGAGTTAAAAAATATTCTCTCTTAATTAACGATCGGACTAATGTTCTTTTGTCGTATCTAAGAGAGAAGAAAAAGAAACCCAATGTGTTTGAAAGTATACATTGAATCTATGCATGTTCACGTATTTCGTTAAATAAAATTAAACACTGATTATTTTTACTCTGGTGTTTTTTGAGGTTTATTGATGCAAATCTAGATTTTTGGTATTTAGGCTAAGCCTGCGACTGAAAACAGCAAACATCGGATTCAGAAATATAAATATTTTACGGTTTATATTTTCACATAGATGTGAAGTATATATGTATCTGTGTCTCTTTAATGTGACGTAAATGAAGCGCATAACAATTTACCAACCAAGGCCATTTCCCTCACTCCACTTACAATTATACAATATCACTAGCCGTTACCTAATCCCTACTCGATTACTTGAACCAATTTGATATGAACTTACTATTCGTCTAATGTTGCTTTTTAAGCTATAGATACATCGAGAAATTTGTTGAGTTTTAATATTCAGCTACAAAAATAAACTGAAAGTTAGTCAATTTACAGCCGAAATTCTTTTAGTATTTTGTATTTCAAATCTTCTTCGAATATTGGTTTTAAATCTCACTTCTTTAAACGATGTCGGAATTAAGTTAATTAAAAAGAAGAAGATATATATATATATATATATATATATATATATATATATCATATTTTTTAATTGAACGATACGACATCGAAATCTAAGATGAAAATATTCTCTTTCAAAATCATTCGGATCAGAGTATATATTTTAAAATTAGTTAAAAGTATATTAAATAAATATAAATAAAAACACATGAGTCGAATTTAGAACCTTTTATTCCCTTGCAATTACGATGTATGTATGGTACAGTGTTTTTGTCTATTTATGCATTCCTATAGGATTTGTATATTTGCGTGATTATGACCATTCGATTAAAAGTTATCGAATATTTTCCATCAAACTAAATGAACATATCATAAGTACATAAAAAATTGAAAGATTTAAAAAAGTTTTGCATTTTAACGTTTTTAAAACCAGTATGGTTTTAACAAAGAACGCATATATTATTCGCACAGGGCATTCTGTGTTTTTTGAAAACATATTGTGCTACAAGCATCAATACTATATTATAAAGGACTGGTGTTTGAAATTATTGAGAATAAAATTATATAACATTTTAAATAAAATTTATATTTTCAGTCAAAACAATACTTAATGTATGTAAATTTTAGGAATATAGATGTTTTCCTTGAAGAGTTAGAATTCACTGGCCGACAGAGCAGGCAGCATAATAACAATGATAGGGGTTCGACCCGACCTTTTAGGTACACGAGCGTAAAGAGGAAGTAGAAAAAGGAAAATTATTTTTTATCTAAGGTTTGATCAAAATTCATGGAAAAAGAAAATTCGTGGTACCGTGAAAAGCTTAGGAAGAAAAGTACAATGATCAACATTTTTGTAATGTTGCGTAACTTTACAAAAATTATTGACGACCCACTGTGGTGAATTAGCGTAAAAAATGGACTATCTATCTCTGAGCCATCTAGTATCTGTATATTAATAGGTGAATAAAACATTTTTTACTCTTTTTTAAGCATATTACACAGACGGAGGAGTGTGAGATTTGGCATAGTTAAAGTTGATATGAAAAAGAAGTGCAGAAAGCTCTTCATGTCACCTTTAACTATGCCAATTTACATGTAATATACATAATATAGTATATAATTACAATTACATTAAATTATATTTTACGTACCCATTAAAAGGTTAATTCTTTACGTTCATACTGTCAATGTTCTACACATAATAATCTGTGGTCTAACAGCGCACAGAATAAAGAGTGTCGCCAAAGAATTTTGAAATATCAGATTGAATGAGTTTTTGGCTCTGAATTTTGTGTGATTGAAGTATTCCTTTTTCAATATTCTGTGGAGTGCATGTCAAGGTAAAAAAGAGTTTATTTTATATTTTGTGTAATAGATATCTATGTTTTATGTATTGGAGAAAAACAGCTTCCTTAATATACCTATTACATAAGGAAAAATCTATCAGCTTACTTAATATACACCTATCGCAATACGAAAATTGTATAGCAGCGATCTAAATTTATTTAATCTCGCCTACCTATTAGTGTTTTTAATAAGGAGAGTTTACATTACTACCTAATTTCAACCGCTGTGAGACCACTAATAATCACCAAAACGAATATTAAACTTTTAAATTACATACTATAGATGTCGCTTTTTATTAAGTTTAGTGCTTTATTCTCAATAATTTTTTTAATATTATACATTTAATTACATGTTATATATAATTAGAAATAAATTGGTGTGACCGTTAGATTACGCTAATTTCTTCATTAATAACTATTATATCAAATCACCTACTGTCATCAAGTTTTTCGAGTACTAATCGTGTTCACAGTTACTTAATATAGATAATAGCACAAAACATAACATACAGTATTTTAAAATATGTTTACTCCATATTCATCTGGTATATATTATTTCAAACATTTCATTTAATGTATAGTGTTATAATAATATAATAAAAGTGTAGATATATAGAATTTAAATGAACCTGCACAAAGAACGAATTTTTATTTAAAAAAAAATTTTACTATTTCGTTTGCTTAAACCTTATACGAATATCTAAAGAAGTACAAAACAAATTGCCAGCCACTTTGCCAACCCGTTTGGAATCATGAAATTTCCTTATCTAGTTCCATTGAATCAAGTCGATAAACTTTTTCCACAAACTTTTTAAATTATTTCGATTCAGCGTGCGTAGCAAAACTTTAAAAATAAATTGATTTACTACCATATTAAATGATTATGAATAAAAAACGAGGTAACTACTTTACCGGTTGCCGCTCAGATGATGGATGTAGAAAAGTCACTTGGAAAATTGAGTCGTGTCGCTGATGGCAATCGAGGCTGATCACAGTCTTCGCTGTCTAGTAATAACTAAATTCAATTTCTAATAACTTCTCTTTCAGTCTCATCACCGCGTGAGGCAAAAATAATTAAAACTACATTTCACAAGAAATTGGCTTTAGAACTGTACAAAGTAGTCCAGCTTTAACAGTAACCCATTATTTGCTTCAAATGCAAAATATATTTCAAATGTGAACTCCTATCAAAACTCAATATGGGTAAAAGCTAATGTAGGTACAAATAACTTATTGTGAATTCGAGTCTTATAGACCTTTGGGTCTTATAAAATTTTATAATAGCCTGTGTTATTACAGAATATTGCAAAGTTATATAATAGAATATTGCTTGTATTATTTTTCGACGTTTACTTTAATTTGATAGTTCACCAAAATAAAATACTTCTTTCAATCGATTTCTAATGTTAAGTAGAAATTAAAATAAGAGTCGAAAAAACCTTTTAAAACATAAAACACTTTACTAAAACTTGCCTAATGAATTAAAAATGCAAATATAATTATCTAATTAAGTACAGTCTATTTAAAACCACGACTAAAAAGTATATTTTTTATAACTCAGTCACAGATACAAGATTCTCGATATACGAACTGCGTCACGAGTTCTAGCAATTAACATTAATGAACGCTCATTATTGCATTACATATTCAGTTGCTTGATTTTCAAATTGTCAGACAGGACCTACCATTATCAACACGTTTAAGAGAAATTTAATAAGTCCCTATTCACCAAAATACAAACAGTGTTTTAAGTACTACAAGATATCAAACTTACGTACAAATATGTTTTTGTATGGATAGATTTAATCACCTTTTGGAGACAACTCTAGATCATTGATTATTTATCCTATAAAAGACATAGCTTTGGTAATATTATTATTCCCCTATACTGGTATACACACTGATGTTATGCACTTTTTAATATGCCTAAGAGTACAGTTTTTCACACTAAAACTTAACTGAATTATTAAACAAATTTTATTCCCGTTACAGTTCCTCTCGCAGCTGAAAATAGATTTCTCAACCTCTTTTAATCAGATAAACGAATATCAATTCACAAACTTTCAAAAGTTCATGTCAAATATAAAATATTTATCTGCGCTAAAAACAAAAAAATTGTCCAGCCGCCTACACAGTGGTGAATGTGGAAAAAATTATTTGCTGATTAGTAATCAAAAAATTAAATAATAATATCCTAAATCCCTTATAAATATTGGGTTTCAATTATTTATGGTTTTCGGCTATTTCTCATTAATTTATTCATCTGATCAGTCGCCAAGGTAATACAACACTACCATGTCTCAGATGAATGCTGCATTCGTGAAGAAAGATACTAAAAAGAAGAGAATTTAGTACAATTTTAATCTAAAATATTGTTTTAATATATATCATTCATTATTACCATTAGATAGTCCAGTAGGATCAACGAGGACCGTTAGATAGTCCAATAGGATCAACAAGGACCGTTATATAGTCCAGTAGGATCAACAAGGACCATTAGATAGGCTAGTAGGATCAACAAAAACCGTTAGATAATCCAGTAGGATCCGCAATGCATTTTATAGCTTAACGTGTCAATTTCTAGCAAATAATAAAGTATATGTCTCGTCGCTACTTACTGGATCTTAATGAGAAATTGTGGGAAGATATACAGTAATAAAAATTAATAAGATAATTGAACTCATAGTACATAACTGTATTTAAACTTATAACTAAATTTTCCAAATCTATAGCCGCATCCGCAGCCGGCGTAAATATGCTACTCTATATTTAATTTTACATTCATTCTCCATATCCTCTGAACAAACTTGCCCAGTTTAATTAGGGAAGTTCATATTGCAGAAACACTTAGTTGCAAGTCGTTGTTTACAACTGAAAATGATAAAGAACTTAGAGTAAGTAGAAATAATGCTACATCACGTAATTCCATTTAATCGTGAAATGAAAATGGGTTTTATGGCGCAAAGATTTTTCGTTGTTTGGAAAAGTTTAGAAAGTATTTGAATAAAAGTACATTTCTTAGTCAACATGGCAAAGAATTACAATTGCCAGCGATATGGGCAACTTTATTTTATTTTTACAGCACTATTAAAGCAACTAACAAGCAATATTTGTGGTTTTAACAAAAAAAAACGAATTTGACCTATCATAGTATATTAAAAAAAATTCCAAATATCATTTTAATTTATTTTAAGATTTTTATCGTTTTAGTTACAAATTTATATTGAAACCTTTATATTGAAATTTATATTATACCTATTGGTAGGCGTACTAAAAACACCAACATTAAGCCAAAACGAGAAACCAAAGTGTAATTTAAAATCAATAGGAAGAGAAAATCAGAAAATATTTCATGAAATATTAAGCAATGTGACGCTGCCACAAAACTTATGCGACAGAATACTAAGTAATGAAAGTGCAGAGAATCGTGTCCGTCACTTCAGTAGATAGTTTGTTTGGTCGTTAAAAGTACTTTAACCTGGACAACGTGTAATCATCTCTTGAGGATTTCCATTACCATACGTTCATATATCAAACATCAAATCCAAATTCAGGATGTTAAACCACCCTTAAATTATAGGGATCTAAATAAAAGAATCGATATGGTTGCATCGACACACGGTTATTAATATGACGACGTAGAATATATCAATAATTCTATATGGGGAACAAGAATTTTTTCGGGCACTTGTTTACATTGGCGGCGTACCCTCTACTTTCAGGCACTCCCGCCATGTCTGTTTTGATATTCAGAAGATTAAGGAGTTCAGTTTATAACTATATCCATATATAACTATTAGTCCTTCAAAGCGGATCATAGCATTTCTGACCGGATTTAAGTAATTATACCTGAAAATATATAGTCGTCATTAACATATCCCTTGATGCAAAGGAGCAAAAAATATTTTCACCGGCCGATAATGCGCTAGAAGTTACGAGGGGAAAGGCAGCACTCACTATCTTCTTTATTTAGAATTAATTGATTTAACGAATTTCGAATGACAAATATTTTACAAACGTAGCTCTAATGTTGATTATCAACATGAAAGGTAAATTTTGTTATTGCTTTATATTTATTTTAATCACTACGTGATGCAAAACTACGTGATGCAGTATTATTTCTACTTTATTTACATTCTTTACCACGACCTAAGTTTCATTGTATTACAACATCTTCAGGTGGGCTAAAGCAAAGATTCCTAAAGATGCTGTTATATAACGAAGTCGTTGTAAAGAATTTGAATAAAGTATAAACAATACTACATCACGTAGTTTCATTTAATTGTAAAAAATTAATTTCCACAAAAGTAACGCCAAATATATTTAATATTTCTTTTAATCATTATTTCTTCATTAATGAGTTAGGTAACAGTGCAATCAAAAACTCTTTTCGAAAATGATAGAAGAACAAATTCTGCAAAAAAGTCAAAAATGTATTTGTTTAACCTTTTTGTTTTGTTCTCATGTTATATATATTTATATATATATATATATATATATATATATATATATATATATATATATATATATATATATATATACGGAGATCCGTATATATATACATAGTTCTCATTTTATGCAAAATTATTTACGTTCGCTAAGTAGACAATTATTTTTCTTAATATTGAAAATAATAGGAACACTATGTTATGTCATTGTCGATGTAATCTTGATATTATTTTAATGTATTTTCGATCTTTGCGTACCAATAGCATATTTTCATAATTTTTTCTTTCTGGATTTTAATAACAGTTTAACAATAATATTTCGAAGTCAACCTTAAAACGGTAAATAGTTTATTCGTTACTAATTAAATATAATTATTGTTGCTTAAGAATATTCCTATAATTAAAATATGCGATACACCTAATTTATTTATATACAGTGCTTTAAGCACTACGGGAAATCAAACTTATGTAGAAATACAAATTATGCGATATATCTATTATAATCTCTATACACCTATTATAAATAATACATCTATTATAAATAATAAAAATATGCGATACGTCTATTATATTTATATAAAAAAAAATAAATTGGTTTCCTTTAATTATTAATCGCTTATCATTTTTAACTTTCGTTAAAAACGATTTCTGGACCAACAATAACAAAGGACAAACATACAAGCGGAAGGATGAATAAGTGGGAAGACTAACATACACATACGCATGTAATTGCATAGTGCACACTTACGTATGCAATTCATAATTACAATTTTATCACCATAATTGGATATTTATTACTTCCTTCGTTAGCTAATTTATTTCCTTAATGTTAATTTCCAGTCGCCCGCGGCTTTTTAAGAATATTTGGATTGTATATCTGAGGAGGCGATTACCCATATCTCAGGATCGCTGCAACCTTCCATACTTCATATCGGCAGAGCAGCAACATTTTAATATAGGATCGGATTCCTTGGAATTCCTGAAATGGACTTTGAATTAAAACCTAGAAGGGAAGAGAAATGATGACCAACTTAAGCAGACCTGGCGGTGGATTACGCTGACGAAATTAAAGGGCATCTCCATGACTTGAAGAAAAATGCTGAATGGATGTTTAATTCATTAACTACAGTCTTAACATTAGAAAATTTATATGTCCTATCTCTCTATTTTTGAAAATAAATTGGCACAAAACTTGCTTATCTATTTGTTATAAATAGTAATTTTCCCATAGAAATCACTGAAAAAGCACACAGCGTATTACGTCTCAATAATCTTATATTGTTGAATTAAGTAAATATTGAAAAATATAATCCCTATCCTTTTTTCATGATTTCTGACTCCAATTTACTTTCACGCAGGGTGGTCACGCCCGTCGAGGCAGAGAAACAGTCTTAAGGTAACCTGCAATTCAAGACAAACAATATAATTTGTCTTTTAAATTTATATTTCAAAAATGTGACCTAATATGAACGTGCGTTGTATGTAATTTAAGTAAATATATTTGTCTCTTAAATATATCTATCAGCATATGATATACTACCTATATTTAGTGATAATGATGAACATAGGACATAGATGCAGATGTTTTTACTCATATCAAACAAATCTAAAGAACCTCTTTCTTTGGCAATACATTTGAAATATGGTTAAAGGATGATGAACTGTATATTTACAAACTCTAACACATTATCCAGAATTTAATGAAAGCGAATAATGTCATATTCCTACAAAATGTGAGTCAAAGAGAACTAATTATGCACAGAACAATAAATACAGGTAATTATGGAAAGGGCACCAAACTGTTTATTTCTGAAAAGGGTCACTAAATACGTAATCACTCGCCGGCGTATGGAATTATTGAGATTCTGTCTACGTCATATTATTTTACAAGTAAAGAACAAAAGTTATTACAATATTTTTCATATTTTACAGTTACAACACTCTTAAAAATGTATTAATATTTTAACCAAATAATAACTAATTACTCACAAATTCTCATCAAAGTAACTACTTATTTAAGAGCGCAATAAGTAAAAATTATTACAGTTATTTAAAATCAATGTTTAACTGAGTAAGTAGGCATTTTTACAAATTAGATAGAATTCATTGCCATTTTGACATTAGACGAGAGAAAATAAGGTCATATATAGTATCAGCTCACTTCGCTGAAATCTGTAGAAAATTGGTTAACGTAAATCACAGATTAAAAAAAATATTTATAAAAAATTATAGTAATATGGAATATTTCATATTCATCATTAAAATCTAGGTATAATGTACATATCTTACCGCATTTCATAGGAATGTAAAAAAATAGTTTAATATTGATTTGTGGAATGCTTTTCAGTGATTTTTTTAATCGGAGTCGTTTAATTGTGAAACTGCTTATTTCGTAAAATTTTCAGAAGCTAGCTGAAAAAAAACATAAATTTTTTTACCTAGCAACTATTTTAAATAAACAAGATTTTGGTGGTCTATGACACACGTATGTATATTTTTGTGTTATTTTGGAAGAACTTAATTGTTTCGAGACCTCGTACTATAGTTTGGAACAGCAAAAGGATTAAATTTAAGCGCATATTGAATTACAAATTGTTATGTATGCAGATAGATTCAAATGCGCAATACATTGTCAGTAGCGCAATTAATCAGTAGCAATGCAACAATCGTGACTCAGACATTAATTAAAGTCATAGAGACTGTAATTAATGTCTGAGTGAGACTGCAACCCACTCGCTTTGATGCACTCGACCACAGTATCTGCGAAAGCTGTCACTCAACATATAATTTACAGATAATCATATTCTTCCAATTACTGCATTAAAATGTGTTTCAACTTCAAAAATGTAAAAATAATTCATAGTATGAGATATTCAAAGTAATCTATTGAAATATTTCACCATATCATGAGGTTACTATTAGTAAAATTGCCAAATAATAACCTTTAGTTAAAAACTAATATATTTCTGAATGTATATTATACATTACTAGCTGACCCGTGCGAAGTCTTCGCAATATATCGCCATCTAGCGTGTTCCAAGTATACAATTTAAATAAGATATTTGATGTGTCGCTCACAGATGGCGCTCATGCCAATTGTTATAAAAATTTATTTTTTTATTAACAAAAAGATTTTTTTCGAATTTTTTTATATTTTTCGCCCAAAGTAGAAAACATAAGCTTTAAGTGGGTATTTTTTTTATTTTTTTTTTGGTGCAGTAGTTAAAGAGATCGAACCGCTCGACCAAAAAACACCTTTTAGAAATATTTAGATTATGTTACAATACATATTTCATAAACATAGTAAAACGTGGAAAGAAAGGGATTAATAATTAAAAAGTAACACGTGAAACTTATTTTCCAATGTCTTCTGTATGAATCGGAAATTCTATGAGATAAACGCTAAATAAAAATATTTAAATTGAACGATAATATGGAATAAAGGAATATATTCTTATAGCAGCTTCAAGCACTTTCCATTTCTATATTTCATTATGATATTTTCTTCTAAATTTTCTTCGGTATTACCAGTTTAAATTTTGCCCGATATTTGACATTTTATTTTTTTACTGCTTCAACATATATATGAGACAGATATTTAATCAGTTTTTCTTGACTTTCACGTGAGAAAATGCCTTCATTACCTTAATTATTATTCTTTTATTGATACATCATCATAGTGAAATATTTTGATTTTTGCGGCTGAATGTATCATTTGCCAAAGAATCATAATGCAGTTATTTTATTTCTTTCCTTCTACATTACTACATATAACTTTTGACATAATTACAACACTTATTCTTGCTTTCTTTTGTTTGTTTATCTTAGTAAATCTGAAAATCTCTCGTACAACATTTTTCTACCAAGTATGTTTATCCAACTCACCTAGTTACTTACAGTTTATCCTACAATCTAGTAAATTACATCTGAAAACAAGATTTTTACACTTTAAAATGTCTAAGATTGCGGGGCCATAGGTTTAACAATTCGACCATATTTTCTCATACCTAAACGAACAGTAATCAAAAAGTAATGATACGCCCTTTTTTCTTCCCCACCCTTATCATATTACCACCAAAAGATATCATATTTCAATATCAACTTTAATATTTAAGTCGCAACCTTCTTCTCTACGGCGCACATATTAAAATCATTGCATATATTTTTGCTAGCATGTTCACCAACCAACGATAAAAAAACTCAAATTTTTAAAAGAGAAATTGAAAACTTTTTCTTTGTACTTTAGCATCCTTAAAAATATTCAAAGCCAATGACAACTCACAAATTAGTGTTCATTAAAATGTATTTTTGACGACTTTATTTGCTGTATTGAATATATTTGGCGTTAATTTTGTAGAAATTAATTATTCTATTATATTATTATTCTATTATTATTCTATTATAATTAAAGAAAGTAGAAATAATACTACATCACGTAGTTTCATTTAATCGTCGACTTTATTTGTATCATTCGATACTTTGGGTCATGTGATATTTAAATATATATATTTGATATATTTGATATATCACATGGTTAATGGCCGTCGCCACTTATTGGAAGTTAAGGCGTCTTTGAGCAAGATTAAAATACGAACACATAGAGCAAACTACTTGCGATTTCACTTAAATCAATTGGATTTTTTTGTTCTGACCAAAAGACAAAATATAATTCACCTTACTAGAAATTTATCTGAAAAGTGCTATTCAGTTATTACTAAATTCAAGGCCATGCAGATAAATATGAAATTGTTTGTGTAAACATTACATACCTAATGCAAATCAGATATTTAAACATATGGCTACTGTTTATTATAGTCATTTCAAAAAACTTGAAACAGTTTTCATAATCATTTCGGAGATATACAAAAAATTTATATATAAAACGCAATAACATATTTTAATAATCGAAGAGAAAGAATTAAACTAACGTAGCAAGTTCGCGTTTCATACGATTCTATTCACAGTACAATAGTTAGGTGTTCGTAGATAATTAGGTGATTTACGCTAGGTAATTAAAAAGTTAGAGACGGTTCAAAATTAGCGGACACTTTAAAACGATTTGAAGACTCAGTATATTGCAAAGTAGACGCGATATTAAAAATATTATTGGACACTTTCAATCGCAATTTAAAAGGTCTTTACTTATATAAAGGACTTTATGGTTTCCATTGAAAAAAAATATCATTCCCGAGATATATATATAGGTAGGTGTCCATCTGATTCAACCACATCTTATTTTAATATATAATCTCAATCCGGCTCTAACTGAAATTCTAACTGGAAATGTGGCGATGAAATATAAAAAAAGTTAGGAAACAAGAAATCTTTTCGTTGCATATATTGCTGTACGGCTATCCATACTACACTGATATCTTATAAACTGTAGACTTGGATATATATAATATATTACATAAATATACATATATAAATATATATATATTACATACATATATATTACATAATATAATATATTATATATTTAATATATTACATATACATTAATATAAAGGTGCTTCTACGTAACAGTTACTTTTTATTAAATAATATTTCGAAATATGATAACATTTAGTAATTTTTTGTATTCTTTCACTATATGCCTTTTGCAGAATGTTGCCTATCATCCCCATATTGCCATTTCCCAGATTAACAATAAGTTAGGAGCTGACTACGAACCACAAATTTCGAGAATATGAAGAACAATAACCTTCTCTTCCTTTTAACTCTGAAGAACAATAACCTTCCACCGAATCAAGATATTTATTACTTACTATTGACTTCTACAAAATCGTTAATAAGAGAAAGGTCGAAAGATGGGGAATTTAAAAGACCCGGATGTACGGTGCTAAGCATCAACGAACTCAGCGGAAGCACAAACGAACTCAGCGGACAAAGTCGGGTCATTACGCCGTCAAAGTAGAAAAGTGCACGACAAAATTCATAGTCGCCATATGGCCATTCTCACGTACCTATTCTAGGTTTTCAAACTAGCAATCGTATCCCGACACAACATCGTCAGATCTTTTTACGAATATGTGTAAATAGGCTAAAACATTACTAATCTTGCTGCGTATTAACTGAGATCTGAAAGATCCATCTTAAATATTTCATACGAATCGTTCTGAAATTGCCACAATTGAACATAACAAAATTACGAAAAACTGTATTTTAATAAACTACTTCTAAAAATATTACGATTTACAAGTATTTCTTTTAGCAATTATCACAAGCCTTACGAGCACTATAAAAAATATTCACAGGCAAAAATTCACCATTGTCGTCGTAGTATCCCAGAGTATAATTAAAACGACACTCATATGTCATAAAAACTAATTTAAAACATGCCACAATTATAAATAAACAGTAAAACTAATAATAGTGTTGAAACATACTGGCAAACATTCAATATTTATACCGCTGTTACCGTATAAAAGTAAAAGCTTTTTAAAGTCATTTGTTTATTTCGCGTTTATTTCATATTGAAAATTTAATATCCACAAAATAATAAAAATGTACTTTTTAAAAATTGTATTTAAATCTACTAATTGGTAGTATGATATACAACTACCAATTGATTCCGACTTGTCATCCCTTTCGCAACCACAAAATTACCTTCTACAGCCTAGTTAACTCAGATAATTAATTGAAATCTATCAAGTCGGGAACTTTTGAAATTATCTGGAAGAAAATACGTCCACAACTCATTTTAATAACAATACAACTCATTTTCTATTGATAAGCGCAAATGCGCAACGGAATCGGAAACTTTAAAAATTAAATTCACTTTCCCAAGTAACTACGGTATAAGAAATTAAAACTGAATGGAGATTACTAATTCAGCTTAATGTTGATGCAACGGTGAATATGAAAACATAATTTCATAATAAATAATTCGTATAATTCACCGCATTTTCAGCATTTTACACTTTTAAGTAATTTCCTACCGAAGTGGCTAAAATGATTTTTTTTTAAAGTTACAGACAGATATTATAAATGTTTCAGAATATGCTTCTAACAAAAAAAATAATTGAAGCTTACACTTATGAAGGCTATACCATTCTATTATTCGGTTTATTTATGAAGGCTATACCAACAAAAGTTAGATTTATTCTATTTAATCTACAAATGTAAAGTTAATGCAAATTTGTTTTGCTCACAGACAGAACTGGGAAACAATTTTGCATCAAAAATATAAATATTTCATTTTTTACGTTTTTATGCAGTCACGAAATGCAGTTTTGTCTAAGTTTCTTTAGGTGTGATGTATTCAACGCGTACAGTAATTTGCAAACCAAGTTCTTTTCCATCTCGTAATAATATTATCATTATACCTAGCGTTTATTCGATTACATCTACAAATTTAAGACGCAATCACTATTCGCATAACTTTCTTTTAAGCAAAAGTAACATACAAATATTTATTGAATTTTAAATACAAAATTAATAAACCAAAAAGTGTCAATTTAAATGTGAAATTATAATTTAGAAACGTGTACTCCAAATCTTATCTTCCGATTGATTTTTAAAGAGAACTTGGCGTAGTTTTGAATTTCTTTTCCTTTGATGGTCAAACATATTAATGATTAAGCTATCCTTTACAAGATTTTAAAAAATATTAGTAAAAACACATGAATTGAATTTTAAACTTCTTATTCATTTGCATTACAGAATAACTGGGGCAGAGCCCATGTCCATTTATTGTTAACCGATCATGAAAGGATTTATATATTTGCATGTTGATTATCATTCAATTAAAAGTAACGCTGAGCGTGGAATACTATTAGTATATAAAAATATCAAGTTTAAAATATTTTGCAGTCCATACACAGGCTATAATAGAAAATGTACGTATAATTGATGCAAACTATTCTGTACAAAAATTGAGTAGAAAATAATAAAATGGCTACAAGACAATTTTCAAACATTTCTGAAAAATCACTTTCAAAGTTGCAATTCGAACGAAAAGAAATTTGAATTTTTTGCAGAGGCTTTTTGGAAATAGGCTTTTCTGTACTCAAAACGCATTTTTTTTTTAAATTTAATACGTCTATCTGTCAGTTTGTTCTTGCACCCCGGAAAAACTGCTGTATTTAAATTAATATTTTATTGAAATATTTTCCAAAGTAGAGATTAGAGGCTAAAATATCTTTATTAAATATTGGATAAGAAATTTGATATTAAATTATTAACACCCAAGCAGTAATGCCGAAACAACTACAGTTATTCGGCTTGAAGTTCAAACGGAAAATACATTTATTCTGCACAAGGGTAGCTATTAGACGCAGACTTTATTCAAGCTAAGATATAAGTTATTTTATTCATAGGAAGAATACTTACGAGACGAAAACCCTCAAGGCAAAAAGAAGACTGCATTGAAATGCGACCTGACAACTCCACTTTTACGAATTGTATTACGCTATCATGTAATATTCTTAATACGTGTTTCTTTCTGCCAATACAATAGCACGAATTATACAATAAATAAATCGATAACAAACTTCTTACTTCTAAACTTACACCAGTATTATGCAAAATTCTTTATCATTCACATAATTAAATTACGCAGTAAACTACGGAATTTTATATGCTTTAGAAATGCTTTTTTAGTATTTGTATTTAAAACCTTATTTTATTCAAGTAAAACTTCTTTACGCACGCTTGACTTGGATAGTAAGCTGGTGAATGCGTGATGAGAGCGTTACGAAAAGTGTGGTCGGGCGAGGCGAACGGAAGTTGAGAGGGAGATATAAGTTAGTGAAGACAGAAAGAGAGAGACTTACGTTTCGTATATTACTGTAGGGACAAGAGAGAGAGGTGCGAGCACACATTTTCTTTCTCTCTTTCTCTCATAGCCAGTTCATGAAATATATATATATATACTAGCGTGACACATGCAAAGTCTTCGCATTATAAATTATTCAACTCAATTTAATAAATCAAAATTGAATGCAGGTATTCAATTCATTTCTAATTTTGCACACTGCTTATTACGTTTTTATTCCATTATGAAGCTCAGATGACAGATCAAACAAATATTTTACTAAAATTGACATATAGAGGCGCAAGTATCAAAAGCATTGAGCTAAAGCGCCACTTTATTTATACGTGAGTGGATTTGAAATTAAACAAAACTTTTACCGACCGTCAATCATATTGACGTTGAGCCGTTAGATGGCAGCATTGCTGTTTTGTGTATATCATTTTAATAATTAATTAATTTGCAAAAACAATAGCAATAATAAATTTTTTAGTTGTGTATGCCTTTAGCAATTATCTATAAAATGATATATAATTTATGTGGATTAGTTGTGAGGTTTTTTCTAAAAAGGGAGAGTAACATGTTAACCTTAGCGTATTAATATATATGATGATGATGATAATGATATATATATATATATATATATATATATATATGCGAGTTTGCCAGCGTTACGCGAACGGTGATTTTTTATTATTTTGTAATTTTATTTCGTTCTTGAAAAATTTTATAAATTATTATTTTGTTCAATACATTAAATATTCTACGTTTAAAATGAGTAAAATTGTAAATTCATTTTAAAGTACATATTTTGTGAAATTGCAATTTTACTTCAGTCGTGTGGTCTAAAGCACACTCGTTTTTTTTCAGTTTTATTATTATTTATTATATATATTATATATGTATATATATATATATATATACATATATATATATATATATATATATTTATATATATATATATATATATATATATATATATATATTATATTTTATTTTATTTTTATTACACTTGCCTTCCATTGACTTTGCGCTTTTTAATAGACGTATATTTCCATATTAACTTTTACATGGAATTAAGTTATTCATCGCATATCGCGGGGTTTGCAATGGTCCATATCACTTCACACCCCGCGGGTGTACTCTTTTTTGTAATTTATTTTCATAAAAATATAATTCCATTGAGATTTTCACAATGATTAGTCAAATATTTTAATTTTGAACAATTCGGTGTGTTCTTCGACCCCTGTTTTGCACGAGACCTCTTGCACGTTTATTGTATTTTTTAACTTATGAATTAATTTTAATTTTATCTTATAATTGTTTATCAAACAATGCCAACTATAAAAATGCGGAAGGTATAGTCTTAGTCTTACCAATGATTTACATATATCATTGGTTGTCCACAATTTTTCCACACTACCTGTCATTTCGATATATCGTACCCGAATGGTATCAGTTTACCTGTCTGGACATAAATTTGTCTACCCAATTTGTAATACCGTACGAAAAAAAAATTTAAAAAACATTGTTGTTCTACAGTCCAGGACATAAACATACCCTCAGTCGATGTTCGTCAGTGAATACTGCATGGTTAAAGAAGAACTATATATATACCGAGAATACACGACACCACACACAACACTTTTAAGAGGATGGTTACTGGATCTTTGCTGCATAGAAACAGTACCAAGATCCAGTCTTTAATATTAAATTAATTAAACACGTCGGTTATAAACTAGTTTATAATGGAACGGTGTAGCAATATAAAAATGAATATCAGTACACGTGACAAAAGCACATGATATGACATATAAATGATTGGAGATAAGTGTTTATGTTAATACAATTTTTTTTATCATATATTGATATCATCCAAAAAGATAAACTTAAAAAACTCATGAACTCTTTTGCACTGACCCTGATACGGTACACCTAAGAACACACCAAATGACAAGTTGGGTGGGTGTATCCTTAAAGTATGGGATAATTGTCGCTATAAAGTAACAGGTATAGCTTTTTTTAAATAAACAAGATAAGTAATAAATAAAGAAAAAAGATACATAGGTTCTAAAAGAATTGATACAAGCATTCTTTTCTATAGGTTCTATAATAAATTCTCTATATCTCCCATCATAGTTCGCGCGTGATGCTGATTAGGCCATGTGTTTTCTCGTTTTTATGGACATAACATGTTTATTGAGTGTAACGTCATTTTCCTTTGTATGTGTGTTTGTAAGGTACGTGCTTTATGTTTTCACTAACCCTCAAAACAAAAAACGTCACCCGATCTATTACTTATTTTCAAACGCTTCTTAAATTGTAAAAGTCAAATTGCAGATGGAATATAAAACGATTAATTACAGGTTTGGTTTCCACTAGCAGTTTTCCGTACAAACAATATTTAAAAAAATATAAAATTTGATACATTACGTATATATATATATATATATATATATATATGTGTGTGTGTGTGTATATATATATATATATATATATATATATATATATATATATATCTTTAATGTTCTTTCGATTACAAAAATTGGTTAATGTTTGAAATCGTTTTTGTACTGGATTCAGAGCAAATTTCTTTTATTCACACAAAACTTAGCAACATTTTTATTTAAATTTGATACTTTTGCTTAATACAATATGTGACCAAAATTAGTGCTAAATAGTACAATAATATCATATACGTCAATGGTTAAATCCTGGACCCGCTGATAGCTTAGTTAGTGCACTCAAGTAAATGATATTAGTCGTCGTATTTTCAACAGGATACACTCTTTGAAACGTCTTCAAAATTTTCTACCAAACGAAAATCTAGCTTTGTCAAACACTTTTATTACCATTAATTGATTATGGAGATGTGTGCTGTCCTGATTATAATGAAGAATATTTGTGCAAATTGGAATGTCTTCAACATTTATGCATCCGCTATATCTACGGCCTATATGATCATATTTCTGAATACAAGTCACTTCACAAATGACTGAAGATCTGTGATCGACGCCAACTCCACGTACTTACACCTCTTTTTAATATATTAAAAAATCCTCAGAGCCAAAATTATCTTACTGGCAAATAAAGATTTGTCTGCTCACGGCTTTGAGCTACGATCTACAAGTTCACTCACCCTACTTATTCCTAAACATACGTCCACCCCTTACGAAAAAATCCTTTACTGTTCAAACAGCAAATATTTGGAATCACCTGGATCCTGACACCAGGAAAATCACGTCCTTAAATATTTTCAAAGATCGAGTGAAAAAGTCCTGCATCTTCTGAGTCCTTTTTCTTTGTGCTTCGTGTTTCGAGTGAAAAAGTCCTGCCTCTTCTGAGTCCTTTTTGTTTGTCCCCTTTCCTGTCTTTTTTATTCCAAATCATGCCAATAGTTTATATTAATTACACTTTTGTATTTTTTTATATATATAATTTTAATTATAAAATCTCTACAGTCTACCAACTAAATTTCTATACCAATTGTTATGGTTGACAGGAGGAGATTGCTCTTGTAGCAATAATTGCACCATATGTACTATGCATGAAAGTTGATAAATAAATATATTTTCAATACAAACCAAAAGCGTTTTTAATTATCATGATCATCCAGTTAGACTTAGTGAGAAAAAATAGTCTAATTTCACCAACTTTAAGAGCTCCTCACGTCATTCATTTTAAACTCAAAAGAAAATTATACTGTTATACAATGCCTTATAGAAAATATATTACAAAATCAAGACATGTGAAAAGTATACAAATCTAATCAGTTATGCTTAATACTTGTAGAATAACAATTTGTAATAAATATCTATAAGCGTGGAACAACATAATTAACATAAGTGAATGAAGTCCAATGAGATTTTATAATTTAAGGTTTATGCTAATTTAGACCAAAAAAAAATAAAAACTCTAATCTATTATAAATTTAAGATAATTTTGTTGCTTAATAATTTTCCTAGTAACGGATTACTCCAGAGAATAGTTTATAAAATTATTAACTTTATTTTAAAAATTAATCCACGCTACTAGCAATTATCTTGTTTAACAGATGCTTAAAAATAGGCTAAACCGTAACATTAACCAATTTTTGTAATTTTATAAAATACATTTTTCATCGATACATGGTAAGCAGACAATAGTTAATGAAAACGAACTTAAGCACACCAAAAACACCATCCCGTGTAACAAAGTAAAGTTTACATTGTGAGTTTTAAAGTTACTCAGAATACATTGTAAAATATTTTAAATAAAATTTATATTTTTGAGTCAATGCAATACATAATTATCTGAATTTTGAGTATATACCTTCTTCCTAACAGACATAAAACCTGTCCCTACTCCTATCCCTACCCTACCTAAGTAAAACCTATCGGAACTCTATTATTATCTGACAGACAGGACAGATAGCGTAGTGACAATAATAGGGTTTCGATCCGTCCTTTTATGTACACGAGCGTAAACAGAGTAGAAAATGGAATATAGTTTCTATCTAATGTTAGGTGAAAATTCATAGAAAATTAAGTAACGTGAAAAGCTTATGAAGTGAAATAAATTGAATAACTTTTTTGTAGTATTTCCTGACAAATATGTTTCGCAGCTCATTTGATGAAGTTATCATAGCATATATACCATATGAATCTTTGCTGAAACCAAGTACGACTGGCAAAATATCACTACCTCCATACTTTTAACTGACGTAGATATTTCGTATCAATCGTAATCAACCAAGCCATTATTCACATAGAACATCTATAATAATAATTAAAAACAATAGGAAAGGTTAAACTGTAGAATACAGATGACGATGTTTTATATCTTATTCGAAATAAATTTATAAACTATTAAATTAACCATAATACTTAATTATTTAGTAATAACTCTTATATAAAATTAGCTACTGTAATGAAGATTTTCGATACTTATCATGTTCAGGGTTACCTAATATCGATAACGTGACTAAAATATCAACATAAAGTAACTTTAAAACCTGTTTACTCCATATACGTCTAATATAGGTACCTTATTTCAAAAATGTTATTTAACTTCAAGTAATAAGACAATGTAATTGTAAGTGAACTAAATTCTTGGTGAACATATACAAAGAACGAACTTTTATTTTATAGTTATAATTGATAAAATGACATACAAAAATTTAAAGAAATATAGAAACAATTGTTGCCCACTTTACTATTCGACTTAAGACCATGAAAGTCTTCATGAGCCTTCTCTGATTACTACATTCACACAACACATCCATCCCAGCGTACCCACATTTTAAAAAGAAAAAAGTAGCTTGAAAATTTGGATCGTTTCTCTGCTCAAATTTTCCAAAAAAATATACTTGACCACTATAAAAATTAACCGCAAGATGATGTGTTTGAGTAAATGTCTTTAAAATATTCCTCATATAACTTCAACACGTATACTTCAAAAAAAAAATACCAATACCGACGGAGATCAGTTCAATGAATATATTGACATAATAAACAAAGATGAGTAAATTCAATATCGGATCTCATCGTTGAATAGAGACGAGTGTATTCCTCGACATAGTAAGCGAAGATTTATTAGCAAAGGTTATTTAGCACTATCATGACTTATTTGTTATGGTAAATGTAAAAGTTTCATATCTTATTTACTTCTGTCAATTACATAAAATAAAACGAGAAATCTTTTTTGAGAAAAATTTCATGAAAAAGAAAGCATTAAAAATTAAATGAATTTTTCCTATTTTCTGATAACAACATAACTAAAGTTTTTCTGCTCGTTTTTGCCAATTTGTTAAGTAAGAGTATTACAGGTATGGAAAACTATTTACAAAAAAATACATAGCCACATTTGCATCAGAAGTGCAGCTTTTTCATGAGCCAAAAAATAATTATTTTTATTTATATTAATTATATTAATTATAATCGATATATCAAAAAGAGCAACTAAAGTAGCAAACGTAAAAAGTAAATTCCAAAATAGTCAAACCGTTGCGCGTTTTAATTCCCATATAACTCCATTTAGCGACTTGGTTCGAAACAATATACTTATAAGAGACTACTTAAGGAAAGTTAAAATATGTTTACACAATAGTGTGTTGGATTGGTCCTAGGTTTTATGCCCTTTGACAACACCATGGGTGACTCCAGGGTTCTATTCCAATCCGCTCGTCGAGCGGACTTAGCATGATATTTGTAATGCCACAGACCAGTGACGGACAGCAGCGCCATTGGTGCGAAAACATAGATATTGCGATAGCCAAAACCAGCCTGAATTATGGGCGTTACATCAAATGATAGGCCATATCGCCTGTGTCTATTATTGTACATATATATATATATATATATATATATATATATATATATATATATATATATATATATACATAATGTACAATAACAGACACAGGCGAGCTGTTGATATATAATTTTAAAAGATATATTAAAATTGACAAAAATACATAAAAATCGATATAATCTCGGAGCTTTTTGCACATTACCGTGGGCATGAAATTTCTCAGTGTATTCGAAAGTTGGCTGTGGTGCCTGGAATGATATTTGAGTGTCCCACAAAGTTATTAGCAAATATCACATGTTTTCTAGTCCCATATGAATTTGACAATATCTGTTCTTAAAGGATGTCTATGACTTAAATGATGAGTCTACGCAAAATGTCAGAATCCCAAACTGAACCATTTAGCCTGTATGATGACATTTTTTCCTCCCATAATTGAAAAAAAAAAACATTAAAATACATATTTATTTATTTTTGAAGAAAGAATCTGTTAATTTTGAAAATTCTGGTGTTCATAGTTTCCACGAAATACAACATTTTTATATAATTTTCAACTTTCCAGCCCACTGTTCCTTGATGCACTAAATAACTGGAAGCGGAAGAGTAAACAATCCATGGCTAATTTTTTCTTCTACCGGAATGTTTCACTTTTTATTACCATCCGATTTCTCACAATACGAAACTATACTGCAGTGGTAAAATAAATTTTGTTTGCAAATAATTGATTTCACCTGCAGGTCGTATCGTATACGAATACTTAAAGAAAGAAAAATAAAATAAACTCATTTTCTAAAAATTAAATATTTGTATCAAGAATTTTGCGTTTTAAAAAAACTATTTAATTTGAATGTAAAAGCACAAAATAATCATGGCGAAAAATATTTTTATGTTAGAAGAAGTTTTTAAAGTTTCAGAATTTAAGTTCAGTCTTTTAATTCAACAAAGTAATGAAGACGAATGCAAGCCAAATGAAAAACTTATTTTATATTTTTTAGAACAATCTTTAAGCAGGCAATGATCCATATATCTGACTCCTACAAAAAATGAGTTTAAGAAGTTAACCCGAGACTTAATCGTTCTACGAAAATAGACGAAGTAAATTAATATTTAGAAAATACATTTTCAAAAACCAATTTTAACAAATGTAACTAAATTTATCATATTAAGAAAAGTCGCTTCAAAAACGTATTTTTCAAAAGAACTGAAAATTTAAAAGTTATTGTTTTAACCTGAACAAATATTTTAATTTCTTTTCAGTATTTCCTAATAACAATAATTTTTAGTCGGTGCCAAAGCCTAACGATAATTAACAAACAAGGATACAAATCAAGCGAATTTCAAGTTTGATTTCGTTATTATGTCCTTTATTTTTTAGAGTTTAATTTATTTTCAAAATAAATTAATGATTCTTGGAAGAACTAAAGACATCGCTAATAATCGTTGTGATAATTATAAATTAGCATAAATATTTATTGTTTTCACCTTTTTCATAAAAAGTTCGTTTTGGAGTTAGTTTAATTTGGTTTAAGTTGGATAAGTTTTAATCTAATTCATAATTTAAATATGAGTATACCTATTAAAAGCGTCATTCCTATGACGAAATGAGACAGAAGTCATTTGAAACAAAAGGGAAAACGAATTCAGAAAATGGTATTTGAAATTATTCTGAGCAATGTGAGCGTAAGCAGCCCACAAACCTTATGCGGAATGATGCTAAGTAGTTAAATCCTAGAAGAATGTGTTTGATGTTTCAAATAATTGCTAGCATAATCTTTGGATAAATGTTTAATCACAGGTAACGTACAATTATCCGTTGAGGATTTCCATTGACGTAAATTCATACACCACATAAAACTCTGATCCAACTATTGACTTGTCAATAAAAAGGTGAACAACATGATAAATGTCTTCCTTTTTTTGAGGATGAGCAACTATTGTCACTTTCCAGAGTACAGCATTAGATTTTGATCCAATTCACGTGAGACCACCCTTAAGTTATACCATTCTAAATAAAAAATGGACGAGATAGTGTCGGTACATGACCTCTAATTTGAAGACGTAGGATGCCCGATGCAATTCTTGTTCACATGGTGAATAAGATTTTCATCAAGAATGTGTTCACATTGGCGGCATGGCGCTTTAAATTTGAGGTTTTACCACCATATTCGTTGATATTTAATATCTAACATCAATGTCTTTTTGGATTCTTCATATCACGAACTTTCTTAGTGTTAACGTCTTCTATAATTCTTCTAGAAAGTATTTTAAGTAACACACATTCTTAATTTTTACAAAATTTCCGCAATCGAGAAGGTGTTGTCTAAATAGGTAACAAATATTGAAGTTTTATTTATAACCTATTTTTAAAGCGCAAAGGAACAAAACAAATAATACCCCAGGTTCAGAAACAAAGGCTTGAATTCGTTTAAATTAATATTCACCGCTATGTACAAGTCCTTGACTTGCATCACGCGATAACGTCACCGCAATATCAGTATGTTTCATCAGTATTATATTAAATGCAATATCAATCACGTATCTGTCATTAACAATCTTCGCATTACTTCATTTATCGTGATCAACGTTTTCTGTGATCCTACGTGTCACTAAAAAGCGTGGTAACCTGGTTTAAAGGTAAGATGTGTTTTAAGTCAAAATAATCAAAACCCCATTTTTTTGAAACTCTTTTAAAAATTTAATATTGTTCATAATTTGCATAATAATAAATAAAAATTGTAATTACCTTAAATATATTCATATCATAACTAGCTCCAGACGTTTCTCTTCTTCACAAGTCGTTACAAGCATTCGAGAGGAGTGTGGGAGCATTGTAGATGAGGGGTAAAATTGGACAATAACAATATTTGATATTTCCATACTTATTTTTAAAATATGTAACAAAATTGTTTTAAAACTGTAACACAAAATTTGTGAAATAAGAGATTCAATATGAGCTTGTAATAGCAACAAAATGATTTACTATTATGAGATAGACTTTATATTTTATCATAATATTTTTTAAGTATTGAATTTTTTAATTAGGCAATATGTCATTCAAAAGTAACTACTAATCCCCTCCCTTATTTCGTATGGGAAGGCAAAAATTTTGTCTACATAAATAATTAAAAAATGTTTACTACATGTTGTGATTTCAGAGTTTTTCTTTAGAAACATATTATTTAAATTATGTTTCTCTACAATTGTTTAATCTTGAGATATACTGTCGTCATTAATTTGTGTTTCCGGTGCTAATTCATATGATAGACTATAATATAATTACACAATAAATTTATGAAATTAAGGAAACGACTCTAGACAACTGTCTTGTTACAGACCTTTCTCCAATCTCTCCGCCGGAATAAAAAATTTATAAATTTAAAATTTAGGCCTTTAGAATTTTTCTTTCACTGTTTTTATTCTAAAATCTACATTCTTGTTTATAAAACTTTTTACCATTTATAATTCTACGTTAAAATAATTACATTATATGACTTAAGTAGCAAAATCCTGTGGCTCCGCACACGATGATAAATATTGACCCCTCTGTATCAATGCGTGAAAACCCGCTCGTATAAACTTGTTTATTCAAAAACACCTTTACAACTTAAAAACATTCGTTAAAAAACTACGGTACTGAAGGAAAATTTATGTTCTAAAGTTAAGGCGGATCGCTATAAACTTTAATTTGGCAAATATTAAGACAGATATGCATAATGAGCTCTAGAATATATACACATATGCTGCAGCGAACTTTATTGTAGAACTTTTTAAAAATGTGTCATCATACATCGTTTCCATTAAAATCTAACGATTTAAACAGCACATGCCAATGTACATCTCCGACGAATGCTTTTTTCCCAGTTCGTCGACGTTCGTCGTCACAGGCCGAGGAATTTTCACAAAAAAATTCATAAATAACCTTCATCGCAAATCAGGAAAATCGAAATATGTATCTACATATGGAAGCCTATTTAATGTTCCACTTGGTCTTTGTTCGACAGAAGACGTTCTTCTGATGATGTGAAGGATAATAAGGATAATTTGATTCCGTAAATGAGGAATATTTCCTCAAAGCGAGTCGTCGCACTTTTCGTAGGATTCCAATAACATATGCATAAAAATACGGCGTCGTCATTAACATATCGCTCGTTGCAAAGCAGGAAAATATATTTTCGTAGGCCGATAACGCGTCGAAGGTTACGACGCAAAAAGGGGCATTCGCCATATTTGTTTTTTTTTAATTCTCCCATTTATGAATTTTATATGAAAAAATTGTTAGAAATGTTGATACTCCAGTAGCAAACATGAAAGGTAGATGTTACTATTCATTGTTTTATTTTTTTGGACCATAACAAAGGGTAATTTATATTTTAATACTTGATCTTATGAACTGTATTGCAATGAAAAAATTGTAGCAAGAGAATAAATTTTGTTGAACATTCCTTCTTTTGTTTTAATTTTTTTCTTGACAAAAAATGCCTTAAATATAGTTGTAGAACTATATAAACTCTATCTAATTATATATTATATGTATGTATATATAATATATATATATATATATATATATATATATATATATATATATATATATATATATATATATATATATATACATATATATATATATATATACATATATATCAGCTTTTTTGGGACCCCACCTGATAAAGGTTGCTTTGAAGTTACTTTTACGGTAAACACACAAGTCGGAACCATCAAAAGCTTTATGCAAATTATATCCGATAATAACAGAAAGCGAATGCCATATTATGACATTGATTCCTTTGATGTTAATGGTCTGTTGAATTTTATATGCTAATGCATAATCTTTTCTCAGCAGTGTAACAAATCAGTGACGACGTGATATTATATAATATATATATTATTTATAGTCATATAATCACATATGACTATAAATAATATCTGGGTGCGACTACAATCCTTTGATGCACTAGACCACAGTATCTACCAAAGCTGTCACTCTTGATGGATATTTGTCAACATGTAATTTATAGAACATCATGTTCCTTCAATTATTGCTTAAACAGATGTTTCAACGTCAAAAATGTTCCAATACAACCAAACACGTAGGAGTCGTATATATACACAAGAATTTCAAATGAACTTATTGGTAAAAAAACTTAAATATTCGTAGTACTACAGTACATCGTAAGATATATTCGAAATACATCGTTGTCATACCACTTTTCTTTAAATATTTCATTACATAATGTAGTTACAATTTGTATAATTAGAATTGCCATATAAGAACCCATAAAAAACTAATGTCATATTTCTGAATGTAGTAGACACATTATCAATTTGCATAGTTCTCGCGGGCGTAATAAAACCTAAAAGTAAAAGATATAAATATTTTAAAAAGTATTGCGAGAAAGTCACTTTCCAAATTCTCCTATACGAATCAAAAATTCTTAATAAATTCTACCTAAAAATGTTTGACTCAAGATTTCTTCAATGTAAGTAAGAAAAAAACTTAACGACAATAACGCATAAAGGAATAAATTCTTATAGCAGCTTCAAGCATTTTCCATTTTCTTTAATCTTACCTTTTTATACTTCCCCGATCTTTGTTATTTTCTTTTAACCGACTTCAAAAAAATTCTCAATTCGTTCGAATCTTTTTTTTATGTATGTTCTGTAAAAATGTAGCTATAATTCTTTGCCGAGTGGATAATTTTTTTTTTATTTGAAAGAGGGTGCTGTAGGTGTAGTCCATTATAAATATGATGATGTTCAGAAGATAAGGTCTGCAAGATGAACGATGGAACTCCTTAACGAATGGCAACAAATCATCTATGATTCAAAGGTAGTTATTTTGCAAAGTAATTACACCACTTACTAGGTCAGGGTCTGGTGATAAGTTCCGGATATGAACAATGGAATTTCTTAACGGATATTAGTAAAGCAACCGTGGTTAAAAATATTTGCTACTGGTAGTTGTTGCTTTGCATACACCGTCGACCACGTGAGGGTCTGATGATGACGTGATTCAATATATATGTTACTGGTTAATTGTTACTTTAATTATTACTTTGTAAAATCTTATATTGAATTTTGGATATGGAAAACGGAATTCCTCTATTGGTAGTTTTTAATTTGCAAAATCTGATGTTGAACTTTGGATATAGCGAACCAAACTCCTCAACGGCTAACAGATAAACATTGGCTGCTACTAAAGGTAGGTACTAAAAAGTAAAAAATATCTACTTTTTTGTAATAAAAAACTAAGTTGCTTACTTTTGAGTTAATTATTTTTTACTTTTTAGTATGTACCTTTTTTGAAGTCGGTTTTTCAAAAATCTTTTATTTGATGGCTTCATATAATGAGATATTTTAATTTTTGCTTCTTTACGTATCACTTGTTGAAAATTCGCAATGAAGTTTTTTTATTATTTTCTTATTCTCAGAATGCATTACTACACATAACTTTTGACATTAACACAACACTTCTTCGTACTTTCTTTATATTTTTATCGTTTTCATAAAAATCCTATTTATTTTGACCTCCCCAATACACGTCTCATCATTTTGTGAAACTAAATAAATTATCGATTACTAAAAATGTAGTGTCATTTTCCCAGATCCACCTTGGAATTGTTGTATTATCCTTTATAATGTACGTCATGTGACTGATGTTAAAGAAATATAATAAGAAAATTTGCAAATGAAAAACAACTTTTTTATCTTATTGTATCTAATAATCTCCCTTCGTAATACAATTTTTTTATCTTATTGTATCTAATAATCTCCCTTCGTAATACAAATTTGCAAATGAAAAACAACTTTTTTATCTTATTGTATCTAATAATCTCCCTTCGTAATACAATTTTTTTATCTTATTGTATCTAATAATCTCCCTTCGTAATACAAATTTGCAAATGAAGAACAACTTTTTTATCTTATTGTATCTAATAATCTCCCTTCGTAATACAAATTTGCAAATGAAAAACAACTTTTTTATCTTATTGTATCTAATAATCTCCCTTCGTAATACAATTTTTTTATCTTATTGTATCTAATAATCTCCCTTCCTAATACAAAATTGTTCTAGCAAGTACGCTTATAAGACTTAATGTATCACTTTCAGTTTAGCTGACTATTCAGTAAATTACATATATCAACTAAGTTTTTACACTTAAATATATCTAATATTACACTTTAATATATTTTATAAAGCCATGAATTTAACAATTCAGCCATATTATCTTATACCGGAAAATATAATAATAAATAAATGATGATACACCCCTTTGTCTTCCCCACCCTTATCATTTTACCACCAAAAGATAACATATATCAATGTCAATTTCAATATGCAAGTCGCAGCCTCCTACACGGCGCATATATTATAATCATCGCATTACTGCTAGCTTGTTTACCCGCCAAAGATAAAAAAAACTACAAATATATGAAAGATAAATTTCCTCCTTCGTTGCAATTTAGTTTTCTTAAAAATATTGTAAGTCAGTGAAAACTCACATACTGATGTTCACGGGATTTGTATTTTTTGATTATCTTATTATTATCATTCCATACTTTGGATAAGGTTAACTTTAAATATTTAAATATACGTCCAGTACAGAGCTGACTGAATGCGGTGGTTGCATATAACGTATTTGGTTACTAGATCAAGGTTTATATTAATTTACATGTGGCAATATTAAGTTGTCATGTTAAATGTATCCTAATTAAAACAATAAATGTGACAATATACGAGTTGAACAGGTTATAAACTAACATGTAAAATAGTTACTCTACCTAAAGTCACCCGTTCCTGGGAAAATAATGAAATCAATTTGATATCCATAATTGGCTCTCAGTTTATTATCAATGTCTTGCAATTGGAAAAATGCTACGCTACTACGTTTATAAATCCGTCACGTCTATCTTTCCGTCTGTCTTGCTGTCAGAGCCCGAGTTTAAATATATGTGCTTGAAATTTTGCTAGTGTCAAATGAGTTAAAACATCAAAAAGGCATCTCAGTTATCGTATGATGAAATATGGAAAAAAATTATATACTTTTTCATACACAATGAAGGAGATTCATTTTTTCACGCGCAAACTTTAAATAATACCAGAAAGCATATATTTCAAAATAACTTTAATATTTTATTCGATTATTTCAATTTTTAAGACACGTTTGCGAAATATTTAACCTCAAAATATTGTATAATTTATTCTTCCTACTCTCTTTTTATTTTTTAACCACGCGTTGGAAAGATTGGAAGAAAATCTAGATAAATTATTAATTAAAATGATAATTTGATTAAAATGTTCAATCTAAAATATTCATAATATTCGGTTGACTTTATACATGTTCCGACAGGATGAATTTATGTGATTCGATAGAGTACGTCATTGATATAAAATCTGTTTTACTTATAGCACATACTGCGTATATAAGCACTATATAAATTTGGTTTGCTTTCCATTTCTCATTCCACGCGAGCAAAACATCAGTTTAATTCTCGCAAATAATAAAACTTCTTCTTCCTCTCTTTTTATTTTTTAACCACGCGTTGGAAAAATTGGAAGAAAATCTAGATAAATGATTGATTAAAAAGATAATTTGATTAAAAAGTTCAATCTAAACTATTCATAATATTCGGTTGACTTTATACATGTTCCGACAGGATGAATTTATGTGTTTCGATACGTCACTGATATAAAATCTGTTTTATTAATACCACATACTGCGTATATAAGCACTCTGTAAATTTGGTTTGCTTTCCATTTCTCATTCCACGCGAGCAAAACATCAGTTTAATTCTCGCAAATAATAAAACTTCTTATTCCTCTCTTTTTATTTTTTAACCACGCGTTGGAAAAATTGGAAGAAAATCTAGATAAATGATTGATTAAAAAGATAATTTGATTAAAAAGTTCAATCTAAACTATTCATAATATTCGGTTGACTCTATACATGTTCCGACAGGATGAATTTATGTGATTCGATACGTCACTGATATAAAATCTGTTTTATTAATACCACATACTGCGTATATAAGCACTCTATAAATTTGGTTTGCTTTCCATTTCTCATTCCACGCGAGCAAAACATCAGTTTAATACTCGCAAATAATAAAGCTTCTTCTTCCTCTCTTTTTATTTTTTAACCACGCGTTGGAAAAATTGGAAGAAAATCTAGATAAATTATTGATTAAAAAGATAATTTGATTAAAATGTTCAATCTAAAATATTCATAATATTCGGTTGACTTTATACATGTTCCGACAGGATGAATTTATGTGATTCGATAGGATACGTCAATGATATAAAATCTGTTTTACTTATACCACATACTGCGTATATAAGCACTCTATAAATTTGGTTTGCTTTCCATTTCTCATTCCACGCGAGCAAAACATCAGTTTAATACTCGCAAATAATAAAGCTTCTTCTTCCTCTCTTTTTATTTTTTAACCACGCGTTGGAAAAATTGGAAGAAAATCTAGATAAATGATTGATTAAAAAGATAATTTGATTAAAATGTTCAATCTAAAATATTCATAATATTCGGTTGACTTTATACATGTTCCGACAGGATGAATTTATGTGATTCGATAGGGTACGTCACTGATATAAAATCTGTTTTACTTATACCACATACTGCGTATATAAGCACTCTATAAATTTGGTTTGCTTTCCATTTCTCATTCCACGCGAGCAAAACATCAGTTTAATACTCGCAAATAATAAAACGGAGATAAGCAAAATGAAAAACAAAATGTGTCGAATTACAAATAGAAAGGAGATAAGGAAGTGAAAAGATACGTCACGTTGTATGACTTATCGTCAATTTACTAAAAATAATGCGACTTAAACAAATTTGAAACACAACCACATAGAGTAAATTTCTAGTAAAAACACTTAAATACGCTTAATTTTTTAAATCTGACCAGATAAACCTTATACGATTTATCATAGAAATGTGGCTTATATTAGTATATTGAGAGATTATTTTAGATTTAACACGCTATTCAAGTCTTACAAATAAATATGGAATTGTTTGTGCCAACATTATAAAATTCATATCTGAAGCAAATTACAACTGATAAGATTCTAGTAATTTCACAAGTGCAAAAAAAATTATAAGCAAAAAGCAATAATAGTATCACTCATTCAAAAAAATGCAATTAAAAGTACCTGCCAAATGTGTGTTACACAAATTCACTTACAGTTTTCATAGATAATTAAGGAGTATGAGTGAGGTACAGAAGTGGTCAGAAAGTTGGAAGTGGATACAAGGGTGGTTGGTAAAAGGGGAGGAAAGTGGTGGAGGTGGTACAAAATGATTGGGAGATTCATATCTCGAGAAGGAGATGACGTATTAGAATATGATACTATACTTTTTCGATCACATTTTAAGTAGAGTAATTGTGGTTCCTTCGTAGAGGTCTTTTGGAAAGAAAAATTCGACAAAAAATCAAAACACCTCTTGAAGTAGGTATATGTGGTTTGAGGAGGTCTTTTGGAAAAAAAAATTCGTCCCTTCCGCATTTTCATTCCACTTAAGCAATTACAACCAAAATTCCAGACTGAGAAATTAGTGCCTTGTAAGATTGCAATAGACCCTGAGTGTGGCATTATAAAATTAGTTTTAATTAAAAAAATAAAGAAAAATATAATTACGTAGCAAAAATTAATCTCTGTAGCAACCAATATAGTAAATAATTAAGAAAGTTTGAAACGTCTTTTTCTGTAATTAAGGTAAGACTGATGAAAAGCTTCAATTGAGATAAGACTAACGAAAGGAGGAATTGAGATAAGACTGACAAAAAGGAGGTTATATTGAAGAAAAGAAATAGAAAATGTAAATTGTGCCGGTCACGTATTTCCGTCCAGTTGAGATGTGATTTGAATTATGCAGTACATTGATAAGATAATGAAATATAATATAGTCACCTAATATTTTTTTTATGTTTTCCTCACCTAAAAATTTGGTTTTTTAAGTAAAAATATAATCTTTAGATTCTATATTTCAAAATAATTACATTTACCCCACTAGATATATAATAATGAAATGTTTTATTTTCATAGGTGTGATAATCAATAAATGTCAATCGAGTATTTGAAGCTGGTGGAAATAATTAAATATTGCCATTTTCCAGAAAAATAGGTTAAAATATTCGTTTATTATTCATAAAAGTTTTCCCTGAGAACTGAGATCATCAAAACGTTTAAAAATTTCGATAAATATTTCATATAACAAATGCTACTACATGAAACATTTTTTTTTTCTTTTAATTCTGTGTGTTCGCATAACTCAACCGTATTATCATATAAGATATAATCACAATTGATCTTAAACTGAAAGTTCTGTGATGTTGTGGCATACGGATAGACAGACAGACGGACATGACGAAATTATAAAAGTTTACGGCGATTGACTATGGAATACCTAAAAGTGAAGGGCGCAAATAACCTAGGTGTCGCATATATTGTTGTATGGCCATCCAAACCAGACTAATTATCCTATAAATCGTATCCTATGATATTCATGAATATAGAGATAAACCCACAACGCCGTTACTTTTTTTTAATATCAATTCAAAACATGATAACAATAATTAATTTTCAAGTGCAGCAAGTAATTAATTTGCAGTAATTTTTTACAATTTGTTGAATATTTCCGATCGCTCTCACCCTAACAGTAACATAATTAAAATTAAATAATATTTTAATAATTGTCCTAATAATAACAATAATATAACAACACACTTGGCGACAAAATAGTTCATTTCATCACACTGTCTCGCCTCCAAAGTGAAAAACAAATGTTACTTTTTTATTATCGATTATTAAGTATTGCCTAACATTAAATAACTTTTGTAACATATTGTTAATATATGTTAACCGTTATCAAAGTTAAGCGACATCACTTAACCCGATGACTTTTATTAACAAAAAATACATATTTATATATGGAAATGCACAATATTTGCCTTTGAATCAGTATCTTGAATAAATACAGATTGTAATTATATGATAAAATATTGAGTTCGTATGGAATAGTCACAATACGATCCACCAAATAACGTATCAGTTAATCATCTATGTAGTAAAAAGCTTTTTGAACATATACAACAATTCGTGTATCATTTAGTTAAAACAGATTAACATACATATAAAATACGTATGAAAAAATATGTGATATATATGTAGTTGGTAAGTAATGCAAAATAACGCGGTACGTGGACGGATCATTTAATTATTTACTCTATTTTAATGTACTGTATATTATTTTTGAAAAGGTTGTTGATAATTGTTTTTTCTAATCGATAAAAAATCACTGCATATTCTAATATTTTCATTTTATGCATTTCGGAAATAACAGTCCTGACGAATGCTCCAGATCTAATCGGACAATTGGACATCACAACTTATTTGATACTATCCATCTTCAAACTTCAAAACAAAATATAACATAAATAAATACTTTACTACAAACCACAGTTATAAAAAAATTTGATAATTTTATTCAACTAACTGTGTAACTGAATTATATTATTGATGCGATCCGTTCGAATCGAATAATCTGATCTGATACTAGAATGGTTGTATCGATCCGAGCCTGTGTCGTATTTGTTTGTATCGATCCAAAATATCGAAGTATCGTATGATGTTGTATCGATACATAAAAGTATCAAATATGGACGTGAAATCCTAAATAGACACAATATATATTCACAACATCGCTAGATAAGGAGGCTTTTGTTAATAATTAATAATATGTAAAAGAACGTAACCGGAAGTGACTGTAGTATGAGAGCACCTTAATATATAAATCGATGCGAAATATGTTCGCAACGATACTTAATGCAGCAACTTCGAACAAAACATAACAAAATAAACTAACTCTATAAAAAATAACCGTTGTGTGGGAGCAATATAATTTGTAGAACGTTACAAAATATCTTGGTTAAAGATCAAATTACATTAAGGTGCAAGACATATCTCTGATGGCCGTATGCACCACCACGGTCACGACTGTCAGTAAACTTACTGACAGTTAAAACCGCATTTCTGCATTTATCTCAATTCTCATTATCTGTCAGTTGAGTCGGAACAAGAGTCTACTTTACTGACCGTGCCTTAATGCACGGTACAATCGCTAAAGTATGCATACGAAATACGTTTTTAACTGTCAGTAAGTCCGACTGACAGTCCCGATCGTATGTGGCGCATACTGGCGTAAGTGAGTCGGCGGTTGACAACTGCTGACTTTTGTCGAAGAAGGTTAGTGGTCGATTTTCCACGCACAAGTCAACAGACGCACGTCGCACAATGGTCTGAAAATAGTCCTTCATAGACTTAGAATTGAAAATTTTTAGGATCTTTTTTTGGGTGTAGTACCGACTTTTTTTTCTACATGTGCGTTAAAGTATAACCTACATTTTATTTGACTATTTCTTAAAAGTTATATTAAAATATAGCCATAAATTATTCTCACGTATCCAGTGACATCGATATATAAATTCCAGCGTGAATTTGAAGTTATATCTTCAATAGTTGCTTCCCATATTTGCTTACTTCTCATTCAATATGTATTTATGTGTATATATATATATATATATACACACACACACACGTATATATATATATATATATATATATATAACAATACTGTAACAGACTGAACACTGAATACAGAAAATATTTGAAAAAGAGTGATTGGTTTGGCGTATAGAAAATTTTAAAATTTTTGTTTCTCTATTAATTTATTATTTAATTACTCGAAATCTACTGGACGGATTTTGATGACATTTGGTACGGAAAGAGTTTATATCCTCGTGTTACAATATTGGTACTATTGACCATCTATTAGACTTTTTCTTCAGTCTACAATAATAGTTACTACACTGAGGTTATTTTGATATAATCCGGGACGAGGGCACAGCCAGTATGGTATAAATATGTAATTATATCATATAAACACATACATTGAGAGTAACAATGTACGTGTCTATCATTTATACGGGTATTTCTGTGCATTGAGTAAATTTGAAGCATCTTTTAAGAAAAAAAATGTATATTTTAATGGAAATCGCAACTTCGACTATGATTTTTTCAGAAATGGTTGTGAAATTTCACATAGTTAAGCTTAATATTTTCTATTCACTTTTATGCACAGAATCACCTGTATAAATAACAGGTGCATTCTTTGTTGTGTCCGCATAAACGTATATATATATATATATATATATATATATATATATATATATATATATGTGTGTGTGTGTGTGTGTGTGTGCGTGTACGCATGTGCGCGTGTGCATGTGTGCACGTGTGCACGTGGGCGCTTGTGCTTATGTGCATGTGCGTGTGCGGGTGTGTATTTGTGTGCATGTGTGTGTGTATGTGTAACATAACACTTACTTATAATGTAAAATGTAAAAGCTTTTTTCCTTCTTTGATTAATTTTACTTAATAACCCCGCTACCAATCATCAAATCGCTATCTATTTTATAGATACATAATGCATGTAATAAAATAACACACAAACTTAACTATGAATTCACACATATGAATTTCTATTCTAAGCGTGTTAAAAAACTACGATCATATCACGAAAAGTATGCTTAAATGTTTGTTACTTAAGCACGCCTAAACGGCTTCACAGATTGCAATGTTACTACTATGTGATTTAAGTATTGACTTAGTTCATGATTTAAATTACCATATAAGTCATTTTAACTCAATAATTAGGATAATTCCTACAGGATGAAACTCGGTATATATTTAATGAGTAATAAAAATTACATTAAAAATTATCAATAAATAATGCGATATACATATAGTATCTTGGCAAAAGGTTTAACCTAATTTATAGAAACATTTTACTACAGTTTCAAACAGTCAGAAACAAATCTGACGATTCAATCGATAATCCAGGCAAGCAATAATAAACCATGAGGTATGTGTAAATGTATGTAAATATACGTTTTTTATTATTTTCTTAATTTGTCTAATCGATTTCAGCGTATCAATGAAACCTTATTTATCTTGAATTACCTATAAGAGATTGCCCGTTTTATGTAAATGTTCGTATTAGATAACCCTCGCATATATTAAAGTTTGCTTATTAATAAACTTATAAATGAGACTGTATTTCTATCTATAAAAGAAATTATTATTTCAAATGTGACGTCTATTTTTAATTACCTTAATAAGTATATTTAAAATAAACGTCCGAATTCACGATGTGCGTCAGAGCTCCTTACTCTAGCCGTCCATCATGACTGTCAGCATGGCGTGACTCGAGTGGTTCAAGGTGCGATAACAGTTAGTTTAATTATAATAACACCGTTTCTTAATTAACCTCGTTAATAAAATACAGCGTTATAACTAAAATCCTTCAGTAACTTGGCTATGACAAAAATAGACATAATTACTAAGTGTCGTTAGTTTTAAAAGTAAACTCTTGAAAACTATAATATATAGAGCCAAATCAAATTAGTAATATTCTCTTGAAACTACGAAATAACGTAAGGCGTAAATATATTTCAAAGGAAGATAAACATATTTTTCATCTCGTCGTATTAAGAAATAGCTGTGGGTGCAGACTCACACTCCTTATGCCCAGACCATTGAACAACGAAAGAGCAACGTTAGTATACTTCCAAACTTCACACCTTTCCCATTTCGCTAATGTACATCCTAGTGAAAAAATTCATTGCGCGATTTAAAACGTGTTTTGCGCCCTCTATTAATGTATCTAGGTACGCTATAGATTTATGTAAATACTACGCGTTGAGCAGTTTGGCTCTTTATGTACTAATACAATGTAAATCAATTTTTTAAAATATTAAATTAGCATGTCTTCTGGCTGAGTGAACTGTTTGGTACAAAATAAAAATTAAATGTTATTTAAAATTTTCTTTATGTATCCCCTCTGTTTTATCCTCCCAATTATTTTTCAAGAATTGTTTATAATAAAATTAGCTCGTAGCCATTTGAAAAGTATTTCCAGTAAACATTTCGATTTTAAAAGCTCAAAATTGAGGATAATCTTTGGCAATCGATATAAATGTTTTTTTTTATGGATATTTGCCGAATATAGCGAAAAGTCATTCAGAAGACTTGGGTTTGTGTTGCGTGATACCAGAAACTTTCGGTATGTTTTCTGAATTAATTTAATTTATACGGCTTTAGTATGAGGCTGCTATTATTATTTGGAGTCCACATGAAACTAAATACAGCCTGATGAACTTTCCTTTGATATTTGTATATGAGAGGATAATGTTATTTCACATTTCCATTTTCTACATATTTTCTCTTGAATATGCTAACTCACCATAAGTCACTAAAATGCTAGCTCACCATAAGTCACAAATGCTAACTCAACATAACTCATAAAAAATATGCTAACTCACCATAAGTCACAAAAAAGAAACGAAATTTCTTTTCGTGATAATTTTTAGTTCATTAAAAAAACTCTCTCTTCATATTTGATGACTACTTACATTCTCACAGTCATCGTCTAGAACCAAAATTATGTCGAAATTATCCGTCATATACAATTTACTCAACCACCTTATCTCGGATGTACTAGAGTGTGATATATTACACCTTATCTCGGATGTATTAGAGTGTGATATGTGACACTTTAGAATGCTTTGCACTCTATAAAACTAGTATATGAGTAATTTGAAAAGAAAATGTAATTTGTAAAATTTTCATTTAATTCTAAGTCACCAGATTTTTTAGAGGTACACGTCAGAATTTTTATGTTAAATTCTGGTTTATGTAAGTTACGAGACGAAAAAATATATAAATGCATTTAAACGAATTTGTCCTTCTAAGACAGTCTCGTAATTAAAAGATACAGACTCGATCAAGAAAAATTGTCGAAAGTACTCTTAAGGAACATATTTTGTCATGTTCCTATAAAGTACTACGAGATAAATACTCGGTACCTACTTTTATAGTTATAATAAACCTACTTTTATAGTTATAATAAACCTACTTTTATAGTTATAATAAAATACGACGAGATAAATACTCGGTACCTACTTTTATAGTTATAATAAAATACGACGAGATAAATACTCGGTACCTACTTTTATAGTTATAATAATATATGAAAAAGATTAAGATCTTATTTCCCATATCGAAGTAGTCTATTGAATTTTTTTTTTTTGGTTTTAATTTGTGAATTGCGTTATTTATTTCTAAACAACTTTCCGCAACGTTACGTAAAAATATACTAGACCTTATTTCTCTATACTTAGTGTTGATGATACGATATGTCAGGCGCAAATAGGCCTACATCCTCTGTCAAGTGGCACCCTATGTCCACGATGGATCTGTTTTACTTTTCGCTCCGTACACTTCGTAATATCTCTGCAGTGCAGTAATTTGTAAATAATTAGTTATTATTCATTTAATGTAGTAATAAATGCTTAATAATGTATTAAGACATATAAATACAACGTTCCTTGTAATAACTTTTGTTTTATAACATTGTATTCAATGATAAGGGATCAAGCGGTTCGGCTCAGTATGGTATGGTTCAGTAAGCCCCGTTCTTTTGGAAAGGAAATATTTCACACCCTCATCTTAACTATCGTTAACTTAACTTTTAGACTTGACTACCGTTTTGCTCCAAAATAGGACATATTTGATTGTATAACATCTGAAAATATTATGCTAAACGTTACCTCAGTCAATCAAACCATTTCAGAATAATGGCTTAAAAAACGTGCAGACAAATCGAGTGAGAGACCAAGTCTATTTGGGTCTACATACAAAGTAGTAACTATTGAAATATTACCTCTGAAATCTGGTCATCTGTAACCATCGTAAAGGTACAAAAAGTTCTTTCAGACCACACATACACGAGGCGAGCGTCCTCTTTATTCACGACCTACCCACATCCGCGCAGATATCATCAATCTTGGCCCGAGCGAGCTCACATCAATTCTCTCTTTGTCCTTATCTGATCGGTCGAGATAAAGACATGGAGACGCGCGTCGGTTTATTGAACTGATTAAATAACGAAAATAAGAGCCGGATAAGATATTTTCTTTCTCTATTTTCTGGACATTTGGAGAGATGTGTTTTGTTTGTGTTGTTAATCGAGATTATCTGGGAAACTGGAAATATATGGTCAGTATCACTCAAAAACATCGTAGCGTGTGGCTTAGTGATGCGAATCGACTAGTAATGAGCACAAGGTTAGATTAGGTTCAACCTTGATATGAAAAAAATACTTAACAAAGTTATTACGAACTATATGTAATGTTATGTAAATAGTATTGTTTTTACCTTTTTTTTTATTTATCTTGGTAATTTTTCAATAACTTGTATTTATAATTAATAGAATTACCAAAATATTGATATTATGTAATGTTTACTTTATATGAAATAGTCTCCTATACTGATCTACCTCTAAATTTGATACTCAGTTGACATCGATTGATTGGTAGACCCATGAAATATTTATCATCAGAAATCGGTGATGTAATTATTTTAAAACGATTATTGTTTTAAGTTGACAACGTAACTTTTTTTAGAAACTGAAGTCGGATCAAACGGTACTTAATTATAATATGAAACGCAAATTCATTTTTGGCCATAACATTTTCCATAGTTAAAAATTTTAAAGTGACTTTAAAAACTTTAGTGACTTTAAAAATTTTAAAGTGACTCAACCACAGTATTATCCATGGTTGAGTACTAATGAAGTCACTTTAAAATACAAGAGACGTTCTATATATAGGTCTAAATGCGTTATTAAGCATTTATTACCACGTTATATGTATAATAACTAATTATTTACAAATTTTTATCGAAAATAATAAGAAGCAATTATTATACAGTTTTTAGATGTTTATACCAACATAATACATTCTCTATTCATATATAATTGTTAAACTGTATCAGTTAGTAGCATAAGCAAAGGAAAACAATTCAGCTAACGAAACCAGTTTCAGTACAACGAAAAAATTATCTGGCTTGTAACTAGTATTGCCATTGTGGCGGGACATTTCGATTTTTAGAGGTATCAAGACTGGTTCTTCATAAATTTTAAGCGAAATACCAAATTCCCCCATTTTTCGTTACTAATAATTATATAAAATTTAGCATATATTTTACTCAATATGTATATTGAGTAAAACATGTGCTAAATTTTATATAAAGTTTTGTTAAAGTTGAATGCTTAAAAGCTTTCAAAACGAGATTTTAAACACGAAATGTAATTTTTCGAGATAAATAAAAAAATATTAATACTTTTCTCATTTTATTTTTAACAATTATAATAAAACTATGCGACTGGTTGTTTATTATACTTGTAAAATTATGTTTATCGATGATAAAAAATCTTGCTGCTCAATGATTAAACTGTTGGAATGTTTAGGTACCTACGTGATTGATTACCAATCTAAAGATACCATTGATTTCACTTTCTTTGTAAGATAAAAATTTTAGATAAATATTTTGATTCATCTCTTCGAAACTGTGTTTCATGTTCAGATTTTTAACCCCTTGTACAGATTTTTAACTACAAATTCCGATTTTCTGCAAATAGGATATGGCATACTGCTTATGACTACATGAAATAGAATTAAAAGGCGATTTATGCGACAAATTTATTCAGTTTTTCTTACGAAAATATATTGCATACTAATTAAACTTTGAACTCAATTTATTTCGAAATATTGAAATTTTTTTTCTATCTCGCGAATAAATGAATGTCGAATTTTTCCAATATCCTAATACGATAGAAAAATTCTGTCTCAGATTGAATTTAGAACGTCAATATTTGGAATGGGAGCATCAAGCTACAAAATACGCCTATTTTCTGAATTCAGTGAGTTTTATCCATACGCTAAATATACTACGAATAGACGAACAAAGCGTGCGAGCGAAAATATATTATTTATGGCATTACTGCGAGTGGAAAAGAGATGACAATACGTGAACAAATTAAACCATTTTGACAGATAAAAATGTTGGATCGTTTCTTGCTTCGATAGCGCCTCGCCGTGTTTTAGTATTTTCGTGTATTTTCAAATAACATTTCCAAAATATTATTTTAGAATAAGCAATAGTGTCTTGTTCAGTATTGGATTGTGGAATAACATATGTGAATTATCCAAATAAAGAAACATTTCACAGGTAAATGCGATGCACGTACTTACTTGTTTATCACTTATTTTCCGCTAAATTATCGTTTAGCTAGACTTGGTCAAAATATACATATCTTAGTAAATATGTTATATTTTAAGGTTTATTATTTGTTTTTATATTTAGTGTGCATAATTACAAAATATTGTAGCCGAAATTGTTCTATAGTGAAAATAAACATAGATTGCAATAGAAATTGTTAGTAAATGAAATGAAACGAAAAAAATTATCATATAAAATTATCAAAAAATGATTATCGTGTAAGCGCTAAGTGATATATGATGATCAAAGAGGACGTGGGTTACAATCACGCACAGATCAGAAAAATATTTTCAGACTTAAAAATATTGAATGTATGTAAATCATTCAGTACATAAAAGAAGAGCTGGCCTTACATAATGTTGGATATAAAAAAAATTTAAAACAAGCCCGCGATTACTGTAAAAGTGAAATTTAAATTCGTTCCTTTAATAATGGTTTCCATATTATTATTCGAAATACTATTCAAAATATATTTTTTAGGTTTCCAATGAAGTCTGTACGACGAGAAAAATGGCAAGAATTCTTAATAGACATAACTGGAATCCCGATAAAAATTCTATGATGTGTAGTTAACTTTTTGATAGAAAATGTTAAGCACAAAGAGCACATCGGCATTTTTAAAAAAGGACTAAGAGCCTATAAAGTTTGTACCAGTGTTTTTGTTAATATCCTAATTTATATTTTATCATTTATAGTTAAACCTCTTATGAACGTTTAATGTTTTCATAAATATTGGTCAAGCTACATATTGCTTAGTGAGCATTCGTTTACTCTATACCGTGTCCGGATCACGTCACAACTCCAGAGAAAATTCATATCATGGTTAGTTAAAACAAAAAATAAGGTTTCTTTTTATTTAGTTTAAAATATTAATAGAAATATTTACTTGTTTTTATGATATATTTATGAAGTATTTATAATAAAATACTGTCTTTCACATTAACATAATATCTGTTCTCAGGTAAAGTTAATGCGAAAAATACCAATGTCATGTTATTTATATATAGAGATATTTCATCTGAGCTATCGATATCGCAACCATCATTGTTGCCAAGAAAAAAGAAACTTATTTTTAAATATAATAAATTAAAAGAAAAATTATAATATAAGCAGCAATCATCAGGAATTTGATGCCATTTAGGCATACAAGAAAATAAATAAAAAAATGATAACACTACAATCGGTGCTTGAAGAATTTAAAAGCGTCCAGGTTTTAGAGATAACTTAAACGACCTAACCACATCATGCAGTAATGAAAGGTTGCAGTTTTATTAGAAAGGATAGATAAAAAAAATTTAAAATAGCCCTTTCCACTGAATATAGCGAAAAGCTTAGAAACATTTTATTGATCCTCCATTTCTATAGTCCAAGGTGTTATAATTATATCGCAGTGTGTTATTTATTACCCTCGTTAATGACATATTTGATATTTTTAATTCCAGAAACTTTCTTTCTTTAAAGTTTAAAATACCTTTTTGCTCAACTAACAAATAAGAAATATCCCACAAAATCAATAAAGTATAGAAAAATTGAAAATTAAGAATGATACCATTATCATAAACTCTACGAGTCGTTTAGGTTTAGCCGGGTTCTTGATAAACATAACAAGTCTAAAATATTTATACGTAGACTACATTCAAAAAGGCCACTTGCAATTTTTACCTTTTTATAAATTATTACAAGACCATTTGAAAACATTTTTAGTACCGTACGTTCTGGTTTTATTAATAACCCAACGATCAGAATATTTATATCTGCATACAAAAGGTTACTTTGTCATGCAGAGATTAAATTGAGTGAAAGTGGAAACTGCTTAGAAATTAAAAAAATTACTATTCTTTCCGGTATAATTTCCACCGCAAAACGTTTTAATACTGCAATACTATATGAAAACATTTTAAAGGAATTTCGGTTGAGCCATAATTTTCTAAATGATGTTCTAGTTGATATTAAGAATGTTTACTCGGTATTATTAGACAAACTACTAACAATTCTGAAGAGTTATCACAATTTTTAAATCGGTTGTCGAATATATAGGTTTATTCATAGTTAAAAAAATTCAAAAATATATACGTTGTGAAGTTTGTTTAGATTCCTGGGTACGATCACGAACTAATGAGTCATTTATAAGTCGTAAAAATATCGCAAAACAAGGTAAAGTCTTGTTGACTTATCTATCAAAAGATGTATTTAATATATGCTTAAAATGCGAACATAATTTCACGGAACATTTGAAAACTAATGTTAACTTTGGTAAGACGACTTTTAAGAAAACAGTTTCAAAAATTATACAATTTATTTACACTGACAATTTTTTGATAATTTAATTAATAGAAATATAAATTAATAGAATAATTTAATTATGAGCAAAACTCTCTTAATAAAGATATATATCGATTAGTGAAATATATAATTGAAAATTATTATTGCCAATAAGGTTAAGATATGACATAACTTTTAAAAAATAATCTAAAGAAACTTTGAGAAACTATTTCATAATAACTAACAAAAGGATTATTTAGAATAGTAGAAATACATTTTTAAGTTTTGAGCCATAATACTTTTATATGGGGAAATGTAATGAAAATTCATTTTTCCCATTGAAATGTATAATATTTTCTCGTAGTTGAATTGTGTAATTGAAAACACTACAATGAGCGGGGTCAGTAGTATCATTGTATGAGGAACTCGTGTCGGTTATTTCAATTCATAGCTAATATCTAAAGCTTAGTTAGGTAAAATATTATTTGTTTAATTTTAAAATATCCGTCCGTATTATTCTCCTTTTTTTTTACTCTGTTTATGTTTTCTACATAGCACTTATTTTTCCTGACACAACTTTTATTTTATTTTTGGCCCAAATTAAAATGTTTTGCGACATTTCTAGCCGCGATATTTAATTTTTTATACGAATACGCTCGGATTGATATTTTTTTCCAACACAAATAACGCAGCCAAAATTTTTAAAGTTAACAAATATTTAAGGTTAAAAATTATAAGACGGAATGCCTCATATGTGATATTGCATAAACATTTTTGAGACGGGAGTTACTATTATAGCATTTAATCATTCCTAAAAATATATTAAATTGGATGCGAGTTCATAATTATAGGCTCTGCAAAATAAATCGTTAATCGGGCCGATTTGAAGAGAACTTTCCCGTGGATGATAAAATTGATTGAATAAAACTTTCACTGCGATGATAAAAATAATTGAATAGAACTTTCACTGGGATGATAAATTTTTTTGAATAAGACTTTCACCGCGGTGATAAAATGGATTGAACAAAATTTTCACTGCAATGATAAAATCAGTTAAATAAAACTTTCCCTGGGATGATAAAATGAATTAAAGAGAACTTTCACCGGGATGATAAAATTTGTTGAATCAGACTTTCACCAGGACAATAAAATGAATTAAATAGAACTTATTGGGTTTAGATTATAATTTCTAAAAGAATATAGAATCACGTAAAAACTATTGAATCAGTCTAAATAGGACTTCCATTGGAATAGTTCTCTTTAAAATCTGGAATAAAATTTGAAAAGTAATAGGCAATCAACTATAGGGTCTTCAAAAGTCGTGTACACCGTTTCAATTAGTATCACGATAAGAGGATATAATAAAGAGAACCTTGAACAATTCTAACCATCCTTGTAGGTAGACGAAATAGGTATTTAAAAACACGTAGAGTCAAAAACCTGTAGATATTTGCATATATCTGCTTTGTGATAATAAACCAGCTAGTGCTAGCCACTATGAAATATTGAACCTGCCTCGTTAGCGAATTGTAAATAAAAGTAAACATACCGAAATAATGTCACATTGTTTTTTTATTAACCGTGATTCTAGCTTATATTTAACTTACATTTAAATTATAATAACCGTGTATATAACTTATATTTAAATTTGACGTAAAACAATTTACAATTTAAGTTATAAGAAAACAGAAACAAAGAAACTTTCGAAAATTACCTATACGTATTCCAAATGAAAATTGTAAACCTATTCACTCTTATTTTTTAATAATCTTGAATACTATTTTATTTCTTACGAATTATTTATTACAAATTAGCTATTTTAAGTAAATCAATATTGAAGCAGTCAAGACACACTTATCAAAAAAAGAAATACGAAGAATCTAACCAAATAAAAAAAATACACAATAAACCAAGCATAATAAGACCGAATAGTTACTAACGTAATTACTCTCATTTTTAATAATAGTATATTATATCACTTAATTTGTTGCAAAGAAACTATTACAAATTTGTTGCTTTAGTAAATTCATAGCCGAAAGAAAACCGAAGAAAACCGAGGTAAAAAACTTTTACAAATTGGTCTCTATGATTTTCAAACCATAAAAAAAACACAATAAACAGATATGTATAACATTGAAAATCGTCAACATAACCACTGATATTTCTTTTAATAACAGTGGTTATTATTTAATTTATTACAAATTACTAATTTCAAATAACCTTTTTTATGTCAATCGATTTTATTGTACTAAAGATTTGCTTATAAGAAAAAAAAGAAAAACAAAGAAACTTTTCTGAAATTGTCCATACGCTTCTCAAATCATAAAAATAAAGACAGCAAACGAAGATGACTATAATATTTAAAATTTGCAAACATAATCACTCTTTTCTTTTGATAACAGCCTTTTAACTCCTTGTTTATTTTCATTAACTGTCACGAATAATTTATTTCACGTAAATCGAATTTGAAGAACTCAAAATACATTTGCAAAAAACAGAGACAAAAACTTTTATAATTGGCCATACGCTTTGCAAATCATAAAAAGGCAAAAATATTTAAGGAATATTTAAAACGAAAAGCAAACATAGTAACTTTCATCATTTTAGTAACAGTCTTTTTATTCCTTATTTATTCTAATTAGGTGTTACGACTTATGTATTTTATGTTAATCGATTTTGAAGAAATTTTGAATCGATTTTGAAACTGCGAAAATTGACCACAAGCCTTCCTCATGGAAATAAAGACAGTAAACAAAAGCGGGCATAATATTTAAAAATTGCGAATATAATCACTGCCATATCTTTACTAAAAATCTGTTTACTCTTTATTTATTTTAATGAGCTGTTCCAAATTATCTATTTTATGTAAATCGATTTTGAAGAGCTCGAAATTTATTTGTAAGAAAACAGAGGCAAAAAACTTTTCTATAAGTGCCCACGCGCTTTCAAAGTAATAAAAATAAACACAGTAAACAGACAGGTCTATAACATTTAAACAATGCAAACATAATCACTCTTATCTTTTTCATAAGTCTTTTTACTTCTTATTGACTCTAATTTCCTGTTATGAATTATTTATTTTATGTGAACATATTTTGAAGCACTCCAGATTCACTTATAAGGAAAGCGAGACAAAAAAACTTTTCCATAATTGCTAATACGCTTTTACAAATCATAAAAATAAAGACAGTAAACAAAAAGGACCAGGATATTAAACAATATTAAAAAATTATTTATTATTATAATTGGCTGTTAGAAATTGTTATAAATAGCTGTTACAAATTATCTATTTTAAATAAATCGATTTCGAAAAACTCGAGATTCACTTATAGAAAACCCTTTTCTTACAAAGAAAATTACAAATATTTTCTGTACAATTTTCATCTCTTAAAAATAAATGCAAAAACAAAGATGATTATGAATAAAAATCAGATCTAAAAAATTTTATTATTATTAGTAACTTTATTTAATTATTATTAGTAACTTGATTTATTGCAAATTCGATAATAAATTATATAATCTCCATTAATCATATCTCCCTGATAATGATCCCTGGGCTTTAAACTAAAGTGTTACTCTGCGGAGTACATTAAGACCAAATATCCACTTTGTTACATATTTTATTTTGATTGAAGGATAAAAAATAACTCATGGAATATTATATTATAGGGGATAGAATAGATTACTTTGACCAATTTGTAACTGCCAGTTATTTAAATATTTAATTGAGATTTTGGTGAATACTAATTATATTACAACTATTGGATATTGAAAACAAACCAACTGGTCTCCAACATCAGAGTAGTTAAGTATAATTTAATTAATATGTAAACAATTGCATACTTAGACGCCTAGTAATATTATCTACACATATATCTAAATTTATATAATATACATATATATATATATATATATATATATATATATATATATATATATATATATATATATTGCATCATTCCGTAATATAGTGTGCATAACTTGGTAACGACAGACAAATCCTTACCAATTTATTGATTTATGCAAACTTCCGCATTTATAATAAAGAAGAAATCTAGAAAAATCTTAGACATTAATCTCAAAAAGTTTAAAGTCGAGCTAAGGTCGACGATATACCCTGAATAACAGTGCGCATAACTTGGTAACGACTGACAAAACCTTACCAAAGTATTGAGTTATGCAAACTCCCGCATTTGTAATAAAGAAAAAATCTAAAAAAGTCATAGACATTCATCTCAAAACAGTTTTAAATCGAGTTAAAGTCAACAAAATGCGCTAAATTGACAGTGCGCATAACTTGGTAACGACTAACAAAACCTTAAACATTCGTCTCAAAAAAGTTTTAAATCGAGCTAAAGTCAACAAAATACGTTGAATAAATGAAAGGCAGACATATTTGCTTACAAATATTCAAAAATCTTCATGCACGTGCTTCGTAAATCTTCCATCATTTTCTCTAGTTTAATACCATTCGTTTTTCTTTAACATTCATGGCTGCAGGATTAGAATCAAAAATTTATTTACAAAATAATACTTTAAACTCTTAATTTCGGTGGTTTTATAATTTCCTATACACATTACATAAATCATATCTACATAACAAAACTTATCTTGACGGGACACTTCTTATCGGGAACGTCTGAATTCTCATCTTATCGGTCACGCCTTGTCATATTGTACCTACTGCTTTTCGCTCTACATCTCAAACTGAATGTCATATAAACATAAAGATGAATAAAAATAAATATGATAATATAGAAACGAATGTTGTTTTTGTTTACGCGATTTATTTCAAGTTGTGATGGATGAATGGAAAAGTGAGATACTGAGTGAAATATTATATAAACAAGCTCTAAATTTAAATCTCAGGTTGACGCTTTATACGCACTAAAATAATCTAGATTTCAACTACACACGTACTATCAAAATGACCTAGAGAGAATTTTAGAGTTATATACTTAGAAAGTAATTTAAAATATTTTGGGAATATTTTTCAATTAACCTTTAACATTTCATAGGTGGATTACGGAAAAATTTATTTATTACTCTCGCTAGAGCGCTCCTCCATTAATTTGTCGCTAGGTTCTGCTATATTTTTGCATCACTCTGCGAAAAAGGCCACCGGATCGGACAGAATTAATTTGCACACTGAAAATATTCATTTCTTGAACATATCAATATGTCGTGGCATATTGGAAACCCATGTGGTATTCAAAATATTTGCTGAAATAATTTTTAAAAAAGGAGTACTCAATCCGATAACTGCTTTGTAAATGCTTTGAAAACCTTTATTTTACGCCTAAAGATTGCCATATTACAAATAATATTTATCCTTAATAGATTTTTAATCGACAAATAATATTTGACATTATAATACAATGCGTATTGTTCACCTACCATTGTTTGAAGTATTTGAAATATTAATTATCTAATAAATCCTATTCATTTTTATGTATTGAAGTTGTAATTGATTATAAATATTGCCAAAAATGGATTATGAGGTTACAAAATACTAAAATATGTATTGGTTATTCAATAATCTGTCAGTTAATGTTATATTGAATACATTGAAGTCATCGTTTCCTTCGTTAAATGAGGTTATGGATATATACAAAGATAATTTACAGATTTTTTTATATTAATACTAACTAGAATAGCATACAAACATCAAACATGAGATCAACAAAAAATAAGTATTTTATGAGTAGTGTAAACTCTTTTCCCATTTTATGATGTTGTATTAAACAAAATTCATACCTAACTTCAAAATTGTTAAATTTTATTTTTGACCCATGCCCAACAAAGTCATTTAATGCATTTATAGTTGAAAATCCGTTTTTACCTCGGTTGAAAAAATATTTATGTTATATTATATATATATATATATATATATATATATATATATATATATACATATATTTTTTTAATACATAGCTGTGTTAAAAGAATATCAATTTGGTTTTGGATACTTAACAAAGGCCGTTCAACAAGCATACATTATGTTTTAGTATATTAAGAATTTTTAATAAGAAATGAAAATAAATAGCGTATAATTTGTAAGAAATTAAGCTTGTAATTGCTCAGGAACAAAAGGAAAAGTGAAATAAGTAAAAACAACAAGTGAAAAACAACAAAGAAAATGGCCGGGGATAACATTTTTAAACTCTGTTTTTAAATGAAATAAATGCAATCGAATTATTTTCTCGAAAAACTATCAGCATTTAATTTATGTTAAAGTGCAGACAAACGCATTAGCTAAAAATGTCAAAAACGATTACTTTATTGTGTGGCCATTGCCTAATTTAAACACAAACTGTAAACTGACCAAACAATGTCAATACATTATTGTGTGGCCATTGCCTAATTTAAACACAAACTGTAAACTGACCAAACAATGTCAATACATTATTGTGTGGCCATTGCCTAATTTAAACACAAACTGTAAACTGACCAAACAATGTCAATACATTATTGTGTGGCCATTGCCTAATTTAAACACAAACTGTAAACTGACCAAACAATGTCAATACATTAATTCCATGTTACCAAACAAATTTGTTTACACTCTTTTCAAATTTTACGTGGTTATTTCGACGAAACCGTTAGGCCTACAAGTTTCATAATTAGTATGTTACAACTGTATACGGAGTATCAAGCAAAACACTATCTGCATTTCATTTCATTGTATTGGTTCAAAGAGTTCCATAGAAATGATATTTTCAAACTATTATTAAAAATAACCTGGCTTTTCATAAAAAAAATATATGATTTCACATATGTTTAATCAAAGTTTTGAATAAAATTTTGTAAGTGTTTATCTTTTCATCTATATTTAAGAATGCCATTTGTATACTTATAACACCTGCGCCCATCATCTCTTTATAGAATTTACCGATCTATTTTTCAAATATGATCTATGTATCATATTTATAAAGAACCAAAGTACTTAAAAACTGAAAAAATGGGAAAGTCAAGTGAAAAGAATCTTTAAATTTAATATTTTTTGTCCATTGCCAATAAAGTAATCAGAGCATTTTCCAATCTCACCTAATTTTTTTTACTGACTAATTAAGTAGTGAGGGGACTTTATAACAATCAAATACATCATTTGTTACGACTATCCATTGATATAAAGAGAAACAAAAAAATAAGCTTTACTCAGCACGCTTAGAGAAAAATTAATATAATTGCAATCGCTTGCAGTAAGTTGCCAATGACGACAAATTTTGAATAGTAAAATAATATCTAAAACAAAGAAGAGGTGAAAATCGATAGAATTTCAAAAAAATCATGTATCCCTCCGAGTTCCACTGAAAAAGTGGCAACTGAAATTTTATATTATAACCATTGATTTCCAAACACAATTCCAATACTACGATGGCGCTAAAGAAATTTATATCTTAATAATATCACATTTTTTCCTTAGACTGCTACCTACGGCATCTCAAAAGTTATCATTGTTAAGTTAAATAAAAGAAATGCATATAATAAAAATGATAATTTATCTATGAAACCAGTTAACTCTTACGCGTATTTAACTTGCACATACTTTTAATAAATTCCATTGTCGAATAGCAGACATCATCATTTTTTCAAATGTACTAGTTGGGTTATGTGGGTAAAATTAGTGTTTATTTCTTTGCATTAATGGTTTTTAAATGAATCTTCATTATTATTTTCCTTTTTCAAATATTTTCCAAAAACAATAATTAACTTTAATTTAATACCTACGATATTCTGTCAAAAGTTAGTGGGCATGATATTGGTGGTTCTTTATAATCATTAGTCTGCAAACTGAACCATGACATTAGGTTGTAATGTTACTATTTACATTAAATATTCTGTAGCATACTTCGTGAAATGTTGCCAATAGATACTTATGCAGCTTATTATAACTATTGTAGGTCGCCATTGGATATGGTTGCGGTTATTACGCAGTTTGAAACCTCGGTTGATATTTGTAGTTGTAGCGCTATTCATCAATCATTGCAGATTCCATTGGCTAGCCTTTATATATTTAATGTCATCTCATATAGTTGGCAATTTACCATGACGGTTATTACTATTGATATTTAACACAATGGTTGATTTTTCAATCCTTGAGTCAAAGTTAGTTGAAGAAACGCAAAGTAATTATATATTCGGGATACAGAACCTAATTAATTCTCTCCCAAATATTCAAGGGAGTTATAGTTTAACATAAGGTTAGTAGACATAGATTTAATAAATATATAGTAATTTTACTTGAATGAAGTACGTAGTCCTGAATAAATGGGTTTATAAAAATAAAAAGCAAAAAAATCTGTAAAAACGTTCATAGAAACACGTAGCGTACGTACATTAATCATATGAATATATCAAAATAAAAAAAGAAAAGACTTACGGGATGAAAAATTGTTTTCTCACAAACTTCACCGATGTTCATATTCCAGTAAACTCATCTGATACGGTGTCTTCTTCGCGCAGTATGCGTCCACAAAATGTTATGCCGTATATCTATTTCTCCACCCCTCACATTAACAAATTAAAAAGAAACAATTAAGTTATGGTTTGTAATAAGATCCATAGAGACATTATAGCCAAAAAAGATAACTTTTTTGGAAACAACCTTATCAATTTTAGTTCGCTTTACCATTAAATATAAACTGACTAATTATCTACGAATATATGGCACCAAAACCTTAGGTTAATAAGCGTCTGACACCGATTCGGCTGGAATTATTTCATTATGTGACAATCTTTATGCGCAACGCTGATGACTGAAAATAACCGATCCGATGAAAATCGGAAGAAGTATATAGGTGGACACCTATAATAGAATATTCACATGCACACATCCCACGAAAATCGGGTCTACAAAAAATTGAAATAATACTGGCCACTTATATACTTCCTTCTATATACTTCACCGATTCGAACGGCATGAGCAGAAATGCGCTAAGAAGAAAAGAATATAAAACACGATTGAGCAGGCGCCGAAGGAGACGAAAGATATATATTCAGAGACACGGTCAGTAAGTGAAAAGCCTTGTGCAATAAGTGAAAAGTCGACCACCGACCTTGTCCATCAGGAGTCGGCAAATATCGATCACCGACTCACCATCTCCAAAAGGCATTGTTCTGCGTTGCGGGTTACTTGAATCCTCCATATGAGCAAATCTTGCCATTTTATAATATATTTGTTATGTCTCGTCTCCGTAATCTTCAAAATATACTCCCATACATATTCTTTGTTATTAATATACTCTTGCAGATGTATATACATACTTAGTACTCTTTTATATTAATATACTTCTATAAATGTAAATAGGTACACATTTTTTTTATCTCACTTTTAGAGTTTCAAATCCAAAAGTTCCGAACGGAGCTTTATTATGTAACAATGATGGCCGTTGAACAAAAGCTTCTGTGGAGCTTCTCAACGCTCTAAACGAATTAAGTTAGGGATTTAAATTTTAGAAATATTACGTGGTTCTTTGATATAAAACCCAACTGTATTTAAAATTTAGCACAATTTCATTACAAGAGGGTTTTCAAACATAGACGTTTGTCGTATCGTTCAGAAAATTTCCATGGATGGAATAGAAACATAGTTTTAAATGTTTTTTAAATGAAAATTAATTATGTGACAAATGAAAATTATTATATCAGTTTTTAAAAATATGTCTTATCTAACAGATCGATGTGTTGACAAACCTAATACTTAGGCACATGGAATTCCATTGTAAACAGTTAGTAAGTTACCAGTAACAGAAATATTTGTTTTTCATTATAAAACTACATTAAAAAAATAAATACCGCGTCTACAATAAGAAATTTGAATTAAAAAAATACAATTTATTGAATCAAGATACGTGTAACTTTAAATGATACAGATACGGAACTTACATAACAAATTTTCCAATTCTTTCCAATTAATTTTCCGGAAAAACGAGTTTTGTTTATTTATTTTTCGCAATTCTTTTTTCTCTAATATAGAAGAGGTACAAGTGGTATAAGATCTAGAGAAAAATGCGAGACAGCCTATTCACATTACAGGTGAGTAGCACGAAATTGCGTCTTTTTTGCACCTTTGTGATCATATTTCATCCTATATAAATCCCCATGGTAGCACAACATACTAAATCTATAAAAACTGGTACCTTTCAAGGTTATAAAAAAGGGATACGCTAAATAATTACTTGGTTAACTATATCTCTAGGTTAATTTCCTGTTGATAATTTTTCTTATAATATAATATTTCAAATTCTAATAGGTACGTGTCAAAAGACTTGTCAAATTTAATGGTTATGAAATATTGGCATAATTTTACCAAAGTAAACGTTATTTTTGAATTATTTAAATTCTTTCCGTAGATTAAAATTACATTCCTCACACCCTTCAAAATTGGGTGCTGTGGAAAGGGTAATTTAAATTTCTGTTATTTTATATTTGGCACCCCTGGGGCAACTTTTAATTATCGATCCTGGATGCTGGCTCTTCCGAAATCATTATAAAAAAGATAAAAGGTTAATTTATATACACTGCCTGCAGTTTTCTAGCAATTTTCTTGTGGCTTATATACGTTCATTATTTTTTTAGGATATCGTCAGATATCAGATAGCTAAAATGAAAATTTAAAGCGCATTTGCATTCTACGCAATTTTTTCGACCATATTCTACATGGTCAAAAAACTTCACGAGATAGAACAAATGTGCGTGTCAGCTCCAACGCGCGATTGAAGTGTATTCCTTAAGTAGGATTTTCTTGGAATGTATAAAATGGGTAACACTGTATAAGAATATAAATATCAATATCATTAAATGTAAATGAAAAATTCTTTATTAAAAAATGCCGATCATATAATTATTTTCGAGTAAAACACAAATGTAAAACACAAGATCAAATTTATATAACAAATTTAAAAATATTTAATAACGTCAGACTAAGAAGTTGAAATTAAAAGAAACTTTTTAATGTTGTAGGATAGAAAACACTAAATATTCACACATGATGACATTTAATTATTACATCTTGATAGAAGCGAATGATAGTATACTATGTGTGTCACACTTCGTCATTGCGATTATGCCATAAGGAAATGCCAAATAAACATATTGATATCTCAGTCTAAAGATGCGCAGAAATGTTGCTCGGAGAGGCCACTTAACGGTTACACTTTTTTAAGGCTCTGAACTTCGTACAATCAGAACCTAACGGTTACACTTTCTTAACGCTCTAAACTTCTGATTTTACTCCTCATAAAAGCTCATTCCGGGCGATGTATATCAAAATCGATTCTTAAGGATTAAACTCCAAAAAAAATTTATCACCTTTTTACATGTACAGCTATCCCATGAAATACAATTGTCCTTGATATGAAGCACAATTTTCGTGTTTAGATTGAAAAACATGTAGCACGTATGAAATATATCTAAGTTATTTTGCGTAGGAGTTAAAGCCTTTTATGAAAATTGTACGAACCTTCATTTAAAAAAATTAATAAAATGCAACAAACAAATTCGTCTTAGATCACCTGCACTAAAGTCAACTATCCCTAAATATTGTATACTGTCTTAAAATACTGTATCCTTGTGTCTGCTTAAATCACTTTATGTAAGCTGAAGACAGTATTATCACACAAAAAATTGACGGAAATTATTTTACCTAGGACAACCATGAGCAAAAGATAACGAAAATATGTATTTATCATAGCCGCAAAATTAATCAGTATCGGTAGTACTTAGTAAGAAAAAGAAAAGAACTAATGGTACGTTCAGATAAATTCATCCACTTATATCTAATGAAGTCAGAACTTATACTCACGTAATATTGATGCCTTATAAGAAAATATAAATTGATTTTCATACGTAAGTAACGAATGATATAAGAAGAAGTGAAATTAAAGGTAGAACATATTTCTACCACTCTACAGTCCCTAATACCCATTTAAATTCTTTTTAAAGCAACGAAGAGCAATTTTAATGTATACTTAACTTTAAACCAATAGGGACCATTTAGTTTATACACTACATGAAGGCATTCATAAAAAGTTTATCAACTAGTAACTTTGTCAAATTTTGTTAAGTATAATTTATGAATTCAAGGGACTGGCTACAAGGAGCTGGTACGTCCCAGGGGATCGTATTAGAATCGAAAAACGTCTTACCCCGTATATCCCATCTTAAAATGGAAAAATAATTGTTATCAAATTATAGTTTACTGATATAATTTAATATCTCTCGTCTCAGGCTAAGTCTAACGAGACATTTGTAGAACAGGTAGACACGAACACGTGTGCGACGTAAACGACACACAGATATGGGATAACATCCCACTACATAAATTTGCATTAACAGTAGCGAAATATATTCCTAAACACGACGTTTGTGTCAGCACAAATCCTTGTTTGCGCAGGTTAAACGATTTGGGCCCGATTAGAAGACGATTACACATAACACGATTAACATAAATACTCACATTCAACGGAGCTCATATTCAAATTGACTGGTATTAGAGCTGTATTGTTTCTAATCGACGAAGCGAGAAGATTGCACAAGCCTAGTAATTATATTGTGGAGATAGATAAAGGCATTCAAGGTCTGAGCTTGATGTAGACAAATGACGCGTTGGTATTAGTTTATTGATTGTTACCTTTGGTAAAAGATGTGTTTAATCGTGTCTTTTCGGTTTATAAAAGTCGGTATTTAAATATGTGCTGCTGTATACTAATGAAATTGACTTGGGTGTTTAGAATATGAGATAAGTATTCGTATGTACCTATGAACTTAACTTGGGTATTTATATGTATACCCATACATGTATGTGTATGGTATTTAAATATAAGAAATGTACTCGTATATATTTATGAACTTTACTTAATTTGGATTTTTACTTAGGAACTTAATCTTCACTTAGGAATTTAAATATATATTCGTGTTTAGAATATTAGATAGAAATCCCTACGTACCTATGAATTTAACTTGAGTATTTAAATGTGTACCCATACATGTATGTGAATGGGTATTTAAATATGAGATATGTACTCGTATGTACTTATGAACTTTACTTAATTTAGGTTTTTAAAAAAGGACTCGTACTTGTACATGTATGGATATTCAGTTACGGGATATGTCCGCGTACTTACTTAGGAACTTAACATTCACTTAGGAATTTAAATATGTATTCTTGTAGATATGTGTATGTATATTTTGATATGAAATAAGTGCTCATATGTACTTATAAAATTAAATTAACTTAGGTATGGAGATATGTACTCGTATGTGTGTGTATAGGCATTGATATATGAGACATGTATTCGTATATACTTCCGAATTTAACTTGGATATTTGGATATGTAATCCCATGTAGATATATGAGTATTTAAATATAAGATACGTACCCATATGTACCTATGAAATTAAGTTCTAATTTGGCGAATCCTACAGTTAAGCTTTGAAACGAATTTAACGTTCGATTTAAAAGAAACACTTTTACAAATTTTCATAAGTAATTAAATTAACTTAGATATTTAGACATATATTCGTTTGTATAGGAATATGAGTATTGATATATGAGACATGTACTCGAATATACATCCAAACTTAAGTTGGATATGTACTCCTATGTATGTATATGAGTATTTAAGTATGAGGTACTTACAGTTAAGCTTTGAAACGAATTCACCCTTCGATTTAAAAGAAACACTTTTACAAATTTGCATAAGTAATTAAATTAACTTAGGTATTTAGACATATATTCGTTTGTATAAGAATATGAGTATTGATATATTAGACAAGTACTCGAATATACATCCAAACTTAAGTTGGATATTTACTCCTATGTATGTATATGAGTATTTAAGTATGAGGTACTTACAGTTAAGCTTTGAAACGAATTCTACGTTCGATTTAACAAATGTTCAATTTCGATTTTACAAAGAAGCAGTTTTACAAATTTTCATATGCATTCACATTTTAGGATTTCTGACATTGTCCTCAGACATTGATAAAACAGTTCATTTTAACTCATTTACACCTGCAGTTGTTACTTTTTTTACTTATAATGAAATATTTATTATGAAAAAAACACAAGGTATGATTAACATTCTATTTCGAAGTAACGTAGAACCGCTTTCTGTGCATCGATAAGCATTATCAATATACTATATGAAAAATGTCGATGTTTATAAATATTATATCGATTTCATTTTCTTTATCGTGTTCCAATTCCGTATAAATCGTTTTTTTATATGTATTATATTTAATTTTTTTCAAACTGGTATCTTCAAAATATACACTTATTACTCTTAAAGCAATTACTCGATTTTTCAAGACAACCTTAACCCCAATTTAATTTTTAATGATTTATATATGAGCATAGGGGATGGGCCTTACATTATAAAATAAAATATAAATTTTAAGGCATTAGGAAATAAAATATATATATAATTAAATAATTCAGACAGATGAAAAATAAAATACAATTATTAACCATAATATGAAATAAAAATAGCTGATAAACGCGCATATGTTATATTTTTATATCATAAATATCATTTTTAAAAAGGTTAAATAAATTTATCTATTCCATTTATGAAGCCATTATTTAAGTATATTAAAAATAAACTGTTAATTGACATTAAAGTTCATTCTGATTATGAAAATGAATGTCTTTTTTAGTCTTTTTTAATTTTACGTGGCTGTTTTCGACGACCCTGCTGGGACTGCTAATTTCATGAATTCGCATGTCACACCTGTGTACACAATGAGACACAATCTGAGGATACAATGAGACATAATCTGAGGATACAATGAGACACTGTCTTAGAATACAATGAGACACAATCTGAGGATTTATTGAGACACAAGATGAGGATATAATGAAACAAAATCTGAGGATATAATGATACACAATCTGAGGATACAATGAGACACAATCTGAGGATACAATGAGACACAATCTGAGGATACAATGAAATAAAATCTGAGGATACATTAAGACACAAGATGAGGATATAATGACACAAAATCTGAGGATATAATGAGACACAATCTGAGAATACAATGAGACACAATCTGAGGACACAATAAGATACAATCTGAGGACACAATGAAACACAATCTGAGGATAAAATGAGACACAATCTGAGGGTACAATAAGACCCAATCTGAGGATACAATGAGACACAATCTGAGTATACAATGAGACGTAACTGAGGATACAATAAGACACAATCTGCCCTCTATTTCCTGCTTGCTGTTTCAGAATTTATTAAAAGTAATATTTAAAAGCTGTTGTGAAGTATGACTTGATTTTTTTATAAAAAGAAAGTACATAACTCCTCATTTATTTGATTGAAGATGTAAATAAAACTTTTAATCGACTTATTTATTTCTTTTCTATATTTAAGTGTTATTTTTATGCATGAACACCTGAGCGCAACACTATATTTGCGCTCAGATGTTTATGCATAAAAATAACACTTACACTAACTATTAATATCACTTAAGCTATTATTACTTATCTTCTGTAGTAATGATTATTCAAGCAGTTACTTGATTAAGTAAAAAGAAGTACACAAAAATTCACATCTGTAATGTTAATTCGTATTATAATAAGAAAAGTCGGTCAGTCCCCTGCTGGGAAAAAAACTTTCCATAAAATGGTGTATATTATTTATCAACTATATACCTAATATATTGAAGACCAAATAATGAATATTACTGTAGTCAATATAACTAATACTCCTTTGTATTGAGACAAACTACGCATCCAATTCTCGCTCTTCCCTAATCCTTAGGGGATCACTCACATGTCCATTCCTTTGTTCGTTTATCCATTTGCTATACCCGTCTTTCTCAGAAACAGTTTGAGACTATGAATTTGGCATTGTGATTAAGAATATTAATATAGATGTATCTCAATTAACATTCAAACGTTCATACAAAAATTATGGAGACGGCAAATAAAATAGTCTTTTTCTAAATTTTTAATTTTACGTAGCGTGGAAGATATTTAAAAGAGGAAATGGTTTTATAAGGTTTCGAATTATTTTTATGTTTTATATAACTCAATCATCGCGGTTATTGACTTCCACCCTCCCCCCTTTCTATCTCCGTAAAGGCTAACGTCAAAATGATTATAAAACGGCGTTAGCAGAAATTAACCTAAAGTTTACCAAAAAACCATAGCAATAATTACAAATTTCACAGTTTTTCTGATCTTCTCAATAATTTTTCACCTTTGATATATGTATGTGTGTATATATATATATATATATATATATATATACATGGTAAAAAATAATATTAATATTGCATATAAATAGCTTAATACAAATACTATGTAAAATGTAAGTAGATCGTAATACAAGTTTCACTCGTACATAACGGTTTATTTTTATAATAACTTAACAACATTATTTATTGTTTTTGTACTAAAAATATTATTAAAAGATTTCCACTTACACAGTTAACGCAAAATTCAGTTCGCTAACGCGAAATCCTGAAAAGTTATCTCGTCATTACCTATTTTTTATTTTATAAATTACCTAAATAAGTTTTCGAACAGAAATTGAATGACTATCACTGTACATCACTAGTAATCTTATAAATAAAATAAAATACGTATATAATAATTATAACAAAACTATCTATTTGTAATCTTGGTATTACGTAAATACTGAAAATTGCTACCACTACCCTTTTTATCAATGCCAAACCTCTCTTATAATTCTGAACCCAGATTTCCCAATCACGAAATAATCTGAACTTGAAACGTGACTAAAATTACATTCTAAAACCGATCGGACGTGATCTCCGTCAAGCCTGTCTTGAAAAAGTTTATGATATTTCATAACTAGAGCTTTTTCGTAGTCCCTAGATATTTAACCGTATTATAAGTCTTAGAGTCGAATGAAAGCTTTATCAAGTTTTCCTTAATAGGGCACGATTTACGTAATCAAAAGAAAATTATTCATCTCTGTTGTATATACTGGCATTATCTTGTCTAAGTACTCTTTATTATATTATACACAAAGTTTTATCTGTTTAAGTCACTTCTTACACAAGCTAAGCCAATTTTCGTCCAAGTATTCTGAAACAAGATTTACGAGTTCTCAAAACTTGAGTAAAGTTTCTCCTGAATTTTATTCCTTTCATAATAAGGATAAATATTTTATATACAAATAGAACTTGAGTACGACTAGTTCTATACACGTGTTCAGTACACAAAAAGTACGTACTATTTAATTAAAATAATTAACAAATATTACTATCATTTTCATCTATATAAATATATGATCTGTATATCACTCATTGGCGTAAAAATATCGGGAATATTTTAAAAACTACATTCATCAGTATAGTTTCCCAGTAAAATTGAATTTATTTATAGGGATTTTTTCACAATTTAAGGTTTAATAGTTCAAAAAATAGGTATATAGTTTTTGCATATTTTTCAATATATTTCTGGAGACATGTTGCTCAAAATTAGGAAAACAATATTTTTGCCCCATTCAACTAACACCATATATGAAATTAATAAAAAAAAATAAAACGATTGAGTAAATTGACTCAATTTTGCCCTTATGTTTGTTAAATATTTAGATGTATACTTAATATGCTATATAAGTCCGATAAACTTCAAGTATCTATGTCAAACAATTTCTCTGGAAAACAATAGTGACAGAAGAACAAACAGTTGAACGGACACATGACTAGTACGGATTCATTATCTTTTTTTGTTGTACGAAATTCTAAAAATGACTTATAGAATCTAAAATTTATCTCACCAATAATTGAATTAACCAATGTATTACCAAGTTAACACTTTTACCAGTGTAATTAAAATTAACACTTCTTCGAAAAATACTAAAAATGCAATACAAAATATTTTAACAGTTTGTAGGATGTAAAATAGAAAAGGCCAAAAAATGAGGAGGCCAAGATAATAACTTTTAGAATCACAAATTTATCTCACCTATAATTTAACTAACCAAATTATTACCAAGTGAAAATTTTTAACAGTTTAATTAGAATTAACACTGCTTAGAAAAATACTAAATATGCAATATAGAATATTTTAACAGTTAGTGAGATATAAAATAGAAAAGGACAAAAAATTATGAGGTCAAGATAATAACTTATAGAATCAGAAAATTTGTTCGCCAATAATTTAATTAATCAAATTATTACAAACACTTTTATCAGTCTAATTAGAAGTGACACTGCTTAGAAAAATAATAAATATATAATATAGAATATTTTAACAGTTCGTGAGATGTAAAATAGAAAATACCAAAAAATTAAGAAACCACGATAGTAACAGTAGTATTTATTCAAAGTCGTATAACAGTAAGAAGTTATATAAAGAGCGTTTTAAATTTTGCATAAAGAATTCTAATATGGGCCAGTATATATCCGAACCTTCTGAGAAAATATGTTTTTGTGATGTCATAATGAAACTTATTACTAGACCAATATTCGGTCGTAAGGTTTCTGAATTTTAATTCTCTTTACAATATTATACGCATATTATTTTTTCTTATCAGCATATCCAAAATATTTATTTAACAAATATCGCCCTTCTTATACTTTTATCTCTGTACCTCAAAAAGCCAAAACGGGTTATAACAATATGAGTAACAAACGAGTATTGCCGGGACAGTTAACATTATTGTTATGAAAAGTATCAAATGTATAATATTTTTATAAAATGATGAAAGTATTGCATCAATGAAAGTCAATGAAGTGAGGAAAAGAGAGTGTTTTCAAAATAAATATTAATGGATAACCACAAATTATATCGGAGTCTGTGTTTGTGTATGTATGTTTTTACGTACGTAAGTACGTATATGCGCTTTCGAAGCCTTGTAAATTGTGAAGAAAACATTCGATTGATTTTTTAATTTTATACTTTATAGTGTTTTTATAATTTTATCGTGCTTAGATGAATAAACAAAGCAATAAGTTTGTGAGCTTGAAAATGTACTTCATCCCTCATTTATGCTATTCCAAATTTTATGCCGTTATCCTACAAAAAGAACTAATAATATTCCAACCTGACAAATTTAATGCCATTTGAATTAGTCAACAGATAGTACCTATTATTCTTGGTTATAATCAGAAATGTATTTCCAGAGATAAAGGCTTATAAATATATGATTTTTTCTTACTATTTATTGCTGAACCACTGTCATTTTATATGTCACAGGGAGTTTGAAAAAGTTACTAAAAGTTAGCTAACAACTTTAAGACACACCGAATTTAATTTACTAAATGCCATGGTGATGAAAGTTCTATCAAGTTATACACCAGATCGCTGTTTTTCTAAATGTTCAAATATACTCTCTATTAAAAGATTGTTTCGTAAATTTAAGGCGTCCAAAATATTTTTGCAGAAGCTTAATTGATTGGGAGACAGAAATTTTAGTCAAAAATTATTACCGAAAGGGTAATAATTTAACTTTCCGTATTTTTTTTTTTTACATATAATTCTAATAAATACTAGTATTGTATTATTATTTACACGAATATTAGGTACAACAAATTAAAGGTTTTACGTATTATTTTCGTTAAAGTTTGCATTTTCAATATGTCACAAATATCCTTAATATTTTACTATAACTTTTATAAATGAATCGCAAAGGAATTGAATAAATCATTCATGAAAAAAAAATCATAAACAAAATCCTCAAGCGAATTTTATTATCAAAACATTTTCTAAAAAAAAACATATTACGGTTTTGAAATTGAACTATGATTTCCAAGTTTGTCCGTTACGTAAAGAGAGACATCACTTTATTTGTTTGCTCACATATGGTCTATATATCTTATTTTCAACATATTCCGATTTTGATTAAATTTCCTCTAACGTGTACATTGGTCATTCAAAGCGATAAGCTATGTAACTTCATTTACATCTAAAGAGACCTAAAAATTAACGACAGATGTACGAAAATTAAAAAAGTCTTCTTGCATTTTTGATCAAAATGTAAAACATGTTAAAATATTGTAGAAATGATTTTTTTTAATAAAAAATCTATAAAAACTCAATAGTGGAGAAACTTCAACGATCAAGTTTGATTGGATATAAGGAGGGTATGTGATTAGGAACACCATGTTTATTTTACGTAGCTAAAATATTTTTTCTAAAACAATGTTATATATTTAAGAAATAATTGGATAAAATTTAGTCCACTATACATAATTATTTCATTTGATGAAAAGTGAAATACGGTAAATCATATATTTATTTATCACTTTCCCTAACCGTACAAACGCGCCGCGCGGGCTTATAAAGACCCTTACTCGTCCCAATAACATTATAAATACGACACATTGAATTCCGTGATTTTATAATTTGATAAACATGAAATAATTTTCTATAAAACATGATATCCGTATGGTTAATATGATGGAATAAAATTTAGTCCACTACACATAATTATTTCATTTGATGAAAAGTGAAATACGGTAAATCATATATTTATTTATCACTTTCTCTAACCGTACAAACGCGCCGCGCGGGCTTATAAAGACCCTTACTCGTCCCAATAACATTATAAATACGACACATTGAATTCCGTGATTTTATAATTTTATAAACATGAAATAATTTGCTATGAAACATGATATCCGTATGGTTAATATGATGGAATAAAATAAAATATATTTTCACATGGAATAAGAATAATATTTAAGTGTATGTTCGTTACTTAAACACGCCTTAATGGTCGGTAAAATTTACATAAAATTAAAAATAAACATAAATCCTCTCTTATGTTCTGACTTAACATATAGGTTACTTTACAAACTAGAAATAGAATTTTTCTGTAATATATAATTCGGCATTTTTATACAATAATTAAAATATAATTATATATGTCAAAAGACGGCACATGGAATATTTTAAATCTGTTGCTTACTTGCCTCACCACTCTAATTAAAAATCTACACGAGTGAAGCCACGGGCAAAGTTTACTAATAAATAACAATTTTACTTCCTTTAAATTACACTAACACCATAAAATAAACGCCTTAATAGTATAATGTGAAATATAAATTATACACCTAGTCATTAAATAACCACTTACACGAACCCCGAACTATGAAATGTCGAATAGCAGCCGTTAATTAATTATTCCAAAATAAAAGCCAATTCTAACTATCTACAAAGACTATTTTTATTATACTTTTTAGGGTTCCGTTCCTGAAAAGAAAAAAACGAAACCTTTACAGGAGTCCTAGGAGAGTAGCTCACATATCATCCGCCTGTCGAAGCCGTTTTTTTTTCAGAAACCGCTTGACGTAGAAACTTGAAATTTGGCACGATAATAATATAGCATACTAGCCGTACCAACGCGACGTTCGCATAAAATTTGATGTAAGAAAATTTATTAAGAATCTTTTTATTTTTTTTTCCCTCAGAACACTATCAGCATAAAGTTTATTAAAAACTCTAATAGATGTCAGAACCATGTCACGATATATCTGTGAGCATAAAAATGCTAAAAACGCTAATAAATGGCTTTGACAGTACCAATATAGTAAACCAGTACCATACCAGTGCCATACAGTACCATAGTGAATACTAAGGTAGAGGTTTTTTTATATGTGGAATATTCATATAAGAAATATCCTATATGTCGGTCGAGGGTATAAACTATTGGCATGTCAAATTTCATATAAATCCGTGCGTAGTAAATTTTGCGTGATTGAAGAACAAATTAACACACAACAGACAGATAAAATTATAAAATACGTTTTCTGGCTTCTACTATTATTTTAAACGTTAAATTATTCACACTCTCTAAAATATTTTCCATGTTCAGAACTCACTCTGTTACAATTTTATTATATATATATATATATATATATATATATATATATATATAAATTTATGTATAGATTAGCTGACACATATCCAAATAGTCGACACTCAAATATATTTCCATGGAAAGTTTGGAAAGTGACAAATTAAGGACTCAAAGGAAAATTTTAGTTTCTATGTGAAGTAAAAAGTATCGCCTGAAAGAGCTAGTAGAGGTAGCAAAATATTGTCATAATCTCAAAACTTTAAATGAAAAGCAGGGGGAACCCTTGTAAATGAAGTAAATTTACTTCAAATGATAATTGGGGGGAACCCTTTTAAATGAAGTAACTTTACTTCAAATGATAATCGGGAGAAACCCTTGTAAATGAAGTAACTACTTCAAATGATAATCGAGGGGAACCCTTGTAAATGATAATCGGGGGGAACTGTTATTAATGAAGTAACTTTACTTCAAATGATAGTCGGGGGGAACACTTATAAATGAAGTACTTTACTTTAAATGATAAGCGGGGGGAACACTTATAAATAAAATAATCGGGGGAAATGCTTATAAATGGAATAACTTTACTTCATACGGTCATCGAAGGGAACCCTTTTAATTATATCCTGTTGGTCCATTCGTCCGTTCTTCAGCACCATTTTATTACAACTTAAAATTACTTCCATTAATACGCATTCGACATATCTGAATATCTAGTTTCTAGATCTCATATTTAAATTCAAATACCGTTTTCGAATCAGAAGATAAAAATCACCTATTTGATTATTAGTCCACCGTTTTACAAATATATAAAAAACGATGAACTTCAGCGGTAATTAATAAAATCAACTATGGCTACTTGAAATCTTTTACCGTATTCGAAAAATAGTGTAGGTACAAAATTCGAGAGCAAAACATTTGATTAGGTAGACGAGATCTAAATTTGTACCAATTCTCACCTCAGTACATTGATATCTGCGTTGTATACGTACAGATAAGATACGGTCCGTCTTGTATCCATATTCATGTGTCGTACGTTCGCTTGCACGAGGCCGTAACTGAATTTTTTATGTGAATTTCGCAGAAATAAAATGTAATTTCAATGTGTCTTCTTCGATAACGGTCCCCAGGAGGCAAGGTCGTCTGGGGACCGTTATCGAAGAAGACACATTGAAATACAAGAGTGGATATTACGCAAACTGCGTAAAAAATATTAAGGAACCATATGGACATTGTTGACCGATTCCGAAAAAACGGTCAAAGTTGCAATTTTGAGGAGAAATGAGCTACTTAATTATTTAAATTGTGTTAATTTTGATAGGATCCACTATTTTATTCCCTAAAAAATATTATACTATCATTACATCAAACTTATAAACTAGTCATAATTAAAATAATTAAAATTTGGCAAGACGGTGTAATTACGTATTTTTATTAACGTTTACTTCGATTTAAATACCTTTTTAAATTATGATAGAAGTTTTCCCGTAAACGATAATTGTATTTCTAATATCCCTAATGTTTTAAAAAAAGATAAAAGACAGACAAATCTCATTGCAAGATGATTTTTATTGGGCATTTTCACACAAATCATGTAAAAATGCAGATCATATTGATGACAAATTTCAATGTATTTTTTTTTCTACTGGCTTTCTATTGTAAGCCATTCATCTGCCAGACCGTGTTCAATTCGGTATTATATTTATTTGCATTATAAGTTATAAATTATTGCTTTATATATTATTAAATACTTAAAATTGATAAATCACAATAAGTTTTCGGCAAGTTCATTTATTTTCATTATTACTTTATCATTTAATAAAATTAATAAATTACAATAAATTGTTAGCATATTCATTTATTTTCATTGTTAATTACCTTTTATTTACATTGTTTTATGAAATATGCAAAATACATTTTTAGAATATAAAAAATTTAAAATTAAAATATTTTTATTTTAATTATTTCAAAATTGAATTAAATTTAAAATTAAATTTTGATTATCTACCAATTAATTTCTTTTAAATTTTTTTATTAAATAGTTCAAATTAAATATAAAGTTAATTTTAAGTTTATACTTCATTATTTTTATTTTAATTATTTCAAAAATAATTTAAATTTAAGATTAATTTCAACAAAAATTTAAATGAATATGATGAATTGTTAAATTTACTGAAACAATATAAATAAAGTTTAATTAATTGATTGAATAAATGAATATGCTGACAATTTATTGTAATTTATTAATTTTAAACATTTAATAAATAATAAACAAATAATGAAAATAAATTGCCAACAATTTTTTGTAATTTATAAATTTTTAATATTTAGTAAATGAGATAGCGAATATTTTATTATGCAGAGATGTCTTTATTCCTGTATATAATATAAATTGAAAACATAATTTATAGCGAAAGGAACTTCGTTCCAACCGAATATCCCACAAAACCTCTTAATAATTTTTTTACCTTCTAATTTTTAACCTAATTTAAACATGTTAAAAACCGACTACTTTATATAATTAAATATGGAATAAAACATAGAATTTTTTCCTTTTTCTGAACAAAGCCCTAAAAAGTTTTATATTAAATATATAATATATAACCGATATATATATATATATATATATATATATATATATATATATATATATATATATATATATATATATATATTTATATAATATATATAAGTGAGTAATAAAAAGAAAGTAAGTAAGGTATTAAATTTTTTTAAAAGTTCAAAGCCGTGAACTTCCAATTTTAAATATTGTTTCAATGTTAAGTTAAAACCTTCTGTCGACCAAGCCAACGCTCTCATGCAACAGCCTTCCGTCTGAAAGCGGACACACCGACGTGACAAACAAGTAGAGGCCAAGCATATGACAAACCATGTATACATATATACACACACGCACGCAAACGCGCACACAGATACACGCATACACACACATACATACCACAACGAGAAGCATAGTCAGACGACCGACAGGTAGATAGAAGCTGATGGATGGACCGCGATACTATGTTGAAAATAGTCATTATCAGTATTCACCTGTAAGCCGGTAAGTTCACTTCATATTGTATTAACTGCGTTTTATAGTTGTAATATTCATTAAGATTTACTAAAAATAGTGAAGTAATTATTGCACAAATTTTATTAATCATTAAAAGAATTTGTAATCGATTTCGGACGAAATCTCGTAATAATGTTAAATTATTTGCATAAATAAATTGTTTATTCTAAATCAAGGTTAGACTTGACCTATATTCTTTGGTCTAAGACAAATTATAAATATTGCTAGTTTTAATCACTCAAATGATTTCGTATTTCAAATAATATATTAAAACTTATAATCACTTTTAGCGGAACTGAAGGCGTTTCGAATAAAGTGTCACGTGAGTGTTTCTTGTCAGTAGATTTTTATTAAATAAGAAATGTGAATTTCTGCGTAATATAACTTTTCAATTCCTTAAAGTGTATATTTCGTAAATTGAACATTTCGTATTTCAAATAATATATTAAAACTTATAATCACTTTTAGCGGAACTGAAGGCGTTTCGAATAAAGTGTCACGTGAGTGTTTCTTGTCAGTAGATTTTTATTAAATAAGAAATGTGAATTTCTGCGTAATATAACTTTTCAATTCCTTAAAGTGTATATTCTACTGAATGATATTAAACTGTAATTGCAAGATCCGACAATCCGACACACAGTTCGAAGTTTCCGTTGCGTATTTGTTAAGTTTGACTCAAAATTAGTTTCGTGAACTTATTACTGTGCCTAAAATATCTTATAGTCAACAAAATTAAATACGTTCTCATAGAAATTAAATATTTCTAAAATCCTAAATTGTTATCGATAAAATATTCCTAAAAATCTTTTAAAAATGCAATTTGCATATTAGAAATATGCAAATTGTGAATTATGCAAAAAAACCTTTTTAAAGTGCTTTTAAAAATTAACCTATTGTTGAAATCTGTATAAATTATATTATTATTTTTTTAAATCGTGTTTCGACAATAACCGGCGGAGCAAAGTTTATAATTATATTACCCAAATTAACTTTTTTTTATTAACTTAACATAGCTTTAATCCTGTTTGATATTGGCAGATAAACATATGAATAAAGAAACGGTCTTTCACGATTTTGAAAATAATTCCACTCATTAATCTAAGTCTCCACATGTTTAACACACACACATATATATATATATATATATATATATATATATATATATATATATATATAATTTTGAAGAACAGAAACTTCAAAGTAAGTTACTGAGCAAATGGTAATGTTATTAAACCAACCGAAAAAGCCGACCAAGCGCGCATCCAACTCGTGGGTTCGGTACCTCGTTTCAACTGAACTTACTTTACTTATCATAAACCATATTTATCATAAACATAGCATAATAAATACTTAATAACACCTAACATAATTAATTAATGGAGGACATTTGTATTATAGTGATTATCTCAAAATTTCTAACACCTATAATAAATGCTATAGCCTACGCGAAAGTTATGGGAAGGCTTCCTATAACTTTCGCGTAGGCTTCTGAAAACCCTGATTTATTTAAATTCAATAGTTAAAAATATATAATAAAACACAAAATATGTCCAAGTGACTATGTCCAAAAATATGTCCAAAAAATAGTAAAACATATTTTTTGGACATTTTTTGGACATAGTCACTTGGACATATTTTTTAGTATATATATGAAAATGTACCACCTAAATTTTATCTGAGGCTCTCATAACTTAGCCTGTCTTTCCAAGTACTTAATTCACCTCTTCCTAAACATTTATATAAAAATTTTAATGTGATACCAGTTTTATATTGATACGTATTAATATTCTTTACAACTAAGCTAAATTTAAAATTTATACGTCAAACGGTTTAGGAGTGCGCTTATGTCCAACGGATAGACGGATACGTGGGTGACCTTGTAAGAGTTACGTTTTTCTTTTTAAGGTACAGAGCACTGTAAATGAAAAGCTAATTATTGTATACAAATTACGTTTTTTTCGAATTTATCTAAAACTACAAATAAAGTAGTTTTTGAATATATAAATACGTTTTACAGCTCAAAAAGCGATAATATAAACAAAAAATTTAATTCGGATGTCGAAACTAACACAAAATTTTATTAACCTAAAAATATATTGATTTCTTCCATATAATGAAATATTTTTGTCAATTTGTATTTTATATCCATTTCCCAGATAACGAAAACACAACAATCAAATTTACGAGTTAAATAAACTAGAGCACGCCGAACAATAATAGAACGAACGGACCTTGTCCCGCTCTACTAACGTTTCGAAATTAGGCTTGGAAATTATCTACAATTGCATATATGGTTATACATGAACGATATTGCAACTTAGTAGCATGTACCGTTCGTAACACGTCAGAAGTATGCATAAAATAAATCAGTATGACAAAAATGTGAACATAGGAACTCACACATTTGAAATGCATTTTTTTATTAAGCTATAAGAGTAAAAAAGTAATGAATGAGCTATAAAGTTAATGAACAACGCCGTTTTTACACTTTAAACTTAGATTTCGAATATTTCATTAGCGCGATGTAATTAACAATACATTGAAAATAAATTATTAATTATATCGCGCTAATGAAATATGCAATGTGAACTAGTAAATATACGGCTCTTAAGTATCATGAATTATACTTGATTCGACAATATATAAGCAATTCGCAGGTCTTTTGTAGCAGAGCGATACGTGAAGCAATCCAGGCTTTATTTTTTATTTGTTACTAAACAAATCCGATTCGACTGTAAACGATGCTTTTCCCCAATCTCTCCAAGTTATTTCCGTCACATTTTTCGTGATCACATCAACAAATTTCACTTCCCTATGTCTTATTATATCTTACCATCACCAAGTCATATTTACTTTTAGAGTAAAATATATGGTACATTTTATTATTAAGACGGAGAGATACATTCCTCGCCGTATATTACTTTAGATGGAAGGGGGATACACAAAATTGGCAAAATGCGGGTCTGGACTGTGCATCGAAGGTTCTACACCTCGTTTGCAATATGATTGCTCTGTTTATGGTCATTAATGAGAACTTTCTATACCTTATACTGTTAAATAGAGGCGACGTACATGTTAAGGTGAACATCTTAAAAACCATGGCATCTATAATTATCGTAAAACTTCTCTTACAACCTTTGGACAAGGTCCCAAAAACGGTCTTTTTTCATAATTTCAAGTTCAGATGTTTAAAAAAACATATTTTTACATGTTTTTTTCATTATATCTCTAAAGATACATTACCTATAACTATGGAAAAATGTTATTATACCACATTAAACTAGCCTTTCCAAACCCTTATAAGTAAAACTTTGGTACCCCGTCTATACATGGAATAGGACAATTTTATTTTTGAGTAATTAATTTCCATGTAAATATTTTGTAATATATTATGATGCGTGCTGGTTTCTATGTTTTATTACAATGGCAAACTTCAAGTTTCTACGTCAAACAGTTTCCGAGAAAAATGGCTGTGACTAGCTGACAGAATGACACGTGAATCGTCTTATAACGGTTTAATTTTTCCTTTTGAGGTGCGGGACGCTAATGAGGTTTTTTAAATAAGGTATTAAGGAAAAATAAATTCTAAAAAATTTTCTTTGTTTATTGAAATAGAATTTCATCAGCAGTTTTCTGAACGTATTCATTCGATTGGGTTTGGAAATTATTGACAATATAACTAATGAATTATTCATTCCTGTTATGAAATTAGCTTAACAATAGGAGTTAACAAATTGTTTCAGCGTTAACTAGCTTCAAACTCCAAGACGATTGTTAGCTGATGAATTAGGAATGTTTAACTTTTAAATTAATGTTTTTATATATAAATTAATTTCTAGTACGTATATGTACATACATTTTTCATTTATCTAAATGTCTTACTCGTATAATCTTTAACTCTGCGAATAAATAAAGACTATAATAATGTATAAATATATTTATAGCATTTTATTAATTTATCTTAATCAAGTGTATTTTCATCTCATTTTCTACTAGGCGTAGATTTACGGAATTCGTGCACAAATAATATAACTCTTGACCTTCAAAATGATTTGACTTTTAGGATCATATATATATATATATATATATATATATATATATATATATATATATATAAATATATATGTGTGTATATATATATATATATATATATACATATATATCATATATATTGAAGGGACCTTGAAAAGTTATGATCAATAACCTTGTTGTAATAGCTCATAATTAGCTATAGGATAAAGATTTTATTAAACGTTTTGTTGTTATTAAATATAGTCACATAGCTATTGTTATAAATTTTGCTTATAAGAAAAAACATTAGTTTTATTAAAACTTTTACCCGCCAGTATAACATAAACTAATATTCAAAACGTATTTGGAATCATCATATTGATTACTTACACGCATGTGATATTTGGGCTTTATTAAAAAAAATTATAAAAAAGATAAGGAAAGTAGAATTGAATAGATTAAAAAAATACAATATATTTTTTTTCATTTAAACTATTAAAATAAATGTTAGCTCTTGTAGCATCATACATTTTAAAAAAAATATTTTAACTTCAGCTAAAAGATCTTCCAATTTTACTTTCAAATTGGCTAAGAGATTTGAAATCTTTTGCAGACTTTTATTTATTAGTGAAACACATACAATTTTGAAATAGTTAATCAAATTTATCTGTCTCACTACATACACAGTCAGCTGATTTTTTTTACCAATGCAATTCAAAGCAGAATCAAACCCGTATTTTTAGGCCGGCGTCATATTTTAAGTGGAATTGTTATGGAAACTATATTATTATGCACATGCGATTGCAGCAAAATAGATAGAATTTAGGTGAATTACTATTTCATATCAATGATATTTACAGAATTTTGAAAAAAAATACAAAATTCAGAACAAATTGACCTGTATAGCACATTACCTATAAACGTGATAAAAGTCTATATATCCATTTAGAAGTTACTAGCATTCCCCCGCGAATACATTCGTATGTATGACATAGTATACACTGTGTTCTAACGAATATAAATCTTTACACATTCACGAATACAAATGCAAATGTGAATATTCTGCATCAATATTCGCGAATGCCAATGGGAATGGGAATATTCTGCATCAATATTCGCGAATGCCAATGCGAATGTGAATATTCTGCATCAATATTCGCGAATGCGAATGCGAATACCGCCTTTTTAAATCTGGCGTTATTCATCATGCATGCATACGTTTATATTATGTGTGAACAGGCTGGCCGCGTCAAATGTGGAAACAACAAACGTTGTTCATTTGTTTGTTTTGTTAAAGACAATAGCAGCTGAAGTTTGAGATTGGAGTATGTTTAGTGAACTTGTAAGATGATAAAAGGAAATATTAATGTAATTTTGAGTTAATGTACATTATCCGACGTTAGTTCTGATGCATATTAGGTGCAAATTATATAAAAATGTATGCTCATAGAAAGAAAGTGTGGGGTGAAATAATTTGAAATCAATGCTTCAAAACGAGTACGGTAAGTTAAAAAATACGAAGACGAAAAATATTCCATTTTTCGTCTTCGTATTTTTTATGCTATGAAAATTAATAATTTGCTCTTTTTTCACGCCACTCTACTAAAAATGATCTAGAATATTTATGATTATGTGAAAAAGTACCGCTGTTTAGTTTATATAAATGACAAATATTTCAAATGTCCGGCGGTTGACAATTTAATAACCAAAATTATTCCGTTTGCGGATCGGCGTTTTTATACCCCTCCTATAATTTAAAAACCTAGCGGTGTTTTATATAATTTAGTTGTGAGAATTTTCTGGCAAAATAGAAGAGAAAATATTTGAATTAATAAAGTCATTTGAAAAAAAAATATCAATTAATTACATCTGTCCTGATTTTCCTTCTAATATATCATATTTATTATAAATCAATCTGAAAAAAAATGTTATTGTTAAAAGTAGAATATTTCATGATAGTAGAAGTGCTGGCTACAAGATCGCTACAAAACTAGGAAACATTTTATCATGAGGGTAAAGACCTAAAGAAAAAGTACAATTCATTGTGAAAGGTATTCGTACTCACACTAATGTGAAAAAGTATTTATTTATTGCACATTCGAGATTTGACATTACGTCACACAAAATTCCATTGGTTGTCACAAAGAGATTTAAGACTCAAAAAACCGTTGTGGTGATCATGAAAAATAAAAAAATGGCAACACATTTTCGCTACACTACACTACAGCTTAATATGGGATTACAACTATAAAAAAGACGATCAACCAACTTTTACGAGAATACTGTACAATATGGTGAAGCAACTTTAGTGTGTTATAGCTTATTTTGGAAAACAAATAAACAGTAATAAAATTCCACGACTGATTTCAGAAGAGTAAACGATCGTGAAAGAAGTGATTTATTCACTCAAAATGTTTGAAGAAATCACCAAAGGGCTACTGTGTTCTGATTAATTGCAGCCCTCATTCTGCTAAACAGCGATTCCGTGAATTGCCACGTTAGAAAAAGTAATTGATTAATTTAATTTATCAGGTTTGTACATTGGAAATACAATCCCATAAAGTTAAAAATAAGCCGCAGATTTTTGCATTTGGAAAATAACATATTGTTTACCGCTGCTACTAAAAGTTTTCAAAAATATTTGAATAAGAGATAATGTTACAGAACATATTTTGGAAATGATTGGAGACTATTACCGCAAGCTGATCGGATCAGAATGAAAAATGACTCTGAATATTCCGGATACAGTGTCTTTCAATAACAAATCATATTTCTTCATAGGACGCCATGACTTCATTGATTTAAAACCATTGAAAGTGCTAGAAAATTTAAAGCACTTAGTTCAACAAATGATCACAGAAAATTCAACGAAAAAACTTAAGGGAAATAACATGGACTCTCTTATGTGGTAGAAAGGAAACAAGGAGACATATGAGCTTCTTTTTCCTGTATCGAAACAATATTAATTTACACCACCTACAACTATTCCCAACAAACGAATATTTAATAGAGATGGTCTTATTCTTTCAACTCAAAGAAAGAAACCCAAAAGAGAAAAGCCTTCAAAGCTTTCTTTATATTTAATATCCCTCTACTTCAACTTCTCTTAAGAATTACAGTTGTCAGTATATAGTTGAAGATGAAAAACACGGAAATTTACTTTTATTTTAATAATTAAAGGAAGAAATAGTTTAAAAATATTAAAATTTCAAGTAAATTTTATTATTTCTTTTAATCATAAATACAATTCTTGCGAACTTACCATAAAAGATAGATACAGAATACAACAAATTTTGTTTTAGATTTCCTTCAGATACGCAATTCATTTATGCATTATTTTATTATATTTGTGACGATTTAGCCAGCATAACTGAAAAAAGCAGTAACCTTAATTAATTTTCTCCAGTTTGAGTTACAAATATAGCTATATCTTATAGAATCCTAAGCTTCTAAGAACATCAATTTCAAGTTTACTCCTTAGAAACAAAAAAAAACAAAATCACTCTTTATAATATAGGCTACTTATATTGTTTATAATGTAATACATATATTGTTTGTTATTTATATTGTTTGTAATACAGGTGTAGATACACCTTTATAATAATGTTAATAATTTTTAAAATATCTGGAACTCATTACAACCAATCTGCCTATATGTACGTTGTCTTATTAGTTACATATAGTTGATGGACATCATAAAATAACCGCTAAAGTTTTATGAAGGTTTGTCGCAATAAAATTATGCTATAAAATTGGAATTGGCATTACAATCGCAAATTGAATGGATAACGTTTTACAATGTGTCGTGATTTTCTGCTCGCGTGCGCTCAATCGACTTAATATGATGTTCGTGTAGTCAGCGGCATAAGAGCGTACGAATCAAAACTTTTCGCATGTTACACAAGTGTTTGGTTAGCGTTTGAATAAACTTTTTGACATTCTCGGCCACCATGTTGGTTGCGTTCGGTCATTTCCACCGGCGGCCGGATGCGTTCGACATTTGTTTTTTCAAGCATTAAATAGATTTAATGTGATAGAATGACTCAGACATCGCTAAAGAAGTTTCACTTCAAAAAATATCGATTATTATATAATTAACTATCGACTATTTATACATCTCACTGTTGTAATAAAAAGAAATCCGCTTTCAGCAGCTCAATCACTTTGATATTACAAGTATGTAACAATAATTGATAATTATTTATACGATTGTCAATATGTCAATTTCTTTTGAGGTCACTGATCCCTAATTATTCCAAAATATGATGTGGCAACTTAGAATAATGGCACACACGTAAATACTCAGAACAACTGTTCGACAAATGCTCCTGCACAAGGCAAAAGTGTGTTGGGTAGTCATCTTAGTGCTACGTGTTGGCTTTGTTTATAGAGTCTACAGAGTTTGCGGACTCATGCATACTCGTTGATAGGGTCATGCTGTTAGTTTAATCGTAGTAAATTAATTGCCCGAAATCATGTTGAATTCATAACGGTGCACACTTATATACTCAGAACAGCTATTCGACAAATGCTCCTGCACAGCACGAAGGTGTGCTGGGTAGTCGTCGCAGCGGTACGAATTGGATTAGTTTATAGAGTCTATACTATTTGCGGGCTCGCGCATACCCATAGATAGTCGTGCTGTTAGTTTAATCGTATTGGATTAATTGCCAGAAATCGTGTTGAATTCATAATGGTGCACACTTATATACTCAGAACAGCTATTCGACAAATGCTCTTGCACAACACGAAAGTGTGCTGGGTAGTCGCAGCGGTACGTGTGGAATTAGTATTATAGAATCTATAGAGTTTACGGGCTCGCGCATACTCGTAGATAGAGTCGTGCTGCTAGTTTAATCTTATTGAATTAATTCCGAGAAATCGTGATGAAATCATAAAGTTGCACACGTATATATTGCAAACAGTTGATCTATTATTATTATTAATTTATGATAACTTTAATTTAATAATTGTTAAAATTTAATGGAATGCGCACAGAAAAAACATGTTTTTTATATTTATATGTTAACTTTTTTAAAGTAAGTAAAAAGTTTAACAAGAAGAAAAAATTGTACATCCTGTATATAAAATGTTTTCATGAGTTTTATCGTTTTTATTATTTCACGATAAAACAATGGCTTGCAAAAGTTATAAAAGTAGGATATTCTCAACTAACTGTGTAGTTGATAATTAAATATAATCATAAACTCAAAATTAAGAAAACAAAAAGCGGGACACAAAAATGTACTCAATTTATAAATATATCACAGTTTACATGTTTTTACTTTACCAATTAAAGTAAAAACATGTAAACTGTGATAGTTAAGTTATATGCACAAAAATTAATGAAAATGCATATCTCTTATTCTTATTCTCTGAAAGGAGAAAAGATAGAAGCTTAATATCTACCATAACAATGTCCTAACATAACTACTAATCTAAATAACTATATACTAATATTCCTACAATTAAAGTTTGAAATATAGTTTGAATGCTAAAGCTAGCATAGTAGAAACTTTGCCGCAACTTTTAACGTAAAACTACGCTGATAATGTATGCATTTATAATTATTAAATATGACGTTTAAATGCATTTTCTATATATTGCACAGATATTTCGATTTATATATTTAGCCTCTTTGCATTACCAAATATAAATATAAATACTGTTACCAACATTTTGAATTTTGTTTATTATTACACATAATAAACAAAATCCAAAATGTTGCCACGGTATCGTAAGTTAGTAAGTTCGTCTTACAACACCGTTGTTTAGGATTATAATGTAATGAAAAACGCTTATTCTCATATTTATATATTATACATCCAGGCATTCCTATGGCAAAGGCTTATTAGTTGGTCACTACTCTTTTTCTTTCGTGATGAAATTTTGTAAATTTTGTAATTTTAGTTAACATAAATTCACGTGGAGTGAAATTACAAAAAACAATTACGACGTATGTTGTTGAAATAAAAATTAGTTTTCATACCCCACATCAAAAAGCGATACGAATGAATAGGTTATTAAAAATACATTAAACTATGTCATACGGTATTTTTTTAATTAGTCTCGTTATGCGGAGATAATTAATCTCCAAAATCGTGAATTCCTATTAATTTTCCAACCAAAAAAATATAAAATATAAAATATACGTAGGCTAATTCATCCAGATACGAAATAAAATGTGCTTTATCAAATATTTTGATTAAAACAATATAACATAGAAAAAAGCAGAAAAGGGAAAAAGAAAAACTAACCAGAGGAATATGCAACAAATTCGCTTCTTAAGTAGGTATTTTAGAAAAAAACAAACTACATTAAATTATCCCCATCCCAAATAGCCACGATTCTAAAAAGTATTTAATTCTAAAGTAAGTATTTAATTCTAATAAGTATTTAATTCTAAAGTATTTCAACCACTATTTAATTCTAAAGTAATACGTCTCCGTGAGTAAAATAGACCGTCTGGAAAAATGTCATTTTTTAGCTTTCAAAATCCAACACAATAAAAAATCTAATGTAACGCAATAGAAACAGTGCTGCAGCCTTTCACGTAAAATTACGTTCTCCGTTTTAATAAAATTTATTAATCATAATTAAATGAAACTACGTGATGTAATATTATTTCTACTTTCTTTAAGTTTTTTACTACGACCTATGTTTCGTTGTGTTACAACATCTTCAGGTGGGCTATTAGCAAAGATTCATAGTTTCATTTAATTGTGAATAATGAATTTCTACAAAATTAACGCCAAATATATTCAATATTCAAAATTTATTAAATTAAAAACAGATGGCGTTATTTTACTATGATTTTTCTTTTAAGTAGTAGAATAATATGCAAACAATATTGGATATATGACATTACAACAATTTCTTAAGACCCAATTTATCACTTCTATGGGGGAACCTAGCACACGAAGTCTAAAATAAGTTCTGTAGTATTTTCGCCCATTGTACTCTTGAAATATTCAAGTGCTCAATTTGTAAGATGTTTTCGTTCATTGTGCTCCCGAAACCCTCAAGGGCTCAAGGTTTAATATATTTTCATCCATTGTGCTACGTTGAATATTTAAACGTAGTTCTATCTTAAAGGGATATCTACGCTTTTTCTTCAATCCTGGAAAAAATCGCTTATTTTGTTTGGTGCATAAAATGAAAGAAAATACAGTTGTTGTTCCGTGTCCACATTTTGTTTTCTTTTCAGTAATACTTATTATATTCAAGGTTACCCGATCATTGCCATCAAATAAATGCTAATTTGTTGTGATAAATTGATTTTCATCTCTAGTCTACGTGCTGTGAAACACTTAAATTCGAATGTGCTACGTGCTATTTACCTAGCGATATTTATGGCCTGTCACGTCATTTACAGCCTACGCAGTGGACAAAGGAACAGCAAATAAATAATCTCTCTGCTGCTAACTCAAAAAATAAAATATGAAAATAGGAGATTTGGTTACGAGAATACATGCGATATCGTAAAGTCAAAAAAGTACAGTAGATTCGAATATATAGCACTACGAGTATATATTACGAAAGACACATCTTGGACAGCAAATGGATAAACAGGTAGAAAGGAATAAATAATTTTATTCTATAAGTTATTTCATTAAACGAACGCATAAGACGACATAATTGCACACGCCAGCACGCATGGATGCAGGCACGTACGCACATACGTAAGCACGCACGTATGCACATATATGTATATATTTATTTATATATACATATATATATATATATATATATATATGTATATATTTATATATTTTCTTTTTTTTTATGGGTTTAAGGGTCTTTTAGGGATGTAAAAGTAATTATTACAGTTATTAAAATACTAATTACCGGTGTTCATTTTTTTTTTGACTTAACACCATACATACGTTTTGAACTTATTAACACGCTCACTGTGGTATAACATGAATCCTGTAAATAATTGATTTGTTTTTCTTTAGTGAATCGTTACTAATTTCTTCATTTTTAACCATTATTAATTCATTTAAAAAAATATTGTTAAATAATCCTTATATAGAATATATCCTCACCGTTTAAAAGAATTATACTAACAACGTTTTTTTTTAAAGTTATGCTTCTTTAGGCACGTTATGAAAAAATTATGGGAGTGAAATGTTACGATGCCCACACACAATGCAACGAAAATCGACAGGGTAAAGTTGCTCAATAAACATATATTTACATGCCTATAGTGTTTGATACTATATTCATGATAGTTATTGAGGTATTTGTAAATACACAACACATGTTAAGTAAAAATATTTATTTATTGTGAATATTCGTGATATAAATAAAGCTTACAAGCTTTTTAAAGCTTACAAGCTTTTTATATTTTAAGTGTATTTCCCTAGGTGAGATTAAATGTCGATTTGCATTATAAATTATAAATTATTACTTTGTCTTTTATTAAGTATTTAACATTAATAAATTCCAAAAAAATTTCAAAATATTCAGTTATTTTCATTATTAATTAAACTTTATTTAGATTATTTTAGATCGTTTTTTTTTCAACTGTGTTTATAATCCCAGTCCAACCTTTTATTATTTAATTTTCATTAATTATCTGTGTGCTAAATAAAGTTATTCTTGTATTATTACAAAAAAAGTATAACTTCTAACACACGTACATAAGTACACACACAATTTTTTTTTCATTTTATTATGTATTAATACGGAAAAGCCAGTTTAAATCGCAAACCATAGTTCGCCAAGAATATTTGAATAATCTCTCCTCCTTAAAAAATACGTTGAAAAAAATGAAAAAAAAAAGTTAAAAATGTTATAATTTTTAATCGATTCACATTGTTAACAAGCTCCCTTCTAAAGTTCATTACCGCAATAAATGAAAGCAAAAGTAAAATAAAATATATAATAAATTTGGGCTACGACACATTAAGTATATTCATCGTAGTCCAGACATACTATTATAATTTTACAAGATTTGTTAATTAAAATAACCTTAAAAAGCTGTGGCGCTCCACTCTAGTGTTTTGGCTGATTTCGACTATTCAAAATGGTTCTTTTATGATTTATCGTAATTGCGATTCCCACTTAATGGAAATATCAGAATAAATATTAACGCTAATTTCACACTAATTACAAAAAACAACGCGCACCTCTAAGCATACATGGCACAAAGTCCGCCTCTTTTCTAGATTATATCCCAGAAAATATGGAAAATATTTTGATCACATTTCTTCTAGTGGATATCTCCTCAAAGTTTTCGCTTTATACTTCACAGACGACTTCCACACGTAACGTAAAAGTCGTCTATATGTCGACGACTTTTACGTTTATCTTATAATATTACTATTTCTTCGAAATATATCGGAACTTTTTAAATCAAATTTTTGCCACTAGATATTCATTTTCAGAATCATATTTATTGTGTATTTGCAAAAGAGATAATCTTACTTCTTGGTATCTTCTTTATTTATGTATAATAATAACTTAGTATACCCACCAAATTTGTATTTTATTGGTATAATATCGAACTATATAAGTAAGATATGAAGTGATACAATATTACTTCCGCCTCACAATAACAATTCTGGGTAGATGCAACAAAAAATAATCTCGCCCGAGATATACAATTCTTGAATTGTCCCCCATTTTTTTTATTAAGAAAGGTATCCATATAAGAATAAAATTTTTATTTAATTAAACTTCAAATTGAGAAAATAATTTAACGGACACATTAATGAGTCGAGGAATTCTCCCTAATTTTTTATTAACAAAAGTATGTATGGGAATAAAACTGTGATTTAATTTAATACAAAACTACTTTGTCTACTTTTATTATCCTCTCTTCAAGGCATAACTGAATTTAATCTAAATACCCATATATCACTGATGATATACATGACACACAATATTCACATTGTGGTGTTACTCCCTTGGAGGCGCCCCATTGTTGATATACCCAAAGTCTTATAACGAGTTGGTAGTCTAAATTCTCTGTTACTTATGTAATATTCGTAATATAACTTCTTAATAATATCCCACTCAAGAAAGCTGAACTGTCTAATTATAAGTATATACACGACAAAATTGAGGGCCTATAACACTTAATTTTTTTTTTCGAACAAGAAATGTCAGCTTAAGTCACATTCACATTTACAATATGCAATATATCGCTACTTATAACACAGGGAGAGTAGATAGAATAGGTACTTCGTAACATGTTATTAAATTTCTTACTCATAAAAACATAAATTTATCATCGATTTAAGCCACTCGGATAAGTCATTCTTACGAACGAAGTGATTCATTTAACTCACACAATAGCTTAGCATGACACATCGTCAGAAAAATATAATCTGATGCTAACGCTGAGTGTATTAATCAAGATTTCTACAAAAAGCCATAAAGTTATATTTATAAATATTTTACGGAGCTAGTCGTAATATTAGAGCTGGTCATGTGACGTTTATTAAGCCCACTTGAGTATAGAAAGTTTTATTCCATTGCGTAACATACAGTTTTCTAACTTTGCTTAGTAACAAAGAAAATTTTTTTTGACAATTCTTCAACCCAAAATTAATTTTTTATTTACAAAACAGTTTTCCTTCAGAAGCTTTCTAAATTAATTTGAAGCATTTAACATTCGTATGTAATAAAAATCCCCAATTTTCTATATTACTTTTAATTTTTCATACAAATTACCCGAAATAAATTTAAACAAAAATGTTAAATGAACTCTAAAGCTTAATATCTTGGAAGCGGCGCAAAATGACAAATGAAACTTAAAATTGATTTTGGAAAATTTGCCTAATCACATCCCACTTAATAGGATGTCCAAAAAATTGTCTCCCTAATTTAACATATATGAGGGTGTACGTTAAAAAGTATATATTTTGTTATAAATTAATTGATATCCCTATCTGAAGAATCTGTTTACCAAATTTAATGCATATAGGTCTGAAACTGTTGAATCAGTGATGTTGGGACATACTCGAATGGACAGGGCCAAATTGTAACTTACCTCGTTTCACTGTGGAAGTTTGACAATAAATCTTGAAAGAAGACTCAAACCTTCAAAGAAGAACTCAAATCGCTTTAAGGAATAATCAATTCAGCAATAGGCTATTTCGCGCACATGTTTATTTTTTTTCAAATATCTGAATGATATCGTATTTGATATGATGGGGCAATTTACTAATTATAATTTGCAACTGACACTTCGTTACACACGACATGTAATAATACATTTCCCCCGACTGACATAATGATTTGAAAGCAGTTCAACTAGTTGAGCAAAACTTATTTTGTCACAGCTTAAACATATACATTTAATTTGTTTTCTATAATAATAAACAAAAATAACTCAGTACGGTTTTGATAATATTATGGTATACTAGCCGCGCCTACGACTTCGTTCGTACATAATTAGGAAAAAAAATTTTATTTTTTCATCAAAATATACCCAGTAGATTTTGTGTGATATCCATACAAATTAACATACAGACAGACAGATAAAAATTCTAAAACAAAATTTTTGTACCTTCTTATCATTCTGAATTAGTCACTTTCTTTTGAATATTTTCAATGTACAGAATTCATTCCGTTACAATTTTATTATTTGGATAGATGGTCTTAGCCAGTGCAGCCTTAAAACAAATCTATTCCCCTTTTTTCCTTAAGTATATTGATTATAAAATCCAGTCAGTTGTTTTCATAATGAAGTAAAAAACAAAGTTAGAAAGCCAGAAGGCAGAAAGACTTCGCAAATTACTAAATTTGATAGACTCACCTAGTTGTTACAGAAACAAGTGCCCACTGGCAATCTTCATCGGAAACTCGTAATAAGAAAACGAGAGAAGAGATAAATATCTCTTTATGTACTTAATTCCTCACAAATTTCTGAAGAATTTCTTGCCTGCATATATAGTGGAATAAAGTAACCTTCAGTTTGTAAAAATATTTTACTTTGTGAGTTTTTTCCCACAATGGTACTTTTAATATATCTGCACAATCATTACTAACATTGACCAGCACTTCCATGAAAATTTCTTGGACAATCTCAATTTTTGACGAAAAAAAATAAACTTTCGACAATAAACAACAATCTCAATGTTTGACGAAAAAAAATAAACTTTCGACAATAAACAACAATCTCAATGTTTGACGAAAAAAAATAAACTTTCGACACTTTCTTTTAAAATGTTTAAATTAAAAGTGTAAAAATATTGTGAAATTCTTTCTTTATAAAGATTTTAGACTCTAGTTAAATGTGAAAAAACAAGATAAAATAACGATTAAGGTGAAAGGTAGGATTATCAAAATAACGAAATAGGTCCAAATATTTGACGAAAAAAAATAAACTTTCGACAATGATTATCAAAATAACGGAATAGGTCCAAATGTTTGACGAAAAAAAAACGAAATAGGTCCAAATGTTTGACGAAAAATTATCAAAATAACGAAATAGGTCCAAATGTTTGACGAAAAAAAATAAACTTAAAAGGATTATCAAAATAACGAAATAGGTCCAAATTTTTGACGAAAAAATAAACTTTCGACAATAAACAACAATCTAAATGTTTGACGAAAAAAAATAAACTTTCGACAATAAACAACAATCTCAATGTTTGACGAAAAAAAATAAACTTTCGACACTTTCTTTTAAAATGTTTAAATTAAAAGTGTAAAAATATTGTGAAATTCTTTCTTTATAAAGATTTTAGACTCTAGTTAAATGTGAAAAAACAAGATAAAATAACGATTAAGGTGAAAGGTAGGATTATCAAAATAACAAAATAGGTCCAAATGTGTATATATTTCCTGATTGTTTTAATAAAATTAAAACAACAATAATTATTAATATTTTTTTTTAATTTTCGTAAAATCAATTATTCAAAATAATATCTCCTTAAAAACATTCATTTTCAAAGAAATTATATTACCATTATCTCCAAAAAATCTTCATTCCAAAACTTTCTTTTACTCGAAATGGAAGTAATTGAATATGAAATTCATGAATTCATAATTTTTTTAACTGGAGTTCTGAGGGAAAGAGTGGTTTAAATAATGTTTCCTAAATTCAAAGTCATCTGAAGAATATCATTATAAATCATACAAATACTTGCTTCAAATATTGGTAAACCTTATGATACGGCATTTATTAAACCAACAATATTACAAATTTATTCATTTGGCGCCTTGAAATAATGAAATCTCAAAAAAATATTTGTAACACTGTTAATATTTTCAAAGTCTTCAAAAACAGTAAAATTTTTCCCGCAGATTATCATCACTAATATTGAATTGGGTCAAATAAAAGATAAAAACCGCAAAATGAGCCATTCACAAACCACAGAAGCGAAAAATGGTCAACCTGCAAAGAGCCCTTACAGGGCTAACATCGACGAGGAGGGCATCAAATCGTTAGCTGAGCGCCTGTACGGAATATCTGTGCTGGAGATTAAGGAGATCCCCACGCTCCACGACAGAAACTTTAAAATTTTGGAAGACCTCAACATGAAGAACCCGCTAATAGAATCGAGGTCACCCTACGGATATATGTTCAAAATCCTCAACTCCAATGACTCTCAGGATGTAGCTTATGTTGAAGCTCAAAATGAAGTTTCGAACTTTTTAAGTAAGTTTCTCTATAAATTTCTTGTAAATAACAATACATGTACTTGTGTTGTTTAGTCAAGAAACTTACGTCATATATAGTATGTCATTTTCCTGTAATTTTCTTGTTGCACGTTTTTAGAATATTTTGAAAACTCGGATATTCCATGAATTGCAGATTTAATTATAAATCGTAACAGTTAATTGATATATTCTAGTATCGACAAATTTTCATAGACATTTATTACATATACGACTATTAATTACTCGTTGCATCAAGGCCATATATTTTCTGATCATAAATAACCATGATGAAGAGAAACTATGTAATATACTACTGAATCTCGGCCAAAGATCTCCCTGGGTATCCAACCATTAATTTCTTTAAAGTTTATTTTCTACACCTTTTTAAGTTCAATCCAACTTTTCTACAAAATAATTTGTGTACGATAAATAGTTTCTTACACAATTCCTGTGGGCAAAATGTTAATTATAGTAAGAAAAAAACTCAAAAATGCACTCTCTAAGAAGTTTTGAACTTTTTCGAATTTGTAATGAAATCTAAATACTATGTAAAATATTTTTTATTCACACATTTATTTCGCAATTATAATCTAAAAATTTCGAAGACCTGAAATTATTTTCTGGGGTTGTGATGTGAAATTAAAACTGACATAAAATAACACTAAATTGACATAAAATAACTAACTTAAGAAAAAAGTTACAAGAAAATCAGACCTTGTAACATTTATCCAAAAAATATATAAATATGGGCTAAAATTATTTTAGTTGTTGTAAATAAAAGCATGATAAAAATAACTTAAAAATTTCATATTGAATTATACATAACTCTAAGATAGTAATGCTTTTCAAAGTTACTTCTACTATTAAGATCGAAATGCTTGTCAAATTCTAAACTTCAATTACAAAATGAAAAAATTAATTTCCCTATAATTGATGACTCAATAACTGCTTACGTACTCAAATATCCACATAAAATGTGCATATTTTCTGTGTCTATTCTAGTATGGATTTGTTATTACGACTTGCAATTACTTTGCATTTTGATTTAAATATAGCCTTCATTTAACAAAGAGCACTGAAAATTCTAGCATAATGGCTTTTGTCACTTGGATCAAAATAAAGTCATTATAATAAATAAATGTTTCTAGATATTTACATGGCCACATACTGTCAACCTCTTATTAATAGCCGATACTTTAACAGCTTGATTCAAAATGCAGTTTCATTCCTTGACTTATCAATGTCCTTTTAGTGGATTTATATATGTCGCACAAGGGTGCATAATGTGCAAGGGGCATCGGTAACAGAAGGAAATAAATAAATAACTTTTAGTAATAAATAAAAATCATCACATTCGTCCACAGATTCTCAATTAGTGAAATGCCCCAAGCCAATAAGAAATGTCTACGGTCATTACTTCTCCAAGGAGACCATCGGAGACAAATCGCACGTGGTGAGACTTCTGGAGTTCCAACCAGGTGAACTCGTCAAAAACGTTGCCAAATCTGAGTTTCTATTCTATCAAGTGGGCGAGTATGTTGCAAATCTGGATAGAGTTATTAAGGTGAGAATATACTACGTGTGATTTACTGAAGAAATAATATTTTATGTTACTCAATACAAATGCGATTGACCTAATTCACATCTGCATGATCTATGAAAAATAGTAAAAGCGTATAAGTTTTTGCCTTACTCTATACGTTAACAAACTCTTGCCTGAAATACGAAACTCTCACTTGAGATTTAACCAACCTTTTGCCCATAGAATTTTTTTTTTCTCATTATTCTGGTAACGATTTTTAAAATTAAGTATCCTAGTACTGAATGTGTATAATAAACAATTATACATTATAGAATATATCTATAAAAGACAATTTTTCTCAACCTCTAAGAACATTCTTTATTATTTCGTTAGTACAAAAAATAATTTTACAATTTTCTTCTGCCTATACTATAAAATTGTAGGACTCGTATGACTAAAGTAAATAAGCTCTCTCTAAGTGATTGCTTTCCGAAGTCTTTGTTATAGTGAACTCCAAGTACATTTTGTTTTTAACCTCTTCCTTTCATTTGTCCTTACAAATTTGTTTTTCTTTTCATTATCGTTTCATCAATTTTATTTTATTTCGTCACAAACTTTTCTGCACTACTTTTAATTAGAACTAATTAACAATTACTGTTGACATTTATTATTGACTTCTCTGTTACTAGCATTAAGACTAAGTTTTGTGGCTTTCGTTACAATGTTCATACTTAGTTTCGTAAGTTATCAGTAACAAATTTTGTCTTCTATTCACTTTCTTACCTCGATATATTAATGATTTATTAATCTTAGTATTTTTATCATTACAGAGTCAATATTTATTTACACACCTTCCATGTGCGCAAATAACTTTTATCATCCGTGAAACTTGTAATTGTGTCAGAAAAGATCAAAATTTTGTATTTTTAGCTTCTAATATTTAGAGCTGCTTTCTTATTTCCTAACTCTGCAAGTATTCAATTATCTTCTCATAATTATTTTTATTAGACTTCACTATCCAGTTTTATCTACTGTGTAACTCCAAAAAAATAACGCATTATAATCTAATATTTTTTATTGATAAAACATTTCTAAAAGAGTATTCTTTATCAATAAAACATTAAAGCTTATAAAAAAAGAGATCACAAAGAAGATATAGTTTATTAGGTTAGAAAAATGAAGAAATTAGGTTTGAAAAATGTTCAAAGCCATTAGCGCTTTTGTCCATAAACAACTGTTTAGATACTGTGATTTCATTAAGGTCATTCTGCTTCTTTATTAAGATGGTCATGTTTTTTTGTGAAACACAAATACGTTGAACGTTTTTCAAACACATTTACACGCAGTTTTCATTTATTGTTCTCTGCTGTTAATCACTTTTCTAAGGAAAGAAAGGACGATCAAACATAAAACAACAATGAAATATCTTTTCTCGTTTTATTAAAAAAATAAGGAAAATAAAAGGTTTTGCTGAGTAAAAATACTTAACACTATTGTGTTTCCCCCATTTCTTTTGTTGTCTTGGATTGTGAAGAAAAATTCTATAAATACTCGTCAATCTACTACATTAACATCATTTGCAAAATTCAAGGAAAAATGAATTTTCTTTACGTTTGTGAAAATAGTTCCTAAACATATGTAATATGCATAGGTTAATATAAATTTTAATTGTGTAGGTTAATTAATGTATAGGTTAATATCAATTAAATTTTAAAAAATCAAAAATAGTATCGATATTGGTTTTAATAACATCAAATACTGTTACAACTAGAAACAGATTGAGAAAATGCTGTTTGAATAATTTGGTGACCAACAGTGATAAATAATTGAGCATAATTTACACAAATCGTATTCCTTAGAAATAAAAACTCAAACTGCGAAAATAAGAATATAGAAAATTTTAAAAGGCTCTAAACATTTTTTTGAAAACTTGTGAAAATTTTGTACAAATTTATCATAAAAACGTTTTAAGAAATCAAATAAAATGGGCGTATACTAAAAATTAGTTGGCATTAATAGTGTTTTTATGAGACAATTAATCATAATATTTATACTATTTAGAACGCATATTTTAAATAGAGTAAACATTACGGTCATTATCTCATTAAAAACTATTAATTTTAATTAGTTTGTATTATAAAATAAACAAACATTTGTTTGAAATAATATAAACATAAAATCCGTAAAACACTAATAATATCACTAATAATATAATATATATGCACACATACAAGCACGTACAAATACAAATAAACGTAGTACAAATTAATTGATATTAATATTGTTTTTTTTTGAGGCGATGAGCCGTCATGTTTACGCTATTTAAAACACATGTTTGTTTATTGTATTATACAATAAACAAACATGTGTTTTAAATAGCAAAAACATGGCGGCTCATCGCCTCATAAAAACAATATTAATATCAATTAATTTGTACTATGTTTATTTCTATATTTATGTGCTTGCATGTGTGCATATATGTTACCGAGCCAAGATCCTAAAAGAGCTTAGTTGGCAGTTTTGTTTTTAAATAATGAATCCTTTTTCTCCACAAATAGGTCTTACAATCTTCTTTATATTTTTATATTTTTCGGTAGTAGTTTATAAAACAAACAATATATGGATTTGCGGAAAATATTCGTTTTTTATGAAAAAAATCTCATTACGGTATCTACCATAAATAACTGAAGCAAATCGTGCGCGATCTTACAACAAGGACAATACGTGGTGGCCAGGGCGGAAGCATATGCGCAGCATTGCAATTATTTATATTGTTACACTCATAAAGTTTGATGGTTTATGAGTGCGACAATACAAATGCTTTACAAGCCCGACAATAAAATATAACAATAGATTTTGCTGGTACATAACAAAAGACACATTTACGGGTTTACGTTTCCGAAAAAATATAAGTGGAGTGAAGTTGTATGTTTTATTTTTAATTATTATGCATTGAACAACATGTGAAACTTAAAATATCCTTTTTGAAGTCAATTATAAAGATGGCGTGATGAATCAATTCAGCATCTACAAGTGACCATACATTAAGACGCACTGAATATAACAGATTTACCAAACTAAACACTCGCTTCGTCCATTATCCAGACCGACACACATATCAACTCCGCATTATTCAACTTGCCAAGCAATTACTTATTCATGAGGCGTCTTTGTTTAAACAAATACTAGCCCCGACTCATTAGCAAGTTGCGGCGTGCGTTGTGCATGTCGGAGTTTTGCCACTTCCCATGAAGTTTTACCGTTTTGACCCAGTTGGCGTTTGTGATGTTTGCGAGTGGTTTTTACCGAAGTTGTATGGGGCTGCGTAATGGTCGTTAATCATTGATGAAGTCAATTGGTTTTTGGTATTACGGGATGATGCTGGGATCGAACTTGAACTTAGTTCGGTTTTAGTTTACTTTTCGGTTGTTTGTAATTGGGCGTGGCGGGTTTGGGCGAGGAAGAGTATGCCTGAATAACTTGTTTGCTGAAATGCAATATACATTAATATAATATAAATACAACAACAAATAGTATTCATAAACCTGTGAAATATCATTGTTACGAATCTGTTATGTCGACTATATTATCTTGTATGCTCATATATTTTCCACTTCATTTCTTTTTTTGCATTTTAAAATTTATGTAGTATTTACTTGTTTTTCATTTATTTAGTTTCATTATTACTTACATATTACGTAATTTCCAGAGTTAGTTTTGGAAAGTTCTGATATTTTTTAATTGCAACGGCGGATCTAATATAGTATTTTTGGAAGAATAAAAAAATTTAAGAAAAATTTAGAAATAAAAAAGTTAAATCAGTAACATGAAAATTAGAAAACTGACTAAAAATAAGTAATAAGAAATAATTGACAAAAAATATGTTTCAAAAAGGAAAAAGTACACATATAGACCTCATATACTCTATTTTGACTAAACTAAAGTATATAAGGTCTAAAAATATCCAAAAACGTTTAAATATTATATGGGTAATAATACACATACTTTTTCTTCTTAAAGTAAATAAACGAACGAACCCCGTCTAAGACATTCCTTGCCAATAATCCACTACTTTTTTGGTGCGGTTTTGCAAAATAGATAACCATTTTATCTTAAGTTTATTTTCGTATGTATACGGCTATTATAATACGTAATTATAAACTTCTTCATTCAAATGAAACCACAGTCTAAATTATATTTAATTCTGACAATTTCCCACACAAATTTAAATCCGCTTTAATACTTTTTCCTTTTAATCTACATTATGGTGCATCATAGAACCAAGTATATATAAGGAAGTGTTCTATAAACACGTCGAAAGTTTCACTTTCATATTAAAAACCAATTGATGGATTGATATTACTCATATACTAAAGAATTACAGGAAATTAATGAAGATATCAAAATTTAACATTAATTTTGAAAAATGACTCGTTTTAAAAAACTTGTATCCAGCAAATATGCTCACCCATAATTCTAGCATTAACATACAACCTACAACCTGTTCACAGGGCTTCTACCACTCAGGTCTGCAAGAGCACAAGTCCATCGGAACGCTGGAGAGCTTCCCAGATATCAAAGACACCCTCAACTGCGTCAAGGATGAGGAAAAACTTCAGATAGCTGAAGATGCCATCGCCGAATTCAACGAGATCGTTGTCCCTGCGCTCTGCAAGCTTGACACTGGAGTTATACATGGGGACCTCAACGACCAAAATATCTTGGTGACCCTCCGTGATAAGAACAAGTGAGTATCGATGCAAACATTTTTTTTACTTTGTGAGAAATATACCCTCAGTGTCTTGCATTCTACCTGTTTATCAACATAATTTCTTACGAGACAGCGATTTTTGTATTCTTAGTGTGTACTTTCGTGACACTAGAACCACGCAAGTGTATTTAAACAGTGAAATTGAAAAAAAAACAAGTTTTTTTCTGAAAAAGTCATTGTTCTGATACACATAAGTTTTTTACTTGTGTAAAAGTGAACAATGGCTGAATAATTTATACGATTTCCTACTCGTTACTATTTTATTTTACAGCGAACAATTTACCATAACGCTAATACTTTCTTTTACACTTGCTATATTCTCATAGCCTCTAAGGGATTGCTGTCATGGAATTGTATCATCCATGCCTAACATTACTTAACTTTAAATACAATAATTGTGTTTCTAAGTTCAATAATGATTTTTTCTATTTCTTTGTGACTAAATAATGAAAAATATACGTACTCATAAACATTTTTTAAATAATGTAATGAGATGAAACAAAAATTGTTATGCCCTGCGTATCGGCGTGGTCATTTCTCTCCTGCAACCCCGCAAAAAGTAAGTTTTCTGGCTTTCCATAGCTTGTTATTTGAACATTCATTTGAATGTTTGAAAAAGATTTGTTTCAAAATATAATACTTTATTTGCTACCTATTTCATTAAGTTTCAGTATTAAATATTCAGACTCAATTTACGAATTAAAAATCTTTACATATAAAAAGACCGTAAGCTTTGCATCTGTAAATTGAAAATACTTACAAAAATATAACTGGGAGCGTAAAGTGCATGTGATAAAATGCATTAAGATCATTTTTTTCATATTTTTGCCTGTTTACCTGTCTGCAAGAACAAACTCCTGCAAGCGTCACATAAAAACTGTTGACACAATCCAGATTAAATTTTCAGAAAAAAAATATAGGGGTTACCTCGTGGTGACATTTATTTTGTAATTCGCGTAATCAGTTCACCTAATAAGAAGATGTGCGAATCGACATAATTACATTAATCGAATTCATTACATTAATAGATGGCGCTACATATACTTTAAATTGCGCAATGAAATTTTCCACCCAGACATGCATTGGCGAAATGGTGATAGCCAGGAGTGAACTGTTGAAGTACACTCATAAAAAGAGTATCGGTACATTATTCGGTGATCTGCGCATTCGAAGTCGCAGGAACAACACAGAAATAAGAATATTGTCTGTTAGACATTCTAAATAATTCTGTTATTTTACCTGTCATAATATACTTATGTTAAATATTGTTCTGCATAATGTTCAAGCTGCTTTTTGTAAACTATGCAATAATTTCGAAAGGCTTTTAGATTAAGGGTGAATAAACAAAAGATTAAAGCAATTGAAAAACAAATAGTTTTTTCTACTGATTATAATTACGTTAAATAAAATGAGTGTTATGAATCATAAATGAACTATATATTTAATAAAATCATATTTACGAAAATTAAGATATGCTCGAAAATTAAGATATTAAGATATGCTATAACTTATTAAAAGTAATTTAATATACCTTTACTAAAATGATGATAAGATCCACTTAACCAAAAGTAAGATAATGTTCACTTACTAAAAAGTACGAATGTATCCAATTACGAAAAATATTCTCTTGACAGAAAATGAGATAATATCTATTTAATAAAAGGTAAGATAACATCCACTTAATAAAAAGTTAAATAATGACAAGTGGGCTAATATCCGAATTTTGAATGTTATTTTTACGAAAAGTTATTTCATTAAAGTTTGGTTACTGCGGCTGATACTTGACAGATTGTTTACAATAACACAGTGATTCTGAGTGTGTGTTTGTGTGTGTGTATGGGTATGTGATGTGCTAACAGATAAAACGATGCACGGGATTCTTTCATTCTGACACACGTTGTCACAAAAAGTGGATTACTTAGCAAAAGGTAGGATAATTTTCAGTTAACCAAAAGTGAAATAATATCCACATATTGAATATATTTGGCGTTAATTTTGTAGAAATTCATTATTTTTATTATTTCTACTTTCTTTAAGTTCTTTACCACGACCTAGATTTCGTTGTATTACAACATCACGTAGTTTCATTTGTGAATATCCACATAACACGTAAGGTTATATCCACCTAACAAACGCTAAGGTAACATCTACTTAAATAATTCTTCAAATATTTCCAAATACCTAAGTCTTCTTGTTATCCAAATTTCCAAAAACCTAAGTCTTCTTTTTTATATCCGCTTACCAAAAAGTAACCTACTTAACAAAAGGTGAAATAATTTCCAGTTAACCAAAAGTAAAACAATATCCACATAACAAAACGTGAACTAATATCCACCTAATCAAAACTAAGATAACATCTACACAAAGTCTTCTTCCAATATTTCCAAAAACCTAAGTCTTCTTTTTACCATTACTACTTTTAGAGGTGTTTTTTCAATAAACAGTAATAACCAAATCCTATAAATTGATCACAAATTCATCTCTAGATACCAACACTTTTCAACACCATCATGTTTAAAATACTTGTCCATCTATAATGCTATATTCTAAATAAATATAACCTTATTTCATTTTTTCCTCGTATTTAATAATGTCATAAATATTTATCATACCATTGCTGTGTGGTTGTAAGACGTGTGAATGTCAAAAGTAAACATCTGACAAACGGCGACGTTATCACTATGTGAGTGATGAGCGATAACCAACGTGTCACGATGTACCGTTACCATCTTGTGTAACCACGAATTTAAGCTGTATTGGAAAATGGAAATGTATTTTTAGCTAGCGTCATTTCCCAAAATGTACAAAGATTACGCCAACCAATATTTATGACTACAGAAAACAATTGAAACTTTCATTCTAATTGACATTATATATAAACGCAAAGAACTGTGTATTAGTTTATGAAATATTCACATGTCATATTCGAATGAAGATTTAACGGTAATCGGTGTTCGGTATTAACGTAGTCTACTTATCCCATTAATTATATATTTTAGTTGTATTGTTATCGAAGGATGGAATATAATTAAATACCCTCCTAACAATTCTGTTCGTCCCAAGTTCTTTTTTAATTAATCACGTCTCAATTATATAACAGACTTCCGTAATATTTTAGATACAATTAACCTATAACCAGATGTAACAGCTACTTGTTATTCTCGCGGTAATATCGTTGCTGGGATATGGATTTAAATTATTTGGCATATTAACAAATAAAAATGTAATGGTTTAATTCATATATTTCTTTGAAACCCGGTCACGTCACAACCGTAAACCAAATTTCCATAGTATTTTATATAAAGTTAATTTATAAGCGGAAGGTAACAACTACTTACCGTCAATATATTGCCAAAAAATGGAATGCAAATATAAGACTACTTAACAAATATTAAAGCAAAACTTTCGTTTATGTAGTACTTTATTACCCAAATACGTCTCAAATTTAAAACAGATTTCCATAGTTTTTTATATAGAATTAACTTATAAGCAGAAGTTGACGATTATTATTCTTATGTTGCCGACAGATAAAACGCAAATGTACGACTTTTAACAAATATAAATACAAAACTCTCTTTTAGATCTTACTTTATTTCCAAAACACGTCTCAACTTTGAAACAGATTTCCACAGTATTTTATATACAGTTAACTTGTAAGCAGAAGTTAACAACTACTTACCATTCCCATGTTGTCGAGATATGGAATGCAAATATACGACTTCTTAACAAATATAAAAACAAAAATTTCGTTTATGTATTACTTTATTACCCAAACACGTCTTAAACTTAAAACAGATTTCCATAGTATTTTATATAGAATTAACTTACAAGCAAAAGTTAACAGTTACTTACCATTCCCATGTTGCAAAGAGATGGAATGCAAATATATGACTTTTTAAGAAATATAAAAACAAAACTTTCTTTTATGTATTACTTTATTACCAAATCACGTCTCAAATTTAAAACAGATTTCTATAGTGTTTTTATATAGAGTTAACTTACAAACTAATATAATTACAAATCTTTCGTTTATGTAGTACTTTATTACCTAAACATGTCTCAACTGTGAATAGATTCCCAAACTATATTAGATACATATAGCCCGTAACCAAGAATAAAAGTTACTTGCAATTCGTACAGTTTAGTTTTCTAGAAAGCAATTATATGACATCCTTACAAACTATTATAAATTTGAAATTTGGTTATATATATTTCTTCACTATTGAATGAAATTTTCCAATTCGTATTGTACTTTCCTATGAACAGGAATAACGTACTTAGATCTATTTTTGAAGAAATTGAAGGATTGGGTGATTGACATAATTTTAAAACTAATTAGTTTGATTATTTGGATAGGCTTATTTTATTGTAGAATTTTGTAACTCTATACCAAAGAAAGTGACTAAATGCATTAACAATGTTTGTTCAATTTTATACCCAAGTCTAATTCCTTACTAAGAGTCAGAATACTTTTGGTCTCAACCAGTATCCATATTTGATTTTTTTTTAAATACCTAACATTGTTAATGCATTTAGTCACTTTCTTTGGTATAGAGTTACCAAATTATACAATAAAATAAGTCTATCCAAATAATCAAACTAATTTAATTATAAAATTATCTCAATCACCCATTCCTTCCATTTCTCCAAAAAATCAAGTCCATTTATCACCACTACTTTTAGAAATTTCTTTTTAAACAGAAAAATCACATCCAGTAAATATCCATCGTCGGATAAAACCAGCGCAACATCTGCAAACACCAAACACGAGAGTTCTTTCCGGCCCTTTTTGAAATACTTAATGTTAATCAGCACAAAAAATCAACTTTCAGGCTACTTAACTGATTACTTTTTATGAATCAACTAAAAGGCATATTCTGAAAAGGTTTTACACATTATCAAGATGAGATGTTTTATAAAAGATTCCTCAAACTCAGCTTCAAATGGAAAATTGTGAAAAAAGTTTTATTTAACTAGATTCGGAAAAACCCACAGTCGACCTTTGTGCAGCAAAATTTATTTAATTCAAACATTGTATTTTTTATTGAATAAAATGACGCAAGGCGGTAAATGTTAGCTTTCTATAGAAAACCATGCGGTACATACGGTAAATATTAGTTTTTTTTTTATAAAAAACTTGTTAATAAATTGTGAATTTATTCACCACTTTTTCAATTAAGTCAACATTAAGAAAATAATTCTTGACAATTTTTAAAATTATTTTTTTCAAATTATTTCTATAGACTCTAGGAGAGTGTTATTATTTTTAATCTTCACAACCTTATTTTGGAATTAGATGTGTCTCTTTCGTAAATATAAATACAAACGAAACAGTTGAAATATTGATTACACACATAGCAGATGTATCGAATACACGTAGGAATACATAGTATCAAAACTGTATTGGTCTATTGTTGAATACGTTAGAACTTGCTCCAAATTATATCTACCAGTTAATGCAATAATTATATTGTTTAAGAGTTTACACAACGAGCCAGCATTCAATATCAAGTGTTTGATATTAACCTCTTGATGCGAGTATCGCATTGTTGATAGTTGTCACAATGAGTCACCAATAAACGTCAACTGATTGATTCGATAATTATACTGTTAATAGTTAATACAATGGACCATCATTCAACGTCAAGTGGTTGATATATACCTGTTGTTGCGATAATCACATGGTTAATAGTTAACACAATTAACCAACAACTAACGACAACTAATTGATAACTCTTACTTGATTTTAAAATTCCAATCTTAATAATTAACACAAAGAGCAATCAATACAATAATAATCAATTACTTATGGAAAAAAATAATAAATTTAATTGTAATATTCGCTAATAAGAAAATATCGAAGATAGATGATTACATGTTGACTAAAATTAAATGTTGACTAGTAGTAATAATTTACTTACAAATATTGGTTATAATCCTTTACACATCATTTAAAAATACTTTATGTATGAAAAATTATTATGTGTGACAAACTCTATGTTACAAGTATATTAAACTATCAAATAGCTTATATGAAGAAGATATTGGACTACAAAAATGGACAACTTTATTTAGATTAAACAAGTTTAAGAGAAGTAATTAATATATCGAAATTAAAATAATATACAACTAGCGTGACCCGTGCGAAGTCTTCGCATTATTTATTCCATTATGAAGCTCAGATGACAGATCAAACAAATATTTTACTAACATTTACATATAGAGGCGCAAGTATCAAAAGCATTGAGCTAAAGCGCCACTTTATTTATACGTGAGTGGATTTGAAATTAAACAAAAATTTTACCGACCGTCAATCATATTGACGTTGAGCCGTTAGATGGCAGCATTGCTGTTTTGTGTATATAATTTTAATAATTAATTAATTTGCAAAAACAATAGCAATAATACATTTTTTAGTTGTGGATGCCGGTAGAGCAAGCAATTATCTATAAAATGATATATAGTTTATGTGGATTAGTTGTGAGGTTTTTTCTAAAAAGGGAGTGTAACATCTTAACCTTAGCGTATTAATATATATGATGATGATGATGATGATGATGATGATGTTTAAATCTTATGCGTATTCGTATGGTGAAGTATAATTTGGTATCCAACATTGTGTTCTGTAGTTGAGCCATGGTATAAGAAGTAAGCTATTTCGATACTTCTTGAGAGAAATAATTTAAGTTTAATGGACTTTAATACATAAATCTAGTAATCACTAATTTATATTTATCTCCTTAAAAACCTTTTTGTTTTTGAGCGTCAATTTTGTGTAATATTATTGTCGTATATATATATACATATATATATATATATATATATATATATATATATATATATATATATATATATATATATATATACTTATAGCCATATTTACATATAGACAAATATCAAAATAATTAGTTGGTATACGCGAAAAAGTAAAATAGCATAATCAAAAACTAATCACAGGCAAATATTTGTCTTCATTGCTAATTTAGACTAAACTCAATTTACTGCACTTTTATCTACACAATTATCATTCAGTATTGTAGCCTTTGCTGGATATAATAATTTGATATCAACGCGGCATTGATAGAAATAATATTCCAAACTTCTTGAAAATTGTCATAAATATGGTTTTCTAATATCAGTGCGTAAAGTAGGGAATTTTTTTGACTTCGTACCGTAGTTTCTCTATAGGGTTTAGATCTGGGCCATCTACGTGCAAATCTAGTACCAACACGGACTCCTTTGCGACGAAAGATTTGATCGTTTGCTTTGAGCCGTCATTCTGCTGAAACCTTCATATAACAGGGAGGATTTATTTGGCAAAAGACAACATGGTTTTCTGTAATATTTCTTGGAGTTTTGTTTTGATCAATAGTAACTTCAATTTCTTTAACTTTTTTTGCAAATTATTGTGTTCATTTCTGCTATTTAAAAACGCCATACGTATTATTTATCATCAGATAAAATGAGATGTATCTTGATGTCGTCAGAAAATAAAACAAGCTTTTTCAAAAAACAGGTTAAACACCAACCGTGCTGGTCTATATTCACTTTTCATCAATGGAACTTTCCAAGCAATTGTTCGGCATAGCTTCGCCTCTCCTAATCGTCATCGAACGGTTCTTGCTGATATGTCAACATTCGCTTCTTGCCAAAATATTTCCTGTTAACAAATATGGAAATTTTAAAGAGGTCTCTCTTAAAAATGAAGACCATCCAACGAGCTTCTTTTGGGGATTCTTATCTCCATCTTTTCTTCCTGGGAACACTTTCAATTGTATTACGCATTTTGAATAATTTAAATTATCTACTTTTTTGCGGTATAACCATCCATTTTGAAAAAAAATTATTATTACTTGTATATTGTTGCACCACAACCCTTACTCGATAATAATTTTAAAAATTGCAATAAAAATAGGCACGTTAGCAATACGATTTTAAAAAAAGTTAACAATGTTAATTAATGTGAGAAGAAAAAGCGTTTATTTTTTAAAGGTTTGCAATGAGAACACCAATATTATAATATCTCCAGATATAAAATGCGGTGACTGTCCATCTGAGTGATTTATTTTGATATTAATCATTCATAGAGGTATTTTTTTTTCAGTAAAGGTAAACTGCCTGTCAGAATATTTTATAACTGGCAGCATTATATATAATTAATAACGGACAATAATATTTACGTTTAATATATATTTTAGATATATATATATATATATATATATATATATATATATATATATATATATATATATATATAACTAATATCTATTTATAATATTGCACATCCGATAACAAACAAGTTTGTGTAACTGACCCCTGAAAATGACAAAAAAGTACAAAGCAAGATACAATCATGAACAACGAATGAGGGAAGCGACGAAGCGAGGGAAAATGCGGCGAAGGAGAATTGGGTGAGGTACGTTTGATTGAGATGGGTTTTCAAAATATTGAATGACAGGTTGCTTTTTACTTCACGGTCCAGTTCACTTCGCAATAAGGTCTCCTTTGTCACTATTTGTGTCTTTCTAGGTCTGTTATAAAGACGTCTTCAATGCTGACAGAATAGACAGTAACAATGATTCGCAATATCCAACGGTCGGGAATATTATTTCCTTTTTTCTATTATAAACTATTCAGAATATTACGCTCTGTCGCTTTTAGAGTTCCTTCTCGAATGGAAAATGGAAAAGGTAACCCTTGTAAGATCACTCACATTTCCATTTGTTACAGACATTTTTCTCAGTAACCGTTTGATATAGAATCTTGGAATTCAGCACAATAATAAAACATATTAACGTATCCCAGTAGCTAACACTTGACTATACTAATGTGACAATATTTGGCAAGTATCAAGTAATAGAATTTTCAAATTTACACTAAAAATTATGAGAGTGAAATTTTTCGATGAAAAATCGACAGAATGAAGTTACTCAATGAACATACGTGCAGTGATTGATACTATCTTCATGTTACTTATTGAGGTATTTGTAAACACACAACACGTGTTTTATATTCATATAAATCTAAGTTATGGCTGTGCTTTTAAATAATATTTTTTAATAATTGAAATTTATTTATGGTCCATATAATTAAAAAAAATATTTATTGTGAATATTCGTGATAGAAATAGTGTTTATAAACTTTTTAAAATATATTTGAAGTGTATTTCTCTAAGTGAAGTTAAGTTTCAGTATATATTTATTTGCATTATAAATTATAAATTATTTAAAATGTAATTATTTGATTGAATTTAGATTTAACCAACCGTATCACGCCTACTTGTGTGATAAATAAAGTTATTTTTGTATTGTGTCAAAGAATTTTAACTTCTAACGCGCTTGTCATTTCTATATATGGTTTGGAATATTGTTTGAAAGGGCTAGTTTATTAAGATCTCAATATTTTTTTTCAGCGTATTAGGTAATATTTAGCATATCAATAAATGTTTTTCATTACTTATAATGAAAAATATATCCCGCCCTTGATTTCCGAAACTACTAAACCTAAATTTATGAAAAAGATAAGATTTTTAAGGCCTATGCAAAGATTGTATGAAACTATAACAATGATTCTAGTTGTCAGAATTTTTAGGATATTAAAGCAAAAAATATTACACTAGATAAAGGGTTTCTTTCTACCAATAGAGTTTCAACAGTTTTACCGATTTTTATGAATACGGCATAACTGAATTTGACATAACATTACAGTTGGTACTGTCTATGATTGAATAAAACAAAAGACGTAACATATGAATTTAAGGTGCCGTATTGATGATTAAAAAAATTTTAATTTTCAAAATCCTTTGAATGTTGTAATTGATTAAAGAGTCTCGACCTTTCCAAATTAATGTTCCATGAATTGGGTCTAGAGAACTTTGAAAGGTTTAGGTAATAGGACTTTTTAACGGTAGAACAATTAAAATAATAATTAACTTTTTAATGTCACCAACAGACACACTCAAGCGTAATTAATTCATAATTAATTCATAACATCGAAAAAATAATTGCTCATTAATATTACGATAATGTTTTTTTAATCTAAAGGGAGCAACGATTTTCCATATATTCATTTTAGTGAATAAAACCCTCTTGCAGTGAGTGTTTTTGAAAGGTCCGGTTTTATTCATAAATATATAATATTCGTGTGACTCTTTTTTTATAATATATTTAAGACTAAAGTAAATTGCTTAGTTAGTAAAGAAATTAGGTGAAAGTAAAAGTGATTATATACATAACATAAATTTTTATTTCAAATTCACGTATTTTGCTATGATACAAGATTTACCTACTTTGTATGAATATAGATACTGGAATATGATTATTGAAAATCTTTATATCTTACTAACGATATGAAAACACACAATTATTTAGTTTTTGTTATTACCTAACCAAAAATCATTATAAAAATGATTACATATTGTATAAATGAGGTCGAAGGGGGCACCTTTTTTATTCTTCAAAGGTTCTCTTTATGTGAATAAAAATATATTCTTGATTTTTTAATATATTTTTCTTACAGCTGCTTTATTTTACAAACAACCTACCCCAAAATTAACTTATTAACCCTTAAAAAATGTAATTAAACCTAATAGAAGTTAATTTTCAATCAAAACAGGATGTTAGATTCTCGCGTTGTAAAAGTTTGCAAGACAATATTAGAAGGTTGGATTGCCAGGTGAGAGCAGACATTTATTTTAACAGCAGTTTTCTACCGTGAGAACTAACGCTTCCGTAGTTAGATGAAACTTAACTCTTTACCCTCAAGTAGCCAGTCAAGTTGGAGTGATGCGTATCTAAAATAATTTTAACCTTAAAATCGATTGGAAAAGGTATCAAAAGGAAAAATGTCGTTAAAATGTAACCACCTTACCTCTCCACCATTGCTCTTGAGGAAAAATCATGGTAAAGGTTTGTTTTTCAATTTCCAATCTTAGAGCAATATTTTATCAATTCTTATTCTGTGATAAATATCTCAAATATAAATAATTCTAAATTATGGGTACATATCCTTATATATGTATAACTCACTCAGTTACGTGTTATATAAAAGTAAATCGCAATTATACTAAGCGTTATAAACGTGGGTCTATTATCATAAAACATGTCCAAAAAACCTTACTTTGGTAGTTATTCACACGGTTTAATTAAAACTCATTGTAAAATTAATACATGTAAAAAATTAGATATTTTAAGTTCTATTCAGTAAAATAAAAATTATCTACGAACTTGGTCTCTTAAAAAAAGCATTTTTTCACTAAGTAACAATTAAAGTTCACAGTTTTTCTGATATATTGTTATGCATACGATAATTCATTTTCTTTACTTGTAAACAAGACCGTGGCCAAAACTTATCTTTGGACACTGGATCACTGTACTTTGATATCTAAATTTTTTCGCATGTAAAATTTTAAATAAAAGGTGGTGGGGGAACTTTTAAAGCATTTTTTTCTTGCCACATTACAATTTATATTTTTTTTAATCAATTGAATAACTGGTACCGTTTTTTATTTTTTTTTAAATGACGAAACTCTTTTATGGTCTCGATTTCTGTAAAAAAATGTACGAAAACATTTTTAGGAACGTTTTGAAGTTTCAATTATTTTCCCCATGAAGAATTTGTATTTAATCGTATTGGTTATTTGAAGATTTCCTGCCTATAAAAAAACAAACATCAAAAATACCTAACTTGAAATATATAACTTGAACTTCTTATTGCAAAAACCCTCAAATAAATAATTAATATGAGAATGTCTACTGAAACTGAATCTCTCTTTCCTTCTTTACTTTCTTTCAAGACAAAATGACTGGCGCGTATCAGCTATCCTGGATTTCGGTTCTATGCATCGCTCGTGCTACGTTTTTGAGCTCACCACCACCATGGCCAATATGATCATGTCCAGCGGAGACCTGAACACTGGAGGACACGTACTAGCTGGATATTCGATTAACAGAGTGGTACCAGAAATCGAGTACGAACTTTTGAAGGTAAGCCAACATGAAATATCTGTTCTGCCGACTTTATATCTTCATTCTGACACAAAATTTTCAACTTTTAGTAAAAAATTAACTGAAAAAAAAATTTGAGACAAATATTTTTAGTGATCAAGAGTAAATACTATACCAAGCCTCATACCCCCAAAATAGAATAAAGCACAACTATACTTTAAATACTCTTCAATGTGATTACTACAACAGGAAACAATAGGAAATTTAGGATATTTCTTTGTTAGTAATGTATATCATAATTTAGGTATTTACGAAAAGAGCATGAACATTTTTGAAATACATACGAGCAGTAAGTACATGTGCTTTGCAGAAAAAAACATTTTGTGACTAAAAAATATATGTCAGAAAAGGGCAAATAAGAACATTTAAATTCTTTGTACAATACTCTAAAACTACTGCACTAATATCATCAAAAGTACTACGATCACATTTTACGTAGATTCATGCATGTACATATGTATCTTCTATCTTGTCATTATGTTTTAACATTTTTCTTTATTAGGTAATTTTCTTTTTTTAATTATATTGCAAGTGTTATATTTTCTAACTAATTCATATACCTATAAAAAAACTCTCTTTACGATGCATAGAAACAACAATCATATTGAATAAGGGCTAATTTTTTTTGTTTTCAGTTCTATTAAAACTAAAAAAATATAAATTAAATTCCAGTATTCCGAATAATGTGTTTGATACATACAAAACTTTACAAATCAATTTCCAATATCTTTTTATCAAAAAGGCTCGTATGTCTTTTGTTGTCGTCTGTTTCTGAGAACCATCAATCCGCCCTGCTTTGTTTTTAATAAACTCACTTGTTATAAACCTACAGAAGAATTATTAGTGTAAAAAAGCAGTCAATAACTTTGCAATTAGGAATATTTATTCCTATATGCCAAAACAATCAATCGACTGAAAGTTTTTTAAATGTACGTTTATTTTTTTATATTTTTCTTCATTTTATTTTTCATTACCAAAAAATAAAGAAATATCCACAATTTATATACATTTATTCAGGTAATTCATACAATATATAAAATGTGTATCTCCAGTTATTTTTAGTTGAATGTAACCCAATTTCCCTATTCGTCTACATTTTCTTTACGTAAATTACTTACAAAAGAAAAAACCTATGTGCACATTTTATGCTATTCCTAAATACGATAAAAAAATTACATGAAAAATATGATTTAACAACAATTTATTTCCAAATAATATTGCCCTAATCGTAGTTAATTTTTATGAAAATCCACAGACCTGTGTCGCTGCAAGAATAGTCCAAGCCCTAATCCTGGACAGTATGTATCACAGCGCTCAAGAACAAGAATCGGCATTCCAAAAGACCGGCTGGGACCTCCTAAGGAAGATTCGCTTCATGACAGACGAGGATCTCAACGTGACTTGGAAGAAGATCGCCGAAGACTATTTGACAAGAAGCAACAAATAGATAAACATATAGTTTATGACATTTACTTACTATTGTTAATTTTGATTTTATAAAATATTATTAAATGATGCATTAACTATTATGTAAGAAAGCTTTTATTTAATGTAAACAATTTTGTCTTAGCATGTATTACTAGGTAATTTTAGGCATTATATTATTTAATAAAGAATAGAATCGAGCAGTTATATATTTTATTACCGTGTGAAGGAAAATAAATATTAATTTATTTATTTATGAAATGAAATTGGTTAACAGCCTCATCATGGATCAAGTGGCGCTTACTAAATGGAGTGTTATATGATTACTGTCAACAAAAATAGTGCTCATTTACTGCAGAGGAGTCTTGGCAACTAATAAGATACGAGAACAAAAATTAAATACGACTAAAATACATATGTTCTTAGTCAAGTGGAGTTCCTCTTAAAGATAGAATGCGCAACGATCACATGAGGGGATTTAAGGGAAAATGGAGCCTTGAGAACAGAAAATCTGACTTTGTTTATTGGGAAAAGACGAGGCAGAAGGCAAACAAGATGAAACATAAATATTGACTTAGGAATCTAAGTGCTTTTTGCTAAAAAACTACTGACCACGTTGACTATGAACAATTAAAACAAGTTATTTCACATTAATAAATAAAAACTAAAATATTTATGCATTGTTATATACGAAATACATAATACGTAAATTTATGCTAATTTAATGATATAAAGTTTTTGGTTTTGTAAATTTGAGGCAATTTTTAAAACTGTCCAATCGATTTAAAAAAGTTTTCCCTGGCGAGTAAGTGATATCAAAACATTTTAATTTTATCCAGGTGTATGTAATGTGGTAGCTACAAAAGAGAATGAAAAGATGGGATTCAAGTGCTTTTTGCTATAATAACTATTCCTTGCAGCCGACCACGTTGACTATGAACAATTAAAACAAGTTATTTCACAATAATAAATAAAAATTAAAATATTTATGCATTGTTATATACGAAAGATATAATACGTAAATTTATGCTAATTTAATAATGATGTAAAGTTTTTGATTATATAAATTTGAGGCAATTTTGAAAACTGTCCAATTGATTTAAAAAAATGTTCACTGCCGGGTAGGTGATATCATAACATTTTAATTTTATCCAGGTGTATGTAATGTGGTAACTACAAAAGAGATTGAAAAGATGGAATTCAAGTGCTTTTTGCTATAAAACTACTCAAGGAGCAGGTGACAAAAAAACAATTTATTTTATAATCATAAATAAAAATTAATATATATATACATTGTTATATAACAAAAATATACTATATAAATTTAAACTAATTTAATAATGATATAAAGTTTGAGATTTTGTAAGTTTGTCAGTTTTTCAAAAAGTTTTCACTCGTAGATAGATGATATCAGAGCATTTTAATTTTATCCAAGTGTATGTAATGTGGTAACCACAGTAGAGATTGAAAAGATAGAATTCGAATATAAATGTTGTATTTCAAAAGAAGATTCCTGAAATTTATAGCAAAAAAAGTGGATGTTTTCGCAATCATTTTTAGAGATGACTTGAATGAAAAGAAAAAAACTGAAATTGTTATGCCGATGTCAGGGGTAATTGTAAGAGTGAAAGTTAAATATCTAAAAATCAGCTCTTTGTGGTGTAATTTCAAGTAGGGTGTCACAAGAATGGCTCTCTGTGGTGATATTAAAATAATACTCCAGTTATGTCACCTGTAAATGAATCCCCGTCTACCCGTCCTTCCCCTGTTCTCATCCATTTGCACTATGTGCAACATGCGCCATTGCTGTTATCAGCCACGACTGCAACTGCAGAGAGCATCGGCGAGCCGGTGGGTGTTAACAAGCGTGGCATTATTTTGCAAGCGGTTTCAGTCTCCGGTGAAAGTATACTTGCTGTCAATATGCATATTTTAAAAAGTCAGCTAGTTCAAAGTATGGGTTAATAAGATGTTTTACTATGCCAAGCTTCAAGTTTCTGCATTGCATAATTTCTAAGAAAATCGGCTGTGTCTGACGGATAGACAGACACGTGATTGATCTTATGAGGGTTTCATTTTTCCTTTTGAAGTAAGGAGAAAATAAATCATATGTTATAAACTTATTGCCTTAAATTAGGTAGTGGCATAAACGACGTCATTTACACTGATTCATCATCGAAACGCAATGTGAATTTAGTTTTATAATATTTTCATATTTTCATTATTCTTCATACTCTCTTATATAAGTACACCAAGTAGATGTCTTATTTATCACTATGATTTACATACTCATATTTAAGAAAATGTTCGCATAACAGGAAACATTGAGTAAATAACCGCTATATGAGCAAAAATGAGTTTTAGACTGGTTGACCTGGTACCTTTATTAATACTTCCATCGCAATCATAACATTTTATGATTAATGTGGATCTATTTAAAAAGTTCTAGGGTCTTTGTTACCCCAGAGACAACATTTGAACTATTTGAATTCAAAAACAGAGTACCTTCCTATGTGACCAGAGTGAGAACTCTGAAAAGCCAGTATGTTTTATTCCCACAAAATAATCAAACTATAAATATAGAGCAGCTTTACCTAGTTTAAAAAACAACGAAAGATAAAAAGAAGTTTAAAAAATATAACCATTAAGTCATTTCCTTATATGCTAACGAAATTGCAGACGAAAGCTAGTTAGTAATAAGATTAGTTTTAGTTTAGTTATCTTACAGTATAAAAGTTCTCTAAAATTATTCTTGGTGGTTTTTGAATATAAATTGTTTTGTTTATACAAATTGTTTTGTTTATACGGTTTATTCTATAATCTGTCTGCATATACGATAAACGATTCCTATAAATTAAAAAAATGGTAATAAAATACGACCGATATTTGGAGATCGAAGATACGAAGAATTAAAGGATTATTAAAAATATTATTAAAGATACTATCGGTGCCCCCGGTGACTGGTATGGTGATATTTTTAGGCTAAAATGAAAGAAGTTTTTACAGATTTTGACGTCTTTCTAATTGATTAATTAGTTGTCAGGTTAAAAGATTGAACGTGGTGAGGCATAGCAAAAAGACCCCTATAGATATTGTCAAAATAAATATCTGCAATTCTTTCTAAAACATTATTTAAAATTCATTCCTATTAAAACCCACATAAGGCTAGATACCTAAAACAAATATTTTCTTTTAAAGAATTCTTCGAAGCACTTCCTCATTATCAAGTAAACCATTCTTACACAGAGCTGACCATCTACAACAATTGTTCGGATTATTCCTAAATGAAAGATTATATAACAAGTCGGTATTATTTATCATTCATACTTATCTTACGGTATAAAATCACTTCAAAGCACTTCCTCATTATTAAGTAAACCATTTTTACACAGAGTTGACCATCTACAACATTTGTTCGGATTATTCTTAAATGAAAGATTATATAACAAGTCGGTATTATTTATCATTCATACTTATCTTACGGTATAAATTCACTTCAAAGCACTTCCTCATTATTAAATAAACCATTTTTACACAGAGTTGACCGTCTACAACCTTTGTTCGGATTATTCCTCAATAAAACAGTTTATAATAAGTCGGTATTATTTATCATACACACTTATCTTACAGTATAAAATTTAACTTTCAATAAAATCAAAATATTTTTTTTGATATTTCAAACAAAATCATATACTATTTCATTAATGTTCCTAATAATTGCATTACAAAATTCGTTTTTAAATATCAGTCTTTAAAATCAAACAATTGTATTTATAGTAAGTTGTAATTAACAATAGGACTGATATACATAAAGAGACAATAAATCATCCATATCGTATAGAAATACTAAGCGAATGTATAATTCTCAATAAATCAAATTTATGTTTAGTATTTTTTTTAGAAACACAGCTCTTACAGCAGTGCATTTACGGAGCCGTATAAATCCACGCAAGTAAAAATGTTATAGGTACGCTAAGACAAAGTTTATTATTTTTTCTAACCAACAATCACCGAGTTTCAGGGTTTTTTTCCGTTATTGGTATCGTACGGGGTATTATATCGTAATGGTATCGTATCGTGATGGATAAAGTTTTGTTCATGTATGGGATATGAACGAAATTTCTAGGTTCTAACTAATGACCTGTGGATTTTGATGATCTGTTACTTAATGAGTATTTTAATAGAATTTAACAAATTGATAATTTTTTACGTCGTGTATCTCAGAAAGTACTACACATACAACCTTCAAATTTGTAGCACATATATTTGTCATTATAACCATGTATTTTTCTCTCCATACGGTGAAAGTTAGATTTCAAGGATATGGAGGATTTGAGTTAGGAGAGTATCGAAATAGATACTGGATTTACTGGTAAAAATAATAAGAAAAAACCATCAGGTTCTTCTTATTATCAGAATCTGGCTCGCGTATCTAAGGTTTCGTACCCCTTTTTCGGAGAAATTACTTTATTTATTGTAAGTCATCACTAATATGGACTTCTTAGAGCAATAAATTTTGGTAGCACCTAATAAAAATAAGTGGAAAAATAAGAAGCAGAGACGAGAATCAGCGTTATAGTTTTCCAGCAACCTTTTGATGGACTATTAAAATTCCCATTTTTTTAATTTCAAGTTTACTAGTTTTGGAAATCAAGACTTTTTTCATCTAAAATTACGAAAAAAATATTTTTGAGACCCTAGGAGGGTTGGCGAACTGGCGCTTTCAAACGATATTCCACGGTATATATAAAATTTTAAAATTATTTTGAAGAATTAAGTTTTTTAACTTTGTAAGTACTAATTACCAAGAAATTTCTGAATGGTAGTTACGTGCGCTTTAAAATGCTTAATTTTAACTATGCCAAATTTCAAATATCCCCGTCAAGTGGTTTCTACAAAAAACGGCTATGACAGACACATAGATGGACACGGGGGTGATGTTATAAGTGTTCCCTATTTAAGGTAAACGAGATGCGAAAGTCGAAAAAAACCAATGATTTTTCTTCATAATTACATCAAACATCTAAGTTGTATTCAACGCCGAAATAAGCTAAACCAATAAGCGTAAAACTATAACACGATCTTTACCTACATAATGCGACTATTATTTTTATATCCTTAACGAAATATTTTACAAAAAGCTAATGTCTCAGGAAGAAAATTTGCTTAATGGCTAGTTACAGGCTTATTTTTAAATTAAATCTTACTGTTAATAAAAAAATTATCTTATAAAATACAATTTATGATATACAATTTATAAATGTTCAATCTTTAATATTTGATTACCAAAATTACTTTCAAACCCCAAGGCGTTTAATTGACCGCAGCTCTCCTAAAATTCGTCTACAATCTTTTATCTTCAACGTTTTTCAAGGCCAGGCATACTGATCGGCAAAAACTTGTCTAACAACCTCAAGTAAATGACATCAAAGCTGAAAGTTTTAGCTCTGTAACTCCTTGAAACCTTTTAAACACTTTATTCTATTTGAAACTTAAATCCTTTACAATTAAAATGCTGTTGTAAAAATACAATTAAATAAATTAAAAAATCTTAAAAATATAAATTAATTTTTCTTTTCAGTTCCCAATATAAAGTTTCATTTTGTTAGCTCGAGGGTTTTAATTCGTTCTCCTCAATTCGTGGATGAAATCCAAGAGTCGAACGGTTTCTACATTTGTATCATTTAATAGGGTATTATTGAAACAATTCATTAATCCACTTAACGTTTATATCAATATGCAGTTCCTGATTTGACACAAAGCGATGAGTAGTCATGAGCAAAAATACCTATAGGTCTCTTTGGACTACATTCCTGTTTAATTCTTAAATATAATCAAGTAATTAGATACCCTTCGTGCAGGTTAGTTTGACGATGGATTTGGAATTACGTTAAGTTGGAAATGGTGTCGAAGCAATCATTATATCCGACAACGTTTGATCTTGATTTGTTCTGATTTTTGTTTAACATGATGTTTCCAGGTAAACTTCTTAACCAGATGCAAACCGAGTTATTTTACTGAATTTGCTTTTAGAAATTAGATAACACTGTGATATGTCCATATATTGCCAGCCTCCCTTTTGTAAATATCAGATGATTGGATTTTAAGTCATTGAGCTTAATATTCCAGTTAGCCAATCAGATTATTTTGTCAAGTGACCGTTGTAGTTATTCAGTGACCTCATTTTGTGTGTTCGCTGTTGCTGTGATTACTGTATCGTTACTAAATATTACTTTATATGTTTTTTTTTGGTTGAGTTATAATTGATGGACAACATGTTGAGAAAATGTCCTAAGGCACTTGCCTCTAGTACTCCAGCTAATATCGGATAGGAGTTTGAGTAAGTATTTTTGTGTGTTACTCTAAATTTTCTATCGGATTGTAAATTTTATTTGAAATATGTTATTTCTCCCTTTAAACACATAAATTTTTTTAACGTAAAAACTAACCAAAGATAATTCAGGCTCACGCTACATGAGTTTATTTATTTTATTTATTTATTTATTATTTCTGTAAGCTTAGAAAACTAAGTATACAGTGACAGACTCATTGCTACAAGAGCAATCTCTTACAGCCAACCACAATAAATTGGATGAGAACATTAAGTGCTGTGGCAGACTGTAAGTGATTTTAAACATTAATTAATCCTACTTAAAATGAAAAATATATAATATTATGTAGTAATGAAATAATATTAATTAAAAACCCAGGAAAAACGACACTTTAGGAGTAGATGGACAATGATGGGTTATAATGTAAGAGATTAGGATCTGCCAAATTATTATAAAGTTTATTTGCCTATGTTAATTAAAATCACGTCTGCTTTGATGTAATAAACACGTATTTCTTAAATATATAAAACATAGTAGTTATAAAATATTTTAAAATGATACTGTATAGGATAGTGTTAATAAAAAAAAATTAAAATACATGTAAATTCAGAGACATAAAATTAAACATAATCTATCAAATTAATTTCATTTCAAACGAGATTAAGGTTTTTATAACGTTTGAAATGAAATTACTTTATTTATTCACAATTAAATGAAACTACGTGATGTAGTATTATTTCTACTTTCTTTAATTTCTTTACCACGACCTAGGTTTCGTTGTATTACAACATCTTCAGGTGGGCTATTAGCAAAGATCTTTGCTAACACCCCACCTGAAGATGTTGTAATACAACGAAACCTAGGTCATGGTAAGGAACTTAAAGAAAGTAGAAATAATATTACATCACGTAGTGTCATTTAATTGTGAATAATGAATTTCTACAAAATTAACGCCAAATATATTGAATACTTTATTTATCATAAGTCTTCGTAAATATGGACTTCTTAGAGCAATATTTAATAATACCTTATATAATATATTTATATATTAAGTGGGGATATACGTATTATAAATTTTTCAAAATCGATCACATCTAAAATCAGCGTCATAGTTTTCTCACAACTATTGCGTAGCCGTCTAAAAACTGTTTTTTATAATCTTAGTTTCAGTAGTTTTTTAAATAAGGCGGGGAATATATTTTTGCATACTTTTCAGCATATCTCTAAAGATATAATATCTTAAATTACGAAACAATTTTGAGGCATTATCAACAATACATAAGATATAGCCCTTTCAAACCATATCCCAAATTATACATGAAATTAAAAATAATTTTTGAAGTACTTAATTTAGAGAAAAAGTCACATAAAAATAGGGTTGATTATTAGATATTAAGGTATGCTTGTATTAATATGTATCTTTACTATATCAAATTGCAAGTTTACCAAGTGCAACAGTTCTACGTGAAACAGTTTCCAAGAAAAACGGCTGTACCAGAGAGAAACTTGCATGGAACCAAAAACTTCAAATACCACTGTGCTTTACTAGAAGAGTTCTTTTTAATTACACTTCACTTACAACTGTAGTTAGAGAGAACAAAATATTTGTCCACCCCGTTTTAAAAGTATGGGCGCCCTCTTTTTTTTAAATGACACAATAATTTAAATTTGGTTTAGTTTTGACAAAAATATGTACATAATAAGTGCAAATTATATATATATATATATATATATATATGTGTGTGTGTGTGTGTGTGTGTGTGTGTGTATATATATATATATATATATATATATATATATATATATATATATATATACATGTATATATTTCATCCCGTTAGAAATAGCCAAATGGCAATACAGTTCAATTAAAACTCTTTGGACACGAAATCCCTATATTCCATTATTACTTCTATTCCATTGGAGTTGGAGTACTCTTTTTAATATCAATAGCAATAGACAGGAATTCCGTAATGGGTTATATTGTATATTCACCGGAACTTTTAGTTGTTAAAGACGACACTGGTTTCAATCCAAGTCGGGTCAAAAAGCAGTTACTGCTTCATAATACTTTTATTCACCTTGTAGTATTTGTACAAGAATTTACTATTTTAACAACTGTAATACTGACTATGAAGTCAGCGCAAACCTATATAAGTCAACTTAAATATACTATACATAATGACAAATATTGAAAAACCACAACTAAGTTGGATACTACAGCGGTCGTGACAGAGAAGATTATATGATAATATGAGAGCATTCTCTATCCAGGTAACAACTTTAGGAATTGCTTATTCGTGGATCGTGATCTTTTAGTTAAAAACTATCCAAATTATTTAACGAAGATCGGTTAAACGAGTTGGAATGCCTTCCTTATTGAGATATTGTCCATTTGATTTATTTGACCTCAAAAAATATCACCATATTTTTGTGTTTAAGTCACTTCTCAAGTGGGTATATATATGTTACCGGCACATTTTAAATATTGAAAAGGAAACGGCGACATATTCGCTGTCCCCTTTTCAATTTTTAATAGAATCCTAGTAGTTTATCTTCCCTTAATTCTAGGTTCAGAGCTCGTGGCTTTGATTTAAGTCACCCATAATCTCAATATTCCCTAATATGGTACCATCATTCCAGATATTCCTTTACTGCACTCAATACTACCAAACTCTGGAATTAACTTAATCGTCGATTTAAATTTAGAAAAATCATCCAAAAAATTATTCCCTTCTTGATTTCTTATCACTAACCTCTCTTTTTTATATCTTAACTATTCTGTCCTTTTTCTATAACCCTGTTGTTAGTTAAATTATAATTTGTGAATGCAATGAATATGTAATAATTTATTACATCCACAATTTTATTATAACCAACTCTTGCAACGCCAAAATCGTGACACACGAAAATTTGGTTAGTTAAAACAGATTGCTCATTTATTGTTAGATAGCCTAATCATATCAGAATACACAGAAATTTCAAAAGAACAATAGAAGTTGTCATAAATGGTGTCTAAATTTTAAGTGGCATATTGGAGAAAAATTAATTATGGAATGGGCAGAAGAACTTCTTCCATCACCGTTTATAAATCACTTTATTATGTACTAAATTGTGTAAATCAGTTGAAAAGTTAAAACGACTATTACAATGAGCTAGATGTACTTCTATATCAAATATTCTCATACGAATCGTCGTCAATGGTTTCTCGTTACCGGAAATAACAGCAACAATTATAAGTCCACTCATACTATAAATAGATTGTTGACCAAACGAAAAGGAAAAAAATATCATTAAAAAAGGAAACAAACTGTTCGTTACTCAACTCCGCGACATATTAGCATTAATGACACAAAAAGTTCGAAACGTTTAACTTAACACGTTAACGTAGTCCTTACGTTTGCAATTTGCTTCCCATTGTTACCGGATGCGAGCGTTTTATTTCCGTCGTAATGTGACATTAACGTTGTTCCGCCACAACGGTGACTAAAAACTTTTCGCGAGATTCATTATTTCTTTCGCTTCTAGTGAAGGTTTTACTTCCGGCATTTTTGTTTTTTTCTCTTCGTTGGTATCAATTTTCTTTTTATTTAAAGAATGATTATTTTAAATACAAACCTTCAATACGTGGAAACGAAATAAAAGATCTACTCATTACATTAATTTATAATTAGATTTGTTTATATTTTATAAGAAATGACAATTTCTAAGTAAAATAAAATTTTCGGTTGCATGGATAGAATGGGGTAAGTAACAGTGAAGACAACGTGTTACACTGTTTATTTTTTCAGGGCTACGCCCAATAATATTATATAACGCCTTTAGTTTCTTTACAAATGGACAATAATTAAGAATCGATTAGCATGTTCTTAGATAAACGTTACTAATGCTCTTATTTTTGATAATTAAATTAGACTACGTGATGTAGTATTATTTCTACTTTCTTTAAGTTCTTTAAGACGACCTAGGTTTCGTTGTATTTCAATATCTTCGTTGTACAAAAGCAAAAAGTAGCTACAAAAGCTATATCGTGATTTTCGTCATCTGAAATTACCAACAAATTACTTCCAGCAATTTTTGTAACAGAAAAATCGTATTTCTTTTACGAATATATTTTATACTAAATTTCTTCCGTTTATTTGATTTTTCTTCATCTTTATCGAAAATCTAACTCGCTGTTTAATGTAGTATCCACAATTTTCATTCAACTTAAGTAACAGAATTTCCTGAGCACAAATACGTGGATTCAATACGTTTTGTAACTTATTTTTATAAATATTTAGTCCACGTTTAGCAGTTTCTACATCCTAAATGACAGTAATTTATATAAATACATTGTGTTTCCGGCCGCTTTCAATAACTCGGTTCAGCGTCAATTCTAATTATAAACAATTAACAAGTTAAAGACATGAGCTTTGGAAATCAAGGTTTCGTACCACGTTTCTAAAACTACGAAATTCTCAAATTACTATATAAACCATTACTTATCATTTTCAAGAGTAGTGATAAATAAAGGAGACAACATATCTCTAGGTTGAATAGAATAAGCGTCTTGTTAAGCATACAATCAGCCCTATGTTGTATTACATTACTTTATTAATAACGTAAACGTTACATAATTATCAATCTTTATAGGGACGTATGTTGTATCATTATGAAACGTTTGACAGCCTAGGTACTTTAAAATGTTGCCCTATTCGATTTTACGTAAAAGTGGCTGACGCTGATAACGTAACGTAAATATTACTTTGGTAAAACACTTTTGACTATCTAAATAAATAAAAAAATTTCGACTATTTTTAGCTGATGTTGAAAGTGACATGAGAAATAAATTTTTACTTGACGCGCAACAAAACAAAAGAATGGTATAAAATTTCCCATCATACCTAAATAAAGTACAAAACTGTCCTCGTCGATGAAATAGCTTCGTCCGTTTCTTTCTTGTAAAATTATTGCCATCGAACTTTGAAGAAAAATAAAGGCAAGGATAATGCAAGTGCGACACAGCATGCCGATTTTTAAAGCAAAAGTCATAGTAACCATTATTGTCGTACGTGAGTTAGAATATCCGTAAGTATAAAGTAAATTAAGCAACATAGGGCTGAATCCTCAATAGTCTTGTCATAAAATAAAAATGGTTATCTTTATTATTTAATTTTTTTTGTTACCCACTATTTAAACCCAATAATTTACTAACTCAGTAAATTAATATTATCTTTACTAACTTTTTAACTGTCATTTTTTAACAGTGAATGCAAGTATGGAACGTTTTTCTCAAAGTTTTTTTTAATATTTCCAAAATTACAGTAATATCAATATGAAGGATGTTGGTTAATTGATATGTCAATATTTCACTCGAAACTATAAGACGAAAATAATCTGTAGCGTTTTCGTTTGAGTTTTTATTAACGGGAAACAATTTATTTTTCGATAACAAAATATTTTTTTTCCTCTTAACGTTTTCTGAATCATGATTACAATTGAAAAAAAACATGGTCATGAACAAAACCTCCATGAAAAAAATTTAAAAACGCTATGTATAAAACGCCGAATACTATTCAGCGCATCTCTTTGATGATGCCGACCGGCGACGCTCGATGTGATTGCATTACAAGGCGTTTAACCCTAGTGAGAGGACTGAAATTGTTTGTCTCGAAACAAATTATTGATTGCAATCATCTTATTTTGTCGAATTTATAAATCTCATAGAAGTCCGTTACTATATCAATTTAAAAACGCGACATTTGCTTTAGTAAACAAAATCCACTATGTACAAAATGTCCATTTTTAATAATCATTCCCTTCATTAATATGTGCTGTTCATTTGATATGTGCTGAAGAAATTTGCAATTTTTATTTCCAAATAATTGGTTCCGGTCGTAGGAGGCTTGCTTTTTAACAGGTTTCAAGAACCGATGGCAATATAATAATTTCATTACTAAAATTTATAAAATAAAATTATTGTTTAAAAATCTAAAAAGACACGTTTTTATAGCGATAGGGATGAAAAATTAATATTTAAATACAAACATTTTTTTCAAGAGTGAAATAATGTGGCAACACTCAGTATAACTTAATTTTTTTTTAATAAACTTAAAATAAGAATAAAGCGGTTGAAAAAAAATAGTTTTAAAAAAGATTAGGGGTGCTCTTGACTTGATTTATTAACAAATGCAACATATATCATTTATTAAGTTAAGACAAATCATGACATCATTATATTTAGGATTGACTAAACATCTTGGGACTGCAACGGCGACAACTCACACACAAATATTTATATCTGCATTCAAATAAAGTTGAAGGGAACGTAACACTCCTTTGCATAATGGACCAAAAATAACAACAATAATATTAATTATGACGAACATAATTCCAAAATATTTTATTCACATCTTTTTGTTGAATATAAGAAATGCTAAATTTTAATCAATAAAAATACCCGTTTACACAAAACATCATAATGATAAATAAAAACTACCAATTTCAGTTCCAATAAAATGAGAATTTGCAAAAAAATCCACCATAACACAGTATGTGACGTTTACAGGGCACAATATTTCCAGAAGTATAACTTTTCGTTTCGCAAACAAAATAAGAGGCTTTGTCTCATTGCCACAATATCTAACTACCTTCGTATGTATAAAAGCATCTTCATGACAAAACTCTTATTGAGTCCGCGAGGAGAATATTGATGGCGGCCGGTGACCTGTGTCAAGAGGACGGAAGATATCCGTCCTTCGAGAACGATATTGCTTTTCAATGTCATTATCTTTTACAGCCTTTTTTATCTGTACTTTAATCCATTCGCCGTATACCCGTGGATATGCCCATAACTATAACAGATTTTTGCTTTTAATATATTTAAAACATAACGAAAGTTTGAATGTTCTGCTATTATTGTATTAGGTTAAGACATCATAGTGACACTTAATCAATTAAACCATTATAGTAATATGTGACAGTCTTTAAATTTTTCACGAATCAACATCTGTTGCTTGTTTGTTTGAGATTTGTCACTTAGATTTAAATACAACTACTACAGCTTCATATAGCGACCATCCATCAAATAGGACTACGTTAAACTTATTTCCGTAGCTGTGAAACTTACTACATGCATTTGTCACCTTTCGTGTTCCTACTGCAATTGCGTGCACGTGACATGAAACACGCACACTTTATAGTAGCGGGATATAGTTCCCTAATTTCTTCACTCATGGTTGATTATCATATGATAATGCATTCTGTTTGCCCCAAATCATTCATATAGACCTGTTTTTCAACTCGCTCATTGTATAGTTTCTTTATTGATAAGTAGCTGCAGATGAAGAGTGAATATCATTGCTGATAATGATAAGTGAAACGGCGAGTATGAAAGAACAAATAAATTATTGAAAACTTCAAGTATTCAACTTCATTTAATTTCAAACTATTCAATCGTCCTTACAAACCGTAGCAAAACTTTAAAATTACCAGTTTGTGAAAATACATGGTGGGGCATGTTGAAAAGAAATTAAGTACAGGTTAGCATGCAAGCTACGAGTTTAAAACTTAAATTGACATGAAAAAAAGTTATAATTAAAAAAAGGTATAAAAAAGTTATAAAAAAAGTTATAATAATTATATTTCTTTTCATTTTAATCTTGCGAAATAATAAAAAGTCTCTTATGCAACAGCGAATTTGAATCGTTATTACTCAGATGCACAATGCATTCATGCAACAGTATGTGAATAACTTTATTTCTACATAACACATATTCATTCCACATATGAATTAAACCTAATAGACTGTCAATACAAAAAAATTAATTTTTTTTCGTCGAAAATTTGACAGTGGTTTTTTTTCAGATACAGTTTGACAGTGTTTTTTTTTCAGAAACCGTTGAAAATGTTCATATGATTCCATAACATTTCTTACACGATTTGATTCATAAAATCACCTGTAGAAATAATATGTTTTTGTTACAGCCTGTGTACATGTGCATCGGCATTATTTTTCCCTTAAGTTCATCTCTTTCGTTTCGCCATAAAATATATGCATTTATTTTCTCTTTGATCTGCTATAAAAATACATCAAATACTCTGAATTATTCAAAATCACATTTTTAGGATTCCCTTGCGAAATGACAAGGAACTCTTATAAATTCCCCCTTATAATTTCTTCATATCTGTCTGTTTGTCCCTATGTTTTTGGTTCAAAACAAATTATAATGAAATTCTACACAAAAGTAGTTAAATCGAACATTTAGAAATAAACTTTTTATTATTTTTTTGGAATCTCTCCTCTCCATACATCACACTTGAGGATGAAAATTGACACAGGCAATTTTGTTACACGATCCCATCGTGTAGAGTGTCATTAAACAATTTTCTTGGAAGACATTCAAAAAATCCCTGATAATGCTTTTTTTTTAATGTGAGTTCTCCTTTGTGAGATAAGTGTTACTTAAAACCAATCAGTATAAAACCCAGGAGTTAGGTGACAGAATGGATAGAAAAGTAAAACGTAATTTGAAAATTAACAGTATGTAACATAGAACACATGTTTTATCCTTAGCTATCCTTAGCATCTAACTGGTTATATTTGAATCAAGTTTCTATGAAAAAAGAAATTTTACTTGTTTTACTAATAACAATTTTTTTTCTGAAACGAGAACTACTAACTGCTTTTATTAATGTTTACTTGTTTTACTAATAACAATTTTTTTTCTGAAAAGAGAACTACTAACTACTTTTACTAAAAACAATTTTTTTGAGAAATTTCATGTAATTGCTTTTCATTATCTATTTAGAATTATCCTCATTTATAATATAAAACTTATTTGTAACAATCTGTATATTTGTGAGTTGCAGTATCCACAGATATGCGTACAAATCATATTATATGTACATATACATGTTAAACTCTAACTGGCTATTTATTTCCAAAAAAATATAAATTATTAAAGTATGTGGTAAAAGTGATAAAAAGCTATTCTTAATTAATTCTAGAAACTAAATATATACTATTTTACATTGTATAGTGAGTTATTGGTCCCCTTTAAGTACCCGCGGTGATATGCAGATTCATTTTTCACCGACGAGTACTCGCTGGTATATACATAATGTGTGTGCGCTGCCCCGTGTTTCTGTCTGACACTTACGTGTTGTTATGCTAATAGAAGTAGAGGCGCTATTTATAACACTTGTAGAAGTATCTTGCATTCCTCTGTCATAGAAAATTTACAGCTGTGGCTGTACCTAATCTTTAAAAATAAATACAGAGTTAACCTAAATGCCATGGCAGGCAAAAAAATTTTACCCTTGTGGATGTAACAGTCCGGAAAGGGTTAATTACCAGAAAACAAATAAAATATACAACGTAAAGGAAGTTATTTCTTTACAGTAGATGAGGTTCAGCAACTCCTAATTCCTTTGATCACATGAAACCCCGTCTTCAGTAACCTTTCTCTATAATCTTTCACTAAAGTTGCCAAATGTTAACTCCTCATTATGTGATTTAGCTTATTGACATCTTCCGACCGAGGATTGACATCTCTCCTGGCGACCCACAATATAATGGTAAGATGCACGTTAAAGAACAAACACGTTCGCGTTACCGACATACTAACGTTAAAAGTATATCTCTAGCTATGAGTATGACGTGTTGCGCTCAGCCAACAGTGAAAGCATATATATATATATATATGTATATATATATATATATATATATATATATATATATAAATATATATATATATACATATACAACATCAACTATATATATATATATATATATATATACATATACAACTGTATGATATGCGCATTCATAGGTAAAATCTTGTAAGTTCGCGTCACCGACATGCCGTAGCGTATATCTGTAGCTATAAGGATGACGTGTTGTGCAACATTAGTGCTGTGTATATCTATATAAATTAAGTTAAATTGACTTCGTGAAAAGTTTAATATGTATATACTCTGCATTATTTAAATTACGTTTTAATTTTATTATTATTTTAGTTGTTTAATTGTAGGATCACCGTGCAGTACTAAATTGATTTATATTTTTATAAAGAAAAATAAAGAACAAAAACAAAGCAATAATTTCTAATATTTCAAATATTCGTATAAATATTAGCGTTTAAATATTTAATATTATTTATTTTTTTAATATTTGACCTCTGCAATACATCATGCAATGAATATTTCATAGTGGCTTAGGAGTTTTCTTGCTAACGTGATAAAACAGATTTCTAGTGGTTCGATAATATTTTTGTCGCGGATTTTAAAATTAAAAATTTTATAAAATTTTATTAAACAACTGTTACTTCATAGTTTGAAGCTTTCACTTCTGTTAGCAGTCTTCCTAACTGCCTATGTTTTTTTCCCCAAAAATGTTTACCTCAGGTAAAGATTATTAACTATTACTGCCTAAAGAAGCGCAAATCACCACCCCCGCCAGCTTAACGTCACCGGCAGATAACTGGTACGATCGAGAGAACGTGATCCCAGGTTGCCGCTTGTTCCCACGTCCGCGTATTACTTGTTTGATTTTGCGATGTTTGGTTGAGTTTAACTTGTGTAATTCCGTCTTTTTTATAACTATTTATAATGATTCAATATAACGGTCCGTTATTGCGCTGTGCTGAGAAAGCAATAAAATCAATAATATATATTTTTTTGTTTATTGTAAATAATTTTGTTTTGTATCACCAACTTATTTGGTTAGTACCTATAATTTTATGTCTACAAACATGTGACTGAACAGTTTTAAAATACAAACCGTTCTTAAAAGTCATTGTTTTGTTTGAACGCGATGTGGTTGGAAAACGTATCCTTGTAGTGTCTGTCATGGCCTTTTTATTTAGTTTATTAAGAGTCAAAAGTACAACGAAGACATTATTCCAGTATATCACATTTATAAATGAACAAAATTTATTTTTATTAAAAATTTTTTTTCGTTTTTAAGGTCCACACTAAGTACCTTTTTTCAAATTCTATCTTAAAATCATTATTGGCAAATCAGTTTCACTTTCTTTACGTGATTTCATTTTTACAATTCAGTAATAATAAAGACATGCACGCCAATACAAATTTTCTGCGCCAGCGTACTATCGAGGCAGTCATCCTATCCACGCTATTGGTTAAAAAGAGGAACAGCTATGTTGCTGACGTTTAATGTCGACTCGATCAATCAGCGCGATTGCCCCCATCGATCGAGACAGATGCGGGCAATCGCGTCGATCAAGCGAGTCGCAAAAACAGACAAAAAGGCAAATTACTTACGTTAGTAGTTAAAGAAAAAGCTATGTCAAAAGTATTTTGCACATTTTGGTTCCCGTAGCTAAATTGAGAACCTTTATAATTTGCCATATCCATTTGTAGGTGAAAACCGTTTTAATGGCAGACTATTAGTGTTCTAAAACTGAAGTATGGTACAGTTGTACATATTTATAATGTTTACAAAGTTGTTTCTTAAAAGTACCTCCTCTACATGGGACACGGAACGATTTTTTTCACATACACCATTTTATTGGATATCATTGAATAGGTCTTTCAAAAATATTGTGGGTGTACCTTATTTCTCAATAACTGAATTATTTTTAATATTCACAATAATATCATATCTAAGAAAAATAAAACGAAAATTGTCAAGGCTCAGTAGAATCTCCTTCTTTTAAGGGTAATAGTCGACCAACTTACGATATGTAGTTGGGTCTATGAAAAGTTAATAGAATCTATATAAAATGACTTGAATTAACTGCATAAATTAACGCACACACACATACGATCCGTATCCGTATGTGTGTGTGCGTTAATCTACGCACACACATACGGATGCGGATAGGCGGGTACATATGTATAGTGTAGGCAATTAAATCTGTTCGCTAGTGTGGAGTGTCGGGGGCGTGCCTCAGAGTTATTGGAACCCCCGTAATAGGAAATCTACTTATACTTAAGAGGTTTATTCTACTCCCTGCCGACTTTTTCCTGAGCAAATGAGATTAGTGTAAATAACTCTGACTCTGAGTAAGTCTGAAGAAATAATTCCCTTACTACATATATTTTTCGTCGGATACATGGAATGAGTGTATGATTTTTTCGTTGTGAAAACTAATGCAATAAACTGCACTTATGCATTTACTATATTTTTCCATTACTTACTTCCAAAAAAAATTATACCAAAATTATCAAATTTCTCAAAGTATTCAACTAACGTGTCAAAATGTATCTTCTTATCTTAGGTAAACATCATAGGATATATCGATTACAAAATCTATGTTCTCATCTTATGTAAATGTTATAGAATATATTGATTAAAAAATGAATCTTCTTTTTAGTACTGAAGTTATAGGTTTTCTATTATCACCCAACCGTAATTGTATGTATGGTAAATAATAGAATGAAAACAAAGATTTAGTTTAAATATAAATAAGAATAGACAAATGCCAAGAAATAAAAATTATATCACAATGTAATGTAATCCATCAAGCAACACGGTTTTACAATCTTGTATCTATTTTACAAATACCTGAAGGCACTTTAGGTTTTCCTCCAACAGACTCCATTAGCATTTTAATGAACACTACAACGCCATTAAAATGCTAATGGAGTCTGTGGTAACTAAATAAATATTGTAGCCTGTGTTTAATTATAACATTCAAATACAAATTTGTAATCCAATATCGCATAAGTTTGCATGTAGATGAAAAACAAATTTACAAGTAAGAAAAAAGCTTTGTTTTATTTTTATTTTTCTTATTAAAAAATTCGTAACTTAAAAATAGATTTCTTCATTTTTCCGCTCGGCTTTTTTGAATGAATTTTGATTGTTTTTACAAAAAAGAAACCAGCCCTTTTATTCAATAATCTATATATAAATTGAGCGTATGGTTGTACATTGCCCGAAATTGGTTTCGTCGTTTTCATAATCAATACTCTTCCAAAAGTCATATTTATTTCCTCTTAATAAATTATTTTGTTACTTTTATCGTTACTTTTTCTCTTTATCAAAATATTATTTTATAAACATGATTTACAATGGATTACTTTATAACGACTATGACAAAACTGCTCCGTCATTCAACGACGCACTAATAGCGAGCCTACTCATTTCAATTTTCGTTATGCTCGTAGTATTTATGACTGAGCTGTTGCATATTTTCTTTACTGGCTACGATAAGTGATTCGATTTACATTATATTTGCATATCTTATCATGCAAATATACAGCGCCATCGAAAGCTTCACTTGAAATATTTAAGATACTGTTAAACGAATTGTCTAAAGTTGTTAACATTATTCTTCTTTCAGTTCCCTAATTCCACTTTCTGTAAATCCTACTTCTTTGCAAAATGTATCAAATTTTACATATACGTTTAAATGGAATAAAAGAATGCATCCAATATTACTCGCCTTGTTCACTTCTCAAATATTCTTCCAGTATACTTTCCTTCCTTTTTTCAGCCCAATAATATCTCTCCATTTGTCGTAAAACTTATTTTATATTCAGAATACTGAAGCAATAGAGCATATCTGAGATGCAACCATCCTTACTTTCTTTGTACACTTCTCAGATTTTTTTCTAGTACCATTTTCCTTCATTTGTTTCCAACCTTTATCTTTCTATTAGTTCGTATATATCATTTCATATTCAGAATATACTTTAGATCGATGTAAAGAGAAAAATCTATTAAATTCGAGTCAGACTCAAGCAAAAAAGTTCCGTAGTACCAAACAATATAAAATATAAATTTGTATTTTTCAAACACAAAAAAGCAAAATGATTACTGGGGTCAGTACCAAAAATATCCCATATAGCAAAAACTACACGACATATGTTTTTCAAACCATTTTTATAAATTTTCTTTGAAAATTTATTTTATGTTCTACTACCTCAATTTTTTTTAATACGTTAGTCGAAAGTTAGAGGCGAAAGAACACACTTTTATGACTTTAAAAGCATATATTTCACAAATTATTGTCTTAAAAATTATATTTTGGAGCTCTTTATCATTTTTAGACATGTCATACCCCATACGCCTACATGCACTGAATTTTTTTCCATCCCTTAGTTACGTATATGAGGTGCAACCCCTAAAATTATTTTTTTTCATAATTCCACTATTTCATTGCCATTCACAGAACACACCTAATATCCAAAAATCATATATATAGGACCAAAAATCTCCAAGTAAAATGGCTGTGACATATGGACAGACAAACGGACAGGCAGATAGACAGACGGACAGAATGAAATTATAAGGGTTTCGTTTTTGCCATTTGGCTACGAAATCCTAAAAATGATCAAATATAATAAATTAAGAAAAATAATATATTTTTTCCTCTAAAGTACTACCCCCTGAAGAATAGAAATCCCAGTGTCATGATTACGAAAGAGAAGCGGTCTCTATCTTACAGGTAACAGGTACTGTCAAATAAAGAGAAACAGATCAAACACAAAGAGATCTAAAGAATAGTTTTCAGGAGCTAGGATGTGACACTTCACCATCACTGTAATATAAGGTAAAATTAGCCATTAATTTGACCTGTATTTTTCTTTCCTTTAACCTTTTCATTTCCTTTAACCAACCAAAAAAAAGGAAAATGCAGAGACTAAAACTAAAACAAAAAAATAAGAAGATTCCGATATACTGACTCTACCGGATACACCGGAAAATTTGCATTTTATAACCTCATAGAATAACACAAATTTAATTTATTACCATAACTAACATATTTGTACATTGTATAACTTTCGAAAATATAAAAACTACACCGCTCTTCTATAATAATCGCACTAACGTAAGCAGTGGGAAAACCCGCACAAACCCGGTTCCGCTATTGTTTTGTGTAATATATAAATGATGTTAAATAACTCACCTGGAGATGTAATACAACGAAACATAGGTCGTGGTAAAAGGCTTAAAGAAAGTAGAAATAATACTACATCACGTAGTTTCATTTAATTGCACTTCATAAATGATATTTTTACTTACAACTAGATTCCAATCCTTAATTTCTAGTTACTGTATTTTTTTATTTAATTTGCAGATTGCTACTGTTTTAAAGATAACGTTTATATGTACTTTGGTCCAAATGATGAAAATATTGTGTTAGCATTCAAGAGAAGATCAGAAAAAGTAAGGTAAATTGTTGTCAAGGAAAAGAAAGGAAAATTGTGGTCAAGAGAAGAGAGGGTATAATATTTCATTTTTGATGGTCAAAAATGAATTTTCAAGATTTCTTTTGTATTCGACTATTAAGAAATTAGGCCAAGCAACTGACGTCAGCCGCAGGTAATTAATATCAAAGTTGAAATTTTCGACTTACTAACTTCTTCAGGCATCTTCAACAGTTTATCCCATTTCAAACTTAAATCTGTTATATCAAGCTGTCTCAATCTCACTATTTAACTATGAAAATAAATGCTTTTGAAAAAAAATAGAAAATCTTAAAAATATTTCACTGGTTTAGTTTTCTTTCCTTTCTTTATATACGTGACTTCATTTAAAGTAAAAATCAATGAAATGTGAATCGAGTCCATACTATGAGTACGGAAGTTTCATATCTATATCACTTAAACACACTTATACTCTAATACAATAGACCTGGTGGGGGTGTAAAGTGTACTTATTGAAAATAGTTTTAAAGAGATACCAGTCAAAATAGTAATAATTACAAAACTCATATTTTTAATACTCATAATCAATGTGGTCGGCGGTGCGGGCATCGACTTCAAAAATAAATAACTTAGTTATATATGGTGCATAAGTAGATACCTATTTTGACTTAATTATTTTTTACTTTATACGAGTAGTACCTACATTTTTTAGTCTTTTTTTTTAATTTTATATATTCAGTCACTTCAAAAATAAGTGAAGAGTGATATGACATACATTGAGTAGGCCTTGAAAGAACATTGAGTAGGCCTGCTCAATGCTCTATGGGGGAATATATTTTATTGCATAATTTTTAGAATATCTCTGAGGATATAAGAGGAAAGTTTGAAGAACAATAAGAGGAAAATTTTGCTTATCTGTTTGATTTTTAGGATTTGGCATAAAGAAGGCTTATCCGCTGACAAAACCGTATTGAGTTTATAGTATGGTGGATACCTTTTTGGAAAATGTAGATAATGAAAGATAACAATTTATGTTGAACTTTTGAACCATTATAGCTGCATTAAAAATGTATTAATATAATTTAGATAACACGAAAATCTGTGAAAATGATTAACATAAAATGAGCAATGAGATATTTGAGATAATATAAAAATCTACGAAAAAGTACAAAGATGTATATGATTAATATTAATAATTGTTTATTGTAAGCGTTTTCATATTACAAAATAAGGCCCCATTTTGTAATACGAAAACGCCCAGTTCTATACACGATTACAAAGAATAAATTGTTAACCTGTTGAGTATGTAAGCGAAATAATTATTACTTAAAATAATTCGTAAGACAGGATTGTTTTCATATTACAAAATAAGGCCCAATTTTGTTATACGAAAACCCCCAGTTGTATACACAACTACAAAGAATAACCTGTTGAGAATACAGTGTAACCAAAATAAGTATTACTTAAAATAACACACACACATAAATGTATGCACATAAATGTTTACATGCCTAAATATGCAAACATTTATGTGTATTAAATATAGCCTTATTAAACTATTTACAAATATTAATATTATTTTTCACTATATAAATATATTTCCTGTATATTATATAGTGAAAAATAATATATTTATAGTTGTATAACCTTGTTCCGACCATCATATACCCTTGCTTTTGTATAAATATATTACTAAGAATAATATTCATTTAATTTTATTACATGCACCGGAACACTTGCATTAATATCAATTTAATTTATTACCCTCACTAAAATACTTGTATATTGATATTGTATAACTTTCGAAAACATAATAAAAACTACACCGCTCCCCTATCATAAACTCACTAACGTAAACGGTAGGGAAACCGGCGTAAACCCCGCTTCCGCTATTGTTTTGTGTAATATATAAATGCTGTTGGAAGTTTCTAAGAATCGATCTTTGCTAATTGCCCACTTAAAGAATTTAAATAAAGTAGAAATAATACCACATCATGCAATTTCATTTAATTGTGAATAATAAATTACTGCAAAATTAATGCCAAATATAGTCATATATAAAACAATCTTCATAATATGAAATTGGATAGATACGTTCCCGGGACCGCTGACGTACGTTAGTTTTTCATATTTATTTTACGAATAACTTTTATAACTAATTTCTCTTACTCCACTTAATTTTTCTATAACTTTGTGATAAATTGTTAATAAATAAATGAGCCTCATCCTTGCTGCAATTCTGGAAAAAAATTTTTACGTCAATACGTCTTGAAATTTAATTTATAACTCCACAAAGAATGTTCAATGTTTTCATTTCAATTATGAAAAGTTAATTTTTAATATAAACAAATTACACTACCACTAATTTCATGATTTAAAATCAATTCACATTTTTACTTTATAATTCCTATCGCAGACTTCGTATTATATCATTACCTAAGTATATGTTAATACGTATCAAATTTTTTATTACCCAAGAATAACGCGAGATCTTTCATTTGCATTTATTTTTTTTATATTTATTGTATTACCGCAAACTTTGTTTTCAAAACTTCCTTTTTTTTATTTCCTTTCAGCTTGGTATTATATTATTTTTTATTCAATATCACTCATGAAACTACTGCAAATAGGTTGATGTCTTTATAATTAAAATTATCCTTGTCATTTCGAAACTCTTGACCACACATATGCATACACTTTCATGCTTACATACAAACAAATTTAACAACAACCAATTTGTGATGCTGCATAATGGATTAAAAATAATAGCAAACCTGTTGCCAGATGTCCAGATTTTTGTGGAGCGTTTCGTATTTGGGGTTCCAATCTTAAGAATGAAAAAAGGAATCCTTATAAGGTCAGTGGGTTGTCCGTCCGTTCGTCCATCCGTCCGTCTGTATGTCAAAGCCGTTTTACTCAGAAACGTGCGTGAGATATCTAGTTAATATTAATGTTGCGTATGGAGGTCTATAGCCATACATTGCTGTAGAAGTATCGAGTTTCTTGGTACAAAAAAAAAGGTTCAGCCATTTGAAGGGCTTTTACTTTATTTTCACCATAGTCTTACCCACTGATTATCATAACCTATGAGATGCTAAAAAATCCAAAAATTAATTATTCTTACTCGTGTGTGGAATATCGATTTTTTTTAATATACGGATGTGAAAAATATGGCAGCAATATTTCTTTTTTTTTTTATAAAATAGCGTTACTCACAGATCATCAAACCTATAGGGTACTTCCGGTCGACTTACAATCTTGAGAGTCGGCATAATTGGAAATCTTATAGTACAAGTAAAGGAAATGTCTGAAAATCAATTATATCTAATTCTGTGGAGAATTATATATTATTTTTAAATATGCGCCTGTGACAGATACAGTAGGCAATGTATTTACGTTCTGAAAAAACTATAATCTTGTAAATAGTTTAATGGAAATGCTATGTATAATTAAATGTTTATAAATGTCTAAACGTGTATGGAACCCTCATAGTGTGAGTTTTTTACGTGACTGATAGGTATTTTTAAGAGTTTTGCCAAATAAAACTTACGCCGGAGAATAAACGTTTTGATTTTTGGACACTAATAACAATTAAATATTTAACGAACTTAACAATATACACCTAAAAATATTCAGAACAATATGGATAGAGTAACTTTCGCGGCGCAAAACTTTTCCGGGAGGATAACTTTTCGATTCGCAAACAAATTAAGAAAACTCCATTTTCATTATAGCCATATAATACGACTCCCTAACTATACTCGTATACATGAAAGCATCTTCGTAATAAAACGCTTATTGAGTCCGCGAGGGGAATATTGATGGCGGCCGGTGACCTGCGTCAAGTGGACGAAGGATGTTCGTCCTTCGAGAACGATATTGCTTTTCAATGTCATTATATTTTACAACCTCCTTTGTTCGTGCTTTAATCCTTTCCCAGAGTATTTCATACAGCTTTAAGACTACATTTTCATATCAGTTTTATTGCACTAATATTTTTAAAACCACGAAGGAAATGTTAATTTTTTTTGGCTAGCATTGCATTAATTTGAAATAATTTTTAGAATGATTTACCAGTTTTTAAATTTTTCACGAATCTTCATTTGTTGCTTATTTGTTTGACGCTATTTATAGATAAAACTGCTGGCGCTTAATATGATGATCATACGTCAGAAATAACAATGTTAGGCGTTGAATATAGCCGATGACCTTGAAGAATTTAATTTTCTAACTCCACCCATTAATGTTTACGATAACGTAGCGCCACTCTAACGGCCAAGCATAACCACATAATAATATTTTCAATTCAAGAACTTTCATTACAGAACTTACATTATTCTGTTAATATGAGTACAGTTGGATGAACCATTGTTAAGCCAAAGTAAAATAAAATTATGTAATATTTTAATTAATGGTGTCTATTACTTTACGACTAATACCGAAGTCACTACTGTGTAAATAGGTAGATGACACTTTACATTAAGCATTCTGATTTTAACATTTAATGACGTCAAAATATAGTCATTTTAGTAGCTTTTAATACATTGTACTATATAATGCAAAACATGAAATCTCCATTTATTGTTTAATTTATTTTACATAGACAATGTATTTTCATCATATTGTCTTTGCACAAATAATTAAGAATGGTTAATTAAGAACATTTATTATAGTATGATCCAACAATATTATTATTTACAATTAAAACAAATTAAAACTACGTCTATACTATTTACAATAGTATCTGTTATTATTTCGTAGGATCGCACTTGGTTACAATAACTGCCTTGCCAAGGCGACATAGAATTATTAAATTTTAGCATGCCTCAGTAGAAATAACGTTTCAAAATTAGACAAAGGCATCACAGAGTGCGTCCATTATTTATATATATATATATATATATATATATATATATATATAATAATTTTTAACTAATTATTACTAATTATTTTAGATGTCCAGTCAAATTATAAAAAAATCACATTAGCACGAACAGAAAAAAATACGAGATTGCCAAAATTAATAATGCCTCTTAGTGTACTTTATGTAAATTGTAAATTTTATAATTTTAAAGTTTCTCTGCCATAGTCATTCCAACGTCATATTGATAATCAAATTAAGCATCTTTCAGTATTTTTTTTTCATTTTATTCTATTTATTCGACTATTTAAAACGTTCGTTACATTTATTAATTCATTCTAGTAAATTATTTTAGTAAATAAACTGTTAAGAAATATTCAAATTATTTTGTCCATTCGTTTATTAGTTTTGATTTGAATTTTGAAACAAATTAAATGCCATGAGTCCTGTTTTTTACAACAATTTCAATTCAACCTAATATTCCAGAATTACACTAATTTATCCAAAGTTGGTACACGAAACTTCCAAATAAAGAAATCGTTTTATCTATAAATACTAACTTTTACCTGGACTTTGCTCTAGTGGCTATAGTTAAAAACTTTAGGGAGAAAATAAAACACCAAGCACCGTCTAGAATGATGAAATTAAATTAAATACGAAGTCCTTATTTTCATGACTTTATAATACAAATGGAAACAAAAATGTTTCCTCTAAATTAGGGATTAAAGTGATTGATTCTGTTGCTACCTTACATTGCATTTGAAAATATCACATCTATCCATGACTCCGTTACGTTATCGTTATTCCTATAGTGTACTTTTTTGTCTCAAATAAGAATTATCTTGAAGGAATGCGATTTCCCGAAATAAAAAATAGACGTATGCCATTTCCCTGCCCGTCAACTATATCTGTATATCCAACTATATCTGTACTGTAAAAATCACGTCGATCTGTTGCTTCATTGAGGCGTGAAAGAAGGACATACAAGCACACTTCTACTTTTATGATATTAGTTAGGATTATAATATTAGTTGGAAAGAGATATACTGGGCTATTAAGTATCTTTGTGAGAAAAAGCACGTCTATCCATCGCTCCATTGATACGTGAAAGAAGAACAAACAAACACTCTTTTGCATTTATAATTTTAGTTAAAATTATAATATTAATCAGAATGAGATTTTCCGGGTTGTCATTTCTTGTGAACACCTATGTCATTTCTTGATCCGCTAGTTATCATTGGAAAGAAAATCACGGCGATCTGTTGTTTCATTATGACGTAAAGAAAAGATAAACAAGCACACTTTTACATTTATCATATTAGCTAGGATTATAACATTAGTTAGGATGAGATTTTGCAGGTTGTAAAGTATCCTAAATCATTTAAGAAGTAATAACACCCTTTTTAATTTACAATTTTTTGTTAAGATTGTTAGTTACAATAAGATTTTTCGGGTTGGAAATTATCGTAGTCCTGCCCCGCCAACTATCTTTGTGCAAAAAATTATGTTTATCCTTAACTCCGTTGCCGCGTGAAAGGAGAACAAATACACCTTTCATTTATAATGTAAGTTGAAATTAATATATTGATTAGGGTGGCATATTCTAAATTACAAAGAAGCCTGTATCATTACCTGATCCACTAACTATCACTTCGCAAAAAATCACACTGATTTGTTGCTTTATTGTGACATGAATAAAAGACAAACAAACACACTTTTACATTTATCATATTAGTTAGGATTATAATATTAGTTAAGATAAGATTTTGCAGGTTAGAAAATAGCCTATATCAAAATAAAAAATAGAATAAATAGAATAAAAGAAAATAGTCTGATCAGCCAACTATCTGTGCAAAAATCACGTCTCCCCTTAGCTCCGTTGTTACGTAAAAGAAAGACAAATAAACAACCTTTTTCATTTACAATATTGGTTAAGATTATAATATTAGTTATGATAAGATTCTTCTGGTTGGATATTTATGTTACTTCCTATTATATTCCTTATATGGTATATAATTTCCTGGCCCGCCAACTATCTTTGTGCAAAGAAATCACGTCGATCTATTGCTACATTGTAACGTGAAGAAGAACAAAATTATTTTTACATTTATATTAGTTAGAATTATAACATTAGTTAAGATAAGAATTTACAGATAGAATAGTAGCCTATATCACTTTCCGGCCTATCTTTCTGAAAAAACTACGTCTATCTGTAGCTTCGTTCCTACGAGAAAGAAACATACACTTTTTCGTTTATAATACCATTAAAGATTATAATATTAGTTATAATGAAATTTTCCTAGTTTAAAATTGGCCTATTATTTCCTAATCTACTTATTGTATTTTGACGCAAAAAATTATGTTTGTTTGTAATTTTATTGCTACGTGAAAGAAGAACAAATAAACACATTTTCCGGATTAAAAAGAAGCCGATATCATTTCCCGACACGTTACTTATTTTTTGCAAAACAAAAGTTTACATTTGTAATATTAGTTAAGATCATAACATTAGTTGTTATGACATTTTGCGGGTTATATATATAGCCCGTATATAATAGCCCGTGTCATTTCCTGAAATATGTATTACGTATGTATGTATGTGTATATATATATATATATATATATATATTTATATATATACATACATATGTATAATGATTTAGCTAGTAAGTAATAGACGGTCATTAATGTTATAATTTATTTCCAACTTAAATTTACATTACATGTTTCCAACGTTCTGACAAGAAGTGGATGGCATCTGCGTAAAATTCAAGTAATAAAATAATAAAAAATTGGCTTATAAATTATCGTAGGCGGCCTTAATCATCAATATTTCTTTGGCGTCAGGCGTTACTGATCGTTCTACACAGACGATAATCAATGGGTGCAAGGTCTAGGGAATATGGCAGGTAGGGCATATGTGTCCATCCAAAACTCAAAACTTTAAGGCGGGTTCGTTTGGCTATACTAGGACCGGGCTACGGCTACAGCTGGTCCGGGTTAAGTTTATGTGGTACCCCATGCACCGTATTTGAAGCTTTTCCCTAACGATATGAACGATTCTCTACAGTTCCGTGGTGGCACCTAAGCTCAGTTGCTAGTTAGCCAGCGCGTCGTTAATCGGCTACATTCTTTAATTAACAATTTTAATTTATCGCAATCCTATATCACCGGTCAATCAAGCGTGGTTGACGCAGGGAACAATCGCTGCTCCAAAATCGCTGGAACCATCGTTTTGCAGTAGCTTCAGATATTTCTTCAGAAGCTACACGTTGGCAAATGTTCCGCGTAACTATACCAGCGTAACGTGGCCAGACTACTACTCGTTGACTAGACAGTTCCTCACAAAGGTCGTAATGTAGTCCATATTTTATGCGTGTTAAAGAGCAACGACTTAGTTACTACTAAATTAGTGAGAGCGTGCCGCGCCCTTTATATTATTCGATCATGGAAGCTTCGGGAAAGTTCCCATATTGTCTACATAATTTTTAAAAAAAACGCACGGTACTTATATTAATATATATATATTTATATATATGTATATATATATATATATATATATATATATATATATATATATATATAAAAGTATGTGTATCTAAAAACAAACCCATAGCAGCCAAAATTAAGTAAATGAAAGAATTAGGTAGAGTGATTGTAAAAAAGAAGCAAGGTAAAGCGTCTGGGCGCATGTGTGCGTTCGAGAAAATAATGTGAAAAACACAAATAATGTGAAATAATGTAAAAAACATTATTTATAAAATCCTATTTATTGAATATAAAAGACAACACAGATTTTAAATAATATGTGAAAAGTTAGTCTTTTTTTAGAGATGATCTGGTTTAAAACATATATTATGGGATGTTATTGGATTTCTTTTTTCACACAGATAAATTATTTCAGTTTTATTTTAGACCAAACAAAACTTTTATATAGAAGTATTGTCAAGATTAACATTTTATTTTTTTCCTAGCCATAAATTTAATAGTTTTTGCTGAAATGTTTCAAATGTAGCTGAATCTACTGACATCAGCGTCTCAAACTTATTTTTGTGTCTGCGAAATATATATGCATATGCCACCTTCCGTGTTTCAACGGCAACTGAATGCACGCATATTTTATATTAGCCTGTGAGTGAGATATCATCGTCTCATTCCCTCACTAGTGCGCTAATCAACATGTCAGTTCTAATAAGTCAAAATAATTCATACACATCTTCTATTGTTTGCAAATAGTTTAATGTGTAACCTTAAATGGCGAGTTCAAAGTACGAGGAAATAAATCAAAAGCGCAAGTGTTTAACTTCGCTCCGTTTCAAACTATTCTACGGTTCTTGCAACACGTAGTGAAACTTTAATATCACCAATTTGTAAAATTGCATAGTACAACATGAAAAAAAAGAACTTTAAATGCAAGTTAGCACGCAATCTACAAAATTAATAAATAATTATGCAAAAAGATAAATATATTTTGTCTTCCTGTTATGCCTTGTAATTTGATAAATAAGTAAATTATGAAGTGTACCTATAAATACATTTTCAGAAAGTTTTGCTTTGTAATTTGATAAATAAGTAAATTATAAAGTGTACCTATAAATAAATTTTCAGAAAGTTTTGCTTTGTAATTAGATAAATAAGTACATTATAAAGTGTACCTATAAATACATTTTCAGAAAGTTTTCTTAGATTTCGCGGCCCTTATTATAATAAATAAATACTATTTATAATAAAATAAACTTAAGCATGTAATAAAATTAAAAAAGACTTAATAAACAAATCAACAAACATTATCACCAATAACTCATTAAAATCCTAATAGAGTGTTTATTGAACTGTGTAGTCAATTTACGCTCCGAAGCACAAATATAAAATTAAATGTTGTAAAATGAAATGTGGTAACTAATAAAAAAAATTTAAATATAATTTTTTTATCCTCAAAAAATTTAAATGGTACTTTTTATACATAGTATCGAAGTAAATGGAAGTCATGAAAAGTGTGCTTTAACGTATTTTTAGTTTTACAAAATGATGAATCAGCCCTATGTCGTGAGAAAAATACAACCTAAATAAACAAAATTTTGAAAACCCAAATTCATTTCTTGTACCTATGTTTAATTTTATCCTACTCCTTGATAGGGTAAACTTTAGGTACATGTTGGTTTTCAAGTTTACATGTTAGTTTTTAAGTTTAGTCTCATAGTTAATATGAAATAGAGATTGTAAGTGAAAACAACATAAGATATAATATAAAATGTTTAATTTTTGATAGCCAAAAATTACTTTCTAAGAGTATACTTGATTGGCCGCAGCTCGCTTTAAACGTTTCTCCAGTCTTTTATCTTCAATTTTCAAAGAACCAGAACTAGAGAAAAACAAAAACTTATCTGACAGCATAAAGTAGAATTGAAATTTTAGGATTAATAACTTCTTCAAGCCTCTTCAACAATTTATTTCAAAAATTTAAATTGTTTATATCAAGCGTTCTTCACATCCTTGCTTGACTAAGAAGATAAATGTAGTGAAAGAATAATTGAAGAAAACGGGAAAATCTTGAAAACATGTGATGAGTTATGTCTTTTTTCCTTTTGTATAAAACATCAATTCAATTGAAGTAAAAATTGTTTTTATGCGATTGGGGCTCATGCTGCAACATTCTCGGACAATTATTTTAAAATAGCGTTAACTTACGGATCTATAAATAACAGTTATGAGAATTTATTTCATCTGTTAACCCAGACTTTTGCCCAGATCCGTAATCAATCAAAATTTATTGCACCAAAATAAATGTGTATTATTAGTTATTAGATACATAAAATGTGTGTTTTAAAAAAGAGTGGCCCTACTTCACTAATGGTGTATCTAAAGAATTAAATATTTTATTATCGATTAAAAATACATAACTTTAAAAGTTCTTTGTCATTTGGCAATCATCAGATATTTAAATTTACGAAATAGTTATTGCATGAAATCTCACTTCTTTAAGAAATTGTTTTTATTTTCCATGGATCCAACATGTTACCAAATATTTTTGGTGTCCCATGGATTTCATACATGGTACTGATTATTATTAATTAAAAACGAATATGGTCAAAAAATGCTTAGGGTTTCTTACCTCAAAATGAAAAAAGAACAACTTCGTTGTCCGTATGTCTGTCTGTCGGTCTGTCAAGACCCTTTTTATCAGGTACTAAATTGAAATGAATATCAAATACATAGGACTGAGGCCCTTGCAGCTGTACTTAAAAAATCAAGCTTCAAAGTCAACGCAATCAATAAGAACCCTAAAAGTTTTGAAATAGCAAATAAATAAAAACCTATAGGGAACTTCCCGTTGACTTAGAGTCATGAAATTTGGAAAGACGCAAGGTCTCATAGCACAAGTAAAGGTAAAAATCATCAATTGTATCAAAAATTGTTAATTTGTAGTTATAGCACATAAAAAAACTTTTCTTTAAGTATATTTTATTTCTAAAAAATTTAGTTTTTTTAAATACTTTAATAGGAATATCATGTACAATAAAATGTTTATAAATTCGTAAAAGTGTACGAAACTCTAGTAGTTCCTGCGAGTTCCACTAATGCTTCACAGTTTTTTTGTGCACGGATCAATTCTGCCTGCCCTGGAGCAAAAAGGGAGCCTGGTGGAAATCCACCAGTGTCTTTTTTTCATTTAGGAGCTGCATGCCTCTGATAGACAGACAACAATAGGATTCTTCAAATGGGGGACTCCAATTATATACTTTTGTTATAATTTATATATTATCGTGGAACATAATTTAATAAATCAGCGATCTATCTACCACACTTTGGCGGCGTTATGTAAGCACTGAACTTGTGATTACAAAAAATACCAGTTTAAATCCAAGTTGGCCCAGAAACATTTTTCCTAATTTCATCCTTTCCAATCCCATTACAGCATAATTCAACGAATTTACAACTTCACATGAGAAAGTAATCGAAAAATTCTAATGAAGTTCTACTCAACAAATTGGAACTTCTTGGAAATTAATATATTTACTATAACTTCAGAAAATATGATCACATTTCTGTGTTTAGGTCACGTCTCAACAAAACCGAAATACCCACCAAAGCAATTTATGTGTTTTATGTTTTGTTTTCAACACTTCAAAGAATCTTTGCAGTCCGCCTTATATAATTTCTAAATTCAAAAGCCGAGATGTTACGGTTTCGGATTACTTTCTGAGGGATTCACACACTCTTTATCCCTAAACCTAGAACCACTTACTATTAGTAACTTTTCAGTGTACACGTAACTAAACTTTAGAAAAAATTTAATTTTAATATTGAATATATTTGGCGTTAATTTTGTAGAAATTCATTATTCACAATTAAATGAAACTACGTGATGTAGTATTATTTCTACTTTCTTTGATTTCTTTACCACGACCTAGATTTCGTTGTATTACAACATCTTCAGGTGGGATATTAGCAATCTTTGCTAATATCCCACCTGAAGATGTAATAGTAGTTTGATTGTTTGTTTTTTAGGATTTGGCATGTGGGTAATAAGTAATAACAACTTAATTTAAACTTTTAAACTACATTTAAATATTAAAAAAACTATGGAAAGTTTTGTTTTGATTGTTTTTTAGAATTTGGCATGTGGACAATAAGTAATAACAATTTTATTTAAACTTTTAAACTGTATTTAGATATTTCAAACAACAACAAAATTTAGTGTGGTTGTTTGTTTTTTAAGATTTTGCTTGTGAGTAATAAGTAATAATAATTTAATTTAAACTACATTTAAATATTTTAAACAACATAAAAATCTGCACAAATGTAACCGAATATGTATGGCTAATTATTAAAAATAGTTTATTATAAATTTAGTAATTACAAAAATCATCCCACGAATGCAAGAGGGGGAAAATGAGTAACAAAGAAAGTTTTGTTTGAGCGTGAACATAATTACAAAGGATAAATCACGGCAACGTATAAGGCTACGGCTACCTGCTGGAGGGCACAGTTTTTTTTCACACCTTTCAATCGATTTTGGGCATCTCTAGCCATTTTCTATGTTAAAATGCGATTATTTCACTAGAAATTTGTTTTTTTTTTAATTTCTCCACCATATATCCCCTTTTCTGTGCGAGCTCGTAATTGTTTACTTCCTAACTAAGCCAATTTTCAAGGTTCAAAGGATTTTTGAGAAATTGTTACAAACAGACTGATACGGGTGTAAATTTACAAAAGTTTCATTACTTTCTTTGAAGATATATTTAAATGAAATACAACACGTCTCGTGTTTTCTTAAAGATAATCTTATTTGTCCCACCCTCTTCAGGTACAATTTCAATGTAAAAATCCAATTTTTCCACGGAACATTGTTTTTTTTAATCCACCATATTTTCCTCCTTCCCGTGCGGACTCTGATCCGATACTTTATAACTCAGCAAATTTTCAAAGAGTTTTTAAGAAAATTTACTCTTACACATAGACGGACACGGGAGAAATTTGACAGAATTTTGTTACTTTCTTTGAAGATATAGGACCCAAAAAATTATTTAAATAAAATACTTTAATGGTACTCATATTTGCATAGGCAAAGCTGGAAAATTAGCTAGTATTTTCATGTTATTACAACTTTATGCTTTGTTGCTACCCCAACCCTTCACTTACAAATAATTTCTTTGTTCAATCATATTAGAAAAACGATTTTCTTCGATCATTTTTGACAACACTGTTGCATTTTTCTACATTAATTGATAAAAATCAATTTATTATGTGAGAATATATGTCTGCATTCTTAATATATGTCTGCAACTTAAAATATGTCTGCATTCTTAATATATGTCTCCAACTTAATATATGTCTGCATTCTTAATATATGTCTGCAACTTAATATATGTCTGCATTCTTTAAAAGCTATAAAAAGAGATAAGTTCATCTTTCTTATCTAAATTTGTATGACGGATTGATGAAATCGGATCCTTTTTTCGATTATTGGTTGGAGATCAATCACAATTCATAAAGTTTTTTATAAAATAAATTGTGTAAAGCAAAAAAAACTGACCGTAAAAATAACCACTTTAATAAACAACTCTTAATATATACTTCTATATCATACATTCTCAAATTGATTGTAATCAATAGTTCGATGTTGCCAGTATTAACAGCAAATAATTTACATTCCCTTTTACAACAAATCTATCATTGATCAAAAAAGTGAGAAATTTTCATTAAAAAAAACCAGCAGCTCGTTACTCGACTCCACGACGTATTAGCGCTAACGTCGCAAAAACTTCGAAACGTTTAACTCATCAAGTTAACGTAGCCCTTACGTTCGCAATTTGCTTCTCATTGTGACCGGATGCGGGCATCTTATTTCCGCCCTGATGTGACGTTCACATTGTTCCGTCACAATAGTGACTAACTGCTTTTCACGAGAATCATTTATTTTCGCTTCGGATGAAACTTTTCTTTCCGGCATTATCGCCCTTTCCTCTTTGTAACAACTGATTTTTTTTATTTAAAGAATTTTATATCCATTATTTGGTTAATGACACGAAGGTGCTACTCATATTAGTTTAATTAATTTACTTATTTGTATGTAAGTACTGTTGATTCGGTAGAGTATTGTGTCAAGTAATAAGACAACGTCATGGCAAAATTATTAGATAAAACAATTATTATTTTTATAGCGATATCTTTATTTTCCACCAACTTTTTGGAGACTTCGCCCAATAAATTTGTTATCCCTCTCAGCTTCAATAAAAATGTGTGATTTTATATAACCAACTTACAAAGGAAACTCTAAGGTAAACCTTACTAATTATAATAAATTCCCAAAATCCATGTGCTAAGTCACGATTTATAAACAAAACATACACCAAAAAGATTAAAAAAAGAAAATAAAGATTTATAGCTTCAAAATTTCATATCAGCATCATATTTTAAAAGGAAATAACGACCTAGCTTCTATTTCAGTAAAAATATGTTAAAAGGCAAATGCGGATAATTAACAAAGAATCTAATTGGTGTGATATCTAATTAATGTGACATCTAATTAGATTAAAGAGAAAAGTTCTTCTGAGAAACTTAAAATCACTCAATACAATTGCAATTCAAGCGATCTACAATATCGCGACATTATTAAAACTAGTCAACTCTATCGGAGAATAATTTATATAATCAGATAAAGAGCTGACTAATTTTAATAATGTCGATATATTGAACATAATTGCAGTTCAAGCGATCTACAATATCGCAACATTATTAAAACTAGTCAACAATCTATTTGAGTACAATTAATATAATCAGATAAAGAGTAGACTAATTTTAATAATGTCGAAATATTGAATACAATCCCAGTTCAAGCGATATTCAATATCGCGACATTATTAAAACCATCCAACAATCTATTTAAGTATAATTAATATAATCAGATAAAGAGTGGAGTAATTGTAATAATGTTGAAATATTGAACACGATTGCAGTTCAAGCGATCTACAATATCGCTATATTATTAAAGCTAGTCAAATCTATCGGAGAATAATAAATATAATCAGATAAAGAGTAGACCAATTTGAATAATGTACAAATATTGAATATAATCGCAGTTCAAGCGATCTACAATATTGCAACATTATTAAAACTAGTCAACAATCTATTTGAGTATAATTATTATAATCAGATAAAGAGTGGAGTAATATTAATAATGTTGAAATATTGAATATAATTGCAATTCAAGCGATCTACAATATCTTGACGTACTTAACTTTAAAAAGAACAAATGATCATTATGTTATGACTAATTAAATCAGTTAACTTATTTAGCTCGACTAATAATTTGATCTAAATGGATTATTATTATATTGAAAATGAATAATTTTGACATACAGCAAGAATGCATAAATAGTTATATATATATATATATATATATATATATATATATATATATATATATATATGTATAAACATATATATTATATTAGAGATGGGAATAACTGTTATTTCCCCATACCTGTTATAACGAATAAAGTCATTATTCAATAACATAATATCATACCTGTTAAAAAAAAATATTTTATTGGACATTATTGTGAATAACTTTTGTTCAATACGTTCCCAAACGTTATGTTCCATGAAATTAATTTTTCATATATACAAAATATGCTAGTACATGCGTACTACAATCGCTATCTATATTAAAAACTTACATGTCTGTTGTGTATTTAATATATAATATCTGTCTGTTCGTAGATGGAGAACCGCTAATTCAATATTAATGCGGTTTTCGATAGAACATATATAATTTTTTTGTGAACACATTTGAATACACTTGATTAATTTATATTAAAAGAAAGCCAGGCAATTGTCAATAAAGTGAAGAATTAAATTTCGAACCCCATAGTATTTTCCTAATTCGATAATTTGAACAAAACATAACAATAACGCATAGAGATTGTAATTATGTTGGTTATCAACAGAGAAGGCTGAATGAATATAACATGAGCAAAATTCAAATAACAGATATGGATTTTAACATTGTAGTAATTAATAGTTTATAATCATTTGGTAAAAATTCCATATCGTTCAGTAATGTTCCGTCAAAACGAAACAAAAGAACAAAGCTAACAGATAATATATTAAAAAAAACGAGTGTGCTTTAGACCACACGACTGATGTAAAACTTCAAATTCACAAAATATGAACTTTAAAATGAATTTACAATTTTATTTACTTTAAACGTAGAATATTTAATGTATTGAACAAAATAATAATTTATAAAATTATTCAAGAACGAAATGAAACTACAAAAATCGGAAGCATTCATGAGGACTGTTTACAAAAGTGAAAACTTAAAACTGTATTTTGAAATTTCAAACTGATTGTAATATTAAAAATACCATAAAATTATTAAGACTTATAAAAACTCTTAATAATTGTATAATTAGTATTTCATTATTAGTTGTGGACCTAATGTTTTATATGAACATATATATATATATATATATATATATATATATATATATATATATATATATATATATATATATAAATATATGTATATATGTATATATGAATATATATATATATATTTATATATATATATATATATATATATATAAATATATGTATATATGTATATATGAATATATATATATATATATATATATATATATATATATATATATATATATATATATATATATATATAGTACCAGGTGACCGAGCTATGTTCGGTGTATTTCAAGTTCCCCTCCCCCTCTCTCTTTCTGTCTTCACTAACTTATATCTCCCTCTCAACTTCCGTTCGCCTCGCCCGATCACACTTTGCGTAACGCTCTCGTCACGCATTCACCAGTTTATTCAGACGGCGTGTGATGGCCGCTAAGCAATATAAAATTTTAGCATGTTACCAAGCGTAATGTTCTTAACTTCTACATAACGCAATGTGTTCATTCCAATTGGCAATAGATCTGAATCACATAACGGGTATGAATTTTAAGGTTCTAATAACAGATTATTAATCTTTCGATAAAGTGTCGTTCGGTGATGTTCGGTAAATATGGAAGGAAGAGCAATGCGAAAAGAAACGTGCTGTCTCGCTCTCTCTTTACTCAGCGTGTGACAGCCCGTACCCGGCTGTTGACAATACCTAAACATAGTTTTTTAACATGTTAACCAAGCGTATCTTTATTTAATAACATAGTATCTGTAAATCGCAATAACATAATATCGATATGTTTTTCATACCTGTAACGTTTTAATAATAACATCACTATATATATATATATATATATATATATATATATATATATATATATATATATATATATATGTATATGTATATATATATATATATATATATATATATATATATACCTTTTTTTCTTTGTTAAAAAGCCAATTAAATGTTTCATTAACAACGCACTGAATGTTGTATGTGTATTTAAATATAAAAGTTATAGATGCAAACATTTTATTGTCAGACATATATGTGTTTTATTTTATTGCAAGCTACCCAGTAATTGGAAATTTTAATACGAGGCACACTTACTTGAAAAAAAAGTATTTTATAATGATTATAAACGGCGTTAAGTTTATTTTAACCTTTAACCTTCAGTTAACTTAATAATATTTTACAAAGGTCCACCCGAACGAGCACCGCTAGTACTACATATTTTGATGCCCTGCAAACGGGTAGCTTCCATGTTGTAATATAGATTAAGTACATAAGATAAATATAATATCAAGTTAATTAAATTATTTCGGAACTAAAGTATTTTCATGGTTTCGACCGCATTTTAAAAAAAGCCATAAAATACAACCCATTTGCCGCTACAAGCAACATAACCGTAATTTTCATCACCTGAAATTTCCAACATATTACTAGAAGTAATCTTCGTAACAAGAAATTGGATAGATACGCGCCATGGACCACTGACGTACGTTAGTGTTTCATATTTCTGTTATAAATATCTTTTATAACTAATTCTTCTTTGATCCATTTATAATTTCTATACGTTTGTTATAAATCCAATTATTTGTACAAATATAAACAATCCTAAGCCTTTATTTCATTCAGGTTAACCAATTTTAATGCAAATATATAGTATTGATATGTCTTGTAATTTAATTTTTAATTGTCCAAAGCAAGTTCAATTTCTTTTTAAATTTTAAATAAATTTATTGAATTGGTACTCGTAATTAGACAAACCGTTATTAACCTATGTGAACAGTGGTGATAAAGAAGCCTTCTAAGACATCAACCGATAGTATAATACAAGTATTTTCTTTAGCGCGCCATCAGTTAATCGTTCTTAATAAAGTTTTAAATTATTACTATAGTTACTTGGAATTATGTTTTATTTTTTATTGACTGTTATTTTTAATGTACCAAAATGACATGACTACTAGTACTAATCCCTCAACCGGCGTTGATACTTCTATGGCACAAATCGTATTTTGTCATAATAGTATAAAGCCAGCGCCACGCATACTTAAGGCATTTGAACAAACTCTGTATTTTCTTTATTGACTTTCTCATACTTGTCGTATATAAGATAGGGACTCATTAGTCACAGAGATGTGAAAAGTGTAAAAATTTGATCGATTTCTAGGTATAGAAACAAGGCTGTCACTTGGATATTATAAAATTTTACAATGTTCTTGTTGAAAAATAACAAGTCAGATAGCTATGATGGTTCTAAAGTCATAGCAGATACTATTGAAAACCCCAAAAAATTAATAATTAAAAGTTTTTAACGAGGGTGAAATTTATATATGGTGTTAATAATTATATTCTAAGCCTATATTTAGAACGGCTGACATTTTCTGCGGTTCTGACATCCCCTCCGACAACGCAAATGTTCCGTCGTCGGAACTGTTCCGTTGTCAGACCTCTGACGCATCCATACATATATATAATACTATCGCACTCACTCTCATCCAAGGTCTTTTTTTCTCTCTCTTTAGTGACTAATTGCTAGATAATACTTATCCAAATTACTGTGTTTTTTCAATTGTATGGAATTTCTCTGTAAGTGTATTGTGATATTCGTCATTGTTTTATAACTCTTTGTTATATGTTCTTCCACATGCCCAGCGGTTTGGGTAATACTGTAAGTTGGACATGGGGTTTTCAAAAAATTAATAAATAAATCATTATACAATAATATAATAACGTACCCAATTAAAAAAAAATATTTTTGGACAATATTGCTTATAACTTCTATTCAATTAAAATAAAAACTAGCGTTTCTCCAGCTACAAACATACAGATATGTGTATTTTATCTATTATATATTTAGAGACAGTGGTCTCTGTTATAGCATTGTGTACTACAACCGTTATCTATATAAAATACACATATCTGTCTGTTTGTAGCTCGAGAAACGCTAGTTCAATTTAATGAGGTTTTCGATAGCGTGTAGTTATCTCTTGCAAAGCAGGATAAAAGAGTCGATAAATAAAATATAGGGTTTATCTAAATACCTAAGTCTGCACGTCGCTGGCTCTTAGACTAGTACCTTCACGAACGTAGACGTGCTTCGAAACTTTATTTTCAAAAATTGCTGTAAATTAGGTTAATGTTATACACGGAGCAACGTAGAATCTTCCGTATAAATCTATTTTAATTTTGTTTATCATTGTTGTTATATTACACATTCTATATATATGCTTAAAATTTTATTTCCTAGTATATTCATTTATTTCTGTGCCGAAGAATTTTAAAGACTTGATTCTGAAAAAAAATTGCTTCGACAATCCGTCACACATTTTTTTAATAAATTTAGTCAACGTCACTTATGACACTTAATTTTTTTTTATTGTCAATTATTTTAAAACACAAATCGAGCATAGACAATACGAAGTAACAAATTTTCCGTTTCTGTGTTTGCATATTCGTCGCATTACCTGAAGCATTAAACTGATCTGAATGAAATTTAGAGCACAAAAGTTTATATACACATCTTTCCCCTTTGTGCTTTTATCTAAATGATGAAGTGTTACGTTAGCACCCAGGAGAGGATCAATGAAAGTACGTGAAGAAAGGTGTTTTGAGTAGAAATATTAGTAAAGAAACACCAATCACAACAAAGTCTGTGTGCACGCATGTAATAACCTAGGTATTACATGCGTGCGATCGGGTGCTTTCAAATAATTATAAAATCTCAACAAATTTATTTTATTTGATAGTTTTGAAAGAGTTAATTATACCACAAATTTAAACCTATGTCCTACAAAACGTAGAAAAAAACAGTTGGGTTACAACCGAATAATCAGCAGGTTATCTGTGTTTGGTTTTTAGTAATCACCAAAAAGTATACTTAGGCAAAAACTGAAATGAAAATACAACCTTTGTACTAAAATTATTAACAAAGGTATAATTAAAAATATCTAATTTAAAATATCTACTTCATTTCTCTTACTGTCTTCATTTTTTACTTACAATAATAGAACATACTTCAGCTAAAGACAAGTACATATCAGTTTTTAAGTTTAATCTTACAATTAATAACAAACAACCTTGTGTTGCATGTAAAATCATACAGACTACGTGAATAAATCTATCCCAAAATAATATTTAAATTAATCCAAACAATATTTGTTTAGATTCAAAGGTTATTTATTACTACCGACTGGAAGAGCTGACGATTACTTCAACACGTGTTTATATCCGTTTTATCATTGATCTATACTTAGAATTGCTATACCAACATATGCGTAATCAATTAACATTCACTTATGAGTACCTAAACATTTCTGGGTCAGGTTGTCTCTTGCACTCCCAAGAATTCCTTTAGGAAACGGTAACTATCAAGGTCCGATGACAGTCCCAAGCAGAATAGTATTCCCGTTGGTGCAGAAAATTCTTGAAAACTACTTTAATTATGTTTAACTTCAAATTGAATATTATTCAACTAGGACAATTCACTTAACTCACCATTCTACCCAGCACAACAACGGCTGAATCAATAAACATTCTTATATTTATGTTTAATTCTAAAAAACGTGTTCTGAATTAAATTTAGTCATTTTAATGATCCCTTTGGACATTCAGATTTACACACTTACAATACAATCATGTGCAAAAGCAAAAAAAAACGACAAGGGCTTAAAATTGTTATCCTGCCGTCGCCAAATACGGAAAAAGAATGAATATAAAAACCAATATAAAAATATGTTGCCTTGCAAAGGTATATAAAAACGAATGAATAAATTCTAGACAGAAGGAGGCAAGGAATTCGCAGTTATACTGAACAAAAAACATCGAAATATATCGAATTTTCCAGACCAATTTTAAAAATTGTAATTCTAGTCTTACTTTATAATTAAAATAAACTAAATGTCTTGCTTTATATTCTTAAGATTAGAATATATATGACGGTTATTAGCACCGTCTTCTGTTTCAACGATGAAAGATATGCGCAGATGTCATTGCAATTGATTTGTTTTTTACGACTTTTTTAATTACTCTCAAAAAAAATCTTATTATATTCCTGATCACTTTGAAGTGAAAATAATACCATTTATAATATAAAATATTTTATTTTGTATTACCAAAAATTACTTTTTAATATAAATATACTTGACTGACCTCAGCTCTGTTCAAACGCTTCCATCGTTCTTTTATCTTCAACTTTGAAAGAACCAGGGCTACTGATCAACAAAAACATTTCTGACAGCATCAGAAAAATGGCGTCAAAATCTAAACTTTCAACCTAATAACTTCTTAAAGTCTTTTCAACAATTTATTCCACTTCAAACTTATATCTAATAATATCAAGCGCTCTTCATTCCCGCGTTTGACTGCGAAGATATGATTGATATGCGAAGATATGATGAAGATATGAATTTATGAGTTTGATGCTGTCGGAGTACAGTCTACCAAATTAGAAACTTTGAAAATATATGATCGATTAAGTCTTCTCTTTCCTTGTACACGTTGCTTAATTTAAAGCAAAGACAGATGGGTCACAATACGGGTTCTGGTGACAAGGATCCTGTACCAATGTTATTTAAAGTCGCGTATACTTTAATGAATAGATATTAATTATTTATACGATATTAAAAATTACACCATACATCGTAATATCGTAATGATATTTAAAAAGCTTGTGTTTTTGTTTTTAAAGCTCGTCTTTGTGTTTTATATAGTCGTGCTGGTGTTTGTATAGTATATGTTATAATGTTTTGTACATTATTATTGAACGTACATTTTTAGTTTCTTAATAAAATGCAAGATATTTAAAATGTAAGCCAAGGATTTCAAGTACTCACATTTTAGGGTTATCACGATAAATTTGATGAGCAAAATTACCCAACGTTTTTGATTAGAAAATGTTTACAGCTATTCATGTTGAAAAAATGTACCAATTTTCAAGTTTCCACGTCGAACTTACTATAAAAGGACACGGTTCCTTAGAAAAAAACGATTATTACAAACGGATACGAGAGTAATCATGTAAGAGTCTCGCTATTTCCCTTGTAGGTACGGAACCCTAAAATTTATTAAAATAAATTACATTAATGGTCATTTTTGGTATGGGCAAAACCAGCTAGTGTTAGTGTCGATAAAGAAACTAATATTCCTTGTTTTTTACTAGTGTTGTAAGAGAACATTGTATCCCTTGTTTTCTAGCTAGCTTAATACTATTTTACTTAACTTAATATTATTTTACAAAAGAAAATTGTATTACTTGTTGCTACCCCATTTCGCTACCCTTATCGTATTGATGCTTAACTTATTTATTTATTCAACTACATTATAAAAATATTTTTCTTTAAATTTGTTTAATATTACAGAAACAAATCATGCATGTTTCCACATTGACTCTGGTCATGGTCTTCTCTCATATAGATGTAATATTGCCTAATATATGTGTGTATACTTTGTAAATGAAAAAAAATAAATAAATAACGTCCAAAAGTTATCGAAACCTTGTATGACGGTTATCGAATTAACAGAAATTCTTATTTGGCCACCATTCACAAATTATTGTCGTGCTCACTAAGGCATTTAAATAAAAAAAATTAACCATAAAAATAAACATTATACAAACTACATTCCCTATGTATGTCCATGTCACACTTTCCAAAATAAATTCTTGTCTATGGTTTCTCAATGCCAGACACGACAGCAAACAATTTATTTTCAACCATAGTATGGCCTAAAAAATTAAAGAATTTCGTTAAAAAGGAAAGCCAACTGCTCGTTACTTGAATCCGCGACACGTTAGAGCTAACGTCACAAGAAGTTCAAAACGTTTAACTCATCACGTTAACGTAGTCCTTACGTTCGCAATTTGCCGCCCATTGTTACCGGATGCGAGCATTTTATTTCCGTTGTAATATGACATTCGCATTGTTCCCTCACAATGGTGACTAACAACTTTTCGCGGGATTCATTATTTTTTCGCTTCGAGCGCAGCTTTTCTTTCCAGTATTTTCGACGTTTTCTCTTCCAAAAAATATAATTTTTACGCATTATTTTGTTAGTGACCTAAAAAATCTGCTGACATTAATATAATTAATTGAATTCATAAATAAGTTTTGACGAAAAAATCATCGAGTGGAAATTTACAAACAAATTAATAAAAATTTCCCTAGACATTAAAATATTGTTTTTGGAATATTTGTCTCTTTATTGGTTCGCGCAATATGCAAGAGTCGCTGAAGTAGAAGGTGATTCCAATAAAATTTCCATAACTGGGTCATTCTGTGATATTTGAGATAACATATTGGCTTTGTATTATTGCAATCGACCCACTAGAAAACAAAAATAATTTGAAATTTTCGTACACAGCGCACATAGTTGAGAAAAAGTATATATTGTACAAATATCAATACAAGAATTTACCCGTGAATCTACATCTTCCTAATACTATTTTCCAAAAGTCACGTGAATAAGGTCACGTGCACTACTAATTCTAAATATTTTCCAAAGACTTGAAAACGTAAGTATAATTTTAAGCAAATAGAAATTAAATTATTTTTACTTTTCCCGATCGTGTTTAATCTCTATCCCAAAGAGCACAATATAATGTAGCCAAATTTCCGCTACAAGCGACAAAGAATATTTTCGTCGTCTGGAAACTCCAATATATTACATGAAGTAATCTTCGTAATAGGAAATTGGATAAATACATGCTCGGGACCGCCGACGTACGTTAGTATTTCATATTGTTTTATGAATAACTTGTATATATATTTCATTATTATTTTCTTTGTGTTCTACTACAATTCTTTTAACTTTATCTCTATATCTTTGTCATAATATAATTCGTCGTTCAATAATCTATTCTAGTGTTAATTCAGTTCATCAATTTTTAAGATAAACACGTTGTCTTAATAATACTTACAATTTAGTTTGTAACTGCTCAAAAGATATTGAAATTGTATTTAATCATAATTGAATATATTTGACGTTAATTTTGTAGTAATTCGTTCTTCGCATAGATCTTTGCTAATAAGCCACCAGAAGATGTTGTAATACAACGAAATCTAGGTCGTGGTCAAAAAATAAAGAAAGTATAAATAATACTACATCACGTAGTTTCATATAATTGTGAACTCGTTTCATTTTTTATTACGAATTATGTCATCTATAAAGTATGACGTTATGATTTTTTGCGTACATGTAAAAATGTTATAAAGTTGTATTTATAAAAATAATTATAAATTACATTAATGTTATAAACAGAACAACGTGAGATTTTCCGTATAAGTATTGTTTTAATTTTTTTTTCATTTATATAATATTATATATTTTATGCTCATGTTTAAAAATTTATTTTTAAACATTTTCATTTGGCGTCAACTGACATTATTTTAAACATTAATTTTGCTAAAAATAGCTCCTACTCTAAGATACCCCTTTTTTAATAAATGCATTCTAAGACAAAACGCTCGAAGGCTTTATAATTAAATTTGGCATTTTGAAACTGTTGACAATCCACATACATATGAACAGTTTATAACCCATATATGAAAATAAATACATATTCCTCCTCACATACAAATTTAAGTAATATGAAATGTTCGGTTTGCATAATGGATTAAAAATGATAGTAACACTTAAAATTAGTGTTGCCAGATGCCCCGATTTTCATGGGACGCCGCGATTTCTAAGTGTATAATGAGATTATAATACGCCGATTTTTCGACATTATTGATGATTCCAAATCGAATGCCTAAAAGTGTTTTGAACAATACACTCGCGAGCGTAAAGTTCACAACGCAAAACTTTGACCGAAATATAACTTTTCGTTTCACAAAGAAAATAAGAGAAAACCAGTTTCGTTATATCCACATAATACGACTCCCTAACTGTACTCGTATACATGAAAGCATCTTCGTGATAAAACGCTTATTGAGTCCGCGAGGGGAATATTGATGGCGGCCGGTGACCTGTGTCAAGAGGACGAAGGATATCCGTCCTTCGAGAACGATATTGCTTTTCAATGTCATTATATTTTATAGCCTCTTTTATTTGTACTTTAATCCATTAGCCGTATATGCATGGATATAATCATAATTGTGCCATTTTTTCTGTAATATTTTGAAAGTTATAAGGAAAATGTAATTTATTTTCGGTGTCACTAGATAAGCTTGAAATATCATAGTAACACTTGGTAAACTAAACTATATTTAAATGCTTCACGAGTCGACATTTGTTGTTTTTTTTCTTCCCTTATTAAAAAATTACTTTAAACTTGCATGACGATCATCTTTAAAAAGAACTACGTTAAACTTACTTTTGTAGCTGTAAAACCTACACGTGTAAGCCATACCTCCTGATTTAACTGCAATTGCGTGCTCGCAATATAGAACACGTACATTTTCTAGCAGCGCGATAGCAAGATATCACCTTCTCGTTTCGTCGCTAGTGCGCTAATCCACATATAATATAACGGTGTACTCTGGTTAATATAATTCTTATGCATCTATTTGACAGTCCGCTCATTTCAAAGTCATTTACAACATCATTTTCAGATCATTACAACATCATTTTCAGACTGGCTAATTATAATAAATTACTGGAACTTTAAATTATAACGAACGAAGCAATAATTGAAAACTTCAAATATTCAACTTCATTTCATTTCAAAGTACTTAGTTGTCTTTACAATCTGTAGCGAAACTTTAACATTACCTAATAGTGACTCAAAAGGTAAGCATAGTATAACATCAAATACAAATTGGACACTTACAAAGTCACAGAATTGTTCAAAGGTACTTCTTTTTTCTTTCCTCTGCCACTTTTCGCATATTATAACTGAGAAGACATATTTGAGTTGTAAAATATATTTTATAATTAATAAATTATAGGAGTAAGTGCCTGTGTCGTAGGAAAAGCTCTGATTTCTTGCCTTGGATACATTTTTCAACACCTAAAATAAAACATTTTTACTGAAACTACCAGATTTTCAATTTGAGTTTATTCAACTATCCGATAACCAAACCACGCGGTCACGTTCGTTAATAAATTTCTTTAAATGTATCGCTTTTACTTATTTTTAATATTATAAAATTTGAAAATATATTTTTTTGTCGTAAAATTAGTCCTCTTGTCAATATTAGTATACTTATCAATTTGTATTTTTACATTTAAGTAAAATAATGAAAGGGATATAAATAAATTAAAATTTAAAAAGTTAGAAAGCACAGATAGAACGTTAGGAATACCATCATTTTGACATTTTGCAAAATAATTTTAAAAAAAGAAGGGTAACAGTGTACAAAGGGAATGAACAAACCACAATATAATTTTGCCCATAGTTGTGACATTGAATTCTTCATCTACTCCATAGACACCTGAAGACACAGTGGATATTCCTTCCACATACATTTACACTTAGCATTTTAATGAAATCCTATATCGCCGTTTACATACCAATGGATTTAATGAGATTTATATTAGTGTTTTAACATTGCACCATGTATACCACATGGTACAATCAAATACATATTACAATGTCAGAGTACAATGCAATACAGCAATAAATAAAAGACAACTTGTTACACATGAAAAACTAATCTATACAAATTGACCACCTTAAGATTAAAGATGTTGTCAGACCACGAAACCTAAGTCGTGGTAAAGAATTTAATAAAGTAGAAAAAATACTATATCACGTAGTTTAATTTAGTTCTGAAAAATTTAATCATAATGAGTTTCTACAAAATTAACGCCAAATATATTCAATGCATAAAAAAAATATAAAATATTATTTGGCCATAATTTCAATTGAAAATTCATAACATCAGATTTACAGCAGTATTTCAAAAAACATCTCTTTTGTAAAGCATGTTATAGCTTTTAGAGTATTTGTAGAAATAAATTAAGATTAAGGAGGTCCTAGAAACTTCTCAGTAAAAAGTGATGCAAAGAAAAATTTGCATTTGTTTTTCTACTTTTCTTACTAAAAGAATTCAAACAGATTTTTTTTTATTTTTATGAAAGATTTTTCTATTGATTTATGGCTGTACAAAAACTTTCCCTTTTTGCTTAACAATCGAATACCTGAAAAAGAGATAGAGTTACGGAATTTTTTTCACTACTGTATTGTTTTTACATTATTATACTGTAATTCTGTAATTGTTGTTAAACATGAATGAAAAATAAATTTATCCCTAAAAAATCACCAAGTTGTCTTTTAAATATAGGTAATATTTATTATTCGTGACCATTACATGTACAGAAAGTACATAATTTTATCTTAAATTTTTTTAATCGACTCTTTCAACTTATTTTTCATCAATTTATAACTGCAACTTTTGTACAGCAAACTATTTTGAAGCGGAAACTTTAAATCTTTAAAATACTGTTAAAAAAATGTTTAACTAATTCTTCCAATTACTTACACCAAATAAAGTATAGTCTAAAAATAGTTAAAATTATGTAACAAAACCCTAAAAATATAACGTTAGTGTAATAAAATATTGTCTAACATAATAAGATCTAGTGTATCTAATAATACATGATATTGTTTATTTAACTTATAAATACAATATGGGTATGGTACAATGTGTAATCGTACATATTCGTTTCAGTTTCCCATATTAGTATCCCTCACATGTTACACAATAATGTTGACAATGGCTTTTCCGGAATTGAGTAAAAGAACCAGTTGTTATTTTGAAAGACTTAATGTTATTAGTCAACGAGAGTGGCATTCCATAACGTTGATAGTCAGATATTCTAATGATTAAACTCCAGAAAATAGTGACAGAGCGTCAATATTTGGTTCTTCTCAATGCTACACTGATAATGTGCTTTTCTTTTGTTTTTTAATATGTTCACTGACTACAATAACATAAAACTAGATTCATTGGACCACAACTACTATTTATATGATTTATGGTAACGTAGGCACTCCCCTTTATCAATCACCATATCGCAATAGTTACTGCAATGCCTCGCATAAAACATTTCATTTAGATTACCTTCATTACACCAAAGTATATTAATGCAAGAGCGTATTCGTATATTTTAATTAATTTCGACTACATTGTAAATGTTTTACATCGTGTAATTTTATCACATTGCTCCTAAAATAAGAAAAGTTAAGTTTGCTTATTGTCACATAATGCAACAATTAAGTTTGTTTGCTTATTGTCACATAACGCAACAAGCAAGTTAAGTTTGCTTATTGTCACATAACGCAACAACTATAGGTGGGTACGATGAGATAGTTGTAATAATGTTTATCGAGTTCGCGTGAAGAATTTTTATAGCGGGCCGGCGACGTGTGTCAAATGGACAGAGGATACTCGTCCTTCGAAAACGATATTGTTTCTCCGTGTCGTTATCCTTTGAGTCTTTTCTACGTAGCCAATTATGTTATGACGTTCTATAATTGTAATAATTCTGAGAATGAAAACGATTCCCTTATAGAAACGACATCCACAGATTGAATAATAATCAAATGTTGCATGCATAATAATTAGAATCATTCCATTTTAGTTAAATAATAATACAAAAATGCTAAGGACACACTTTATACTTAAATAAAATATTGGAATATTAAAATTTGTTTTACGTTTTGTCAGGAATTAAACCTCAATATTAATTTAGGGCCATAAAAAATATGTAAATTATATTTGTGCCAATTTTTTATTAAAAAATTCCCCAGAAACTGAAACATTTTAAGATCATACCCATTGTTAAAACATACCAACAATAGGAAAATGAAAAAAATCTCTTAGTAGATGTATTTATGTTCAGAAATGTGGTATTAATATTTTATCGACAAACATGTCAAATAACTAGTCTACTCTTTTTCTAAACTGGAAAGTCATTATCTTGTTTCTCTTCTATTCCCGTGTAAGGCAACTTTAGGCAAAGTCAAGTCTCAGGCAAGTCTGTATAAAGGGATCATTGTGACAAAACGAGTATCGAGTCTGCGAGGGGAATATAGGTAAAGTTCTGTGTGAAATAAATGGAGGATATTCATCCTTGAAGGGCGATATTACTTTTCCGCGTCATTATTTTTTTGAGTCCCATTTGCTTTTGTTCCTAAATCTGTGTATCCTCTTATCATGTATATACTCATCATTACATCAGATTTTCTTAAAAAACATCATTAAGCAATTTATTCTTCCAAATAAAAATCACTCGATATTGATTACATTAATTACCGGACAATATAATAATAACAAGCAACATTTCAAATAATCGTTACTTCGTTGTATAATTATAGTTATAATAATCGTTTCGTTCGCTTCCAATGTTGGATAATATTTATAATAATGAAAAGGTAACACTGTGATCCTGTTTAGCTAAGTGATCACTGTTACTTAGATTATAGTAAAAATTCTCTTTTTTATTGTAGTTATACATTTTTTCACTGCAGTACCGATAAATTGAGACCGCAACGAAATATGAAACATATAGGTATTGAGAAGAGTAAGCAATAGATAGAGAGAGATAGATAGTCAGTAAAGTAATTCTAACTAATTTCAGTGTTATACACTCGGTTTGTTTACGTGATTAGTATATTTTTCATACATTTCGTACTTATAAATAAAATATTATTTAATGATTTAATATTATCAGAAAAAAATATAAAATTTCTTCTATAAAAACACAACACATCAAACCCAATAAATGGATTGGAATCATATTTTAAATGTAATTTGTTTCGAATAATTCCAGTCTTTAAAAAAAAGTATTAAATATGCTTTCATTAAGATACGTGTGATATCGTTTTAGTCAAAATAGATGTGGTTACATCACGTTCGGTCAAAACAGAACGTATATATCTATTACATAAAAAAGTTAAAGGTTCTGTAATCAAGCAACAAGCGGACAAGAGTTTTTTTTTATATTTTTCAACATTTATAATAGTTTTATTATGCAGAATATCACAAAAGGGTTCGGATTACTCTGTTTCAGGATATCGAATAAAATTACCTTTCAGCCTCGTTGTCATAAACAAATTTACTCCCGTGCATATATAAACTTTCAAAGTCACCTTGGATTTCTCGTCTGGAAACTAAGACCGACGAAAATAACGGGTATTGTGCGCGGGAAACTGCTAACAAAAAAAATGCGTTTGTAATATAAGTACACACAAATACACACACTCACACATACGCACACACGTACGTACGCACACACACTTGCACACATGTACGCACGCACGAAGGTGCGCGCACTCGCGCACACGCACGCAGACGCATAGGTGCACGTGCATATGCACACATTCACACGTATATGTATACGTGTATGTGTGTGTGTATGTGTGTATGTGTGTATACGCACGCACGCACGCACGCACGCACGCACACACACACACACACACACATATATAAATATATGTCTAGACTTTTTGGTTTCTGACCTCAGAATCATACAAAAAATTTGTGATTTTCTTTTACCAATTTTCTCAGTGGAATAAAACGAATATTATTAGTTACTATTTGGGAAATAATATTATATTTGGCTGTAAGTATTTGCTATTGTTGTATACGTGCAAATAATATATATGAAAAAGTAATTAAAAAAAAGCTGGAAAACTCTCCGTAACTTCTTTGTAAGTACACATTTATACATCACAAGTTGACTTACATTATGTAAGACTCAAGTATATTATGACTTCAACGCCGTCTTATCATTAAAGTTAACCGCCATCTCTACTACTCCTTTGGCACCGATTCACTCTAAATCAATTAGTGCATTCATGTATGAGACGTCCCTCAAATGAGCAAAAGACGGTAAAGGCGAGGGCTATCTTTATCTAGGTAAATTCTTAAAATTTACATTTTGAATTAATTTAATTTTGCAAATTTTAAAACTTAGTATACCATAATTAACTAAATAAACCTAAGTGGTAAGTTTGAGAAAATTTTAATAATGGACAAATATACTAAATATTTCCATTTTGATAACTCTAAATAATTTTAAACAAGAAATATACAGTTGAACATAAAATTATGCATAAATAATATTACAAAGACAAATTTACCTTAAATGCGTTGATGAAAGTCTGTTTTCCCTTTCGCTTTAGCACCTTCGGTACTAAAATTAATAATAGGTTTTTCAGGATTCCACAATCAGCTGAAACCAAATAATTTTTTCATGTCACTATGTGGGTCCTTCCTTTAGTCAAATCTTCGTAGCTTTTACAGTTATATATCATAAAATTATACAGGTCTATGGTGCAAATAAAGATGTTAATTAATATATAATAATTGTCACTTCAAATCAAAGATGTCAATTAATCTATAACATTGTTTTACAGTACCTGCCAATTGTGAAAAAGTGAGGGAAAAAAAATTAGCGTACCCTTTTGGGTACCAAAAAATGTTTAAAATGAAGTTTAGATTCCGTTTATCGTTTGAAGAAATTATAAACCCTAAAGTCTTTTGCAATTTGTGGCCCTCTCTTCCATTTCCAAATAATATAAAAGTCTGGAAAAAATCTCAAATATAGGCTTTGAATATACTCATTCAAATAAAAATATTTCGAGTAATCCAATATCATAATTTTTAAAACTATCACCAAAAATTTTAGGCGCACTGAAATAACGCAGTTGAAAATTACTCGGCGGCTGAGCTCGCTAGTTTACTTAAGATACAATAATATGCATGGTTAAAATATGTTTCGCAATCTACAATATTATAACCATATGAAACACGGATTTTTATTTTATAGCTACGTTTATTTTGTTACAAATCGAAAACTTAAAACATTATTGTAAAACTGATATTCTATTACGTCACACTGCATTTAAAACAAAATTTGGTATATAGTTTTAAACCATTTTACAGACACGAGAAACACATCCGCCTCTACGATTACAGATATACGATCACTTTAATCAACCACAATCTTTCACTATTACGTTTTAAAATTTTTACATTAAATATATAACGAAACTATTATTTGATCATTGTCAACGGGACTGAGAAAATTTATTATTTTCGAGACCAAAATATTGCATTAAAAAATGAAAAAGTAAATATTGGAACATAATTTACATCTATAGATACTGAATATATCTGGCGTTAATTTTCTAGAAATTCATTATGCACAATTAAATGAAACTACGTGATGTAGCATTATTTCTACTTTCTTTCATTTCTTTACCACGACCTAAGTTTCGTTGTATTACAAAATTTTCAGGTAGGCTATTAGAAATAATCTATTCTTTGCTAATATAAAGATCTTTGCTAATATCCCACCTGAAGATGTTGTAATACAACGAAACCTAGGTCGTGGTAAAGAAATCAAAGAAAGTAGAAATAATACTACATCACGTAGTTTCATTTAATTGTGGATACAAAAAGACTATAGAGCCAAACGTCACATTTACGTAGCATAATTTACATCTATAGACAAATAAAGCATAAAATTGGTAATGTTTCGTAAACATTTTTATAGTACACACATTAAAGATTTTTACGAAAAATTAGTTTAAAGGACATTATAAAAACAGTAGAACAGTATTTTTGGAATTTTGTCCATTTGTATGTGAATCTGTTTATTTGTTAGCTCATCACTCAAGAACTACTGAAAATATTCTGGTGGAACATTAACTAACTAACTTGTAAATTACGAACATTAACTAACTTGTAAACAACGAACATTAACTAACTAACTTGTAAATTACGAACATTAACTAACTAACTTGTAAATTACGAACATTAACTAACTAACTTGTAAATTATGAACATTAACTAACTAACTTGTAAAGTACGAACATTAACTAACTAACTTGTAAATTACGAACATTAACTAACTAACTTGTAAATTACGAACATTAACTAACTAACTTGTAAATTACGAACATTAACTAACTAACTTGTAAATTACGAACATTAACTAACTAACTTGTAAATTACGAACATTAACTAACTAACTTGTAAATTACGAACATTAACTAACTAACTTGTAAATTACGAACATTAACTAACTAACTTGTAAATTACGAACATTAACTAACTAACTTGTATATTACAATAAATCTATTTGATTCATTTATTAACTTCAATTATTTTGTTCTAAATTTATTTGACTCTATGTTTTATTGCTTAATCGCATTATTAATTGTCATTCAAAATTTCATTATACATTTTATTGACCAAATTCATTACTGATCATTTATTGAAACTAAATGAAATGTTTCTTATTTGTAAATAATATTATATGATAATAGTAACACCAAATTAATCATGCTATGCTGGCTGATTTTGGTTTTCTCACAAGAAAATTAAACCTCTATATAATTATGTTTTCCCGAATTAAACTGTTCAAATTGTGACATTACGGTTTACGTGCCAATAATATAGTAAGTAAATAAATAAGGTATCAAAATTTGAAATTTTAATTTAAAAACGCACACTTGTAACTTAACCTTCAATCTTGCAGTTTATAATATTCTCATGGACGAAGTCAAGGGCACGGCTAGTTTGTTTTAAACTAGTTGTTACTGGAAACTTCTCTCGCTTAATCAACAAGAGCGAGACATATTTTATTGTACATATATTTGTTCTTTTTGTGGATTACAAGTTATATTTAAATAAAAGAAACCTTCGTCTCGATGATATGTGTGTTTATCTTATCCCAGGTACTTGGTACTGTTTCATTGTAGTCATCTCGGAGAAATTTACTGAAATCAGTACAGTGTTTTTGTATTCTAATACACAACCAATCAGATAAAAAAATAAATAAAATGGAAATTACCCCGAAGAAATTATTCGAAAGAAATAAGTGGTAACCTAGATTAAATTGAATCTCAGATACCATCCCAGTGAAGGTCCTGTTTACAACGGTCGCTGTGTACTACTCTAATAATAATTGTTTGTGTACTGCTCTAATAAACAGTCAAGCAAAAATTATGATTTAAAAATACTCCATCCCAGGTAAATTTTTTTCCAAAATACTCATTGCGCATTTTATTTACTTAATGATATCGAATACATCGCAGAATAACTTTCATTCACTTTCCATTTCTTGATCATATTGATTCAATGCTATATATTTCTGTACTTTGATAAGCAATGCGTATTGAAAAATGAAATCTTCCGCCACGTATGTGTGCTTGTCTAAGTAACCGCTGACCGTATTTTTTTTAATATTTTCATTAACAGATTCACGAATTTATGATTTAAAAATATTATGTAAAAAATTACTTGATACATGATGACGAATATCGATAAGATTGAAAAACAAACATTCATCGGAGAAAAGCATTGACGTGTTCTGTTTAAATTGTTAGACACATGAAAATAATGTAAGGCAAAATTGTTCATCGTAAAAGGTTCTACAATAAAATCTACGACAGTATATATGTATATTTTACGTAACATTCGAAATAAACGTTTAATCTTTAAAAAACAAATAATTCTCCCACTCAGTTTTCTAGAGTTTCCTATGCAAAATGGTTTAAAGCTTCAAATTAAAATTTATAGCCATTTTCCATCTTACATGTATTAAAATTTCCTTTTAATTCTCGTAATTCTCTAACGCATGGTTTGAAAGTTGTAACGTTGTTTTTAAATCAGCAAAAATAAACACGCGGCTTTCACGCCCACCCACGTGAAGCCAAAACATATCACATTTAAAGGTATTAAGCCAACAAGGCTTCAGCCAACAATTTCAGTTCCGACTCTTTCGAAATAATAATAGACGTGTTCTTTGTTACACACGTGTAAACTTGTAAAATTATATTTAGGGTAAATACTAATTGTCACGTTAACCCTAAGGTATGTTAACGTGCAGAAAGGCGGTCGATAGAAGGACGGTCTACAAGATACATAAACTGTTGAGTTTTATCTAAACACGATTTCGACCCATAATGTATTGAGGAAAGATTTTATATTTCTGCATACTTTTACAAAATAACCATTTTACCTTGATTAAAATATTCTACATGACATTTTTCTAATACCCCTTAATAAATTATGTTATTTACAGAAACATTCAGTTTTCACTATATGCTAAAGCTTTTAATAATTTATCTCTTCATATTTTGTTTCCAAAGTATTTAAATACAATATAAGACGATGTAAGATTCCACACATTACGATAGTACATTAATAATTTTATTAAAGTCTAGTCTCTTCAATCAATTCAATGTGATTCTCAAGACGCGGGGCAGCGGACGTTATATCATAATATAACGTAATTGCTCATATGTAATAATAATGGAACGTAATTAAGAGAAACTAACGAAATTAATTACGAAAAAAAGGTAAAATATGATAATAAAAAATATATATAACATTAAATAAACCTATCGAGAACAAGTCGAACTTGCACTAAGAGGGTTCTGTATATATTTTATTTACATTAAATTTGTATTGATACAAAGTCGTACAAATTTTTAAGCGAGAAGAGTTTTGTTTGGTTTTTTATGATTTCCTAGAAAAACAACTTCTCCAATTTATTTTGAACTTATCATTGCACAGTATATTATATTCAAATCAACTTAGGATATAAAGTGTATTTTAAAACTGTAGATAATATGCAATGATACAATTAAAGGATATGGAGTGAATGATAAGGAGTAACAGCCAGATGCATGACAATAGACACTAGAGAGTCGGGATAAGGAGGAGAATGATAAGAAGTAACATCCAGATGCATGACAATAGATCCTAGAGAGTCAGTATAAGGAGTTAATGATAAGAAGTAAAAGCCAGATGCATGAAAATAGACTTTAGACAGTCGGGTCTTATAGTGAACAGATACAAGACTGAATACATGCAGGGTTACATGTCTGACAGTAACGTCAATGACAATCCATCAGTCATGATCGAGGGAACATCTCTGAAGTTTATGATAGCTATAGATCTTCTTCAGAGAAGTTCCTTCTTCAGAGCACTTTATTATAACTGCTATCAGTTAAAGTTTCTTATTTCACTTGCAGCTCTGTAAGACGATACTGAAAAATACATCCAGCACAGTATGACAAATGCCTAGCTCAAATAGAGATCCCTATCCCGGGTGTTATTTAATGCTAGGCTGGCCATAAAACTCAAAGGCCGAGTTTACAAGGAAGCGGTGTTACTAGTTTAGATATACGCCGATGAAAAAGGTGGATAAAAAAGATGCAGGTTGTGACCTGATGCAGGTTGTGTAATGAAAACGCTGCGTTGATCTGGTGGAATTATAAAATTGGGTAGAATTAAAGAATTATGGGAACATTTAATTTTATAAAAATTGAGGACAAGCTAAGAGAAAATCATTTACGGACAAGTTATGAGACGCCACAAAGACCATATGACAAGAGCAGTGATAAAAATAGGATAATCCGCGCAAATAATATTGAAGGTATTCTGAAGACCGTGTGCAACTATAAACGGCCAACTTCTGACAATTGAGAGCTGAAAACAAAATACACCCTAAGTATTCAAAATGATTCATTGAATACTGAAAAAATGAACACAATATACCTTAAAATGTTCTTTTATTATTGATATTACTTGACGTCACCCATTTTGACGTCACTTTATACACGCGGCTACGTGCTTTATGCCTATGTCTAGGAACTAGGAAATTATACCGCCAAAACAAAACATCTTCCACTTACCAACACCAAAGTAAACATCGCAAACCGTCAGTAAACTTAACACAATATATACAGAAGATTCTTTGAACAACATCGCACAGTACACGAGGTATTCTTTGAAACTCGATAGCTTGTATTAAATCGCTCTACGCACGTCGGGCAAAGAGACAAGGGTTTGAATTTAATTCAAAAGCGAATAGTTCGTATTCTCTTTGTCAAGCTGTCAGTTGAAGTGGGCCGAGTTTCTTTTGCCGTCTTCCTTTTACAGCAGTGAGTTGTAACTTTTATTATATACCTGTTTATTTTATTACTAAAATTATATTTCTAGCTTTTTTATGTGTAGCTTTTATAGTGCTATAATATACTCGTAGGCGCTCATGTGTCGCCGATATGTGTGTGTCGTTCATAGATGCGTAACTCTTACGTACGTAACGTAAGAGTGAGATAGAGAGTTGTTGATATTTGACAAGTATCTAAGCATCACTTTCTACTTATAATTAACATTTCACAGATCTATTCACATTTGGAAACAATATTATATCGCAAAAGTTTCAACTAAATTCTCGTATTATTATTAATAAAGCATCGCTATTAGAAGCAAGATTTTCCAAATTTATTCATTTTTAGAAAAGAAAATTTACTGCGAAAGTTCCAATTAACATTCATATCTTTATTATTTTATACTTCTAGTACGTTTTTATTCAAGGGTTATTTGAAATCGGTTAATTTTTTTATTAAAAAGATTTATTTTCCATTTTTAATGCTTATAATATGTCATGTTAAGAAACGTCAGCGACTCATAGAGAACTTAATTATACCTCCCATACAAAATCAAAACAGGCATTTGCAGCGTTCAATGAACATTAATACATGTATGCATATATTAATTTATACAGCGTAACGTATCAATTATATAACGCAACACATAGCTAACATATAACTGTTCATTTATTCGTTCAAACATGTTTTTTATTTTAAAAATTACAAATATTTTCATAACTATTTCAAATATACAAACACGAATTTCCAGGGTGGATGTATGGGGGATGTAAATCTGTATTGGGTTATAAATCTTTATGAGCAAGTAGAAGTTATTTTACATTTTTAGTTCGTTTTAAAAACGTAAGTTAACATTATTTTAATCTAAATAATTATTATCCACTTTTTGGTGGTGTGTGTATGAAAATTAGCAATCTATTTTACCTATCATGATGGTAATAATAATAATAATAACAATAATTTCTTTATTTCAGGCATATTACGTTATATACATTAACAGTCCGTATATTGCTAGTAGATTAAGTATTTAATTCACTCGAGTTAGTAACATTTATATGGTATAAGTATGAAAGAAATACGTATTCCTTCTCTTGCCGACTTATGACAACTTCGCGATAAGTCGAATGAATGCGTTCGTAGTAAAGATATTTGACTGCAGAAATATCTGATGTTACTTTCTAGGAAACTTATGCGTTTTCATGATCACCTGGTAGTTTGGTTTCCAGCTCAAGGATAAATTTGTTTAAAATATTTGTAGTCGCGTGGGTATTCTCCTTTTTACCAAACAGATAGACAAAAAATAATATCGCATTGAAATCTAAATCTAAGCTATGTTTTAAGTTTCAAGTCTCTAGTTCAACGGGAAGATAGTTTAAAATCGTTTGCAAAGTTTGTACAGGACAAATAAATAAACAACCAAACAAGAAAGCAAGCTGATAAAACGTGGTAAAATGGTATCGGTCGTAAACGTATCGACATAATAAAACATTTACTTATAAATTTCCCTACTAAAAATGTTAGAAAAAATAAAACTAAAAAACAAGTTTTGGTATACAAATCATCCATTGAAGCATATTAAACGAGCGTAAACTCGACGGGGTTATTGTTTAACAACATTTTCAGGACCACCATTCTCTTCAATCATCAATTCCTTCTAGTTACAATATGCAATAAAAATACTAATTGAGATTTATTGACAAATACTCGTTAGCTGTGAGATATTTCAGTCATTACTTCATCAGATGCCCCCGGTTATAATATGAAACTGAAGAACTCGTTGAGATGAAACGTTTTATTTTAAAGTTATTTTATTACAGTGAAAGTTTTATTATTACAGTTTTATTACAGTTTTAAATGAAACCGAATCACATTCACTCAGAGATGGGTTCATTCCTTCCCAAGTAAAAAATAAAACGAAAGTTCATACCTGGTTAATAATTGTTTCATAATATTAAGATGCTTATGAAATTGAATTTAAAAATAAGTACTGACTAAATCCTTTAATTAATTTATCCTTAATTTTGACATAATAAACGAATGGTCTGCTGAAAATACCACCATATAAAGTAGATCAAATCGAGACAAGGTATGAGTCACACTAACAGAAATGTGATTCAGTCACAATTTTATAAATCAACTAATCTTTTATATGATTGGACGATTTCACACAAAAGTAGAAGATTTACTAATATGAATTGACGATTTCACGTTAAATTAGCAGATTTACTAACATGATTCGACGATTTCACCCAAAATTAGGAGATTTACTAATATGATTGGACGAGTTCACACAAAAGTAGCAGATTTACTAATATGATTGGACGATTTCACACAAAAGTAACAGATTTATCCTAATCATAACAGAAAATTATACCCTCTAGAACTAGAGAAGTCGAACCACGTAACTATTTCAAAGGAATTAACGGGATAGTCAGGTTTTCTACCTCACACGAGTGATCTATGAAATCTTTAAAAAATAGTTTCGTGAATAGAAAATAAAAAGCAGTTTTTCTGTCTTTGCCTCCGTAAATACTTTTCCGATGAATAAAAGAAATAGATACTAAGACAAAGAGCCTGGAATTTATCCAGTCAATCAAATTAGATTCTCTTTAGTTTAATAGGATATAACTTTAATATTTTCGGTACCAAAACTCAAGGCCCAAACAGATTTCCGAGCTCAGAAACTTAATGTTTTCATAGTTCATTTTGCGAAGCACTATAAAATAAAAGACAAAATCAAATAACATTTAAATTATCATATAATCAACTGGATGACTTTCAGATAACACAACGTACATATCCATCTATATATGTATATAGTCTTGAGAAATAGAAATAATGCGCAAGAACATAATAAGGTTAGATATGTTATTTATCAAATTGGCAAAAGTATCGTGAATAAAATTCCATAACTAAATTGAATCAAGCGATTAAAAATATAAATGTGTTTCGATATAACCTTGAATACCTCACCTTTTACTTAAATTCGATGAATGGGTTCACAAATTAACTCACAATAATTACTTGCCTTCTCATAACGAGGACCTTTTGCAACCACTATGCAAGAAAAACGAACTGCCCACTAGAAATACATTTTAAGAAGAAAAGTGAATATAGCATACGTATACGTACTACTAATATCCGGAGTGACATGCGGACCTACTGAAAAGAAACCCGTCCCTTTTAGCTAACACGGGCGACAAAGAGAATACAAACTATTCGCCTTAGAATTAAATTCAAACCCTTGTCTCTACCCGACGTGCATATGGCGATTTAAAGTATGCTAACAAGTTACAAAGTCTTTCGTGCACTATCAGAGAATTGTTGGATACATTTTATGGTATCTTCTTCCTGTTTATGTTGCAAGTATTTTGATCTCGTACTAACCAACATAGATTTTGTAAAGAAGGTACAGATGTTTTCATTTTACACGACGGCAATACTGAAAGGTTTTTAAGAAAGAAAATTGGTTTAAAACAATATAGAAAAATTGAATTATAAGTTTACAAAAAATATATTACTTTACTTCTGCGATAAAAGAAAAATTTAATTAAAGATTTCATATTAGATCCTGTAATTGAACGAACCATATAAATATTGTAATAATTTTGGCCATTAAATTGTAAATTTTCATTTCTTTGAATAGGTTGAAGTTAACCACTTTTTATTCTCTAACCTTTTTTATTTATGAGGTAATTTATAAAGTATTAATGTTTTTATCGGTGTCAAACGCAATGCAATTTTAGCTGATTCTAATTTTTAAAATACTCATCACCATGTTTTGTTTTCAACAAAATACTGAAAGAATATTCACAAAGAATTGTTTCCAAATATTATTTTATTTTGGTCTTAATTTAAAACTAGGCTGCGCGGCGGTAAAATATATGTATATATATATATATATATATATATATATATATATATAAATATTACCGTCGCACAGAATAGTGATGTAGTACTTTCCATAAACACATTCGCAGTGAAAGTTAAGAAACCAAACGCGAATGTTGAAATGTTGGGCTTCTTCCGCAATTTACGAATGGACAGACGAATAACACAATGGGGTTAACTTATAACTACAGTGAAGTTTTTCTTTTGCGGGATTTTCCCCGTTCCCTTCTTTGCCATTGATTTTCTCTTTATTTAATAATAAGAGAAATCAATGTTATAAAAAATAATGAAGACATTTTTATTGCAAGATTATTTGATATAAAAAATAAAATACTACTTGTTAAATTATTAAATATTAAACAAATAATTACAGGAAGCATTTTAAAAATAATGAATATTATATAAACTAGTCTAATCGTTTTTCTTGAAAAAATGTGTATTTAAATAAATTAATTACATACGCTAGTATATACTTCGAGAACTTCGAGATCTGTCAGTAATTCGATCACTTTCAGAAGGTCTATGGTATCCTCATTAAGTTCCTTCACATTTTTAATACGGTTTCCTAATGCTGGTATAAATACGTCCACATTTGTAGCTGATCGGGGGCATTTTCTAACATGATGTAGGCGAAATTGTTTGTAATCCTCATTAAGGGATTCTTATGGGTCTTTCAAAAGTTGACTAAAATGAAGCACTGCAAAATGCTGAATGATACTTTTTCCATGAAACAAAATTTTGTGAACCCAAGATGGCGTATAGTACCATTTATAATTACTCATATAAATCTTGGCACTTTCCATTATATAACTGCCAAATTTTACGGCATTTATCATCATGCCTGATGAAAGAACCTGCAAAATAATATAAAGTCGTTTAATCAAAATTAATATCTACACTTGTAATATCATCATAACATCTTGCATTGTAAAAACCTTCCGCCAGTTTTACCGTCATTAGTATTATCACTTCCTTGTCGTGATTGGTCAATAATCAATCCTAGCTCGTCCCGAAAACGTTTTTGTACCAGGGATTTCTTCTCTTGTTTTAGCCGTTTTTTTCTTCGCTGTTAGATGACATTGTGTGGAAATACAATTTGTAAGAAATATGTAGTATCATTGCCATGCAACGAATCCAGGCAAGCAATGTAGATAGTTCGTATTGATAAAAATCTTCATTTTCAAGCTTAGCAGTCAGTTTAATCAAATCGTCCTTTTGCCATGGAGTAACTCCACATATTGTACTTTTGAAACTACAAGGTGTGTCATATATAAGGCTAATACCTGAGCTACTTTACCATTTATCATAGTAGAAAAGAGTTCAAGCTTCACTTGCACCCCCTCACCTTCTTTACTAATTAATGTAGGGCTGAAAGAATTTATTTGGCACTTTATTTTATCCACAATACTTTTAGTTTTTCCAGGAGTTTCTGGTTCTGTTCTGTTTCTTTTGCTAAATTCTGGAGATATAGACTAGCAAAAACGAACTGAAGAAGGTACCTTTTGCAAGACAATATCGTCTGTTAGCTCGTTAATGAATTTAATAAGCACCAAAGAAATGATAAACAAATTTGTACCAGAAATATGCTCAGCCTCTTTTGGAAGTCTAGGTTTGACCAAATGAGCCATCATAGTCCCATTTACTATATAGAAGTAAATGTCGGAATCTATTTCCAAAATTCTTGCTGCAGTGTGATCCAATAAATCTTGAAGTTTTGCAGATGTGTTTTTAATTTCTATTGTTGAAGTTGGTGTATAGCAGGTATGTTTAATTGCTTGTACTTTGTATTATGGTGGAAATATAAAACAGTTTTGTACGTTTCTTAAATACAAATATTGTGCTTTGGTTAAATCTAAATCGATCAACACGCTCAATACTTCTGCATCCGTGAGAATTTGAATCTGATTTTATTTTTCTATGAGACTCGAGGATAAGACGTTATATTAATTGTTAGCAATCCCTAATGTTTCCATAAGATTTGCTTCTGTTCTTCCTGTTATCAAACATAATCTCTGAATAAATGCATTGTAGATGTGCTCAAATACGTATTCACGAAATAACATAGCATTTTTCCTTTTATTGGTCTATTTGGATGAGTCTGCATAGGATACGCAGGGTCTCCCAAGTTTTCTAGAGGAAGTAGACGGTGTGGAATCGAATGTAAAACGTGGAGAGACGTGGATAACAGCCAAACGTCTCGATGAACGTGAAAAAATTCCTTGTTCTCCTCATTTTAGTTTTAAAATTATTTTAACGTCAATGTTGACATAAATTTATAAATATATTAATTTTTCTAATGTCTATAAACGATGAGTTTTCCAGAAATTTATAATATATATATAAAGGTTAACATTACAATCACTTTGAAAGCGATGAAGTGAACAGGCTTGACATGGACGGCCGTAGAAACAATAATATATTACATGTTTCATATATCTTCCCTGGCGTTCAATCACTTAATCGTGTCTTTATAAAGTTTTAAATAATTACAATCTTTTCTTAGTGTTATCTTTTATTTTTTATTGACTATTATTTTTTAATATAAAAATGACATGGATACTAATACTAATCCCTCAAACCGCATTATAATTTCTATGACAAAAGCCTTATTTTATCATAATAGTCTGAAAACCAGCGGCACGCATACTTAAGGTATTTGAACAAACCCCAAATTTTTTCTATTGTCTCTGTCCTACCTACTATATAAGAGATAGGGACACATAAACTCGGCGACTGTTCCTATAGAGTCGCTCAGGCGAGAAAAGTGTAAAATTTTTGATAAATTTCAAGATATGGTAACAAGACCGCCACTTGGATATTAAAATATTTTAACAAAGCTAAAATTTATATATGTTGTTAATAATTATATTCTAAGCCTATGTTTAGAATGGCAGACATTTTCTGTAGTACTTACATCCCGTCCGACAACAGAACAGTACCTCTGATGCCTCCATACGTATCCGGGTTAACACCCGCCATATTACTCTTAACATAAAACATCTGAGATAGTAACGATTTTGTCTAATATTATTAGTAGATGTGGAAATAACTGTTGTTTTTACATACCAGTTACAATGAATAACATCATTTTTTTTGAACTATTAAATCAATATGTTGATAACCCCCCGATCCTGAGCTTAGTGGTCCTTTATTCTCCTGGGTGCTACATGAGAGGAAGACATTATTGTTTATTTCACCTCCCTAGAACGCGTACGAATATTCTATAGCGTTCGCGTGTCTTTCGTCTTCATATTGCTTAACGAAGTGTTACGAGATGCACCCAGTCTAGATATGTTTTCTGCTCAATTGACCGTTTCAGAATGGGGTTAAAAAATAAATGTTATAAAGTTATAAAAATATTGTCCTTCTGGACAATATTGCTTATAACTTTTATTACATAAGTTCTCTAACATCTCTAGCATTTCATGAAATTTTGGACACGAAAATTTTTGTACACATTTTACCCCTTTATGCTTTTATCTAAATGATGAAATAGTTACGTTAGCACCCAAGAGGGAGTCGATGAGGGTACGTGAAGAAGGGTATTTTGAGTAGAAATATTAGTAAAGAAACACCAATCACAACAAAGTCTGTGTGTTAGTACCTAGGTATTACATGCGTGCGATCGTGTACTTTCAAATTTCTTTTACTTGTTGGTTTTTATAAAGTTAATTATACCACAAATTCAAACCTATGTCCTACAAAACGTAGAAAAAAAACAGTTAAGTTACGACCGAATAATCAGCAGGTTATGCGTATTTGTTTTTAGTAATTACCAAAAAGTATATCTAGGCAAAAACTGAAATGAAAATACAACCTTTATACTAAAATTATTAACAAAAATATAATTAAAAATATATCATTTGAAATATCTGCTTCATTTCTCTTACTGTTTTCATTTTTTACTTACAATAATAGAACAAACTTTAGCTAAAGACAAGTACATATCAGTTTTTAAGTTTAATCTTACAATTAATAACAAACAGCCTTGTGTTGCAGTATAGGCGTGTAAAATCATATAAAGACTACGTAAATAAATTTGTCCCAAAATAATATTTAAATTAATCCAAACAATGTTTGTTTAGATTCAAAGGTTATTTACTACTACCGACTGGAAGATCTGACGATTACTTCAACACGTGGTTATATACATTTTATCATTGATCTATACTTAGAATTGCTATACCAACATATGCGTCATCACTTAAGATTCACTTATGAGTACCTGAATATTTCTGGGTCAGGTTGTCTCTTGCACTCCCAAGAATTCCTTCCAGATAGGAACCGGTAACCATCAAGGTCCGATGACGGTCCCAAGCAGGATAGTATTCCCGTTGGTGCAGACAATGCTTGAAAACTACTTTAATTATGTTTAACTCCAAATTTTATATTATTCAACTAGGCCAATTGACTTAACTCTTTAATTGAAATAAAACGAGTTCTGAATTAATTTCAGTCGTTTTAATGATTCCTTTGAACATTCAGATTTACACACTTACAACAATACAATCATGTGCAACAGCAAAAAAAACCGACAAGGACTTAAAATTGTTATCCTGCCGTCGAAAAATACGGAGAAAGGATGAGTATAAAAACTAATATAAAAATATGTTGCCTTGTAAAGGTATCAAAAACGAATGAATAAATTCTAGACAGGAGGAGGCAAGGAATTCGCAGTTATATTGAACAAAAAATGTCGAAATATATCGAATTTTCTAGACTGTTTTTAAAAATTGTAATTCTAGTCTTACTTTAAAATTAAAATAAACTAAATTTCTTGCTTTATATTCTTAAGATTATGACTGTTATTAGCACCGTCTTCTGTTTCAACGATGAAAGATATGCGCAGATGTCATTGATTTGTTTTTTACAACTTTTTTAATTACTCTCAAAAAAAACCTTATTATATTCCTGATCACTTTGAAGTGAAAATAATAACATTTATAATATAAAATATTTCATTTTCTGTTTAAACGCTTCCATCGTCCTTTTATCTTCAAATTTGAAAGAATCAGGGCTACTGATCAACAAAAACATTTCTGACAGCATCAGGCAAATGACGTCAAAGCTAAAGTCTAAACTTTCAATCTAAATCTTAAAGTCTTTTCAACAATTTATTCCACTTCAAACTTATATCTAATAGTATCAAACGCTCTTCATTCCCACGCTTGACTGCGAAGATAAATGCTGTCGGAGTACAGTCGACCAAATTAGAAACTTTGAAAATATATGATCGATTAAGTCTTCTCCTCTTTCCTTGTAGACATCGCTTAATTTAAAGCAAAGACCGATCGGTCACAATACGGGTTCTCGTGACAAGGATCCTGCACCAAAGTTAATTAAAGTCGCGTATACGTGAAAAATAATATTAACGAAAAAATAATAAATACGTATAAAAAACGTGATTGGGTCCAAAATTTATTTATACGATAATAAAAATTACACCACACATCGTAATGATATTTAAAAAGCTTGTGTTTTTATTTTTGAAGCTCGTGTTTGTGTTTTTATAGTTTATGTTATAATGTTTTGTACATTATTATTGAACGTACATTTTTAGTTTCTTAGTAAAATGCAAGATATTTAAAATGTAGGCCAAGGATTTCAAGTTCTCACATTTTACGGTTATCACGATAAGTAAAATTGCCCAACGTTTTCAATTAGAAAATGTTTATAGCTATTCATGTTTAAAAAATGTGCCAATTTTCAAGTTTCCACGTCGAACTTACTACAAAAAGACACGGTACCTCAGAAAAAAACGATTATTACAAAAGGATACGAGAGTAATTATGTAAGAATCTCGCTATTTCCCTTGTAGGTACGGAACCCTAAAATTTATTAAAATAAATGCATTGTCAGTTTTGGTATGGGTAAAACGGCAACCGGCAGCTAGTGTTAGTGTCACAAAAGAAAATGGTATTACTTGTTTTTTTGCTAATGCTGCAAAAGTAAATTATGTCCTCGCTTTTTGCAACTGCTGCAGAAGAATATTGTATTCCTCGTTTTTTGTCCTTACGTTTGCAATTTGCCGCCCATTGTTACCGGATGCGAGCATTTTATTTCCGCTATAATGTGACATTCACATTGTTCCGTCACAATGGTGACTAACAACTTTTAGCGGGATTCATTATTTTTTCGCTTCGGGTGATGCTTTTCTTTCCAGTATTTTCGACGTTTTCTCTTCGTCACAAATGATTTTCTTTCATTCAAAAAATATTATCTTTTATACATTATTTTGTTAGTGATCTAAAAAACTGCTGATATTAATATAATTATTTTATTAGTTCATAAATAAGTTTTGACGAAAAAATCATCGAGTGGAAATTTACAAACAAAATAATAAAAATTTCCGTTGACAATAAAATATTGTTTTTGGAATATATTGTCTCTTTATTGGTTCAGGCAATATGCGAGAAACACTGAAGTAGAAGGTGATTCCGATAAAATTTCCATAACTCGTTTATTCTGTGATATTTGAGATAACATATCGGTTTTGTATTATTGCGATCGACCCACTAGAAAACAAAAATAATTTGAAATTTTCGTACACAGCGCACATAGTTGAGAAAAAGTATTTATTGTACAAATATCAATACAAGTATTTAACCGTGAATCTGCATCTCCCTAATACTATTTTCCAAAAGTCACGCGAATAAGGTCACGCGCACTACTAATTCTAAATATTTTCCAAAGACTTGAAAACTTAAGTATAATTTTAAGCAAATGGAAATTAAATTATTTTTACTTTTCCTGGCCGTGTTTAATCTCTATCCCAAAAAGCATAATATAATGTAGCCAAATTTCCGCTACAAGCGACATAGAATATTTTCGTCGTCTGGAAACTCCAATATATTACATGAAGTAATCTTCGTAATAGGAAATTGGACAAATACATGCTCGGGACCGCTGACGTACGTTAGTATTTCATATTGTATTATGAATATATATATATATATTCCTTTTATATATGTATATATATATATATATACATATTTTTTTTATTATGGTTTTCTTTGTGTTCTTCTTCAGTTCTTTTAACTTTTCTATACCTTTGTCATAATATAATTCATCGTTCAATAATCTATTCTAAATATTGATTCGGTTCATCAATTTTTAACACAAACACGTCGTCTTAATAAGCCTTACAATTTAGTTTGTAACTGCCCAAAACATATTAAAGTTAAAAGACTTGGTAACGCGTCCGCAAATAGAACAGAATATATTCTCTTTAAGCGTGATATCACTTAGTCGTTTCCTTATAAAATTAAATTAATATTGTTTTCTTAGTGTTATGGTTTATTTTCGGTATTATTTATTGAGTTTGTAGTAATATACACGCAAATAATATTAATACTAGTACTAATTTTATGATTCATTACCAACTTGTTTCATTTTTATTGTAACTTTTGTCATAAACTTCATACTTTATGATTATCTGCGTACATATAAAGATGTTGTAAAATGTTATTTTCAAAAATAATTATAAATTACATTAATGTGGCATACAGAACAGTGTAAAATCTTCTGTAGAAATAGTGTTTTAATATTTTTGGTCATTGATTTAATATTATATACTTTACGCTTATATTTAAAATTTCCTTTTCAAACACTTTCATTTGGCATCAACATATTTTTTCCTGAACTTTCATTTTCCAAAAATAGCGCCTGCTCTAAGATAACTCCTTTGTTAATAAATCCATTCTATGACAAATCGTTCGCATTACGAAACTGTTTACAATCCACATATATGTGAACAGTTTATAACCTATAAATAAGTGTATCATGAGATTAAATACACCAGTTTTTCGATACTACTGATAATTCAATTTAATTTCAATTTAACGCGTATTAGAATTAATAATAAACACCTGAAAATATTCTGAACAATACACTTACGAGCGTAACGTTCACAGCGCAATACTTTGCCCGAAGTTTAACTTTTCGTTTCACAAACAAAATAAGAGAAAGCCAGTTTCGTTATAGCCACATAATAGGACTCCCTAACTATACTCGTATATATGAAAGCATCTTTGTGATAAAACGCTTATTGAGTCCGCGAGGGGAATATTGATGGCGGCCGGTGACCTGTGTCAAGAGGAGGAAAGATGTTCGTCCTTCGAGAACGATATTGCTTTTCAATGTCATTATATTTTAAAGCGTCTTTTGTTTGTAATTTAATCCATTCGCCGTGTACCCGTCGATATAATCGCAAATGTATCAATTTTTTTCTATAATATTTTAAATGACAAGGAAAATGTGAATTTATTTTTGCTGTCACTGGGTAAGGTTGAAATACTATAGTAATACCTAGTAAGTCAAACTGTATATAAATGCTTCACGGGTCGACATTTGTTGTTTATTTCTTTAGTCATATTTATTAACAAACTTACTTTAAACTTACACGGCGATCATCTTTAAAAATAACTACGTTACATTTTGTCCCTGTACCTACACACGTACACTACCCGTCGTGATCTAACTGCGACTGCGTGCTCCTAGAGGTGGGGCGTATTTATTTTCACCGGTAAAAACACTTGATATTTTAGATCAAAATACGTACTTGGTATGCGAAATACAAAATACTTGGTATCGTAAATACTTGTATGGTATGGCCGACATCACGTTGTACAATGGTTACTTTATGGTCGGGCTGCGGCTAATACCCCTCTTTGTCTCGCTAAATATAACTATTTCAATTACGTATATCGTATTCAGGTTGTCTCACTCTTTCATATTTAAAACGTGTATGAAATAAGGGACAAACTGAATATTTAAATACTCGTAAGTCGTAATATTTATAAGTATGTAATACGAGTATTTAAAACATACTCGTATACTCGCTTTACTCATTACATTAAGTAGTGCTTCATACTTCGCAGTTCGCGGACAAATATTTAATCAATACGTAAAGTACGAGATTATAAAAGAAGGATTTTAAGTACGATGCTCTTTTCATCTAACGATTCTCCGTTTTTCTATTGGAACAGTTGAGCGTAATTACTTCGTAGTGTAAATGTTGTTAATATATAGTGTAAATCGAAACTAACTTTTAATTAGATTGAATTCTTATTTCGTCATTATGCCCACAAGAAAGTTCAATGCCCTATAAGAGTATTTTACAGACTTGGGTGATTATATTGTTTCTCGCAATATTCGCAACTATAAATTGTCATTGAAAACAGCTACATATAATTTAAGGAAATATTTGAATAGAAAACATATAACTTAACAATAAGCAATACTGAATAATTTGTTTCTTCCGAACATCTTACTACATTATTTAAAAAAAAATTGGCTAAAAAAAATATTTTTTTTTTTAATAATGTGATCCATTTTTTTAAATCAATGATTATTATTGTAAATAATGTGATTCCTCTATTAAATATACTATCAAAATGACTATGCTAAATGAATCATTTAGTTACCAGTCCAAAGCCTGGAGCCATAAATATTTGTTAGTATGAAAGAAAAATTAAGAATGTATTTTATTAAAAATTATAGGAATTCCCTCCAATTTTAGTTGTAAGAAGTAAAGGATATGAGCATTGAACCTTTCATAATAGATTACAATTAAGATTTATTTTACATCTCCCGCGACTGTAAGTTTATAGCCATTTGTAATATGGTCTTCTCACAACGGAATTACGCCGCCCATACTCGTCGAGTATTTTATCTCCGATGTCAGTCGCCGATATTTTATAATACCCGTACTCGTCATACTCAGTATCTCAAAATACTCGTATCGCCCAAGTCTAGCGTGCTCGCAACATAGAACACGCACCCTTTTTAGCAGCGCGATAACAAGATATCACCTTCTCGTTTCGTCACTAGTGCTCTAATCAACATATAATATTACGGTATACTATAATCGGTCAATATAATTCTTATGGAACTACTTGACACTCCGCTGATTGCAAACTTTGATCATTTGCAAGCAGCCTAATTGTAATAAATGAAACTACAAGTTATAACGATCGAAGCAATAATTTAAAACGTCAAGTATTTAACTTCTTTTAATTACAAAGTAATCAGTCATCTTTACGATCTGTAGCGAAACTTTAATATTAGGGGTTATAAAAATACACAGACTCAATAGCATATTGTAATAGTTACTGCAATGCGATGTATAAAACATTTCATTGAAGTTACCTTCATTACACCAAAGTATATTAATACAAGATCATACTCGTACATGTTAATTAATTTCTGCTACATTGTAAATGTTTTTCATAATGTAATTTTATCACATCGTTCCTAAATTGTTATTGCCATATGACGCAACAACTAACTGAAGGTGGGTACGATCACGCGGACTCAATTAACATTATTATGACTATCTCATAACAATGTTTATTAAGTCCGCGTGAATAATATTGATAGCGGCCGGCGAGGTGTGTCAATTGGACAGAGGATACCCGTCCTTCAAAAATGATATCGTTTTTCCGTGTCGTTATCCTTTGAGTCTTTTCTACCTAGCCAATTGTGTTATGCCATTATATAATTGTAATAATTCTGAGATCTTATACTTTATGTTCCGTGCTAACCTAACAAATGAAAACGATTCTTATATAAACGACATCCACAGATTGAATAATAATTACATTTTGGATGTGTAATAACTACAAGGATTCCATTTTAGTTATAAAAATAATACGAAAATACGAAGGCTATATCTTAAATCTTTAAATTTAAATAAATTTAAGTTCATATCCATTGTTAAAACATACCAAAAACAGGAAAATGAAGAAAAATCTTTGAGTAGATTTATTAATGTTCAGAAACGTGACAATAACATTTTATCTATGAAAATGTCAAATAATGATCAGTCTATTTTTTTTAAATTGGAAAAACCATTTTGTTGTTTCTCACCTATTCCCGTGTAAGGCAACTGGTTAACGCTCTATGTAAAAGGATCATTGTGACAAAATGCCTATCGAGTCTACGAAAAGAATATAGGTAAAGTCCTGTGTGAAATAAATGGAGGATATTCATCCTTGGAGGGCGATATTAATTTTCCGCGTCATTATTTTTTTGAGACCCATTTGTTTTGTTCCTAAATCTGTGTATTCCCTTACTATGTATATGGTTATTATTACATCGGGTTTTCTTTAAAAAAAAGCAACATTAAGCAATGTACTCCCCCAAACAAAATTCGCTCAATATTGGTTACTTCATTTACCAGATAAGAAAATAATAACAGATAATATTTTCAAGTAACCGTGACTAAAAACTTCATTGCTTCCAGTGCTGGATAATATTTAGAATAACGAAAGAGCAACACTAGCCCTATTTAGCTAAGGGATTAAAATAATCTGGATAAAAGTTATCTGTTTTATTGAAGTTATGTTTTTTCACTACGGTCGTGCGAGGTTATACGCTGACAAATTGAGACCGCAACGATATATGAAAGATATGGATATTGAGAAGAGTAAGCAATAGATAGAGACAGAAATATCGTCAGTAAAGTAACTCTAAGTTATTTCAGTATTACACACTCGGTCTTTGTACACGATTACTATATTTTTCATACTTACAATATAAAATATTATTTAATGATTTAATATTAACAGTAAAAAATGTTTTTTCTATAAAACCAAAATACATCAAAGCCAATAAATGAATTGGAATCATACTTCAAATAAAATTTGTTTCGGGTAATTCCAGACTTCAGAAAAACGTATTAAATATGTTTTTAACAAAATACGTGTAATATCGTATTACCCAAAATAGATAATAAGTACGTCACATTCAATGAAAATAGAATTATGGATATATCTATTACATAAATATTCTATTACATAAATAAGTTAAAGGTTACCTATATATCTATTATATAAATTCATTAAGAAAAGTGTGATATCGTTTTAGGCAAAATAGATGGTGGTTACATCACGTTCGGTCAAAACAGAACGTATATATCTATTACATAAATAAATTAAAGGTTCTGTAATCAAACAAAAAGGGGAGAGCTGTTTTTTTTTATATTTTTCAACATTTGTAATGGTTTTATTACGCAGAATAGCACAAAACAGAATAGAACTACTTTTCGGTCTCGTTGTCATAATCAACTTACACCCTGTATGTATAAACTTTCAGTCACCTTTTCACTATAGTTGAAATATACCACCCACACATTCTGCACACTGAAAAATATTTTGTTATACTCCCATTTCATCAAATAAAAACATTTTGGTACATCAGACATTTATGTTCAATTTGCCTGTAAAAATTTAGATGTTGAACAGATCTGGTAAACGATATATATTAAAATTATTAAGGTAAACGATATATATTAAAATTATTAAGGTTAATCTCTTTATACTTTCATAATTCCACCTGACGAAGACATTCCTCTACTGCGTATACATTTAAACTTGATGTGAAATG